>CM061240.1:90988588-95788588 GCA_030848705.1 Heracleum sosnowskyi | reverse complement strand
AGTGTGTACCAGCCAAGCCCCATTGTGTCTTCCCAACAAGGCACAATGAGTAACATGGATTTAAACACAAGTCTAATTGCATCCTCCCAAAAGGATGTGATTATTGAAACAAGCTCTCCTCCTAGAGCACAGTCCAAAAGGGTAAGGGACACTTAAAGCCCACAGTCTACATTTTCCCAATACCAAAGGAGAGTGAAGCAAAAGTCCAAGGGTACACAGGGTGCACACACACTGGAAGCAACACTTCCAGTTTCTCAAATTCAGTTTGATGTAACCCCTATCATTACTCTGGGGTTACAGTCCCATTCTCTAAACATCAATCTTGAATTATCTCCATCACATTCACCAACTCAATCTTTGGATGTGGACATGATCCATACATCTATTCCTGATTCTCCAACTCTAATCTTGGAGAAGCCCCACTCTGAAGCTGGTGGCCATCACTTGCTAAGTGATTTGTTGGGCCATCAACCAATTTTTCCTGAAATTGCAAGGGGATCTGTGGAACAATCTCTAAAATCAATCACCACAGACTCTACTGTAATTTCTCATTCTCAAAGTGCTTTCTTGACTTCATCAACGAAACAGTCTATTTCGTTGACAAGTGTTTCTCCATCAACGGTATCCATACCGTTGACAGTTCAAACTACCATTCCGTTGATAGTTCACTCTGCACCTCTAATTGAAAATCAAGTTGTTCCCACAACTAGTGCAGATGATCTAGTGGTAGTTGAGCCACTTCTAGGACTGAGAGGGAGTGAAACTGAGAGGCTGGCTTGCAGCCAGGCAAAAGGAGAGAATGTGAGTGAGAGGCTGGCTATTTCTTCCAGCCAGGCAAAAGGAGAGATTGAGAGTTCCACCTTAGAAGGTGAAGGTGAGGGTGTGAGAGGTGTGAGCCATGGGGAGCCCATGATGCAAGAACAGAGTGGAGAGAGAGAAGGGACTACAGGAGAAATAAGGATGGAAGCAGCCATTGCTAATGAGTTAATGGAGGTCAGTGAGGGAGAAAGGGAACTTACTTTCCAAGAGGTTTATCAGCAAACTCTGGATAGTATTTCCCTGGATCCTGAGACCTTTACTCATCTTGTGTCAGCCTATCAAATTTTGGCTCAACAGGGCAATGTGGAGGCAGAGAGGTCACTACAACTAATTCACACAACTGCATCAATGCAAAGAGCAAAGGATGCCCTGACCAATCTACCTCCAGGAGCTGAAGCAAGTGGAGACTTTGATTTTTCTGATAGTGAGGATAGCTTTGGTGACACTCTACAGGTGGCCACTACTGCACAGACTGGGACTTCTGTGGTGCCTCCTACACCAAACTGGCTTTCTCAAGATATGCATGGTAGAAGCAATTTGGATGCTGCTATCACAAGGCAGTACAATGAAGCATATCTAGCTCATGAGTCTGCAGGAGAAAGGGACAAGAAATTCTACAAAGCCATAATGGATTCTCTGGAAATTCAAAGGCTACAAATGTTGCAGACAAGGATTGAAGCTACAGAGATCAAGGATTCAATCAGCAACCTTAGGGCTGCTAATGATAGGAGGCTAGATGAAAAGCTTCCTCTTCTCACTGTGTCCAGGATGCACAGGTTTTTCTCTAAAGAACCTGAAGTGGATTCCTCCTTGAAGACTCTCTCTTCTAGAGTGGACAAGGTGGAAGCTACTCTATCACAGATGCAAAAGGAACAGGAGAAACAAACTCAACTATTGGCCCAGCTAGTGGCAGCTCAAGGACTCCCAGCCATCTCTTTTGATGATAACAAAAAGGGGGAGAAATCTAAGGAGCTAAACATTCAGATCACCAAGGTTATGGTCCCAGCCATTTCCCTACCAAAGGAGCCATTAGCAATGGGGGAGCTTGGAAAGCAGCAAAAAGATGGTATTGACCTTATACAAGAAGCTTCTATGAGGATGAGACTTGCAGAACAAATCAAAGAACATTGGTCCAACATAGAAGCAAAGTTCAAGAAGATTACTGAAAATAAGGACTCAAATCCATCAACGGAACAGCCATCAACGAATGCCATGGTACTAGCATCAACGGAATGGGAGCCACAGACAAATTCTTTCTATCACCAAGAGCCCCTTCTACATGGAGTCACTCAAGGACCAAGGAAGGAAAGAGGACAAACTTCATGCACTAGGGATGTGGAACAAGCTACAATTCAAAGAAGCCTATCTCCCAAGTCCCCTGCTAAACCAAAGGGCAAAAACATAGCAAGGACTTTCTATCCTGCACCTTATCCAGATGAGCACAAGCTTCTTGGTCCACTCATCACAAAAAGCAAGGAAAGCAATGATTATGAGATAAGGAAGCAAAGGGCAATTGTCTACAGGAATGGACAACAAATCTGTGTTTGGGCTGGTCATCCAAACTTTGCTGAAGCCAAGGCTGAGGAATCAGAAAAAGCAGCTATGCAAGCTCTTGCAGTAGCTCAAGCTCTAGATGAAGAAGAAAGGAAGCAAGAGGAGAGCACTAGAGAGGAAAGGAGTTCAAAGAAGAGCACAAGGCAACCCAAAGAGAGAGCTAGGAGAAACATAGCCTTTGAGAATGCTGATTCTCAGAGTACTGCATCAGACTCTTCTATACCTATTGCACCTCCAACAATTGCTAATCCAGTTTTTGAGGTAAAGTTAGCCAGTGATCCTGATCATCTTGTAAATTTTCACAATCAGCCAATTGAGCCAAAGGAAGAGCCAATTGAGTTTGATGAGGCATACTTTCCAAAGTTCCTGTTAGAGAAGGACCAACCAATGAAGACAAAGAAGAGGTCTGTCAAAGCAAAGCCTGTTTTTGTGAGAAAGCCACAATCTCAGAAACCCCCAGCAAACCCAGAGGACTGCATGTACATTGCTGACATCAGGGAAGAATCCAGTCTACATCTTGACCTAGACAACCTGGTGGAAGTAAGGGGAATTGCAGCTTCTCAAAAGTTGCCTGAAAGATTAGTGTTCACATTCAAGGGTGGTAGAGAACAAGTGTGGCCTCTCTACAGAATTTTAGGAGAAGACTATCAAACACTACTCTCAGTGTTTAGATGCTTGAAAAAGGACTTTGGTTTCACCAAAACAGCCAAGTCTGAGGTGGTCTCCAAAATCTGTCAGTTAAAGGCTAGCTGGAACAAGCCTGAGGCTCTTCCCAGAATACTTAGAGTTCCCTCAACAGGAAAGAAAATCCATCTTCAACCTTATTGGATGATGGAGTTTAAGGACAAGGACAATTGCAGAAGATTCTTCAGAATGGAAGACCAGCTGGAGAAGGCATCTAATCAAACTCTAAAGCTGATGCAATCCAAGCTTGGTGATCAAGATGAAGAGGAGAAAATCTTCTACAGAAGGCTACAGGTCCAGATTGAGGAAAACAACTCCAAGAGAGGGAAGAAGACTATGCCACAAAGAAGTCACAGATGAAACATTTGCTCAGACTAGAGGAGCACTTGTGGGCATTAGTCTTGTAAGTCTTGTATTTTGTCTATAAAGTTTTGAAGCTTAATACATTTTCTACTTTTGTAATTTATGATGTATCTGAGTGTTTTTGTTATCATCAAGTCTCTTGATTTATGGCTGTTATTCTATCAGTCATAAATTGGGGGAGATTGTTAGGAATATGTTGTTCTTGATGATAAACATAAAACACTTAGTAGAATTTGTGTAAAGTCAATTTTGTAGCTGTCAACGAAATAGCATGCTTTGCAGTGTTTCGTTGACAGGAAGCTCATCAACGAAATGAGTGTTGTAGCAATTGCATTGTACAATACTTCACAGTATGATAGGCATTCTATTATATGTTTTAGATAGGTTTTCTAAGTCATGTTGACTATGTACTAGATAGGCAAAATAGGTTGGTTAATTGTAAATATGTTATGCCTTGTAATTCTGCCTAAGTGAAGACATGTCAACGGTATGAAGATTACTCTGTCAACGGTATGGAGTTTACCCATCAACGAAACGAGGGAAACACCATCAACGGAATGAAGAATGAAGCTATCAACGAAACACATCTCCTTGCTATCAACGAATCAATGTTGCTTTTTGAACAGTTGACAAAGTGATAGTGACAGTTTACTGAACAGATCTAAAAGGAGATATGGAAGTGTACTTTGCATTGGAAGCCATCAAAGTGGTTACTGGAAATAAGGAAACATTCCAATTTCCAATAAGGCTCTTGGGAATGATTATAATGAGCATGAAGACAAAAGCAAAGATCTCCAAGGACCATTGGACAAAAGGAATGAAAAGCAAGCTACTGATGGTTACTACTATTATTCTTTAGTCTAACCAAATGTAGAATTGTAAACTTGGGATTATATAACCAAGTGTAGCAGTTACTTTAGAAAGTGAGAAGAAAAACAAATAGATTGTATTAGCTATTTTTGAGAGCATTCTTCTCTACAACATTGTAACTGAGCAGCTGTGTACATTTGTATCACAGATTATTTCCGCAATAAAAACACTTCAGTTGGATCATCAAACAATCCAACTGAATTATTTATATCTTGTGTTTTTATTTATTCAGTTCAGTTTAATTTTACAAAGTGTTTAGTTTCAAGAAAATATCAAGAATTGTATTCAACCCCCCCCCTTCTACAATTCTGTTAGGTCATTTGGGAATAACACACACAGGTAACTAATAGGATCTATACCACAAGGTCAAGTTTTATAGGAAGTTCACCAACACGCATATTTGCGTTATTGCAGCCATAAACCTGAAGCTCTCCCGAGCTTTTTCTACCCCTTGACTAGGGATATAAACCGTAGGTGATAAAAGTCATTCACCCCATGATTATTCCAATAATCCGATGTATAAATAATCCATTCTTGCACCTAATTTCCTTAAGCACATAAGTTATTTTTCATAGATTAGATCATCCATAAGCCATTTTATCCACTGCATTCGAGAAAACCCGATCATGCATATATATCCTTGCCTAGGGCAATGTGCCATTAAATTCCACGTACTTCACAATCCTGTATGAAGCTTAATCCGCGCCACAGCTTCAGGGATCATTAGCCTTGAACCTCTCCACTGTGGTGTTAACCCGTCCAGTGCTCCAGCTTGCATTCGTGCAAGGAAGCTTGAACCAGAGTATGGTCCATGAGTGGTTTCCACACTTTACCATGATACTCATGCCTAGTGTCCCTGGGGCTTATATGAGTTGATACCTTTGAATATTTATCCATGAATATTAACCTTTACCTCATAATCCATGGGTATTAGCCTTTACCTCATAATCCATGAGTATTAACCTTTTCCTTTGAATTTAATCCAAATCATATTAAATCCAATCCAATAATATTAAATAACATTAAATCTAATCCAATAATATTAAATCCAATCCAATAATATTAAATCCAATAATGTTTCGAAATTTAACCATTTGAACCTGTATAGAGTATATCCACTACCCCCCAGTTCTTTATCATATAATTGTTTATGGTGAAGAATTAAGCAGAGGCAATAATACATTCAACCTTAATCCACATGTAATCCTTACAACACGCACATAAAGAGTGATAAAGTATTCAAACAAGAACAGCCATATGAACCAAAAATAGAGGTTTCATTAATATTGTAAAATTTATCGAAAGACATCCAATAGGTAGGGTGTGCATACACTACCCCCCGAGTGCTCAAAGAACAAATGAAAATGTCTCACTATGAACCTAGAACAAAGTGCTTCGAAGCTGAGCCAAACAGCTATGAAGCTGAGGCTCACCACCATGAAGCTATACCTAAGCACGGCAGTTATAACTAATAAACTGCTTTTATTATTCCTACGCCTGAAAGAGGCCTACAGAAATAGTACCTGATGATTTACTGGTAGTATTTCTTGAGGTGCTCACCATTCCATGCCCTTGGAATGAGCTTTCCATCCAAATCCGTGAGGTGATAGGTACCTTCCCATAAGACAGCCTTTATGAGGTACGGACCTTCCCAATTTGCCCCAAACACGCCATGACCATGGACCTTCATGTTGGGCATCATCCTCCTTAGAACCAAGTCGCCAACCTTTAATGGTCGTGCGCGAACCTTGCTGTCAAAGTACTTCCGAGTACGTTGTTGATATGCGGCTAGCTTTAGCTGCGCCGTGGCTCGAACCTCCTCTGCCAAATCCAAGTACAATCGATGATTGACCTCATTATTCCCAGGGTCATAATTATCCCTCCTGAATGATCCAACCCCAATTTCCACGGGCACCATTGCTTCACAACCGTAGGTTAAGGTGAAGGGTGACTCTCCTGTAGTGGTTCGTGGTGTTGTGTTGTATGACCATAAAACCATAGGGAGCTCCTCAGGCCAGCACCCCTTGCTTTCTTCCAATTTAGTTTTCAAAGTGTGCTTAATGATCTTGTTGACAGCTTCCGTCTGTCCATTACTTTGAGGGTGATAGACTGCCGTGAAGCCTTTCTGAATCCCGAGGTCATCACACAGCTTTCGCAACTCTTTGCTATCGAATTGCTTTCCATTATCTGAAATTAGCTTGTAAGGGACTCCGAACCTGCAAACAATTGCCCTGAACACAAATTCCTTTATTTTTGCAGCTGTTATTGTAGCCAGAGGTTCAGCTTCAGCCCACTTGGTAAAGTAATCTACGGCCACCACGGCGTATTTCACTCCCCCTTTACCTTTAGGCAGCTCACCGATCAAGTCAATTCCCCACACAGCGAAAGGCCATGGGCTGGTGAGAGGTTTCAAAGGGACAGCTGGAGTGCTATTGAAATTTGCAAACCTTTGGCAACGATCGCAGGCCTGTACAAACCTATGAGCATCCTTCTGAATCGTGGGCCAATAATACCCTTGACGGAGTATCTTATGTGCCAAGGAGGTTCCACCCGAATGATTACCACAAATTCCTTCATGGACCTCTCGCATAATGTACTCGCACTCGTCACCTGATATGCACCTCAGAAGCGGCTTATTGAATCCTCTTTTGTATAAAGAACCATCGTAGATAACATACCTTGTAGCCTGGTATCTTATTCTCCTGGCTTCCTCTTTTCCTTCTGGAACAATCCCCTTTGTGATGTACTTCATAATAGGTGTTGTCCATAATGCCTCAGTCGCAGGTTCCAAGTTCATGACCTCGAGTCTAGGGATGCTAGGTTGAAGTTGACTCTCCAGAGGTATAACCCCTAGCATAGTAGCCTCCCTTTGTGAACCCAACTTCGCAAGTGCATCTGCATCAGTGTTTTGTGTCCTAGGGATTTGCTCAAGGTTCACCTCCTTGAACCTGCCAATCAGCTCTTGAGAGTACCTCATGTAAAGATCAGTACGAGGACCTCTAGCTTGGAATCCCCCTCGAATATGCCACACGACTAACATAGAATCACTAAAAACAGTCAGGTTTTCCACCCTCATTTCTAACGCCAGCTTCAGACCAGCAATCAGTGCTTCATATTCCGCATCATTGTTGGTTGCGTTAAAAGCGAAGTGAATGGAGCTTTGAAGCTTGTGACCTTCCGGGCTAATAAGAACAATGCCAGCTCCTGCCCCATTTCCATTTACTGCTCCATCTACGTAGAGTGTCCACCATGGTGAGCAGTTTTCAACCATCTGTTCGGGGGCTGTAGGTTCAGCTATGCATTCATCGCCCTTAACCTCGAATGTTGGAGGAAATTCCAGCAAAAAGTCTGCCAACACCTGCCCTTTTATAGCCGTTCTTGGCTTGAAGTCGATATCGAATTGTCCCAATTCCACAGCCCATTTCATAAGCCTTCCCGAAGCTTCAGGTTTGTGCAAAACCTGCCTTAGAGGGAATGAAGTACGTACCTCAATTCGGTGCGCTTGAAAATAAGGCCGAAGCTTCCTTGAAGCCAAGATTAAGGCATAAGACAACTTTTCCATGTTAGAATATCGTGTCTCGGCGTCCAGTAATCTTTTACTTACGTAATAAACCGGGTGTTGAACCTGCAGCTCCTCCCGGACAAGCACAACACTGATTGAGTATTCCGAAACTGCCAAGTACAATATGAGGACCTCTCCATCAAGAGGTTTAGACAGTAATGGGGGGCTGCCGAGCTGTTCCTTTATTTTTATGAAAGCAGCTTCACATTCTGGACTCCATTCAAAGTTCTTCCCTTTCTTGATTGCTGCAAAGAATTCTCTACATTTATCCGAAGATTTAGATACGAACCTGTTTAGAGCTGCAATCCTACCAGTGAGACTCTGAACCTCCTTTATGTTTCGAGGAGATCGCATCTCGACTAGCGCCTTGATCTTGGCGGGGTTTGCTTCAATTCCCCGATGATTGACAATGAAACCTAGGAACTTTCCTGACTCCACACCAAAGACACACTTCTGAGGGTTGAGCTTCATTCTAAACCTCCGTAATATGTTAAACATCTCTGATAGGTGCGAGACATGATCAGTAGCAGCTTTTGACTTGACCAACATATCATCAACATAGACTTCCATAGTCTTCCCGATCTGATCTTTGAACATTCTGTTAACCAGCCTTTGGTAAGTAGCTCCAGCGTTCAACAATCCAAAAGGCATGCCGATGTAGCAGTATAAACCTCTATCTGTGATGAAGGATGTATGCTCCTGATCAGGTTCATACATGGGAATTTGATTATATCCCGAGTAGGCATCCATGAAGCTTAAGAGAGCATGCCCAGCTGTAGCATCAACCAATTGATCAATCCGCGGGAGTGGAAAGCTGTCTTTAGGGCATGCCTTGTTCAAATCCGTAAAATCCACACATGTTCGCCATTTTCCGTTAGGCTTCTTGACAAGCACTGGATTTGCCAACCAATCAGGGTAGAATGATTCTCTTACCAGCCTTGCTTCTAGTAACCTGTCGACTTCTTCTTTGAGGGCTAAAGCTCTCTCACCACTTATTGCCCTTCGTTTTTGTCTCACGGCAACCCTTTCGGGGTCAATGTTAAGGTGATGACACATCACCCTGGGATCAATCCCCACCATGTCAGAGTGACACCAAGCGAAAACATCTAAGTTATTTTTTAAGAAACGAGCCAGTGCTTCCCTAGTTTCAGGTCCCAACTGCTTTCCAATTTTCAGCTCCTTGGAAGGGTCGGTTGCATCCACTAGGATTGACAAAGTGTCACCAGCAGCACCTGTAGTTTCCCTAGCTTCAGGCATTCGGGGATCTAAGTCAACCTTCACCTGAACCTCCGTATCAATTCTTCTAGATTGTGAAGAAACCTTGGGGGAGCTTTCCGCTTGGGCATCCTCAAAGTCGCTATCATTTACCTCTTCAACAATACCTTCGATAAGAGGTTCACTGTCCTCTTTGAATTTCGGTGGGGGTGCCTCCAGCATCCGTACCTCATTCTGGGTATCTACCCCCGAAGAAAAGACAATATCCATGGAGCTTTCTTCGCCTGGATGTTGGATAATCATAATTACATTGCACAGATTATGTACCTGCTGTGAAGGTTCATTCTTTGTTGATGCCTCCTGGTACCTATAGCAATTATCCGTGGTACCTCCATCAACCAGCAACAAATGCTTTGAAGCTTGCTCAGCGGTGCGCAGGGCCTTACTATAGCATTCCCTTGAATCTACTTGACAGCCCTTTAGACATCCAATCCCGTTAGGAGTAGGAAACTTCATAGAGAGATGGTAGATAGAGGTTACTACTCTCATTTCCTTCAAGAGGGGTCTGCCCACGATACAATTATATGATATGTCTTCGTTTACTACCATGAATTCTGTCACCTGCGTAGCTCTCATAGGTTCAGCTCCCAACACAACATGAAGCTTTACCCTACCCACAACTTGCACTGGTCCGCCAGTAAATCCGTATAAGTCATTGTAAGCAGGGGACATTTCCTTGTCCGCGAGTCCCATCTTTTGATAGGTGTCATAAGCCAATATGTTGCAAGAACTTCCATTGTCCACCAAAACTCGATGCACATTAAGCCCTCCAATTGTGATAGTCACCACCAATGCATCATTATGGGGGTGGTGTACATGTCGTGCATCGTCCTCAGTAAAGGTGATGTCCGCAGCTTCACCTCTAAACAGCTTCGGGGGCCTATCTGCCAAATGATAGATATTCGTGAGGGGATTTCCTCTAGCCTCACGAGCATAATTCTTCATTGCATTTCTGCTGAAGCCTCCAATATATGGTCCGCCTATGATTGTGTGAATACTACCAGCCCTGGTAGCTCGATCAGGTGCAGACTTTTCTTCATCTCTCTTGGATCTGTCATCCTTGTACTTTTTCGCCTCCTGGGCCACAAATTCTGTAAGGAAACCTTTCCTGATCAAGTCCTCAATATGATCTTTGAGGTGTCGGTAGTCGGCTGTTTCATGCCCATTAGCATCATGGAAAGCACAATATCTAGCCAAATCCTTCCTTCCGGGAGGTCCCATCCTGGAGGGTTTTCTGAACATCCCCGTCTTATCACCAATTTCAAAGATATGTTCCACGGGTGCTGCCAAAGGGGTGTATTCCGAGTACCTTCTACTACCCTTAGATGACGGATATTTGTACTCAACTGTTCTCTTCGACCCTGTGGTGTTCACTGACAGAGGTGCTGTCTTTGCCTCCTTGCTTACATCCCGACCATCACCTGAAGCCGTATTATAGGTTGCCCGCTTGCTATAATTCCTTTCCTTCGGGCTGTACGACCTATTCCTCTTATTCCTGCTCCAATCTCGTGAAGCATTATCCTTTTTCAAATTTTCCAAGGACTGTTCTACGACTTTGTGTCTTTCTGCCTTAGCGTAGAAGTCGGCCAAAGTGGTAGGTTCCCTACTCTGCAGCTCCTTCCAGAATTCAGTCCCAGGCCTAACCCCAGCTATCAGAAAGTTTTTGTAAGTTTCGTCAGTAGTTTTCCTTACCCTTGGAACCTCAGCGTTGAACCTCTTAAAATACTCGTTAAGTGTCTCGTTGTCACGTTGCTTGATGTTTGCCAGTGTGTTAGCTGGTGGTGCGAACGTGACTGAAGCTCTGAACTGGGTTACGAACATCTCACCCATCTGTCTCCATGACTTGATAGAATTAGAGGGAAGCCTCTTGAACCACTGATGAGCACTATCCCTAAGGGTCGCAGCCAGCAAACGACATTTCGTGCGATCCTTGATTTGGTAGACTTCCATCTCCGTGTTGAAACGGCTAAGAAATTCCACGGGGTCCGTGGTCCCATTGAACTTCAAGTCTCCTACCCCCCTGTAGCTACGGGGTAAGGGCGAATCTCTCACCTTCTTAGTGAAAGGTGACCCTACTGTCAATCCCGACTGAGGGCCTTTCTCGGCCATGATCTTTTCGAGTACCTTTCTGAGGTCCTCTTCCTTATATCTTCCATCACCTTTAGCTGATCCAGAGGTATCATCAGTGTCATCCCCATCATTAGAGCTTCCATCGGAGCTATCACCAGCTTTATAGGATGAATCTGAGCTGTGCTCATCCTCAGGTTTTGAGTGGGACTTATCCTTATGGCTCCCTGACACCTTAGACAGTGATTTCTCACTTTGTACCTTCTTGGGACCCTTCTGTTTTGCCTCTAATAGCTTAAGCCTCAAATCCTTACTCGTTAGCTTCTTTCCCATTCGGTCGAATACAGTGACACTCCTTGTAACCGAAGGTTCAGGATCCTCCTTATCCTTGAGCTCAGCTTCAGAGTTCCAGTCGGGATTACTCTGATCAGTTTCAACATCAGAAAAAGTCTTCTTAGTTCTCTCCTTCTCAGGTCCTTCCTCCTCACTGCCAAAATCCAGCCGAGTAGGCGTAACCTTTGGAGCCTTAGGCCTTTTTTGCTTCTTTCGCCACCTTTTCATCTTTTCAGATTTTTTCTCCAAGGAATCCACCCTTTCACCAATTTTCTTGAGGTGATCGAAAATATCCTTGTTCGTAACCTCGCCGTGAGGACCTGTTCCACGGCCTTCTTCATTGTTAGTTGGTGTTTGCGTTTTTCCGGAATCATCCGACATCTTTTCTCTCTTAAGATTTCTGATGGAGTTCCCCTCCTTCTAGCGCCACTTATGTTGTGAGAGAAATTTGGTACAACACAATTGAGAGAATCTTGCTGGAATATTCGTAAAAAACGTCCTTGATTATCGGACAGAGCTTACAGGTTCAAAGCTCGAGGCCTGAAGCTCACAGTATGAATAGAATAGTTAAAGTATGTTTCTGGGGGCTGGATTGACAAAACCACCGGCCGAAATAAGTAGTGTAAATCCTACACTACCCGTAAATTCGCCGGAATATGTATCACCGAGGTGCACGTGCCTGATGCTTCTCGAAAGTGAAAATCCGAATCCTTTAGTCAAGTGCCTACATATCCTATTTATAGGAATCAAGCCCCATGTAGTTCTATTAAGTTTGTACTTCTTAATCCATGCGAATTCGACCTCCCTAAGATCATCCATCTTAGAATTTTAGTCGAATAAGGCAGCTCTTGCCGAGCTTTCCAGTGTCCTAGTTATTATCCATAACTAAGTCCTATAAATCCTTTCGTAAATAAAGTCTATCCGAAGTGACTATATAAGTTCTATCCCGATTCTAATTGCTCTTTCCAGCGTGTTTAACCAAGCCTAGAAGTCCTTTTGTAAGTACAATTCCGTGCTCCCGAAGTATGAATAATCGAGTCCTTGTCCAGCTCTGACTCTGTCTCGGGGAGGTTCGGACTACTCGTCACCTGAGACCAGTGTCGAGGTTCAAACCACCTGAACCTCAATGCCTGTTTCCTGACACTCCATACCTTTCACCTGGCTTAGCACCCCGAACCCGTTCATGCATGTTGCCCTTATACCTTAGCGTCCTGGTATCATATTTCAGTAGCCTTCAGCTGTACCTTGATACTCTTAACCTACGGCTTAGCACACACAATACTAAACCCATTCATCCTTACTGGACTTTTAACAAGTATGGGCCTTAAATTGAGCCCACATGAGATTTGGGGCACAACACAAGGCTAACCCATCTCTCATTTGTACTTGTACAAGAGTAATTATGAAGAACGTAATAAATTCTCCCAAAATGTATAAAATGACAAATATTTTGAATATTTTAATTGGTGAACGCATATGTATATAGGTGAGGTATCATATTTTTATTAGTAACCGTTATTTAAAAGACTTTTTAAAAAAGTAAAATATTTTAATTAAAGAATTTAATGGACGTGAATCCATCTCATTAATTATTATATCAACTAATGAATTCATCTTATTGTACTAATTTTTATCTACCAACTAATTATCTCATTAATTAATAAATTTATCTCATTAATTATTATACCAACTAATTGTAACATCTCGGGAATCATTTGTTGAAAAATATTTTTTGGTCCCTTGCATTTTTTGTACAAAAATTCTAAAAACCATCTAATCATCGACAATTCACATCAACATGTGTACTTTGGAAAAACGTGGCAACATCTTTGTCCTAACCCTTACCGGGGACGACCAACACCGTTTAAACCCAACTCTAATCGCCACCCTCCAAACACATCTCTCCCAAGCCAAGGCCCAAGCGTCACGTGGCTCAGTTCTTGTCACCTTAGCTCAGGGCAAGTTTTTCTCAAACGGGTTTGATCTAGAGTGGGCTCAGAAGGTTTCTAGCTCGGCTGATGAGGCCCATGCAAGGCTTGTTGAAATGGTGGAGCTGTTCAGGCCGGTTGTGAAGGATTTGATAGCATTGCCTATGCCTACTATAGCTGCTGTCACGGGCCATGCTGCGGCCGCTGGGATGGTCTTGGCTTTGAGCCATGATCATGTTTTTATGAGACGGGATCGTGGGGTTATGTACATGAGTGAGATTGATATTGGGTTGCCTCTTGCCGACTATTTTACTGCGCTTTTCAGGTACAATTGTCTGGCAATTTTGGTGATTTCAAGTTTTATAATTGATATGGCTGTTGTATTGTTTGCTAGTGTTTCGAGTTTCAGTGTTTATTGATATGGTGATTGGTGACGGTTTACTGGCTTGTAAGATTAATTGTTTTTAACGCTCATCTAAACAAAATGTGCCCCTGATTTTCTATTTTAACGTGCCTTTATTTATCTTTAATTATTTTTGCTTCGTACTTAAAAAAATGTGCTCCTTTTTTTTTCTATTTTTTCGGTGCCCAATTCATCAGTATAAACGGTTTGATCTCGGGGCCAATATGTGGTTTAGTAGATATTGAGATTTAGGACTTGGAATGGTAATTGTAATTTGCAAGAATTTGGAGTTGAGGTTAGAGGTTTGATTCTCGATAAGGTGGATACACGCCTTGTAATTGAGGATTTGAGGTTGAGGTTTGAGACACAGTAGAGATGATAATAGTGATTTACTAGGATTCGAGTGTAGAGATTGAAATTGCAACTAATGATTTTCAAGAGGTGAGATTTAAGACCCTGGTTATATCAGAGGTTCAAGAATCAAGATGCTAGTAAATTACTATAGGTTCAGGTTGAGATTCAAGCCTCAATGAAAAATTATACTAGTACAGTAGTAATACTAGAAATTTAGGGGAATTTCATGTTTGAGTCCAATATTGAATGGTCAATTTGAATTTTAGTTGAACATGTCTAGAAAATTTGTAAGATAAAGTTAAATCTGTACCTTTTGATTAAATTATTACGTCTCATGAATGTTGGTATGTCGGTCTTAATGTCTTATATAGGAGTAAGGTAGCATCTCCTGCTGCATGGAGGAACATGTTGTTAAACGGAATGAAGTTGAAGGCGGAGGATGCGGTGGCAATGGGCATAATCGACTCGGCATACGATGATGCAGAGAAGACGGTGGAGGCAGCAGTGCAGCTGGCCGAGAAATTGGGGAAGAGGAAATGGGATGGTGCAGTTTATGGTGAGATAAGAAAGTCGTTGCATCCAGAACTATGTAACATTGTGGGATTGGTTGATACAGGATTGGCCACATCACGGCTTTGATCCAACTCTACCGGACTTTAAAGAAGTTGGTACGAGTGTTGATGTTGTAACATGATAAACTGGATCGAAGTTTCAATGGCAGCTGTTGATTGTTTTATATGGCAGAGTACTCTGTTCTATGAGATGAAGCAACTTCATTCGTCAAATGTTAGGTTTTTATTGTTTTCAACTTCTATGGAAAAAAGACACTTCAGTTTTTATTGTTTTCAAGAAATTGATATGATTCTTTGTTAACTCTAGAAATACGTCTTTTAGTCTGTTTCAAATGCTAAGTGTTTTTATCATCCGGGGCTGATTTTAAGTAGAGTTTAAAAATTTTGAACTGGAGACTTGGAGGGTCGGCCAAAGCGAGCCAACCCTATAGGGTTCCACAAATTATGTCGGCCATATGTCTTGATAGCCATACAGCACTCACCTTCTAGGGAGAGCGTGGCATATTTAGCCAACCGACCCTTTTAATCTTCACCCTTAATAACGCCCTTCTATATATACTAGTCCGCCCGTGTGCATATTTTATTTTCCTCGATGTGGGACATTTTTCTCTCTTGTTTTTTTCTTTGCACTCTGCCAATATCCCATTCATTCATTTCTCAGTTTTAGATATACTCCTAAACACCACAATGTTTTCTTTTTCTTCTGTCTTCTGGTTCAAATATTTTTTGGCATTTTATCCCACTTTCATCATGTGTATGATCTGTTGAAAGTTTACTCTTATACAATTTAATTATAGGATCATGTTCTCTTAACCTAAAAATTCTTATAACTCTGTCTTATATTTTAAAATAATATATATTTATTATATGTAGGTCATGAGTAAATTTATTCAAAAACACAAAATACATAATTCAGAGCTAATTAATATTTGATTAACGATAATAATCATACATCGATATCGATCACAAAATTTTCTATCATCATCATAAAATTCCCCCAATTATTTTTATCAATTTTTGTGAAAATATTCAAGTTATAGTATAAACACAATATTAGATAATAATGTTCAACCGCTCAACATTTAAATACAAGTAAGTTAAGTTGCAAAACTTTAAAATTTATGCATTTGATTTCAAATTCGATTGCATGACTTTTATGTTCAACGGTAGAATACAAAAGTTATGATATGAAAATAATGTGAATAACATTGTTCAACAACTGAATATTAAAAATAATCAAGTTCACTCATAGAACTTCGTGGAAAAAAGTAAGTTAAGTTGTAGAACTTTGAAATCCATATGCATAACATTTAAAATTCAGTTACAGAACACCAGTTGCAGAATACTGTATTTATACTATGAAACAAAATAAGTTCGGCATTAAAATCTTTTTATTTCAACAATACCCTTATAAGATTTTGTATATAAAAATAAATTGAAACAATTGATTTAGTAATAATTCAACGACCTATAACAGTTCTAAGGTTCTTTTGTAGTGATTGGTTCTCTCTTGATCATAACCCTTTAATTATATACATATATTATGACCATTTAACAAGATGAATCGAATCGGATTAGTGAAGATCTAAACTTGGTAAGTAATCAAATGAGTGTAGACTATGGATTAGTTGAGATGTAATTTGGTAACTGATCAAATGAGCGTAGACTAAAGCTTAGTTAAGAGAAGCTAATTTTGCCACAAGCCGAAGTTTACATTATAAGAGTAACGGTCAAAGCTATGATCTCCACGGTTTTCCACAGTTTGATTAACCATCCTCACTACATTACACTTTGTTTCCTGCTTCTTTCTTCCTTTCCGTATCTTCATGAAGTCACCCACCTTCAACTTTTGCAACTTCTACGGCAGACGAAGCTTTTGACATCCATCCGTAATCTCTTAAAACTACAAAATGGGATGGAAGAAACAGACGATAATGAATATTATTTAGAATACAATTGAAAACACTAGGAATTATGGTTGGGGGCTTCTTTAATTTGAATAATTCAGCATACTACAATTACCAACACTACTATGGTAAAAGATATACACTTCCATAAGGAACTGAGATCACCTCACCTCTAATTATTCATGTAACACATTACTTGTGCTTGAAGATAATAGGAGTCCTTATACTTCCTGCCACTTCCAGGGTGAATCCCATTTTTGATCCAGTCCTCCCGATGTATCCAAGCTTCTCGGCCAAAATCAAGAACACCTAGTATCTGCAATTGACAAGACAGATGAAAAGACATTTAGTAACACAAAAAGTTGAAGCTCTGAGCTCATACACTACGGTAGATCTCTCAGCTTTTAAATAATAACGTATATTAGGAAGGGTCTTCAATCTGTTAGTTATCACTATCTGCATTTATACATAATTAAAAGATAATCCTTGGTACTAAAACTACATAAAAGATAAAAAACTTGCTGACTACATACTACAGACACCCCCAAGTCCAACTGCCAGAAATAAATAGCAGCATCCAGTGAACTTCGCTGTACTCTAACTTTAATTATAAATGAGTGCAATAAGCTTCCCTAACTTTTCAGAGTCTATATAGCTTGCAAAAGTGTAAATTGAACCAGGTATTATTCCTGAACAATAAGATACTCCCAATCAGGACGATAACATTAAAAATATTAAAGTAAACTGGATCAACTAATTCACAAGAGGAATCAAGCACAGAAACGATAAATTTAACACATCACAGATAGAACTTCAGGAAAATTTTCAATTCTCAAAGAATTATTAATACATCTTCCCTAGTGCGATTCGAACAACGCTTACGTAACAATGTTCAATTAAGTATACCAATATCAACATTAAAGCGTACAAAAAAATGAAGATGGTTTGACATCAGCTAAATCAAAGGAAGCACCAACCAACAGGAATATGACTTGTGCAGTTGATGTGATGAACATAATTATATATTGCGGTTATAAGTAAGGTATAACACTTTCTCCAGAATTTATGAGTGCGAACTAGATACCAAGTTCTTAATTACAAAGGATTTCATGTATAATGATTCTACCAAATACAACATATCCTTGGGATAAAGTAACAACAGAAACAACTTGCAACTTCTTTTCAAGAAAGAGTGCACATTAAAAACGCTACAAGTCACTACTCACTGTAAAGAATTGCAGAGCCCAACATCAATAATAATGTCTTTGGAATCACTTGTTATTAATTGAGAAATGGTTGTGAACACCCACATTATATCCAAGATAGAAGAGGTCCAAATAAGTGTTCTAAGCACATTATGAAATGTGGCATATGAAATAACTTATTGATAAAAGAGAGTGGTTGAATTACCGCTCCGCCTTTCCACGACACATATGATGGATTTGTTCTTGATTGCAGAACCTATCCAGAAACATATCAAGTTCTTCATGTCAGCCCAAGTTAAATATTTACAGTAAATGACATAAATTAAGTATGTTTTGAACTTGCCCAAAAGGCCTCCTCAATAAAGCAAAGAGGAAGCTGATAAGTCAAACTCAATAAGTTGTTAAGAGACGGACAAGATAAGCGAGGGTATGGGTGCAAAACTGCAAACTAACCTCAACAGTATCAATTGCTTCATTTGAAGGAATAGCATGCAAGACTCTGCAACAGAAAATCAAATTTTAATCACGTATATAAACAAGTTAAGGGGTTATATTAGTCCCTGGTGATAATTCATGTAAATATTAGTGGAAGGGTTCAGGATAGGGTAGTATTGTCTTATTCTCAGTTAGACTAATAAGCGATAAATGCAATATAAAACTACTGATGAGATTGACTGACAAATACTGAGTACTACATACTCCAATTTAGCCACAAAGCTGGTGCAGATGCATCCACCTAGAATTTTCTGCTCTGTAGGAAGATCCCTTGCAGCATATTTAGAGTTGACAACATCTAGGATGCAGATCCGCTAAGAGTTTTCTTCTCTAAGGAGTTAGAATAAAATACTTTTTGGTGTCGATTATAAAAAGGGTGCTTCCTTACTATTTATTTACTCACTTAGTCAACCGTGTAACATAACCAATATCACCCAAGCCTAAAACACGGGAAAAGGCAAACTTGTCCAATTTGAGATTAGTCTTGGGAAGAGAAATCCAAAACAAGCAAAAATACTGGGAAAACAATAGGGTCTGTGTAAAGTGTTTTTCATGGACCTGAGCGAATCGTTGACTTATCCAAACCAAACGATAGCATCTTAAAGCTAGGCGAGATTTGGCCTCTTCTCAAAGATTTGATAGAATGGCCCCTCTCTGCTACCTCATGTTACCTGATGCCTAGCTCTAGAGATATCCTGATCTTACTACCAACCAAAATGACTTAGCAACCTTTCCCTAATATTTCTGGATTTTTTTAATGCAAGTTGATCAACTAAAATAGTTTACTAAAATCATGTTACCTGATGCCCCTCTCTGCTACCTCATGTTACCCGATGCCTAGCTCTAGAGATATCCTGATCTTACTACCAACCAAAATTACTTAATAACCTTTGCCTAATGTTACTGGATTTTTTTTAATGCAAGTTGATCAACTAAAATAGTTTACTAAAATCATGTTCCCTGATGCCCCTCTCTGCTACCTCATGTTACCTGATGCCTAGCTCTAGAGATATCCTGATCTTACTACCAACCAAAATTATTTAGTAACCTTTGCCTAATGTTTCTGGGTTTTTTTTAATGCAAGTTGATCAACTAAAATAGTTTACTAAAATCATGATTCTGATCCCTTTCAGTCTCAGAATTTGAAGAAGCCGAGTTAGAACCAGAGGCCAAGAAACATTAACACAACAAGACAGCAGAACCTGATAACAGGGTATTCTTGACATGTCACTACTATCTACTGCATTTTGCATCAATTTCTATAATAAAATTTCATACAAGTGCATTCATAAATTTATAATTCAAAGAAATGGGAGTTAAAACACACCTCTCTTCTACAGCAGAAACAATGCCACTCGTCAAAGCCACTCCACCAATCTAAAAGCACCAAAAAAAGGTAATTTCCTTTAGCTACTAAATTTATATTTACATACTTGCATGCAGCTAAAACTCACCAGTTGCATGCTACAGAACAATCTTCTCTGAAGGTCTATGCGCCCTGCACTTGTAAGTCATATAGATTCATTAAATCAAAAAATTACTTTGGAACACTATTGAAAATATCAGATGTTTCAAATACCAGCTGAAAGAATGCTCTTGGAGATAGCATCTGCCAGACCAATTTTGTATTCTTTCTTGGATTTGTTTTGAAATATGGGGAAGCTATCCCACATAGGCATTCCACCACTTACGCCAGGGTAAAATCCATCTGACATGTCTGCTCTTCTCGGAAACTCCATATGCCATGTGTCTTCCAGCATATCCTCATGATCCCCAAACCTAAAGTAAAATCATTAGTATATAAAAGACTATTCATCAAGGATAGCAACAATAGATATAACTGAAGATTATCATTACCAAGACCGTGGTGGCGAAGGATATACATCCGGAACTAAAAGCGTTGGGTAGAACAGACCCATAGGGGCAACCTATTTCAAAAAATTATCATGAATCACCTGTATGCTAAAGTCAAACATATATTTTAATAGAATGATATATGTAAATATTACACTATATAGTATCATTTACTATGAAAAGATAACAAATAATAAATTACTAAGATTAACCAGATATACACGGATGGTCGTCTCATGGACAGCACGTTAAACATATATTAATCAATAATGTGATACTAATGAAACAGGATATAACAATGAAAAAGACTGATAAACAGAGGGAGAATAAGAGTAGCATAATAGCAGATAATTTAGCTTTCCTGATTCCATCAAAATGGTTCAACATATAGAAAAATGGGCAGTTTTGAGTCTTGTTAGTTAGTCAAATATATAATCGATTTTAGTTAATAAAAAGTTCATATTGTCTCCAAAAGCACACATCTTTATGAGTGATTAATCAGGTCAAATTCAGTAGGCACACCACAGAAATTAGTTAATTTGACATAAAACCAATAAATTATAGTAACAGTTTGTATGTACATTAAGGGCAGTTAGTTTGGTCTTGTGCGACCCAGCTGGCATGCCATCTTCATATGAATGAACTGTAGAAACAGCTTCAACCTCCCCCTCCTGCAAAAAAAGGACAAAATAAGTACATCCATTATAGAGCGTTAATTATCCAGTTTATGATATATTATAGCTGTTTTTCCTAGGAAAACTTGAGAGCTTTGGTGTACTCGGAGATGAGTGCTGGTTTGTGCATTTTGTGCTCGGATTGACTCCTAGTGGATTTACATTTTCTAACACTTGTGGGTTTCGTGAAGGCTATATGAGGGAGTCACTCAACCACCCTCTTATTGTGATTGTGGTATTCCCGGCTTCCCGCTTCCTTCGAATTAAAGGAACTGTATAATTTCTTATTGCTTATTTACTACAGATGTCCAAGCTAACAAATATAAATACACATTTATTTGTGTGCACACACATAAATAAATTTGTATATAATTCTGCTCTTCAGTACCTAAGAATCACAAGTGTTCACAATTTCTATTTAAGAATCTCAAGTGTTTATAATTTATATTTACTACAAGGGAACTATCAGCAACGGAGTTTATATAAACACTTTGTAATGCCCATTAAAAAATCCTCTATTCTAATACGGTTTGCCTCAAATAAATACTATTACTAAGTCTTCCTTCAAGATTCTTTAAATGCACAAGTTTGGAAATGCTCATAAAATAAGGCCGATTAAACAATAAAATAAAAGAGTGATCAAGTTATACTCACTCTGATCTCACAATAGGACTCTTTAAGTCTGTTCAACATCAACAAATCCACAGGCTTCATGAGAGTGTCGGTACGAATGGGTGGCCATGTCTGATGATGTCTCTGAGTCCAGAGAAGACATCTTGAGATATCCTTAAAAAGCACAATTGTTATATATTCAGTCACGGCTCACAAATATTAAATGTTTGGCAACGAAACTGAGAGAAAAAACAAACTTCAAAAACAGAGGGGGGGGGGGGGGGGGACAAATCTAGTTTAATGCAACGATACCATTTAAATTTATAAAGTGACTCAATCAGTTATCAGATAAGAGAATATGCTAATTTCAGATACTTTACTGAATATATAATTAAACATCATCTAAGTGCCTCATTCACTTATCCAATAAGAGATTATGAAAGTTACAAATACTTTTATCAAATTTACTATTAAAATATTATGACAAATACATTTTTAATATTGTGTTATTTATAAAATGATAGTGATGTGACAAGGTTGAAGAATAAAACAAAAAGAATTCACCTCTCCACCATAATTTAAGATGATTTGTGTATTAGGCAGAGCAACTCCATCCTGAAAAGGAAGATAATAAAAGGATGAGACGGAAGATTGATTTACAAAACTAAAATATTGGTGAGCCAATAATTCTTGAAGTTCTCCATACTTACAAAACTTAATTCATTAAGTCATCTATACAGGATAAATTTTATTAAGAGCAGCAAGGATATACTGTAAATTTGTGTACCAGCAACGACATATAAAAGGTAGATTCCTACTGACATTATCAATGGGATGTTGCTATTACAAGTGAATGGTGGAAATATCGAATAAGTCAGGTATGTCATTAATGTTTAACTGGTTATGCCTCTGTATAAAATTGTGACAGCACTATCAATATCTAGTGTGAATGTATGATTGTACTGGTTATAGTGATGTTAACAGTGCTGAATGCTGATTGCATATGTCAGAAAGCGTGATTCATGAAACTGCTGATTTATATATATATATATATATATATATATTGAAGAATGAAGTCAGAAACATGAACCAAATTCAAATTTCTATCTTTACTGTAATGGAGTAAGATACTTTGAAGATGCTGTCAACAGAATTTATTCAGCCAAAAGGATTGCCCAGCAAAAACCTTGTAGAAGTCCTCAAGGAATTTGAAGGATAAGTATTTAGAACAAGAATTTAATCTTACCTCAACACAGATAACAGAAGTCACCTGAGCACCCATACTCACAACACATGCCGTTGATAACCCATGCCCAAATACAGCAGCAAGACCTTCCTGGGTCAATCAGTCCACAATAATAACATACATCAAAAGGGCTTATAAAATATTACAAACATATGGAACAATATATTTAATAAGGAGATCAAGAAAGATTATCTGTAGGTTTTGTATAAAGGAAATTTTTAAATACAACAGTACCACAGCATGGTATAAATTCACGGAAATAACAAGAGTTAGCAGGTAAACAATAAGATCTCAAGGAGTATTAACCCCTAGCATCAGTAGTCTGCCTTCTTTCAGATTAATCTGCATAACTTGTTTAGAAGATTAATGGCATTTACTATGATCGTGATTTAGCTGCTAAATTGTAGTGACCTACTGACCTTGTACTTACTTTTAGAATATGCTACCCTGCTCGAGGAGAAGTGATACAAAAAAACCCCATAATTTCGACAACATAAAAGATGTTATCTTGGAGCAACAATGAGTAATGATCTTACAAAACAATGTGCACATCTAGTATGACTACAAAGCTCACTATTTAGTCTTTAAGCGACATTTATTTAATAAGACTTTCGTTTGCTTACGATAGAGAAACATAGATATATTAGATAACTGAAGGAACTATTCCAACCTGGTGAACTACAGCTGTGCTGAAGCGCAAGTCCCGTAGTACAATAGACAACATCTCCTTTACTTCTAAGCATCACAAAAAAAAAAAATTAAAGCAATTGTTATTAAGTAATTAAAATGTACATAGTAAAGTAACTCACTACATATAGCATACATATTTTTTACAAAATTATACAGGTTGACATAGAAAAATGTGAGAGCATGCAGAGCTTAACTGACAGGAAGGCAAGAGCATGTAAAGCATAAAGTCTGGTGATTTACTGTATGTCGTGTTCACCATACTGCACAGTGAAAACTCTACAGCGCAGGTTTAGATACTCTGCTGGAAACTAACATAAAACTGCATAATATTTGAGTGGATGTTTCTCAACAGTCTATCCTTTGTCCCAGTTTATGCATAACCTTCAGTTCGTAGATGCCCAAAATATTTGGTCACCTTTTAAAAGCAATGTACTATTACATACCAATAGTCTATGACTATAACCCATTTTTTAAATGATAAAGGAATAGTTGTGGAATCTCTTCTTATATTAAAGGAAAGATTAAACTAGGAAATTCATAGTGGCATTTATATATGCTCTGAAAGTAAACTACAATGCCATGTTTTCATCTAAATGCCAAAATACTAATTCAAAAAATAAATAAATAGTCTCATATCTCGGAAGGTTTTTATAACTCCATAAATGACAGAGGTATAAATCTTTACAATACAAGTTTAAAACTGGAAGATAATTCATATTAGAGACTTCAGAGGGTAATTGAGAACTATAACCATGTAATTACCACGATTGTCAAAGGTTTCTGGCACTACAAGCATAGCAGAGTACATGTGTCTCTCATTTTGAGGAATATGCAGTTTTTCAACCAATATCCAATCCCAGATAGCATGAAGATCTTCAAGTACCTATTTGATGATAAAAGTGTACATCATTTTCGATTTCAAGCAAGAAAACATATTAGCAACAAACTAACATTACCTGCTGCATAGGATAGTATTGAGATATATTAAGATGACCCCTGCGAATAGGACGGCGTAAGCAATATGGTTCAGTGGGCGATATTCTTAGAGCTTCTTCACCAAAAATATATTCTCTATACTTCCGTTCACTTGAATGAAGCTCGCTAATACTAGAATTTTCCAGCTCTACCGGGGATGTACTTGTTTCACCCTTTTCAGAAGAACTTTCTGCAACATTCAAACAATATTACCTCAACAGGAGTAATTCCATAGTAGCATCGTAAATACAACAGGAATTATACAAAAGAATGCATGTAAGATATAATATCTTTACAACGCACTTCCAAAACTGATACTTTTGATAATAGCTACAAAAAAAACATGATTAATCACTTTTTTCCCTATTTTTTTGTAAAGGTCAATTACAGAAATTTAGACGTTCACCAGCATACCTCCACTGAGGCTCAAACCCTTGACCTAACATGGTTGATCTTACTTAGATTGCAACTGGAATCAGTTCCAAACACTTCAAACAACTATAATTTTGTGTTTAAGAGCCAAGTGGATATCCCTTCCCTTGTTTCCAGGCTCTTTAACTCATACGAAATTTTATATCATGTAGACATGAGCAAGACATGGTTTACTTTACAGCTCTTTTGTACTACAAATAACTTAATTGTATATATGGTTTATTTAATAGGAAACATTAGTCATTACAACAAATTCAAAGTTAAGATAAACCTCATATTATCTATGAACTAAGTAAATCACAGTAATTGTACTATTTCCAACTCTAAACACTAATGTATAAAGAAGTGGCATGAGATAAAATGACTATTCTTTCAAAGTTTTACATTCAGAAAGGCAAGTGACATTTCCAAGAATTTGCAAAAGTAGTGATTTTTGGTGTAAAGTAATTGAAGATAAAACCTGGTTCTGTTTAAATCATACGAGCTAATAATGCCTTAAAAATATCATACACTATCGGATATTTCAAAGCAATTTTCGTTCCAACAGCATAGCAGATAGCACCTCTTTCAGTGCACATTTTGCTAGTTGCACCATAACATTTTTGTCAATTATTAAATAATAATGTATTGTATACAATGACAATTACTGATGTGACAAATTGATGATCAAATTATTGTTGATATAAATACACACATACTCTTTTTTTCCAAATCTCAAATGCAAAATTGTCCTGGAACTGGTAAGATAGAGTCACCAAAGAGAAAGGAAAAAGGTATAAAAAAGAAAAAGAATTATAAGAAATTAAGAACTAGATTTTTTTTCTACTTAACCTAGTACAGAAGACGGTTTGGGATTTTCTTCAAGTACATCAGTCCAAGTATAGGTGGTCTCTTTTTTGTTACCCTGCGGAGCAGCACCATCAACACGACCCATCTGCAACATAATTGTCATCGATTTAATAGTAGTGCATAAAATCATAATTCATAAGTACCCCCCTAAGCCTTATTAGTCTCACATAGCAGCTTAATAAATAATAATTATACAAAAAAATTGGTCATAGATTTGATCTAGGATCAAAGGGAAAAGCATACAACAGTATAAAAGATTTATAAAAAAAACTAAACCGAACACCCCCATGCATCCCGCTCAAAGAGAAGGGTCTAGGGCCCGGAAAGGGTAGGGTGTATACAAACCTTAACTCTACTTGGTAAGATCTCTTAAGTAGGACAGGTTGTTTCCACAAAAAGACCCACTTAAGCAACACCAATGACCAAACTATAATAAAATGAATGCAATAGTAATACACAAATGATTAGAGAGGGAGAATAACACACACTAAAAATAACACAAAAATAGCATGCAAAATGATGACGCCAAAACGTACAAAAACGTTGTACACTAAAGCAAACCTAACAAAGGAACTATAAGGCCTAAAGCACCCGTAAACTCCGAAGTAAAAACCTCTGACCCCAACTCCAACACTCCCTCCTTCCAAAATTCTCAACCAACCCTACAGAGAATAAACTATTCTGATCTGATGTTCTAGGAAGTCCAGTTTAAGAAAGTCCACATCGAGATTTAAGGCCTTCATGAGTAGCTTTAACTTCACTGGTTCATCCTCTCCTCTTAACCGTCTCAACCAATATATTCTCCACCCTCCCAACTTGTGCCAACTCTGCCTCCTGCAGACATTGCCAAACCATCACAATCTCCCCTTCCTCACTTTCCTTGAAATAGGCGTGACTCTTAACTCTTAATGCAAGACACCAATGAGTATTCTATCCAACATGGTACAACCACAAGTCCACCGCAACATCCTGGTTTCTGCCACTTCTAACTTTTGCACATGTGCTCAACATTCAGACTCATACAACATTTCACGTCCAATGGCTACCTTAAGAACTTTGCCCTTCAGCTTCAGTGGGTCTTTCTTGTCACAATAACTCTACTTCATTATATAAATATAACCAAATCTTGTCACAATAACTCTACTTCATTATATAAATACAACCAAAGACGCTACAAAGTTTTGGTGAACCATTAAAACTAGCACATATAGTACAAAAGAAGGTACTGACAATAACAAAAAATACAACACTAACCAAATATCAATTCCGACCATTAACCTAGTTGTACCTTACGCGGCACAGAGTTATTTCCAAGCTCTTCATCAAGAAATGGAATCTTCAATAATGATGCAATCTGCGGAAAATAATTTAGCAAATAAAATACAGAAAAATTAATGAAACAAATAAGCACAATTCCATGACTCGTCATAAAATTTTACTACCTCCATTCCACAAGAACCACATGTTAGCTTCTCAAAGTAAAATGAAATTATGGTATACTTCAATTTGAAGTGAACCAATTTAATTATAGTTAACTACAAGTAATATACTGTAAGCATTTATTAAATATCGTGAATCACGTTAGTTAAAACAATAGAATTTGACACAAGTTGATTGAAAAGGTTGAGAAAACAAAAATGCAATAACTTACAGTATCATATGCCTTCTCACGCTCCATATGCTGAGCCGTTGTAACTTGAGAATTAAGCATCTACATTCCACAAATTCACAACAATCGTCAACCAACAATAACACGATCACAAACCTAAAAACACGATAAATAATACAAAGGAGAGGATAAAGCCTAACTTGATCCTGGACATTTCGTTTCGGAGTCAAATTAGCTCCGGTAGTGCGACGAGCAATGCAATTCGGAATAGTAATAGGAGCGTCCTGTTGAGCTAGTCCAATTCTAATATTAGCAGAACCTAACTTCATCGAATAATATATCAATTAAAAACTTGAAATTAAAAATTGAGCAGCATTATCAAACACAAGAGAGCGACCGAGCGAGAGAGAGAGAGAGAGAGAGAGAGAGAGAGAGAGAGAGAGAGAGAGAGAGAGAGAGAGAGAGAGAGAGAGAGAGTACCGGGATTGATGACAACGAGATTGGAGCCACGTTCAGCGAAGAGTTGAGAAGGAATTACTGTTTTCAGGTAATCCTGTAAAACAACAGAATTGATTAACTTGATTTTGTCAAGTGAAATTTGAGAAATTGTTGGGATTGGAATCCCTTACCATTACGAAAATTGAGGTAGCAGCAAACCTCCAGAGTGTTTAGTGCAAATATGGTTTGGAATTTAGAACCGAATAAACTTAAGCACCTACTAGCTACTGGAGTCTGGAACTAACGGAGGTTTGCCCAGAGTCGACGTACCAATAACTATTTTCTAAGTTTTTAAACTTTTTCAAGTTTTATTATCGTAATAATCGGAACAAATTGATTTTTTTCGAGATCCATTTTTTTAAAACTTATCTCTACAAGTGTAAATGAATCGGATCGAGTTGAGATTTTGCTCATCGAGTTTGAGTTTGAGTTTGCACTTTTTTCTTAATGAATTGAGCCAAATTTGATTATTTTATCAATCAATTTTTGTTTTTCGAGTTCAAGTTCGTTAACAAACGAGTCAGATTTGAGTTGTTCACTAATATTTCGAGTCAACTCGAACTGAGTCGAGTTCGATTTTTTTTTCTCATTTTAAATTTGTTTTTTCATTATCTAATGCATATTCATGTTTAATTTTACGAATGAATAGAGTTTATATGATTACAAATTGATTTATGACTTTTATATTATTGTATTCATGTATTATAATATATTAATTATGTAAATAAAATAATATTTTTTTATAGGTATAACTTATCGGGTCGAGTTGAGTACGAGTTAATCTTGATTCGAGTTCGAGTCGAACACTCAATAAACTCGTATTGACACAATAAGTGTATCAAACATATTTTTTTTATTCGAACTCGAGCTCGTTTGCTTATCGAGTCAAGTCGAGTCGAGTCTAACGATCAACTCGTTCATTTATAGCCTTATTTTTAATATTGTTCTTCAAAATGAATAATATTAGGGAACTTAAAAATATTTTTCACAAGTAGTTTTAAAGGATGTATCATTAATGAATTAATTCCACTGTTCTTCAAAAAAAAAAAAGAATGTATCATGACCGATGTCACATTTTGATTTGAGACAAGAATATATGCACGAAGGACCTCATATTTTTATTAAAAAATTTACCAATTAGATAAATGACACATAAGTATTTTGTATGAATTCTAAGACAAATTTTGAGTTCACTGGCATTTTTCCTTAATAAACTCAATTGCGAAATCATATTTCGAAATTCTTCACATTTTATAATCACCGTTCATTTCAATTAAGGATGCGATGACAATTTTGTCTAGACCCGGTAATATACGTGTTGTGTACTTTCGTGTTTTCATGTACTTGAATATAGAACCCATATTCGATCTATTTTGGATTTGTATACTTAAATTTAAAACACATATCTGATTCAAAACGTGTTGTGTACTTTTCGTGTCGTATTTGTGTACCTTAAACAAAAATATAAATATAAATATAAATTTAATTTAATTTAATTAAAGTTTATATGTTATAAAACTATTTTTATTATGTAAATTTTTATAAAATGTATATTAAATATGTATATTTACATACAATTTTACAAAAAAATTGTAAATATGTATAACTTATATATATAAATGTATAATTTACTACAAATTAGTCGTGAAACACTTATTTTATTATTCATATGTAATTTCTTATATATTTTCTAAATATACAATAATATAAATAATATATATTTATTTATATTAAAATTATTTATTTATTTATTTAATTCGTGTACTTTCGTTCCGTGTCGTGTACCTATTTTGAAAACCCAAACCCGACACTAATTGTTATGGATTAAAAAACGTGTTTTGTGAATTAAATGCTAGAGTTTGTGAGCGTTCAAGCTTTAATGGCTGCTCTTGTGTTTCAAGACTAAATCGGTCCTCACAAGATGCCTACGTATCTCTGCTGTATAGAGAATCAAGCCAATAAAACGTAGTTCTAGAATGAAGGACGAGGGTCCTTATATAGGCGTCAGGAGCCTTGTATTTAGAGTATGTTTAGGAGACTTAATAGATAAGTCTCGTTATTGATAACTGATAAGGAGTGTTTTGCTTGGCATGCAAGTATTATCCTCATCTGATAAGTGATGTGACTCATCGTAATATTTGATTGGGATTCTGGATCCTTCTATGAAGATATTATCATATTTGGACTCTTTTATGAGCTGTGTATTTCCCTTTATTTATTAATTACGAAATTAATAAATAGTTAGGGTTTCAGGCCTTTTGTCGGGCCTAATTCTTGGACCAAACTAGGTCTAATTAATCTATCATTAATTATTTCTAGGGTTATATTTCAGCCCATATCATTTGCCCCCCAACTTCTGGGAAAATCTCCTCGGGGTTTTCGTAGAAGTTATAACGTGTTCTTTCCCAAAATTTTCTATTTTTAGGGTATTTTTGACCTCAAATTAGGTCATTTTCGACCAGGAATTTGACCTGGAAATAGTACAATTTCGACCAGGAATTCAGTATAGATTCGACCAGGAATAGCTGTGAGGTCGAAGCTGTCGACCAGGAATCCCAGGTATTTTTCGACCTCACTTGTTCGACCAGGAATCCAGTATAAATTCGACCAGGAATTTCGATCAGGAATTCGAGCTCAAATGAATGTGAGGTCGAGGCTGTCGACCAGAAATCCCAGGCATTTTTCGACTTCACTTGTTCGACCAGGAAGCCATGTAATTTCGACCTGGAATTTTGAGCATTATTTCGACCAGAAAGTGAGATAAGGTCGAACATGTCGACCTCAATTTTTAATGAGATTTCGAGCAGGATTTTTCGATCAGGCTTAGATCATTTTCGAACTCAATTTTGGTTTGGAATTTCGACCTCAAGTGAAATGAGGTCGAACCCTTCGACTAGGATTTTTAGTCCAATTTCGACCTCGTTTTTTCGATCTCAAACCCAATCTTTTTCGACCTCAACTTTTCTGTTCGATTTCGACCTCAACTTATCATGAGATCGAATGTTTCGATTTCATTTTTCAGTTTATTTTCGAACTCAACTTATCATGAGATCGAATGTTTCAATTTCATTTTTCAGTTTATTTTCGAACTCAATTTTTTGAGCTCAACTTAGAGTTTATTTCCAATCTTAATTCTAAGTTAGAATTTTTCTATACTTTTCTTTTAGGGCCTTTAATTTCTGAGCTTTGGACCCAAGATGTTTTTGGGCCCAATTTCCTATTGGGCCTCAAATCTTCTTAGGCTCAATGCATGGGCCTTCAATTTTATTTGGGCCTTGGGCCTTGAAAAAATTTGTACTGGGCCTTGGGCCTTGAATTTCTTTGGACTTAATAACTGGACCCTGATTTTTATTGGGCCTAAATCTTTAGGCCTTAATTATATCAGCCCAAAGAATAATTATGGGCCTTGACCGGCTGTGACCGGTTGATCTTCCCTTTTACCGGTTAGTCAACCGGTCAATAATTTTCTATAAAAGAGTGAATCTTCTCTTTTCACTTTCACTTCTCATTTCTTAATTTTCACTTTCCAAATCTTTTCTTAGTAATTCTTCTTCAGTTTCTGGGTTTATTCTTCATACGTTGAAGATTCTCTGGGTTTCTGGGTTTGCTTTGAAGATTTTCTGGGTTTTCTGGGTTTGCATTGAAGATTTTCTGGGTTTTATCTTCAACTGTTGAAGATTTTCTGGAATTTCTTTGAATTTCTGGGCTTTCACCTTCATCCCTTGAAGGTTTTCTGAGTTTTTGTTGAAGATTTTCTGCATATTCTTTGAAGATTTGAAGATGGCTGATCGTTCTGCTCAACGTTTGCAGAAAATGAATCAAGCGTCGAAAAGAGGTATCACTATCCGTTCTCCTACTATGTTTTTACAAGATATGATTCTAGAACGTAGTGATTGTTAGAAATGAATACCACTAGAAACTAGACAGAGGGGGGGTGAATGGATAGTTTGATATATTTTTCGATTCTTGAAAACTAAGTAAACAACTGTATGTGATTATGATATGTAATATGCAGAAAGTAAATAACACACACAATCACTTTAATCTACTTTGTATAAGCAAATTAAATACTACAGCTTTCCAGGAAATTCACAATCGAATTTCTGGCTTCTAAACAAGAACGGTTTGAACTTGCTTTTTTACAGAGAAAAGAGCTTAGCAAATAACTATGTGTATCTCTCTCTCTTACAGCTTACAGTTGTGTGTGCACGATATATATATTTTCCTATACAAACTAGGCACACACAATATTACACAGCTACCCCTTCTGAAGGTCCAACTTGTCCTGCCATAAGAAGTTCACTGTGTCAGGAAGGACCACCTGCTTTTCGGAGTCTTTCCCGTTTCTGTAGCTGCTTGTCTCTTATCTTTCTCTCCAAGTTTAGCTGTAGATTTGCCATCTGTTCTTTGGACCACCTTGCCAGAACAAATGCTTCAGTATTTGTCTCCTTTGATACTTGGTTCTGTACCTTGATTTGTCTTGTTATAAACGGCTAAGTGTTGATATCGTGAACTCCACTTTATCCCTGACTTCGCGATCTCCCTTGTGAGGACTACGCGATATAGCCTTTGAAGACTTTGCGACATAGGTCATTTGATGACTATGCGACATAGGTCATTTGATGACTATGCGACATAGGTTATTTGATGACTATGCGACATAGGTCATTTGATGACTATGCGACATAGGTCATTTGATGACTATGCGACATAGGTTATTTGATGACTATGCGACATAGGTCATTTGATGACTATGCGACATAGGGCTTCTGAGGACTTCACGATCTAGGCTCTTTTGACTTTGCTGACTTCAACACTTCACGACATGTGTCTTGAGGACTTCTCGACATAGTACAAAATGGACTATGCGATATAGTACTTCACGACATGGATATTGGTGACTTCACGACATAGCTTTCTTTTGACTTTGCTATATAATGCCTTAGACAAATTCCTGCAACTTATTTCTTCATAGCCTTATTCAACTCTATCCTGCTGCATGAACACTTATGAACTTCTACCAGGATAATTATTCAATGGCCTATATACAATCTAGATGCAAGAAACTTTACTAAGCTCATTATAAGTTTGAGCATACATGATCAAGCTAATGTTCATGAGAACAAGACAAGTACATTTAGAGACCTATACTATATCCCAGTGATAGAAATCACTAGGTCATGTAATGTGACATAGTCACATGGTGTAGGCTTGTTAATAGTGGTATTCAGACATGTCTTGAGCCTAACAATCTCCCCCAAATTGTGAGTAAGACCCTTAGGCACAATTTCATGTCTGATAACAAGCCTAACTAACATAAAAAGAACAGATATAAGGAAGATACAGTTAAGCACAGAATTTGATAACAACTTGGAAATTTAAGCTTACAGAATTCTTCCTTGAGCTACATAGCTTCTGTTTCCAATTGTTTCTCTAAGAAGTCATCATAGATCTTCTTCTTCCTCATTTCTTCATTCTTCTTTATCTCAGAGATTGCCATTAGAATATCATCTCTAGCAGTCATTTCTTCAATGAGAGGAGAGTCCTTTAGATCTTCAGCTGCTGTTCTGAGGGCACTCTCCACATATGAGTGTATAAACTCCATCCTTATCTTGCTTTTTCCTCCATAATGATTTTTGTACTCCACAGTATAAGGATTTTGTTTTACCCTGCACAGCCCTTTCTTTCTTAGCTCCCTTGCTCTTTCTTCTATCTCGGCCAACTCCTTCTCTTTCTTACATCTCCTTTCTTCATTCTCTCTTCTCAGGTCTTCTTCATGATCAGCATGCATTTTCAAGAACCTGGCAATATCTATCTTCCATGTTCTTTCTTCCTTTTCTTCAAAGTTCAGCAAGGCATTTATCCTTTCAAGCTCATATTTATAGAAATGTTGCCAGCCTCCTTGCTTCATTATCTTCTCTCTTCCATCAGTGTACTTAATCTCTAGATGATCTAGCTTCAGTTTGACTTCAAAGATCCTTTGAGCTCTCAAAAATGCTAGGGCATCTTCATCATAGTCTTCATCAAGTGGAAACACATGGATGCCAACAACATTTGTGAGTTTTCCAGTTTTCTTTGTTATCCTTATTCTTTTGGGTACACTCTTGATCTTCATATGCCTCACAAGAGGTACCTTTCTGGAACAAGGTGACTTTGTCTTTACTGCCACATCATTTGGAAGTAGCTTCATTCCTTTCCCCTTCATCCACTGTAACACTCCACTAGCTGTGACTTTGTGGAGGTGTTTTCTTGAAATTACTTTAGTGGCTTCATCTTTCTTCTGTGGCAATTCAGGTTCAGAAGTCATGGATAATGATTTTGGAGGATCATTGCTAACAGTACCCACCCTAGACTTAGAGTCTTGTGTTGTGGTTAAAGTACTACTAGCAATGTCCTTGACTTGCTGAATTCCACTCCTAGTTCTCTTCACTGTCTCCTTTGCCCCCTTTGTGTCATCACCAGCATCTTTAGATTTCTTGGAAGATTTGCTCCTGCTGCTGTCACTTGGTCCATCCTTATCACTCCTTGAATGAGATCTCCTCCTGTAGGTTTTCTCCTCATCATCATCCTCCCCTTCCTTCTTCATGTTCTTTTCTTTGACAGAATCTGTAACGCCCCCAAATCCGGGGTCAAAGGATTTGGTCGTCACACTGCACTCTTAATCCAAACAACCTGTTCAATATAAAATCAACACAATAATAATAATAGTAATGTCTGTGACCCCAACTCTACCAAGAATCTTTAAAGGTTATAGTGCTAGAAACAAGAATCCAAAATTTCATTACAACAACTTTCCTTTTTACAATCATTCTCTTTACACAAATTCTAATACACTAGTATAACTTCGATAAGAAGCATACCGGCAACTAATCTTATACAAAATCTTATTCAATAGAAAACATCTATATACAAAATCTCTCACTAGCTCCAATGCTCTGGATCAAAATGTCTTTACGCTAATATCTTTCCCCGTCTCTGATCAGCTATGCGGACAACTCTTGCCAATACACCTTCTTTCCGGCAGGCTAAAATATATATAAATAAAACAAGTATGAGCGAATGAATTGCTCAGCAAGCGTATTATTAAATATGATACGAAAGGTTTCCAAAATAAACTTTGGATTTTCAAATAAACAAGCCTATGGCTTAAACATTTGTAATCTCTAATATTTTCAAAGTAAGTTTGGTAATTTATCACAATATCTCATTTAGCTTCTCGCAACCGAATAGTTTTAAAACACAGAAGATTTATATAGGTCGTTACGATGACCGAATCAACAATAACTACAATAGTATGTAGAAAATATGAAATAAATATAACTCGTACGTCTTCAAGACCATAGTTTGTACAAAAATACTAATTTGAAGATAACAGGTCTATTCACGACATTTCCGAAATCAACAACTCTGGAAGGTTAGAATAATCAAGGGGCAAGAATGAGCCAACACGCTCGGTTAAGAAATAAAGAACGCACTTCAAGACTTCAACATGGTACCGACTGGATATGCGGTATGAATAAAACTCAACAAGATAGATATCTCACGACTGCCAATGGAATCAAGGAAGTGGATTTCGACTATTTGGAATCCGAATGTATTAAGAGTAAGCGATTTCAGCAAGATTGAAACCACTATTAATAATCAACAAACCAACAACTTCACGCAACGAATAAACCTGAGAATCAGGTCATATCTCACAAGTACAAAGTATATGGATGTAACTCATCCTAGAAATGAAAATTCATATTAGAATTGGATTTTTAACAATTATCAAATACAAAGGTTGTGCTGCTGGCCAGCCACGCATCAACCCCGGACTAGCTCATGTCATAGTCCTCTACTGGATCCTAGGCCAATCTGGGCCTTAATTACATCGACCAATAATTGGTCCATTTTTAAAAACATTCCAATTCTATATTATATACGTCAGGTGTCAGAACAATTGGCAACCTTACTTCGACAATCAGGTGTCGGAAGAATCGACAACCTAATACAACAATTGCTGGAAAACTCACGTTCCAGGAAACAGTTCAATTATGAAGAATCCATTAAGGAATAACAATATAATCTAGTATCGACGAGATCGACACAATATGGGGAGGTGCACATGAAAAGTGACAATATAATAAGCATCGACGAGTTCGATGTAACAACTGGGATATAATGAAGAATAAACAATGACATGCTCAACAAGGTTAAGTCTGATATGAAACAGACAATATGATATCAACAGAAAAGTGTAACAAGTCAATATAGAGTAGGGTTCAAAGAATAAACAATAACATGCTTAACAAGATTGAATCTGATATGAAACAGGCATTATGATATCAACAGAATTTGCAATAACTCAATATGGAATAGGGTTCAAAGAACAGGCTCTAGATGGCCTTAACAGTTCAATTCATCACATTATGGAAGAATTAGTTAAGATTCAACAATCTGGTAAGTGACAAGAAAGTCAAGTTCAAGTTTAAGAAAAATTCAGGGTGAAGTTTATAAATGAAGAAAACAAAGGTTTATTAACTTCTGGCAGAAATAGTTCAAGTCCTTCGAACATATACTTATAATAGACAAGCCTCGTATTTGAAGGAAGTAAACTAAATCATGCACAGCATAAATGAATTCGAATCAGGGAATGGATCAGATGATCGCATTAACAAGAAATGATAATAATAGTTGCAAGGGTGCAGGATGGAAAAAAATGGAATACTTGTAGAACAAGTACCACAACTTCGGAATTTAAAATAACGTTTTCAACATAGGGTTCGTAAGTTCCCACTCATCTAGGGTTGGCAATATTCCAACCTAATATTTTAAAATCATGTCTTTTAAAAGAGAGCCTTAGTATACGGCCCATAATTATCTCTTCAAACTTTTCAATATAATAAGTATATCTTTCCAATCAATATGAAAATATGAATCTAAACTCAAAAGGTATAAAAGAGTACTCGTCAATTTACGAGATTAAATAACATACTTGCAATTCAATGCAAAAGAAATCAACATTTGAAAATTCAGTAATAAGCATTCAACATGCATACTAATAATTCAAGATAATATCCCTTAATTAATAAGCAAGGGTATAAACACTTGCCTCTGGTCCTTAGCTATTTCGTAACGCTGAAACAATACGATTTCCTCCTTATTCTGTCTTGTCGCACGATTCTCTACTTCCGTCCTTCTTTGTTTTAACGCTCTTGCGAATACCACTAGTCTGCTTTTACCATTTCGAATCCACGTGCCAGCCTCGATAGTCAAACATGAGACGGTACTTAGTCTTCAACGTATAATCCTCATATTATATAAATGATCGTAACTTAACTTCGACGCACTTACCGATCTTACCGATATCTCTGTTGCATAAACATCCACATCTCAACTGATAGACCAATCGCAATCAACCACATAAGTAATCCACGTAACTTGCTTGACGACAATCCCCATACTATAAAAAGTCAACATCCAAGTCAACGGCCTCGTAAATCTTACTTTCTAACATAACCGACAAATTTCTATCCTATCTACCCCTCGTGATAACATTAGACACAACCAATTACTCAAACAAGTCTCCACACAATTTATTCACATGCATGACTCACACAGATAATTCACATTGTTCACATAACACATTTAAACAAGTGACCGGTTACGTATCGGACGCCCGGTCTAATTTACGATATTTAAAACTCAGACACTAGCCCTAGTACGGGCATATACTGACTATAAGGCACATTACACAACTCATACGAATCACATAGCACTTAAAACTATTTTTAAAACATCACACAAAGCTTATTTGAATTTAAATAAGCCACATACAATTTTTAAATCAAAAATCGGATTTTTAAATCCAATATAAGTATTTTAAATGCAATTAAATCAATTAATAAAATTAATTGACACTCTTTAAATGCTCAAACTATTTTTAAATAAATAAACCAAGCTAGAAAATAATTAAACTTAATTTTAATTAATTAAATCTAATTAATAATTAATTATTAAGAATTAACTGATTAAAAGAATTAATCAATTAATTAATTAAATTAATTATTAATCAAAAATAATTAAAATAATTAAATTTAATCAATTTTCGAATTTAAATAAATATTTATGAATTTATAAAATTTTCAGAATAAAAAAATGTATTTTTAAATTAAAGATATGATTTTTAGAATATTTGAAACAATTTTGAATTATTTAAAAAGGTAAAATCCCAGAAACACTATTCATAAAACGGAATTAGGGTTTTGGAAATCAAAACCGGGTCGGGTAGGGTTTCCAAACGGGTCACCAAGAACACAAACGGGTCGCCAAGAACACCACCAGAATCCGGTGGCGGTTCCGGCGAACCCGCCGTCTCCGGCGACCAAAAACATGTCAAAACACAGGGCTTTTCACGGGGAAAGCTCGGGACTACACGATTCACTGCAAAAACCCATTCAAATCCATACGAACTGCCCAGAAAAACTTGAAATCGGACCATAACTTTTCCGGCCGACGGCTCGCAAGTTTTCCGGCAACACAAATCAGTCATGAAACTTAAATCGAAGGACATGGACATGTTCCAAATCACACGATCTATCTACTAGTGTAAGCAAAAACAACAACAACTTCCTGGAAATGAATCTCCGGCTAAAAGTATAAAAAAAACCGGCGAACTCAACAATTCTCCGATCTAGTCGATTTACAGCTCTAAAAATTGCACAAAAATCATCAACAAACTCCTTACAACATACACAGTCTAATTATACCACCAATTAACAAGAACAACAAAGATTAAAGATTCCCCCAAATCAAAATAATAAATTCGAAATAAATATATAAATTAAAAATCGGAAAAATCAGAAAATCATACCCACACGAATTTTGATGGTGGATTTAGGTAGAGGATGATGAGAGATTCGATTTGGTTACAAGAACATCGAAATCGGAATCCGATAACGTCTTCAAAAGTGAGTTTGATTCTCAAGAACACGAAGAACACGTTTCAGGGGTTTTTAGCTTTTTAACTGTAATTAAGCTTGATTATGCGAAAAACAAAGTACGATTTGCCTTTTTATATTAAACGGAAAATAATACCCCAAACGACATTTTTGAATCGATACTGATCCGATAGATCGCTTTAAATACATTTTAACAGATAAAACACTTTAAATCTTTAATAAAGCAGAATACACGTTTTACGAGACGATAATCATCCATAAAGTACGGATAACTACAAGTATCGTTTAATAATAGATATACGAACCAAAATACTTCTATTACGAATATTTTCGAATACTTTCCACTTTAACGAATGAAATTTTGGTACGAACGATATACCAATTGCCCGAATAATTTGGGAACGATCCAAATTTTCTTTTCAATAATTATAATAAAATAAAATAGTATAACATCCTTTTCAAAATAGTTTCAAATTCCCCACACATATCACATAACATCACATTGTCACATATTCGATCATTTAACGAATAACTTAGCACGTTTAAACAGATTAATCATTTAACAACTCTTAATATGAAATTAAAATCTCATTTCACATCATATAATAACACGTAATTTTCCCGGATCTTACATCCTTCCCCCCTTAACAGGATTCTGTCCTCAGAATCAGCTCGCGCAAACATAGGTGGATAATTTCCAACATCTCATTCTCAAATTCCTAGGTTGACTCTTCAACCTTAGGATTTCTCCTCATACTCATACTAATTTGACTCCTCTATTACTTATCACTCTCTCATACTGACTCCATATCTCAATCGGTTATTCAACATAGAACAATTTAACTAAATCTCTATAGGTTCATATTCTACGAAATACACTATGAATACACCACTCACGGGGTGGCAAGCAAACTTATACGCAACTTTCCCAACACTCAATAAATCGTCGTAAGGTAGCATTTCAAAATCGTCATAGTAACTGTTGTCGTAAGGGAATCTAATCATCTGTAAACGATCCTCCCAATTACCTTCAAAATTTAGTACAAAATCATAGTCTGTCTGAATTCTTCAATTACGTCGCGGATCTCTGTCAAATACAATTGGACTCGTCATTCCATGCCGTACTATTATCTCTCATTAATTAGCCAATAATAACCCAAATAACATCACGATAAGCTCTAGGCCTTAACAACTCTACTACACAGTTTATCTTAACATGTCCCCACTTCCAATCAGGAATCTCTTTAGTTGTAATCGTCTACTATACCTCTGTTACTCTGTCTTCATTTTCTAGCATCCCAAGCACTTAGATACTCACCAACATTAATATTCTTTTAAACCTCTTATATATCCTTATTTCAATCATTCCTTCTAGGTAATCTCTTGTTATCATAACCTCAAAGCTCCATCATTTCTATTCCTTGTACCGAAGATATTCACATCTCAATTCTCTCTTTTACTACTCATACTATCAGCCATCCATATTCTTGGGTCAACTTTATCTACCTCCAATATATTTAACAACCGCTTTCAACGATCGCATACCTTCCGTGCCAATTAACTCTTCAGCTGAAAACAACCCTTCATTACCTCATCCATTGTCTTTAAATCCTTATTAACACCTCTTCATCTTCTTTTCCTATCTTCACAGTAACACTCATGACACCTTTTCCATGGTTCCATCTCATTTCCCAAACAGCTTGATCAACTCGACATTATCTTGATTCTCATTCTATACATCCACATTGACTGGTAAAATCTACCTTAACTATCGTGAGCAAAAGACTTGCAACCATATCATACAATCCTGAAATACTCAAAGATTAACTCATTCTCCATTATTAGCCTATCATCCAATCTTAAAAGTTCTTCTCATTGAGACAAAAATCTATTATGTCCATTTTCCACAACCTAGGATAACATCAGCACAATTACACCTTTTTCCCCAATTTCCAATCAACTCTTGAATTATCTAACTTCACCTTTTCCACATCGTAACGTTAATCGATAGAAAGAGAACAACTGGCTCCGTTATATGTTACTAGTATTCTAATCGCATCGTAGTCCGCTTTCGTTCATGGTAATTCAATCGCAAATTCTTCGTTCGGTAAGGTAGGGTAAATTCCAGTTCACCCTAATGGCATACCTCCCAGATTATTTGAAGTAAGAAGTTCATGATAGTTTGAAGTGAAAAGATTCTATATCGTAGCAAATGTCCCACAATTGGGGTTACCAAATCTGTATATTCCAAAGCAACATTATTGGAAGTGAAAGGATTACTGAGAGACCAATTTGATCACATGAACTCAATGTTGTGTGTCTCTATTAAGACAGTACTAAAGGTAATTAGCCTTCTTGTATTTCACAACACACAAGTGACGGCGTCCCGTCAGACTTCTATCACATAGACAGATAGTCCTTGTGTCCCCTATAAATAGGGTTGTTTATCTCAGTTGGAGTAGAGAAATATGAAAGAAATTTAAATTCAAAATAATAACCAAGGCTTTTCGATAAGAAATCTCAAATACACACCTTGGATTGAAATTGAATAGATTCCAAAGGTGTTATTTCAGAAAAGAAAAACAACCAGAAAGGAAGTATCAACAAATAGTGTTACATCACAATTAGAGTTATCCACTCCGGAAGAATAAAGGAGTTGGAATTTAAATAACATATTTTCAACAGGCTTCACAAATTTGAAATAGATGTCACAACAACCTCTGATGCAATTGCAATCATGATTGATCAAAAGTATCAAGTACAAGGTCAAAAGGTGGAATATATTCACCAACACAAGTTTCGCTTAAAGAAATGTCAAATATTTCCTTAGGATGGGAGGGTATTACCAGGGTCTTCACACATGACTCCTCCGTCGACTCCTTCGATAGCTCGTTATTCGATTTCAGCCCTTCTTCTCCACGTTATTCGATTTCAGCCCTTCTTTTCCATGTCGTAAGGTTATCAATATCGTACGTCGCCGTCAACTCGTAATAGTCCTCGAAGATTCCGCCATAGACGTCTACAAACGCAAGAAGTTCTATCCATTTCAGCACAACTATCTCAATCAAATACCTCCATCTCAACTCACTCATCGGTACTATATCCAATAGTCCAATACGAACTCTAAATGAGCTCTGACGTTCCTTATATAACTATATACACTCCCACACACTCTCGTTTCTAGTTTTACTATAACCCTTGCTCTGATACCAACTGTAACGCCCCCAAATCCGGGGTCAAAGGATTTGGTCGTCACACTGCACTCTTAATCCAAACAACCTGTTCAATATAAAATCAACACAATAATAATAATAGTAATGTCTGTGACCCCAACTCTACCAAGAATCTTTAAAGGTTATAGTGCTAGAAACAAGAATCCAAAATTTCATTACAACAACTTTCCTTTTTACAATCATTCTCTTTACACAAATTCTAATACACTAGTATAACTTCGATAAGAAGCATACCGGCAACTAATCTTATACAAAATCTTATTCAATAGAAAACATCTATATACAAAATCTCTCACTAGCTCCAATGCTCTGGATCAAAATGTCTTTACGCTAATATCTTTCCCCGTCTCTGATCAGCTATGCGGACAACTCTTGCCAATACACCTTCTTTCCGGCAGGCTAAAATATATATAAATAAAACAAGTATGAGCGAATGAATTGCTCAGCAAGCGTATTATTAAATATGATACGAAAGGTTTCCAAAATAAACTTTGGATTTTCAAATAAACAAGCCTATGGCTTAAACATTTGTAATCTCTAATATTTTCAAAGTAAGTTTGGTAATTTATCACAATATCTCATTTAGCTTCTCGCAACCGAATAGTTTTAAAACACAGAAGATTTATATAGGTCGTTACGATGACCGAATCAACAATAACTACAATAGTATGTAGAAAATATGAAATAAATATAACTCGTACGTCTTCAAGACCATAGTTTGTACAAAAATACTAATTTGAAGATAACAGGTCTATTCACGACATTTCCGAAATCAACAACTCTGGAAGGTTAGAATAATCAAGGGGCAAGAATGAGCCAACACGCTCGGTTAAGAAATAAAGAACGCACTTCAAGACTTCAACATGGTACCGACTGGATATGCGGTATGAATAAAACTCAACAAGATAGATATCTCACGACTGCCAATGGAATCAAGGAAGTGGATTTCGACTATTTGGAATCCGAATGTATTAAGAGTAAGCGATTTCAGCAAGATTGAAACCACTATTAATAATCAACAAACCAACAACTTCACGCAACGAATAAACCTGAGAATCAGGTCATATCTCACAAGTACAAAGTATATGGATGTAACTCATCCTAGAAATGAAAATTCATATTAGAATTGGATTTTTAACAATTATCAAATACAAAGGTTGTGCTGCTGGCCAGCCACGCATCAACCCCGGACTAGCTCATGTCATAGTCCTCTACTGGATCCTAGGCCAATCTGGGCCTTAATTACATCGACCAATAATTGGTCCATTTTTAAAAACATTCCAATTCTATATTATATACGTCAGGTGTCAGAACAATTGGCAACCTTACTTCGACAATCAGGTGTCGGAAGAATCGACAACCTAATACAACAATTGCTGGAAAACTCACGTTCCAGGAAACAGTTCAATTATGAAGAATCCATTAAGGAATAACAATATAATCTAGTATCGACGAGATCGACACAATATGGGGAGGTGCACATGAAAAGTGACAATATAATAAGCATCGACGAGTTCGATGTAACAACTGGGATATAATGAAGAATAAACAATGACATGCTCAACAAGGTTAAGTCTGATATGAAACAGACAATATGATATCAACAGAAAAGTGTAACAAGTCAATATAGAGTAGGGTTCAAAGAATAAACAATAACATGCTTAACAAGATTGAATCTGATATGAAACAGGCATTATGATATCAACAGAATTTGCAATAACTCAATATGGAATAGGGTTCAAAGAACAGGCTCTAGATGGCCTTAACAGTTCAATTCATCACATTATGGAAGAATTAGTTAAGATTCAACAATCTGGTAAGTGACAAGAAAGTCAAGTTCAAGTTTAAGAAAAATTCAGGGTGAAGTTTATAAATGAAGAAAACAAAGGTTTATTAACTTCTGGCAGAAATAGTTCAAGTCCTTCGAACATATACTTATAATAGACAAGCCTCGTATTTGAAGGAAGTAAACTAAATCATGCACAGCATAAATGAATTCGAATCAGGGAATGGATCAGATGATCGCATTAACAAGAAATGATAATAATAGTTGCAAGGGTGCAGGATGGAAAAAAATGGAATACTTGTAGAACAAGTACCACAACTTCGGAATTTAAAATAACGTTTTCAACATAGGGTTCGTAAGTTCCCACTCATCTAGGGTTGGCAATATTCCAACCTAATATTTTAAAATCATGTCTTTTAAAAGAGAGCCTTAGTATACGGCCCATAATTATCTCTTCAAACTTTTCAATATAATAAGTATATCTTTCCAATCAATATGAAAATATGAATCTAAACTCAAAAGGTATAAAAGAGTACTCGTCAATTTACGAGATTAAATAACATACTTGCAATTCAATGCAAAAGAAATCAACATTTGAAAATTCAGTAATAAGCATTCAACATGCATACTAATAATTCAAGATAATATCCCTTAATTAATAAGCAAGGGTATAAACACTTGCCTCTGGTCCTTAGCTATTTCGTAACGCTGAAACAATACGATTTCCTCCTTATTCTGTCTTGTCGCACGATTCTCTACTTCCGTCCTTCTTTGTTTTAACGCTCTTGCGAATACCACTAGTCTGCTTTTACCATTTCGAATCCACGTGCCAGCCTCGATAGTCAAACATGAGACGGTACTTAGTCTTCAACGTATAATCCTCATATTATATAAATGATCGTAACTTAACTTCGACGCACTTACCGATCTTACCGATATCTCTGTTGCATAAACATCCACATCTCAACTGATAGACCAATCGCAATCAACCACATAAGTAATCCACGTAACTTGCTTGACGACAATCCCCATACTATAAAAAGTCAACATCCAAGTCAACGGCCTCGTAAATCTTACTTTCTAACATAACCGACAAATTTCTATCCTATCTACCCCTCGTGATAACATTAGACACAACCAATTACTCAAACAAGTCTCCACACAATTTATTCACATGCATGACTCACACAGATAATTCACATTGTTCACATAACACATTTAAACAAGTGACCGGTTACGTATCGGACGCCCGGTCTAATTTACGATATTTAAAACTCAGACACTAGCCCTAGTACGGGCATATACTGACTATAAGGCACATTACACAACTCATACGAATCACATAGCACTTAAAACTATTTTTAAAACATCACACAAAGCTTATTTGAATTTAAATAAGCCACATACAATTTTTAAATCAAAAATCGGATTTTTAAATCCAATATAAGTATTTTAAATGCAATTAAATCAATTAATAAAATTAATTGACACTCTTTAAATGCTCAAACTATTTTTAAATAAATAAACCAAGCTAGAAAATAATTAAACTTAATTTTAATTAATTAAATCTAATTAATAATTAATTATTAAGAATTAACTGATTAAAAGAATTAATCAATTAATTAATTAAATTAATTATTAATCAAAAATAATTAAAATAATTAAATTTAATCAATTTTCGAATTTAAATAAATATTTATGAATTTATAAAATTTTCAGAATAAAAAAATGTATTTTTAAATTAAAGATATGATTTTTAGAATATTTGAAACAATTTTGAATTATTTAAAAAGGTAAAATCCCAGAAACACTATTCATAAAACGGAATTAGGGTTTTGGAAATCAAAACCGGGTCGGGTAGGGTTTCCAAACGGGTCACCAAGAACACAAACGGGTCGCCAAGAACACCACCAGAATCCGGTGGCGGTTCCGGCGAACCCGCCGTCTCCGGCGACCAAAAACATGTCAAAACACAGGGCTTTTCACGGGGAAAGCTCGGGACTACACGATTCACTGCAAAAACCCATTCAAATCCATACGAACTGCCCAGAAAAACTTGAAATCGGACCATAACTTTTCCGGCCGACGGCTCGCAAGTTTTCCGGCAACACAAATCAGTCATGAAACTTAAATCGAAGGACATGGACATGTTCCAAATCACACGATCTATCTACTAGTGTAAGCAAAAACAACAACAACTTCCTGGAAATGAATCTCCGGCTAAAAGTATAAAAAAACCGGCGAACTCAACAATTCTCCGATCTAGTCGATTTACAGCTCTAAAAATTGCACAAAAATCATCAACAAACTCCTTACAACATACACAGTCTAATTATACCACCAATTAACAAGAACAACAAAGATTAAAGATTCCCCCAAATCAAAATAATAAATTCGAAATAAATATATAAATTAAAAATCGGAAAAATCAGAAAATCATACCCACACGAATTTTGATGGTGGATTTAGGTAGAGGATGATGAGAGATTCGATTTGGTTACAAGAACATCGAAATCGGAATCCGATAACGTCTTCAAAAGTGAGTTTGATTCTCAAGAACACGAAGAACACGTTTCAGGGGTTTTTAGCTTTTTAACTGTAATTAAGCTTGATTATGCGAAAAACAAAGTACGATTTGCCTTTTTATATTAAACGGAAAATAATACCCCAAACGACATTTTTGAATCGATACTGATCCGATAGATCGCTTTAAATACATTTTAACGGATAAAACACTTTAAATCTTTAATAAAGCAGAATACATGTTTTACGAGACGATAATCATCCATAAAGTACGGATAACTACAAGTATCGTTTAATAATAGATATACGAACCAAAATACTTCTATTACGAATATTTTCGAATACTTTCCACTTTAACGAATGAAATTTTGGTACGAACGATATACCAATTGCCCGAATAATTTGGGAACGATCCAAATTTTCTTTTCAATAATTATAATAAAATAAAATAGTATAACATCCTTTTCAAAATAGTTTCAAATTCCCCACACATATCACATAACATCACATTGTCACATATTCGATCATTTAACGAATAACTTAGCACGTTTAAACAGATTAATCATTTAACAACTCTTAATATGAAATTAAAATCTCATTTCACATCATATAATAACACGTAATTTTCCCGGATCTTACAGAATCAGGCAAAGCACCATGAATCAGAAAAGATTGTAGAATGTTAATCATCTCTAATTCCTCTGCTGTCTTGACTCCTTTCTTTGCTCTCAGCATTTGCAGCACTTGATTGATCTTTGAGTTATTCTTCATTTGCAGATCTTTGGGAATGACTAGTTGGTCAATACTTCCGACTTTGGATAGACTTTGAAAAATTACTGTCCTTGGCTTGGGTATGACCTCAGGCAGTCTTTGATTTTGGTTCAACTCCAAGTCATTATAAAGACTTTCATTGTTAGCCCCACTCCTTTCAATCAACTCCAGAATTATTGACACTTCAGTGAACTTCAGTTTCTCCAGAGTTTGAAATGCTAAGTGCCACAAGCAGTTGTCCTTGCATACCATGATTATTTCTCTCAGATAAACATCCCTGATTTTCCTTACTGCAACTGTGAAGTACTTGATGCTTTCCCTGAGCTTCTGTCTGTATGCTTGTGCATCTCCTTGAGCATTCTTGTAGGTGGCTTTCAGAAACTCCAGGAAGGCCTCATCATGATAGATGTGAGAATTGGCAACTTCCTGTAGCTTGGCTTCAGTGATAAGTGTAGCTTGGATAGGTTTAGCAATAGGAGTAGGTATAGCAGGTTGAGAGGTTGAGATGTCTTTAGGCATTGTGGATGGATAGAAGGTTGTGGTGACTGTGCTTTTCTGACCTTGTTCATTTATGACCTCTACAGGGGGAAGTATGATTGGCTGTATTGTCTCTTCAGTGAGCTTGCCCTTAAGCTTTGACTGCTTGGCAGGTACTCCCCCTTTCTTTTTCACAATGGCCTCCTTTCCTTTCTCCCCCTTAGGCTTGGGATCAGACAAAACGTCTTGAGCTTCCCCAGGAATAGGCAGGTTCATGGATCTCATCAGTGAAGTCATCATTTGTTGCTGCACCAGCAAAATGTTTGTTGTGTTGGTGCCTTGATCATCTAGTTTGTCATTGAGTTGGCTTAGAGATGCAGATAGCAATCTGTTTTCATCTTTGAGAGAGGCCACTTCCTTTTCTAAGCCATCCACCTTGGAGAATAATTGTTGAGACTTGAAGGAGTTTAGAGATTGATCTTTGACCCTGGCAAAGTCATATTTGGAGATGTCTGACAGAGGGACTTCATCCACCAGCTTATCACCATACTGATTTTTCCACATGACATTCAACATAGCATTGGTGGTGATGGTAGTTTTTGCTTGATTTTCCAGTGTAGAAGCCAGTTTCTTGATGTTGTCTGTGACCATGGCAAGAGTCACATCCATCATGGACACATTGGAGGAGGTTTTCTGGACTTCTTTGAGGATACCATCCACCTTGGGAAAATCAGAGAGATAAGAGTTTCTTAGCTTGGTGAGGGATCTGTCTGTCTCCTCCTGAATAGAAGAAATCTCTGATTGAAGCCCTTTCCCAAGATAATGCAGAGCCTTCAACTGGTTCTTGTACACATCATTCACAGCTTCATATATGGCAACAGGAGAAAGATCCTTAGCATTTGAGCCCAGAGAGGTGAGGTATTCTTCTCTCACAAAAGCCAGGGCATCCTTGAGCTTGAGAGTCCTCTTAGCATCCAACCAGGCATCCACATTCCCCTCTGGTTCAGCTGCATCCACAATCTTCTCCTGTTGAGCTTCAACATCCTCCTTATGGCATAGCAGGATAGCTTCATAATCAGCATTTGGAAGGTTGGAGGTGAGGAGATGTTGAGCTATTTTCGAGAACTCATCAATCTGTGCCACATTAAGATTTTGAATGGCTTCCTCTGTCAGGTGTGAGGGCACAGATGATGATCCTGAAGGCCTGTCATGGTGCACAGGCTTCAGCCATTCTGACATTGTGGCCTGAGCCAAGTGAGAGCTAGTGCTAGGCACTTCATGAGATGTGTGAGTTTGAGTCTCCTCCAGCCTTGGAATGGCTGTAGGGTCTGATGTTGTCTCCATTGAAATGGGATGTGTTACAACATCAGCCCTATATGTCTGTGAAGACAGTTCCACATCCCTAAGGATGGGAGAATTTGGCACAGAGTCTCCAGTGAAAACTGGTGAATCCTCCATGTTTGTGTTGGTGTCATTAGGATATGCCTCAGCATGCATTCCCTGACCAACTGAATGTGGGTCCTGAGTGGTGAGCACAGTGTCAAGCACCATGTCACTTGAAGTTGGCTCAATCACAGGGCTGGATTGTGATTGATCAAGGGCAAGATTGTCATGAGAATGACTCTCTTGTTCAGAAGAAATTTTAGTGGAAGAATCTGAGAGAGAAGTGGGGTTCAGATTAGATTTTGGCAACTCCCCCTGAGAAATAGGAGGAGTTTCAACATTGATGTGCTCTCCACTTAGTGTTTGATCACCCTTATCACTCCTAGGATCAAGAGTGAGGTCTTGACCCTGTACAGACTCTTTACAACTTGCAGTGGGGAGGCTGCTCTTTTCAATGCCCATGACCTGTTGAGAGGCCATAGACAGTAGCAGGTGTACCCCTTTTTGCACATCTGAATCCTGTTGAGAGGATGCAGTGGTGGCTACAGATTTTGATTTCTTCTTTGGTCTGGTGAGAGGTGACTCAGGAATCTCACTTGCTAACTCTACAGATTCATGGATAATAGCTAAGGTTCTCTTCTTCTTCTTTTTAGTAACATCAACCTTTTGAGAGATTGATGCACTTGGCTGACTAACCTCTACAGTGGTGTTTACAGTGGGGTTGCTGGATGGGATAGGGAGGCTTGGGTTAGACTGTGAAGCTCCTTCAGTCTCAGCCTCCCCTGTCCAGGAAAGAGCATGGTATATGGGCTTATCAAGTGGATAAGACGCGAATGTGTCCTGCATATGCGGGGTCACACTCAAGATCACATCCACTTGATTCCTTGTGTCCAATGAACCAAACAGAATCTTGGACATGGACTTGGAATAAGCCATCTTTGATTTATCAATACCCTCCAAGTCATGGACATTAGCATCAAGATAATTTAAAATAACTTGAAGAAAGCGAGGGTAAAAGATGTCATTACCTCTTCCACGGACTGTCCTCCCTAGCCTTTGAGTCAATTCCTTGAGGATTATTGCTCCAACATTGATTTCCTGATTGTAGGCTAAGGAATAAGCCAGCTTCACAGCAATGTGACTGATATGGTCCCATCCTGTCTTTCTGCAAAGGAACACCTTCTGGAGTGCATCAAATAGAAATGACCACTCCCTTCTTACAAACTTCTTATTCAGCTTTCCAGTATCTATCTCATCAGTATACTGAATGAAGGTCATGAAGTCTACTATTTGAGCATCAGTAGCTTCTTGGTCATGACCCTCCACCTTGAACCCTAAAGCTTCATTTATCTCCTTCTCCCCAAACTGGAAGTGTTTGCCTCCAATTGAACAAGCTATCTCCTGGAACGAAGTTCCATCTTCCCTGGCCATTGTAGAAACCAACGCCGTTCGCCAAAATCCTTCCAATACATCAACATACAACGTGGGGTTCAAGGTTAGGGCTTGGCTGAGGTAGGAATCGTTCAGGAACCGTACAAAACACTTGTACCTGGGTTTAGCCTCAGCCTCAGAGGGAATGGTGAGAAGATTTGTTTCTTTGGGGATGGTTAAAGGAATAGAGGATGATACTGTTTGAGATTTGGGTGCCATTTCAAGAGAGAGAGTAAGAAAGAGAGTAGAGAATTTGTGCTTAGGTTAGAAAGTTTGAGAGCAATAGACAAGATGAAAAGTTGCAAACGGTTAGAAAATGGTATTTATATGATAGAGACACTGCGATATGGAGTTATGAATGTGTACAGTCTATCTTTATGTCGCGAAGTCAGAAATGGCCTGTACCGCAAAGTCTTGCAAAGTATATCGCATAGTCTCAAGAATGAACTAAGTCGCAAAGTCTTCAAAATGAAAGGATTGGGGAGACTTTGCGATATAGTAGAAATACCCTGTCTAAAGCTCTCTTTTAGGAATTTTAAGCAATTTGTCAGACTTTTATCAAATTTTGAAATAAAATTAATTTAAATCAAAATTCTGTCAATTATGGAGACTTGTCGATATAGTTATTCTAAGTCGCGAAGTCATAAAATTAACTATGTCGCAAACTCATGAAATGAACTATGTCGCGAAGTCTCTCAATCTCAACAGTTTGCGATATAAGTCTGTTTAATTTGAACTATGTCGTGAACTCTGAAAATTATCTATATCGAGATGTCTCAAAAGTTCACAACTCCACTAACAAATATGATTTTGAAAAATATGCAGTAAAATACTGAAATATTTATAAATCATATCTCAGCTAATTTTCACTCTAAACAAATAGATCATTTAAATACAGTGAAAATTTACTGCTGCAACTATTAACCAGCATATTTACTTAGAACAACTGAATGAAGGATTGAGCATTCCAATTTCACTCACAAGTCTGTTGAAGACTGCTTCATTCAGAGGTTTAGTAAATATGTCAGCTAATTGTTTCTCAGTTGGAACATAAGAGACTTCTATGGTACCATTTGCAGCATGTTCCCTAATGAAATGGTACCTGATCTCAATGTGCTTTGTAGTAGAATGATTAACAGGATTAGCTACAATGGATATTGCACTAGTATTATCACACATCAGAGGAATGTGTTCTAACACTAGTCCATAATCCATGAGTTGATTTCTAATCCAAAGCAATTGAGCACAGCAACTTCCAGCAGCAATATATTCAGCCTCAGCTGTGGATGTTGCTGTGGACTGTTGTTTCTTACTAAACCAGGACACTAACCTTTGACCTAGGAATTGACAGCTTCCAGAGGTGCTCTTCCTGTCAATCCTGCATCCAGCATAATCAGAATCTGTGTAACCAACCAGGTTGAACCCAGTGCCCTTTGGATACCATAGCCCAAGATTAGGAGTCCCCTTCAGATATTTGAAAATTCTTTTGATGGCCATCATGTGAGATTCCTTGGGATCAGACTGGAACCTTGCACAAAGGCATGTGGCAAACATGATGTCTGGCCTGCTAGCTGTGAGATAGAGTAGGGATCCAACCATTCCTCTATAGACCTTGATATCAACTCTCTTGCCTTTCTTGTCTTCATCCAGCTTGATTGCAGTAGACATAGGAGTTTTAGCTGGGGATGACTCTTCTAAACCATATTTCTTTAAAAGATCCTTGACATACTTAGATTGGTTTATAAAGATGCCATCCTCCCTTTGATGTACTTGCAGGCCTAGGAAGTAGGTTAACTCTCCCATCATACTCATCTCATATTTACTTTGCATCAACTTAGAGAACCTTTCACAGAGTTTTTCATTTGAAGAGCCAAAGATGATATCATCCACATAGATTTGAACAAGAATGATATCATTTCCATGCTTCTTGAAGAATAGGGTTTTGTCTATTGTACCCCTAGTGAATTGATGCTCAAGAAGGAATTGAGATAGAGTTTCATACCAGGCTCTTGGTGCCTGTTTGAGTCCATAGAGTGCCTTGAGCAGTCTATACACAAAGTTTGGGAAGTCTTCACTTTCAAAGCCAGGTGGTTGAGACACATAAACTTCCTCAGCAAGATCACCATTGAGAAAAGCACTTTTCACATCCATTTGATACACCTTAAAATCTGAGTGAGCTGCAAAAGCCAGGAAGATTCTTATGGCTTCCAGTCTAGCTACAGGTGCAAATGTCTCATCATAGTCAATGCCTTCTTGCTGACAATAACCTTTGGCAACCAGCCTTGCTTTGTTTCTAACTACCACTCCTTCTTCATCCATCTTGTTCCTGAACACCCATTTGGTGTCAATAACATTCTTTCCTTTTGGAGGTGGCACTAGTTCCCATACCTTGTTTTTCTCAAATTGATTCAACTCTTCTTGCATGGCAACAATCCAATCAGAAATCTTCAAAGCTTCTTCAATTAATTTAGGTTCCTCTTGTGACAGAAAGCAGCTATACAGACAAGTATTTAATGTTGCCCTTCTTGTTCTAACTCCCTCACTAGGATCTCCAATGATTTGATCCCTAGTGTGGGCTCTGTCCCATTTCCTTGTGTGCCCATGTTCATTTCCTTGATCTGTTCCAATCTCATTTTGGTTGACAGTTGCATTCTCTTCTTCTCCCCCTGTGTTAGTGAATCCTTGCACAGGTGTTTGAAGAAGATTGTCAACTTCAAGAATTTCATTTTCTAGAACAGTTTGAACAGGGGGTTCATCTTCACTTTCAGACTCCTCAAGATAACCTTGATTCTCAAATCTCAATAGCACACTGTCTTGATCACTTGTTTTCAGTCCTGGAGTTTTCTTGTCATCAAAGGTAACATCCATGCTTTCCATGATTTTGTGTTGCTCAGGTACAAACACTCTGTAAGCTGTCCTTTCCAGAGAGTATCCAATGAAGATACCTTCAAATGCTTTAGCATCAAACTTTCCAACATGCTCAGAGGTATCTTTCATCACAAAACACTTGCTTCCAAACACATGCAGGTGCTTGAAGGATGCTCTTTTTCCAGTCATTAATGAGTAAGGAGTTTTGCCAGACTTCTTATTGATTAATGTTCTATTTTGCACATAGCATGCTGTGTTAACAGCATCAGCCCAAAAGCTAGTGGGTAGCTTTGCATCCAGCAGCATTGTCCTTGCGGCTTCAATGAGAGTTCTATTCTTTCTCTCAACTACTCCATTTTGTTGAGGTGTCCTAGGAGCTGAGAATTGTTGAGAAATTCCTTTATCTTTGCAAAACTCATACAATGTTGAATTTCTGAACTCAGTCCCATTATCACTTCTCAAAGCAACTACAGAGGAACCAGTGCTTTGTGCTTCTTTATCAACTCTCTTGATATGCTCTATTATGACTTGTGGTGCTTCATCCTTGGAGAATAGGAATTCCACCCAAGTATATCTTGAATAGTCATCAACCATCACTAGAGCATATTTCTTTTTGGAAAGGGACATTACATTCACAGGGCCAAATAAGTCCATGTGAATTAGTTGCAGAGGTTTTGAGTTTGTATTGAGCAACTTGTTCTTGTGACTTGATCTTTTAATCTTCCCTTTCTGACAAGCTTCACATGCTCCATCTTGCACAAACTCCAAGGCAGGCAAATCCCTGATGAGTTCTCTCTTGGTTAGAGAGTTCATTGCCTGAACATTCAAGTGAGACAGTTTCTTGTGCCACAGCCAGAATTCCTCATTTGTGGCTTTTGTGTAGAAACAACAAATTTCTCCCTTATCTGCAGCCTTGAGATTAGCTACAAACAAGCTTCCTTTCTTCACACCAGTTAGAACAACTTCACCACTTTCCCTTTTTGAGATTGAACAAAAGTCTTCATCAAATTCCACTTTGAAGCCTCTGTTGGTAAACTGTCCAATACTCAAGAGATTATGCTTCAGTCCTTCAACAAATGCTACATCTTCAATAATGACATTTCCAGATTTAACACTGCCATATCCCATTGTATAACCAATGTTGTCATTTCCAAAGGTTACTGATGGGCCAGCCTTTTCCTCAAAATGTGATAGCAGGGCTATATCACCAGTCATGTGACTTGAGCATCCACTGTCCAAGATCCATATGACTCTTTTATTCCTGTTGCCCTGCATTCACAAAATGACTAAGTTGTTTTTGGTACCCACACTTGGTAGGGTCCAGTTGATTTAGAAACATTTTGATTAATAATTCTTCTGTCATAAATTACATTTCTCATAGTAGGAGACTTCACTTTTTCTGTGGCTTTGGAGTTTACACTCTTAGGCTCACATGAAGTTTTCACCCTCTCAACCCTGATTGGGGACCCTGTCCTATGAGAATGTATGTGTGTGTGTGATTCACCAGATTGTGCAGAATCAAGTTTATGTTTAAGAGATAAACAGTTAGCAATCACAGTCACATAGCATGTCATGCAGTTTGACTTACCACAGAAAGAATCATGACTAGAATTTATGCTAGCAGAAAGGTTACTTAGGTTGTCAACTTCAACAATTTCAGGCTTACTACACTTATGAGTCAAATGATTAACAGATAGGCACTTTTGACATTGTTTCCTGGGAGCATTTGGCACATAAGCATAGTTGTTTCCTTTGTTAACACCAACTTTACCATTTCTGTTTTGTTTCCTTTTCTTAACAACTTCTTTCTTTGCTTTAGGACTCTTGACAAGATTGTCTTTGGTCTCTTTCTGATTTACAAGTTCAGGAAAGGAAGAAGTGTTCTTAGCAGCCTCATCTTCTTCAAGTAGTTGTTGCTTGATGATCAGTAGTTCCTCATCAAACTCAACAGCACTCTTTCTGAAGATGGGCTGTTCAACACTTGACAGAATGGTTGGGGCATTTTTGTTTGTAAAAGTTTCCTTTCCTTTGCCCTTGACCTTCTTCCTTCCTTTGTCATTATCATAGTCAAAACCAACTCCAACCTTGCAGTCTTCAGTGTGTTCCTTGTGGTAGGTTTGAATAAGTTCAGAGGAGTTTTTGAAGCTTCTTAGTTTCAGTTCAGTTTCAGCAATTTGTTCTCTAAGGGCTTTCTCTATCTGCTCAGCACAAATCACTTTGTTTTTAAGATACTCAACCTTCTTTTTCAAACCATCCAGGTTCACAACCATTAACTCAAGTTTCTCATTCTTTTCTGTAAGCTCAACATTCTTAGCAGTTAGTCTATCAATTTCTTCATTAGCTACTAACATGCTAGTATGAATATTAAACATCTCAGTGCTCATATCTTCAACAGTTTGCTTATATTGAATGGGAGTCATATCAAGAGAAGTAAGAATGGGTACCTGACTTGAATCACCATCATCAGAAAATGCCATCAAGGCATAGTTTGAGTATTCTTGTTCTTCTTCTTCATCAGAGTCATCCCAGCATTTTCCCTCAGCAATAAAAGCTTTGCCCTGTTGTTTCTTGAGTAGAGCCTCATACTTAGCTTCAAGCTCTAAGTATGCTTTGTCCTTCTTGACTTGTTTAGGCTTTTTGCACTCAGTGGCAAAATGCCCAAGTTCATTGCAGTTATAGCATCTTATTTTGGTCCTATCCACACTTCCTGTCTTGTATCCACCCTTAGCAGCACCAGCAATCCCTTTTCCTTTATTGAAGGTGTTTGAGCCACTAGATCCACCAGTGTTTCCAGTATTGAACTTGGACCTGAATGGCTGCTTTCTTTTAAACCTTATGTTGGGATATCTCCTAGCCATATAAGCAAAAGATTTGTTTTCCATTTTGTCCAGCTCATCTATACTGTAGAACTCATCCTCTTCAGGTAAATCATACACAACCTGAGTTTCATCACCAGTGTCTTCAACTTCCAGTTCCTCAATCTTGACCTGACTGATTTTAAGAGAGTCCATTCTTTGACTTAGGTTGTCAGCAATAAGTGCACAGGAAGTGTTAGCCACTAATCCTTGCTTTGCTTGAATAGATCTCTTTTGAAACAGCTCTAACTCATATGTCTTTAAAACACCATACAACACATCAAAACCAATCTTTGTCAGATCTCTTTCTTTAAGGGAAGAAATTCTTGGTTCCAAGTGATCTGGCAGAGTTAGTAGAAACTTCATATTGAGCTCTTCTGTTTCATAGTGTTTGTCATAGAGTTTGAGCTCGTTTATCAGCTTGTTGAATCTCTCAAACACTTCTGTGATTCCCTCTTTTGGCTGAGCCATGAAGGCTTCATATTGTGAAACAAGAATCTGCTTCTTGTTCTTTCTTACTTCAGTAGTTCCTTCACAGAGCACTTCTATAAGATCCCACATCTTCTTGGCACTAGTACAATGAGCAACAGTGCCATACATGTTGAAGTCCATAGATTCACAAATGATAAGTTGAAGATGTCCATCCAGGGCAACTTTTTCCTTTTCAGGATCAGTGTATTTTGAGGGATCTTTGGGCACATGTTTTGCTGGTACAATCTCAGTGCCACTGGTTGATTCACCAATCTCGATCATTGGAATGAAGGGACCATGCTTTAGAATATCTAAATACATGGGGTTAGAAGCTTTGATGAAGAGCAACATCTTCTTCTTCCATAAGCTGTAGTGCTCCTTGTTAAAGGGAGGAATCTTGATACTGCTTAGTTTCTGTGAACTCATTCTTGATCTTTTCCTGTTTGTACGTTAACAGCCTTCGCTCTGATACCACTTGTTAGAAATGAATACCACTAGAAACTAGACAGAGGGGGGGTGAATGGATAGTTTGATATATTTTTCGATTCTTGAAAACTAAGTAAACAACTGTATGTGATTATGATATGTAATATGCAGAAAGTAAATAACACACACAATCACTTTAATCTACTTTGTATAAGCAAATTAAATACTACAGCTTTCCAGGAAATTCACAATCGAATTTCTGGCTTCTAAACAAGAACGGTTTGAACTTGCTTTCTTACAGAGAAAAGAGCTTAGCAAATAACTATGTGTATCTCTCTCTCTTACAGCTTACAGTTGTGTGTGCACGATATATATATTTTCCTATACAAACTAGGCACACACAATATTACACAGCTACCCCTTCTGAAGGTCCAACTTGTCCTGCCATAAGAAGTTCACTGTGTCAGGAAGGACCACCTGCTTTTCGGAGTCTTTCCCGTTTCTGTAGCTGCTTGTCTCTTATCTTTCTCTCCAAGTTTAGCTGTAGATTTGCCATCTGTTCTTTGGACCACCTTGCCAGAACAAATGCTTCAGTATTTGTCTCCTTTGATACTTGGTTCTGTACCTTGATTTGTCTTGTTATAAACGGCTAAGTGTTGATATCGTGAACTCCACTTTATCCCTGACTTCGCGATCTCCCTTGTGAGGACTACGCGATATAGCCTTTGAAGACTTTGCGACATAGGTCATTTGATGACTATGCGACATAGGTCATTTGATGACTATGCGACATAGGTTATTTGATGACTATGCGACATAGGTCATTTGATGACTATGCGACATAGGTCATTTGATGACTATGCGACATAGGTTATTTGATGACTATGCGACATAGGTCATTTGATGACTATGCGACATAGGGCTTCTGAGGACTTCACGATCTAGGCTCTTTTGACTTTGCTGACTTCAACACTTCACGACATGTGTCTTGAGGACTTCTCGACATAGTACAAAATGGACTATGCGATATAGTACTTCACGACATGGATATTGGTGACTTCACGACATAGCTTTCTTTTGACTTTGCTATATAATGCCTTAGACAAATTCCTGCAACTTATTTCTTCATAGCCTTATTCAACTCTATCCTGCTGCATGAACACTTATGAACTTCTACCAGGATAATTATTCAATGGCCTATATACAATCTAGATGCAAGAAACTTTACTAAGCTCATTATAAGTTTGAGCATACATGATCAAGCTAATGTTCATGAGAACAAGACAAGTACATTTAGAGACCTATACTATATCCCAGTGATAGAAATCACTAGGTCATGTAATGTGACATAGTCACATGGTGTAGGCTTGTTAATAGTGGTATTCAGACATGTCTTGAGCCTAACAGTGATGAGTATCCCTCTATATCACATTTAGATTCCTTCAATCATAGCAATAGATTTCATGATGCTGATAAAATTGCTGACTATAAAAATATGTATAAAATTAGGCCACCTTATAGGTTAGTCCCAGCTGGTCCTGGGGATCGTTCCTGCCATTGGCGCCCAAATGCTCTTTGCATTTATAAGGGGGTCCTTGCTGCAGGAGTTCGATTCCCATTTCATCCTTTCATTCCCCAACTATTAGCCGACGTAGGAATTAACCCCTGTCAGCTACCTCCAAATGCTTGGAGGTTGATTATGTGTTTCATTGTTTTATGTCTAAAAAACAAATTCCCCCTTTCTGTTGCTCTTTTTAGAAAGGTCTTTCAGTTTAAGAATAGTTCCTCCAACACCTTGGGTTGGGTGTACATTAGTCATCGTTCTTCGACACCCCCCATTTTCCATCCAAAATCCATCCCTGACAATAACCCCAAGTGGAAGGATGAGTTTATGTACTTGATGTGGGATGAAGGGGATTGGGGCACCCTTTTTCAGAGCTCGTTTAGTAGAGTGTCAGATGGTAGCCCAGATGACATAGTCCTGAATGAAGAGGAAGCTCATGCTTATGCTGAACTCATCAAGGATGATTATGCCACCATGGCTTGGGAGCTCCTGGACGAGTTTGTACTTAAGTCTCTGAAACTTTCAAAAGTTTCTGACCAGGGTAATTATTTTTCTTCTATTTCCTTGTATTTGTATTAAGATTGCCTTATACCGATTTTGTTTTCCTTGATTTTTTGTTTGCAGCTGCGGAGTTCATTAACAAGCAAAATGAACCGGAAGACGGGGAGACAGCCAGAATCAAGAGGGCTTGTTTGAAGGACCCCAGGCTAGCTGCTAAAGGCCCTTCTATTCTGAGGCCTCATGTAGCCGAGGTCGAAGAAGTCGAGGGCTCTTCCTCAGTTAAGAGCTCAGTTTGGCGCCCCAACTGGGGGATTAGAAAGAAGGACACCATAGTAGGGGTGGCCAAGCACGCTGTTGAGTGGTCACATCATTCCTTAACTCCTTGTGACTACAAGGATTTTGTTAGTCCTTGTGTATTGCATTCATCCCCCCCCCTTCTGCAATACACAAGGACTAACAACTGGTATCAGAGCGTTCAGATTAACATACATATCTGAGATCCCGAAGAAAATGCAGAAATCAAACAGTATCAAGATCCCAACATTTGATAAAGAGAACTACAGCATTTGGAAAAGAAAAATCTTGTTGTTTATCAAAGCTGCAAATCCACTATACCCAGGTATACTCGAGAATGGTCCTTTCATACCAAGAAAGGAAATTGAAGCCACAACAGTGAATGGTGAGATTGTTCCTGCACATTGGGTTCCCAAAGATCCCTCAGAAATCTTGGAACCTGAAAAGGAGAAAATGGTGCTAGATGATCATTTGCAACTTATCTTGCTCGATTCTCTCACGCTGGATAAAGCCATGTGTGGAAGTGTGATAAGCTGCACATCAGCCAAGGAGATGTGGATCAGGTTAGCCTTACTCTGTGAAGGAAGTGAAGAGGTTAAGGGAAACCAAAGGCAAATTCTAATATCTCAATATGAGGCATTCATGGCCAAGCCTGGTGAAGACTTAACCTCCATGTTTGAAAGGTTCAGTAAGCTCTTAACTGAATTACAGATACATGGCAAGTACTATGACAGAAAAGAATTAAATGTCAAGTTCCTGCTCACACTGCCTGATCACCTTGAACACAAGACAACAGCCATACGAGAAGGAAGAGATCTCAACAATATAACCTTTGAGACACTTTATGGTATTCTGAAATCTTATGAACTCGAACTCTTTCAAAAGAGAGCCATACAAAGTGGAACAAGGAACAAGATGGCTAATATGTCAAGTGCCCTAGTAGCACATGTGCCAAGGATCACACAGCCAAGTGAAGTACTACAGATCACACAATCAACCCCAACACAGACCTTGAAGATAGAAGAGGTGGTTGAAGATGATGAGAAAGTGGTACTACAGCTCAAAGATGTGGAAGATGAAGACTTCTACACAATGGAGGAACTGGAAAGCATGGACAACCCTACTATGGCTTACATGGCCAAAAAGTTCAAGAACTTCAGGTTCAAGAAGGATAGGTCATACAAGCCTCAAGGCCAAGCATCCAAGTTCAGCAAAGGAAGCTCATCAAAGGCTGCTGTGGGAAGTTCAACCAAAAGAGGATACAAAACTGGATTTGTGGATAGATCAAAGTTCAAATGTTACAACTGTGGAGAACCTGGTCATTTTGCTACTGAATGCAAAAGACCCAAACAGGTTCAAAGATATGAGAAAGGAACTGGTGGTTACTCCAAGAAAAATCAAGGTAAAGCCTATGTAGCTGAAGGAAAGTGTTGGGATGATTCTGATGATGAAGAAGAGGAAGAATATGTCAATCTAGCTCTCATGGCTAGCACTGATGAGGTAGCATCAACTCCTTCAAGTCAGGTACCTTCACTTGTCTTACTTGATATGTCTACTGATGAGTATAAGAAAACCATTAAAGACTTAAGTGCTGAAATGTTCAATGTCTATACTAGCTTATCTGCTGCTAATGAGGAAATCTCTAGACTAAGTAAGCTAAATGAAACACTTCAGTCTGACAATGATTCTCTTGTTCTCAAAACCAGTTCACTAGGCTCTTTAGCTCAAGAGAATGCTAAACTTAAAAATGAATTAAAATGTGCTAAGGAGGTTGAGGAATTCCTGAGGAATGAGATTGCTGAAAATGAATTTAAGATTAAGGCCTATAGAAACTCATCAAAGATAGTTCAGGATTACAATGATAAGCATACAGAAAATCAGTCTGTTGGTATAGGTTTTTCTTATGGTAGAAGACCTGGAAAGGAAACTGTGATTCAAGATTGTCCTGGAAATGCTGCTGTCAAACCCACCATTCTCAAGAAAGTTAAAACTCGTATTTTCAAAGCTGCTGAAATTGAGTTTGATGAAGAAGCCATGCTCATCAAACAAGAAATTCTTGATGAGGATGAAGGTGTTGACAGCACATTCAAGGATGGAAAGGATACTGTCACAATCCCCAAGACAGTAAACTTACCAAGCAATCAGACAGTAAGTCCAAAAGATGCTGTCACAGTTGGCAAGACAGAATCTTTCAAAGATACTGTCAAGAATGATTCCAAGACAGCAACTTTCAAACCTTCTGTCAAGACAGTAGGAATAAAAGATACTGTCAAGGAAAGTTCGACAGCAACTTCTGAACATACTGTCAATCCAGTAACTCCCAAGTCTAAAAACAGAAATGGTAAGGTAGGTGTCAATAAAGGAAATGGATACACTAATGTTGGAGGTGCTTCTAGGAAACTGTGCAATAACTGTGGATCTACTCATCATTTAACACATGTTTGTAAGAAACCAATTGAGGATAAGATCAATGCTACTGAACTCAATGGTAACTTACACAGAACCCCCCTTATGCATAGAACTATGAGTGTCTGTAATAACATTGATTGTATGCCATGCAAAATCACTGCCATGAGTACATGCTTTAACTTACCTGTTCTCTCGACTGAAAAATGCTCATACCTAAACACTGTTGAGACTTCTGAGCCTGCTGGCAACAGCAAAAAGGCTTCATCCACTAAGAAAAGGACCAAGTCCAATTCTAAACCTAAGTGGGTGAAAAGAGAAGTCAAACAGGAAGTCTTTGATAATGCTTGTGATGTTGTGACTGAAAGAAACTCAGGAAACACTGAAACTGCAGGACCCAACAAAGATTGGGTACCATATGCAACTTAGAAACATTCTGTTTTGCAGGGTAAGAAGAAAAATCAGGTCATGTGGATTATTGATAGTGGCTGCTCAAGACACATGACAAGTGATAAAGCCCTGCTATCACATTATGTAGAGAAAGATGGCCCAATCATAACCTTTGGAGACAACAGCAAGGGTTACACAGTGGGATATGGCTGTCTGGAAATTGGAAATGTTGTCATTGAAGATATTGCTCTTGTGGATGGATTGATGCACAACCTACTCAGTGTCAGCCAATTCAGTGACAGAGGATTTAAGGTTGATTTTGATATGATGGTGTGCAACATCTATCACAAGAAGGATGGAAGCCTCTCTCTAAAAGGGGTCAGAAAAGGAAGCCTGTTTGTTGCTGATCTAGGCTCAACAAAGAAGGATAAAGTTTACTGTTTTTACAGCAAAGCTACTGTTGGTGACAGTATGCTTTGGCACAGGAAGCTCTCACATCTCAACTTCAAAACAATGAACATTCTAATGAAGAAAGAGTTAGTGAGAGGTTTGCCCCAACAGGAATTCTGTCAAGAAGGATTGTGTGAAGATTGTCAAATGGGCAAACTGAGAAGAGCTGTGCACAAGTCCAAGCAAGTAAACACCAACACAGAAGCACTCAAGTTAATACACATGGATCTCTTTGGACCAGTCAATGTACCATCTATGGCCAGAAAGAGGTATGCCTTAGTAATGGTGGATGATTACTCAAGGTACACTTGGGTGAAATTTCTTGAATCCAAAGATGAAGCTGCTCAAGTGATTATTGATCAAGTCAGAGTTCTTGATAGAACCCCAAACTCAAAAGTTCAAATCTTGAGGAGTGACAATGGTACAGAATTCAGAAATGCCACACTTGGAAATTTCTGCAAAGATGAAGGAATTGTACAACAATTCTCTGCTGCAAGAACTCCACAGCAGAATGGAGTTGTAGAAAGAAAGAACAGGACTCTCATTGAAGCAGCTAGAACGATGTTGCATGATGCTAAGCTACCAACATATTTCTGGGCTGAAGCTATCAACACAACCTGTTATACTCAGAACAGAACCATGATCAACAAAACTCATGCAAGTACTCCTTACTGTCTATTAACTGGAAAGAAACCTACTGTCAAATATTTTCATGTGTTTGGGAGCAAATGCTTTATGATGAAAGACAATCATGAGAAGAAAGGAAAATTTGACACCAAGGCTTTTGAAGGACTATTCATGGGTTACAGCACAGAAAGGACTGCCTACAGAGTTTATGTTATGGAACACAGGATTATTGAAGAAAGTGTTAATGTCACATTTGATGAAACCAAGTTTCCAGGACTGCATGAAGAAGGAAAGATGCAGACATTCAGATTTGAGAATCAAGGATACTTGGAAGCTGAGGAGATTGTGGATGAAGAACCTAGCTTCACTCAGGTTGTTGAAGTTGATAAAGATACTGTCAATGCCACTACTGTCAACCAAACTCCAGCTCAGTCACAGACCATATCCTCTAACATTCATGACAATGGTGACTCTGGAGACAATGAAGAACATGGTGAAGACAATGGGATTGGTGATCACTCAACTCAACAAACTGAAGAAAGTGTTCCTGTGCAGTCAAGTAGCTTGCCCAGAATCACCAAGTGGAACAAAGATCACTCAAGTGACCTTATCATTGGTGATCCTAATTCTGGAGTGAGGACAAGGAACAAAGTCTCTGCTGACAGCATGTTTTCATGCTTCCTGTCACAAATGGAACCCAAGACAATTGATGAAGCATTGTTGGATTCTGACTGGGTGATAGCCATGCAAGAAGAGCTAAATCAGTTTGAAAGAAACAATGTATGGAGATTGGTTCCAAGACCTAAGGGAAAGTCAGTTATTGAGACCAAGTGGGTTTTCAGAAACAAACTTGATGAAAATGGATTGGTGACAAGGAACAAAGCAAGGCTAGTGGCTAAAGGTTACTGTCAACAGGAGGGAATAGATTATAATGAGACATTTGCTCCTGTTGCAAGACTTGAAGCTATAAGAATCTTTCTAGCTTATGCTGCACACTGCAACTTCAAAGTATTTCAGATGGATGTCAAAAGTGCCTTTCTAAATGGAGAGCTGGAAGAAGAAGTGTATGTGGAACAACCACCAGGGTTTGAGGATGCTGAAATGCATAATTTGGTGTACAAACTCTTCAAAGCTTTGTATGGTCTAAAGCAAGCACCCAGGGCATGGTATGACACACTTTCCACCTTTCTTCTGGAAAACCAGTTTACCAGAGGAGTTGTGGACAAGACACTTTTCTACAAGCATCATGGCAAGGACATCATTCTGGTACAAATCTATGTGGATGACATCATTTTTGGTTCTACAAATGAGAAGCTGTGTGAAAAGTTTTCCCATCTCATGAGTAACAAATATGAGATGAGCATGATGGGAGAATTGTCATTCTTTCTGGGGTTACAAATTCTTCAACAAACTGATGGAATCTTCATAAGTCAAGCTAAGTATATCAAGGAACTTCTCAAAAAGTTCAACTTGGAAGATTCATCTCCTGCAAAGACACCAATGTCCACAGCAACTAGTCTGGATCTTGACCCTAAAGGAAAGAAAGTTGACTCAAGCACCTATAGAGGCATGGTAGGATCCCTCCTATACCTAACTGCTAGCAGACCTGACATCATGTTTGCTACATGTCTCTGTGCAAGGTTTCAAAGTGATCCAAAGGAGTCACACTTGGTAGCCATCAAGAGAATCTTTAGATACTTAAAAGGCACTCCTAACCTAGGCCTTTGGTATCCTAAGAATACTGGATTTGATCTAATTGGTTACTCAGACTCAGACTATGCTGGATGCAAGATTGACAGAAAGAGTACTACTGGTAGCTGTCAATTTCTTGGTGGAAGATTGGTCTCATGGTTTAGCAAGAAGCAGCATTCAGTTTCTACCTCAACTGCAGAAGCTGAGTACATTGCTGCAGGCAGTTGCTGTGCACAAATTCTATGGATGAAAAGTCAACTTCTAGATTATGGTCTAGTGTTAAGAGAAATTCCTATTTACTGTGACAACACTAGTGCCATAGCCATCTCAGACAATCCAGTTCAACACTCTAGGACAAAGCACATTGATATAAGACATCACTTTATCAGAGAGCATGTTGAACAAGGAACTGTGAAGCTGATTTATGTCCCAACTGACAAGCAACTTGCTGACATCTTCACTAAGCCATTGGATGAAGCAACCTTCAACAGGTTGGTAAGTGAATTGGGAATGCTGAATCTGGTATGTTAATTTACTAAGGTTTCTAAATTTTCAATTCTTATTGAAGCTCATGACAGCAACTTCAAACCTGCTGTCAAGAGAAGTTACTGTCTACTTGGTTTATGTCTGTTACGTGACAGCATGTGTTGATTTGACTTTTCATGTCAGTATTTTGTGCCAGTCTCATACTTTTAAACCGTGTATGACTTTAATGTGGTTATCCGTTAAGTTTGAGAGTTAAAAATCTGTTCCATTGGACTTTCACACTCTTGTGCATTAATCTGTAGGATTAAAGGAGGACACGACCATTAATTACTTTTGTGGTAGTTGTATGGGTACTCTAACTTTTGACCATTGGACTTTAATCCTTAGACGGTTTTTCCTATAAATTAACCTTAGGTTTCACCAGTCTGCTCTCAGTTTTAAAGTAAATAATGGAAAACAAAGTAGGAATCGAAGTTGGTCTAAAGAAGTGTGATAGTGAACCCGACAATGAAGAGATCGATGAGCTCTTTGAAATGCTGTTGGACGCCATGGATGAGATAGACGAGGAAAAGGAGGCCAAGGTTAAGGAAGAGGAGGCCAAGGCTATGGAAGAAGAGAAGGAGCTTCAGGCACTTCTTGAAAAAGAAGGCCGCTCTGAAGAAGAGATTAAGGAAGAAGTCTTAGAACTAGTTGATAAAATCTTAGAATGATGTACTCAATGTTCAATATTAATGATTTTATTAGCAATAATAAAAGTTCCTGCTTATGGGGTTACTGAGTTTATGACTTGTCTGTGTAACTTGTTTAATATATGTGCTTGAAAGATTACATTGCTAAATTCATATTCTGTTAATTTTAGGTTAAGTGTATGAGCAACGCATTCTAATTAGTTCCTGACAGAAACAATTTCCCATTTAAATTACTGTCACAAAGAAGGATACTGTCCCGTGTCTCTTGACAGCAGGGAAAGACTTTCTGTCACGACCTTTAAAGGATACTGTCACTCAAATGCTTAACGGTGACAGCATGTTTTTGCGCAATAGTTGCTGTCGCGCAAAACCTACTGTCACCACCACTTCTTACTGACAGATTGTTTCTAGCGCACAGGTTACTGTCAACAATAGTGGACCGTTGTAATTGGATATTCACCCCACGATTGACAGTGAATAACGGGCAGTAACTCACGTGTTAAGAGAGTGGGTTAAGACACGTCCTTTAACTCCACTTTTTGAGCAAACGTTTGAGATACCCATATTTATTCTCCAGTTACTCAGACATATCACTCTCACAAAACTCAAGGCAAAATACTTTTCTTCAAGCAAAAAGCTACTTTCTCACTTTCTTCTTTTCTTGAAATCTCAATGGCCCCCAAACAGACTCTCTCTCAAACAAACTTTGCTGGCATCTTTTCCCCAAATGATGCTGGTGAAGGTTTCAAAGGACTAGTGTTTTTCTTGAACAAGTCCTATCTCGGTTATGCCATAACCTCAACCCCCATTCTCGACTTAGACAGACTTGAGGCGTTTTGGTAAACTGCTGTTGCTCAAACTGCGGGTGAGAACCCTGGTATTCAATTCACAATCTCTGGGCAACAATACATTCTCACAGCTGAGGTCATCAATACTGCTCTTGGAATTACACAGGAAGCAGGTGTAAGACCCCAGATTTTGGGTAGAATTAAAACTTTTATTATATGTTGATGTAAATATGGATAGTGGCAATGACTTTGAGAATCAAGTTATGAAATGAATATGAATTTCGGTTTTCAAACATTTTGAGAATAGTAAGAATGGACTGAACATATAGATAAGAATAATCTCTCTGGAAAATAAGAATACAATATTCCAAGGAAGAAAAGTATTTTTATGTCATCCAAATCGATATCTGGTATGCATCCGACAACTCTGTAAACAAGATAGCGTGTGCCCGAGAAAGCACTAGAACATTTCTAAGTGCAAGAAGTAAAGAGAAATAAACCAGGAATATTGGAACGGAATTGATCCAAAGGATTATAGAAAAACCACTGATGAATAGTAACTTTTGATGAATAGTAAATTTTTGTCGTTTAAAAAGTTTTCAGACCACACCATATGCGGAACGATATAGTAAACTTTCAAAGCTGAATTAATGATCTACGATGAAAATAAAGGAATGCAAAAGCTGTCAGAATCGGAAAAATAGCATTTCCATTTTCTCCGAAATTTCACCATTAACGGACGAATTAATCATTATTTGGGAATATTGAAGGATTTAGATTATCAATTCTATGGATATTGTAAGATCCGGGAAAATTACGTGTTATTATATGATGTGAAATGAAATTTTAATTTCATATTAAGAGTTATTAAATGATTTATCTGTTTAAACGTGTTAAGTTATTCGTTAAATGATTGAATATGTGACAATGTGATGCTATGTGATATGTGTGGGGAATTTGAAACTATTTTGAAAAGGGTGTTATACTATTTTATTTTATTATAATTATTGAAAAGAAAATTTGGATCGTTCCCAAATTATTCGGGCAATTGGTATATCGTTCGTACCAAAATTTCATTCGTTAAAGTGGAAAGTCTTCAAAAATATTCGTAATAGAAGTATTTTGGTTCGTATATCTATTATTAAACGATACTTGTAGTTATCCGTACCTTATGGATGATTATCGTCTCGTAAAACGTGTATTCTGCTTTATTAAAGATTTAAAGTGTTTTATCTGTTAAAATGTATTTAAAGCGATCTATCGGATCAGTATCGATTCAAAAATGTCGTTTGGGGTATTATTTTCCGTTTAATATAAAAAGGCAAATCGTACTTTGTTTTGCGTATAATAAAGCATAATTACAGTTAAAAAGTTAAAAACCCCTGAAACGTGTTCTTCGTGTTCTTGAGAATCAAACTCAATTTTGAAGGCGTTATCGGATTCCGATTTCGATGTTCTTGTAACCAAATCGAATCTCTCATCATCCTCTACCTAAATCCATCATCAAAATCTATGTGGGTATGATCTTTAAATTTTTCCGATTTTCAATTTAATTATTTATTTCGAATTTTAGGTTTAATTTGGGGGTTTCTTTATTATTGATTGTTCTTGATGTTTGATTGCTTAATCGTGTTTGTTGTGTGATTTAGAGTGCAGACATGATTTTTAATTTAAGTTTTGAGCTGGAAATCGTATAGATCGGAAAACGGTGTAATGACCGGAGTTTGGTCGGGATTTTGATCGGCTAACTGTTTCTTGATTTTGTTCTAGCGATTAGATAGATCGTGAGCTGTAGAATTGATTCGTATAATTAGTTTTAAAGTCAGTCGTTGTTTTTGGTTGGCCGGAAAAGCTACCGCCGACGGCGGGGTCCGTTTCCGTGCGTTTTCGAACGATTTTGAATGGTTTTTAACTGGTGTTGTGTGGTTGTTGTGAAGCCCGTGTTTGGAATTTTTCCCGGTGGCCGGAACACCGGCCGGATTCTGGGTTTCCGCCGGCTGTTCTTGGCGACCCGGAAAGTTCTTGGCAACCCGTTTTCAAAACCCTACCCGACCCGGTTTCGATCCAGAAAACCCTAATTGCATTTCTAAAAACTGTTTCTGGATTTTTATTTTTAAAATAATTCAAAAATAGTTTTATAATTCTAAAAATCATATCTTTGATTTAAAAATACATTTTATTATTCCGAAAATTTTATAAATTCATAAATATTTATTTAAAGTCGAAAATTGATTAAACTTAATTATTTTAATTATTTTTAATTAATAATTAATTAATTTAATTAATTGATTAATTCTTTTAATCAGTTAATTCTTAAAAATTAATTATTAATTAGATTTAATTAATTAAAAATTCAGTTTAATTATTTTCAAACCTGTTTTATTATTTAAAAATAGTTTGAGCATTTAGAGAGTGTCAATTAATTTTATTAATTGATTTATTTGCATTTAAAATACTTATATTGGGTTTAAAAATCCGATTTTTGATTTAAAAATTGTTTGTGGCTTATTTAAATTCAAATAAGTTTCGTGTGATGTTTTAAAAATAGTTATAAGTGCTATATGGTTTGTATGAGTTGTGTAATGTGTTTTATAGTCCGTATATGCCCGTACTAGGGCTAGTGTCTGAGTTTTAAATATCGTAAATTAGACCGGGCGTCCGATACGTAACCGGTCACTTGTTTAAATGTGTTATGTGAACAATGTGAATTATCTGTGTGAGTCATGCATGCGAATAAATTGTGTGGAGACTTGTTTGAGTAATTGGTTGTGTCTAATGTTATCACGAGGGGTAGATAGGATAGAAATTTGTCGGTTATGTTAGAAAGTGAGATTTACGAGGCCGTTGACTTGGATGTTGACTTTTTATAGTATGGGGATTGTCGTCAAGCAAGTTACGTGGATTACTTATGTGGTTGATTGCGATTGGTCTATCAGTTGAGATGTGGATGTTTATGCAACAGAGATATCGGTAAGATCGGTAAGTGCGTCGAAGTTAAGTTACGATCATTTATATAATATGAGGATTATACGTTGAAGACTAAGTACCGTCTCATGTTTGACTATCGAGGCTGGCACGTGGATTCGAAATGGTAAAAGCAGACTAGTGGTATTCGCAAGAGCGTTAAAGCAAAGAAGGACGGAAGTAGAGAATCGTGCGACAAGACAGAATAAGGAGGAAATCGTATTGTTTCAGCGTTACGAAATAGCTAAGGACCAGAGGCAAGTGTTTATACCCTTGCTTATTAATTAAGGGATATTATCTTGAATTATTAGTATGCATGTTGAATGCTTATTACTGAATTTTCAAATGTTGATTTCTTTTGCATTGAATTGCAAGTATGTTATTTAATCTCGTAAATTGACGAGTACTCTTTTATACCTTTTGAGTTTAGATTCATATTTTCATATTGATTGGAAAGATATACTTATTATATTGAAAAGTTTGAAGAGATAATTATGGGCCGTATACTAAGGCTTTCTTTTAAAAGACATGATTTTAAAATATTAGGTTGGAATATTGCCAACCCTAGATGAGTGGGAACTTACGAACCCTATGTTGAAAACGTTATTTTAAATTCCGAAGTTGTGGTACTTGTTCTACAAGTATTCCATTTTTCCATCCTGCACCCTTGCAAGTATTATTACCATTTCTTGTTAATGCGATCATCTGATCCATTCCCTGATTCGAATTCATTTATGCTGTGCATGATTTAGTTTACTTCCTTCAAATACGAGGCTTATCTATTATAAGTATATGTTCGAAGGACTTGAACTATTTCTGCCGGAAGTTAATAAACCTTTGTTTTCTTCATTTATAAACTTCACCCTGAATTTTTCTTAAACTTGAACTTGACTTTCTTGTCACTTACCAGATTGTTGAATCTTAACTAATTCTTCCATAATGTGATGAATTGAACTGTTAAGGCCATCTAGAGCCTGTTCTTTGAACCCTATTCCATATTGAGTTATTACAAATTCTGTTGATATCATAATGCCTGTTTCATATCAGATTCAATCTTGTTAAGCATGTTATTGTTTATTCTTTGAACCCTACTCTATATTGACTTGTTACACTTTTCTGTTGATATCATATTGTCTGTTTCATATCAGACTTAACCTTGTTGAGCATGTCATTGTTTATTCTTCATTATATCCCAGTTGTTACATCGAACTCGTCGATGCTTATTATATTGTCACTTTTCATGTGCACCTCCCCATATTGTGTCGATCTCGTCGATACTAGATTATATTGTTATTCCTTAATGGATTCTTCATAATTGAACTGTTTCCTGGAACGTGAGTTTTCCAGCAATTGTTGTATTAGGTTGTCGATTCTTCCGACACCTGATTGTCGAAGTAAGGTTGTCAATTGTTCTGACACCTGACGTATAAATAATATAGAATTGGAATGTTTTTAAAAATGGACCAATTATTGGTCGATGAAATTAAGGCCCAGATTGGCCTAGGATCCAGTAGAGGACTATGACATGAGCTAGTCCGGGGTTGATGCGTGGCTGGCCAGCAGCACAACCTTTGTATTTGATAATTGTTAAAAATCCAATTCTAATATGAATTTTCATTTCTAGGATGAGTTACATCCATATACTTTGTACTTGTGAGATATGACCTGATTCTCAGGTTTATTCGTTGCGTGAAGTTGTTGGTTTGTTGATTATTAATAGTGGTTTCAATCTTGCTGAAATCGCTTACTCTTAATACATTCGGATTCCAAATAGTTGAAATCCACTTCCTTGATTCCATTGGCAGTCGTGAGATATCTATCTTGTTGAGTTTTATTCATACCGCATATCCAGTCGGTACCATGTTGAAGTCTTGAAGTGCGTTCTTTATTTCTTAACCGAGCGTGTTGGCTCATTCTTGCCCCTTGATTATTCTAACCTTCCAGAGTTGTTGATTTCGGAAAATGTCGTGAATAGACCTGTTATCTTCAAATTAGTATTTTTGTACAAACTATGGTCTTGAAGACGTACGAGTTATATTTATTTCATATTTTCTACATACTATTGTAGTTATTGTTGATTCGGTCATCGTAACGACCTATATAAATCTTTTGTGTTTTAAAACTATTCGGTTGCGAGAAGCTAAATGAGATATTGTGATAAATTACCAAACTTACTTTGAAAATATTAGAGATTACAAATGTTTAAGCCATAGGCTTGTTTATTTGAAAATCCAAAGTTTATTTTGGAAACCTTTCGTATCATATTTAATAATACGCTTGCTGAGCAATTCATTCGCTCATACTTGTTTTATTTATATATATTTTAGCCTGCCGGAAAGAAGGTGTATTGGCGAGAGTTGTCCGCGTAGCTGATCAGAGATGGGGAAAGATATTAGCGTAAAGACGTTTTGATCCAGAGCATTGGAGCTAGTGAGAGGTTTTGTATATAGATGTTTTCTATTGATTAATATATTGTATAAGATTAGTTGCCTGGTATACTTCTTATCGAAGTTATACTAGTGTATTAGAATTTATGTAAAGAGAATGGTTGTAAAGAAGAAAGATTGTTGTAATGAATTTGTGGATTCTTGTTCCTAGCACTATAACCTTTAAAGATTCTTGGTAGAGTTGGGGTCACAGATATTATTATTATTGTGTTGATTTTATGTGGAACAGGTTGTTTGGATTAAGAGTGCAGTGTGACGACCAAATCCTTTGACCCCGGATTTGGGGGCGTTACAGTTGGTATCAGAGCAAGGGTTATAGTAAAACTAGAAACGAGAGTGTGTGGGAGTGTATATAGTTATATAAGGAACGTCAGAGCTCATTTAGAGTTCGTGTTGGACTATTGGATATAGTACCGCTGAGTGAGTTGAGATGGAGGTATTTGATTGAGATAGTTGTGCTGAAATGGATAGAACTTCTTACGTTTGTAGACGTCTATGGCGGAATCTTCGAGGACTATTACGAGTCGACGACGACGTACGATATTGATAACCTTGCGACGTGGAAAAGAAGGGCTGAAATCGAATGACGTGGAAAAGAAGGGCTGAAATCGAATGACGTGGAAAAGAAGGGCTGAAATCGAATGACGTGGAAAAGAAGGGCTGAAATCGAATAACGTGGAGAAGAAGGGCTGAAATCGAATAACGAGCTATCGAAGGAGTCGACGGAGGAGGCATATGTGAAGACCTTGGTAATACCTTCCCATCCTAATGAAATATTTGGCATTCCTTTAAAAAGAAACCTGTGTTGATGGATATATTCCACCTGTTGATCTTGCATTTGATACTCTTGATCAATCATGTTTTAAATTGCGCCAAAGATTGTTGTTATGCCTACTTCAAATTTTGAGCCTGTTGAAAATATGTTATTTAAATTCCAACTCCTTCATTCTTCCGGAGTGGATAACTCTAATTGTGATGTAACACTATTTGTTGATACTTCCTTTCTGGTTGTTCTTCTTTTTCTGAAATAACACCTTTGGAATTTATTCAATTTCAATCCAAGGTGTGTATTTGAGAATTCTTATCGAAAGGCCCTGATTGTTATTCTGACTCTAAATTTCTTTCATATTTCTCTACTCCAACTGAGATAAACAACCCTATTTATAGGGGACACAAGGACTATCTGTCTATGTGATAGAAGTCTGACGGGACGCCGTCACTTGTGTGTTGTGAAATACAAGAAGGCTAATTACCTTTAGTACTGTCTTAATAGAGACACACAACAGTGAGTTCATGTGATCAAATTGGTCTCTCAGTAATCCTTTCACTTCCAATAATGTTGCTTTGGAATATACAGATTTGGTAACCCCAATTGTGGGACATTTGCTACGATATAGAATCTTTTCACTTCAAACTATCATGAACTTCTTATTTCAAATAATCTGGGAGGTATACCACTAGGGTGAACTGAAATTTACCCTACCATAATGAACGAAGAATTTGCGATTGAATTACCATGAACGAAAGCGGACTACGATGCGATTAGAATACTAGTAACATATAACGGAGCCAGTTGTTCTCTTTCTATCGATTAACGTTACGATGTGGAAAAGGTGAAGTTAGATAATTCAAGAGTTGATTGGAAATTGGGGAAAAAGGTGTAATTGTGCTGATGTTATCCTAGGTTGTGGAAAATGGACATAATAGATTTTTGTCTCAATGAGAAGAACTTTTAAGATTGGATGATAGGCTAATAATGGAGAATGAGTTAATCTTTGAGTATTTCAGGATTGTATGATATGGTTGCAAGTCTTTTGCTCACGATAGTTAAGGTAGATTTTACCAGTCAATGTGGATGTATAGAATGAGAATCAAGATAATGTCGAGTTGATCAAGCTGTTTGGGAAATGAGATGGAACCATGGAAAAGGTGTCATGAGTGTTACTGTGAAGATAGGAAAAGAAGATGAAGAGGTGTTAATAAGGATTTAAAGACGTTTTGATCCAGAGCATTGGAGCTAGTGAGAGGTTTTGTATATAGATGTTTTCTATTGATTAATATATTGTATAAGATTAGTTGCCTGGTATACTTCTTATCGAAGTTATACTAGTGTATTAGAATTTATGTAAAGAGAATGGTTGTAAAGAAGAAAGATTGTTGTAATGAATTTGTGGATTCTTGTTCCTAGCACTATAACCTTTAAAGATTCTTGGTAGAGTTGGGGTCACAGATATTATTATTATTGTGTTGATTTTATGTGGAACAGGTTGTTTGGATTAAGAGTGCAGTGTGACGACCAAATCCTTTGACCCCGGATTTGGGGGCGTTACAGATATGGGTTAATAAAAGAATTAGAGATATCAAGGACGTACAGGATTAAATATAGACATGGAAGTAACATGTAACAAGATTAGTTCGAGAAATGCAACATTTGGATCATCCAGGTGAAAAGAAACGAACCAGCAAAGTTACTTTAACAGAGCCGTTGCATGTGCGACAAATGTCGAAGGAAGAAGACACCAAAGACCATGACTCACCATTTTGACTATTAAAATATCACAAATATCAAAGTAATTAAACAAGAAAAGAAAAAGAAGAATTCTCCACCTTGAAGAAAAATTCGGGAGAGAAGAAGAAAGAAAATGGAGGAGAAAGAAATGCTTATAACTTGAGATTCCGTTGTCCGTTTTTGGCGTTCCACCACTCAAATCGAAGCTCTCGAGAAGCTCTACGCAACCATGGTAAGCGCTCGCCTCACCTCTGTGATTTACCCTTCGATTTCAGTGAGTAACAGTTGGAGAAGATGATGAATAGTAACTTGTATTTTGCTTTGTTGCTTTTGATATTGAGTTTGTGGCTTCCAAAGGTTGTATTAAGCAAGGATCTAAGGTTACATAAGGAATATAGCAGCAAGAAAGCTTGGAGGAAGGTATAAACCTCTGCCCCTTTGAGTTTTATATGAGTTTTAAAGTGGTTTTGATGTTCATGTAAAGTTAAGATCATGATTAAGTGATTTAGTGATTATTTGGATTTGTTTGAATGTGTAAAATGATGGGTGTTGGATTTGAGCCTCCCCACTGATCTTAGAGGTGTATGATGGTTGTTTGTTGAGGTTGTAGATGTATGGTATGCCCGGTGTGGCTTGGTTATGTTGTGACAAAATAGGATTATTCGATTTTAAGCCGTCGTAATGCCCGATTTTCGGTAACTCTATAAACTGCCTAGAATCAGAAAACCTAACTGCCTCTTTTGGTTCAGTTATGAACATGAGTGTGTAGAGCTTTGTTTCTAGTTTATGTGAGCGCAAGAATCATGTCATTACGATTTACGGTTTATGAGATATGACCATTGTAGTGAAAGTGGTTCAAGGAATGAGATTGCAGAAATGTACCAACTTTGTGGCTATGTTTGAGACCCTTAAGAGTTGTTTTAAAATATGAAATTTTGTATTGAAGTGTCAAGGGCAGTTACGAAGGTTTGTACGAAGGTTTCGAGTCCAAAAGATTATTTTTCGATTTTATAAAAATGCGACAGCAGAGGTTGCGCAAGTGAAAACCACTAAGAACATGACTTAGAAACCAATGTTGTAAATGGTTAAGTATAACTTGTGTTCGAGGATCGATTTCGGACTAAACCTACGACTTAAGTAATTGTCGATTAACATGGACTTAGTATGAGCCTATAACAAGCTAGTAATGCCTTGGTTGTGTTTCGCTTACGTGTTTAAGCATTGAGTACAAGTGGATTATCCAGGGGATTAATCGCGCGTTTTCTTTGACTTTGTCTAGATTGTACGGCATCGTCGCGAACGCCTATCACTTCTTGAGCATCAGGCAAGTTTACTAAACCTTACTCTATTATTCAGAGTAGGTATATTTTCAAATATTCAATACTGGTGTATTCCCAAGTTATATATATCAAATCCTTGTTGTGAGTATTGTGGCAAGTTTTCTCATTTCAGGCTTTATTTTAAGTTATAATATTCTGATGATGCATATGGTATTATGCATGCTTTCAAACCTCACGTCATATATAGATGTGATGGTATAAAATTGTTGAGATGAAATATATGCATATGATAGATGCATGCAAGTTTTCTAAATCTATACTTTGAAGTATTGATTATATATTGCTGCTTTTGCCATGTGTGGAGTTATACAGTTTTGCGATACATGTCATATATTGTATAAAATAGAGTTTGATTTTGGTTTATATATGAGCTTTGAGATAAAGTAGTTATAAACCGGTGTACCTTGTAGCTCTAGAGATAAGAGCATACTTCTTGTTTTCGACTCTAGACCGGGAGTCAGTATTTTGAGATATAGAGATAGCCGTGGAAACCCGGAGGGATTCCAGCGGCAGTGTACTAATTATTTTGAGGACTGCTATTATTAAACATTAATTATATTTCTAGAAAGTATTAATTACCTGGAAATGATTTGAGGAATGTTATTTGAATATTACCTCATTCGAAGGTTATTATTTGAAAATGATTTGGTAACTGGCTTATAAGCTAGATATGGGATATCAGTTATAAGCCAGGTTTTTATAAATGCCCTAGGATAAGGGCGGGTGATTTTCTCTAAGATCAGAAGTAATTATATTTCTGTATATGCTAAGGTTATTTTCCGATAATGATATCGGGTGACTGTTATTCGAGGATTAATTATTTTATTTAAGGAATATTATTTATTAATATTCATTTGAGGATTTTCGACTTACAGAATATTATTTCAGATATTCATTTGAGGTTTACTTAATCGAAGAATATTATTGTGAATATTATCTGAGGATTATTTAATGAATATTATTTTTTTGAATATTCATTTGAAGATTATTTATTTATTTAATGAATATTATTTTTGAATATTCATTTGAGGATTATTTATTAATGAATATTATTTTTGAATATTCATTTGAGGATTATTTATTAATGAATATTATTTCTAAATATTCATTCGAGGTTTGTTTATTTGATGAATATTATTTTCGAATATTCATTTGAAGGTTTACTTGTTTAATAAATGTTATTAATTGTTTTCCAATCAAAAACAGGTTCCCAAAACAATGTTTTCCCATTTAAATCTGTCTTTTAAAGGGGATTTAAATGCTCGCTCAACTATCAAAAATATGGGAAACCTGATTTAAGTGACTACTATTTTTTTTAAACTCTCAATTCAAAAACTGTCAAGGGACAGATATTTTCTTGGAGCAATTTAATTGTTGCCAGTCAAATATTGTGTTACCACCTCAATGATCGAGGGGTAAATTCATGGAACAAGTCGATATCCATTAACAAGCATAGCTTGGGAAATATTGGAGAATCTTCCTTTCCAACCTAGATATAACTACTTAGTGGAGTCGTATCAACAAGTGTTACACTTGGGGAAAGGAGGACGATCTTTATGTTTCAGAGTCATGGATTCCATCTGAACTAGGAGTGGTGTAAGTGGTCTAGTTGCGCGGACCCATCCAATTTTTATTGCCTCAAATGGGCCGGGAGGTCACAGTAAGGCGGTAGACAATGTCAGGCTGTCGTGATTCTTCCATCTACATGTAGAAAACTATTTGAACGGTGCGACCTGCTACTGATCATAGCAAGGTTAGGCACAGCGGGCGCGGTAGCAACTCCTGTATTGGTTCATCATCCAATTTGGATATTCCTGCAACATGTATTGGGGTGAAGAACCGATCATGTTGGCAGGAGGTCGAAAAGTGTTTGGAAATGAAGTGTCAATAAATTCTTGCAACTTCATCTTTTATTTTATGAGTTATGACTCTGTGGATACCTTACATAACATGAGTTATGGTAAGGGAGTTGTTTATACGGAATCACCTTATAACTTCATCTTTTAAGATATGTGTTGATATTCTGCTTACATAGCAGATATTTTTGGAAAGGTTATATTGGTTTACTTTGAAACCTCATCTTCTATATTATACTAGAACTTTGTTCATAATATAGCAAAAGTTTGCAGAAATATTATGAAATGATATTTGAAGTACAATAATGGTACTATTTTTGGGAATACATTCCGATAAGGATATAATTTCAGTATCGAGATATTTTGACAAATTATTGTCTTATACCCGCTTTATTCTGGGTTGAGTTAAAGGGCAGAATTATGCCATACTTTCATTACCTTGCTGAGCTATCGCTCACTCTTGCTATTATTTTATATATATTATATAGCAGCGAAGCAGGATGCCAATGGGACGGCACATACCTCGCAAGGCGTTTCCATTAAGCAGTTTCTAGCAGCGATCCCGAGAGTAGTACGAACCAATCGAATCAGGCTACGGCTTTTGGTATTCAACTTATGTATAGACATGAATAGTATTAGAGGATTGTGAGCATCAGAAGGCTAAGTTGGTAATGTAACAATACTTAGAAATTGTATCAGTAACAGATTCAAAAGACATTTGGGTATTGTAATAGAAGTTATTTATTCCGCAGTTGTTGTATTGTGTCGTTTCTGAGACTCTAACCTGTGTGTGTGTGTGTGTGTGAGACATATGTTGTGGGGTCATGAGCAGGTGAATTATGAATGGTGTGAGTAATACAGGTAAGGCAAGGAATACATGGATTGTGACAACCCTAGATCCCTGACCCCGGATTTGGGGCTGTTACAGAGATGGTATCAGAGCGCTAGGTTACAGTCCTCAGAAACGATAGGAGATCGAGTCTTACAATACCCTTAATAATGATAAGGACATCTAGAGCTCAAATTAAGTTCGTAGTCGGGTTAGAGGACATGACCCTGACTGTTTAAGATGAAGCCCGAGAGGGGACTTCTTCTGGGAAACCGTACTTAGGACTTCATGGTTAGTCACCTCGACTCGTAGGAGTTATAGATTGATGGGACTCTGAGATACCAGACCCCGAGGCCTTCGAGTAGGCAATTGATGATGCGTTCCTTGAAATGAACGGACACCCGATAAAGGAAGGTCCATAGGAGGATCTAGAGGAAGACCCCATGGTGGGTCAAGGAAAAAGTCTTGTAGAGAACGTGTTGATTGATAAAGATGTGGTATGTTACTTGAGGTCGTATAATAGGACCAGACGAACCTTCAGAGGATAAATAGGTGCCGATACGAGAGTTTAGGATCGTTATGATTCATCAAGAGATATGACAAAGAAAATGGAGTAGAGTCTCCAAAGCAGAAGAGGTAGAGGCAGTATAGCCAGTATCAGTGGATTGATTCGACTTGAACGAAACCTGTTACTCGTGATCGGTTATAGCTGCCCATAAGGAGGCAGCATACGTAAGAACCAAGATGTTCAGATTTTCACGAACGATTAAGGGTACTTAGTTGCCTAGAATAATGTAAGGAATTGTTTTGGGCTATGAGATTTCAGTCCCCCACGACCAGCGATTCCACTGGAAATAGTGTCTATTACATCATTGAGAGATTCTATTATCTCGAGGAGAATTTTGGGTATATGTACCATGCAAATGTTATTGTAAGACAAGCACGCTAAGGCGGAATCGAGAACGAGATTTACCACCCTCAGGAAACCAGGGAGGCATTATGAGGATAGAACAGAAAGGTCGGAAATCAGATCCGAGTATTACTAGTGGGTAAATAGATTGATCAAATTTCCCTGATTTTGGGAAGAAATTCAACAAATTTTGGCAAACCTTGTCTTTCTGATTACCAGAGGATGTCACCAAAGAGAGTGGAAACTAGAGCGAACCCTGTGGATTGGGTAAGGTAGCCGCTATATGGGTTGGTGGACAGACCTTGATTGCTACAATTGATTGTAGAGATAAAATGGTGAAGTTGAGATTGAACGGTAAATGCGAAATGTATTTAAGGACCAAGACGGACTGAGAAATTCCGGGATTGACTTAAATGAAAAGGCTATTGTGCCAAAAGTGTTAAGCTTATGTAGCACACGGGATTGATATGGGAGAAGGAATATTGGGTATAAGGATGATTGAAATAGAGACCGAATTTAAGCTTGTAGTTTCTAACGATCTTCCGGAGTACCGCCCAGTTGACATATGGAATTCGTCGTTGCTATGGGCGACAACGGTATCGAAGTCTTCTTATAGAACAGAACGCTTACTTGAGATGTTGCGCCTAGTCGAATAGAACTCCCTGCGATTGCAAATGTTGATGGTTGAATTCTTAGCGACTATTATAAGTCGACAATGACGTAAGTATCGAACACCTTAGGGTGCGTGGAAAAGAAAAGCTTTGGAATTGAACGATTATCCATAAGAGGAGCCGACATAAAAGGCATCCGTAGAGACCTTGGTAGGACCCTCCCCATTTGCAAATTATGTGGGGTACCTCCCCAATCTATGATCTATCTTGACCTCTCTCCAAGAAAGAATTCTGATAAAGGGTATATTCCCTCTTCGAAGTTATTTTATAACACTTGTGTTAAATCATATTTAATTTCAATTGTGTTAGAGGCTGTCACGATGCCTACTTTCAAGTTTTTTCAAAGCCCTGTCAAATGATGTTATTCAAGCTTCCACTTTTCTTCAAATAATGAATAACCCTTGCTTGTTAAGTACCAGTATTTTCTTGGTTATTCTTTTCTTTGTATTTTCTTTGGAAACCGCACCTTTGGAATCTGTTCAATTTTAATCCAAGGTGTTCCTTTAAGAAATATTGTCGAAAGACGATAATCATTAAATTGATATCGAATTGCTTTCATACTTTTCAACTTCCACTGAGACGAACAACCCTATACTTATAGGGGCTACAAGGACTATCTGTCTGTGTGATAGAAGTCTGATGGGACGCCATCACTTGTAAGTTGTGAAATACAAGAAGGCTAATTACCTTTAGTAATGTCTCAATCGAGGCACACAACGTTGAGTTCTTATGATCATGTTGATCTCTCGGTAAATTCTTTACCTCCAATAAGGTTACCTTAAAACTCATAACCTTACGATCACCAGTGTGTGACGTTTTCCTTGATATGGGAGCTGTCTTTTCAAGGCCCCATAATTTTGTTATCCTTATTGAATTTCAAGGGAAGGCCAACCAGGTCAGATAAGTCAAAAAATTCGCTGATAGGAATTAGATTCGCGACGAAATCGCCTATGTCAGGAGCGAATCCCTAAGACGAATAGAATGTTAGTGACAAATCAATGAAATTGGTTTATTCTCCCAAGGATATTATGATAATGGAAAGCGTGTCAATCGATATATGTGAAAGAAATAGCGATGTGCCGTGAACTCCAGTGACAACGGTGTTAGATAGATGCCCTATAGTGGAATTGAGATTTTGGAGGAGTTGTTACGAATGGACACTACCTCTGGGTTAGCAAGATAAGTACTGACGATGGAGTCAAAGGGAGCTGGTATTGTGACTTGGGAGAGGTGCAGCAGGAATAATTTCCGGAAATATATAGAGACCCGGATGGAAATGAAAGTTAAAGAGTTAAAACAAGAAACCATGACTGTGACCGAGTATGAGGCCAAGTTTTTCCGAATTATTGAGGTTTGCTCCGGAGTTTGTGAACACAGAATAAAAGAAAGCCAATAGGTTTCAAACAGGGCTACCTCCAACAAGCAGCCCACTGTCAGGACCTTTAAATAATAGGTACCCTTGTAAATGATTGTTTGATCAGCGGAAGAACGTTGTGTATTTCCAAATTTATTTAAGAACTGGGTATCACCAGTTGGAAGTTAAATATGAGGATATACCCAAGACTGCGATTCGTACCGGGAATAGACACTTCGAGTTTTCAGCGAGGTTATTTTGGGATTGACTATGCACCCACAAATTTTTATGGAATGTAATGAATAGACTTTGAGTTGTCCGTGATAGTAGATAACGTGAGATGGAGAAATGGCTAGAATTGACCTAGAATTATGACTGTGAGATACACTACCATCCGGGGAAGGCCAATGTGGTGGCCGATACCCTTAATTAAAATGGGACAGAGATGGATTCCGAATGATCGGGAATTAAAGGATGAGATTTTTACACAAAACCCAAATTAGTCCAACAAACTAGGAAGACAAAAGATTTCACCAACAAGCGGCTAGTGACAACCAAGACAGACAGAGAAAGTATGCGGACTAAGCCCGCGAGTATAGAGATAGTACTGCTACTGATAAGCTAAATGGCAAGTTGATGAATGGCAAACAAGTTTATGCTGGTGTATTTCTGTGCAAACAAGATAGAGAATATGAGGTTAGAGATTCGTGATGCTAAAGGTATCTCCAAGGAAGGAATTAATGAGATTTGAAAAGAAAGGGAAGTGAGCCCGATATTCTTTGGGCCATCTGAGATTTAAGACGCGCCAGGAAGGTGGCCTACGAGCCAGCCTTACCCCCCCCCCAAACTTGTAGAATGGTCATAACGGGGTTCATGTGTCAATGCTACGTCAGTATACTATAGATGCCCGACATATGTAGAGTACGAGCACGTAGACATACAACCAGACTTGACCTATGTGGAGCAACCAATGGAAATTATAGATCGAAAGGAACAAGTACTCCGAAGCAAGGTCATCAAACTAGCCAGAGTGGTATGGAGGAATCATAATGTGGAAGAATCAACTTGGGAGCTAGAGAGCGAGATGCTAGAAAGATATCCCCATTTGTTTTCAGAGTGATTCCGGGACGGAATCCTTTTAAGGAGGGGAGACTGTAAGACCCCAGATTTTGGGTAGAATTAAAACTTTTATTATATGTTGATGTAAATATGGATAGTGGCAATGACTTTGAGAATCAAGTTATGAAATGAATATGAATTTCGGTTTTCAAACATTTTGAGAATAGTAAGAATGGACTGAACATATAGATAAGAATAATCTCTCTGGAAAATAAGAATACAATATTCCAAGGAAGAAAAGTATTTTTATGTCATCCAAATCGATATCTGGTATGCATCCGACAACTCCGTAAACAAGATAGCGTGTGCCCGAGAAAGCACTAGAACATTTCTAAGTGCAAGAAGTAAAGAGAAATAAACCAGGAATATTGGAACGGAATTGATCCAAAGGATTATAGAAAAACCACTGATGAATAGTAACTTTTGATGAATAGTAAATTTTTGTCGTTTAAAAAGTTTTCAGACCACACCATATGCGGAACGATATAGTAAACTTTCAAAGCTGAATTAATGATCTACGATGAAAATAAAGGAATGCAAAAGCTGTCAGAATCGGAAAAATAGCATTTCCATTTTCTCCGAAATTTCACCATTAACGGACGAATTAATCATTATTTGGGAATATTGAAGGATTTAGATTATCAATTCTATGGATATGGGTTAATAAAAGAATTAGAGATATCAAGGACGTACAGGATTAAATATAGACATGGAAGTAACATGTAACAAGATTAGTTCGAGAAATGCAACATTTGGATCATCCAGGTGAAAAGAAACGAACCAGCAAAGTTACTTTAACAGAGCCGTTGCATGTGCGACAAATGTCGAAGGAAGAAGACACCAAAGACCATGACTCACCATTTTGACTATTAAAATATCACAAATATCAAAGTAATTAAACAAGAAAAGAAAAAGAAGAATTCTCCACCTTGAAGAAAAATTCGGGAGAGAAGAAGAAAGAAAATGGAGGAGAAAGAAATGCTTATAACTTGAGATTCCGTTGTCCGTTTTTGGCGTTCCACCACTCAAATCGAAGCTCTCGAGAAGCTCTACGCAACCATGGTAAGCGCTCGCCTCACCTCTGTGATTTACCCTTCGATTTCAGTGAGTAACAGTTGGAGAAGATGATGAATAGTAACTTGTATTTTGCTTTGTTGCTTTTGATATTAAGTTTGTGGCTTCCAAAGGTTGTATTAAGCAAGGATCTAAGGTTACATAAGGAATATAGCAGCAAGAAAGCTTGGAGGAAGGTATAAACCTCTGCCCCTTTGAGTTTTATATGAGTTTTAAAGTGGTTTTGATGTTCATGTAAAGTTAAGATCATGATTAAGTGATTTAGTGATTATTTGGATTTGTTTGAATGTGTAAAATGATGGGTGTTGGATTTGAGCCTCCCCACTGATCTTAGAGGTGTATGATGGTTGTTTGTTGAGGTTGTAGATGTATGGTATGCCCGGTGTGGCTTGGTTATGTTGTGACAAAATAGGATTATTCGATTTTAAGCCGTCGTAATGCCCGATTTTCGGTAACTCTATAAACTGCCTAGAATCAGAAAACCTAACTGCCTCTTTTGGTTCAGTTATGAACATGAGTGTGTAGAGCTTTGTTTCTAGTTTATGTGAGCGCAAGAATCATGTCATTACGATTTACGGTTTATGAGATATGACCATTGTAGTGAAAGTGGTTCAAGGAATGAGATTGCAGAAATGTACCAACTTTGTGGCTATGTTTGAGACCCTTAAGAGTTGTTTTAAAATATGAAATTTTGTATTGAAGTGTCAAGGGCATTTACGAAGGTTTGTACGAAGGTTTCGAGTCCAAAAGATTATTTTTCGATTTTATAAAAATGCGACAGCATAGGTTGCGCAAGTGAAAACCACTAAGAACATGACTTAGAAACCAATGTTGTAAATGGTTAAGTATAACTTGTGTTCGAGGATCGATTTCGGACTAAACCTACGACTTAAGTAATTGTCGATTAACATGGACTTAGTATGAGCCTATAACAAGCTAGTAATGCCTTGGTTGTGTTTCGCTTACGTGTTTAAGCATTGAGTACAAGTGGATTATCCAGGGGATTAATCGCGCGTTTTCTTTGACTTTGTCTAGATTGTACGGCATCGTCGCGAACGCCTATCACTTCTTGAGCATCAGGCAAGTTTACTAAACCTTACTCTATTGTTCAGAGTAGGTATATTTTCAAATATTCAATACTGGTGTATTCCCAAGTTATATATATCAAATCCTTGTTGTGAGTATTGTGGCAAGTTTTCTCATTTCAGGCTTTATTTTAAGTTATAATATTCTGATGATGCATATGGTATTATGCATGCTTTTAAACCTCACGTCATATATAGATGTGATGGTATAAAATTGTTGAGATGAAATATATGCATATGATAGATGCATGCAAGTTTTCTAAATCTATACTTTGAAGTATTGATTATATATTGCTGCTTTTGCCATGTGTGGAGTTATACAGTTTTGCGATACATGTCATATATTGTATAAAATAGAGTTTGATTTTGGTTTATATATGAGCTTTGAGATAAAGTAGTTATAAACCGGTGTACCTTGTAGCTCTAGAGATAAGAGCATACTTCTTGTTTTCGACTCTAGACCGGGAGTCAGTATTTTGAGATATAGAGATAGCCGTGGAAACCCGGAGGGATTCCAGCGGCAGTGTACTAATTATTTTGAGGACTGCTATTATTAAACATTAATTATATTTCTAGAAAGTATTAATTACCTGGAAATGATTTGAGGAATGTTATTTGAATATTACCTCATTCGAAGGTTATTATTTGAAAATGATTTGGTAACTGGCTTATAAGCTAGATATGGGATATCAGTTATAAGCCAGGTTTTTATAAATGCCCTAGGATAAGGGCGGGTGATTTTCTCTAAGATCAGAAGTAATTATATTTCTGTATATGCTAAGGTTATTTTCCGATAATGATATCGGGTGACTGTTATTCGAGGATTAATTATTTTATTTAAGGAATATTATTTATTAATATTCATTTGAGGATTTTCGACTTACAGAATATTATTTCAGATATTCATTTGAGGTTTACTTAATCGAAGAATATTATTGTGAATATTATCTGAGGATTATTTAATGAATATTATTTTTTTGAATATTCATTTGAAGATTATTTATTTATTTAATGAATATTATTTTTGAATATTCATTTGAGGATTATTTATTAATGAATATTATTTTTGAATATTCATTTGAGGATTATTTATTAATGAATATTATTTCTAAATATTCATTCGAGGTTTGTTTATTTGATGAATATTATTTTCGAATATTCATTTGAAGGTTTACTTGTTTAATAAATGTTATTAATTGTTTTCCAATCAAAAAGAGGTTCCCAAAACAATGTTTTCCCATTTAAATATGTCTTTTAAAGGGGATTTAAATGCTCGCTCAACTATCAAAAATATGGGAAACCTGATTTAAGTGACTACTATTTTTTTTAAACTCTCAATTCAAAAACTGTCAAGGGACAGATATTTTCTTGGAGCAATTTAATTGCTGCCAGTCAAATATTGTGTTACCACCTCAATGATCGAGGGGTAAATTCATGGAACAAGTCGATATCCATTAACAAGCATAGCTTGGGAAATATTGGAGAATCTTCCTTTCCAACCTAGATATAACTACTTAGTGGAGTCGTATCAACAAGTGTTACACTTGGGGAAAGGAGGACGATCTTTACGTTTCAGAGTCATGGATTCCATCTGAACTAGGAGTGGTGTAAGTGGTCTAGTTGCGCGGACCCATCCAATTTTTATTGCCCCAAATGGGTCGGGAGGTCACAGTAAGGCGGTAGACAATGTCAGGCTGTCGTGATTCTTCCATCTACATGTAGAAAACTATTTGAGCGGTGCGACCTGCTACTGATCATAGCAAGGTTAGGCACAGCGGGCGCGGTAGCAACTCCTGTATTGGTTCATCATCCAATTTGGATATTTCTGCAACATGTATTGGGGTGAAGAACCGATCATGTTGGCAGGAGGTCGAAAAGTGTTTGGAAATGAAGTGTCAATAAATTCTTGCAACTTCATCTTTTATTTTATGAGTTATGACTCTGTGGATACCTTACATAACATGAGTTATGGTAATGGAGTTGTTTATACGGAATCACCTTATAACTTCGTCTTTTAAGATATGTGTTGATATTCTGCTTACATAGCAGATATTTTTGGAAAGGTTATATTGGTTTACTTTGAAACCTCATCTTCTATATTATACTAGAACTTTGTTCATAATATAGCAAAAGTTTGCAGAAATATTATGAAATGATATTTGAAGTACAATAATGGTACTATTTTTGGGAATACATTCCGATAAGGATATAATTTCAGTATCGAGATATTTTGACAAATTATTGTCTTATACCCGCTTTATTCTGGGTTGAGTTAAAGGGCAGAATTATGCCATACTTTCATTACCTTGCTGAGCTATCGCTCACTCTTGCTATTATTTTATATATATTATATAGCAGCAAAGCAGGATGCCAATGGGACGGCACATACCTCGCAAGGCGTTTCCATTAAGCAGTTTCTAGCAGCGATCCCGAGAGTAGTACGAACCAATCGAATCAGGCTACGGCTTTTGGTATTCAACTTATGTATAGACATGAATAGTATTAGAGGATTGTGAGCAGCAGAAGGCTAAGTTGGTAATGTAACAATACTTAGAAATTGTATCAGTAACAGATTCAAAAGACATTTGGGTATTGTAATAAAAGTTATTTATTCCGCAGTTGTTGTATTGTGTCATTTCTGAGACTCTAACCTGTGTGTGTGTGTGTGTGTGTGAGACATATGTTGTGGGGTCATGAGCAGGTGAATTATGAATGGTGTGAGTAATACAGGTAAGGCAAGGAATACATGGATTGTGACAACCCTAGATCCCTGACCCCGGATTTGGGGCTGTTACAGCAGGCCAAAACTTTGCTCCACTTGCTAATGATGACACTCTGAAGAAGCTCTTCTTGAAGATTGGGTATGCCGGCCCTATTCTCGAAGAAGGAACAACCAAGTGGTACCCGTCTGGTGAAATGGACAGGAAATATCTGAGGAAGGAGTGGAGTATGATATTTGATGCAATGGTCAAGGTGTTCTCTACCAAGTCCACAGGCTGGAATGGGATACCCTCCTACATCAAGAAACTGACACATTCTCTTGTCCATGGATACAAGGTGAATGTTGGAGCTCTCCTCATGGCACAACTCAAAGCTGCCATAGGTAAGAAGGTATCACACTACCCTCGCTTTCTTATGTTGTGCATTAATTCATTCTGTGATTTTAATGATGCCGCTCCTCGTTTAGAGGCTTGCTCAGTTTTGAAAAAGAACAAACACACTATTATCATCACAAAATCTCAATGCACATATTCCAATTTGTTTCACTCAGCACATGGTTGATCAAGTGTCCAACCTTGATTATCCATTACCTTCTGGTTATGATTCTTTTTCTCTTGAGGATGAAACTGAATTAGACCCAAATTCAGTTAACCCCCATTCAACACCATACACTCAGCCTAGGCCCTCTAGACTTCCCAAAGCCCAAAGAGAAGCCTTGCAAGAATCCAGAAAAAGATCCTTAGATGCTGATGTTGGTGGTAGCTCTGTTAGTCATGAGGGAGACACTGCACCTAGTGCAGCAAATAAGGAAGGTAGTCAAACCGAACCCTCAGTGGTTCCCCCTGAGCCTAAGAAGAAGAGAGCTAGGAGGACCAAAACCACTGTCAGCCACCCTGCAGTCTCCCAAAAGACTGTAGAGGAAACCAGGGAAATATACTCCTCCCTAGATGTGCCTTCTCAACAAGGGACATCTATTGAAATTGGCCTGTCTCCCAAGGCACCCTGTACAGCGTCTGCACAAACTCATGGTTCCCAACCTAAGATACCCCCACTTGAAGAAACACACAGTGAGTTAGGGCACAGTGAGGATTTCTCTGCTCCTATTGCTGGTTCACATGTTTCATCTGTGAATCAGCCCCCACTCTCTGCTACACTTTCACCTTCTTCCTTCCCTACACATTCTTTTGTTTCTTCTCCACAACCTAGAGAAGGGGACATCCCCAACCCTTCAGGTTTTGATCATCCATCTCCAATCATGGATGAGCCCCCATCTAGTGGTCCACAAGAACCCATTTCTCAAAGTGAGATGGACACCACTCCTCCAAGCACTGAGCTAGGGCAAAGTGGTATTTTGTCAGAAAATGAAACAGCCAACACTTTGTCTGATCTCCAAGGAGCATCTTACCTTCAGGAAGATGCTGTCACAGCCTCTGTTGCTATCAAAGACACTGGGGATGCTACTGTCCTGGACACATCTACTGTCAAAGGTGGAGAGAAAGATACTGTCACTACAGAACCTACTGTCACTCCACCTCCCAAAGATGCTGTCATGCCAGAACCTGCTGTCCAGACTCCAACTGACAGTACCATTCCTACTCAAGCTGCTGTCCAGCCCTCCCAGCCTAATTTTGATGCTGTACTTGTTGAGGATGCCTCTGATGATGACCTACCTCTTGCCAAACTCCTAAAGGTACATTCTAAATCTTCTCCTTCCATGCATGTTAGTACTGCTCATACCCATGCATCTAGGTTGAGTGAGGGTGTGCAAAAGAAAAGAGAGATAAAAGAAAAGAGAGGTGAGCATAAAAATGAGAGGCAGCCAAATGAGCTGGCAAAAGGAGAGGGACTTGAGCATGTCCAGAGAGAAATTGAGGGAGCCCACACTATTCAGGCCCTAGGCCTTGAGAGTCAAACTGTGAGGGGTGATGAGATCACTCAAAAACACCCTGAGAGTGTGAGAACCCCCATAGCCTCCAAGCCCCTGTCTTTTCCTTCCCCTCCAAGAAGGTTAAGGTCTGGTGGCCCCTCTGCTACTTTTGATTACAGGATTGCAGCTCTTGAAGGACAGTGTGCTACTTTGGACTCCAAACTGGACTCTCTCTCTCAACTGGTGGTTGATGGTTTTGCTGCTACTCAACTCTCTATTCAGTTCCTTACTGACCTGGTAGCTGCCAACTCAACTAAGGGGGAGAAGGTAGCAAGATCAGAATCATTGCCTATTCAAGAATCAGGTGGAACTCAGGGGGAGCCTGTAGCTGTGGAGACCAGAGGGGGAGCTAAAAGGAAAGCAATGTCTAAGGGGGAGCAAGTCAAACCAAGCAGTGCAAAACCACAGGATAAAGCTGAAAAGCCTGTTGAAGTGGAAATGGATGGAGAAAGGGTGTTAATGTCAAAGGAAACTCAAGATGCATTGCAAAGAAGACCTGCATCTAGACATCCAATCTTGCCTCCTGTGGTGATTAGAGAACCTACTCAAGAAACTGCTCTACAAAAGAAATGGAGAGAAATGGAGGAACAAAACAAACTTGGGAAAGGTAAAGGGAAACTGCCTGAATCCATTCATGGTGGAATTATTTGGACAAATGGCACTGAATTTGATCAAGAGGAAGCCAATTTCATGATGGTGGATTACAGGGAGAGCACATTACACAACCATGACAGTAAGTTTAGCAGTTTGGTGGAAGAAGCAATGAATGCTCCTAGCAACCGTCCAACCAACACCACAAAACTGTTAAAGGAACAAATTACTAGTGTCAGTGTAATGGTGAATGATGAGAAAAGATGGGCTGTAAGTATTTATCTCACTTCTGGCATATCTTATTTCATCACAATGCAGCTATTGCAGAGTCTGCCAGCAAAGGTGTTGTGTGTTTTGAAGGGAAAGATCAGGGCAACTCAAACACCATTCAATGAAATATTGGATATGCAAATCCAGAACCTGATCATGCAGAAGCTACCTGAAGTCTACTCAAATCCACCATGTGTTTTCTACAGATCTAAAACTAAGGATGGCACAAGAAGGAACAGCTTCATGAATATTGGGAGCCCATCCACAATGGAAACCAAGTCAATTCTGAAGGTACTAGATGGAATACTCAGTTCAAATGCCAATCCAGGAAGAGTTCATGCTGTTCAAGAAATCTACAAAATGCTGGTGTTGAGAGACAAGGCACTGGGAGCTAGAATGAAGGAGCTAATCACTAGAGCCAATGCCAAAAGAAATGATCAAGGTGGAAGTTGCTTCTATAACATTCCTCCCCATGATGATGATGATGATGATGAAGATGGTGAGGATGGAGGCGGTGAAGCTTCTGGAAATGCTGGAAATGCTGGTGGAAGTAATTCTGGGAATACTGGTATTCAATCTCAGAATGAAGGCAATGAAGAAACTCCTAGCCAGGAAAAGAAAGATGCTGGTGCAACAGTGAAGAGGAGTCAAGAATACTGGAAGCTTTGGAGGCAAGCATTCTTAGATGTGCTATTGACTGCATAAATGCAGAAAAAGATGTTGTCACCAAAGGTACTGTCGACAAGGATACTGTCATAGAAGATGCTGTCTTGAAAGATGCTGTCGACAAGGATACTGTCAAGGAAGGTTCTGTCAAGGATGAAACCAAGGCTACTGTCAAGTCCAAAAGACTGAAAGCTAAAGCTAAGGCATGGTTTACTAGACAGAAACCAACAGGGAAGCACAAGTACTCAGGAAAGGAAAAGGCCACTGGATTTGGCAGGAATCTCAAAAAGCCAATTCAATCAATTCCTCCCAACAGTCTTAAGATTCAACAAATGCAATCAAGAGAAATCAAGAGCGTTGAGGTTAAGCTGGATGCAAATCAAGAGGCCACTGAGTACATTCTGTGGTGGGCAGAATCAAGGTCAGCCAAGATTGACAAGGACTTCAATCTGGTAGCCACATCAACCAAGAAAAGTGAATCGACCATAGATAAAAGAAGAATTGATTTCTTCTACCTGGAAAGAATGGTAGAGTTGCTGGAGAGCTATGATGATGTTTCAAAGGCTGTCATGGAACATGTTCTAAAATATCAGGCAGATAGGGATGCTGAATTTTATCAGAAATTTGGCTATAACTTTGCAGATTTTGATGATGCTGATATTCTTACTGATCTCCCAGCCTCTCCTATACCATACCACTGGTACTATGAGTTTGATGACTTACCCACAGAAGAAGGGCAAACCCAACCAACTCAGGAAGGGGAACCCAAGCCAAGCAAACAACCTGAATCTTCTGAATATTCTCAAACTCAGTCAGAACTTGATAAGAAGGAAGCTGAATTGCTGGAAAAACACAAGGCCTCTAACAAGGCAGAAAGTGAAGCTCCAAATTATCAACCATATATGCTGGAAAATCCCCTAAGAGTCAAGTTCCTAAAAGAAGAAATCTATGTTTGCAGCTTGCATAAGCTTAAAACATCCACTCTGAAGGATTTACAGTATATGGTAGCTGGTTCAATTCATCCCTTGGAACAGATTTGTTCTGATGAGATAGAGAAGTTATTGGAAGGGAGAAAAGGAGAAGACTCAAAACTGGACAAGCAAAGAAGGAAGTCTCTCAATGCTTATCCTGGAAGTAGATTCAAGCTCATTAATGAAGAACTTCATTTCAGAACCTATCCATATGATATAGAGCAATGGCTGAATCTCAGGGATGTTAGTTCTCTCATATCCCCTTCCATAAAGAAGATCATTGATGAAGTAGAGGATGATGCAGTGTCTGCTGCTGAAATTTCTCTTGTAGAAAGTCTAAGAAGCTGCTTGGCAGAAGCTCTCAAAAGAGAGGATGCAGCAAGACAGAAGAGGAGATCTCAAGCTAAGTGAAAATTCTTAACCCATTCTGATCTTGTTAGTTAAGTTGTCAGCACACATTGTAAATTTGTTGTTATTTTCCATAAAAACAAATTGGGGGAGATTGTTGGGATTTATGGGTGATAGCATTGAAACAACTTAACTTTGATTGTACTTAATTTTTCAAATTAAGTAGAACATACTGTCATAGCCAAAGTATGTTCTTGTAATCAGTATGTAATGTTATTCTAGTTGTATTGTTTGAAAGAAGTTCACTTATGTGTTCAAGCCTCAAAGAATGCTTTTTGGATGACAACATGAATAAAGGTTACTGTCCTAAAGCTGTGACAGTAAGATTACAAGAAGACAGAATGTTGCAAGTCACGACAGCATATTCACTCTGACAGCAACATTGGCGGAAGACTACGCGACAGCAACTATTGCCTTCGACAGCAAGTTTGGGATCCTCGACAGCACTCTATGCGGGGAACTCATACTGTCACCGAAAGATCATTCCTGTGACAGCAAGCTTTGCGGCAAAAGTAACTGTCTCAATAAAGATCCTTATGCTAGGTATCTTTCTCAGTCAAATCCCGTGACAGTTTAAATGTTCAAGAAACAGGCGTGATGCAGTATCCCTAAGCTGCACCAAGTCTGCAAGACTACGACAGAAGCTTCAAGCACTGCAAAACAAAAGCGAATCAATTCAAGAGCAAGATCAAGTCTTTATCTGCTGAATTGGTTCAGCTGGAAATGGAATGAATCTAGGTTGCTTTCTTTGTAATGTATATCTGACATGTTAGCAATTTAGGAAAGTCACATGGGTAAGACAATCTGTAAGAAGCTGCCACTTGACAGTGACAGCAGCTTCACAAACCCGTGACTGATAGTGATAGGGTTAGTCTTATACCTACTATCAATTCATTCTAGAAGTGTAACGAAGACAAGCAAGTGTCTTTGAAGAAAACCTGAAGCTCGAGAATTCTTTCTTGAGGTTGTAGCAACACTTTGCAAAATAAATAAAACATTTATTTTGTGAATCTTGTTCTTACTGAATACTGTTCGTGATTGCATATATTGCTGATAACGTTTAATCTTGATTTTAGTTGTTAAAATTTAGATTGAATTTTATCAGTATTGCATTCATCCCCCCCCCTTCTGCAATACACAAGGACTAACAACTGGTATAGATGAGGATGACAGGATTCTCAATCCCGAACATGCCTCTCATCCTGGCGAAGAGTCTGAGGAATCCAGCTCCGGTGAGGAAGAAGAGTCTGGAGAGGAGTCTGGTGAGGAGTCTGGCTCCGAGGAAGAGCAAGGAGGGGATGATGTTTAGTCATAGCTAGTTGTAGCTTTTATTTATTTTCTGTAATTCTGCCTTCGGGCATAACTTAACTTTATTGCAAGTTATTTAACTTATTTCCTTCATGCCTTTCAATTTCTCGTATTTGTGTACTTAATTAGTACTTTGAATCATATAAACATCAATATGCAATGCTTTGCAGAATATTGCCGAATGAATTCATAATTAGAAGAAATGGGTTCAACCCTTACATAGTATACTACTTCTACCTCAAGTTTAAAAACTTGGATTGGTTTCGTCGACCTTATTTCTATTTGCCCTAATAGTGAGTCCAGTTAGGACACACTTAAACATAATAAACTTTCAAATTTGCAGCATGCCAAGTCCTTGGCACCTCATGCCCTTCAAGGGTTTCTAGCTTGTACGAGCCACGACCAAATACGCTTTTGACGCGATATGGTCCTTCCCAATTGAGAGCCAACTTGCCTTTTTGTCCAACTCCGGATGCTTCAATCTTTCTGAGAACCAGGTCTCCTTGACGAAAGAACCTTTCTTTAACCCTTAGGTTATAGTAAAAAGACGCTTTCTTTTGATGTTCAACTATCTTGGCGTTTGCCTCATCTCTAACCTCATCAATTAGATCTAAAGTCAGCCTCAAGCCTTCTTCATTTGTTTCTGGTTCATAAGCTTCAATTCTTGGAGACGTGTGTGTAATCTCCACTGGAACCACTGCCTCAGCCCCGTATGCCAGCAAGAAGGGGGTAGCTCCAGTGGTGACTTTACAAGTAGTACGATATGCCCATAGTATGGGGAGCAACTCATCTACCCAAGTATTTCTGGAGAGTTCAACTCTTTTCTTCAGTCCATCTAGGATAATTCGATTTGCAACCTCAGCTTGCCCATTTGCTTGAGGATGGGCAACAGAAGTGAAGCGCAACTTGATATCATTCTCATCACAATATTTCTTGAACTCATCATTGTTGAATTGAGTTCCATTGTCCGTAACTAGGACCCGTGGAATTCCATACCCGCATATCACATTTTCCCAGAAAAATTGCATCACTTGCTTGGTGGTTATCTTGGCTAATGGCTTAGCCTCAATCCACTTGGTGAAGTAGTCAATTGCCACTATCAAGAACTTTCTTTGAGCATTTGCCATTGGAAATGGCCCAAGTATATCCATTCCCCACATAGCAAAAGGGATAGGAGAGTTAATGGATGTCATCATCTCAGGTGGTTGTCTAACCACTGGTGCATGTTTCTGGCACCGTTCACATTTTCTCACATAGCTTTTAGCATCAGCAAGCATGCTTGGCCAATAGAAACCTAGACGAGTGACTTTATGGGCAAGGGCTCTGCCCCCCAAGTGCTGCCCACAAATCCCTTCATGTACTTCCTTCAGGGCCAATTCTGCCTCTTGAGGTCTCAAACACTTTAGATATGGAATGATGAAAGACTTCTTGTATAGGATTCCCTCAATTAGGGCATACCTTAGTGCTCTGACGTATAGCTTTCGTGCTTCTGAAGTGTCGTTGGGCAGCCACCCAGTTTCCAGATGAGCTTTGATTGGATCAATCCAACAACTAGTAATACCAATGGGTGCTACCAACTTTCCGTTGATGCTTGGGGTCTTCAAGACTTGGAAGTATACACTTCCTGCATAGTTTTCAATTTCAGAAGAGGCAAACTTAGACAAGGCATCAGAATTCACATTTTCCTCCCTCGGAACGTGCTCCACATAGCATTCCTCGAACTGAGTCATGATGGCTTTGACAAGTTTCAGATACTTAGCCATGACTTCATCTCTGGCTTCGAACTCTCCATTTACTTGAGAAACGACTAACCTCGAGTCTCCACATACTTTGAGAGTCTTAACTCTCAGGGCCCCAGCTAGGCCCAAACCAGCTATTAGAGCTTCGTACTCAGCTTCATTGTTTGTTGTTGGGAAGTCAAGTTTTAGTGCATACTCTATTATGAATCCATCAGGACTTTGTAGTACTAAACCAACTCCACTTGATTTTGTTTTTGATGCTCCATCAAAATAGAGCACCCAACATTCTTTGGACACCGTGTCTTCATCTTTGTTGTCTTCCACTACTACTTCCTGCCCTCCGACTTCTTGGTTGTCAATGGTACATTCAACCATGAAGTCAGCGAGTGCTTGAGCTTTTATGGCCGTGCGAGGCTTATACTTGATATCAAATTCCCCCAACTCAATAGCCCATTTGATCAATCTTCCACTAACTTGAGGGCTGTGCAGAATGTTCCTTAGAGGTTGATTAGTCAAAACTTCTATCTTGTGCGCCTGGAAGTATGGACGTAGCTTTCTTGAGGCAATTATCAAGGCTAAGGCAAACTTCTCTATGGTAGAGTAGTTTATTTCTGCCCCATGCAGAATCTTACTCACATAGTAGATGGGTTTCTGAACCTTCAATTCATCTTTTACCAAAACAGCTCCAAGGGCAGTGTCAGAGACCGCCAAGTACAGATAGAGAATTTCTCCTGGATTTGGTTTTGCCAACAGTGGTGCTTCAGCCATGTATTTCTTCAGGGCCTCAAAGGCTTCTTGACTTTCAGGTGTCCACTCGAAAATTTTCACATTTTTGAGTGCTTTGAAGAAAGGTAAGCACTTTTCTCCTGACTTGGAGATGAATCTTCCCAATGCTGCAACTCTTCCTGTCAATGTTTGCACATCCTTAACAGACTTGGGTGGTTCCATGTCTAGGATTTCCTTGATCTTGTCGGGGTTAGCTTCGATTCCTCTCTTGGAGACCATCAGGCCTAAAAACTTTCCTGAGCCTACCCCGAAGGCACATTTTTCTGGATTTAATATCATCTTGTGGTGCCTCAGCACTTCAAACGCTTCGTGAAGATGTTTTATATGGTCTGCCTTGTCGAGGCTCTTGAGTAGCATGTCATCCACATAAACTTCCATTGTTTTACCAATCAGTGGTTCAAAAATCTTGTTCACCAATCTTTGGTATGTTGCCCCTGCATTCTTAAGTCCAAATGCCATGACTAAATAACAGAAAACACCAAAGTCGGTGATGAATGATACCTTGGAGATGTCGTCCTTGTGCATTTTGATTTGGTTGTATCCACTGAAGCCATCCATGAAACTTAGCATCTCGTGCCCAGCAGTGGCATCTATCAAAACATCAATCCTTGGTAAGGGAAAATAATCCTTAGGACATGCATCATTCAAGTCGGTGAAGTCCACACACATTCTCCACCTTCCATTAGCCTTCTTGACCATCACTGGGTTAGCCAACCATTCAGGGAACTGAATTTCTTCAATGAAGCCTGCTTCCAAGAGTTTTTCTACCTCCTGCTTGATGGCTTCTTGCCTTTCTGGAGCAAAATTTCTTTTCTTTTGTTTCACTGTCTTTCTTTCAGGATCCACATTCAATTTGTGGGTTATCAATTGGGGATCAATCCCTGGCATATCAGCTGCTGTCCAAGCAAATACATCACTGTTTTCTTGAAGAAAGGATGTCAACTTGCTTTTCATAAATTCAGGTAGTAGAGCTCCAATGTAGGTGACCTTGTCTAGTTCTCCTAGAATCAGGGGGATAGGAACAAGATCCTCAACTGGCTTTCCTCTTCTTTCTTCATCGTTTCTGATGTCCATGTCTTCAATTGGGAGAACCTGCCCCCCAATTCCATCAGGCCTCAACGCGGCTACATAACAGCTTCTAGCCATTTTCTGATCGCCTTTCTCTTCGCCAATTCCATTCCTGGTAGGGAACTTGATCTTCAAATGATAAGATGAGGCAACAGCCTTGAATGCGTGAAGACCCGTTCTTCCCAAAATTGCATTGTAGGTTGAAGTCGCTTTAATAACTACGAAGTTCAGCATTTGAGTAGACGTCTTTGAACCTTGTCCCATTGTCATGGGGAGTTGAATCGTGCCCTCTACCTTTGATTCCACTCCATTGAACCCATATATGGGCATGTTTGAGGGTGTTAGCTGAGAATCAGTGTAACCCATCTTGATGAAAGCATCATGGAACAAGATGTCCACTGAAGCTCCATTGTCAACAAGAACTCTCTTTGTTTCAGAGTTACCTATCACAGGTACTATGACCAGAGGGTCATCATGGGGAAATTTCACTCCCTCAAGATCAGAATCATCAAAATTTAAAGATACTTCAGTCTTGGCACGCTTTGGTGCTTCTCCAACCAAGTCATTACCTCACGTGCATAAGCTTTTCTCGAGTTTCTGGAAGGTCCGGCAGCAGTTGGCCATCCAAATATCATATTGATGACAGGCCCTCGGGGCTTTGGATTTCGGTCTTGATCATTGTCCCGTCTATCATAGTCTTTCCTTTCATAGTTCCCTCTCTGGCTTCCTTGATTTCCATCCTTGGTAAACTTACCAAGCTTTCCTCTTCGAATCAAGAACTCAATTTCATCTTTCAGTTGCCTGCAGTCATCTGTATCGTGGCCAACTTCTTTGTGAAACCGACAGTATTGGTTTTGATTTCTTTTTGACACATCGGCCCTCATAGGCTTCGGCCATTTAAGGTCTTCTTCCTTTGCAATCTCCATCAGAATTTGGCTCCTAGGAGCATTCAATATTGCATACTCCGTAAACTTAGGCCCAAAATTGTTCTTCTTGGGTGGTGAATCAGAATCCTTTGATGTCCTAGGATACTTCTCCCTTGCATCATATTCTGGAGTATCCTTTCTCTTCTTTGAATTTCCATTGCTAGTAGCAACGGGCTCATACTTTCTCATGCTCTCCTCAGCCTTGATGTATTTTCCAGCTCTATCTTGTAGTGACAACATATTTTCGGGGGGATGTTTAGCCAAAGACCTCTTGAAGTGGTCATCGGTAGTCCCTTGCTGTAGGGCTATCATAGCCACTTTATCTTCCAAATCTGGGACTTTTATAGCCTCCTTAGTGAACCTACTCAAGTATTCTCTCAATGTTTCATTCTTGCCTTGTCGAATCCCCATAAGAGAGGCGGAACTTTTCTCATGTATCTTCCCACTAACAAATTGATTGATGAATGCCTTACTCAGCTCTTTGAAGGATCCAATAGAATTGGGCGGAAGGCGACTATACCAACGTTGAGCCATGCCCGCTAGGGTTTGTGGAAACGTGTTGGTCCTTGAGTATTGCAGAAGGGGGGGGGGGATGAATGCAATACTGATAAAATTCAATCCCAGTTTCAACAACTAAAACTAAGATTTAATGTTATCAATAATATGTATGCATTCACAAACAGTAAAACAGAGAAGATAGTATTCACAAAATAAATGTTTTATTTATTTTGCAAAGTGTTGCTACAACCTCAAGAGAGAAATCTTGAGCTTCGTTTTTCTTCAAGGCACTTGCTAGTCTTCGTTACATCTCTAGAATGAATTGACAGTAGGTATAAGACTAATCCTATCACTATCAGTCACGGGTTTGTGAAGCTGCTGTCATTGTCAAGCGACAGCTTCTTACAGATTGTCTTACCCATGTGACTTTCCTAAATTGCTAATATGTCAGATATACATCATAACAAAAGCAACCTAGATTCATTCTATTTCTAGCTAAAACAATTCAACAAATAGAGACTTGACCTTGCTCTTGAATTGATTCGCTTTTGTTTGCAGTGCTTGAAGCTTCTGTCGTAGTCTTGCAGACTTGGTGCAGCTTAGGGATACTGCATCACGCCTGTTTCTTGAACATTGAAACTGTCACGGGATTTGACTGAGAAAGATACTTAGAACAAGGGTCTTTCTCGAGACAATTACTTTTGCCACAAAGCTTGCTGTCACAGGAATGTGCTTTTGGTGACAGTAGGAGTTCCCCGCATAGTGTGCTGTCAAGGTTTCCAAACTTGCTGTCGAGGGCTAAAGTTGCTGTCGCGTAGTCTTCCGCCAATGTTGCTATCAGAGTGAATATGCTGTCTTGACTTGCAATATTCTGTCTTCTTGTAATCTTACTGTCAATTCTTATGACAGTAACCTTTATTCATGCTGTCATCCAATATGCGTTCTTTGAGGCTTGAACACAGAAAGTGAACTTCTTCCAAATTACACAATTAAACTAACATTGCATACTGATTACAAGAACATACTTTGGCTGTGACAGTATGTTCTACTTAATTAAAAATTAAGTATATACAAAGTTAAGTTGTTCCTATGCTATCACCCATAAATCCCAACAATCTCCCCCAATTTGTTTTTATGGACAATAACAACAAATTTACAATATATGCTGACAACTTAACTAACAAGATCAGAATGGATTTAGAATGTTTACTTAGCTTGAGATTTCCTCTTCTATCTTGTTACTTCCTCTCTTCTGAGAGCTTCTACCAAGCAGCCTCTTAGACCTTCTATAAGAGAAATTTCAGCAGCAGAAACTGCAGCATCTTCTATTTCTTCAATGATCTTCTTGATTGTAGGAGAAATAAGAGAACTGGCATCCCTGAGATTCAACCATTGCTCTTGATCAAATGGATAGCTTCTGAAATGGAGTTCTTCATGAATGAGCTTGAATCTACTTCCTCGATAAGCATTGAGAGACATCCTCCTTTGCTTGTCCAGCTTCGAATCTTCTCTTTTTCTCCTTTCCAATAATTCCTTTATCTTGTCAGAACATATCTGCTCCAGGGGATGAATTGATCCAGCAACCATATACTGTAAATCCTTCAGAATAGTTGTTTTTAGCTTGTGCAAGCTGCAAACATAGATTTCTTCTTTTAGATGCTTGATTCTTAAGGGATTTTCCAGCATACATGTTTGATAATTTGGAGCTTCACTTTCTGCCTTGTTGGCAGTCTTGCATCTTTCCAGGAGTTCAGCTTCCTTCTTATCAAGTTCTGACTGATATTTAGCGTATTGAGAAGAGTCAGGTCTTTTGCTTGGCTTGGGTTGCCCTTCCTCTGTGGGTTGGGTTTTCCTTTCTTCTGTGGGTGAGTCATCAAACTCATAGTACCAGTGATATGGTATAGGAGAAGCTGGGAGATCAGTTAGAATATCAGCATCATCAAAATCTGCAAAATTGTAGCCAAATTTCTGATAGAATTCAGCATCCCTATCAGCCTGATATTTCAAAATATGTTCCATGACAGACTCTGGAACATTATCATAACTCTCCAACAACTCTACCATTCTTTCCAGGTAGAAGAAGTCAATTCTCCTTTTATCTATGGTAGATGTCCTACCATTGGTTGATGTGGACACCAGGTTGAAGTCCTTATCAACCTCGGTAGATCTTGAACCTTCCCACCAAAGAATGTACTCAGTGACCTCTTGATTTGCATCCATCTTTACCTCAACACTCTTGATTTCTCTAGATTGCATATGTTGTATCTTAAGACTGTTGGGAGGAATTGATTGAATTGGCTTCTTAAGATTCCTGCCAAATCCAGTGGTCTTTTCCTTTCCTGAGTACTTGTGCTTTCCTTCAGGTTTCTGTCTAGAAAACCATGCTCTTGCTTTGGCTTTCAGTCTTATGGGCTTGACAGTAGCTTTGGCTTCATCCTTGACAGAACCTTTCTTGACAGTACCTTTGTCGACAGTATCTTCCATGACAGCATCTTCTATGACAGTATCCTTGTCGACAGTACCTTTGGTGACAACATCTTTTTCTGCATTTATGCAGTCAATAGCACATCTAAGAATGCCTGCCTCCAAAGCTTCCAGTATTCTTGACTCCTCTTCATCTGTAGCACCAGCATCTTTCTTTTCCTGATTAGGAGTTTCTTCATTGCCTTCATTTTGGGATTGAATACCAGTATTCCCAGAATTACTTCCACCAGCATTTCCAGCATTTCCAGAAGCTTCACCACCTCCAACCTCATCATCATCATCATCCTGAGGAGGAAGGTCATAGAGGCAACTTCCACCTTGATCATTTCTTTTGGCATTGGCTCTAGAGATTAGTTCCTTCACTCTAGCTCCCAGTGCCTTGTCTCTCAACACCAGCATTTTGTAGATCTCTTGAACAACATAAGCTCTTCCTGGATTGGCATTTGAATTGAGTATTCCATCTAACACTTTCAGAATTGACTTGGTTTCCATTCTGGATGTGCCAACCAAATTCATGAAGCTGTTCCTTCTTGTGCCATCCTTAGTTTCAGATCTATAGAAAACACATGGTGGATTTGTGTAGACTTCAGGTAGTTTTTGTATGAGCAGGTTCTGGATTTGCATATCTAATATTTCATTGAATGGTGTTTGAGTTGCCCTGATCTTTCCCTTCAAGGCATACAACACCTTTGTTGGCAGACTCTGCAATAATTGCATTGTGATGAAATAAGATATGCCAGAAGTGAGATAAATACTTACAGCCCATCTTTTCTCATCATTCACCATTACACTGACACTAGTAATTTGTTCCTTTAACAGTTTTGTGGTGTTGGTTGGACGGTTGCTTGGAGCATTCATTGCTTTTTCCACCAAACTGCTAAATTCACTGTCATGGTTATGTAATGTGCTCTCCCTGTAATCCATCATCAAGACATTGGCTTCTTCTTGATCAAATTGAGTGCCATTTGTCCAAATAATTCCCTTTTGGATGGATTCAGGCAGTTTCCCTTTACCTTTCCCAATTTTGTTTTGTTCCTCCATTTCTCTCCATTTCTTCTGTAGAGCAGTTTCTTGAGTTTCTGGAGTTGGCTCTCTAATCAACACAGGAGGCAAGATTGGATGTCTAGATGCAGGTCTTCTTTGCAATGCATCTTGAGTTTCCTTTGACATTAACACCCTTTCTCCATCCATTTCCACTTCAACAGGCTTTTCAGCTTTATCCTGTGGTTGTGCACTGCTTGGTTTGACTTGCTCCCCCTTAGACATTGCTTTCCTTTTAGCTCCCCCTCTGGTCTCCACAGCTACAGGCTCCCCCTGAGTTCCACCTGATTCCTGAATAGGCAATGATTCTGATCTTGCTACCTTCTCCCCCTTAGTTGAGTTGGCAGCTACTAGGTCAGTAAGGAACTGAATAGAGAGTTGAGTAGCAGCAAAACCATCAACCACCAGTTGAGAGAGAGAGTCCATCTTGGAGTTGAGGGTAGCACACTGTCCTTCCAGAGCTGCAATCCTGTTACCATAAGTAGCAGAGGGGCCACCATACCTTAACCTTCTTGGAGGGGAAGGAAAAGAAAGGGGCTTGGAGGCTATGGGGGTTCTCACACTCTCAGGGTGTTTTTGAGTGATCTCATCACCCCTCACAGTTTGACTCTCAAGGCCTAGTGCCTGAATAGTGTGGGCTCCCTCAATAACTCTCTGGACATGCTCAAGTCCCTCTCCTTTTGCCAGCTCATTTGGCTGCCTCTCATTTTTATGCCCACCTCTCTTTTCTTTTATCTCTCTTTTCTTTTGCACACCCTCACTCAACCTAGATGCATGGGTATGAGCAGTACTAACATGCATGGAAGGAGTAGATTTAGAATGTACCTTTAAGAGTTTGGCAAGAGGTAGATCATCATCAGAGGCATCCTCAATGATCACAACATCAAAATCAGGCTGAGAGGACTGGACAGCATCTTTGGCAGGAATGTTACTGTCAGTTGGAGTCTGGACAGCAGGTTCTGGCATGACAGCAACTTTGGGAGGTGGAGTGACAGTAGGTTCTGTAGTGACAGTATCTTTCTCTCCACCCATGACAGCAGCTGTGTCCAGGACATCAACATTGCCAGTGTCTTTGACAGCAACAGAGGCTGTGACAGCATCTTCCTGAAGGTAAGATGCTCCTTGGAGTTCAGACAAAGTGTTGGATGTTTCATTTTCTGACAAAATACCACTTTGCCCTAGCTCAGTGTTTGGAGGAGTGGTATCCATCTCACTTTGAGAAATGGGTTCTTGTGGACCACTAGATGGGGGCTCATCCATGATTGGAGATGGATGATCAAAACCTGAAGGGTTGGGACTGTCCCCTTCTCTAGGTTGTGGAGAAGAAACAAAGGAATGTGTAGGGAAGGAAGAAGGTGAAAGTGTAGTAGAGAGTGGGGGCTGATTCATAGATGAAACATGTGAACCATCAATAGGAGTAGAGAAATCCTCACTGTGCCCTAACTCACTGTGTGTTTCTTCAAGTGGGGGTATCTCAGGTTGGGAACCATGAGATTGTGCAGACTCTGTACAGGGTGCCTTGGGAGACAAGCCAATTTTAATAGATGTCCCTTGTTGAGAAGGCACATCTAGGGAGGAGTTTATTTCCCTGGTTTCCTCTACAGTCTTTTGGGAGACTGCAGGGTGGCTGACAGTGGTTTTGGTCCTCCTAGCTCTCTTCTTCTTAGGCTCAGGGGGAACCACTGTGGGTTCTGTTTGACTACCTTCCTTATTTGCTGCACTAGGTGCAGTGTCTCCCTCTTGACTAACAGAGCTACCACCAACATCAGCTTCTAAGGATCTTTTTCTGGATTCTTGCAAGGCTTCTCTTTGGGCTTTGGGAAGTCTAGAGGGCCTAGGCTGAGTGTATGGTGTTGAATGTGGGTTAACTGAATTTGGGTCTAATTCAGTTTCATTCTCAAGAGAAAAGGAATCATAACCAGAAGGTAATGGATAATCAAGGTTGGACACTTGATCAACCATGTGTTGAGTGAAACAGAGTGGAATGTGTGCATTGAGATCTTGTGATGATAACAGTGTGTGTGTGTGTTCTTTTTCAAAACTGAGCAAGCCTCTAAACGAGGAGCAGCATCATTAAAATCACAGAATGAATTAATGCACAACATAAGAAAGCGAGGGTAGAGTGATACCTTCTTACCTATGGCAGCTTTGAGGTGTGCCATGAGGAGAGCTCCAACATTCACCTTGTATCCATGGACAAGAGAATGTGTCAGTTTCTTGATGTAGGAGGGTATTCCATTCCAGCCTGTGGACTTGGTAGAGAACACCTTGACCATCACATCAAATATCATACTCCACTCCTTTCGCAGATGTTTCCTATCCATTTCACCAGTTGGATACCACTTGGTAGTCCCCTCTTCGAGAGTAGGGCCTGCATACCCAATCTTCAAGAAGAGCTTCTTGAGAGTGTCATCATTTGCAAGTTCAGTAAATTGTTGTCTTGCTTCAAGTGTAATTCCAAGAGCATTGTTGATGACCTCAGCTGTAAGAGTGTATTGTTGCCCAGAGATTGTGAATTGAATACCAGGGTTCTCACCCTCAGTTTGAGCAACAACAGTTTGCCAAAACGCCTCAAGTCTGTCTAAGTCGAGAATGGGGGTTGAGGTTATGGCATAACCGAGATAGGACTTGTTCAAGAAAAACACTAGTCCTTTGAAGCCTTCACCAGCATCATTTGGGGAAAAGATGCCAGCAAAGTTTGTTTGAGAGAGAGTCTGTTTGGGGGCCATTGAGATTTCAAGAAAAGAAGAAAGCAAGAAAATGGCTTTTTGCTTAAAGAAAAGTATATTGCCTTGAGTTCGATGAGAGTGATATGTCTGAGTAATTGGAGAATAAATAGGGGTATCTCAAACGTTTTGTGCATAAAAAGTGGATTTCAAGAACGTGTCTTAACCCACTCTTAAACACGTGAGTTACTGCCCGTTATTCACTGACCAACGTGGGATAAATATCCAATTTCAACGGTCCACTATTGGTGACAGTAACCTGTGCGCTAGAAACAATCTGTCAGTAATAAGAGGTGGTGACAGTAGGTTTTGCGCGACAGCAACAATTGCGCAAAAACTTGCTATCACCGTTAAGCATATGAATGACAGTATCCTTTACAAGTCTTGACAGAAAGTCTTTTCCTGCTGTCAAGAAGGTTGCTGTCAAGAAACACACGACAGTAACTTCGATTAGGAAATGGTTCTGTCATGAACTTATTAGAATGCTTGATTCATACACTTAACTTAATATTGACAAATTATGGATTTAGCAATGTAATCTTTTGAACACAGATATTAAGCAATTAACACAGACAAATCATAAACTCAATAACCACAAAGACAAGAACTTTTATTATTATTATTAATAAAATCATTCAGAATAGAACATTGAGTACATCATTTTATGATTTTATCAACTAGTTCTAAGACTTCTTCCTTAATCTCTTCTTCAGAGCGACCTTCTTTTTCAAGAAGTGCCTGAAGCTCCTTCTCTTCTTCCATAGCCTTGGCCTCCTCTTCCTTAGCCTTGGCCTCCTTTTCCTCGTCTATCTCATCCAAGGCGTCCAACAATATCTCAAAGAGCTCATCGATCTCTTCATTGTCGGGTTCACTGTCACACTTCTTTAGACCAACTTCAATTCCTACTTTGTTTTCCATTATTTACTTTAAAACTGAGAGCAGACTGGTGAAACCTAAGGTTAATTTATAGGCAAAACCGTCTAAGGATTAAAGTCTAATGGTCAACAGTTAGAGTACCCATACAACTACCACAAAAGTAATTAATGGTCGTGTCCTCCTTTAATCCTACAGATTAATGCAAAAGGGTGTGAAAGTCCAATGGAACAGATTTTTAACTCTCAAACTTAACAGATAACCACATTAAAGTCATACACGGTTTAAAAGTATGAGACTGGCACAAAATACTGACATGAAAAGTCAAATCAACACATGCTGTCACATAACAGACATAAACCAAGTAGACAGTAACTTCTCTTGACAGCAGGTTTGAAGTTGCTGTCATGAGCTTCAATAGAGAATTTGGAAATAAAAAAAACTGAGTAAATCAACATACCAGGTTCAGCATTCCCAATTCACTTACCAACCTGTTGAAGGTTGCTTCATCCAATGTCTTAGTAAAGATGTCAGCAAGTTGCTTGTCAGTTGGGACATAGATCAGCTTCACAGTTCCTTGTTCAACATGCTCTCTGATAAAGTGATGTCTTATATCAATGTGCTTTGTCCTAGAGTGTTGAACTGGATTGTCTGATATGGCTATGGCACTAGTGTTGTCACAGTAGATAGGAATTTCACTTAACACTAGACCATAATCCAGAAGTTGATTCTTCATCCATAGAATTTGTGCACAGCAACTGCCTGCAGCAATATACTCAGCTTCTGCAGTTGAGGTAGAAACTGAATGCTGCTTCTTGCTAAACCATGAGACCAATCTTCCACCAAGAAATTGACAGCTACCAGTAGTACTCTTTATGTCAATCTTGCATCCAGCATAGTCTGAGTCTGAGTAGCCAATTAGATCAAATCCAGTGTTCTTAGGATACCAAAGACCTAGGTTAGGAGTGCCTTTTAGGTATCTAAAGATTATTTTGATGGCTACTAAGTGAGACTCCTTTGGATCACTCTGAAACCTTGCACAGAGACATGTAGCAAACATGATGTCAGGTCTGCTAGCAGTTAGGTATAGGAGAGATCCTACCATGCCTCTATAGGTGCTTGAATCAATTTTCTTCCCTTTAGGATCAAGATCTAGACTGGTTGAGGTGGACATTGGTGTCTTTGCAGGTGATGAATCTTCCAAGTTGAACTTTCTGAGAAGTTCCTTGATGTATTTAGCTTGACAAATAAAGATTCCATCAGATTGTTGAAGAATTTGTAATCCCAGAAAGAATGACAATTCTCCCATCATACTCATCTCATATTTGTTACTCATGAGAGAGGAAAACTTCTCACACAGTTTCTCATTTGTAGAACCAAAAATGATATCATCCACATAGATTTGTACTAGAATGATGTCCTTGCCATGGTGTTTGTAGAAAAGTGTCTTGTCCACAACTCCTCTAGTAAACTGGTTTTCCAGAAGAAAGGTGGAAAGTGTGTCATACCATGCCCTGGGTGCTTGCTTTAGTCCATACAAAGCTTTGAAGAGTTTGTACACAAAATCATACACTTCAACATCCTCAAACCCTGGTGGCTGTTCAACATACACTTCTTCTTCCAATTCTCCATTTAGGAAGGCACTTTTGACATCCATCTGAAATACTTTGAAGTTGCAGTGTGCAGCATAGGCTAGAAAGATTCTTATAGCTTCAAGTCTTGCAACAGGTGCAAATGTCTCATCATAATCTATTCCCTCCTGTTGACAGTAACCCTTAGCTACTAGCCTTGCTTTGTTTCTTGTCACTGATCCATTTTCATCAAGCTTGTTTCTGAAAACCCTTTTGGTCTCAATGACTGACTTTCCCTTAGGTCTTGGAACTAGCTTCCATACATTGTTCCTTTCAAACTGATTTAGCTCTTCTTGCATGGCTATCACCCAGTCAGAATCCAACAATGCTTCATCAATTGTCTTAGGTTCCATTTGAGACAGGAAGCATGAAAACATGCTGTCAGCAGAGACTTTGTTCCTGGTCCTCACTCCAGAATTAGGGTCACCAATGATGAGGTCACTTGAGTGATCCTTGTTCCACTTGGTGATTCTGGGCAAGCTACTTGACTGCACAGGAACATTTTCTTCAGTTTGTTGAGTTGAATGATCACCAATCCCATTGTCTTCACCATGTTCTTCATTGTCTCCAGAGTCACCATTGTCATGAATGTTAGAGGATATGGTCTGTGACTGAGCTGGAGTTTGGTTGACAGTAGTGGCATTGACAGTATCTTTATCAACTTCAACAACTTGAGTGAAGCTAGGTTCTTCATCCACAATCTCCTCAGCTTCCAAGTATCCTTGATTCTCAAATCTGAATGTCTGCATCTTTCCTTCTTCATGCAGTCCTGGAAACTTGGTTTCATCAAATGTGACATTAACACTTTCTTCAATAATCATGTGTTCCATAACATAAACTCTGTAGGCAGTCCTTTCTGTGCTGTAACCCATGAATAGTCCTTCAAAAGCCTTGGTGTCAAATTTTCCTTTCTTCTCATGGTTATCCTTCATCATAAAGCATTTGCTCCCAAACACATGAAAATATTTGACAGTAGGTTTCTTTCCAGTTAACAGACAGTAAGGTGTACTTGCATGAGTTTTGTTGATCATGGTTCTGTTCTGAGTATAACAGGCTGTGTTGATAGCTTCAGCCCAGAAATATGTTGGCAGTTTGGCATCATGCAACATAGTTCTAGCTGCTTCAATGAGAGTCCTGTTCTTTCTTTCTACAACTCCATTCTGCTGTGGAGTTCTTGCAGCAGAGAATTGTTGTACAATTCCTTCATCTTTACAGAAATTTCCAAGAGTGGCATTTCTGAATTCTGTACCATTGTCACTCCTCAAGATTTGAACTTTTGAGTTTGGAGTTCTATCAAGAACTCTGACTTGATCAATAATCACTTGAACAACTTCATCTTTGGATTCTAGAAACTTCACCCAAGTGTACCTTGAGTAATCATCCACCATTACTAAGGCATATCTCTTCTTGGCCATTGATGGTACATTAACTGGTCCAAAGAGATCCATGTGAATCAACTTGAGTGCTTCAATGTTGGTGTTCATTTGCTTAGACTTGTGCACAGCTCTTCTCAGTTTGCCCATTTGACAATCTTCACACAGTCCTTCTTGACAGAATTCCTGTTGGGGCAAACCTCTCACTAACTCCTTCTTCATCAGAATATTCATTGTCTTGAAGTTGAGATGTGAGATCTTCCTGTGCCAAAGCATACTGTCACCAACAGTTGCTTTACTGTAGAAATAGTAAACCTTATCCTTCTTTGTTGAATTTAAGTCAGCAACAAACAAGCTTCCTTTTCTAACCCCTTTTAGAGAGAGGCTACTATTCTTCTTGTGATAAATGTTACACAGCATCAAATCAAAATCAACCTTGAATCCCCTGTCACTAAATTGGCTGACACTGAGTAGATTGTGCTTCAATCCATCCACAAGAGCAATATCTTCAATGACAACATTTCCAATTTCTAGACAGCCATATCCCACTGTGTAACCCTTGCTGTTGTCTCCAAAGGTTATGATTGGGCCAGCTTTCTCAACATAATGTGACAGCAGGGATTTATCACCTGTCATGTGTCTTGAGCAGCCACTGTCAATGATCCACATGACTTGATCTTTCTTCTAGCCCTGCAAAACAGAATGTGTCTAAGATGCATATGGTACCCAATCCTTGTTGGGTCCTGCAGTTTCAGTGTCTCCTGAGTTTCTTTCAGTCATAAAGTCATAAGCATTATCAGTAATCTCCTGTTTGAATTCTCTTTTCACCCACTTAGGTTTAGAATTGGACTTGGTCCTTTTCTTAGTGGATGAAGCCTTTTTGCTGTTTCCAGCAGGCTCAGAAGTCTCAACAGTGTTCAGGTATGAGCATTTTTCAGTAGAGAGAACAAGTAAGTTAAAGCATGTACTCATGGCAGTGATTTTGCATGGCATACATTCAATGTTGTTACAGACACTCATAGTTCTATGCAAAAGGGGGGTTCTGTGTAAGTTACCATTGAGTTCAGTTGCATTGATCTTATTCTCAATTGGTTTCTTACAAACATGTGTTAAGTGATGAGTAGATCCACAGTTATTGCACAGTTTCCTAGAAGCACCTCCAACATTAGTGTATCCATTTCCTTTATTGACACCTACCTTACCATTCCTGTTTTTAGACTTGGGAGTTACTGGATTGACAGTATGTTTAGAAGTTGCTGTCGAACTTTCCTTGACAGTATCTTTTATTCCTATTGTCTTGACAGAAGGTTTTAAAGTTACTGTCTTGGAACCATTCTTGACAGTATCTTTGGAAGATTCTGTCTTGCCAATTGTGACAGCATCTTTTGAACTTACTGTCTGATTGCTTGGTAAGTTTACTGTCTTGGGGATTGTGACAGTATCCTTTCCATCCTTGAATGTGCTGTCAACACCTTCATCCTCATCAAGTATTTCTTGTTTGATGAGCATGGCTTCTTCATCAAACTCAATTTCTGCAGCTTTGAAAATAGGAGTTTTAACTTTCTTGAGAATGGTGGGTTTGACAGCAGCACTCCCAGGACAATCTTGAATCACAGTTTCCTTTCCAGGTCTTCTACCATAAGAAAAACCTATACCAACTGACTGATTTTCTGTATGCTTATCATTGTAATCCTGAACTATCTTTGATGAGTTTTTATAAGCCTTGATTTTAAATTCATTTTCAGCAATCTCATTTCTCAGGTATTCCTCAACCTCTTTAGCACATTTCAATTCATTTTTAAGTTTAGCATTCTCCTGAGCTAAAGAGTCTAGTGAACTGGTTTTGAGAACAAGAGATTCATTTTCAGACTTTAGTGTTTCATTTAGCTTACTCAGCCTAGTGATTTCCTCATTGGCAGCAGATAAGCTAGTATGGACATTGAACATTTCAGCACTTAAGTCTTTAATGGTTTTCTTATACTCATCAATGGACATATCAAGTAAGACAAGTGAAGGTACCTGACTTGAGGATGTTGATGTTACTTCATCAGTGCTAGCCATGAGAGCTAGGTTGACATATTCTTCTTCATCTTCATCATCAGACTCATCCCAACACTTTCCTTCAGCCACATAGGCTCTACCTTGATTCTTCTTGGAGTATCCACCAGTTCCTTTCTCAAATCTCTGAACCTGTTTGGGTCTTTTGCACTCAGTAGCAAAATGACCAGGTTCACCACAGTTGTAACACTTGAATTTAGATCTATCCACAAATCCAGTCTTGTATCCTTCTTTGAATGAGCTTCCCACAGCAGCCTTTGATGAGCTTCCCTTGGTGAACTTGGATGCTTGGCCTTGGGGCCTGAATGACCTATCCTTCTTGAATCTAAAGTTCTTGAACTTTTTGGCCATGTAAGCCATAGTAGGATTGTCCATGCTTTCCAGTTCCTCCATAGTGTAGAAGTCTTCATCTTCCACATCCTTGAGCTGTAGTACTACTTTCTCATCATCTTCAACAACCTCTTCTATCTCCAAGGATTGTACAGGGGTTGGTTGAGTGATTTGTAGTGCTTCACTAGGTTGTGTGATCCTTGGCACTTGTGCTACTAGGGCACTTGACATATTAGCCATCTTGTTCCTTGTTCCACTTTGTATGGCTCTCTTTTGAAAGAGTTCAAGTTCATATGATTTCAGAATGCCATAAAGTGTCTCAAAGGTTATATTGTTAAGATCTCTTCCTTCTCGTATGGCTGTTGTCTTGTGTTCAAGATGATCAGGCAGTGTAAGCAAGAACTTGACGTTCAATTCTTTTCTGTCATAGTACTTGCCATGTATCTGCAGTTCAGTTAAGAGCTTACTGAACCTTTCAAACATGGAGGTTAAGTCTTCACCAGGCTTGGCCATAAATGCCTCATATTGAGATATAAGTATTTGGCTTTATCCAACGTGAGAGAATCGAGCAAGATGAGTTGCAAGTGATCATCTAGCACCATTTTCTCCTTTTCAGTTTCCAAAAATTCCGAGGGATCTTTGGGAACCCAATGTGCAGGAATGATCTCACCATTTACTGTTGTGGCTTCAATTTCCTTTCTTGGAATGAAAGGACCATTCTCGAGTATACCTGGGTATAGTGGATTCGCAGCTTTGATAAACAACAAGATCTTTCTTTTCCAAATACTGTAGTTCTCTTTATCAAAAGCTGGGATCTTGATACTGTTTGATTTCTGCATTGTCGTCGGGATCTCAGATATGTATATTAATCTGAACGCTCTGATACCAGTTGTTGGTCCTTGAGTATTGCAGAAGGGGGGGATGAATGCAATACTGATAAAATTCAATCCCAGTTTCAACAACTAAAACTAAGATTTAATGTTATCAATAATATGTATGCATTCACAAACAGTAAAATAGAGAAGACAATATTCACAAAATAAATGTTTTATTTATTTTGCAAAGTGTTGCTACAACCTCAAGAGAGAAATCTTGAGCTTCGTTTTTCTTCAAGGCACTTGCTAGTCTTCGTTACATCTCTAGAATGAATTGACAGTAGGTATAAGACTAATCCTATCACTATCAGTCACGGGTTTGTGAAGCTGCTGTCATTGTCAAGCGGCAGCTTCTTACAGATTGTCTTACCCATGTGACTTTCCTAAATTGCTAATATGTCAGATATACATCATAACAAAAGCAACCTAGATTCATTCTATTTCTAGCTAAAACAATTCAGCAAATAGAGACTTGACCTTGCTCTTGAATTGATTCGCTTTTGTTTGCAGTGCTTGAAGCTTCTGTCGTAGTCTTGCAGACTTGGTGCAGCTTAGGGATACTGCATCACGCCTGTTTCTTGAACATTGAAACTGTCACGGGATTTGACTGAGAAAGATACTTAGAACAAGGGTCTTTCTCGAGACAGTTACTTTTGCCACAAAGCTTGCTGTCACAGGAATGTGCTTTTGGTGACAGTAGGAGTTCCCCGCATAGTGTGCTGTCGAGGTTTCCAAACTTGCTGTCGAGGGCTAAAGTTGCTGTCGCGTAGTCTTCCGCCAATGTTGCTGTCAGAGTGAATATGCTGTCTTGACTTGCAACATTCTGTCTTCTTGTAATCTTACTGTCAATTCTTATGACAATAACCTTTATTCATGCTGTCATCCAATATGCGTTCTTTGAGGCTTGAACACAGAAAGTGAACTTCTTCCAAATTACACAATTAAACTAACATTGCATACTGATTACAAGAACATACTTTGGCTGTGACAGTATGTTCTACTTAATTAAAAATTAAGTATATACAAAGTTAAGTTGTTCCTATGCTATCACCCATAAATCCCAACAAAACGCCCTACACTTTACAGCGTCATTGGCAGGCTGCAACAGTAGTGCATTTGAGAAAGTTCTTACATGATTTGCGGGATCTCCCGTTCCATCATAAGCTTTGATGGTTGGCATTTTAAACTTCCTGGATATATTGGCCTTCATTATCTCTTGAGTGAAGGGTGGTGTAGGATCGTCAGGATCTCCTAGGGGTAACAAGGCAGTAGGATCTCCTCTTGGGGTTTCAACCCTTCTGGCTCTCGGAGGAGTAGGATCTAGATTAATTATCGGAGGCCTCCCGGCCGCTCTTGCAGCCTCTTCTTCCTCTAACTTCTTTTTGAGTTTTGCAACCTCTGCCTCATGGGCTGCAATTCTTTCCTGAGTGGTTTGTTCCTTATTTGCAGAACGTCTTCTTCATGGGGGATAGTCATCATCAGTATTGTAATTTTCATCCTCAGTGTGAGGACCAGAGAAATCGTCTCGAAACATCTGATGAGTTTGTGTTTGTTGGTTCAGGGGTTCCAAACCTTGTACGTAAGGGGGAACATATACCTCATGGTGTACCAGATTGGTACCACTACCGCCCACCGGGGGTCGAGGGGGCCTGCTATGGGTAGGCATCCCAAGGGTCTGATTCACATATTGAGGGAGATCAGTAGTATGGAGTTGAAGGCTCCTCGGGGCATTCATGAGCAGTGGGGAGGTTGTGATCGGTTGCTGGTGAGTGGTCTCTTGTGGATTAGATCCATGAATGACCACCTGCAGGGGATTCGTCCCTTGAACTGAAATTGGGATCTCCGGTCCTTGAGTGTTGGTGGGGATATTCGTCCCTTCAGTGCTGGTAATTGGTGGTGGTTGAGCTCCTTGAGCACCGGCCTCAGAGGCTACATGAGTTCCTTCAGAAGTTTGACTTGTTCTCCGTGTGACTGCCATGGTTGATGTTCGGTTTTCCCACAGACGGCGCCAAATGTTATGGATTAAAAAACGTGCTTTGTGAATTAAATGCTAGAGTTTGTGAGCGTTCAAGCTTTAATGGCTGCTCTTGTGTTTCAAGACTAAATCGGTCCTCACAAGATGCCTACGTATCTCTGCTGTATAGAGAATCAAGCCAATAAAACGTAGTTCTAGAATGAAGGACGAGGGTCCTTATATAGGCGTCAGGAGCCTTGTATTTAGAGTATGTTTAGGAGACTTAATAGATAAGTCTCGTTATTGATAACTGATAAGGAGTGTTTTGCTTGGCATGCAAGTATTATCCTCATCTGATAAGTGCTGTGACTCATCGTAATATTTGATTGGGATTCTGGATCCTTCTATGAAGATATTATCATATTTGGACTCTTTTATGAGCTGTGTATTTCCCTTTATTTATTAATTACGAAATTAATAAATAGTTAGGGTTTCGGGCCTTTTGTCGGGCCTAATTCTTGGACCAAACTAGGTCTAATTAATATATCATTAATTATTTCTAGGGTTATATTTCAGCCCATATCACTAATTATATCCGTGTTTTTTCGTGTTCGTGTACCAAATTTTACACCCAAACACTAATTATTCGTGTCGTGTTCACGTGTCGTATACCAAATTTCCGGACTGAAATTCAAAATTTTAATTATGATCAAGCGTAATAAGATAGTTCAAGTGTTTAATGTTAGATATAATTGCTGATGATTGTTTATCAGTGTTTAAGTAACAGGTACTCATCAGAGTTTATACTAGAAGCCAGTCAGAGTTTGTTAAAGTCTGACGGGGTGAAAGTTTGCTGAAGCTGTCGGTGCTAATATGAAGATTCTAGAAGCAATATATCTTGAAGATGGAAAGAAGCAAGATATATTGAGATAGCTAAGGAAACGGAACAGAAGACAGAAGCAATCCTAATTTGATATAAATTGTATAGCTAATTTGTAGGAATATAAATTAGAGATTGAATCTATGTAGCTGTGTACTATATAAACACAGATAGGTTAACCCTAAAAGGGATGCGAATACTGAATACATTATTCTTGTAACCTAGCAGCTCTCTGTGATATTTTTACATCACTGAGAGAAGAGTTATTTAAATATAATTCAGTTTATTGTTCATAAACAGTGTTCTTTATTGTTATTCTCATACATATCTTGATTATATTTTGTATTCGGCCTAACAATTGGTATCAGAGCCAAGGCTGTTTAATATATACAGTTTATTGATCTAAAACACAAGTATAATCATGACTGAAAACTCTCAGGCATGTTCTAATGGAGGTTCTAATGCTCAAAAGGTTCAATCTGCTTCTGTAAGTCGATATGAGTCAATCAGGGTTCCAATGCTCAAACCAGTGGAATATCCAATATGGAAGGTTAAGATGACCATGTTTCTAGAAGCCACAGATCCAGAATACCTTGATAGAATCTATGATGGTCCTCATATGCCAACTAAATTGTCTCCTGTAGTTGCTGGTCAAGAACAAAAGACTGTTCCGAAGGAAAAGAAATATATGACTCCTGAGGACATCTCATCAATTGCGAAGGATGCAAAAGTTAGACATCTTCTTCATAGTGCCTTAGATAATGTCATGTCTAACAGAGTTATTAGTTGCAAAACTGCCAAAGAAATCTGGGATGCTTTAGAAGTCAGGTGTCAAGGAACAAGTTCTATAAAGAAGAACAGGAAGACTATTTTAACACAGGAGTATGAACACTTTGACTCTAGATCTGATGGAACTCTGACAGATACATATGACAGATTCTGTAAATTGTTAAATGATTTGTCTCTTGTTGATAAAGAATATGATCTTGAAGAGTCAAATCTCAAGTTTCTACTATCTCTACCTGAAAAATGGGATTTAAAGGCAACAACAATAAGAGATAATTATGATCTTGCAGAAACAGATCTTGATGAAATTTATGGGTTACTTAAAACTCATGAACTTGAGATAGAACAAAGAAACAAAAGATCTGGAAAGAAGACAAAATCTGTAGCTCTCAAAGTTGAAGAAAAACTCATGAAGAAAGAAACATCAAAGAAGAAAGCTAAGGGAAAAGCTTTGGTCATAAACTCTGAAAGTGAGTCATCAAACTCTGATGGTGATTCAAACTCTGTTGCTTCTTCTGAATCTGAGGATGATGAAGAACAAATGATGCAAATGGCTACTTTGATGGTGAAAACCTTCAAGAAGATGGGTTTTAAGAACTTCAAGAAGGGAAAAAGATTCTCAAGAAAAGATTCAAACTCTGAAAGAAAGAGTTTCAGAAAGTCTGAAGGAAGGGATACCAAGTATGGAAAGAAAGACAAGTCTGAGATCCAGTGCTACAAGTGTAAAGAGATAGGTCATTATGCTCTAGAGTGCAAGAAAGGAAAATCTGAGAAAGCACTCATGTAAGACCCTAGATTTTGGGTAGAATTAAAACTTTTATTATATGTTGATGTAAATATGGATAGTGGCAATGACTTTGAGAATCAAGTTATGAAATGAATATGAATTTCGGTTTTCAAACATTTTGAGAATAGTAAGAATGGACTGAACATATAAATAGGAACAATCAATCTGGAAGATAAGAATACAATACTCCAGGAAAGGAAAGTATTTTTATGTCATCCAAATCAATATCTGGAATACATCCGACAACTCCGTAAACAAGATAGCGTACGCCCGAGAAAGCACTAGAACGTTTTCTAAGTGCAAAGAGTAAAGAGAAAATAGATCAGGAATATTGGAACGGATTTTGATCCAAAGGATTATAGAAAAACCACTGATGAATAGTAAGTCTTCATTTAAAAGTTTTTCAGACCACCCTATATGCGGGACGATATAATAAACTTTCAAAGTCGCATTAGTGATCTACGATGGAAATAAAAGAATGCAGAAGCTGTCAGAATCGGAAAAATAGCATTTTTCGTTTTCTCCGAAATTTCACCAAAAACGGACTAAATAATTATTATTTGAGGATATTTAAGGATTTAAATTATTAATTCCATGGATATGGATTTGATAAATGAATTAGAAGTATCGAGAACGATTTCGGTAAAATACCTCGATAGAACCCTCGAGAAACCTTGCGAGCGTTCTGCGAAATTAAACGAACCAGAAAAGCTACTTTATTCCAAGCCAATGCATGCTTGCCAAGTGTCAAGACAAGAAGAGACCAAGGGTGATGACTCACCACATTGGATAAATATCAAGTAATTAAACAAGATAAGAAGAAAAAGAAAAAGGAAGAGAAATTTCGGGAGAGAAGAAGAAAGAAAAATGGGAGAGAAAGAAATGATCATAACTTGAGATTCCGTGGTCCGTTTTTGGCGTTCCACCACTCAAATCGAAGCTCTCGAGAAGCTCTATGCAACCATGGTAAGCGCTCGCCTCACCTCTGTGATTTACCCTTCGATTTCAGTGAGTAACAGTTGGAGAAGATGATGAATAGTAACTTGTATTTTGCTTTGTTGCTTTTGATATTGAGTTTGTGGCTTCCAAAGGTTGTATTAAGCAAGGATCTAAGGTTACATAAGGAATATAGCAGCAAGCAAGCTTGGAGGAAGGTATAAACCTCTGCCCCTTGGAGTTTTATATGAGTTTTAAAGTGGTTTTGATGTTCATGTAAAGTTAAGATCATGATTAAGTGATTTAGTGATTATTTGGATTTGTTTGAATGTGTAAAATGATGGGTGTTGGATTTGAGCCTCCCCACTGATCTTAGAGGTGTATGATGGTTGTTTGTTGAGGTTGTAGATGTATGGTATGCCCGGTGTGGCTTGGTTATGTTGTGACAAAATAGGATTATTCGATTTTAAGCCGTCGTAATGCCCGATTTTCGGTAACTCTATAAACTGCCTAGAATCAGAAAACCTAACTGCCTCTTTTGGTTCAGTTATGAACATTAGTGTGTAGATCTTTGTTTCTAGTTTATGTGAGCGCAAGAATCATGTCATTACGATTTACGGTTTATGAGATATGACCATTGTAGTGAAAGTGGTTCAAGGAATGAGATTGCAGAAATGTACCAATTTTGTGGCTATGTTTGAGACCCTTAAGAGTTGTTTTAAAATATGAAATTTTGTATTGAAGTGTCAAGGGCAGTTACGAAGGTTTGTACGAAGGTTTTGAGTCCAAAAGATTATTTTCCGATTTTAGAAAAATGTGTTAGCCGAGGTTGCGCAAGTGAAAACCTTTAAGAGCATGACTTAGGAACCAATGTTGAAAATGGTTAAGTATAACTTGTATTCGAGGATCGATTTCGGACTAAACCTACGACTGAAGTAATTGTCGACTAAACATGGACTTAGTATGAGCCTATAACGAGCTAGTAATGTCTTGGTTGTGTTTCGCTTACGTGTTTAAGCATAGAGTACAAGTGGATTATCCAGGGGATTAATCGTGCGTTTTCTTTGACTTTGTCTAGATTGTCCGGCATCGTCGCGAACCCCTATCACTCTCGAGCATCAGGCAAGTTTCTAAAACCATATTTTGAAGTATGCATATACTAGATGCAAGTTTTCTTATTTCATGCTATGTTTTCCATTAAGTATACTAATGAGGCATACGATATGATATTATGCATGTTTTCAAACCTTACATCGAATATAGATGTAATGGTATTAAAAATGTTGAGACGTAATATATGCATATGATAGATGCATGCAAGTTTTCAAACCCTCTTTGTAAACTATTGTTTTGATGATATAATACATGTTTTGAAAGCATGCTTAGAGTAAAAGGCATGAAATGCTATAAACAGTTTTATGATATATATACGATGCCTGTATGTTGTTGAACAACTGCATATGGTATGATTTCCAAATGTAATTGGATTTGGAGTATGAGATATATGTACGTTTTCCTGATTTCAAATTGATACATATGATGATTTAAGTTGGACTTATAAGCTATGGATATAGTAATATTTTGGAGTTGATGTGCTAAGAAAAACCCTCAGTAGGGGGAATATACTCTGCATTTATACTATGGACCGGGAATGGTATCAGTTGTTATCTAGAGATATATTATATATTCTCTATATTTATTTTACATACTAAGAATGGTATCAGTTGCTATCTAAGGTTATTTTATTGTGTTATTACAATTAATCTCGATAAGTGGTTTACAAATTAAAGATCATTTGGAGTTTAATCTATTAAGGGTATATTTTAAATATATGATGAATAGTTGTTATCTACCCTTTTTGATAAGAAAGTACTTGAGAATTATTTCTAAATAAATATTCTTTATTAAATATAGTTTGATTTAATTATTTAAAGCCCTACTTCTTAAGGAAGTATTTTGTGAAAACTATTTTTAAACCCTAGATAGCTAATAAAGTTTATTCAGACAATTATAAATATAATTAGAGAAGGTTCCCAAAACTATTTCCCGTTTAAGTCTATATTCAGAAAGACTTAAATGTTCGCTCAAACTTCAAAGATACATGGAACCTTTCTCAAGATTTTATGGTTGTTTCAAGTGGACTGCCCGGTCCTAAATCTTTTAAATCAATGAATTTATTAGTCTGGTTTACTACCATCAAAATGATTTTGATTACTTCCTCAAGATTCGAGGGGTAAGATCAGTGGAATTAGTTGCATCCATTAACAAGCGTCAGCTTGGGAAATATGGGTGAATTTTCCTTTCCAACCAGATATGACTACTTTGTGGAGTTGTATTCTTGGGAAAAAGGGAAAGGAACTTCATGTTTCAGTGTTATGGATTTACTCGAACTTGGAGAATGTGTGAGGGACTGAGTAGCGCCGGTCCCCTAAGGGAATTACAATATGGACGGACTGGTGAACGGGTCTGTTCTTCCCTTAGTTTATCAGAAATTGCCCGACCGTAGGAAAAGGAGAGCAACATGCCGACGGACTGGTGAAACGGGTCTGTTCTTCCTCATAGGAGAGTACCAGGCCGACGGACTGGTGAAACGGGTCTGTACTTCCTGCCTACAACCGATTGGCGGGGAGGTAGGTCAGTCAGATACTGCCTATTCTTCCCTTCTACGTAGAAAAAGATCAGGGGGATACAGCTTGCGACTGATCATCATAGGGGTATCCTTGGCGCCCAGAATCTCCAGTTACAGTTCAGCATCCATGAAAGAGCATGTTTCATGCAAGATTTCAGAAAAAAGAAAGTTTGTTCCAGTTATTCAGTTTCATGAAAGTTTTCAAAGAAAGATAGTTTGTTCCAGTTATTCAGTTTCATGAAAGTTTTCAAAGAAAGATAGTTTATTCCAGTTATTCAGTTTTCATGAAAGTTTTCAGAAAGGTTACTCAAGAGTAATCCAGTATGTTCCAGTATATGAGCTTATAAGAAAGATCATGAATTTACGAAAAGTATATGATTTTATCTACAGGATATACGTGATCAGATGAGTTTAGAAAATGAATTGGAAATAAATTTACATTGTTTTATTTCCAGATTATATATGAAGTAAACGTTTCCTATGGAAACCTTATATTGGATTTTCCTTATAACTTCATCTTTTAAGTTATACTAGGGAATTTTTGCCCGCGCTACGCGCGCTCTAAGATTTTTTTTTTTTTTTTATAGTTACTTTTAAAAAAATTGTTAGTAAAAAGATTTTATTTATAAATGTTAAGAATTGTGTTTATAAGTTTTTGTGCTTTTGACAATGAGTTTGGCTATATTTTCGAAAATTGTCAAAGCATATATTTTTTTACTAAAGGAAAGTTTTTATTTATAAAAAGTCGGTGCACATAAAATATTGCACTTTTAACAATAGAGTTAACGATATTTAAAATAATTATTTTTATGATAATTGTCAACACATATGTCTTTTTATTATGAAATTAATAAAATTAATTTGTACTTTGAAATATTTATTTAAATTTCTAATAATACAAAGGTAAAATGTGATTTACTTGTAAATATTAATTAAAAAATTGCGAATTGTAACATAATTTCATAAGTTTTATTAGTATTTTTAAATTTCTTTTGTCATTATTAGTATTCTGGAAGAGATAAACTACAATTACTTAATAAACATAATTAAATTATTATTTACAGTCAAAATCTAAATATACTTATTTGGTAAAAAAAGGTTTTTTTAATTATTAAAATAATTTTCATAATTTAAAAAATTGAAAATTAGTAAAATTTGGAGACTGTCCTAATTAACTCCCAATTAAGTAACACCGATATCAAACACACTCTTTAGCTGGATTTCAGCTTTCAATAGAACTAAAATACATGGTATTCTAGGAAAACAAAATAAAAGTACTGCCCTATGAGAGTCGACTAAAGACCTCTCCGTCGCCGCCCTCCTTTTCTCCCTCCCTCCCTCCCTCCTTCCCCACCCTCCTTCCTCGTTCCATTATCCGATCCTGTCCCAATCTTCTCCCCTTTTTCCAGTTTTCAATAAAAATCGAATCAAAGCCAAATATCTTAGAATTTATTTCTCAGATCTATATTGGTTTTGAGTCCGAATCCCCAAATAAAAAATACCTTTAGATTCAAATTGTCCTCCTTAACATCGTACCAAAATTTGGTGTCATTCCGAGGTATTTGAATTTTTGGTTTTTCGTCTCGCCTTTTGGCGTGTGTCTCTCCTTTTGGAGTGTTTTTATGTATTTAATTAATTATGTTTCTCTATGTTCGTGGTTGGATCTGCTGAGAATAATTTTGTTGATGTCTTGGGGGATCTGGAAGGACTGCATCGAAGTTAGGACGGTGAAGATTATTGCAAGAGCTCACCACTCACAACCAAAGATGGTTCATCATATTTTGGAGGTTTTCACTTTCGGCATGTCTATAGCTGGTATCCGGCATGTAGATAGCTGGGGTGTTACTCATCCTTTGGGGGTTTCCATGTTCGGCAAGTCTATAGCTGGTATCCGGCATGTAGATAGCTGGAGTGAGGATTCTGAACACTGGGGTATCAACGGTTCTTATGTGATGTGGTCAATTGTGATAACGCTGTTTTCAAGGATTTTGGCGCAGTTTGGATCGCTTGAGATGTTTTCGAATTTGTTTTTAGCTTCAAGAACTTTTATGTTCATCTTGTTAAACGATCAGAAAACAATTTATTTGTTTTTCAGCCTGGTCGTATTGACAGTCGGGGGTTTGTCCCGCTGTTATATTGAGTTGTTGGATCGAGTAATATAATTCTATGCATTTCGTCAAAAAAAAAAAAAAAAAAAAATACATGGTATTCTATGATAAACATATAAAGAAAATTTTGAGTTGAGATCATTCTTAGTTACAATTCTAGGAGATATTTCTTTTATTATGTTTTGTTATTACAAAAAATTGTCATTATTACTGAAAATTCTTTTAGCGTTAAGACCTTTTTTTCTTTAAAAAAAATATTATGACCATATCCTAGAATAAATCCTTAAAAAAATTAAAATAATTTTAATGAAATACATTACATATAAAATTATGTGTACTTGATTTTGTTATTTAAATTTTGAATGAAATGTGAACTAAAATGTCCTAATAAATGATCATATTTAGAATATCCAAAATTTTACTTTGTTTACCCTATTTAAAAATATATTAACTCGTTGACCACATAATCTCACAATTGATTATATATTTAAAAATATTATAAATATTAGAGAGAAACTTTAAAATGAAAAAAATAGAATTTTTAAAATAGAATTTGAGATAGAATTTTTAAAATTATAACTAATTATTTTGTCAAGTATAAAATATAAAATAACATACCAATTTCCATCCTTTTTAAATTAGATTCAGAAAATTGTTATAAAATATTAATTTTATAACATTGTAATATCTCCCACTAAAACCTAAAAAATACACATTGTGCACACAAAATTGATGTGTTAATTTATCTTTGACCTCATACTTACTTCAAAAAATTTCTTAATATCATATGATGATTTATCACCCTCCCGAAAAAGTATGTAATTTTTTTAGAATTAGAAAAAAGAAATTATGCATATCTTACCTAAGAAAAAGAAATATACAAATTCAGTATTTTTATAATTATGTTTTATTTTTTATATTAATTAACTTATATCCTAGAATCTAAAACTTATATAAAATAAATGTGAGTTGACGTGCTAATATCTTAAATTTTGTAATGTAAGATTTTACTGAAATGAGTAATATTTTTTTATTTGTATTAAAATTATATACATCTAATAATATAATATGAACAAATAGTGATTTATAAGAGAAAATACAAATTTGATTTATAACAATCACTTATTTATATAAAATATTTGCTATTATTCCATTTGATTTTATATTTAAAACAAAAACATATTTTAAGAATACGTTAAATGTTAAAATATTTAGTGAAATATTTTTGTAATTCAATTTTTATATCTTATCTTTCATAATTATAAAAACATAAAAGGAATTTTAATTATGAGTTTGTATATATAAAATTAAACTAAAAGTTTTTTGTCAAAAAAAACTCAAAGTTCACATGTAATTTTCTAAATACATATATTCATTGTACGTAAAAAGTTTGTAAATAGAAATACGATATCAATATTGAGCATAGTATAGGTGATTAATACGATATCAACGTGAGGCATGCCATATAAAGAATACCATTCAGAATTACAAACATGTATTAACACAAACAAAGGTCTAACTTTTCATCACACAAAAATCTTAATTAAAATACATTAAATTTATTAAAAACATCACCAATGAGTAAACACGAGAAAAACACATTAAATTTTGAAATTTTTCAATGTTTAAATATTTTATATTTAAAAAATGAGATAAACATTAACATATTATACAAAACTTCACATCCTATATAACATATGACGGAATTGGTTTTGTAAACACTATTATCTTAAAAATTAAACCACTCAAATTTAAATTATTATTTTATTCTGAAAAGATGAAATTCATACAAAATCAACCTATAGAACTTGTTGAAGAGTAGTCAGAATTTCTTTTGTAACTCATATTATTTGCTTTTCATGTTGAAATGTGATTGTTAGAGAATTCTATTTTATTTTGAATATCAAATATCTTGGTAAATGTATATATTATTTTGCATATAGTTTAGATAAATAAATGCTTATGTATGGACTACTTAACTATTAACTAAGTAGCAAAATTTGACATTCGAAACTCAAATATTTAAAAAAATTTAAAGTTAAATTTTATCTAATAGCAAAAAAAAAGTTATGACAAATAATGTGAATTGTATAGTATACTTTCAAATTTTGTTAGCAATATGCATGGGTTTTTATAGTAACAAATAAATATATTTGATAAAATAATATTTTTTTATTATATGCGCAACTTAAATTAATTAAACTAAAAAATAAAATTGTAATAATAATAATTACTAATATCATTATTATTGAAATAATTACAATAATTAATATTGTTATGTTTTAACTTTTTGTCCCAAAATGGAACAGTCGCAAGAATATAGATCTTATGTAGTTTATGCTCCCATTTTAATTCATTGTTGTTTTCAAATATCACGGGCTTACTTACTATCACAATTTTACAATTTTTTTGTGTGTGACACTTTTTAGAATATTTATTGAAATATTATAATATTAAATAAATTGTGAATTAAAGTGAAGTATTTATTTATCAACCTACCTAAATTTATAAATTAAGAAGGGAATCTTGATTTCTTTTTAATGCCATATTATTAAATGTGAGTGACTTTAAAACAAAATAAAAACACATGATAAATTCTTTGGACATAAAATGTGGAAACATCCTAATATTATTATTCACCGGATAATTACAAATTAGCAGTGTTTATTGAAAAATATTAGTAGTTTTTAAATTTAATAATAGATATTTTACTTTTTCAAAAATATATTAGCATTTATCAAAAACTAAAATTTTGTATTTTTCCTTTACAATATATATATATATATATATATATATATATATATATATATATATATATATATATATATATATATATATATATATATATAAAGTAAATGAAATCAATATAATATAAAATTTCCTTCATTTGGTCCACAGATAAAATTAAATGACAAATTTACAGTCTCAAAACCTTTTAAAGTTTTATGTGCCAGACGTGCACACCATAACATATACATATGCCAAATTTAAACTTTCTTGTACTTTCATGCTCAGCTTCATATGAAAAATCTGTCATGCATTCCTGAAGACTTCTTTCTGGCACCCTACTCTCTAACTTCATCACAACCAATTAGTTCCATGAATGCATGATTAATCTTGTCATGCATTCCTGAAGACTTCTTTTTGGCACCCTACTATGTAACTTCATCACAACCAATTAGTTCCATGAATGCATGATTAATCTTGTCAGATTAAAGAAGAGCTTATGTACGCATTCAACAGCCTATATATTATGTCAAGCCTGCGGATCATTAATGAGGTGCATATTCAGAAAGTCCTCTGTCAGCCCGTCATTAATGAGGTGCATGTTCTGTTATTTCTTGTCAGGTTATCACCATATACACAAATTCTCATTTGTTGAGTAAAGCAAATTTATTGTTCCTACATATATAAACAATCACCATACATAACCTAATCTAAGAGGTGTTCATATCAATTTGCTTTTTTGATATATTTATACTAAAGAGAAAAATACTCATCAACCGGTTGTTTGTCCTCCGCTGGCTTCACTTGGATCACATTCAGAACACTTGTTATGCAGATGAGAGTTTTCTGACGCTATGCCAAACTGGTCCAAATAGAGAATTTCCTGGGATGAGAAGCCACTTTTGCAGGATCAGTTGTGCTTGTATTAAAATGTGTGCTTGTATCGCAGGATCAATTAATTAATGAGTTATATGCACTGTGTTCACTTAAAATGATAATAAGGGAGAAAAAACCAAAATATATGTCATGTTCAGGGAAAAAAGTTGTTGCAATGCAGATTTATTTAGGGGTTATCTTTAATTGTCATGTCATATTTTGTGGAGTAATGGATTAATATGGATAACGAATGCGAAAATGTTAAGTTCACTGTATATAAAGGAGTTACCATGAGATTACCATCTGAATTATTACCAGCAACATGAATAAAGTATATAGCAATTCTTGCATCATATACACAGTTTAACGTTGTAGTGATTTTTATACAAATCGTGTAAGCACAAATGAATGAATAATGACTATAATCATGGATGAAACTACAACCTTTTTAGAAGCTTAGCATGGTTATGGTGCTATAGAAAATGTATGTAACTCAAGCACATCTTATTGACTTACTTGTCATTGTAACCGTAACTGAAAATCTATCTACAAAAGAGTGACTCAATGGGTCTACTGAATAGCTGACACACTTCTAATTAGAACTTGAGAGAGGGATGCAACTTGATTTGGTAGAACTTATGAATTTCCAGAACCTTGAAATTAGCTCTTGTTTCACATAATTGCTTGAAATTTAATTTTTATTACTTTGATCTTGTTCAACAAATTGTAATTCAATAATATCAATATAAGTTCACTAAAACACTTGAGGTAAATACCTTTGGATCTTCTCTTTCATCACTTTTTGTTTTCGTGACCTCTTTGAGACCAAAAAAAACACAGCAACATCAATCTTCTACATCTCCAATACAAATGCTAGTTTACTGGTCCACAACTTTCTTTGATCAGGTTATAGACATTATAAACAAAAAACACACATAAATTATTAAGACATAAAAATTCCAAAGAGATAATGCACACCTGGTACTGGATCAACACCATCAAAAAAATTTCGTGTTACGACATTGATGCACAATTATCAAGACATGTATGTTTGACTAAACAACTCATCTGAAAGTTATGAATTTGCTGTTTAGGGAGCACCAATGGCAATCCTCTTGTCCCGTTCCTCCTACATATTTGCACACGAAAAAGATAAGCATATTTGTGTGTAAATTTTTAAGTTCGGCCGTAATTGCATTTGGAATTATCAAAAACAAAAAAAAGGTTACCTGAAGGATTTAAGGCAAATTTATTTGTAAAATAGATGGAAAAAAGTCATCACCTGTGCAATGTACTTCCCCACACCATGTGTCAGCAAAATGCAAGTTAAATGCGTCATATCCACAATGATACATGCTTATTATTTAAGTTGAAATTTTTACTTATTTTCCTATATAGGCGAGCCGTTAAACATATGATCAATGCCGAAAAAGAAACATAATATCAGGATACTGTAATTAAGTTCTCACCAAGGATTCCCTTAATTCCAAAACTTTATCTATTTGGACTCATTATTCAGGTCACATTCAGAAATCCATAAATCGACAAAATCTGCGATTTTTGACATGGCTTCAAAGGTTAAAAGAGACTCACCATAATCAGGAACATAATAGCCAAAATCCAAAGAATGGTGGCTCTTTTGACGGATTAGCAGGAGAAATTAATAGATATGTCTACACCAGGAAGATATGATTTTTCAGTAGGGTTTCTAGACTTGGTGATTCAAACTTCTTTTTTAATACATCAATGTCAATAAAATAGCTTCTGATCCCAGGAGGCCAAGAGCCTTCAGTTTAAGAGCATAGCTTCTGATCAGCAAAAAATAGGTAGCAATATCATGTGAATCTCATCAACTTATAATCAGGATTTACATCAATAGAGAAAAAGCCCAAATAATAAAACTTTAAATTTTGTTAGTGTGGAAGAGAATAAAGAAGATTACCAAGTATGATATCCGTCGTAAATATTGAGAGGCACAAAATTTAGGACCAGGCACTACAATCACTTAAAAACATAATTGTCTATTAGTATCATGTTCATTAAACATTAAAACAAAATTATGATCAATGAAAAAGAGATAGACCGATTATAAGAATTTAACAAATCAATAACAAAATACAAAGTGATAGTCTCTCCAAGGAACACATGAGCTCAAATATATCATTATATAATCCAAATTTAACATACAAAATTGAAGGTAGTCGGAAATCTCTGTACTTTAAATCACCAAAATTTGTACCTGGACAACAAAGATACCAAATGCATAAACACTCCATAACTCAATTGTCATCAACTTTAAATCAAAGAAACTAATATATAATTGTACAACATGGAAACTATTAGATAGTACTCAATTTCATTATTTTAACATACTTCGAATAACCCAGGCAACAAAAATAAAAGTGAAACATGAGAGTAATACTAATATGTGTACTTTTAATCACATCCAAGTTCCACTGAAAATACAAATATACGAATAGATGTAAATCCTTCTTAAGTAGAATTTTCAGCCAAATTTGTGTTCAAACTCTGAATCTTGGTACTCTGACACATAATTCGTATCTGAATCTTGTGATCTCGTACTATCTACAAAAAGAGAATGGAAGTATCATACATCGGCTAAAATATGTGGTACCTCAAAACCAAATAAACATGATTTTGTTTGCTCAGTGACACTTCATAAATGTATAAACCTTTCATCAATACTTATTCTGCACAAATCAAACAAAAATTAATAAACTATAATTGATGCATACATAGCCTGTAAACTATAACAAATCAATATAAAGAAAAAGAATGATATATTCATGCATTAACACTTGATTAAGATGTTGACCAAAATCAACATACAAAAATCTACTTCTGAAGCAACTCTATTATGATTCTTTGGTACATATCCTGCAAATTCAAACAAATAAACGTAAGCAAAAAATATATTATAATTATAAATACACACACATTTACAAACACGCAAACACAAAATCAACAAAAACATAAAATATTCATTCGAATCAAGGTTAAGTAAAAGAGGAATATACGCCTAATTAATCATATTTGTAGTTGAATTTGTATCTTGTAAATTGTCTCCATCACAAAATCATTCCGTATTTCCGTGTTTCATATCCTGTAAATTCAAACAAATAGACATTAGTCACAAAATATTTTATACACACACATATAATGAAAAGCTATGGAGAAGGAGAGAAAATAAAAGACGAAGATGAAGAAAAAAAGATGAGAGACACAATGAGAAAAGAAACTGAAATCGTGTGATATAATCAAAGAAGATTAGATACATAATTAATTATGCATTTAAAATTTGAAAATAAAAGAGAAAATCAAGCAAGATAATCAGGAAGATATGTATCTATAAATAAGTATTTTGAAATTCAAAATTATGACAGCAAATTGGATTGATTGTGCTGACTTTATCATAGAATATGGGTAACTGTATGGATAGTCCATGGATCTTGCCAAATATAATAAAAATATAGTACAAATAGGATCCATGGGTAAATTTTTTTACCCATTGGGTAAATTCCTCATTACACTTTAAGAATATATAGATGTTGATAGTCTGCTTATATTTATATAGCAGATATTTTACGGAAAGGATATACTGAGGTACCTTGTTATTTCATCTTTTATACTATACTAGAACTTTGTTCATAGTATGAATGTCGAAAGTTTGCAGAATATTATGGAGATGATATTTGAAATACAACAATGGTATTTTTGGAATACATTCCGATAAGGAAATGATTTCAGTATCAAGATATTTTGACAAATTATTGTCGCATACCCGCTTTATTTCTGGGTTGAATAAAAGGGCAGAATTATGCCATACTTTCATTACCTTGCTGAGCTATCGCTCACTCTTGCTATTATTTTATATATATTATATAGCAGCGAAGCAGGATGCCAATGGGACGGCACGTACCTCGCAAGGCGTTTCCATTAAGCAGTTTCTAGCAGCGATCCCGAGAGTAGTACGAACCAATCGAATCAGGCTACGGCTTTTGGTATTCAACTTATGTATAGGCATGAATAGTATTAGAGGATTGTGAGCATCAGAAGGCTAAGTTGGTAAGGTAACAATACTTAGAAATTGTATCAGTAACAGATTCAAAAGACATTTGGGTATTGTAATAAAAGTTATTTATTCCGCAGTTGTTGTATTGTGTCGTTTCTGAGACTCTAACCTGTGTGTGTGTGTGTGTGTGTGACATATGTTGTGGGGTCATGAACAGGTGAATTATGAATGGTGTGAGTAATACAGGTAAGGCAAGGAATACATGGATTGTGACAACCCTAGATCCCTGACCCCGGATTTGGGGCTGTTACAGAGATGGTATCAGAGCGTTAGGTTACATTCCTCAGAAACGATAGGAGATCGAGTCTTACAATACCCTTAGTAATGATGAGAACATCTAGAGCTCGAATTGAGTTCGTAGTCGGGTTAGAGGACATGACCCTGACTGTTTAAGATGAAGCCCGAGAGGGGACTTCTTTTGGGAATCAGTACTTAGGACTTCGTGGTTAGTCACCTCGATTCGTATGGGTTATAGATGGATGGGACTCTGAGATGCCAGATCCCGAGGCCTTCGAGTAGGCATTTGATGATGCGCTCCTTGAAATGGACGGAGACCCGATAAAGAAAGATCCATAGGAGGATCTAGAGGAAGACCCCATAGTGGGTCAAGGAAAGAATCTTGTAAAGGACGTGTTGATTGATAAAGATGTGGTGCGTTACTTGAGGTCTAATAATAAGACCGGACGAACCTTCGAGGGATAAATAAGTGACGAGACGAGAGTTTAAGGATCGTTCATGATTCATCAAGAGGTATGACAAGGAAAATGGAGTAGAGTCTCCAAAGCAGAAGAGGTAGAGGCAGTATAGCCAGTATCAGTGGATTGATTCGACTCGAACGAAACCTGTTACTCGTGATCGGTTATAGCTGCCCATAAGGAGGCGGCATACGTAAGAACCAAGATGTTCAGATTTTCACGAACGATTAAGGGTACTTAGTTGCCTAGAATAATGTAAGGAATTGTTTTGGGCTATGAGATTTCAAACCCCCACGACCAGCGATTCCACGGGAAATAGTGTCTATTATATCATTGGGGGATTTTATTATCTCAAGGAGAATTTTGGGTATATGTACCATGTAAATGTTATGGTAAGACAAGCACGCTAAGACGGAATCGAGAACGAGATTTACCACCCTCAGGAAACCGGGAAGGAATTATGAGGATAGAACCGAAAGGTCGGAAATCAGATCCGAGCATTACTAGTAGGTAAATAGATTGATCAAATTCCCCTGATTTTGGGAAGAAATTCAACAAATTTTGGCAAACCTTGTCTTTCTGATTACCAGAGGATGTCACCAAAGAGAGTGGAAACTAGAGCGAACCCTGTGGATTGGGTAAGATGGCCGCTATATGGGCTGGTGGACAGACCTTGATTGCTACAATTGATTGTAGAGATAAAATGGTGAAGTTGAGATTGAACGGTAAATGCGAAATGTATTTAAGGACCAAGACGGACTGAGAAATTCCGGGATTGACTTAAATGAAAAGGCTATTGTGCCAAAAGTGTTAAGCTTATGTAGCACACGGGATTGATATGGGAGAAGGAATATTGGGTATAAGGATGATTGAAATAGAGACCGAATTTAAGCTTGTAGTTTCTAACGATCTTCCGGAGTACCGCCCAGTTGACATATGGAATTCGTCGTTGCTATGGGCGACAACGGAATCGAAGTTTTCTTATAGAACAGAACGCTTACTTGAGATGTTTGCGCCTAGTCGAATAGAATTCCCTGCGATTGCAAATGTTGATGGTTGAATTCTTAGCGACTATTATAAGTCGGCAATGACGTAAGTATCGAGCACCATAGGGTGTGCCTGAAGAAGAAAAGCTTTAGAATGGAACAATTATCCATTAGAGGAGCCGACATAAAAGGCATCCGTAGAGACCTTGGTAATACCCTCCCCATTTGCAAATTATGTGGGGTACCTCCCCAATCTATGATCTATCCTGACCTCTCTCCAGGAAAGAATTCTGATAAAGGGTATATTCCCTTTTCGAAGTTATTTTATAACACTTGTGCTAAACCATATTCAGTTTCACTTGTGCCAGAGGCTGTCACAATGCCTACTTTCAGGTTTTCGAAGCCCTGCCAAATGATGTTATTTAAGCTTTCACTTTTCTTCAAATAATGAATGACCCTATGGTGATACATCACCACTTGTTTGTTAAGTACCAGTATCTTGTGGTTATTCTTTTCTTTGTATTTTCTTTGGAAAACCGCACCTTTGGAATCTGTTCAATTTTAATCCAAGGTGTTCCTTTGAGAAATATTGTCGAAAGGCGATAATCATTAAATTGATCTCGAATTGCTTTCATACTTTTCAACTTCCACTGAGACGAACAACCCTATACTTATAGGGGCTACAAGGACTATCTGTCTGTGTGATAGAAGTCAGATGGGAAGCCATCACTTGTAAGTTGTGAAATACAAGAAGGCTAATTACCTTTAGTAATGTCTCAATTGAGGCACACAACGTTGAGTTCTTATGATCATGTTGATCTCTCGGTAAATTCTCTTACCTCCAATAAGGTTACCTTAAAACTCATAACCTTATGATCACCAGTGAGTGACATTTTCTTTGATATGGGAGCTATCTTTCAAGGCCCCATGATTTTGTTATCCTCATTGAATTCTAAGGGGAGGCCAACCAGGTCAAATAAGTCAAAATTCGCTGATAAGGAATTAGATTCGCAACGAAATCGCCTATGACAGGAGCGAATCCCTAAGACGGATAGAATGTTAGCGACATATCGATGAAATTGGTTTATTCTCCCAAGGATAATATGATAATGGAAAGCGTGTCAATCGATATATGTGAAAGAAATAGTGACGTGCCGTGAACTCCACTGACAACGGTGTTAGATAGATGCCCTATAGTGAGATTGAGATTTTGGAGGAGTTGTTTACGAATGGACACTACCTCTGGGTCAGCAAGATAAGTACTTACGATGGAGTCAGAGGGAGCTGGTATTGTGACTTGGGAGAGGTGCAGTGTGTGTGGTTCTAGAGGAATAATTTTCGGAAATATATGGAGACCCGGATGAAAATGAAAGTTAAAGAGTTAAAACCAGAAACCATGACTGTAACCGAGTATGAGGCCAAGTTTTCCGAATTATTGAGGTTTGTTCCGGAGTTTGTGAACACAGAATAGAAGAAAGCCAGTAGGTTTCAACCAGGGCTACCTCCAACAAGCAGCCCACTGTCAGGACCTTTAAATAGCAGGTGCCCTTCTACACTGTTTAGACAGAGCTAATGCATTGTTGTATATCAAGATGTTGCATGACGATTAAACCTTAAGGCCGAGACGCTGAGGGAATAATTACAAGTAGAAATAGCCAATCGAGGGATTTTCCCATAAGACTGGTACATCCAGGTTGTGAACTAGAAATATGAGGTCGACACTTTTGATAGACCTGATCCCTTTCAAGTTGGGAAAAGTGGATATTATAATAAGAATGGGTTGGTTGACACCCAATGGGGCCCAGACTGATTGTAAGGGAGAGAGAGTAATAAATAAAGAACGGAGACAGATTCAGAGATTCTTGAATATAGTTCAGACTAAGAAACTATTACGCCAGAGATACGAGGCTTAATTAGCTCTTATGGTTGACGCCAAGAAAAGAGGTACCAAGTATAGAGGAAACTACAATGGTTTTGGGAGATTGTACAAGATCTTAATGCGCTACCAAATATCGATTGGGATGCCATGAGAATGAATACCGAGTATTCAGAGTATAGTGGGAATGAAAGAGTTAGTGACTCAGTTACAAGAGTTGTTGTATAAGGATATGATAAGACCCAGTGTACCACCGTGGAGAGCCCGGTGTTGTTGTAAGAGAGAAAGATTTTAGCACAAGATTATATATCGAACCTCGAGAGTTGTATGAGTTCGACATGGAGAATAGGTACCCTTGTAAATGATTGTTTGATCAGCGGAAGAACGCTGTGTATTTCCAAATTATATAAGAACTGGGTATCACCAGTTGGAAGTTAAATCAGAGGATATGCCCAAGACTGCGATTCGTACTAGGAATAGACACTTCGAGTTTTCAGTGAAGTTATTTTGGGTTGACTAATGCACCCACAAATTTTATGGAATGTAATGAATTGGCTTTGAGTTACCCATGATAGTAGATAGCATGAGATGGAGAAATGGCTAGAATTGACCTAGAATTATGACTGTGAGATACACTACCATCCGGGGAAGGCCAATGTGGTGGCCGATACCCTTACTTTAAAATGAGACAGAGATGGATTCCGAATGATCGGGAATTAAAGGATGAGATTTTACACAACACCCAAGTTAGTCCAACAAACTAGAAGAACAAAAGATTTCACCAACAAGCGGCTAGTGACAACCAAGACAGACAGAGAAAGTATGCGGACTAAGCCCGCGAGTATAGAGATAGTACTGCTACTGATAAGCTAAATGGCATGTTGATGGATGACAAGCAAGTTTATGTTGGTGTATTTTCTGTACAAACAAGATAGAGAATATGAGGTTAGAGATTCGTGATGCTAAAAGATATCCATGGAAAGAATTAATGAGATTTGAAAAGAAAGGGAAGTGAGCCGATATTCTTTGGGCCATCTGAGATTTAAGACGCGCCAGGAAGGTGGCCTACGAGCCAGCCTTACCCCCCCCCCCCCAAACTTGTAGAATGGTCATAACGGGGTTCATGTGTCAATGCTACGTCAGTATACTATAGATGCCCGACATATGTAGAGTACGAGCACGTAGACATACAACTAGACTTGACCTATGTGGAGCAACCAATGGAAATTATAGATCGAAAGGAACAAGTACTCCGAAACAAGGTCATCAAACTAGCCAGAGTGGTATGGAGGAATCATAATGTGGAAGAATCAACTTGGGAGCTAGAGAGCGAGATGCTAGAAAGATATCCCCATTTGTTTTCAGAGTGATTCCGGGACGGAATCCTTTTAAGGAGGGGAGACTGTAAGACCCCAGATTTTGGGTAGAATTAAAACTTTTATTATATGTTGATGTAAATATGGATAGTGGCAATGACTTTGAGAATCAAGTTATGAAATGAATATGAATTTCGGTTTTCAAACATTTTGAGAATAGTAAGAATGGACTGAACATATAAATAGGAACAATCAATCTGGAAGATAAGAATACAATACTCCAGGGAAGGAAAGTATTTTTATGTCATCCAAATCAATATCTGGAATACATCCGACAACTCCGTAAACAAGATAGCGTACGCCCGAGAAAGCACTAGAACGTTTTCTAAGTGCAAAGAGTAAAGAGAAAATAGATCAGGAATATTGGAACGGATTTTGATCCAAAGGATTATAGAAAAACCACTGATGAATAGTAACTCTTCATTTAAAAGTTTTTCAGACCACCCTATATGCGGGACGATATAATAAACTTTCAAAGTCGCATTAGTGATCTACGATGGAAATAAAAGAATGCAGAAGCTGTCAGAATCGGAAAAATAGCATTTTTCGTTTTCTCCGAAATTTCACCAAAAACGGACTAAATAATTATTATTTGAGGATATTTAAGGATTTAAATTATTAATTCCATGGATATGGATTTGATAAATGAATTAGAAGTATCGAGAACGATTTCGGTAAAATACCTCGATAGAACCCTCGAGAAACCTTGCGAGCGTTCTACGAAATTAAACGAACCAGAAAAGCTACTTTATTCCAAGCCAATGCATGCTTGCCAAGTGTCAAGACAAGAAGATACCAAGGGTGATGACTCACCACATTGGATAAATATCAAGTAATTAAACAAGATAAGAAGAAAAAGAAAAAGGAAGAGAAATTTCGGGAGAGAAGAAGAAAGAAAAATGGGAGAGAAAGAAATGATCATAACTTGAGATTCCGTGGTCCGTTTTTGGCGTTCCACCACTCAAATCGAAGCTCTCGAGAAGCTCTATGCAACCATGGTAAGCGCTCGCCTCACCTCTGTGATTTACCCTTCGATTTCAGTGAGTAACAGTTGGAGAAGATGATGAATAGTAACTTGTATTTTGCTTTGTTGCTTTTGATATTGAGTTTGTGGCTTCCAAAGGTTGTATTAAGCAAGGATCTAAGGTTACATAAGGAATATAGCAGCAAGCAAGCTTGGAGGAAGGTATAAACCTCTGCCCCTTGGAGTTTTATATGAGTTTTAAAGTGGTTTTGATGTTCATGTAAAGTTAAGATCATGATTAAGTGATTTAGTGATTATTTGGATTTGTTTGAATGTGTAAAATGATGGGTGTTGGATTTGAGCTTCCCCACTGATCTTAGAGGTGTATGATGGTTTTTTGTTGAGGTTGTAGATGTATGGTATGCCCGGTGTGGCTTGGTTATGTTGTGACAAAATATGATTATTCGATTTTAAGCCGTCGTAATGCCCGATTTTCGGTAACTCTATAAACTGCCTAGAATCAGAAAACCTAACTGCCTCTTTTGGTTCAGTTATGAACATTAGTGTGTAGAGCTTTGTTTCTAGTTTATGTGAGCGCAAGAATCATGTCATTACGATTTACGGTTTATGAGATATGACCATTGTAGTGAAAGTGGTTCAAGGAATGAGATTGCAGAAATGTACCAATTTTGTGGCTATGTTTGAGACCCTTAAGAGTTGTTTTAAAATATGAAATTTTGTATTGAAGTGTCAAGGGCAGTTACGAAGGTTTGTACGAAGGTTTTGAGTCCAAAAGATTATTTTCCAATTTTATAAAAATGTGTTAGCCGAGGTTGCGCAAGTGAAAACCTTTAAGAGCATGACTTAGGAACCAATGTTGAAAATGGTTAAGTATAACTTGTATTCGAGGATCGATTTCGGACTAAACCTATGAATGAAGTAATTGTCGACTAAACATGGACTTAGTATGAGCCTATAACGAGCTAGTAATGTCTTGGTTGTGTTTCGCTTACGTGTTTAAGCATAGAGTACAAGTGGATTATCCAGGGGATTAATCGTGCGTTTTCTTTGACTTTGTCTAGATTGTCCGGCATCGTCGCGAACCCCTATCACTCTCGAGCATCAGGCAAGTTTCTAAAACCATATTTTGAAGTATGCATATACTAGATGCAAGTTTTCTTATTTCATGCTATGTTTTCCATTAAGTATACTAATGAGGCATACGATATGATATTATGCATGTTTTCAAACCTTACATCGAATATAGATGTAATGGTATTAAAAATGTTGAGACGTAATATATGCATATGATAGATGCATGCAAGTTTTCAAACCCTCTTTGTAAACTATTGTTTTGATGATATAATACATGTTTTGAAAGCATGCTTAGAGTAAAAGGCATGAAATGCTATAAACAGTTTTATGATATATATACGATGCCTGTATGTTGTTGAACAACTGCATATGGTATGATTTCCAAATGTAATTGGATTTGGAGTATGAGATATATGTACGTTTTCCTGAGTTCAAATTGATACATATGATGATTTAAGTTGGACTTATAAGCTATGGATATAGTAATATTTTGGAGTTGATGTGCTAAGAAAAACCCTCAGTAGGGGGAATATACTCTGCATTTATACTATGGACCGGGAATGGTATCAGTTGTTATCTAGAGATATATTATATATTCTCTATATTTATTTTACATACTAAGAATGGTATCAGTTGCTATCTAAGGTTATTTTATTGTGTTATTACAATTAATCTCGATAAGTGGTTTACAAATTAAAGATCATTTGGAGTTTAATCTATTAAGGGTATATTTTAAATATATGATGAATAGTTCTTATCTACCCTTTTTGATAAGAAAGTACTTGAGAATTATTTCTAAATAAATATTCTTTATTAAATATAGTTTGATTTAATTATTTAAAGCCCTACTTCTTAAGGAAGTATTTTGTGAAAACTATTTTTAAACCCTAGATAGCTAATAAAGTTTATTCAGACAATTATAAATATAATTAGAGAAGGTTCCCAAAACTATTTCCCGTTTAAGTCTATATTCAGAAAGACTTAAATGTTCGCTCAAACTTCAAAGATACATGGAACCTTTCTCAAGATTTTATGGTTGTTTCAAGTGGACTGCCCGGTCCTAAATCTTTTAAATCAATGAATTTATCAGTCTGGTTTACTACCATCAAAATGATTTTGATTACTTCCTCAAGATTCGAGGGGTAAGATCAGTGGAATTAGTTGCATCCATTAACAAGCGTCAGCTTGGGAAATATGGGTGAATTTTCCTTTCCAACCAGATATGACTACTTTGTGGAGTTGTATTCTTGGGAAAAAGGGAAAGGAACTTCATGTTTCAGTGTTATGGATTTACTCGAACTTGGAGAATGTGTGAGGGACTGAGTAGCGCCGGTCCCCTAAGGGAATTACAATATGGCCGACGGACTGGTGAACGGGTCTGTTCTTCCCTTAGTTTATCAGAAATTGCCCGACCGTAGGAAAAGGAGAGCAACAGGCCGACGGACTGGTGAAACGGGTCTGTTCTTCCTCATAGGAGAGTACCAGGCCGACGGACTGGTGAAACGGGTCTGTACTTCCTGCCTACAACCGATTGGCGGGGAGGTAGGTCAGTCAGATACTGCCTATTCTTCCCTTCTACGTAGAAAAAGATCAGGGGGATACAGCTTGCGACTGATCATCGTAGGGGTATCCTTGGCGCCCAGAATCTCCAGTTACAGTTCAACATCCATGAAAGAGCATGTTTCATGCAAGATTTCAGAAAAAAGAAAGTTTGTTCCAGTTATTCAGTTTCATGAAAGTTTTCAAAGAAAGATAGTTTGTTCCAGTTATTCAGTTTCATGAAAGTTTTCAAAGAAAGATAGTTTATTCCAGTTATTCAGTTTTCCTGAAAGTTTTCAGAAAGGTTACTCAAGAGTAATCCAGTATGTTCCAGTATATGAGCTTATAAGAAAGAGCATGAATTTACGAAAAGTATATGATTTTATCTACAGGATATACGTGATCAGATGAGTTTAGAAAATGAATTGGAAATAAATTTACATTGTTTTATTTCCAGATTATATATGAAGTAAACGTTTCCTATGGAAACCTTATATTGGATTTTCCTTATAACTTCATCTTTTAAGTTATATGTTGATAGTCTGCTTATATTTATATAGCAGATATTTTACGGAAAGGATATACTGAGGTACCTTGTTATTTCATCTTTTATACTATACTAGAACTTTGTTCATAGTATGAATGTCGAAAGTTTGCAGAATATTATGGAGATGATATTTGAAATACAACAATGGTATTTTTGGAATACATTCCGATAAGGAAATGATTTCAGTATCAAGATATTTTGACAAATTATTGTCGCATACCCGCTTTATTTCTGGGTTGAATAAAAGGGCAGAATTATGCCATACTTTCATTACCTTGCTGAGCTATCGCTCACTCTTGCTATTATTTTATATATATTATATAGCAGCGAAGCAGGATGCCAATGGGACGGCACGTACCTCGCAAGGCGTTTCCATTAAGCAGTTTCTAGCAGCGATCCCGAGAGTAGTACGAACCAATCGAATCAGGCTACGGCTTTTGGTATTCAACTTATGTATAGGCATGAATAGTATTAGAGGATTGTGAGCATCAGAAGGCTAAGTTGGTAAGGTAACAATACTTAGAAATTGTATCAGTAACAGATTCAAAAGACATTTGGGTATTGTAATAAAAGTTATTTATTCCGCAGTTGTTGTATTGTGTCGTTTCTGAGACTCTAACCTGTGTGTGTGTGTGTGTGTGTGACATATGTTGTGGGGTCATGAACAGGTGAATTATGAATGGTGTGAGTAATACAGGTAAGGCAAGGAATACATGGATTGTGACAACCCTAGATCCCTGACCCCGGATTTGGGGCTGTTACAACTCATCACTAACGGAAAAGACTGGGCAGACACTTCAGATTCTGATGAAGATGTTAGCTATGCTCTTATGGCAACTGTTGAAAATGAATCTGAAACATATGAGAATAAGGGCATAAGGGAAAGCACCCTAGTCTTGGATAGTGGATGTTCAGGACACATGACTGGAAATAAAGCCCTGCTATCAGACTATGAGGAGAAGGCTGGCCCAAAAGTTTCCTATGGAGATGGCAACATAGGACGTACTATGGGATATGGCAATATCAATCTTGGAAGTGTCATCATCACAAATGTAGCTCTTGTCCCAGGACTCAAGCATGATCTGCTATCTGTGAGTCAAATCTGTGACATAGGATATCATGTAGATTTTCAACCTGAATACTGTGAGGTTGTTTGTAAATCTACAGGTAAAGTTGTTCTAGTTGGACACAGACGTAACAATATCTATGAAGCAAGTTTGGTAACAAACTCTGAAGGAAAAGTTGTGTGTCTGTCTGCAAAAATGTCAAATGAAGAGAGTTGGAAATGGCATAAGAAGCTCTCTCACCTAAACTTGAACAACATCAATGAGCTAATTTGAAAAGATCTTGTAAGGGGACTTCCAAAGTTAATACTCAGATTAGATGGTCTGTGTGATTTTTGTCAAAAGGCCAAGCAAAGGAAGTCATCTTTCAAGAGTAAGTCTGAATCTTCAGTTGTGAATCCTTATCATCTTCTTCATGTTGATCTATTTGGTCCAGTCAATATAATGTCTCTTGGCAGAAACAAATATGCTCTTGTCATTGTTGATGAGTACACTAGGTACACTTGGGTGTATTTCTTAGCAAAGAAAGATGAAACTTCTTTAACTCTGATGGATCATGTAAAGCTACTGGACAAAGGATCACAGTATAAAGTGAAAATTATCAGGAGTGATAATGGTACTGAATTTAGAAATGCAATAATGGAAGAATTTTGCAAAGAAAGAGGAGTGAAGCAAGAATTTTCTGCACCAGGGACTCCACAGCAAAATGGTGTAGTTGAAAGAAAGAACAGAACCTTAATCGAAGCTGCCAGAACAATGCTTGAAGAAGCAAAATTGCCAACTTATTTCTGGGCAGAAGCTGTTCAAACTGCTTGTTTTACTCAGAATGCAACACTGATCAACAGGCATGGGAAAACACCATATGAGATGGTGAAATAAAAGAAGCCAAATTTGAAATATTTTCATATTTTTGGATGCAAGTGCTTTGTGTTGAAAACTCATCCGGAACAGTTGACCAAGTTTGACTTAAAAGCTGATGAAGGAATTTTTGTTGGATACCCACTGTCAACTAAAGCATTCAGAGTCTACAATCTGAGAACTAAAGTGATCATGGAATCTATACATGTGTCATTTGATGACAAGAAAATAACTGGAATAGAAAATGAAGAATATCATGATCAACTTCGCCTTGAAAATAAAGATCTAAACTCTGATGACATAAACTCTCATGAAGCAAATCCAACAAACTCTGACGAAGCATACTTTGAACCTCTACTGGTAAACACTGAGGAAGTTTCTCTGACAGAACAAAATAGAGAACCAGTTGAGGGGGAGCGTGAAGATACTTCAGAAACTTCTCAAAATGATGACTCAAATTCTGAAAACGAGTCAGCTGAAGAATCAAATAGAAACTCTGTGTCAAATTCTGAAAGTTCAAATACTGAACAGTCCAATTCAGGGGGAGCCTCAGAGAATGCAAATGGTCAAGAAGAAAATCGGGAGAGCATGGATCGAGGGGGAGGATCTAATAATGATAATAGAAGCCAATTACCTACAGCAAGAAGGTGGACACAAGCTCACACACCTGACTTGATAATTGGAGATCCAGAAGCTAGTGTGAGAACTAGAAGTGCTACAACTAATGAATGTCTGTTTCATGCATTCTTGTCTCAAACTGAGCCCAAGAAAGTGGAAGAAGCTCTTCAAGATGCTAACTGGATAACAGCTATGCAGGAAGAGTTAAATGAATTTGAAAGGAATGAAGTATGGACTCTTGTACCAAGACCTAAAAACAGATCTATTGTTGGTACAAAGTGGGTTTTCAGAAACAAAACAGACAGTGATGGAGTGATTACAAGGAATAAAGCTAGACTTGTGGCTAAAGGCTATTCACAGCAGGAAGGAATTGACTATGATGAAACCTTTGCTCCGGTTGCAAGATTGGAGGCCATAAGGATTTTTCTAGCATATGCTGCTCACAAAAAGTTCAAAGTCTTTCAGATGGATGTGAAAAGTGCTTTTCTCAATGGGAAACTTGAAGAAGAAGTCTTTGTTGAACAACCACCTGGATTTATGGATCCCAAACATCCAGATTATGTCTACAGGATTGACAAAGCTCTTTATGGACTAAAGCAAGCACCTAGAGCATGGTATGAAACTCTGGCTCAATTTCTTTTAGAAAGTGGGTTCACTAGAGGTACAATTGATAAAACCTTGTTTTATTTCAACATTGGTAATGATCTGCTTTTAGTTCAAATCTATGTGGATGACATAATCTTTGGGTCTACTAATGATAAACTCTGTAAGAAGTTTGCAAAGCTAATGCAGTCAAGATATCAAATGAGCATGATGGGAGAGCTTAGTTATTTTCTAGGCTTACAAGTAAAGCAAACAGATGATGGGATTTTTATCAATCAAGCAAAATATACCAGAAATCTTCTCAAGAAATTTGGTATGCTTGATAGTTCATCTGCAACAACTCCTATGGCAACTGTAAAAAAGCTAGACAAAGACACAGGAGCCTCAGTAGATATGACAAACTACAGAGGGATGATAGGGTCTCTTCTTTATCTAACTGTAAGTAGACCAGACATCATGTATGCAACTTGCCTTTGTGCAAGATTTCAAGCAGATCCCAGAGAGCCTCATCTAACAGCTGTGAATAGAATTTTCAAATATCTCAAAGGAACCATAACTCTTGGTTTGTGGTATCCTAGAGAATCAGAGTTTAAATTAATTGGTTACTCTGATGCAGATTTTGCAGGCTGTAAGATTGATAGAAAGAGCACAAGTGGAAGCTGTCAATTTTTAGGTGACAGATTAGTTTCTTGGTACAGAAAGAAACAAAAGTCAATTTCCACATCCACAGCAGAAGCAGAGTATATTGATGCTGGTAGCTGTTGTGCACAGATTTTGTGGATGAAGAATCAATTGCTGGATTATGGATTAAGGTACTCTAAAATACCTATTTTCTGTGATAATCAAAGTGCTATTGCTATGACAGGTAACCCAGTACAACATTCCATGACCAAGCACATCAGCATAAGGTATCATTTTATCAGGGAACATGTGGAGTAGGAGATATTGAGCTTCATTTTGTGTCTACAGAACAACAGCTTGCAGATATCTTCACCAAACCTTTGAGTGAAGCTACATTTACAAGACTGGTAAATGAACTAGGAATGGTCTCTGGTTCTGACTAGAGATACTGGTTAGACTCAAAATTTACTCTTTTGTGATATGTTGCTCATGTTTTTCTGCATATGTTAACTGTTATTCAAATCATGTTGATAAACTCTGGAAGCATACTCTGATGATAAACTCTGATGTTAATCTTTGATTGTGAAATTGTCTGAATCATATGGACCGATGAAGAAAATTGTAGGAAGCATGATTCTCAGTAAGTAATCTTAAATCCATCTAAGTTATATATGATCTAATCTCAAATGTGTGCAGAAACTTAACACAGCATGATACTGTCTCAATATTTATAACATCTCTTAGTTTATTGGTTCTATTCACTGAGTCTGTATTAGCTGTTTGCACTTTCTCTCATAAATTCTAAAAGTTTAAGATGTCACTTTAAACTCTTATATATTTTTACTTGATGAAATTTCACCCCTGATGCAAAATATGTACAAAAATGTACAAATTCCTTTGAGATCAAGTTGTGCCTAGGAAGATCCAAGACCTTATTGTGGGCATAAGGGCTAAAATTTGAAATTTTTGATTACTAGTCAAAAAGACTGGGACGATCCAGGAACTTATTGAAAAGATAAGGGCTAAAATTTCTAAGTTTTTGGTGACTAGAGCCAACCTCTGATTACTGGAAAAGAAAGAAAAAAAAAGTGAAAAATAATGAAGGGGGTGAAAACAATAGAAATATCCAATTGAAAGGATATAAGTGACAGAGTTTAGATGACATCAGAATTTATTTTAAATATGAAAGTTTGGGCAACCAGTTTTTACTGATTTAGTTTGTGGATTTTTATGCACTTTGAGATGCTCTCAATATTTATATTCAGTAAACTCTGCTATACACACACAAAAATCACAACTGTGCATTTTGGGAAAAGAGATTATTAATAAAGTTGGAGAATTGATAAACACTGATGAACTGTGTACTCTACGACCGAGGTAATTTATTTTTAATCTCCGATGATTAAAATAAATATGTGGTTCAGACATTTCCAAATTTAAGGAGGAACATTATTTTTGAATATAGAGAGTATGATTGATAATGGGTTGTTTAAGTTTTGAAAATGATAAAAGATGTATTGAAAATAGGCGGTAATTATTGTTCTTTTTACTGCGCATGCGCATTGGAAACTGCCAATTACTGCTGTCAGTCACTGCATGTGTGCCACGTGTCCCACTCACACGTTTCACGGAGTAAAATAGTTATGTGTATTGATTAGAAACTGTTCAGTTTTTAATTTTTAATTTTGTATTAATATACAATACACATATTTTTTTAAACTTTTCACAACTTACTCCAATTCAAACTTTACTATCACACACACATTTTCTCAAACACTCTTACTGCAAACTTTCTCAAATACTCTCTAAGCCATTCTCTGTTTATTTCTTAATCGTACTAATGGCTTCTACTGATTTTGTCTCTTCTGGGCTTGAATTTGTTCCAAATAACTATGTTGCTCCTTTGATTAATGAGAACACACCGGAGGCGTTTCATTTTATGCAGAACTTTCTTGCCCAATCTCCCATTGGGCGTGCTCTTGTAGAACCACAGAAGCTTTCTGTGTCGCAAATCAAAAGCTTCTGGGAAACTGGTGTCTATGATGATGGTGGTGATTCTGGAACACCATCCATTGTTTTTGAGTTTCAAGAAACAGAGTATGTCATTACTCCTGGTACTGTTCGTGCTGCAATAGGATTTGATGATCATACTGCTGACACCATTGATGTTGGTGATGCTGAGTTGGTGAGGATGATGAGGGAGATAGGCTATGGTGGATCTTTGACCAAGATAGGTCAATTGAAGCGACCGTTTTTGAGGAAAGAGTGGAGCTTTTTCTTCGATTGTATCACAAGAACGTTCGGGAAGAAGTGCACCAACTGGGATGCGATACCCACTGACAGTCTCCAAATTGGGTATTCTCTTATCTATGGTACTCATTTTGATTTTGGTAGGCTAGTTCTTATTAACATGGGTGAAAAGATGACTGAAAATAGGGGAGTAGTTTACTTTGCTAGGTTTTGTCAGCTTTTATTTTCTGCCTGTGTTAGTGGGGTAGACATTCTTGATGAAGATGTTATTCCTTGTTTTAAATTACACAAGCGAATATTCTCTGATCTTGTCAACAAGGATGTAAAGAAGGGTAATGTAGGTGATCTTTTACTGCCTGCATTAGTGCAACAGTTTTTGGATGATTCCATCCAAGCAGACCAACAACCAGAACCTCTAAACACTGAAATTCCTCCATCCACGTCACAACCAATCCAGAAAAGTGGCAGAGTCAAACACAGGGCTGTTAAACCAGCAAAGTCTGTTAAGCCAGCTACTGAGGTTGGGGTATCTAAAACTTCTGTGTCAAACTCTGTTGGACCTTCCAAGAAAAGGAGAGCAAAGAGGCCTCGTTCTGATGATAAGGATGATACTGAAACTCTCAATCAAAGAAGAAGAAGATTGATTGCTAACTATCTTTTTGATGAGTTAGAAGCTGAAGCTGTTCCAGCAACTGAACAGAATGAAGCTCCTGCAACTGATGTAAATGTTGAAACTACTGTGCCTATAGAGGACAGAGTAAATTCTGATGAAGCTCCTGAGATGTTAATTGAACCAATATTGGAGATGAATAATGAAGAAGAGTTTGAAGCACATCCTGCTATCAGTGTTTGTGACACTGAGGATGTGGCAGCTGATCAAGCCACTCTAGTAATTGAAGAGTCTATGGCAACTCAAACAGAGATTCTCTCTGTCACCAATCAAGTTCTTGAAGTTGGTGATGAGGTTGATCAGGCAGCAAAATCTGTCTCTTCTGAGAAGATTGTTGAAACTGCTGTGGAAAAGATGAATGAAGCTACAGCAGAAGAAGAAGTTGTTGTTGCAGTTCCTGTTGAAGCTGCACAGTTAAATACTGAAGTTACTGCAGAGAATATCATTGAAGAAGCTGCAGAAAATGTTGATGAAGGAAGAGTTGATTCTGATGATAATACTTCTGTACATTCTATTCATGCAGACTCTGGAATCAATATTGCACTTTCAGACTCTGATGAACCTTTTCTAAGGGATCCAACTGCAGAGTCTATCAAACAAAATCAACATGCAACTGAAGCTCATTACAGAGAAATGCATTATGCAAATTGGTCAGGGGCCGATTGTATTTTCTCTACTCAAAGGACTGTTGATTTTGTTAATAAGTCTGCTAAAGAGATTTCCAATCCTGAGCAGTTGACACATTTTAAGGCTACAATTGTTCAAGTCAAATCATTGCACAATCGCTTTGATGAGACTCACAAAGCTGTCATTGGATTGAGTAATGATATTGCTACTAAAGAATTGGCCTTGGGGAATGATAGAGTTAAAGTTTCCTCTATGATCAAGGATCAACTAGAAATCAAGCAAAGGCTAACCAAAGTTGAGAGCAATCAAGCTGACATGTCAACAAAGATTGATTCAATTGCTGCATCTTTGGAGTTGCTGACATCAGTACTTATTCCTGATGATGTCAAAAAGGGGGAGAGAGTTCCTAAATACAAATGCAAAAGGGCTCCAACTCTGAGACGGAGGGATGATGCAACTGATGGTGGAAGCAAAGAATCAGAGAAAAGGTCAAAATCTATTCAAGAGCAAGGGAGACTTAGGTCAAACTCTGCTAAGTTGACAAACTCTGAAAGAGTAAACTCTGGTAGTCAATCTGGTGCTGCTCAATCTTCTTCAAGACTTAAAAGTCTAGCTATTTCAGCTAATACAATTACTGATGAAGAGATTGCTACTAAACTCTTTTTGGAAGAACATGGTGGTGAAGCCACAGTTGAAGACATTGATGCTGAATTGCAGATTCTTGCTGAAGAGCATAAGAAGAATGTTGAAGCTGGAATTTATAAGAAGGCTGCCAAGGCTCCTAAGAAAAAGGAACACGGAATTTCTATTAGAGAGAATATAAATTCTGAACAGAGTTTACAATACTCAAGGAGGCCTGTTGGAGCAAATACTGATAAAGGGAAAGGAAAAATAATTGAAGAACCCAAGTTATCAAAGAAGGCTTATTCAATCTCTGACATTGCTCAAGTTGAATTAAGACCTAATCAATCAACCACTAACGTTGCTCAAGTTCATGATTCTGTTAAAGTTGTGACAACCTCTGACACTGCTCAAGTTGGACAAACTCAATTGATATCTTCACAACTCCAAGGTACTTTTCGAAGACCATCTAAAGATGAAACTCTGAAGCCAGAAAATGTGAACATTCTACAAAGTAGAACTGTGTTAGGAAAGGAATCCTATGATAGATCTAGTTTGGGATCACATAGAGAGAGAAGAATAAATAACAGTCCTTTAGATCATACATCTCTGACAGAACCCGGTGTTGGGGTAACTCAAGAAAGCCTTGACAAGTTAGAGTCTGTTCAGATGATCTATCACAGAGGAATCAAAAAGGAGTTTCTGTTATATTTTATGGCTGATGGAAGAGTTTATAGAGTTGGAGAAGCTGACATTCATCTAAAATTATGGGAAGAGCTGGAGTATGTTTTATATCTGCTAAAAGTGAAAAATCAAAGTACTCACAATGCTGCTCAAGTTTTAAGAGAGAGAATGATGAAGTCTATAGTTTTGTGTGGAGCCAAAATTTCAAGTGCATATATTCCTAAGTACAGAAATTACCATGGAAATCTGGTAGAAATGAAGAGAAACAGTGCTAAATTCAGAACAACACTTGGTATTAAAGTTTTGGAATTCAATTTGGAATCAGACAAGTCTTGCTATATCAGGCTTGGAAATGAGATGAATAAAAACAGCATATATTCTCTGAGGGCTGCCATATATCAGACTGGTGAAAAAGACCCAGAACTTAAGGAGCTGAAAGAGATTATGACTGCTGAACTAGAAAGAGCTGAAAGAAGACTTCTAACAGATTATCTCAAGACAGTGCCTGACATTGAGGAAATTAAGTAAAGACTGTCTGTAAGTTTTTAAAGTTTTCTGTTCTAAGTAAAAGTTAAACTCTGTTATGTTATAAACACTGCATTTGTTATATGTTTTGACATCATCAATTATCTTTTAAACTTGTACATTTTTGTTATGCACAAGTTGGGGGAGATTGTTAGATATAATTGCTGATGATTGTTTATCAGTGTTTAAGTAACATGTACTCACCAGAGTTTATACTAGAAGCCAGTCAGAGTTTGTTAAAGTCTGACGGGGTGAAAGTTTGCTGAAGCTGTCGGTGCTAATATGAAGATTCTAGAAGCAATATATCTTGAAGATGGAAAGAAGCAAGATATATTGAGATAGCTAAGGAAACGGAACAGAAGACAGAAGCAATCCTAATTTGATATAAATTGTACAGCTAATTTGTAGGAATATCAATTAGAGATTGAATCTATGTAGCTGTGTACTATATAAACACAGATAGGTTAACCCTAAAAGGGATGCGAATACTGAATACATTATTCTTGTAACCTAGCAGCTCTCTGTGATATTTTTACATCACTGAGAGAAGAGTTATTTAAATATAATTCAGTTTATTGTTCATAAACAATGTTCTTTATTGTTATTCTCATACATATCTTGATTATATTGTGTAGCCACAGATCCAGAATACCTTGATAGAATCTATGATGGTCCTCATATGCCAACTAAACTGTCTCCTGTAGTTGCTGGTCAAGAACAAAAGACTGTTCCGAAGGAAAAGAAAGATATGACTCCCGAGGACATCTCATCAATTGCGAAGGATGCAAAAGTTAGACATCTTCTTCATAGTGCCTTAGATAATGTCATGTCTAACAGAGTTATTGGTTGCAAAACTGCCAAAGAAATCTGGGATGCTTTAGAAGTCAGGTGTCAAGGAACAAGTGCTATAAAGAAGAACAAGAAGACTATTTTAACACAGGAGTATGAACACTTTGACTCTAGATCTGATGAAACTCTGACAGATACATATGACAGATTCTGTAAATTGTTAAATGATTTGTCTCTTGTTGATAAATAATATGATCTTGAAGAGTCAAATCTCAAGTTTCTACTATCTCTACCTGAAAAATGGGATTTAAAGGCAACAACAATAAGTGATAATTATGATCTTGTAGAAACAGATCTTGATGAAATTTATGGGTTGCTTAAAACTCATGAACTTGAGATAGAACAAAGAAACAAAAGATCTGGAAAGAAGACAAAATCTGTAGCTCTCAAAGTTGAAGAAAAACTCATGAAGAAAGAAACATCAAAGAAGAAAGCTAAGGGAAAAGCTTTGGTCATAAACTCTGAAAGTGAGTCATCAAACTCTGATGGTGATTCAAACTCTGTTGCTTCTTCTGAATCTGAGGATGATGAAGAACAAATGATGCAAATGGCTGCTTTGATGGTGAAAACCTTCAAGAAGATGGGTTTTAAGAACTTCAAGAAGGGAAAAAGATTCTCAAGAAAAGATTCAAACTCTGAAAGAAAGAGTTTCAGAAAGTCTGAAGGAAGGGATACCAAGTATGGAAAGAAAGACAAGTCTGAGATCCAGTGCTACAAGTGTAAAGAGATGGGTCATTATGCTCTAGAGTGCAAGAAAGGAAAATCTGAGAAAGCACTCATCACTAACGGAAAAGACTGGGCAGACACTTCAGATTCTGATGAAGATGTTAGCTATGCTCTTATGGTAACTGTTGAAAATGAATCTGAAACATCTGAGAATAAGGTACCTCTAACAACTTATGCTTATGATATTGATAATATATCTGAATTGAGAATTTATCTTAAAAGCATACATGTTAGTTATAGAGATCAGACTTTAGAAAATGAGAGAATTAAAACTGAGAATCTTAAGCTTAAAGATAGAAATAAATTTCTTGAAGAAGAGCTTGTTAACATGCAACAAGTTCAAAAGGAAAGAGATGATGTTGTTTATGTTGAGCAAGAGTTGTTAAAGAGATTTAGACAACTAGAATCTGATTTGGAAAAAGAGAGGAATGTAATTAAAACCTGGACTAATTCTGGAAAAGACACACATCAAGTTTTTCAAACAGATACAGTTGGGTTAGGTTACTGTGAGGAAGATGAACTTAGGTTTAAAGATAAAGTTAAAGTTAAACCACAACTTAAACTTGTGAAATTTGTTTCTGAATCTAGTAAGAAAACCTCTGTACTTGAAGCAGAAGCTGTTAAAGAATCAGTAAAAACTTGTGTTAAACATGTGAATGTTGGTTTAATGACAGAGAAACAATTCAAGTATAAGCTCAAAGAGGTAAAGTCTGTTGAAAAACAGAAAGTGTCCAGGAAGAATAGGAATGTAAAAGTAGGCATTAATAAAAGAAATGATTATCTGCCTAATACTGATGCTCCTAGAAAGACATGTCATAGTTGTGGTAGTACTAACCATCTTGCAAGTTTCTGCACGAAAAACAAAGATATTAATTCTTTACCCTCCAAGTCTGGAGTGAAGAATGATTTTGTTAGGGTTAGACCACAGACTTTATGCACACACTGTGGGAGCACTTGGCATTCCATTTATACTTGTAAGAGCTATCATGCCATTTATCACAACTATTATGAGTTAAAACCCAACTTGAAATGGGTTAGAGCAAACTCTGCAAGTGTAAAGTCTGACACAGTTAGCTCAAACTCTGTTGAAAATTTTTCCGCTGCAAAAGCTAACCATGTTAAGAAAGCAAAAGGATCCAAGCAAGTCTGGATCCTTAAATCTAACTCTTTGTAATTGTTTGTGATTGCAGGGCATAAGGGAAAGCACCCTAGTCTTAGACAGTGGATGTTCAGGACATATGACTGGAAATAAAGCCCTGCTATCAGACTATGAGGAGAAGGCTGGCCCAAAAGTTTCCTATGGAGATGGCAACATAGGACGTACTATGGGATATGGCAATATCAATCTTGGAAGTGTCATCATCACAAATGTAGCTCTTGTCCTAGGACTCAAGCATGATCTGCTATCTGTGAGTCAAATTTGTGACAGAGGATATCATGTAGATTTTCAACCTGAATATTGTGAGGTTGTTTGTAAATCTACAGGTAAATTTATTCTAGTTGGACACAGACGTAACAATATCTATGAAGCAAGTTTGGTAACAAACTCTGAAGGAAAAGCTGTGTGTCTGTCTACAAAAATGTCAAATGAAGAGAGTTGGAAATGGCATAAGAAGCTCTCTCACCTAAACTTGAACAACATCAATGAGCTAATTCGAAAAGATCTTGTAAGGGGACTTCCAAAGTTAATACTCAGCTTAGATGGTCTGTGTGATTCTTGTCAAAAGGCCAAGCAAAGGAAGTCATCTTTCAAGAGTAAGTCTGAATCTTCAGTTGTGAATCCTTATCATCTTCTTCATGTTGATCTATTTGGTCCAGTCAATATAATGTCTCTTGGCAGAAAGAAATATGCTCTTGTCACTGTTGATGAGTACACTAGGTACACTTGGGTGTATTTCTTAGCAAAGAAGGATGAAACTGCTTTAACTCTGATGGATCATGTAAAGCTAATGGACAAAGGATCACATTATAAAGTGAAAATTATCAGGAGTGATAATGGTACTGAATTCAGAAATGCAATAATGGAAGAATTTTGCAAAGAAAGAGGAGTGAAGCAAGAATTTTCTGCACCAGGGACTCCACAGCAAAATGGTGTAGTTGAAAGAAAGAACAGAACCTTAATCGAAGCTGCCAGAACAATGCTTGAAGAAGAAAAATTGCCAACTTATTTCTGGGAAGAAGTTGTTCAAACTGCTTGTTTTACTCAGAATGCAACACTGATCAACAGGCATGGGAAAACACCATATGAGATGGTGAAATAAAAGAAGCCAAATTTGAAATATTTTCATATTTTTGGATGCAAGTGCTTTGTGTTGAAAACTCATCCTGAACAGTTGACCAAGTTTGACTTAAAAGCTGATGAAGGAATTTTTGTTGGATACCCACTGTCAACTAAAGCATTCAGAGTCTACAATCTGAGAACTAAAGTGATCATGGAATCTATACATGTGTCATTTGATGACAAGAAAATAACTGGAATAGAAGATGAAGAATATCATGATCAACTTCGCCTTGAAAATAAAGATCTAAACTCTGATGACATAAACTCTGATGAAGCAAATCCAACAAACTCTGACGAAGCATACTTTGAACCTCTACTGGTAAACACTGAGGAAGTTTCTCTGACAGAACAAAATAGAGAACCAGTTGAGGGGGAGCGTGAAGATACTTCAGAAACTTCTCAAAATGATGACTCAAATTCTGAAAATGAGTCAGCTGAAGAATCAAATAGAAACTCTGTGTCAAATTCTGAAAGTTCAAATACTGAACAGTCCAATTCAGGGGGAGCCTCAGAGAATGCAAATGGTCAAGAAGAAAATCGGGAGAGCATGGATCGAGGGGGAGGATCTAATAATGATAATAGAAGCCAATTACCTACAGCAAGAAGGTGGACACAAGCTCACACACCTGACTTGATAATTGGAGATCCAGAAGCTAGTGTGAGAACTAGAAGTGCTACAACTAATGAATGTCTGTTTCATGCATTCTTGTCTCAAACTGAGCCCAAGAAAGTGGAAGAAGCTCTTCAAGATGCTAACTGGATAACAGCTATGCAGGAAGAGTTAAATGAATTTGAAAGGAATGAAGTATGGACTCTTGTACCAAGACCTAAAAACAGATCTATTGTTGGTACAAAGTGGGTTTTCAGAAACAAAACAGACAGTGATGGAGTGATTACAAGGAATAAAGCTAGACTTGTGGCTAAAGGCTATTCACAGCAGGAAGGAATTGACTATGATGAAACCTTTGCCCCGGTTGCAAGATTGGAGGCCATAAGGATTTTTCTAGCATATGCTGCTCACAAAAAGTTCAAAGTCTTTCAGATGGATGTGAAAAGTGCTTTTCTCAATGGGAAACTTGAAGAAGAAGTCTTTGTTGAACAACCACCTGGATTTGTGGATCCCAAACATCCAGATTATGTCTACAGGCTTGACAAAGCTCTTTATGGACTAAAGCAAGCACCTAGAGCATGGTATGAAACTCTGGCTCAATTTCTTTTAGAAAGTGGGTTCACTAGAGGTACAATTGATAAAACCTTGTTCTATTTCAACATTGGTAATGATCTGCTTTTAGTTCAAATCTATGTGGATGACATAATCTTTGGGTCTACTAATGATAAACTCTGTAAGAAGTTTGCAAATCTAATGCAGTCAAGATATCAAATGAGCATGATGGGAGAGCTTAGTTATTTTCTAGGCTTACAAGTAAAGCAAACAGATGATGGGATTTTTATCAATCAAGCAAAATATACCAGAAATCTTCTCAAGAAATTTGGTATGCTTGATAGTTCATCTGCAACAACTCCTATGGCAACTGCAAAAAAGCTAGACAAAGACACAGGAGCCTCAGTAGATATGACAAATTACAGAGGGATGATAGGGTCTCTTCTTTATCTAACTGCAAGTAGACCAGACATCATGTATGCAACTTGCCTTTGTGCAAGATTTCAAGCAGATCCCAGAGAGCCTCATCTAACAGCTGTGAATAGAATTTTCAAATATCTCAAAGGAACCATAACTCTTGGTTTGTGGTATCCTAGAGAATCAGAGTTTAAATTAATTGGTTACTCTGATGCAGATTTTGCAGGCTGTAAGATTGATAGAAAGAGCACAAGTGGAAGCTGTCAATTTTTAGGTGACAGATTAGTTTCTTGGTACAGAAAGAAACAAAAGTCAATTTCCACATCCACAGCAGAAGCAGAGTATATTGCTGCTGGTAGCTGTTGTGCACAGATTTTGTGGATGAAGAATCAATTGCTGGATTATGGATTAAGGTACTCTAAAATACCTATTTTCTGTGATAATCAAAGTGCTATTGCTATGACAGGTAACCCAGTACAGCATTCCATGACCAAGCACATCAGCATAAGGTATCATTTTATCAGGGAACATGTGGAGGAAGGAGATATTGAGCTTCATTTTGTGTCTACAGAACAACAGCTTGCAGATATCTTCACCAAACCTTTGAGTGAAGCTACATTTACAAGACTGGTAAATGAACTAGGAATGGTCTCTGGTTCTGACTAGAGATACTGGTTAGACTCAAAATTTACTCTTTTGTGATATGTTGCTCATGTTTTTCTGCATATGTTAACTGTTATTCAAAACATGTTGATAAACTCTGGAAGCATACTCTGATGATAAACTCTGATGTTAATCTTTGATTGTGAAATTGTCTGAATCATATGGACCGATGAAGAAAATTGTATGAAGCATGATTCTCAGTAAGTAATCTTGAATCCATCTAAGTTATATATGATCTAATCTCAAATGTGTGCAGAAACTTAACACAACATGATACTGTTTCAATATTTATAGCATCTCTTAGTTTATTGGTTCTATTCACTGAGTCTGTATTATCTGTTTGCACTTTCTCTCATAAATTCTAAAAGTTTAAGATGTCTGTTTAAACTCTTATATATTTTTACTTGATGAAATTTCACCCCTGATGCAAAATATGTACAAAAATGTACAAATTCCTTTGAGATCAAGTTGTGCCTAGGAAGATCCAAGACCTTATTGTGGGCATAAGGGCTAAAATTTGAAATTTTTGGTGACTAGTCAAAAAGACTGGGACGATCCAGGAACTTATTGAAAAGATAAAGGCTAAAATTTCTAAGTTTTTGGTGACTAGAGCCAACCTCTGATTACTGGAAAAGAAAAAAAAAGTGAAAAATAATGAAGGGGGTGAAAACAATAGAAATATCCAATTGAAAGGATATAAGTGACAGAGTTTAGATGACATCAGAATTTATTTTAAATATGAGAGTTTGGGCAACCAGTTTTTACTGATTTAGTTTGTGGATTTTTATGCACTTTGAGATGCTCTCAATATTTATATTCAGTAAACTCTGCTATACACACACAAAAATCACAACTGTGCATTTTGGGAAAAGAGATTATTAATAAAGTTGGAGAATTGATAAACATTGATGAACTGTGTACTCTACGACCGAGGTAATTTATTTTTAATCTCTGATGATTAAAATAAATATGTGGTTCAAACATTTTGAAATTTAAGGAGGAACATTATTTTTGAATATAGAGAGTATGATTGATAATGGGTTGTTGAAGTTTTGAAAATGATAAAAGATGTCTTGAAAATAGGCGGTAATTATTGTTCTTTTTACTGCGCATGCGCATTGGAAACTGCCAATTACTGCTGTCAGTCACTGCTTTTGTCTCTTCTGGGCTTGAATTTGTTCCAAATAACTATGCTGCTCCTTTGATTAATGAGAACACACCGGAGGCGTTTCATTTTATGCAGAACTTTCTTGCCCAATCTCCCATTGGGCGTGCTCTTGTAGAACCACAGAAGCTTTCTATGTCGCAAATCAAAAGCTTCTTGGAAACTGGTGTCTATGATGATGGTGGTGATTCTGGAACACCATCAATTGTTTTTGAGTTTCAAGAAACAGAGTATGTCATTACTCCTGGTACTGTTCGTGCTGCAATGGGATTTGATGATCATACTGCTTACACCATTGATGTTGGTGATGCTGAGTTGGTGAGGATGATGAGGGAGATAGGCTATGGTGGATCTTTGACCAAGATAGGTCAATTGAAGCGACCGTTTTTGAGGAAAGAGTGGAGCTTTTTCTTCGATTGTATCACAAGAACGTTCGGGAAGAAGTGCACCAACTGGGATGCGATACCCACTGACAGTCTCCAAATTGGGTATTCTCTTATCTATGGTACTCATTTTGATTTTGGTAGGCTAGTTCTTATTAACATGGGTGAAAAGATGACTGAAAATAGGGGAGAAGTTTACTTTGCTAGGTTTTGTCTGCTTTTATTTTCTGCCTGTGTTAGTGGGGTAGACATTCTTGATGAAGATGTTATTCCTTGTTTTAAATTACACAAGCGAATATTCTCTGATCTTGTCAACAAGGATGTAAAGAAGGGTAATGTAGGTGATCTTTTACTGCCTGCATTAGTGCAACAGTTTTTGGATGATTCCATCCAAGCAGACCAACAACCAGAACCTCTAAACACTGAAATTCCTCCATCCACATCACAACCAATCCAGAAAAGTGGCATAGTCAAACACAGGGCTGTTAAACCAGCAAAGTCTGTTAAGCCAGCTACTGAGGTTGGGGTATCTAAAACTTCTGTGTCAAACTCTGTTGGACCTTCCAAGAAAAGGAGAGCAAAGAGACCTCGGTCTGATGATGAGGATGATACTGAAACTCTCAATCAAAGAAGAAGAAGATTGATTGCTAACTATCTTTTTGATGAGTTAGAAGCTGAAGCTGTTCCAACAACTGAACAGAATGAAGCTCCTGCAACTGATGTAAATGTTGAAACTACTGTGCCTATAGAGGACAGAGTAAATTCTGATGAAGCTCCTGAGGTGTTAATTGAACCAATATTGGAGATGAATAATGAAGAAGAGTTTGAAGCACATCCTGCTATCAGTGTTTGTGACACTGAGGATGTGGCAGCTGATCAAGCCACTCTGGTAATTGAAGAGTCTATGGCAACTCAAACAGAGATTCTCTCTGTCACCAATCAAGTTCTTGAAGTTGGTGATGAGGTTGATCAGGCAGCAAAATTTGTCTCTTCTGAGAAGATTGTTGAAACTGCTGTGGAAAAGATGAATGAAGCTACAGCAGAAGAAGAAGTTGTTGTTGCAGTTCCTGTTGAAGCTGCACAGTTAAATACTGAAGTTACTGCAGAGAATATCATTGAAGAAGCTGCAGAAAATGTTGATGAAGGAAGAGTTGATTCTGATGATAATACTTCTGTACATTCTATTCATGCAGACTCTGGAATCAATATTGCACTTTCAGACTCTGATGAACCTTTTCTAAGGGATCCAACTGCAGAGTCTATCAAAGAAAATCAACATGCAACTGAAGCTCATTACAGAGAAATGCATTATGCAAATTGGTCAGGGGCCGATTGTATTTTCTCTACTCAAAGGACTGTTGATTTTGTTAATAAGTCTGCTAAAGAGATTTCCAATCCTGAGCTGTTGACACATTTTAAGGCTACAATTGTTCAAGTCAAATCATTGCACAATCGCTTTGATGAGACTCGCAAATCTGTCATTGGATTGAGTAATGATATTGCTACTAAAGAATTGGCCTTGAGGAATGATAGAGTTAAAGTTTCCTCTATGATCAAGGATCAACTAGAAATCAAGCAAAGGCTAACCAAAGTTGAGAGCAATCAAGCTGAAATGTCAACAAAGATTGATTCAATTGCTGCATCTTTGGAGTTGCTGACATCAGTACTTATTCCTGATGATGTCAAAAAGGGGGAGAGAGTTCCTAAATACAAATGCAAAAGGGCTCCAACTCTGAGACGGAGGGATGATGCAACTGATGGTGGAAGCAAAGAATCAGAGAAAAGGTCAAAATCTATTCAAGAGCAAGGGAGACTTAGGTCAAACTCTGCTAAGTTGACAAACTCTGAAAGAGTAAACTCTGGTACTCAATCTGGTGTTGCTCAATCTTCTTCAAGACTTGAAAGTCTAGCTATTTCAGCTAATCCAATTACTGATGAAGAGATTGCTGCTAAACTCTTTTTGGAAGAACATGGTGGTGAAGCCACAGTTGAAGACATTGATGCTGAATTTCAGATTCTTGCTGAAGAGCATAAGAAGAATGTTGAAGCTGGAATTTATAAGAAGGATGCCAAGGCTCCTAGGAAAAAGGAACAAGGAATTTCTATTAGAGAGAATGTAAATTCTGAACAGAGTTTAAAATACTCAAGGAGGCCTGTTGGAGCAAATACTGATAAAGGGAAAGGAAAAATAATTGAAGAACCCAAGTTATCAAAGAAGGCTTATTCAATCTCTGACATTGCTCAAGTTGAATTAAGACCTAATCAATCAACCACTGACGTTGCTCAAGTTGATGATTCTGTTAAAGTTGTGACAACCTCTGACATTGCTCAAGTTGTACAAACTCAATTGATATCTTCACAACTCCAAGGTACTTTTCGAAGACCATCTAAAGATGAAACTCTGAAGCCAGAAAATGTGAACATTCTACAAAGTAGAACTGTGTTAGGAAAGGAATCCTATGATAGATCTGGTTTGGGATCACATAGAGAGAGAAGAATAAATAATAGTCCTTTAGATCATACATCTCTGGCAGAACCTGGTGTTGGGGTAACTCAAGAAAGCCTTGACAAGTTAGAGTATGTTCAGATGATCTATCACAGAGGAATCAAAAAGGAGTTTCTGTTATATTTTATGGCTGATGGAAGAGTTTATAGAGTTGGAGAAGCTGACATTCATCTAAAACTATGGGAAGAGCTGGAGTATGTTTTATATCTGCTAAAAGTGAAAAATCAAAGTACTCACAATGCTTCTCATGTTTTAAGAGAGAGAATGATGAAGTCTAAAGTTTTGTGTGGAGCCAAAATTTCAAGTGCATATATTCCTAAGTACAGAGATTACCATGGAAATCTGGTAGAAATGAAGAGAAACAGTGCTAAATTCAGAACAACACTTGGTATTAAAGTTTTGGAATTCAATTTGGAATCAGACAAGTCTTGCTATATCAGGCTTGGAAATGAGATGAATAAAAACAGCATATATTCTCTGAGGGCTGCCATATATCAGACTGGTGAAAAAGACCCAGAACTTAAGGAGCTGAAAGAGATTATGACTGCTGAACTAGAAAGAGCTGAAAGAAGACTTCTAACAGATTATCTCAAGACAGTGCCTGACATTGAGGAAATTAAGTAAAGACTGTCTGTAAGTTTTTAAAGTTTTCTGTTCTAAGTAAAAGTTAAACTCTGTTATGTTATAAACACTACATTTGTTATATGTTTTGACATCATCAATTATCTTTTAAACTTGTACATTTTTGTTATGCACAAGTTGGGGGAGATTGTTAGATATAATTGCTGATGATTGTTTATCAGTGTTTAAGTAACAGGTACTCATCAGAGTTTATACTAGAAGCCAGTCAGAGTTTGTTAAAGTCTGACGGGGTGAAAGTTTGCTGAAGCTGTCGGTGCTAATATGAAGATTCTAGAAGCAATATATCTTGAAGATGGAAAGAAGCAAGATATATTGAGATAGCTAAGGAAACGGAACAGAAGACAAAAGCAATCCTAATTTGATATAAATTGTATAGCTAATTTGTAGGAATATCAATTAGAGATTGAATCTATGTAGTTGTGTACTATATAAACACAGATAGGTTAACCCTAAAAGGGATGCGATTACTGAATACATTATTCTAGTAACCTAGCAGCTCTCTGTGATATTTTTACATCACTGAGAGAAGAGTTATTTAAATATAATTCAGTTTATTGTTCATAAACAGTGTTCTTTATTGTTATTCTCATACAGATCTTGATTATATTGTGTATTCGGCCTAACATTTAATGACTTATCTCTTATCATCCTAGATCCTAAGTTCGATTTTCGCTTACCTTCGAATTTTATTAGAACGTATACTTATTTGTAAGGCATATAAGTTTAATCATTCAAAAAAAGAAGTTAATAATTGTTGTTATGCCACATTTTGGCATAGTCCAAATTTCTCCGTTTAATAATTATTAATTTAGAATAATAATTAATTGTTTAACCACTAAGTAATATCCTCTTTCTGAAACGAAGAAAGAATCAATCTCAATCAACAAATTACAGAAAATATCTCCAAACGATATTCTTCAAATCAGAAAGATATCATAACGCCAAGATAATGAAAGATAAAATCTGTAATTGTCCACATTAACAAAGTTTATCCCTAAAGTCTCTCAGGGATAAACACAATTGCACAGAACTGCGTGGACTTGATCCAATATAAATTGGTATGTAGGCATCTTGGCAAAAAGGATCCGATATACGAGACACCTCCCAAGTCCAGCCCCTCTATTTTTTTACAAACCCTAAACCCATGAAAATAGACACATACACTACCACTACTACTACTACTACCACTACTACTACTACTACTACTACTACTACCACTACTACCACCACGACCACTACCACCACGACCACTACCACCACTACCACCACTACCACCACTACCACCACTACCACCACTACCACCACTACGACCACTACCACCACTACCACCACTACCACCACTACCACCACTACCACCACTACCACCACTACTACCACCACCACCACTACGACCACTACCACCACTACTACCACTACTACCACTACTACCACCACCACCACTACCACCACTACTACCACCACTACTACCACTACCGCCACCACTACCACCACCACCACCACCACCACCACCACCACCACCACCACTACCAATACTACCACTACTACCACTACTACCACTACTACCACTACTACCACTACCACTATTACCACTACCACCACTACCACCACTACCACCACCACTACTACTACTACTACTACGACTACTACGACTACTACGACTACGACTACGACGACTACTACTACTACTCCCACTAATACCACTACTACTACTACTACTATTACGACTACTACGACTACTACGACTACGACTACGACGACTACTACTACTATCGACTACAACTACGACTACGATGACTACTACTACTATCGACTACTACTACTATCGACTACTACTACTATCGACTACTACTACCCGATAATTTGTATGACTACTATAATTTTGATAAGTTGTCCAAAGAAATCTGGGAAACACTACAAAAGAAGTACGATACTGAGGAGGCTGGCCCCAAGAATTATGCAGTAAGACGCTATCTCAAGTTCCAAATGACTGATGACAAGTCTGTGGAGGAACAATCACACGAGTTGCAAAAGATTGCACACGAGATCATCACATATGGGATGCCTCTTGATGAACAATTTCAAGTAGCTGTGATAATAGACAAGTTGCCGCCAAGCTGGAAGGACTTCAAGAATATCCTAAGGCATAAGACTAAGGAATTTTCCTTAGAGAGTCTTAGCACTCGCCTTAGGATTGAAGAGGAAGCAATGAAGAAAGATCGGAAGGAATAGATGCTGGTTGTCTCCAACAACAAGCAAATGAAGAACTCTAGTGCGGGTCTGAAGCCCAAGGGAAATAATTTCAAGAAGGCGAACCGCAACCCGCAAGGAAACTCTCAACTTCCGAAGAATCAGACAGCGTAACAACCACCTCAGAATGCCACAGGAACCTTCCTCTATTTCAACTGTGGAAAGCCAGGACATATGGCGAAGAAATGTAGACTCAAGCGCCAAGCTCAACCACAAGCAAACAACATTGAAGAAGCCTTCGTAGCTATGATCACGGAGGTTAACCTTGTTGGTGGAGCTGATGGGTGGTGGTTAGACACTGGCGCCTCCCGCCATGTCTGCTATGACCGTACTATGTTCAAGACATATGCGGATGCTGAAGACAAGAAGGTGCTGCTAGGAGACTCCCACACCACCAATGTTGCTAGAATTGGAAATGTGGAGCTCAATTTTACCTCTGGAAAGACCCTATTGTTGAATGACGTCTTGCACACTCCAGAGATGCGAAAGAATTTGGTTTCTGGCTTTTTACTTAATAAGGGAGGGTTTACCCAGACTATAGGTTCTGATTTGTACACCATCACTAAGAATGGTATTTTTGTGGGAAAAAGGTATGTCGTAGATGGAATTTTTAAGTTAAATGTTGAAGGTAATAAAATTTCTATTTCCTCTTACATGTTGACTCATTTCAATACTTGGCACACTAGGCTCTATCACATTAATAAACGAAGTATAATAAATATGAGCAACCTAGGATTAATTCCCAAGTTGTCCCTCTCTGATTTAGATAAATGTGAATATTCTAGTCAAGCGAAAATCACTAAGACTCCCCATAAGTCAGTAGTGATTAAAGAAACAAAACCATTAGATCTAATTCATTCTGATATATGTGAATTAGATGGAGTTTTAACTCGAAATGGTGAGAGATACTTTATCACATTTATCGATGATTGTTCTGATTATACTTTTGTTTATCTTATGAAAAACAAAAGTGACGCATTTGACATGTTTAAGTTATTTGCGAATAGAGTTGAAAATCAGTACAAGAAGAAAATCAAGAGACTTCGTAGTGACAGAGGAGCAGAGTACGAATCAAACCTATTTATCAAATATTATATATGACTCTCATGGGATTATACATGAGAGAACTGCTCCTTATTCACCAGAAATGAATGGAAAAGCCGAAAGAAAAAATAGAACTCTGATGGAGCTAGTAGTTTCCATTATGCTTGGTTCTGGTGCTGTATCTCACTGGTAGGGAGAAAACATACTAACGGTCTGTCATGTACTCAATAGATTACCAAAATCTAGAAGTATGATAACTCCTTATGAGACATTTAAGCATAGAAAACCTGATACTTCCTACTTTAGGACTTAGGGTTACCTAGCTTATGTTCGGATTCCTGATCCTAAGAGGCTTAAACTTGCGAGTAGAGCCTATGAGTGTGTATTTGTTGGATATGGCATTGATAGCATAACCTACAGATTCTTTGATTTAAATGCACGAGTTATAGTAGAATCAGTCGATGCTGATTTCTACGAAGACAAGTTTCCATTTAAATTGAGGAATAGTGGGGGGTGCGTCAAAGAGTATCACTCCTTGTTTAAAGGAGAAAGAACACACTGAGGATTTAGAAATCGAACCGAGGAGGAGCAAGAGAGCTAGAGTCGCCAAAGATTTTGGCCCCGACTTCTACGCTTATAATCTAGAGGAAGATCCTACCAGTTTTAAAGAAGCAATGTTTTCTTTAGATGTCGATCTTTGGCAAGAAGCCATTGGTGATGAGATGGATTCTTTGGAATTCAATAAAACCTGGCATTTGGTTGATTTACCTCATGGATGTAAGTCAATGGGATATAAATGGATTTTTAAGAAGAAGTTATGACTTGATGGTACTGTTGAAAGGTATAAGACTCGACTAGTTGCCAAAGGCTTTAAACGGAGGGAAAATGTTGATTTCTTTGACACATTTTCACCAGTCTCTAGGATGACGTCCATCAGAGTTTTGATTTCTATAGCTGCCATCCATAATCTAGTGATTCACCAAATGGATGTGAAGACTGCCTTCTTAAACGATGAACTAGAGGAGGAAATTTACATGGATCAACCCGAGGGTTTCGTGATCCATGGGCAGGAAAAGAAGGTGTGCAAGCTAGATAAGACTATATATGGTCTTAAACAATCACCTACTTTGTGGCATGAAAAGTTTGACAAACTTATCATATCGGATGACTTTAGAGTCAATGAAAGTGACAAATGCATTTACTACAAATTTGAACATGGCATTTGCACTATTATCTGCGTATATGTAGATGATTTGCTGATATTTGGTTCAAATATTCATGCAATAAAGTGAAATCATTATTGAACGCCAACTTTGATATGAAAGATCTTGGAGAAGTAAGTGTAATAATTGGTATCAAGATTACTAGGTCAGAAAAGGGACTTTCTTTGGATCAATCTCGATACATCGAAAAGATCTTAAAGAAATACAATTACTTTGACTGTAATCCTGCGAGTACACCATATGACCCTAGTGTTAAACTGTTTAAAAATGAAGGTCATGGTGTAAGACAACAAGAATATGCAAGTATTATCGGCAGCCTTATATATGCCGATGATGGCACTAGACCCGACATATCATATGTCGTTGGATTGTTGGGCATGTTTACCAGTAGACCTAGTATAGAGCATTGGCATGCTATTGAGAGGGTCATGCGATACCTCAGGAAAACAATGAACTTTGGATTACACTATGGTAAGTTTGCTGTTATCCTTGAAGGATACAGTGATGCTGACTGAAATACCCTGTCAGAAGACTCCAAGGCAACAACTAGCTATATTTTTAATATAACAGGTGGTGTTGTTTCTTGGAAATCAAATAAATAGACAATCTTAGCTGAGTTCACTATGGAAGTAGAATTGATTGCACTATCCATAGTTAGTGAAGAAGCAAGTTGGTTAAGAAAGTTGCTAGCAGAGATCTCTTTATGGGAAAGACCGGTTCCATCTGTATTGATCCATTGCGATAGTAACGCGGCTATCGATAAGTTTCAGAACCGTTATTTTAAAGGTAAGAAATGACATATACGTCGTCAGCACAATACTGTCAGAGAGTATCTCTCTAAAGGAGCTGTTAGAGTTGATCACATAAGATTAGATGATAATTTGGCAGATCCTTTGACGAAAGGATTAGCTAGACAGAAATTCCATAAAACTTCGGTTAATATGGGACTATTGCCCGTTGAGAGTAGTCACTCGTGATGGGAACCCAACCTAACTGACTGGAGATCCCAAGAAATAGGTTCAATGTGGTAATAACAAGTCATGAAGTGATATGCGAAGAACATGCGCTTTTATATTGTTAAGGCATGTTTCCTGAAATGATAAGAGGTTGAGTTATTTAATACTCTAAATGAGCTCTATACTCTATTTTGGAGGGAGTACCTAACTTCAGGAGTACTCTTGATAGACTCACCGATGTGAATGTAGAAGTGGGGGCCGCTTCTTATGCAATAACAGGCATTAATTTCTAGAGCATTCACATATTGGGATAGACGTGTATGACCTATAATGCACGGGCTAATTAATTACACTTTGAAAGGTTGTGTGTGATTTGATGCCTGGGATAGAGTTCAAGACTACGAGTCACTCTTATTTAACTCGGGATTTTATTCACTACACAAAGATTCAAGTCCCGAGACACCTTTGTTTAAGTGCAACCTTATTTTTAAGAATACTGCTCAACAGGGGTGGACCTAGGATTGTAAGATGACCTGGCCTAATTTGTTTTCCCCAACAGTTTACATTTGCACTAGTTGTAGGCTTGTAATACTCATTTTGATCTGTCATGAAACCATATGCTGGCACACTCAACCTAGATATATAGAAACTAAAGGGATGACTAGTGGGAGGTGAACCATACATCATAATCATAATTTAAACGGGAAGAAAATTATATATCATTATTAAAATGTTACTATAAAATAACATATGCAACTTTTCTTTAAAGAAAATTATAACACTAAACATATAAAATTATTATTAGCAAAAATACGGGCTGCAACTATTTTCAACCATATCTGCAACTGCAACCAAAATCAACCACATATACAACTTTTTATTCAAAAATGATTTTTTTTCCGGCGTCCTGATTTTAGTGTTGTAAACAACCCTAAAATCAGGGTAGGTTAGGGTTTAGAGTCTAGTGCAACCCTAAACCCTAAACCCTAAGTCCGTATACGAATTATTCCTCATTCTTAATATTTATAAAACCCAACCATATTTTTGCAAATATTTTGGTTGAATATTCCAAATATTCTTGATTTTGGTTACAGTTGCAGATGGTTGAAAGTAGTTGCAGACCGTATTTTTGCAAATATTTTCAAAAAGTTAGTATTTTTGCAAATATTTCCAAAAGATGGTAAAATTGAAAAAAAAAAAACTTAGAAAAAGTAGTATTTTTGGTAATTTCCCATAAGATTAAGATGAGTTTCAAGTTAGCTAAACATGTTAAAAAAAATATTTTCATAACATTAAACATATAAAATTATTACGGTATTAGCTAATAATTTGAGTTTCTCAAATTGAAGTATACATAAAACTATAAAATGAAAGCTAAATAACAAAAATACACCACATGAATTTATTTTGCAATTACCTTAATTCTATGGACAAAAAACTAATTACCAAGTACTTAACATTAATTTTTTTTTCAATTACATTTATTACTACACTAAATTTTACAATAGGATTGTATATTTTTTAGTTTAAAGGAAATACGACATTAAGAAACCCAAGCAAAGAACACATTTTGGGAACTCAGAACAAAATCACACCTGGACTGGATAACATATTTTGCCAAGTCGCTAGTAGTAATTTTGAGAAAAAAATTTGTTTCACCCGAGCTACAACCCACCCTAGCCACTACCACGGTCCGCCCCTGCTGCTCAAAGTACCCTTTTTATATTTTTAAAATATTCAAGTGGGGGATTGTAGAGATTTTTTAAGTGAATATTTCAAATAATAATAATGTCATTTTTTGGTTTATCGTGTCATTATGTTGCATATCAAAACTGATGCAATGAATTTATCTGTTTTGAAACTTTGGTGTCCAGATTCATTTTGTAATGGTAGAGTTATTGCAGCAAGCTAAGATGGAGGCTTTTAATCAGCTCCATGTTTCTTGTTTTTTTCTTGAATGCACACGCTCCCTCTGAGCCTATATAAGGTGTTGCATATTTTGCAATGAGATACACGTCATCAAACATACTATTATCTCTACCACCTATGTTTTCCTCCTAGTTTTTTCTTCTCTAGCCAATAAACAATCCATTATTCACCTTGATATTGGCAAGCCACACCTCTTGTTATTTTTTCTTTGTTTGGGTCAACTGTCATGTTATATTACAAAGTTTTATGAAAGAATCCACATCACTCTACATACATACACTTCCTGGATTATCCTGAAAGCCATATAAACATTTCACTGATTCTTTCTCCGAAAAAGCCGTGTTACAACATTTGTCATTTGAAAAAGGTGTTTTTTACCAAGAGTGTCATTGAGTAGTTTTCCTTCTAAAGGTGTAGATTGATCGATAAATTTTTTGTGCAAATATTAATCGTACGGTTTTTTTTTGGGTTGTTTTATCCAGGGGACTACGTGGCAAAAGTGAGTGTCTTGCACATTTTGGACATAGCCGCGAAACGTCTTAAAGAAATCGCGATCTGTGACTCATCCCAGAAAAATCCGGTACACTCGTTCTATTTACAGATTTTAGTAATCGTAAAATATTTTTTGTGAAAAATAACTTTTTTTGAAATTTGTTTTTTATTTTTTTTCGCAACTTATTTCCAACAGAAGCAAGTCCATCGAAAAACAAGACCAAGAATGTTATTATTGTAGGACCCACATGGAGTTAAAAAAAAGTGAATTAAGGTGAAGCACGGCAGGAACAAACAATTAAAATGGAGACAAAAAAGCATGTGCGTGGATACTCCGAACTAGCAGAAAATAAAATATCAAAGATAAGTTTTTTATCTTTCGATTTTATTATTTCTGCGATTTTAAATAAACTGCAAATATTCTGCCATGCATAATCATATTTTTAAATATTTTTTACAAAAAATATTTATTATTCAAAAATTAATGCGAGTAATATTTGACTGTGCTTGTAAAATTATTGCGAGACTCACACATATATTTTGAAAAATATCGTACGAGATATTTATTTTTTGAGAATTGTGAATATTGACAAGATCGTACGAGCTGCATATCTCAAAAAAAATATATTTATGCTAGATGCATAATTCTGAAGAAATTTTTTACAAAAGACATTATTTCGAAGAAAATAAATATCGCGACGTTTTTAAATCCGCATATTTATTATTACTTTTGGATTGCGTTCAAAATATTTTTCATATATTATCGCGATAATACATATATGTCAAAAATATTCAAACTTGCAAACTTAAATGTGAAGTAGGGTAGCCTGAGCAAGCTATAAGTCCCGCAATTAATGCTACACGCTTGAAGAAAGGAGTCTGTGACCCTCTGGATTGAAGGTCTTGCTCTCTCAGAAGAGTCCAGGGACAAAATTATATTCACTAAATGGATATTTCTTGGTTGGCACGGGACATTCTGTAATAACCCGAATTTTTGGTAGAATTAAAACTTTTCTTATTATGATTAAGTGCATCAGTGAATAGTGAATCTGGTGGATGAATAGTGATTTTGAGGATTAACAAAGTTTTTCATGCCACCTATGTATGAAACGTAGTGTGGATATTCCGAAGTCATATTAGTGATCTACGGAGTAAATAAGTGAATGCAAAGACGATCGGAATTCAGAAATTCCAAATTTTATTTTGGTGTAGTATTTGACCGGGCAGCGAATTATATATTATTATATTCAAGAAATGAGATATTAAATTTGAGGATTTGAGGATTTAATATTTTGGAATTTTATTATTTTATTAAAGTCGATTTAAGGATTCGATCGTTGGAGTGAATAGTGAATAGTTACTATTCACTGCGAGAATCGCGTATAATTTTATTCGCTCTTTTTAGGAAATATTTTCGAATCGTTTCAAGAGGGACAAGGCGACATTTACAGGATTAAATATAGACATGGAAGTAACATGTAACAAGATTAATTCGAATGATGCAACATTTGGATCATCCATGTGAAAGGAAAGCGAACCAGTAAAGCTACTTTAACCAATCGCATGCATGCGCGACACGTGTCCCTGTGACTCACCAAATGTGATGACTCACCACTTTCTTTAAACACAAATATCAGCATTATTATCACAATTATTAAGTCAAAAGCCAAAAACCAACAAGAACAATTCTTTTCCTTCATTTCAGCAAAAACTAATCTGCCGGATTGTAAAATACACATCTCCTTCATGTCTCGGTGGAAAATGGCGATCTATATCTCGTTGGAAAGGTCTTGAGATAAACTACATTTCCTATTTCACAAGTTTCGTCCATTTGAGCTAGGTAAGACCTTCGTTTTTCCCGTTCTTTAAACCGGTGTATAGTAACTCCGAGAATTCATAACTTGTTCTTGATTTTCTTTTGCAAGTTTAAGGATGATAACCATGGATAAAGACTCTCTTATGGCTTACAAGCTCTTGTTGTGTGTTTAAGGCTTCAAGGAAGGTATACAAACCTCTGCCCTTTTGTTTATATTAGTTTTGGAAGTGGTTTTGATGTTCATGTAAGTTAAGATCATGATTAAGTGATTAGATGAGTTGTTGGTTGAGTTTGGAGGATGGGTTATGAATTTGTTTTGATTATTCATGGAGGATTTGACTGAGTGGAGGGTGTATAAGGTGGATGGTGAGTTTGGGATTGATTGGTATTGATTTGGTTGTGTTTTGGAAATGGAAAACGTTACGATTATAGCCGTCGTAATGCCCATTTGATTTAAGGCTGTTTTGAGCAAGTATTACGACCTGGTCTTGGAATATTTTTGAACACCACTGACCAGGAACCTGTAGGTCTTGTTTTAAGGTTTTTTTTGGTATAAAGATCATGTCTATACGATTTACGGTTTAGGAGAAAAGTGAGTTTTAGTAAACGTCGTTCGGAGGAACAACCCATCTCTGGTCAGTAACTTGGAGGCTATATTTGGACCACTTAGAAGCCATATTAAAATGTGAAACTTTGAGGAATAATACTAGAGACAGTTATGAAGGCTCACGAAAAAGATTCGTATTAAAAAGATTATATTTCGATTTTATAAAAATGCGACAGCAGATGTTGCGCAAGTGAAAACCACTAAGAACATGACTTAGAAACCAATGTTGTAAATGGTTAAGTATAACTTGTATTCGAGGATCGATTTCGGACTAAACCTACGACTTAAGTAATTGTCGATTAACATGGACTTAATATGAGCCTATAACGAGCTAGTAATGCCTTGGTTGTGTTTCGCTTACGTGTTTAAGTATTGAGTACAAGTGGATTATCCAGGGGATTAATCGTACGTTTTCTTTGACTTTGTCTAGATTGTCCGGCATCGTCGCGAACCCCTATCACTTCTCGAGCATCAGGCAAGTTTACTAAACCTTACTCTATTGTTCAGAGTAGGTATATTTTCAAATATTCAATACTGGTGTATTCCCAATTTAAATATATCAAATCCTTGTTGTGAGTATTGTGGCAAGTTTTCTCATTTCAGGCTTTATTTTAAGTTATAATATTCTGATGATGCATATGGTATTATGCATGCTTTCAAACCTCACGTCATATATAGATGTGATGGTATAAAATTGTTGAGATGAAATATATGCATATGATAGATGCATGCAAGTTTTCTAAATCTATACTTTGAAGTATTGATTATATATTGCTGCTTTTGCCATGTGTGGAGTTATACAGTTTTGCGAGACATGTCATATATTGTTTAAAATAGAGTTTGATTTTGGTTTATATATGAGCTTTGAGATAAAGTAGTTATAAACCGGTGTACCTTGTAGCTCTAGAGATAAGAGCATACTTCTTGTTTTCGACTCTAGACCGGGAGTCAGTATTTTGAGATATAGAGATAGCCGTGGAAACCCGGAGGGATTCCAGCGGCAGTGTACTAATTATTTTGAGGACTGCTATTATTAAACATTAATTATATTTCTAGAAAGTATTAATTACCTGGAAATGATTTGAGGAATGTTATTTGAATATTACCTCATTCGAAGGTTATTATTTGAAAATGATTTGGTAACTGGCTTATAAGCTAGATATGGGATATCAGTTATAAGCCAGGTTTTTATAAATGCCCTAGGATAAGGGCGGGTGATTTTCTCTAAGATCAGAAGTAATTATATTTCTGTATATGCTAAGGTTATTTTCCGATAATGATATCGGGTGACTGTTATTCGAGGATTAATTATTTTATTTAAGAAATATTATTTATTAATATTCATTTGAGGATTATTGACTTTAAGAATATTATTTATTAATATTCATTTTAAGAATATTATTTATTAATATTCATTTGAGGATTATTGACTTTAAGAATATTATTTATTAATATTCATTTTAAGAATATTATTGATTAATATTCATTTGAGGATTTTCGACTTACAGAATATTATTTCAGATATTCATTTGAGGTTTACTTAATCGAAGAATATTATTGTGAATATTATCTGAGGATTATTTAATGAATATTATTTTGAATATTCATTTGAAGATTATTTATTTATTTAATGAATATTATTTTTGAATATTCATTTGAGGATTATTTATTAATGAATATTATTTCTAAATATTCATTCGAGGTTTGTTTATTTGATGAATATTATTTTCGAATATTCATTTGAAGGTTTACTTGTTTAATAAATGTTATTAATTGTTTTCCAATCAAAAAGAGGTTCCCAAAACAATGTTTTCCCATTTAAATCTGTCTTTTAAAGGGGATTTAAATGCTCGCTCAACTATCAAAAATATGGGAAACCTGATTTAAGTGACTACTACTTTTTTTTTTAAACTCTCAATTCAAAAACTGTCAAGGGACAGATATTTTCTTGGAGCAATTTAATTGCTTCCAGTCAAATATTGTGTTACCACCTCAATGATCGAGGGGTAAATTCATGGAACAAGTCGATATCCATTAACAAGCATAGCTTGAGAAATATTGGAGAATCTTCCTTTCCAACCTAGATATAACTACTTAGTGGAGTCGTATCAACAAGTGTTACACTTGGGGAAAGGAGGACGATCTTTACGTTTCAGAGTCATGGATTCCATCTGAACTAGGAGTGGTGTAAGTGGTCTAGTTGCGCGGACCCATCCAACTTTTATTGGCCCAACCGTTGGTCGGGAGGTCACTGTAAGGCGATAGACAATGTCAGGCTGTCGTGATTCTTCCATCTACATGTAGAAAACTATTTGAGCGGTGCGACCTGCTACTGATCATAGCAAGGTTAGGCACAGCGGGCGCGGTAGCAACTCCTGTATTGGTTCATCATCCAATTTGGATATTCCTGCAACATGTATTGGGGTGAAGAACCGATCATGTTGGCAGGAGGTCGAAAAGTGTTTGGAAATGAAGTGTCAATAAATTCTTGCAACTTCATCTTTTATTTTATGAGTTATGACTCTGTGGATACGTTACATAACATGAGTTATGCTAAGGGAGTTGTTTATACGGAATCACCTTATAACTTCATCTTTTAAGATATGTGTTGATATTCTGCTTACATAGCAGATACTTTTGGAAAGGTTATATTGGTTTACTTTGAAACCTCATCTTCTATATTATACTAGAACTTTGTTCATAATATAGCAAAAGTTTGCAGAAATATTATGAAATGATATTTGAAGTACAATAATGGTACTGTTTTTGGGAATACATTCCGATAAGGATATAATTTCAGTATCGAGATATTTTGACAAATTATTGTCTTATACCCGCTTTATTCTGGGTTGAGTTAAAGGCAGAATTATGCCATACTTTTATTTCCTTGCTGAGCTATCGCTATCGCTCACTCTTGCTATTGTTTTATATATATTATATAGCATCGAAGCAGGATGCCAATGGGACGGCACATACCCCGCAAGGCGTTTTCATAAACAGTTTCTAGCACTGATCCCGAGAGTAGTACGAACCAATCGAATCGGGCTACAGCTGTTGGTATTCAACTTATGTATAGATATGAATGGTATGAGAGGATTGTGAGCATCAGAAGACTAAGTTGGTAATGTAACATTACCTAGAAATTGTATCAGTGACAGATTCAAAAGACATTTGGGTATTGTAATAAAAGTTATTTATTCCGCAGTTGTTGTATTGTGTCGTTTCTGAGACTCTAACCTGTGTATGTGTGTGTGAGACATATGTTGTGGGGTCATGAGCAGGTGAATTATGAATGGTGTGAGTAATACAGGTAAGGCAAGGAGTACATGGATTGTGACAACCCTAAATCCCTGACCCCGGATTTGGGGCTGTTACACATTCTTACAATCATGGGAAGAAATGCGGAGATTTCACGAGATTGTAGGAAAACGTGTGGGACCGGGCGTGATATGGGATAAAAGCCTGACATTTGAAATCGGGTAACTTATTAAAGCCTCAGCTCGGGGGCTCGCGGATGAATGAATACACATCCTTATGTGGACAATGACTTTTGAAAAGTGTGTACGCCAATTCGGGTTATATACAGAACGTCAAGGTCCTAACTTGACAATGAGACCGATATGGATTTCAAAATGATATTTCATATACTCGCATTTTTGAAACCTTAGCAAAAATATATATCCTAATATGGTTCATCGCATGCTATAGTACTTGCATTCGCATATGCAAAACGAGCACTGTAGTGCTCTGAATGTTTTACTAATTTTCTATTTTTAGTTGTTTCAGCAACCGAAGAAATTTGGAAGCTCGAAGATTTTTAGTTCTCCACTGCAGTAAGCTACACTGAAGAACTGGGGGCTTGTTGTTATGCCACATTTTGGCATAGTCCAAATTTCTCCGTTTAATAATTATTAATTTAGAATAATAATTAATTGCTTAACCACTAAGTAATATCTTTTTTTTTGAAACGAGGAAAGAATCGATCTCAATCAACAAATTACGGAAAATATCTCCAAACGATATTCTTCAACTCAGGAAGATATCACAACGCCAAGATAATGAAAGATAAAATCTGTAATTGCCCACATTAACAAAGTTTATCCCTAAAGTCTCTCAGGGATAAACACAATTGCACAGAACTGCGTGGGCTTGATCCAATATAAATTGGTATGTAGACATCTTGACAAAATGGATCCGATATACGAGACAAATCGAGACACCTCCCAAGTGCAGCCCCTCTATTTTTTACAAATCCTAAACCCCTAAAAATAGCCACATACACATAAATCGCTCTATTATTCAGCACACTTCTGATTTCGTGTTGTTACGAAATTCCTCCAACAACAACAATGATCAAAATTCAATATATTATATAGGGTAAGGGTATGGGGAGAATACCCATTTAAAAAAATCAAGAGACTATATTTAAAATTATTCATTTAATAATAATAAGTAGTAAAAATAATAGACAATGACATTCCTTCAAATATTCAAAGAAACAAGACTATATTATTAACTATGAATATTAAATAACACAAAAAATGATAGTTCAAGTAACTAATGAAGAGGTTGTTACTCTGTCTCTGTATACAGAAATATAGGCATGTTTCTTTCTAAGTTTATCAAATACCCTCTCACATCATAATTTTGAAAAAAAAACAAATAATAATTTCCATATTTTTATTTAAGTTTTTTTAGAATAATTAATGAAATTTATTTTAAGAATTTAGAAATTAAGAATGTATTATTAAAAAATTAAAAATATAGAAAAACATAAATAATATTAAAAATATTAGTGTTTAGGTGATATCATATAATATATATATATATATATATATATTATTATTAAAAATATCAGAAAATATAAAAAATGTAATCGAGTTCGAGCTCGAGTCGAGCCCAAAAAAACTTGGCTCGACTCAAATTTTCAATCGAGATTAAATTTTCAATCGAATTACAGCCCTAGAGTAATAGCTAAAGAATTAATCTGTCCACTTATATAATTTGTGTACAACTTACTTTTATAATAGGACAAAAGCAAATTGTATATTGTTGTTTTCTAACAAACACATATCCATTTCTGTAGCTGTTTTGCCCTTCAATTTCTCTCTAAACTCATTGTAGGTTTGCCATGTGTACACTGTACTAGAATGGATCACTACAGGTGCACATAGTTTGTTGGTTATTTGTCTCCAAAATCGTTGTGAAGTTTTATCCTTAGTAATCCCATTCGATATCTCTGGTAAACTTGATTCGATATCTTGACTTCTCAAATAGCGTAGGCCTGACTTCTCGAGCCTTCACAAACTACTTCTCGAATCAGCGCTCTAATGACTTCTTTAACAAATTTATTTTACTTCTCTAACTGAGACATCTCGAATTAGTATTTTTGACTTTTTAATTTCTTGACATTCCGAATCAGTATATTTCAATTCACTAATTTAGACAAATATAATTAGCGTATTTTACTTCACTAATTCAGACATGTCGAATCAGTGTTTCTTCACTTTTTGAATCAATACCCTTGACTTTTCGGATCTTTGATATTACATTTCTCGAATTGATAACTTCTTTAATAGACAATTTCACACTTTTCGAATCTTCACAAATGTTTTCTCGAATTATATGTTAGGCCGAATACACAATATATAATCAAGTATGTATTAGAATAACAATCAAGAACACAAGTTTATAAATCAACAACCTGAATTATATTAAATAATTCTCTCTTAGTGATGTTAATGAATCACAAAGAGCTACTAGGTTACAAGAATAATATATCAATAATCGCATCCCTTCTAGGGATAACCTATCTGTGTTTATATAGTACACAGCTACATACAATCCATCTCTAATTGATATTCCTATAAGTTAGCTATACAATTCATATCAATTAAGGATTGCTTCTTATCTTCTATTCCGTTTCCTTAGCTGTATCAATATATTCTGCTTCTTTTCATCTTCAGAATATATTGCTTCTAGAATATTCAATTCAGCACCGACAGCTAATTCAACTATCACCACGTCAGACTTTAACAAACTCTGACTGGCTTCAATGTAAACTCTGATGATCACCTGTTGCTTAAACACTGATGAACAAACGTCAGCAATTATATCTAACAATCTCCCCCAACTTGTGCATAATAAAAATGTACAAGTTAAACAGATAATTGATGATGTCAAAACATATAACAAATGCAGTGTTTAATATATCAGAGTTTAACTTTAACTTAGAATAGAAAACTTTAAAAAAAAAACTTACAGTCAGACTTTATTTGATTTCTTGAATATCAGGAACAGTTCTGAGATAATCCATGAGAAGTCTTCTTTCAGCTCTTTCCAGCTCTTCAACCATAACTTTCTTCAACTCTCTTAACTCTGGATCAGATTCTCCAGTCTGATAAATTGCAGCTCTCAAAGAATAGATTGAATTTTTCCTCATCTCATTCCCTAGCTTAATAAAATATGATTTATCAGATTCTAGATTGAATTCTAAGACTTTAACTCCCAGATCAGTCCTTAGTCTTGCACTGTTTCTTTTCATTTCTACAATCTTTCCATAAGCATCTCTGTACTTAGGAATATATGCACTAGAGACTCCTCCTCCAAGCATTATCTTTGATTTCAGCATCCTTTCTCTGATAACTAAAGCAGCATCATGAGTACTTCTATTTTTGACTTTTAACAAGTACAGAACATACTCCAATTCTTCATAAGATTTGAGATTGATGTCAGACTCTGCAACCTTGTAAACTCTTCCATCAGCCATAAAATATAACAAGAACTCTTTCTTTAACACTTTATGAAATATCATCTGAACAGATTCTAGCATATCAAGACTCTCTTGAGTAAAAATACCAGATACTGCCAGTGATGATTGATCTCCAGGCCTGTTGTTTATTCTCTTCTCTCTGTGTGAACCTAATCCAGATTTATCATAAGATTCTTTACCCAACACAGTTCTGGTTTCTGAGAAGTTAACAGTTTCTGGCTTCAGAGTTTCAGGAAGTATAGGTCTTCTAAAAGTATCTTGGAGTTGAGGTGCTAGTTGAGTTTGCACAACATGAGCATTGTCAGAGGTTGTTACAACTTTAGTAGAAACATCAACTTGAGCAGCGTCAGAGGTTGATTTAATAAATTTTGATTCAACTTGAGCAATGTCAGAGGTTGAATAATTTTTCCTTGGTAACTGTCTTTCTTCTATCAGTTTACCCTTGCCCTTATCAGCATTTGCTATCACAGGCCTCCTGGTGTATTGTATACTCTGTTGAGTATTTTCCTTGATAAAAATTCCAGTTTCTTTCTTTCTAGGAGCCTTGACAGCTTTCTTTTTGTAAGTACCATCCTTCAATTTCTTCTCATGCTCTTCAGCAAGACTCGGCATTTCAGCTTCCATGTCTTCAACTGTAGCTTCATTACCATGTTCTTCTAGAAACATTTTTGTAGCAATTTCTTCATCAATAGATGGATTGGCTGAAATAATTAAACTCTTAAGTCTTGAACCACTGGCAGAGTTTGAGATTCCTTTACCAGAGTTTGTCAACCTATCAGAATTTAATCTTGATCTTCTTTGCCCTTGAGCAGAAATTTGCTTCCTCTCAGTTTCCTTGCTTCCACCATCAGTAGAATCATCCCTCCGTCTCAGAGTTTGAGTGTCTTTGCATTTGTCATTAGGTACACTCTCCCCCTTTTTGACATCATCAGAAAGTAGTACTGATGTCAGCAATTCTATAGCAGTAGAAATAGAATTCAATTGTGCAGACATTGCAGTCTGATTCTCCTCAACTTTCCCAAGCCTCTTCTTAAGTTCATCAGAATCCTTGGCTTGCTGCTTGAACATGGCAGAATAATAAGATCTATCAGTCTTTAAGGTAAGATCCCTTAGACCAACTTCATTCCTAAGATTTGTAACCACTGTATGTGTTTCATCAAACCTATTGTTTAAGGCTTTGACTTGAACCACAGTGGCCTTCAGACTTGTAAGAACATCAGAGTTTGAAATTTGCTTCACTGAATCATTAAGAAAATCAGCAGCCCTCTGTGCAGAAAAGATACAATCTGCAGCAGCCCATCTATTGTAGTACATATCCTGAAAATGCTCAGCAGTAGCTCGATTGACCTCTCTTTCCTCATCAGAGTTTAATCGAATATCAGATAACTCCTCTTGTATATCAGGATGTGAATGAGCAGAACTATCTTCAACATTGTCATCCTCTGCTGTATTCTCTGCAGGAACATTCTCAGCCATTCTTTCTGGATTATCAGAGTGGGCATTAGTATCAAACTCTGCTTCTTTTTGAGCAATCTCAACAACAGATTGTTGCAAAGCTTCAAGAATAATATCCTCAGAGTTTAGCTTATCAGCAGCCTCTTGTACATTCTCTGCTACAGCTTCATCAAGAATTGTCTCTGTAGCAACTGCTATCCTCTGATCAACCTCCTCACCTTTGTCAGAATGTAAATTGTGAACTGAAAGATTCTCTATGTGAGAAGCAACAGAGTCTTCAATGACCAAGGTGGCTTGATCAGCTGCTACATCCTCAGTATCACAAATACTGATAGTAGGATTTGCATCTGGAATATCTTCATCAACAAAGAAATCCATTTTCTCAAAAACTCTGCTGTCAGAATGATCAGCACTTACAGGTGCTGCTTCAGCATGTACATTGGATGCACCAAACAGATGTGCAGCCACCAATCTTCTTTTCCTTTGATGAAGAGTTTCATCATCAGTTTCACTCTCCTCATCAACATCATCAGTCTTTGCCCTGTTGGCCCTTCTTTTCTTTAACTTTTTCTTCTGAGGCATATCATCAGTGTTTGATACCCCAGCTTCAGCATTTGATAGATTCACTCTAGCAGACTTAACAGCTCTTAACTTAGTCTTCTTTGACCTCTGTGATTGAGACACGGAAGGTCCAGCTTCAGCATTTGCAAGTTGTTGTTGTTGGGAATCTACTTGAAATTGTCGCACAGACTCAGGTAGCAACAAGACACCAACATCCCCTTTCTTGTTATCCTTATTAGTTAGATCAGAGAATATGCGTTTATGTAATTTAAAACATGGAATCACATCATTCTCAGCTATCTCTACTTCAGAAACACATTCAGAGAATATCAATTGACAGAATCTTGCAAAATAAACTACACCTCTGTTTTCAGTCATTTTCTCACCTATATTATTTAGAACTAGCCTAGAAACATCAAAATTACCTCCATAAAGAAGAGAATACCCGATTTGCAGACTATCAGTGGGAATTGCATCCCAGTTTGTGCACTTCTTTCCAAAAGCCCTGGTGATGCAATCGAAAAAGAAACTCCATTCCTTGCGCAAAAACGGCCTTTTCAGTTGACCAATCTTTGTCAATGGTCCAGAGTAGCCTATTTCTCTCATCATTCTAACCAACTCAGAATCACCAACAGAGATTATGAAAGCATTGAAATCCTCAAGACCCAAAGCATCACGAACAGTTGTTGGAGTAACTGTAAATTCTTCGTCTTGAAATTCAAAGATTATGGACGGAGACCCAGACTCTCCTCCATTATCATAAGTGCCTGTCTGCCAAAGAGTCCTTATTTGAGATGCAGACAGCTTCAGCGGTGCGGTGAGAGCAGTACCAATATCAGAGTTTGACAAGAAATTCTGAATCAAATGAAACGCCTCCGGTGCGTTCTCATTTGCCAAAGGAGCTGAATAGTTATTAGGGACAAATTCTAACCCAGAAGCAGTAAACATTGTAGTAGCCATTAGAAAAGTTTAGAAATAAGCAAGGAATAAGACAGAGAAAAGTGTAGAATGTATGCAGTGAAAGTGTTTGAGACAGTGTTTGTGAGTAAAAACTTATGAAACGATGAAGTGTGTAAAAGAATGAACCGTTTATGTGTAGTAAGTTTAAATAATAACTGTGAAAATTAAAACTCAATCGTTTTAATCATTACTACACACAGCAGGCGTCTTTGAAAAATGTGTGAGTGGGACAGATGTCCAACATACATACGTTGACAGTTTTATGTAACAACTTCCAATACACACGCGCAGTAAAAATAGCCAAAATTACCGCTTTTCACATTGTTCAAAACACTCAACCTCTCTCTCCTCTGTTTAATACAAATATGAACCGTTTGTAATCATACTCTTTCAAATTTCTAAACAAATGTCTAATCTCAAAATTATAAAATGTCTGAAACAAAGAAATCATTTTAACCATCAGAGATTAAAACAAAGTTACCTCGGCGTATTTCACACAATACATCAGTGTTTACCATTTGTCCTTCTTTGTCAATATTCTCTTTTCTCAAACTGTACAGGTGTGAATAATTGTGTGTGCAATAGCAGAGTTTACCGAAATCAATATTTAGATCATCTCAAAGTGCATAAAATCCACAAACTAAAACAGTAAAAACTGATTGCTCAAACTCTCATCTAACATAAAATCTGATTTTTATATCTAAACTCTGTATTTTGATATCCTTTCATTTGGATATATCTTTTATATTTTTCACCCCCTTTATATATATTATTTTTTTTTATTTTTATTTTTTATTTTTCCAGTAATCAGTGGTTAGCACTAGTCACCAAAAATCAAAGATTTTAGCCCTTATTTCATACAATAAGTTCCTGGATCTTCCTAGGCTCAACATGATCTCAAAGGAATTTGTGCTCTTTTTGGCATCTTTTGATATGAGGGTGAAATATTTGCTATTAATTAGCAGAGTTTAGACTTTTCATCAGTTAATACAATTAATTTATGAGAGAAGGTGCAAACAGCTAATACAGACTCAGTGTTTAGGATTAATAAACTAAGAGATGGTATAAATACAGAGACAGTATCATGCTGTGTTAACTTACTGCACATATTTGAGATCAGAATCTATACAACTCTTAAGGATTCATAATTACTTACTGAGAATTATGCTTCATACAAATTTCTTCATTGGTCCATATGTTTCAGACAAAATTACAATCAGAGTATAGCATTAAACTGTAACTATCAGAGTATGACCAACACTTTATGACTAACAGAGTTTAGCATCAGAGTTTACTTTCAGAGTTTATGACACTAGTACTCATAACAGTTAATACATGCAAGGAATCATGAGCATAAAAATCAAGCATGTATAGTTTTTGAGTCTAACCCGTATCTCTAGTCAAAACCAGAGATCATTCCAAGTTCATTTACCAATCTTGTAAAAGTAGCTTCACACAAGTGCCATAGCAATCTCAAACAACCCAGTGCAACACTCGAGGACGAAGCACATCGACATCACGTATCATTTTATCCGAGAGCATGTCATGAATGGAACTGTGGAGTTACATTTTGTACCCACAGAGGATCAAATTGCAGACATCTTTACTAAACCGCTTGATGAATCCACTTTCAATAAGCTGGTTGGTGAACTTGGGATGTTAAATCTTTCTAATTGATTTTGATTAGAAGTCAGTAACTGCAGATAATCCTGGTAAATACATGAGTTTAAGAATTCCTATATCCTTAGGACTCGTGAGTTTATTTTCTGGAGCAATTCTCGTAGTTAGGATTATTATCAATTGTACCTCTTGTGAACCCACTTTCTAAAAGAAATTGAGCAAGAGTTTCATACCATGCTCTTGGTGCTTGCTTTAGTCCATATAATGCTTTGTCAAGCATGTAGACATAATCTGGATGCTTGGAATCTACAAATCCTGGTGGTTGTTCAATAAACACTTCTTCTTCAAGCTTCCCATTGAGAAAAGCACTTTTCACATCCATCTGAAAGACTTTAAACTTCTTGTGTGCAACATAGGCCAGAAACATTCTTATGGCCTCCAATCTTGCAACTGGAGCAAAGGTTTCATCATAGTCAATTCCTTCCTGTTGTGAATAACCTTTAGCCACAAGTCTAGCCTTGTTTCTTGTAATCACACCTTCACTGTCAGTCTTGTTTCTGAAAACCCACTTTGTACCTACAATTGATCTATTCTTTGGTCTAGGTACAAGTGTCCAGACTTCATTTCTGTCAAATTCATTTAACTCTTCTTGCATTGCTGTTATCCAGTTAGCATCTTGAAGAGCTTCTTCCACTTTCTTTGGTTCTGTTTGAGACAAGAAAGCATGACACATGCATTCATTTGTAGTAGCACTTCTAGTTCTTACACTAGCATCAGGATCTCCAATTATAAGATCAGGTGTATGTGCCTGTGTCCACTTTCTTGCTGTTGGTAAGTGGTTTCTTGCATCATTATTGAATCCTCCCCCTTGATCCATGCTCTCCTGATTCAAATATTGACTTTCTGCAGCATCTGAAGCTCCCCCTGAATTGGATGGCTCAGAGTTTGAACAGTCAGAGTTTGAATCAGTTTCCTCAACTGACTCACTTGCTGTGTCTTGTTGAGCTTCTTCACGCTCCCCATCAACTGGTTCTCTATTTTGTTCAATTTGAGAATTTCCAGTTTCTCCAGTATTTACCAGTAGAGGTTCAGAGTATGCTTCGTCAGAGTTTGTCAGACCTGCTTCATCAGAGTTTACATCATCAGAGAATAAAGCTTCATTTTCAAAACGTAGTTGATCATATTCATTTTCATCTTCAAGTCCAGTTATTTTCTTGTCATCAAATGACACATGTATGGATTCCATGATCACTTTAGTTCTCAGATTGTAGACTCTGAATGCTTTTGTTGACAATGGATATCCAACAAAGATTCCTTCATCAGCTTTTAACTCGAACTTGGTCAACTGTTCAGGATGAGTCTTCAACACAAAGCATTTGCATCCAAATATATGAAAATATTTCAAATTTGGCTTCTTATTTTTCACCATCTCATATGGTGTTTTCCCATGCTTGTTGATCAGTGTAGCATTTTGAGTAAAACAAGCAGTTTGAACAGCTTCTGCCCAGAAATAGGTTGGTAACTTTGCTTCATCAAGCATTGTTCTGGAAGCTTCAATTAGAGTTCTGTTCTTTCTTTCAACTACACCATTTTGCTGTGGAGTTCCAGGTGCAGAAAATTCTTGTTTCACTCCTCTTTCCTTGCAGAAAGCTTCCATGATTGAGTTTCTGAATTCAGTTCCATTATCACTCCTTATAATTTTGACTTTGTGCTGTGATCCTTTGTCCAGTAGATTTACATGATCCATCAGAGTTTGAGCAGTTCCTTCCTTCTTTGATAAAAAATACACCCATGTATATCTAGTATATTCATCAACAATTACTAGAGCATATTTCTTTCTGCCCATAGACATCACATTCACTGGTCCAAAGAGATCAACATGTAGAAGATGATAAGGTTCCACTACTGAAGATTCAGATTTGCTCTTGAAAGATGACTTCCTTTGTTTGGCCTTTTGACAAGAATCACATAGGCCATCTAGACTGAGTATTGATTTTGGAAGTCCCCTTACAAGATCCTTTCTTATTAGCTCATTGATGTTGTTCAAATTGAGATGAGAGAGCTTCTTATGCCAATTCTAACTCTCTTCATTTGACATTCTTGCAGTCAGACACACTGTTTTTCCATCAGAGTTTGTTACCAAACTTGCTTCATAAATGTTGTTGCGCCTGTGTCCAACTAGAACAACTTTTCCAGTAGATTTACTGATAACTTCACAGTGTTCAGTATGAAAATCTACATGGTTTCCTCTGTCACAGATTTGACTCACAGATAGCAGATTATGCTTGAGTCCTGAGACTAGAGCTACATTCGTGATGATGACACTTCCAAGATTGATATTGCCATATCCCATAGTACGTCCTATGTTGCCATCTCCATAGGAAACCTTTGGGCCAGCCTTCTCCTCAAAATCTGATAGCAGGGCTTTATTTCCAGTCATGTGTCCTGAGCATCCACTGTCCAAGATAAGGGTGCTCTCTTTTATGCCCTTATTTTCAGATGATTCAGTCTCATCTTTGACAGTTGCCATAAGAGCATAGTTTACTCCATCATCAGAGTCTGAAGTATCTGCCCAGTCTTTGCCTTTAGAGATGAGTGCTTTTTCAGATTTTCCTTTCTTGCACTCTGGGGCATAGTGACCCATCTCCTTACACTTGTAGCACTGGATTTCAGATTTATCCTTCTTGCCAGACTTGGTCTCCCTTCCATCAGACTTTCTAAAACTTTTCCTTTCAGAGTTTGAATCTTTCCTTGAGAATCTCTTTGCTTTCTTGAAGTTCTTGAATCCCATCTTCTTGAAAGTCTTCACCATCAATGCAGCCATTTGCATCATCTGTTCTTCATCATCCTCAGAGTCAGAAGCTTCATCAGAGTTTGAGTCATCATCAGAGTTTGATGACTCACTTTCAGATTTAATGACTAAAGCCTTTCCCTTGGCTTTCTTCCTTGATGATTCCTTCTTGATGGGCTTCTCCTCAACTTTGAGAGCAACAGATTTTGTCTTCTTGCTGGATCTCCTATTTCTTTGTTCTATCTCAAGTTCATGAGTCTTTAACAATCCATAGATCTCATCAAGATCTGTATCTGCAAGATCATAATTATCTCTGATTGTTGTCGCCTTTAAATCCCATTTTTCAGGTAGGGATAAGAGAAATTTGAGATTTGACTCTTCAAGCTCATATTCTTTATCAACCAGAGACAGATCATTCAATAGTTTGCAAAATCTGTCATAAGTCTCAGTCAAGGTTTCATTAGGTCTTGAATCAAAGTGCTCATACTCCTGTGTGAGTATTGTTTTCCTGTTTTTCTTTATAGCAGTGGTTCCTTGACACCCGACTTCCAAAGCATCCCAGATTTCTTTTGCAGTTTTGCAACCAATTACTCTGTTAGACATAACATTATCTAAAGCACTGTGGAGAAGATGTCTAACCTTTGCATCTTTTGCAATTGATGAGATGTCCTCAGGAGTCATATCTTTCTTTTCCTTTGGAACAGTCTTCTGTTCTTGACCATCAACAACAGGAGACAATTTAGTCGGCATATGAGGACCATCATTTATTCTGTCAAGATATTCTGGATCTGTAGCCTCCAGAAACATGGTCATCTTCACCTTCCAAATTGGATACTCCACTGGCCTGAGAATTGGAACCCTGATTGTTTCATACCGACTCACAGAATTAGGTTTAACCTGTTCAACCTTGGGAGGAGCTTGATTTTCTTCAGACATGATTATTACTGGGTTTGAATCAAAAAACTGTATATATTAAACAGCCTTGGCTCTGATACCAATTGTTAGGCCGAATACACAATATATAATCAAGTATGTATTAGAATAACAATCAAGAACACAAGTTTATAAATCAACAACCTGAATTATATTAAATAATTCTCTCTTAGTGATGTTAATGAATCACAAAGAGCTACTAGGTTACAAGAATAATATATCAATAATCGCATCCCTTCTAGGGATAACCTATCTGTGTTAATATAGTACACAGCTACATACAATCCATCTCTAATTGATATTCCTATAAGTTAGCTATACAATTCATATCAATTAAGGATTGCTTCTTATCTTCTATTCCGTTTCCTTAGTTGTATCAATATATTCTGCTTTTTTTCATCTTCAGAATATATTGCTTCTAGAATATTCAATTCAGCACCGACAGCTAATTCAACTATCACCACGTCAGACTTTAACAAACTCTGACTGGCTTCAATGTAAACTCTGATGATCACCTGTTGCTTAAACACTGATGAACAAACGTCAGCAATTATATCTAACATTATAACTTATCATATTTTTGCTTCATTTTTTCAAATCATGTATTCTTCTACAACTCTTCTTCTTTAACTTGGGGCATGATCAAAAATCTTCTTTAAAGAGTTATTTGTAAACTAGATTTACAAGAAATTAACTGAAACAAATATCTATATGGTTACATACAAATTTTGAAACTTTGAGATCAAAGCCAGTTAAAAAATTAAATAAACAATACAAAGCATTACAAAATTATAGGCTTGTTACAAGGATAAATACATAAATAATTCTTTAACAAACATTAACCATTTTATTGATCCATAAACAAGGAGCAAGAAAGTGATTGTCATATTATTATATATACTATTTAATACTCGTGGAATGCATAAATACTTTATAAGTTATTTAGATTAATATTTTTTTTACGTTTTTGTTTTTCCTTAAAATGTCATCCTTATTTAATTTCAATTCTATTAATTTTGAATAAATATTAAAGTTAATAATATATTAATTATTATTTGAATTTACTATTTCAATTTATATTATGATTCTATAATAATATTTTTAATTTTCTATTTCTTTACGTAATTAAATATGTTGGAGATTATGTATTTGTTTATTCGTTGTTTTTCCAAATTCCAATTTGAAAAATTTAATATGACACATTTTTATAACTTGAGATATGTTAATACTTTGGTTTTATATTTTTCAAATAATTAAATATTTAACTTACATTTATACTATATTTAGGTTCTCTAAAAATATTATAATTTTAACAAAATATTTAACTAATTATAACTCGTAAATACTACAAAATTTTATAATTATATTATTATTAAATATATTTTATTTAAACTGTAGATCGATTCGACTATCAATACTATTATATAATAGACGAAACATTAAAAGTTTGGTCAGTCGGTATGGTACGTTGTAATTTTACTTAATTGCCCTTTCTTAAATTCGTGTTTTTACATAATTAACCTTAGTTATTTATAGAAATATATTATTAAATAATAATATTATCTATTTATAACTAATTACCCTTTTCACCTAAAATACATTATTATTTTTATTTTTTCTAACAAATTCCCCTACTTTTTCAAATATATATCACGGACAATTATCTTTTTTAACTAAAACATATTAGTTTTTCTATTTTTTCTTACTAAAACCCTTCATTTTCCAAAAATATCACGGACAAACCTTTAGTTATTTATTTTTAAACCTAATATTATAATTTTTTTTTAAAGTTTACCTATTTTAACATGTCTACTTATTTTTCTTAACAAATGCAATTACTAAAATATTAAAATATAAATAATCAAATATCTATTTATAACCAATTACCTTTTCAGCTAAAACACATTATAGATTTTTTCTAACAGACTCTCTCATTTTCTAAATATATCACGGAAAATTGCCTTTTTTAATTTACTTTTTCTATTTTTCTCACTAAAATCCATTCTTTTTCTAAAAATATCACGAACAAACCCTTTACTTATTTATTTTAAAATGTATTTAAATAAATTTAAATTATTAAATTTTAAAACCTCACTTTCCAAAAATATCACGGGCATTTACCTTTTTAAACTAAATATATGTTACATTTTTTATTTTTCCATACTAAAACCCTTTCTTTTCCAAAAATATAACGAGCAAACCCTTACTTATTTATTTTAAAATATGTTTTAATGTTTTTAATTAATTAAAAGTGTTTAACTATTTTAATATGCCTACTTATTTTTTTAACAAATACAATTAAAAAATTAATAATAAAATAACAATTAACGTAACAATCCGTGCATCGTACGAGTTTTAAGCTAATATTAAATAAAAGTAAATGATAAATAAGCTCCAAACTTTACTATTTAAGCTTCATTTTAATATTTATATTACTTAGATACGTCTTAACTTTACTTGTTAAGCTTCGTGATGCTCCATCATGTTTTGGATATATTTGTGTCATTTAAATATGAGAATGAAGCTTAAATATAAATACTTGGACCTTATTTATCATTTCTCTAAATAAAACTTTGTTATTATTATAATTTTCTCTATTTTTAAACTTTTTTAGAATCCGAACGGTCATAACTCATAACATGCTGCCGTACCATCTAGAACTGCTATATGTGTATATGATACGACACAAAGTTGTACTGGTCACTTTCGCATTCTCTTCTTCCAACTTCAGTTCGGTATGTACTCCCACTGTGTGTGAATGTGTGTTATTTTCCCTTAAATTTATCTAACCATTTTTTTTATGTTGCAGAGAAAGCTCGAGCAAAGAGAAGACCCATTTGTCAGTACTTAACTCTCATCTATTATCACAGTTAGCCTTATAAATTATTTGTTGCTGTTGTTTGTTTTTGCGTGTATTTATAGTTTAAGTAGATTCTGCTGTTAGGGTTTTCAGTTTTGTACCAAATTAAGGATGTTTTCATTATTCTTTTTCTATTGTGGTTGTTGATGTTGATGGGTCTGCCCTGTTAGAATGAGATGGATTTATACAAGGTTACATACATTGCTTCGTGAACCCCCGCAGTAGAATAGTGAACTTCTTTATATATATGTAACTCTTTTTTGAGAGTCTAATAGTCGCTGTAATGTGTTCTATAGGTTTAACCTTTTGAGCTACTTTCTTGAAGCTAGTTGGTCATGAATCAGTCCTCCGTTGTATACAAGTGTGTCAAAATTCTTTATGGATTTGCTTGTTTCACCGAATCAACAATCATATCGCTAGACTATTTACCCAGTTGCTCTAATTTTACTTGCTATATAGCTCCATTCATGTGATTAAGAATACTATAGGGAGAGGGTGAGATTACGTAGTCCCTGAAAATAAACTAATGAGTCATGATTATAACTACTTTGGGAGGATTATAAAAATTAAGTATCAGAAGTTAATTAGTTCATACTGTAAATAGTCCTTGAGTACTCATAATTCTTGCAAACAAGCATAGCTTAAGAAATTTATTAGAATGGACTCGCTACTCGCTAGCAGCCTGGCACTACTAGACTGTTCCTCAAGTTATTTGTAATTATTCCTATCATTGTGTTTTTATAAAATGCATATTGTTTGAGTTATCTCTACATCTGATTGACTAAGGAAGCTTGTTGCTCTAAGTTTAAGGTCATTGATGATATCATGGTTTATATGTTCTGCAAATTTCTATAATGTGGTCTCATTATTAAAGGAATGTCAGGAACTATGAATGAACAAGGGAACTGTGATGTCCATTAGTAAGTTGGATCCAGACCGAAACTTACCTCCAAAGTTGGAACTTCCAGAAAATTGAAAGCCAGAAACTGTGTTTGCTTTGTAATTTATCATATTTTTCTATAATGGAAATTTACATTTATTGCCATGTAATACACATGATTATATTCCTACTACTAATAATTGAATTTGTAAAGACAAAATACTTGTGAAACCTATGCCTGATTAGTTAATTGAATTCAATCCAGAATTTTAGATAGCAAGCAAATTTATTTACCTTCTATTATAAAAGCAAAAACAGTACAGAACAAAGTTTTGTAAGGTCTGAATATTCCATTTACTCATTCGCATGATTGTTTACTTGATTATTAACATCATATTATCATCAGAAGCAGTACCAAAACTTCCGTCCGAACTCACTATCGTTTTGGAGTTAATTTACTTTTATGCCTTCTCACTATCATATATTAATTATTATTGTTTGTGATGTTGAAGGCGTGACCAAAATGTTTCTCAAGGCACAGTTGCAATGGAATGTTATAATTCCTCCTGAAAATCTTTATGCCAATGGATTGGCATTGCAGAAGGCAATCAAAGTTCGCCTTTTGGACGAGTTTGCTGCCAAGAGAGCTACAAGCACTCTTGGTTATTTTCTTGCAGTAACAACTTTGGACAAAGTGGGAGAAGGAAGAGTGAGACAGCATTCAGGGGATGTGGTTTTTCCCGTAACATTCACGTGCATCACCTATAAAGCTTTTGCGGGTGAGATTCTAGAAGGCGAAGTGCACAAGATTATGAAGCATGGGGTTTTTCTAAGGTGTGGACCAGTTGAGCACATTTTTCTCCCTAGTGACTGGATGCAGGGTTACAGTTTTGTGCCCGGCGAGAATCCAATCTTCATGAGCGAGAAATCAGCGAAGATTGAGAAAGGCGTGAAGCTGCGAGTTATGGTGATTAAAGTGAGTTATATGGAGGCTGAAAAGGAGTTTCAGGCGGTTGCCAACTTGGATGGCGATTTCCTGGGGCCTGTTTAGTGCACTTTAACACGGGCTGGGTTCATATATGCAAGTAGACTCTTATCTCCATGTTATGGTGTATGTTTTACTTTTGGTGACTTAAGTAGATGTGATTTCCAGGGACAACAAATTTCAAAATTGCAGTATGGCTCTGGAGTTTAATGGCACTTGACAAATTACGTTAAATTGTTTAGCTTTCATAGCAAAGTAAGTTACCTGTTGACCCCCTGCCATTCATCATTGATCAAGTTGATTTATTGCTCCTTTTTTTGGCGTCTCTACACTTTAAAAGACAGAAACCATTAAAGATAGTAGCAATCAGACATTGTGAAGATACAGTTACTTAGCTAAGGAGGGTCAAATGAACTAGAAAATAGTTAAAATAATAGTATATATATAAATATGTGAATAATAATAATAATACAATGATGTGAATCACCGAGTGGGTGATGGTAATCTTTAGCTACACACTTATGGCCTCTGCTCAAGCTACACACTTGGTTACTACATTATTTACTGATGCAAAATATATGTCAAGTAGAGAGTACTCTAAGTTTATTTTGTATAGCAGTAGGCAGTAGCTGCATGTTGAGTTATAAAAAGTTATATGTCAATCCGAAGCATTAAGTCGATAATTTTGTTGATGGAATAAGGATCGAGTATCAGACTGTCAGTGGAGACTGTCATGTGTCTGTGTCATCTTGCGTTAGTCACCCAAACTGGCAAGTTGCAGTATGCAGTTGTTTCATTGAATTATTGGCTCTTGTATATGTGGCCAAGAAAATAATACCAACCACTATGTATATACCGAAAACACAAGTAGGTGGTCAGTAATAGTTCCATGGAAGCACCACCTTCCATCACATCTTACTCCGGCCGCCAGAGAGAACTACAAGCTTTTGATGACACGAAAGCGGGGGTAAAAGGATTAGTAGATGCCGGAGTTCAGAAGATTCCCTATATATTTGTTCATCCACCTGATGCCTTTGCCAAGAACTCAGGTGCATGGAAAGTGCAAAGAATTTACCATTCCTATTATTGATCTTGAATGCCTTGACAAAGATCCAATGAGTAATCAAGAGTAGTGGATACATAAAGTGCGGTGTGCATTTGAGACATTTGGTTTTTCGAAGTCATAAACCATGGGATTCTTCATTCTAGTGGCTGTCTTAGAAGAGATGCTTCATGGGGTACACAGGTTCTTTGAGCAAGACACTGTGGTGAAGAAACAGTTTCACTGACTATACGACACAGCTAACTGTAGGGGTTTATGGATAGTTCCAGATTAAAGATAATCTGTAAAATTGTTAAAATCTGTTGTCTAAAACTAGAGATAGAGCCAAACATATCTAAATTTTAATAATTTTTTTTTAATTTAAACCAATTATAAATAGGTTTTCTATATTGAATAGAAATCTTTATGTAAAAAATCGTAATTATCTTTTCTCTTTAGTTTATGGATAGTTCCAGTTAGATAATAATTATTAAACCATCATTAAATTAAAGATAATTTTGTTAGCTTCGCGTGGGCTATAAAATTGTTAAAATCTGTTGTCTAAAACTCAAGATAGAGCCCAAATAGTAAAGTGATTATCTAAATTTTAATAATTTTTTTTTATTATTGTAGCACCAATTTAATTTTTTTCCTAATTCCTTTAAATTTATAAATTCTATGTTTATTTCAATAAAATATTAAAATCAATTTAAGAAAAAATTAAAATCGATCTGGTCCATGTACGACCACTATACGACCAAATTAATTATTACAGTTAGATCTTAAATAGACCGATGAGAATTGTTAGATCTAATATTAAAAAGTGTATCTGATTAATAATAGAATTATATTTAAATACTAAAAAGTGTATTTTGATAATTTATAATTTTTCTATGTAAAAATTCTTAAATATCTTTTCTCTTTAATTTGTGTATAGTTCGAGTTAGATAATAATTGTTAAACCAAATATCAGATAACAATTCATATCGATTACAATATTAAAAATTATCAATATAATGTTCATGTATATCATATAACAATGATAGGACAATAAATTTAAACATTTTTTTTCTGAAGGAACATAACAATTTGATTAATCCAAATTATAATTATATTATTTTACATATAACAAACATAAAATGATAATATCAAAATATTATTAAAATATTGAGGGTTTCATATTCATAAACAATAATTTTGAATATAATACTTAATCATCTTTTCTTTTCGGTTTATGGTAGGTCAACTGGTCAAGTTAGATAATAATTATTAAATCATCATTAAATTAAAGATAATTTCGTTAGTTTCACATGGATTGTAAAATCGTCAAAATTCAATTTCTAAAACTCATGATAGAACCTAAATAGTAAAGTGAGTATCTAAATTTTAATAAATATTTTTTTATAATTGTAGCACCAATTTATTTATTTTTTCACTAATTCTTTTAAATATAGAAATTTTATCTTTCTTTCAATAAAGTATTAAAATAAATTAAGAACAAATTCAAATCGATAAAGACTATAATAATATGAGAATAAAATTTTATATAAGCATAACATAATTTTTATTCTGTTTAATAATTTTAAAGTAATAATGTATTTTAAAATTTTATATACACTATAAATAAAACCGAAACATTAAAAGTAAAAGTAGTTAGTAAGATACTTATATCAGTATGTACTTAATATTCTTATTATATTAAACTCTTTTATATAATAAGCATAATAGGGGTTTATCCAAAATTTTGATCATGACAACCAAAATTAATAAGGACTATTAGATCTTAACTAGATAAATGAAAATCGTTTGATCAAATATTAAAAAAGTGTATTTTATTTATAATAGGATTATATTTAAATTCTAAAAAGTGTATTTTGATTATTTAAACCAAATATACCAAATATAAATAAGTTTTCTATATTGAATAGAATTCTCCATGTAAAACATTCGTGACTTTCTTTTCTCTTCCATGGACAATTCCAGTTAGATATAAATTGTTAAACCATCTTTTAATTAAAAATAATTTAATTATCTTCACGTAGGGTGTAAAATCGTCAAAATCTGAATTTTAAACCACAAGACCCAAATCAGTAAAGTGAGTATTTAAATTCTAATAATAATTATTATATCATCATTATTTTAACGCCAATTTAATTACTTTTTTCTAACTATTTTAAATTTAGAAATCTATGTTCAAAAATTAAAATCAATCTAAGAAAATTCAAATCAACAAAGAATATAATAATACGAGGATAAAATTTTATAAAATTGTGCATATTTTTTATCCTATTTTATTAAGTTATAGATCATAACTAATCAAATAGAATTTATTATTAAATAATAAATTATACGCAAATGGTGATTTTGTTTTATAAGCACTCATAGAGACCTAATTTCATTGTTAGCAGGACTATATTCATATTAAAAAAAACCGTATTTTGAAATTGTAGACTCAGCTACAGACAAACCTAACTTTTTTAACCTACATACATTGTAAATTATTAAATTCGAAACTTTAAAAGTTTGTTAATCAATTAGTATAGTACTTTTCTGAAAAAGCGTACTTTACAAAAAATATTATCAAATAACCTATGTCTGAAAGAAAAAAAATGAAAAAAATTCTTTTTTTTTCAAAAAAAACCCTGTAAATTTTAATATGTTGTTGGTAGATTCAAATCTTAGATCATTCTACATAATAATTTTACTGTTATATGTAACGTTTCTCAACAATTTAATTTGAAAGATCCAACGATTATGGATTGAGTGATCAAACAAAGCGACCACACTTATAAGAAAACTTTCATTATTTAGTCTTTAATATAATAACATAGATATTTACGGGATATACTATAAAAAAAATGAATTTTATATAGAATTTTGATCGTCAAAGTGTACTACTTTAAAAGAAGAACTATTACAAAAAATATATATTTTAATTGATAATTTATTTTCTCAAAAGTTCAAAGTTCCCGCATCATTAACATTTTACAAAAAAGAGTATATTATATTTTAGCAATAAATATTTAAAAAAATAAAAAAATAAAAAAATTATAAATATTAAGAAAAATTAATGATGTTATCCTGGTAGTTTTGTCCTAAATACCGCCAAAACATTCTCAACCGTTAGATCCAATACTTTTAAAAATAGATGATCAAGATTATATCATATAAAAAGAAATTATTATCTAAATATGATATAAGTTAAAAGATATTATATTAGGATTGGATTTTCCAAAAAGTTAAAACATAAAAATAGTTATAATTAAATAAGGAAACCCATTTATAACCAAAATAATAAAAATCGTTTAATCTTAAATAGATAGGTGAAAACCGTTAGATTTAACATTAAAACCTGTATTTGGTTAATAAAGGTTATTCTAATAATCTAAACTACATATAAGTTAGGTAGATTTCCTAAATCGAATAGAATTCTCAACATTAAATTTCGTCACTTTATTCTCTTTTTAGTTTTAGAATAGTTTTTAATTGAAAAAGAACTATTAAACCACAACTAAATTAAAGATTATTTTGTGAATTTCATGTGAACCGTAAAATTGGCCAAATCTAACTTTTATAACTCAATATAAACAAATATTAAATTGAGCGTGTAATATATAATAAATATCAAATTTTTAATTATAATTTTTTTTGGCTAAATCTTTTTTAACAATAATTTAATCATGTAAACTAATAACTTTTAAATATTAAAATATTCATAAATAAATATAATTATAAATATTAAAAAAACAATCGCGTGTTGCATCGTAATAAAAATATAATTATAAACAAAATAATTATAAATAAAATTTAAGTAACCGTGCATCGCACGGGCTATAAGCTAGTATATATAATAGAGCAACTAGGGGTTGCTTGAGACAAATAAACCAGTGTGAAATTACTATATTACCCCTACTTATTATATAATAATAATAATTCTATAATTAATGTATATATTAAATACATCTAATTCATTAATCATCATTAATACATCTATATTTATTACTCTATTGTTATTAAATATAGGAATTTACAATTATATTTTTACTACTACTTAAATGATTAGATAATTAATATCTATAATTATATTTAATTCCATAAATATTAAAAAATTATCAATCATGCCGGACTTTTAGTTTTCGAATATATCGTCTATCAAACTTTTAATATTACATTTATAAAAAAAAAGGGTTTAAATTTGCACATAAACAGATAAAAACAAACATTTACTTAAATTATAATACTTCAACAAATTAACTGATGAGAACATATACATACTTTTATCAACATTCGAATAACTTTGATCAGTTGATGTTGAAAAGAGAATTATGTTATTGTGTGAAAAGAAAGAAAAAGACACTTCAAATATCAGTTGGAGTGCATGTCGGATGACCTAAATAAATTAGGTATTCAAAAATTAAGTGAAAATAGAACAAAGTACAAACATTATATTCGACATACTGTCTGAACTACATATATACGTAGTTTAAGTAGGACAACTGTAGTCATGAAAAATGCTTAAATAACATCTTTCACTCTTTTCAAGAAGAAAGTTGAGCGATTTGTAGGTGTTCCAATTGAAAGAATCATATTTTAAGTCGGTCAGGTCTTACTATTATATAGTTGCATTAACAGGGGAAATAATATACTACACTCAATAATATTTTGAACATGGTGATTAAACTAATAAACACATGTCCACACGTAAGAAAAAATCACCGAGGATATTACTCAAATAGTCAACAACATTGTACACAAGAATTATTCGAAGTATAAATTACCTCATACAATCAAGATGGACATGACATATACACTATAATGCACATAAACTCAACATCTACAGCACCAGTTCCTGCCCCCAATGATGAGGCAGGTTCGAGAAAAAAAATAATAAATCGCTTGAAACGAAAAGTAAGACGCAACCAATATAGTCAATGGACAACAATTACCAAATTGATCTCAAAACGAAAATTTTAAGACATTGTCTAAATTAATGATTATCGGATTAAGCGTGTGGTTCTGTGTTCATGCCCAACATCTATATACACTTGTCGTGTATATACTTTGGTCCTTCGTTACACCTTATTTACGTCAAAACCAAAAAATATATGTTGAACAATGTAGTTGACTCTCACGCATTTGATGAAATTAATGAAAAATACAGCTACTAGCGTGTATATTATAGACACAACATATAAAATTAAGACAACTGATGCGAATCAACTCAATTTCTTCTTAATCCATTAACTATCTCTTCCAAAACAATGAACGTCCATAATTCATCACGACTACTACAAAATTCTTCCATTTTACATTTTTTTTTATGAACAAGGGTAGGTCATATTACAAATCGAAAGCAAAAAAAAGGAAAATCTAAAATGACAAATAATTCATTTTTTAAACGTGTAAAAAGTCCAACAAAATATAAATTTAGATCATACATGTGTCTCGCACGGGTTATAAAGCTAGTTATACTATAATTCTTAAAAAAAAAAATTGACAAGAGAAACTATTTCAAGAAAGAATCGATACTCTTTATTAATAAGAAAAAAAATGTTAAAAAGGCGTGCGGTACCAAAAGTACCAAAGTACCAAATTTGGTCATCCCTGGGTTCGATTCACCGCAACTACATACAAAATTTATTAATTTAAATTCTTTAGCTTAATTCAGGGTTCGATTCCTTACAACCACGTTATTATACACAATTTATTTATTTACTTTAATTTCATTAATTTCATTCAAAGTTCAATTGTCTATAACTTCTATACTCTTTATTAATAAAGAAAATACTGTTAAAATATCGCGCGGTACCAAATTCAAGATTAATTGCCTATAACCACATAATTAAATAATATTTATTTATTATATATTTCTATCATTCAAATATCTATAAGTGCATTTTTTAATAATTAAAATTAATATTAATTATCAAAACAATGTGAAAATGGCGCGCGGTACCAAAATACCAAATTTGATTATCATGAAATCCAGGTTCGATTACTTGCAACTATGTAATTATACAAGATTTATTTACTTTAAATTCTTTAACTTCATTCAGGGTTCGATTCATTGCAACTACGTAATTATACAAGATTTATTTATTTATTTTAAATTTATTAGCTATATCGATGGTTCGATTACTTGCATCTACGTAATTATACACGGTTTATTTATTTACTTTAATTTCTTTAATTTTACAAACAGTTCGATTGTCTTTAACTACATAATTAAATAGTGGTTTATTTATTATATATTTTTATAATTCATTTCTCGACAAATACATTTTTTAAAAATATTTATTAATATTCATCAATATTAATATGTTGATGTCGATTCATGCTCGGTTGTGCGCGTGTTATCAGCTAGTATAATATTCAACATGAAAGAATACAATATTCAATGAAACGAATATTCTTCGTTCAAATTTTTGTAAGATAATATTTCGAAAATTTAGACAATAACATTCAATGAAACCGATATTCTTCGTTCAAATTTTTGTAAGATAATATTTCGAAAATTTAGACAATAACATTCAATGAAACCGATATCCTTCATTCAAATTTTTGTAAGATAATATTTCGAAAATTTAAACAATTACATTCAATGAAACAGATATCCTTCGTTCAAATTTTTGTAAGATAATATTTCGAAAATTTAGACAATAACATTTTAATGCCTGAGAAAATAACACATGCAATTATAATCGGGACCTGAAAAAACAAAAATAAAGAAATTAAATCTCATAATAAAATCAAGTAATATTTAAAAAAAATAGATATAAAGTACAAACTCTATACATTTGCTCGGAGTAGTGGTCACTTCTGCATTTGTCTTTTCAGCTTCAGCCTGGTATGTGTAACAATACACCCATTGTGTGTAATTTTTCCCCAAATTTTCTCTCACCATTTTTTTTAATTTTACAGAGAAAGCTCGAGCAAAGAGAAGACCCATTTGGCATTACTCTAATCTCATCTATTATCATTGTGAGTTGTGTGTTCTTTTAAGCGCTTTTTTATCTTCTTATTATTCTAAACCCCCTTATGTTTTGTCCTACAAAACCCTTATTTGGTTTGTTCTTTGTTTGATTTCAAAGTATTTAGCCTAATTAATTATTTGTTCCTGTTGTTTGATTTTGCATGTAATTAGTTTAAATGAATTTTGCCATCAGGGTTTTGAAACAAAGTAAATTATCATTACTATTACTATTGTGATTGTTGATTAGTACTTTTTATGAGGGTGTTTATGTTAGTTTTTTTTTTTTGAAGATCTTATGTTTCTCAGAAAAAGGTACTTTTTTTCTCGAAAATAGGCTAAACCAAACACCCTTATGTTGATGGGTCTGTCTTGTTAGGATGAGATGTATTTATAGGAGGTCACATACATTTCTTCTTTTATCCGGAAATTGAATTTTGAACATCTTTTAATGTATCTCTTTTTCTAGAGTCTATAATCTGCCGTTTATGGGTTTATTCCTTTGAGGTATTTGTTGTTGGCTAGCATTGGTCATGAATCAGTTCTCCGATGTATACAAGTGTGTTGGAAATTCTTAATGGATTTGCCTAATTGCTCTGATTGTACACTAAAATATCACTGGCCATTAAGAATTTTATATAGATTTGATTAAGAATACCAAGGGAGAGGGTGAGATTATGTAGTCCTCAAAAATGAACTAACAAGTGATAAGAACTATTCTATGGGAGGATCAATTATCAGAAGTCAGTACAAATTGTAAATAGTCCTCAGACTGAATCCTTGCCGATCAGCATAGCTTAAGAAGTTTATTAGAATATTGGACTTGTTGGCACTATTAGAATGTTCCTCATGGTATATGTAATTATTCCTATCACTCTGTTATTATATAATGTAAATTATTTACTGTAGTGATCTTAACATCCGATCGACTGAGGAAGCTCATTGCTCCATGTCATTGTTGATGTCATGGTTTATATTCTGCAAATTTCTATAATGTGGTCTCATTTTTAAAGGAATGTCAGTAACTGGCATGTCCATCAGTCGGGTGGATCCGTAGCGAAAGTTACATCTAAAGGAACTTCTAGAAAATTGAAAGCCTTAAACTGAGTTTGTATTGTGATGGTGCATAAAATTTTGAAATTAAATCATTTACCCTACTTTTCTATAATGGAAGTATAGGGCTATACATTTTTTGTTATGCAATACACATAATTGATTGTAAAGATAAAATGCTCATCAATCGTGTGCTTAATTAGTTAATTGAGTTCAATCCAGAATTTTATATAGCAAGCAAGCAAATGTTACCTTCTACTATAAAAGCAAAAACACTACCTAACAAATTTCTGTAAGTTCTGAGTTCTGACATATTTCTTTTACTCATTCTCATGATTGGTTTTGTTTATAAGATGATTGCGGGTGAGATTATAGAAGGCGAAGTGCACAAGATTCTGAAGCATGGAGTTTTTCTTAGGTGTGGACCAGTTGAGCACATTTATCTCCCTTATCTCAAGATGCAGGGTTACAGTTTTGTGCCCGGCGAGAATCCGATCTTCATGAGCGAGAACTCAGAAAATATTGAGAAAGGCTTGAAGCTGCGAGTTATGGTGATTGGCGTGAGGTATATGGAGGCTGAAAATGAATTCCGGGCGGTTGCCACCTTGGATGGCGATTCTCTAGGGCCTATTTAGTAGTTGTACTTTGATATGGGCTGGATTAATACATGCAAGTAGACTCTTATCTCCATGTTATGGTGCATGTTTCAGATTTGTATTATGTACTTTTGGTAACTTAAGTTGATCTCGGGACAACAAATTTCAAAATGGAAGAATGGCTCTGGAGTTCAATGGTATGAGCAAATGAATGTTAAATCGTCTAGCTTTCATAGTAAAGTAAGATGTTTAGCCAGGTTAGGAAGAATTGTAGTTGCCTGTCAAAATGATTGCATCTATCTGATGGCAGTTGCTAACTTGCTATAGGACCCAGAATCTTTATCAACCGATTAAGTTACAGTTAAAATAATTAAAATTTTGTTGATGGAATATATAAGGATCTAGTGCCGGTGGAGACGTGAGTATTGATGAGGACAACATAACCAAAATAGTTCGTGGATATTATCATGTGTCATCTTGAGTTAGTCAGCCAAATTGGCAAGTTGTAGTATGGAGTTGTTTCATTGATTTATTGGCCCTTGTATATGTGGCCAAGAAAAATATTAGCAATCGAAATGTCTGTACGGAAAACACAAGGTGGTCACTAGTAGTTCCATGGAAGCAAGCACCCCCGTCCATCACATCTTATTCATCCAAAGCCGGGGATTCAAGGACTAGTAGACGCTGGAGTTCAGAAGATTCTCTATATATTTGTTCATCCAGCTGATCCCTTTGACAAAAACTCAAGGCACAAGTGCAAAGAATTTAGTATTCCAATTATTGATCTTAATGCCTCAAAAAAGATCCGATGAGAAAAGTTTTTTATAAAAAAATGTTTCCAGATTTTTTTTCGAGAATAGTTTGGGAAAAGGAAAATTTTGGACATATTCTCCGTGAACAATTTCCCAAACAAATATCTTTCATGAAACATATTTTCTGCAAAAATATATTTTAATAAAAATATTTTTCAAAATCAAGTTATTTTTCGACAAACAAATATCTATACTTATCAATCAATACTATTATATAATAGACGAAACATTAAAAGTTTGGTCGGTCGGTATGGTACGTTGTGATTTTACTTAACTGCCCTTACTTATTTATAGAAACATATTACTAAATAATAATATTACATATTTATAACAAATTACCTTTTTCACCTCAAATACATTATTTTTTCTAAAAAATTCCCCCTACTTTTTCAAATATATCACGGGCAATTACCTTTTTAACTAAAACATGTTAGTTTTTCTATTTTTCCTTACTAAAACCCCCCTTTTCGAAAAATATCCCAGACAAACATTTAGTTATTTATTTTTAAACATATTTTAATATTATAATTATTTTTTAAAAATTACCTATTTTAACAAGCCTACTTATTTTTCACAAATGCAATTACTAAAAATATTAAAAATATAAATGATCAAATACCTATTTATAACAAATTACCTTTTCAGCTAAAACACATTATAGATTTTTCCTAACAAAGTCTCTCATTTTCTAAATATATCACGGGAAATTACCTTTTTCAACTTACTTTTTCTATTTTTCTCACTAAAATCCATTCTTTTTCTAAAAATATCACGGACAAACCCTTTACGTATTTATTTTAAAACGTATTTAAATATTTTTAATTATTAAATTTTAAAACCTCATTTTCCAAAAATATCACGAGCATTTTCCTTTTTTAAACTAAATATATATGTTACATTTTTTATTTTTTCTTACTAAAACTCATCTTTTTCCAAAAATATAATGGGCAAACCCTTACTTATTTATTTTAAAATCTATTTTAATGTTTTTAATTAATTAAAAGTGTTTAGCTATTTTAACATGCCTACTTATTTTTTTAACAAATACAATTAATAAAATATTTAAAAATAATAATAAAATAATAATTAACAATCCGTGCATCGCACAGGTTTTAAGCTAGTATTATATAATAGCAGATTCATTGAAAATTTTGGTTTTCAGATTTTTGATCTAATTAATAAATAATAAAATAATTTAATAATAGTAACTATGTATTTTAACTAAAAATATATTAATTTCTATAAACACACCTAAAAAATATATTATCTTCTAAAAACACACCTAAAATATTGATTATAAAATATCTTAATATTGCTTTTTCTGAATAAAACACGTTATATTTTAATCAAACCACATTATTTTTTTAAATAAACACGCCTAAAAATATTAAAAGAACATAGTACCATCTAAAATACCAATTATACAATATCTTAATATTATTTTTTCAAAATAAAACATGTTACCTTTTAATCAAATCATTTTACTTTTTTAAACAAACACACCTAAAAATATTACCGTTTTCCAAGTTTTTTCTAACTAAATCCTCATTTTTTACAAAAATATCACATACCGTTCTATTTAATTAATTAAAATAATGATATTGTAATAACCGATAACTAAGTGATAATTTTTTTCAATTAAAATAAATATTTTTTCTATATTAAAAATTATATAATATTAAAAAATCCAGGTATTACACATGTTCTAATAAAATTAAAAATTCAATTTTGTCCGGCATTCACAATCCCTGAAAACAGATACAATAAAAGGATTATATATTAAATTGATCACTGAATTGAAGACCATATATCACTTTCAATCACTAAAGTCATCATAAACATCAAACAAATAACTCTGAATATGTGTTCAGAAAGTAAAAATAATTTTATCGAGTTCTACACATATTTCTTCAATACTACTGCAATCAAATTAAAAGTTATGAATTCCAGTATTTTAGATAATATATTTAGATTTTAAAAAATTCATTTACTATTTATTTTTAATTAAATCAAAGAAAATAACTATAAAATTAAAAATTAATAACAAATAATTTTTTTTAAAATTTAAATATAATATCTTAGATTTCACGATAACATTCAAGATATTCGTTTGATATATTTATGATGACTTGAATGAAATGATACCTGGTCTTAACTTGAGCGAAAAAAATAGGACGTACGGGTCAATCTTTTTATTTTTTTAACTAATATAGTCCTGGTCACTTTTGTGTTTTGTTCTTTCACCTTCAATTCGGTATGTACCTAGTACACCCGCACTGCGTGTAAATGTGTATTATTTTCCCCAAATTTCTCTCACCATTTTTTTTATGTTGCAGAGAAAGCTCGAGCAAAGAGAAGACCTATTTGTCATTACTTAACTCTCATCGATTGTTACAGGTAGTTGTGTCTTCTTTTAACCCCCTTCTGTTTTACAAAACCCTCATTTTGTTTGTTCTTTGTGTGATTTTAAAGTATTTAGCCTTATAAATCATTTGTTGCTGTTGTTTGTTTTTGCATGTAATTAGTTTGAATTTAAATAAATTTTGCTATCAGGGTTTTGTAACAAAGCACATTTTCATTATTATTTTTCTACTGTGGTTGTTGATTACTATAGTACTTTTTATTAGGGTGTTTCTTTTAGTTTTTTTTTTTTGAAAAAAAGAATGAGAAAAAAAGGAAGGTACTTGTTTTTCGAAAATAAGCTAAAATGAGTCTGCCTTCTGAATGAGATGGGTTTATAGGATGGAGGTTATATACATTTCTTGGTGAACCCGGCAGTAGACTATTCAACCTTTTACATGTAACTCTTTTTCGAGAGTCTATAATCTGCTGTAGTACTGCTGTTCAAGGGTTTAATCGTTTGAGCTACTTTCTTTTAGCTAGCATTGGTCATAAATCAGTCCTCTGTTGTATACAAGTGTGTCGAAATTCTTTATGGATATGCTTGTTTCACGGAATCAACATGCACTACAAGAAAAACTGAATCAGACGACTTAGCCCGGCCCGTTGTTTATTGCTCCTGAAAATCGATGACTATTGAGATGCCGTCAGATGGATCTCAGACAACGCTTAAAAAATGTTGTGCAAAATAACTGAAACGACAGTCACCGATTAACAAAGTGTGGTGTAACAACCAGAAAGAACGACAGTTTCCTACCATATAGCCCGTAGGGGTGGCAATTTCGGGTAATGGGTCGGGTTCGTGTCGGGTTTGCTATATCCGGTCCTATTTTTCAGTCAACCCGAACCCGACCCGACCCGAAACGGGTTAAATTTTCTCAACCCGAACCCGACCTGTTAGTACCCGATCAACCCGAAAATGACCCGTTTGACCCGAAAATAATTAAAAATAATTATTTATATATATAAAAAATTAAATTTTATTTATAAAATATTAAAAATATATAATAAAAAATTTATTATGTGATATATGAATTAAATTATTTAAATATTATGAATATATATCACATATGTCTATAATTATGTAATATAAATTCATATATTTTAAATAATTTATTATATATATTAAATTTTCAGGTCGGGTTCGGGTATTTTGGGTCAACCCGAAACCGACCCGAAAATTTCGGGTAAATTTTTACCCAACCCGAACCCGACCCGAAACTCAAAATACTCAACCCGAATTCGTACTTTTCCGTGTCGGGTTCGTGTCGGGTTTCGGGTCGTGTCAAATTTTGCCACCCCTAATAGCCCGTTGTATAAGTTGCTGATCACAACATTCTGGTAAATCTAAAGTGTTGTATAACAGCTAGAAACAATAACGGTTTGCTTCTTAATAAGTCTTGTTTATATTTCTTTTTCACAATGGTTTAAGTTTTATCTACAACGGTTTTCTCCTCAGTCTCTGCATTTACTCAACGGTTTTTATCTCTAAGTGTGTAGTAACAAGGCTTTTGAACAACACTTCACATGTATTTACCTATTGTGCTTTGTTTTGTTAGACAACAGTTTTATTTTAAGAATGCGTTGTAAGAGATTATTTTTACAACGTTTTTGTTTGGTCAATCTTTTGTATTTAGTCTAAATAGACAACAGGTTTCTTTTATGAGTATGTTGTACGAAAAACATTTGCACAACAGTCTAAATAGACAGTGACCATTGTTTGATACAGATAATAACAATAGTTCTTATAGATGCCACACTAAGCTAAAAAATAAGAGACAATGGTTTTATAACCAAATGAAACAATGGTAGACATTGTAATTACAAGCCAACAAAAATACCAAACTAAATACTTCACATATTACCAACTAATATTCACCATTACAACCACTATTCACCAAATTCACAAACTAATGCTCCAATCGAATGATTATTTTTGTTGTGGTAAAAATCATCATCTATTGTACCTGACGTGAAGTCGAAAGTTAAATAGATGATGATTTTACCACCGCAAAAGTAATCTGCGAGGATTCCATCCTTGGTTGGCCAAGAGCATCCATAAATCAGCAAAGCTTAGGATTTAGGCCAAGCAGCGAAGTAGGTGCATTTGTCTGCTCATTTGAAATGGAAGGTCCAAAATGCAAGCTGTAGAGCACAAGATTGGTGAAGGAAATTAGCAAATAAAACTTGAATATTGATCATGTATGAGCGATCAAAATACAAAGTATGCAAACCTAACATATTAAACAACAGTCCTAAATGTTAACAAGAGTCCTGACAGTGGTGAGCAACATAAAGGCTGGTGAAGTTCCTACACATCAAAACAAAGTTGATCATTACATACACATATGATTCATATTTCAGAACAAAAATACTAATTAAAATGCATGTAGTACACAGAAGCAAAGAGAGACAAGTTGGTATGCATCTAACAGTGTACTATATATACATGCATCTATCATATTAGGCAGCCATTCGTAATCAAAAGAGAGAATTTTGTGTGACCTTGACATTTGTAATCAGTGCTTGAATGCTCTTGAGTTTTCGATGAGGCCACCTTGGGATACCCAGTTCCCGACACCTTTTCTTCAGAAGAGTTAATCCAATATTAAGCTCCTTTGCAGCCTGTGTTATTGGCATGTAAAAGTACTTTGAAATTTCTTCCTTTGTTAAAATTCTTGTGCTGTTTTGACCCTTTGCCACCCTGCTGCAACTATTATTCTTCCTTTTCTTGTCCTCCTTGTGATCACCATGACCATTAATCATATCCCCATTAGTAGCATTATGTGTATTATTATCAGTTAATAATGGAGGCTGGTAATCCTCGAATTGAAAGTCACGAAAATCCCCCACTATTTCAGCATCCAGTTTCTCATATCCAGTATTCCACGAAAAGTAGTCTCCTGTACAATTAAACAGAGGAATTATTTCTAGAAACCAATAAATACTACACTGATCAAGAGTAAATGAATAATGTGTGTGCATATATATTAGCTACCTTGCATAAAAGTACAATAATCTTGAGTTGGTACAATGTCCAATGATGCATACAGAGGATCGTTGTATCCGAACATGTCAAGCAACTGAAAGCTCATGACCTCACTCTCTGGCATTCCGAAATCCCAGTGAATTGCCACTTCACTTTACATCGTTTCACACCAATCAAGTTTACGGTTGATTAGATAAATTGCTGAATATTAAAACTTGATACTTGTAAAATAATAAAAGAAAGATAGTATTGCTTAAATATCTTGACAGGGGTGGATACAAAAGAGGGGTTCAAGGGGCTAATTATCATTATTTACTATAACATAAATAAACAAAGTAATTAGGGAACACATACATATATAAAAAATGTAGCTTAAGTAAGTGTGATTAATTAAAGATAAAATACTTACATAAAATGCAACAACAACACCAGCTGTGTAATCAGCAGGTAGCTTAATTGAAGCACTAAAGAACCCATGAATGTAAACATCTTGTGACACAAATCCAGAACCTGTGCATGTTACCCAAAACAATTTTTTGATCCAAATTAAATCTTTAAAAATAAATAACCTGACAAATAAAGAATCAAAGAAAAATAAAAGTTAAAAATTAAAAAACCTGTTCTTTCATCTATGGAAATGTGCAATGATTTTCCATCTTGAAGAAGCATGAGATTATCATCTCCAAAGAGCTGTGGATACCCTTCATCAAAAGATATGATTGGTAGGTTTCTTGAAGAAATCCCAGAAGCTAAAACAACATGAGACCATATGAGAAACAACTTAAGATAAAAATTCACCATTTTTACTATATATTACTAGTGCAAGAAACTGATCAGTATTGTAGCTGAGTTTCTACTTAAATTTTTTACATATGGTGTGTTGAAGAAGAAGACATGTAGAAACTAAAACTGAGATAAAGATAGAGGGGAGAGAATTAAGCCCAACTCTCTCTGTACCAAAGGAAGATGAAACAGAAACACACATATATATTGGCCTGTGAAACTACAGAGAAGTGTATTTTACAGTATATTTTTAGAAAACAGTCTTCTATTTTTCTTTCCATACATCATACATACGTTTCAGTACTTATGTTTTTGCATTTGTGACGAACTTCTAAAGCTTGGAAAATTACCTTGATTATCTCCCCTACTATGCAAATCAAGGAAACCGTCTTGAGCTGTCTCTAGGAAGGGAGACCTGTACTTATATCTGAAAATGATTTGAAGAAAGAATATACATATTATATACCAGTTACAATAGACAAGCACTTATGAATTCTATATCAAGTGATATAACACATTTATTTGCATTAGCTTACTCCAAATTATCTACCAGTACCAAAGATTTTTTGTCAAGTTTGTAGTTCAAAACTCAAGCTTTAGGACCATTATATATATGAACTTGCAAGACACACATACATAACCAATGAGCTCTAAGCCTAGCAACATCCACTCAGCCAACACTACGCCATATATGGGCAATAACTACGCTTTTTTCAGTGTTACAAGCAAAAGTGTAACCATATATGCCTTAAAAATGATCTAAGCCTACACCTTTTTTTAGTGTTAGCATTAGTACAAATGAGTGTTACCGTAGACCTCATTTAGTATCTATGCTAACACCAACGTTCGTGTAGGCGTTGCTCTTAAAAAAGTGTAACTAATTAATGTAAAAAAATAGGCGGGCTATCAGTTTGTCTAAAATTTCGCTGAATTATTAAGGCGGGCCAATTTTTGTCCAAATATTTTCAATAGGCGGGTCTAACACTCAACTCTCTCTCTTTCAACTCTCTCTCGCTCTCAATTCTCTCTCACTCTCAACTCTCTCTCTCTCTTTCTTTCTTCTAAAAAAATTACAATATAAATTAGAAGAAATTAGGGTTTGTACAATCTCTACGGGTTCAATTAGAAGAAATTAGGGTTTGTACAATCTCAACATTGTTCTTCGGTTCTTCAGATAAATTGGGGCTTGTTCGATTCGGGTTTCATTCGGGTTCTTCTTGTTTGTTTATAAGGTATTCATCTCATTCTTATTGTTTGTTTAAATTAGGGCTTGTTGATTAGGGGGTTTTTATGGGTACAATTGGGGCTTGTAGATTAGGGGTTTTTTACGGGTTCAATTGGGGTTTGTGTATAACATTCTTATACGACCATTTCGATTGTTCAAAAACAAAAAGAGAAGTTCGATTGCGGATGATTAATTTGCAAAAATATGTTACATCTTTTTGGAAACAAGTTGTTAGTTGTTTGATAAACACATCTGTTCATCGTCAAAAGCTTTATGATGTTTGAAGTGGTTAAGTGAATGCTCTTGGTGTTGCGTATATTGATTGTAATATTTTCGGTTTTATGTCATTTGAAGTGGTTAAGTGAATGGTCTTGATGTTGTGTTTGTGTATATTGCCTTTCGTGGGATTTGATTGTAAAGTTTTCAGCTTTGTGTTATTTTAAGTGGTTAAGTGAATGGCCGTGACATTGTTTGTGTTGTTGGTCGTGTGCTGGATTGGTTGTGTGAGTAATATGAAGTAGTTCTTTTCATTTGTGGTAGCAAAAGTTGGGATTTAATGTCGAATATGGGTGTACTTTTTTGTTAATGCATGTTAAAACTCAGCTATAGAATGAAACATAGTTTTAGGAAATAGTATGTTTAGCTTTTCAATATCTTGATTAGGATGTTACAGTAACAATTTTTAATAAATAATGAAGCTCTACTATGGCAATACATATGTTGATATGTTGTGTAATTTCAGGCCAGAAAGAGGAAATTGGGGCTGCCAGAGGATGATGATGTGGACGCTTCAAAAGAACAGAATGCTGGTGAGGAGAAGGTTGTTAAAAATGCTGTTAACATTCGAGGTAAATTGATGTATTTTTCTTTTGGGATTTTTTCCTTTATGATTGATATGATTTTTGCCACATGTTATGTGTTTTGTTCTCTAAGACTTGGTTTCACACAGATAGGTATTTGTCATTTTTTATAAATTTAACCATCTTTTGCATTTTGATTGTTTGTTTGCTTACACACCATCGAAGAAACTTTGGTGATTAAGTCTGAGTATATTTACTTGCTAAAACAATGTATGTTAGTGGAGCTCGGATTGCATATAGTATCTGGGAAGTACAAGCTAACATTCTAAATTATTTTTCATCCAGGTCTCTGTACAATTTATAACACCATTTCTATGCTAATTTTAGATTAATCAGACCAATTTATGTATGTTTCTTGGGTTTCTATCCAGTACTTGTTTAGTTCTTGTAAGCTCTCTTGGCAATAATTAAAATTTACATCTTGACAAGAAGGCATAATCTCTATTCAGAATCTGATGAAGTATAAAAGTGTACAAGATTACTATTTCCTTAGGTTATCCAATTTTTATTTCTTTTTCCTTTTTTTCTTTTTTCAAGTTTGATTACTATTTTTTCCCTTCAAGTTAATAGTTTTATTCGTTAAAAAAAACCTTGATTTTTTGAAAATTTTCAAATTAAAATATTATCGGTTCATTTATGAAAATTCGATCAATATTGTTTATTAATCGCATGTTTTATATTCGGGCCCATGAATGAAAATATTTTATCCTATCTCGAAAAGAAAATGTTCAAGACATTTTAGTACTGATTCTTTACAAATAAGATTTTCCCCACGACTTTAAAAAGCAATGATTAACCAAACCATATTATTTACATGTTGTAAATTATAGATTCTACAATTCAAAAGATATATAGTAATAACGTTAGCGGAAACCTTAACAGGCCAAAATAAAGATTTTAGTCAGTTATGTGTCAGGGACAAAACAAGATTTTGGTCAATTATGTGTGGTTTTACATGAGAAATGGGGTAGCAATGAACCCTCTCTAACTCAACTTAATGCATGCCCATGACTAAGCATCTATAAATTATCCTTATTCCGGCCAATCTTTAATCTATGAGTTTTTTTAACAACTATTTTACTACAGATACAAAAACAATAATCATACCCAGACAATGGTGGGATGTCATCACCCAAGAATTCAAGGACCCTAATTGACCAAATCAGCACCACTAACATACCTAGCCATAAAAGATATGAATCAAAATGGAGCACCAATCAGTGGAGCATCTGATATTGGCACAAGTGTCGTTTCATCACTACTAGAATCTTCCACCAGCAAGTTTGTGCCACTCACTTCATTCTTTTCCTCCGGAATCTGCTCAATTTCTGTAGATATAGCGATTTCGGTATCTGGAGTTAGAGGAGTGTCATTGTGGTAGGATTGCTTGCATAACTCCTCTTGGGAAACCTCACCATTTTCGACAGGCGTTGTCTTCTCTTTTAATAAAGGTTCACACTCACTGGAGGCATTATTAACAACTTCCCCTGCAAGCTTTGCCAGGGTACCAGCTACTGAATCAGGTTTAGGAGCTAAATACTCTGCAGCAGGTACACTTAAAACCCTTTCAGCAGTCTGATTTGTTGAGTCAGAGATAACAGATGATTGTTCATCATTATGGGCAGGTTTGACTGTGCTAGCCACTGGACCAGAACAACCGGCTGAAGACAATTCAGCCATTGTGCCCGGTCGATCACGCTCAGCATTCAACTGAAATATACATAAATAGCCCAGATCATAATCTCATATAACAAAACTTCACACAGACAGGGACTTCCATGCACATAATGTAAAGAAGTATCAAGCTCGTGCACTTGTCTCATTAATATAATGAAAATGTTCTCTAATGAAGGGCCTGATTATTTATTTCTGGGACCCGTATATTTTTTAGAGTAATCTGAAAGTTTGCTGCATTTGTACATGCTTAGTTACCTTCTCAGCAAGCTCTGCATTTTCGAGGAGCAATTTCCTGATTTAATAGTAATCTTAGTACTTGTTTAGATCTAAGGAAATGAATTGTATTGTTCACAGAGATGTTCCCACTAAAAGTTTAGAACCAAACCATGTATTTTCCACATTTGATGGCCTGAATATTCTTTTGTCATGAATATCAATCAATTCATATGACAATGAAGTTTTATACTTTTATTTAGGCTGTTCATTTTTTTTACAGTGTCATCAATGGTACAAAGAAGCTCGGAAATGGAACCAGGTTAACCCTCCCTATTTTTGTCAAGATTCTTGCTCTTTTACCTTTCCTACATTCCAGTGACTTGTTTTAATTTAATTTTATGTTATGACCTGAATGTATTTGCAGAGCGCAATGCCAGTACTAGTAGGAACCAAATTCGACGATTTCGTCCAGTTGTATGACAAAAGTAAGTGTTTTTGATAAGTAATTAATTGTGTTTTAATTACTATCTCAAAAGTAAGTGGCTTCAAATATCCAAAATAACTATCTTAATTGTGCTTTATAAGCTGCTTGAAAAATGAAAATCTGTGATGATGTTAACATACGATAATTACTAATCACAGCTTAGTGTGCTTCATTTTATTTTTGTTTAAAGGTATAAGATTCATTAAGTAGTTTCCCATAACACCTCAAGGTTTAGGGTGAGTTGGATAGCATTAAAAGTTATAAGATCCATTTAGTGGCTTTTCCAAAGATACATATATAAATAGTCTATATGTCAACTTACATTAAAGAAACAAGATCGACTACATAAACTCGCAACTGAATTGAAGAAAAAAGAAAGAGCAGAGCACACAGTGTTACTAAAGCAAATAAACTGGAAAAAAACCTCTGTAAACTATAAAGAGGAGTCTGTAGTTAGAGGTCTGCTGTAGTCACCATTCTGACCATTGTCGCGACTAAAGTTACGAACACTGAAACGTCCCTTTGATGAATTCATATGGTAGCTACCCCTGCTTCTACCTCTTCCTCCTGTTTGAAATTTCTTGCAAGTTATATGACAGAAAAATCAAACAAATTATTTATCAGGGATAGCAAATATTTCCTATGTTGCATATAAACAGTTGACCCATGCATTGGCGTTCCTCCAGTACAGAAAAAAGGGACACCGTTAGTAGAGCAATATCAATGAATTTTGTCTACAACTTTACTAAAACTGAGCAAAAGCAAAAGTAATGAACAAATATTATGTGGAAAAACAGTGGCACCATAAGTAATGTTTGCAGTGTTCTTTTATATTTATATATATAACATAAAGATAGTAATTAGTAACAGTAATTTGCTTTGTCTGTCAGAATATGCTGTGGTGGAATCCAAGTGAGGGAATAAATGTTGCTGAAGCACTTAAACACGAGTACTTTCATGGTATCCAAGGTCATATGTGAAATTGTAAGTATTAAATGGACATTTCTCTTATATTTTTTTATTGTATTTTGTGTCTCAATCAAATGCACTGTTCTTTTTTACAGGCTGATGTTGAGAAAGTTCTACAAAATGAAGGAGCTGTAATAGAGTCGGAGAGTCGGAGAATAATCTTAAATATAAAGAAGAAACAATAGATGTTGTCATGGCCGCAAAAGATGCAGCTGAGAAATCCTTAAGGTTGGCTGATTTGAGATCTTCTAGGCTTAGCTACTCCATGGTAGTTGAGTTGGGTTTTAGATGTTGGTTTATGTAGTAGATATGGATGATTGATTATTATGTATTAGAATGGTGTGAATTTGATGTAGTTATTTTGGATGATTTTTTATGTATTTAAATGGCTTCTGGACAGCCTGTTTATGTATTGGAATGTTTGATAATATTTTGAATGGGAAGTTCTATATTTCAATGTCAGATGTTGCCATTATGTATTTAAAGTGTTGGTAAAAAGCATGCAAAGTGTAACCATTGACTCCAAAGTATTTAGTCTTTATGTGTTGGCAAAAGTATAGCAAAGTGTTGGCACAAAATCTAAAAATGTTCAAGAAAAAGTGTAGGCATAGTGGTAAGGGTGTTGGTAAAAAATCTAAGTGTTTCATAATTTGGTGTTACAATAGTACTGCAACTATGTTGGCATAGGTCTATAGCAATACTATTAGTAGTGTTACTACAAAGATAACTGTGTTGGCATAGATCTATAGCAACAACTAATAATATGTAGCCACAGAAATAAAAAGTGTTGGCGTAGGGGTCTACGCCTACACATTTCTCCCGTGTTACCAAAAACTACAAAAGTGTTGGCGTAGACCCCTATGGTAGCGGCCATTTTTCTAACACCCTCAAATTTGGTCAAAGTGTAGCCATAGCCTGTTTTTTTCCTTTTACCAACAGTTTTTTGGGCTATAACCACACTTTTTCAGGTGTTGCTGAAGCCCACTTATGGCGTAGTGCAAGTATGTATTGGTTCATCTCTTGTCAAGAGTAACAACACGCTCCTGGGTTTTTTAGAATGAAAGCAGAGGGAAGTAGACAAACAATTAGCATAGTAACAAAAAACAAAGCTCCAAATTGAATAATTAGCAAAGTAACAACACGCTCCTGGGTTTGCAATAATTTGAGATGAACAATTAGCATAGTAACAAAAAACAAAGCTCCAAATTGAACAATTAGCATAGTAACAACACGCTCCTGGGTTTGCAATAATTTGAGATGAACAATTAGCATAGTAACAAAAAACAAAGCTCCAAATTGAACAATTAGCTCTAAATCGAAACCCTAAATTACCTGAAACCCAAAACAAAGCCCCAAATTGAACATTTAGCTCTAAATCAAAACTCTAAATTACCTGAAACCCTAAACAAAGCCCCAAATCTTCTGTGTTGACTGGCGTATGCTTTGTGAGAGAGTGACAAACTTGACTTAAGTTTCAAGTTCATGATTTTGATTTGAATTTTGAACTCCATTTAGGGTTTGTGAGAAGATGTCTGGTGTATCGATGTGTGAGTCGTTTGTGTGTTTGGTGTAATGTGTATTTTGTGTTTTGATTGTTTGTGTAAGCCTGCAAGGGGGGAAGTGAAATTTTAAGTTGGGGAAGTGAAATGAAAGGGGGAAATTAAATTTGACAAGGGGAAAAATGAATTTGACGAGGGAAGTGAAATTTGGATGTAGATGTTTTATATTATTTTTATGGATTTGTAAAATATATGTTACCTTATTTGTTATTTATTTCTATTTCTATGGGTGATAAATTATAATAAAAATATACAAATTTATTTAATATGATTTTTTGACCAATATTAAGTCAAATTACAATTCCCTGAAACGGGATTCATGTATGATTTATATATTTTTTTAATTTTTGAATATCCAACCATATCGATGTTATTACCTACTTATTTTAGTAGAATCACCAGTCTAGTACGAAACAAAATAATAGTCAAGCACTAGTTGACTCTTAAAATCTCAAATAAAATAAAATAATTTTTTTTCTAAAATTTCTGGAATATCACTAAAATATATAGATCTTTACATCCATATGGTTGGATAGTCATAAAATTATTTTTAAAAAATCGAAACAATAATTCGGGACGATACACTAGTTAAAAGTACTAGTCAAACCAGTAAATGACTATTAAAATCTCAAATCAAATAAAATTATTTAGTCTAAAATTTTTGGAATAGCACAAACATACGTAGATCTTGACATCCATATGGTTGGATCATCGACAATTGTTATTTAAAAATTTAAAACACCAATCTGGAACAAATATTGTATCATCATAATATTTTTCTAACTAGGGGTTTACACAACTAGTTATCATATTATAACACTAAATGAAGTGTGTGACACTTATATATTAAGGGCAACAAATATAGTTTTTTTAAAAATCAACGCTTTTGATATAAACAACGGTTTAACTAAATAAAGCATTGTAACAAAACTACTCACACAAGGATTTTCTTCAAAAAAACCATTGTCTATATCATACAACGGTTTAACAACATAAAAAATTGTTAGAAAGAGTATTCAACAACGAATGGATCAAAATGAAAACCCTTGTGTATATTATACAACGGTTTTTGGACAAAAACCATTGTTAAGTCCTAAAACTTACAACATTTTTTTAAACAAAAACTATTGTCTTATACTTTTATCAAATCGAATAAACAAAACAAACGTTAGTCGCGATTTGTATATATAAAAATTAATAAAAGACAATTTACTCTCGACTTTATAATTGAATTATATCATATTGATATGTAAAACTAGTAATTTGAAAATGACAATACTATTGTTAATAATATTTGGTATATCACTTATTCAGGTTTTGATATCAATAGTATTATAGTTATTATAATGTTCGTTTAACTTCAGAATTCTTAATGTTACCATTATTAGTGTTTGGCTAGCTAATCTTTCCTTATAAACAACCATCAAGGATCAGAAATCATACAATATATGACGTCAACATCTACAACGTGTATAACAAAATATCTGAAGTATGATCGTATTCTATCTATCAATGATATTATTATTATCATTAACATTTATTTAAGTGTTTTTATATATTTAACAAATTTTTATACTAAATATCCAAATAAGAGATTTATACAATAACATAACATTGTATGAAGTGTGTAACACTTATGTATGTTTTAAGGGCAACAAATAAAGTATTTTTAAAAAAATCAACGCTTTTGATATAGACAACGGTTTAGCTAAACAAAACGTTGTAACGTAAATAATCACGCAAGGATTTTATAAAACTAAACCATTGTCTATATCATACAACGGTTTAACAACATAAACAATTGTTACAGAGATTATTCAACAACGAACGGAGCAAAACGAAAACCCTTGTGTATATTATACAACGTTTTTTGGACAAAAACCATTGTTACGTCTTACAACTTACAACACTTTGTTAAACAAAAACCATTGTCTTATACTTTTGTAAAATCGAATAAACAAAACATAGGTGAGTCCCGACTCGCATATATAAAATTAATATAGGACAACTTAATGACGACTTTATAATTAAATTATGTCATACTGATATGTAAAATGAGTTATTTGAATATGACAACATTGTTGTTAATAGTATTGGTATGTCACTTATTCGCTAATAGTATAGTTATTATATAATGTTCGTTTAACTTCGGAATTAGTAATGTTATAATTATTAACATTTTCCTAGCTAGCTAATATTTCCTTGTAAACAAATATCAAGGATCGTAAATCATACAATATATGATGTTCACATCTACAACGTGTATAACAAAATATCTGAAGTATGATCGTATTCTATCTATCAATGATATTATTATTATTATCATTAACCTTTATTTAAGTGTTTTTATATATTTAACAATTTTTTATATTAAATATCCAAATAAGAGATTTATACAAAACATTGTATGAAGTGTGTAACACTTATGTATGTATTAAGGGCAACAAATAAAGTATTTTTTTTAAAAAATAAATGCTTTTGATATAGACAATGGTTTAGCTAAACAAAACGTTGTAACGTAAATAATCACGCAAGGATTTTATAAAACGAAACCATTGTCTATATCATACAACAATTTAACAACATAAACAATTGTTACAGATATTATTCAACAACGAACGGATCAAAACGAAAACCCTTGTGTATATTATACAACATTTTTTGGACCAAAACCATTGTTACGTCTTACAACTTACAACACTTTGTTAAAAAAAAACCATTGTCTTATACTTTTGTAAAATCGAATAAACAAAACATAGGCGAGTCCCGACTCGCATATATAAAATTAATATAGGACAACTTAATGACGACTTTATAATTAAATTATGTCATACTGATATGTAAAATGAGTTATTTGAATATGACAACATTGTTGTTAATAGTATTGGTATGTCACTTATTCGCTAATAGTATAGTTATTATATAATGTTCGTTTAACTTCGGAATTAGTAATGTTATAATTATTAACATTTTCCTAGCTAGCTAATATTTCCTTGTAAACAAATATCAAGGATCGTAAATCATACAATATATGATGTCCACATCTACAACGTGTATAACAAAATATCTGAAGTATGATCGTATTCTATCTATAAATGATTTTATTATTATCATTAACCTTTATTTAAATGTTTTTATATATTTAACAATTTTTTATACTAAATATCCAAATAAGAGATTTATACAATAACATTGTATGAAGTGTAACACTTATGTATGTATTAAGGACAACAAATAAAGTATTTTTTTTTAAAATCAACGCTTTTGATATAAACAACAGTTTAGCTAAACAAAACGTTGTAACGTAAATAATCACGCAACGATTTTATAAAACGAAACCATTGTCTATATCATACAACTGTTTAACAACATAAACCATTGTTACAGAGATTATTCAACAAGGAACGGATCAAAACGAAAACCCTTGTGTATATTATACAAATATACAACGGGTTTTTGGAACAAAACCATTGTTAAGTCTTACAACTTACAACACTTTGTTAAACAAAAACCATTGTTTTATACTTTTATAAATTGAATAAATAAAACAAAGTTAGTCAACATCCTAATATATAAAAACTATTATCAAATAATTTACTCACAATTTTATAATAAAATTATATCAAATTTACACAACGGTTTTTTTGCAACATTGTCTTACGTTTATTCACACAATACGACTAAGACAACCGTTGTCTCAATCCAACAACGGTTAAATTAAAACATTGTCTTAATATTATTTAGACAAGAGTTAAAAAAACTGTTGTCTAAACCCATTTATTTGCGTCGTCTATATCCACTATTTTTCACTTTCTTAGACAATGGTTCGTAAACCGTTGTAATATAATGGATTAGACAATACTTTTTCGAGCGAAAAAATAAACTGTCGTCTGTTAATTTTAGGCAACACTTTTTCGGCCGTCCGTTGTCTGAAAGGTGTCGTCTGATTCAGTTTTTCTTGTAGTGATGAGTGGACTATTTGCCTAATTGCTTTAAGTTTACAGTAAGGGAGTGTTTGGTTCATGGTTAATGAGCCCGGTTAAGGGGAAACGGAACCTTAAACCTAAGTAATAGTGTTTGGATTAGCAATTTAGTTGAGTGGAATGGGAACTCCATTCCCTCTAGGTGAGTAAATCAAAGTCATACTACCCGTTGGGTTTCCATTTCATTCCCATTAACCCCCATTCTCATATGCCATTCCCATGATACATCCAAACGCCCCCTAAATTTCACTTGCTATATAGTTCCATTCATGTGATTAAGAATACTGAGAGAGGGGTGAGATTAAGGGGGAGTTTGGATGGAGGTTGGGAATGAGAATGGAGGGTATGAGAATGAAAATGAATTTGAAGCCCAAGGGGTGGAAAAGTATGATTTAAGCACCTAAACGGATAAAAGGAATGGGGTTCCCATTCTATACAACCAAATGACTAATCCAAACACTAGTGCATGGTATTGTGGTTCCGATTCCCGTTAACCGGACTCATCAACCATGAAGCAAACATCCCCTAAGTAGTCCCCAAAATAAACTAATAAGTGATGATTGATAAGAGCTACTCAATAGGAGGATCAAGTGTCAGAAGTCGGTGCAAATTGTTAATAGTCCTTGACTGATAAACCTTGCAAACCAGCATAGCTTAAGAAGTTTATTAGATTGAAATCGCTGGCACTATTAGACTATTCCTCATGGTATACATAATTATTCCTACCTCTGTGTTCTATAATTTAAATTATTTTCTATAGTTATCTTTACATCTGATCGAGTTGTTTAAGGCGCAAGTTATAAAAACGCGCAAGACTCAATCTCCGGTCCCTTGAAGAATTCTCGCTAGAGACTGTTGAGAGACTTGATATGGAGACTGAGTATTGTGTGAAATACTTTAGGGTTTTTTCTCCTTTGACCCTTCTTTTTAAGGGTATTATTGTATTTTAGTGTTATAAGCGCCTTTTTGTGCTTCTTAGCGCTTTTTGCGCTTCACAAGCGCCTTTTGGACGATTTCAAAATCGCGTTAAATCACACATTTTTGAATTGCACACCTTGCGGCTAAGCGCGAAGTGCCATTGATTGCGCCTTTAACCATGGTAAATTTAATGAACAAGGAACCTGGCATGTCCATCAATAGGTTGGATCCATAGCGAAACCTACATCCAAGGTGGTTAAATGAACTTCTAGAAAATTGAAAGCCAGAAATTGAGTTTGCATTGCAATTGAGCAGAAAATTTTGAAATCAAATCATTTATCTTATTTTTTTAGAATGAAAGTATACATTTATTGGTATGCAATACACATAATTGATGTATATGACTAATTAATAATTGAACTTGTAAAGACAAAATCATTATGAATCTTATGCTTAATTAGTTAATTGATTTCAATCCAGAATTTTAGATAGCAAGAAACATAATTTACCTTCTATTATAAAAGCAAAGACAGTACACAACAACATTCTGTTAGGTCTGAATATTTCATTTACTCATTCGCATGATTGTTTACTTGATTATTAACATCGTAAGTAGTGTTGCACTCAACATTGTTTTGATTATTGTACTTTTATGCATGCCAACTCTGTGATCGTACAATTGCTACATGATTTTCCTTGCAGTTTAGTATAGAGAGCGTTCTTCCATCATTTGTGTTGTTAAGATAAACTTGTTAAGTGTTTTTTAACTTCTATATATTTATTATGATTATTGTCTGTGATGTTGAAGGTGTGACCACAATGTTTCTCAAGGCACAGTTGCAATGGAATGTTATACTTCCTGCTGAAAATCTTGATGCCAAAGGACTGGCACTGCAGAAGGCAATTATAGTTCGCCTTTTGGATGAGTTTGCTGCCAAGAGAGCAACAAGCACTCTTGGTTATTTTCTTGCAGTAACCTCTTTGGACAAAGTGGGAGAAGGAAGAGTGAGACAGCATTCAGGGGATGTGCTTTTTCCCGTAACGTTCAAATGCATGACCTATAGCAGGTGAGGTTCTAGAAGGCGAAGTGCACAAGATTCTGAAGCATGGGGTTTTTTTAAGGTGTGGACCAGTTGAGCACATTTATCTCTCTCACCTCAAGATGCAGGGTTACAGTTTTGTGCCCGGCGAGAATCCAATATTCATGAGCGAGAAATCAGCGAAGATTGAGAAAGGCGTGAAGCTGCGGGTTATGGTGATCGGCGTGAGGTATATGGAGGCTGAAAATGGAGTTTCAGGCGGTTGCCAATTTGGATGGCGATTTCCTGGGGCCTGTTTAGTAGCTGTACTTTAACATGGGCTGGATTCATGTATGCAAGTAGACTCTTATCTCTATGTTATGGTGTATGTTTTACTTTTTGTTACTTAAGTAGATATGATTTCCAGGGACAACAAATTTCAAAATGGCAGTATGGCTCTAGAGTTTGTTTAATGGCATGAGAAATATTATGTTCAATCGTCTAGCTTTCATAGTAAAGTAAGTGACCTGTCAACCCCCTGCGATTCATCATTGATCATGTTGATTTATTGCTCCTTTTTTGGTGTCTCTACACTTTAAAAGACATTGTGAAGATAAAGTCACTTAGCTAAGGAAGCTCAGGTGAACTAGAAAGTAGTTAAAATATTAGTATAAAAGCTTGTACAATGAACATGTACTGCCACAGTTAAAATATTAGTATAAAAGCTTGTACAATGGCACATATAACCAATATAGTTTGTAGATATTATCATGTGTCTGTGTCATCTTTAGTTACTAGTTAGTCAGCCAAATTGGCAAGTTGTAGTGTGGAGTTGTTTCATTGAATTATTGGCCCTTGTATATGTGGCCAAGAAAATAATACCGAAAACACAAGTAGGTGATCAATAATAGTTCCATGGAAGCACCACCGTCCATCACATTTTACTCCGACCGCCAGAGACAACTACAAGCTTTTGATGACACCAAAGCCGGGGTAAAAGGACTAGTAGATGCCGGAGTTGAGAAGATTCCTGATATATTTGTTCATGCACCTGATGCCTTTGACAAGAACTCAGGTGACGTGTGCAAAGAACTTACCATTCCTATTATCGATCTTGAATGCCTTGACAAAGATCCGATGAGTCATCAAGAGATAGTGGATAAAGTGCGGTGTGCATCAGAGACATTTGGTTTTTTTCAAGTTGTAAATCATGGGATTCCAGTGACTGTCTTAGAAGAGATGCTTCATGGGGTACATAGGTTCTTTGAGCAAGACACTGTGGTGAAGAAACAGTTTTACACGCGTGACTATACGAAAAAAGTGGTGTACAAATACAATACCAATTATGATTTTTTTAGTTCACCCGCAGCTCACTGGAGGGATTCATTTTCCTGTTTTATGGCTCCTTCTCCTCCTCCTCAACCAGACGAATTGCCAGAACTATGCAGGTATGCCTAATACAAAATGGTAATGTTATTATTGACTTACTGCTCAAGTAAGGGGTCTTCACAAAAAATACAAAAATAGCCGATATATAGTTTCCTAGGAGAAGAGGTGCGATGTGCATACATATTACATTTCCGCTTATCTATATAATAAATATCAAAAGTTTGGTTGATCGGATAGTCATAAGTGATTTTACTAAATTACTATTACTTATTTTAAAAAGGATATTATTAAATAATAACATTATTTATAATCAGTTATCTTTTCAGTTAAAATACGTTATTTTTTTTATTTTTCATTACTAAAATCTTTTCTTTCCAAATATATCAACGGCAAACCCTTTCTTATTTATTTTAACACCTATTTTAATTACACACAATTATATTTTTCAACTAAAAAATGTTATTTTTTCTATTTTTTATTACTAGAACCTCTCCATTTCCAAAAATATCACCGTCAAACCATTATTTATATATTTTAAAATTTATTTTAATACTTTTAATTATTTAAAAAAGAGTTTAACACATCTACTTTAAAAAAAATTGAAGAGAAAAATAATTTTTATTCTATTTTTAATTTTTGTAAATTTGGATTGTAAGATGTTGAATATCTATGATTCAAATTTAAAATAAAATTTAAATTTGAGATATGTGAATTTGGGATTTGGATGGTGAGTGAATGGCCTTTTATAGGACTTGTTGATCATCACCTCATTCATTCTTGGCCCTAGAATATCCCTGCACCCTCAACATTTAAATTTGAGATATGTGGATTTGGGATTTGGATGGTGTTGTTTTGGGAAACCACAAATTACAATAAAAATTAGATATACATATATAAGAAGCGTACTAAGTGATTAGAGGACCGTAGGCGGGGGAGAAACGTAGCACGAATGTACTCAATCCAGCTTATTTACTGTAAAGTATCCCCATGGTAACTGTAGTAGGGTCATCTAGTGTCCTGTACCGTCTGCTGCCGGAGGATGTCCACGACCAGGGGGACGATACGGCGGTATCCTTGGTATTGTTGGTTTTGGTCGGAGGCCGCGTACAATGGGACCGAGGATACCGTCTGCTGCCGGAGGGTGTCCAGGACTATGGTGATCCTCCGGTGGAGTGCGGATTGCTAATTCTCTGCGATGATAAGACAGAGGACGTTTGTCATCTGGTTGATTCAAATTGCGAAGAGCGAGGGAGGGAGCTGTGAGAAGTAGGGCTCCCAAAATAAGTAGTAGCAGGTAACTCAAGTAGTTGAGAGGCATTTTGAGATATGTGGATTTGGGATTTGGAAGGTGCATATTATCATGTAGAGTGAATGGCCTTTTATAGGACTTCCTGATCATCACCTCATTCATTCTTGGCCCTAGAATATCCCTTCACGTACCCTCAACATTTGCGGATAATAAATTGGCTGTGTGTAAAATTTGTGTCTTCCAAGTACGTCACAAATCATACGCTTCTTTTTAGAGAAAAGTCAAAAACAAAACTTTTATGCAAGGGAGTTTTTCATCAAAATAAATATATTTATTAGCAATCAACCAACAAACAATGACAACCTTCACTTGATATCTTATCTGATCGTATGAGTTGTCTTTATTTATAGTTATATGTAGCCATCCCAGTTCCCTCAAAGAACTTAATATGTAACCACTTGTTAGCTGATAACAGAATTAATGCATAATAGAGCAAATAATCTATGTATTACTTTTTTTAGCAGATATTACACTTGCCCCGGTAGTGCAAGAGTGTGTGTTCAATCTGTTTTTTATAGGCCGAGAAGACGAATTTCATCGACACTCATGCTATATGCCTAAAGTACATGATTACAACAGCATACACTGACTTTCAGACAGTAGAACTAAGAACTGGCTATTGTAATTTAGACTCAAACAACAAATCTGGATATACAAGACTTCTTAAGACGCAGTACTAAGTGACTTCAGGAGCTTTGATCCAGGTAGGAGAATATTTGGCTGAGTTATAACATAGAACATGCAACCCTGATTTCTAGTATGAGTAGTAAGGTAAGTGTACATCATACCCTCCCTCTTCGAGCGAGATACACATGTTTTATATTTGGTTTTATGAACTGCTAGAAAACTGATAATTCATGATTATAATTTGCAGAGATATACAGGGAAACAACTGTTCAAGATTATGTATCACACTCCTTCTCAAAAGGACTTGACGGGGAATCTCGATTGCTGAAATTCAGGCTGATATGAAATTTCCACACCAAGAAAATTACATATTGTAAAGTGATTTTTGAATAATTTGTTCGGTAACAGAATCACCAGAGTTTGTCAATGTAGTTATATTATATGTAGCAATACTTTTGCAAGAGCAATGGTCTACAAGTTCTTCACTATGAAAACATGGTTATGCTTTTAAATATTGATGTTTTACTGAAAACGAGATTTGTAAATTCAAAATCGAGACATTTCGTTTAGGAGTCATGTGAACTGCGGTAGTGCGACGAGCAAAGCAATGCTAATTAATTGGGTTTTTCTTCACGAAAAGGGAGTGAAGATTTTTTTTCATAAAAAAGTTTTATCTAAACCGTTGGTCAACGTTCGTTGTCAAGTTGGAAGATGGAGTTGTCTTGGCGTAATGGACTACGCGATGGAGTTGTCAATGTTTTATCTATGAAACTAGGCGACGTATCCGCTTGGCGGCTTATAAATTTTTAACTTTAAATACTAAATATAATAAAAATGACCTTTTTGTCTTATAAAATGTTAGATGTTTTAAGAGTGGTTTTTAAAAAATTAGTTTAAAATAATTTATATGAACAATTAGTTAAGAGAACAATCTCATTTTATATCTAATTTTTTTTTTATTTTAAGAAAATCATAAGCATGAAAAACAACAATTACAATATAAATGTAATCTTTATTATTATAAATTAGAAATATTAAATATAACTAAATAATAATTTTAAAAGCAGACACCACTCTCATAACATACATAATCAGTAATGAAATACAAATTTATTCAATTAGATATTAACGTATTCCATCACAATATAAGGGAACAATATGTGTATCGTTATTTTTATCGATTTAATCGATGGAGAAACGGATCGGGTTGGTTCAATTTAATCAATTTAATCACATCTCAAATTCTCATGTGTAAATTTGTTCATATCCGAAAGCAAAATACTTGTACACAAAATGTAAATATTGGCTCAAATATATATATATATATATATATATATATATATATATATATATATATATATATACTTCTATAATCTATTACGATTCATTCACGATGATCGATGATCAATAAGGATTCGTCGAAAAGTTAAAGTTAAAGCAGTATGTTCTACCATCGCTCGAAAATAAATTGCAATGATTTTTGGATAGGAAATAGAAAATAATATGATATAAATAGTTTTAATTCTTCATTTAATCTAAAAATAATCTTATTTTATATATCTAAAATTTTAATAATTTTTAAAAAAGCATAAACATGAAATAACGTTTTTAAAAGACGATACGCTCTCATAACATACATGCTCAATAATAGTGTAATAGTTAATTTAATTAGAATATTAATTTATTCCAACAAAATTTAATTGAACAACGGGTGTATAATATTTTTATCAATTTAATCGACTGAGAAAAGGGTCAGGTTGGTTCAATTTAATTGGATTGGTCACACCTCATGTGCAATTTTATTCAATGTGTAAAAGCAAAAATCTGAAAGTCTGCAAGTATTACTTGTATACTAATTTTACATACGTTTTCACAACCACTTATAATCAATTTCACAAATAGTTAAGGTTATCAGTTTGAAAATCTCCCGAAAAAAAATTACAATAATTTTTGAAGAGGGTATAGAAAATGACATAATGTAAATAATATTAAGCTTGTCAATTTACCTTAAAAAATCTTATTTTTTTATATTTAAAATTTAATAATCTTTTAAAAAAAATTGTAAAACACAAAAAATTACAATTCCAATATGAGGGTGATCTTTACAATCAAAAATTATAAATTATAAATAAAAATAAAAATGTTCTTAAAAACCGACACTGCTCTCATAACATACATATTCAGATATAATATAAAAGAACCACAGGCGTATAGTTTTTCTTATCAATTTAATCGAACGAGAAAAGAGACGCGTATGTTCAATTTAGTCAGGTTGGTCACATTACGTGTAATTTGTTCATGTGCGAAATCAAAAGACTTTCGATATTATTTTATACAAATTCTGGATATTAATTGAAAATCAATGTACTTTCATAACTTATCACGATTCGTTCACAATCATTGATAAAAGAATTATCGAAAAGTTAAGGTCCATGAAACTGAAAATGCTACAACATAAATAATTTTAAATCGTCATTTTATCTAACAAATTAATATTTTATATTAAACTAACAATTATAATTATTATAATCGTTGTCAAGTTGGAAGATGGAGTTTTCTTGGCGTAACGGACTACGCAATGGGATTGTCAATCGTTTTATCTATGAAATTATTGGGCCTTGTATATGTGGCCCTGATAATAATAGCAATCACACAGTTATAATACAGAAAACACAAGAAGGGTGGTAACTAACAGTACCATGGAAGCAGCAATACTAACATCTTACTCCAACCGTCGGAGTGAACTAGAAGCTTTTGATGACACCAAAGCCGGGGTTAAAGGACTTGTAGATGCTGGAGTTGAGAAGATTCCCAATATTTTTGTTCATCCACCTGATCCCTTAGACAACAACTCAGGTGGCAAGTGCAAAGAATTTAGTATTCCTATCATCGACCTTGAACGCCTTGACAAAGATCCAAAGAGCCATCAAGAGATAGTGGATAAAGTGCTGTGTGCATCTGAGACATTTGGGTTTTTCCAAGTTGTGAATCATGGGATTCCGGTTGCTGTGTTAGAAGAGATGCTTCATGGGCTACATAGATTCTTTGAGCAAGACACTGAGGTGAAGAAGCAGTTTTACACGCGTGACTATACAAAAAAGGTGGTGTATAATACCAATTTTGATTTGTTTAGTGCACCCGCAGCTAATTGGAGGGACACATTTCTCTGTTTTATGGCTCCCTCTCCTCCTCAACCAGATGAATTGCCAGCACCATGCAGGTATGCCTAATACAGTACCATAATTTTTACTTCTGAAGTCTATGGTCTTTACAGATATACCCTATCTTTTCATATGAGTAGAGGTGGGATGTGCATACATCTTACATTTCCACTTCTACCATTCTATGAGCAGATGTAAGGTATGCGTATATCATACCCTCCCTTCACGAGTGACATACACCGGCTATATCTGGCCTGGTTTGTTTGTATTAACAGCTGGAAAATTGAACATTGCATGATTAAAATTTGCAGAGATATACAGATGGAGTATTCAAAACAAACAATGAAACTGGGGATTACATTATTTGAATTACTATCCAAGGCTCTGGGACTGGACGCTAATTACCTAAAAGATATAGGATGTGCCAAGGGGCTTGGATTTGCTTGCCATTGCTATCCCCCATGTCCACAGCCAGAACTCACATTAGGCGCCACCAAACACACTGATGGCGGTTTTCTCACTATACTTCTTCAAGATCAAATTGGTGGACTCCAAATTCTTCACCAAGATCATTGGATTGATGTTCCGCCTTTGCCAGGAGCACTTATAGTTAACATAGGAGATCTTTTACAGGCAGGTGTTTCAAATTTAAATGTAGTGTATATCAATTGACTAATTCAAGTTTCTCATTCTTGTTTCATGATTGGTTTTTCAGCTTATAACTAATGATCGCTTCAAAAGCGTGGAGCACAGAGTAGTGGCGAATCATATTGGCCCCAGGGTATCAGTAGCATGCTTCTTTAGCTCAGCTCTAATGCCATCTACAAATCTCTATGGACCCATCAAAGAGTTGGTTTCAGAACATAATCCTCCCAAGTACAGAGAAACAACTGTTCAAGATTTTGCATCATACTCCTTCTCAAAAGGGCTTGACGGGAAATCTCCATTGCTGCACTTCAGGCTGAGTTAAAATTCCCTCACCAAAATCATCAAAGTTGATTAGTTAATACAGCTATGTAACAATGTTTAATGTAGTAATAATTTTGTAAGCGTGGGAGATGTTGTTCATGTATATATAAAAACATAGTTAAGCTTTTAAATATTGTTGTTTTTTAACTGATGACAAGATTTGTAAATTCAAAATTAAGATACGAATATAAAAACACGAAGAAAATACAAAGAGAAGATGAAGCCTAAGTCGATCCTGGACGTTTCGTTTAGGAGTCAAGTTAGCTCCGGAAGTGCGATTAGCAAAGCAATGCAGAATAGTAACAGGAGTGCCCTGTTGAGCTAAGTCCATTACCAATATTTGCAGAACCTGCAGCATCAATTCATTATACATTCTAAAACTTAAGACTATTTTTAATCCTGGATGTTTATACGTCCACACAGAGCAATTCAAATTTTATTTTCCGCATTGTAGATATTATTATGTGTGTTTTTTTCTTGCTAATTATTTTATTTTCCGCATTTGTAGATATTGTTGGTCAATCAAGTTTCCAAGTTGCAAGATGGAGTTGTTTCGGTGTCAATTATTTTATCTTTGAAATTATTGGCCCTTGTATATGTGACCAAGATAATAATGGCAATCAAACTGTATAATCATACAGAAAACACGAGAACGTGGTCACTAGTAGTACAACCACCGTCCATCACATCTTACTCGAGTCGCCAGAGTGAACTACAAGCTTTTGATGACACCAAAGCCAGGGTAAAAGGACTAGCAGACGCTGGAGTTCAGAAGATTTCCAATATATTTGTTCATCCACCCGATGACTTTGACAAGAACTCAGGTGACAAGTGCAAAGAATTTAGTGTTCCTATCATCGATCTTGAACGCCTCGACAAAGTTCCTGTTGAAATATAGCATAAGATCCATTTGGGACCTTCCTCTAACACCTTAAGGTTTTAGATGAGCTGGTTACTCAACATGGTATCAGAGTTCTGGTCGAAATGGACGTCCGACATAAGATCCATTTGGGGCCTTCCTCTAACACCTTAAAGTTTTAGATGAGTTGGTTACTCAACAATTCCCATGAGTCATCAAGAGATAGTGGATAAAGTGCGGTGTGCATCACAGACATTTGATTTTTTTTCAAGTTGTGAATCATGGGATCCCGGTGATTGTATTAGAAGAGATGCTTCATGGGGTACATAGGTTCTTTGAGCAAGACTCTGAAGTGAAGAAACAATTTTACACGCGTGACGTGACAAGTAAACTGGTCTATAATAGCAATCATGATTTGTTTACTTCAACTGCAGCTAATAAGAGGGACACTTTTTTCTGTTTTATGGCTCCTTCTCTTCCTCAACCAGAGGAATTGCCAGAACCATGCAGGTATGTGTATGTCTAATACCAAAAAATAAATAAAAATATATTGTTATTACTATCATTGATAACTAACAAGAACCATGTTGCTAGGTATATTGTAACCAAGATAGTGGATAACCGAGTGTAGAGTACATTTCTGAATGTGCTACACTGCTACTGTACTCGCCTGTTATTGATAACCGAGTGTAGGGTACCATTACGAGAATCTGAGGCAGAATCAACTCAGCACTGATATGAAAATCTCATTCAGAACATTTACCAGGTACTATTACTTTATGGCTGAATAAAAATAATGATACTAGTTTGTGAAGTTCTTTCAGTTTTGATAGTTAATCACGCGAGCGAGATACCGCTAGATCAAGAGTTCAAGCAGTATTTTGTTTTACAACCGATTCACAAAAGCTTGAGTTTTGCTAATTCGTTTGGTCTTTCTTCTGTATATTTTTTTAGGGATACTCCCATAAGATATTCACCAAAAAGGTGTTAAGATATTTTTTGATAGAAATGTCTGACAGAAAAAACATGTAGCCCGAATATCCAATTTTTTCTAAATTCTAAATCATAAATTATTAGGAGTTGGTCAACGAAGTGTGTCGAGTTGCAAGATGGAGTTCATTTGGGGCAACTAGTTGCAGGATGGAGTTGCAAATTGTTTTATCTTAAATTATTTGACCAAGAAAATAAAAGCAATCACACTGTGTAATACAGAAAGCACAAGGTGGTCACTAGTAGTACCATGGAAGCAGCAAAACCGTCCCTCACATCTTACTCCAACCGTCGGAGTGAACTAGAAGCTTTTGATGACACCAAAACCGGGGTTAAAGGACTAGTAGATGCTGGAATGCAGAAGATTCCCGATATATTTATTCATCCACCTGATGCCTTCGACAAAAACTCATGTGACAAGTGCAAAGAATATAGTATTCCTATCATTGATCTTAAACGCCTTGACAAAGATCTGACGAGTCATCAAGAGATAGTGGATAAAGTGTGTTGTGCATCAGAGACATTTGGGTTTTTCAAGTTGTGAATCATGAGATCCCGGTGAATGTATTGGCGCTAGAAGGAGGGGGTTTCTTTTCTTTAAGAAAAAACCTCCACCAGCATTAACACCACTTTCCAGACATTTAGGGTAAATCTCGGTGGAAGTATCCCGCACGAGAGGTAAACCCATGGCAAACACAAGATCTACGACAAACAACCGAAATGCAGTCACAAGAGAGAACCCGACCCCCTCGGGAAACGTTCGTCATGAAATTCCTAACACAGTTGGCGGGGCCAACAACCCGCGTAATCAGCAGCAGGCACCCCCGACAACTCAACCACCTCCCCAGGATCAAGAATCGCCTCCTAACGCTGAGCGTAACCTCGATCTCGCAGGCTACACGCAAGCCCAAATCGACGCTCTCATCCGCGTCGCATCAGTCTTTCCTCAACCACAGCAACATCAGCAACCCCAAGCTTCCCAACTCAATCAGCACGATGAAAACCTCCAAAGCGAAGCACAAAGCCACCCCCGTGTTGGGGTGTTAATCAGAACTTGTCTCTGGTTTGTCAACACCAAGTTTCCAGCTCGTTAGTAATTTGCTTTTGAATAAAAGTGCTGCTGTCCGAGTCTTCAGCATTTGATTGTGAAGTCAGTACGTGGAGATAAATCAGGAGCATTTCAAATAAACATGTTAACGTTGCATTGATTTAGGACTTTCTGTTTAGATCCTACTTTGTAGGAATCACCTTCTTTATTGCATTATTCCTTTATATTGTAATTTTCCTTAAGCAGTAGAACAAAACAAGCAGTTCTGCAATTTCTTTGTTTTCTCCACTTTTATTCAAACACATATAATTATATTGTATGCAGCACAGTTTGAACCAATATTCTGGTATCAGAGCTTGGTCGTTTAGTTGATGCCAAAGTACATGCCCAGGCCTCAATCAATGGAGACAGGTAAGAACAAAGACGGAGTGATTAGCTTGAACTACCCCATGCTGACGAGAGTAAATTACACAGCTTGGGCGATGAAGATGAAGGTGTATATGCAAGCTCAAGGGATTTGGGAAGCCATATCACCTAAGGATCCAAAGGCACCAGCGACAGTTGATGAAAAGATGGACAAGACGGCTCTGGCAGCAATATACCATGGTATACCAGAGGACGTGCTTCTTTCTCTTGCAGATAAGGGAACGGCTAAAGAAGCATGGGAGGCAATCAAAACCCTGTGCCAAGGAGCACAAAGGGTGAAAACTGCAAAGGTACAGACTCTTAAAACAGAATTTGAGACTATGGTAATGAAAGACACGGATTCGGTGGATGATTTCTCTATGAAATTATCGAACCTGGTCACCAATATACGTGCCTTGGGTGAAGAAGTGGCTGAAAGTTATGTGGTGAAAAAGTTGCTACGAGCGGTTCCACACAAGTTCTTGCAGATAGCCTCGACCATAGAACAATTCGGGAACTTAGACACGATGACATTGGAAGAAACTGTGGGCTCTCTGAAAGCGCACGAAGAAAGAATTAAGGGTCAATCGGACAATGTGGGAGGAAAATTACTTCTCACAAGAGAGGAGTGGATTGAACGTGAAAGGGAGGATGAGAGCAAACTCCTCCTTACGAAGGAAGAATGGATGAAGCGATCTAATAAAGGTGGTTCTGAGACTTCACAAAGAAACCGAGGAAAGGAATACATCAGGGACAACCGAGATAAAAGTCGAGTTCGCTGCTTTAACTGTAGTGGCTACGGCCACTATGCAATAGAATGCAAGAAATCTAAGCGTGGAAAAGAAGTCAAGGAAGAGGCCAACATGATGCAGATCCTTGATGATGAACCTGCACTCCTAATGGCCGAGAGCTCGAATGACAGTGGGGACTCATTGTTACTCAACGAAGAACAAGTCTTGCCAAAACTAAGCCAGAAGGAAGATGAGAAAGGGGCAGAGTCCAACCTGTGGTACCTTGACAATGGCGCCAGCAACCACATGACCGGACAAGTTTCAAAATTTCACGAGATCGATACTAACGTGAAAGGTCAAGTCAAGTTTGGCGATGGATCGATGGTTCAGATCAAAGGGAAAGGCTCAATAACTCTGAAGTGTAAAAACGGAGAGAACAGAATTCTAAGTGAGGTATACTACATCCCCTCGCTTCGTAGTAACATTATTAGCCTTGGACAACTCTCCGAAAATGGGTACAGGATAACGCTTAGAGGAGAGCATCTCTGGGTTCACGAGAACAATGGTGACCTGCTAATGAAAGTAAAGCGCTCCCCGAATCGATTGTACAAGATTATTTTTTGCAGCAGTGAAACGAAGTGTCTAATGTCAAGGCACGACAATGATAGTTGGCTTTGGCACTCTCGACTAGGCCATGTCAACTTCAAGGCACTAAAGCTCATGTCAACAACCAACATGGTACGCGGGATGCCCAGGATCAATCTGCAAAATGAAGTCTGTAGCGGATGTTTAATGTCAAAACAAGTGAGAAAGCCATTCCCTCAACAGTCGAAGTTCACTGCAAAGAAAGCACTCGAGTTAATTCATGGAGACTTATGCGGGCCTATAACACCGAGTACTCCCGGAGGTAATAAGTATATCTTTGTTTTAATTGATGATTATAGCCGTGTAATGTGGACATATCTTTTAAAAAATAAGAGTGAGGCATTTGGTGCTTTTAAACGATTCCGTGCTCTAGTTGAACACAGTCCAGAAAAGAAAATAATGACTTTCAGGACAGACAATGGAGGGGAATTTACTTCCAAGGAATTCAATCAGTATTGTGCAGAGGCGGGGATCGTGAGACATTTTTCTGCTCCGTACTCACCACAACAGAATGGTGTGGTTGAAAGGCGCAATCGAACTCTGATCGAAATGGCACGAAGCTTACTGAAAGAAAAGAATGTACCAAACCAATTCTGGGGTGAGGCTGTCCAACATGCCACGTACTTGATCAATAGACTTCCCACTCGAGCTGTGACTGGGATCACTCCCTACGAGGCTTGGTCCGAAAAGAAACCTCATGTGGAACATATCAGAATTTTCGGGTGCATAGCGCACATGAAAACACCTTCTGCAAATCTGAAGAAGCTGGATAACAGAAGTAAAGAAGTGGTCTATTTCGGCAAGGAGGCAGGTACTAAAGCATTCAGATTGTATGACCCAGCAACAAAGTCCATTTGTGTGAGTCGAGACGTCGTATTCGAAGAAGAGAAAAGCTGGGATTGGTCCGAACAAGATGAATCACTAACCACAGGCTTGGAGTCATTCACTGTGACTACAAGCACACTTGGAACTGTGGGTGAAAGTCACCACCATGGGGAAGAACCTTCAAACCCAGTATCGAACTCTCCAACCCCAAGCCGCAGCAACAGTACTTCTACCACAAGTAATTCACAAGACGCAAGTGAGTCTGATTCTAACTCAGAAGGAGGAACACCAGTAGGAAACACTCCGGTGTCTGTCAGGTCTGTCACGACATCTGAATCAAGTGATGGACCTCGACGATACCGACCTCTAAGCGAAATATACAATGAAACGGAACAGATAGAACTTGAAGATGAAGAACTGTATTTAATGGGATTGGATGAGCCTGTAAACTACACTCAAGCGGTGAAAGGAAGCGAATGGAAGAAAGCCATGGAAGTAGAAATGAAAGCTGTTGAAAGAAATGGGACTTGGGAATTAACTGAGCTCCCCCAAGGTCGCAAGGCTATTGGTTTGAAGTGGATTTACAAGATCAAACGAGATGCAAACGGAAGTATCACTAAGTACAAGGCAAGAATTGTTGCAAAGGGGTTCGTGCAAAAACAGGGGGTTGATTTTGATGAAGTTTTCGCACCAGTCACCCGCATTGAAACAATTCGCCTGTTACTTGCCCTTGCAGCTAAGGAAAGTTGGGAAGTGCACCATTTAGACGTCAAAACTGCGTTTCTAAATGGCGAGATCAAAGAAGAAGTGTATGTCAGGCAGCCCGAGGGCTTTGTTGTGAAAGGAAAAGAGCATCTTGTCTACAGACTTATTAAAGCGTTATATGGCCTCCGTCAAGCTCCGAGGGCTTGGTACTCGAAGTTGAATAGATATTTGGAAGAGCTGGGATTCACTAGATGTGCATATGATCAAGCAGTCTACACGAGAAATGTGGGCAAGGGAGTGCTAATAATCGGTGTCTATGTCGACGACATTTTGGTAACCGGAGCAAGCACAGCAACTATTAAAGAGTTCAAGGAACAAATGGCAAGTAAGTTTGATATGTGCGATTTGGGAAAGCTAACTTATTATCTTGGCCTCGAGGTACATCAGGGCGATGGGTATATTCAATTAAACCAAAAGGGTTATGCCAAGAAAATACTCAAAAAAGCTGGTATGCTGCACTGCAACCCGAGCAAAGTTCCAATGCATCCGAAAGACATTGTCAACAAAGACGAGGGAGGAACTGAGGTAAATCCCACTGACTTTAAGAGTGTAGTCGGAGGCTTAAGGTACCTCTGTCACACCAGGCCTGATATAGCCTACTCCGTAGGTATTGTGAGTAGGTTCATGGAGCACCCAACTCTGTTACACCAAGCAGCAGCTAAACGCATACTACGGTATGTGCAAGGGACTTTGGATCTTGGCCTAATCTACTCAAGGGATAGTAACAACAAAGTGCTGATCGGTTACTCTGATAGTGACCTTGCTGGAAATGTAGAAGACAGAAAAAGCACGGGAGGTATGGTCTTCTATCTCAATAAGAGTCTAATTACATGGGCATCGCAAAAACAAAAGAGTGTCGCACTCTCGTCCTGCGAGGCTGAGTTCATGGCAGCTACTGCTGCGGCTTGTCAAGCTGTGTGGCTAAGGAAGATGTTAGCTCAAATCACAGAATACGATATTGGTCCAGTTACTCTATTTCTCGACAACAAGTCTGCTATTGAGTTGGCCAAAAATCCAGTGTTTCATGGCCGAAGTAAACACATAGACGTTCGGTATCATTTTGTACGTGAATGTGTAGAGAACGGAGAAATAGTGGTGGAGCATGTACCGACAGAAGAACAACGTGCAGATCCTCTCACTAAAGCTCTTACATCTGTTAAGTTTGAAGTTATGAGAGAAATGCTTGGAGTGAGGAAATGTATTCAGACAAGTTCAGCTTAAGGGGGTGTTTGTTGGGGTGTTAATCAGAACTTGTCTCTGGTTTGTCAACACCAAGTTTCCAGCTCGTTAGTAATTTGCTTTTGAATAAAAGTGCTGCTGTCCGAGTCTTCAGCATTTGATTGTGAAGTCAGTACGTGGAGATAAATCAGGAGCATTTCAAATAAACATGTTAACGTTGCATTGATTTAGGACTTTCTGTTTAGATCCTACTTTGTAGGAATCACCTTCTTTATTGCATTATTCCTTTATATTGTAATTTTCCTTAAGCAGTAGAACAAAACAAGCAGTTCTGCAATTTCTTTGTTTTCTCCACTTTTATTCAAACACATATAATTATATTGTATGCAGCACAGTTTGAACCAATACCCCGGCCCGCCAACTCGGTTTTCTCCCGCTTAGGCTCATCTCAGAATACTAGGCACAAGGAGCACGGTGGACCACAACACAAACCAGAAACCTGGAAGGAAAATAGAAAAAAGAGAGACCTGAGAAAGGATATCGAAGAAAAGAAAGCTGAATATGAAAGAGCCAAGCGGCGTCTAGAAAGAGACCGATCCCCAGAGCCCAGAGTCGAAACAGGCAGCGTACAACCCACAAACGCGGATATGCTAAACACAATCCTTGAACTAAAAAGGAAGCTAGAGGGAGGAGGTTGCGCGGAAGCGGGCGAATCACCGTTCACCAAGCGTCTGGAGAATGAATCCAAGCAAAGACACATAAAGCACATCAATCTTAACTCTTTCGACGGTCTAGGAGACCCAGAAGAACACTTGAGTTATTTCGACCAACTCGCTCTCCACTACGAATATAGAGACCTAAAAAGGTGCATATTCTTCGCCGCCACCCTTAGGGGAGGAGCACAGAGATGGTTTTGTCGCTTGCCCGCTCGGTCTCTTGATTCTTGGGCCGAATTCAAGAGAGTCTTCCTCAATAAATTCAAAGCTAACCAACCCCACGAGGTACACACCGTCTTCCTAGAGACAATCGCTCAAAGAAACGGAGAAAGCCTACAAGTATACATTGACAGGTTCAAGGAAGCGGTTAACAAAGTCGTATGCGTGAACGAAACAGAAGCCCTGGTACATTTGCGAAGAGGTCTCAACCCGTACGAATACGAGAAGTATGTCTGCAAACTCATGGAGGTACAACCCACAACGCTAGCACGGGCCTACGACCTGGCATCCCAAGAAATCAACGAAATGGAGTCCCTCAGCGTACTCAAACAGTCAAGGGCACCCCCACCGCCACCTCCAAGACAACCCTACTTTCAAAGGGAACAATATACCTTCAGTCACACACAAAAACCAGTCCCCGTCCAACACCAGGTACAGACGACTCACGGCCCGGGACCAGTCAGGGAGGCCCCCGCCACTGTCAGAGACAGGTTGGGTCCCCCAGTACCCCCACGCCCGGAGAAACGCCCTGAACCCAATTGGACCACCTTGAGTATGCCCAGGTCCGCCATCCTCCGCGAGATTAGAGGAAAACCCTTTTTCCAACCCCCACAACCTATGTGGACCGCCCCGGACGACAGAAACAAAGACAAACACTGCGATTCCCATGAAGCTCATGGGCACACGACGGAAAGCTGCCTGTCACTCAAACACTTCTTGGAAAGACAAGTCAAGCAAGGAAACCTGAACCAATACCTTCCCCGCCAAGTCCAAGCGGCAGCCCCTAACAAAAACGTGGTGAATACTGTCTTCGGAGGGTCCATTTCCCCCCAAGGGTCGCCCAACAAGAAGTGCTCTCAATCTCACAAAGTAAAACCGACAACACCATATCTTTCACTGACGCGGATTACGAAGGCATTAACCCAAATCATACCGAGGCCCTCGTGGTAACTTTGGATGTGGCCGTAAATGAAGTAAAAAGGATACTGGTGGATAACGGATCATCGGTCGACATATGTTTCAAGCACACATGGGATAGACTAAAGCTCGGCGACGAGAAGTTGGAAGAATGCCCTGATGAGACCCCTCTCTATGGTTTCGGTCACAACGCAGTCCCTATAGCAGGAGTGGCAAGACTCCCGGTATATTTCGGGAAGGCGCCCAAGCAAATCCGCCACCTAGTCAAGTTCTACGTAATTAATACCGCTTCCTCATACAACATGATACTCGGTAGACCAACCCTCAACCTCCTCAAGGCCGTCACATCTACACCCCACCTCAAGCTAAAATTCCCCACCCCCGCAGGCATAGGTGAGGTACGTGGTGACTCAGAAACCTCAAAGAGGTGCTACGGGATAGCCCTCGCTTTAGCCGCCACTGAACCCAGCAACATGAGGCGTCAAAAGGCCTCACGGAGGCGTCAAGACAGAAAAAGAAAACACATAGAGCACCAACTCAGCCGCTCCAAGAGAAAGAAAGAGGTACAAGTCATTGATGCCTTCGATCCCATGTCAGAAGACCCTCAGAGAATCGATGCTAACTTAAAAAGATGCCTCGAAAAGGACGCACGACCCAATATATCACCGGTGGTGGAAGTCGAGAAAATAGAACTAATCCCAGGCGACCCAACCAGGAAAATAAGCATAGGCACAGGTCTAGACTCAATATTCAAAGAAGGATTGACAGACATACTCAGAAAATACGCCGACATCTTTGCATGGTCCCCAAGCGACATGCCCGGTTTAGACGAGTCAGTCGCCATGCACAAACTCAGCGTAAACGCAGACAAAGAACCCAAAAACCAAAAAAGAAGGAGCTTCGCACCAGAAAGGCAACAGGAAATTGATGTGGAAATTGACAAATTGTTAGAGGCAGATCTGATATGTGAAGTTTCGTACCCAAAATGGGTCGCGAACGTGGTACTAGTAAAGAAAGCAAATGGCAAATGGAGGGTGTGCGTCGACTACACGGATCTGAATGCCGCTTGCCCCAAGGATCCTTACCCACTACCCAGCATAGATCAACTCATCGACGCGACCGCCGGGAACCTCATGCTTAGTTTCATGGACGCATTCTCAGGATACAATCAAATCAGGATGGCACCAGAAGATAGAGAGAAAACATCATTCATAACCCATATGGGAGTTTATTGCTATAAAGTCATGTCGTTCGGTCTCATTAACGCCGGCGCCACCTACCAAAGGATGATGAACAAAATCTTTGCATCACAGCTAGGAAGAAACATGGAAGTCTACGTGGACGACATGATCGTAAAATCACTCTTGACAGAATCCCACTTGAAAGACCTGGAAGAATGCTTCATCACCCTCAGAAAATACAACATGAAACTCAACCCAGACAAATGTGTGTTCTCTCTCGAAGTGGGAAAATTCCTCGGATTCCTGGTTAGTCGAAGAGGCATTGAAGCAAACCCTGAAAAAATCCAAGCAATCATAGACATGCAACCGCCCAAAACTCTCAAAGAAATGCAAAAACTTACGGGAAGGTTAGCGGCGCTACGTAGGTTCATCTCAAAGCTGGCAGACAGGTGCCTCCCATTCTTCGATACTCTTCGAGGAGCCACATCCTCTAAAACCATCTCATGGACACAGGAATGTCAGAGGTCTTTCACGGACCTAAAGCAATATCTCTCGTCGCCACCACTGTTGGCTGTCGCCAAACCCATGGAATCGCTGTCCCTGTATCTCGCGGCATCAGACAGAGCCGTAGGCGCCGTCCTCATAAAAGAAGAAGGAACCGCCCAGAGACCAATCTACTATGTGAGCCAAGTCCTCAAAGACGCCGAAACCAGATATCCCAATGTGCAGAAATCCGCACTCGCACTAGTAATGGCTAGCAGAAAGCTAAGGCATTACTTTCAAGGAAGGGAAATCAGGGTGGTAACCAACCAACCTTTAAGGAAACTACTCCACAAACTAGACCTGTCGGGAAGAATGGTCAATTGGGCAATAGAGCTAAGCCAATTCACGCTCACTTTTGCGCCACGAACCGCCATCAAGGCACAAGCACTGATGGACTTCGTAGTCGAGTGCTCGTTCTCCGAACAACATGTAGGCGACGCAAACCCACTCACAGGACAAGTAACAAGCGACCTCACAACGACAAATGACAAAGGCATCTGGAAACTCTATGTGGACGGGTCGTCCACCTCCCAAAGAAGCGGTGCCGGACTAATCCTCATAAGCCCAGAAAACTTCCAAGTTAAGCAGGCGATTCGCTTCGCCTTCAAAGCGATAAACAATCAGGCAGCATATGAAGCCCTTATCGCAGGCCTCACCTTGGCAAAAAACCTGGAGGCCACAAACATTGTCATATATAGCGACTCGCAACTGGTAGTCAGACAAACCAAGGGGGACTACGCGACCAAAGATGAGATCCTCCACAAATATCAACATATTGTCAAATCTTTACTCACCCACTTCTCCGTCCATGAATTAAAGCAAATCGACCGCAATGATAACACGGTGGCGGACGCACTGTCAAGGTGAACCCAAGGAGAAGGAACATCCTACGAAGAATCAGTTTACTTCGAAGAATTGACAAAACCCACAACCGAGCGCATTGAGGCACTCGAAATCCAAGACACCAGGGAAAGATGGAGCCCTGCCAGATAACCATATCAAGGCAAAGCAAATAAAATTCCACGCGGCCAAATATTTCCTCCAAGACGGAGTCCTATACAAAAGAGGGATCACCTGCCCTACACTCAAATGCGTCGACGAAGACGAGGCAACGTATTGCATGACAGAAGTCCACGAAGGAATATGTGGAGATCACATGGGAGCAAAGGCACTAGCGCACAAAATCCTAAGACAAGGATACTACTGGCCAAAGATGGGTAGTGACTGCAAATTATTCGTCCAAAAGTGCCACCAATGCCAACTATACAGCAACATGTCTCACCAAGCGCCAGCTCTACCATCCTCGATACTCTCCCCAATCCCTTTTGCGGTATGGGGCATAGACATCATGGGGCCTTTCCCCAAAGCCAGAGGCGAACTACAATACGTAATGGTCGCCATCGACTACATGACAAAATGGGCGGAAGCCAAGGCACTTAAAAACATCACTGAACAAGACGCCATCAAATTCTTCAAAGAACATGTCATAGCAAGGTTCGGCATCCCTCGCATCCTCATCTCAGATAACGGCACGCAATTCGTAGGCTCAAAATTCACCAAATTCCTCTCCGAACACGGAATCAAGAATAAGAAGGCGTCCGTCTGCCACCCTCAAAGCAATGGGCAAGTGGAAGTCACCAACAGAATCATAGTACGCGGGATAGAGAAACGACTAACATCATCAAAAAGGAGATGGCCAGAAGAGCTACCACATGTCATGTGGTCATACCGCACAACCGCCAAAACAAGCACGGGAGAGACACCTTTCAAACTAGCATTTGGCACAGAAGCACTTGCACCTGTAGAAATTGGGTCACCTTCCTTCCGGGTAATCAGTTTCGAGGAAACAACAAATACTGAGGGATTACGCACGAACCTGGAACTTTTAGATGTATCACGCGACAAGGCCGTCGAGAGAATGGACAAGTACAAAGAAAAAACAAGAGACTATTTCGGCAAGCGGGCAAGAATCAAGGCATTCGTGGTAGGTGATTTGGTCAACCGAGCGACCGAATCATCTGACCCACGCCACACGGGCAAATTAATGCCCAAGTGGGAGGGACCCTACAAAGTCATCCAAGTACTAAGACCAGGGTCGTATAAGCTAGTAAGGATGGACGGATCAGAAGTCAACAACACCTGGCATGGCGATAAACTCAGGAAATATTACCAGTAAAAGCGCACTAAGCGGTTTTCATTATGTATTAACCCTCATAACTCCAATCTATGTATGAGTTGGGCGACAACCCTTTATATTTGAAAAATGCAATCTAATGAACGCGGAATGCTTTTGACTTCAACTCTTCTCATAAAATAGCAAACTTCCTCGAAGGCCAAGGCAAATGACAAAGCCAACACGAAACAAGTCATAAGGGAGGTGTCGCTCACCTCCCAGCAACGAAACATGCAAATAAAGCTAAGTCACAAGGGAAGTGTCGCTCACCTCCCAGCAACGAAACATGCAAATAAAGCTAAGTCACAAGGGAGGTGTCGCTCACCTCCCAGCAACGAAACATGCAAATAAAGCTAAGTCACAAGGGAGGTGTCGCTCACCTCCCAGCAACGAAACATGCAAATAAAGCTAAGTCACAAGGGAGGTGTCGCTCACCTCCCAGCAACGAAACATGCAAATAAAGCTAAGTCACAAGGGAGGTGTCGCTCACCTCCCCGCAACGTAACATGCAAATAAAGCTAAGTCACAAGGGAATCGTCGCTCCAAGCAACATATATACAAAGCAACATTAAAACAGAGTAAAAGATAGAGGCAAGCAACGGATAAACAGTTAAAAACCAAAGCAAAAGTTACATGAATAGCCCGTCCCTTACACAGCAAACAAAAGATTAAGTAGTTCACAAATCACCAAATCTATTACACAATCTGGGTATCGGTAAACTACCAAATACCAAAAGCTGACTAAAACTATAGAGACAGCGACGTCCCGCTAACCATCTCATCGCCAGAATCTTCAGCAACTTCAACTTCACCGTCAACAGCGGCCTCATCATCTTCAACCACATCACCAGCAAGCTCCCCATCGGCAACATCAACAACTTCATCCTCCTCCATGTCAACAGCTGCCTCAACATCCACTTCAGCATCCGCCACATCAACATCCTCACCTCCACTAGAACTACCGGCAGAAGGAACACTTGGCTCGCTCAACTCCTTTCGCAAGGCAGCATATTTCTTTTTCTGCTTCCGGGCGGCCCGTTTCATCTTCCTCGCCCCTTTCATTTTCTTTTCCGCCTCCTCTTCAAGGGCTTTGCGAGTTGCTTCACAAGCCCCAACCTCTCAAATACACAAGCATCAGCCAGAGTCTTTGCAGCAACCTCGACCGACTTCTGGAAATCATTACTCTTTTTCCAATTAGCAACGCCCACAGCAACCCTCTGGCGCATCTCTTTGTCAACAGCAGCCGCAACCCCTTTCATCAACTCATCTTTGTACGCATCACTGGCCCTGTATTTCATAATCGCAGCCTCTTCAGTAGGTCTTCTTGCCAAGTGACTCTCAGCATCTGCAAGGCATTTCTTCGCATACTCAAGCTCCTTAGCCAGACGCTCAGTCTCAGCGATGGCCCTCTCAACACCAGTAGCAAGATCACTCTTCTCCTTCTTCGAAACCGCCACCTGTTCTTTCAAAATCTCTATGCGACGGTTAGCAAGAATCATCTTGTTCCTGTACACATGGCGCTCCGAGAAAAATCTTTTCTTATCCGCCTCCACCTGGTTCAGCGACGCCACAACATTTTTCTTATACTCCTCTTGAGTATTAGTCTCATTCCTCAACTGCAATTCAACTTTCCTCAGCTGTTTATTCTCCAACCTGTAAGCATCACCTTGAGCCAGCACAACGGCAAAATGACACTGACTCTGCAAGAGCATCACAGACCCATCAGAATACAGCGTAAAACAAACACCGTTGAAACAACAAAATATAAAAAACAAACACTTACCTTGGCATGATACTTCTGAGAACGCCTCGCCAGCTTGCTCCACCCATACCCTTTCAACTTTTGGAAATCATCCTCTGTCATCGAATCAATCGTGAAAGAGCCCGGACCACTCTTAAACATATACCCATAGCCGGGCCTCCTTTCCCCGGTCTCCTCATCAACAACGACCATCCCTTCATCACTGTCGTTGTAAGTCACAGCCATCTCCGTCCGTTTCTTTTTAGAAGTTGTCACACCCGGACCATCCAACGCAAAATTCACCTTCCTTTTCCTCAATACAAACCTGCCGCCCATCCGCAAGCGGCCACCCATCCGCAAAAGACCACCCATCCTACTCGATTCACCAACCTCGTGCACAGACTTGACTCTTTTCCGTGACTCATCAACAACATCAACCGCCCTCTTCCGTTTCTTCCCAAAACGCCTTTCTACCCTGACAGAACCACCATTCACAACAGCACCCTCGGGCGCAACCTCGTCAGGTTCCAACTCCTCATGATCACCTACTGCCTCCTCAACCTGCTCGCTACCCTCCGCAACGCGCTCACCAATAGCAGCCTCACCTACATCCCCCACAAACGGAACCAAGGCCCTCTCAACAACGGTGTCGCCATCCACCGGCTCACCCGCATTAACAATCTCCCTACAATCATCTTCACTAGAAGAAAAAACATCCTCCACAGATACCCTTTCCTCAGCCTCAGCACCATCAGAAGGACCATCCCCAACATCTTCACTACTCGAGGTAATGACCATCTCAGACATACCAGCAGGCGTGGCATCTAAATCCCCGCCACCATCATCAGTCTCAGTGTCGCTATCAGCATCATCGTCATCCTCACCTCCAGGAGTAACAGTATCTTCATCACTACCCAAGGATGCGCGAAAACCTCTCTCCGCCTCACCACCCATCACCGTGGCGCCACTTGCGTCCAACTCCCCAAAACCAGCATCCGCCTCATCAACGAATCGAGACTTCTTCTTATGGATAACTCTCTTCCCCACCACAGCAGCACCGCTAGCCTCGCCACCATCAACCGCGTGCCTCCCCTTCTTCTCCCGAGGCGGGTGGACGTTCACAGAATCGCGTGGCGGCATGGCGTGCAGAAACTCTCTTTGCTTCTCCGGCTCATTAAAAGTGGCATTCTCGAGCACAGGCAAATCACCCCTAGTTGGTATCAACACTGACACAAACACAAAAACAAACATATATCAACAACACACAATCCAAACACATATATAACCACAGAAAGCACACATACGCCAGATACTTACAGTTGTGCTCAAGCAGTCTCGCATTCTCAAAGAAATCAACCTCAGTCCACACACGTCCAAGCGACCTCACGGTACGTTCCAGTATGTCCGCGACAGCCTCGCTTAATCCTTTCTTCTCAGACGGATACACATTCCTCACCTCCAATGCAAAGTTAGGAAGATAAGAAAGATCACCCCCACGCACCATGATAAATTCCTCTTGCCAATTCGCCACCCCCTTAGGAAACCGAAATAGATTGTGACCTGACACCCGCTTGGCCACAGTTGTGTAACTATTCCAGTGAATTTCATAAAACGGCTTTGCACTAGTCACCCGCACAAAGAATAGAGCGAAAAAACCTTTGAAGGTAGGCTGTCTACCGTCTTTAGCACAAGCAGCAATAAACCACAGGATCACACGGATGGCGTTGGGCGAAAACTGGGCAGGCGGACACCTAAAATAGTACTTGAAAAGATCAGACATAAACTTGTGCATCGGCAACCTCAAGCCAGCTTTGAAGTGAGACACAGGTACAGCCATCCACCCTTCCGCATCACGATCATATAACCTCTCACCAGCTCGCGGCATCCTCCATTCATACCCATCCTCGATACGAAACAACCGAGAAACCAGGCGACCGTATTTCTCTTCTTGAAAAGTACTACCACAGTCCAAATGTTTGAATTTGCCACAAGCTTCGTCCATCTCCCTTTTATCGAAAGCGGTAGCTGGAACTCCCTCGGTACGATACAAACTCTCAAAGGTATCAAAATATCTTACCCTATCGCAAGCGGCCACACCAAGGTAGCTGTGAACATGGGTATCAATCCACCGCCCCATAGTATCTATCAACACCGGGCGAGTTTTAGAGGCAACTCCTTTCGACAACGACATTTTCTACAACAAGCCACAAACAAAGTCAACACCCAATACCCCCAAAATACCCCTAAACGATTCATATCCCACAAAAAACCTAGGATCCACTAACACTTACACAACACCGATCAAAACAGCAAAATGCGCCCATTTTCCATACAGATACACACATTCATACAAAACCCATCAAACACATCTTAAACAACACCAGTTTCAAACCACTAAAACATCCAACAAACGAACGTCCTAATAACACCTATCGCACGCCGATCAAATAGCAAAATACACCCTTTACACAACATTTTTACACATGCATACATAAATACAACAAGAACACCCATTTTTACCAAAACCCACAACATCAAATAAGCATACTCCCATACATCTCAAAACAAAACACATCGCACGGCCTCAACAAAACACATGAAAACTACAAACATGCATAAACTAAAAGCCAAACTATCTCGCAAACACTTTCAAGCTTAACACAGTATCATTAAAAACAGAAACTAGTCTAAGAAGAGTTACCCGGTAAAGAGAATAAAGCAGCAGGCGGCAACAGGGAACGAACGACGGCGGCGATACCACCAGCAGATCAACAAACTCGAACAAATCAAAGGGAGAAGGCAATGAATAGGGAAAACAATTACAGTGGAGAGTAAAATGCAGACTAAGACACAATAATTCTACACATATTTTTATATACCAGCTACGCACGGTGACACACATACATTAACTGCACACCCACGTGGAAGTCTATCATTGGCGCGTGAACCACACGTTCCCAACAACCCAGCCCAAACGTCTCCCACTTTTCAAATTCCTTTTCATTTCTCTTCTTATTTATTCCAAAACCAGTTTAAAAATTCATACCCTTTCAGTACAAAGCCGTCACATCAAAATACATTATAGATATATATACACATACACACCTGACACTGTCACATCAGAGAAACTCTTCAGACCCCCATTTAATGTTCATTTATATCCCATCATTCACATTTATTATGACTAATCAATAATGTAACAACAAAAGAAACCTTTCGCCTGCACTCACTCCATATTCCCTCATTAATTCACAAAATACCTCGATCAAAGAAAAAAGCTCGCTCACTTGGGGGGCACCAATTTCAATTTTCTCAAATTTTTCTAACTCCAAGTGACGCTCGCTCACTTGGGGGGCACCAATTTCAATTTTTTCAAATTTTTCTAACTCCAAGTGACGCTCTCTCACTTGGGGGACACCAATTTCAATTTTCTCAAATTTTTCTAACTCCAAGTGACGCTCGCTCACTGGGGGCACCAATTTCAATTTTCTCAAATTTTTCTAACTCCAAGTGACGCTCGCTCACTTGGGGGGCACCAATTTCAATTTTCTCAAAATTTTCTAACTCCAAGTGACGCTCGCTCACTTGGGGGCACCAATTTTAATTTTCTCAAATTTTTCTAACTCCAAGTGACGCTCGCTCACTGGGGGGGGCACCAATTTCAATTTTCTCAAATTTTTCTAACTCCAAGTGACGCTCGCTCACTTGGGGGACACCAATTTCAATTTTCTCAAATTTTTCTAACTCCAAGTGACGCTCGCTCACTGGGGGACACCAATTTCAATTTTCTCAAATTTTTCTAACTCCAAGTGACGCTCGCTCACTTGGGGGGCACCAATTTCAATTTTCTCAAAATTTTCCTGACACCAAGTGACGCTCGCTTACTCCAATCGGAAGGCACCAAATCTACAAATTTGTTCTAATCCAAACTATACCCAGCTCTTTCCCTTCTCCAGCTTCTGCTCTACTCTCCCTACCCACCCAAGCGGCTAGCGAGAGTGGGGGGCAATGATATATACCCAAAATCACCATTACCGCAAACTGACCATAGCCGCACTCTTTGGCTCGATATCAGCCACAAGCGTCCAAACACGGTCGCTCAGTCAGCTAGCCGCCATCAAAAGGACAAGTACACATCAGAGACAGATCAGAATGAAACACTTAGCCAAATGTCAACATGATAAGAGATAGGACACGCCTCAACTGTAGCATAAAGCACAACCACTCAACTGTACATCTCAACTGTACATCTCAACTGTACACCTCAACTGTACATCTCAACTGTACACCTCAACTGTACATCTCAACTGTAGCAAGGAGACCCATCCCGCGTACTGTGGCCACAGTAAGCGGCGCCCACGTCACAAGGACAGGTTTTGGGTCTATAAATACTCTGTTATCACACAAAGCACCATATACTCATTCACACAAAAACACTACACACATTCACCAGAAAATACTCTCGATACTTGCTGCATTTTATCATATATCTCTAGCCCGTTACTAATTTTCACGCCGGAGGTGCTTGACGGCCACCACCACCGGGCAAGCATTATTTTGCAGGTCCCCCACCACAGGCCAAAACCACCACCGAAACAGTGTATTTGGCGACGGAGCAAGTGCAACACCTATCAGTAGGTTCTTTGAGCAAGACACTGAGGTGAAGAAACAATTTTACACGCGTGACGCGAGAAGTAAACTGGTCTATCATATCAAGTTTGATTTGTTTACTTCACTCGCCGCTAATTGGAGGGACTCATTCTTCTGTTTTATGGATCCTTCTCGTCCTCAACCAGAAGAATTGCCTGCACCGTGCAGAGTCTAACACCAAATAATAATGTTATTACTACTATTGAACTGTCAAAGTATATGGTATTTAATGAAGATGAAGAAGCTATCTTGCATTGTTGGTGTTTTATTTACTTTTCAATAAATCACTTGTATCCATGCAAGTTGATATGTTTAGAACCTTGTGTTAGGCCGAATACACAATATATAATCAATATATGTATGAGAAGAACAATCAAGAACACTGTTTATGAACAATAAACTGAATTATATTAAATAACTCTTCTCTCAGTGATGTAAAATATCACCGAGAGCTGCTAGGTTACTAGAATAATGTATTCAGTATTCGCATCCCTTTTAGGGTTAACCTATCTGTGTTTATATAGTACACAGCTACATAGATTCAATCTCTAATTGATATTCCTACAAATTAGCTATACAATTTATATCAATTTAAGATTGCTTCTGTCTTCTGTTCCGTTTCCTTATCTGTCTCAATATATCTTGCTTCTTTCCATCTTCAAGATATATTGCTTCTAGAATCTTCATTGTCTTTGCACCGACAGCTAAGCAAACTCTTACCCCGTCAGACTTTATCAAACTCTGACTGGCTTCTAGTAAACTCTGATGAGTACCTGTTGCTTAAACACTGATAAACAATCATCAGCAATTATATCTAACAATCTCCCCCAACTTGTGCATAATAAAAATGTACAAGTTAAAAGATAATTGATGATGTCAAAACATATAACAAATGCAGTGTTTATAACATATCAGAGTTTAACTTTTACTTAGAACAAAAAACTTTAAAAACTTACAGTCAAACTTTACTTAATTTCTTCAATATCAGGCACTGTCCTGAGATAATCAATGAGTAGCCTCCTTTCAGCTTTTTCTAGCTCATCCACCATGATTTCTTTCAACTCTTTAAGCTCTGGATCACTTTCTCCAGTCTGGTAGATAACAGCTCTTAGAGAATAAATGCTATTCTTTCTCATTTCATTCCCTAGCCGGATAAAGTAAGATTTGTCTGACTCTAGGTTGAATTCCAAAACCTTTATTCCCAGTGCAGTCTTGAATCTGGCACTGTTTCTCTTCATTTCAACTATCTTTCCATAAGCATCTATGTACTTAGGAATGTAAGCACTTGAAACACCTCCTCCAAGAAGAACTTTTGATTTCATCATTCTGTCTCTTAAAACTAGAGCAGCATCATGAGTACTTCTATTTTTGATCTTAAGAAGATATAGAACATACTCTAGCTCTTCCCATAGCTTCAAATGAATATCAGCTTCTCCAATTCTGTAAACTCTTCCATCATTCATGAAGTATAACAAAAACTCCTTCTTTAATCCTCTGTGGTAAATCATCTGAACAGACTCTAGTTTGTCAAGGTTTTCTTGAGTAACCCCAACACCAGGTTCTGCCAGTGATGTAAAATCTGCAGGACTGTTATTAATTCTTTTCTCCCTGTGTGAACCCAAACCAGACTTATCATAAGATTCTTTTCCAAGTACTGTTCTGGTTTGAAGAAAGTTAACAGATTCTGGCTTCAGAGTTTCAGGAAGTACAGGTCTTTTGAAACCTTGGAGTTGTGAAGATAACTGAGTTTGGACAACTTGAGCATTGTCAGAGGTTGTCACAACTTTAACAGAACTATCAACTTGAGCAACGTCAGAGGTTGATTGATTTAGTCTTGATTCAACTTGAGCAACGTCAGAGGTTGAATAATTTTTCTTTGAAAACTGTCCTTCTTCTACCAGTTTTCCCTTTCCTTTTCCAGAAACATCTACTGTATGCCTCCTGGAATATTGTATACTCTGTTGAGTATTTTCCTTGATAGAAAGTGCAATTTCCTTTTTCCTTGAAGCCTTAATAGTCTTTTTCTTGTAAGTACCAGCTTCAACCTTCTTCTGGTGTTCTTCAGCAAGAAACTTCATCTCAGCATCCATATCTTCCACTGTGGCTTCACCACCATGTTCTTCCATAAACAACTTAGCAGCAATCTCTTCATCAGTAGTTGGATTTGATGAAATCACTAGACTCTTAAGTCTTGAAAAAGATTGACCACCAGAGTTAGAGTATGTCTGTCTAGCAGAGTTTGACCTAAGTCTCCCTTGCTCTTGAGAAGACTTTGACCTTTTCTCTGCTCCTCTGCTTCCACCATCATTAGAATCATCCCTCAGTCTCAAGGTTGGAGTCCTTTTGCATTTGTCTTTAGGTACTTTCTCCCCCTTTTTGACATCATCAGGAATAAAAACTTATGTCAACAACTCTAGTGATGTAGCAATAGAAGTAAGTTGAGAAGACATAGAAGTCTGATTCTCTTCCACCTTGCTTAGCCTTTGCTTTATTTCCACTTGATCCTTGATCATAGAAGATAATCTAGTTCTATCTTCTTCAAAGCCAAGTCCTTAGCAGCAACATCATTACTCAATCCAATGACAGCTTTGTGAGTCTCATCAAAGCGATTGTGCAATGATTTGACTTGAACAATTGTAGCCTTGAAATGTGTCAACAACTCAGGATTTGAAATCTCCTTTGCATATTGAGCAAAAAAATTAGTAGTCCTTTGCTTGGAGAAAATACAATCAGCCCCTGACCAATTAGCATAGTACATATCTCTATAATGAGCTTCAGTGGCAGTTTGATTTTCCTTGACATTCTCAGCAGTAGGATCCCTTAGAAAAGGTATGAATTCATCAGAGTCTAAAAGTTCAACTTTGATGTTAGAGTTTGCATGAAGAGTATGGTCATCCTCTGCATCAACATTGTCTTGGATAGGCTCTGCAGCTTCATTAATAACATTCTCTGCAGTAACTTCAGTATTTATCTGTGCAGCTTCTTCAAGAACTTGCTCTGCAACAGCTTCAACATTCTCAGAGTTTAAATTTGCAAGAACCTCTTCTTTTTCAAGAACAGTCTCAACAACAACCTCAACCATATCCTCTGCTGTAGCTTCATGTATCAGCTCTACAGCAGCTTCAACAACCTGATCAACCTCTTCACCCATTTCAGTAACTTGATTAGTGACAGAGAGAACCTCTGTATGAGTTGCAAGTGACGCATCTATAACTAGGGTGGGTTGATCAGCTACCACATCCTCAGTGTCACAAACACTGATAGAAGGATGTGCTTCAAAATGTGCATCCATTTCAAAGTCATTAAAGAAATCATCTTGTGCAGGCATATCAGCCTCTGCATCAGCATGTACTCTGGCCTCATCAGACACAGTAGCTTCATCAAAAATAGCCTCCTTAGACACAGCTAGAGGAGCTTCAACAACAACCTCCTGATTTTCGGCTTCAGGAGCTTCAATTTCTAATTCATCAAAGAGATAATCAGCTACCATCCTCCTCTTTCTCTGATGAAGAATTTCATGATCAACATCATCTTCATCATTAGACTGTGGCCTGTTGGCTCGAACTTTTCTCTTGAAGGCTCTTTTCTTAATTCTACCACCAGACTGTGGTTGTTGAGAAGTAGAGGGTGGAGGTCCAGTGTTTAGTGATGAAGTGTTCAGAGTTTGAGGTTCTGGTTCAGGTTGTGATTGTGGTTGTGGAGGATTATTTTCAAACTGTTGCACTCTCTCAGGTAATAGCAGAGCACCAACATTCCCTTTCTTAAGATCCTTGTTTGTTAAGTCAGAAAATATACGTTTATGCAATCTAAAAGACTGAATAACATCATCCTCCAGAATCTCAATTTCAGGAACACAAAAGGAAAATAGTAGTTGACAAAAATGAGCAAAATAGACAACAACCCTATTTTCTGTCATCTTTTCACCAATATTATGTAAAACTAATCTAGCAAAATCAAAGTGAGTACCATAGAGTAAGGAATACCCGATTTGCAGACTGTCTGTAGGAATTGCATCCCAATTGGTGCATTTCTTCCCGAAAGCTCTTGTGATGCAATCAAAGAAGAAACTCCACTCCTTCCTCAAGAATGGACGCTTCAATTGACCCACCTTGGCCAATGACCCTGAGTAACCGATATCCCTCATCATTCTCAGCAGTTCTTCATCGCCAATAGAAATTGTATAGGAATTGAAATCCTCAAAGTTCAGAGCATCACGAACAGTCTCAGGAGTGACCACAAACTCTTGGTTTTGATACTCAAAGACAATTGACGGAGACCCAACCTCTCCTCCATCATCATAAACACCTTTCTGCCAGAAAGTTCTAATTTGAGATCCAGACAACTTCGTTGGTTCAGTAAGAGCATGTCCAATATCAGAATTTGCCAAGAAACGCTGAACCAAGTGAAACGCCTCCGGTGCGTTCGCAGTGTTTAACGGAGCTGCATAGTTGTTTGGTACGAATTCTAACCCAGAAACAACAAAAGCTGTAGTGGCCATTAGTACGATTTGAGAAATATTCAGAATATAAAATTAGAAAACTCAAGAGTAGTTGGTTCAGAAAGTGTTTGTGAATATGTGTGTATGACTGTAGAATTCAAATTTGTGTAAGATGTGAAAAGTGTAAACGGTTGTGTGTATAATGTATAAATATCAAAATTAAAATTAAAAACTGAAGAGTTTTTAATCATTAAAACGCACAACTATCTCACTTGTGAACCGTGTCATACATGCAATGACTGACAGCAGTAAATGGCAGTTTCCAATACGCATGCACAGTAAAAATAGCAATAATTACTGCCTTTTACACTTTCCTAGACACTCAACCTCTCTCCTCTGTTTAATACACTCTTGAACAACTGTCCAATCATTCTCATTTGAATTTTCAAAACAAATGTCTTTTCTCAAAACCATAATATGTCTGAAACAAACAAAATTTATTTTAATCATCAAAGATTAAAATTAAATTACCTCGGCGTAGAGTACACAGTTCATCAGTGTTTACCAATCCTCCTTCTTTATTCATAAACTCTTTTCACAAACTGTACAGATGTGAATAATTGTGTGTGACTTAGCAGAGTTTACTGAATATAAATATTTAGATCATCTCAAAGTGCATAAAATCCACAAAATAAATTAGTAAAAACTGGTTGCTCAAACTCTCATGTATAATTTAAAATCTGACCTCATCTAAACTCTGTACTTCTAAATTTATTATTTTCACTCCCTTCGATTTTATTTTTATTTTTTTATTTTTTTTTATTTTTTTAATTTTTCCAGTAATCAGTGGTTGGCACTAGTCACCAAAAATCAAAGATTTTAGCCCTTATTTCATACAATAAGTTCCTGGGTCTTCCTAGGCACAACATGATCTCAAATGAATTTGTGCTTATTTTGCATCTTTTGATTTGAGGGTGAATTTTTTGCAACTAATTATCAGAGTTTAGACTTTTCATCAGTGAATACAATTAATTTATGAGAGAAAGTGCAAACAGCTAATACAGACTCAGTGTATAGGATCAATAAACTAAGAGATGCTATAAATATAGAGACAATATCATGTTGTGTAAAATTTCTGCACATTTTGAAATCAGAATTCATATCACTCAGAAAGATTCATGATTACTTACTGAAAATCATGCTTCATACAATTTTCTTCATCGGTTCATGTGTTTCAGACAAAATCACAATCAGAGTATAACTGGCAGAGTATGACTAACAGAGTATGAGTTCAGAGTTTGACAAACTGATATGAATGACAGTTAATATATGCAAAGAATCATGAGCAACAAATCACAGAAGTATAAATTTTGAGTCTAACCAGTATCTCTAATCAAAACCTGAGATCATTCCAAGTTCATTTACCAGTCTTGTAAAAGTAGCTTCACTCAAAGGTTTGGTGAAGATGTCTGCAAGCTGTTGGTCTGTAGACACAAAATGAAGCTCAATATTTCCTTCTTCCACATGTTCCCTGATAAAATGATACCTTATGCTGATGTGCTTGGTCATGGAGTGCTGTACTGGATTACCTGTCATAGCAATAGCACTTTGATTATCACAGAAAATAGGTATTTTAGAGTACCTTAATCCATAATCCAGCAACTGATTCTTCATCCATAAAATCTGTGCACAACAGCTACCAGCAGCAATATACTCTGCTTCTGCTGTGGATGTCGAAATTGATTTCTGTTTCTTGCTGTACCAAGAAACTAATCTGTCACCTAAAAATTGACAGCTTCCACTTGTGCTTTTTCTGTCTATCTTACAGCCTGCAAAATCTGCATCAGAGTAACCAATTAATTTAAACTCTGATTCTATGGGATACCACAAACCAAGAGTTATGGTTCCTTTGAGATATTTGAAAATTCTTTTCACAGCTGTTAGATGAGGCTCTCTGGGGTCTGCTTGAAATCTTGCACAAAGACATGTTGCATACATGATATCTGGTCTACTTGCTGTTAGATAAAGAAGAGACCCTATCATCCCTCTGTAGTTTGTCATATCTACTAAAGCTCCTGTGTCTTTGTCTAGCTTTGTTGCAGTAGCCATGTGAGTTGTAGCAGATGAACTATCAAGCATACCAAATTTCTTGAGAAGATTTCTGGTATATTTTGCTTGATTGATAAAGATCCCATCATCTGTTTTCTTGACCTGTAAGCCTAGAAAATAACTAAGCTCTCCCATCATGCTCATTTGATACCTTGACTGCATAAGCTTGGCAAATTTCTTACAAAGTTTGTCATTAGTAGACCCAAAAATTATGTCATCCACATAGATTTGAACTAACAGCAAATCATCACCAGAATTAAAATAGAACAAGGTCTTGTCAATTGTACCTCTAGTGAACCCACTTTCTAAAAGAAATTGAGCTAGAGTTTCATACCATGCTCTAGGTGCCTGCTTTAGTCCATATAATGCCTTGTCAAGCCTATAGACATAATCTGGATGCTTGGGATCTACAAACCCTGGTGGTTGTTCAACAAACACTTCTTCTTCAAGTTTCCCATTGAGAAAGGCACTTTTCACATCCATCTGAAAGACTTTAAACTTCTTGTGAGCAGCATAGGCCAGAAAAATCCTTATTGCCTCCAATCTTGCAACTGGAGCAAAGGTTTCATCATAGTCAATTCCTTCCTACTGTGAATAGCCTTTAGCCACAAGTCTAGCCTTATTCCTTGTAATCACCCCATCACTGTCTATTTTGTTTCTGAAAACCCACTTTGTACCAACAATTGATATGTTCTTTGGTCTTGGTACAAGTGTCCAGACTTCATTCCTCTCAAATTCATTTAACTCCTCTTGCATTGCTGTTATCCAGTTAGCATCTTGAAGAGCTTCTTCCACTTTCTTGGGCTCTGTTTGAGACAAGAATGCATGAAACAGACATTCATTAGTTGTAGCACTTCTAGTTCTTACACTAGCTTCTGGATCTCCAATTATCAAGTCAGGTGTATGAGCTTGTGTCCACCTTCTTGCTGTAGGTAATTGGCTTCTATTATCATTATTAGATCCTCCCCCTTGATCCATGCTTTCCTGATTTTCTTCTTGACCACTTGCATTCTCTGAGGCTCCCCCTGAATTGGACTGTTCAGTATTTGAACTTTCAGAGTTTAACTCAGAGTTACTATTTGATTCTTCAGCTGACTCACTTTCAGAATTTGAGTCATTATCTTGAGATGTTTCTGAAGTATCTTCACGCTCCCCCTCGACTGGTTCTCTATTTTGTTCTGTCAGAGAAATTCCCTCAGTGTTTACCAGTAGAGGTTCAGAGTATGCTTCGTCAGAGTTTGTTGGATTTGCTTCATCAGAGTTTACATCATCAGAGTTTAGATCTTTATTTTCAAAGCGAAGTTGATCATGAAATTCTACATCTTCTAATCCAGTTATTTTCTTGTCATCAAATGACACGTGTATAGATTCCATGATCACTTTAGTTCTCAGATTGTAGACTCTGAATGCTTTAGTTGATAGTGGGTATCCAACAAAAATTCCTTCATCAGCTTTTAAGTCAAACTTGGTCAACTGTTCAGGATGATTTTTCAACACAAAACACTTGCATCCAAAAATATGAAAATATTTCAAATTTGGCTTCTTATTTTTCACCATCTCATATGGTGTTTTCCCATGTTTGTTGATCAGTGTAGCATTTTGAGTAAAACAAGCTGTTTGAACTGCTTCTGCCCAGAAATAAGTTGGCAATTTTGCTTCATCAAGCATTGTTCTGGCAGCTTCGACTAAGGTTCTGTTCTTTCTTTCAACTACACCATTTTGCTGTGGAGTACCAGGTGCAGAGAATTCTTGCTTCACTCCTCTTTCCTTGCAAAATTCTTCCATTATTGAATTTCTGAATTCAGTACCATTATCACTCCTGATAACTTTCACTTTGTACTGTGATCCTTTGTCCAGAAGCTTTACATGATCCATTAGAATTAAGGTAGTTTCATCCTTCTTTGCTAAGAAATACACCCATGTGTACCTAGTGTACTCATCAACAATGACTAGAGAATATTTCTTTTTGCCCATTGACATTATATTTACTGGACCAAAAAGATCAACATGTAGAAGATGATAAGGATCCACAACTGAAGATTCAGACTTACTCTTGAAAGATGACTTCCTTTGCTTGGCCTTTTGACAAGAATCACACAGACCATCTAAGCTGAGTATTGACTTTGGAAGTCCCCTTACTAGATCTTTTCGAATTAGCTCATTGATGTTGTTCAAGTTTAGATGAGAGAGCTTCTTATGCCATTTCCAACTCTCTACATTTGATATTTTTGTAGATAGACACATAGCTTTTCCTTCAGAGTTTGTTACCAAACTTGCTTCATAGATGTTGTTACGCCTGTGTCAAACTCGAACAACTTTTCCTGTAGATTTGCTGATAACTTCACAGTGTTCAGTATGAAAATCTACATGATATCCTCTATCACAGATTTGACTCACAGATAGCAAGTGATGCTTGAGTCCTGGGACAAGAGCTACATTTGTGATGATGACACTTCCAAGATTGATATTGCCATATCCCATAGTACGTCCTATGTTGCCATCTCCATAGGAAACTTTTGGGCCAGCCTTCTCCTCATAGTCTGATAGCAGGGCTTTATTTCCAGTCATGTGTCCTGAACATCCACTGTCCAAGACTAGGGTGCTTTCCCTTATGCCCTGCAATCACAAACAATTACAAAGAATTAGATTTAAGGATCCAGACTTGCTTGGATCCTTTGGCTTTCTTAACATAGTTAGCTTTTGCAGCGGAATCATCAACATAGTTTAAGCTAATAGTATCAGACTTTACACTTGCAGAGTTTGCTTTAACCCATTTTAAGTTGGGCTTTAACTCATAATAATTGTGATAAATAGCATGATAACTCTTGCAAGTATAAATGGAATGCCAAGTGCTCCCACAGTGTGTGCATAAAGTCTGTGGTCTAACCCTAACATTATCATTTTTTACCCCAGACTTGGAGGGTAAAGAATTAATATCTTTGTTTTTCGTGCAGAAACTTGCAAGATGGTTAGTACTACCACAACTATGACATGTCTTCCTAGGAGCATCAAAATTAGGCAGATAATCATTTCTTTTATTAATGCCTACTTTTCCATTCCTATTTTTCTTGGACACTTTCTGTTTGTTAACAGACTTTACCTCTTTGAGCTTATGTTTGAATTGTTTTTCTGTCATCAAACCAACATTAATCTGTTTATCACAGATTTTTACTGTTTTTTTAACATCTTCTGACTTAATCTTATTCTCTGTTATTGAACCAACATTAACCTGTTTTTCACAAGTTTCAACTGGTTCCCTAACAGCTTCTTTCACAACTACAGACTTTAGCTTACTGGATTCAGAAACAAATTTCACAGGTTTAAGTTGTGGTTTCACTTTCACTTTATCTTTAAACCTAAGTTCATCTTCCTCACAGTAACCTAAACCTACAGTATCTGTCTGAAACACTTGATGTGTATCCTTTCCAGAATTAGTCCAGGTTTTAATCACTTTCCTCTCTTTCTCTAATTCAGATTCAATTTGCTTATATCTTTTAAGCAATTCCTGTTCAACATAAACCGCATCATCTCTTTCCTTTTGAACTTGTTGCATGTTAACAAGTCTCTCTTCAAAAAATTTATTCCTTTCTTTAAGACCTAGATTCTCAGATTTGATTCTTTCATTTTCTAAAGTCTGATCCCTATAACTAACATGTATGCTTTTTAGATAAACTCTCAATTCAGATATATTATCAGTATCATAAGCATAAGTTGTTAGGGGTACCTTGTTTTCAGATGATTCAGATTCATCTTTGACAGTTTCCATGAGAGCATAGTTTACATCCTCATCTGAATCTGAAGTGTCTGCCCAGTCTTTTCCTTTAGTGACGAGTGCTTTTTCTGATTTTCCTTTCTTGCACTCTGGAGCATAGTGACCCATCTCTTTACACTTGTAACACTGGATCTCAGACTTATATTTCTTACCAGTTTTGGTATCCCTTCCTCCAGACTTTCTGAAACTCCTTCTTTCAGAGTTTGAATCTTTCCTTGAGAATCTCTTTCCTTTCTTGAAGTTCTTGAAACCCATCTTCTTGAAAGTCTTCACCATCAAAGCAGCCATCTGCATCATTTGTTCTTCATCATCCTCAGATTCAGAAGAAGCATCAGTGTTTGAATCATCATCAGAGTTTGATGACTCACTATCAAATTTTATGACCAAAGCCTTTCCCTTAGCTTTCTTCTTTGATGTTTCTTTCTTCATGAGTTTTCCTTCAACCTTGAGAGCAACAGATTTTGTCTTCTTTCCAGATCTCTTGTTTTTTTGTTCTATTTCAAGTTCATGAGTTTTAAGTAACCCATAGATTTCATCAAGATCTGTTTCTGCAAGATCATAATTGTCTCTGATTGTTGTCGCCTTTAAATCCCATCTTTCAGGTAGGGATAGAAGAAACTTGAGATTTGACTCTTTAAGTTCATATTCTTTATCAACCAGGGACAAATCATTCAACAATTTACAGAACCTGTCATATGTATCTGTTAAGGTTTCATCAGATCTCGAGTCAAAGTGTTCATACTCCTGTGTTAGAATGGTCTTCCTATTCTTCTTTATAGCACTTGTTCCTTGACAGCTGACTTCCAAAGCATCCCAAATTTCTTTGGCAGTTTTGCAGCCAATAACTCTGTTAGACATGACATTATCTAAAGCACTGTGGAGTAGATGTCTAACCTTTGCATCCTTTGCAATTGATGAGATGTCTTCAGGAGTCAAATCCTTCTTCTCTTTTGGAACAGTCTTTTGTTCTTCACCAGTAATAACAGGAGACAATTTAGTTGGCATATGAGGACCATCATTGATTCTATTAAGGTATTCTGGATCTGTGGCTTCAAGAAACATGGTCATCTTCACCTTCCATATTGGATATTCAACTGGTCTTAGAATTGGAACCCTTATAGTCTCATATCGACTCACAGAGGTAGGTTGAACCTTTTGAGCATTAGAACCTGGATTAGAACCTTCCTGAGAGTTGTCAGCCATGATTATACTTGTGTTTGGATCGATAAACTGTATATATTAAACAGCCAAGGCTCTGATACCAATTGTTAGGCCGAATACACAATATATAATCAATATATGTATGAGAAGAACAATCAAGAACACTGTTTATGAACAATAAACTGAATTATATTAAATAACTCTTCTCTCAGTGATGTAAAATATCACCGAGAGCTGCTAGGTTACTAGAATAATGTATTCAGTATTCGCATCCCTTTTAGGGTTAACCTATCTGTGTTTATATAGTACACAGCTACATAGATTCAATCTCTAATTGATATTCCTACAAATTAGCTATACAATTTATATCAAATTAAGATTGCTTCTGTCTTCTGTTCCGTTTCCTTATCTGTCTCAATATATCTTGCTTCTTTCCATCTTCAAGATATATTGCTTCAAGAATCTTCATTGTCTTTGCACCGACAGCTAAACAAACTCTTACCCCGTCAGACTTTATCAAACTCTGACTGGCTTCTAGTAAACTCTGATGAGTACCTGTTGCTTAAACACTGATAAACAATCATCAGCAATTATATCTAACACCTTGTCTTGTAGTTTGCTACTTAGCTATCTTGTTTATCTACTTGTCTTGTGCCAAACGGTAGGATCAAGGGCACTACAGTCTTTATAGTCTTTTGTCTTTCAAGTTGTTAGGATGTGTAAGGATATAAGGACACAGCTGTTAGCAGTGGTCCTCAATGTGAGCAATACAGTTTTCTGGAGTGCAAGTTATCACATTCTCTCATCTGTTATTAGTCGTCTCATACATAGTTATCTTATGCATAAATTCTAAAAGTTTATATGGTATCAGAGCTGCGTTTGATAGCTAGAATAGTGAGAAAAGTTTTTAAACAGTGAGAAGTCATAGTCTGTGTTTTAATAGTGGTCGAGTGGTTATTTTATTGGTCTAAAAAGGAGCACAGTCACTTTAGTTGCTTTTAGGCTCACTCATGGCTACTAATAAGCTTTCCCTTTCGGATCTGCAAAATCCTCTGTTCTTGCACCCTTCAGATGGGCCAACATCAATCAGTGTACCCAAACTTCAAGGAGCAGGTGACTATAGAGCGTGGAAGAGGTCGTTTGAGATACAGTTGGCAGCGAAAAGGAAGCTTGGTTTGGTGGATGGGACTGTGCTGAGGAGTATTACAGAAGCTACTAAAGCCAGCAAATGGGATACGTGTAGTAGCATGATAATATCCTGGATCCACAATAACATATCTGAAAATATAAAGTCATCTGTTTTGTTTATAAACAATGTTGCTGATATATGGAAACAACTAGAAAAAAGGTTTTGCTTATCTAATGGTTCGCGAAAATACAAGTTAAATAAAGATTTATTTAGCTTGAGACAAAATGGCATGAAAGTTAGTGATTACTTCACAAAAATGAGTAGTTTGTGGGAGGAAATAGACTCAATGAATGTATTACCCACACTAACTGTTGTTACCACTGAAATAACAACCTTTTTGAGTGCCATTGAAAAAATGAAGGAAGAATCAAAGCTTTTCCATTTTTTGAATGGTTTGGATGAAGCATATGGGGCACAACAGAGTCAATTACTCATGTTAAATCCACTACCCTCTGTCGAAGCAGCTTGTGCAGCAGTTCAACAGGAAGAGTCTCAAAAGGAGGCCCTGTCACAAGTAATTCTTGGAGACAGTGAGGCGATGGCAATGTATAGCAGAGGAAATGGAGGAAATGATGACAAAAGGCTCATGTGCAGCAAATGTGGAAGAAAGGGACATACCTTTGATAAGTGTTGGGAAGTCACGGGATATCCGAAATGGCACTACAAGTATAAACCTGGGCAGAAAGGCAATCAACCAAGGTGGATGGGAAACAAGCCAGGTGGTGTTAAACTTGCAAACAATGTGCAGGGGACCGTAAATGAGCAGCAACAAATAGTAATGACATCTGCACAACTGGACCAGCTGTTGAAACTAATTCCAGGGAACGGTTCTACAAATCAAAAAGGATTTGACACAGATGAGGAGTTGGATTATGGATTTTCTGGTATGGTGCACAGCAGTCAACACAAAATGATGAAATTTGCGGATTGGATTATTGATTCAGGAGCGTCGGATCACATGACTTCGTCCCTGGATAACATGGTGAATGTTAGACTTGCACCGTCCACATTTACCATCACTCTACCTACTCTTGACAATGCTCTCATAACACACATAGGAGATGTGACACTACCAAATGGTTTGAAGTTGAAAAACGTGTTGTACGTACCCCAATTCAACCACAATTTGGTGTCTGTCCACAAGTTAGCTGAAGTGAACAAGTGCAATGTGGCGTTCCATCCCAATGAATGTGTCATCATTAACTCAGTAACAAATGAAGTAATGGGCTTGGGAGTGATAAAGCAAGGGCTATATTACCTTAAGACTGAAAGAAATTGTCCACAAGGCAAAGAAATGAGTGGACAGAAGTCAATGGGAGCAGACAAGGGAAAAGAAAAAGAAAAGGAGGCTAGCAACAAGTATGCACTTTGGCACCAAAGACTTGGGCACGCATCTCTTTCCAAACTGCAACACATTGATAAAGTGAAACCATACCTTAATGAAGAAAGCACGCATGTATGCATCACCTGTCCACTATCTAAAATGACTAGACAACCATTTCTACTCAGCAAGTCTCATACTCTGAAAGCATTTGATTTATTGCATAGTGACATCTGGGGTCCGTACAAGGTGTGTACTGGGGGGAAGTTCAGATACTTTTTGACTTTGGTGGATGACTATAGCAGAGTAACATGCGTGTATCTTTTAGAAAGGAAGTCTGAATATTTGGACACTCTGATGAAGTTTGAAAAGCATATAGAAAATCAATATAAAGGAAAGTTGTTGGTTGTTCGATCAGATAACGCTCTCGAATTTGCAGATAAAGAGTGTGCAGAGTATTTTGCCACCAGGGGGATAATACATCAAAAGTCATGCCCCTACACACCCCAACAAAATGCTAGGGTGGAAAGGAAGCATAGACAAATTCTTGAAATAGCCAGAGCCTTACGTTTCCAGTCAGGACTGCCCCTAAGGTTTTGGGGAGATTGCGTTCTCACTGCAACCTACATTATGAATAGACTACCCAACGCAGCCTTAAAGTTCGAAGTGCCTTATGAAAAATTGACTGGAAAAGAGGTTGATTATGATGGATTAAAGGTGTTTGGATGCTTGGTAATGGCTCACAACTCTACACATGGGACCGACAAATTTGCACCACGTGGGATACCGTGTGTATTCGTTGGATATCCATATGCAACCAAGGGGTATCGACTGTTGAAACTTCCAAACATGACAAGTTTTGTATCAAGACATGTGATATTTCATGAGCACATATTCCCACTCAACAGAAACTCTGCTAAACCTTATATGCAACCACTGCCAACACCGTTTCCTGTATATGAGGATGCTTTAGAATTTGGCACAGAAGTATTAAATGAAGATGAAGAAGTAATTGTGGAAGACAACAATGAGGATGGAGAAGACAGTGTGGGGAACAATAACGCCCGTGATGAAGCTCAAGATATTGATACAACAAATGTCGACCATGCAATGGAGAGCCCAGCACGAAGAAAATCTGGGAGGACATTCAAACAACCAGCATGGATGACTGATTTTGTCACGCCTTTTTCAAATCAAGCATCAGCAGTGAGTGCAGACTCTGTCACTGACCAGTTTGTAAGTCCAAACTTCACTTGCTTTCTGGAAGCAATTGAACCTCAAGTTGACCCTCTGTTCTTCAGTCAAGCTGTCAAATCCAAACACTGGATCAATGCCATGAACTTAGAACTAGAGGCACTAGAAGCGAACGAGACATGGGAGGTGACACCCTTGCCTCCAAATAGGAAGGCAATTGGGTGCAAGTGGATCTACAAGACCAAGTTCAAGATGGATGGGTCGATTGATAAATATAAAGCTCGTTTGGTCAATCTTGGTTACAAACAAACATATGGAATATATTATGTCAAAACCTTCGCACCTGTAGCGAAGATGACCACAGTACGAGCCACGTTAGCCGTAGAGGCGATGAAGAACTGGCATGTACAGCAGTTGGATGTCTCGAACGCCTTTTTAAATGGAGATTTGGATGAAATAGTCTATATGAGCTTCCCACAAGGGTATCAAGGCATAGGGAGTCGCATTGATGAATCAAGCCTGGGGAAGAAAAATGATGCAAACGTCAAACAGCTTGTGTGCAGACTCAAGAAAGCACTCTATGGGCTTCGCCAAGCATCTCGACAATGGCACCACAAGCTATCAATGACCTTGGTTTCAATTGGGTTTCGTCATTCTAAGGCGGACTACAGCCTCTACTCAAAGGTGACAAACGACATCATAATTCTGGTGCTCATATATGTCGATGACATACTGATTTCAGGCAACGACTTAGCAGCAATAGAAGATTTGAAGAAAGTGTTATCTTCACATTTTCACATCAAAGACATGGGGAATGTGAGTTATTTTCTGGGTTTTGAAGTAGATCGAAGTGAAGCAGGATTCTTCGTGTCACAGAAGAAGTATGTGTTAGACTTATTGAGAGAATTTGGGATGATGGCAGCAAGTCCGCTGAAACTACCAATGGACACAAACCTAAGTTTGACACCTGACAAAGGCGAAGTGCTACAAGATCCACACAACTATTAAAAGCTACTCGGGAAATTAATCTATCTGACAATTACGTGCCCTGATTTAGCTTTTGCGGTACACACACTTGCTCAGTACATGAAAAGGCCAACCACAGTGCATATGCAGGCTGCTAAGCGGGTGCTTCGATATTTGTTAACAAACCCATCTCAGGGCATACTTTTAGCTTCCTCATCCGCTGCCCAACTCACTGCCTACTGTGACAGTGATTGGGCAAGCTGTCCCACAACAAGAAAGTCAACATCTGGATGTTGTGTACTGTTGGGTTCATCTCCCATATCTTGGAAAACCAAAAAACAGTCACTTGTTGCACGATCAACCGCAGAGGCAGAGTACCGAGCGATGGCGCTCACATGCTGTGAAGTAACATGGTTAACATCCTTACTCAAGGACATGAGACTGCTGGATTTGCCTCCCACAATCATCAAAAGTGACAATCAAGCTGCCCTTGCAATTGATACTAACCCGGTGCTCCACGAGCGAACAAAACACATAGAGATCGATTGTCACTTCATACGTGACAAGATCAGTGCAGGAGAGGTGCAAACAACACATGTCCCTTCACATGCTCAAATTGCGGATGTGTTGACCAAACAACTTCCAGTCAAGCAGCATAATTATCTACTGCGCAAGTTTGGAGTCTCGGCTGCCACCTCCACTCCACTTGAGGGGGAGTAATGAAGATGAAGAAGCTATCTTGCATTGTTGGTGTTTTATTTACTTTTCAATAAATCACTTGTATCCATGCAAGTTGATATGTTTAGAACCTTGTCTTGTAGTTTGCTACTTAGCTGTCTTGTTTATCTACTTGTCTTGTGCCAAACGGTAGGATCAAGGGCACTACAGTCTTTATAGTCTTTTGTCTTTCAAGTTGTTAGGATGTGTAAGGATATAAGGACACAACTGTTAGCAGTGGTCCTCAATGTGAGCAATACAGTTTTCTGGAGTGCAAGTTATCACATTCTCTCATCTGTTATTAGTCATCTCCTACATAGTTATCTTATGCATAAATTCTAAAAGTTTATAGTATTCACAGAGATGACCTATTAATTCCTACAAGTAGAGATTATGTATGTGTGGTTTGGATTGCATAATGGTATCTTGCCATATCGAAGAAAATAAATTCAACTTTATCATATTGTATTGTGCAAGTATATTTAACACCACTTGCACCATTAGCAAGACACCTTTGTTGCCTTACTTTTTCTTTGGGAACATTTTATACTGCAGAGATGTTATGTTTGATTATTCCAAGTACATAATGAAAATGGGTACACTGTTGGAGCTGATCTCAGAGGCTCTTGGACTTGATCGGAATCACCTGAAAGACATGGCCTGCGCTGAAGGCCTTTCCCTAGCAGGCCACTACTACCCTGCATGCCCTGAACCATAACTTACTCTAGCCTCTAGCAATCACTCTGCTAACGGGTTTTTTACTTTACTTTTACAGGATAATATTGGTGGCTTCCAAGTTATTCATGACTATGAGTGGATCGATGTCCCTCATGAGCCCGGAACTTTAATAGTAAACATTGCAGACCTTTTACAGGTAAATGGATTTAATAAATCATTAAAAAGTTGTACAATATCAGCGCATTTTTAGTACCGGTAATATATCTTGACAACCTAGTAGATCTTCAGCACTTTGTGCTAGAATTACTTATAATTATGAACAACATCATGAATACATGACATAGTATAAATTGTTGGATTTTTTATCTGTCCAGCTCATATCCAATGACAAATTCAAGAGTGTGAATCATAGAGTATTAGCACAAAGGATTGGTCCGAGAATATCAGTGGCAAGTTTCTTTAGGACACACTTCCATGAGGAATTAACATCGAGGTCATATGGCCCAATCAAGGAGTTGCTATCTGAAACAAACCTGCCATGCCATAGGGAGACTACTATCAACGAGTTCATCACACACTACTTCAACAAAGGTCTAGATGGAACCTCTGCACTGTCACATTTTAAGTTGCACAACTAAGCTGTGGATACCTAACTCGGGGGAACTCATTCCGTAGAAGACTTTGGCATTTACACGAATTTCTTTAAGCATGAAGCATTTGTGACTACATGATATGTTAATTATGGTTAGGTTTAGTTCTCAATCAAGACTCCTAGGTCTATCACCAGGGGCGGAGGCACATAGTGCCGAGCCGCACCCATCGGGTACCCTCAGATTTTGACTATATAGGCATAATATACTTGTGCATGAAATGATAATCCACTTGGAAGAAGTGTTGATTTCAAATTCTTTTATCAACATTTTTCTCCGAGTATCTCCAGATATCAAGACATAGCTTGTTTACATAGTACAGTTACGAAATTAGATCTCTAAGTATGTCCTTGTTTCCAAAGCAAGGTTGCGGAAAGTATTCTCCCAACATCTTTACTCTTTGGAGTACCCTCCCTGGAAATCCTCCTTCCGCCACTGTCTATCACGACGAGATACCTTATCTAATTAATAAGTTGCCACTGGCTCCTCTACCAATTCGACATACAGAACACGAAATCCAATTGTATGCATGCATTTAGGTTCAATATTATTAACATAACCGTCACTTGTACAATTATGTCAACGATTTGTACTACAGTAATGCTGATTTATAGTCCTACTGTGAAGGTGATTCTATTCTGCAAAGGCTTAATTTGCACTACAAGAATATCCAATTTTAACAACAGAACTTACCAACTGAAAAATGTCTGTTGCTAATTAGTAACGGATTTCTAACACATTTCACATTATTGAAAAGTCAAAGATAGAGTGACAGATAGCTAACGGTTCAATAATGGATATATGCCAACGGAATAATCCGTTGGGAAAAGAGGCGCCAAAATAGCCCGCCAAAACTTTCCAATGGCTCGTTTACGGATCACCAACAGAATTTTTGCCAACGGATCATCATTGGATTGATGTTCCGCCTTTGCCAGGAGCGCTTATAATTAACATCGGAGATCTTTTACAGGAAAGTGTTGCAATTTCAATTGTAGTATACATTAAATGATGGATAAAAGACTAGTTCAAGTTTCTCATTCTTGCTTAATGATTGTTTTTCAGCTTATAACTAATGATCGCTTTAAAAGCGTAGAGCACAGAGTAGTGGCGAATCATAATGGCCCCAGGGTATCAGTATCATGCTTCTTTAGCACATCTCTAATGCCATCTACAAAGCTATATGGACCCATCAAAGAGTTGGTTTCAGAAGAGAATCCTCCCAAGTATAGAGAAACAACTATTCAAGATTTTATATCATACGGCTATTCGAAAGGGCTTGACGGGGAATCTCGTTTGCTTCACTTCAGGCTGAGATGAAACTTCCATACCAAAATAAATAAATATGTAAAAGAACTTATGAATAATTTGTTTGGTAGCAAAATCCCCAAACTCGATTCGTTATTATAGTTATATTAAACGTTGGAATACTTTTGCAACATGCAAACAAAGATAAAGCAATATGCAACAATAATAATAACTCAAACAAGGAGAGAAGAAACAAAAGCAATGTATTCCACAAACAGCACCCTGAGAATGTGTGCACTCAGTCTTGTGCAATGACAGTACAACCTCAAGAGTTTTAATGACTCAAGTAACAGCTTTTAAGAAAGACTACACTACCCCTTAACAACTCTTGGCACTAGCTATAGTACTAGGGGACCAGTGAGGGTAAAAGAGACTACACAAAAGAAGTACTAGACCATACTAAGCTGAAGAAAAGACAAGAACTGTAACAACCATAAATGGAACACTACAAAATGATTGGACTTTATTTGTGACACTGAAAAGTAGAGTGCTATCCTTCATTACTCCCCCTCAAGTGGAGAGGAGTGCTGTTCTGAGGCTCCAAACTTGCCATGAAGGTAATGATGCTGCTTGACTGACAAAGGTTTGGTGAGAAAGTCTACAATTTGAGCATGAGATGGGACATAGTTAGTGACAATTTCTCCTGAAGCGATTTTGTCCCTCACATAGTGACAATCAATTTCTATGTGATTAGTCCTCTCGTGAAGGACTGGATTTGCAGCAATTGATAAAGCGGCCTGATTATCACAGTTGAGTAGAGTAGGAGGCAAGTCTATAATACCCATGTCTTTTAGGAGAGTGGCCAGCCAGGTTATTTCACATGAGGTGAGAGCCATTGCTCTATATTCTGCTTCAGCAGACGATCTTGATACTACCGACTGCTTCTTAGTTTTCCAAGAGATAGGGGAGCTGCCAAGGAAGATGCAGAATCCAGTGGTTGATTTCCTTGTGGTTGGGCAGCTCGCCCAATCACTGTCGCAGTAGGCTGTTAACTGAGCAGCAGAAGATGAAGCAAACAGGATACCTTGATCAGAATTGCCTTTTAGATATCGCAAGATCCTCTTAGCAGCCTGCATGTGTACTGTGGTAGGAGAATGCATAAATTGTGTCAAATTGTGTACATGATACGCCAAATCGGGCCGTGTAATAGTAAGATATATAAGTTTGCCCATAAGCCTTTGAAAGATGTGAGGATTCAGCAATGGATCTCCTTTGTCTGCTGTCAGTTTTAGATGAGTATCCATAGGTAACTTCAATGGTGCAGCTTTCAACATACCATAATCTTTGAGCAGGTCTTGAACATATTTTCTCTGAGACACAAAAAGTCCATTTGCAGTTTTTGTGATTTCCAACCCCAAGAAGTAACTGGAAATACCAATATCTTTCATGTAAAATTGGCCAAAGAGGATTGCTTTCAAAGTGCCAATTTGCTTTTCACAACTGCCAGTAATTAGCAAATCATCCACATAGATGAGTATCAAGGTGATGGAATTATTTTCAGTGAGAGTAAAAAGGCTGTAGTCAGCCTTTGATTGCTTGTACCCTCCATCTTTCAGAGTCAATGTGAGTTTATGAAACCACAACCTGGGGGCCTGTTTCAGGCCATACAATGCCTTTCTTAGCTTGCACACCAGATTACCATCAGAATGTTTGGTCTCCCCCTTAGAAGCATCCACCCTACCACCATAGCCATGATAGCCTGCAGGCAATTTCATGTACACATCTTCCTCCAATTCTCCATGGAGGAATGCATTAGTTACATCCATTTGATAAGCATTCCACCCTTGCATTGCTGTGACAGCCAGCAAAGACCTAACTGTTGACATTTTGGCTACAGGAGCAAATGTTTCCATGTAGTCTATACCATACACCTGTCTACAACCCAAGATGACAAGCCTAGCTTTATGCCTTTCTACACTGCCATCAGGATTGTACTTAGTCTTGCAGAGCCACTTGCACCCAATGGCCTTTTTATTGGGTGGCAGTGTAGTGATTTCCCGAGTGTCATTCATCTCCAATGCAGTTAGCTCTTTGTTCATAGCTGTAATCCAGTGATCATATTTAATAGCTTCAGAGAATGTCATGGGATCGGCATTGTTGGAGAGGGCTGCTTGAAAACAGGTGAATTCTGCTCCTATAGATTGATGTACTGAGGACATTATCATAGTAACATTACTGGAAGGTTTGTGAATGAAATCTTGAATCCAGATTGGAGGTTTAGTTTGCCTTGTAGATTTTCTGAGGACTGGTGCTTCAACTGGTTCTTGCAGTTCTTCATCTGTTTCAGCATTTGTGTTGTCCAGTGAATCATTGTGATCTTTAGTGGCCGCAGTCATTTCATCACTTTCACCGGACACAAAGTCTTCATCAATTGTGTATGATGTACCAGTAGGCATTGAGATTGGTAGAGGTGTCATGTACTTGGGAGAGGTATTTTTATTGAATGGGAAAACTGACTCTTCAAAAACAGCATCTTTGGAAACAAATATTGTCATGTTTATGAGATTGAGAAGTCTATAACCCTTTTGACTTGGTGGGTATCCAAGGAATACACAAGGAATCCCTCTGGCTTCAAATTTATCTGTTGTGTGCGACGGATTTGAGGCAAAAGTGAGACAACCAAAGGTTTTCAAATCATCATAATCAGGGCTTTCATTGAACAACATCTCATATGGGGTTTTAAATTTCAGAACCACAGTAGGTAGTCTATTAATGATGTACACTGTTGGGTTTTATACTATACTATTCATTTGTAGTATATAGACATTGTCCATTTTATTGAGAATCTTGATTGCATATTTTTACATTGTCTGTTTATTATATATTGTGGATAATTTAGTATCAAATGGGATAACAGAAGATTAAATTATCAGTGTCTATATATAATATAAAGGGTTCACAGTTTAAGTGGAATTAGACAAACCACTGGAATAACTGAAGTATTATTTGGGAATAGTTTATCTTGACTATTAAATAATACTTGTATACTTTGTGTATATTGAACAGGATCGAAATATTAGATTTGTTCTTCTATTCTGACAATAAAGAAGATCTAAGATTCTATGATATTATTAATGCTTAGGTTCTCAATCCAAGTGTAGTGATTGACACTTGTGTGCAATGCACATGCTTTGATTCATATGTGATGTAATTAATTGTTAATTATAATATTATGTATTGAGCAATGACATTGTATGCAGAGTGGGATATTAATTACATAAGGAAACCATGTCCTGATAATATCCGGGTTGATGATGTCCTCTTGAAAGCTCATAAAGATAATTATGCTTTAGTCCTGCAGGCAGATTTGTTCTTGCATAATTATAAGGTTGAGTGGATGATCAAGGATAAAAAGATATTAATTAAATTAATTATCAGAAATTAATTTAATTAATGGACATACGATATCTTAAACATGGGGAATTTAATAAGCAAATAATATAGGAGCCGAATTTAATAAGCAAATAATTACGGTACTAGGAAAGGTAGTGCAAATATTAATTCGTTAGTGGATAGAATTAATATTTAATGACATTGGGCTTGACCCAGAATGTCATTGGGAGGCCCGACCTAATTGTCCATGATCCCTACTGGAGCCTATATATATTCTTGTTCTCCTAAAGCTGCAAAGAAGAATTCGAGATTAAAAACCTAGGGCAGCCGCAAAGAGCTAGTGTTTTGGTATTTCGAGGCTTTAAGGAGAGGAAACTTCGGGAGATCGAAGGCCACACTTCGCTCGAAGGGAATCAAGGAATTCAGTAGAAGACGTGGATCTGAATCGTAGCGATTAAGGTAAAGTTTTCTTTTCGAACTCGTAATCAATCATATAGTAAAACGCAGAACTGTAATCATTCGTCCCAACAATTGGCATCAGAGCCTGGTTATGCAGTTCTGCGTTTTATGATATGATGTCCATGTCGTAATTATATATAAATGTATATGGTGGTTGCTTGTATTGATTCTGTGATGCAGGTTGTAATCCACTATTATGGTCATATTTTATTTGATTATGTGATTGGATCCCACGTGGTTTATCGTGGATGTTTGATTGTTGTAAATCACGAGGGTTTATCGTGATAGTTAAGATTATGATCAGATGTATGTAATAGAATAGGTTTGTTTTGCTGTATTATGTTGTATGTAATCGTTTAAACATCGGAGATACGAGAAACAGGGTTCTTCCGCTGTGCCATACTGTTTTCGTGGGAGCTTCGCTGTTTTGGCTGCAGATTTTGCATACGATGTTCGATTTGGGCGAATAAGCACTTTTCGGAAACGGCAGAACGAGACGAACAGGCTGGAATGCATCTAAAGAACCATTCCCCGATTTTTTGACCCATTCTGACGCTGTTTAGGCCTCCAAACGGGCTCCTGAAGATTTCGGGAAATTTTCAACGAAAGAATTCGAAGCTAATTTTCTGGGGCCATAATAGTGGATGTGTTTTATTATGTTTTACATAATTTCTGCTATTTATTTTAATTATTGCAATTTTATATGCCTTACGTGATTATCATGCCATGCAATACTAACCTTAGTATGCTAGAACGACATGGACATAGGGTTATATGCTATGCTTTAATTATGTTGATCGTCATGCCATGTTCTTCTATGTTATATGTTCTTTGTCTTGTTATTATGATAACATGTGGATCTCGAAGAATTAACATAGGACGATGCATGTAGATATAAAAAAAAAATCCTCAAAGTAAAATACTAAGTGGGAGAGGGAATTAATTTGATATTAGATCCCATGGTCATCCATTTTTGGTTGTATGTAATTTAACACTAGGACGATTATGAATTGGATATTTGTCACCCATCGTGGCGTATGATTTATGACGTCTGGGTAGTGTTAAGGATATTACTAGGACAATCTTCTTAAGTTAATCACGAATATTGAAAGGTAAGCTCACCCCATCGTGACATACCAAGTTTCATAGAATTCGAGAAAAAAGTTGGACATTCCTTGATTGATGTTGATAATGGATATTTCTGTCTTAGGGGTTGTGTTCTTAAGCGAGTCCGTCTGTGACTTCACCGAAAACATCTGGGATTTATCCATTGATACATCGAACGGATGGGTCTGACTAAAGGCAACTTAAGATCTAAATAATGGTATACACTTAGCTATGAAAGATAATATATAGTCCACCCTAACGTGGCGTATTATTTAGTAGTAGGACCGAAGTAATATTTAAATTTAAATGGTATATATGTCACCCATCATGGCGTACCAGATATTTATGGAATTTAAATATTAGTGCATTAATTTTAATTAATTGTTAGAGGAAACAAATAGGTTTTAAGATATATGCAATTTTCTGATTAAGTGTTATATGCATGATTCTCAGGATAGAATGGGCTTTAATCCACTTTTCACCATACTTAAGGATAACAAACTTACCGGACCTAACTATATTGAATGGAAACGCAATTTGGACATAGTGTTGACTGCTGAAGAGTTCAAATTTTGTACTATTGAACCCAAACCGGAACAGCCTGCTGCCGATGCTCCGGATGAGGATAAAGAGTATTTTAAGAAGTGGACTAAGGCAGATGAGATGTCGCGATGTTACATTCTGGCAGCAATGTCGGGTGTTTTGCAACATCAACATCAGGCCATGACCACTGCTGCAGATATGCTCTTTAATCTCAAGGAGCTTTTCGGAGATCAGAATAGGGCTGCTAGGCAAGTAGCAATGAAGTCTCTAATGAACACTCAGATGGCTGAAAAAACACCTGTAAGAGACCATGTTCTTCTGATGATGTCTCATATAAATGAACTAGAGGTCCTTGGTGCTGATATTGATGCGGAAACGCAGGTCGATATCATACTTATGAGTTTGCCAAAAAGCTTTGAGCCGTTTCGCTTGAATTACAACATGAACAAGAAGTTGTATAGTCTTGCAGAACTTCTGACAGAGCTTCAGGCAGCGGAATCATTATTTCAGCAGCATGTTCAGGTAAATGTGGCTGAGAAAGTTTCTTCTTCAAAGCCGAAAGGAAAGAAGAAGAAGAAGGTTCAGGCACAGAAAGTTGTGAAACCATTGGGAGTTCAAAATTCAGTGAAGAAGTCTAAGGGCAAGTGCTTCAAGTGCAAGCAGTCGGGTCACTGGAAAAAGGATTGTCCTCTTTCTAAGAAGAACAATGCTGGTATGTCTCTTTCTCTTGTTACGGAAACATATATAGCGGCTATGTCTACGAGCACTTGGTGTGTAGACACAGGAGCCACTGATCATGTTTGTAATTCTATGCAGGGGTTCCAGAAAACCAGGCTTCTTAGAGATGGCGAGATATATGTGTTCATGGGAGATGCTACGAAAGTAGCAGTGGTTGCAGTTGGAGTTATTTCTTTATCTTTTGGTTATGATAGGATTTTGGTTTTGAATAATTGTCTTTATGTACCTTCATTTAGAAGGAATTTAATTTCGGTTTCTAAACTTGCTATGGATGGTTATAATGTTTGTTTGGATCGTAATGTTTCCATTATGATGAATAAACGAGTTATATGTTCTGGTACATTGCAAGACAATTTATATATTATTAATCCTATAGAACCAATGCTGCAACCAAGTGAAATTAATAATACACTTTCTACCTCTAGTAAAAGAAAGGAACCTTCTGTATTGAACCAAACATATCTTTGGCACTTGAGATTAGGTCATATTAACTTGAGGAGGATTCAAAGATTGGTAGTAGATGGGCCTTTAGGCTCGTTGGAAGTGGAGCCATTTCCAGTCTGTGAATCTTGCTTGGAAGGAAAAATGACCAGTAGACCTTTTAAGGCAAAAGGAAATAGAGCCAAAGATGTGTTAGAATTGATTCATACTGATTTATGTGGACCTATGAATATCCAAGCGAGAGGTGGGTATGAATATTTTGTCACTTTCATTGATGATTATTCGAGATATGGATACATTTATCTGTTGCACTGCAAGTCTGAGTGCTTTGAAATATTCAAAGAGTACAAAGCAAGTGCGGAGAAGCGACATTCAGGAAAATGTATCAAGTCACTACGATCAGATCGTGGGGGCGAATACCTGCTTGGAGAATTTAGAGAATATTTATCAGAACATGGGATTTCATCCTAGTTGACTGCACCTGGCACACCTCAGCAGAATGGTGTAGCAGAAAGAAGGAACCGGACTCTTTTAGAGAGTGTTAGATCGATGATGAGTTATTCGAATTTACCCAAGTCGTTTTGGGGACATGCTCTAGAAACAGCGGCTTATCTTCTAAACTTGGTACCTTCTAAGTCAGTTCCAAAAACTCCAAAAGAATTGTGGACTAGTACCAAACCTAGTTTGAAACACATTCGGATTTGGGGTTGTCCAGCACATGTGCTGAACAAGAACGTGACTAAGTTAGATTCTCGTACAGAAGTGAGGCTGTTTGTGGGTTATCCCAAGGGAACAAAAGGGTATTTGTTTTATAGTCCTAAGGATCGGGATATCATTGTAAGCACCAATGCTAGATTCTTAGAGGAAGACTATATAATGAATCACAAACCCATGAGTACTGTTGTTTTAGAGGAAATAGTGGGAGGACAAGATAATTCTAATATGCCACCGGTACAAGTAGAACAACCACAGGTAAATGAACAACCTATCACTAATACCACACCAATGCTTCGTCGTAGTGGGAGGGTTGTTAAACAACCTGAGAGGTTCATGTTTTTGGGAGAGTCTTCGGACTTATATAGTCTCTGGTGAACATGATGAGGATCCCAGGACATACGAAGAAGCAATGCAAGATAAGGATGCAGATCTTTGGCAAAAGGCTATGCAATCTGAGATGGAATCTATGTATTCCAATGAAGTCTGGGATCTCGTGGAACCACCCAATGGTGTAAAACCCATTGGATGCAAGTGGATCTACAAAAGAAAAAGAGGATCTGACAAAAAGGTGAAAGCCTGGAAAGCATGACTTGTTGTGAAAGGGTATACTCAGAAACAAGGAATTGATTATGAGGAAACCTTTTCTCCGGTAGTCATGCTTAAGTCAATCCGGATTCTTTTATCTATAGCAGCTCATCTCGATTATGAGATTTGGCAAATGGATGTCAAGACAGCTTTCCTAAATGGAAGTCTTGATGAAAACATCCATATGCAGCAACCAGAGGGATTCATCAAAGAGGGCCAAGAGCATCTAGTGTGTAAGCTTAAGAAGTCCATTTATGGACTGAAACAAGCTTCCAGGGAATGGAACATTCGTTTTGATCAGGCCGTCCAGTCAAATGGTTATGATCAGAGTCCAAGCGAATCATGTGTGTATAGGAAAAGTGAAGGAAATGCAGTGGTTTTTCTAGTACTATATGTAGATGACATTTTGCTCATTGGAAACAATGTAGAGATGTTGTCATCTATTAAGGCATGGTTGTTCAAACAATTTGAAATGAAAGACTTAGGTGAAGCCGCATACATTCTTGGGATCAAAGTTATAAGAGATCGCAAGAAAAGAATGTTGGCTTTATCTCAAGAACCGTACATTGATGAGGTATTGGCTCGTTTTAACATGCAGGACTCTAAGAAGGGTAATTTACCTTTTAGACATGGAGTCTCTCTATCAAAGGAGCAGTGTCCTAAGACACCTAAGGAGATAGAGAACATGAAAGCAGTTCCTTATGCTTCGGCATGTGGAAGCTTAATGTATGTTATGTTATGCACGAGACCTGATATTTGCTTTGCCGTAGGCATGGTCAGTAGATATCAGTCCAATCCAGGTCAGGAACATTGGAGTGCAGTAAAAACGATACTTAAGTACCTACGAAGGACTAAGAAGTATATGTTAATTTACAAGGCTTCAGACTTGTTTCCTGTGGGATATACCGATTCAGATTTCCAGACAGATAGGGATAAGAGGAAGTCAACCTCGGGGTGTGTTTTTACTTTAGGAGGTGGAGCTGTAATATGGAGGAGTGTGAAGCAGAAATGCATCGCAGACTCAACCATGGAAGCTGAATATGTGGCAGCCTCTGAGGCAGCCAAGGAGGCTATATGGTTCCGGAATTTCCTGCTGGATTTGAATGTAGTTCCTAATTTGCCACGGCAAATCACAATTTATTGTGATAATACTGGTGCTGTTGCAAATACAAAGGAACCACGAGAACATAAGGCAGCAAAACACATTGAGCGTAAGTATCACCTCATACGACAGTTCGTTAAGCGAGGAGATATTATTGTGACTGATATAGCATCAAAGGACAACCGGGCTGATCCTTTCACGAAGAGTTTACCAGCTAAGGTTTTTGAAGAACACGTGGAGGCGATATGAGTCAAATGTCTGGTCACGGAATAGTTATTTAAACTGGTAGTGGATTATATTAATAAACACTGATATACTCAAAGAATAGCTTGAGTATAAGTGGGAGATTGTTGGGTTTTATACAATACTATTCATTTGTAGTATATAAACATTGTCCATTTTATTGAGAATCTTGATTGCATATTTTTACATTGTCTGTTTATTATATATTGTGGATAATTTAGTATCAAATGGGATAACAGAAGATTAAATTATCAGTGTCTATATATAATATAAAGGGTTCACAGTTTAAGTGGAATTAGACAAACCACTGGAATAACTGAAGTATTATTTGGGAATAGTTTATCTTGACTATTAAATAATACTTGTATACTTTGTGTATATTGAACAGGATCGAAATATTAGAATTGTTCTTCTATTCTGACAATAAAGAAGAACTAAGATTCTATGATATTATTAATGCTTAGGTTCTCAATCCAAGTGTAGTGATTGACACTTGTGTGCAATGCACATGCTTTGATTCATATGTGATGTAATTAATTGTTAATTATAATATTATGTATTGAGCAATGACATTGCATGCAGAGTGGGATATTAATTACATAAGGAAACCATGTCCTGATAATATTCGGGTTGATGATGTCCTCTTGAAAGCTCATAAAGATAATTATGCTTTAGTCCTGCAGGCAGATTTGTTCTTGCATAATTATAAGGTTGAGTGGATGATCAAGGATAAAAAGATATTAATTAAATTAATTATCAGAAATTAATTTAATTAATGGACATACGATATCTTAAACATGGGGAATTTAATAAGCAAATAATATAGGAGCCGAATTTAATAAGCAAATAATTACGGTATTAGGAAAGGTAGTGCAAATATTAATTCGTTAATGGATAGAATTAATATTTAATGACATTGGGCTTGACCCAGAATGTCATTGGGAGGCCCGACCTAATTGTCCATGATCCCTACTGGAGCCTATATATATTCTTGTTCTCCTATAGCTGCAAAGAAGAATTCGAGATTAAAAACCTAAGGCAGCCGCAAGGAGCTAGTGTTTTGGGATTTCGAGGCTTTAAGGAGAGGAAACTTCGGGAGATCGAAGGCCACACTTTGCTCGAAGGGAATCAAGGAATTCAGTAGAAGACGTGGATCTGAATCGTAGCGATTAAGGTAAAGTTTTCTTTTCGAACTCGTAATCAATCATATAGTAAAACGCAGAACTATAATCATTCGTCCCAACAGTACACAGCCATTAAGACGCAGTCTCCCCAAAAGCTTAAAGACAAACCTGATTGAAACCTCAAACATCTTGCCATTTCAAGGATGTTCCTATGCTTCCTTTCCACACGACCATTTTGTTGTGGTCTGTATGCACATGATGTCTCATGATGAATACCTTGTTCCGTAAAGTACTGTTTACATTCCCTATCTTGGAACTCCAGTGCATTATCTGATCTAATCTTGACTATAGGTGCTTTGAATTGTTTGTCGACATAGGCCACAAATATTTACAGTGTACCAAGATAGTCATTCTTTATTTTAAGCAAATATACCCACGTCATTCTAGTATTATCATCAACGATAGTTAGAAAGTACCTGAATTTACCTCTAGTTTCCACCTTGTAAGGTCCCCAAATATCAGTGTGAATGAGTTGAAATGGTGAAGCCGCATGAGACTTACTTAGAGAGGATGGTTGCTTGGTGAGTTTCCCCATAGGACAGGTAACACACACACTATCTTGTGCCTTCATTGCAGTCTTAAGGAATGGAATGTGCTGCATTGTAGTGTTTGATGTATGTCCCAACCTCCTGTGCCATAGGCTATACACATTTGACACTCCTGAACTTTGAGAGCTTTGACCAACAGTGAAGCAAACTGGCCTTACCGTACTGTGCATCGTAGAAAATTTCTTGTTTTCGACAAAATAATACAATCCTTGATGCACCATACCAATACCTTTCACTGTCTTAGTGACAGAGTCAACTATCTCACATTTACTCGGGTAAAACATAATATCACAGTAATTATCTTTAGCTAGATTATGAATTGAAAGCAAGTTATGAGAGAACTGAGGAACATATAAAACATTGAGCAATTTCAAACCACCATCCAATTCTATGTCACCTATATGTGTGATTTGAGTTTTCTGACCAGTTGGTAATTTGATAGTGAGATTAGGAGGGGCTACCTTCACATTACTCAAGAGATCTCTAGAAGCTGTCATGTGGTCAGATGCTCCAGAGTCCATGATCCAACTCGATCCTTCAACTGTGGAGTAGTTACCAACTTTGACCATGCCTGAGAATGCTACATCAAGTTCCTCATCTGTCTCTGAACCTCTCACAGCTTGTAGAGTGCTTTCTGGGATGTGTTTCAGCAATTCTTCTAATTGTTGAGGAGAAAGACCAGCACTGTTCTCATAGCTGCCTTGAACAGCATTGGCCATCTTGAATTCCCTTGGTTTGCCCCCTGTTGTAACTCTGTTTTGATTCCACCTATTGGGATTTTGTTTGACAGCTGGTTTCTTGCTGTTATATTTGTAATGCCACTTTGGGAATCCCTTGACACTCCAACAATGGTCTTGAGTGTGTCCTTTTCCTCCACAAGCAGTGCACTGAAAACCCCTTTCTGCTTGACCAATATTTCCCTTGCCAAACATGGCAGACATCTCCAATCCTTGGCTAACATTAAGAACATCTCTTTGACTTTCTTCTTGTTGTATGACTGAACAAGCTACCTCCACAGATGGCAGTGGTGAGAACATCAAGATTTGACTTCTCTGAGGGGCATAACATTCATCTAACCCGTTTAAGAACTGGAACAGTTTTGATTCCTCCCTCATATTTTCAACAGCTTTCAGAAACTTTATCACTTCCTCAGTTGTGGTAGTAATAGCAGGCATGATGTGCATAGATTCAATCTCTTCCCACAATGCACTCAAAGTGGTGAAATATTCAGTAACAGTAGATCCACTTTGTTTCAAGGAAAACAAATCTTTAGTAAGTTTGTATTTTCTGGAACCATTTGTTAAGGAAAATCTTTTATCCAGTTGTTTCAATATGTCTGCAGCACTATTGATAAACAAAATGGACTTCTTGATTGTATCAGAAACATTGTTGTGTAGCCAAGATATAACCATATGGTTACAAGTATCCCACTGTGAAGCTTCAACAGGATCTTCAGTGCTTCTTGTTACAGTACCATCTACAAACCCCAATTTCCTTTTGGCACTGAGTTGAATCTCAAAGGACCTTTTCCAAGATCTAAAATCTCCAGATCCTTGAAGTTTTGTGACACTGATGGATAGAGGGTTATCAGATGGATGAAGAAATAAGGGACTTTGCATATCACTGAATGAAAACTTACTGGTGATAGCCATGATAGACACCAAGAAAACTAAACAGAGTGAAACAAACAAAAAAGACAAGAGTTGAACAACTCAGATGAACACTCAAAGAAATAAACATAAAACTCACAAGAACTGAGACGGGAATAAGAAACAAACGCTTTTAAGAAAAACTCTCTAAACTGGCATATGCAGCTCTGATACCATGTAAACAAAGATAAAGCAATATGCAACAACAATAATAACTCAAACAAGGAGAGAAGAAACAAAAGCAATGTATTCGACAAACAGCACCCTGAGAATGTGTGCACTCAGTCTTGTGCAATAACAGTACAACCTCAAGAGTTTTAATGACTCCAGTAACAGCTTTTAAGAAAGACTACACTACCCCTTAACAACTCTTGGCACTAGCTGTAGTACTAGGGGACCAGTGAGGGTAAAAGAGACTACATAAAGGAAGTACTAGACCATACTAAGCTGAAGAAAAGACAAGAACTGTAACAACCATAAATGGAACACTACAAAATGATTGGACTTTATTTGTGACACTGAAAAGTAGAGTGCTATCCTTCATTACAACATTAGCCATCAGTGGCTTACAACTTCGTCATCACAAATTGATCAAGTATCCCATTTACTTGGAACTGTCTAAAATATTTTGAACATAATTGGGTTGTTGGTTCTTGTTTCGTATAATTTTCCATAATGCAGAGACATTATGTTTGATAATTCAGTTTACATAATGAAAATGGGGATTGAACTGTTGAGTTAACCTCAGAGGCTCTTGGGCTTGATCGACATCACTAGAAAGGCATGGCATTTGCTGAAGGTCTTGTCCTACCTGGCCATTACTACCCTGCATGCCCTGAACCACTACATACTTTAGCCTCTAGCAATCACTCAGATAACGGTTTCTTTACTATACTTTTACATGAAATTATTGGCGGCCTCCAAGTTATTCATGACAACAAGTGAACCGATGTATGTCCTATGCCCGGATCTCTACTCTTAAACATCGCAGACCTTTTACAGGTAAAAGGACATTGTATATCATCAATATCTGGTTTTGATTGTAGCTCATTACTTGTATTAGTAATGTTACTTATACATCCTGCTAAACCTAGTAAAAATATGCAGAATTCAGCTCAAAATGCAAATTCAAGAGTGTGAACCACAGAGTTTTAGCACAATATTGGTCCGAGAATATGAGTAGCATGTTCGTTTAGAACACACTTCTGAGAGGAAATATAGCATCGAGGTTATATCGTCCAACAAAGGAGTTGCTATCTGAAACAAAATTGTCATGCTATAGGGAGGGAGACTACTAGTAAGGAGTTCATCACACACTATTACAACAAAGGTCTTGATGGAGCCTCTGCACTATCACTTTTTGAATTGCATAACTAGGCTGTGGAAACTTAGATAGAAGGGAAACATTATATGGAAGACATGATGAATTTGAAATTTGTATGAATATTTTCCGGCATCAAGTATTTGTGACTACAAGATATGTTATTTGGTCTGTTGATTTTTTTTTATTTCTATAACATTCTCAATCAAAATCCCTGGCTTGTCACTGGGGAGAGACCTCAAATAGAAAAAGAAGAAGAAAAGAAGTTGCTACCAGACAATTGTTTTTTGAGAAATTGTAAAAAATACTACTTTTTCTAAGTTTTTTTTTCAATTTTACTATCTTCTGAAATTATTTTCAAAAATACGGTCTGTAACTAGATGCAACCAAAAAATATTTTCAAAAAATACGGTCTGCAACCAGATGCAACAAGAGCAACCAGATGCAACTAGATGCAATTTTTTAAAAAATAATTGAAAAAATAGCTAAGAATTCAAAAAAAAATTATTAATAAAAGGGGTAAACTTGTGGTCTTGGTTTACCCTGGGGTTCAATAGTTAACTTTTGGGGTTCAATGTTTCTATTTTGGATTTTAGAAATATTAAGAATGACGAATAATTCGTATACGGATTTAGGGTTTAGGGCTAGACTCAAACAACCCTAAAATCAGGACACCGGAAAAACATCATTACTAACAAGTTGCATCTGGTTGCAAAAGTTGCAGATGGTTGCATCTGATTCTGATTGCAAAAGTTGCACACGGTTGCATCTAGTTGCAGACCATATTTTTGAAAATAATTTCAAAAAGATAGTATTTTTGCAAAAAGTTCAAAAAACCAAAGTATTTTTGAAAAAAAACATTTAGGGGTGGGTATTTATGAAAAAAGCTCTTTTTTTACATCGATATAGAAAGAAACAAAACAATACGATCAAAACTAGTAAAAAATACATAAAAAAAATACGAAACTCTCAATATAGGATACTAATCTATACTCTTTATTAATAAGCAAAACAATGTGAAAATAATGCTACATAATCATACAAGATTTATTTATTTACTTTAATTTTTTTATCTTTAAGTCGATTTCGAAAGGAGGTAAACTGGTATTATTGAAATCAGCAGCACAAACGGTACCTAACTTCTGGATGAATTTGTTTCTCATCCCAGTAGATATTTGTAATCGCATCCAGGTACAGATGAACACGTTTTGGTGGGGAGGGAGAGGGAGTGGTAGGGGTATTAACTGGTGTTCATGGGACAGGTTGTGCAGTGCAAAGGAAGATGGGGGGCTGGGTTTCAAGAATCTAAAGAAGTTCAATATATCGATGCTTGCAAAACAGGGATGGCGCTTGTTGAACAATGCAAATCCTTTAGTTACAAGCCTCATGAAAGCGAGGTATTTCCCACATACGGATTTTTTAAACGCCAAGCTAGGAGCTAACCCGAGTTATTTATGGAGGAGTATTTTGGAGGCTCAGGATATGATTAGACAGGGGAGTCGAAAAAGAATTGGGGATGGGCAAAGTACTAACATTTGGGAGGTACCGTGGTTGCCGTGCCGTTCAAATGGGTATTTAACGACGAGTGTATACCCAGAACTAAAGGAGGCAATAGTTGGAAACCTGATGGAAGAGGGGGTCAACAAATGGGATGTAGATGTTTTAAGGGATATTCTGAATGAAAGAGATGTTAAGTTAATTAAGAAGATTCCTATCCCTATGGTTCAAAGATCTGATTCCTGGTTCTGGCTAATGGATGACTCGGGGGTATTCACTGTAAGAAGCTGCTATAGACAAATAATGGGTGAGCAGACGTGGACTAACGCGGAGTTCTGGAGGAAACTTTGGTCACTTGAGCTACCAGGTAAGATTGTTAGCTTTATGTGGAGGGTGTGTCGGTTATGTTTGCCTACAGCAGAGAACTTGATACAGAAAAGGGTGGAGATTAGTCCTGTTTGTACGTGGTGCTTATGCCAGTGTGAAGATGAAATGCACGTTCTCTTTACGTGTTCGTTTGCAAGATCAGTGTGGACGAAGATGGGTTTGCAAGATCTTATTACAGGTGATCAGACGGAGGGGATAGTAGAAAAAATGCGTCATATCTTTAATGTATACACGAGAGAGAAGCTAGCATGGGTGGCTATTGTTTGCTGGAATTTGTGGAACCGTAGAAACAAATGGCTATGGGACAAGGTGAGTGTGTCTGTGTTTGGGGTTCAATCAAAAGCAGCGAGCATGAGTGCGGAATGGATTAAATGTCAACAGGAGAAACAGGTTCGTAAATCAGTTAATTTGATGAGTGCAAGGAGATGGGTTCCCCCACCACAGGGATGGGTTAAAATAAATGTTGACGCTGCAATTTTTGAAACTACGGGTAGTGTTGGATTAGGAAGTGTCATCCGAGATGAACATGGTAACTTTGTCCGTGCCAGAAGCCAGAAGATTGAAGTTCAATTATATCCCAGGGAAGCAGAAGCGGAGGGGCTAAAGCAAGCAGTATCGTGGGTAAAAGAACTGGGATTTAAACACTGCATTTTCGAGATGGACGCCAAGGTAGTAGTGGACGCAGTCAAGAAGGTTAAAGGATGTGCTTATTTCCATACTATAGTACTACACTAGTACAAAAATGATCTTTTACGTCGCCTATTATACGTCGGTTCTATCCAAAGGCGACGTATAAAATACTTATATACGTCGGTTCCGCCTAAAGGCGACGTATATAAGTGTTTTATACGTCGGTTGAGGAAAAGGTGACGTATATAATTCTACTATATACGTCGGTTGAGTAAAAGACGACGTATATAATGACATTATACGTCGGTTGAGAAAAAGGCGACGTATATAATGCTACTATATACGTCGGTTGAGGAAAATGCGACGTATATAATGCTACTATATACGTCGGTTGAGGAAAAGACGATGTATATAATGCTATTATATACGTCAGTTGAGCAAAAAGACGACGTATATAATGGTACTTTATACGACGATTTTTTTAATCAACGACGTACAAAAGCTCAAACTTAAAGTAACATAATAATATAAATTTGGACTTGCTCAGTGTACTCTCGAAGTCTCATCCTCGACTAAACGAAAGCCCCAATTTAAACCCTAGAGACGAAAGCTCGGTCTCTATCAATTCAATCCCTAGAAACTCTCTCTCAACATCTGTAAGCCATAGGCTAATTGGGTTCGAATTTGTAAGCCCTGCGCTAATTTGGTTCGTGCCCTAAATGGATTAATTTGTAGGATTAATGGATGTTGGTTCTTGAAAACTGGATTTGTATACTCTGCCTTTCAATTACAATTGGCTACTTCACTCTGCTCCAGGTTCGTACTTTAAATTTATGTGAATGTATATGAATATGTATATCTATATATATATTGATTTGTTAAAGCTTGTATATGTGTGTGTGTATATCGATTTGCTTATTGTATATGTGTGTATGTATATTTATTTTGATATCGAGGTCAGGCACTTCAATCTTCTGCCTGAAAATGGTTGGGAGGTTGACCTTGACAGTGTGGAAGCACTCGCAGATGGTAATACAGTTGCTATAGTTATCATCAACCCAGGAAATCCCTGTGGAAATGTTTTCACACATGAACACCTAAAACAGGTGAGTTGGACTGATATCTAAAATTTAGTTAAATACATCGATTTTATAACTTACAAGTTTGGGTAGAGAATAGAGATTGTTGGTTTCTTAATCTGATTTATCTCTTCATAGTCTTGATATTATTCATTTATATAAAAGGTTGCAGAGACTGCAAAAAGGCTCGGGATTCTTGTAATTGCAGATGAAGTTTATAATCACCTATGTTTTGGGAGTAAACCATTTGTGCCAGGAGGAGTGTTTGGACCTGTCACACCTGTTCTTACTCTAGGGTCGCTATAAAAAAGATGGATTGTTCCTGGGTGGCGTCTCGGATGGATCGCGATAAACGATCCTAATGCCATTATGCAGAAATATGGGGTACATTCTAGTCTCTACCTTTGCTAAACACTTGAATACCCGCAAGTCCGCAACACACTTTCTGCACAATAGTTATATGAGGAAAACCTCTGCCTTCTTCTGGTCAAAAAAAAATTGTGATCCTTTTTCCACAAAATGTCATGCTAATCTGCGCAAAAAGCCAAAAATCAGCTTTAAGGAGCGAAACAGACATTAGTTTAGGTGTGGAAAAAGAATCACAATAGATTTTCATAAAGCAATTGTACCTCTATTCATGCACCCAACTGTGTAGTGTATACCAAAGACCTCTTGGTGGAGGTAATTTGCATCAATTTCCATGTCATTATATATACTTATACAAAAAGCTTCAGGGTCCTGATTGCATGTAAAAATTGTTCCCAGTGGCCAGTGATGCTGACACTAATTCATTCTTTTATGTTCATTTTGGACCAGTGGCCAGTGATGCTGACACTAATTCATTCTTTTATTTTCATTTTGGATTAGCTTGTTGAATCTATCAAGAGCTATATCAGCATCAGCGCTGAACCTCCAACTTTCATTCAGGTATATGGTTCTTCTGGATTAGCTCCAATGTTTATTATGTTGTCACTCTCTGTTGAGTATTTGTTCTTTGGTATAACATGGCAGGGGATATACAAATTACATGTTTAAATATCAGATTTCAAATGACAATTGGAGTCTTTTTTCTATAAGTTCAGAATACATAATCCTAAATTGTGAATCTAACTAGTGTGGTCTCATTTGGGAGGCATGAAAAATTGTTTAGTATAATTAAATTATTAAGTTGAAGTCATGATTGTAAAGAAAATTGTGAATTGAAGCTGATTAGCATGATTTAGATTAAATTAATTTTTTATGGTAATATCTATATGAATAATTGTTCTCCTAAATCCATGAACGTCAAAGTTCTGTGAAGCCTATTTGCATTTTTGACAAGTTAAGCAAGAAATATGAAGAAATAAGCTTCATAACATGTTCTTTTATTCAGGGAGCGTTACCGCAAATCCTTGAGAAAACAACAAATGGCTTCTTTTCTAATACTATTGACATACTTAAAGAGGTTGTGGATGTCTTCTACACTAAACTCGAGGAAATTCCTTGCCTTACTTGCCCTCAGAAACCAGAAGGAGCTATGTCTTGCATGGTAAGAAGATGTAGCTGTGATTGCGATTGATGCTAAGAAATGCTTAAAATCAAGAGATTGTCTGAGAACGTTTGCTGCAGGTGAAACTAAACCTGTCACTGTTGGAGGACATACATGATGATATGGATTTTTGCATCAAGTTAGCCAAAGAAGAGTCTGTAATCGTGCTTCCAGGTATGACTACATGTATACAGAAAACCTCTTGATTCTTATGGAGCTGAAGGATACAGATTGTAAATAAAGATCCCAAAAAACATAGACACTTGCTATATTAAATTTTATCAAAGTTTTGGACATTCATGAAAGATGTTAGAGAAATCTTGATTGGAGCATGTAAGCACACTAGATGTCGAAACATAAATATCGCCGGGCAGGTGCTGATGATTGGTTACTAAAAAAAGGATTCTCATAGTTTTTGTGTCTTGCAGGGGCAGCAGTAGGGCTCAAGAATTGGCTCCGCATTACTTTTGCTGTTGATCCGGCAGCTCTTGAAGATGGTCTTGAGAGTAATTGCAATTCCTCTGTAATTGGCTTAGTTTATTCTTTGACTTTTTAAATTCTCACATTTTTTAAATTCATAGATATTTCCATGTTTGTCAACTTAACTCCGTAACTTTTTGTTTGATGACAGAGCCATGCTAAATTTTTGTTGCTTCTTTCATTCACAGCTGAGATGGCTTTGCTAGTTAAAGGTCTGGCAGTTGGTGGTGATACATCCATCGAAGAATACATTATATGCCCAGCCAATGACCTTACTGAGGATCAGGATCCAGAGGCAGAAAAGGAGCAAATCAAATTGTACGGACCTGAAGCAGGACTCTCATGGGTTGCAAAACCTGTCAGAGGACAGAGTACTATTGGTCTTGTATCGCGCCATGGAAGCCTTGTAAACCAGGGCATGCCCCTTGTGGATCCTATTGTGACTCTCAAAGTGCAGTTCCTCCTGCTTATTACGCGCATTTACGCGCATTTAGCTGTAATCTATGGACCTGAACTGAGAAGGAAGCACTCAGCCTGTTTTCTACTAGTGTATTTCAGATTTGTATAATTAGAATGGTTTGTATTTCAAGTATGTGATAATAATTATTTTAATTTAATTAGTCACTTTGTTGAGAAATTTGGGTTGCAAGTTTTATTATTATTTTTGGTTGTTAATAATAGGAATTTTGATGTATATATAAATATAAACAGGGGAAAAAATGTCATTTTTCAGTAGACATACGTAGGCCTTTTTGGTCTTATACGTCGCCCTTTTTGATCTTATTCGTCGCCTTTTTTTGATATTATACGTCGCCCTTTTTGATTTTATACGTCGCCCTTTTTATGACATTATACATCGCGCTTTTTGATCTTATACGTCGCCCTTTTTATGAAATTATACGTCGTCCTTTTTGGTCTTATACGTCGCCTTTTTAACCGACGTATATGATGCTTTATACGTCGCCTTTTTAACCGACGTAAAAGATGGTGACTTTATACGACGCCCCTGTATACGTCGCCAAAAGGGCTACGTAAAAGACCAAAAAAGGCGACGTAATAGGTTTGTTTTGTACTAGTGCTAGATTGTGTTGATTTGTTGAAGCACTTTGATAATGTGCTAGTGCAGTTTGTGCATAGGTCTGCGAATGCAGTTGCCCATACATTAGCTAGGGCTGCTCATTCTTTGTCAGGCTTTCAGGAGTGGACGGATGTTGCTCCGAATTTTATCTATGATGTACTGATTATTGATTCTATTTAATAAGAAGCAAGTACATTTATGTCAAAAAAAAAACGCCTATTGATATTACAGAATCGATCGGTGACGGGAACACATGTGGCCACTTATTACATACCAGCTTATAACCCGTGCCAAGCACGGATCGAGTATGAGTAGATATTAAAATATTAGTATTAATAAATCATTAATAAATATTATTTAAAAATGTATTTCTCGAGAATTGAATTATAAAAATATATAATAAATAAATAACTATTTAATTATCTAGTTACAGACAATCGAACTGTGCGTGCATAAAGCTAAAGAAATTAAAGTAAATAAATAAATCTTGTATGATTACGTAGCTGCAAAGAATCTAACGCTCGATGAAACTATTGAATTTAAAGTAAATAAATAAATCTTGTATAATTACGTAGTTGTAAGAAATCGAACTCTGGATGAAGCTTAAGAATTTAAAGTAAATAAATCTTGTATAATTATGTAGTTGCGAGAAATCTAACCCGGGTTAAGTGATAACCAAATTTGGTATAAATAAATTTTGTATAATTACGTAGTTGTAAGGGATCGAACCCCGGATGAAGCTAAAGAATTTAAAGTAAATAAATCTTGTATAATTATGTAGTTGCGAGGAATCGAACCCGGGTTAAATGATAACCAAATTTGGTACTTTGGTACTATAGTATCGCGCGCCATTTTCACATTGTTTTGCTTATTAATAAAGAGTATAGATTTAGCCCATTCCTATTGTACTAGTTTATAACCCGTGTCAAGCACGGACCGAGCATGAGTCGATATTAAAATATTAGTATTAATAAATTATTAATAAATATTATTTAAAAATGTATTTCTCGAGAATTGAATGATAAAAATATATAATAAATAAATAACTATTTAACTCGATGAAACTATTGAATTTAATGTAAATAAATAAATCTTGTATAATTACATAGTTGTAATGAATCGAACCTTGGATGAAGCTAAAGAATTTAAAATAAATAAATCTTGTATAATTATGTAGTTGCGAGGAATCGAACCCGTTAAGTGATAACCAAATTTGATACTTTAATACTTTAGTACCGCGCACCATTTTCATATTGTTTTGGTTATTAATTATTTTCTTATTTCCTTAGTGGATTCCAATTTACAACCAAGTAAGCTTTAAACTTTAAAGTCCAATTTTCCAGCTTCAATAAACTCCAAGACCCCATCCTGTTTATCAAATGTCAACTAATAGTGATAGTTTTTGCTCTATATTCTTATAATCATCACATATTGTAGTAAATTATAGACTACTAATCTTAACTCAACACGGCAGGAACAATGTGGTCACTAAAGTTATCACATTTTTCTCGATCCTATCCTGTGTTCTTATTTTCTCAATGGTTTACTACTAGCGGCGTAATAAAATCAGGAATTTGGGAGTTCAATGAAGTACCTAACAAAATGATAATTCATGATTTAAAAAATTATTCTTCTCACTTTTTTACTAGAAAAATCATTAATCAAGCCGTCAAAATTATAGAATTTGCTAGCATTTACATATGGATTTGTAACATAGCCAACCCATTCAATCATTCTTTTGACATATTACAATGGAGATACGACTTAATTAACTTCAATTTTGAAAATTTTTGTTCCGAATCCATTGCAACCGAAATTATTAACAATATTCTATAAGAAATTGTTAGTCTAAAAGGCTTAAATTTTTTTATTTCTTTTTTCATATATCCTTAGTTTTTTTTTCAGAAAAAAATTGCCCCTAAATATTAGATATCTCATGCGATGACTTGTACCGCTTGCCTTCCTGCCAGCCCTGCCGGCTCCTCTACCAATAATAGTATACATTGAACGTGGAAATATAATACAAGGATTATGTAAGAAAGTTGCTTAGCTTGAAAAAAACAGTTTCATGCATTTACGCCCGCATAAAACCAAAAAAGTATGTGCATATTATGAAGTCTGGCATCTTGAGTTAGTCAACGAAATTGGCAAGTTGCCCTTGCACATGTGGCTAAGAAAATAATAGAAATCACCATACATAAGACAGATACCAGAAGATGGTGGTCACTAGTAGTACTATGGAAGCACCAGTACCGTTGATCACATCTTACCCCGACCGTCGGAGAGAACTACAAGCTTTTGATGACACCAAAGCCGGGGTGAAAGGACTAGTAGACGCGGGAGTTCAGAAGGTTCCTAATATATTCGTTCATCCGCCTGATGCCTTCGACAATAACTCAAGTGACAAGTGCAAGGAATTAAGTATTCCTATTATCGATCTTAAGGGCCTCGACAAAGATTTGGCAAGTCATCAAGAGATAGTAGATAAAGTGCGCTGTGCATCTGAGACTTTTGGTTTTTTTCAAGTCGTAAATCATGGGATTCCAGTGAATGTATTGATCAAGACAGCGAAGTGAAGAAACAATTTTACACTCGTGACCATGCAAACAAAGTGGTGTATAATTCCAATTTTGATCTGTTTAGTGCAGCCGCAGCTAATTGGAGGGACACATTTTACTGCTTCATGGCTCCCACTCCTCCTCGACTAGAGGAATTGCCAGCACCGTGCAGGTATGTCAATACAAAATGATAATGTCATTACTGCTAAAGTCTGGGGTCTTTACAGTTACAGCCTATCTTTTTCTGCAAATAGAGGTGTGATTTGCATACATCTATATTTTCACTTCACTTCCTACGAGCAGAGGTAAGGTATGCAAACATCATACCCTCCCTGATCTATGAGCAAGATACATAGGCTATGGTTTGCTTTTATCAAGAGTTGGAAAATTAAACGTTTCATGGTTATAATTTGCAGAGATATCCAGATGGAGTATTCAAAACAAGTAATGAAACTGGGGGTTACATTATTTGAATTACTATCTGAGGCTCTAGGACTGGAAACAAATCACCTAAGAGATATGGAATGTGACGAAGGGCTTGTATTTGCATGTCATTGTTATCCCCCGTGTCCGCAGCCAGAACTAACATTAGGCGCCACCAAACACACTGATGATGGTTTCCTTACTGTCCTTCTACAAGATCAGATTGGCGGACTCCAAATTCTTCACCAAGATCATTGGATTGATGTTCTGCCTTCTCCAGGAGCGCTTATAGTTAACATCGGAGATCTTTTACAGGCATGTTTTTCAAATTCAAATGCAGTGTACAATAAATGACTGAAGTTAGGACTATAGTTCATGTTTCTGATTCTTGTTGAATGATTGTTTTTCAGCTTATAACCAATGATCGGTTTAAAAGCGTGGAGCACAGAGTAGTGGCAAATCATGTTGGACCCAGGGTATCGGTAGCCTGTTTCTTTAGCACTTCTCTAATGCCATCTACTAAGTCTAAGCTATATGGACCCATCAAAGAGTTGGTTTCAGAAGATAATCCTCCCAAGTACAAAGAAATAACTGTTCAAGATTTTGCATCATACTCCTTCTCAAAAGGGCTTGACGGGAAATCTCGATTGCTGCACTTCAGACTCTAAACTTCGGCAACTGAGATGAAATTTCCACACCAAAAATACATAAATAAAATTCAAAGTAATTTGTGTGGGAATAATTTTATTAAAGTTGTAATAGTTTTATACGTAGACAGTGAGCTCTTGTGGTAAGCATCGGAGATCTTCTTCACATGTATATATAAACACTACACCAAAAACGACCTTTTCCTACCATATAAATCTTACCAAAAAACTTGATAGGAATTGACCCCCATTTCCTACCGACGACGAATATGGTAGGAAATGGTCCGTGTGGGGCCCGATTTCTGTAAAAGCGAGGACCAATTCCTACCGATTGTTGGTAGGAAAATAAAACCTACCAACATCGGTAGGTTTTGCCTGCATTTTCACAATTTTTGCGCCCAAACCAAAAATTCAAAATTTTTGCTGAGAATCATATCCTACCGTTATCGGTAGGAAATAAGCTACAATTTCCCGAAAAATTCAAAAATTGCGCCTAAAACTAAAAATTCAAAAATTGCGCCCAAACCAAAAATTCAAAATTTTTGCTGAGAATCATAACCTACCATTATCGGTAGGAAATAAGCTACAATTTCCCGAAAAATTCAAAAATTGCGCCTAAAACTAAAAATACAATCATTTTCATCTTCTTATTACTTATAATACAATCATTTATTTTTTTCATCTTCTTTATCTCTTCATCTAGTTTTCTATATCTTCATTTTCTTCAAATCAATTTCACATCTTATTCACTTTGTTCATCTTCTTGCTTATTTAAATAATTTTATCTTCATGCTTATTTTGTTATTTAATTAGCTAATTAATAATTCTTAATTATTAGGTGTACTAATTCTTGCTTCTTATGTAAATTTTAGGTACTTTATGAAGATTCAGAGACAATGATGAGGAAATAGGGAAAATGATTGTGAAGAAAATAACATGAAGATCCAAACAAAAAAGATGAAGACTTTGAAGATAATTAATTAAGCCTTGTAAATAATTTTTGATTTGTAGTTTTGGTGCATAAGAACAACTTCGAATATTATGATTTATGTGTAAGGAATGTTTGAATTTTTATATACAATGAATGTTTGATTATTTGTTATGGTTGTATACTTGTGAATTAGATATCGATCTATTTTTTTTATAATGATTTGAGCAATTTGTTAGATAGGGGAAGTAATGAAAGCTTTATTTTTTATTTTTGAAAAAATTGTCTAGTAATTCCTACCACCTTCAAAGCATTTCCTACTGTCTTCGTAAGATTTCCTACCGTCTTCATAGCATTTCCTACCGTCTTCGTAACATTTTCCAGAATTGATGAATGCGGTAGGTTTTAACTAGTAGGAAATACTGAAGGTGGTAGGAATTGCTTGGTAGGAAATATCTATTTTTATGTGCTTCTGTTATAAAACCTACCAATTTGGTGCCACTTGAGTTGGTAGGAAATGTGTTGGTAGGATTTGGTTGGTAGGAAATAGTCCTTGACCGGGGTCAAATGTGACCCCACAAAATGACGTGGCAGTGACCCCCACTCGTGACACGTGGCATGGCATGTGAACCTCGTGGCAAGTGACGTGTCGGGGTCCACCGCCATGTGGCCGTCGATGTGGCTGTTGATGTGGCTCGCCATATGGGCAGCCATTTGGCATGTGGGGCCGTTTAAGAAACAGACCACCAATTCCTACCATCACCAATTCCGACCTGAGCAATTCCTACCATGTCGAATGGTAGGAATTGACACCAATTTCTACCGATTTACCCCCAAAACCTACCATTTTCGTAGTAGGAAAATGCCGTTTTTGATGTAGTGAAAAACATGGTTATGCTTTCAGATATTGTAGTTGTTTATGAAATGTGGGCCTATTTTACAAATATTTCTTTGAGCATCGCGCGACTGTTCAGGTTGGGACAAATAAGAGACTTGAAACAATTTAGAAAGGAATTATATTGCTAACATTTAGATACCAACTGTTATAGCCAAAATTCATTAATGAGTTTTTAGGTTAGATTCGGGTCAAGTAGGAATTCAGTTAGACTATATAAAATGTAATTTGATAGGTACAATGATAGAAATGGTCGGGGCTTACCCTCAAGGGGTAAGGGCGCGCCCTTTTTAGGCCGTCCACCCCTTGAGGGCGCCCTCAAGGTAAGGGTGGCATGATGGATGTCTTGATAAAGGATAATAACTATTTTGACATTGCATGAGGAAGGTTTGGGACTTGTCCTCTTAGGGGAGAAGTTGTGCCCTTTCCGGTCATTCAACTCCAAAGGACGCGTCCTCTCTGTTTAAACTGACAACTTAGCCTGAATGAAAGATTTTACAGAATAATAACTTCATTTGATATAAGGAAGACATAGGGCTTGTCCTCATGGAGATGAAGGCGCGCCCTTTAGGCTGTCCAACCCTTGAGGGCGCGTCCTCTTGGTTTGAAGTTGCAACATGATAATGAAGAATGGTTCCTTTGGCTTGGTACTGGCAAAGTATTGAAGAATTCCCTCCTAGGATGTGCCCTAGGAGGGGGATGTCCGTGGCTGAAGGCCTCCTCCTGTATTCAATGAGCGCGCCCTCATTGGGGATGTGAGGGTAATCTTGGTGTGTGCTTTGAGAGCTCTGTTCCTGTACTTAATGAGCGCGTGTCTTCATTGGGGAAATTTGGAGTAATCCTGCACTTTGCACCCAAACACTTGTGATCACTTGTCCTGCTATCTGGTGGGTGCTTCTCATTCGGGGATAAGGATGAGTCTAGCATTTAAGGTAAGTCATGACTATACCCGTGTCTATGAATTAAGGAAACAAATGTTACCTTCTACTATAAAAGCAAAAACACTACCTAACAAATTTTGTACAACGAACTTTTACTTGTACAGTTAAAATTTTGTTGATGGAATAAGGATCTAGTGCCGGTGGAGACGTGAGTATTGATGAGGACAACATAACCAAAATAGTTCGTGGATATTATCATGTGTCATCTTGAGTTAGTCAGCCAAATTGGCAAGTTGTAGTATGGAGTTGTTTCATTGATTTATTGGCCCTTGTATATGTGGCCAACAAAAATATTAGCAATCGAAATGTCTGTACGGAAAACACAAGGTGGTCACTAGTAGTTCCATGGAAGCAAGCACCCCCGTCCATCACATCTTATTCATCCAAAGCCGGGGATTCAAGGACTAGTAGACGCTGGAGTTCAGAAGATTCTCTATATATTTGTTCATCCACCTGATCCCTTTGACAAAAACTCAAGGCACAAGTGCAAAGAATTTAGTATTCCAATTATTGATCTTAATGCCTCAAAAAAGATCCGATGAGAAAAGTTTTTTATAAAAAAATGTTTCCAGATTTTTTTTCGAGAAACTTTTTTCCTAAACATTTTTTACGAGAATTTTTTTCAAGAATAGTTTGGGAAAAGGAAAATTTTGGACATATTTTCCGTGAACAATTTCCCAAACAAATATATTTCATGAAACATATTTTCTGCAAAAAAATATTTTAATAAAAATGTTTTTCAAAATCAAGTTATTTTTCGACAAACAAACATCTATACTATTATATAATAGCACATTCACTGAAAATTTTGGTTTTTAGATTTTTGATCTAATTAATAAATAATATAAATAATAGTAACTATGTATTTTAACTAAAAATATATTAATTTCTATAAACACACCTAAAAAACATATTATCTTCTATAAACACACCTAAAATATTGATTATAAAATATCTTAATATTGCTTTTTCCGAATAAAATACGTTATTTTTTAATCAACCCACATTATTTTTTTAAATAAACATGCCTAAAAATATTAAAAGAACATAGTACCATCTAAAATACCAATTATACAATATCTTAATATTACTTTTTCAAAATAAAACATGTTACCTTTTAATCAAATCATTTCACTTTTTTAAATAAACACACCTAAAAATATTAATGTTTTCCAAGTTTTTTCTAATTAAATCCTCATTTTTACAAAAATATCACCTACCGTTCTATTTAATTAATTAAAATAATGATATTGTAATAACCGATAACTAAGTGATTATTTTTTTCATTTAAAATAAATATCTTTTCAATATTAAAAATTATATAATATTAAAAAATCAAGGTATTACACATGTTCTAAGAAAATTAAAAATTCAATTTTGTTCGGCATTCACAATCCCTGAAAACAGATACAATAAAAGGATTAAATATTAAATTGGTGTGAATACCATGTATCACTTTCATCACTGATCTCTAAACATCAAACAAATAACTCTGAATATGTGTTCGGAAAGTAAAAATAACTTTTGTTGAGTTCTACACATATTTTTTCAATGCTACTGCAATCAAATGAAAAGTTATGAATTATAGTATTTTAGATAATATATTTAAATTTTAAAATTTTCATTTACTATTTATTTTTAATTAAATCAAAGAAAATAACTATAAAATTAAAAATTAATAGTAAATATTTTTTTTAAAATCTAAATATAATATCTTAAATTTAAATACTAGAGTTCACATTCAAAATATTAATAACAGATATACCGTCTTAACTTAAGCGAAAAAAATAGGACGGGTCACTCGTTTTATTTTTTTAACTAATATAGTCCTGGTCACTTTTGTGTTTTGTTCTTTCACCTTCAATTCGGTATGTACCTAGTACACCCGCACTGCGTGTAAATGTGTATTATTTTCCCCAAATTTCTCTCACCATTTTTTTTATGTTGCAGAGAAAGCTCGAGCAAAGAGAAGACCCATTTGTCATTACTAATTAGTTGTGATTTTAAAGTATTTAGCCTTATAAATCATTTGTTGCTGTTGTTTGTTTTTGCATGTAATTAGTTTGAATTTAAATAAATTTTGCTATCAGGGTTTTGTAACAAAGTACATTTTCATTATTATTTTTCTACTGTGGTTGTTGATTACTAGTACTTTTTATTAGGGTGTTTCTTTTAGTTTTTTTTTTTGAAAAAAAGAATGAGAAAAAAAGGGAAGGTACTTGTTTTTCGAAAATAAGCTAAAATGAGCCTGCCTTCTGAAAAAAAGGGAAGGGAAGGGACTGTTTATATACATTTCTTGGTGAACCCGGCAGTAGACTATTGAACCTTTTACATGTAACTCTTTTCCGAGAGTCTATAATCTGCTGTAGTGCTGTTCAATGGGTTTAATCGTTTGAGCTACTTTCTTTTAGCTAGCATTGGTCATAAATCAGTCCTCTGTTGTATACAAGTGTGTCAAAATTCTTTATGGATATGCTTGTTTCACGGAACATGAGTGGACTATTTGCCTAATTGCTTTAAGTTTACACTAAGGGAGTGTTTGGGTGTTTGGTTCATGGTTAATGAGTCCGATTAAGGGAAACGGAACCTTAAACCTAAGTAATAGTATTTGGATTAGCAATTTAGTTGGGTGGAATGGGAACCCCATTCCCTCTAGGTGAGTAAATCAAAGCCATACTACCCGTTGGGTTTCCATTTCATTCCCAATAACCCCCATTTCTCATATGCCATTCCCATGATACATCCAAACGCCCCCTAAATTTCACTTGCTATATAGTTCCATTCATGTGATTAAGAATACTGAGAGAGGGGTGAGATTAAGGGGGAGTTTGGATGGAGGTTGGGAATGAGAATGGAGGGTATGAGAATGAAAATGAATTGGAAGCCCAAGGGGTGGAAAAGTATGATTTAAGCACCTAAACGGCTAAAAGGAATGGGGTTCTTATTCCATACAGCCAAATGACTAATCCAAACACTAGTGCATGGTATTGTGGTTCCGATTCCCGTTAACCGGATTCATCAACCATGAAGCAAACACCCCCTAAGTAGTCCCCCCAAAATAAACTAATAAATGATGATTGATAAGAGCTACTCTATGGGAGGATCAAGTGTCAGAAGTCAGTGCAAATTGTTAATAGTCCCTGACTGATAAACCTTGCAAACCAGCATAGCTTAAGAGGTTTATTAGATTGAAATCGCTAGCACTATTAGACTATTCCTCATGTTATACGTAATTATTCCTACCGCTGTGTTCTATAATTTAAATTATTTTCTATAGTTATCTTTACATCTGATCGAGTTGTTTAAGGCGCAAGTTATAAAAACGCGCAAGACCCAAATTTGAAGCGTGAAGCGCGAATCACCATTAATCACACACCTTTTCACCAAAAAAATAATTAATCATATATTTACAAGAAACTAATACTTAACATAATCTTAACATTCAAATATGACAAAGAGTATAATTAACATGATAATTATGTCAATATTGAAGACTTAATTTTTAAAGTTCTCTAATTTCAAAAGCTTTGGTGTCATCTAATTCAATCTCCGGTCCCTCGAATTCTCGCTAGAGACCGTTGAGAGACTTGATATGGAGACTGAGTATTGTGTGAAATACTTTAGGGTTTTTTCTCCTTTGACCCTTCTTTTTAAGGGTATTATTGTCTTTTACTGTTATAAGCGCCATTTTGCGCTTCTTAGCGCTTTTAGCGCTTCACGAGCGCCTTTTAGACGATTTCAAAATCGCGCTAAATCGCACATTTTTGAATTGCACACCTAGCGCGCGAAGTGCCATTAATTGCGCGTTTAACCATGGTAAATTTAATGAACAAGGAACCTGGCATGTCCATTAGTAGGTTGGATCCATAGCGAAACCTACATCCAAGGTGGTTAAAGGAACTTCTAGAAAATTGAAAGCCAGAAATTGAGTTTGTATTGCAATTGAGCAGAAAATTTTGAAATCAAATCATTTATCTTATTTTTCTAGAATGAAAGTATACATTTATTGGTATGCAATACACATAATTGATGTATATGACTAATTAATAATTGAACTTGTAAAGACAAAATCATTATGAATCTTATGCTTAATTAGTTAATTGATTTCAATCCAGAATTTTAGATAGCAAGAAACATAATTTACCTTCTATTATAAAAGCAAAGACAGTACACAACAACATTCTGTTAGGTCTGAATATTTCATTTACTCATTCGCAGTGTTGCACTCAACATTGTTTTGGTTATTATACATTTATGCATGCCAACTCTGTGATCGTACAATTGCTACATGATTTTGCTCGCAGTTTAGTATAGAGAGCGTTCTTCCATCATTTGTGTTGTTAATTAAGATAAACTTGTTAAGTGTTTTTTTAACTTCTATATATTTATTATGATTATTGTTTGTGATGTTGAAGGTGTGACCACAATGTTTCTCAAGGCACAGTTGCAATGGAATGTTATACTTCCTGCTGAAAATCTTGATGCCAAAGGACTGGCACTGCAGAAGGCAATTATAGTTCGCCTTTTGGATGAGTTTGCTGCCAAGAGAGCAACAAGCACTCTTGGTTATTTTCTTGCAGTAACCTCTTTGGACAAAGTGGGAGAAGGAAGAGTGAGACAGCATTCAGGGGATGTGCTTTTTCCCGTAACGTTCACATGCATGACCTATAGCAGGTGAGGTTCTAGAAGGCGAAGTGCACAAGATTCTGAAGCATGGGTTTTTTTTAAGGTGTGGACCAGTTGAGCACATTTATCTCTCTCACCTCAAGATGCAGGGTTACAGTTTTGTGCTCGGCGAGAATCCAATCTTCATGAGCGAGAAATCAGCGAAGATTGAGAAAGGCGTGAAGCTGCGGGTTATGGTGATCGGCGTGAGGTATATGGAAGCTGAAAATGGAGTTTCAGGCGGTTGCCAATTTGGATGGCGATTTCCTGGGGCCTGTTTAGTAGCTGTACTTTAACATGGGCTGGATTCATGTATGCAAGTAGACTCTTATCTCTATGTTATGGTGTATGTTTTACTTTTTGTTACTTAAGTAGATATGATTTCCAGGGACAACAAATTTCAAAATGGCAGTATGACTCTAGAGTTTAATGGCATGAGAAATATTATGTTCAATCGTCTAGCTTTCATAGTAAAGTAAGTGACCTGTCAACCCCCTGCGATTCATCATTGATCATGTTAATTTATTGCTCCTTTTTTGGTGTCTCTACACTTTAAAAGACATTGTGATTTGTGAAGATAAAGTCACTTAGCTAAGGAAGCTCAGGTGAACTAGTTAAAATATTAGTATAAAAGCTTGTACAATGAACATGTACTAGCATAATAGCCCGTGCGAGGCACGGGCCATTCTCTAGCATTGTACCAAAATACATATTATTTTTAATTTTAAACGGTTTGAATGAAATAATTTCTGAAAATTTTGTTGCATGTACTCAAGTGCAAGATCACACGTCGATCAACATCTAACAATTACATAATAAAGCTTGAGGCTATCAATAATATTGTTATAAAGATCTGACATATTAAAAACCAATATTTTTCAACCCAGAGTAACCTGGTGCGCCTTATAAAGCACCAAGCGTCAACCACATATGTAGAATTAGTCTGCGCCAAACAAGAAAACATGTCCCTCAATAGTATAGTAGTGTGTCCTAACTGTATAAAATTCATGAATACTAATTGTACTATTCCTCCGATGTTGTGAACTTTCCATATCACCGTGCTTGATATTAGTTTGATACCCATCTCTTCTTCTATAGGGAACAATAGCAATTGACATAATTCGTTTATTTTTGCGACTTAAAAGATATATTTGAGTGTAATTATATATTTTTCGTTTATACATGTTTAGTTATAATGTCCCTGTTTCAATTTATATATAATTTGACTTATTTGTTCATATAAGCATTAAAAATAAGATATTTTATAGCTTATTGTACAAACTAACACAAATAGATCGATTCTTTTAATATGTTCGAATTTACGTCATAAGTAGAAAATATCTAGTAATTTCATCTTATAATAACTCCGAACTCTGGGTAAGAGAACATAAAGTTTAAAAATCAGAGTGTTTTTCTTTTTTTGTTCTTCTTAGAGTTACAAATTAAATTTTGGAATGAAGTTGTTTAATATTTTAATTTATTTCTTTTCCAAGGTATATCTAAAAACACAGTTACAATATAAATGAGTTGTACAAGGATGACATATTTTGATCTTATATCAGTTATAATTTTGACACATCAAGAAACAGACTATTTATCAACATAATGTTGAGAAGCGGTTGAGATGTCTTTCAATCAAAATGTGAAAAATTAATAATATCTTTTAAATTATTAATAATTTAACTTACTCATAGGTATAATGTGGTTGATCGACCATAATATTTTGTGTACGTGTCTGCCATGCGTTATCCTATTTTCTAAAATTTATCGATTCTTGTTAACTTAACTATTTTAATCCAATTTTTTCAAACTTTATTATCTTTAATTTCCAACCGAAATTTCTAAGTGCATATTATCCGAGATTACAATCGATGTACATATAGATTAATTTTTATATTTTGTCCTATTATATATATACTATATGATCCTTTTTTGATTTATATAAGATTCATTTAACAACCTTTTTTGTTACTATTTAATATTTTTAAGAATCTCATCTTTCAATTATTTTACCTCATGACTAAATAACTTTTTCAAACATAGTAACATTTATTGATTAATTCGATTCTGACTAATCAATCTATTTTTCTTTGATAAAATTAATATATAAATTTATATTAATATTAACTAAAAATATGGTAAAACAAATTTACATTACGTGATATTATTATCAATATTTTTGAAATTGGTAGAATACATAATCACGTACCATATTTCTTTCAAAAATAGAAAATTTTAAACCTAACATCATTTTACTCAAATGTTAAAGTAATAGTAAAAACAGGATACATGTTGGATTTATGTAAAAGAATTTTTAATTCAAAATTAGAAAATTATGTAACACAGTGATTAGAAGGATGAATTATTTAAATGAGATTAGCCGTTTAGTTCACCATAAGAAGTAAAATAACTCATTTTTTCCATTAAATAAGGGAGTGCCAATTTGTTTTCGAAATTAGTTTTACGTTCCATATTACAAAACTAATATACAAAATTTTAAAAATGATGTGAATCACCATTATTTTTACTTTAAAGTATAGGACAAATAAGAGGCCGGGTTTATCTAAAAGGATTTTAAAATAGAAACCAAATGATAATGTAGCACAATGGTTAGAAGGATGAATTGTTTAGAGGAGTTTAGTGATTCAAATCACCACTTAAACAAAATTATCTTCTTTTTTCAAATTAAATAAGTGAATGGCATATGCTTGTAATTTTATAACATGAAAGGATATATCAATAATTTCATAGAAAATTTTATTGCTCAAATTACCCCTATGTTTTCCTATTGAGTCTAAGTCTGCCTTCAAATAAGCAATTATATATAGAAGAGATTATGAGCAATCCCAACGTAAATATTATCACGTGTCTGTGTCATCTTTAGTTACTAGTTAGTCAGCCAAATTGGCAAGTTGTAGTGTGGAGTTGTTTCATTGAATTATTGGCCCTTGTATATGTGACCAAGAAAATAATACCGAAAACACAAGTAGCTAGGTGATCAATAATAGTTCCATGGAAGCACCACCGTCCATCACATTTTACTCCGACCGCCAGAGACAACTAGAAGCTTTTGATGACACCAAAGCCGGGTTAAAAGGACTAGTAGATGCCGGAGTTGAGAAGATTCCTGATATATTTGCTCATGCACTGATGCCTTTGACAAGAACTCAGGTGACGTGTGCAAAGAACTTACCATTCCTATTATCGATCTTGAATGCCTTGACAAAGATCCGATGAGTCATCAAGAGATAGTGGATAAAGTGCGGTGTGCGTCAGAGACATTTGGTTTTTTTCAAGTTGTAAATCATGGGATTCCAGTGACTGTCTTAGAAGAGATGCTTCATGGGGGTACATAGGTTCTTTGAGCAAGACACTGTGGTGAAGAAACAGTTTTACACGCGTGACTATACGAAAAAAGTGGTGTACAATACCAATTATGATTTTTTTAGTTCACCCGCAGCTAACTGGAGGGATTCATTTTTCTGTTTTATGGCTCCTTCTCCTCCTCAACCAGACGAATTGCCAGAACCACATGCAGGTATGCCTAATACAAAATGGTAATGTTATTATTGACTTACTGCTCAAGTAAGGGGTCTTTACAAAAAATACAAAAATAGCCGATAGTTTCCTAGGAGTACTAGAGGTACGATGTGCATCCATATTACTATGGTGATCCTCCGGTGGAGTGCGGATTGCTAATTCTCTGCGATGATAAGACAGAGGAGGTTTGTCATCTGGTTGATTCAAATTGCGAAGAGCAAGGGAGGGAGCTGTGAGAAGTAGTGCTCCCATAATGAGTAGTAGAAGGAAGTTCAAGTTGTCGAGAGGCATTTTGAGATATGTAGATTTGGAATTTGGAAGGTGCATATTATCACGTAGAGTGAATGGCCTTTTATAGGCTTCTTGATCATCACCTCATTCATTCTCGGCCCTAGAATATCTTTCACCCTCAACATTTGCGGATATTTTACTTGCTTGCTTGATTACAACTGACGAAGCACTCAAGTCTTTATTATATAGAGAGACTAAGAAGACTATGAGTTTACATCATTAATAAGGGCACATCAACCACAAAATACAAACAAACTAGATATACATATATATAAGAAGCGTACAAAGTGATTACAGGAGCGTTGGTTCAGGCCGGAGAGAATACTATATAGATATACATATATAAGAAGCGTAGATAACAAACGTAGCATAAATGCATTATATATGCATTAATCCATCTTATTTAGTACTGTAAAGTTGCCCCATGGTAACTGTAGTAGGGTCATTTAGTGTCCTGTACCGTCTGCTGCCGGAGGATGTCCAGGACCAGGGGGACGATAAGGCGGTATCGTTGGTGTCGTTCGTGGTGGGAACAAGCGTCTAAAGGGGCTGACTGGAATTGCGTCTGCTGCCGGAGGGTGTCCAGGACTATGGTGATCCTCCGGTGGAGTGCGGATTGCTAATTCTCTGCGATGATAAGACAGAGGACGTTTGTCATCTGGTTGATTCAAATTGCGAAGAGCGAGGGAGGGAGCTGTGAGAAGTAGGGCTCCCAAAATAAGTAGTAGCAGGTAACTCAAGTAGTTGAGAGGCATTTTGAGATATGTGGATTTGGGATTTGGATGGTGCATATTATCATGTAGAGTGAATGGCCTTTTATAGGACTTCTTGATCATCACCTCATTCATTCTTGGCCCTTGAATATCGTTGTTTCTTTCAAGTACGTCACAAAAACAAAACTTTAATGCGTGCATGTGAGTTTTTCATCAAAATAAATCAGTTTATTATAATATATTTATTAGCAATCAACCAACCAAGAGTGACCCCTTAATTAATGTAAAACCTGAATTATTGAAAAGCTGTCGAACTTTGGTTGCAATATTTTTATTTTGATGGTAACCAGACACACAAGTATTGGCGCATGGATCTAAGAAAATTCTAACTTTGGCAATTATGGTAATATTGGCGTATAGGAGAACATGGATCTAAGAAAATTAACATTGGCAACTATAGTAATTAGCAAAGCAGTCTCAACAAATTTAGGGCACCAGTGCAATGATTTAATATTTATAATTATATTATAATTTATTATTAGGGAAGAGCATGGTAGGTTCAGCTCAGTTTTTTGATAAAAATGGAACCACAATTCGATGGTGCATAGAGTGAATGGCCTTTTATAGGACTTGTTGATCATCACCTCATTTATTCTTGGCCGTAGAATATCCCTTCACCCTCAACATTTGCGGATAATAAATTGTCATTCTAGTTTATTGATTGTTTTTCAGCTAATAACCAATGATCGCTTCAAAAGTGTTGAGCACAGAGTGTTGTCGAATCATAATGGCACTAGGGTATCTGATAACTCCAAATCCCGATCTAGTCCTTCCCGGCCGATCCCACGCCTGGAAGCGGTGTCGCTGCGGTTGGGACTCTGCAAAACAACACCGGAGGGGGGTTTGGACCCTGACGGCGCCTCCGGCGTGAGAATAAGTAATGGTTTTGGAAAGGAAGACAGGACTATAGAGAAATCTAAATATGGAGGGTGTGTGTATGGGTTGAGTCTGTAAAAGAGAATGTCCCCTAGACCTTTCCTCCTCGGTCTATTTATAGGCCCAGGATTAGGGTTTAGGGGTTGTACCTGCAATCATGAACGTTGAATCCTAGGTAGGTAGGACACCTGGGGGATGTTGATGGATTGCACGTGTCCAGTGAAGGATTGTGGCATCGTGTGCCAGGCTCCTGCTGGCGTGTGGTTTAAATAGGAAATAATTGTCCCAATCATTAGGTATTCTTACGTGTCGTTATCGGGTGTGGACATCAATGATGACCTAGGCACGTCACGTAATGAGGCATAGGTTTTCTCACGCAAGATATTGCCTTTGTCGCCAGGAGAGAATTAAACGTAAAGCTTGAGTCATAGCCTGTCAATGAGTCCGGACTGGTATGTAGGTCATGACTCCAAGATGAGTCTGGACTAGGAGGTGAGCCATGACTCGAGTAGTAATCCGGGTCCTAGGTGACTCCTGGCTCAGAGATGAGCCCGGGCTATACATAGCCTATCAGTATCAGTAGCATGCTTCTTTAGCACTTCGCTAATGCCATCTACAAAGCTATATGGACCCATCAGAGAGTTGGTTTCAAAAGATAATCCTCCCAAGTACAGGGAAACAACTGTTCAAGATTATGTATCACACTCCTTCTCAAAAGGGCTTGACGGGGAATCTCGATTGCTGAAATTCAGGCTGATATGAAATTTCCACACCAAGAAAATTACATATGTAAAGTGATTTATGAATAATTTGTTCGGTAACAGAATCACCAGAGTTTGTCAATGTAGTTATATTATATGTAGCAATACTTTTGCAAGAGCAATGGTCTACAAGTTCTTCACTATAAAAACATGGTTATGTTTTTAAATATTGATGTTTTACTGAAAACGAGATTTGTAAATTCAAAATCGAGACACTAATTTCATTATCGACATTTCGTTTAGGAGTCATGTGAACTGCGGTAGTGCGATGAGCAAAGCAATGCTAATTAATTGGGTTTTTCTTCACGAAAAGGGAGTGAAGATTTTTTTTCATAAAAAAGTTTTATCTAAACCGTTGGTCAACGTTCGTTGTCAAGTTGGAAGATGGAGTTGTCTTGGCGTAATGGACTAAGCGATGGGGTTGTCAATGTTTTATCTATGAAACTAGCGTAACAGCCCGTGCAAGGCACGGGCCTGTATAGAGATGTCAATAATTTTTATTGTGAAAAAGTTGGTCGTGATCGATTTATTAGCTTAAGGATTGTGTAGTATTAAGTTTGAGAGCGTAAAATGAGAAGTATGGTTCATGCATAGAGAGAAGTAAAGAATTTTGTTGACGAATAATGTAATTACTTTGAATCACAAACGTAACTATGCCAAGGCTCTAAGACTTGTTTAAAATGACTATTATTGATTTTGAGACCAGATTGAAATAGTGTAGAATTTGAAGCACGAGTGTACTATTGTTCTTCTTGCGATTATAAGCAGGTTTACCTGAGTTTTGTGTGTCAGAGAAATGATAGTTTGTAGATTGGTTATTTGCGTTAGAGAGCGGTTGTTATCTGTTTTTCGGGAATCGATTGGTTTTTTTTTTGCAATCTAGATTATGAATAGGTTATATGCATGCAATGTTGTTGTAATATAATCGAACATGCATGGATGAGATAGAGGATTTTAAAACGAAGCTGAAGGCCGATACATCTTTGCACACTCTCACATCACTCAAGTTTGTGATAAACACTTTGGGAGATGAACACCTATTACAGTTTGGAGTATTCATGTCACCTATTTGTTTTTAGTTTTTTACTTGGAAACTAATTCTGCACTCCTCTCATGTGTTCGTCTTTATATTAAATTATATTAACACACTTAGTAAATGCATTAATAATGTGTTTGGAATATCGTTTTACAGTTACAAATTTTAATCCAATTTATTACTATATATTAAACCTCAACACAAGGGCAAAAATTTCTAATTAAATGGCCATCACAAAAATGTCACTCATATATTATTATGCAAAAATATATTAATAGTTGTTATACAAAGAAAAAAACCTCCAACCTCCTTCTAAGATGTTCATGGGTTTAACCACTATTCTACATGCCTGTGTGAGTTTATTTCAAAAACAATTATTAGATAATCCACGTCTTTCCTCTCTTATCTTATATCATTTTTACTTTGATTTTTAAATAAATAAAATTTTGGTTTGTATTATTTATATAAATCAGTTTTTCTTTTCATCTTTTCGTAATTTTGGTCAAAAAGTGTATTTCGTAATTTTATATATTTATATAAAATATACTATTGAAATTCGACCGAATATAAGAAATATTGTATATGTTGTAGAGGATGTCGTCAAGGACCCACAAACCCTATTTAGAATTTCATTTTATTAAAATGATTATATGACATTACGAATCAATTTAATGTATTCTATAAAGTTCTATTATTATTAGGAAAGATTATACTTTTTTTTAACATCGTACAATAATTTTTGGAATACAATTTGAAATTCTATTTTCAAAACTTGTAATTTTCAATTTTCCCAAACTTAATCGTCTACTAACAGTCTGACTGATCATTATGTAATTATATACTATGTAATATCCTATATTTTAAAAACTCACCCCGATTTTTGACACGAACGTCACTGGGGTTGAGGGGGAGGGGGTTAGAAAGGTGGAAAAAGATATAGATAAGTTAATAAAAAATGACATGTTACTTTAGAAAATGTTAACAAATGAACAATACATTCTGGAAAAGAAAATTGTTAAGAAATGGATGTGACGAACAAAGTAGGTAGACAAATTTTTTGTATAATTTGGATGCTAATGTTCTTAATTTAAAAATTATAGAAATAACTAATAATGAGAGATATAATGTGTATAATACTTCTTATATTAGATCGAATTTTAATAGTATATTTTATGCATGAATAATTAATTTAATTCAAATAAAGTATAATATAAATTATGAATTATAATCAACATAATTAATATATATTAAATTGAAAACATACAACTGTATTAATATATAGTGATTGAATATATAGATATATAAAATTACGAAAAGGAAAAAAGAAAAACAAATTTTTATAAATAATTCAAACCAATATTTTATTTATTCAAACATCAAAGTAAAAAAAATAATATAAGAGATAAAAGACGTGGGTTATCTAATAAGTTTTTTGAAATAAACTCAAAAAGGCATGTAGCATAGTGGTTAATCTCATGGATATCTTGGAAGGAGGTTGGAGCTTCGATTCTTTGTAGTAACACATCTATTAAAACATTTTTATATAATAATATACGAGTGACCATTTTGTTATTTTTCAAAAAAAAAGAGGGTAAAACAGTAATTTCGCGGCCATTTAATTGGCAACTTTTGCCCTTGTGTTGGAATATAATATACATAGAGATGTCAATAATTTTTATTGTGAAAAAGTTGGTCGTGATCGATTTATTAGCTTAAGGATTATGTAGTCTTATGGTTCATGTATAGTGAGGACTAAAGAATTTTGTTGGCGAATAGTGTAATACATTGAATCACAAACGTAACTATGTCAAGGCTCTAAGAATTGTTTAAACTGACTATTATTGATTTTGAGACCAGATAAAAATTATTAGGGCAAAAGTGACTATTATTGATATGAAGGATGCATTGGTTCAACTCATTAAATGGTCCTCTGGATTGCTTCAAGTTGGTCTCTCAAAGTTTAGTCCAATGACTTATGGTTTATCAAATATGACAATCCTTCAAAGCTTGTGCTATGGATACTTCACATTCATGCCACTGTTCTCAGTTCCTTGCCTAATATACGGAATCATTTCTCCACTATGTTTCTTAACTGGCATTCCCCTATTCCCAGAGGTATATGAACCACCATCCCGTCTTATAATTGAACTTGAACATTTCACCATTATCTTTCCTTTTGCAGGTTTCAAGCTCATGGTTTGCAGCATTTGCTGGGGTTTACATATCATCCCAGCTTGTACAACATCTATATGAAGTTGTATCCAGTGGTGGCTCAATCAGGACATGGTGGAACGAACAAAGAATATTCTTGATAAAGTCAGTTACAGCATTGCTATTCGGAAGCCTTGACGTTCTAATGAAGTGGGTAGGCATAACAAAAGCCAGTTTCAGATTGACAAACAAAGCCGTTGATCAAGAAAAGCTCGAAAAATATATGAAAGGAAAATTTGATTTCAGTGGTGCCAAGATGTTCATGATTCCATTGACATTGTTAGTCATACTTAACACTCTATGTTTCGTAGGTGGAATGAAAAGGGTGATTACAACGCGAAATTGGGAAGAAATGTTTGGGCAGGCTTTTCTTTGTTCATTCATATTAGTCCTTAGTCTTCCAATACTTCAGGGGCTCATACCAAGAAGAAGCAAGTGACAATCTATATCTGTTGTAAACACAGAATTTTATTAAATGTTCTGAAGATATTTTGCCAACAAATGGTTTACGGCCTAATGTACAAAAGACTTGAATAATCTGGTGAAATAGTTTTATGATATGCATTTTAACTTGTATTTGTGTAGGAAGTGGATTGTTCATATCGAAATAGTATAGATAACATTTTATTTGAATTGCCGCCACCTTAAAATGTTTATATTTGTGATGAGTGCTCTCGTATTCCGGCTATCCCTGAACCCCCCTCGGAATTCTCTACCCTACGGCCTACACTACATAAGTTCAAACTCTCAATATCTTCTTGAAAAATGTACAACTGTAAACGAAAATATATGTTCTTTGTAGAAATGTACAACTGTAAACTGAAAAAGGGGTAATAGTATTCATACAGAAAAAGAAAAAGAAAAAGAAACTAGACAGCCTGGAGTCTGGACCGCTCGTTGAAACAAAATCATATACTATGAAGTAAATAAAACATTAATTTAGCAGGTTTAAGACTCTGTCACAAGTTATCTCTTTGTATCCATCAGCCATAGCTACTACTACACATATAAATGCAAGTCTTGCAGATCTGTCTTGTTATAATTAGGCTAAGTTCTTGTTACATACATGCATGATGCGACGTGATTCATACTTATACATGCATGATGCATGTGATTATGTGAAGTATGATCTGCAAATTCTACAGTTACAGAAATCTTGCCAGATGGTGATGAGAAGGCCTCAACATTTGCGGATATTTTACTTGCTTGCTTGATTACAACTGATGCACCTCAAGTCTTTATTATATAGAGAGACTAAGAAGACTATGAGTTTACATCATTAATAAGGGCACATCAACCACAAAATACAAACAAACTAGATATACATATATAAGAAGCGTAATAAGTGATTACAGGAGCGTTGGTTCAGGCGGGAGAGAATACTATATATATAGATATACATATATAAGAAGCGTAGATAACAAACGTAGCATAAATGTATTATATATGCATTAATCCAGCTTATTTACTGTAAAGTTGCCCCATGGTAACTGTAGGGTCATTTAGTGTCCTGTACCGTCTGCTGCCGGAGGATGTCCACGACCAGGGGGGAAATACTTTGTCCGCGGTATCCTTGGTATCGTTGGTGTTGGTCGGAAGATGCGTCCAATGGGGCGGGCAGCTGGAATATGATAAGACAGAGGAGGTTTGTCATCTGGTTGATTCAAATTGCGAAGAGCAAGGGAGGGAGGTGTGAGAAGGAGTGCTCCCAAGATGAGTAGTAGCAGGTAGTTCAAGTAGTTGAGAGTCATTTTGAGATAAGTGGATTTGGGATTTGGATGGTGCATATTATCATGTAGAGTGAATGGCCTTTTATAGGGCTTCTTGATCATCACCTCATTCATTCTTGGCCCTAGAATTTTTGATCCCTTCACCCTCAACATTTGCGGATAATAAATTGTCTCTTTGTGTGTAAAATTTGTGTCTTCCAAGTACGTCACAAATCTTACGTTTCTTTTTAGAGAAAAGTCAAAAACAAAACTTTTATGCAAGGGAGTTTTTCATCACTTGATATCTTATCTGATCGTATGAGTTGTCTTTATTTATAGTCAGAGAATTAAACTTAAAGCTTGAGTCATAGCCTGACAATGAGTCCGGACTGGTATGTAGGTCATGACTCCAAGATGAGTCTGGACTAGGAGGTGAGCCATGACTCGAGTAGTAATCCGGGTTCCAGGTGACTCCTGGCTCAGAGATGAGCCCGGGCTATACATAGCCTATCAGTATCAGTAGCATGCTTCTTTAGCACTTCGCTAATGCCATCTACAAAGCTATATGGACCCATCAGAGAAGAGAGTTGGTTTCAGAAGATAATCCTCCCAAGTACAGGGAAACAACTGTTCAAGATTATGTATCACACTCCTTCTGAAAAGGGCTTGACGGGGAATCTCGATTGCTGAAATTCAGGCTGATATGAAATTTCCACACCAAGAAAATTACATATGTAAAGTGATTTATGAATAATTTGTTCGGTAACAGAATCACCAGAGTTTGTCAATGTAGTTATATTATATGTAGCAATACTTTTGCAAGAGCAATGGTCTACAAGTTCTTCACTATAAAAACATGGTTATGCTTTTAAATATTGATGTTTTACGGAAAACGAGATTTGTAAATTCAAAATCGAGACACTAATTTCATTATCGACATTTCGTTTAGGAGTCATGTGAACTGCGGTAGTGCGACGAGCAAAGCAATGCTAATTAATTGGGTTTTTCTTCACGAAAAGGGAGTGAAGATTTTTTTTCATAAAAAAGTTTTATCTAAACCGTTGGTCAACGTTCGTTGTCAAGTTGGAAGATGGAGTTGTCTTGGCGTAATGGACTACGCGATGGGGTTGTCAATGTTTTATCTATGAAACTAGCGTAGCAGCCCGTGCAAGGCACGGGCCTGCATAAAGATGTCAATAATTTTTATTGTGAAAAAGTTGGTCGTGATCGAATTATTAGCTTAAGGATTGTGTAGTCTTAAGTTTGAGAGCGTAAAATGAGAAGTATGGTTCATGCATAGAGAGAAGTAAAGAATTTTGTTGACGAATAATGTAATTACTTTGAATCACAAACGTAACTATGCCAAGGCTCTAAGACTTGTTTAAAGTGACTATTATTGATTTTGAGACCAGATTGAAATAGTGTAGAATTTGAAGCACGAGTGTACTATTGTTCTTCTTGCGATTATAAGCAGGTTTACCTGAGTTTTGTGTGTCAGAGAAAGGATAGTTTGTAGATTGGTAATTTGCGTTAGAGAACGGTTGTTATCTGTTTTTCGGGAATTGATTGGTTTTTTTTTTGCAATCTAGATTATGAATAGGTTATATGCATGCAATGTTGTTGTAATATAATCGAACATGCATGGATGAGATAGAGGATTTTAAAACGAAGCTCAAGGCCGACACATCTTTGCACACTCTCACATCACTCAAGTTTGTGATAAACACTTTGGGAGATGAACACCTATTACAGTTTGGAGTATTCATGTCACCTATTTGTTTTTAGTTTTTTACTTGGAAACTGATTCTGCACTCCTCTCATGTGTTCGTCTTTATATTAAATTATATTAACACACTTAGTAAATGCATTAATAATGTGTTTGGAATATCGTTTTACAGTTACAAATTTTAATCCAATTTATTACTATATATTAAACCTCAACACAAGGGCAAAAGTTTCTAATTAAATGGCCATCACAAAAATGTCACTCATATATTATTATGCAAAAATATATTAATAGTTGTTATACAAAGAAAAAAACCTCCAACCTCCTTCTAAGATGTTCATGGGTTTAACCATTATTCTACATGCCTGTTTGAGTTTATTTCAAAACAATTATTAGATAATCCACGTCTTTCCTCTCTTATCTTATATTATTTTTACTTTTATTTTTAAATAAATAAAATATTGGTTTGTATTATTTATATAAATCAGTTTTTCTTTTCATCTTTTCGTAATTTTGGTCAAAAAGTGTATTTTCCGGACACCCCAACCGGTATCACGCCAGACCCTAGAGTGCAGGAAGAATTCCCCACGCTCCCATGAATCGAACCTTGAATGCTTTGGTCAATAACCAGTGCTTTCACCAACTCATCTACAGGCCCGGAGGCTTCTTTTTATAATTTTATATACCTATATATTCAATCACTGAATTTTATTACAATTGTATGTTTTCGATTAAATTTATATTAATTATGTTGTTTAAAATTCATACTTTTATATTATGATACTTTATTTGAATTAAATAAATTATTCATACATAAAATATACTATTGAAATTCGACCGAATATAAGAAATATTGTATATGTTGTAGAGGATGTCGTCAAGGACCCACAAACCCTATTTAGAATTTCATTTTATTAAAATGATTATATGACATTACGAATCAATTTAATGTATTCTATAAAGTTCTATTATTATTAGGAAAGATTATACTTTTTTTTAACATCGTACAATAATTTTTGGAATACAATTTGAAATTCTATTTTCAAAACTTGTAATTTTCAATTTTCCCAAACTTAATCGTCTACTAACAGTCTGACTGATCATTATGTAATTATATACTATGTAATATCCTATATTTTAAAAACTCACCCCGATTTTTGACACGAACGTCACTGGGGTTGAGGGGGAGGGGGTTAGAAAGGTGGAAAAAGATATAGATAAGTTAATAAAAAATGACATGTTACTTTAGAAAATGTTAACAAATGAACAATACATTCTGGAAAAGAAAATTGTTAAGAAATGGATGTGACGAACAAAGTAGGTAGACAAATTTTTTGTATAATTTGGATGCTAATGTTCTTAATTTAAAATTATAGAAATAACTAATAATAAGAGATATAATGTGTATAATACTTCTTATATTAGATCGAATTTTAATAGTATATTTTATGCATGAATAATTAATTTAATTCAAATAAAGTATAATATAAATATATAATATAAATTATGAATTATAATCAACATGATTAATATATATTAAATTGAAAACATACAACTGTATTAATCTATAGTGATTGAATATATAGATATATAAAATTACGAAAAGGAAAAAAGAAAAACAAATTTTTATAAATAATTCAAACCAATATTTTATTTATTCAAACACCAAAGTAAAAAAAATAATATAAGAGATAAAAGACGTGGGTTATCTAATAAGTTTTTTGAAATAAACTCAAAAAAGCATGTAGCATAGTGGTTAAGCCCATTGATATCTTGGAAGGAGGTTGGGGGTTCCATTCTTTGTAGTAACACATCTATTAAAAAAAATTTGTATAATAATATACGAGTGACATTTTTGTTATTTTTCAAAAAAAGGGTAAAAATAATCAACATAATTAATATATATTAAATTAAAAAAATACAATTGTATTAATATATAGTGATTGAATATATAAATATATAAAATTACGAAAAGGAAAAAAGAAAAACAAATTTATATAAATAATTCAAACCAATATTTTATTTATTCAAACATCAAAGTAAAAAAAATAATATAAGAGATAAAAGACGTGGGTTATCTAATAAGTTTTTTGAAATAAATTCAAAAAGGCATGTAGCATAGTGGTTAATCTCATGGATATCTTGGAAGGAGGTTGGAGCTTCGATTCTTTGTAGTAACACATCTATTAAAACATTTTTATGTAAATATAAGAGTGACATTTTTGTTATTTTTCAAAAAAAAAGGGTAAAACAGTAATTTCGCGGCCATTTAATTGGCAACTTTTGCCCTTGTGTTGGAATATAATATACGTAGAGATGTCAATAATTTTTATTGTGAAAAAGTTGGTCGTGATCGATTTATTAGCTTAAGGATTGTGTAGTCTTAAGTTTGAGAGCGTAAAATGAGAAGTATGGTTTATGTATAGTGAGGAGTAAAGAATTTTGTTGGCGAATAGTGTAATACTTTGAATCACAAACGTAACTATGCCAAGGCTCTAAGACTTGTTTGAAGTGACTATTATTGATTTTTAGACCAGATTGAAATAGTGTAGAATTTGAAGCACGAGTGTACTATTGTTTTTCTTGCGATTATAAGCAGGTTTACCTGAGTTTTGTGTGTCAGAGAAAGGATAGTTTGTAGATTGGTAATTTGCGTTAGAGAGCGGTTGTTATCTGTTTTTCGGGAATCGATTGGTTTTTTTTTTTGCAATCTAGATTATGAATAGGTTATATGCAATGTTGTTGTAATATAATCGAACATGCATGAATGCGATAGAGGATTTTAAAACGAAGCTGAAGGCCGACGCATCTTTGCACACTCTCATATCACTCAAGTTTGTGATAAACACTTTGGGAGATGAACATCTATTACAGTTTGGAGTATTCATGTCACATATTTGTTTTTAGTTTTTTTACTTGGGAACTGATTCTGCTCTCCTCTCATGTGTTCATTTTTATATTAAATTATATTAACACACTTAGTAAATGCATTAATAACGTGTTTGGAATATCGTTTTACAGTTACAAATTTTAATCCAATTTATTACTATATATTAAACCTCAACACAAGGGCAAAAGTTTCTAATTAAATGGCCGTCACAAAAATGTCACTCATATATTATTATGCAAAAATATATTAATAGTTGTTATACAAAGAAACAAACCTACAACCTCCTTCTAAGATGTTCATGGGTTTAACCACTATTCTACATGCCTGTTTGAGTTTATTTCAAAAAATTTATTAGATAATCCACGTCTTTCCTCTCTTATCTTATATTATTTTTACTTTGATTTTTAAATAAATAAAATATTGGTTTGTATTATTTATATAAATCAGTTTTTCTTTTCATCTTTTCGTAATTTTGGTCAAAAAATGTATTTTACGGACACCCTAACTGGTATCACGCCAGACCCTAGAGTGCAGGAAGAATTCCCCACGCTCCCATGAATCGAACATTGAATGCTTTGGTCAATAACCAGTGCTTTCACCAACTCATCTACAGGCCTGGAGGCTACCCGTGCAAGGCACGGGCCTGCATAGAGATGTCAATAATTTTTATCGTGAAAAAGTTGGTCGTGATCGATTTATTAGATTAAGGATTGTGTAGTCTTAAGTTTTAGAGCGTAAAATGAGAAGCATGGTTCATGCATAGTGAGGAGTAAAGAATTTTTTTGGCGAATAGTGTAATTACTTTGAATCACAAACGTAACTATGCCAAGGCTCTAAGCCTTGTTTATAGTGACTATTATTGATTTTGAGACCAGATTGAAATAATGTAGAATTTGAAGCACGGATGTACTATTGTTCTTCTTGCGAATATAAGCAGGTTTACCTGTGTTTTGTGTGTCAGAGAAATGATAGTATGTAGATTGGTAATTTGAGTTAGAGAGCGGTTGTTATATGTTTTTCGAGAATTGATTGTTTTGTTTTTGCAATCTAGGTTATGAAGAGATTATATGTGATGTGTAAAAATAATGTAAACTGCAAGCGCACAGTGTTCAGTTGTAGCAATCACAGATCGATCCACAAAGACTATGAATTTTCAAAACCCTAACAATTAACTCAGGCGAACTAGACAAATAAGATTTGAGATGAGATTTGTTTAACCTAATTAACAATTAAAATCCAATAAGGAAAACCTAGGAATCTGAATCCATTAATCAATCACAATTAATACCAACTCGCCCTAAAATCAATTCTTTTTCCTTCACAAATAAGATATATCAATTAACGAGACAAGAATATACTATGAAACTTGTTATCTAACAATAACCCATCAAAACTTCATGGAGCAAGCATAGGCTATGAAAAATAAATCCGGTAACAATAATATATCAAAATCACTTTGTCAATTGAACAATTAAGCACCAAGAAAAATCATGAGAATCAATTAATAGGAACAAGAAGATATCAACAATAATCAAATTAACTTCATCTTCATCCTAGGGCAAGAGAATTAGCTAGACATAATTATAGAATAAACAAAACAATTATGTCCAAAACATATAATAAGCATGATTAAATAAAGTGATATGGATTAATTAATATTAATCAACTAATAGTTAGGGAAATTACCTGAACAAACAAAATTAAACATATAAATAACAAGGTGAATGGCAATAAAGGCGCATGAACTAATCAGGGGATGAAAACAAAAAAAAACAATTAACTAATGTATAATAATTAAACAAAGGAAGAAGATGACCAGCGCGTGGCACAGAAATTGAATAGAAGAACAAGAAACTAATATATTAATGACAAGGAGCAAAAAGGTTTTGCCGGATAATAACCACCGGCGACAGTAAAACAGAAAATTAAACAAATATAAAATTCTAGGTGTCTAATTTCTAAGTAAACAAAATTCTAGGTGTCTCAAATACAAGAGGGGAGATATATATATAGGAAAAATAATGGGTTTGGGCTCTTTGACTACAAATCGGATTGTAGAAATATTTCCTCAATTCCTTTTTCTTCTCCGATAAGTTTTCCAATTTTTCTCCAATTTCCTTTTGACTTCAAGTATTTCCATCTCTTCACCTTCTTCACCTTTTTCTGCTTGAAATATGATTTTATTTATTTTCCTACAAAACAAAAGAAAAAAATTTATTAAATAATAAAATTACGAAAACAAACATAAAATAGGTATTAAAAATTGTATTAATTATGGACCTATCAAATGCCCCCAGACCTATCTTTTGCTCGTCCTCGAGAAAAACTAATATAATATAAACTATTATATAATAGATAATACCACTTCCGTAGGTGATCACGATTGCATTTGGCATATGCAACAAGCCCTTTAAACCCCTAGGCAGCCCTAGTGGACGAGTAAGGTCTCGCGAGGGCCTATAGTGAATGTACCCACAAAATCCATCTAGCTCATGTAAAAGATCGCATGGCAATGCAACGCCACACATACAAGTCCTCTCATGCTACATCAACTTAAGAATCAAAAATGACTTTGCAATGTCTTGTCGTGGAAGATGCAAGGATTCACATAGTCTACTCAAAGATATATGCATGAGTGCTCAAAAGTCCATGTCAAGTGTAAAAATAAGTTGGTAACCATGCTAAACCCACAAGAGTACACCTTTGAGTCAAAACTTGGGATCTCAAATGTAGAAACAAGCAATAACTCACCTTTCACTCACAAAAGAATATTCACTCAAGAACAAGGGTAAGTGTATCACTCTATTCCAACAAAATCATAAGCATGCTTGACATTTGGTATCAATCTAACTTTAACACAACATACATCAATGATGATAATCAAAAGGTCTTTATTTGGTTTGTAACGAGGCTAGGGACAAGGTATGTCAAGTAAAGTCAAATAAGGTGAAGTGTCAAAAGCTAGTAGGCACTATAATAAATCATACACATCACCAAACATCCTCCCCACAACTGAATTTTCTACTTTTTATTTCAACAAAAAGGCTTGATTAGTCGAATGAAGAAGGATCACAAAAACATAAGTATGCTCTCATATAATATATATATATATTTTTCTTTTTACTTTTTTTCATATTTTTTTTTCTTTTTTTTTTCTTTTTTTTTTTTCATTTTTTTTTCGAGAGCTAAGAGATAGATATAAGTAACCACAATCCTCCTTCAAAAATTTATTGAACAACGACTATCAAGTAAGCAATCAAACCAAATATTTCCTCAAAAGTAATGAACAAAAGTAAACCCATCTTACACACCTTATTACTCCTTCAAGTTCCTACTAGCCATTGACAATTTGGGATCAAGCATAAGTAAGGCTAAACAAGAAAAAGGTCTAGACACATAATGTGGTGTGTCACCGAAAAAATAGGATTAAGCTCAAGTGGTGTTGTGGATTAAAAACTGAGCTTGCGAATTTAATGCTAGGGTTAGAGAGCTTCGAGCTTTAATTGCTGCTCTTGTTGTTAGGGACTAACTCGGTCCTAACAAGATGCCTACGTATCTCTAGTATTTAGAGAATCAAGCTAATAAAACGTAGTTCTTGGTGTTGCCCTCGGGGCTATGGTGTCAGGGGCACACCAAGGATGTAGTGACTTGTATGTCCTTATTCGAGGATGAAGTCTAAAACGTAGTTCTGGGGGTGCCTTCGTGGCTTGTTGCGCCTTCGAGGCGTTGTGACGTATGGAGCTGTGCCCAAAACGTAGTAGATGACGTATGGAGCTGTGTCCAAAACGTAGTTCTGATTGTAGGATCAGGGTTCTTATATAGGCGTCTAGAGCCTAATATTTATGGTATGTTTAGGAGTCTTAGCGAATAAGTCTCCTTTTTGATATTGGATAAACATTGTATTTCTTGCTGGAGAATTCGTTTCCTTGTTGATAAAGGCTATGACTCATTAATTGCCTTTAATTGGGATTCCGGATCCTTCTTTGATGAATTTACCATATTTTGGACTCTTTTTATGAGCTGTATATTTTCCCTATTTATTAATTACGAAATTAATAAATAATTTGGGTTTTGGGCCTTAAATACTTGGCCTTTCCAAAGAATCAGCAATTATATTTCTATAATTACTTTTCTATCCATATCATTTGCCCCCCAACTTCTGGGAAAATCTCCTTGGGGTTTTCGTAGAAGTTATAACGTGTTTTTCCTCAAAATTTTCCATTTTAAGGGCATTTTCGACCTCAAATTAGGTCATTTTCGAACTCCTTTTCGACCAGGAAACAAGTCATTTTCGACCTCAAATTCGACCAGGAAACAGGTCATTTTTGACCTGAAATTCGATCTGGATTTCGACCTCAACTGGAGTGAGGTCAAAGGTTTCGACCTCGATTTTTAAGTCTTTTTCGACCTCGAGCCTTCGACCTCGATCCAACCTTTTTTCGACCTTGATTGGTCCCAGGTCGATGGTTTCGACCTCGACTTCCCAGTCATTTTCGACCTCGATCCCTTATACTTTCGACCTTGATTTACAGGTCATTTTCGACCTGGGTCATTCGACCTCGATTCCTCATACTTTCGACCTCATTTTGCAGGTCATTTTCGACCTGGGTCATTCGACCTCGTTCCAGCCTTTTTCGACCATGATTTCTAGGTCAATATCGACCTCGATCTCTAGGTCGTTTTCGACCTCATTTTGGCGTGAGGTCGAACGCTTAGACCTCGTTTTCTAGGTCATATTCGACCTCATTCTTTCGACCTTGAATCCTTCTGTTTTCGACCTCACTTGGGTGTGAGGTCGATGGGTTCGTGCTCGATTTATAGTGTATTTTCGATCTCAATCAATCGACTTCGATCTAGGGTCTTTTCGACCTCGAATTTTTAATTTTTTGACTGGATTTTTGGTGCGAAGTCGATGGAAACGACCTCAATTCCTCGTAAATTTTCGACTTCGAGCCTTCGATGTCGTTCTAAGGTTTTTTCGACCTCAATTTCATTATTTTTCGACTTTATTTGGGAGCGAGGTCGTTGGAATCGACCTCGTTTTCCCATATGTTTTCGACCTCGGTCGTACGATTTTGATTTAATGTCTTTTTGACCTTAAATCTTTGATTTTGCCTTGGCTATATTTCAAATTTCATTCTTTTCTTGGGCCTTTACTAGCCCAATTTTTAATTGGACTTAAATTATTCCAGCCTTGGGCCTTATTGGGCCTTTATTGTTTGGGCTTCGAATTTGCCTGAGACCCAAATTATTTGGGTTTTAATCTCTATAATCCATAAATGGATTTGTGGGCCTTAACTGGCTATAGACGGTTGCCCTTCCTTAACCGGTTGGGTTTCTAGCCACTAGGCGATTCCTAGCGAGATTTTCTGTTGAATCTCATCGTTTTTTAGGTTTCTTACTTGAAGTTTTGAAGAATTCTTTGAAGATTATGGGCTTTCTTTGAAGATTCTGGGTTTAAAATGGCTGATCGCGCTTCCCAACGCCTATGATAATGCACTAGGATTTCATAGAAGTTATACCGGTCTTTTTCGAGACTTGGGGTCTTTTTATCCCTTACCTGAGACTTGGGTTTTTGGGGTTTCAACCCTTCATTTGCTTTCTAGGAAGCTCATGATTTCATCGAACCTTATTTCTATTTGTCCTAGTAGTGAGTCCAATCAGGACACACTTTAAACATAATAGACTTTCAAATTTGAGGCATGCCAAGTCCTTGGTACCTCATGCCCTTCGAGGGTTTCTAGCTTGTACGAGCCTCGACCAAATACGTTCTTGACGCGATATGGTCCTTCCCAATTTGGGGCCAACTTGCCTTTTTGTCCAACTCCGGATGCCTCAATCTTTCGGAGGACTAAATCTCCTTGTCGAAAGAATCTCTCTTTAACCCTTAGGTTGTAATAGAAAGATGCTCGTTTTTGATGCTGAACTATCTTGGCATTTGCCTCATCTATAACTTCATCAATCAAATCTAAGGCCAGCCTCAAGCCTTCCTCATTTGTTTCTGGCTCATAAGCCTCAACTCTTGGAGACGTGTGAGTAATCTCCACTGGAACCACTGCCTCTGCCCCATATGCCAACAGAAAGGAGGTAGCTCCAGTGGTGACTTTGCAGGTAGTACGATATGCCCAAAGTATGGGGAGCAATTCGTCTACCCAAGTGTTTCTGGAGCGTTCAACTCTTTTCTTCAGTCCATCTAGGATAATTCGATTTGCAACCTCAGCTTGCCCATTTGCTTGTGGATGGGCAACAGAAGTGAAGCGTAACTTGATATCATTTTCATCACAATATTTCTTAAACTCATCGTTGTTAAACTGAGTTCCATTGTCTGTGACCAAGATACGTGGAATCCCGTATCTGCATATCACATTTTTCCAGAAGAAATGCATCACTTGCTTGGTGGTTATCTTGGCTAATGGCTTAGCCTCAATCCACTTGGTGAAGTAGTCGATTGCTACTATCAAGAACTTTCTTTGAGCACTTGCCATTGGAAATGGCCCGAGTATATCCATTCCCCACATGGCAAAGGGGATTGGTGAGTTTATGGATGTCAACATCTCTGGTGGTTGCCTAACCACTGGGGCATGCTTCTGGCACCTTTCACATTTCTTTACGTAGCTTTTAGCATCTGCTAGTATGCTTGGCCAGTAGAAACCTAGACGAGTGATTTTATAGGCAAGGGCTCTGCCCCCCAAGTGCTGCCCACAAATTCCTTCATGTACTTCCTTCAGGGCCAATTCTGACTCTTGGGGTCTCAAGCATTTCAGATAAGGAATGACGAAAGGCTTCTTGTATTGAATTCCCTCAATCAGGGCATACCTTAATGCTCTCACATATAGCTTTCGTGCTTCTGAAGTGTCGTTGGGTAGCCACCCAGTTTCCAGATGAGCTTTGATGGGATCCATCCAACAACTGCTAACATCAATGGGTGCTACCAACTTTCCATTGATGCTTGGGGTTCTCAAGACTTGGAAATATACACTCCCTGCATAGTTTTCAATTTCGGAAGAAGCAAATTTAGACAAGGCATCAGCCTTCATGTTTTCTTCCCTTGGAATGTGCTCTACATAGCATTCATCAAATTGAGTCATGATGACCTTGACAAGTTTCAAGTATTTGGCCATGTCTTCATCTCTGGCCTCAAATTCCCCATTTACTTGGGAAACCACTAGCCTCGAATCTCCACATACTTTCAGAGTTTTGACCCTCAAGGCTCCAGCCAGTCCTAAACCAGCTATCAGAGCTTCATACTCAGCCTCATTGTTTGTCGTTGGGAAGTCAAGTTTTAGTGCATACTCTATGAGGAATCCATCAGGGCTTTGTAGCACTAAACCGGCTCCACTTGATTTTGTTTTTGATGCTCCATCAAAATAGAACACCCAATATTCTTTGAAATCCATCTCTTGATCTTTCTCATCCTCCACTATTACTTCCTGCCCCCTGACTTCTTGGTTGTCAATGGTACATTCAACCATGAAGTCAGCAAGTGCTTGAGCTTTTATGGCCGTTCGAGGCTTATACTTGATGTCGAATTCGCCCAATTCAATGGCCCATTTGATCAACCTTCCACTAACTTGAGGGCTATGCAAGATGTTTCTTAGAGGTTGATCAGTCAAGACCTCTATCTTGTGAGCCTGGAAGTACGGGCGTAGCTTTCTTGAGGTCATTATCAAGGCTAAGGCAAACTTCTCAATCGTTGAGTAGTTTATTTCTGCCCCATGTAGAATCTTACTCACATAGTAGATGGGTTTCTGAACCTTCAATTCTTCTTTTACCAAAACGGCTCCAAGGGCTGTGCTAGAGACCGCCAAGTACAAATAGAGAATTTCCCCTGGCTTGGGTTTTGCCAACAGTGGTGCCTCAACCATGTATTTCTTCAGGGCCTCAAAGGCCTCTTGGCTCTCCGTTGTCCATTCAAAATTTTTCACGTTCTTGAGTGCTTTGAAGAAAGATAAACACTTCTCTCCTGACTTGGAGATAAATCTTCCCAATGCTGCCACTCTTCCCGTTAGTTTTTGGACATCCTTGACAGTCTTTTGTGGTTCCATGTCTAGAATTGATTTGATTTTGTCGGGATTGGCCTCGATTCCTCTCTTGGAAACCATTAGGCCTAAAAACTTTCCCGAGCCCACACCAAAGGCACACTTAACTGGATTCAACATCATCTTGTGGTGTCTTAGCCCTTCAAATGCCTCTCGGAGGTGCTCAATATGATCGGCCTTGTCGAGGCTCTTGACTAACATGTCATCTACGTAGACCTCCATGGTTTTTCCAATTAGGTGTCCAAAAATTTTGGTCACCAATCTTTGGTATGTTGCCCCTGCATTCTTAAGTCCAAATGCCATGACTAGATAACAAAAAACACCAAAGTCAGTGATGAATGATACCTTGGAGATGTCATCCTTGTGCATTTTGATTTGGTTGTATCCACTGAAGCCATCCATAAAGCTGAGCATCTCGTGTCCAGCTGTAGCATCTATTAGTGCATCAATCCTAGGTAAGGGAAAACAATCCTTAGGACATGCATCATTCAAGTCAGTGAAGTCGACGCACATCCTCCATTTTCCGTTAGCCTTTTTGACCATCACGGGGTTAACCAACCATTCTGGGAATTGAATTTCCTCAATGAACCCAGCTTCCAAAAGTTTATTAACTTCCTGCTTAATGGCTTCAAGCCTCTCTGGAGCAAAATTCCTCTTTTTCTGTTTCACCGTCTTCCTTTCAGGATCCACATTCAGTTTGTGAGTTATCAATTGGGGATCAATCCCTGGCATGTCGGGCGCTGTCCAAGCAAAAACGTCATTGTTTTCTTGAAGAAAAGACGTGAGTTTGCTCTTCAATGGTTCAGACAGTAGTGCCCCAATATAAGTCACCTTCTCTGGTTCTCCTGGGACTAGGGGAATTGGGACCAAATCCTCAGCTGGTTTCCCCCTTCTGTCCTCGTTATCGTTTGTATTCATGTCTTCAATGGGGAGAACCTGCCCCCCGATTCCATCAGGCCTTAGCGCGGCTACATAACAACTTCTAGCCATCTTTTGGTCTCCCCTTTCTTCTCCAATTCCATTCCTCGTTGGGAACTTGACTTTCAAATGATAAGATGAGGCAACGGCCTTAAACGCATGAAGACCAGTCCTTCCAAGGATCGCGTTGTAGGTTGAAGTTGCCTTTATAACCACGAAGTTCAACATTTGAGTAGACGTATTCATCCCTTGCCCCATGGTCATTGGGAGTTGGATAGTGCCTTCCACCTTTGATTCCACTCCATTGAACCCGTATATGGGCATATTCGAGGGGGTCAACTGAGAGTCTATGTAACCCATCTTGATAAAGGCATCGTGGAACAAGATATCCATTGAAGCTCCATTGTCAACCAAGACTCTTTTTGTTTCGGAGTTGCCTATCACAGGTATGATGACAAGAGGATCATCGTGGGGGAACTTCACCCCTTCCAAGTCAGAATCATTAAATCCTATTGACACTTCTGTTCTGGCACGTTTCGGTGCTTCTCCAACCACAGTCATTACCTCTCGGGCATAAGCTTTCCTTGAGTTTCGGGAGGACCCAGCAGCAGTTGGTCCTCCAAATATCATATTGATTACTGGCCCTCGGGGCTTAGGGTTACGATCTTGGTCGTTGTCCCTTCTGTCGTAATCCTTCCTTTCATAGTTTCCTCTTTGACTCCCTTGATTTCCATCCTTGGTGAATTTTCTGAGTTTTCCTCTTCGTATTAGGAACTCCATCTCATCTTTCAATTACCTACAATCATCGGTGTCATGACCGACTTCTTTGTGGACCCGACAAAACTGATTTTGGTTCCGTTTGGACAAATCAGCCCTCATTGGCTTTGGCCATTTGAGATCTTCTTCCTTGGCTATCTCCATCAGAATTTGACTCCTGGGAGTATTCAATCTTGCATATTCTGTGAATTTTGGCCCAAAATTGTTTCTCTTGGGGGGAGAATCAGAGTTCTTTGATGTTCTGGGGAACTTTTCCTTTACATCGTACTCCTGAGTTTCTTTTCTTTTCTTTGAGTTTCCACTACCGCCAGCAGTGGGTCCATACTTTCTCATGCTTTCTTCAGCCTTGATATACTTTCCGGCTCTATCTTGGAGCTTCAGCATGCTCTCGGGTGGATGTTTAGCTAACGACCTTTTGAAGTGGTCATCAGTAGTTCCTTCTTGCAGGGCTATCATAGCCACCCTGTCCTCTAAGTCTGGGACTTTCAAAGCCTCTCGAGTGAATCGATTGATGTAGTCCCTTAGGGCTTCATTCTTTCCTTGTTGGATTGCCATGAGTGATGCAGAGCTTTTCTCATGCACCCTTCCACTAATGAACTGATTGATAAAAGCTTTGCTTAGTTCTTTGAAAGACCCAATTGAGTTGGGAGGAAGACGGCTATACCAACGTTGGGCCATGCCTGCCAAGGTTTGTGGAAACGCCCTACACTTGACCGCATCGTTGGTTGGCTACAACAACAGTGCATTGGAGAAGGTCCTTACATGATTTGCGGGATCTCCCGTTCCATCATAGGCTTTGATCGAAGGCATCTTAAATTTTTTGGATATAGCCGTTTTCATGATGTCTTGAGTAAACGGTGGTGTAGGATCATCAGGATCTCCTAGGGGCAAAAGAATACTAGGATCACCCCTTGGGGCTTCGACCCTCTTGGTTCTTCTTACCGGTGGATCCAAGTTGATTATTGGGATCCCTTCAGTTGTCCGGCCTCGAGATTGAGCGGCCTCCTCCTCAGCAAGGAGTTTCTTGAGCCTTGCAGTCTCTGCCTCATGGGCTGCAATTTTCTCCTTAGTAGTTTGGGGTTGCTCCCGATTTGTCTGGGAAGAACGTCTCCTTCTTGGGGTGACATCCTCTCCAGTTGTATAACCCTCATCTTCGGTGTATGGGCCAGAGTAATCTTGAACGAAAGGGGTCTGGCGAGTTTGGGGTCCCAGACCTTGAATATAAGGGGGCACATATGCCTCATGGTAAATTGGATTAGTTCCACTACCGCCCGCCATGGGTCGAGGGGGCATGCCATAGCTTGGCATCCCCAAAGTCTGATTCACGTATTGATGGAGATCAGTAGTATGGAGTTGAAGGCTCCTCGGTGCATTCATGAGCAACGGGGAGGTGGTGATCGGTTGCTGGTGAACGGTCTCTTGTGGATTAGATCCATGAATGACCATCTGCAGGGGATTCATCCCTTCAACCGAAATCGGGATTTTCGATCCTTGAGTGTTGGTGGGGATATTCGCCCCTTGAGTGCCAGTAGTCGGCGGTGGCTGATTTCCGTGAGTATCAGCCTCAGAGGTGATAGGGCGATCATCAGGAGTTTGAGTATCCCGAGCTGTTCTTCGTGTGTTTGCCATGGTTGATGTTGTTTTCCCACAGACGGCGCCAAATGTTGTGGATTAAAAACTGAGCTTGCGAATTTAATGCTAGGGTTAGAGAGCTTCGAGCTTTAATGGCTGCTATTGTTGTTAGGGACTAACTCGGTCCTAACAAGATGCCTACGTATCTCTAGTATTTAGAGAATCAAGCCAATAAAACGTAGTTCTTGGTGTTGCCCTCGGGGCTATGGTGGCAGGGGCACACCAAGGATGTAGTGACTTGTATGTCCTTATTCGAGGATGAAGTCTAAAACGTAGTTCTAGGGGTGCCTTCGTGGCTTGTTGCGCCTTCGAGGCGTTGTGACGTATGGAGCTGTGCCCAAAACGTAGTAGATGACGTATGGAGCTGTGTCCAAAACGTAGTTCTGATTGTAGGATCAGGGTCCTTATATAGGCGTCTAGAGCCTAATATTTATGGTATGTTTAGGAGTCTTAGCGAATAAGTCTCCTTTTTGATATTGGATAAACATTGTATTTCTTGCTGGAGAATTCGTTTCCTTGTTGATAAAGGCTATGACTCATTAATTGCCTTTAATTGGGATTCCGGATCCTTCTTTGATGAATTTACCATATTTTGGACTCTTTTTATGAGCTGTATATTTTCCCTATTTATTAATTACGAAATTAATAAATAATTTGGGTTTTGGGCCTTAAATACTTGGCCTTTCCAAAGAATCAGCAATTATATTTCTATAATTACTTTTCTATCCATATCAAGTGGGTAACTAATTGATCATATAAAAATGGTGTGGTAATTTGGAAAATATAGGTTATTCCTAAATGCCTTTATCATCTTATCAACAAATAATGTCATGCGTTCAAGAAAGGTCTCAAACAAGCGCTAGCAATGCAAACAACATGTGGACACTCAAGAAAACGAATATAAAATGCAAAAGATATGCATATAGGCTCAAAAACTCACTTGGTGGTAAAACATAATCAATCCCAAGCAAAAATCTCTTCAATGCACAAACTTGTACTCAAAGCATGAAAACCAAATCATTTTGCACATATTTATGTCCTTCTAATTACTTGCAATAATCAATAAGTCTACTAGTTTCAACTTGCTAGTGTATGTGTGTGAACAAGAACTTAGCAAATCACTTCTTAATCAAAAGTATCAGCAACAAAAGATTACTATAGCATGTAAGGGTGCATCAAGCCACAAGAAATCATTTCACAAGGCTAGAATTCTACAATTTACAACACTAAACTTCTTTTTGGGATTTTTTCATTTTTCAATTTTTTTTGGATTTTTTGTTTTTTAATAATACTACTAAACCCCTCCCCATACCTAAATCATGCATTGTCCTCAATGTATGCAAATGAGAGAAAAATGACAGAGTAAAAGGACAAGAATACCTGATAAGGGCATGGCGGAGATACATAAGAATACCTATAACACACACCCAACAAACACACACACACTCACACTCACACTCACACTCACACTCCCCCATACCTACACTTGACTATGGGAGATACACACAAAAATTCTTACTAACCAATACCAGATCGAGGAAAAACTACCTTCTTAACAGAATCATCAAACATGTGAAACTCATCCACAAAGAAAATATTATCCACTAGAGAAAGAAGACCTTGAACCAAAATAAAACTCATACCACTAACATCATTCATAGACCAATTAGACGCTTCTTTATGTTGTTTAAACAGATTAATTACTTGAAATTCTTGGTTATGAACTATGTCACTAGAGATAACAACATGACGAGTTTCATTATTAACTAACAAAGACTGATCAAGAGTGGAAAAAGATATATTAGGAACAAGTGGGGGTGGCTTAGCAACAGAAGTCTTAACAAATAACTTAGGATCAAAAGAACTATCCTCAAATTGAGTTTCATGCTTACAACAAATAGCATTCAATTCATCTAACATCTCCTTAGAAGAAAAATTCTTATACAGCTCATGAAGTTCTTTATTACTCTCATACTCTAACAAAATATCTTTCTCAAGAAAGGACACAATTGTACTATCCTCAAGATTCGACCATGAAACAACCTCATCAATCAAATTAACTCCTACGGGTTGTTCAAAAAGCTCATTAAGTTGATTACCTACATTAAAGACATTAAGATCTATCGTCATATTTCCAAAAGTGAGTTTCATCGAACCATTCCTACAGTTAATCAAAGCATTAGACGTGGCAAGAAAAGGTCTTCCTAGAATGATGGGAATTTGATTTTTGAGATTTTGGACAGGTTCGGTTTCTAGAACAATGAAATCGACGGGGAAGACAAAATCACCAACCTTAATCAACACATCTTCCACCATACCCTTAGGAATTTTGACAGAACGGTCAGCTAACTGAAGAGTGATACTAGTCTCTTTAAGTTCACCTAAACCCAAGTCTTGATAGACAGATAATGGAAGAAGATTCACACTAGGTCCTAAATCGAGTAAAGCTTTATCAATGAAAGTATTACCAATGACACAAGAAATGGTAGGACAGCCAGGATCCTTATACTTCAAAGGGACTTGATTTGACAAAATAGAGCTAACATTAGATGTTAGGAAAGCTTTCTTAGGAACATGAGTGGTTCTTTTATGAGTACACAAATCTTTTAGACACTTCGCATAAGAGGGAACTTGTTGAATTTCATCTAAAAGAGGAATGTTAATCTTGACTTGTTTGAAGACTTCCAAAATCTTATCTAATTGAGCAGATTGTTTGTTTGAAGTAAGTCTGTGAGGAAACGGAGCTTTTGGCTTAAAGACTTTTTCAATAGACACATCAGATTGGGGTTTTGATGGTGGTTCATCGGAGGGTGATGACTCATTAGATTCAACTTCTTCAGGACTCTTGGGATTGGAAGATTGTTTAAGACTAGGATTCAAGAGTAACTGATTTGGTTCAGATGTAAGCTTATCTTCTGCTTGAGTACCAGCATGATTATTGAATTGATTACCAGACCTTAGAGAGATAACATAATTCACATTTTCATGAGACTTTTGATTTGGATGAAATTTAGGATTAATCTCGGGTTGACTAGGAAATCGATTTTTCTCTCTCTCACTGATGGTGTTTGCCAACTGACTAACTTGGACCTCTAGTTTAGATATGGCTTGAGCGTTGGAATTTAGCAATTGCCTATCTTGGGTCATAGTGTTCATGAAATTTTGTTAAGATTGAGTTAGATTAGCTTGAGATTTCAATAACGCCTCAATACTCTTTTCTAAAGAATTAAATCTCTTATCAGATTCAGTAAAACCAGGAGGATTCAAAGGGACTGAATTTGGATATTGACCGAGATTTTGTGGAGGATATGAGTTAGGATTTTGAGTTGGGTATGGACCAGGATTGGGATTTTGAAAAGCAGGTTGAGAATTTTGGTTATACTGATTGTATTGACCTTGGTTCCATGAGAAATTTGGATGATTTTTCCAACCAGGATTGTATGTGGATGAATAGGGATCATTCCTAACTCTAGATTGAAACATGGCATTGGCTTGTTCAATTTCAGGACAATTTTCTATCAAATGATTAGGAGAATTACAATTTGCACACAGAAACACTTGTGAGGACACCTTGTTGGTTTCTAAGGCTTCTAGACGTCTAGTGAGTGTAACTAACTTAGCTTCGGTTGCAATAGAATTACCAACTACGTGTACACCCTTAGAATTTTCAGTTTCCTGACTGGGTTCCCTAGTTGACTCCCACAACATTGTTCTTTCAGCTAACTCTTCAAAAAATTGCCAAGCTTCTTCATCAGTTTTATCCATAAACTTACCATTACACATAGACTCTAATAAGGCAGTGGTTTGGCTATCTAAGGCTTCATAGAGAATTTTACAAAGTCTCCATTTTTCTATACCATGTTGAGGACACTTAGACAACAACTTTTGAAATCTATCAAAATATTTCCAAAAAGGCTCATTTGGATTTTGTTGAAATTGGTTGATTTCATTCCTAAGCCTGTTAGCCTTATGGTTGGGAAAATATTTTTTAAGAAATATAGCAACAAATCCCTCCCATGTGGAAATAGAATTAACGGGTAGACTATACAACCACTGTTTAGCATCTTCTTTTAAAGCAAAGTTAATGAGTCTGAGCCTAATGGAATCCTCACTTAGGTGTTGAAGTTTTTGTAAAGCACACACTTCCTCAAATTCTTGAATGAAAAGATATGGATCATCTCCCTCTACCCCAGCAAACCTAGGTAACATGCTAATGTTATGATGTTTGATTTCAAAATTGTTTGCGGTTACTGCTGGTAGCACTATGCATGAGGGTTGAGCGGTACAGGCAGGGTAACAACGTTCTTTAAGAGAAACAACCATTACGGTTGTTGGAACTTCTACTTCTTTTGAATCAATTTTAGTGGGTGAAGAGAAATCGAGTTGTCTTGCTACTCCAGGTAGTGAAAGGTCAGATTGTCTCACTAATCTAGATGTATTATCTCGAATCCAAATACTTTGCATACAAGAGAAACAATCAACTAAGCACGTAGAAGACAAGAGCTATAAGTAAACACCCAAAAATGGAAAATCAAAAGAAAAATCTATCTTATCCTAAAAAAATCTAGACCTTGCTCCTAACAATAAGATACTACTAAAAGTAACAGCTCAAAAAGCATTCATCGTGACTGGCCAGGCAGGAGGAAGCATTGCCAAGAGGCTAACCACCATTCTAGGCACCAGTCTAAAGGCCAGGTAAGCTTTCGCTAGTCCTAGACACCACCGAAAATACTTAGTGATTTGTTCCTCCTAGATTCTCTTCCTAGTTGAGCGCGATATCCTAGGGGCTAACATCTAATTAATTTTATTAAGGAAAAAGGAATGCAAGATGAACGAATTAGTGATTTGTGGGCCAAGGAAAGGGTGATGAAATCCCTCACTTTATCTTGAAATTGGGTGGCGCCCTTAAGATTTATTAGATGATGCAACACACAAAGAACGAGAAATAAACACTTATGGATGCACTACACTACGTGTTCTATTCTAAATTGTACGTACCTCTTTCCTCCAGCAATCACCACAATTGTATAAGATGGAAAGCGATAAAGACAATAAATAAATCTAGATGATGTGCTCCTATGTGAGAGAATGGATGATGCAACAAGTTGGTTTTTAACAAATAACTAACTAATATTTTTGGATTTTTCAAATATTTAATTTTTTTGTGTTTTTCAATAATGATGGAAAGAAAATAGAGAGAGGTGATACGGAATACCGAAAAGCGCTTCCAAAAATTTCACAAGAGACAACGAGGCCTTCTAGCAATCTTCTTGTCCAAGCTTTCCTCCGCTTCAATGTACCCTAAAAGACAAACAATGCAGAACAAGAACTAATCCGAAGAATTAAATATCAAGGAGTGAAAATTACCAATTATCCCCGACAGTGGCGCCAAAAACTTGATGTGTAAAAATAATGTAAACTGCAAGCGCACAGTGTTCAGTTGTAGCAATCACAGATCGATCCACAGAGACTATGAATTTTCAAAACCCTAACAATTAACTCAGGCGAACTAGACAAATAAGATTTGAGATGAGATTTGTTTAACCTAATTAATAATTAAAATCAAATAAGGAAAACCTAGGAATCTAAATCCATTAATCAATCACAATTAATACCAACTCGCCCTAAAATCAATTCTCTTTCCTTCACAAATAAGATATATCAATTAACGAGACAAACATATACTATGAAACTTGTTATCTAACAATAACCCATCAAAACTTCATGGAGCAAGCATAGGCTATGAAAAATAAATCCGGTAACAATAATATATCAAAATCACTTTGTCAATTGAACAATTAAGCACCAAGAAAAATCATGAGAATCAATTAATAGGAACAAGAAGATATAAACAATAATCAAATTAACTTCATCTTCATCCTAGGGCAAGAGAATTAGCTAGACATAATTATAGAATAAACAAAACAATTATATCCAAAACATATAATAAGCATGATTAAAGAAAGTGATTTGGATTAATTAATATTAATCAATTAATAGTTACGGCAATTACCCGAACAAACAAAATTAAACATATAAATAACAAGGTGAATGGCAATAAAGGGGCATGAACTAATCAGGGGATGAAAAAAAACAATTAACTAATGTATAATAATTAAACAAAGGAAGAAGATGACCAGCGCGTGGCACAGAAATTGAATAGAAGAACAAGAAACTAATATATTAATGACATGGAGCAAAAAGGTTTTGCCGGATAATAACCACCGGCGACAGTAAAACAGAAAATTAAACAAATATCAAATTCTAGGTGTCTAAATTCTAAGTAAACAAAATTCTAGGTGTCTCAAATACAAGAGGGGAGATCTATATATATAGGAAAAATAATGGGTTTGGTCTCTTTGACTACAAATCGGATTGTAGAAATATTTCCTCAATTCCTTTTTCTTCTCCGATAAGTTTTCCAATTTTTCTCCAATTTCCTTTTGACTTCAAGTATTTCCATCTCTTCACCTTTTTCTGCTTGAAATATGATTTTATTTATTTTCCTACAAAACAAAAGAAAACAATTTATTAAATAATAAAATTACGAAAACAGACATAAAATAGGTATTAAAAATTGTATTAATTATGGACCTATCAATATGCATGCAATGTTGTTGTAATATAATCGAACATTTATGAATGAGATAGAGGATTTTAAAACGAAGCTGAAGGCCGACGCATCTTTGCACACCCTCACATCACCCAAGTTTGTGATAAACACCTTGGGAGATGAACATCCATTACAGTTTGGAGTATTCATGTCACCTATTTGTTTTTGGTTTTTTACTTGGGAACTGATTCTGCACTCCTCTCATGTGTTCATCTTTATATTAAATTATATTAACACACTTAGTAAATGTATTAAGAATGTGTTTGGAATATCGGTTTACAGTTTCACATTTTAATCCAATTTATTACTATATATTAAACCTCAACACAAGGGCAAAAATTTCCAATTAAATGGTCGTCACAAAAATGTCACTCATATATTATTTTGCAAAAATATATTAATAGTTGTTAGTACAAAGAAACAAACTTCCAACCTCCTTCTAAGATGTTCATGCGTTTAACCACTATTCTACATGTCTGTTTGAGTTTATTTCAAAAAAATTATTAGATAATCCACGTCTTTCTTCTCTTCTCTTATATTATTTTTACTTTGATGTTTAAATAAATAAAATATTGGTTTGTATTATTTATATAAATCAGTTTTTCTTTTCATCTTTTCATAATTTTGGTCAAAACTTTTATTTTACGGACACCCCAACCGGTATCACGCCAGACCCTAGAGTGCAAGAAGAATTCCCCACGCTCCCATGAATCAAACCTTGAATGCTTTGATCAATAACCAGTGCTCTCACCAACTCATCTACAGGCCCGGAGGCTTCTTTTTGTAATTTTATATACCTATATATTCAATCACTGAATTTTATTACAGTTGTATGTTTTCGATTAAATATATATTAATTATGTTGTTTAAAATTCATACTTTTATATTATGTATCTTTATTATACTTTATTTGAATTAAACTAATTATTCATACATAAAATATACTATTGAAATTCGACCGAATATAAGAAATATTGTATATGTTGTAGAGGATGTCGTCAAGGACCCACAAACCCTATTTAGAATTTCATTTTATCAAAATGATTATATGACATTACGAATCAATTTAATGTATTCTATAAAGTTCTATTATTATTATGAAAGATTATACTTTTTTTTAACATCGTACAATAATTTTTGGAATACAATTTGAAATTCTATTTTCAAAACTTGTAATTTTCAATTTTCCCAAACTTAATCGTCTACTAACAGTCTGACTGATCATTATGTAATTATATACTATGTAATATCCTATATTTTAAAAACTCACCCCGATTTTTGACACGAACGTCACTGGGGTTGAGGGGGAGGGGGTTAGAAAGGTGGAAAAAGATATAGATAAGTTAATAAAGAATGACATGTTACTTTAGAAAATGTTAACAAATGAACAATACATTCTGGAAAAGAAAATTGTTAAGAAATGGATGCGACGAACAGAGTAGGTAGACAAATTTTTTGTATAATTTGAATGCTAATGTTCTTAATTTAAAAATTATAGAAATAACTAATAATGAGAGATATAAATAATAGTATATAATACTTCTTATATAATACTTCTTATATTAGATCGAATTTTAATAGTATATTTTATGCAAGAATAATTAATTTAATTCAAATAAAGTATAATATAAATATATAATATAAATTATGAATTATAATCAACATAATTAATATATATTAAATTGAAAACATACAACTGTATTAATATATAGTGATTGAATATATAGATATATAAAATTACGAAAAGGAAAAAAGAAAAACAATTTTTTATAAATAATTCAAACCAACATTTTATTTATTCAAACATCAAAGTAAAAAAAATAATATAAGAGATAAAAGACGTGGGTTATCTAATAAGTTTTTTGAAATAAACTCAAAAAGACATGTAGCATAGTGGTTAAGCCCATTGATATCTTGGAAGGAGGTTGGAGGTTCTATTCTTTGTAGTAACACATCTATTAAAACATTTTTGTATAATATTATACGAGTGACATTTTTGTTCTTTTTCAAAAAAAAAAGGGTAAAAATAATCAACATAATTAATATATATTAAATTAAAAACATACAACTGTATTAATATATAGTGATTGAATATATAGATATATAAAATTACGAAAAGGAAAAAAGAAAAACAAATTTATATAAATAATTCAAACCAATATTTTATTTATTCAAACATCAAAGTAAAAAAAATAATATAAGAGATAAAAGACGTGGGTTATCTAATAAGTTTTTTGAAATAAACTCAAAAAGACATGTAGCATAGTGGTTAATCTCATGGATATCTTGGAAGGAGGTTGGAGTTTCGATTCTTTGTAGTAACACATCTATTAAAACATTTTTATATAATAATATACGAGTGACATTTTTGTTATATTTCAAAAAAAGGGTAAAACAGTAATTTCGCGGCCATTTATATAAGAATATACGAGTGACATGAAAAGGAAAAAAGAAAAACAAATTTATATAAATAATTCAAACCAACATTTTATTTATTCAAACATCAAAGTAAAAAAAAATAATATAAGAGATAAAAGACGTGGGTTGTCTAATAAGTTTTTTGAAAAAAACTCAAAAAGACATGTAGCATAGTGGTTAAGCTCATAGATATCTTGGAAGGAGGTTGGAGGTTCGAATCTCTGTAGTAACACATCTATTAGAAACTTTTTGTATAATAATATATGAGTGGCATTTTTGTTATTTTTCAAAAAAAAGAGGGTAAAACGGTAATTTCGCGACCATTTAATTGGCAACTTTTGCCCTTGTGTTGGCATATTATATATAGTAACTAGCGTAATAGCCCGTGCAAGGCACGGGCCTGCATAGAGATGTCAATAATTTTTATCCTGAAAAAGTTGGTCGTGATCGATTTATTAGATTAATGATTGTGTAGTCTTAAGTTTGAAAGCGTAAAATGAGAAGTATGGTTCATGCATAGTGACGAGTAAAGAATTTTTTTGGCGAATAGTGTAATTACTTTGAATCACAAACGTAACTATGCCAAGGCTCTAAGACTTGTTTATAGTGACTATTATTGATTTTGAGACCAGATTGAAATAATGTAGAATTTGAAGCACGAATGTACTATTGTTCTTCTTGCGATTATAAGCAGGTTTACCTGTGTTTTGTGTGTTAGAGAAATGATAGTTTGTAGATTGGTAATTTGCATTAGAGAGCGGTTGTTATATGTTTTTCGAGAATTGATTGTTTTTTTTTTGCAATCTAGGTTATGAAGAGGTTATATGCATGCAATGTTGTTGTAATATAATCGAACATGCATGAATGAGATAGAGGATTTTAAAAAGAAGCTGAAGGCCGACGCATCTTTGCACACCCTCACATCACCCAAGTTTGTGATAAACACCTTGGGAGATGAACATCTATTACAGTTTGGAGTATTCATGTCACCTATTTGTTTTTGGTTTTTTACTTGGAAACTGATTCTGCACTCCTCTCATGTGTTCATCTTTATATTAAATTATATTAACACACTTAGTAAATGCATTAAGAATGTGTTTGGAATATCGTTTTACAGTTTCACATTTTAATCCAATTTATTACTATATATTAAACCTCAACACAAGGGCAAAAATTTCCAATTAAATGGTCGTCACAAAAATGTCATTCATATATTATTATGCAAAAATATATTAATAGTTGTTAGTACAACTAAACAAACCTCCAATCTCCTTCTAAGATGTTCATGGGTTTAACCACTATTCTACATGCCTGTTTGAGTTTACTTCAAAAAATTTATTAGATAATCCACGTCTTTCTTCTCTTATCTTATATTATTTTTACTTTGATGTTTAAATAAATAAAATATTGGTTTGTATTATTTATATAAATCAGTTTTTTTTCATCTTTTCGTAATTTTGGTCAAAAATTTTATTTTCCGGACACCCCAACCGGTATCACGCCAGACCCTAGAGTGCAGGAAGAATTCCCCATGCTCCCATGAATCAAACCTTGAATGCTTTGGTCAATAACCAGTGCTCTCACCAACTCATCTACAGGCCCGGAGGCTTCTTTTTGTAATTTTATATATCTATATATTCAATCACTGAATTTTATTACAGTTGTATGTTTTTGATTAAATATATATTAATTATGTTGTTTAAAATTCATACTTTTATATTATATATCTTTATTATACTTTATTTGAATTAAACTAATTATTCATACATAAAATATACTATTGAAATTCGATCGAATATAAGAAATATTGTATATGTTGTAGAGGATGTCGTTAAGGACCCACAAACCCTATTTAGAATTTCATTTTATCAAAATGATTATATGACATTACGAATCAATTTAATGTATTCTATAAAGTTCTATTATTATTATGAAAGATTATACTTTTTTTTAACATCGTACAATAATTTTTGGAATAAAATTTGAAATTCTATTTTCAAAATTTATAATTTTCAATTTTCCCAAACTTTATCATCTACTAACAGTCTGACTGATCATTATGTAATTATATACTATGTAATATCTGTTAGAAATGAATACTACTAGAAACTAGACAGAGGGGGGGTGAATGGATAGTTTGATATATTTTTCGATTCTTGAAAACTAAGTAACAGACTGTATATGATTATGATATGTAATATGCAGAAAGTAAATAACACACACAATCACTTTAATCTACTTTGTATAAGCAAATTAAATACTACAGCTTTCCAAGAAATTCACAATAGAATTTCTGGCTTCTAAACAAGAACAGTTTGAACTTGCTTGCTTACAGAGAAAAAGAGCTTAGCAAATAACTATGTGTATCTCTCTTTTTGGCTAACAATAGGATGTGCATGATATATATAAGCCCTATACAAACTAGTGCACACACCTATTTTTACACAGTTACCCCTTGCTGAAAGTCCAACTTGTCCTGCCATAAGACGTTAACTGTGTCAGGAAGGACCACCTGCTTTTCGGAGTCTTTCCCGTTTCTGTAGCTGCTTGTCTCTTATCTTTCTCTCCAAGTTTAGCTGTAGATTTGCCATCTGTTCTTTGGACCACCTTGCCAGAACAAATGCTTCAGTATTTGTCTCTTTTGATTCTTGATTCTGTACCTTGATTTGTCTTGTTGTAAACGGCTAAGTGTTGATATCGTGAACTCCACTTCATTCCTGACTTCGCGATCTCACTTGTGAGGACTTCGCGATATAGCCTTTGAAGACTTTGCGACATAGGTCATTTGAAGACTATGCGACATAGGTCATTTGAAGACTATGCGACATAGGTCATTTGAAGACTATGCGACATAGGTCATTTGAAGACTATGCGACATAGGTCATTTGAAGACTATGCGACATAGGTCATTTGAAGACTTCACGATCTAGGCTTCTTTGACTTTGCTGACTTCAACACTTCACGACATGTGTCTTGAGGACTTCTCGACATAGTAAAAAATGGACTATGCGATATAGTACTTCACGACATGGATATTGGTGACTTCACGACATAGCTTTCTTCTGACTTTGCTATATAATGCCTTAGACAAATTTCTGCAACTTATTTCTTCATAGCCTTATTTATCTCTATCCTGCTGCATGAACACTTCTGAACTTCTACCATGACAATTATTCAATGGCCTATATACAATCTAGATGCAAGAAACTTTACTAAGCTCATTATAACTTTGAGCATACATGATCAAGCTAATGTTCATGAGAACAAGACAAGTACATTTAGAGACCTATACTATATCCCAGTGATAGAACTCACTAGGTCATGTAATGTGACATAGTCACATAGTGTAGGCTTGTTAATAGTGGTATTCAGACATGTCTTGAGCCTAACAATCTCCCCCAAATTGTGAGTAAGATCCTTAGGCACAATTTCATGTCTGATAACAAGCCTAACTTACATAAAAGGAAATTTAGTAACAGAGAGAACAATTCATGAACATTGAGATCAGAAATTTGATTACATAGAAAAATTGAAAGCTTAGAGATTACTTTTGTTGCTCAGCAGCTTCAGCTTCCAATTGCTTCTCTAGCAAATCATCATATATCTTCTTTTTCCTTATCTCTTCTTTTCTCTTCATGTCTATGATGGCTTCTTGAAGTTATTCTCTTGCAATCAGTTCTTCAATGAGAGGTGAGCCTTTCAAGTCATCAATTGCAGCCTTGAGTGCACTCTCTACATAGGAATCAAGAAACTCCATCCTTATTTTGCTTTGACCTCCATGTGAGTTTTTGTACTCCACAATGTAAGGATTTTGCTTGACCCTGCACATCCCTTTCTGCCTTAGCTCCTTAGCCCTCTTCTCCATCTCAGCCATTTCTTTCTCTCTCTGTATGTTTTTCTCTTCATTCTCTTTCCTCATGTTTTCTTCATAATCAGCATGCATCTTTAAGTACCTGGCAATATCTATCTTCCATGTTCTTTCTTCTTTTTCTTCAAAATTCAGTAAGGCATTTATCCTTTCAAGCTCATACTTATAGAAATATTGCCAGCTTCCTTGTTTCATTATCCTTTCTCTTCCATCAGTGTACTTGATCTCTAGATGATCCAACTTCACTTTGACTTCAAAGATCCTTTGAGCCCTTAAAAATGCTAGGGCATCTTCATCATAGTCCTCATCTAGTGGAAGCACATTGATGCCAATAACATTTGTGAGTTTTCCAGTCTTCTTTGTTATCCTTATCCTTTTGGGTACACTCTTGATCTTCAAATGCTTCACAAGAGATACCTTTCTGGAACAAGGAGAATTAGTCTTCAGTGCCACATCACTTGGAAGTAGCTTCATTCCTTTCCCCTTCATCCACTGTAACACTCCACTAGCTATAACTTTGTGGAAGTGTTTTCTTGAAATTACTTTAGTGGCTTCATCTTTCTTCTGTGGCAATTCAGGTTCAGAAGTCATGGATAATGATTTTGAAGGATCATTGCTAACAGTACCCACCCTAGACTTAGAGTCTTGTGTTGTGGTTAAAGTACTGCTGGCAATGTCCTTGACTTGCTGAATTCCACTTCTTGTTTTCCTGGTTGTTTCCTTTGTCCCTTTTGAGTCCCTCTTGTCATCACCAGCATCTTTTGATTTCTTTTGATATTTGCTCCTGCTGCTCTCACTAGATCCATCCTTATTTCTCCTTGTCTGAGATCTCCTTTCATAGGTTTTCTCCTCATCATCATCCTCCCCATCCTTCTTTTTGCTCTTTTCTTTGACAGATTCAGGAATGACTCCATGAATCAGAAAAGATTGTAGAGTTCGAATCATCTCTAGTTCCTCAGCTGTCCTAGCTCCTCTCTTAGCTCTCAGCATTTGCAGCACCTGGTTGATCTTTGCATTGTTCTTCATTAAAAGGTCTGAGGGAATTACTAGTTGGTCAATACTACTGTCTTGAGATAGGCTTTGGTAAATTATTGTCCTTGGCTTGGATATAACCTCAGGCAATCTTTTATTCTGGTCCATCTTCAAGTCATTATAAAGACTTTCATTGTTCATCCCATGCTTTTCAATCAACTCCAGAATGATTGACAGCTCAGTAAATCTCAGTTTCTCTAGAGTTTGAAAAGCTAGGTGCCACAAGCAGTTGTCCTTGCACACCATGATTATCTCTCTTAGATGGACATCCTTGATTTTCCTTACTGCCACTGTGAAATACTTGATGCTTTCCTTGATCTTCTGTCTGTACATCCTTGCATCTCCTTGAGCACTGCTGTAGATGGCTTTCAGAAACTCCAGAAAGGCCTCATTATGATAGATGTTTGAGTTGGCAACTTCCTGTAGCTTGGCCTCTGTGATTATATCAGCTTTGACAGGTTTAGCATTGGAAGTAGGTTGAGTAGGTTGAGGATTTGAGATATCTTTAGGCATTGTTGATGGATAGTAGGTGGTTGAGATTGTGCTCTTCTGACCTTCTGCACTTATGACCTCTACAGGGGGAAGAATGATTGGCTTTATGGTTTCTTCAATGAGTATGCCCTTGCCCTTATGCTTTGACTGCTTGGCAGGTACTCCCCCTCTTTGTTTCAGAATGACCTCCTTTTGTTTCTCCCCCTTAGGCTTGGGATCAGACAAGATGACTTGAGCTTCCCCAGGGATAGGCAGGTTCATTTGTTTCATCATTGAAGTCAGCATCTGTTGTTGCACCAGCAGGATATTGGAGGTGTTGTTGCCTTGGTCATCCAGTTTGTCATTGAGCTGTTTTAGAGAGTTGGCAAGCTCCTTGTTTTCATCTTTCAGAGAGGCCACTTCTCGTTCAAGACCATCCACCTTTGAGAATAGCTGTTGAGACTTGAAAGAATTGAGAGATTGCTCCTTGAGCTTGGCAAAGTCAAATTTGGAGATGTTTGACAGAGGGACCTCATTCACCAATTTGTCACCATACTGATTCTTCCAAATTACATTCAGCATTGTATTTGAGTTGATATTGGCCTTGACTTGATTTTCCAGGGTTGTAGCCAGCTTCTTGATGTTGTCTGTGACCATGGCCAGAGAGAGGTCCATCATGCTTACAGTAGAGTTTGTCTTCTGGATTTCTTTAAGGATGCCTTCCACCTTGGGAAAATCAGAGAGATATGAATTTCTGAGCTGAGTGAGGGATCTGTCTGTCGCCTCCTGGATAGAAGAAATCTCTGATTGAAGCCCTTTCCCAAGATAGTGCAGAGCCTTTAATTGATTCCTGTAGACATCATTAACAGCATCATAGATGGCAGCAGGAGAGAGATCCTTTGCATTGGAGCCCAGAGAAGTTAGGTATTCTTCTCTTAGAAAAGCTAGGGCATCCTTGAGCTTGAGAGTCCTCTTAGCATCCAACCAGGCATCCACATTTCCCTCTGGTTCAGCTGCATCCACTATCTTCTCCTGCTGAGCTTCAACATCCTCCTTGTGGCAGAGTAAAATGGCTTCATAATCAGCATTTGGGAGATTTGAGGTGAGGAGATGTTGAGCTATCTTTGAGAACTCATCAATCTGTGCCACATGGAGATCTTGTATGGCTTCTTCTGTCATTTTGGAAGGCACAGATGATGATCCTGAAGGCCTGTCATTGTGCACAGGCTTCAGCCATTCTGACATAGTGGCCTGAGCCAAGTGAGAGCTAGTGCTAGGCACTTCATGAGATGTAAGGTTTTGAGTCTCCTCCAGCCTTGGAATGGCTGTAGGGTCTAATGTTGTCTCCATTGAAATGGGATGTGTTACAACATTAGCCCTATTTGTCTGTGAAGACAGTTCCACATCCCTAAGGATGGGAGAATTTGGCATAGAGTCTCCAGTGAAAACTGGTGAATCCTCCATGTTTTTGTTGGTGTCATTAGGATATGCCCCAGCATGCATTCCCTGACCAACTAGATGTGGGTCCTGGGTGGTGAGCATAGTGTCATGCACCATGTCACTTGAAATTGGCTCAATCACAGGAGAGAATTGTGATTGATCAAAGGCAAGATTGTCATTGGAATGACTCTCTTGTTCAGAAGAAATTTTTATGGAAGAATCTGAGAGAGAAGTGGGGTTTAGATTAGATTGTGGCAACTCCCCCTGAGAAATAGGAGGAGTTTCAACAGTGATGTGCTCTCCACTCTGTGTATGATCAGCCTTATCACTCCTAGGGTCAAGAGTGAGTTCTTGACCCTGTGCAGACTCTGTACAGGGTGCAGTGGGGAGACTGCTCTTTTCAATGCCAATGACCTGTTGAGAGGCCATGGACAGTAACAGGTGTACCCCTTTTTCCACATCTGAATCCTGTTGGGAGGATCCAGTGGTAGGTTTGGATTTGGATTTCTTACTTTGTCTGGTGAGAGGTGACTCAGGATTCTCACTAGCTATCTCTACAGATTCATTTATCACTGCTAGGGCTCTCTTCTTTGACTTCTTTTTAGTAACACCAATCTTTTGAGAGATTGATACACTTGGCTGCCTAACTTCTATGGTACTATTTACAGTGGGGTTGCTGGATGGGATGGGAAGGCTGGGGTTAGACTGTGTAGCTCCTTCAGTCTCAGCCTCCCCTGTCCAGGAAAGTGCATGGTATATTGGCTTATCAAGTGGATAAGACTCAAATGTGTCCTGCATATGCTTGGTCACACTTAGAATCACATCCACTTGATTCCTTGTGTCCAATGAGCCAAATAGAACTTTGGACATGGACTTGGAATAAGCCATTTTAGTTTTATCTATACCCTCTAATTCATGGACATTTGCATCAAGAAAATTTAAAATTACTTGAAGGAAACGAGGGTAAAAGATGTCATTACCTCTACCACGAACAGTCCTGCCTAGCCTCTGAGTCAATTCTTTGAGAATTATGGCTCCCACATTGATCTCCTGGTTGTTGGCCAAGGAGTAGGCTAGCTTCACAGCAATGTGACTGATATGGTCCCATCCTGTCTTCCTGCAGAGAAACACCTTCTGGAGTGCGTCAAACAGAAATGACCACTCCCTTCTCACAAACTTCTTATTTAGCTTTCCAGTATCTATCTCTTCAGCATACCGAATGAAGGTCATGAAATCTACGATTTGAGCATCTGTAGCTTCTTGGTCATGACCCTCAACCTTGAACCCCAAAGCTTCATTGATTTCCCTTTCACCAAACTGAAAGTGTTTGCCTCCAATTGAACAACTAACCTCCTGGAATGAGGTTACATCTTCCCTAGCCATTGTTGAAACCAACGCCGTTCTCCAGAATCCTTCCAACACATCGACATACAAGGTAGGGTTCAGGGTTAGGGCTTGGCGTAGGTAGGAAGTGTTCAAGAACCGGACAAAACACTTGTACCTTGGGTTAGCCTCATCCTCAGAGGGAATGGTGAGAAGATTGGTTTCTTTGGGAATGGTTAAAGGGATAGAAGATGATACTGTTTGAGATTTGGGTGCCATTTCGAGAGAGAGAGTGAAGGAGAGAGTAGAGAATTTGTGCTTAGGTTTGAGAGTTTGAGAGCAATAGACAAGATGAAAAGTTGTGAACGGTTAGAAAAGGGTATTTATATGATAGAGACACTGCGATATGGAGTTATGAATTTGTACAGTCTATTTGTATGTCGCGAAGTCAAAAATGGCCTGTACCGCAAAGTCTTGCACAGTATATCGCATAGTCTCAGAAATGAACTATGTCGCAAAGTCATCAAGATGAAAGGATCGGGGAGACTTTGCGATATAGTAGAAATACCCTGTCTAAAGCTCTCTATTAAGAATTTTAAGCAAATTGTCAGACTTTTATCAAATTTTGAAATAAAATTAATTTAAATCAAAATTCTGTCAAATGTGGAGACTTGTTGATATAGTTATTCTAAGTCGTGAAGTCATAAAATGAACTATGTCGCAAACTCATGAAATGAACTATGTCGCGAAGTCTCACAATCTCAACAGTTTGCGATATAAGTCTGTTTGATTTGAACTGTGTCGTGAACTCTGAAAATCATCTATATCGAGATGTCTCAAAAACTCACAACTTTACCAACAAATGTGATTGTGAAAAATATGCAGTAAAATACTGAAATATTTATAAATCATATCTCAGCTAATTTTCACTCCAAACAAATAGAGCATTTAAATACAGTGAAAATTTACTGCTGCAACAATTTACTGGCATACTTACTTAGAGCAACTAAATGAAGGATTGAGCATTCCAATTTCACTCACAAGTCTGTTGAAGACTGCTTCATTCAGAGGTTTAGTAAATATGTCAGCTAATTGTTTCTCAGTGGGAACATAAGAGACTTCTATGGTACCATTTGCAGCATGTTCCCTAATGAAATGGTACCTGATCTCAATGTGCTTTGTAGTAGAGTGATTAACCGGATTGGCAACTATGGATATTGCACTAGTATTATCACACATTAGTGGAATGTGTTCTAACACTAGCCCATAATCCATGAGTTGATTTCTAATCCAAAGCAATTGAGCACAACAACTTCCAGCAGCAATGTATTCAGCCTCAGCTGTGGATGTTGCTGTGGACTGTTGTTTCTTACTGAACCAGGACACTAACCTTTGACCTAGGAATTGACAGCTTCCAGAGGTGCTCTTCCTGTCAATTCTGCATCCAGCATAATCAGAATCTGTGTAACCAACCAGGTTGAACCCAGTGCCCTTTGGATACCATAGCCCAAAATTAGGAGTCCCCTTCAGATACTTGAAGATTCTTTTGATAGCCATCATGTGAGATTCCTTGGGATCAGACTGGAACCTTGCACAAAGGCATGTGGCAAACATGATGTCTGGCCTGCTAGCTGTGAGATAGAGTAAGGATCCAACCATTCCTCTATAGACCTTGATATCAACTCTCTTGCCTTTCTTGTCTTCATCCAGCTTGATTGCAGTAGACATAGGAGTTTTAGCTGGGGATGACTCTTCTAAACCATATTTCTTTAAAAGATCCTTGACATACTTAGATTGGTTTATAAAGATGCCATCCTCCCTTTGATGTACTTGCAGGCCTAGAAAGTAGGTTAACTCTCCCATCATACTCATCTCATATTTGCTTTGCATCAACTTAGAGAACCTTTCACAGAGTTTTTCATTTGAAGAGCCAAAGATGATATCATCCACATAGATTTGAACAAGAATGATATCATTTCCATGCTTCTTGAAGAATAGGGTTTTGTCAATTGTACCCCTGGTAAATTGATGCTCAAGAAGGAATTGAGATAGAGTTTCATACCAGGCTCTTGGTGCCTGTTTGAGTCCATAGAGTGCCTTGAGCAGTCTATACACAAAGTTTGGGAAGTCTTCACTTTCAAAGCCAGGTGGTTGAGACACATAAACTTCTTCAGCAAGATCACCATTGAGAAATGCACTTTTCACATCCATTTGATACACCTTAAAATCTGAGTGAGCTACAAAAGCCAGGAAGATTCTGATGGCTTCCAGTCTAGCTACAGGTGCAAATGTCTCATCATAGTCAATGCCTTCTTGCTGACAATATCCTTTGGCAACCAGCCTTGCTTTGTTTGTAATTACCACTCCTTCTTCATCCATTTTGTTTCTGAACACCCATTTGGTGTCAATAACATTCTTTCCTTTTGGAGGAGGTACTAGTTCCCATACTTTGTTTTTCTCAAATTGATTCAATTCTTCTTGCATGGCAACAATCCAATCAGAATTCTTCAAAGCTTCTTTAATTAATTTAGGTTCCTCTTGTGACAGAAAGCAGCTATACAGACATGTATTTAATGTTGCCCTTCTTGTTCTAACTCCCTCACTAGGATCTCCAATGATTTGATCCCTAGTGTGGGCTCTGTCCCATTTCCTTGTGTGCCCCTGTTCATTTCCTTGATCTGTTCCAAGCTCATTTTGGTTGATAGGTGCATTCTCTTCTTCTCCCCCTGTGTTTGTGAACCCTTGCACAGGTGTTTGAAGAAGATTGTTGTTACGACCAAACTCAACACGCAAGTGCACGTGATCTCAAGTAATACAGATAGCAAATAAGGTTCGTTCCTACAGGGACTCGTTGTTTGTCTAGTTAATTCACTCACCAATGTATGATTATTATCTGATGCTAAAACAAATAACAAAGTGGATTTTTGTTATCACTATAATTAATCTAAGAATTATAACTAATTAACAACTACTTAAACTGAGATTTATGTCGAATTACTTATGCGAATAAAACATGGGATTTTAACTTCATTAAACAATCCATCTAAAGTCTTCAATTCTCTAGCCCTTTCATGTGATTTGTAATACCTGATCGAACACACAAAACTGATATAAGCCAACTTTCGTTGCACAAATACCATCCTAAATAATATCCACAATAAAGATAGAAATCACTTAGTCTCCCAATTATGCTTAGTCCTTATATGTCTATAAAGATTGAAAACATAATGGTTGCAGTACAAGCATTCAATTGATCACATAGTTGTCATAAAACGGTTAGAGTTACGACACTAATTACGAATGATATTCTCACGCATAAACCTATGCTAGCATGGCAAGTTCTAAACTCTTAAATCCACTTTCGCTTCAATAAGAATTAACACACAAATACAGGAGTTAGCTACTCTCCTATAATGAATTAAAACAACCATGATAGGATATCACATCAATCACACTATTGGCATCGAGAAAATTCAACAATTAAACGTCATGAATAAATCCGCTAAAACCCCATGACAACGAGTTAGTTCATAATCAAACTAATCGTCACCATGGGTTCTAATGTAAACATGATGAAAGAAAACGAATTATATTGAATAAATAACAAGGGTTCTAAAGAATACACCCAACCAAGCATCCACAAGCTAGAAAGATTACAAGAAATAAATTGAAAACGATCTTCTTCCTTGCTTCTTCGTGCTTAAAAACTCCGTAGATAATATATGTCTCTGTCTCTCTCCTCTTCTCTAGGGTTTTCTTCTCTTTTTATATGCCTCTAGGTGCAACAAATCGTACTGAATTGAAATTTGACTTCAACTTGAAAAGTCAGCAAATCGGGTCAAAACAGGAATTTTCGTCAGACAGACCGGCGCTGCCGCGCCACAAATACAAAGGAGAGCGGCGCTGCCGCGCCAGAGATTTTCTGTACTGTTTTCCAGCGGCGCTGCCGCGCCATAGACAAGCTTAAACACGGCGCTGCCGCGCCGTACCTTCTGTCCAGGAAATAGAAAATGTTGTCCTCTTCGCGTGAGCTGTAAGATCGTCAGAATCGGACTTGTAGAACTCCAGATATGGCCAAAACAGTGAAGACTGCGCAACCTACCCGGAAAATCCGAATTTTAATCAAATTATCCTCCAACTCTTGGTTCTGCAAAACTTAATGAAAACACATTAAACACACCACATACTTGAGTTCAAGTCATCAATTTAAGCCGATATGAAGCGTTCCAAGTGGATTAAAAATCCACTTATCACACCCCCAAACTTAAACCGATGCTTGTCCTCAAGCATAAATAATATAACTATATACAACTAACTAGTACCACTTCCGTAGGTGATCACGGTTGCATTTGGCATATGCAACAAGCCCTTTAAACCCCTAGGCAGCCCTAGTGGACGAGTAAGGTCTCGTGAGGGCCTATAGCGAATGTACCCACAAAATCCATCTACTCATGCAACTAACAATGCAATGCATGTATGCAACTATATGGAAATGCAACGATCCCTTCAAACCAACCAAAACCAATCAACAAGCCAACATCTCAAAGAACACAGTCTTCCAAACAGAGTTCGACCAAATTCCCATCGACCAACAAGACAAACACAGAAACGTGCGTGTGTGCGATGCTCACCAATATACTCCCAAACTAAATCAAGACCATACCTACTCTTAGCCAAAACAACCACAAGCTTACAAACAGAATGAACGCTAGACACAAGAACTCTTAAGAGACACCTTTGCAGTCCATCTGAGTTAGACAAGAATTCATGCTTTATTACACAAAAACAACTACACACAACACACATGCTTATTTGACCGTGCAATGGCTGAGACCCCAAAAGGCTTATACAATAATACCCATGTAACGAGCTTTAGGTTAGTGGATCCCAGACCGGAAAAGTCTTAGGTCAATAGGCACAAAGTCCCCTAGAACTTAATTACTCGAGTATTAAAGAGCTCACTCGTGGTTAATTTTGCATTTAACTATTTACATGACTCTTTTTTTTTTTTTTTCTTTTTTTTTTTTTTCTTCTTTTTTTTTTAATTTTTTTTCTATACAATCTGGAATGAGAATTCTCAATTCCAACCCTAGACTACTCATATAAATATGAGCCGGCTACTAGCCATTTGACACCTAGCCATAACAACAAACAACTAGCATGAAAATCCTGTTTCCCCCCAAACTTATACTTTAGTGCTCTTACGTTATCAAGGGAATAAAGAACATTCTAAATATAACCAGGTAATTAAACCTCAAAACATCCAAACAAGCATGACCCCCAATCTAGCCCAAAAGCAAACAATGAGTTGTGTAATTGTTTTTGTCCCCATAACATGCATGTCAATTTCATAGAAACTATAAATCAACCCTCTATTCATGATTACCACACTCAAATCAACATCTACCTGCCAAACAGAAATAGCTCGTCCTAAGGGATCATGAAAATGCATGCCATGCTTATGCAACTATATGAACATAAATAACAAAATAACAGAATGTCCTATATGCTCTAAACTAACATGCAACAAAATGCTCTAAACTAACATGAAATTAACTAACATGCACAAATGCTCCTAATATGCAATACACCTAATATACAAATGCACCTTTCATCCCCACCCCCAAACTTAAAATTTTCAATGCCCACATTGAAGGTAAGAATTAAAAGAGTGCAAAGCATACCTACTCGTCGTCCGAACCACTCCCATTAGGAGTGTCCGGTGGCGGATAGACAGCGCCAACTCCAAAGGACGGAAAAGTCACGTCCACCCCACTTGCACGCAAAGCCGTGCCCAAAGCCTGTGCAAACTGACCAAAATCTGCTGCAAAACCTGCCTGCATATCGTGCACCGCATCGATACGCCTCGTCAATCTCCTATACTGCCGCTGACTAATAAGAGAACCTCCATCCTGATGCTCCTCCTCCTGCTGCTGCTGATGCTGCTGCTGACCCTCTACTACATAACCAAGACCCCACCAATCCGGCTCACCTCCATCCCACACATTCAGCCTCATTATACTCTGATGATCCAGTGCTGCCTGTGGCTGCTGCACAACCTCCGCTTCTGACCAAATAGCACCACCATCCCTAGCCAACCTAGCAATAACCGAACCATAAGGTATCGCCGCAGTGGTACTCCCTTGCATAAAACGGAGAATCCCCTGGTGGATCAAATTACCCACATCCACCAACTCTCTGCTGCAAATAGCAAACAACAAGATAGCCCTCTCCACTGTCACCTCATTAGAATGCCTAGTAGGGATGAGGTTAGCACAAATGAACAAATGCCAAGTACGCGCATACTGATTCAGAGCCGTCGACATAAACGAAGTAGGCTCAGTAGTGCCACGCCTCAAGGTCCACTGTGTACCTGGAACACATAACCTCTGAATAATCATCTGAAGGTCCACAGCATCGCGAGTCCTTCCCGACCAATCCTCTTGATTCCTCCTAGGAGTCGGAAGACCAAGAACACGACGAATAGCACGCGGCCGATAATCCACACGAAACCCACGAACTTGGCTAATCCCATTCCTGTCCACACCAGCATTCGCATAAAACTCGCGAACCACAGTCATCGGAACAGGCTCCGGAGCCTCACAAAATTGCTCCCAACCTCTCTCCGCAATATTCTCCAACATATACCCATCCGATGCCGTAGGCAAAAGACCCCTCTCACGGGCAATAGGACGCCCCAACAACTCATTATAAGCCTCACGAGCCTCATTAGAAACAAATTGAGGTCCACCATTACCTCCCCCAGAATCAGATGACGAAGAAGAACGAGGGTGCCTTCCACCAGCCCCACTACCACTAGCACCCTCACTACCACCACCAATTACAACCCGTTGTCGCTTGGATGCCATTGAATCGAATGAAAGAAGGTGTTTAGAGTGTTTGAGAATTTGTGAGATTTGTAAGTAGTGTATGTATAGGTTGTATAGGTAGGGTTATGGGATGTGGGTTTATATAGAGGAGTTTAGGGTTAGTGGGCTAAATACAACAACACTTTTCTTTTTTTTTTTCAAATTTTCTGTTTTTTTTTTCTCAGCAGACTACATGGCGCTGCCGCGCCATTTTTATGCCTTAGCACGGCGCTGCCGCGCCAGAACTTCTGCTGAAATTTTTTTTCTATTTTTCTATTTTTTTTTTTTTTTTTTTTTTTCATGAGAATTAAAAGCATACCATCAAGTGGGTTGCCTCCCACGAAGCGCTCTTTTTAAGTCATGAGCTTGACATAGCTCCATCTCCTTACGTTGTGCAAATTAGAACCGCGGTCTCAACTTCGCGATTCAACTTCTCTCCAAAATATGGCTTTAACCGCTGACCATTGACCTTGAACGACTGGTCCGGTGACTTGTCAAAAATCTCCACTGCTCCATGCTGAAAAACTGTTTTAACTGAGAATGGACCTGACCACCGTGACTTCAACTTTCCAGGAAATAACCGAAGTCGAGAATTGAACAACAACACCAATTGCCCGGGCACAAATGTCTTAAGAACCAACCGACGATCATGCCACCTTTTGACTTTCTCTTTATATAGCTTGTTGTTCTCATAAGCTTGCAATCGAAACTCGTCCAATTCATTCAACTGAACCATACGCTTTTCACCTGCTGCTGTAAGATCAAAATTCAGCTTCTTCAACGCCCAATAAGCCTTGTGTTCTAACTCAGCTGGAAGATGACATGCTTTTCCATACACAAGCTGAAATGGTGACATTCCCAAAGGTGTTTTATAGGCCGTCCGATAAGCCCACACTGCTTCATCAAGCTTCAAAGCCCAATCCTTCCTAGAAGGACTTACCACCTTCTCAAGAATCCGTTTAATTTCACGATTAGACACTTCAGCTTGCCCATTGGTTTGAGGATGATAAGCTGTAGCAACTCGATGATTGATATTGTAGCGTGCCATAAGAGATGTAAACTTCCGATTGCAAAAGTGCGTACCTTCATCACTGATGATAACCCGTGGAGTGCCAAACCGAGTAAATATATTCTTGTGAAGGAAATTAAGCACCACCTTAGCATCATTCGTTGGAAGTGCCTTTACCTCCACCCACTTAGACACATAATCCACAGCTAACAGAATATACTGATTACCACATGACGGAATGAACGGTCCCATGAAGTCGATTCCCCACACGTCAAAGATCTCTACCTCCAACATGACATTAAGAGGCATCTCGTCCCTACGAGAAATATTACCAACTCGTTGACATCGATCACATCTCAACACAAACTGATGAGCATCCTTGAATAGAGTCGGCCAATAGAAACCTGCTTGAAGAATACGTGTGGCTGTCTTTTCTCCCGCGTAATGGCCTCCATAAGCTGTAGCATGAAAATCACTAAGAATAGCCTCGGTCTCACTGTAAGGAACACAACGCCTAATAATCTGATCAACTCCTTGCTTGAACAAAAACGGCTCATCCCAAATATACTGCTTGACATCATGTAAGAATTTCTTCTTTTGAGCATAAGAGAGCTCAGGTGGTATGATGTTACTTACTAGATAATTCACAATGTCGGCATACCATGGTTCAACATCTTTCACACTGAATAGTTGCTCATCCGGAAAAAACTCATTAATAACCGTATTATCTTTAGGTGACTTCCCATGATCTTCCAATCTAGAGAGATGGTCAGCTACCTGATTCTCCGTCCCTTTTCTGTCCTTGATTTCCACGTCAAATTCTTGCAACAGAAGAACCCAACGAATCAACCTTGGCTTAGCATCTTTTTTCGCCAGGAGATAGCGAATAGCAGCATGATCCGTATAAACTGTCACCTTAGTACCAAGCAGATAAGAGTGAAACTTTTCAAACCCGTAGACAATAGCAAGTAGTTCCTTCTCAGTGGTGGTGTAATTCATCTGAGCATCATTAAGAGTTTTGCTTGCATAATAAATAACATGAAACACCTTTTCTTTCCTTTGGCCTAGAACGGCCCCAAGCGCGAAATCACTAGCATCGCACATCAAAGCAAATGGTTGGCTCCAATCAGGAGCTGTAATAACTGGAGCAGAAATTAATTTCTTCTTCAAGATCTCGAATGCATGTAAACAAGACTCATCAAACTTGAAAGGAACATCTTTTTCCAAGAGATTGCAAAGTGGCTTAGAAATTTTTGAGAAATCCTTTATGAAACGCCTGTAGAACCCCGCATGACCAAGAAAGCTGCGAATACCCTTGACTGAAACAGGGGCAGGAAGGTTCTCAATAGTCTCCACCTTTGCCTTGTCAACTTCCAAACCTTTACACGAAACCTTGTGTCCCAGAATGACACCTTCTTGTACCATGAAATGGCACTTTTCCCAATTTAGAACAAGATTTGTCTCCACACAACGCTTTAGAACCAAACTCAAGTTTCCCAAGCACTCATCAAAAGAATCCCCAAAGACTGAGAAATCGTCCATGAATACTTCCACATTAATTCCAATCATGTCAGAAAAAATGGCCATCATGCATCACTGAAAAGTAGCTGGTGCTCCACACAACCCGAAAGAAACACGTCTGAATGCAAATGTACCAAATGGACAAGTGAATGTAGTCTTCTCTTGATCCTCGGGCGCTATGCAAATCTGATTGTAACCAGAATACCCATCAAGCAAGCAATAGTACTGATGTCCAGCCAGTCTGTCGAGCATCTGATCAATGAACGGAAGTGGAAAGTGATCTTTCCGAGTAGCCTTGTTCAACTTTCGATAATCCATGCAAATCCTCCAACCAGTAACTGTTCGAGTAGGAATGAGCTCGTTCTTTTCATTAGTCACCACTGTCATGCCTCCCTTCTTAGGCACACATTGCACCGGACTCACCCAAGAACTATCAGAGATCGGATAGATAATGCCTGCATCAAGCCATTTAAGAATTTCCTTCTTCACAACTTCCTTCATAACAGGATTCAATCTCCTTTGATTATCAACTGTAGGTTTAGCTCCCTCTTCCAAAGGAATTTTGTGCATGCAATAAGAAGGACTAATACCCTTTATGTCTGCTATAGTCCACCCAATGGCTGATTTGAAATCCCTTAAAATTCGCAATAGCTTTTCCTCTTCCATGCCTGAAAGCTTAGATGATATAATAACAGGTAAGGTAGAAGAATCACCAAGATAGGCATACCTTAGATGTTCAGGCAATGGCTTGAGTTCCAATGTAGGTGCTTCCTCGATAGATGGCTTAAGTCTAACATGAGACTTCTTCAGCTCTGACAACCCCAAAGATTCAAACGGAATCTCAATCTTCTTCCATGGAGATGCATTAAGATATTGCAATTGTTCTTCATCCTCTTCGTTCTCAATCTCCAAGTCATTAGTAAGAACTCTTTCCAACACATCAGTTTTGATCAAGTGTTGAGTTGCGGAGTTAACCACCTTGTCCACCATATCAATTTTAAAACACACTTCCTCGTCAGTTGGAAGCTTCATTGCACTGAAAACATTAAAGGTGACATTTTGATCGTGCACCCTCATAGTGAGTTCTCCCTTTTGGACATCAATCAGAGTCCGACCTGTAGCCAAGAATGGTCGTCCCAAGATGATAGGGATCTTCTTGTCTTCCTCAAAGTCAAGAATCACAAAGTCGGCTGGAAAGATAAGCTTGTCGACCTTCACCAAAACATCCTCAACTATTCCTCGAGGATAAGTAACTGAACGGTCCGCAAGTTGCAGAGTCATAGTAGTTGGCTTTGGTTCTGGAAGACCAAGTTGCATAAAAACTGATAAGGGCATGAGATTAATACTTGCACCCAAATCACACAAGCATTTGCTGAATGAGAGATCTCCAATAGTACATGGAATGGTGAAGCTTCCAGGGTCCTTCAACTTAGGTGGCAACTTTTGTTGCAAGATGGCACTACATTCTTCCGTCAATGCAACTGTCTCTAGCTCCTCAAGTTTCAATTTCTTCGAAAGAATGCCCTTCATAAACTTCGCATAGCTCGGCATTTGCTAAAGAGCCTCTGCAAATGGTATGTTAATCTGAAGCTTCTTGAAGACATCCAAGAACTTAGCAAACTGCTTGTCAAACTTTTGCCTTTGAACTCGTTTTGGGAATGGAGGAGGTGGAAACACCTTTTCTTCTACTACTTTCTGAGAATTATCACTCTTCCCAGTTACATGAGTCGAGAGAGTAGCATTAGGTACCAAATCAGGAACAGAATCGACCCCAGCATCAAATTCATTTTTTTCTTCCAGAGGGCCCGGCGCTGCCGCGCCGTTTTTGTACTGGGCCTCGGCGCTGCCGCGCCGTACAAACTGTTCAGAAAACTCATTTTTTTCCTCAGCTGAATTTCCTTCGTTCTGACCTTGTAGAATCTTTCCCGATCGTAAGGTTACTGCCTGGACCTGTTCCTTGTGATCTTTCTTGCCTGGATTCATCTCTGTGTCACTCGGAAGCGTTCCTGGTTGACGGTTCAGCAATGCATTGGCTAGTTGGCCAATCTGATTCTCTAAAGTTTTCAATGACACCGCCTGACTCTTATACATCATTCGCAGCTCTTCCAGTTTAGACTTCTCAGACTGATTCAAAGAATTCCCTTGAGATGGTTGAAATCCAGGTGGATTGAATGTTTGCCTTGGAGCATAAGGTGGTGGTTGATAGTTCTGATTATATGGCCTTGCATTGAACTGCTGATTTTGTGGTTGCTGAACACCACCCTGATTGTTGCTCCAACTGAAATTAGGATGATTCCGATTGTTGGGATGATAAGCATTAGGCACTGGCTGCTGAGCTCTTTGAAAATTACTAACAAACTGTGCTGATTCAGATGAGATAGCACACAGATTCGTGTCATGAGCCCCTGCACACAATTCACACACCATAGCAACCTGGCTAGTTCCATGATTAGAAAGGGAATCTACCTTCATTGTCAACGCCTTGAGTTGAGCAGCAATAGCAGTAGCTGCATCCAATTCAAGTACTCCAACCACTTTAGCAGGTGGCAAGCGTTGAGTAGGATTCTGAAACTCATTGGCTGCCATCATCTCGATAAGATTATAGGCATCCTCATAGCTTTTTGTCCATAGCGCACCTCCAGATGCTGCATCTAACATAGGCCTGGACTGAGCTCCCAACCCGTTATAGAAATTGCTGATTATCATCCAATCCGGCATTCCATGATGAGGACAATGTGCCAAAATCTCCTTGTACCTTTCCCAAGATTCCCCCAAAGATTCCTGGGGTTGCTGAGCAAACTGAGAAATAGAATTCCTATAAGCTGCTGTCTTCGCCATGGAGAAATACTTCGTCAAGAACTTTTGAGCACAGTCTGCCCAAGTTTTAATAGAACCCGATGGCATAGAATGTAACCAACTCTTGGCTTTATCCCTAAGAGAGAAGGGAAATAGCCTCAATCTGATTGCGTCATCTGTAACTCCGTTGAATTTGAAGGTATCACAGATCTCAAGGAAGTCCCTAATATGAGCATTGGGATCTTCAGCAGGACTACCCCCAAACTGAACTGTATTCTGAATCATCTGAATGATGTTTGGCTTAAGCTCGAAATTATTTGCCCCAATAGCTGGACGAACAATGCTGGTATGAATGTCCTCCACTTTTGGCTGAGAGAATTCACTCAAAGCCTTCGCTGGTTGTGCTTGATCTTCCATATCTTCTTTTGATTCACAATTGTTTTCTACACTGATGTTCTCAAAGTCAAGTTTCCTTCGTGCTAGTTCTTCTCTTCTTGCTAATTCTTCTCTACGTGCTCGAGCTCGTGTACGCATACACTCTCAATAAGTACCTGAAATTCACCCACTAGAAAATTGGTGAGAAACGTCCTAGTCACCGAACTTTAATGACCACTGATGGTAAATACTGAAACTAAACAAATAAAACCGAAGTCCCCGGCAGCGGCGCCAAAAACTTGTTAGGACCAAACTCAACACGCAAGTGCACGTGATCTCAAGTAATACAGATAGCAAATAAGGTTCGTTCCTACAGGGACTCGTTGTTTGTCTAGTTAATTCACTCACCAATGTATGATTATTATCCGATGCTAAAACAAATAACAAAGTGGATTTTTGTTATCACTATAATTAATCTAAGAATTATAACTAATTAACAACTACTTAAACTGAGATTTATGTCGAATTACTTATGCGAATAAAACATGGGATTTTAACTTCATTAAACAATCCATCTAAAGTCTTCAATTCTCTAGCCCTTTCATGTGATTTGTAATACCTGATCGAACACACAAAACTGATATAAGCCAACTTTCGTTGCACAAATACCATCCTAAATAATATCCACAATAAAGATAGAAATCACTTAGTCTCCCAATTATGCTTAGTCCTTATATGTCTATAAAGATTGAAAAACATAATGGTTGCAGTACAAGCATTCAATTGATCACATAGTTGTCATAAAACGGTTAGAGTTACGACACTAATTACGAATGATATTCTCACGCATAAACCTATGCTAGCATGGCAAGTTCTAAACTCTTAAATCCACTTTCGCTTCAATAAGAATTAACACACAAATACAGGAGTTAGCTACTCTCCTATAACGAATTAAAACAACCATGATAGGATATCACATCAATCACACTATTGGCATCGAGAAAATTCAACAATTAAACGTCATGAATAAATCCGCTAAAACCCCATGACAACGAGTTAGTTCATAATCAAACTAATCGTCACCATGGGTTCTAATGTAAACATGATGAAAGAAAACGAATTATATTGAATAAATAACAAGGGTTCTAAAGAATACACCCAACCAAGCATCCACAAGCTAGAAAGATTACAAGAAATAAATTGAAAACGATCTTCTTCCTTGCTTCTTCGTGCTTAAAAACTCCGTAGATAATATATGTCTCTGTCTCTCTCCTCTTCTCTAGGGTTTTCTTCTCTTTTATATGCCTCTAGGTGCAACAAATCGTACTGAATTGAAATTTGACTTCAACTTGAAAAGTCAGCAAATCGGGTCAAAACAGGAATTTTCGTCAGACAGACCGGCGCTGCCGCGCCACAAATACAAAGGAGAGCGGCGCTGCCGCGCCAGAGATTTTCTGTACTGTTTTCCAGCGGCGCTGCCGCGCCATAGACAAGCTTAAACACGGCGCTGCCGCGCCGTACCTTCTGTCCAGGAAATAGAAAATGTTTTCCTCTTCGCGTGAGCTGTAAGATCGTCAGAATCGGACTTGTAGAACTCCAGATATGGCCAAAACAGTGAAGACTGCGCAACCTACCCGGAAAATCCGAATTTTAATCAAATTATCCTCCAACTCTTGGTTCTGCAAAACTTAATGAAAACACATTAAACACACCACATACTTGAGTTCAAGTCATCAATTTAAGCCGATATGAAGCGTTCCAAGTGGATTAAAAATCCACTTATCAATTGTCAACTTCAAGGATATCATTCTCTAGAACAGTTTGAACAGGGGGTTCATCTTCACTTTCAGAATCCTCAAGATAACCTTGATTCTCAAATCTCAATGGCACACTGTCTTGATCACTTGTTTTCAGTCCAGGAGTTTTCTTGTCATCAAAGGTAACATCCATGCTTTCCATGACTTTGTGTTGCTCAGGTACAAATACTCTGTATGCTGTCCTTTCCAGAGAGTATCCAATGAAGATACCTTCAAATGCTTTTGCACCAAATTTTCCAACATGCTCAGAGGTATCTTTCATCACAAAGCACTTGCTTCCAAACACATGCAGGTGCTTGAAGGATGCTCTTTTTCCAGTCATTAATGAGTAAGGAGTTTTGCCAGACTTCTTATTGATTAATGTTCTATTTTGCACATAGCATGCTGTGTTAACAGCATCAGCCCAAAAGCTAGTGGGTAGCTTTGCATCCAGCAGCATTGTCCTTGCAGCTTCAATGAGAGTTCTATTCTTTCTCTCAACTACTCCATTTTGTTGAGGTGTTCTAGGAGCTGAGAATTGTTGAGAAATTCCTTTATCTTTGCAAAACTCATACAATGTTGAATTTCTGAACTCAGTCCCATTATCACTTTTCAAAGCAACTACAGAGGAACCAGTGCTTTGTGCTTCTTTGTCAACTCTCTTGATATGCTCTATTATGACTTGGGGTGCTTCATCCTTGGAGAATAGGAATTCCACCCAAGTATATCTTGAATAGTCATCTACCATCACTAGAGCATATTTCTTTTTGGAGAGGGACATTACATTTACAGGGCCAAATAAGTCCATGTGAATTAGCTGCAGAGGTTTTGAGTTTGTATTGAGCAACTTGTTCTTGTGATTGGATCTTTTAATTTTTCCTTTCTGACAAGCTTCACATGCTCCATCTTGCACAAACTCCAAGGCAGGCAAATCCCTGATAAGTTCTCTCTTGGTTAGAGAGTTCATTGCCTGAACATTCAAGTGAGACAGCTTCTTGTGCCATAGCCAGAATTCCTCATTTGTGGCTTTAGTGTAGAAACAACAGATTTCTCCCTTATCTGCAGCCTTGAGATTAGCTACAAACAAGCTTCCTTTCTTCACACCAGTTAGAACAACTTCACCACTTTCCCTTTTTGAGATTGAACAAAGGTCTTCATCAAATTCCACTTTGAAACCTCTGTTGGTGAATTGTCCAATACTCAAGAGATTATGCTTCAGTCCTTCAACAAATGCTACATCTTCAATAATGACATTTCCAGATTTAACACTGCCATATCCAATGTTGTCATTTCCAAAGGTTACTGATGGGCCAGCCTTTTCCTCAAAATGTGATAGCTGGGCTATATCACCAGTCATGTGACTTGAGCATCCACTGTCCAAGATCCATATGACTCTTTTATTCCTGTTGCCCTGCATTCACAAAATGACTAAGTTGTTTTTGGTACCCACACTTGGTAGGGTCCAGTTGATTTAGAAACATTTTGATTAATAATTCTTCTGTCATAAATTGCATTTCTCATAGTAGGAGACTTCACTTTTTCTGTGGCTTTGGAGTTTACACTCTTAGGCTCACATGAAGTTTTCACCCTCTCAACCCTGATTGGGGACCCTGTCCTATGAGAATGCATATGTGTGTGTGATTCACCAGATTGTGCAGAGTCAAGTTTATGTTTAAGAGATAAACAGTTAGCAATCACAGTCACATAGCATGTCATGCAGTTTGGCTTACCACAGAAAGAATCATGACTAGAATTTATGCTAGCAGAATGGTTACTCAGGTTGTCAACTTCAACAATATCAGGCTTACTACACTTATGAGTCAAATGATTAACAGATAGGCATTTTTGACATTGTTTCCTGGGAGCATTTGGCACATAAGCATAGTTGTTTCCCTTGTTAACACCAACTTTACCATTTCTGTTTTGTTTCTTTTTCTTAACAACTTCTTTCTTTGCTTTAGGACTCTTGACAAGATTGTTTTTGGTCTCTTTCTGATTGACAAGTTCAGGAAAGGAAGAAGTGTTTTTAGCAGCCTCATCTTCTTCAAGTAGCTGTTGCTTGATGATCAGTAGTTCCTCATCAAACTGAACAACACTCTTTCTGAAGATGGGTTGTTCAACACTTGACAGTATGGTTGGGGCATTTTTGTTTATAAAAGTTTCCTTTCCTTTGCCCTTGACCTTCTTCCTTCCCTTGTCATTATCATAGTCAAAACCAACTCCAACCTTGCAGTCTTCAGTGTGTTCCTTGTGATAGGTTTGAATAAGTTCAGAGGAGTTTTTGAAGCTTCTTAGTTTCAGTTCAGTTTCAGCAATTTGTTCCCTAAGGGCTTTCTCTATCTGCTCAGCACAAATCACTTTGTTTTTAAGATACTCAACCTCCTTTTTCAAACCATCCAGGTTCACAGCCATTAACTCAAGTTTCTCATTCTTTTCTGTAAGCTCAACATTCTTAGCAGTTAGTCTATCAATTTCTTCATTAGCTACTAACAAGCTAGTATGAATATTAAACATCTCAGTGCTCATATCTTCAACAGTTTGCTTATATTGAAGGGGAGTCATATCAAGAGAAGTAAGAATGGGTACCTGACTTGAATCACCATCATCAGAAAATGCCATCAAGGCATAGTTTGAGTACTCTTGTTCTTCTTCTTCATCAGAGTCATCCCAGCATTTTCCCTCAGCAATAAAAGCTTTGCCCTGTTGTTTCTTGAGTAGAGCCTCATACTTAGCTTCAAGCTCTAAGTATGCTTTGTCCTTCTTGAATTGTTTAGGCTTTTTGCACTCAGTGGCAAAATGCCCAAGTTCATTGCAGTTATAGCATCTTATTTTGGTCCTATCCACACTTCCTGTCTTGTATCCACCCTTAGCAGCACCAGCAATCCCTTTTCCTTTATTGAAGGTGTTTGAGCCACTAGATCCACCAGTGTTTCCAGTATTAAACTTGGACCTGAATGGCTGCTTTCTTTTAAACCTTATGTTAGGATACCTCCTAGCCATATAAGCAAAAGATTTGTTTTCCATTTTGTCCAGTTCCTCCATGCTGTAAAACTCATCTTCCTCAGGAAAATCATAGACGACCTGGACCTCATCACCAGTGTCTTCAACTTCCAGTTCCTCAATCTTGACCTGACTGATTTTAAGAGAGTCCATTCTTTGACTTAGGTTGTCAGCAATAAGTGCACAGGAGGTATTAGCCACTAATCCTTGCTTTGCTTGAATAGATCTCTTTTGAAACAGCTCCAACTCATATGTCTTCAAAACACCATATAACACATCAAAACCAATCTTTGTTAGATCTCTTTCTTTTAGGGAAGAGATTCTTGGTTCCAAGTGATCTGGAAGAGTTAGTAGAAACTTCATATTGAGCTCTTCTGTTTCATAGTGTTTGTCATAGAGTTTGAGCTCGTTTATCAGCTTGTTGAATCTCTCAAACACTTCTGTGATTCCCTCTTTTGGCTGAGCCATGAAGGCTTCATATTGTGAAACAAGAATCTGCTTCTTGTTCTTTCTTACTTCAGTAGTTCCTTCACAGAGCACTTCTATAAGATCCCACATCTTCTTGGTACTAGTACAATGAGCAACAGTGCCATACATGTTGAAGTCCATAGATTCACAAATGATAAGTTGAAGATGTCCATCCAGTGCTACTTTTTCTTTTTCAGGATCAGTGTATTTTGAGGGATCTTTGGGCACATGTTTAGCTGGTACAATCTCAGTGCCATTGGTTGTTTCACCAATCTCGATCATTGGAATGAAGGGACCATGCTTTAGAATATCTAAATACATGGGGTTAGAAGCTTTGATGAAAAGCAACATCTTCTTTTTCCATAAACTGTAGTGCTCCTTGTTAAAGGGGGGAATCTTGATACTGCTTAGTTTCTGTGAACTCATTCTTGATCTTTTCCTGTTTGTACGTTAACAGCCAACGCTCTGATACCACTTGTTAGAAATGAATACTACTAGAAACTAGACAGAGGGGGGGGGGTGAATGGATAGTTTGATATATTTTTCGATTCTTGAAAACTAAGTAACAGACTGTATATGATTATGATATGTAATATGCAGAAAGTAAATAACACACACAATCACTTTAATCTACTTTGTATAAGCAAATTAAATACTACAGCTTTCCAAGAAATTCACAATAGAATTTCTGGCTTCTAAACAAGAACAGTTTGAACTTGCTTGCTTACAGAGAAAAGAGCTTAGCAAATAACTATGTGTATATCTCTTTTTGGCTAACAATAGGATGTGCATGATATATATAAGTCCTATACAAACTAGTGCACACACCTATTTTTACACAGTTACCCCTTGCTGAAAGTCCAACTTGTCCTGCCATAAGACGTTAACTGTGTCAGGAAGGACCACCTGCTTTTCGGAGTCTTTCCCGTTTCTGTAGCTGCTTGTCTCTTATCTTTCTCTCCAAGTTTAGCTGTAGATTTGCCATCTGTTCTTTGGACCACCTTGCCAGAACAAATGCTTCAGTATTTGTCTCTTTTGATTCTTGATTCTGTACCTTGATTTGTCTTGTTGTAAACGGCTAAGTGTTGATATCGTGAACTCCACTTCATTCCTGACTTCGCGATCTCACTTGTGAGGACTTCGCGATATAGCCTTTGAAGACTTTGCGACATAGGTCATTTGAAGACTATGCGACATAGGTCATTTGAAGACTATGCGACATAGGTCATTTGAAGACTATGCGACATAGGTCATTTGAAGACTATGCGATATAGGTCATTTGAAGACTATGCGACATAGGTCATTTGAAGACTTCACGATCTAGGCTTCTTTGACTTTGCTGACTTCAACACTTCACGACATGTGTCTTGAGGACTTCTCGACATTGTACAAAATGGACTATGCGATATAGTACTTCACGACATGGATATTGGTGACTTCACGACATAGCTTTCTTCTGACTTTGCTATATAATTCCTTAGACAAATTTCTGCAACTTATTTCTTCATAGCCTTATTTATCTCTATCCTGCTGCATGAACACTTCTGAACTTCTACCAGGACAATTATTCAATGGCCTATATACAATCTAGATGCAAGAAACTTTACTAAGCTCATTATAACTTTGAGCATACATGATCAAGCTAATGTTCATGAGAACAAGACAAGTACATTTAGAGACCTATACTATATCCCAGTGATAGAACTCACTAGGTCATGTAATGTGACATAGTCACATAGTGTAGGCTTGTTAATAGTGGTATTCAGACATGTCTTGAGCCTAACAATATCCTATATTTTAAAAACTCACCCCGATTTTTGACACGAACGTCATTGGGGTTGAAGGGGAGGGGGTTAGAAAGGTGAAAAAAAATATAGATAAGTTAATAAAGAATGACATGTTACTTTAGAAAATGTTAACAAATGAACAATACATTATGGAAAAGAAAATTGTTAAGAAATGGATGCGACGAACAGAGTAGGTAGACAAATTTTTTGTATAATTTGAATGCTAATGTTCTTAATTTAAAAATTATAGAAATAACTAATAATGAGAGATATAATGTGTATAATATTTCTTATATTAGATCGAATTTTAATAGTATATTTTATGCATGAATAATTAATTTAATTCAAATAAATTATAATATAAATTATGAATTATAATCAACATAATTAATATATATTAAATTGAAAACATACAACTGCAATAATATATAGTGATTGAATATATAGATATATAAAATTACGAAAAGGAAAAAAGAAAAACAAATTTATATAAATAATTCAAACCAACATTTTATTTATTCAAACATCAAAGCAAAAAAAAAAATATAAGAGATAAAAGACGTGGGTTATCTTATAAGTTTTTTGAAATAAACTCAAAAAGACATGTAGCATAGTGGTTAAGCCCATGGATATCTTGGAAGGAGGTTCGAATCTTTGTAGTAACACATCTATTAAAAAAGTTTTATATAATAATATATGAGTGGCATGAAAAGGAAAAGAGAAAAACAAATTTATATAAATAATTCAAACCAACATTTTATTTATTCAAACATCAAAGCAAAAAAAAATAAAAAATTTAAGAGATAAAAGACGTGGGTTATCTAATAAGTTTTTTGAAATAAACTCAAAAAGGCATGTAGCATAGTGGTTAAGCCCATGGATATCTTGGAAGGAGTTTGGAGGTTCGAATCTTTGTAGTAACACATCTATTAGAAATTTTTTGTCTAATAATATACGAGTGACATTTTTGTTATCTTTCAAAAAAAAAAAGAGGGTAAAACGGTAATTTCGCTGAAAAGGAAAAAAGAAAACAAATCTATCTATCTATTATATATCTTATACTGTAACAAAGACTTTGTGAAACATTTTATTCAACAACTTGAAATTACATAATTGCCCCTCCAAAGTCAAATGTTATAAAAATATATGAAAATTTTCATCTTGATGGGAATCGAACCTAAAACACTTCAATACTAATTACTAAGAATTTCAAGTCACCAATTTAACCATTGAGCTACTTGGGCTTTTTTGTTGTGGTATAAAACCCATTAGTGTTGTAATGTCTTTCACAAATATTATTTTACACTTTAGTTTTTATTCAAGATTCTTTCATGATAATTTCATTTGTCTGATTATTAATAAAAGTGGTTATTGGTATTGTAAGACCCCAGATTTTGGGTAGAATTAAAACTTTTATTATATGTTGATGTAAATATGGATAGTGGCAATGACTTTGAGAATCAAGTTATGAAATGAATATGAATTTCGGTTTTCGAACATTTTGAGAATAGTAAGAATGGACTGAACATATAAATAAGAACAATCAATCTGGAAGATAAGAATACAATACTCCAGGGAAGGAAAGTATTTTTATGTCATCCAAATCAATATCTGGAATACATCCGACAACTCCGTAAACAATATAGCGTACGCCCGAGAAATCACTAGAACGTTTTCTAAGTGCAAAGAGTAAAGAGAAAATAGATCAGGAATATTGGAACGGATTTTGATCCAAAGGATTATAGAAAAACCACTGATGAATAGTAACTCTTCATTTAAAAGTTTTTCAGACCACCCTATATGCGGGACGATATAATAAACTTTCAAAGTCGCATTAGTGATCTACGATGGAAATAAAAGAATGCAGAAGCTGTCAGAATCAGAAAAAAATAGCATTTTTCGTTTTCTCCGAAATTTCACCAAAAACAGACTAAATAATTATTATTTGAGGATATTTAAGGATTTAAATTATTAATTATATGGATATGGATTTGATAAATGAATTAGAAGTATCGAGAACGATTTCGGTAAAATACCTCGATAGAACCCTCGAGAAACCTTGCGAGCGTTCTACGAAATTAAACGAACCAGTAAAACTACTTTATCTGGGCCAGTGCATGTGTGACATGTGTCGGAAGGAGAAGCAACCAAGGGTGATGACTCACCACTTTTGACATAAAAATCAGCATTTCTAATTGATTAACCAAGATAAAGAAAAGAAAAAGAGAAGAGGAAGAACACCCCCATTTTCGGCTCAGCTGGGACAAGGAAGAGACAAAAATTCATATCTCCATTTCTATCCATCCTAAAATCACCAAATATTAGCCATAGCTTCTCCACTCCATGTATAACACTCGTTCAAAATTTCATGGCAATCCAAGGTGTTTAGCCCAGTCAAATATCCTCCCCAAGTTGAAGAATCCAAACTGCCATGATCTTGGCAGTTTCTGCACCGATTTTCAAATAGCCATAACTCCCTCGTTTCTCAATGGAATCATGTGTTCTTTATCTTGTTGGAAAGGTATTGAGATGCTCTACAACTTCTATTCAGGAGCCTAGTCCAGAAAAGCATGGTAAGGCCCTCGTGTTTCCAGTTCTTTCAAGAGCTGAATAGTAACTCCGAAATTACTAACTTGTTTTCTTGCTTTGTTCTTAAGGTTTAAGCATTATAAGGACTTGTTAAAGCTTGTTAAGTGATTATAAACCCTTGGTAGTGTTGATAGAGCTTCCAAGAAGGTAAAGCCCTAACCCACCCTTTGAGTTATTATGAGTTTTTGATGTGGTTTTGATGTTACATAAAGATTAGTGCTTAATAAGAACATCCTTAGATATTTGGATTTGTTTTGGTGTGTAAAATGATGGGTGATTGATTTTAGTCTCACCACTGGACTTAGAGATGTAAAATGGATGTTTGTTGAGATTGATGAAGTATGGGTTGCCTTGGTTGGTTATTTGGAGTGATCGTAAAATGGAAACGTTTGATTTATAGCCGTCGTAATGGCGAAATTTCTTTAACCTTACGAACCGAGCTTAACAGTTGATATAACCTTCTGACCTTACTTATTAACTGACCTATACTTGTATATATTGAGTCATAGATCATTTTGGCGAAAGAATCGTAGCATTCCGACTTACGGTTTAGGCGTTATGATAAAAATCGTAAAAGCAGTTCGTAAACGTAAGTGTGAGTTCGTAACTTCAATGGAACCCCCTTATAATGAGATATTCGGTTAAGAATCTTGGTAATTAAATACTAGAGGTCATAATGAAGATATGAGAGAAGACCTCATATCAAAAAGATTATTTTTCGATTTTATAAAAATGTTCGAATCAAGGTTAAGTGCGAAGAAACCCCTTAGAGGAGCACTTGGTTCTAACCTTCAAAACCACTTGGTATAACCGGCAAACGAGATTCGATTCCTAAGGTGAACCTTCGACTTAAATATTTATTGAATAACGTGGACTTAGTACGAGCCTAAAGTGAGTTATTAATGCCTTAGTTGTGTTTCGCTTACGTGTTTAAGCGTTGGATTATAGTGGATTATCCAAGGGATTAATCGTATGTTTTCGTTTGACTTTGTCTAGATTGTCCGGCATCGTCGCGAACCCCTATCACTTCTCGAGCATCAGGCAAGTTTACTAACCCTTACTCTATTATTGGAGTGGGCATATTTTCGAATGTTTAATACTTGTTGATTCAAAAATATATCTATATATATATTCTTTGTTCCAAGTATCGTGCCAGTTTTCTAAATCCCATGACCTTATAATACTGTTGATGGGTGGTGATACTTTTAAGATCCTACGCCTTGAATTATATGGTGTATATATTTATAAACTTTTCGTATGGTGGAAAGGGACTATATATCCTAAGGTAGGTATTTGTGTACTGGAATAAGAAAGGCTCAGAGGGTAGAGCATGTAGTGAGTTTATAACTTAGCCAGCGTATCAGGGTTATTTTGTAAGGTATATTTTCGAAAACCCGGACAGAGCTTTTTAGAAAGATTTTCGCAATAATTAACCTAAAGGCAACATCACCAATAAACCAGTGTTCATTTAATTAGTAAATACTTCTGGAAGCATTTACGGATTAAATAAGCCTTATTCGTCTAATTAAATTTGTTTAATTAGATGAATATCATTTTCAAAATGTTTTCTTAAAATCGCTTTGTTCCGGAATGATAACAAAGATAGTCCAATGGTAATGGTATATATATATATATATATATATATATATATATAAGTCGATATGTTAAGAAAAAAACCCTCAGTAGGGGGTATATACTCTGTAGTATTCTACGGACCGGGAATGGTATCAGTTGCTATCTAGGGTTATTTTATTAATTTATTTTCCATTCTTTGTTAAAGAAGTATGTGGGAATTACTTCTAAATAAATATTCTTTATTAATTATAGTTTGATTTAATTATTTAAAGCCCTACTTCTTAAGGAAGTATTTTGTGAAAACTATTTTTAAACCCTAGATAGCTAATAAAGTTTTACTCAGGCAATTATAAATATAATTAGAGGAGGTTCCCAAAACTATTTCCCGTTTAAGTCTATATTCAGAAAGACTTAAATGTTCGCTCAAACTTCAAAGATACATGGAACCTTTCTCAAGATTTTATGGTTGTTCAAGTGGACTGCCCGGTCCTAAATCTTTTAAATCAATGAATTTATCAGTCTGGTTTACTACCATCACAATGATTTTGATTACTTCCTCAAGACTCGAGGAGTAAGAGCAGTGAAATCAGTTGTATCCATGAACAAGCATCAGCTTGGGAAATATGAGTGAATTTTCCTTTCCAACCAGATATGACTACTTTGTGGAGTCGTATACTGGGGAAAAAGGGAAAGGAACTTTATGTTTCAAGGTTATGGATTTTCTCGAACTCGGAGAATGTGTAAGGGACTGAGTGGCGACCTGTCCCCTAAGGGAATTACACATAGACCGACAGTCTATGAACGGGTCTGTTCTTCCCTTAGATTATCAGATAGTGCCCGACCGTAGGATAAGAGAAGAGCATCGGAGGCCCCTAAGTGAATGGGTACCCCTAAGTGAATGGGTATGCTCTTCCCCCTACAACCAATTGGCGGGGAGGTGAGAGAAGAGTATCGGAGACCCCTAAGTGAATGGGTACCCCTAAGTGAATGGGTATGCTCTTCCCCCTACAACCAATTGGCAGGGAGGTAGGTCAGTTAGCGTCTGCCCTATTTTCCCTTCTACGTAGAAAAAAAAACAGCAGTAGGGATTGCCTTACGACTGATCATCGTAGAGGTATCCCTGTCGCCCAGAATCTCCGTCTACAGTTCATCATCCATGAAAGAAAGTTTATTCAAGTTTACTCAAGTTTATTCCAGTTCATGCAAGTTATTCAAGTTCAGAAAGCGGATTGGAAATATTTTGCCTTGTCTTTATTTCCAGAATATGATATGAGATAAATGTTTGATATGAAAGATGATATTTGGAAATTCCTACAACTTCATCTTTTATCTTATGAGTTATGACTCTGATAAAAACCTGATTAAGGATATATATGCACAAGTGGATTTTGGGTTACAGAAACCTTATATTTTCCTTATAACTTAATCTTTCAAGTATATGTTGATAGTCTGCTTATATTTTATATAGCAGATATTTTACAGAAAGGATATACTGAGTATCTTGTTATTTCATCTTTTATACTATACTAGAACTTTGTTCATAGTATAAACATTGAAAGTTGCAGAGTATTATGAAATGATATTTGAAATACCACAATGGTACTATTTTTGGAATACATTCCGATAAGAAAATGATTTCAGTATCAAGATATTTTGACAAGTTATTGTCTTATACCAGCTTTATTTCTGGGTTGAATTAAAGGCAGAATTATGCCATACTTTCATTACCTTGCTGAGCTATCGCTCACTCTTGCTATTATTTTATATATATTATATAGCAGCGAAGCAGGATGCCTATGGGACAACACGTACCTCGCAAGGCGTTTCCATAAACAGTTTCAGCAGTGATCCCGGGAGTAGTACGAACCAATCGAATCAGGCTACGGCTTTGGTATTCAACTTATGTATAGATATGAATGGTATTAGAGGATTGTGAGCATAAGAAGGCTAAGCTGGTAATGTACCACTACGTAGAAATTGTATCAGTAACAGATTCAAAGACATTTGGGTATTGTAATAAAAATTATTTATTCCGCAGTTATTGTATGGTGTCGTTTCTGAGACTCTAACCTGTGTGTGTGTGTGTGAGACATATATTGTGGGGTCATGAACAGGTGAATTATGAATGGTGTGAGTAATACAGGTAAGGCAAGGAGTACATGGATTGTGACAACCCTAAATCCCTGACCCCGGATTTGGGGCTGTTACAGAGATGGTATCAGAGCTTTAGGTTACAGTCCTCAGAAACGATAGGAGATCGAGTCTTACAATACCCTTAAGAATAATAAGAGCATCTAGAGCTCCAATTGAGTTCGTAGTCGGGTTAGAGGACATGACCCTGACTGTTTAAGATGAAGCCCGAGAGGGGACTTCTTTTGGAAACCGTACTTAGGACTTCGTGATTAGTCACCTCGAGTCGTATGAGTTATAGATTGATGGGACTCCGAGATACCAGACCCCGAGGCCTTCGAGTAGGCAATTGATGATGCGTTCCTTGAAATGGACGGAGACCCGATAAAGGATCCATAGGAGGATCTAGAGGAAGACCCCATAGTGGGTCAAGGAAAGAATCTTGTAGAGGACGTGTTGATTGATAAAGATGTAGTATGTTACTTGAGGTCTAGTAATAAGACCGGACGAACCTTCAAGGGATAAATAAGTGACGAGACGAGAGTTTAAGGATCGTTCATGATTTATCAAGAGGTATGACAAAGAAAATGGAGTAGAGACTCCAAGGCAGAAGAGGTAGAGGCAGTATAGCCAGTATCAGTAGATTGATTCGATTTGAACGAAACCTGTTACTCGTAGTAAGTTATAGTTGCCCATAAGGAGGCAGCATACGTAAGAACCAAGATGTTCAGATTTTCACGAACGATTAAGGGTACTTAGTTGCCTAAGAATAGTGAAAGGAATTGCTTTGGCTATGAGGTTTCAATCCCCACGACCAGCGATTCCATTGCAAATAGTGTCTATTACATCATTGAGGAATTTTGTTATTTCAAGGAGAATTTGGGTATATGTACCATGCAAATGTTATTGTAAGGCAAGCACGCTAAGGTGAAATCGAGAACGAGATTACCACTCTCAGGAACCAGGAAGGAATTATGAGGATGGAACAGAAAAGTCGGAAATTAGACCCGAGCATTACTAGCAGGGAAATAGAATAATCAAGTTTCCCTGATTTTGGAAGGGAATTCAGTAAATTTTTGGCAAACCTTGTCTTTCTGATTACCAGGGGATGTCACCAAAGAGAGTGGAAATTGGAGTGAACCCTGTGGATTGGGTAAGATAGCCGTTATATGGGCTGGTGGACAGACCCTGATTGCTAAAATTGATTGTAGAGATAAAATGATGAAGTTGAGATTGGACGGTAAAGACGAAGTATATTTAAGAACCAAGACGGACTGAGAAGTTCCGGGGTTGACTTAAATGAAAAGGCTATTGTGCCAAAAGTGTTAAGCTTATGTAGCGCCCAGGATTGATATGGGAGAAGGAATATTGGATATAAGGATGATTGAAATAGAGACCAGATTTAATCTTGTAGTTTCTAACGAGCTTCCGAAGTACCGCCCAGTCGACATGTGGAATTGTCATTGCTATGGGCGACAACGGTATCGAAGTCTTCTTATAGAACAGAACGCTTACTTAAGATGTTTGCGCCGGGTCGAATAAAACCCCCTGCGATTGCAAATGTTGATGGTTGAATTCTTAGCGACTATTATAAGTCGGCAATGACGTAAGTATCGAACAACTTAGGGTGCGTGGAAAGGAAAAGCTTTAGAATTGAACGAATATCCATCAGAGGAGCCGACATAAAAGGCATCCGTAGAGACCTTGGTAGTACCCTCCCCATTTGCAAATTATGTGGGATATTTCCCCAATCTATGATCTATCTTGATCTCTCTCCGGGAAAGAATTCTGGTAAAGGGTATATTCCCTCTTCGAAGTTATTTTATAACACTTGTGTTAAACCATATTCAGTTTCAATTGTGCCAGAGGCCATCACAATGCCTACTTTCAGGCTTTCGAAGCCCTGTCAAATGATGTTATTTAAGCTTTCACATTTCTTCAAATAATGAATGACCCTATGGTAATACCTCACCACTTGTTTGTTAAGTACCAGTATCTTTTGGTTATTCTTTTCTTTGCGATTCTTTGGAAACCGCATCTTTGGAATCTGTTCAATTTTAATCCAAGGTGTTCCTTTGAGAAATATTAAAGACGATAATCATTAAATTGATATCGAATTGCTTTCATACTTTTCAACTTCCACTGAGACGAACAACCCTATACTTATAGGGGCTACAAGGACTATCTGTCTGTGTGATAGAAGTCGGATGGGACGCCATCACTTGTAAGTTGTGAAATACAAGAAGGCTAATTACCTTTAGTATGTCTCAATTGAGGCACACAACGTTGAGTTCTTATGATCATATTGATCTCTCGGTAAAATTCTCTTACCTCCAATAAGGTTACCTTAAAACTCATAACCTTATGATCACCAGTGTGTGACGTTTTCCTTGATATGGGAGCTGTCTTTTCAAGGCCCCATAATTTTTGTTATCCTCATTGAATTCTAAGGGGAGGCCACCCAGGTCAAATAAGTCAAAATTCGCTGATAGGAATTAGATTCGCAACGAAATTGCTTATGACAGGAGCGGATCCCTAAGACAAATAGAATGTTAGTGACATATCAACGAAATTGGTAATTCTCCCAAGGATATTATGATAATGGAAAGCGTGTCAATCGATATATGTGAAAGGAATGGCGGTATGCCGTGAACTCCAGTGACAACGGTGTTAGATGGATGCCCTATAGTGAAATTGAGATTTTGGAGGAGTGTTTACGAGTGGACACTACCTCTGGGTTAGCAAGATAATTACTGACGTTGGAGTCAGAGGGGGCTGGTATTGTGACTTGGGAGATGTGCAGCGTGTGTTGTTATAAAGGAATAATTTTCAGAAATATATGAAGACCCGGATGAAAATAAAAGTTAAAGAGTTAAAACAAGAAACCATAAACTGTGACCGAGTATTCAGAGTATAATGGGAATGAAAGGGTTAGTGACTCAGTTACAAGAGTTGCTGTATAAAGGTGTAATAAGACCCAGTGTACCACTATGGAGAGCCCGGTGTTGTTGTAAGAGAGAAAGATTTTAGCACAAGATTATATATCGAACCTCGAGAGTTGTATGAGTTTGACATGGAGAATAGGTACCCTTGTAAATGATTGTTTGATCAGCGGAAGAACGCTGTGTATTTCCAATTTATTTAAGAACTGGGTATCACCAGTTGGAAGTTAAATCAGAGGATATGCCCAAGACTGCGATTCGTACTAGGAATAGACACTTCGAGTTTTCAGCGAAGTTATTTTGGGTTGACTAATGCACCCACAAATTTTATGGAATGTAATGAATTGGCTTTGAGTTACCCATGATAGTAGATAGCATGAGATGGAGAAATGGCTAGAATTGACCTAGGATTATGACTGTGGGATACACTACCATCCGGGGAAGGCCAATGTGGTGGCCGATACCCTTACTTTAAGATGAGACAGAGATGGATTCCGAATGATCGGGAATTAAAAGATGAGATTTTACACAACGCCCAAGTTAGTCCAACAAACTAGAAAGACAAAAGATTTCACCAACAAGCGGCTAGTGACAACCAAGACAGACAGAGAAAGTATGCGGACTAAGCCCGCGAGTATAGAGATAGTACTGCTACTGATAAGCTAAATGGCAAGTTGATGAATGGCCAGCAAGTTTATGCTGGTGTATTTCTGTGCAAACAAGATAGAGAATATGAGGTTAGAAATTCGTGATGCTAAAGGTATCTCCAGGGAAAGAATTAATGAGATTTGAAAAGAAAGGGAAGTGAGCCCGAGATTCATTGGGCCATCTGAGATTTAAGACGCGCCAGGAAGGTGGCCTACGAGCCAGCCTTACCCCCCCCCCCCAAACTTGTAGAATGGTCCTAGCGGGGTTCATGTGTCAATGCTACGTCAGTATACTATAGATGCCCGGCACATGTAGAGTACGAGCACGTAGACATACAACCAGACTTGACCTATGTGGAGCAACCAATGGAAATTATAGATCGAAAGGAACAAGTACTCCGAAACAAGGTCATCAAACTAGCCAGAGTGGTACGGAGGAATCATAATGTGGAAGAATCACTACGCCATAGATGACCTATTGCAACTTTTGGGCATGGGTGTTACCACTAAGGATGTTACCATAGGTATGACATTTTTGAGCTATCGCAACCTTGTGATTGTGGTGTTACCAAATCCTCAAAAGTATGTTACTATAGCTATAAAGGTGTTAACAGTGGGTAACACCATGTGATGTGTTACCATAGGGTATTCATAAACAAAATTTTTATGTTATTTAAAATTAATGATTTAATAATTATTTGAATTTAGAAAATAATTAATTTTGACAAAATTGTTGAAATTATCATTTTAAAACGTAATATTCCATCAAATAATTAAATTATTGATTTTTCATAAATATTACCTTTTGTTTATAAATTTCAAATAAAAAGGTTTTTAAATAAAATAATATCAAAAAATTATTAAATTTAACCTAAATTCATTAAAAAATTTAATAAATTATGTATAAGGAAAACTAAGTTATGTATAAATTGTGAATTATTACAAAATTATGAAAATAATAAATTTAACATTATATTTTAATTTCAAGAAATTAAAATAAATTGATAATATTTACAAAATTAAAAAAAGAAAGTAAATACTGTGCTGAGTGGCAAAACACGAGCGGCAAACTTAGCAAAAAAAAAAGGAGACACGAGCGGCAAAATGAAAAATTGGAAAGGGGGAAAGTAAAGACAATAGTCAAGCGAAGCCGCAATAGCAGTTCTCATTCTCTCATTCTTCATTCTCTCTCTCAGTTCTTTCTTCATTCTCTCTCTCAAAAAATGTAAACTCAGCCGCAATAGCAGTTCAATTAGGGTTCAATTAGGGTTCGAGCTAGTCAAGCGAAGCTTGGTTTTACGATTCAATTAGGGTTCGAGCTGGTCAGTCGAGGTTTGGTTGAAGATTTCAATTAGGGTTCGAGCTTTGTTCAATTAAGGTATAGATCTTACTTTATCTTACTTTATATGCTTCGATTTATGTATAATCTGTGTTGCTTGCTTCAATTTTCTCTCTCTCACTCTCCCTCTCTCTCTCTCTCTCTCTCTCTCTCTCCCCCCCCTCTTTCTGTCTCTCTCTTTGTATCTCTTTGTCTCTCTCTTTGTGTCTCTCTCTCCATCTCTCTGTCTCGTTATCCATCTCTCTACCCCTTGGTCTCTATTTTTCTGTATATGCGCAAAATCTATATAATCAATTAACTTTGTAGTACGAGTCAATTTGTTTTCTTGGTTAGACTTTGTTCGCAACAATTGTCATACACCATGTAGTACGAGTCAATTTTAGTTGCTGTCTGTGTTATACTTAGGTAACTACAATGCTAATTACATGTATTATGACAACAAAAAAGATTTTGTGTTGATTGCCCAAATGCAGTTTCCCTGTTGATAATAAATTTGATGATGCTTGGCCTGTTTTGATGTTTTTTTATGCCTTTTACATGGAATTTGTTATTTATTCTGATTACATATTTATGTTGATTTATGCCTAAATCTGTGATATTTTGGTCAAATTTTAATTTGTGATTTATGTATGACTTTTGTCGCGATGTGTCTTGCTGTCTTAGTCTCTTTCGTATCTCTGTCATAACTAACAGTTAAAAAAACCCTCCGTTGTTTAGTAGTTAGGTTTAAGCTCATGTATATAAATCTCATAATTATTTTTATAATTAGTTAGTTATTAATAGGTAGTTATTTACTTAGGTTGGCTGAAATAAACACCTCGACTACTCTTTTTATATTAATAGAGTCGTGTTTGATAAATGTAGTGATGGACAACGAGGAAAACACGTGGATAAAACTTCCAAAGTTTAGTGACGGCTATATTAGAGGGGTAAAGGCTTTTATAAAAAATGCAGTTTCTAGATTCGCCGTAGGTGATGAAATAACGTGTCCTTGCAAGAAATGTAAAAATGACAAGTGGTATCGTCAACATGTAGTATACGACCATCTCATCTACAATGGTCCATCTCCATTGTACATGGAATGGATGTGCGAGGTTTATCGACATAGGAGCGATGAAGATATGGATTGTGAGGCTGGTATAGACTTTGGAGATACTCTAGGTGACATGTTGCAACGTACCCATGGAATGCAGAATGGTGCAGCTGAGCACACTGAGCACACTGAAGTACCAAATGCCAAGAATAGTAAATTTGATCGCCATATTGAAGACGGGAAACAACCATTATATCCTGGTTGTTCGAAGTTTTCGCGATTAAGTTTTATCCTTAGGCTTTATTCTTTAAAATGTATACATGGGATTACGGAGGCTGCATTCGGGGATCTACTAGAGTTAATGAGAGAGGCTTTTCCACAGGCCCACATACCTTTATCTTTTAATGCCGCAAAAAATATCATTAGAGATTTAGGTCTAGATTACCAAAAAATACACGCATGTCCAAACGATTGCATGCTATATTGGGCAGAAAACAAAGATGAAGATGTTTGTAAAACTTGTGGTGTTTCGAGATGGGAAGTAGTTGAAAGGAAAGGTAACAGTGATGATGATCGAGAGCAGGTAATTCGCAAGGTTCCAGCAAAAGTTATGCGTTATTTTCCGCTAAAACCAAGGCTGCAAAGGTTGTTTCTGTCGAAGGAGTATTCTGAACTTATGTTATGGCATGCTGTGGGACGAAAAATTGACGGAAAGCTTAGACATCCAGCAGATGCCGAGGCATGGAAGGCTATGGATGCTAGGTATCCTGATTTTTCAATAGAAAAGAGAAATATCAGACTTGGTTTGGCCTCAGATGGATTTAGTCCTTTCCGTACTATGTCTACAACTCACTCAACATGGCCTATTGTATTGGTTAACTACAACCTGCCACCTTGGCTATGCATGAAGCCTGAAAATTTGATTCTTTCAACAATCATCCCCGGTCCAGAATCTCCAAACAACAACATTGATGTATTTATGCAGCCTTTAATTGAAGAGTTGAAAGAATTATGGGATGTAGGTATAGAAACTTACGATGCCTTGTCTAATCAAAATTTTAGGCTACGTGCAAGTGTGTTGTGGACCATTAGCGATTTTCCGGGATATGCAATGCTATCCGGTTGGAGCACAAAGGGTAAATTGGCCTGTCCCACATGCCATTACGAGACATCTTCAATGTACTTGAAACATAGTAAAAAAATGTGCTACATGAACCATAGAAAATTTCTATGTCCGGAGCACAAGTGGAGGTTCGATAAGAGAAGGTTCAATGGTGAAGTTGAAATGGGACAGGTTCCACCCACTTTAAGCGGAACAGATATACTTGATTTATTGTCCGGCTATGAAAATGAATTTGGAAAGGACAAAAGCAAGAAAACGAGCAAACGGGGTGTGAAGCGTAAAAGGGATTCCCCTTTCAAAAAAAAGTCAATATTTTTCAATTTACCATATTGGAGTCACAATTTATTGCGACACAACCTTGATTGTATGCATATCGAGAAAAATGTATGTGACAATATACTTGGTACTTTGTTGAATATTGGCGGTAAGACCAAAGACCATCTGAATGCTCGTTTGGATTTACAAGAAATGGGGATCAGGAAGGTCCTTCATCCTGTTATATCAAGTGATGGAAAATACCGTGAGATTAGGGCTGCTATTTTTGACATGACGAACCGAGAGAAGGAAATATTCTGTTCAGTATTGGAGAAGGCTAAACTGCCATACGGCTGTGCAGCTAATATCAGTCGATATGTTCACACGAAGGAAAGGACAATCTGGGGGTATAAGAGCCATGATGCTCATTTTCTTCTGCACTACTTGTTACAATTTGCAGTGAAAAAAACATTGAAACCTGAGGTTGCACTACCTTTGATAAGACTTGGTGCATTTCTAAGAAGTCTTTGGAGCAAAGTATTTACTTTGGCTGACCTGAATAGGCTAGAACAAGAAATTATTGAAATTCTTTGCCATTTTGAGATGATATTTCCATCAGCTTTCTTTGACATAATGATTCACTTGCTGGTTCATTTGTGCAAGGAAATCGAATATGGGGGACCCGCACACTTGAGATGCATGTGGCCCATTGAGCGTTATCTAGCTAAACTAAAATCTTATGTGCGCAACAGGTCTAAACCTGAGGGTTCCATTGCTGAAGGCTACCTAGCAGAAGAATGCTTGACATTCTGTTCAAGATTCTTAAGCGGGGATGCAGTACCTAAATTTGAAAGTTGTCCAAAAAAGATGGAATATCCAATTGGTACAAGAAGAAATAAAGATGGAAAACCTATTCATCTCAAAGAATCTCAATGGATTGCATGTCATCGTTACATTCTATTCAATTGTGATAACAAGGACATCGAGACTTTGATCGAGTAAGATTTAAGTTTTAATTTATTTTAATAAGAATTAGAATGTTTATTTGTTTTATAATATTAACTAGGTAATTATTGTAGGGAACATCGAGCTTTAATTGATGGTCATCCAAAATCGATAAAATATAAAAAAGAGAGGGCACACACTGAAGACTTCTGGAAGTGGTTGAAGGAAGAGACTCGGAAAAAAAATGACATTTCCAAAGAGCTAGAAGTCCTTGCAATGGGACCTAATCGAGCAGCTAAGAGGTTTACGGGATATGTTATTAATGGGTACAGATTCTATACAAAATACAGAGATGCTAGGTGTACAACACAGAATAGTGGTGTATTTCTGTCTTCCTTAACCACCAGCTTTGCAAGTTCAAAAGATCAGAATCCAAATGTTGGTGTTGTCGATTACTACGGATCGATTGAAGAAATCCTCGAAATCGATTATTGGGGAGATTTTACCGTGGTTCTATTTAGGTGTTGTTGGTACCATGCAGAAAAGGATTTGTATGACCTTACACGGGTCAATTTTAACAGACTGATTCAAAAAACTGATCCTTATGTTATGGCTTCACAAGTACAACAATGTTTTTATATTGAAGACCCGACTGACAAGATGTATCATAATGTTATCAAGAGACTGCCGAGGGACTGGTGTGATGTCGAAGGTGAAAATGGGAGCGAGGATGGTTTCATTGATCCGATTATAGATGATATTCAACATGGTCATGGAATTGGAAATCAAGTTGGTGATGTGAGCTGGTCTAGAGAAGATGTACCTGTAACAAAATTTATCATTCCTCCAAAAGTAGTCAATGAAACTGTCTAGTGTTTGTTAAGTGCTTCTCAATTAAGTCCATGCTTCTTAATTTTGAATAATTTTTGTTAGTGATTTACTGCATTTTGACTTACTGCATTTTAACTGCTTCACTACTTCCAAGTCAAGTTAATATAGTATTTAATGTGTGTAAATAAGTCTTAGCAGTACATATAAGTTAATTTACATTCTTTTGCTAGACTGCTTTTAAATTTTAACAGTTGTTGCTTTTAAATTGATTCTTATTTTTTGTTTGAACTGGTTCTAATGTACGTTTCTTTTTTTTTTTTAGGATGACAGAGAAGCGCATCAATCTAAGAATTTATCACATGGGAAAATTTCAGAATACACAATATGTGGGTGGAAAAGAGTGTGTGTTTAACTTAGATCCTGATTGGTTTTCTTACACGGTGCTGATGGAACTTGTTAAAGATGACCTTAAGTATACTGAAATTGGAGGAATTTACGCAAGAGATGGTAATCAGGAAGAGGGATGGAAAATGGTGGCGAATGATCAAGAATTGTGCGGATTAGGTAAAAATGGTGGCAACATAGATCTTTATATTGATAACACTGTTGATACTAGAATCGAGCCATTACCGCAAATGCAACCGCATGTAGTCATACGGCCAAGGGCAAATGTGTTTGAAGGTATTAAACTTTTTTAGTTATATATTTAAATTGTTTGTTCCTTCTAGTTTGAGCAAGGTCACAAATATTGATCTACATATTATTAATACTTTTATGAGAGTTCTGATATTTGTTGGTGTACTAACAATTTAATTCTATTGTTGCAGCGACTAAACAAGTGAAACGTCAGTTTGTGACCACTCATCAATTACAGCAGCAAAAAAGAAATAAGAAGTCCACTGAAGTCTACACTCCTAGGAAGTCAGCACGGCTGAATAATGCACAAGTCACAATTCCAAATCAAGTTAAGAGTTCTCGGAAGCCGGAACTTTTAAAAAATCAACAAACTAGAAGGAACTCGGAAGCCGAAGTCACTAGTGCTAGGAACTCGGCACGCCTGGTTGGTGCTAGACCAGAAATCATTGATGCAGCCCTCAAGCAGAAGCCAAAATCTGTTGAAGAGAAAAGTGCTCAGAAGTCGGCATTGATCAAAAATTCACAAGGCATTGATGAAAATGTGGATCTGAAGTCTGGAAGTGTTCGGAGGAAATTGGATTTACATAATTCAATAGATGCAGGTAAAGACGTAGATGAAGGTGAAGACGTAGATGGAGATGAAAATATGGATGAGAATGACATGGAGGTTAGATAACCAAAATCAATACAAATATGTAACCTAATCGATGTTCCACATATATTGCTATTTCACTAACTATATGTTTCTTTTAATTACGCACGTGCAGGATGATGTTCTACCACCTCCCCCACCACTTTCTCCATCATCTCCAATAAAACCTATGAAGCTGAGCGAGTATGAAATGATTAAATTTCTAAATATGGAGAGAAACAGACAAAGGTGTATAGCTCTAGGGGTGCCTGAATTAGCTGTTGGTGTGTCAGCTGCATTCAAAAAGGACAAAGGAAAAAGTAAAGGGAAAAAAAATATTCGAGACGAGGATGAATATATTGAAGAAAGTGAGGAACAAAGCGAAGATGATGCTTCAGAAATTCTACCAAAGGTGCATCTTTTCTACCATGTAGCGAGTTAATTAAAATTTTAATCTTAGTACTAATTCAATTTATTTTTCAGAAAACCCAAAAAGTGAAAAAAAACAAGGTTCTTAATGGACCAACTACTCGTTCACGATCTAATGCTGTGACTACAACTGAAAATGGTTCCACTCAGAATGATAAGAATGAGGCGGTGGCAAATTCAGGTATGGTGGAACCTGCAAAAACACAGTTACCATGTTGTCAAGGACTTGGATCAATGGTGGATTATCTTGCTATGCGGGAACGCAAACAAAAAGAAGCTGCATCAGCGATTGCAACTGGAAGTGGAACTAAAAATGACAAAGTTCCGGAAACTGACCTGCCAGACATTGAAATGGAAGAAGTTGAAGCAGGTTTATCTTCGTTTATTTGATTTAATACTTGTATACATTAGTATTAATTCATATGCATGTCAATATAAATATGTGTATTTACTTGAATCATTTTTATGTGTATTTACTTGAATCATTTTCATGTTATTCCTTTGTGAAACAAGGCAATTACATAATAGTGTTTTGATTTAACTTTTTATATGTTTTGAACTCGGTACTTAAGTCAAAGTTCCTAAGAGATTACGAGGGAAAACGAGGATGGATAAGGTACATACAAGGCCGTTTGAGAAAAGGGTAGTCATCTCCATGAATAAAAAGTGCCAGCCTGTTTCAGATGACGATAAAAATGTTTCAGAATTGAGTCGCTTTCTGGGGACACTAAAGAGGTGTGTGCCACTGACTTATGCATCTTGGGAACATGTTCCTGAAAATCTAAAGAATACCCTGTGGAATTATGTTAAGGTAATCATTAAAATTTAACTAGCTTCATGTAAATAATGTTGGTCAGATAGCATTTTAGACTAACTTATTCCATTTTATATTTGATTTATATGTAAGCAACGCTATATTATTCCCGAGGAATTAAAAACATGGTCATGGAAGACAATTCAACAGAGTTGGAAGGGGTACAAGAGTCGACTAAAGAGCAGTCATTATACTGCGTATGCAACTGATGAGGAGAGGCTAGAAAATAAGCCGGATGAGATTCCACTTGAGGAATTTAAGCTGCTCCTAAAATTTTGGGGAGATCCTGAAATTCAGGTATAATTTTTATGTATAAAAAGGTGTTGTTCAATTTTCAGTGACATAAACTAGTGCTCTTTTTCATGTTTTTTTGCAGAAGAGGGCTGAAAGAAATGCTAAAAGTCGTCGTCAATACACCGACACACACACTGCTGGCCCCAAACTATTTTCTCAAATTGAACACAAGATGGTAAGTTCCTGAAAATTTATTATCAATCCTGTTGCGAGTCAATCAATACAAAGGATTGTCAATCTAGTTAAAAATTATAAAATGTCAATCTTTTTTAGAGTGGTGAATTATAGTTAAGAAAATTGCTTCTCTATAATTTAATTTAATATAAATCTGTGAAAAATGGATTCTCTTTAATTTAATTTAAATCATCTAGTTGCTAAGCTAAGCCCCCACTGAAAATGGATTAGTTTATGTAATTATAAAATTACTCAGGATTGTCAAAAAATAAAATGTCAATCTTTTTTAGAGTCGTGAATTATAGTTAAGAAAATTGCTTCTCTTTAATTTAATTTAATATAAATCTGTGAAAAATGGATTCTCTTTAATTTAATTTCAGTTTACAAGTTTTTATCTAGTAGTTTATAGTTTAGATTAAACGCTTATTTCTTTCCATCTAGGATTGTGTCACATCATAAGTTTCTGTTCATAAAGGTTGGTTCTTAATTTTTGCATATTGGTTATTAATTTTTGCAAGAAAAACAAGCAGCCAGATGATGAGCAGCCAGATGACCAGCAGCCAGATGGCGAGCAGCCAGATGGCGAGCAGCCAGATGGCGAGCAGCCAGATGACGACCTATATTATGCAAAGATTTTTGCCAAAACTCGTAAGCGCAAGCCTGGACGAAAATACCAATCTAATCCTGATGTGATGGAGTTCAGAATTGTAAGTAACAATTCATATTTACAGTCCATATTTCATCTTTACAGTCCATTTTCATCTTTACAGTCCATATTTCATCTTTACAGTCCATTTTCATTTTCATATATTGACTTGGATTTATTTTCTAGGATACAATTAACAAGAAACTCGGATCATCAGAAGGGCTTGATGGTCTTGACGAACTAGTTTCGGGTGCAAAAAAATCTCATGGTCGAGGTTGGCTTATAGGAAGACATGACCCGAAGTGTCTCAAAACTTCTACTTCAGCTCCAGCTCCAACCGATTCATACGTGCAAGAGCTGACAAAAAAGATAAGGCAGGAAGTTGCTGTCGAAGTGGAAGCAAAGGTAAACCAGAAGGTCTGCGCTGAAGTGGATGGCAAGATCAATCGGAAGGTCCAGGACAACTTGACATTGGCCCTAAAAAAATTAGCTGAAGCAAACCCCACTCTGAATGTTGATATTGGTGAAATCTGTGCGACGATTTCCAGTGACACAGTAGGTGATGGTACTCCTATGACCAATGGACCTAGCTCTTAGACTTCTATTGCTTTGTCTATTTTAGTTATGTATAAAACTGCTGGTGGATTTGATGTATTGCTGGTGGATTTGAATTGTTGGTTTGGATTTTGATGTAGTTGCTTTTGGATTAGAATTGTTGTTGGTTTGTTTTATGGGAATTAAATATTCTGTTGGTGCATTTTTATTTGGTTACATTTATGGTGTTACAATAGGTAAAATGTGTGTTGCAATAGGCTATTATATTTATCACTGTATGTGTTGCATTAGATAATATTAGGTGTTGCAGTAGGTAATATTAGGTGTTACAATAGACCTTGAACAGTGAGCAGGTGGGCCCCACTGCAGGCACAAAAAGTGGGCCCCGCATGTGGCCCCTACCCAGAAGTGGGCCCCACATGTGGGCCCCACGTGGGGTCCCACGTGGGGATCCCACGTGTGGGCCCCACGTGTGGATCCCACGTGTGGGCCCCACGTGTGGGCCCCACTGTTGTGCAAATTTGTATCATCTATTGTAACACACAAACTATGTTACTATAGAATGTTTAAGATGTTACTATAGAGGTTTTTTGCAACCACATTTGCTATGTTACCATAGGCTGTGGTTTTATGTTACCTTAGATACCTGTAGTTACTGCTGAGAACGTAACACAGCTTTGGTGTTACTATAGCCCAATTTTGGCCTATGGTAACTTTAAAACGGGTCTATGGTAACACAGTTTGGGGGTTGCTATAAGCAATCTATGGCGTAGTGAATCAACTTGGGAGCTAGAGAGCGAGATGCTAGAAAGATATCCCCATTTGTTTTCAGAGTGATTCCGGGACGGAATCCTTTTAAGGAGGGGAGACTGTAAGACCCCAGATTTTGGGTAGAATTAAAACTTTTATTATATGTTGATGTAAATATGGATAGTGGCAATGACTTTGAGAATCAAGTTATGAAATGAATATGAATTTCGGTTTTCGAACATTTTGAGAATAGTAAGAATGGACTGAACATATAAATAAGAACAATCAATCTGGAAGATAAGAATACAATACTCCAGGGAAGGAAAGTATTTTTATGTCATCCAAATCAATATCTGGAATACATCCGACAACTCCGTAAACAAGATAGCGTACGCCCGAGAAATCACTAGAACGTTTTCTAACTGCAAAGAGTAAAGAGAAAATAGATCAGGAATATTGGAACGGATTTTGATCCAAAGGATTATAGAAAAACCACTGATGAATAGTAACTCTTCATTTAAAAGTTTTTCAGACCACCCTATATGCGGGACGATATAATAAACTTTCAAAGTCGCATTAGTGATCTACGATGGAAATAAAAGAATGCAGAAGCTGTCAGAATCAGAAAAAAATAGCATTTTTCGTTTTCTCCGAAATTTCACCAAAAACGGACTAAATAATTATTATTTGAGGATATTTAAGGATTTAAATTATTAATTATATGGATATGGATTTGATAAATGAATTAGAAGTATCGAGAACGATTTCGGTAAAATACCTCGATAGAACCCTCGAGAAACCTTGCGAGCGTTCTACGAAATTAAACGAACCAGTAAAACTACTTTATCTGGGCCAGTGCATGTGTGACACGTGTCGGAAGGAGAAGCAACCAAGGGTGATGACTCACCACTTTTGACATAAAAATCAGCATTTCTAATTGATTAACCAAGATAAAGAAAAGAAAAAGAGAAAAGGAAGAACACCCCCATTTTCGGCTCAGCTGGGACAAGGAAGAGAGAAAAATTCATATCTCCATTTCTATCCATCCTAAAATCACCAACTTTTAGCCATAGCTTCTCCACTCCATGTATAACACTCGTTCAAAATTTCATGGCAATCCAAGGTGTTTAGCCCAGTCAAATATCCTCCCCAAGTTGAAGAATCCAAACTGCCATGATCTTGGCAGTTTCTGCACCGATTTTCAAATAGCCATAACTCCCTCGTTTCTCAATGGAATCATGTGTTCTTTATCTTGTTGGAAAGGTATTGAGATGCTCTACAACTTCTATTCAGGATCCTAGTCCAGAAAAGCATGGTAAGGCCCTCGTGTTTCCAGTTCTTTCAAGAGGTGAATAGTAACTCCGAAATTACTAACTTGTTTTCTTGCTTTGTTCTTAAGGTTTAAGCATTATAAGGACTTGTTAAAGCTTGTTAAGTGATTATAAACCCTTGGTAGTGTTGATAGAGCTTCCAAGAAGGTAAAGCCCTAACCCACCCTTTGAGTTATTATGAGTTTTTGATGTGGTTTTGATGTTACATAAAGATTAGTGCTTAATAAGAACATCCTTAGATATTTGGATTTGTTTTGGTGTGTAAAATGATGGGTGATTGATTTTAGTCTCACCACTGGACTTAGAGATGTAAAATGGATGTTTGTTGAGATTGATGAAGTATGGGTTGCCTTGGTTGGTTATTTGGAGTGATCGTAAAATGGAAACGTTTGATTTATAGTCGTCGTAATGGCGAAATTTCTTTAACCTTACGAACCGAGATTAACAGTTGATATAACCTTCTGACCTTACTTATTAACTGACCTATACTTGTATATCTTGAGTCATAGATCATTTTGGCGAAAGAATCGTAGCATTCCGACTTACGGTTTAGGCGTTATGATAAAAATCGTAAAAGCAGTTCGTAAACGTAAGTGTGAGTTCGTAACTTCAATGGAACCCCCTTATAATGAGATATTCGGTTAAGAATCTTGGTAATTAAATACTAGAGGTCATAATGAAGATATGAGAGAAGACCTCATATCAAAAAGATTATTTTTCGATTTTATAAAAATGTTCGAATCAAGGTTAAGTGCGAAGAAACCCCTTAGAGGAGCACTTGGTTCTAACCTTCAAAACCACTTGGTATAACCAGCAAACGAGATTCGATTCCTAAGGTGAACCTTCGACTTAAATATTTATTGAATAACGTGGACTTAGTACGAGCCTAAAGTGAGTTATTAATGCCTTAGTTGTGTTTCGCTTACGTGTTTAAGCGTTGGATTATAGTGGATTATCCAAGGGATTAATCGTATGTTTTCGTTTGACTTTGTCTAGATTGTCCGGCATCGTCGCGAACCCCTATCACTTCTCGAGCATCAGGCAAGTTTACTAACCCTTACTCTATTATTGGAGTGGGCATATTTTCGAATGTTTAATACTTGTTGATTCAAAAATATATCTATATATATATTCTTTGTTCCAAGTATCGTGCCAGTTTTCTAAATCCCATGACCTTATAATACTGTTGATGGGTGGTGATACTTTTAAGATCCTACGCCTTGAATTATATGGTGTATATATTTATAAACTTTTCGTATGGTGGAAAGGGACTATATATCCTAAGGTAGGTATTTGTGTACTGGAATAAGAAAGGCTCAGAGGGTAGAGCATGTAGTGAGTTTATAACTTAGCCAGCGTATCAGGGTTATTTTGTAAGGTATATTTTCGAAAACCCGGACAGAGCTTTTTAGAAAGATTTTCGCAATAATTAACCTAAAGGCAACATCACCAATAAACCAGTGTTTATTTAATTAGTAAATACTTCTGGAAGCATTTACGGATTAAATAAGCCTTATTCGTCTAATTAAATTTGTTTAATTAGATGAATATCATTTTCAAAATGTTTTCTTAAAATCGCTTTGTTCCGGAATGATAACAAAGATAGTCCAATGGTAATGGTATATATATATATATATATATATATAAGTCGATATGTTAAGAAAAAAACCCTCAGTAGGGGGTATATACTCTGTAGTATTCTACGGACCGGGAATGGTATCAGTTGCTATCTAGGGTTATTTTATTAATTTATTTTCCATTCTTTGTTAAAGAAGTATGTGGGAATTACTTCTAAATAAATATTCTTTATTAATTATAGTTTGATTTAATTATTTAAAGCCCTACTTCTTAAGGAAGTATTTTGTGAAAACTATTTTTAAACCCTAGATAGCTAATAAAGTTTTACTCAGGCAATTATAAATATAATTAGAGGAGGTTCCCAAAACTATTTCCCGTTTAAGTCTATATTCAGAAAGACTTAAATGTTCGCTCAAACTTCAAAGATACATGGAACCTTTCTCAAGATTTTATGGTTGTTCAAGTGGACTGCCCGGTCCTAAATCTTTTAAATCAATGAATTTATCAGTCTGGTTTACTACCATCACAATGATTTTGATTACTTCCTCAAGACTCGAGGAGTAAGAGCAGTGAAATCAGTTGTATCCATGAACAAGCATCAGCTTGGGAAATATGAGTGAATTTTCCTTTCCAACCAGATATGACTACTTTGTGGAGTCGTATACTTGGGAAAAAGGGAAAGGAACTTTATGTTTCAAGGTTATGGATTTTCTCGAACTCGGAGAATGTGTAAGGGACTGAGTGGCGACCTGTCCCCTAAGGGAATTACACGTAGACCGGCAGTCTATGAACGGGTCTGTTCTTCCCTTAGATTATCAGATAGTGCCCGACCGTAGGATAAGAGAAGAGCATCGGAGGCCCCTAAGTGAATGGGTACCCCTAAGTGAATGGGTATGCTCTTCCCCCTACAACCAATTGGCGGGGAGGTGAGAGAAGAGTATCGGAGACCCCTAAGTGAATGGGTACCCCTAAGTGAATGGGTATGCTCTTCCCCCTACAACCAATTGGCAGGGAGGTAGGTCAGTTAGCGTCTGCCCTATTTTCCCTTCTACGTAGAAAAAAAAACAGCAGTGGGGATTGCCTTACGACTGATCATCGTAGAGGTATCCCTGTCGCCCAGAATCTCCGTCTACAGTTCATCATCCATGAAAGAAAGTTTATTCAAGTTTACTCAAGTTTATTCCAGTTCATGCAAGTTATTCAAGTTCAGAAAGCGGATTGGAAATATTTTGCCTTGTCTTTATTTCCAGAATATGATATGAGATAAATGTTTGATATGAAAGATGATATTTGGAAATTCCTACAACTTCATCTTTTATCTTATGAGTTATGACTCTGATAAAAACCTGATTAAGGATATATATGCACAAGTGGATTTTGGGTTACAGAAACCTTATATTTTCCTTATAACTTCATCTTTCAAGTATATGTTGATAGTCTGCTTATATTTTATATAGCAGATATTTTACAGAAAGGATATACTGAGTATCTTGTTATTTCATCTTTTATACTATACTAGAACTTTGTTCATAGTATAAACATTGAAAGTTGCAGAGTATTATGAAATGATATTTGAAATACCACAATGGTACTATTTTTGGAATACATTCCGATAAGAAAATGATTTCAGTATCAAGATATTTTGACAAGTTATTGTCTTATACCAGCTTTATTTCTGGGTTGAATTAAAGGCAGAATTATGCCATACTTTCATTACCTTGCTGAGCTATCGCTCACTCTTGCTATTATTTTATATATATTATATAGCAGCGAAGCAGGATGCCTATGGGACGACACGTACCTCGCAAGGCGTTTCCATAAACAGTTTCAGCAGTGATCCCGGGAGTAGTACGAACCAATCGAATCAGGCTACGGCTTTGGTATTCAACTTATGTATAGATATGAATGGTATTAGAGGATTGTGAGCATAAGAAGGCTAAGCTGGTAATGTACCACTACGTAGAAATTGTATCAGTAACAGATTCAAAGACATTTGGGTATTGTAATAAAAATTATTTATTCCGCAGTTATTGTATGGTGTCGTTTCTGAGACTCTAACCTGTGTGTGTGTGTGTGAGACATATATTGTGGGGTCATGAACAGGTGAATTATGAATGGTGTGAGTAATACAGGTAAGGCAAGGAGTACATGGATTGTGACAACCCTAAATCCCTGACCCCGGATTTGGGGCTGTTACAGGTATAAAGTATATCCAATAGACACGTATCTCTTTAATTAAATTTAATTATGTTTCTTCCTTTGTATTCACAATTTTAAGACAAAGTACAAATGCATTTTTAGTCACATAATATCACTTTTTAGTCCGAGCATCCAATAATACAAAATAATACAAAATAGTAATCATTTTGTCTCAACTATGTTCATACATATCAGATAATATAAGTAATAATATAAGCACCTGTATAGTTGTTACCCTGAATAGAGATGAACGTAATCCGGATTCAGGTCGGATTTTTCGATATCCGATAGGGTCGGGCTTTTTTTAATCGAGACAAATTTTCTCTAAAATATTTATACGTGTAGATAGGGTCGGGTCCGGAGGGGCCAAATCGGATTTTTACAAATTATTTTAGATATTGATAACTTTAACTTTAACTTTAACTTTAACTTTTTTTATTTTTTCGGATTTAATTAAAAATTTTAAGCTTTTATCCGAGATTTAATTGAAAATTCAAACTTTTTGGATTGGACTTTTATCTTGATCAAGACTACGTCCAAATCAAGATTAAATTTGGGTTTATTCGGCTCGAACCAGATCAGGGTTTTGTGAAAAATATGCGATCCGTTTAAGCCTGCAGGCTGGATCCAATTGAGGTGGACTTTTTTTTAATCATATATTTTCCGATTTTTTTAACCAGTTCGAACAGTTTTTTTCGAATACGAATTTGTGTGCATCTCAATCCCGCCACCTCATGCATTAAGGACAAGTATACTACTACGGCCGCTTATAGAGAATTATGGAGACCGGAGAGTATTGGTACTTTCGAAATGGAGCCTTTATTTGACACCTTTAACTAATTCCTATCTGATTATTAATTAGCTTATAAAACTAATCATCAAATACATTCAACTAAGAACAAAATCTTCTTCGGACTAATACCAAACCGATCTTCCTTGCATAAGTATATTCACAACTGTACAATTACTGCATTCATCGTGTATGCAGGGAGACCCTTCTTAAAACAGGCAAAATGATATGCATATGTTTAAATGGTATATCCACATATACTAATACAACTTATATTTCTACACTTTTACTCTATTATACACACCGATAAAATATTACAGCATCCACTTAACGGCTACCCCGTGAACTACAAACAGGTAAATGGAGTGCCAATGTTCCCCCAGTCGAGAGAGAGAGATCAAAATATAGATCCAAAACAAAAGTTGAGAAGAAAAAGTGGAGGAGACAGGGAAAAAGGAAAGAAAAGCCAAAGAGACAGTAAAAGAGGGATAAAAAGGATAAGAGAGGGGTCTCCAAAGAGTGACGCCGAAAATAGAAGGCAACCAACACCGTAGGAGGAGGCATGAGAGAGAGAAAGAGACAAATAACATAAATAAATTAACCCCAAAAAAAGCACAAACTCGACAATATCGATAAAGAACAATTTGTCACTGCCATCTCAAACAACAACCCATGACAAATATTTACTTTATGAGCATACCAACCCCAAGTGCATTTACCTGCACAAAGCCTACAAATTTGGTTCAAGCATTCCATCAAACACATAATACACACTCTAAATAAACATAAACTAAACAGTCAAAGAATGCATTTGAGTAAACAATTATGACGCACACTAAATAAACAAAAGATAACATGCATTTCAGTAAATGTGTTTTAATATATTACGTCTTCCTGAGGATCATCACATAAGAGAGGGGTCTCTAGAGAGTGACACCGAAAATAGAAGGCAGCCACCATTGGAGGGGGCATGAAAGGAGAGAGAGAGAGAGAGCGATCAAAATACAGATCCTAAACAAAAGTTGAGAAGAAAAAGTGGAGGGGACGGAGAGAAAGGAAATAAAAGCCAAAGAGATAGTAAAAGAGGGATAAGAAGGATAAGTGGGGGGTCTCCAAAGAGTGACGTCGAAAATAGAAGGCAGAGAGGGGGAGATTTCAGGATGGGGTGGAGAATGCAATAATTTTTAAATGAACTAAGAATTTCAATGAGTCAATTTATTCAATGCGAAATGATAATTATACTCTCAAATTTTGAAATGACATTTTAATCTATATTATATTTATCTCATATCAATATATCTGTAACTCATAAAATACGTTGAAATTAATAAAACTTACGCAATATTCTAGAACATGCCCATGCCTCGCACGGGCTATAAAGCTAGTTTATATAAATAATTCAAACCAACATTTTATTTATTCAAACATCAAAGTAAAAAAAAAAATATAAGAGATAAAAGACATGGGTTATCTAATAAGTTTTTTGAAAAAAACTCAAAAAGGCATGTAGCATAGTGGTTAAGCCCGTGGATATCTTGGAAGGAGGTTGGAGGTTCAAATCTCTCTAGTAACACATCTATTAAAAACTTTTTTTATAATAATATACGAGTGACATTTTTGTTATTTTTCAAAAAAAGGGTAAAACGGTAATTTCGCGGTCATTTAATTGGCAACTTTTGCCCTTGTGTTGGCCTATTATATATAGTAATAGATAGATAGACTAGGCGACGTATCCGCTTGGCGGCTTATAAATTTTTAACTTTAAATACTAAAAATAATAAAAATGACCTTTTTTGTCTAATAAAATGTTAGATGTTTTAAGAGTGTTTTTTAAAAAATTAGTTTAAAATAATTTATATGAACAATTAGTTAAGAGAACAGTCTCATTTTATATCTAATTTTTTTTTTTATAATTTTAAGAAAATCATAAGCATGAAAAACAACAATTACAATATAAATGTAATCATTATTATTAGAAATTAGAAATATTAAATATAACTAAATAATAATTTTAAAAGCAGACACCACTCTCATAACATACATAATCAGTAATGAAATACAAATTTATTCAATTACATATTAACGTATTCCATCACAATACAAGGGAACAATATGTGTATCATTATTTTTATCGATTTAATCGATGGAGAAACGGGTCAGGTTGGTTCAATTTAATCAATTTAATCACATCTCAAATTCTCATGTGTAAATTTGTTTCTATCCGAAAGCAAAATACTTGCACACAAATTGTAAATATTGGCTAAAATATATATATATATATATATACTTCTATAATCTATTACGATTCATTCACGATGATCAATAATGATTCGTCGAAAAGTTAAAGCAATATGTCCTCCCATCGCCTGAAAATAAATTGCAATGATCTATGGATAGGAAATAGAAAATAACACGATATAAATAGTTTTAATTCTTCATTTAACCTAAAAATAATCTTATTTAATATATCTAAAATTTTAATAATTTAAGAAAAAGCATAAACATGAAAAATAAAAATTACAATATGAATGTGATCTTTACGATTAAATATTATTAAATTATAAATATAGCTAAATACCGTTTTTAAAAGACGATACGCTCTCATAACATACATGCTCAATAATAGTGTAATAGTTAATTTAATTAGAATATTAATTTATTCCAACACAATTTAATTGAACAACGGGTGTATAATATTTTTATCAATTTAATCGACTGAGAAAAGGGTCAGGTTGGTTCAATTTAATTGGATTGGTCACACCTCATGTGCAATTTTATTCAATGTGAAAAAGCAAAAATCTGAAAGTCTGCAAGTATTACTTGTATACTAATTTTACATACGTTTTCACAACCACTTATAAACAATTTCAAAAATAGTTAAGGTTATCAGTTTGAAAATCTCCCGAAAAAAAATTACAATAATTTCTGAAGAGGGTATAGAAAATGACATAATGTAAATAATATTAAGTTTGTCAATTTACCTTAAAAAATCTTATTTTTTTTATATTTAAAATTTAATAATCTTTTAAAAAAAATTGTAAAACACAAAAAATTACAATTCCAATATGAGGGTGACCTTTACGATCAAAAATTATAAATATTAAACAAAAATAAAAATGTTCTTAAAAACCGACACTGCTCTCATAACATACATATTCAGATATAATATAAAAGAAACACGGGCGTATAGTTTTTCTTATCAATTTAATCGAACGAGAAAAGGGTCGGGTATGTTCAATTTAGTCAGGTTGGTCACATTAGGCGTCACCAAACACACTGATGATGGTTTCCTTACTGTCCTTCTCCAAAATCAGATTGGCGGACAGCAAATCCTTCACCATGACCATTGGATTGATGTTCCGCCATTGTCAGGGGCGCTTATAGTTAACATCGGAGATCTTTTACAGGCAAGTATTGCGAATTTATATGTAGTGTACATTATATTATTGAAGCGAAGAAATTTTCATTCAATTTTTTTTCTCATTCTAGTTAATTGATTGTTTTTCAGCTAATAACCAATGATCGCTTCAAAAGTGTTGAGCACAGAGTGTTGTCGAATCATAATGGCCCCAGGGTATCAGTAGCATGCTTCTTTAGCACTTCGCTAATGCCATTTACAAAGCTATATGGACCCATCAGAGAGTTGGTTTCAGAAGATAATCCTCCCAAGTATAGGGAAACAACTGCTCAAGATTATGTATCACACTCCTTCTCAAAAGGGCTTGACGGGGAATCTCGATTGCTGAAATTCAGGCTGATATGAAATTTCCACACCAAGAAAATTACACATGTTCGGTAACAGAATCACCAGAGTTTGTCAATGTAGTTATATGTAGCAATACTTTTGCAAGAGCAATGGTCTACAAGTTCTTCACTATAAATCTATAATCAGCGAGTAAATGTTTTTCCTGTGCCATTTCATGTATATATAAAAACATGGTTATGCTTTTAAATATTGATGTTTTACTGAAAACGAGATTTGTTTTCACGAAAAAAATATCGAGACACTAATTAATTGGGTATTTCTTCACGAAAAGGGAGTGAAGATTTTTTTTTCATAAAAAAGTTTGACAGGAAAACATGTAGCCCGAATATCCAGTTTTATCTAAATCATAAATTATTATGAGTTGGTCAACGTTCGTTGTCAAGTTGGAAGATGGAGTTTTCTTGGCGTAACGGACTACGCGATGGGGGTGTCAATCGTTTTATCTATGAAACTAGGCGACGTATCCGCTTGGCGGCTTATAAATTTTTAACTTTAAATACTAAAAAAAATAAAAATTACCTTTTTTATCTTATAAAGTTAGATGTTTTAAGAGATGAACAAAAATATTTAGCCTAAATCATATGAGAAAATACAATACATTTATCTAAGTTATGTGAATACGTATTAGAGAATTAAGTTCTTAATCAAAAACGATAGTAAACATAATTATAACTCTTTATTGAGTTTTTTTTCTCTCCATAATGTGGGAGTCTTAGTTTTTCTCTCCATTTATTTTCTATATTCTAGAATCTAAACTGTGTGAGCTTGTTTCGTCCTTGATGGTAAGAGTTCAATCTTTGAATGAGCAATTGGCAGGTCTAGATCTGGAAGATGAGGAGAATACTGCGTTTGTGTTTGAAGGCGATGTTGAGGAAGCTACCAATAAATACGAGTTGTGTATTGTGGGAAGATTTTTGACGGAGAAAAATCTAAATGTAAGAGCTATGAAAACCAAAATGGCGGATATATGGAAACCTGCGTTGGGAATTAACATTAAGGAGCTTGGTGATAGTATATTTTTATTCCAGTTTTATCATAAGGAAGATATGTTGTGGGTTTTCAATGGTGGGCCTTGGCAGTTCGACAATGCGATTTTGAAGGTCTCCTTGTGGCACTTGAATGTGTGGATCCAACTGCATAATCTTCCGTCTGGATTGATGACAGAACCAGTAGGGAAACAACTGGGTGATTTTTTTGGAGATTTTCTGGAATATGATCACAAGAATAACACAAGTATTTGGCGAGAATGTATGCGGGTAAGAGTTAAATTGGATGTTAGAAAGCCGTTAAAAAGGAGGAAGAAGATAACTAGAAGAAATGGGGAGGAGGTGACTGTGTGTTGTAAATATGAACGTCTTGGGGATTTCTGCTTTGTATGTGGTCTGGTTACCCATACTGAACGATTCTGTCGTGTGTTCCTTGATAAACCTAATGAGGAGGTTAGTAGGGAGTGGGGTGCGTGGCTCAGGGCACCGCCGAGGAGAAGTTCCGGGCCGGCGAAGAGTAAATGGCTGAAGGATGAGAGCGATGTTGATTGGGAGTTACGGATTGGAAGGGGTAACAAACTCCCGAAATCAGGGGGTGCTGTTAAGGATCTTGGAGGGAATCAAGTAATTCAAACGGAACCAGCTGGATATGGTAAGCTGATTATTATGGAAGTATCTCAACAGAATGATCTTATCTCTAACCCGTTATATCATGTTGGGTCTGAGGAAGAGGAGTCAGCTGGGCTTAATGTGGTAGAAAGAAAGCGTATGAGAGGTGGGCCTAGCGAGTATGAAGGTATGGATATCGAAGGAATTGGTCCGAAGGGTTCTTTTGTTGTTTCAAATTTCTCACTTAAGGATGCAACTCTTTCTGGAAGTGATTGTGCAGCATCATCAAAAAAATTTTTGGCTACGCTTGCTAAACAAGCTAGCCATCATCAATGAATATTTTAAGTTGGAACTGCCGTGGGTTGGGGAACCCACGGTCAGTTCGTGTTCTTGGAGATTTGATCAAATCTCGTAATCCCGACTTTCTGTTCCTTTCTGAAACTTTAGTTAATTCAGTTAAAATTGAGGCTCTTCGTAGTCAGTTTAAATTTGCCAGCTCGTTTGCAGTAGATTGTAGAGGGCGTAGTGGTGGTTTGGCTGTGCTTTGGAAGAGGAATTTTGATTGTAGTATTTTAGATTCTTCTTCTAATTATGTTAATGTTCAGGTTAATAATAATGGTGTGGCTCAGTAGAGACTTACTTGTTTCTATGGCTTTCCGGAGCGTAGTCGTAGACGTGAATCTTGGGATCTTATCAGAAGTTTAGCTTCGTTTTCTGATTTACCTTGGTGCATTCTAGGGGATTTCAACGACATGATGTATGTCTCAGACAAGAAAGGTAATCATGTCCACCCTCAGTATCTTCTTTCTGGTTTCAGTAGAACGATTGAAGACTGCAGCCTGCTCGAGTTGGATTTAAAAGGTGGTAAATTTACGTGGGAGAAGAGTAGATGGTCTCAAAATTGGGCCAGGGAGCGTTAAGATCGAGCTTTTGCTACTGAATAATGGTGGAGATTATTTCCATTATGTAATCTCTCAGTGTTTCACACAATTGTTTCTGATCACGATCCAATTAACTTGGATTTACTAAGTCCCTCTCATTCTAAGCAGCAGTTCCGGTTCCGCTTCGAAAATATGTGGCAGCGAGAAGCCTCTTTCACGACAGAGGTGTCTAAGTGTTGGGATAAGCTAAATCCAATGCATCTTCTGCCGAAGCTTATTTCTGTTACTTCCTTTATGTCTAAATGGGGAAGAAACTTTTTCCACAAATTTCGAGACAAAATCAAAAAGAAAAAAGAAGAAGTTAATCTGTTTGTTCAGAGAGAAGATGAAGATGGCATCCGTAAATACTTTGAGTTGTCTCATCAGCTAAACGACTTGCTGATTCAAGAAGAATCTTATTGGAAGCAAAGGGCGAAAGCATACTGGCTAGAAGAAGGGGACTCCAACTCCAGGTTTTTCCATGCATTTGCGAATGCTAGGAAGAAAGTTAATTATGTTCAGCACTTGAAGACTAGTGATGGGGATATAGTAACAAAGCATGAAGAGATGTGTACTATAGTGCTTGATTATTTCAGAGGTGTTTTTGAAAATGCTGAATCTCAGCAAAATGTAGAAGCAGACAGTAGTAATCCAGTTGTTTCGAGTGAACATAATGAATTATTAACGGCTGAGTTTACTTTCGAGGAATTCTCTGTAGCCTTGAAGCAAATGCATCCGGACAAAGCTTCGGGTCTGGATGGTCTGAATCCTGCTTTCTTCCAACATTTTTGGTCTTTGATGGGGCGTGAGATTTTCAACAGCTGTGTTGATTGGCAAAAGGAGGGGTCGTTTCCAAGTGAGTTGAACGCTACAAATGTGGTTCTAATTCCAAAGAAGGATAATGCGGAGGCTATGAAAGATCTCAGACCAATAGCTCTCTGTAATGTTTTATATAAGATCTTGTCCAAAGTGCTCGCCAATAGGCTCAAAATTCTCTTGCTTGAGGTCATTTCCGAGAACCAATCTGCTTTCGTACCAGGTAGAAGCATCTCTGACAATGTGCTTGTAGCTTTTGAAATTTTACACCATATGAAACGCAATAATAGGTCTAATAATGGAGTGGTTGCTTTGAAGCTAGACGTTAGCAAAGCATATGATCGAGTAGATTGGTGTTTCTTAGCCAATCAAATGAGAAGAATGGGGTTTTCAGAAAAATGGATTGGTTGGATAATGCTTTGTGTTTCTACTGTTTCTTACTCGATCTGTTTCAATGGTGATCAAATTGGTCCGGTTACTCCCAAGAGAGGTTCTGATATCGAAGACGAAGAAAGAGAAGAGCAACTTCAATTGTTGAATGCACCTCCGTGGAAAAGAAAAATTGATGCGCCATTCGAATCTCTTGGATTAGCAGAGCTGAACAATTCTCAGGAGCGACTTAAACCATATATGGAAGAAGCTCCTACACTTGAACTCCAACCACTGCAGGATCAATTGAGGTATGGTAAAGTCTACGAGAGCAACATGCTATATAAGGAGAAGGTTAAGGACTGGCATGAAAGAGGGGTGGTGAAACATTCATTTGTGCCTGGTCAGCTAGTTCTGCGTTTCAAGTCTCGCTTCAGATTTTTTCCAGGAAAGCGTAAGTCGAGGTGGTTGGAGCCTATCACGGTTAAATCAACATTTCTGCATGATGCAGTAGAGATTTTCCATAAGTTTCCGGACGAAGCGTTCAAGGTTAATGGTCAGTGGCTGAAGCATGACGTTGGTAATACGGTGAACCATGAGTCTACGTTTACCGTTCTTGCGACTGGATGAAAACGGATTCACGTCAAGCTATTGACGTAAAACAAGCGCTTCGTGGGAGGCAACCCACACATTTCTTTTGTATTACTAAAAAAAAAACATTGACAGAAGCCAGAGCGCACCCGCGCCTCCCAGGAGCGCGCCCGCGCTTGAGGTACTGCCAGAGAGAAAAAAAAAACAAAAAAAAAGACAAAAAACTAGTTTGTGTACCGGATACTGCACCCGAGGAGGGTGATTCTACCGCCGAATAGGTATACTCTGCACTTTCCTTGTTATTACCTTCAATGAGGACATTGAATACTTTAAGTTTGGGGGTGATAATTAAGGAATAGTAGTGTTAGTGTGTGTGTTCATATAGGATTCATATTGCATATGTAGTTAGTTCATATCTTTGCATAACTGTTCATATAGAGCATTCTGTTTGCATAATTGTTTATATATATCATGTGAGTCCATTTAGTTGCATTTGAATAGCATATTTCATGATCGTGTAGGACTTGGCTGTTTCCGTTGGTGAGTCGATGTTGATTGGAGTATGGTAATGATGAATAGAGGGTTGATTTAAGTTCCTATGAAATTGACTTGCATGCCAGAAACAAATCAATTACATAAGTCTCATTGGTTGATTTTTGATTTGATCAGACCATGTTTGTTTGGATGTTAGAATTTAATCACTTGCTTACATTTAGAATGTTTGTCTATTCCCTTGAAAACGAAGGAGCACTAAAGTATAAGTTTGGGGGAAAACAGGGATTTCATGCTAGTTGTTAATAAAGGTTAGGCGTCAAATGGCTAGTAGCCGCTCATAAAAAAATGAGTAGTCTAGGGAGGGATGAGAAAAAGCAAAGCGCACTCATTCCGAAATTGTTAGGTGCTTTTGTTTTAGTAAAAAAAAAAGAGTTGTGTTAATGCAGAATTGATCAGGGTGAGCTCTTTAATACTCGAGCAATTAAGTTCTAGGGGACTTTGTGCCTAGTGACCTAAGACTTTTCCGGTCTGGGATCCACTAACCTAACGCTCGCTACATGGGTATTATTGTATAAGCCTTTTGCGGTCTCATCCATTGCACGGTCAAATAAGCATGCGTGTTGTGTATAGTATTTTGTGTCGTAATAAAGCATGAATTCCTGTCTAACTCAAGTGGATTATGGAGGTGTCTCTTAGTCATTTTTTTGTGTCTAGAGTTCATTCTGTTTATAAGCTAGTGGTTGTTTTGGTGAAGAATAGTGGTGAAGAATAGGACATGGTCTTGATTTAGTTTGGGAGTATATGGATGAGCATCGCACACACGCACGTTTCTGTGTTTGTATTGTTAGTATACGAGGATTTAGTCGAGCTCTGTTTGGAATATTGCATTCTTTGAGATGTTGGCTTGTTGATTGGTTATGGTTAGTCTGAGGGGATCGTTTGCATTAGCATATTAGTTGCATTCATGCATTGCATTATATATATATAGAGTCTGTTTATGCTTGAGGACAAGCATCGGTTTAAGTTTGGGGGTGTGATAACTGGATTTTATATCTACTTGGAATGCTTCGTATCGGCTTAAATTGATCGCTTGCACTCAAGTATGTAGTGTTTTTCACGTGTTTTTAGTTAGAATGTGCAGAGCTACAAATGGAGGCAGAAATGTGAGAATTCATGTATATATGGTGGATATGTGCTCAAGAAGAGAAGTCCATGCGGTAAGGGAGTTGGAAGCGCAAGGAAACGAATAGAAAACAAACTGCAGAATCCATGAACAGTAGAAGGAGCGCGCCCGCGCTTTCCAGGAGCGCGCACGCGCTTGTTTGCAAGAGAGAGAGAGAGCGCGCCCGCGCCTCTCAGGAGCGCGCCCGCGCTATGTCGAATACTGAAGATTCTGATTTCAATTCTGTTTTGGAAACCAGCAGAGACCAGTCAACCGTGAGGCTATATATACACTTGGGGACGATTTTAGGGTTACAGAACTCTTATCTATCTATCTATCTATCAGCAGAGAGAGCCAGAAGATACAACGTGGAGGCAAAATTCCAACGCTCGTGACAAGCAACGGAATTCTTGTTTTACTACATCTTTTGTATTCTTTTTTAGGCGATACTTTAGAGTTGTTTTCATAAACCTTATTACTTAGTACTCTTTAGTAGTTTTCCAGACTTTATTACTATCATGTTTTCATCAGAACCCATGATGACGAATGGTTCGATTATGAACTAATCGTTATCGTGGGATTCTAACGGATTTATCTATGGATTTTAGTAGTTAATTGTTTTAAAGATTTGTGTGTGATGAATTATTGGCTTCCTAGTATGGTTGTACTTATTCTTCTTGGATGCGTAGCTAACATCTAAGTTGTTTGTTAATCTCTATTGATTGCGAAAGTGGATATAGAGGTTTAGAACTTGCCATGCTAGCATAGGTTTATGTATGTTTGTCATGCATGATTCGTAGGTAATTTTAACCATCTTACCTGCCCTATGTAATCTGAATGGATAACTTGCTCGTTAAACCGTTATGTTTTCAAATCTTATAGACATATATGGTCTAAGTATAATTGGTATCTACTCGACTTCTATCTCTTTTGTGGATGTTTGGGTGGTTTGGTATACGTATACTGAAAGGTAGCGTGTACTGATTTCGTGTTATCCGATTAGTTGTCATAATCGTCACATGCATTGATTAAAGGCATAAAACTCTATATGAAGTATTTAATGAAGTTAGGATCTCATGTTTTATTCTCATAAGTAAATCGTTAGTAATTTCTTTAGTTAATTATAGTCTTGATAAGTTGCTAGTTAATTTAGTTGATAAAAAACCCAAATTTGATATTTGTCTTAGCATTGAACAATAACCATACATTGTTGCACAAGTGCATAACTATAATAACCTAAACCAGTCTCTGTGGGAACGAACTTGACTTATTCATATATTACTTGTGACCGCGTACGCTTGCGTGATTTTGTGCGAACAGAGATCCCCTATCCCCATACCTCTTTCTTTTCATGGCTGCAAAGTGTGTCCCAATGCTCCAGCAATCACTCATTTACTATTTGCGGATGACAGTTTCCTCCTTTACAAGGCTACGTCTGAAGAAACTATGGAAATCAGAAATATCTTGGCGAAGTATGAAGAATTGTCAGGGCAAGCCATTAATTTACAGAAATCTGGTATTTTCTTCAGTGCAAACGTTCGTCGGGATAAACAAAGTGAGATTAAAGCGATTCTGGGAGTTTCCAATGATTTGAGTACGGGGCAATATTTAGGTTTGCCTTCTCTGGTAGGTCGATCTAAGAAATCTGTTTTCAGCTTCCTAAAGGACAGATTAAGGAGGAAAATCCAAGGATGGAATTCTAAAAGTATATCAAGAGCGGGGAAAGCAGTGCTTTTACGCAATGTAGCCCAAGCTATTCCTACTTACTCCATGTCATGTTTCCTTATGCCAAAATCGCTGTGCCAAGAACTTCAACGTATGATGAATAGTTTTTGGCGGGGTTCGGGGTCCAACCAATCTAAAGGAATTCGATGGCTCTCATGGGAAAATATGAGTATGGCTAAGTGTGTAGGAGGTATGGGTTTTAGAGACCCGTTTGGCTTTAATCTAGCTCTTCTTGCAAAGCATTGCTGGAACTTCATGCAGAATTCTAATTCGTTGGTGTCTCGGGTCTTTAAAGCGCGTTATTTCCCAAATAGTTCGATTCTTCAAGCTAAGAGAGGTGGAGGTTCAAGCTTTATTTGGTCGGGTATTTGGCAAGCTAAAGAAGCTCTTAAATCAGGATTCAGGTGGGTGGTAGGAGATGGTGACAGTGTAGATATTTTTGAGGATGCATGGGTGCGAGGCAAGGCTGATTATTGGGTGGAAACTGGATATCATAATAGGGGTGGTAATGTTAAGGTTAAAGATTTATTTTTGCCTGATACCAAAGAGTGGGATGTCTATAAGGTAGTAAGCTTGTTTACAAGCTGGGATGCTAAGAATATATTAGCAATGCCTATTCCCCAATTTCAGGTTTTAGATCGCTTGACGTGGATACATACTATTAGTGGGAAGTACAGTGTTAAATCGGGATACCAGCTTTGGCGAAGGGGTTTAGACAGTAGTCGGGGTCGTGAAGTAGGGTGGAGTAAGCTATGGAGACTTGATGTTCCTCCGAAAGTGAGGGTGTTCTTGTGGCGATTTGCCAGTAATAATGTCCCTGTGCGTATTGCCTTGGTAAGGAGAGGAGTGAACTGTACTTCTGTATGTCCGTTCTGTGATTGTGAAAATGAGCAGATGTGTCATGTTTTCTTTGAATGTAGATATGCTAAGGACAGTTGGAATGCTTCGAGTATGACTGTGGATTTGCATCCGGAGGAGAACGTCTCAGACTGGCTGTTGCAGAGGCTGGAGTATGAGTCGAATGAAAGAATGATGAGCATTGTTTCAACTTTATGGGGGATTTGGTATGCTCGAAATTTGAAAGTCTGGGAGAATAAAGGTTTTATGGCTCATCTTGCAATGGAATGGAGTTCTTCTACTATTGTGGAATGGGAAAAAGCGAAGGTCACCAGGCTAGCTCGTACGAAATGCTCTGTGTCAGGGGTGAGTAGTGTTAATAACAGGTGGGTTAGACCGCAAGAAGGTAGGCTCAAACTCAATGTCGATGCGTCTGTTGTTCAGGGAAGGGATTATTTTGCTCTTGGGATGGTTCTTCGGGACCATAATGGAAGCTTTATCAGAGCAAGTACGGCAAAAGCCGCAGGGGAGGTTTCAGCCTTTGAAGCTGAAGTATGGGGTGTGCGGGAAGCTCTCAGATGGTTGGTTTCTTTACCGTATCATGCAGTAACAGTGGAGAGTGATTCCATGCTTACGGTGGTGGCGCTGCAAAAAAGATCAGAACATTTTAGTGAGGTGGGAATTATTCTGAAAGAGTGCATCTCCATCCTCGACTCTCATCAGAATATCTCAATTTCTTTTGTTAAGAGACAAGCCAATACAGTTGCACATTTGTTAGCTAAAGTGCCCTGTGTGGTTAATAGCTCTAAAGTTTTTTTGTCTCCTCCACATTGTGTGTTGGATGCATTAGTCAATGATTCTATTATTCAGTAATAAAATTTCCCTTTTGGGCCTAAAAAAAGAGTGTTTTTAAAAAAATTAGTTTAAAATAATTTATATAAACAATTAGTTAAGAGAACAGTCTCATTTTATATCTATTTTTTTTTATAATTTTAAGAAAATCATAAACATGAAAAACAACAATATTACAATATGAATGTAATCTTTACAATCAGAAATTAGAAATATTAAATATAACTAAATAATAATTTTAAAATCCGACACCACTCTCATAACATATATAATCAGTAATGAAATACAAATTTATTCAATTAGATATTAACGTATTCCATCACAATATAAGGGAACAATATGTGTATCGTTATTTTTATCGATTTAATCGATGGAGAAACGGATCGGGTTGGTTCAATTTAATCAATTTAATCACATCTCAAATTCTCACGTGTAAATTTGTTTATATATATATATAGACTTCTATAATCTATTACGATTCATTCACGATGATCGATGATCAATAAGGATTCGTCGAAAAGTTAAAGTTAAAGTAGTATGTTCTACCATCGCTCGAAAATAAATTGCAATGATCTTTGGATAAGAAATAGAAAATAACATGATATAAATAGTTTTAATTCTTCATTTAATCTAAAAATAATCTTATTTTATATATCTAAAATTTTAATAATTTTAAAAAAAGAATAAACATGAAAAATAAAAATTACAATATGAATGTAATCTTTACGATTAAATATTATTAAATATTAAATATAGCTAAATAACGTTTTTAAAAGACGATACACTCTCATAACATAAATGCTCAATAATAGTGTAATAGTTAATTTAATTAGAATATTAATTTATTCCAGCACAATTTAATTGAACAACGGGTGTAAAATATTTTTTATCGATTTAATCGACTGAGAATTGGGACAGGTTGGTTCAATTTAATTGGATTGGTCACACCTCATGTGCAATTTTATTCAATGCGTGAAAGCAAAAATCTAGAAATACTACTTGTATATGCGAAAGTGAAAGTCTACAAGTATTACTTGTATACTAATTTTACATACGTTTTCACAACCAGTTATAAACAATTTCACAAATAGTTAAGGTTATCAATTTTAAAATCTCTTGAAAAAAAAATCCTCTTCTATATATAATAGGACAATAGGGGGATAATTTTGAGCCAAAAAACCCCCTGTGAAATGACAATTTTACCCTTATATATTTTGAAATTACATGTCATGTCATTACTCTGTTATCTAAAGAAAAAAATGAGTAAATAATGTTTTTGTGCAGAATCAAACCCTTGACATTCCCTAAGGAAATCATTCTTATAACCATTGAGCTACATAACTTGTTTTGATTTTATTTGAAAAATCACATTACATAAACCTCACATCATTCTTAATCCTATATTTATTATTATATTAACTTTGAGTAAAAAACAAAAGTGATTTTATAATATATATTAATCTATGTTGTTTCAGTTTTCAAAATGTTGTACATAATTATTTAAACAACCAATCTTGTACAATTTTAATATTAAATTTTAAAAACAATGTTGCGTGTGATGTATATCTACATTTGTTTTAGTCATACAAATATCTTTTATATGTAATGTAAACTATAAAATGATATATATTTTTGCAGAGTGGTCTATCTTTATTGTACTACACAATTTATTTGAATTATTCATATATTTAATCTATAAAGGGTAATACTGAACATTGATTATAACATAAGTAATATATTACAAGTAGTTTCTTTATATATTATTTAATTATTTAATTTTAAATTAATAAAAAGTAGTGTCCAATATTTAAAAATTAGACAACAATCACGGGTATATAGCACATATTGATAACACGTATACATGATATTCATGAGTATTTTTATTACATATACAAATATAAGCTCATAACATGTGTCATGCACGAGTTTGATATTTTCTTTTAATATTTATATTTGTTTCTTACGAAAATGATTTTAAATATGAATACTTATATATGATTGTTGAACTCGGCGTCGAATTGACATAGGTGTTTGATCGCAATAAATTGTGTTTTAAGAGTTTTGTGTTGAACAATTTTTTAGAGATATATTTTGAATAACATTATTATTTTAAAAAATTACGGTACAATTGTAAAAATAAAAGAACTAAAGTGTAAATCCCAAAATATGAGTACCGTACTGACCAACTATCAAAGTTTTAATATTTTGATTTTAATAATATAGTATAAATATAATAGAAGTGACTAGATTTAGAACTATGTTGGATGAATTATGTATGTAACACATTTGTAATTAATTTTAATATAAAATTTTATATTAATTTTATGGAAGTTAATAATTGCTTATTTTGAATTAAATTAATAAATATATAATAGGTAAATTTGAAAATTGTATAATAAATTAAATAGATTAAAATATATAGTCAAGTGAACAAATTTTAGAAAAAATGATATTTCATATCATACAAGTAAGAAAAATATTATGATCGATCAATTACATTATACACTCGGAGTTATTTAAAATTATAGATCTAAAAGATAAAAAATTTAAGTTATATAAATTAATTTTTGTACATTGATTGGACAATACCTTTATCGATTCTCATCGTTACGTAAATAAATATTAAATTTCTTATAATGCCAAAAATTTAAAGAACATGACTGATGCAAATAAGTATGTCACATGACCAACTAAGAGTCGATTATACTTTTGAAAAGAAAGGAAAGAGAGAACTTTATTTAAGCTGTGTTTATTGAATTTTTTAATACAAGAAAGGCAAAGCAATTAGATTAAATTATTAAACAATTAACTCCAAAATTTAATTTCCATAGATTTACTGAGAATAAAAAGAAAAACAGGTATATTTATTAAACTTTATGCTCTCTTAACTTTAGTTCTTTTTTTTCGACTAGAAATTTAAGATTCAAAGTTGCCGCAAAACCTGTAATAAATTCGTACACGTTCAGTGAATCAGTCTAAATATGACTTATACAACATGTTTATATGTTAAGAAATATCCTATTTTTAGTGCACGGATAATTTTGAATAAATCAAATTATCTATAAATTAAATTAGGGACATTGCGAGAATCGATAGAAAATAACACGTGACTAAGAATATGCTTTATCGGATTGAGAATAATGACACTAGAAGATGCAACAGGCCCCCCTTCTAAATCGGAGCCTGCTAAATCTTTGAGTCAGACAAAGGAACTAGCACAGCTATTCAGAGTTTTCCATACCGCTGCTGACAAACAAAAAAAGAACATCAGGTGTTACCGTAAAATCCCATCTGATATCAACGCATGGATGCATGCACACATATATACATAGAGGGTCTAACTTATACCATCCCAAGTTCACACAGGTTGCAACCTCGGAATGATATGGCATGCCGAGTTCAGAACAAATTTGTGTGCTATCAAAGAAACTAAAGTTTTATTCCAGGTACATGAGAACGCAGTTACGGATCACTTACAACCAAAATATATGTGATCCCCAGCATCATCGGAGTCTCAAACCGTCAACAAAAAGGCAAACATGACACGATCTATCGTCACCCGAGTGTCTAAACATTTACTAAGAAATGGGTGTTTCCGGTTACATTTTAGTTGGCTCATACATTTAAAATACAATGCTTATGAGTTCTTATATTTTATTTCAAATAAAGTCAGTGTCCAATCATAATTTTCAAATCCTAAAAAATCAACACTTCTACACATTGATAGAAAAAGCCCCGTGCCTCGCACGGGTTATTATGCTAGTTACAATAATTTTTGAAGAGGGTATAAATATTAAATAGTTAAGGGTGATCTTTACGATCAAGAATTATAAATATTAAATAAAAATAAAAATGTTCTTAAAAATCGACACTGCTTTCATAACATACATATTCAGATATAATATAAAAAAACTACGAGCGTATAGTTTTTCTTATCAATTTAATCGAACGAGAAAAGGGTCGGGTATGTTCAATTTAGTCAAGTTGGTCACATCATGTGTAATTTGTTCATGTGCGAAATCAAAAAAAATTCAATATTTTTTTATACAAATTATGGATATTAATTGAAAATCAATGTACTTTCATAACTTATCACGTTCACAATCATTGATAAAAGAATTATCGAAAATTTAAGGTTCATGTTACTGAAAATGCTACAACATAAATAATTTTAAATCGTCATTTTATCTAACAAATTAATATTTTATATTAAACTAACAATTATAATTATTATAATCGTTGTCAAGTTGGAAGATGGAGTTTTCTTGGCGTAACGGACTACGCAATGGGATTGTCAATCGTTTTATCTATGAAATTATTGGGCCTTGTATATGTGGCCCTGATAATAATAGCAATCACACAGTTATAATACAGAAAACACAAGAAGGGTGGTAACTAACAGTACCATGGAAGCAGCAATACTAACATCTTACTCCAACCGTCGGAGTGAACTAGAAGCTTTTGATGACACCAAAGCCGGGGTTAAAGGACTTGTAGATGCTGGAGTTGAGAAGATTCCCAATATTTTTGTTCATCCACCTGATCCCTTAGACAACAACTCAGGTGGCAAGTGCAAAGAATTTAGTATTCCTATCATCGACCTTGAACGCCTTGACAAAGATCCAAAGAGCCATCAAGAGATAGTGGATAAAGTGCTGTGTGCATCTGAGACATTTGGGTTTTTCCAAGTTGTGAATCATGGGATTCCGGTTGCTGTGTTAGAAGAGATGCTTCATGGGCTACATAGATTCTTTGAGCAAGACACTGAGGTGAAGAAGCAGTTTTACACGCGTGACTATACAAAAAAGGTGGTGTATAATACCAATTTTGATTTGTTTAGTGCACCCGCAGCTAATTGGAGGGACACATTTCTCTGTTTTATGGCTCCCTCTCCTCCTCAACCAGATGAATTGCCAGCACCATGCAGGTATGCCTAATACAGTACCATAATTTTTACTTCTGAAGTCTATGGTCTTTACAGATATACCCTATCTTTTCATATGAGTAGAGGTGGGATGTGCATACATCTTACATTTCCACTTCTACCATTCTATGAGCAGATGTAAGGTATGCGTATATCATACCCTCCCTTCACGAGTGACATACACCGGCTATATCTGGCCTGGTTTGTTTGTATTAACAGCTGGAAAATTGAACATTGCATGATTAAAATTTGCAGAGATATACAGATGGAGTATTCAAAACAAACAATGAAACTGGGGATTACATTATTTGAATTACTATCCAAGGCTCTGGGACTGGACGCTAATTACCTAAAAGATATAGGATGTGCCAAGGGGCTTGGATTTGCTTGCCATTGCTATCCCCCATGTCCACAGCCAGAACTCACATTAGGCGCCACCAAACACACTGATGGCGGTTTTCTCACTATACTTCTTCAAGATCAAATTGGTGGACTCCAAATTCTTCACCAAGATCATTGGATTGATGTTCCGCCTTTGCCAGGAGCACTTATAGTTAACATAGGAGATCTTTTACAGGCAGGTGTTTCAAATTTAAATGTAGTGTATATCAATTGACTAATTCAAGTTTCTCATTCTTGTTTCATGATTGGTTTTTCAGCTTATAACTAATGATCGCTTCAAAAGCGTGGAGCACAGAGTAGTGGCGAATCATATTGGCCCCAGGGTATCAGTAGCATGCTTCTTTAGCTCAGCTCTAATGCCATCTACAAATCTCTATGGACCCATCAAAGAGTTGGTTTCAGAACATAATCCTCCCAAGTACAGAGAAACAACTGTTCAAGATTTTGCATCATACTCCTTCTCAAAAGGGCTTGACGGGAAATCTCCATTGCTGCACTTCAGGCTGAGTTAAAATTCCCTCACCAAAATCATCAAAGTTGATTAGTTAATACAGCTATGTAACAATGTTTAATGTAGTAATAATTTTGTAAGCGTGGGAGATGTTGTTCATGTATATATAAAAACATAGTTAAGCTTTTAAATATTGTTGTTTTTTAACTGATGACAAGATTTGTAAATTCAAAATTAAGATACGAATATAAAAACACGAAGAAAATACAAAGAGAAGATGAAGCCTAAGTCGATCCTGGACGTTTCGTTTAGGAGTCAAGTTAGCTCCGGAAGTGCGATTAGCAAAGCAATGCAGAATAGTAACAGGAGTGCCCTGTTGAGCTAAGTCCATTACCAATATTTGCAGAACCTGCAGCATCAATTCATTATACATTCTAAAACTTAAGACTATTTTTAATCCTGGATGTTTATACGTCCACACAGAGCAATTCAAATTTTATTTTCCGCATTGTAGATATTATTATGTGTGTTTTTTTCTTGCTAATTATTTTATTTTCCGCATTTGTAGATATTGTTGGTCAATCAAGTTTCCAAGTTGCAAGATGGAGTTGTTTCGGTGTCAATTATTTTATCTTTGAAATTATTGGCCCTTGTATATGTGACCAAGATAATAATGGCAATCAAACTGTATAATCATACAGAAAACACGAGAACGTGGTCACTAGTAGTACAACCACCGTCCATCACATCTTACTCGAGTCGCCAGAGTGAACTACAAGCTTTTGATGACACCAAAGCCAGGGTAAAAGGACTAGCAGACGCTGGAGTTCAGAAGATTTCCAATATATTTGTTCATCCACCCGATGACTTTGACAAGAACTCAGGTGACAAGTGCAAAGAATTTAGTGTTCCTATCATCGATCTTGAACGCCTCGACAAAGTTCCTGTTGAAATATAGCATAAGATCCATTTGGGACCTTCCTCTAACACCTTAAGGTTTTAGATGAGCTGGTTACTCAACATGGTATCAGAGTTCTGGTCGAAATGGACGTCCGACATAAGATCCATTTGGGGCCTTCCTCTAACACCTTAAAGTTTTAGATGAGTTGGTTACTCAACAATTCCCATGAGTCATCAAGAGATAGTGGATAAAGTGCGGTGTGCATCACAGACATTTGATTTTTTTTCAAGTTGTGAATCATGGGATCCCGGTGATTGTATTAGAAGAGATGCTTCATGGGGTACATAGGTTCTTTGAGCAAGACTCTGAAGTGAAGAAACAATTTTACACGCGTGACGTGACAAGTAAACTGGTCTATAATAGCAATCATGATTTGTTTACTTCAACTGCAGCTAATAAGAGGGACACTTTTTTCTGTTTTATGGCTCCTTCTCTTCCTCAACCAGAGGAATTGCCAGAACCATGCAGGTATGTGTATGTCTAATACCAAAAAATAAATAAAAATATATTGTTATTACTATCATTGATAACTAACAAGAACCATGTTGCTAGGTATATTGTAACCAAGATAGTGGATAACCGAGTGTAGAGTACATTTCTGAATGTGCTACACTGCTACTGTACTCGCCTGTTATTGATAACCGAGTGTAGGGTACCATTACGAGAATCTGAGGCAGAATCAACTCAGCACTGATATGAAAATCTCATTCAGAACATTTACCAGGTACTATTACTTTATGGCTGAATAAAAATAATGATACTAGTTTGTGAAGTTCTTTCAGTTTTGATAGTTAATCACGCGAGCGAGATACCGCTAGATCAAGAGGTCAAGCAGTATTTTGTTTTACAACCGATTCACAAAAGCTTGAGTTTTGCTAATTCGTTTGGTCTTTCTTCTGTATACTTTTTTAGGGATACTCCCATAAAATATTCACCAAAAAGGTGTTAAGATATTTTTTTGATAGAAATGTCTGACAGAAAAAACATGTAGCCCGAATATCCAATTTTTTCTAAATTCTAAATCATAAATTATTAGGAGTTGGTCAACGAAGTGTGTCGAGTTGCAAGATGGAGTTCATTTGGGGCAACTAGTTGCAGGATGGAGTTGCAAATTGTTTTATCTTAAATTATTTGACCAAGAAAATAAAAGCAATCACACTGTGTAATACAGAAAGCACAAGGTGGTCACTAGTAGTACCATGGAAGCAGCAAAACCGTCCCTCACATCTTACTCCAACCGTCGGAGTGAACTAGAAGCTTTTGATGACACCAAAACCGGGGTTAAAGGACTAGTAGATGCTGGAATGCAGAAGATTCCCGATATATTTATTCATCCACCTGATGCCTTCGACAAAAACTCATGTGACAAGTGCAAAGAATATAGTATTCCTATCATTGATCTTAAACGCCTTGACAAAGATTTGACGAGTCATCAAGAGATAGTGGATAAAGTGTGTTGTGCATCAGAGACATTTGGGTTTTTCAAGTTGTGAATCATGAGATCCCGGTGAATGTATTAAATGAGATGCTTCATGGGGTACGTAGGTTCTTTGAGCAAGACACTGAGGTGAAGAAACAATTTTAAACGCGAGAAGTAAACTAGTCTATCATAGCTAGTTTGATTTGTTTACTTCACTCGCTGCTAATTGGAGGGACTCATTCTTCTGTTTTATGGATCCTTCTCCTCCTCAACCAGAAGAATTGCCTGCACCGTGCAGAGTCTAACACCAAATAATAATGTTATTACTACTATTGAACTGTCAAAGTATATGGTATTCACAGAGATCACCTATTAATTCCTACAAGTAGAGATTATGTATGTGTGGTTTGGATTGCATAATGGTATCTTGCCAGAAGACAATAAATTCAGCTTTATCATATTGTATTGTGCAAGTATATTTAACACCACTTGCACCATTAGCAAGACACCTTTGTTGCCTTACTTTTGCTTTGGGAACATTTTATACTGCAGAGATGTTATGTTTGATTATTCCAAGTACATAATGAAAATGGGGACTACACTGTTGGAGCTGATCTCAGAGGCTCTTGGACTTGATCGGAATCACCTGAAAGACATGGCCTGCGCTGAAGGCCTTTCCCTAGCAGGCCACTACTACCCTGCATGCCCTGAACCATAACTTACTCTAGCCTCTAGCAATCACTCTGCTAACGGGTTTTTTACTTTACTTTTACAGGATAATATTGGTGGCTTCCAAGTTATTCATGACTATGAGTGGATCGATGTCCCTCATGTGAGCCCGGAACTTTAATAGTAAACATTGCAGACCTTTTACAGGTAAATGGATTTAATAAATCATTAAAAAGTTGTACAATATCAGCGCATTTTTAGTACCGGTAATATATCTTGACAACCTATTAGATCTTCAGCACTTTGTGCTAGAATTACTTATCATTATGAACAACATCATGAATACATGACATAGTATAAATTGTTGGATTTTTTTATCTGTCCAGCTCATATCCAATGACAAATTCAAGAGTGTGAATCATAGAGTATTAGCACAAAGGATTGGTCCGAGAATATTAGTGGCAAGTTTCTTTAGGACACACTTCCAAGAGGAATTAGCATCGAGGTCATATGGCCCAATCAAGGAGTTGCTATCTGAAACAAACCTGCCATGCTATAGGAATTAGCATCGAGGTCTAGATGGAACCTCTGCACTGTCACTTTTTAAGTTGCACAACTAATCTGTGGATACCTAACTCGGGGGAACTCATTCCGTAGAAGACTTTTGCCTTTACACGAATTTCTTCAAGCATGAAGCATTTGTGACTACATGATATGTTAATTATGGTTAGGTTTAGTTCTCAATCAAGACTCCTAGGTCTATCACCAGGGGCGGAGGCACATAGTGCCGAGCCGCACCCATCGGGTACCCTCAGATTTTGACTATATAGGCATAATATACTTGTGCATGAAATGATAATCCACTTGGAAGAAGTGTTGATTTCAAATTCTTTTATCAACATTTTTCTCCGAGTATCTCCAGATATCAAGACATAGCTTGTTTACATAGTACAGTTACGAAATTAGATCTCTAAGTATGTCCTTGTTTCCAAAGCAAGGTTGCGGAAAGTATTCTCCCAACATCTTTACTCTTTGGAGTACCCTCACTGGAAATCCTCCCTCCGCCACTGTCTATCACTACGAGATACCTTATCTAATTAATAAGTTGCCACTGGCTCCTCTACCAATTCGACATACAGAACACGAAATCCAATTGTATGCATGCATTTAGGTTCAATATTATTAACATAACCGTCACTTGTACAATTATGTCAACGATTTGTACTACAGTAATGCTGATTTATAGTCCTACTGTGAAGGTGATTCTATTCTGCAAAGGCTTAATTTGCACTACAAGAATATCCAATTTTAACAACAGAACTTACCAACTGAAAAATGTCTGTTGCTAATTAGTAACGGATTGCTAACACATTTCACATTATTGAAAAGTCAAAGATAGAGTGACAGATAGCTAACGGTTCAGTAATGGATATATGCTAACGGAATAATCCGTTGGGAAAAGAGGCGCCAAAATAGCCCGCCAAAACTTTCCAATGGCTCGTTTACGGATCACCAACAGAATTTTTGCCAACGGATCATCATTGGATTGATGTTCCGCCTTTGCCAGGAGCGCTTATAATTAACATCGGAGATCTTTTACAGGAAAGTGTTGCAATTTCAATTGTAGTGTACATTAAATGATGGATAAAAGACTAGTTCAAGTTTCTCATTCTTGCTTAATGATTGTTTTTCAGCTTATAACTAATGATCGCTTTAAAAGCGTAGAGCACAGAGTAGTGGCGAATCATAATGGCCCCAGGGTATCAGTAGCATGCTTCTTTAGCACATCTCTAATGCCATCTACAAAGCTATATGGACCCATCAAAGAGTTGGTTTCAGAAGAGAATCCTCCCAAGTATAGAGAAACAACTATTCAAGATTTTGTATCATACGGCTATTCGAAAGGGCTTGACGGGGAATCTCGTTTGCTTCACTTCAGGCTGAGATGAAACTTCCATACCAAAATAAATAAATATGTAAAAGAACTTATGAATAATTTGTTTGGTAGCAAAATCCCCAAACTCGATTCGTTATTATAGTTATATTAAGAGTAAATAGCAGTTTGCACCCCTTTACTTTGGACGTTTTTTCGATTTGGTCCTCAATAATGTTCTGTAGCAGAATGCACCCTTATGTTTAATTATCGCTTCGATTTGCACCCCTTTGACCAAATTCCGTTAATTTTGACTGTCACCGTTAATTAGAGCAGGGGTAAAATTGGAAAATATATTCCAGAAACACTATTCATGAAATACTTTACTAACCAAATGGATCAAACGGTGGCTTAATCAAGAAACTCGCCGGAATCGGACGAACAACCTCACCGGAACCGGAGAATTCCAGAATCCGGTCGATAGCTCACCGCCGGCGAGCCCAAATCAGTCTAAAACACGAGCTTTCACCGGGGAACGTAACACGAACCATTTCCCCAACAAAAACATCAACAAAGCGGCTCGGAAGTGAGCCAAAACACTCACCGATTCTGGCCAAGTCGCGAAGCCGGCGGTCAGCCGATTTTCCGACGAGTCAAAAACGAACACCACACTCACAAATTATTACATGTATTCATTCCTCTTCCTACAATCTATCTAATGCTGGAAACATAAACAAGAACCAATGAATGAGTCAAAAATCCGACCAAAAGCTCAAGAACTCCGGCGAGCTTCTAAAATTTCGATTTGCTTAATTCCAAGCTCCAAAAATCAATTAAAAATCATCAAAACATTCATCACAACACACACAATCCATTCATATCACCAATTATGAAGAACAATCGAAAACAAAGATTCCCCCAAATTAAATCAATTAATTCGAAAATAATTAAATAATTAAAAATAATAAAAACTCAGAAATCATACCCACGTGAATTTTGATGATGGATTTGGATAGAGGATGATGAGAGATTCGATTCGACTACTAGAGTGTCGAAATCGGATTCCGATAACGCCTTCAAATTTGAGTTTGATTCTCAAGAACACGAAGAACACGTTTCTGGAATATATTTTCCAATTTTACCCCTGCTCTAATTAACGGTGACAGTCAAAATTAACGGAATTTGGTCAAAGGGGTGCAAATCGAAGCGATATTTAAACATAAGGGTGCATTCTGCTACAGAACATTATTGAGGACCAAATCGAAAAAACGTCCAAAGTAAAGGGGTGCAAACTGCTATTTACTCTTATATTAAACGTTGGAATACTTTTGCAACATTAGCCATCAGTGGCTTACAACTTGGTCATCACAAATTGATCAAGTATCCCATATACTTGGAACTGTCTAAAATATTTTGAACATAATTGGGTTGTTGGTTCTTGTTTCGTATAATTTTCCATAATGCAGAGACATTATGTTTGATAATTCAGTTTACATAATGAAAATGGGGATTGAACTGTTGAGTTAACCTCAGAGGCTCTTGGGCTTGATCGACATCACCAGAAAGGCATGGCATTTGCTGAAGGTCTTGTCCTACTTGGCCATTACTACCCTGCATGCCCTGAACCACTACATACTTTAGCCTCTAGCAATCACTCAGATAACGGTTTCTTTACTATACTTTTACATGAAAATATTGGCGGCCTCCAAGTTATTCATGACAACAAGTGGACTGATGTGCGTCCTATGCCCGGATCTCTACTCTTAAACATCGCAGACCTTTTACAGGTAAAAGGACATTGTATATCATCAATATCTGGTTTTGATTGTAGCTCATTACTTGTATTAGTAATGTTACTTATACATCCTGCTGAACCTAGTAAAAATATGCAGCATTTTGTATCATTACTAATAATTATGAACAAAATCATGAATAATTGGCATGGTATAAATTGTTCATCTTTTTTCAGCTCAAAAATGCAAATTCAAGAGTGTGAACCACAGAGTTTTAGCACAATATTGGTCCAAGAATATCAGTAGCATGTTCGTTTAGAACACACTTCTGAGAGGAAATATAGCATCGAGGTTATATATATCGTCCAACAAAGGAGTTGCTATCTGAAACAAAATTGTCATGCTATAGGGAGGGAGACTACTATTAAGGAGTTCATCACACACTATTACAACAAAGGTCTTGATGGAGCCTCTGCACTATCACTTTTTGAATTGCATAACTAGGCTGTGGAAACTTAGATAGAAGGGAAACATTATATGGAAGACATGATGAATTTGAAATTTGTATGAATATTTTCCGGCATCAAGTATTTGTGACTACAAGATATGTTATTTTGTCACTGGGGAGAGAATCCCTGGCTTCTCACTGGGGAGAGACCTCAAATAGAAAAAGAAGAAGACCGTATTTTTGAAAAAGTTGTAGACGGTTGCATCTGATTCTGATTGTAAAATTGTACTGCATTTAGTTGCAGACCGTATTTTTGAAAATAATTTCAAAATATAGTATTTTTGCAAAAAGTTCAAAAAACCATAGTATTTTTGAAAAAAAACATTTAGGGGTGGGTATTTATGAAAAAAGCTCTTTTTTTGACATCGATATAGAAAGAAACAAAACAATACGATCAAAACTAGTAAAAAATACATAAAAAAAAAATACGAAACTCTCAATATAGGATACTAATCTATACTCTTTATTAATAAGCAAAACAATGTGAAAATAGTGCTACATAATCATACAAGATTTATTTATTTACTTTAATTTTTTTTATCTTTATTCACGGCTCGATTGTCTATAACTATATAATTAAATATTGATTTATTTATTATATAGTTTTATCATTCAATTCTCGACAACTACATTTTTTAATAATATTTGTTAATAATGTATTAATATTAATACTAGCCTATAACCCGTGCAAGGCACGGGTCTTAAAAATAATAAACTAAAAAATTTAATGTGAACGGAAAATATTAAAATAAAAGTAAAAATTAATATGATAAATTATAAAATGAGAAACTTAAATATTCATTGGAACATAAAAAAATATAAAAAAATACAAATGAGGCCGAGGAAGATAAATGAGGTATTATTAATATTAATTGTATTTATTAAAAAAATATGTTGACATGTTAAAATAAGTAAGTTTTTTTTAATAAGGACAAATAGAAAAGTTAACATGTTTTAATTAAAAAAAAGTAACTGCACGTAATATTTTTAGATGTGTTTTAATTATATTAATTTTATGTTTTAAAAAAATAAGTTCACTTGTTAAAATAGGTAAGTTTTTTTAAATAATTAAAAGTATTAAAATAGGTTTTAAAATATATAAGTTGCACTTGATATTTTTGGAAAAGAGAGATTTTAATGATAACAAATATAAAAGGTAATATATTTTAATTTAAAGGTAATTGCCCGTGATATTTTTGGAAAAGAAGTAGATTTTGTTAGAAAAATATGTTTTAACTATAAAAGGCAATCAGCTAGTTACTATTTTTATATTATTTTATTATTTATTAAATAGAGTATTAAAATAGGTTTTAAAATAAATAAGTAAGGATTGCAACTCATATATTTGGAAAATAGGGATTTTAGTGATGTTGTGTTTTAATTACATTAATTGTATTTGTTAAAAAAATACGTTCACTTGTTAAATTAGGTAAGTTTTTTTTTAAATAATTAAAAGTATTAAAATAAGTTTTAAAATATATAAGTAAGAGTTGCACTTGATATTTTTGGAAAATAGAGATTTTAGTGATAACAAATATAAAAGGTAATATATTTTAATTTAAAGGTAATTGTCCGTGATATTTTTGGAAAAGAAGTAGATTTTGTTAGAAAAAAAATGTTTTAATTATAAAAGGCAATCAGCTAGTTAATTTTTTTATATTATTTTATTATCTATTAAATAGAGTATTAAAATAGATTTTAAAATAAATAAATAAGGATTGCACCTCATATTTTTGGAAAATAAAGATTTTAGTGATAACAAATATCAAAGATATTATGTTTTAATTTAAAGGTAATTGTCGTGATATTTTTGGAAAATGAGTAGATTTTGTTAGATTTTTTATATTATTTTATTATATATTAAATAGAGTATTAAAATAGGTTTTAAAATAAATAAGTAAGGATTGCACCTCATATTTTTGGAAAACATAGATTTTAGTAATAACAAATTTAAAAGGTAAAATGTTTTAATTTAAAGATAATTGTAATGATATTTTTGGAAAAGGAGTGGATTTTTGTTAGAAAAAAAATATTTTAATTATAAAAGCCAATCATCTAGTTACTATTTTGGTAACTTGACAATAATACAATTCCATTAAAGATTTGATTTGTAGTATCTTTCGTTATCCTAAAAAGAAAGAAGTATATTTGTAGCCATGTATCCTAAATTTAAACAAATTAGATCCCACATTTCCATTTTTTTTTATTAGATTTCAATATTATTTGATTTTTATGTAGTAAAATATAGTGAAATATTAATGTAGAATAAAACTTTCCCGAATTTTGATTATATTATTAATTTATTAATTAGAAAAAGTACCGAAAACCAAAAACCGACCGTTAACCGAAAACCAAAACTTTCAATGTTTCAGCTTTAATAATATAGTATAGATTATAGATAGATTTATAATATTAGTATTTTATGCTACTAAATGGAATAGTCCGTGATATTTTTGAGGTTTTAGTTAAGAGAAATATTAGTTATGAAATATAAAAATGAATATACGTTTTGAAAAAAAAAACTAATCGGTTAGTCTTTAATAATTATAATATTATTATTTTATTTTATTAAATAGATATGTTCGTGGTATTTTTGGAAAATGAGATATTTTAGTTAGGAAAAATAGAAAAGTAGAAATTTTAGTTAGAAAGTATAAAAAAGAATATACAATTTGGCTAAAAAAGGTAATGCGTTAGTTATAACTTTATTATGTTATTTTAGTAAATGAAACTGTTTGCAATATTTTTGGAAAATGAGATGTTTTAGTTAGGAAAAATAGAAAAGATATTCTATATAATAATTTTAATATTTTATCTAACGGTTCTCATCGATTTGATCAAAAATATCTAACGGCTATGAATTAAGTGACCAGATTACAAAAACTTACCGGACTACAAAACTTTCAATGTTTCGTCTTTAATAATATAGTATAGATAGATAGATTTTAATGTTCGGTCCGTGCATGGGTTATATACTAATATTTGCTAATGAAACAAACGCCTATTGATATTACAGAATCGATCGGTGACGGGAACACATGTGGTCACTTATTACATACTAGCTTATAACCTGTGTCAAGTACGGACCGAGTATGCATAGACATTAAAATATTAGTATTAATAAATTATTAATAAAATATTATTTAAAAATGTATTTCTCGATAATTGAATTATAAAAATATATAATAAATAAATAACTATTTACTTATCTAGTTACAGACAATCGAACTGTGCGTTTATAAAGCTAAAGAAATTAAAGTAAATAAATAAATCTTGTATGATTACGTAGCTGCAAAGAATCTAACGCTCGATGAAACTATTGAATTTAAAGTAAATAAATAAATCTTGTATAATTACGTAGTTGTAAGAAATCAAACTCTGGATGAAGCTTAAGAATTTAAAATAAATAAATCTTGTATAATTATGTAGTTGCGAGAAATCTAACCCGGGTTAAGTGATAACCAAATTTGGTATAAATAAATTTTGTATAATTACGTAGTTGTAAGTAATCGAACCCCGGATGAAGCTAAAGAATTTAAAGTAAATAAATCTTGTATAATTATGTAGTTGCGAGGAATCGAACCCGGGTTAAATGATAACCAAATTTGGTACTTTGGTACTATAGTACTGCGCACCATTTTCACATTGTTTTGCTTATTAATAAAGAGTATAGATAGACCATTCCTATTGTACTAGTTTATAACCCGTGTCAAGCACGGACCGAGCATGAGTCGATATTAAAATATTAGTATTAATAAATTATTAATAAATATTATTTAAAAATGTATTTCTCGAGAATTGAATGATAAAAATATATAATAAATAAATAACTATTTAACTCGATGAAACTATTGAATTTAATGTAAATAAATAAATCTTGTATAATTACATAGTTGTAATGAATCGAATCCTGGATCAAGCTAAATAATTTAAAATAAATAAATCTTGTATAATTATGTAGTTGCGAGGAATCGAACCCGTTAAGTGATAACCAAATTTGATACTTTGGTATTTTAGTACCGCGCGTCATTTTTACATTGTTTTGATTATTAATTATTTTCTTATTTCCTTAGTGGATTCCAATTTACAACCAAGTAAGCTTTAAACTTTAAAGTCCAATTTTCCAGCTTCAATAAACTCCAAGACCCCATCCTGTTTATCAAATCCATATATTCTTAATGCATACTAGTGTCAACTAATAGTGATAGTTTTTGCTCTATATTCTTATAATCATCACATATTGTGTAGTAAATTATAGACTACTAATCTTAACTCAACACGGCAGGAACAATGTGGTCACTAAAGTTATCACATTTTTCTCGATCCTATCCTATGTTCTTATTTTCTCAATGGTTTACGACTAGCGGCGTAATAAAATCAGGAATTTGGGAGTTCAATGAAGTACCTAACAAAATGATAATTTATGATTTAAAAAATTATTCTTCTCACTTTTTTACTAGTAAAATCATTAATCAAGCCTTCAAAATTATAGAATTTGCTAGCATTTACATATGGATTTGTAACATAGCCAACCCATTCAATCATTCTTTTGACATACTACAACGGAGATACGACTTAATTAACTTCAATTTTGAAAATTTTTGTTCCGAATCCATTGCAACCGAAATTATTAACAATATTCTATAAGAAATTGTTAGTCTAAAAGGCTTAAATTTTTTTATTTCTTTTTTCATATATCCTTAGTTTTTTTTTCAGAAAAAAATTGACCCTAAATATTAGATATCTCATGCAATGACTTGTACCGCTTGCTTTCCTGCCAGCCCTGCCGGCTCATCTACAAATAATAGTATACATTGAACGTGGAAATATAATACAAGGATTATGTAAGAAAGTTGCTTAGCTTGAAAAAAACAGTTTCATGCATTTACGCCCGCATAAAACCAAAAAAGTATGTGGATATTATGAAGTCTGGCATCTTGAGTTAGTCAACGTAATTAGCAAGTTGCCCTTGCACATGTGGCTAAGAAAATAATAGAAATCACCATACATAAGACAGATACCAGAAGATGGTGGTCACTAGTAGTACTATGGAAGCACCAGTACCGTTGATCACATCTTACCCCGACCGTCGGAGAGAACTACAAGCTTTTGATGACACCAAAGCCGGGGTGAAAGGACTAGTAGACGCGGGAGTTCAGAAGGTTCCTAATATATTCGTTCATCCGCCTGATGCCTTCGACAATAACTCAAGTGACAAGTACAAGGAATTAAGTATTCCTATTATCGATCTTAAGGGCCTCGACAAAGATTTGGCAAGTCATCAAGAGATAGTAGATAAAGTGCGCTGTGCATCTGAGACTTTTGGTTTTTTTCAAGTCGTAAATCATGGGATTCCAGTGACTGTCTTAGAAGAGATGCTTCATGGGGTGCGTAGGTTCTTTGATCAAGACAGCGAAGTGAAGAAACAATTTTACACTCGTGACCATGCAAACAAAGTGGTTTATAATTCCAATTTTGATCTGTTTAGTGCAGCCGCAGCTAATTGGAGGGACACATTTTACTGCTTCATGGCTCCCACTCCTCCTCGACTAGAGGAATTGCCAGCACCGTGCAGGTATGTCAATACAAAATGATAATGTCATTACTGCTAAAGTCTGGGGTCTTTAAACGTTTCATGGTTATAATTTGCAGAGATATCCAGATGGAGTATTCGAAACAAGTAATGAAACTGGGGACTAGTTTATTTGAATTACTATCCAAGGCTCTGGGACTGGACAGTAACTACCTAAAAGATATTGAGTGTGTCAAGGGGCTTACATTTTTAGGCCATTGCTATCCCCCGTGTCCGCAGCCAGAACTAACATTAGGCGCTACCAAACACACTGATGAAAGTTTCCTTACTGTCCTTCTACAAGATCAGATTGGCGGACTCCAAATTCTTCACCAAGATCATTGGATTGATGTTCTGCCTTCTCCAGGAGCGCTTATAGTTAACATCGGAGATCTTTTACAGGCATGTTTTTCAAATTCAAATGTAGTGTACATTAAATGACTCAAGTTAGGACTATATATAGTTCATGTTTCTGATTCTTGTTGAATGATTGTTTTTCAGCTTATAACCAATGATCGGTTTAAAAGCGTGGAGCACAGAGTAGTGGCAAATCATGTTGGCCCCAGGGTATCGGTTGCATGTTTCTTTAGCACATCTCTAATGCCATCTACAAAGCTATATGGACCCATCAAAGAGTTGGTTTCAGAAGATAATCCTCCCAAGTACAGAGAAATAACTGTTCAAGATTTTGGTTCATACGCCTTCTCAAAAGGGCTTGACGGGAAATCTCGATTGCTGCACTTCAGACTCTAAACTTCGGCAACTGAGATGAAATTTCCACACCAAAAATACATAAATAAAATTCAAAGTAATTTGTGTGGGAATAATTTTATTAAAGTTGTAATAATAGTTTTATACGTAGACAGTGAGCTCTTGTGGTAAGCATAGGAGATCTTCTTCACATGTATATATAAAAACATGGTTATGCTTTCAGATATTGTAGTTGTTTATGAAATGTGGGGCTATTTTACAAATATTTCTTTGTGCATCGTGCGACTGTTCAGGTTGGGTCAAACCTAAACAAATAAGAGACTTAAAACAATTTAGAAAGGAATTATATTGCTAACATTTAGATACCAACATAAAACGTTTTGTTCAGGGACTCATAGTCCAGAACTCGCTCAAACCTCCAACATCTCATGCAAGTTCTTGCAAATACCAAAAACAAAAATGAACGGAAAACATGAAAGAGGTTTCATGTGGAAACAGAACTTTTATGTACAATTTACAAAACCAATTCATGGAACTTAGAACTCTAAGTCTATTACTACGACGTCATCTTTTAAAAAGTACTGACTATCAAGAAGACAAACATTCCCCGAGCTCGAGGTAATCTTGGTATTATTTAAAAATCATTCTGATAAGCTGAAATATTTTAGCTTACAAAAATAATTGTAGTGCCGGAAAGAAAGAGGAGCACAAGATGAAATCAAATATTTTTCCACATAGTCCAAAAGCATGTTATGTTGTGGCTTATATATTGCAGAGCCACAATCACAATGAAGATAAGGAAATGATTCCCTTTTACAATGCACCATAACAGAAATGTAGATGGACAAACTGAAACCAGTGGTCCTAATGGTCTCAGAATAACAAACAGAACAGCAAACATAAATATAAAATGCTCCAGATACTTGAATTTGCTTTTGCTCCCTCAATACTCCTCAAACTGTGGAGTGTGAAGGATTAAGAGCTCCCGGTTTGCGAAGAATAGCCTGATGTTGATTGACGGACAAAATCTTAGTCATTATATCTACAAGTTGGTCTTTAGAAGAAACTTTTGTTGGTTTGATGGCTCCTGCTTTTATGTGATCTCTCACATAATGATAGTCGATCTCGACATGTTTTGTTCTCTCATGCAATACCGGATTGGCTGCTATTGCCAGAGCAGCCTGGTTATCACACTTCAAGACTATAGGTGGTAAATTTTGCAAACCAAGATCCTTCAACAATGCAGCAAGCCATGTAACTTCACACGCAGTCAACGCCATGGCTCCATATTCGGCTTCAGCAGACGACCTGGCTATGACTGTTTCCTTCTTAGCTTTCCACGAAATGGGAGATGACCCCAGAAATATGCAATACCCCGAGGTAGACTTCCTTGTGGTTGGGCAGCTTGCCCAATCACTATCACAATATACGGTTAGATGTGCTGCAGAAGTAGAGGCCAGAAGTATGCCCTACTGTGTGGAGTCTGCAAGATACCTTAGAACCCTCTTTCCGGCTTGCATATGCACATTAGTCAGACTGTGCATGAACTAACTCAGCAATTGTACAGTGAAGACTATATCTGGACGAGTTATAGTTAAATACATGAGCTTGCCTACCAGTCGTTGGTACTTTGAAGCATCCGGCAGAAGCATTCCTTTGTCAGGAGTAAGTTTAAGTTGAGTGTCCATTGGCAGTTTTAAGGGCTTGGAATCAAGCATGCCATATTCCTTAAGCAAATCTTGAGTATACTTTGCTTGAGACATAAATATTCCAGCTGAAGTTCGATCAATCTCAATGCCCAGAAAATACCGCAGTGCTCCCAAGTCCTTCATATTGAAATTAGATGTCAGCATAGCTTTTAAATTCTGAATTTGGATGGTACTGTTGCCACAAATCAGCAAATCATCGACATAGAAAAGGCAAACAGTGATAATTTCTTGAACAATTTTGGTAAAAAAACTATAATCAACTTTGGATTGAAGGAAGTCATGTTGAATCAGTGTTGTGGAGAGTTTAGAGAACCAATTTCTGGGAAATTGCTTTAAACCGTAGATAGACTTCTTCAATTTGCAAACTAAAGAAGGTTTACCATATTGATATGCAAACGTAGGACTGATTCTGCACCCAAAATGGTTGTATCCAGGTGGCATCTTCATGTACACATCCTCTAACAAATCTCCATGCAAAAATGCGTTAGACACGTCCATTTGACAAGTTTCCGAGTTCTGTATAGCTGCAACTGCTAGCAAGGTTCAGACAGTGGTCAACTTAGCCACTGGTGCGAATGTTTGATCATAGTCAACCCCTGCCTTTTGCCTGCACCCCAAAATAACTAACCGTGCTTTATGTCGTTCCAATGTCCCATCGGGATTATACTTGGATTTATAAATCCACTTACAAGCAATGGTAGTTTTTTTTAGAGGAAGTGCAGTAACTTCCCAGATTTGATTCTGTTCCAAAGCCTCGAGTTCTAAATTCATAGCTTGTATCCAATGACCATACAACACAGCAGTTTTGAAATGAAGGGGGTCTGGATTTGTGGTCAGATTAGCTAAAAAACATTGAAATTCAGGAGCAATTTCAGTATATGCTAGGTTTGAGATGTAAGTTACATTGTTTGTAACAAAATCATTATGCCATTGGGGAGCATTGTGTGTTCTGGTACTTCTTTGTCTTGGCGGAGTAGGTGTCTGAGAACCAAGTGTAGTATAAGGTGATAAATCTGACTGTAGAGAAGGCAGTTCAGAATAAGGACCTGACACGACGCTAGGTGAATTGGGTGTGGACTTATCAACATTGTCATCACAATAAACAAAGTCATCAAAGACAACCTTATAAAGACCAGCATTTTTGGTTGGTACAGGGTTCATGTAGCTCATTTCAGTTTGGGATTGAAAAGGAAAGATGGACTCATAGAATTTAACATCTCTAGACACAAATATTTGTTTGGTTATAAGGTTTAACAATTTGTATCCCTTTTTATGTGCAGGATACCCCAACAAGACACACGGGACACCTCTCATAAAGAACTTATCTTTGTGTATATCAGGGTTACTCGCAAAAGCAAGACAACTGAATATTTTCAGATGAGCATAGTCTGGTTTTTCTTCATACAGAATTTCATAAGGTGTTTTGTTGTTGAGGACAGATGAAAGAGTTCTATTTATAAGGTGCACAGCCGTGAGAACACAATCCCCCCAATAACTCAAAGGTAATGATGCTTGAAAACGAAGAGATCTTGCCACTTCTAGTATATGACGGTGTTTATGCTCAACACGAGCATTTTGTTGAGGTCGATATGAACCTGAGGTTTGGTGTACTATTCCCTTAGCAGCAAAAAATTGTTTACAATGTGCATCATCGAATTCTAAGGCATTATCTGACCGTAGAGTTTTTATAGTATTTTTGAAGTGTGTGTGAACATATGACATAAAGGTTTCAAGAGTTTTCAATGCATCAGACCTATGTTGTAACAAATAAACCCAGGTGTGCCTAGAATAGTCATCAACGAGGGTAATAAAATACTTAAATTTACCCTTTGTGCACAATTTGTAGGGACCCCAAATATCGATGTGCACAAGATCAAACAGATGCAAGGCGTGTGAATCACTCAGAGAATATGGCAGTTTGGTGAATTTAGCTAAAAGACGTGTAATGCATACCTTTGTAGAATCATGTGGCAAATAAGAAAGCTCAGGTATGTGTTGCATGTTAGCAATTGGCATGTGTCCCAACCGATGATGCCGCAGTTCCAAAGATTGTTGATTCTGAGCTTTAGTTGAGCCAGCAATAGCAGCATTAAAGCACAAATATCTTTTATCGATTGATGAGAACCATTCTCCGGGCAAGTCCTTACTAAGATGATCAACCACATAATAAAGTTCGTTTTTTGCTTCTCCGACACCCATGAGAGTTCCAGTATCATTGTCAAGAATTAAACAATATGTAGGAAAAAAATGAGCAGCACAGTTGGAGTCCTTTATCAATTTCTGAACTGAAAGCAAATTATGCTTAAAGTGAGGAACATACAAAACTTTGTTAAGCTGGAGGCCAGTTGACAATGTGACAGTTCCATGTGAGTGATCAAAGTCTGTTGACCATTTGGAAGATTTATCTGCAGATTGTTTAAAGTAGCAGCACAATTTTTTAGATTTGATACTTGAGAAGTCATGTGGTCCGAGGCACCACTATCGATGATCCAATCTTGAGGACTGCTAGTTGCTTGAAAGCATGTAATCATTCCTGAAAAATGATCCAGTTCATCATCTGTGTTCGACTGATTAATATTTACAGCTTGTAATTGAGGAAGTAACTTCACTAGCTGTTCCAGCTGTTGTGGTGAAAAAGATGGGCTCTACATTTCTCCTGACTTCACTGCAACAGCTAATTTGAGAGAAGTTTGATTTCCATATGACCATTTTTGTGGTTTCTTGGATTGAAAAGATGAAAGTTGGGACTTGGGGTTTTTAGGGTGACATTTAGGATACCCTACTACTGTTCAGCACTTTTCTCCATTGTGTCCTCTAACACCACAAGCGGTGCAGGTAATGAATCGATCAGATTTAGCCTTAACCTGGTTACTTTTTCCAAACATAGCAATAATGCTATCATCACTCTTTTCAGTGTTTAAGATTTCCCTTTGTGCCTCTTCCTGCATCAATATAGTGCAAGCAAGTTCGACACTTGGGAGAGGAGCCATCATCAGCAATTGACTCCATTGTGAGTTATAGAGTTCATCTACACCGTTCAAAAATTGAAAAAACGTAGACTCTTCCCTACGTAACTCAATAGTTGACAACAATTTCTTTACTTCTGTTATGGGTGTTGTTATTGTTGGGTGTTATACTGAACTATTCATTTGAAGTATATAACATTGTCTATTTTATTGAGAATCTTGATTGCATATTATTAAATTGTCTGTTTATTATATATTATGGTAATCTAGTATCAAATGGGATAACAGAAGATTAGATTATCAGTGTCTATATATAATATAATAAAGGTTCACAGTCTAAGTGGTATTAGACAACCCACTGGAATGACTGAAGTACTATTTAGGAAAAGTTTATCTTGACTATTGAATAATACTTGTATACTTTGTGTATATTGAACATGATCAAAATATTAGAATTGTTCTTTTATTCTGACAGTTAAGAAAAACTAAGATTCTATGATATTATTATTGCTTAGGTTCTTAATCCGGATGTAGTGATTGACACTTGTATGCAATGCACATGCTTTGATTCATATAAGATGTAATTAATTATTAATTACAATATTATGTGTTGAGCAATGACATTGCATACAGAGTGGGATATTAATTATAGAAGGAATCCATGTCCTGATAATATTCGGGTTGATGATGTCCTCTTGAAAGCTCATAAAGATAATTATGTGAAGCCCTGCAGGCAGATTAATTTCTCACATAATTATAAGGTTGAGTGGATGATCAAGGATAAATAAGATATTAATTAAATTAATTGTCAGTGATTAATTTAATTAATGGACATGCGATATCTTAAATGTGGGGAATTTAATAAACAAATAATATAGGAGCCGAATTAAATAATAAAAGAATTGCGGTATTAGGAACGGTAGTGCTAATATTCATTCTTTAGTGGATTGAATTAATATTTAATGACATTGGGCTTGACCCGAAATGTCATTGGAAGGCCCGACCTAATTGTCCATGATCCCTACTGAAGCCTATATATATTCTCGTTCTCTTTAAAGTTGGTTACACAACAGAAATAGAAATTGAGACCTAGGCGTAGCCGCACGCAGCTAGGGTTTTGGAATTTCGAGACTTTGAAGAGAGGAAACTTTGGGAGATCGAAGGCCACACTTCGCTCAAAGGGAGTCAAGGAATTCAGTAGAAGACGGGGAATTGAATCGCTTGCGCCGTAGCGATTAAGGTTAATCTTCTTTTCGAACTCTTTAATTTATATCATAAAACGCAGCACCATGATTTATATGTTCCAACAGTTATAGTTGGAAGAATGTCCATACAATCCAACTCTTCCCACAAAGATTTCATTTGAGTATAATACTCATTTATAGGCTTATTATTTTGCCGAATTTCATACAACTCTTTGTTGAGTTTGTACTCTCTAGATCTGTTAATAATCGAAAATCATTTGTCCAAATCAATCCAAATCTCATGAGCAGTAAACATATACATAATAGACTTGCGGATAGTAGGAGAAACATTACAAGTAAACCAAGCTATTACCATATTATTGCACGTCTCCCACATCTCAGCTTTCTGATCATCATCCGTAGGCAAAGGAACAGTTCCGGTGGCGAATCCAAGCTTCCGTTTTGAAGAAAGATTTACCTCCATTGTTCTCTTCCATGCTCGGTAATCACTGGAACCTTGAAGCTTGTCTATTTGGATGGATGTAGCACTGTCAGATGGATGAAGAAACAAAGGGTTAAGCATTTCTTGAAAAGTTACTCAACCACCAGCAGCCATGTTTAAGATAAGGAATTAAAGAAAAGAACGTTTCAATATTTTGATCTAGAACTGGTAAAGAAGCAGGAATGATTCAAAATGTGTTTTTGGTCTTATCCAGATTTGCTGATACCATGATAAGCTGAAATATTTTAGCTTACAGAAATAATTGCAGTACTAGAAAGAAAGAGGAGCACAAGATGAAATCAAATATTTTTCCTTACTTAGTCCAAAAGCATGTTATGTTGTGGCTTATATATATTGCAGAGCCACAGTCACAATCAAGATAAGGAAATGATTCCCTTTTACGATGCACCATAACAGAAATGTAAATGGACAAACTGAAACTCGTGGTCCTAATGGTCCCAGAATAACAAACAGAACAGAAAACATAAATATAAAATGCTCCATATACTTGAATTTTCTTTTGTTCCCTTGATACATTCGACTGATATACTTTTTACCAAAACTAAAACATGTATTGCTCTAAAACATAAAACATGAAAGATGACGGATGCCGTGACATTGCATATTTGTCTTAGTGGATAGTGCCTGCGTACCAACGTATACTCTTTAATATATGTCCTCATCTCCCAACTACGTACTGTACCATCTAAACTTTAGTAATCACCAGATCTTGGATATCAGAACAATGGGGAAACAAGAATATGATCGACAAAGTGACTTAAAAGCTTTTGATGAGACAAAAGCTGGTGTTAAGGGACTTATAGATGCCGGCATAACAAAAATCCCTCGAATATTTGTTCATAACCAAGCTCAGCCAAACCAAAAACCATCTCCGAAACAAAGCATATCAAGTTTTCCAAGCATAGATTTCAAGAATATCGATATCGATGCAAGTTTACGTAGTAGGGTTATTGAGCAAGTTAGAGATGCTTGTGAAAACTGGGGATTTTTTCGAGTTGTTAATCATGGTGTACCAGAAAATGTGATGGATGAAATGATTGACGGAGTTCGTAAGTTTCATGAGCAAGATATTGAGCTGAAAAAGCCGTCCAATGCAATATATAACTATATGATTTTACGAAAAAGTTTTGGTACAATAGTAATTTTGATCTTTAGAGCATGTCCAATGCTAATGTCAAAATAAATATAACTATTGCTATAATATGAAACCAAAAAGAGGGATACTACAATTATAAAGCACCTGCAGCTAACCGGAGGGATACTATTTTCCGTACTATGGCTCCCGAGTGTCTGCAACCTCAAGAGATGCCTGAAGTGTGCAGGTATCTGTGAAGCTAGATTATGGTTTTGTGTTTGTTCAGATAGAAACTAATTGATCATTTCTTGTACTGTGGTTTGTACTACAATGATTCATGAGTAATAGCTAAATTGTAGAGTTTTTAGGCTAACATAGCTCATTTAGCTCTTGTTAAAATTTCAAACCCGCGTATTAATAAAAGCTAGCTAGGTCAAACACAGCTGAGTTGAATAAGTTGACGAACACGCCACTATACATGGTTTGTAAAAATAAATAAGTGCAGTTGTGCAGTGTGTGAAAAAATAGAAATTGCAGCTGAGTTGAATAAGTTGATGAACACGCCACTAATTGCAGTGTGTGAAAAAATAGAAATTGCAGAAAAAAAACAGATAGAGAAGAAAGAGAGCTGTAGCTCAGAGAGAAAGGTTGTAGCCTTGTTGTGACATAGAAAAGCTGTAGCTTTGTTTCTGTTTGAGTGAAATAATATAAGTGTGTTTGTTTTATATCCACATTATTTATACAGTATATATATAGTGTGTGTATTTGTGTTATATCAAGATCAAATAGAAGGCCCAAGCCCATACACGTTTTCAACAAGTGGTATCCGAGCCAGCATTCCGTTCGAGAAAAATGGCAAATATGGTGCAACCAAATATTCCGAAATTGACGGCCACAAATTACGGGAACTAGAGTATCCAAATGAAGGTGTTACTCGGTTCTTATGACAATTGGGATATTGTCGAAAGTGGGCTCAACGATCCCGCAGATGCAGCCGCTGAAGCAGCACTTCCGAATGCCGAGAAGACGGTGTTAAAGGAGATCCGAAAAAGGATAAAAGGGCGTTATATACAATTCAAGGTGTTGATGAATCAACCTTTGAAAAAATTTCTGATGCAAAAACGGCGAAAGAAGCGTGGGAGATTTTGGAAAAATCTTTCCAAGGTGTTGAAAAAGTTAAAAAGGTGCGGCTCCAAGTTCTACGCGGGGAGTTCGAAAATATTAAAATGAAGGCCTCAGAAAATATTGGTGAATATGTTACTCTTTTGAAAATGGTGACAAATGAGATGAAGAGAAACGGAGAAAGTCTCGATGATGTTCGGGTCATGGAAAAATTGCTCCGGTCGTTGACAAGAAAATTTGATTATGTTGTGACGTCTATCGAGGAGTCAAAAGATCTGTCCACAATTTCGGACGAGCTAGTTGGTTCACTTCAAGCGCACGAACAGCGGATGAACCAGTATGATGATACAAGCCATTTGGAAAAGGCGTTGCAAAGTAAAGTGTCCATTGGTGAAAGTTCAAGCAGTAACAGTTCTATTCGTGGAAGAGGTGGCTTTAGAGGTGGCTACCGAGGTGGACGAGGACGTGGAAGGCAGTCCTTCAACAGAAGCCAGAATACTGAAGGTTATTAACCATTTGGTCGTGGTCAAAATTTTAGAGGCCGAGGAAGAGGCGGATTTCAACGAGGTGACAAGTCTCAATATCAGTGTTACAATTGTAATAAATTTGGTCATTTCGGTTATGAGTGTAGATCACTAAAAGTGGAAGAAATGAGTCATTTTGTAGTAGCAAAAGGGGAGAAAGTTGTTGGCACTGCTATGTTCCTCACTTACAAAGGAGACGAAGAAAGCAAGAAAAATGTTTGGTATCTTGACTCCGGTGCGAGCAATCACATGACGGGTCATAAAGATTTATTTACAGGGATAAACGAGACTATCAACGGAGAAGTTACGTTTGGTGATTCTTCGAAGATTCTGGTCAAAGGCAAAGGTACAATTACAATTGTATTAAAGAATGGTGAGAAAAAGTTCATAAATGATGTTTAGTATATACCTGCTTTGAAAAGTAACATCATCAGTCTTAGCCAACTTGTGGAGAAAGGATATAATATTCAGATGCAGGATAATTCTCTTATCATCAGAAATCAGGTTTGAGAATTAATTGCAGATGTGGAGATGTCAAAGAATCGTTTGTTTACACTTGATATACAGACGAAGATGCAGAGGTGCTTAAAGTTGGTCATTAAAAATGACTCGTGGTTGTGGCATTTAAGATTTGGTCATCTTGGATTTTCTGGTTTGAAATTATTGTCAAAGACAAAGATGGTGAACGGTTTGCCAGAAATCAATGAACCAGAAAATTTGTGTGAAACATGTGTCAAGGGGAAGCAACATAGACAAAGTTTTCCTGTTGGAAAATCATGGAGAGCCAGGAGGCCATTGGAAATTGTTCACACAGATATTGCTGGTCCATTTGATATTCCATCACTTGGAGGTAACAGGTATTACCTAACATTTATTGATGATTTCAACAGGACAAGTTGGGTATATATCCGGAAAGAAAAGGCGGAGGCTCTTGACAAATTCAAGGAGTTCAAAGCATTGGCAGAAAAGTAAAGTGGCCAGTATTTGAAGATACTCAGGTCAGATAGAGGAGGCGAGTACACCTCCAACTTGTTTAAAAGTTTTTGCAGGGCACATGGAATCAATCATCAGTTGACCACTGCATACACTCCACAACAGAATGGCGTTGCAGAAAGGAAGAATCGCACTATTCTTGACATGACAAGGAGTATGGTGAAAGGAAAGCACTTGCCGAGAACTTTTTGGGCTGAAGCCGTATTATGTGCAGTTTATTTGTTGAATCGATGTCCAACAAAGAGTGTAAAATACAAAACTCCTAATGAAGCATGGAGTGGGAGTACACCATCAGTCGGAAATCTCAGAATTTTTGGGTGTATTGCATATGCACATGTTCCTGACCAGAAAAGAAAGAAGCTGGATGACAAAGGCGAAAAATGCATTTTCAGCGGATATGACAAAAGAAGCAAGGCATACAGACTCTACAATCCACTGACAAAGAAAAGTTGATGGTTTGTTTTTCCAGGTTGATGATGATGATAGTGATGACTCCAATGTTGAAGATGAGGAGAATGATGATCCAACTCCTCCACCAAGTCCAAATCAACAAACTCCTACATCGACACCATCGACTGCAGGAAGCAGAAGTTCAGGGGGAGCGCCAAGAAAAATGCGGAGTCTGGATAATATCTATGAAGCAACAAGTCCGGTACAAACAACCTTTGATTATTCCTTGTTTTATTTAATGGCTGAATGTGATCCAGTGACATTTGAAGAAGATTTTGAAGAAAGCAAATGTAACAAAGCCATGGATGAAGAAATTGGTGCAATCAAGAAGAACGATACTTGGGAGCTCACAGATTTTCCAGAAGGACACAAAGTGATTGGTGTCAAATGGGTCTACAAGACAAAGACCAATCAGGACGGTGAAGTGGAAAAGTATAAGGCGAGGCTAGTTGCTAAAGGCTACAAGTAGAGATATGGCATTGATTATGATGAGGTATTTGCTCCAGTTGCAAGAGTTGATACCATACGACTTCTTACAGCAATTGCAGCTCAGAATCAGTGGAAGATTTTTCAGATGGATGTCAAGTCAGCATTTCTCAATGGTTATCTCGAAGAAGAAGTCTATATCGAGCAACATCCAGGATATGTTCATAAAGGCCAGAAAAATAAAGTTTACAGACTGAAGAAGGCCCTGTATGGTTTGAAGCAAGTTCCGCGAGCATGGAATACACGGGTTGATGAATATTTTCAGAAAAATGGTTTTGTGAAGAGTCCGTACGAGCATGCCCTCTACACAAAAACAAATTCAGGGGGAGATATTATGATCGTGTGCTTATACGTGGACGACATGATTTTTACTGGAAGCAACCCTGATATGTTTGATGATTTTAAGAAAGTTATGACTAACAAATTTGAGATGACATATATTGGTCAAATGTCGTACTTTCTTGGAGTCGAGGTGAAGCAAAGCAAAGACGGAATTTTTATGTCACAAGAAAAATATGCGGAGCAGATTCTAAAGAAATTTAGAATGGAAGAATGCAAGCCAGTGAGCACGCCAGCAGAAGCAAACATAAAGCTCAGAATTGATTCAACGAGGGAGTCGGTAAATCCGACATTGTTTAAGAGTTTGGTTGTAAGTCTGAGGTACCTAACTTTTACTCGTCCAGATATTATGTACGTAGTTGGACTGGTAAGTAGGTACATGGAGAAGCCGAAGGAAGATCACTTCATGGCAGCTAAAAGAATTTTAAGGTACATAAAGGGAACACTTGATCATGGTTTGTTTTACACTCATTCTCAAGATTCAAAATTAGTTGGCTACTCAGATAGTGATTATGGTGGTGATTTGGATGACGGGAAAAGCACTTCTTGATATGCTTTTCATATTGGTTCAACAATATTTTCGTGGTCATCAAAGAAGCAACAGACAGTTGCTCTCTCAACCTGTGAGGCAGAATACATTGCAGCACCAGCGTACGCGTGTCAAGCTATGTGGCTAGGCTACATATTGGGCGAGTTAAATCTTGCAAAGGAAGCCCCGGTTACCATTTACGTGGATAATAAATCTGCTATTTCACTTGCGAAAAATCCAGTGTCACACAGTCGAAGCAAGCACATCAATATTAAATATCGTTTTATTCGAGAACAGGTGAGCGATAAAATCGTGGAATTGGTGCACTGCAGGACGGAAGAAAATTTAGCAGATATTTTCACAAAGCCGTTAAAGCCGGATGTATTTTAGAAAATGAAAAAGAAGCTCGGAATGCAAAATCGGGTTTGAGGGGAAGTGTTAAAATTTCAAACCCGCGTATTAATAAAAGCTATCTAGGTCAAACACAACTGAGTTGAATAAGTTGATGAACACGCCACTATACACGGTTTCTAGAAATAAATAAGTGCAGCTGTGCAGATGAAAATATGGTGGGCAGAGACGTGTGTAATAATATCTATATGCTTACATGCGGTTAAGTATTTGAATAGGTAATAAGTTCTCCAAGAAATAAGGTAGACAGCGATTTCATACGCGCTAAGGTGGCAAGATGAAAATGCAACAGGTATGTATTAACCCTGAAAATGAGGAGGACCTTGGAAATCAATAGAGTCTTCTTTGGTAGGCTAGTATTAACTGCATGTATATGTAACGGAGGACACCAGCTTGTATTTGGAGCCTATAAATAAGGCTTTCCATATGTATTCTAATTGCAGTGTGTGAAAAAATAGAAATTGCAGAAAAAAACAGATAGAGAAGAAAGAGAGCTGTAGCTCAGAGAGAAAGGCTGTAGCCTTGTTGTAACATAGAAAAGCTGTAGCTTTGTTCCTGTTTGAGTGAAATAATATAAGTGTGTTTGTTTTATATCCACATTATTTATATAGTATATATATTGTTAGTAATGAATATGATAAGTGGATTTTATATCTACTTGGAACGCTTCAAATCAGCTTAAATTGATTGTTTGTACTCAAGTACTTGGTGTTTTTAATGTGTTTTGAGTTAGAAAGTGCAGAGTTGCATTGTTGGTGGAGTTTCTGAGCTATCTTGATTATATGGTGGTAATTGAGCATCATTGTGGAAGCCATGAAGTTGCGGGACTTGAGAGCGCAAAGAAAAGTAAAAAAAATAAAGTTTTGAAGAAATCTAACAGAAACAGGAGCGCCCCCGCGCTTCAGGAGAGCGCCCCGTGCCTGAAAGTTACTATTAGAGCGCGCCCGCGCCTGAACCAAGCGCGCCAGCGCTTGCCCAATGCTGAAAAAAGCCTTTTTCTGTTCTGATATGGAAAGGTCCAGAGCCAGTCAGCAGAAGGGGCTATATAAACAATTGGTGGACGATTTCAGAGACATATATCCATATACCTACCTACATATCTCTCCACCATCAAGGAGAACAAGAAGACGGTTGATTACGAAGATCTAGTTTCATCTTATCTTTGTATTCTTCTAATTAGGCGATACTTTGGATTTTCGTAAAGTTGTTTTTCATAGACCCTATTACCAGTACTCTTTATTAGTATTCCAGACATATTTATTAACATGTTTTCATCAGAACCCACGATGATGAACGGTTCGATTATGAACTAATCGTTGTCGTGGGATTCTAACGGATTTATCTATGGATTTTAGTAGTTAATTGTTTTAAAGATTTGTATGTGATGAATTATTGATAACCTAGTTTGGTTGTGCTTATTCTTCTTGGATGCGTAGGTAACATCTAAGTTGTTTGTTAATCTCTATTGATTGCGAAAGTGGATATAGAGGTTTAGAACTTGCCATGCTAGCATAGGTTTATGTATGTTTGTCATGCATGATTTGTAGGTAATTTTAACCATCTTACCTGCCCTATATAATCTGAATGGATAACTTGCTCGTTAAACCGTTATGTTTTCAAATCTTATAGACATATAGGGTCTAAGCATAATTGGTGTCTGCTCAACTTCTATCTCTTTTGTGGATGTTTGAGTGGTTTGGTAAACGTATACTGAAAGGTAGCGTGTACTGATTTCGTGTTATCCGATTAGTTGTCACAACCGTCACATGCATTGATTAAAGACATAAGACTCTAGATGAAGTATTTAATGAAGTTAGAATCCCATATTTTATTCTCATAAGTAATTCGACAGTAAAATCATTAGTTAATTATAGTCGTGGTAATTTGCTTAGTTAAATTAGTTAATCACAACCCAAATTTGATACTTGTCTTAGCATTGAACAATTGCCATACATTGTTGCATAAGTGCATAACTGTGGTAAACTAGTCTCTGTGGGAACGAACTCTACTTATTCATATATTACTTGTGACCGCGTACACTTGCGTGATTTTGTGCGAACAAGTTTTTGGCGCCGCTGTCGGGGACTCGGTGTTATATATATAGTTATTGTGCTTGTCATCAGTGGTCGTTCAAGTTCACTGACTCGGATTATTCTCTCATCAATTTTACTTTGTCTGGTGTGTTTCAGTTACTTTAGTGAGCGTGTATGCGAACACGTTCTCAATCTCGGAAAGAAGAACTTGAATTGAATCTAGTTATGGGAGAACCAGCAGCAGAAACGAAGGCTTTGAAGGATTTTTCTCAACCGAAAATCAATGACATTCAATCTAGCATTGTCAGGCCAGCCATTGCAGCGAATACCTTTGAAATCAAGCCTGGCACTATTCAGATGGTGCAGAATTCAGTTCAGTTTGGGGGTACTCCGACGGAAGATCCTAATATGCATATTAGGGATTTCATCGAGATTTGCGACACCTTCAAGTTCAACGGAGTGTCAGAAGATGCTGTGAAATTGAGACTTTTCCCATTTTCTCTGAGGGATAAAGCTAAGGGCTGGTTGCACTCTCTACCAGCAGGTTCTATTACTACATGGGAGGATCTTGCTCAGAAGTTTCTCACTAAATTCTTTCTTATGGCTAAAACAGTTGCAATCGGGAATGCTCTTACTCAGTTTGCACAACAGTCAGGGGAAACTTTATGTGAAGCTTGGGAGCGTTACAAGGAGATGCTTAGGAAGTGTCCTCATCATGGAATGCCTGATTGGATGGTGATCAATTGTTTCTATAATGGTCTGGGAGGTCAATCACGACCAATGCTTGATGCAGCATCAGGTGGAGCTCTTTGGGCTAAAAGCTACGCGGAAGCTTACGAACTTATTGAGATGATGGCTGCTAATGAGTACCAGAATCCAACTCAGAGGTTGTCACAAGGCAAGGTAGCAGGAATTCTGAAAGTGGATGCAGTGACGGCAATAGCAGCTCAGTTAAAGTCTCTGTCTATGAAGGTTGATTCTTTGACCAACTATGGAGTTCAGCAGGTGGCTAGTGTTTGTGAGCTATGTGCAGGTGCACACGACACGACTCAATGTGCCATATCTAATGAGTCGGCGCAGTTTGTGAGAAATTTCCAGAGACCACAGTAGCCAGTGCCTAACACCTATCATCCGAATAACAGGAACCATCCGAATTTCAGTTGGAGTAAAAATCAGGGTGGCCAGCAACAATCACAACAACCGTATCAGCAATTTCAGGGACAGCAGTATGGAGCTAAGCCATTTAATCCTTCTGGTTTTCAGCAGCAGTATGCTCCAAGGCAACCATATCAACCACCAGGATTTCATCAACCATCTCATGGAAATGTTGGTCAGTCGTCCAATGAAAAATCTGAATTGGAAGAATTGAGGCTAATGTGCAAGAGCCAAGGTGTTTCAATCAAAACTCTGGAGAATCAGATTGGTCAGATTGCTAATGCGTTGTTGAATAGCCCACATGCAACTCTCCCTCTAATCCGGGCAAACGGGAGGCCAAGGAACATGTAAAAGCAGTTACCTTGCGATCTGGAAGGGTTACGAATGATCAGAACTCAGAAACAGCGCAAAACGAAGAAAATTTGAAAAGTGAACAGTACCTAGGGCGCGCCCGCACTGTTCATAGCGCGCCCGCGCTTTCCATTCTGCCAGAAGTTGAAAAAATGGAGAAAAAGCTGATCAGTTGGGGGACAATCTGGAGAAGAGTGACCATTCTACTGAGAAACCTGTTCCGAAGCAAGCTATAGAGAGCAAAGAAGTCTATCCTCCTCCGCCATTCCCTAAACGTCTTTAGAAGCAGAAGTTGGATAAGCAATTTGCTAAATTTCTGGAGGTTTTCAAGAAGTTGCATATCAATATACCTTTTGCGGAAGCTCTAGAACAAATGCCGAGCTACGCAAAGTTCATGAAGGGTATTCTATATCGGAAGTTGAAACTCGAGGAGTTGGAAACCGTCGCTCTAACAGAAAAATGTAGTGCTATTCTACAGCAGAAGTTACCTCCTAAACTCAAGGATCCAGGGAGTTTCACAATACCGTGCACTATCGGCAATCTATCTTTCAACAAGTGCTTGTGTGACTTGGGAGCTAGTATTAATCTGATGTCGTTATCTGTCTTCATGCAACTTGGACTTCCTGAACCTAAACCTACAAACATGTCCTTACAGCTAGCTGATCGGTCGATTACATATCCAAGGGGTATAGTGGAGGATGTTTTGGTTAGAGTGGATAAGCTCATTTTTCCTGTTGATTTTGTTATTCTGGACTTTGAGGAAGACAAGAAGATTCCGATTATCTTGGGAAAACCGTTCTTAGCTACAGGCTGAACTTTGATAGATGTGCAGAAAGGAGAGCTTACAATGAGGGTTCAAAATCAGAAGGTCACTTTTAACGTGTTCAAGGCAATGAAATTTCCAACTGAGGAAGAAGAGTGCTTTAAATTGGAGATGGTCGATTTTGTCGTCAATACAGAGATTGAACAACCGGTGAAGTCAGATACAATGGAGAGAGTCTTGATAGGGGATTCTGATATCGAAGACGAAGAAAGAGAAGAGCAACTTCAGTTGTTGAATGCACCTCCGTGGAAAAGAAAAATTGATGCGCCATTCGAATCTCTTGAATTAGCAGAGATGAACAATTCTCAAGAGTGACTTAACCCATCTATGGAAGAAGCTCCTACACTTGAACTCCAACCACTGTAGGATCAATTGAGGTATGGTAAAGTCTACGAGAGCAACAGGCTACATAAAGAGAAGGTTAAGGACTGGCGTGAAAGAGGGGTGGTGAAACATTCATTTGTGCCTGGTCAGCTAGTTCTGCGTTTCAAGTCTCGCTTCAGATTTTTTCCAGGAAAGAGTAAGTCGAGGTGGTCGGAGCCTATCACGGTTAAATCAGCATGGCCGCATGATGCCGTAGAGATTTTCCATAAGTTTCCGGATGAAGCGTTCAAGGTTAATGGTCAGTGGCTGAAGCATGACGTTGGTAATACGGTGAACCGTGAGTCGACGTTCACCGTTCTTGCGACTGGATGAAAACGGATTCACGTCAAGCTATTGACGTAAAACAGGCACTTCGTGGGAGGCAACCCACGCAATTGTTATAGTATTATTATGTGTGTTGAAAAAAAAAACAGAAAAAAAATTTCTGTACAGAAGGCAGAGCGCGCTCGCGCCTTCCAGGAGCGCGCCCGCGCGTGGGGCACTGTTCACAGATAAAAAAAACAAACAAAAAAAAAAGACAAAAAAGAGTTTGTGTTGTTTCCCCTTAGGATCCATCTGGGATTCAGTGTGAGGTGGATAGGTCTGGTTTTTGCGATGCTTAGTATAGGCGGCTGACTCGGCGTATAGATGCCATGCACGACATCCATCGTCGCTTTGCTCAGGATTTGACTCAGGCTTTGGGTACTGCATTCAGAGCCACTGGAGTTGATGTTGCTTGGACTGACTTTGGAGCGGATTCTGTTTATCCACCACCTGATTCTCCACCCGAGGAGGGTGGTACTGCTGATGATTAGGTATATTCTGCACTTTCCTTGTTATTACCTTCAATTAGGACATTGAATATTGTAAGTTTGGGGGTGATAATTAAGGAATAGTAGTGTTAGTGTGTGTTCATATAGGATTCATATTGCATATGTAGTTAGTTCATTCATATCTTTGCATGTTTATGTCATATAGAGCATTTTGTTTGCATATTGTTTATATATATAATGTGAGTCCATTTAGTTGCATTTGCATAGCATATTTCATGATCTCGTAGGACTTGACTGTTTCCGTTGGTGAGTTGATGTTGATGAGAATCAACACCTAGAGGGGAGGGGTGAATAGGTGTTATGACTAACAATGACCGATTTTAATTATTACCAAGTTATGTGACTGAAAAAGCAAAAAATCAGTCTGATTTTGCTGTCTGGCAGCTTACTGAGTTCACAGAATGTAAAGTGGCAGCTAGCTACGTTGTTCACAGCAGTATAGAAAATGTGCAGAAAATAAAGAACACACAGCAATTTTAGCCAGGTTCGACCCCTATCTCCTATAGGTCTACGTCCTGGTCCTTTACCAACACGGCAAAGGAATATATTATTGATCAAAGTGAATTACAACTACACAATACAATAATATATCTCCCTGAACTCCCTGTTACTGTTTGCAGCTTGCTGAAACGCCTTGTTCCTTGAACACAGCTCTCTAAGTACTATACTAAACCAAGTATAAACTCCTCTAGCTATCAAGTTCCTTGAACCCTTGTTTCCCAAGCTCACAAAACCAGCAACTACCAACTTACAAGTTGAACAATACAAAGATATAAAGATTTACAACCGAAACTATGAACTCTAATCAAGAATATATATCATATAATATATAAGAGCTCAAGTATGTAAAGATTTTGCAAATCAGCCTTTGATAGTACTTGTGTTTTCTTTAAAACGTTGTCCAACAACTAGAATGAAAACAACACAAGTATTTATATAATGAACAAATGATTTTGAATTAATCTAACAACCAACGGTCTTGACTACCAAGTCTCACGTTTTTGTTCCTTGATTAATTCAAGCCCAACGTTCATGAATCATAACGTTTAGAAACCAGAAGAATAGAGAGAATAAGAACGTCAAGAAGACACGTTCAACTGGTTTTAAAAGCCCAATAAAATAGAAGTTGTTAAAAGATAAAACGTTTATAAACAACTTCCTATAATATAGGAATTATATATATATGAAAATAAATTCGAAATTATTTGAGCCCATATATATATCCATGACTTATATAACTGATAGAGTCCTTACAAATCAGTTCCTAGAAGATTTCCTATAAAATAGGACTGAAACTCTATCTGCTGGAAGTCTTTTCAGCTTGCTGCCTGTGTACACAATTTCTCTGCCAGCTTCCTGCCTGCATAGAAAATTAGTCTGCCAGCTAGCTGCTACAACATGTTTTGTTAGAAAATACAAAGTTTTTATCTCCTGCAAAACCATGTTAGTACAACATACTTAACCCAGCTTACTGCTATATTGTTATCATCAAAATACCAGGGTTTCAATCTCCCCCTTTTTGATGATTACACGCCAATATCCAGGAGCAAAATACTCCCCCTAAAATTATGCTTCCTCTGCAAAAAGATTAGCATTCTATCCAAGCAGCTAAGCATATTTTCATGGCATCACATTAAAATTTAGCATTAGCATAAATTCATATTAAAAATTAAAAACATGTGACCCAAAGAGTAACTAAGTAACTAAAAACTCCCCCTAAATCACACATGCAATTATCCTGAATTTTCTCCCCCTTATTCATCAAAAAGGTTATTCGCATGTTATCAATAATATAAAATTCAAATAAGCATAAATTATCATGCTAAGTAAGCTAATATTACCAGAAAATTGTAGGCAGCTTGCTGTCTAGACATTGCACATGCCAATTTCCCTACGAAGAATAGAAAATCTTTCTTCGGCCAATGGCTTAGTGAAGATGTCAGCTAGCTGGTATTCTGTAGAAACAAATAGTAGCTCAATTTTTCCTTTTGCAACATTGTCTCTCAAAAAATGGTGTCGAACATCAATATGCTTCGTTCTTGAGTGATTCACTGGATTCTTTGAAATGTTTATTGTGCTTGTATTGTCACAATAAATTGGAATCTTGTTGCACTTGATGCCATAGTCCCTGAGTGTCTGAATCATCCAAAGAATTTGGGCACAGCAGCTTCCCGCAGCTAAATACTCACCTTCTGCAGTGGATAATGCAACAGAAGCTTGCTTCTTTCTTTGCCAAGACACCAAACTCTGTCCTAAAAATGCACAAACACCACTTGTACTCTTGCGATCAGTTTGACAACCTGCATAATCTGCATCACTAAACCCAACAAGATCAAAAGCATTTGTGATTGGATAAAATAAACCAAGAGTAATTGTGCTACTCAAAAATTTGAATACTCGTTTAACCGCACTCAAGTGAGACTCTTTTGGTTTAGATTGAAACCTCGCACATACACAAACATTGTACATTATATCAGGTCTAGAGGCAGTAAGATATAATAAACTACCAATCATACCTCTATACTTTCGAACATCAACATCTATACCTTGTTCATCTGCTGTCAGCTTGCTGGCAGGAGTCATTGGTGTTGATTTCGGCTTAATAGTTTCAAATCCAAATCTTTTGAGTAGATTCTTGATATACTTGGATTGATGCACATAAATACCCTCTGGAGTTTGCTTAATTTGAAGACCCAACAAATAGTTGAGCTCTCCCATCATGCTCATGTCAAACTCACTATGCATACACTTAGAAAACCACTTACACATAGCATCATTAGTAGATCCAAAAATAATATCATCCACATATATTTGTACAACTAAAATATCAGTACCATTATGTTTAGTAAATAATGTGGGATCAATTTTACCTCGAATGAATCCATTTTTGATCAAAAACTTACTTAACCTTTCGTACCATGATCTAGGAGCTTGCCGCAATCCATATAATGCCTTCTTCAACTTGAAAACATAATTTGGAAATTGCTCATTCTCAAAACCAGGGGGTTGCTTGACATAAACTTCTTCCTTTAAGAATCCATTAAGAAATGCACTTTTCACGTCCATTTGATGTAGCTTGATCTTCTTGAAGCACGCAAATGAAAGTAGCATCCGTATTGATTCAAGCCTTGCAACCGGGGCATAAGTTTCCTCAAAATCTATTCCTTCTTGTTGATTGTATCCTTGTGCAACTAGTCTTGCTTTGTTTCGAGTAACCGTACCAAATTCATCAACTTTGTTCTTGAAGACCCATTTAGTACCAATGATTGAAGCATCTTTAGGTGGCTCCACAAGTTCCCAAACATCACATCTTTCAAATTGATTGAGTTCTTCTTGCATTGCCATGATCCAATTCTCATCTTGAAGTGCTTCTTTAACATTCTTTGGTTCCTCTTGAGCTAGAAAGGCTGCAAATGCACAAAAGTTGGCTTGACCTTTCCTTGTCTTGATTCCTTCTGATTTATCACCAATGATCAACTCTGGAGGATGGTTCTTCACTGTTCTTGTTGACTTTGGCAATGAATGTTGAGCTATGACTTCCTCATGTACTCGAATTCGCTTGGATGGAGGAGAAGCTTCACCACCTTCATAGATAGGCATCTTTTCTTGTGATCTCTGACCTCTTGGACCTTCCAAGGTGAGCTTTGACAACTGAACAATAGTTTCATCTACTGGAGAAGAGGTTTCAGTTGGCTTTTCAGCTTCTGTAGTTGTCTCAGGCTGGTTGGCAGCTTGCTGCGATACAGTATTTGTCACTGGCAGCTGGCTGTCATCACCTGCACCTGCAATATCTTCCTCATCTCTTGACAGATCAACATTAGACTCTTGAAATGAAACATCTATAGACTCTTCAACAATATGTTTAGATGTATTATACACTCTATAAGCACGACTTGTTAAAGAATAACCCAAAAATATTGCTTCATAAGATTTAGCATCGAATTTACCAACTCGATCAATAGTTTTAAGCACAAAGCACCTGGAGCCAAATACTTTGAAATATCCAATGTTTGACTTCTTATTCTTCAGCAATTCATATGGAGTTTTTTTTAAGAATAGGCCTGATAAGCACTCTGTTCAGAACGTAGCTTGCTGTGTTGACTGCTTCTGCCCAGAAACTCCTTGGCAGCTTGCTCTCTTGCAGCAAATACCTTGCAGTTTCTTGCAAAGAGCTGGGTTTGTATCAACAGTAGATAAACATCAGCCTACTTCCTGCATCTCAAAGTCCAACATATATATATTTCCTTCCCTTCTAGCAACTAGGGGGACTTTGTTAGTGCCAACATTAATAGTACATTTCTCTTTATCAAAAACAACAGTATGTCCATCATCATATAACTGACTTATACTAAGAAAATTATATTTAAGACCTTGAACATATTGTACTTTATCAATAGAAATGTTACTATTACCAATTGTTCCTTTTCCAAGAATGCGGAGTGTTTTGCTATCACCAATTGTAACACTACCACCCTTTTTCATCTTGAGGCTAAGGAACTGAGATTTATCACCACACATATGTCTTGTACATCCACTATCCAATATCCATTGATTTGCATTGACTTTGACCACAAGACATACCTACAAAACAAAGAGCAAACAACTCAACGTTTTGGTACCCAAATTTTGTTGGGTCCAGTATGGTTAGATGATAAAACATAAAGAACATTCAATTCAGATTTCTTGATCCACATTTGGACCACTTTGGATGCTCGATTTCCTGTTCTCCTTGTTCTGGTAGCTTGCTGCCCAGAAGCAGTCTGTCTGTTCCAGCTTGCTGGCTTAGTGTTCTCTGTCGGGCAGTGGTGTGACAAATGACCTTTATTTCCACATTTGTAGCAAATTTTCCACGACATAGCATAATTATATGGTATACCCTGTTTGCCTTCATATTGAAAAGCCTTGGTCTTTGATGTAGAAGCCATTCCAAGTCCTTCTTTATCCATAGGAACCTTTGTTTGTTTCATGATAGTCTTTAATACTTCCTCTCCTTGAACAAATTTTCCCATGCCTTTCTCAAGTTTTGCAACTTCAGCTTCCAATTCTTTTATCTTCTCCGCTTGTTGAGTAGCTTCAATTGAGATGGATTCTCTGATTTTGAAAGTTTCAAGACATACATCTCTTGCTTCAATTTCTGCACGCAGCTCGCTGAGTTCCTTCATCAATGTATCATTTCTTTTGAGAAGTAATTTGTTGAACCCCTCAAGTTGTGTTAGCTTTCCCTTGAGATCAGAAATGAGATCTTCATGATTGCTTGATGGAGTCTTTTCAGCCATAAGATCAGAAATGATCTTTCGAAGAGAAGCATTTTTCTTTTCAAGCTCATTGTTCTCATTCTTTAATTCCATGAACTCTACAATAGATATATTACTATGTTCCTGCATGGTTAGTGATTCCAATATAATATTTTTAGAAGATATGTTAAACTGAAATGAGTTTACCGCACTAGATTCAACATCGGAGTCCGAATGTGATACATCACTATTTACAAGGACTTCTTCGGTGTTTCCTCGAACCATATCATCATCAATGCCAACCAATGCAATATTTAGCATATCTTCGCTTGAGTCTTCATTGGAATTAAATTCCTCTTCACTCCAAGTGATTTGAGCCTTTGCTTTGTTTTCGTCTCTTGAGGCAGCTTGCTGTTTTGACTTGAAACATTCTTCTTCTGATTTTGTTGTAGCTTTATAATGCATTTTTAAGGTATCCCATATATCCTTTGCTGTGCTACATGAAGAAACCTTGTCAAAATCTGAATTTGAAAGACCACATATTAGTGTGTACCTTGCTCTTCCATCATAGCTTGTTTTCATCAATTCTGTCTCGGTAAGATCATCAACATCTTTTGGCTTGCCATTATTATCCAAAAAAATGAATGGACCGTCCTTAACAACTCTCCACTCAAATGGATTTCTGCTCAAGAACACCTTCATCTTTAGTCTCCATAAATCATAATTTTCTGCCCCATTGAGAAGTGGTGGCGTGTTTAATGATTCTCCTTCTACATAAAAGTGTGCCATAGGATATGTACTTTCCTGTTACAGAAATGTTAGTACACCAAAGCTCTGATACCAATTGAGAATCAACACCTAGAGGGGAGGGGTGAATAGGTGTTATGACTAACAATGACCGATTTTAATTATTACCAAGTTATGTGACTGAAAAAGCAAAAAATCAGTCTGATTTTGCTGTCTGGCAGCTTACTGAGTTCACAGAATGTAAAGTGGCAGCTAGCTACGTTGTTCACAGCAGTATAGAAAATGTGCAGAAAATAAAGAACACACAGCAATTTTAGCCAGGTTCGACCCCTATCTCCTATAGGTCTACGTCCTGGTCCTTTACCAACACGGCAAAGGAATATATTATTGATCAAAGTGAATTACAACTACACAATACAATAATATATCTCCCTGAACTCCCTGTTACTGTTTGCAGCTTGCTGAAACGCCTTGTTCCTTGAACACAGCTCTCTAAGTACTATACTAAACCAAGTATAAACTCCTCTAGCTATCAAGTTCCTTGAACCCTTGTTTCCCAAGCTCACAAAACCAGCAACTACCAACTTACAAGTTGAACAATACAAAGATATAAAGATTTACAACCGAAACTATGAACTCTAATCAAGAATATATATCATATAATATATAAGAGCTCAAGTATGTAAAGATTTTGCAAATCAGCCTTTGATAGTACTTGTGTTTTCTTTAAAACGTTGTCCAACAACTAGAATGAAAACAACACAAGTATTTATATAATGAACAAATGATTTTGAATTAATCTAACAACCAACGGTCTTGACTACCAAGTCTCACGTTTTTGTTCCTTGATTAATTCAAGCCCAACGTTCATGAATCATAACGTTTAGAAACCAGAAGAATAGAGAGAATAAGAACGTCAAGAAGACACGTTCAACTGGTTTTAAAAGCCCAATAAAATAGAAGTTGTTAAAAGATAAAACGTTTATAAACAACTTCCTATAATATAGGAATTATATATATATGAAAATAAATTCGAAATTATTTGAGCCCATATATATATCCATGACTTATATAACTGATAGAGTCCTTACAAATCAGTTCCTAGAAGATTTCCTATAAAATAGGACTGAAACTCTATCTGCTGGAAGTCTTTTCAGCTTGCTGCCTGTGTACACAATTTCTCTGCCAGCTTCCTGCCTGCATAGAAAATTAGTCTGCCAGCTAGCTGCTACAACATGTTTTGTTAGAAAATACAAAGTTTTTATCTCCTGCAAAACCATGTTAGTACAACATACTTAACCCAGCTTACTGCTATATTGTTATCATCAAAATACCAGGGTTTCAGTTGATTGGAGTGTGGTTATGATGAATAGAGGGTTGATGTAATAACCCCAAATTTTGGACTTAGTTAAAAAAAAAAAATTGATGAATAGTAAAATTGCCCCTGATGAATAGTAAATTTGCTGATGGAAAATTTTCAGACCACACTATGTGGATGATATGGAATGAACGTTTCGAGGTTATATGATTGATGTGTAGGAAGAATAAAAGAATGTAAACGCCATCAGAATCAGGCTATTCCAACTTTAAATTTTGATCACTATTCATCGGACAATCAAAGATTTATTGATTTGATCGTTTTGAGAATATAATCCCAGAGCAAAGAGAATGCAAACGAGTTCAAGAACCACTACGCCATAAATGGCCTTTTACAACATCTGGGTAGGGGTGTTACCCTGTTGCATGTTACCTTAGCTATGAAATTTTGGACCTATTACAACATCGTAGTTTTGGTGTTACCATATCCATAAACCCATGTTACCTTAGCTATAAAAAGGTGTTGTAACTGAGTAACACAGTGAGGGTGTTACCTTAGAGTATTAATTTTGAATTTTTTATTTAAAATTAATAATTCAATAATTATTTCACTTTAAAAGTAATTAATTTTTAAAAAATCATTGAATAATAAAAGTAATATTTTTATAAAATTAATATTTTTATAAAAGTAATATTCTGTGAAATAAATGATTTATTTATATTTTATAAAATGTTTTTAATCACTTTATATCAGAAAAGGTTTAAAAAAAAATCAAAATCATTAAATTTTGATTAAAACCAATAAAAAATCTATTAGAGAAAGTAATAGCTTGCAAAACTAATTTTAACAATAGATTTAAAAATAGATTGTAAGAGTGAAATAATTAAAATAATAAATTTAATAGTTATACTTTAATACCTAACATATTAGAATAAATTTGTATATTTTTGTTTAAAAAAAGAAAAAAGAAAATACAGTTGTTACTTGTGAGCGGGCAAATGAAATTGGGGAAATAATACTGAGCGGCAAACGAAATATTTTGTCAACCACCGGGGGGGAATTGGGGAAAAAATTAGGTCTCTCTCCGTCTCTCTCTCATTCTCACTCTCTCATTTTCTCATTCTCATTTTCACTCTCTCACCTTTCTTTTTCTTCCTCTCTTGTTTGCTTGTCTCACTCTCTCGTTCTCTGTCTATCAAATTAAATTAGGGTTGGTGCTAATTAATCGAAACTTGGTGGATGGATTCAATTGGTGTTAATTTCTGGACTTTTTAGGTGTGAAGGAGGCGGTTCAAACAGATTAGGGCCATATTGTCAGATTGGTTCAAGTCGAATAATCTTCTTTTATGTCCGCGTTAAGGCCTGATGGAATCGGGGGGCAAGTTCTCCCAATTGAAGACATGAATATCAGCGACAACGAGGACAGAAGGGAGAAACCGGCTGAGGACTTGGTCCCAATTCCCTTAGTCCCGGGTGAACCAGAGAAGGTGACTTATATTGGGGCACTACTGCCCGAACCATTGAAGAGCAAACTCACGTCTTTTCTTCAAGAAAACAATGACGTTTTTGCTTGGACAGCAGCCGACATGCCAGGGATTGATCCCCAATTGATATCTCACAAATTGAATGTGGATCCAGAAAGGAAGATAGTGAAACAAAAGAAAAGAAATTTTGCTCCAGAGAGGCTTGAAGCCATTAAGCAAGAAGTGAATAAGCTTTTGGAAGCTGGGTTCATTGAGGAAATCCAATTCCCAGAATGGTTAGCTAACCCCGTGATGGTCAAAAAAACTAACGGGAAGTGGAGGATGTGCGTCGACTTCACCGACTTAAATGATGCATGTCCTAAGGATTGTTTTCCCTTACCAAGGATTGATGCTCTAATAGATGCCACTGCTGGGCATGAGATGCTAAGCTTCATGGATGGTTTTAGTGGATATAATCAAATCAAGATGCACAAAGATGACGTCGCCAAGGTATCATTCATCACTGACTTTGGTGTTTTCTGTTTCTTAGTCATGGCTTTTGGGCTTAAGAATGCAGGAGCGACCTATCAAAGGTTGGTAAACAAAATCTTTGAGCACCTAATTGGAAAAACCATGGAGGTCTACGTGGATGACATGTTAGTCAAAAGCCTCGATAAGGCCGATCACATTAAGCACCTCCGAGAGGCATTCGAAGTGCTAAGGCACCACAAGATGATGTTGAATCCAGCTAAGTGTGCCTTTGGTGTAGGCTCGGGAAAGTTCTTAGGCCTGATGGTTTCCAAGAGAGGAATCGAGGCTAATCCCGACAAAATCAAAGCGATCCTAGACATGGAACCACCAAGGACTGTCAAAGATGTCCAGAAATTAACGGGAAGAGTGGCAGCATTGGGGAGATTCATCTCCAAGTCAGGAGAGAAGTGTTTACCCTTCTTCAAAGCACTCAAAAAAGTGAAAATTTTTGAATGGGCAACTGAAAGCCAAGAGGCCTTTGAGGCCCTGAAGAAATACATGGCTGAGGCACCACTATTGGCAAAACCCAAGCCAGGGGAAACTCTCTACTTGTACTTGGCAGTTTCTAACATAGCCCTTGGAGCTGTATTGATAAAGGAAGAATTGAAAGTGCAGAAGCCCGTCTACTATGTGAGTAAGATTCTTCATGGGGCAGAAATAAACTACTCAACGATTAAGAAGTTTGCCTTAGCCTTGATAATGGCCTCAAGAAAGCTACGCCCGTACTTCCAGGCTCACAAGATAGAGGTCTTGACTGATCAACCTCTAAGAAACATCTTGCATAGCCCTCAAGTTAGTGGAAGATTGATCAAATGGGCTATTGAATTGGGCGAATTTGACATCAAGTATAAGCCTCGAACGGCCATAAAAGCTCAGGCACTTGCTGACTTCATGGTTGAATGTACCATTGACAACCAAGAAGTCGGGGGGCAGGAAGTAATAGTGGAAGATAAGAAAGATCAAGAAATGGACTTCAAAGAATATTGGGTGCTCTATTTTGATGGAGCATCAAAAACAAAATCAAGTGGAGCTGGTTTAGTGCTACAAAGTCCTGATGGATTCCTCATTGAGTATGCACTAAAACTTGACTTCCCAACGACAAACAATGAGGCTGAGTATGAAGCTCTGATAGCTGGCTTAGGGCTGGCTGGAGCCTTAAGGGTCAAAACTCTGAAAGTATGTGGAGACTCGAGGCTAGTGGTTTCCCAAGTAAATGGGGAATTTGAGGCCAGAGATGAAGTCATGGTCAAGTACTTGAAACTTGTCAAGGCCATCATGACTCAGTTCGACGAATGCTATGTAGAGCACATTCCAAGGGAAGAAAACATAAAGGCTGATGCCCTGTCTAAGTTTGCTTCTTCTGAAATTGAAAAACTATGCAGGGAGTGTATACTTCCAAGTCTTGAAGACCCCAAGCATCAACGGAAAGTTGGTAGCACCCATTGATGTTGGCAGCTGTTGGATGGATCCCATCAAAGCTCATCTGGAAACTGGGTGGCTACCCAACGATACTTCAGAAGCACGAAAGCTATACGTCAGAGCACTAAGGTATACCCTGATCGAGGGGCTCCTATACAAGAAGTCTTTCATCATTCCATATCTGAAATGTTTGAGACCCCAAGAGGCAGAATTGGCCCTAAAGGAAGTGCATGAAGGAATCTGTGGGCAACACTTGGGGGGCAGAGCCCTTGCTCATAAAGTCACCCGTCTAGGTTTCTATTGGTCAAGCATACTTGCTGTAATAACCCGAATTTTTGGTAGAATTAAAACTTTTCTTATTATGATTAAGTGCATCAGTGAATAGTGAATTTGGTGGATGAATAGTGATTTTGAGGATTAACAAAGTTTTTCATGCCACCTATGTACGAGACGTAGTGTGGATATTCTGAAGTCATATTAGTGATCTACGAAGTAAATAAGTGAATGCAAAGACGATCGGAATTCAGAAATTCCGAATTTTATTTTGGTGTAGTATTTGACCGGGCAGTGAATTATATATTATTATATTCAAGAAATGAGATATTAAAATTGAGGATTTGAGGATTTAATATTTTGGAATTTTATTATTTTATTAAAGTCGATTTAAGAATCCGATTGTTGAAGTGAATAGTGAATAGTTACTATTCACTGCGAGAATCGCGTAAAGTTTTACTCGCTCTTTTTGGAAAATATTTCGAATCGTTTCAAGAGGAACAAGGCAATATTTACAGGATTAAATATAGACATGGAAGTAACATGTAACAAGATTAGTTCGAGGGATGCAACATTTGGAGCATCCATGTGAAAGGAAACGAACCAGTAAAGCAAAGCAGTCAAGCCACTTGCCCACCACTCTTGCATGTGTGACAAGTGTCAAGAGGACAATACACCAAGCTATGACTCACCATTTTTGTCTCTAAAAATCAGCATTTCCATTAATTGAACAAGGCAAGAAAAATCAAGAAACTCTCCCCCATTTTCCAGATTTTCGGCTCAGCTTGCACAAGGAGGAGAGAAAAATTCATAACTCCAAAACTACTTGTCCTAAAATCACCAAATTTTAACCATAGCTTCTCCACTCCAGGGAAAACATCCTATCAAAATTTCATGGCCAACAAAGGAGTGTAGCCTAGTCAAATCCCTTCCCCAAGTTGGAGAACCCAAACTGTGCAGTTTGTGTCCAGCGGAAAGATGGGACTCAAAACCCTAGCTAGGAAGCTTTAAATGTGGCGATCTATAGCTCAAAAGAAAGCTTATGAAGAGTACAAGGTCTGGTAAAAATCTTAGAACCAAACTCTTGTTTTTCGATTTTATATGGATTTTACAAAGTGATGATGAATAGTAACTTTTCATGATTCTTGATTTTGTTTCTTAAGGATTAAGCTTGATAAGGTTTGTTCAAAGCTCAAGGAAGGATTATAAACCATTGTTAGTGTATATGAAGCACCAAGGAAGGTATAAAAACCCCTGCCCCTTTTTGTTTATATGAGTTTTGAAGTGGTTTTGATGTTTATGTAAGGTTAAGATCATGATTAAGTAATTATATGAATTGTTGGTTGAGTTTGGAGGATGGGTTATGAATTTGTTTTGATTATTCATGGAGGATTTGACTGAGTGGAGGGTGTATAAGGTGGATGGTGAGTTTGGGATTAATTGGTATTGATTTGGTTGTGTTTTGGAAATGGAAAACGTTACGATTATAGCCGTCGTAATGCCCATTTGATTTAAGGTTGTTTTGAGCAAGAATTACGAACTGTTCTTGGAATATTTTTTAGCAGAACTGACCAGGAGCCTGTAGGTCTTGTTTAAAGGTTTGTTTGGGTATAAAGATCATGCCTATACGATTTACGGTTTAGGAGAAAAGTGAGTTTTAGTAAACGCCGTTCGGAAGAATGACTCATCTCTGTCCAGCAACTTTGAGGCTATATTTGGACCACTTCAGAGCCGTATTAAAATGTGAAATTTTGAGGAATACTACTAGAGACAGTTAGGAAGGCTCACGAAAAAGATTCGTATTAAAAAGATTATTTTTCGATTTTATAAAAATGTTTTAGTCGAGGTCGCGCAAGTGAAAACCACTAAGAACATGACTTAGAAACCAATGTTGTAAATGATTAGGTATAACTTGTATTCGAGGATCGATTTCGGACTAAACCTACGACTTAAGAAATTGTCGATTAACATGGACTTAGTATGAGCCTATAACGAGCTAGTAATGCCTTGGTTGTGTTTCGTTTACGTGTTTAAGCATTGAGCAAGTGGATTATCCAGGGGATTAATCGTACGTTTTCTTTGACTTTGTCTAGATTATCCGGCATCGTCGCGAACCCCTATCACTTCTCGAGCATCAGGCAAGTTTACTAAACCTTACTCTATTATTCAGAGTATGTATATTTTCCTATGTTCAATACTTGTGTATTCCCAATTTATATACCAAATCTTTGTTGCAAGTATTGTGGCAAGTTTTCTAAATCTATACTTTGAAGTATTGATTATATATTACTGTTTTTGCCATGTGTGGAGTTATACAGTTTTGCGATACATGTTATATATTGTATAAAATAGAGTTTGATTTTGGTTTATATATGAGCTTTGAGATAAAGTAGTTATAAACCGGTGTACCTTGTAGCTCTATAGATAAGAGCAGGTTTATTGTTTCGACTCTAGACCGGGAGTCGATATTTTGAGATATGTAGATAGTCGTGGAAACCCGGAGGGATTCCATCGGCAGAATACTATGTGTTTTGAGGAACGTTATTTGAGTATTATCTCGGTCGAGAAATACTATTTGAATACTATTTCAGTTATAGATGCAAATGAGAAGTATACATGTGTTATTGCATACTTGTCTTCGAATTGCTATGTATAGCAATACTTGAGGTTATGACTTGAAGTTGGGGCTTATGAGTTAGATATGGGATATCAGTTATAAGCCAGTATTCTTATATATGCCCTAGGATAAGGGCGTGTGATTTTCATTAAGGATCAGAAGTGATTGTATTTCTGTATATGCTAAAGATTATTTTTCCGATAAAGACATCGGGTGACTGTTATTTGAGATTTATTAATTAATGAATGTTATTTATGTATATTCATTTGAGGCTTACTTGTTCGAGGGTTAATTATGTATTTAATGAACATTATTTATGTATATTCATTTGAGGACTATTGACTTTAAGAATATTATTGTGAATATTCATTCGAGGATTATTTATTTATTTAATGAATATTAGTTTTGAATATTCATTCGAGGATTATTTATTTATTTAATGAATATTAGTTTTGAATATTCATTCGAGGATTATTTATTTATTTAATGAATATTAGTTTTGAATATTCATTCGAGGATTAATTATTTATTTAATGAATATTGCTTTTGAATATTCATTTGAGGCTTATTTATTTAATGAATATTATTTCCTAATATTCATTTGAGGTTTATTTATTTAATGAATATTATTTTAGAATATTCATTTAAGAGTTATTTATTTAATGAATATTACCTTTGAATATTCATTTAATCTATATTTACTTAATGAATATTATTTTCGAATATTCATTTAATCAGTATTTACTTAAGGAATATTATTCCGAATATTCATCTAAGCTTTACTTACTTAATCAATGTCATTGATTATTTTTAAAATCAAAAGAGGTTCCCAAAACAATGTTTTCCATTTAAATCCGTCTTTTAAGAAGATTCAAATGCTTGCTCAACTATCAAAAATACGGGAAACTTGATTTAAGTGACTACTACTCTTTTTAAACTCTCAATTCAAAAAACTGTCAAGGGACAGATATTTTCTTGGAGCAATTTAATTGCTGCCAGTCTAATGTTGTGTTACCACCTCAATGATCGAGGGGTAAATTCATGGAACAAGTCGATATCCATTAACAAGCATAGCTTGGGAAATATTGGAGAATCTTCCTTTCCAACCTAGATATAACTACTTAGTGGAGTCGTATCAACAAGTGTTACACTTGGGGAAAGGAGGACGATCTTTACGTTTCAGAGTCATGGATTTCATCTGAACTAGGAGTGGTGTAAGTGGTCAAGTTGCGTGGGCCCATCCAACTTTTATATTGCCCCAAATGGGCCGGGAGGTCATAGTAAGGCGGTAGACAATGTCAGGCCGTCGTGATACTTCCATCTACATGTAGAAAACTATTTGAGCGGTGCGACCTGCTACTGATCATAGTAAGGTTAGGCACAGCGGACGCGGTAGCAACTCCAGTATTAGTTCATCATCCAATTTGGATATTTCCTGCAACATGTATTGGGGTGAAGAACCAATCATGTTGGTAGGGGGTCGAAAAGTGTTTGGAAATGAAGTGACAATAAATTCATGCAACTTCATCTTTTATTTATGAGTTATGACTCTGTGGATACCTTACATAACATGAGTTATGGTAAGGGAGTTGTTTATACTGAATCACCTTATAACTTCATCTTTTAAGTTATATGTTGATATTCTGCATATATAGCAGATATTTTTCGGAAAGGTTATATTTGGTTTACTTTGAAACCTCATCGTTTATACTAGAACTTTGTTCATAATATAGCCAAAGTTTGCAGAAATATTATGAAATTGATATTTGAAATACAACAATGGTATTATTTTTGGGATTACATTCCGATAAGGATGTAATTTAAGTATCGAGATATTTTGACAAATTATTGTCTTATACCCGCTTTATTTCTGGGTTGAATTAAAGGCAGAATTATGCCATACTTTCATTTCCTTGCTGAGCTATCGCTCACTCTTGCTATTGTTTTATATATATTATATAGCAGCGAAGCAGGATGCCAATGGGACGGCACATACCCCGCAAGGCGTTTTCATAAACAGTTTCTAGCAGTGATCCCGAGAGTAGTACGAACCAATCGAATCAGGCTACAGCTTTCGGTATTCGACTTATGTATATACATGAATGGTATGAGAGGATTGTGAGCATCAGAAGGCTAAGTTGGTAATGTAACCTTACTTAGAAATTGTATCAGTGACAGATTCAAAGACATTTGGGTATTGTAATAAAGATTATTTATTCCGCAGTTGTTGTATTGTGTCGTTTCTGAGACTCTAACCTGTGTGTGTGTGTGTGAGACGTATGTTGTGGGGTCATGAGCAGGTGAATTATGAATGGTGTGAGTAATACAGGTAAGGCAAGGAGTACATGGATCGTGACTACCCTAAATCCCTGACCCCGGATTTGGGGCTGTTACAGAAATGGTATCAGAGCGTTAGGTTACAGTACTCAGAAACGATAGGAGATCGAGTCTTACAATACCCTTAAGAATGATAAGAACATCTAGAGCCCAAATTGAGTTCGTAGTCGGGTTAGAGGACATGACCCTGACTGTTTAAGATGAAGCCCGAGATGGGACTTCTTCTGGGAAACCGTACTTAGGACTTCATGATTAGTCACCTCGATTCGTATGAGTTATAGATTGATGGGATTCTGAGATACCAGACCCCGAGGCCTTCGAGTAGGCAATTGATGATGCGTTCCTTGAAATGGACGGAGACCCGATAAAGGAAGATCCATAGGAGGATCTAGAGGAAGACCCCATAGTGGGCCAAGGAAAGAATCTTGTAGAGAACGTGTTGATTGATAAAGATGTAGTATGTTACTTGAGGTCGTATAATAAAGACCGGACGAACCTTCAGAGGATAAATAAGTGACGAGACGAGAGTCTAAGGATCGTTCATGATTTATCAAGAGATATGACAAAGAAAATGGAGTAGAGTCTCCAAAGCAGAAGAGGTAGAGGCAGTATAGCCAGTATCAGTGGATTGATTCGACTCGAACGAAACCTGTTACTCGTAGTCAGTTATAGTTGCCCATAAGGAGGCAGCATACGTAAGAACCAAGATGTTCAGATTTTCACGAACGATTAAGGGTACTTAGTTGCCTAGAATAGTGAAAGGTATTTCTTTGGCTATGAGGTTTCAATCCCCCACGACCAGCGATTCCATTGGAAATAGTGTCTATTACATCATTGAGGGATTTTATTATCTCAAGGAAAATTTTGGGTATAAAGATGATTGAAATAGAGACCGAATTTAAGTTTGTAGTTTGTAACGATCCTCCGGAGTACCGCCCAGTCGACATGTGGAATTGTCATTGCTATGGGCGACAACGGTATCGAAGTCTTCTTATAGAACAGAACGCTTACTTGAGATGTTTGCGCCTAGTCGAATAGAATTCCCTGCGATTGCAAAGGTCGATGGTTGGATCCTTAGCGACTATTATAAGTCGGCAATGACGTAAGTATCAAACACCTTAGGGCGCGTGGAAAAGAAAAGCTTTGGAATTGAACGATTATCCATTAGAGGAGCCGACATAAAAGGCATCCGTAGAGACCTTGGTAGTACCCTCCCCCTTTGCAGATTATGTGGGATATTTCCCCAATCTATGATCTATCTTGACCTCTTTCCAAGAAAGAATTCTGATAAAGGGTATATTCCCTCTTTGAAGTTATTTTATAACACTTGTGCTAAACCATATTCAGTTTCACTAGTGCCAGAGGCTGTCACAATGCCTGCTTTCAGGTTTTCGAAGCCCTGATGTTATTTAAGCTTTCACTTTTCTTCGAATAATGAATGACCCTATGGTGATACCTCACCACTTGTTTGTTAAAGTACCAATATCTTTTTGGTTATTCTTTTCCTTGTATTTTCTTTAGAAACCGCACCTTTGGAATCTGTTCAATTTTAATCTGAGGTGTTCCTTTGAGAAATATTGTCGAAAGACGATAATCATTAAATTGATCTCGAATTGCTTTCGTACTTTTCAACTTCCACTGAGACGAACAACCCTATACTTATAGGGGCTACAAGGACTATCTGTCTATGTGATAGAAGTCGGATGGGACGCCATCACTTGTAAGTTGTGAAATACAAGAAGGCTAATTACCTTTAGTAATGTCTCAATCGAGGCACGCAACGTTGAGTTCTTACGATCATGTTGATCTCTCGGTAAATTCTCTTACCTCCAATAAGGTTACCTTAAAACTCATAACCTTATGATCACCAGTGTGTGACGTTTTCCTTGATATGGGAGCTGTCTTTTCAAGGCCCCATGAATTTTGGTTATCCTCATTGAATTCTAAGGGGAGGCGAACCAGGTCAAATAAGTCAAAATTCGCTGATAGGAATTAGATTCGCAACGAAATCGCCTATGACAGGAGCGAATCCCTAAGACGAATAGAATGTTAATGACATATCAATGAATTGGTTTATTCTCCCAAGGATATTATGATAATGGAAAGGGGATCAAGTGATATATGTGAAAGGAATAGTGATGTGTCGTGTACTCCAGTGACAACGGTGTTAGATAGATGCCATATAGTGGAATTGAGATTTTGGAGGAGTTGTTTACGAATGGACACTACCTCTGGGTTAGCAAGATAAGTACTGGCGATAGAGTCAGAGGGAGCTGGTATTGTGACTTGGGAGAAGTTGACATTATAATAAGGACGGGTGGGTTGACACCCAATGGAGTCCAGATTGATTGCAAGGGGGAGAGAGTAATAATTAAAGGATGGAGGCAGATTTAGAGATTCTTGAATATAGTTCAGACTAAGAAACTATTACGTCAGAAATACGAGGCTTAATTAGCTCTTATGGTGGACGCCAAGAAAAGAGATACCAAGTAAAAAGGGAACTACAATGGTTTTGGGAGATTGTACAAGGTTTTAATGAGCTACCAGATATCGATTTGGATGACATGAGAATGAATACCGAGTATTCCGAGTATAGTGGGAATGAAAGAGTTAGAGACTCAGTTATAAGAATTGTTGTATAAGGGTATGATAAGGCCCAGTGTATCACCATGGGAAACCCCGGTGTTGTTCGTAAGAGAGAAAGATGTTAGCACAAGATTATGCATCGAACCTCGAGAGTTGAATGAGTTCGACCTGGAGGATAGGTACCCTTGTAAATGATTGTTTGATCAGCGGAAAAACGCTGTGTATTTCCAAATTTATTCAAGAACTGGATACCACCAGTTGGAAGTTAAATCCGAGGATGTACCCAAGACTGCGATTCGTACGAGGAATAGACACTTTGAGATTTTAGCGAAGTTATTTTGGGTTGACTAATGCACCCACAAATTTTGATGGAATGTAATGAAGTGGCGTTGAGTTATCCGTGATAGTAGATAACATGAGATGGAGAAATGGCTAAAATTTACCTAAAATTGACTGCGAGATACACTACCATCCGGGGAAGGCCAATGTGGTGGCCGATACCCTTGATTAAAATGAGACAGAGATGGATTCCGAATAATCGGGAATTAAAGGATGAGATTTTACACAAAACCAAGTTAGTCCAACAAACTAGAAAGACAAAAGATTTCACCAACAAGCGGCTAGTGACAACCAAGACAGACAGAGAAAGTATGCGGACTAAGCCCGCGAGTATAGAAATAGTACTGCTATTGATAAGCTAAATGGCAAGTTGATGAATGACAATCAAGTTTATGCTGGTGTATTTCTGTACAAACAAGATAGAGAATATGAGGTTAGCGATTCGTGATGCTAAAGGTATCTCCATGGAAAGAATTAATGAGATTTGAAAAGAAAGGGAAGTCGAGCCCGAGATTCATTGGGCCATCTGAGATTTTAAAACGCGTCAGGAAGGTGGCCTACGAGCCAGCCTTACCCCCCCCAAACTTGTAGAATGGTCACAACGGGGTTCATGTGTCGATGCTACGTCAGTATACTATAGATGCCCAGCATATGCTAGAGTATGAGCAGGAAGATATACAACCTGGTCTGACTTACAAAGAACAACCTGTGGAAATCACGGATAGAAAAGAGCAAGTGCTAAGTGACGAGGTTGCCAAGATAGTGAGAGGTTTGTGGAAAATCAAGAAGTGGGAGAATCCACTTGGGAGTTAGGAAGTGCAATGGGAGAGAAGTACCCCCAGTTATTCCTAAGCTGATTCCGGGACGGAATCCTTTTAAGGAGGGGAGACTGTAATAACCCGAATTTTTGGTAGAATTAAAACTTTTCTTATTATGATTAAGTGCATCAGTGAATAGTGAATTTGGTGGATGAATAGTGATTTTGAGGATTAACAAAGTTTTTCATGCCACCTATGTACGAGACGTAGTGTGGATATTCTGAAGTCATATTAGTGATCTACGAAGTAAATAAGTGAATGCAAAGACGATCGGAATTCAGAAATTCCGAATTTTATTTTGGTGTAGTATTTGACCGGGCAGTGAATTATATATTATTATATTCAAGAAATGAGATATTAAAATTGAGGATTTGAGGATTTAATATTTTGGAATTTTATTATTTTATTAAAGTCGATTTAAGAATCCGATTGTTGAAGTGAATAGTGAATAGTTACTATTCACTGCGAGAATCGCGTAAAGTTTTACTCGCTCTTTTTGGAAAATATTTCGAATCGTTTCAAGAGGAACAAGGCAATATTTACAGGATTAAATATAGACATGGAAGTAACATGTAACAAGATTAGTTCGAGGGATGCAACATTTGGAGCATCCATGTGAAAGGAAACGAACCAGTAAAGCAAAGCAGTCAAGCCACTTGCCCACCACTCTTGCATGTGTGACAAGTGTCAAGAGGACAATACACCAAGCTATGACTCACCATTTTTGTCTCTAAAAATCAGCATTTCCATTAATTGAACAAGGCAAGAAAAATCAAGAAACTCTCCCCCATTTTCCAGATTTTCGGCTCAGCTTGCACAAGGAGGAGAGAAAAATTCATAACTCCAAAACTACTTGTCCTAAAATCACCAAATTTTAACCATAGCTTCTCCACTCCAGGGAAAACATCCTATCAAAATTTCATGGCCAACAAAGGAGTGTAGCCTAGTCAAATCCCTTCCCCAAGTTGGAGAACCCAAACTGTGCAGTTTGTGTCCAGCGGAAAGATGGGACTCAAAACCCTAGCTAGGAAGCTTTAAATGTGGCGATCTATAGCTCAAAAGAAAGCTTATGAAGAGTACAAGGTCTGGTAAAAATCTTAGAACCAAACTCTTGTTTTTCGATTTTATATGGATTTTACAAAGTGATGATGAATAGTAACTTTTCATGATTCTTGATTTTGTTTCTTAAGGATTAAGCTTGATAAGGTTTGTTCAAAGCTCAAGGAAGGATTATAAACCATTGTTAGTGTATATGAAGCACCAAGGAAGGTATAAAAACCCCTGCCCCTTTTTGTTTATATGAGTTTTGAAGTGGTTTTGATGTTTATGTAAGGTTAAGATCATGATTAAGTAATTATATGAATTGTTGGTTGAGTTTGGAGGATGGGTTATGAATTTGTTTTGATTATTCATGGAGGATTTGACTGAGTGGAGGGTGTATAAGGTGGATGGTGAGTTTGGGATTAATTGGTATTGATTTGGTTGTGTTTTGGAAATGGAAAACGTTACGATTATAGCCGTCGTAATGCCCATTTGATTTAAGGTTGTTTTGAGCAAGAATTACGAACTGTTCTTGGAATATTTTTTAGCAGAACTGACCAGGAGCCTGTAGGTCTTGTTTAAAGGTTTGTTTGGGTATAAAGATCATGCCTATACGATTTACGGTTTAGGAGAAAAGTGAGTTTTAGTAAACGCCGTTCGGAAGAATGACTCATCTCTGTCCAGCAACTTTGAGGCTATATTTGGACCACTTCAGAGCCGTATTAAAATGTGAAATTTTGAGGAATACTACTAGAGACAGTTAGGAAGGCTCACGAAAAAGATTCGTATTAAAAAGATTATTTTTCGATTTTATAAAAATGTTTTAGTCGAGGTCGCGCAAGTGAAAACCACTAAGAACATGACTTAGAAACCAATGTTGTAAATGATTAGGTATAACTTGTATTCGAGGATCGATTTCGGACTAAACCTACGACTTAAGAAATTGTCGATTAACATGGACTTAGTATGAGCCTATAACGAGCTAGTAATGCCTTGGTTGTGTTTCGTTTACGTGTTTAAGCATTGAGCAAGTGGATTATCCAGGGGATTAATCGTACGTTTTCTTTGACTTTGTCTAGATTATCCGGCATCGTCGCGAACCCCTATCACTTCTCGAGCATCAGGCAAGTTTACTAAACCTTACTCTATTATTCAGAGTATGTATATTTTCCTATGTTCAATACTTGTGTATTCCCAATTTATATACCAAATCTTTGTTGCAAGTATTGTGGCAAGTTTTCTAAATCTATACTTTGAAGTATTGATTATATATTACTGTTTTTGCCATGTGTGGAGTTATACAGTTTTGCGATACATGTTATATATTGTATAAAATAGAGTTTGATTTTGGTTTATATATGAGCTTTGAGATAAAGTAGTTATAAACCGGTGTACCTTGTAGCTCTATAGATAAGAGCAGGTTTATTGTTTCGACTCTAGACCGGGAGTCGATATTTTGAGATATGTAGATAGTCGTGGAAACCCGGAGGGATTCCATCGGCAGAATACTATGTGTTTTGAGGAACGTTATTTGAGTATTATCTCGGTCGAGAAATACTATTTGAATACTATTTCAGTTATAGATGCAAATGAGAAGTATACATGTGTTATTGCATACTTGTCTTCGAATTGCTATGTATAGCAATACTTGAGGTTATGACTTGAAGTTGGGGCTTATGAGTTAGATATGGGATATCAGTTATAAGCCAGTATTCTTATATATGCCCTAGGATAAGGGCGTGTGATTTTCATTAAGGATCAGAAGTGATTGTATTTCTGTATATGCTAAAGATTATTTTTCCGATAAAGACATCGGGTGACTGTTATTTGAGATTTATTAATTAATGAATGTTATTTATGTATATTCATTTGAGGCTTACTTGTTCGAGGGTTAATTATGTATTTAATGAACATTATTTATGTATATTCATTTGAGGACTATTGACTTTAAGAATATTATTGTGAATATTCATTCGAGGATTATTTATTTATTTAATGAATATTAGTTTTGAATATTCATTCGAGGATTATTTATTTATTTAATGAATATTAGTTTTGAATATTCATTCGAGGATTATTTATTTATTTAATGAATATTAGTTTTGAATATTCATTCGAGGATTAATTATTTATTTAATGAATATTGCTTTTGAATATTCATTTGAGGCTTATTTATTTAATGAATATTATTTCCTAATATTCATTTGAGGTTTATTTATTTAATGAATATTATTTTAGAATATTCATTTAAGAGTTATTTATTTAATGAATATTACCTTTGAATATTCATTTAATCTATATTTACTTAATGAATATTATTTTCGAATATTCATTTAATCAGTATTTACTTAAGGAATATTATTCCGAATATTCATCTAAGCTTTACTTACTTAATCAATGTCATTGATTATTTTTAAAATCAAAAGAGGTTCCCAAAACAATGTTTTCCATTTAAATCCGTCTTTTAAGAAGATTCAAATGCTTGCTCAACTATCAAAAATACGGGAAACTTGATTTAAGTGACTACTACTCTTTTTAAACTCTCAATTCAAAAAACTGTCAAGGGACAGATATTTTCTTGGAGCAATTTAATTGCTGCCAGTCTAATGTTGTGTTACCACCTCAATGATCGAGGGGTAAATTCATGGAACAAGTCGATATCCATTAACAAGCATAGCTTGGGAAATATTGGAGAATCTTCCTTTCCAACCTAGATATAACTACTTAGTGGAGTCGTATCAACAAGTGTTACACTTGGGGAAAGGAGGACGATCTTTACGTTTCAGAGTCATGGATTTCATCTGAACTAGGAGTGGTGTAAGTGGTCAAGTTGCGTGGGCCCATCCAACTTTTATATTGCCCCAAATGGGCCGGGAGGTCATAGTAAGGCGGTAGACAATGTCAGGCCGTCGTGATACTTCCATCTACATGTAGAAAACTATTTGAGCGGTGCGACCTGCTACTGATCATAGTAAGGTTAGGCACAGCGGACGCGGTAGCAACTCCAGTATTAGTTCATCATCCAATTTGGATATTTCCTGCAACATGTATTGGGGTGAAGAACCAATCATGTTGGTAGGGGGTCGAAAAGTGTTTGGAAATGAAGTGACAATAAATTCATGCAACTTCATCTTTTATTTATGAGTTATGACTCTGTGGATACCTTACATAACATGAGTTATGGTAAGGGAGTTGTTTATACTGAATCACCTTATAACTTCATCTTTTAAGTTATATGTTGATATTCTGCATATATAGCAGATATTTTTCGGAAAGGTTATATTTGGTTTACTTTGAAACCTCATCGTTTATACTAGAACTTTGTTCATAATATAGCCAAAGTTTGCAGAAATATTATGAAATTGATATTTGAAATACAACAATGGTATTATTTTTGGGATTACATTCCGATAAGGATGTAATTTAAGTATCGAGATATTTTGACAAATTATTGTCTTATACCCGCTTTATTTCTGGGTTGAATTAAAGGCAGAATTATGCCATACTTTCATTTCCTTGCTGAGCTATCGCTCACTCTTGCTATTGTTTTATATATATTATATAGCAGCGAAGCAGGATGCCAATGGGACGACACATACCCCGCAAGGCGTTTTCATAAACAGTTTCTAGCAGTGATCCCGAGAGTAGTACGAACCAATCGAATCAGGCTACAGCTTTCGGTATTCGACTTATGTATATACATGAATGGTATGAGAGGATTGTGAGCATCAGAAGGCTAAGTTGGTAATGTAACCTTACTTAGAAATTGTATCAGTGACAGATTCAAAGACATTTGGGTATTGTAATAAAGATTATTTATTCCGCAGTTGTTGTATTGTGTCGTTTCTGAGACTCTAACCTGTGTGTGTGTGTGTGAGACGTATGTTGTGGGGTCATGAGCAGGTGAATTATGAATGGTGTGAGTAATACAGGTAAGGCAAGGAGTACATGGATCGTGACTACCCTAAATCCCTGACCCCGGATTTGGGGCTGTTACACTTGCTGATGCTAAAAGCTATGTGAAGAAATGTGAACGGTGCCAGAAACATGCACTAGTGGTTAGACAACCACCAGAGATGATGACATCCATTAACTCACCCATCCCCTTTGCCATGTGGGGAATGGATATACTTGGGCCTTTTCCTATGGCAAGTGCTCAGAGAAAGTTCTTGATAGTGGCAATTGACTACTTCACCAAGTGGATTGAGGCTAAGCCATTAGCCAAGATAACCACCAAGCAAGTAATGCATTTCTTCTGGGAAAATGTGATATGCAGATACGGAATTCCACGAGTCCTGGTTACGGAAAATGAAACTCAGTTTAACAATGATGAGTTCAAGAAGTATTGTGATGAGAATGATATCAAGTTGCGCTTCACTTCTGTTGCCCATCCTCAAGCGAATGGGCAAGCTGAGGTTGCAAATCGAATTATCCTGGATGGACTAAAGAAAAGAGTTGAACGCTCTAGAAACACTTAGGTAGACGAATTACTCCCCATACTTTGGGCATATCGTACTACTTGTAAAGTCACCACCGGGGCAACTCCATTTCTATTGTCTTATGGAGCAGAGGCAGTGGTCCCGGTGGAGATTACTCACACCTCCCCAAGAGTTGAGGCTTATGAACCAGAAGAAAATGAAGAAGGCTTGAGGCTAGCTTTGGATCTAATTGACGAAGTTAGAGATGAAGCAAACGCCAAGATAGTTGAACATCAAAAGAAAGCCTCTTTCTACTACAACCTAAGGGTTAAAGAAAGGTTCTTTCGTCAAGGAGACTTGGTTCTCAGAAAGATTGAAGCATCCGGAGTTGGACAAAAAGGCAAGTTAGCCCCAAATTGGGAAGGACCATATCGCGTCAAGAACGTATTTGGCCGAGGCTCATATAAGCTAGAAACCCTTGAAGGGCATGAGGTGCCAAGGACTTGGCATGCCTCCAATTTGAAGGTTTATTATGTTTAAGGTGTTTCCTAGGAGGACTCACTACTACGAATAAGGTTTGATAAAAGCAACCCGAGTTCTTAAACTTGGGTACTATGTAAGGGTTGATCCCATTTTCAAGTTATGAATAAATTCAGTATTTTCATGTTTTAAAGCTTATATACTATGAGTGTTGACAAACATTCAAGAAGCAAGAAAAACAACACAAGCCATGAATGGCCACCAGACATAAATAAGAACTTAAATAAGAGTTAAGTTAAGCCCGAAGGCCAAAAGTACATAAACAAAAGTACAAGCCATGATGGCCAAAAGTGAAACTACACCTAATCTTCCTTGTCTACGTCCTCCTCCTCCTCTTCCTCTCTAGAGGGAAAGACAGCATCATCAGCTCCGGCAGTCTGACCAGGTGGGGAAGTGTGATCCAGGTCTAAGATCCTGTCATCCTCCTCCATCTCGTCCTCTCCAGCCAAAGCCATCTCCAAAGGAGTAGGAAGGTGAGGGCTTGGAAAATCAGAAATAAGGAGAGATCCAGGCATCTTCTCCAAAACAGCAGAAAGAGCGTCATCCCATCCCTTAGTATACTGAACTGGGAAGAGGAGCTCGTCATGCTTATCAATCAAGTCCTCGTACTCCGAGGAGTCAAGGTACTCGTCGATGAAGTCATCCTTGCCTTTCCTCAAAGACACCAGCTCAGCCTGGGAGTCAGCCAACTCCTTCTCCTTCCTAGCCAGAGTGGCCTTCACTGAAGCCATTTCCTCCTGGGACTTCTCAAACTTGCCTTGGTTGGCCTCAGAAGATGAGCGCCAAGACTTAGCTTGAAAGAGAGCCCCTTGGTAGTTGGCATTAAGCTGCAAGCAAGTTATAAGTCAAAAACTTAAACTTGAAATACATTAAAAACTACAAAGAAAACAAGGAGAAAAATGCTTACAGCAGCCATAGCTTGGGATCCAACATGCTCCACCCCTTCAATGGTGGAGTTGGAGACAAAATCCTTGTAGTCACAAGGAGTCAGAGAGTGATAAGACCACTCCACAGCATGCTTGGACACTCCCACCACAGTGTCCTTCTTCCTAAGACCCCAATTGGGGCGCCAAACTGCACTCTTGCCCGAGGCAGGGCCCTCAGCATCCTCAGTAAGGTCCACATGAGGCCTTATGAAAGCTGGAACACTAGAAGCACGGGGGTCCTTCACTCCCAAACGTGCCCTCTTCATCCTAGCTGTCTCCCCATCTTCAGGCTCGTTGGTCTTATTGATAAAGACCGCAGCTGCAAAAGATACAAGGAAAGAAACAGTTGGTATAAGTTAATCTTAAATAAATAAAGAAAGATATGAGGTGAGAATTACCCTTATCAGAAATGTTGGAAAGTCCCAAGGACTTAAGCTGGAACTCATCCAGGAGCACCCAGGCCATTGTGGCATAGTTATCCTTTGTAAGTTCAGCATATGCATGGGCCTCCTCATCATTCAGGATGATATTACTAGGGCTACCATCTGAAACCCTACTAAAGGAACTACGAAAAAGGGTGCCCCAATCCCCTCCTTCCCAAATCAAATACATAAACTCCTCTTTCCACTTGGGGTTGTTATCTGGAATAGATTTGGGGTGAAATATGGGGGGAGTGGAAGGACGGTGGTTGATATAAACCCAACCCAAAGTAATGGCTGAGCTATTCTTAAATTGGAAAATTTTTCTAAACAGAGCTACAGACAAAGGAAAATTGTTCTTCAAACAAAGGACAATGAAACACATAATGATTCTCCAGGCGTTTGGAGGAAGTTGGCAAGGGTTGATCCCAACATCAGCCAAAAGCATGGGAATAAACTCATGAAAAGGGAACCTGAGTCCCGCGACAATGGCATCCTTGTAAATGCATAAAGCATCAGGACGCCAATGGCAAGAACGGTCCCCTGGGCCGGCTGGGACTAACCTATAAGGGGACCTAACCCTATACATTTTGTTATAGTCCCTAATTAAATCGATTTCGTGGAATTTGTTACTACAGTCAAAAGAATCTAAGTGGGACACAGAAGGATATTCATCACTACGTTCTAAAATCATATCTTGAAGTGACATATGAGAAGAATGAATGGTGATACCTCTCTTAGAAGCTTTGTTCATTTTCTGGAGGTGTTGAGCAGTTTTGTCAGACATCTTCAAATCTTCAAGAGAAATCCCAGAAAAAGAACCCAGAAAAATCTTCAAATCTTCAAAGAAATTCTCAGAAAATCTTCAAAGAATCCCAGAAATCTTCAAGGGATGAAGGTTGAGCCCAGAAAATCTTCAACGGAAGAAGATTGAACCCAGAAAACCACCACAAAAACTCGCCGGGAATCGCCTTACCACGGAATAAAAGAGAGAGAAAACTATGAAGACTAGAGAGAAATTTTCGGAAAGAAAGAAGTATGAAGTGAGAGTGAAATGAGAAATCTCACTCTTTTATAGTGAAAATGACTGGAAGCTCAACCGGTTACGGTATGGCAACCGTCTATAGCCTATAAGGCCCATAAAATCCATTTATGGATTACGAAGGCAAAAGCCCAATCAAGTTAAGTCTCAGGCAAAGTCGAAGCCCAAATCAAATAAGGCCCAAGGCTAGAAATATTTAAGCCCAATTAGGCTAATCAAAAGCCCAAAGAAAGAATCTTGGAATAAAACCAAGGTAAAAACAAAATTGAGGTCGAAAAAGACCCTTGATCGACATCGAAGGCTTGAAGTCGAAAATATATGAGAAAACGAGGTCGTATCAAACGACCTCACTCCCAAATAAAGGGGAAAAATTAAAAAAACAAGGTCGAAAAGACCCTAATTCGAGGTCGCACGACCCAAGTCGAAAGTACACGAGAAATTGAGGTCGTGTCCATCGACTTCGCACCAAAAGCAAGTCAAAAAATTGAAAAAATTGAGGTCGAAAAGACCCTAGATCAAAGTCGATTAAACGAGATCGAAAATATACTACAAAACGAGTTCGAATCCCTCGACCTCACGGCTGTTCGAGGTCGAAAAACAAAAGAGGTCGAGATCGAACAAACGAGATCGAAATTACATGGGGAATTGAAGTCGTATTGTTCGACTTCGCTCCAAAATAAAATCAGGAAATCATAGAATCCTGGTCGAAAAATGGCTAATTGAAGTCGAAGCAATGAGGTCGTAATTGACCTATGATTTGAGGTCGAAACAAACGACCTCATACCAAAATCGAGGTCGAAGGAAGGCTAATCGAGGTCGACATATTAAAAACCGAAAATGGTCTACGAATTGAAGTCAACTAATCGAGGTCGAAGAATTCTAGTCGAAAATGGCTGGAGAAATGAGGTCGAAACAAAAGACCTGGAACAAGAAACGAGGTCGAAAAAAGGATGCCCGAGGTCGAACGATCCTGGTCGAAAATGACCGAGAATCTGAGGTCGAATCCTTCGACCTGGGACCATTCCTGGTCGAAATTCCAGGTCGAATTTGTATTGATTCCTGGTCGAAATTCCAGGTCGAATTTGTACTGATTCCTGGTCGAAATTCCAGGTCGAATTTGTACTGATTCCTGGTCGAAAATCCTGGTCGAATTTGTACTGATTCCTGGTCGAAAATCCTGGTCGAATTTGTACTAATTCTAGGTCGAAAATAACCTAGTTTGAGGTCAAAAAATGCCCTAAAAATGGAAAATTTTGGGAAAAATGCGCCGTAACTTCTACGAAAACCCCAAGGATATTTTCCCAGAAGTTGGGGGGCAAATGATATGGTCAGAAAAGTAATTATAGAAATATAATTGACGGTCCAATGAAAAGGCGTGATATTTAATGCCCAAATCCCTAATTATTCATTAATTTCGTAATTAATGAATAGGGAAAATATACAGCTCATTAAAAGAGCCCAAATTATGGCAAATTGGTCAAAGAAGGATCCAGAATCCCAATTAAAGGCAATTAATGAGTCATAGCCTTTATCAACAAGGAAAAGACTTATCCTGCAAGCAATACAATGTTCATCCAATATCAAAAAGGAGACTTATTCGCTAAGACTCCTAAACATACCATAAATACTAGGCTCCAGACGCCTATATAAGGTCCCTGATCCTACAATCAGAACTACGTCTTTGGCTTGATTCTCAATAACGATTTGAGATACGTAGGCATCTTGTGAGGACCAATTTAGTCCGGATACACGAGTGCAGCCATTAAAGCTCGAAGCTCATTAATCCTAGCATTAAATTCACAAAGCACGTTTTTTAATCCATAACACAATTGTAGTAACGTAATACTTTGCTTTCATTCTAGGTATGGGATACTATGATCATTGAATCCTACTTGAATACAGTATATGTATGATACTGTGGTATCTATGATACTGTGGTATGTAGTACTTTCCTGTGCAATCAAGCGAGTTAAAGCTACTATACTATTTATCATTATATAGGTGCAATGTGCGGATGCAGAACTTGACAAGAAAGTAGATGAGAAGATTGGCCAGTTTATTGACAAGGTAGATGGTCTTGGCAGATTTGCTGGGAGGATGTAGTTAGGTTTGTGATTGGAGGATGTAGTTGGTTTTATTATTGGATGTAATTGGTTGTTTTGTGATGGGATTATGTAATATGTAGTTGGATGATGATTGATGTAGTTGGTTTGTGTGAATTGGTTTGTTGTTTTTCTAATGGAAAATGCTATATTTAAACTTTACATTTTTATTTTGTTAAAATAAAGGCGTTATTTTAGGTACTATGCATTTGTTACTAAAGGTGTTCATTGGTAAAACCTAGCGTGTTGTAGTAGGTGTTACAAAGGTGTTACCATAGACTGAAATTTGCTACACATTTTATAGGCCCCATAGGTGGACCCCACATGTGTGCCCCACTTATTATTAGTTTTGCAAAATTATAAGGTCTAAGGTAACATAGATTTGGTGTTACAATAGAGTGGTTAGTATGTTGTTGTAGGCTATCTTTGGTAACATATATGACTATGTTAGCTTAGGGTAGACGACATGTTGGCTTTGATCCCAAAGGCAACTGGGAGAGAAACTAACCCAGCCCTGATGTTACCTTAGCCTTTTTTGGGTCTGTAGCAACGTTATATTGGGTCTAAGGTGACATAGTTCAGTAGTTACCGTAGGCCATCTATGGCGTAGTGAACGTTTTAGAAATCGGGAGAGCAAATTCTGAGATAAAGAGAATAAACGAGGAATATTAGAATTTATTTTGATCTAAAGGATTGTGCCGCAATGAGATAATAAAATATTGCATAGAAGTGTAACATTAGTATTTTAACCAAAGACACAAAGAGAATCAAATTGGTGGAAGCAGAGAAACCAAAGTATCATGCTTGAAAGTCAACTATAACAAGGATGACCCTTTTGCATTTAACCAAAAAGTGGGAAGTGTTATGTAAGGCCAACACTTGGACCAATGAAGTGTTGACAACACAAAAGTAGAAGATGCATCCAAAGATTAATACATATATACATGTATTAATTCATTTCATAACAACAAAACAAAACAAACAAACAATTCTGCCCAGCAGAAACCAAGCTCAAAGAAAAATTCATATCTCCACTTCTATCCATCCTTAAATCGCCAAATTTTAACCATATCTTCTCCACTCCATGTGTAACATTCGTTCGAAATTTCATGGTCAACAAAGGAGTGTAGCCTAGCCAAATCTCTTCCCCAAGTTGGAGAACCCAATCTGTCCAGTTTCTGTCCAGCGGAAACATGGGGCTCAAAACCCTAGCTAGGAAGCTTCAAATTTGATGATATATAACTCAAAAGAAATCTTATGAAGAGCACAAGGTCTGGTAAACATTTTAGCACCAAACTCTTATTTTTCGATTTGTTATGGATTTTACAAGATGAGGATGAATAGTAACTTCAAGTGGGTTCTTGTTTTGATCTTAAGGATTTAGCACTTTAAGGACCGTCTAAAGCTTGTCAAAGGTTTATAAACACTTGATAGTGTTGTTAGAGCATCCAAGGAGGTAAAACCCTAACCCACCCTTTGAGTTCATATGAGTTTTGATAATTGTTTTGATGTTATAAGCTTAAGAGATCATGTTTAAGTATTTTAGTTGTTATTTAACTTTGTAAAATATGAAAAATGGTGGGTGTTGGATTGTAGCCACACCACTGACCTTAGAGAAGTAAAAAGGTTGTTTGTTGAGGTTGTGGATGTATGGTATGCCCGGTGTGGCTTGGTTATGTTGTGACAAAATGGAAATGTCCGAATTATAGCCGTCGTAATTGCAAAATTTCGTTAACCCTTAAAAACAGTTAATGTCTGAGACCATAAAGTCAGTTTAGTATCATCACTGCCTATGGGTACAAGGATATGGTTTCCTAGTTTGTTTTAGCGAAAGCATCGTATCGTTTTGATTTACGGTTTAGGAGAAACGACCGTTTTAGTGAAAGCGGTTTCGCGTAACTAAGTAGTTCATTGCATGAACTTTGAGATAGTGATCAAACCCTTTAAAAATGGAATTTGGCCGAGATATTTAAGTGGATACTAGAATGAATAGTTAGGAAAGGAACCTAGAAGGTTTCGTGTTAAAGAGATAAGTTGGTGAATTTATAAAAATACATGAACAAAGGTTGCGCGAGTGAAATACCCTTAAAGGGATGGTTAAAAACAAGAAGTTAGTAATGGATAAGTACTTGGGTTTTGTGAATAGATTTTCACCCAAACTTTTGACGTATAAGTTTACGGAATGTTATGAGGTTATAGATGACCAAGAGCGAGACAATTGATGTTCGTTAATAGAACGTTAGTGCTTAAGTTAAATGCACTTTAAATGATTAAGCCAGGGGACTGATCGGGTATTTCTTTGTTTATAGATTTCCCGGCAAGTTCTCGAACCCCTAACAACCAAGGACCCGAGACAAGTTTTCTCATTCCATGTTGTATTTTAAAGTACCATATTCTGATGTATGCATATAATAGATGCAAGTTTTCTCATTCCATGCTGTATTTTAAAGTACCATATTCTGATGTATTCATATAATAGATGCAAGTTTTCGAAACCTATGCTTACTGTTATTGTGATAATAAACTGCTTTCATATATGATATGCAAATGAGTAGTATACATGTTTTATTCCCAAGTACATTGCGATATATAAATTGCATGCTTGTCTCCGAACTGCTATATATAGTGATACTCGAGGTTATGATTTGATTATGGGCTTCTAAACTAGATATGGGATATTAGTTAGAAGCCAGGTTTTTATAAATGCCCTAGGTAAAGGGCGTATGATTTTTATTCTTTAAACCGGAAGTAGTTATATTTTCTGTATATGTTAAAGATTATTTTTCCGATAAAGATATCGGGTAACTGTTATTCGATGATTATTTATTTAATGAATATTATTTTGAATATTCATTTAATGATTATTTATTTAATGAATATTATTTTGAATATTCATTTAAGGATTATTTATTTAATGAATATTATTTTGAATATTCATTTAATGATTATTTATTTAATGAATATTATTTTGAATATTCATTTAATGATTATTTATTTAATGAATATTATTTTGAATATTCATTTAATCCTTATTTATTTAATGAATATTATTTTGAATATTCATTTAATCCTTATTTATTTAATGAATATTATTTTGAATATTCAGTCAATCATTATTTATATAATGAATATTATTTTTGAATATTCGTTTAAAGTTTATTTACTTAATAAATATTATTCGATTATTTATTAAATACTTATAACACGTTTTAAAATGAGTTATATTATTTAAAGTTTATCCTCGACCTTCAATACCTATGAAGGATATTCTAAGCGGTATTATTAATTATTTTAAATCAAGGGGAGGTTCCCAAACACTGATTTTCCATTTAAATCTATCTTTTAAGAGGATTTAAATACTCGCTCAACTACCAAAAATATGGGAAACCTGATTTAAGTGACTGGTACTCATTTTAAACTCTCAATTCAAAACTGTCAGGGGACAGCTATTTTCTCGGAGCAATTTAATTGCCGCAAGTCAAATGTTGTGTTACTACCTCAACGATCGAGGAGTAAATTGATGGAACAAGTCGATATCCATTAACAAGCAATATCTTGGGAAATATTGGAGAATCTTCCTTTCCAACCTAGATATAACTACTTAGTGGACTCGTATCAACAAGTATTACACTTGGGGAAAGGAGGACGATCTTTACGTTTCAGAGTCATGGATTTCATCTGAACTAGGAGCGGTATAAGAGGTCGAGTCGCGCCGACCCATCATTTTTTTATTGCCCCAAATGGGTCGGGAGATCCAGAAAGGCGGTAGACAATGTCAGGCTGTCGTGTTCTTCCATCTACATGTAGAAAACATTTTTTAGTTGTACGACCTGCTACTGATCATAGTGAGGTTGGGACAACTGGCGCGGTGATTACTCCAGTATTGGTTCATCATCCAATTTTGGATATTCCTGCAACATGTATTGGGGAGACGAACCGATCATGTTGGCAGGGGGTTGAAAAGTGTTCAAAAATGAAGTTACAATAAATCCTTGCAACTTCACCTTTTACTTTATGAGTTATGAATCTGATGAAACCATACTCAGATTATATATGCATAAGTGGATTTTGGGTTACGGAATCATTATATTAATTTTCCTCGTAACTTCATCTTTTATGTTATACTAGTATTTTATCCGTGTAATGCGTAGCATGTGGTTATAAAGATATGTTTTGAATCTTGGTTCATTATATCGATACCAAGGATTTCTAAATGATTTACGAAAAGTAATTGAGTATGATTATAAGTCATACGGTATTTTGAACGGTATACTATTTTGGGGGTCGAACCCTAGTAGTTTTTAAATATGGGTCCCATACGGATTATCTTCCTTAAAGGTTTAAAGATTTAAACTGGGATAGATTTCTTGCTGAGCGCTATTAGCTCATTCTTGCTTTATTAAACCTTTCAGCATGAAGAAAACATTACCGAATCCACCTCGTGTTACGAGAGCAAGGGAATGGAGAGACCACCCTGGAGTTAGTTGATGCAGGATGGATACTGTCGGTGTGAGCAGAATAGTTGCAGCTTGAATTAGTGAGAATTATTTTGAGTGGGTTTGTATTATTAAACCTTGTATAGAATTGCAAGGTCTATTATTGTAACTTCAGGTAGAGGTTGTAAATAATAGATGAGATCCTGGATAGTACATTTGGGTTGTAATAACAAATGTTGATTATTGTTGCTCATTTCCAAGGCTATAACTTGTGTGTGTGTGCATAAGTGATTGGGGTCTTTGGAGTTGTATTATGAGAATGTTGTAAGTAATGCAGGTATTGTATCATTGATGGAGCGTGACAACCCAGATTCCTGACCCCGGATCTGGGGGTGTTACAGTTGAGTTAAGTTCCTAGGAATTGACTTGCATGCTAGAAACAAATTAATTTCATAAGTCTCATTGGTTGCTTTTGGATTTGATCAGACCATACTTGTTTGGATATTAGAATTTAATCACTTGCTTATATTTAGAATGTTCGTCTATTCTCTTGAAAACGAAGAAGCACTTAAGTCTAAGTTTGGGGGAAACCAGGGATTTCATGCTAGGTTGTTAATAAAGGCTAGGCGTCAAATGGCTAGTAGCCGCTCATGAAAATGAGTAGTCTAGGGTGGGATGAGAAAAAGCAAAGCGCACTCATTCTGAAAAAAAAAGAGTTGTGTTTATGCAGAATTGATCAGGTTGAGCTCTTTAATACTCGAGCAATTAAGTTTTAGAGGACATTGTGCCTAGTGACCTAAGACTTTTCCGGTCTGGGATCCACTAACCTAACGCTTGCTACATGGGTATTATTGTATAAGCCTTTTGGGGTCTCATCCATTGCACGGTCAAATAAGCATGAGTTTTGTGTTATGTCTTAATAAAGCATGACTTCCTGTCTAAATCAAGTGGATTATGAGGTGTCTTTTAGTGGTTTCTTGTGTCTAGAGTTCATTCTATTTATAAGCATGTGGTTGTTTTGGTGAAGAATAGGATATGGTCTTGATTTAATTTGGGAGTATATTGATGAGCATCGCACACATGCACGTTTCTGTGCTTGTATTGTTAGTATACGGGGATTTGGTCGAGCTCTGTTTGGAAGATTGCATTCTTTGAGATGTTGGCTTGTTGATTGGTTATGGTCAGTCTGAGGGGATCGTTTGCATTAGCATATTAGTTGCATTCATGCATTGCATTATATATATATGTAGAGTATGTTTATGCTTGAGGACAAACATCGGTTTAAGTTTGGGGGTGTGATAAGTGGATTTTATATCTACTTGGAACGCTTCAAATCAGCTTAAATTGATTGTTTGTACTCAAGTACTTGGTGTTTTTAATGTGTTTTGAGTTAGAAAGTGCGGAGTTGCATTGTTGGTGGAGTTTTTGAGCTATCTTGATTATATGGTGGTAATTGAGCATCATTGTGGAAGCCATGAAGTTGCGGGACTTGAGAGCGCAAAGAAAAGTAAAAAAAAAATAAAGTTTTGAAGAAATCTGACAGAAACAGGAGCGCCCCCGCGCTTCAGGAGAGCGCCCCCGCGCCTGAAAGTTACTATTAGAGGGCGCCCGCGCCTCAACCAAGCGCGCCCGCGCTTGCCCAATGCTAAAAAAGCCTTTTTCTGTTCTGATATGGAAAGGTCCAGAGCCAGTCAGCAGAAGGGGCTATATAAACAATTGGTGGACGATTTCAGAGACATATATCCAAATACATACCTACATATCTCTCCACCATCAAGGAGAAAAAGAAGACGGCTGATTACGAAGATCTAGTTTCATCTTATCTTTGTATTCTTCTAATTAGGCGATACTTTGGATTCTCGTAAAGTTGTTTTTCATAGACCTTATTACCAGTACTCTTTATTAGTATTCCTGACATATTTATTAACATGTTTTCATCAGAACCCACGATGATGAACGGTTCGATTATGAACTAATCGTTGTCGTGGGATTCTAACGGATTTATCCATGGATTTTAGTAGTTAATTGTTTTAAAGATTTGTATGTGATGAATTATTGATAACCTAGTTTGGTTGTGCTTATTCTTCTTGGATGCGTAGCTAACATCTAAGTTGTTTGTTAATCTCTATTGATTGCGAAAGTGGATATAGAGGTTTAGAACTTGCCATGCTAGCATAGGTTTATGTATATTTGTCATGCATGATTTGTAGGTAATTTTAACCATCTTACCTGCCCTATGTAATCTGAATGGATAACTTGCTCGTTAAACCATTATGTTTTCAAATCTTATAGACATATAGGGTCTAAGCATAATTGGTGTCTGCTCAACTTCTATCTCTTTTGTGGATGTTTGAGTGGTTTGGTAAACGTATACTGAAAGGTAGCGTGTACTGATTTCGTGTTATCCGATTAGTTGTCACAACCGTCACATGCATTGATTAAAGACATAAGACTCTAGATGAAGTATTTAATGAAGTTAGAATCCCATGTTTTATTCTCATAAGTAATTCGACAGTAAAATCATTAGTTAATTATAGTCTTGGTAATTTGCTTAGTTAAATTAGTTAATCACAACCCAAATTTGATACTTGTCTTAGCATTGAACAATAGCCATACATTGTTGCATAAGTGCATAACTGTGGTAAACCAGTCTTTGTGGGAACGAACTCTACTTATTCATATATTACTTGTGACCGCGTACGCTTGCGTGATTTTGTGCGAACAGAATACCACTTAGAAACTAGACAGAGGGGGGGGGGGGGGTTGAATGGATAGTTTGATAGATTTTTGCTTTCTTGAAACTAAATTACTGTAACAGATTGTGTAGTAAGAAAATGCGGAAAGAAATAAACAGTACACACACAATCACTTTAATCTACTTTGTATTAAGCAAATTAAATACTACGGCTTCCAAAATCTCACAAGAGAAATTCTGGCTTCTCAACAAGAACAGTGTTTTCTTGTTTTTCTTACAGAGAAAGAAGTGCTTGAATATAATTCTATGATATGCTCACTTATAGCTAACAGTAGTGTATGCACAATATATATATTGTCCGATACAAAACTAGTGCACACACCGAATTACACAGCTACCCTTTTCGCAACTCCATTTTGTCGTTCTATAAAAGGTTGGCTGTGTCAGGGAGGACCACTTGCTTTTTGTGGTCCTCTCCCTTATCTGTAGCTGCTTGTCTTCCTTCTTCCTCTCCAAGTTTAGCTGTAGATTTGCCATCTGTATTTTGGACCGCCTGACCAATACAGATGCTTCAGTATTTGTCTCCATTGACTTTGATCTTGTACCTTCATTTGTCTCGTTGTAAACGGCTAAGTGTTGATATCGTGAACTCCACTTCATTCCTGACTTCGCGATGTCCCTTGTGAAGACTACGCGACATGGCTTTTGAGGACTTTGCGACATAAGCCATTTGAGGACTTCGCGATCTAGTCTTTTTGAGGACTTCGCGATATAGCCTTTTTGAGAACTATGCGACATAGGCTATTTGAGGACTTCACGATCCAGTACATCTTGACTTTGCGGAATCAACACTTCACGATATGAGTCTTGAAGACTTCACGACATAATACAAATTGGACTATGCGATAGAGCACTTTTCGACATGGATATTGGTGACTTCACGACATAGCTTTATTCTGACTTTGCTATATAATGCCTTAGACAAATTTCTACAACTTATTTCTTCAGGGCCTTATTCATCTCCATCCTGCTGCATGAACAATTCTGAACTTCTACCAGGACAATTATTCAGTGGCCTATTGTACATTCTAGATGCAAGAAACTTACTAAGCTCATTATAATTCTGAGCATACATGATCAAGCTAATGTTCATGAGAACAAGACAAGTACAGAGAGACCTATACTATATCCCAGTGAAAGAATTCACTAGGTCATGTAGAGTGACATAGTCACAATGATTAGGCTTGTTAATAATGGTAATCAGACATGCCTTGAGCCTAACAATCTCCCCCAAATTGTGAGTAAGAAACTTAGGCACAATTTCATGTCTGATAACAAGCCTAACTACATAAAAGGAATTTAAGTAACAGAGAGAACACTATATGAACATTAAGAGCAAAGATTTGATTACATAGTAAAGTTGAAAGCTTACAGATTATCTTTGTTGCTCAGCAGCTTCAGTTTCCATTTGTTTCTCAAGATAATCATCATACTCTTTCTTCTTTCTCACTTCTTCTCTTCTCTTCATGTCTATAATGGCTTCTTGAAGTTCTTCTCTTGCAATTAGTTCTTCAATGAGAGGTGAGCCTTCTAAATCATCAATTGCAGCTTTAAGGGCACTCTCCACATATGTGACGCCCTCCCGACCTGGGGTCATGATCGGGGAGTCACTACAACCTCTATACAAATTAAACCCATAAACAATAATATAAACATGCAGACTCGACCCCAACTCTACCCTGGATCTTTAACAGTTGATGGTGTGAAACAAGCATCCACTATCTAATTCATTAATACATAAGTCTTAAAAGTTATTACAACAAAGTCTTAAGAGTTCTAAGTTCTCTATTACAAAACACCTTCTAGATATGGCCATCACCTACCTGAGCTGGCATCCCAAAAACAACCCTATAGGAAGACTTCCTAGCTGTCTGAAATGTACGTACCATCTTCTCGTTTCACTGTGGGTTAGAATAGGGAAAAAGAATGAGCCAAATGCCCAGCAAGTAATAATATGACCAAACAGTTATCCACTGGGAAACAGTTTCAATATCAATATGGATAGCATGAGTATAGCAAAGTCCGTATCAAGGGATTATCAGAATCAATAATTTGAATATAAAATTTCAAAACAGTTTCCAATATCAATATATATAGCATGGTTTAAGCAGAATCCATAATAAGGTATTATCCAAAACAATGGCATAAATATGCAATTTCAAAGGGTAAACCAATTTCATTATCAAGATATCCGTTTCAAGAAAACAATAATTAATTTTGGAGATTTTTCACAACGCACCGGACAATACGGGTGATCAGCCACGTAAAGTCCCCATACCGGACACACAGTCCCTCTGGTCCTTGTATTGGGTCCCATTAGGCACATATTGGCCTTTAGACTAGTCCATCCCTAGTCCATTTATTATAATTAAAAAGTGCTGGACCGGCGTTACTCGGCCTCTTACGCCTCCAATCTTAGGAATCCGTGGAAACCATAAATCAGAATTTAAATGAGTCTAAACCTTCTTCCTTTTGAAAACATTTTCAGATATAAAGAAGTCCTTTGGAAATCAGATAAGTTCAATCAAAACAATCCGGATTTCTATTAGTGGAATATAAGAAATATTTATCATTGGGTATGTTCTGGAAATGTACTAAAATGAGGTATAGGTGTATTCACTTTCAGGTATAAAAGGGTTTGAATAAGTATATGATCAAATTCAGGTTATGGAATTATAGGTCATCAGGTTTCAATTCATGTATATGATCAGAGTATAAAGGTTTAGGGATAAAGAACTAAACAAAGCATGGTATACAGTTCAACATGGTATATATGAACAAAGGTAAGGGTTATCAATGAACAATAGGTGTTTTCAGAATTAAAGGTATATCAAGATAAGGTAACAATTCATATATGTCAAAATGAAACAATGGAATCGAAATACGAAAGCAAGTTTGTATTACTTGCCTTAAGTAGCAAAAAGGGGTAATGAACAATTACTGATTTTCCACCTTAGCCTTTCCCTTGTCTCTAAGTGTCACTTCCTTGAACTCTCTAAGTTCCACTTCCTTGGACTCTACAAAAGAATATATTCTATCTTAGTAGGTCCTCTCTAAAACGCTATTCCTTTATTCTAAACTACCCAACGCATCTTGTACGCGTAAACGCATAATAGTTATACCACAAAATAATTATAACCACGTAATAGGCAATCAACCATATAAATGCACATTGTCATTTAAATACACATAACATGCTCCTTATACATATATACATATAATAATACACCTTTCAAATCATACCACATTTGGTATCCTTTAAATCAATTTAACCAATGCTAACTATATCCTTAATACTTTCACAACAATGTTTCATCTCAAAAAGCAGAAAAATCAACTGCGCATACTTTACCAAAACATTTTTCATAAATCCAAAAATAATCAAACAATTACCAAATTTGACAGGCTACTTCCTGATTACAAAACCAACTTAGCATAAAAGTTTCAACTTCAGAACACTTTATTTAGTATAAAAACGAACTGTATAAAGTAGGTACTAAGCACAGAAAAATCTCAGCTGCGCAACTTTTAGTAAAACATACATAACTTTTTATCCGTAAATCCTATCGACACAAAGTTAGCACGTGCACAAACTAGATTCAATTTAGAACATTATCATCCAAAGACCTCAGTCTAAAACAGGCAGCAACATTTCGAAATTTAGCAAAACAGAACAGGGCAGTTTTCTGGAAAATTTCAGCATGGTGTTTTTCTTTTTAAATCACCCAAACACAATCCCATTCACAATCCAACTATCCAATATTACAACTAAGACTCATGCTCTCAAGAATCACTAACTTATACATGCATTTATCCAATAACAAGCTAACAATTTCATTACTTGAAATTCCTCTAAAATTCTCAAATAAATACTTTTAACTATCCAAAATCTCATACTAACCACATTAACACAATAAATCAACATGCATTCCTTATAAACCGAAGTTAACAATCAAACATCACCATAAACACTTTCTCCAAACCGAATTATAAAAAGGGTAAAATCAAATTTTGACATGCATTTCGGATTTCTTCACATGCAATTCAAAATCGAACTAAATATAGGTATTAACACAATAATCGGACTCAAGAATGTCATCATCGTCCCCGTCGGCTCGCCGGAGCTCATTGCCGACGGCGGCAATGGTTGGAGGTGCCCGGAAAATATGAAAAATCCGGGTTTCCTTCACAACCTCGCCAATAAGTAATTTTAATCAACCAACTAATCACAAAATCATCACAAGCAAGCTTTTGGGTTCGAATTAAAACAAAAATTTCCGAAACCCCTTGCATGCAACAATCGGTACACACAATACACACGGCATACACATACACACACGATTACACATATATATATGTATGTATAATCATAATCATCAATATAGTTGAGAGAGAGAGAGATTTTACAAGAAAATCGAGAGAGAGAGTGATAGCCGAGAGAGAGAGAAGTCGAGAGAGAAAAGAGAGAAAAGAGAGATGATCGGCAAAGTGAGAAAGAGGGGAAATGGGTGCAGGGGTTTTATAAGCCCAGGGGTATTTTAGTAACTTCATAATTATAAAATCTGATTTTCTAATAACAAAACCAACCTAAATGCTTTTCTATAATTCGAAATAAACTGAAGGTAATGTCTAAAAATCCAAATTTTATTTTTAAAATAAAGAATACAAATTTACAAGCTCACCCATATTTTTAAAATATTTTTGTGATCAAAATTGAATTAAATACGAATTTTCAAAGTTTTGATCACTTAAAGGACATTTAACTCATAAAATCAGTTTTAAATCCTTAAAGCCAAAAATAAATTCCTTCACTAATTTTAGAAAATACTAGAATATAAACTAAAGGTTGTGAAAAAGATTTCACAATAAAAAGAGTCTCCGTTGATTTTATAAAATTCCCGGAAGGTCAAAAAGAACTAATTTATAATAAGAAATTCACATAAAATGCATTTAAAAGCATACACAAGTATTTTAATCCATACCATTCACCAGGTAAACATCTAATTATCACATTTTCAAATATCCACCTTTCACACAATATTCACATATCAAAGATCTCAGATATTATTAAATATTAATATAGTACAATCGTTTTTCCGAGTCGTTATAACATATGAATCTAAAAACTCCATCCTTATCTTTCTTATCCTTCCAGCTTTATTCTTGTATTCCACAACATAAGGATTTTGTTTTACTTTGCATAGCCCTTTCTGCCTTAGCTCCTTAGCCCTTTCCTCCATCTCAGCCATCTCCTTCTCTCTCTGTATATTCTTCTCTTCATTCAGTTTCCTTAGGTTCTCCTCATAATCAGAATGCAACTTCAGGAATCTAGCAACCTCTGTCTTCTACAATCTCTCCTCCTTTTCTTCAAAATTCAGCAGAGAATTTATTCTTTCAAGTTCATATTGTGAGAAGTATTGCCAGCCTCCTTGCTTCATTTCTCTTTCTCTTCCATCAGTGAATTTGATCTCTAGATGATCTTGCTTCACCTTGACTTCAAAGATTCTTTGAGCTCTCAAAAATGCTAGGGCATCTTCATCATAGTCTTCATCAAGAGGAAGTACTTTGATCTCTACTACATTAGTGATTACCCCATTCTTCTTTGTTATCCTTTTCCTTTTGGCTACACTCTTGATCTTCAAATGTTTCACTTGAGGTAGCTTTCTGGAGCAGGGAGATTTAGTCTTCAGTGCCACATCATTTGGAAGTAGCTTCATCCCTTTTCCTTTCATCCTCTGTAACACTCCACTAGCTGTGACTTTGTGGATGTGTCTTCTTGATTTTTCCTTTGTGGCTTCAACTTTCTTCTGTGGAAAATTAGGTTCAGAAGTCTTGGATAAAGATTTTGGAGGATCATTACTAACAGTACCCACCCTAGACTTAAAGCCTTGTGTTGTGGTTAAGGCACTGCTGGCAATGTCCTTGACTTGCTGATTTCCACTCCTTGTCTTCTTGACAGTTTCCTTCTTTGTTTGAGAGTCCTTCTTGTCTTCATCTGTATCTTTGGAGTTCTTGGAGGTTTTGCCCTTGCTGCTCTCACTTGCCCCACCCTTATCACTCCTGGATTGACTTCTCCTTTTGTAGCTTTTATCTTCATCATCATCCTTGTCATCATTCCTGTCTTTTCTTTCTTTTAAAGACTCAGGAATTCTGCCATGAATGAGAAATGATTGTAGAGTTTGGATCATTTCAAGTTCTTCAGTTGTTCTAACTCCTCTCTTGGATCTCAGCATCTGCTGTTGGGAACCACGGACTTGGGGTTCTACTACATTTTATGATACACAATTAAGGAGTGCGAAAAGAAAATCACCTTGTTAACGGTTGATTCCACGCTCTTCTATTGTATTCCCAAATTCCCTTGAGCGAAGTGTGGCCTCCGTCTTCTCAAGTTAACCTCTCTTCTTGCTCCTAGGTGGCTACAATATTTTTCTTAACCAACCCTAGCAAGAAGAGAATAAGAATATATATAGGGCTACAATAGGGATCATGGATAATCAGGTTGGGCCTTTTAATTACATCCTGGGCCTAGCCCAATGTAATTAAATATTAATTCAATCCACTAAAGAATTAATATTTGCACTACCTTTCCTAATACCGCAACTTAATTAATTAATTCGGTTCCAATATTATTTGCTTATTAAATTCCCCATGTTTAAAATAGCGCATGCCCATTAATTAAATAAATTACTGATAATTCATTTAATTAACATCTTATATCCTTGATCATCCACTCTACCTTTATTTAATTATGCCGGAATAAATCCACCTGCAGGGTTTCACATAATTAAATCCTTTTGAGCTTTCAAGGGGACATCATTAACCCGAATATTATCAGGACACGAATTCCTTCAATAAATAATATCCACCATATATATTATTCCATCACCCAAAATATAATGATATAATTCAAAAGAATTATTTCATATATAAATCAAAGCATGTAAATAATATACACGTGTCAATTACTATATCCGGATTAAGAACATAAGCATTAATAATAACATAGAATCTTAGTTCACCTTCTTAATCAGTTTAAGGGAACAATTCTAAATTTGATCATGTTCAATATACACAAAGTATACAAGTATTATTTAATAGTCAAGATAAACTATTCCCAAATAATACTTCAGTTATTCCAGTGGTTTGTCTAATTCCACTTAAACTGTGAACCCTTTATATTATATATAGACACTGATAATTTAATCTTCTGTTATCCCATTTGATACTAAATTATCCACAATATATAATAAATAGACAATGTAAAAACATGCAATCAAGATTCTCAATAAAATGGACAATGTTTATATACTACTAATGAATAGTTTAGTATAAAACCCAACAATCTCCCACTTATACTCAAGCTATTCTTTGAGTATATCAGTGTTTATTAATATAATCCGCTACCAGTTTAAATAAATATTTCGTGACCAGACATCTGACTCATATCTCCTCCACGTGTTCTTCAAAAACCTTAGCTGGTAAACTCTTCGTGAAAGGATCAGCCCGGTTGTCCTTTGATGCTATATCAGTCACAATAATATCTCCTCGCTTAACGAACTGTCGTATGAGGTGATACTTACGCTCAATGTGTTTTGCTGCCTTATGTTCTCGTGGTTCCTTTGTATTTGCAACAGCACCAGTATTATCACAATAAATTGTGATTTGCCGTGGCAAATTAGGAACTACATTCAAATCCAGCGGGAAATTCCGGAACCATATAGCCTCCTTGGCTGCCTCAGAGAATGCCACATATTCAGCTTCCATGGTTGAGTCTGCGATGCATTTCTGCTTCACACTCCTCCATATTACAGCTCCACCTCCTAAAGTAAAAACACACCCCGAGGTTGACTTCCTCTTATCCCTATCTGTCTGGAAATCTGAATCGGTATATCCCACAGGAAACAAGTCTGAAGCCTTGTAAATTAACATATACTTCTTAGTCCTTCGTAGGTACTTAAGTATCGTTTTTACTGCACTCCAATGTTCCTGACCTGGATTGGACTGATATCTACTGACCATGCCTACGGCAAAGCAAATATCAGGTCTCGTGCATAACATAACATACATTAAGCTTCCACATGCTGAAGCATAAGGAACTGCTTTCATGTTCTCTATCTCCTTAGGTGTCTTAGGACACTGCTCCTTTGATAGAGAGACTCCATGTCTAAAAGGTAAATTACCCTTCTTAGAGTCCTGCATGTTAAAACGAGCCAATACCTCATCAATGTACGGTTCTTGAGATAAAGCCAACGTTCTTTTCTTGCGATCTCTTATAACTTTGATCCCAAGAATGTATGCGGCTTCACCTAAGTCTTTTATTTCAAATTGTTTGAACAACCATGCCTTAATAGATGACAACATCTCTACATTGTTTCCAATGAGCAAAATGTCATCTACATATAGTACTAGAAAAACCACTGCATTTCCTTCACTTTTCTTATACACACATGCTTCGCTTGGACTCTGATCATAACCATTTGACTGGACGGCCTGATCAAAACGAATGTTCAACTCCCTGGAAGCTTGTTTCAGTCCATAAATGGACTTCTTAAGCTTACACACTAGATGCTCTTGGCCCTCTTTGATGAATCCCTCTGGTTGCTGCATATGGATGTTTTAATCAAGACTTCCATTTAGGAAAGCTGTCTTGACATCCATTTGCCAAATCTCATAATCGAGATGAGCTGCTATAGATAAAAGAATCCGGATTGACTTAAGCATGACTACCGGAGAAAAGGTTTCCTCATAATCAATTCCTTGTTTCTGAGTATACCCTTTCGCAACAAGTCTTGCTTTCCAGGCTTTCACCTTTTTGTCAGATCCTCTTTTTCTTTTGTAGATCCACTTGCATCCAATGGGTTTTACACCATTGGGTGGTTCCACGAGATCCCAGACTTGATTGGAATACATAGATTCCATCTCAGATTGCATAGCCTTTTGCCAAAGATCTGCATCCTTATCTTGCATTGCTTCTTCGTATGTCCTGGGATCCTCATCATGTTCACCAGAGACTAAGTCCGAAGACTCTCCCAAAAACATGAACCTCTCAGGTTGTTTAACAACCCTCCCACTACGAAGAAGCATTGGTGTGGTATTAGTGATGGGTTGTTCATTTATTTATGGTTGTTCTACTTGTACCGGTGGCATATTAGAATTATCTTGTCCTCCCACTATTTCCTCTAAAACAACAGTACTCATGGGTTTGTGATTCATTATATAGTCTTCTTCTAAGAATCTAGCATTGGTGCTTACAATGATATCCCGATCCTTAGGACTATAAAACAAATACCCTTTTGTTCCCTTGGGATAACCCACAAACAGCCTCACTTCTGTACGAGAATCTAACTTAGTCACGTTCTTGTTCAGCACATGTGCTGGACAACCCCAAATCCGAATGTGTTTCAAACTAGGTTTGGTACTAGTCCACAATTCTTTTGGAGTTTTTGGAACTGACTTAGAAGGTACCAAGTTTAGAAGATAAGCCGCTGTTTCTAGAGCATGCCCCCAAAACGACTTGGGTAAATTCGAATAACTCATCATCGATCTAACACTCTCTAAAAGAGTCCGGTTCCTTCTTTCTGCTACACCATTCTGCTGAGGTGTGCCAGGTGCAGTCAACTGGGATGAAATCCCATGTTCTGATAAATATTCTCTAAATTCTCCAAGCAGGTATTCGCCCCCACGATCTGATCGTAGTGACTTGATACATTTTCCTGAATGTCGCTTCTCCGCACTTGCTTTGTACTCTTTGAATTTTTCAAAGCACTCAGACTTGTGGTGCAACAGATAAATGTATCCATCTCGAATAATCATCAATGAAAGTGATAAAATATTCATACCCACCTCTCGCTTGGATATTCATAGGTCCACATAAATCAGTATGAACCAATTCTAACACATATTTGGCTCTATTTCCTTTTGCCTTAAAAGGTCTACTGGTCATTTTTCCTTCCAAGCAAGATTCACAGACTGGAAATGGCTCCACTGCCAACGAGCCTAAAGGCCCATCTACTACCAATCTTTGAATCCTCCTCAAGTTAATATGACCTAATCTCAAGTGCCAAAGATATGTTTGGTTCAATCCAGAAGGTTCCTTTCTTTTACTAGAGGTAGAAAATGTATTATTAATTTCACTTGGTTGCAGCATTGGTACTATAGGATCAATAATATATAAATTATCTTGCAATGTACCAGAACATATAACTCGTTTATTCATCATAATGGAAACATTATGATCCAAACAAACATTATAACCATCCATAGCAAGTTTAGAAACCGAAATTAAATTCCTTCTAAATGAAGGTACATAAAGACAATTATTCAAAACCAAAATCCTATCATAACCAAAAGATAAAGAAATAACTCCAACTGCAACCACTGCTACTTTCGTAGCATCTCCCATGAACACATATATCTCGCCATCTCTAAGCAGCCTGGTTTTCTGGAACCCCTGCATGGAATTACAAACATGATCAGTGGCTCCTGTGTCTACACACCAAGTGCTCGTAGACATAGCCGCTATATATGTTTCCGTAACAAGAGAAAGAGACATACCAGCATTGTTCTTCTTAGAAAGAGGACAATCCTTTTTCCAGTGACCCGACTGCTTGCACTTGAAGCACTTGCCCTTAGGCTTCTTCACTGAATTCTGAACTCCCAATGGTTTCACAACTTTCTGTGTCTGAACCTTCTTCTTCTTCTTTCCTTTCGGTTTTGAAGAAGAAACTTTCTCAGCCACATTTACCTGAACATGCTGCTGAAATAATGATTCTGCTGCCTGAAGCTCTGTCAGAAGTTCTGCAAGACTATACAACTTCTTGTTCATGTTGTAATTCAAGCGAAACGGCTCAAAGCTTTTGGGCAAACTCATAAGTATGATATCGACCTGCGTTTCCGCATCAATATCAGCACCAAGGACCTCTAGTTCATTTATATGAGACATCATCAGAAGAACATGGTCCCTTACAGGTGTTTTTTCAGCCATCTGAGTGTTCATTAGAGACTTCATTGCTACTTGCCTAGCAGCCCTATTCTGATCTCCGAAAAGCTCCTTGAGGTTATAGAGCATATCTGCAGCAGTGGTCATGGCCTGATGCTGATGTTGCAAAACACCCGACATGGCTGCCAGAATGTAACATCGCGACATCTCATCTGCCTTAGTCCACTTCTTAAAATACTCTTTTTCCTCATCCGGAGCATCGGCAGCAGGCTGTTCCGGTTTGGGTTCAATAGTACAGAATTTAAACTCTTCAGCAGTCAACACTATGTCCGAATTGCGTTTCCATTCAATATAGTTAGGTCCGGTAAGTTTGTTATCCTTAAGTATGGTGAAAAGTGGATTAAAGCCCATTCTATCCTGAGAATCATGCATATAACACTTAATCAGAAAATTGCATATATCTTAAAACCTATTTGTTTCCTCTAACAATTAATTAAAATTAATGCACTAATATTTAAATTCCATAAATATCTGGTACGTCATGATGGGTGACATATATACCATTTAAATTTAAATATTACTTCGGTCCTACTACTAAATAATACGCCACGTTAAGGTGGACTATATATTATCTTTCATAGCTAAGTGTATACCATTATTTAGATCTTAAGTTGCCTTTAGTCAGACCCATCCGTTCGATGTATCAATGGATAAATCCCAGGTGTTTTCGGTGAAGTCACAGACGGACTCGCTTAAGAACACAACCCCTAAGACAGAAATATCCATTATCAACATCAATCAAGGAATGTCCAACTTTTTTCTCGAATTCTATGAAACTTGGTATGTCACGATGGGGTGAACTTACCTTTCAATATTCGTGATTAACTTAAGAAGATTGTCCTAGTAATATCCTTAACACTACCCAGACGTCATAAATCATATGCCACGATGGGTGACATATATCCAATTCATAATCGTCCTAGTGTTAAATTACATACAACCAATAATGGATGACCATGGGATCTAATATCAAATTAATTCCCTCTCCCACTTAGTATTTTAACATGAGTAATTTTATCTAGATGCATCGCCCTATGTTATTTCTTCGAGGTCCACATGTTATCAAAATAACAATACAAAGAACACATAACATAGCATAGCATGCATCTCTACATAATTAAATGGGGCCTATGTCATTATAATTATGTCTAACATGCATTCCAAATACGCACATAATTTAATAACATAAAACATTTAATTAAAGCAATAAATGAAAATTTATGTCTATGTCGTCCTATTTATGTTAACCATGCAATTAAAATTACACACATAATTAACAACACACATAATAATTATTTAATGCAATAATTAAAATTAAATAGCAGAAAAATTAAAATAAAAAATAAATCCACTATTATGGCCAAAAAAAATTTCATCCGAAAATCCTGCGAAAACTTCAACTCGCTGTTTGAGGGTCTAAACGAGCTCAGACGCACATGAAACTTTGACAACATCACTTTTCAATCGTGTAGAACATCGAAATCCCTTTCCGAAAAGGTATTACTCATCGAAATCCGACACCGTATGCAAAAGTTACAACAGTTCGAAGTTGCATAGGCGAAATCTTGTAGCATCAGCGGAAGAACTTTGTTTTCTTGCAACTCCGTCGATCAAATAGTTACATACAACATAACATACGTATTCTATTACATCAGATCATAATCTAACATGAATACAAATCATGATTACAAGATTACAAAATCATAATAGAAAACAAAACTAGCACGATCAACCCTCGTGATTTACAACCACGATAAACCACGTGGAAACCAAAACAAAAAATAACCACGATTAAACCACGTGGGATCCAAACACATAATTAAAATAAAACGAGGCCATAATAGTGGATACTAAACAACCTGCAAAAGATTATTATCCAAGCATACCACTATACATACATAACCAATTTTAATTACGACATGGACATCATATCATAAAACATAGAACCCATAACCAGGCTCTTGATACCAATTGTTGGGAACCACGGACTTGGGGTTCTACTACATTTTATGATACATAATTAAGGAGTGCGAAAAGAAAATCACCTTGTTAACGGTTGATTCCACGCTCTTCTATTGTATTCCCAAATTCCCTTGAGCGAAGTGTGGCCTCCGTCTTCTCAAGTTAACCTCTCTTCTTGCTCCTAGGTGGCTACAATATTTTTCTTAACCAACCCTAGCAAGAAGAGAATAAGAATATATATAGGGCTACAATAGGGATCATGGATAATTAGGTTGGGCCTTTTAATTACATCCTGGGTCTAGCCCAATGTAATTAAATATTAATTCAATCCACTAAAGAATTAATATTTGCACTACCTTTCCTAATACCGCAACTTAATTAATTAATTCGGTTCCAATATTATTTGCTTATTAAATTCCCCATGTTTAAAATAGCGCATGCCCATTAATTAAATAAATTACTGATAATTCATTTAATTAACATCTTATATCCTTGATCATCCACTCTACCTTTATTTAATTATGCCGGAATAAATCCACCTGCAGGGTTTCACATAATTAAATCCTTTTGAGCTTTCAAGGGGACATCATTAACCCGAATATTATCAGGACACGGATTCCTTCAATAAATAATATCCACCATATATATTATTCCATCACCCAAAATATAATGATATAATTCAAAAGAATTATTTCATATATAAATCAAAGCATGTAAATAATATACACGTGTCAATTACTATATCCGGATTAAGAACATAAGCATTAATAATAACATAGAATCTTAGTTCACCTTCTTAATCAGTTTAAGGGAACAATTCTAAATTTGATCCTGTTCAATATACACAAAGTATACAAGTATTATTTAATAGTCAAGATAAACTATTCCCAAATAATACTTCAGTTATTCCAGTGGTTTGTCTAATTCCACTTAAACTGTGAACCCTTTATATTATATATAGACACTGATAATTTAATCTTCTGTTATCCCATTTGATACTAAATTATCCACAATATATAATAAATAGACAATGTAAAAATATGCAATCAAGATTCTCAATAAAATGGACAATGTTTATATACTACTAATGAATAGTTTAGTATAAAACCCAACATCTGCAACACTTGATTGATTTTGGCATTGTTCTTCATTGTCAAGTTTACAGGAATCACCAGTTGGTCAATACTGTTGGCTTGAGTTAGACTTTGAAAAATTATTGTCCTTGGGTTAGAGATAACTTCAGGCAATCTTTGAAATTGGTCTATCTTCAAATCATTATGCAGCATCTTGTTATTCTCCCCATGCTTCTCAATCAACTCCAGTATTGTGGTCAGCTCAGTAAACCTCAGTTTCTCTAGAGTTTGAAAGGATAGATGCCACAGGTAATTATCCTTGGATACCATGATAACTTCTCTTAGATGAACATCCTTGATTTTTCTGACTGCCACAGTGAAGTACTTGATACTTTCCTTGAGCCTTTCCCTGTAGATCTTGGCATCCTCTTGAGCATTGATGTAGATGGCTTTCAGAAACTTCAGGAAGGCCTCATCATGATAGATGTGAGAGTTGGCAACTTCCTGTAGCTTGGCCTCAGTGATTATGGTTGCTTTGATAGGCTGAGCACTTGTTGAAATGAAAGGAACAGGACCCTCCATGGGCATTATGCCAGGATAGTAAGTTGTAGTCACACTACTTTTCTGGCCAGCTAAACTGGTGACAGAAACAGTAGGAAGAGTTATTGGCCTTGTGTCTTTCTCAGACATTTTCCCTTTGAGCTTTGCAGAGACTCCCCCTTTCAGAGTCACTTGCTTTCCTTTCCTTTCTTTCTCCCCCTTAGGCTTGGGATCAGACAAGATGTCTTGAGCTTCTCCAGGAATAGGATGATTCATGCTTCTCATCATAGAGATCATCATTTGTTGTTGGACCAGCAGAATGTTTGAAGTTGAGTTGCTTTGGTCATCCAGCTTGGCATTCAGGAGCTCCAAGGAATGAGAAATCCCTTGGTTTTCAGATTTTAAGGATGCCATTTCTTTCTCCAATCTTTCAACCTTGGAAAATAGCTGCTCATACTTGAAAGGATTGAGGGCCTGATCCTTGAGCTTGGAGAATTCAAATTTAGATATGTTGGAGACAGGAACCTCATCCACCAGCTTGTCACCATACTGGTTTTTCCATAGTACTGAGAGCATTGAATTGATGTTGATGTTGGATTGCAGTTGGTTTTCCAATTTGGTAGACATTTTCTTCAAATTATCAATCACCAAAGCTAGAGAAAGATCCATAGAGGAGACAATCTGAGTAGTCTTTCTGAGCTCTTTGAGGATGCCATCCACCTTGGGAAAATCAGAAAGATATGTATGCCTTAGCTGAACCAGAGAATGTTCAGTTTCTTCCTTGAAGGTTGAGATTTCTGACTGAAGACCTTTCCCAAGGAAATGCATAGCTTTGAGCTGGCTCTTGTAGACTTCATTGACAGCATCATAGATTTCTGCAGGAGAGAGACCTTTAGCATTAGACCCCAAAGCTGTGAGATAGTCCTCCCTGAGAAAATCTAGAGCCTCCTTCAGCTTTACAGTCCTCTTGCCATCCAGCCAAGCATCCGCATTTCCATCTTGCTGGGCTTCATCCACAATCTTATCTTTTTGGGTCTCAACATCCTCCTTGTGACAAAGCAATATAGCTTCATAATCTTTGTTTGGTAGTCCAGCTGTGAGGAGGTGTTGGGAAATCTTTGAGAACTCATCTATCTGTCCCACATGAAGATTTTGCAGTTCTTCTTCCGTCATTTGTGGTGGCACAGAGGATGATCCTGAAGCCCTGTCATGTTGCACAGGTTTCAGCCATTCTGACATGGTGGCCTGAGCCAAGTGAGAGCTAGTGCTTAGCACTTCATGGGGAATAGATGAGTGAGTTTCCTCCAGTCTTGGAATGACTGTAGAGTCTGATGCTGTCTCCATTGAAATGGGATGTGTTACAGAATCATCTCTATGTGCCTGTGAAGGCAAATCCAAGTCCATAAGGAATGGAGAGTTTGGCATAGAGTCTCCAGTAAGAACTGGTGAATCCTCTATGTTTTTGTTGGTGTCATTAGGATATGCCTCAGCATGCATTCCCTGACCAACTAAATGTGGTTCCTGAGTGGTGAGCACAGTGTCATGCACCATGTCACTTGAAAGTGGCTCAATCACAGAAGTAGATTGTGACTGATCAATGGCAAGATTGTCATGAGAATGACTCTCTTGTTCAGAAGAAATTTTTGATGTAGAATCTAAGAGAGATGTGGAGTTTAGATTAGATTTTAGCAACTCCCCCTGAGAAATAGGAGGAGTTTCAATTGTGATGTGCTCTTCACTCAGTGTTTCATCACCCTTATTTCCACTGGGGTTAAGAGTGTGTTTTTGACCCTGTGCTGACTCTATATAGGATGTAGTGGGGAGACTACTCTTTTCAATGCCAATGCCCCGTTGAGAGGCCATTGACCGTAACAGGTGTACCCCTTTTTCCACATCTGAATCCTGTTGGGAGGATTCAGTGGTAGGCTTAGATTTGGATTTCTTACTTTGTCTGGTGAGAGGTAACTCAGGATCCTCACTTCCTATCTCTATTGATTCATTGATAATTGCCAAGGCTCTCTTCTTTGTCTTCTTTTTAGTAGCACCAACCTTTTGGGAAGTTGGTGCACTTGGCTCCCTAATTACTATTGTACTGTTTGCAGGGGGTTCATTGGATGGGTTAGGAAGGCTTGGGTTAGACTTGGATGCTCCTTCTGTCTTAGCCTTCCCTTTCCAGGAAAGTTCATGGTATATTGGCTTATCAAGTGGATAAGATGCAAATGTGTCCTGCATATGCTTGGTCACACTTAGTATCACATCCACTTGATTCCTTGTGTCCAATGACCCAAATAGAACTTTGGACATGGACTTGGAATAAGCCATTTTATTTTGATCTATACCCTCTAGTTCATGTATATTAGCATCAAGATAATTTAAAATACATTGAAGGAAACGAGGATAAAAGATTTCATTACCTCTACCACGAACTGTCCTCCCTAGCCTTTGAGCCAATTCTTTGAGGATTATTGCTCCTACATTTATCTCCTGATTGTAGGCTAGGGAGTAGGCTAACTTCACAGCAATGTGACTGATTTGGTCCCATCCTGTCTTTCTACATAAGAACACCTTCTGGAGTGCATCAAATAGAAACGACCACTCCCTCCTGACATGATTCTTGTTCAACTTAGCCATGTCGACCTCATCTGCATACCTGATTAAATCCAAGAATGCTATCATTTCAGCATCATTAGCTTCAGTATCATGACCTTCAACCTTGAACCCCAAGGCCTCATTTATCTCCTTTTCTCCAAACTGGAAAAGCTTGCCCCCAATTGTGCAATTTACCTCCTGAAACGAGGTTCCATCTTCCTTCGCCATTGTTGAGACCATAGTTGTTCTCCAGAACCCTTCCAATACATCAACATACAGAGTGGGGTTTAGGTTTAAGGCTTGGCGGAGGTAGGAGGTGTTTAAGAACCGTACAAAGCACTTGTACCTTGGGTTTGCCTCCGCCTCAGAGGGAATTGTGAGAAGATTTGTTTCGTTGGGTATGGTTAAGGGGTTTGAGGATGATACTGTTTGAGATTTGGGTGCCATTTTGAAATTGAGAGTGAAGAAGAGAGAAGAGAATTTGAGTTTAGGTTAGAGAATTTGAGATTAGTAGACAAGATGAAGAGTTATGAACGGTTAGAAAATAGTATTTATATGATAGAGACACTGCGATATGGAGTTATGAATATGTACAGGCTATTTGTATGTCGCGAAGTCTCAAAATGGCCTGTACCGCAAAGTCTTGCAAAGTATATCGCAGAGTCCAGAAATGAACTATGTCGCAAAGTCTTGAAGATAGAAAGATTTGGATGACTTTGCGATATAGTGTAAATACCTTGTCTAAAACTCTCTTTTTGAAATTTTAAGCATTTTGTCAGACTTAAATAAAAAATTGAAATAAAATTAATTTAAATCAAAATTCTGTCAAATATGGAGACTTGTCGATATAGTTATTCTAAGTCGCGAAGTCATAAAATGAACTATGTCGTAAACTCATGAAATGAACTATATCGCGAAGTCTCACAATTTCAACAGTTTGCGATATAAATGTGTTTGATTTGAACTAAGTCGTGAACTCTCAAGATCACCTATGTAGAGATGTCTTAAAAACTCATAACTTCTCAGAAAAGTATGATTTGAAAAATATGCAGTAAAATACTGAAATATTTATAAATCATATCTCAGCTAATTTTCACTCCAAATGAATAGAGCATCTAAATACAGTGAAAATTTACTGCTGCAATAATTAACTAGCATACTTACTTAGAACAACTAAATGAAGGATTGAGCATTCCAATTTCACTCACAAGTCTGTTGAAGACAGCTTCGTTTAGAGGTTTAGTGAATATGTCAGCTACTTGTTTTTCTGTTGGAACATAAGAGACTGCTATAGTACCATTTGCTGCATGTTCCCTAATGAAATGGTACCTTATCTCAATGTGCTTTGTAGTAGAATTATTAACAGGATTAGCTACAATGGATATTGTACTAGTATTATCACACATCAGAGGAATGTGTTCTAACACTAGTCCATAATCCATGAGTTGATTTCTAATCCAAAGCAATTGAGCACAGCAGCTTCCAGCAGCAATATATTCAGCCTCAGCTGTAGATGTTGCTGTGGATTGTTGTTTCTTACTGAACCAGGACACTAACCTTTGCCCTAAGAATTGGCAGCTTCCAGAGGTGCTCTTCCTGTCAATTCTGCATCCAGCATAATCAGAATTTGTGTAACCAACCAGGTTGAACCCAGTGCCCTTTGGATACCATAGCCCAAGATTAGGAGTCCCTTTCAGATACTTGAAGATTCTTTTGATAGCCATCATGTGGGATTCCTTAGGATCAGACTGGAACCTTGCACAAAGGCATGTGGCAAACATGATGTCTGGCCTGCTAGCTGTGAGATATAGCAATGATCCAACCATTCCTCTATAGACCTTGATGTCAACTCTCTTGCCCTTCTTATCTTCATCTAAGTTGATTGCAGTGGACATAGGAATTTTTGCTGGGGATGACTCTTCTAAACCATATTTCTTTAAGAGATCTTTAACATACTTAGATTGATTTATGAAGATGCCATCCTCCCTTTGATGTACTTGCAGGCCTAGGAAGAAGGTTAACTCTCCCATCATACTCATCTCATATTTGCTTTGCATCAACTTAGAGAACCTTTCACAGAGTTTTTCATTTGAAGAGCCAAAGATGATATCATCCACATAGATTTGAACTAGAATGATATCATTTCCATGCTTCTTGAAGAATAAAGTTTTATCAATTGTACCCCTGGTAAATTGATGCTCAAGAAGGAATTGAGATAGAGTTTCATACCAGGCTCTTGGTGCCTGTTTAAGTCCATAGAGTGCCTTGAGCAGTCTATACACAAAGTCTGGGAAGTTTTCATTTTCAAAGCCAGGTGGTTGGGACACATGAACTTCTTCAGCAAGATCACCATTGAGAAATGCACTTTTCACATCCATTTGATACACCTTGAAACCTGAGTGAGCTGCAAAAGCCAAGAAGATTCTGATGGCTTCCAGTCTAGCTACAGGTGCAAATGTCTCATCATAGTCAATGCCCTCTTGTTGAAAGTATCCTTTGGCAACCAAACTTGCTTTGTTTCTTATCACCACTCCTTCTTCATCCATTTTTTTCCTGAACACCCATTTGGTGTCAATAACATTCTTTCCTTCTAGAGGTGGCACTAGTTCCCATACTTTGTTTTTCTCAAATTGATTCAATTCTTCTTGTATGGCAACAATCCAGTCAGAATTCTTCAAAGCTTCTTCAATTACTTTTGGTTCTTCATGTGACATAAAGCAGCTATACAGACATGTATTCATTGTTGCCCTTCTTGTTCTAACTCCCTCACCAAGATCTCGTATGATTTGATCCCTAGTGTGGGCTCTGTCCCATTTCCTTGTGTGACCCTGTTCATTTTCTTGACTTGTTCCAGGATCATTTTGATTGCTAGTTGCATTTTCTTCTTCTCCCCCTGTGTTTGTGAACCCTTGCATAGGTGTTTGAAGAAGATCATCAACTTCAAGAGTTTCATTGTCTGGAACAGTTTGAACAGGTGGTTTATCCTCACTTTCAGAATCCTCAAGATATCCTTGATTTTCAAATCTTAATGGCACACTGTCTTGTTCACTTGTTTTAAGTCCAGGAGTTTTCTTGTCATCAAAGGTAACATCCATGCTTTCCATAACTTTGTGTTGCTCAGGTACAAACACTCTGTATGTTATCCTTTCCAGAGAGTATCCAATGAAAATACCTTCAAATGCCTTAGCATCAAATTTTCCAACATGCTCAGAGGTATCTTTCATCATAAAATAATTGCTTCCAAACACATGAAGATGCTTGAAGGATGCTCTTTTGCATGTCATTAATGAGTAAGGAGTTTTTCCAGACTTCTTATTGATCAATGTTCTGTTTTGCACATAGCATGTTGTGTTGACAACATCAGCCCAAAAGCTAGTAGGTAGCTTTGCATCCAACAGCATTGTCCTTGCAGCTTCAATGAGGGTTCTATTCTTTCTCTCAACTACTCAATTTTGTTGAGGTGTTCTAGGAGCTGAAAATTGTTGAGAAATTCCTTTATCTTTGCAAAACTCATACAATGTTGAATTTCTAAACTCAGTTCCATTATCACTTCTCAATGCAACTACAGAGGAACTAGTGCTTTGTGCTTCTCTATCAACTCTTTTAATATGCTCTATAATTACTTGAGGTGCTTCATCCTTGGAGAACAGGAATTCCACCCAAGTGTATCTAGAGTAATCATCAACCATTACTAGAGCATATTTCTTCTTGGAAAAGGACATTACATTCACAGGGCCAAATAGATCCATGTGAATTAGCTGCAGAGGCTTGGAGTTTGAATTGAGCAACTTGTTCTTGTGACTTGATCTTTTAATCTTTCCTCTTTGACATGCTTCACATGCTCCATCTTGCACAAAATCCAAAGCAGGCATGTCTCTGATGAGTTCTCTCTTTGTCAGAGAGTTCATTGCCTGAACATTCAAGTGAGACAGTTTCTTGTGCCATAGCCAGAATTCTTCATTTGTGGCTTTAGTGTAGAAAAAACAAATTTCTCCCTTGTCTGCAGCCTTGAGATCGGCTACAAACAGGCTTCCTTTTTTCACACCAGTTAAAACAACTTCACCACTTCCTCTTTTTGAGATTAGACAATGATCTTCATCAAATTCCACTTTGAAACCCCTGTTGGTGAATTGTCCAATACTCAAGAGGTTGTGCTTTAGTCCTTCAACAAATGCTACATCTTCAATAATGACATTCCCAGATTTGACACTGCCATATCCCATTGTATAACCAATGTTGTCATTTCCAAAGGTTACTGATGGGCCAGCCTTCTCCTCAAAATGTGATAGTAGGGCTATATCACCAGTCATGTGACTTGAGCATCCACTGTCCAAGATCCAAATGACTCTTTTATTCTTGTTGCCCTGCATTCACAAAATGACTAAGTTGTTTTTGGTACCCACACTTGGTAGGGTCCAGTTGATTTAGAAACAGTTTTGTTAACAATTTTTCTGTCATAAATAGCATTCTTCACAGTAGGAGACTTCACTTTATTTGTGGCTTTGGAGTTTACATTCTTAGGCTCATATGAAGTTTTCACCCTTCCAACCTTGATTGGGGATCCTGTCCTGTGAGTGTGTATATGTGTGTGTGATTCACAGGATTGTGCAGAATCCAGTTTATGCTTAAGAGATAAACAATTAGCAATCACAGTCACATAGCATGTCATGCAGTTAGAATTACCACAGAAGGAATCATGGATAGAATTTATGCCAACAGAATGGTTACTCAGGTTATCAACTTCAACATTTACAGGTTTATTACACTTATGAGTCAAATGATTCACAGATAAGCATTTCTGACACTGTTTCCTAGGAGCATTTGGCACATAAGCATAATTGTTACTCTTGTTGACACCTATTTTACCATTTCTGTTTTGTTTCTTTTTCTTAACAACTTCTTTCTTAATTTTAGGACTCTTGACAAGGTTGTCTTCGGTTTCTTTCTGAACAACAGACTTGGAAGAGGAAAAAGTGTCTTTAGCAGCCTCATCTTCTTCAAGTAGTTGTTGTTTGATGATCAGCAGTTCTTCATCAAACTCAATAATACTCTTTTTCAAAATGGGCTTTTCAACACTTGACAAAATGGTTGAGGCATTTTTGTTTGCAAAAGATTCTTTTCCTTTGCCCTTGGCCTTCTTCCTTCCCTTATCATTCTCATAATCAAAACCAACTCCAACCTTACAGTCTTCAGTGTGTTCCTTGTGATAGGTTTGAATAAGTTCAGAGGAGTTCTTGAAACTTCTTAGTTTTAATTCATTTTTAGCAATTTGTTCTCTAAGAGCTTTTTCTATTTGTTCAACACAAATTACTTTGTTCTTAAGATACTCAATCTCCTTTTTCAAACCATCAAGGCTCACAACCAATAACTCAAGTTCCTCATTCTTTTCTGTAAGCTCAAGATTTTTAGCAGTTCGTTTGTCAATTTCTTCATTGGCAACTAACATGCTAGTGTGAATATTGAACATCTCAGTACTGATGTCTTCAACAGTCTGCTTATATTGAAAGGGAGTCATATCAAGAGAAGTAAGAATAGGTACCTGACTTGAGGAATCACCATCATCAGAAAATGCCATCAGGGCATAGTTTGAGTACTCTTGTTCTTCTTCTTCATCAGACTCATCCCAGCACTTTCCCTCAGCAATAAAAGCTTTACCCTGTTGTTTCTTGAGTAGAGCTTCATACTTAGCTTCAAGCTCTAAGTATGCTTTGTCCTTTTTGACCTGTTTAGGCTTTTTGCACTCAGTGGAAAAATTCCCAAGTTCATTGCAGTTATAGCACCTTATCTTGGACCTATCCACACTTCCAGATTTGTATCCGCCTTTAGCAACACCAGCAATCCCTTTTCCTTTATTGAAGGTGTTTGAGCCATTTGAACCACCAGCATTTCCAGTATTGATCTTGGACTTAAATGGTTGTTTCCTTTTAAACCTTATGTTAGGATATCTCCTAGCCATATATGCAAAAGATTTGTTTTCCATCTTGTCCAGCTCATCTATGCTGTAGAACTCATCATTCTCAGGAAAATCATAGACAACTTGAGTCTCATCACCGGTGTCTTCAACTTCCAGTTCCTCAATCTTGACTTGACTGAATTTAAGAGAATCCATTCTTTGACTTAGATTGACAGCAATAAGGGCACAGGAGGTATTTGCCATTAATCCTTGCTTAGCTTGAAAGAATCTCTTTTGAAACAACTCTAGCTCATATGTTTTTAAAACACCATACAACACATCAAAACCAATCTTTGTTAGATCTCTCTCTTTGAGGTAAGAGATTCTTGGCTCCAAGTGATCAGGAAGAGTTAGCAAGAACTTCATGTTGAGCTCTTCTGTCTCATAGTGTTTGTCATAGAGTTTGAGCTCATTTACCAACTTGTTGAACCTCTCAAACACTTTTGTGATTCCCTCCTTTGGCTGAGCCATGAAAGCTTCATACTGTGAAACAAGAATCTGCTTCTTGTTCTTTCTTACTTCAGGAGTTCCTTCACATAGCACTTCTATAAGATCCCACATCTTCTTAGCACTACTACAGTGAGCAACAGTGCCATACATGTTGAAATCCATAGATTCACAAATGATAAGTTGGAGATGTCCATCCAGTGCTATTTTCTCTTTTTCAAGATCAGTGTGTTTGGAGGGGTCTTTAGGAACATGCTTTGCTGGTATTATTTCAGTACCAGAAGTTGTTTCAGCAACCTCAATCATTGGAATAAAGGGACCATGTTTTAGAATGTCTAAATACATGGGGTTAGAAGCTTTGATGAAAAGCAACATCTTCTTCTTCCATAAACTATAGTGCTCCTTGTTAAAGGGAGGAATCTTGATACTGCTTAGTTTCTGTGAACTCATTCTTGATCTTTTCCTGTTTGTACGTTAACAGCCTCGCTCTGATACCACTTGTTAGTAATGAATACCACTTAGAAACTAGACAAAGGGGGGGTGAATGGATAGTTTGATAGATTTTTGCTTTCTTGAAACTAAATTACTGTAACATATTGTGTAGTAAGAAAATGCGGAAAGAAATAAACAGTACACACATAATCACTTTAATCTACTTTGTATTAAGAAAATTAAATACTACAGCTTCCAAAATCTCACAAGAGAAATTCTGGCTTCTCAACAAGAACAGTGTTTTCTTGTTTTTCTTACAGAGAAAGAAGTGCTTGAATATAATTCTATGATATGCTCACTTATAGCTAACAGTAGTGTATGCACAATATATATATTGTCCTATACAAAACTAGTGCACACACCGAATTACACAGCTACCCTTTTCGCAACTCCATTTTGTCGTTCTATAAAAGGTTGGCTGTGTCAGGGAGGACCACTTGCTTTTTGTGGTCCTCTCCTTTATCTGTAGCTGCTTGTCTTCCTTCTTCCTCTCCAAGTTTAGCTATAGATTTGCCATCTGTATTTTGGACCGCCTGACCAATACAGATGCTTCAGTATTTGTCTCCATTGACTTTGATCTTGTACCTTCATTTGTCTCGTTGTAAACGGCTAAGTGTTGATATCGTGAACTCCACTTCATTCCTGACTTCGCGACGTCCCTTGTGAAGACTACGCGACATGGCTTTTGAGGACTTTAAGACATAAGCCATTTGAGGACTTCGCGATCTAGTCTTTTTGAGGACTTCGCGATATAGCCTTTTTGAGGACTATGCGACATAGGCTATTTGAGGACTTCACGATCCAGTACATCTTGACTTTGCGGAATCAACACTTCACGATATGAGTCTTGAAGACTTCACGACATAGTACAAATTGGACTATGCGATAGACCACTTCTCGACATGGATATTGGTGACTTCACGACATAGCTTTATTCTGACTTTGCTATATAATGCCTTAGACAAATTTCTGCAACTTATTTCTTCAGGGCCTTATTCATCTCTATCCTGCTGCATGAACAATTCTGAACTTCTACCAGGACAATTATTCAGTGGCCTATTGTACATTCTAGATGCAAGAAACTTACTAAGCTCATTATAATTCTGAGCATACATGATCAAGCTAATGTTCATGAGAACAAGACAAGTACAGAGAGACCTATACTATATCCCAGTGAAAGAGTTCACTAGGTCATGTAGAGTGACATAGTCACAATGATTAGGCTTGTTAATAGTGGTAATCAGACATGCCTTGAGCCTAACATATATAGTGTGTGTATTTGTGTTATATCAAGATCAAATAGAAGGCCCAAGCCCATACACGTTTCCAACAGCTCTTTAGTTTAAGTATCTTGGTATAAGACAATAAATTTAGCTTAAGACAATAAATTTAGCTTAAATTATAGTACTTGTTTGCACAAGAATATACATTGAAACCAGTTAGACCTTAAACTCATGGTTTATCCATGTTTTCGCAAATTTTGGAGTGGGTTTTACAGAAATAGTTAATCTACTCTAATCCTGTCATAGTAGATTAGTAGTAGGGGTAAATTCGGTTTGACATCGAACTTCATAATTCATTTGTAACCAAAATACCAGAACATGGTTGGGAAAAGAGCACACACTAAATTGATCTCGTTTTAATATACAAGGCCATGGTTGTGAAAATAGCACATACACTAACCTTATATTTGCTTTTGTTCTGTACCAATCAATGATTGACTAATATCATACTTCATACATACTCAGAAAGACGGAATCTGTATATATAAAATCTTGAATATTGACGAGTTGTTGGTTTTTGATTTTAAGGCAATATCCTGTACTGCAGAGATATCATGTTTGATTATTCAAATTACATATTGAAAATGGGGCTTACAATGTTGGAGTTGATCTCTGAGGCTCTTGGACTTGATCGGAATCACTTGAAAGACATGGCTTGTGCCGAAGGCCTTTTCCTAGTTGGCCACTACTATCCTGCATGCCCTGAGCCACAACTAACTCTAGCCACTAGCAATCATTTTGATACCGGATTTTTTTACTATTCTTTTACAAGATAATATTGGCGGCCTCCAAGTTATTCATGATGACGAGTGGATCGATGTCCCTCATGTGCCCGGATCTTTAATGTGATGTTATACATAATGAAAAACTCTAATATTTGCTAATGTGCAGTACTAGTATGTTATATTTCTTGCTTATCCTAGTAGATTTACAGCACTTTGTGTTGGTACTTGGTACTACTTATCATTATGAACAAAATTATTAATTGATGACAGCATGACACATTATAAATTGCTGGATACTTTTTATCTGTGTAGCTCATATCCAATGACAAATTCAAGAGTGTGAATCATAGAGTATTAGCTCAAAAGATTGGTCCAGGAATATCAGTGGCAAGTTTATTCGGAAAAAACTTTCGAGAGTAAATAGCATGGAGGTTATATCGCCCAATCAAGGAGTTACTATCTGAAACAAACCCGCCGTGCTACAGGGAGACTACTATCAAGGAGTTCATCACGCACAATTACAACAAAGGTCTAGATGGAACCTCTGCACTATCAGCTTTTAAGTTGCATAACAAGGCTGTGGTCACTTAAATCGAGGGAAATACATCATGTGGATGAACTTTGCCTTTGCACGGGCATGAATTATTTGTGACTACATAATATGTTATTATCTTCAAACAAAATTCGTAGGTCTATCACTAGGGAGAGATCTTATCTACATAAACAGTTGTGTGCATATATATAGATTTGATTTATATCATTTTAAGCTGTAAATGATTTGGAGCTTCTAATTTAGAATCATTTTCGAAGGATTTAATTGGCATCGAAAATATACATGAAACTAGTCTATCACAACAACTGCACAAAGAATTTTTTTGCATAAAGAAGCCCACCTTTATCAAACACCAGGCTCCAAAGAGTTCACTTTCCCAAACATAGACCTCAAAGGTATTGACTGTGATGCAACTTTGCGTGGTAAAGTTATCGAGAAAGTTAAAGATGCTTGTCAAAACTAGGGCTTTTTCCAAGTATTAAATCACAGTATACCAGAAACTGTGTTGGATGAAATGATAGACGGGGTTCGTAAGTTTCATCAACAAGATAGTGAGCTTAAGAAGCCATTCTATTCGCGCGATTTCACAAAAAAGTTTCTGTATTATGGTAATTTTGATCTGTATAGAGGACCTGCTGCTAATTGGGGAGATACCATTTTCTGTATTATGTCTCAGGAGTCTCCTGAATATGAAGAAATGCCAGCAGTGTGCAGGTATTTACAATTATAAACTCTGTTTTCTCTGTTAAACACAATGCATACATCTGGATTAGATTTTTTCCTTCATGTTATTCATGATGCTGCAATTAATCCATATAATTCTTTTCATGAATATTGCATATATATCTGATACTCAGCATCCTAAAGGTTGTGATGGCAACCAAAAACTATACTCTAAATCCCTACGGCTTGGTTCTCAAGGCTTACGAATTGCGGCAGACTTCCCGTAAGCCGTAGCTGGTTACACGACTCCCAAAACACGTGTAAAGGAAGACCACCTGTCACCCCTATATCATGACTCAGCCTAGCTATTTCTGCACATCACATGTCATGCATGAAATTTGAATGGCACAATCTATATATTAAAAATTACTATTACGATAGCAAATGAGACGGTCTCTTTCTAATTGAGACAGACAATGGGACAGTCTCAATTATAAACAGAGTTACAGAATAATGAGCAGTATGAACAGTTATAATTAAAAATAAATGTACTGCAGAACACCAGAAGTTTTCACTTGGTTCGGCCCTTAACTCTAGTCTATGGCCTACATCCAAGTCCCCATGCCAACTAGCATAGAGAATGTATTATATCAACTTTAATAAAGAACTTACAATCTTTCCTTGATTACAATAGGATAGTCCCTTGAAAGAAACCCTTTCCTTTAGCACACTTGCTACTTAGCACACTTGCTACCTTGACTAACCTTTGAAACCAATACCTTGCCACAACCCGGCAACAAGTTGATATAAATACAATACACACAAAGAAAAGATTACAACTCAAACTAATTCTTGTTTGACTGAATGATCTTGAAAGATTACGAAACAAGAATGTATTTTTCAGAAAGAAAGATGAGAATGATTTCAGCTTCGAAAACAATAGGTTGTGTAGTCTCTCTGAAAAAGAATGAGTTTGGATATATATAGAAACAATATAACGGATAGAATCTTTCAAACAATAAACAAGATAAGATTTGTTTGAAAGTATTTGAATAAGTCTTTAGAAAACAATCCGTTAGTTTTGTTATATAAAGATAAACCTTTGAAAAGATAAGTCTTTGAAAAGTTCAAACTAGATTTATCTCAAGAAGTTTGTTTAGGAAAGATAAGTATAGAATCACTCAAACTAGAATGTACAATTTATCTTATCCTATTCTAACTCCATTGCATAATCCAATGTCCAATGTTGTTGAATGCGATTAATCATCATAAACCAAGAATTAACAATGCATACACGAGACCACCTGTCATTGATTCCCTCAAACTGCCACCTGCCCATATAGCTCTTGATAGTCATTCAAGCTAGAGGGGAGGAGCTGGCACGAGGAAGAGAACAGAATAAATACGAAGGGGCAGAAAACAAAGGGGGGAGGAGACTCCAAAATCTTCTGATGATGGCACTATAATCCTTACGGATTTGGCACTATAATCCTTACGGATTTGGTCTGAGAACACCCTACGGCCATCAGGTTGAGATTTGCACATTAATCTGATATGTAATTCATTGGTAATGAGGGGGCTTCGCTTTGTAATTTTGTATAATACTTTTGATGTTCAGAGATTCGATTATTGCATGCATGCATGTTTTGTTTTGTTTATTGCTAGATTTCCGACTTGGTCTGATTTTAAAATTTCTGAATTCGATACTGATTGTTTCTCACTTGTACTGCATCCATGCATACTTGATTAGAAGTTATAAAACTGTCTATATTTTTTGATCTGCTGCTTGTCGTCAGAATTTTGTACCCCATAAGTAACTTCTTGACTTGTTGTTTTAATTATCAGACAAATATTATAATTCCATCCATTAAAAAGTCAACAGACATTTGTTACGATTAGTTAATGCTCAGCGGAAATATCCAGAGCTGCAGACGATCAAGGTAATAATAAGAAATTTAGGACCGTCTCAAATTTGCAGACGGACGGTAATGTCCTGCCTCCCCAATGATATCTGGTTCGACATTTTTTCCTTTCTTTCTGCAACATGCCTCCACAACATTATATCCCGTATTTGTAGTACCTGGGCTACTATAATCCGTCAAGCTTATTTTGTGGAAAACCATTTAAGTAGATCAAGATCTGGCCTTTTCATCCAAGAAAGGGGCTACAAGGATCGTTTCTTGGAGCTTGTAAACGACCAAGTTAAAATTACATGTTTCCAGAAAAAGTTCCCATGTCAAATGCGTTGCTCTTGCCAAGGTGTGTCCCTGTGTTATGGTAAAAGCAATAGAGTTATTTGGGTTATCAATCCTGTCACTATGCAATTTGCTGAAATCTCTCGGCCTCCTGATAGAGTTGATAGATTATGACTTTGTTCTACTAGTGTAATACATGATCGTCGCTCTGGAGAATTTAAGTTGGCCGTATTTGGCTTGCAGCTCCATATAGGTCTATGTTCTTGGTATGTCCTAAACATTGGAATTGAAAATTCTTGGAAAAAGATTAGCGGAGATCATAAGTATGGTACTGTGTGTTTTCCTGGCTTAAGCTTTTGGGGTTTTCTGGCTTACAAAGTAGGTATAACTAGTAATATTGTTACCCTGGACGTGAGTGACGAAACTTTTCACATGATATGTTGCCCTAAAGAGGACTGCTCAGTAACTTATCTTACCATGGGGAATGACCTTTCCTGTATTTCGCAAGATTCTAAAAGAATTTATGTACATGTTTTGAAAGAAATTCTTCCAGGAAAATGGAGAGATACTTGCTCATCGTTTTCTCGGCTGGATTAGCGATATTGAAGAACTGGTAGTGCGGTCGGATGCAATATCTCCTAACAACAGGAGGAAATTTTTTACTTGCAATTTTAAGGCGAAAGAAGTTAGATGTCTCGATCAATATATTTCTGAATTAGCTTCCGTGCGGTTTCCACGAACAGTCTTCTTTCTAGGAAGACACTGCAAGCATAAACATGTGTGCTCCATCTCATTCGCTTTTGATTGTTTCTCATGTAATTCCGGTGTTCGTAACAGAAACATTCTTAAACTACTTGCTTTGGTTCGTTAAACAACATTCTTACAAGCAATTTTTACCGGTTTCTTCTGAATAATCTGTCCTTGCTTCCGCAGCCATACTTTCATAAAATCTTGAAACTTGAACATAATTAAAAATGTCAACTAGCTCATCTACTAACGCTTTAGAGAAAAAGTTGATTTGGGAGAGCAAGTAAGTCAATTCAGAAACTAATTTCAACATGACTCTATGCATACAGGACTATACGTAGTCTTTTTACACTACAAGAATATTTAGTTTTAACAACATAAAATTCCGTTGATAGATTAAGGAAATCCGTTACTAAGACACAGTAAACGTCGTTGGGACTTGGGAAGTCTCTACCAACGGAATTGTCTTCGTCACTAAATTTAAATTTTACAACGGAATATCAACGAACTAACAACAAAGTTCTTGTTTTAAGAAATAACAGTATCCCAACCAACTTAGTAACGGAATATTCTGTTACTATTATTAGCAACTACATGGTAACGAAATTTTCGTTGCTAGATATAGCAACAATTTCCCAACGGAGAATCTATTGGCATTATTAGCAACCATATTCCAATGACATTTCCGTTATTAAAATTTAGTAACGATTTCCTAACAGATAGTCTGTTGATATTATTAGCAGCAATTTCCGTTGTTAAATTTAGTAACAAAATCCTAACGGATAATCCGTAAGCAATGCAAAGAGACACGTATAGTTTTGTTAGTAACACTCTCCCAACAGATAACTCGTAAGCAATTCTTGCAACGGAACATAAGCATGCATAAATGTGCTTTTATAAATCTGTACATTTTTACACATCTATACAAATAAAAGATATCAACCAACAAAAGATGACAAAAGTCTTTTTTACTTCACAGTGGATAATACAAATTCAAAATGGGGCTAAGAGTTACATCACTCTAGCCCTATATTTAAATACTAGGATATAATATCATATCCAACATACCAAGATTTGCCAATCAGTTTTATAGGTCTAAACCAAACCAACTATACTAATTACTAAACCATACCAACATACATATTAGGTTCTAAGTCCAAGTGCGAACATACTTAATTTAAAACTAATTGTCATCTTGACCATTTGAATCATCTTCTTGACCATCTGAATCATCTTCTTGACCATCATCTTCTTGACCATCCGAATCATCTTGACCACCATCTGAACTGGAAGGGGATTGAGGACGTCCGAATCGGAGTGTTGTAGACTGAGTAATCGCGGCTAATTGTTTTTCCATTGCCATCATCCGATTGTTCATCTCACTCAATTGGTGCTTCAGCCTTTCATTTTCCTCTTCACTGGCAGAAAATGAAGTGCAAGGCATAACTTTAGACTTCGCATAAAAGAGGCTCTGTGACGACCCGATTCCATATACCCTATTTTTATTGTCAAAACCTCCAACTGCCTCAAGAAATAGAGCATTTCTATCAACAGGCTACCCGGATTTCTCCTACAACTCAAGAAGCGCTAGGAAAGTTTCCTGTATACAACAATAATTAGTACAACTAAAACATGCAGGATTATACTGTTATTTTGAAAAGCCACACAAAAATTAAATATCATAACTTCACTCGATCATAGCAGGAGGAACAACATGCACAAAAAACCTGCAAATAAAATTACAACCGCAAATACCAAAGATTTAGGTATATTTCAATTTCAACCTACCTTATCCTATTAAAGTAGTATTAATTTTGCTACCCTGCTACTACTGTTGCTACGTGGGCTGCTAATAATTAATAATTTCAGATATTGAATTTTTACATGACATAAAACTTCTTTTTTGGTTCTGCGAAAAAAACTAAATGAATATTCTGAAAATTATAAATTAAAACTCACATATATTCGTTGGCTTTTTTGGTCGACCCATACAACTTCGAAATTCTCGTCATCCTCGCCACCCTCGACATCCTCATCATCCAAACCAATTTCTCTAGCCTCAGCAATCAGATTCTTCTTTTTCTTCACACGCCTGGTGTGTGTCAAGTAAAAGATCTCATCAGCAGTGGGGTCACGCTTGTACTGTACTTTCTGCAAAAATAAATTACAAATTTTAGAGCACAAAAATATCGTTTTTAAGAAATTAAATGAGAATTATGTCAAAACAAGATTATAAAGCCTACCACACGAGATACAACCATCCTACGAGAAACAGAACCACTTGTATGTGTCGAAGGGCGGCCATCAACCCGCTACAACGATTACTTTTCTGAATCGAAGATTTTTTTTTAAAATCGTCCATTCTCCAGAACTCAACCCAACTCAAATAAACATCCAAACCAATTCTATTATCTCGTCTGTTGTGATTTTCCCAATTACCACGAGCTATCGAAACAACTTCAGAATACTTCCTCCTTGCATTTGCCAGCCAACCTTTATAAATAACAGCATCGGATTGCTTCCACACAAAATATTTCTATAATAAAAAAAGAAGACAAATTACATAGCAGTTTAGAAATTAAGCGTAGCATATAAGTTCACATCAGTGCTCAACTACTCGTGTTGGGCAAGTACAAGTTGAGTATTTCCATATCACTGACATGTCTATATTCTGAGCATATAAACCTTAACAGATATGCTGCTATTTAGAATGTCAAAACTCCACTACTACAGTTTGCATTGCAAATGTTGTCGTACATATGGGGCACCAACAGCAACCACCACAAAACGATTATTGGAAGTCAAAAGACAATTTGACAAAAGAAATGCTAAATGCTACAGTTACCCCAAAAAATCTCAAAATCTATGCGTCAAGTCTTAAAGGCACCAGTATTATCATGATTATTGATTAAAACTTGTCATGCATTAAATTGACTAAACTTGGAAAAAGATTTGGAATCTCTAACATTTGCCCATTTGGCAATTAGCAAACCAGCCTTGTGGCTTTAAAAATAATCCGAAACACATTAGAAATGGCATGAATAAAAGATGGAAGTTGTTGCACATCACAATGCACTCTCAGCACATTAATAGGCAGCTTAGTTATATGGCCTTTGGGCAACAAAACTGATTTCTACTGAATTAAGAAATCAATTATCACAATTTTTAAAGCATCGCTGGGTTGAATTCTAAATGTATAATCAGTACACAGATCAAGTTAACCACAATAATTTGGCAAATAGTTTTCAAATCTCTACCAAATAGGATAACATCTCAAACCAAACACAAAAAGAATCATAAAAATTCAAACAGACAAAATAAGAATTTTTCGGAAAAAACTACATAGGATGTAAAAAGCACAAGACAATTGGAATCAGACATCTGGCTAATTATCCAAAACAACTATCCGCATTTATACAACTAACTTAAATAAGACTCATATACTACATTACAATAGATTAAAAAGGTATAATTACCTTGAATTCTTCAAAATAAAAATCTTTAGTTTCTTTTGAAACACACTTCCAATTGTATCCGGTAGGCTCAAGTCGCTCATACATGATTAGTCGATTCCTTTTAGAGCAAGCATTCGAAGGTTCCAATCTAACACAAATATATAAAATTAATGTAATGCAATTTAATATCACTGCATGACATGGAAAAACAGAAAATAATTCACTATGTAGATGTTTTTTTAGGAACTCGAAACTTACGTTCCTTTAATGACTTCTAATCGAACCCTTCCATCCCCTTGTTCCAAGCCAATATCCCAACGTACATAACCATTAGCAGATGTAGAGGATACATTTAGTATGTTTGGATGTGATGGAGTTGGCGTGTTCTCAATTCGTTCTGATTGAGCATCAATTGTATGTTGTCGTGATTGAGCTTCAGGTGTATGTTGGAGTTGGCGTGATTGAGCTTCAGGTGTGTGTTGACATGATTGAGCAGTAAGTTGTCGTGATTCATTAGGTGTGCTTTGTCCAGATTTTGATGTGCGCTGTCTTGATTGCGTTGGTGAGTGAAGCCCCGACTTTGTCCAGTACCTTGTTCAGAATGAGCACGAACGTGCTGTTTATATTGAGCAGGAATGTGTTGTCCAGATCCAGTGGGAATGCGCTGTCCAGATTGAACTTGTACGCGCTATCCAGAATGAGCCGGTGCGCTCTGTCCAAGAGCCGTTACGCCCTGTCCAGGAGCCGATACGCCCTGTCCTGGATGTGCCGATACATTTTAAGTACGGTTCATAACCCTCCTCATTCGTGCCTGTAATAAAAAGATGAGATAAATTAAAAAACTAAATGACCAGCATAAAATGTATGTCAAAATACATCGATGGATCAGCATATATGCATTATTCAACATAGAACGAGTAATTGTATAGAAATAATATGTGTTAAAAATCAATGACTAGACCCAAGTAATTATTCTTTGTAAAAAATATTCGAACACTCTACAGATCAAGGGTACAGTAATGCAACTCCACTTTCATCATTTAAATGTGTGGGAATATCCTCCGTACTAATATCATTTAGATGTGTAGGAATATCATCCTGGAATGGCTCTTGGTGGGACATTGGAGTTTGTGGAAGTTCAATAAGTGACCGGGCCTTTACTTTGCATTCAACTAACCAATCAACCTTATCTCGTTTAAGACTTGGATAATTACAAAAGTAAACTTGCATGGCCTGCATTGCTAGTACAAATGGTTCGTACACCCTCAATCTCTTTTTTTATTGACCTCAACTATGTTATAACGTGGATGAATTCTTGTTCCAACATTAATTGTAGGATCGAACCATTCACACTTAAACAAAACTGTTTTCTTGGCTGGAAAACGAGGATACTCGACAATCAAAATCTCTTCAACTATTCTGAAGTAATCATTAAATGTCTCGCTAAAATTCGACCCTTTGATGCATACTCCACTATTGAATGTTGACCTATCTGCCCCATATTCTCGAGTGTGAAATTTATACCCATTTGATAAGTGGATTTTTATCCACTTGGAATGCTTCATATCGGCTTAAATTGATGACTTGAACTCAAGTATGTGGTGTGTTTAATGTGTTTTCATTAAGTTTTGCAGAATCAAGAGTTGGAGGTTAATGTGATTAAAATTCGGATTTTCCGGGTAAGATGCGAAGCTCTCACGGTTTTGGCCATATCTGGAGTTCTACAAGTCCGATTCTGACGATCTTACAGCTCACGCGAAGAGGACAACATTTTCTATAATTCTGGACAGAAGGTATGGCGCGGCAGCGCCGTGTTTGTGCTTGCTTATGGCGCGGCAGCGCCGTGGAAAAAGGAGCAGAATTTGTCTGGCGCGGCAGCGCCGCTTTCCTGTGTATTTGTGGCGCGGCAGCGCCGGGATGTCTGGCGAAAATTCCTGTTTTAAACCTGATTTGCTGATTTTTCGAGTGGGAGTTAAAATTACAATTCAGTACGACTTGTGGATACCTGGAGGCATATATAAAGAGAAAAAAACCCTAGAGAAGAGGAGACACATACCACATATTATATACGGAGTTTTTAAGCACGAAGAAGCAAGGAAGAAGATAGTTTTCAATTTATTCTTGTATTCTTCTAACTTGTGGATGCTTGGTTTGGGTGTACTCTTTAAAACCCTTGATAATTATTACAATATAATTCGTTTTCTTTCAATCATGTTTACATTAGAACCCATGGTGACGATTAGTTTGATTATGAACTAACTCGTTGTCATGGGGTTTTAGCGGATTTATTCATGAAGTTTATGTGTTGAATTTTCTCGATGCCTATAGTGTGATTGATGCGATATCCTATCATGGTTGTTTTAATTCGTTATAGGAGAGTAGCTAACTCCTGTAATTGTGTGTTAATTCTTATTGAAGCGAAAGTGGATCTAAGAGTTTAGAACTTGCCATGCTAGCATAGGTTTATGCGTGAGAATATCATTCGTAATTAGTGTCGTAACTCTAACCGTTTTATGACGACTATGTGATCAATTGAATGCTTGTACTTCAACCATTATGTTTTCAATCTTTATAGACATATAAGGACTAAGCATAATTGGGAGACTAAGTGATTTCTATCTTAATTGTGGATATTATTTAGGATGGTATTGGTACAACGAAAGTTGGCTTATATCAGTTTTGTGTGTTCGATCAGGTATTAATAAATCACATGAAAAGGCTAGAGAATTGGAAACTATAGATGGATTGTTTAATGAAGTTAGGATCCCATGTTTTCTCTGCATAAGTAATTCGATTCCAAATCTTGTTAGTTAATTAATTCTTAGTTTATTAAATTGCTTCATAGTTAATCTTAGTTATTCAAAACCCTATTTTGTTAATTGTCTTAGCAGTGAATAAAAACCATACATTGTTGCATAGGTACAAAACTATAATAACCAAGCAGTCTCTGTGGGAACGAACTCTACTTATCTCTATATTACTTGTGACCACGTGCACTTGCGTGTTGAGTTTGGTCGTAACAAGTTTTTGGCGCCGCTGCCGGGGACTCGGTGTTATTTATATAGTTTATGTGCTTGTCATCAGTGGTCGTTAGAGTTCACTGACTCGGATTGTAGTTGTTTGTTCTGTGTGTTTCAGGTACTTGAACGTGTATGCGAACACGTTCTCAGACTCGTAAATTGGAAGAAGAAAGATTAAAGTTAGTAAAGATGGGAGACGTACCAGAAGGAGTAGCACCTGCAGCTAAGGCTTTGAAAGACTATTCTCAGCCAAAGATCAATGATATCCAGTCGAGCATTGTCAGACCTGCCATTGCAGCCAATACCTTTGAAATCAAGCCTAGCACGATTCAGATGGTACAAAACTCAGTTCAGTTTGGGGGTGCTGCTACAGAGGACCCTAACATGCACATTCGGAGCTTCATGGAGATTTGCGATACTTTCAAGTTCAACGGTGTGTCGGATGATGCTATCAAGTTGAGGCTATTTCCATTCTCTTTGAGGGACAAGGCTAAGGGCTGGTTACATTCTTTACCGGCTGGGTCTATCACTACTTGGGAAGAGCTTGCACAAAAATTTCTCTCCAAATTCTTTCCTATGGCAAAAACAGCTGCCATAAGGAATGCTATTGCTCAGTTTGCCCAGGCACAGGGAGAGTCATTGTGTGAAGCTTGGGAGCGTTATAAAGAGATGCTCATAAAATGCCCCCATCATGGAATGCCGGACTGGATGATCATTAACTGTTTTTATAATGGATTGGGGTGGCAGTCGAGACCGATGGTGGATGCAGCATCAGGTGGAGCTCTATGGGCTAAAAGCTACGAGGAAGCATATGATCTGATTGAGATGATGGCAGAAAATGAATATCAGAGTCCAACGCAGAGAATGCCACAGCAAAAGGTGGCGGGAATTCTTGATGTTAGTGCAGCTACAGCTTTAGCGGCTCAGCTAGAGGCATTGAATATGAAGATTGATTCTTTGGCAAATCATGGGATTCGTCAGGTAGCTAGTGTTTGTGAGCTATGTGCAGGTGCACATGAGACGAAGCAGTGTGCCATTTCTAATGAATCAGTGCAGTTTGTGAGCAACTTGCCGAATCAGCAACAGCCAGCCCCGAATACTTATCATCCGAGCAACAGGAATCATCCTAATTTCAGTTGGAGCAATAATCAGGGTGGCATACAGCAATCACAACAACCGCATCAACAATTTCAAGCTAGGCCATACAACTCTGCAGGTTTTCAGCAGCAAGGGCAGAATTTTCAGCAGCAGTTTCAGCCACCAGGATTTCAACAAGCTCATGGAAATTCTGGTCAAACTTTTAAAGAACAATCTGAATTGGAAGAGTTGAGGTTGATGGTTAAAAGTCAGGCGGTCTCACTCAAGACCGTGGAGAATCAGATGGGACAACTTACCAGTGCGATGCTGAAAATATCTCAGGGAATTCTTTCTAATGAACCAGAAGTTAATCCAGGCAAGAGGGAAGTTAAAGAGCAGGTGAATGCCATAACACTCAGGTCTGGTAGAGTCACAAGCAATCCAACATTAGCAGCCAAGGAAGACGAAGATTTCCAAGAACAACTACTTGTGCCCTCCCCAGAAAAAGAAGAGGTAATTCCTAAGCTGGTAGCTGAGCAGTTGGTTGAAGAAGGGGACAATAACAAGAGGTCTGTTGAGAAATCCTCTCAGGAGCAGACTAGAGAGAGCGAACAGATTTTTCCACCTCCCCCATATCCAAGAAAAGCCTACAGGCAAGCGATCGACAAGAAATTGGACAGGTTTCTGGAGGTGTTCAGGAAGTTACAAATTAATATACCTTTTGCAGAAGCTCTAGAACAGATGCCGAGCTATGCCAAGTTCATGAAAGGTATTTTATCCAGGAAATTGAAGCTTGAGGATTTGGAAACTGTGGCGTTGACTGAGGAATGCAGTGCTGTGCTGCAACAGAAATTGCCTCCGAAACTCAAGGATCCTGGGAGCTTTACAATACCTTGCACTATCGGGAAATTGTCTTTTGACAAATGCTTATGTGACTTGGGAGCTAGTATTAACTTGATGCCATTGTCTGTTTTTGAGCAGCTTGGTCTGCCTGATCCGAAACCAACGAACATGACATTGCAGCTGGCTGATCGTTCAATTACATATCCAAGAGGTGTGGTGGAAGATGTCCTAGTAAAAGTGGGTAAGCTCATCTTTCCTGCTGATTTTGTTATTCTCGACTTTGAGGAAGACAAGAGGATTCCCATCATCTTGGGAAGACCATTTTTAGCCACGGGCAAAACGATGATCGATGTCCAAAAAGGAGAGCTCACAATGAGAGTGCAAGATCAGACTGTCTCCTTTAATGTGTTTAAGGCCATCAATGTTCCGGAGGATAATGAAAAGTGTTTTAGAGTGGAAGGGGTTGATACTGGTCAGAATAAACCGTTTGATCAGTTGTTGAAGTCGGATACATTCGATGTTTGTGTATTAAGAAAGCCTCGTAGTGAGGAGGTAAAAGCAGAGCATGTTCAGATGTTAAATTCAGTTCCTTGGAAGAGGAAATTTGATACGCCAAACGAGTCGCTTGGTTTGACAGAGCTCTTGAACTCTCAGGTGCGGCTTAAGCCGTTATTTAAAAAAACTACTAATCTCGTTCTTAAATCTTCATCAAATCATCTGAGGTATGCATATTTTGGACAGTCATCTATTTTTCCTGTTATTGTTGCTAACAATTTGTCAGGAAGTGAATTTGGAGAGCACCATCAGGATCCTCCGTTTGGGCCACCAACCACTCAGGGTGGCAGTATAATGTGATTCTGGTTAGTCGAGTCCGGCTAAATGACGTTAACGACAGCGCTTCGTGGGAGGCAACCCATGTGTTAGGTATGTTTCTACTATCTTTCTTATTACCTTCAATGAGGGCATTGAATATTCTAAGTTTGGGGGTGATTTGGGGATAAGTAGTGTTGTGGTGTTATGTGTTCATGTAGGAAATCATATTTTGCATATTGTGGTAATTCATTCATGTTTTGTTTGTATTTTGCATGTTTGTTTCATGTAGGACATTTTGTTTATGTTTTTATTATATGTGTCATTTTAGTTGCATGGCATGCATATTTCATGATCCCTTAGGACTTGACTATTTCCGTTGGTGAGTCGATGTTGATTGGAGTGTGGTTGTGATGAATAGAGGGTTGATTAAGTTTTTAAGTATTGACTTGCATGCCAGAAACAATTGTAAATTCACAAGTCTTATTGGTTGCTTTTTGAATTTGATCAGATCATATTTGTTTGGATGTTAGAATTTAACCACTTGCTTATATTTAGAATGTTTTCTATTCTCTTGAAATTGAAAGAAGCACTTAAGTCTAAGTTTGGGGGAAACCAGGGATTTCATGCTAGTTGTAATAAAGGCTAGGCGTCAAATGGCTAGTAGCCGGCTCATTGAAAAGATGAGTAGTCTAGGGTGGGATGAGAAAAAGGCAAAGAGCACTCATTCCGAAATTGTTGAAAAAAAAAAGAAGAAAAAAAAGAAGAAAAGTTAAGAAAGAAACAAAAAAAGTTGTGTTTGTTTTGTGTTTATGCAGAATTGATCAGGTTGAGTTCTTTAATACTCGAGCAATTAAGTTCTAGGGGACTTTGTGCCTAGTGACCTAAGACTTTGCCAGTCTGGGATCCGCTAACCTAACGCTCGCTACATGGGTATTATTGTATAAGCCTTTAGGGGTCTCAGCCATTTCACGGTCAATTAAGCATGCGTATTGTGTTTAGTATGTTGTTTTGTTATAAAAGCATGAATTCCTGTCTAACTCAAGTGGATATTTGAGGTGTCTTTAAGTGGTTTCTTGTGGCTAGAGTACATTTTGTTTATAAGCTTGTGGTTGTTTTGGTGAAGAATAGGTATGGTCTTGATTTAGTTTGGGAGTATATTGGTGAGCATTGCACACACGCACGTTTCTGTGTTTGTCTTGTTGGTCGATGGGAATTTGGTCGAACTCTGTTTGGAAGACTTTGTTCTTTGAGATGTTGGCTTGTTGATTGGTTTTGGTTGGTTTGAAGGGATCGTTGCATTTTCATATTAGATGCATACATGCACTGGATTGTTAGTTGCATGAGTAGATGGATTTTGTGGGTACATTCGCTATAGGCCCTCACGAGACCTTACTCGTCCACTAGGGCTGCCTAGGGGTTTAAAGGGCTTGTTGCATATGCCAAATGCAACTGTGATCACCTACGGAAGTGGTACTAGTTAGTTGTATATAGTTATATTATTTATGCTTGAGGACAAGCATCGGTTTAAGTTTGGGGGTGTGATAAGTGGATTTTTATCCACTTGGAATGCTTCATATCGGCTTAAATTGATGACTTGAACTCAAGTATGTGGTGTGTTTAATGTGTTTTCATTAAGTTTTGCAGAATCAAGAGTTGGAGGTTAATGTGATTAAAATTCGGATTTTCCGGGTAAGATGCGAAGCTCTCACGGTTTTGGCCATATCTGGAGTTCTACAAGTCCGATTCTGACGATCTTACAGCTCACGCGAAGAGGACAACATTTTCTATAATTCTGGACAGAAGGTATGGCGCGGCAGCGCCGTGTTTGTGCTTGCTTATGGCGCGGCAGCGCCGTGGAAAAAGGAGCAGAATTTGTCTGGCGCGGCAGCGCCGCTTTCCTGTGTATTTGTGGCGCGGCAGCGCCGGGATGTCTGGCGAAAATTCCTGTTTTAAACCTGATTTGCTGATTTTTCGAGTGGGAGTTAAAATTACAATTCAGTACGACTTGTGGATACCTGGAGGCATATATAAAGAGAAAAAAACCCTAGAGAAGAGGAGATACATACCACATATTATATACGGAGTTTTTAAGCACGAAGAAGCAAGGAAGAAGATAGTTTTCAATTTATTCTTGTATTCTTCTAACTTGTGGATGCTTGGTTTGGGTGTACTCTTTAAAACCCTTGATAATTATTACAATATAATTCGTTTTCTTTCAATCATGTTTACATTAGAACCCATGGTGACGATTAGTTTGATTATGAACTAACTCGTTGTCATGGGGTTTTAGCGGATTTATTCATGAAGTTTATGTGTTGAATTTTCTCGATGCCTATAGTGTGATTGATGCGATATCCTATCATGGTTGTTTTAATTCGTTATAGGAGAGTAGCTAACTCCTGTAATTGTGTGTTAATTCTTATTGAAGCGAAAGTGGATCTAAGAGTTTAGAACTTGCCATGCTAGCATAGGTTTATGCGTGAGAATATCATTCGTAATTAGTGTCGTAACTCTAACCGTTTTATGACGACTATGTGATCAATTGAATGCTTGTACTTCAACCATTATGTTTTCAATCTTTATAGACATATAAGGACTAAGCATAATTGGGAGACTAAGTGATTTCTATCTTAATTGTGGATATTATTTAGGATGGTATTGGTACAACGAAAGTTGGCTTATATCAGTTTTGTGTGTTCGATCAGGTATTAATAAATCACATGAAAAGGCTAGAGAATTGGAAACTATAGATGGATTGTTTAATGAAGTTAGGATCCCATGTTTTCTCTGCATAAGTAATTCGATTCCAAATCTTGTTAGTTAATTAATTCTTAGTTTATTAAATTGCTTCATAGTTAATCTTAGTTATTCAAAACCCTATTTTGTTAATTGTCTTAGCAGTGAATAAAAACCATACATTGTTGCATAGGTACAAAACTATAATAACCAAGCAGTCTCTGTGGGAACGAACTCTACTTATCTCTATATTACTTGTGACCACGTGCACTTGCGTGTTGAGTTTGGTCGTAACACCATTCACATAGTAAATTGGTACCGACTTAACCGAACGAAGAGGTCCAAATGAAATATCCCGAATATATTCATTCAGAACCAATGATGGATCTTGAGCCTGAAATTGTTAGTAGTGACTATTAGAATACGAAATATGCAGTTAATAGTTATCTAATGGTAATTATAAAAGTACCAATTAACTTACATAATGCTTAAACCATATTGCAAAAGTACTTTCCAAGCACCGATCAACTTCAACACTAGTTATATGTGGATTGTGCTCCCGAAGTTGATTTATGAAAATCCTGATTACACAAAAAATAAAAATCAGATATTTGACTAATATTCATTAATGGGGACAAATAAGTGTGTGCTAAAAAATAAACCTACTCAGTATATGGTGCAACTTCTGGACAATTAAACAAGATATAATTGTGAGCTGCTATATATTCTCGATCATCAAGAAAAACGAGTACTGACACTCCCATGTGAACGACCAGGATGAGAAAATATAGAAATGTTTTCCCCAAAACTCTCTCCACCTCCACTAGAATCGTTTCTAGGAACTTTTCTGTGTCTTGTCTGAACATGTTGCTTAAAGTAGTGTGAGCAAAAAGTGGAAGTTTCTTCAACCAAAAAAGCATTGCATATCGATCCTTCAACCCGAGCTTTATTTTTCACATTATTCTTCAAGTGACGTAAACCTTTCGAAAGGATACATCCAACGATACTGTACATGACCTGCAATGAGTGCTTCATATTGCAAGTGCACCAAAAGATGTTCCATGTAGTCGAACAATGACGGTGGAAAGATGCGTTCTAACTTGCAAAGTATAACCGGAATTTGTTCTTGAAGTTTATGCATATCACTTATCTTCAAAGTAGCTGATGTGAGATCTCTGAAAAAAAAGCTTAATTCTGTCACAGCCTCCCAAACATTATTCGGAAGAAATTCCCGAAAAGCAATCGGAAGAAGTCATTGCATAAACACGTGACAATCATGACTTTTCATTCCAAATAACTTTTATTTCTTCATGTTGATGCAACACCCCATATTTGACACATATCCATCTGGAAATTTCAGCTCTTTCAACCATGTACACACTTTTTCTTTTTCCTTTTTATCCAAGCTATAACATGCTTTCGGATACTTTTGTGTCGACTCATCTTTTGCTAGTTCGGGTCTCCGACAAATCATTGCAATATCTTCTGTTAGGATTTATGGGTGATAGCTATGAGACAACTTAACTAGATATTTTATGTACTTAATTCTATTAAATATGAACATACTGTCACAGCCAGAGTATGTCTATGTAACCGTTTTTGTTTGCTGCAAATAAGATTCTAGTACATCTTGGTAGAAGTTCATTTATTTGTTCAAGCCTAAAGAAGTGCTCAAGATGGACATCAAGAATAAATATTACTGTCACAGCATTGACAGTAAGGTTACTTGAAGACAGCATGTTGCAAGTCACGTCAGTACATTCACTCTAACAGCAACATTGGCGGAAGCCCTCAGACAACAACTTTACCTTAGCCTGACAGCAAGCTTGGAAATCCTGACAGCACCTTCTACGGAGATTTCCTACTGTCACCAAAAGCGCATTCTTGTGACAGCAAGCTTAGCCATCAGGATACTGTCATGAAGGGATAACATTTGTATTGGGGATCTACCCAGTCAAACTTGTGACAGTTTGGATGTTCAAGAAACAGGCGTGTTGTAGTATCCCAACACTGCAACAGGTCTGCAAGACTACGACCGAAGCTTGAAAGATCACATGACAAAGCTCACCAATTCCAGAGTATGACAAATCTACATCTACTGAATTGTGTTAGCTTAATATAGAATGGTTCTAGATTGCTTTGTTCTGTACTGATAAGTTGTTCGTATAGCAATTTAGGAAAGACTCACGGGTAGGCAATTTGTAAGAAGCTGCCACTTGAAAATGACAGCAGCTTCACTAGACCCGTGTTGATAGTGATAGGATTAGTCTACTAAGACTATCTCTCAATCCATTCTTTGTAACGGATCACTCGAGAAACGGAAGCTCAAGAAAACGAACATTTTCTTTAGGTTGTAGCAACCCATTGCAAAATAAATAAAACATTTATTTTGTGAGAAATACTCGTGTGTCTACTTGTGTTTGCATTCGATAAACTGATAAACGTTAATCTTAGTTTTTGTTGTTGAAACGTAGATTGAGATTTATCAGTATTGCATTCAACCATCCCCCCTTCTGCAATAGTCAAGGACCAACAACTGGTATCAGAGCAGACAGATTGTTCTACAAATCTAAGATCATGACAAGTATGCAGAAGTCAAGTAGCATAAAGATTCCAGCTTTTGATAAGGAGAACTACAATGTATGGAAAAGAAAGATCATGTTGTTTATCAAAGCTGCGAATCCATTATACTTGGGTATCCTCCAGAATGGTCCCTTCGTGCCATGAAAAGAAATCGAAGCCTCAACTGTGGATGGTGTTCTTGTTCCAGCCTACTGGGTCAACAAATTACCTTCAGAGTTTCTGGAGCCATAAAAAGAGAAGGTAGCCTTGGATGATTAATTGCAACTCATCTTACTGGATGCTCTCACTTTGGACAAAGCCATGTGTGGGAATGTCATTGGGTGCTCATCAACCAAGGACATGTGGAACAAGATCGAGCTGCTATGTGAAGGAAGTGAAAAAGTGAAAGACAATCAAAGACAAATCCTCATCTCTTAGTACAAAGCTTTCATGGCAAAGTCAGTAGAAGACCTAACAACAATGTTTGAGAGGTTTAGTAAACTGATGACTGAGCTACAGATTCATGGCAAGTACTATGATAGGAAGGAGTTAAATGTCAAGTTCTTGCTCACACTTCCTGAGCATCTTGAGCACAAAGTCACTGCCATAAGAGAAGGAAGAAATCTGAACAATATTTCTCTTGAAACTTTATATGGTGTGCTTAAATCATATGAGCTTGAGTTTTTCCAGAAAAGAGCTATTCTAGCTGGATCCAGAGGAAAGATGGCTAATATGTCAGGTGCTCTCGTGGCTCATGTGCCAAGAATCACTCAACCTAGTGAAGAAACTCAAGTCACACAACCTGCTCCAGTACCTACTCTTAAGATTGAAGAGGTTGTAGATGATGAGGAGAAAGTTGTACTGCAGATAACTGATGTTGAAGATGAAGACTTTTACTCCTTAGAAGAAATGGAGAAGATGGATAATCCAACCATGGCTTACATGGATAAGAAATTTAAAAACATAAAATTCAAGAGAAACAAGTCGTTTAAGCCTCAAGGTCAAACATCAAGGTTCGGCAGAGGGAATTCTTCCAAGGTTGAAGGTGGTACCACAAGGGGTGGTTACAAAACAGGGATGGTGGACAGATCCAAGTTCAGGTGCTACAACTGCAATGAGCTTGGTCATTTTGCTACTGAGTGTAGAAGACCAAAGCAGAATCAGAGAATGGATAAAGGGTCAAGTGGACACTTCAAGAAAGGACAGGGAAAGGCCTATGTGGCTGAAGGAAAGTGCTGGGATGATACTGATGATGAAGAGGAAGAGGAATATGTGAATCTAGCACTCATGGCTAAATCTGAAGAGACCACCTCTAGCTCTCCAAGTCAGGTACCCTCACTTGTCTTACTTGATATGTCTAAAGATGAATACAAACAAACTGATGAGGAATTGAGTGCAGAGATGTTCAATGTTCACACTAGTTTAACTGCAGCTAATGAAGAAATTGATAGGTTAACTAAATTGAATGAAACACTCACTTCTGAAAATGATTTGCTTTTGTTGAAGACCAGTCGATTAGAATCTTTAACACGGGAGAATGCTAAACTCAAAAATGAATTAGTTTGTGCTAAAGAAATTGAGGAGTTTCTAAGGAAAGAAATTAGTGAAAATGAATTCAAGATTAAAGCCTACAGAAACTCATCCAAACAACTTCAGGATTATCATGAGAAACACACAGAGGATCAAAAGGTAGGGATAGGTTTTGAGTATGGCAAAAGACCTGTTAAGGAAATTGTTAGTCAGGATTGTTCAATTGATGCTTCTGTCAAACCTCATGTCCTCAAGAAGATCAACAAACCAATTTTCAAACTTTCTGAACTTGAGTTTGATGAGGAAGCCATGCTTATCAAGCAACAACTTGATGATGAGGATGAAGGTATTGACAGTTCAATAGTTGAAGGAAAAGATGATGTCTTTATCCCCAAGACAGTAACTTTGCCAAACAATCTGACAGAATGTTCTAAAGATGCTGTCAATAATGGCAAGACAGTAGCTTCTAAAGATACTGTCAAGAGAGCTTCAAAGATAGTAACTTCCAAACCTACTGTCAAGACATCCTGATGACACAGTTACCTACAAGTCTAGAAACAGGAATGGTAAATTAGGAAATGGAAATGCTAATGCTGGTAATGCTCCTAGAAAACTATGCAATAACTGTGGCTCCTCACATCACTTAACTCATGTTTGTAAGAAACCAAAAGAGGTCAAAGACGATGTGACCATGAAAGATGGTAACTTACATAGAACCCCCATTATGCATAGAGCTATGGTGGTGTGTAATAACATTGATTGTATGTCATGCAAGATAACTGCTATGAGTACTTGTTTCAATCTGCCTATTTTATCTATTGAACAATGTACCTACTTGCAAACTGTTGAGACTTCTGAGCCTACTGAAAACAGTAAGAAGGCTATATCCACTAAGAATAAGACCAAGTCTAATTCTAAGGAAAAGTGGGTGAAGAAAGGATTCCAACAGAAGATTCCTGATGTGATGGTTCAAGTTGAAAATGTTGATTATGTATGTGATACTGAAGTAACATGACCCAACAAGGATTGGGTACCATATGCCTCTTAAACACAATTTGTTTTGCAGGGTAAGAATAAGGAGCAGGTCACATGGATCATTGACAGTGGCTGCTCTAGACACATGATTGGTGATAAAGTCCTGCTATCACAATTTGTAGAGAAAGCTAGCCTAATCATAAGCTTTGGAGACAACAGCAAGGGTTACACAGTGGGATATGGCTGTTTGGAAATTGGAAATGTTGTCATTAATGATATTGCACTTGTTGATGGATTGAAGCACAACCTGCTCAGTGTCAGCCAATTCAGTGATAGAGGATTCAAGATTGATTTTGACATGATGGTGTGCAATATCTATCACAAGAAAGATGGAAGCCTCTCTCTGAAAGGGGTAAGGAAAGGAAGTCTATTTTTTGTTGATCTAAGCTCAACAAAGAAGGATAAGATTTACTGTTTCTACAGTAAAGCTACTGTTGGTGACAGTATGCTTTGGCACAGGAAACTCTCTCACCTCAACTTCAAAACAATGAATATGCTGATGAAGAAGGAATTAGTTAGAAGACTACCTCAACAGGAATTCTGTCAAGAAGGACTGTATGAGGACTGTCAAATGGGAAAATTGAAGAGAGCTGTGCACAGGTCAAAGCAAATCAACACCAACACAGAGCTACTCAAACTAATTCATATGGATCTCTTTGGACCAGTTAATGTTCCATCTTTAGCCAAGAAGAGATATGCATTAGTTATGGTGGATGATTATTCTAGGTATATTTGGGTGAAGTATCTAGAATCAAAAGATGAAGTTGCTCAAGTTATCATTGATCACTTAAGAGTTCTTGACAGAACTCCAAATTCCAAAGTTCAAATTCTAAGAAGTGACAATGGTACTGAGTTCAGAAATGCCACACTTGGTAATTTCTGCAAAGATGAAGGAATTGTACAACAATTTTCTGCTGCAAGGACACCACAACAGAATGGAGTTGTAGAAAGGAAGAACAGAACTCTTATTGAAGCTGTCAGAACTATGATTCATGATGCAAAGTTACCTACATACTTCTGGGCGGAAGTTATCAACACAGCCTGTTACACACAGAACAGAACCTTGATCAACAAGACTCATGGGAACACTCCTTACTATCTGCTCAATGGAAAGAAACCTACTGTGAAGTACTTTCATGTGTTTGGAAGCAAATGTTTCATGATGAAAGATAACCATGAGAAGAAAGGGAAATTTGATACCAAAGCTTATGAAGATATTTTCATGGGGTATGCTTTAGAAAGGACTGCCTACAGAGTCTATCTCTTGGAACACAGAATCATAGATGAAAGTGTGAATGTCACATTTGATGAAACCAAGTTTCCTGGACTGCATGAAGAAGGTCAAATGCAAATTCTTAGATTTGAGAATCAAGGATACTTGGAAGAAGAAGAAATTGTTGATGAAGAACCTACATTTACTCAAACTGTAGAAACTGAAAAAGATGTTGTCATTGAAAGTGATATAAATCAAACTCCAGATCAGTCACAGACTATTTCAGGAAATACTCAAAATGATGGTGACTCTGGAGATGTTGAAGAAAATGGTGGAGACAATTGTCCTGGTGAAGAGTCAGTTCCTCATACTGAGGCTACTGTCTCATATCAAACAAGAAGCTTGCCCAGAACTACAAGATGGAACAAGGATCACACAAATGACCTAATAATTGGAGATCCTTCTTCTGGGGTGAGAACCAGGAACAATGTTTCTGCTGACAGTATGTTTTCCTGTTTCCTGTCTCAAGTGGAGCCTAAAGCAATTGATGAAGCATTGTTGGATTCTGATTGGGTGATTGCTATGCAAGAGAAAGCCAACCAGTTTGAAAGAAACAATGTATGGAAGCTGGTTCCAAGACCAAAGGGAAAGTCAGTTATTGAAACAAAGTGGGTTTTCATAAACAAACTGGATGAAAATGGAAATGTGACTAGAAACAAGGCAAGGCTAGTAGCTAAAGGTTACTGTCAACAGGAAGGGATAGATTATGATGAGACATTTGCACCTGTTGCCAGACTTGAAGCAATCAGGATTTTTCTAGCCTTTGTTGCACATTGTAACTTCAAGGTGTTCCAAATGGATGTCAAAAGTGCTTTTCTAAATGGAGAGTTGGAAGAAGAAGTGTATGTTAAACAGCCACCTGGTTTTGAAGATGCTGAAATGTATGATTTTGTGTACAAGCTGTTCAAGGAACTTTATGGATTGAGACAAGCTCCAAGAGCATGGTATGATACCCTCTCTGCCTTTCTGTTGGAAAACCAGTTTACAAGAGGTGTAGTAGATAAGACTCTATTCTACAAGCATCATGGAAAAGACATCATTCTGGTTCAAATTTATGTTGATGATATCATCTTTGGTTCATCAAATGAGAAGCTGTGTGAGAATTTTTCATCTCTAATGAAAAATAAGTTTGAGATGAGCATGATGGTAGAACTGTCATTCTTCCTTGGTTTACAATTTCTTCAAAAAGATGATGGAATCTTCATTTGTCAAGCAAAGTATTTCAAGGAACTTCTCAAAAAGTTCAACCTAGAAGATTCATCACCTGCCAAGACTCACATCTCTACTTCAACTAGTCTAGATCTAGACTCCAAAGGGAAGAAAGTGGACTCTAGTTGTGACGCCCCCAAATCCCGGGGTCAGTGGATTGGGTCGTCACCTGAAATCTCAAATAAAATCACCTCCTAAATACTAAACCAAAACAAATATAACATCTGTGACCCCAACTCTACCAAGAATCTTTTAGGCTATAGTGCTAGAAACAAGAATCCAAACTTTAATAAACTTAAACTTTCTTATACAACAATCCTTTTACATAAAATCTATAACACTGATATAACTTCGATGTGAAGTATACCAGGCAATACTAAATTTATACAATATTATATTTACTAGAAATCAACTCTATACAATACCCTTACACTAGGTCCACATGCTCTCCATCAACTCATCTTCCCAACGTCATCTTGAATCATCTCATTCCATAGCTATGCAATTAAATACTGGCAATCTACCTTTTCACTGGAGGGTTAAAAGGTAAAACAAGCAAGAGTGAGCAAAAGAAGCTCAGCAAGTATATAGTACTGCACAAGATCAAATAATGATGCAATAATAACAATATGTATAAAAATGAACTCATCTGGCCAAGAAAATGGCAATATATGAGAGAATCAATTTAACTGGCAAAATGAACAACAATAATAATCAATATCAACTGTAAGTTAGAATTGGATTTTTACTGACGCAATGAGTTATAGTGGATGATCAGTCACACTAAAACTCCGGACCATACCCACGGTATATCCAAATACTGAACTGGATCCAAGGCCACTTTGGCCTACATAATACTGATACTCTGACTAGCGTCTGCAGTCCTTAAAAACATTTCATTTTAATTAAAACTTCCAATTCAAACTTAATACTGGGAGTTAGGTGTCAGAACAATCGACTACCTCGATAATTTAAACTATTACTTTCAACTGTCTGCTTAACTTTATCAACTGGATTAGGGTAAAACAACTGCATAAGAATTAAATTTCCCATCACAAGGAATCAAGGTAAAATCTGATAATACAAGGTGCTGCAAGGTATAAGTTATGAAATGAAATAGAATTCGTCAACTAAAGAACAATGGGTTGTCTCAATCTCAGGATAATAAAAGAATCTGGTTATGAAACAATAATTAAATTAAGAATTGAAAACATGAATCTTGATACGATACGCTGAACAAGAGAGTACGAGTTAGTAAACTTGCCTTTGGTCCTTAGCTATCACATCAAGCTGAAGTACTATTATTCTCATCTTCTTCTATCTTACGTCATCACAATTCTCTATTCTGATAACTCTTGGTTCCATCACATATGCGGTTGCTACGAGTCTGTACTATCGAGATCGTGCCCGCCCAACTATTCACTACTTAAATACAAGATATACTTTAGCCTTCGCACTATACTTCTACATAATATAAATGTTTATACACTTAAGCGCATATATATTCTGCAGAAAATTGGGCATGACCTATTCGTAAAGTGGACATGGCCGTGTTTTCAAAATACCAAAAGAACTAATCCAAACATCCACAACAATTCACAATTTATTTAATACTCACATAAGCTGCCTCGACTTGCAGTAAACATATAAGAAAATAATCATGCATTGACTTGCAATAGTTCTATTTAGAAATGAGTAATCACGTACAACATTTATCACATAGCACGTCCATCATCTAATTCACATAATTTCATATACATCAGGTAACACATAGCACATGGATAGACCGACAACTCCTATAACTATACAAATTACTAGCTGCACATTTAACACATAAACACATTTCATTCACGTACGCATTTAAACTAGCTTATCATATCATATACATTTACCAAATACTGTTCATTTAATAGTTCTGCCGGAAATTCGGCAGCACTTCCTCTATTTATAAAATAATCCACCTGTTTTTAAACTAATATCATTAATCAAGAACCAACTTACAAACTAACAGATTTACATAACTTAACTTAATCAATCTTAACTCACCATTATTATTAACATACTCAACTCAGTATATCATCTAAACTCATTCACGACTCCACAACAATTTACACAAGTCACATAACACGTAATAAAATTGAAACTCTTTTTGGAAAATATTTGGTCTTTCTTTTATAAAGATTTGAATATAAAATAAATCTATGGATCGAAAAACAATCATTATACTTAAATCTAATTATCACTAGATTAAATAAAATTAATCAAAACCAGCCAATTCAATAAATCAACAATTAATCAAACCAGGTAAATAATAAAACAATTTTTGAAAACCTTAATTAAATTTGATTTATAATTAATCAAGATTAAATAATAATTAATTAATAAAATTCACCAATTAACTACTCAGTTAATTGGTCAATTAAATCAATTACATTATTATTTAGAAGTTGATTAAAAATAATCAAATTCAACTACTCTTTAACTCTAGAAATTTGAAAATAAATAATAAAATAAATAAATAGATTTTTCGAAATTTCGGCTTGACCCATTCGTAAACAGGACTAGCCAAAAAATTTGCATGTACTATGCTGCGTCCCCAATCATAGGACGGATCACATAGTACAGCACAACAACAACTTGTATACTTTAATAGTAATTAAACAACATACATATCTCAACCATCACTACAACAGATCCCCAAACGGGGAATCAAACCAGAATACTAAACCAATAGCACAACTAGTTTACAACTCATACTAAACTTTGAATACATCACTTTTACGATATACAACTAACAATCTAAATTTGCTCGAAACCAACTAAAATTTATAGATACTTTATAATTTTGCACCACATTACTAATTAATACACTCCGATAACCTGCACAACCAATAAAATCAATTAATCTCAAATAATAATAACAAATCGAATCTTCAACTAATTACTACCAAGACAAAATTATAAATATCACACTTTAACTAAACAATTTGAACTGATATTCAGCATATACTAATGAAAGAAAACGAATATATATATACTATCCACATACAAAACGGATTTAAAATCCATTTACTACGAAACAATTTATCTGATAATTATTATCAAAACAACTTATAAAATCCCCACGTAATTAAAAGAATGACTTAGACACAATTTATTTACTAACATCAGATTTACTAATTAACACAATTTAACTACTCGAAATGAAATGATAATTAGCGTATATTAGCTAAACAATTATACACATTACAAATTTAGTAACTAAGTACATATAAACAAATTTATACTCAATTACTACACAAAACTAATTACTAGCTAATTACTACAAATCGAATTTCCAATTTTTATAATTTAACAACAAAAACGAATTATTAACATTATAACTTAACAACCGAAAACAAATCATAAAACAATCAACTACTAAGAATTAATTTCCTAAATACACAACCTCATAAAACAAACGAACCATATATGGGTAATTACTAAAAATCATTTCATACTTAACACAACTAATTAAACAAACAAATTTTATATATAAAATTACTACAGAAAAATCGTACTCTATCTATCACAAATTAATCACAAAACGAAGTATTGTTATCACATAACAGAAAACGAATTATCAATATACAGAAATAACAAAAGAAAAAGAAACACTGATTTAATCACATATTAAAACAAAGTTGAATAAGATTCTGATTTATACCCCAACAATTCAATCGGAAAGGACAGGGAAGGTGTTGTGGCTGAAGTCGGACGGAGCAAAAGCTGGCGGCAGCCGGAGAACACGCGGCAGCAGCGACGGCCGGAAAAACGACGGTAAGCGGCGGCTGGAACAGACAGAAATGACGCCGGAATTTGGAGAAGAACGGCGGAGAAAGGAATCCAGAGGTGTCGCGGCGGCAAAAGAATTAACGGGGGGGTTTTGTATTTTCTCTGTACTTTTCTTTTTCAGTTTCTCTTCTGCCTTGTGTTTACTGTGTGTATATATGTATGTATAATAGATTAAGAGGAATTATAGATAAGGATTAGGTGGTTAGGTGGGTTTGCATTTATACAAAATAACCGCACCTAATACTAAATTGCACGGTACTGATAAAGAGATTTTAAGACGAAACAATTTCTAAAATAATCAATTCTAACTAAATAAATAATTTATGTATTAAAATTATTCTAAAAACTTTTAAATGCACAAATTTCATAATTAAATGAATTTTAACTAATTTACCTTAAACAATTTTGTCGGGCTCAAATTTACTAATAAATACTGAAAATCATTTTTAATCACATAATAGCTCATCACGTATCCACATAATATTATTTAAACATTTAAACACTTAATGCAACAAATTTTTAATTTGCTCAAAATAAATAAATATTACTATTTTTGTTACTCAAATAAATAGGAATTTCGCACTTAAATTTCCCAGATAAAATAATCAGCTTTCACAAATATTTTAAATAAAAATTACACATAATACAATTCCTCCTCTTAGAGAAAAGCAATAAATCATTCAAATAATAATATTAATAAACCCTGAAAATTAGGGTTACTACAATCTACCCACCTTATAAGGATTCCGTCCTCGGAATCAGCTGAAGGTGTCACTAAGGTTCTTTTAATAACTACCAACTCTGATTGCATCCGCAATAATACTAACTCTTTAATCTTTGATACTTACTCTTTCTAATCTGGTATTCTACCAGTTCCTCTATATAGGGCAAACCTGGTTGTACCACTACACGTTACGCGTTACTAGTATTCTAATCGCATCTTGATCCGCTTTGACTCTCGGTAATCCCACCACAAGGTTGACTAATTCCAACCTGCTTGGCATACTTCCAAGATGATTTGAGATAATCAAATTCATGATATTTTGAAGTGAAAAGATGTCGTATCATAACGAGTGTCCCACAATTGTGGTTATCGAGTTATAATTTTCAAAGCAAACGTTTTTGAAATAAAGAATCACTGAGAGACCAATATGATCAAATGAACCAATGTTGCGTGTCTTTGTTAAGACATTACTAAAGGTAGTTAACCTTCTTGTGTTGCACAACACACAAGTGATGGCATCCCATCAAACTTCTATCACACAGACAGATAGTCCTTGTGTCCCCTATAAATAGGGTTGCTCGTCTCAGTTAGAGTAAAGAAATATAAAATGAGTCTAAAGTCAAATTAACCATTAAGGCCTTTTGATGAGGAATTCTCAGATACACTCTTGGATTACAACTGAACAGATTCCAAAGGTAGTACTCCCGGAGAAAAGAATCACCGGAACAGAAATTACTGGCACAATACGAGGAAATGATTATTTATCAATAATAGAGTTATTCCTGATGGAAGAAAAGTAGAAGTTCGAATATCACAACTTGACAGAGTTTTAGAAACTTAAAGGAATGTCACATAATTCAATAAGAAGGGAAATATTGCCAAGGTCTTCAAGTATGTCTTCTTTATCAGCTCCTTTGATGGCTCGTCATTCGATTCTACGTTCTTCTGATACACGTCCTAAAGTTATCGATCTCATACGTCATCGTCGTCCCGCAATAGTCTTTGAAGATTCCACCAGCTACGTCTACAGTCGCAAGGATTTCTATCCAACTCAACCCAACTATGCTCAACTATTTCAAACGAGTACTATATCTTAACTTACTCATTGGTACTATATCCAATAGTCCAACACAAACTCTACATGAGCTCTGACGTTCCTCACATAACTATACACATTCCTACACACTCTCGTTTCTAGTTTACTATAACTCCGCTCTGATACCAACTGTGACGCCCCCAAATCCCGGGGTCAGTGGATTGGGTCGTCACCTGAAATCTCAAATAAAATCACCTGCTAAATACTAAACCAAAACAATTATAACATCTGTGACCCCAACTCTACCAAGAATCTTTTAGGCTATAGTGCTAGAAACAAGAATCCAAACTTTAATAAACTTAAACTTTCTTATACAACAATCCCTTTACATAAAATCTATAACACTGATATAACTTCGATGTGAAGTATACCAGGCAATACTAAATTTATACAATATTATATTTACTAGAAATCAACTCTATACAATACCCTTACACTAGGTCCACATGCTCTCCATCAACTCATCTTCCCAACGTCATCTTGAATCATCTCGTTCCATAGATATGCAATTAAATACTGGAAATCTACCTTTTCACTGGAGGGTTAAAAGGTAAAACAAGCAAGAGTGAGCAAAAGAAGCTCAGCAAGTATATAGTACTGCACAAGATCAAATAATGATGCAATAATAACAATATGTATAAAAATGAACTCAACTGGCCAAGAAAATGGCAATATATGAGAGAATCAATTTAACTGGCAAAATGAACAACAATAATAATCAATATCAACTGTAAGTTAGAATTGGATTTTTACTGACGCAATGAGTTATAGTGGATGATCAGTCACACTAAAACTTCGGACCATACCCACGGTATGTCCAAATACTGAACTGGATCCAAGGCCACTTTGGCCTACATAATACTGATACTCTAACTGGCGTCTATAGTCCTTAAAAGTTAAAACATTTCATTTTAATTAAAACTTCCAATTCAAACTTAATACTGGGAGTTATGTATCGGAACAATCGACTACCTCGATAATTTAAACTATTACTTTCAACTGTCTGCTTAACTTTATCAACTGGATTAGGGTAAAACAACTGCATAAGAATTAAATTTCCCATCACAAGGAATCAAGGTAAAATCTGATAATACAAGGTGCTGCAAGGTATAAGTTATGAAATGAAATAGAATTCGTCAACTAAAGAACAATGGGTTGTCTCAATCTCAGGATAATAAAAGAATCTGGTTATGAAACAATAATTAAATTAAGAATTGAAAACATGAATCTTGATACGATACTCTGAACAAGAGAGTACGAGTTAGTAAACTTGCCTTTGGTCCTTAGCTATCACATAAAGCTGAAGTACTATTATTCTCATCTTCTTCTATCTTATGTCATCATAATTCTCTATTCTGATAACTCTTGGTTCCATCACATATGCGGTTGCTACGAGTCTGCAATATCGATATCGTGCCCGCCCAACTATTCACTACTTAAATACAAGATATACTTTAGCCTTCGCACTATACTTCTACATAATATAAATGTTTATACACTTAAGCGCATATATATTCTGCAGAAAATTGGGCATGACCTATTTGTAAAGTGGACATGGCCCTGTTTTTAAAATACCAAAAGTACTAATCCAAACATCCACAACAATTCGCAATTTATTTAATACTCACATAAGCTGCCTCGACTTGCAGTAAACATATAAGAAAATAATCACGCATTGACTTGCAATAGCTCTATTTAGAAATGAGCAATAATCACGTACAACATTTATCACATAGCACGTCCATCATCTAATTCACATAATTGCATATACATCAGGTAACACATGGCACATGGATAGACTGACAACTCCTATAACTATACAAATTACTAGCTGCACATTTAACACATAAACACATTTCATTCACGTACGCATTTAAACTAGCTTATCATATCATATACATTTACAAAATACTGTTCATTTAATAGTTCTGCCGAAAATTCGGCAGCACTTCCTCTATTTATAAAATAATCCACCTGTTTTTAAACTAATATCATTAATCAAGAACCAACTTACAAACTAACAGATTTACATAACTTAACTTAATCAATCTTAACTCACCATTATAATTAACATACTCAACTCAATATATCATCTAAACTCATTCACTGTGACGCCCTCCAAACCCGGGGTACAGATTTGAGGAGTCATCCGACCAACGGAATACTATTTAACACATGCATAATATATATAAAGACACAATTACCCCTTGACCAAGACCGCATCCAGATTATGGCAATGAACACAAGCTACTATAATCTTTTATTATTACAAACCAGTTTTATCAGAGTTATTACATCACAACTAAAGTTCAAATCTAGACATTAAATCTAGAAAAGCAAAACAACAACTACCCTGCCAATAACAGTGACTCGAGGGGCTCTCCTGACTGCTGGTGAACTATCGGTCACGCTATGCCAACTCATACTCTCGCTTCACTGGAATAGGGTTAGAAAACAACAAGCAAGAGTGAGCCAAAATTGCTCAGCAAACATCAACGAATCATTTCTATCACGGTTGTAAGGATATGAATTTAAGATATCAGAATCAACAATATTTAGCTAACACATGCTTTGTATCAATAATGATTGAAGTAAAGAATTAGAATTTGGCTTATACATTTTATTCAAATCAAAGGTTGTGCTGCTGGCCAGCCACGCATCAACCCCGGACTAGCTCATGTCATAGTCCTCTACTGGATCCCAGGCCAATCTGGGCCTTAAGTTATTCCGACCAATTACTGGTCCATTTTTAAAAAAAAACACATGCCAATTCTATAATAGGGTATAAACAATAACATGCTCAATAAGATAAACTGAATGTATAGTAATTGCAAAAGAGTTTCAACTGTTCAGTATCAAGTGAAGGTCGAGAAATAATCATGGAGTAATTTCAATGGTACAGTGTACTCATTCAATAAGGGAATCAATATTGGTAATCGTTAATCAATAACCGTAAATGAGTAGTCAAGATGGAAGTCAAATAATCAAAGGTTGTCAATGATAATCAGAGGATGATAAATAGCAACAATAGGTGGTAAACAATAATCAAGTAAATTGGAAATAAGGGTTTCCGATGCAGATCAAATCAAAGAATCAAGAATTTCTAAGGAAATGGAATCAGTTGTCCAAATGCGGTTAAAAGATGGATAATTTGAATTGTTCTGGGGATAACGGTATTCAAGTAATCAAGACAATAATAATTTTTATCACAAGTAAAGGCACAGATACTTGCCTGGTCTAAGCTGCTGTCGGATCGACTCTGCTCACTCTACTTTCCCCTTTCCCTTGCTCCGGGAACTCGATTCTATAATTAAACAACTCATCACAATAAGTCTAACTATTCTCGTTCTACTCTCGACACTTATTCAATCAATAATCACATTTAAACAAGTAACCGGTTACGTATCGGACGTCCGGTATAATTTACGATATTTAAAACTCAGATATTTGCCCTAGCACGGGCATATACAGACTATAAAACACGACACACAATTAATATGAACCATATAGCACTTATAAACATTTTTAAAACATCATACGGAACTCATTTGAATTTTTAGTAAGTCGTTACAAATTTTAAATCAAAAATCGGATTTTTAAATCCAATATAAACATTTAAATGAAAATAAATCAATTAATAAAATTAATTGACACTCTTTAAATACTCAAACTATTTTTTAAATAATTAAATAGGCTTGAAAATAATTAAACTGAATTTTTAATTAATTAAATCTAATTAATAATTAATTTTTAAGAATTAATTGATTAAAAGAATTAACCAATTAATTAATAAATTAATTATTAATTAAAAATAATTAAAATAATTAAGTTTAATCAATTTTCGGATTTAAAATAATAAATATAATTTATCAGAATTTTTCTGATATTAAAATATATTTTTAAAATAAAAATATGAATTTTTTTAGTTTTTAAACTATTTTCGAATTAAATTTAAAAATAAAATTCAAAAACAGTTTTCTGAAAATGAATTAGGGTTTTGAAGATTGAAACCGGGTCGAAAAATCGGGTAAACGGGTCGGGAAGAACGAATCCGGGTCACCAAGAACAACCCGCCGGAATCTGGGTTTTCCAGAATCCGGCCGGCGTCCGGTGGCCGGACTTCGCCGTTTCCGATCAAAACAAAACCAAACTATAGGGCTTTTGTTCGCTTTTGCAAGACAAACACAACCCACATACACACACATCTGTCCCATGCCGGAATCGTGCCCAGAATTCATTCAAAGAACTCGCCGGCGACGACCTCGGCCGGAAACCCGATCTACTTAAATCCTACATGAAACTCAAAGATTAATATACCAAAATGAAGCTTATAACTCATACAATAAAAGCCCTCTACCAAAAACAATGTCAGATCAATATCAAGAACGTACGAATTGAAAGAAGAAATCGGGTCAAAACCCGAAAATCAAACCCGACTAAATCGAACATAAACATGAAATTAAAGCATGGATTCTTGCTAATTAGAACCCTAGGAACATGTTAGAAGCAACCAATTGAACGGAGAATCAACAGAATGAAAATCCCCAAATCGAATCAAGAACCCTAATTTTAATTCGAAACTTGTAAAATCAATATAAAATCGAATACTTACCAGATGATGATGAGGTTGGAAGATTCTGAAACTAGATTTTTGGGGCTTTGATTTGAGTATAAGAACTTCAAATTTGGACTTCAATAACCCTTAGAACGAATTGATTGAAGATCAAGAACACAAAATAATTATTTGGGAATTTCGGATTTTTTGAGTAATTTCTGAAGAATTGCTAGGGTTATGAAGTCTGATTGGTCATTTTATATTTTTGGAAAAATAATACCCCAAATAACATTTTTGGATCGATATTGATTCGTTAGATCGTTTAAAAACCCTAATTAGGTCAAAAACACGTTTTACGAAAAGTAAGGGGTTAAAAAGGTTGATGATTATCCAAATTGATATATATCATTATATAACTAATGCTCAAGAATACTAGGGCTATAACAACTTCAATATTGATATAGAACGATAAATCCGTCCCCTTAAGCAATTAGGGTTCGGAACGATTTTTCCTTTTTCGGATCAAAAATTGAAATTAATTTGCAGAATCAAATAGGTAGGGTTAAATAGAATCCCATAACCCTTTCGATAACGATTCGAATACGAAAGACGAAGAATTAAAAATGAATGTACGAAATTTCAACGGGCTCTTGAATTATCAAAACGGCTCAAATTTGAAGAAAATTCCAAATGACGAAATTTTTGAAAGGGGCTTCCGACTCACCATTTAGCACATAATCACACACTAAATATCATATAATAATATTCCAATATTCCAAAATAAATATTTTAGATTAAATATATCATTTAATCAAATAATAAAATTCACGGATATTACATCCTTCCCCCCTTAATAGGATTCTGTCCTCAGAATCAGATCAAGGAAACAACTGGGGATACTTCTCTAACATCTCACTCTCTAACTCCCAGGTAGACTCTTCTACTTTAGGATTCCTCCACAAAACTCTCACTAACGCTACTGTCTTATTCCTTAGTACTTTCTCCTTACGATCCACTATCTGAATTGGTCGTTCTACATACGATAAATCTGCCTGGACCTCTATTGGTTCATACTCTATTACATGATTCGAATCTGGTCGATACCTCTTAAGCATAGATACATGAAATACATTATGAACGTGCTGCATATGCGGTGGCAATGCCAACTCGTAAGCTACTTCGCCCACTTTCTTCAAAATCTCAAACGGCCCAACATATCTCGGACTCAACTTCCCTTTCTTTCCAAATCTAACTAATCCTTTCCATGGTGAAACCTTTAGTAACACTTGCTCTCCTTCTTCGAATCCCACATCCTTTCTGGCTAGATCCGCATACTTCTTCTGTCGGTCTTGAGCTGTTATCAATCTTCTCTGAATCAATTGAACCACTTCTTTTGTTCGTTGTACTAGTTCTGGTCCTATCATTTTCCGTTCACCAACTTCTTCCCAATATACTGGAGATCGACACTTTCGTCCATACAAAGCTTCGTACGGTGGCATTCCGATGCTCGCGTGAAAACTATTATTATATGAAAATTCCACCAAGGGTAGATGATCGTCCCAACTGCCTTCAAAATCAAGTGCACACGTCCTAAGCATATCTTCAATAGTCTGAATTGTCCTTTCGCTTTGACCGTCCGTCTGCGGATGATAAGCCGTACTCATTCTCAACTCGGTGCCCAAACACTCTTGAAAACTCCTCCAAAATCTTGAATTGAATCGAGGGTCTCTATCAGACACTATCGATACTGGAACTCCATGTCGTACTACGATTTCTTTTATGTACATATGAACTAACTTATCCAGCGAGAATCTCTCGTTAATCGGAAGAAAATGCGCAGATTTCGTCAATCGATCCACGACAACCCAGATGGCATCATGGTTAGCTTTGGTTCTAGGCAATCCTACTACAAAGTCCATCGCAATGTGTTCCCACTTCCATTCGGGAATCTCCAATGGTTGAAGTAATCCACTTGGTCTCTGATGTTCCGCCTTAACTCTTTGACACGTAAAGCATTTACTTACCCATTCCGCAATCTCTCTCTTCATATCTGGCCACCAAAAGTTCGTCTTTAGATCTCGATACATCTTCGTACTCCCTGGATGAATTGAATACTTCGAGTTATGTGCTTCGTGCAGAATCTCACTTTTCAGTTCTGTTACGTTAGGTATCCATATCCGAGAAGCAAATCTCAAGATCCCTTTGTCGTCCGGTTGGCTACATATTTCCTCACCTGTCATTTTACTCACATCGTCGTTCATAACTTGCTCTTGGCACTTTCGTATCTTCTCCAACAATTCAGGTTGAAACGTCATGGTATAAATTATTTCCGTAGCGTCCTTCGGATTAATTACTTCGATTTCCAATTTCTCAAATTCCTTGTATAATTCTTTGGTCATCATTAGTGTATTTAATCTCTCTTTTCTGCTCAATGCATCTGCTACCACATTTGCCTTGCCGGGATGATAGTTGATAGAAACGTCGTAGTCCTTGATTAGTTCTAACCATCTTCGTTGCCTCATGTTCAGCTCTTTCTGAGTAAAGATATACTTCAAACTTTTGTGATCGGTGTAAATTTCACATCTCTCTCCATACAAGTAGTGTCTCCATATCTTCAAAGCAAACACAATAGCTGCTAACTCCAAATCGTGTGTAGGGTACTTCTGTTCGTGGGGTCTCAACTGTCTTGACGCATAAGCAATCACCTTGTCATGTTGCATAAGTACGCATCCTAATCCTTTGTACGACGCATCACTATAGATTACGAAATGACCTTGATCGTCTGGTAACATCAATACCGGTGTCGTAGTTAGTCTTTTCTTTAACTCTTGGAAGCCTTCTTCGCATTTATCGTTCCATATGAATCGCTCGCTTTTCCTTGTCAGCTTGGTCATTGGAGTAGCTATCTTCGCAAAATCTTGCACAAATCTCCGGTAGTATCCGGCTAATCCCAAGAAACTTCTGACTTCAGTCGGTGTCCTTGGTCTCTCCCAATCTTTCACTGCCTCTATCTTTGCTGGGTCCACTTTGATGCCTTCGCTGCTCACCACGTGTCCTAAGAAATGAACTTCTTTCAACCAGAATTCATACTTGGAAAACTTCGCGTATAGTCCTTCTTGTCTCAACGTTTCTAACACAATTCGCAACTGGTCTGCATGCTCTTCTTCTGTCCTTGAGTATATCAAGATGTCGTCGATGAATACCACTACAAACTTGTCCAAATATCTCTTGAAAATCCTGTTCATTAGATCCATAAAAGCTGCGGGTGCATTCGTTAGTCCAAACGCCATTACTAAAAATTCATAGTGCCCATACCTTGTTCGAAAGGCTGTCTTCGGTATGTCGTCTGGTCTAATCTTCAATTGGTGATATCCTGACCGTAGGTCGATCTTCGAAAAATGTACCGCTCCCTTCAGCTGGTCAAACAGATCATCTATTCGAGGTAACGGATACTTGTTCTTAATGGTCAGCTTGTTCAACTCCCGATAGTCTATACACAATCTCATGCTTCCATCCTTTTTCTTGACAAACAGTACTGGTGCTCCCCACGGTGAAACGCTGGGTCTAATAATTCCTTTTTCTAGCAAATCTTGCAGTTGATCAGCCAATTCCTTCATCTCCACTGGTGCCATTCTGTAAGGGGCCTTCGATACTGGCTCCGCGCCCGGTACTAAGTCTATCGCAAATTCAATTTCTCTATCTGGAGGTAAACCTGGTAATTCTTCCGGAAAAACATCTGGAAACTCATTTACGACTGGAATATCTTCTAACTTAGAAACTTCCTTATCTATATCTATTACATAAGCTAGATACGCCTCACAACCTTGCCTTAATAACCTCTTAGCCTGAATCATTGTCAGGAACCTCTTTCTTTGTTTCTCTCCTCTAAATATTATCTCTTTCTTTTCTAGGGTAATCAAAGTAACCCTCTTATTCTTACAATCAATACTTGCATCATGCTCAGTCAACCAATCCATCCCTAATATCACATCAAATTCACCTAACTTAAAAGGTAACAAGTCAACATAAAAACGATTTCCCAAAATCTCTATCTCACAACGGGGATAATATGAACTGACCGCGATACGATCCTGATTAGCTATCTCTATAGTCAACACTCCACTTAAAGGTTTCATTACGCAATTCAATCTACGAGCAAACGTTTCAGAAATAAAAGACTTCGTCGCTCCCGAATCTATTAACACTTGTGCAGGAATAGAATTTACTAGAAGTGTACCTGCCACCACGTCGGAATCTCTCACTGCTTCTCCCATTGACATATTGTAGGTCCTGGCTAACGGCTGGACGTTAACAACTGGGGGTGCTTCAATTGCCCGAATCATATTGTTCACGGTTGCTGGTGCTCTGCAGTCCTTAATCATGTGACCTGGTTTCTTACACCGATGACACACGATGCCTATCTTGCAATCCCGGGAATAATGTCCCTTCTGATTGCATTTAAAGCATGTGACAGTCAATCGATGGCATATCCCTAGATGTCGCTTCCCGCATGTCTTGCATTCTGGTAGTGGGGGTCTAGAAAGTCCCTGCTGACCGCCGGTTAGTAGACGGTTATCTTGTCCTACGTTTCCGGTGTCTGGTTTCCTGAAACTTGTATTCCTTCCGTGCTGAAATCCCAGCTTCTTATTTGCTTGTCCTTGAAAACTTCCCTGCTGCTGTCCCTTATCGGGTATCCCTGCTTTCCTTTTCTTGTTCTCCTTCTCTCTCATGTAAGAATCACTCTCTGCCTCCGCAATCATTGCCTTTTGGACCACCGCTGCATAGGTGTCCAACTCCAATACAGCTAACTTACTACGAATCCAAGACCTCAGTCCCTGCTGGAACCTCTTGGCCTTCTTCTTTTCCGTATCCACATAGGTTGGAACAAACCTTGACAACTCCGTAAACCTTGTTTCATATTGGGGCACTGTCATGCTTCCCTGCTTTAATTCCAAAAACTTCAATTCCATCTGATCTCTCATATAGTCCGGAAAATATCTTTCCAAAAACAACTCTGTGAATCTTGCCCACGTAATCAATCCCTCGGGCTCCATAGCCCTACTCGTTTCCCACCAATAACTAGCCTCATTCTTCAGAAAATAGCTTGCATACTCTGTCTTCTTATCCTCTGTCACCTCTATCAAGGCAAAAGCCTTTTCCATCTCTTTCAACCATGCCTTAGCCTCTACAGGGTCTGCTGATCCTTTAAATTCTGGAGGTTTTGCTGCCTGGAAAGATTTGAACGTAACTGCCGGTGCTGCTTGCTGGTGCTGTTGTTGATGCTGCTGATGCTGATGTTGCTGATGCTGTTGCTGCTGTTCTAAGAGCTGTTGCTGAAATGCACGTTGCTGCTGTGCTAATGCGGCAGTCTGTTGAGTAAGGGTATTTAACAACTGGATTACCATCGGGTCCACACGGCCCGTGGGAGGTGTATTTTGTTGACCTTCTTGGTCAGAAGTATCAGTTGAACGGGTTTGTCGTCTAGGAGCCATATCGCTGATGAATAAACAATAATTGGCTTAACCAAACAGTTCATATAAGAGAAGGAAGGATCACAATTGATATCTCGAAGGTTTACAGATCTTCTCAACGGTGTATGGATACACTCGTTGCAATAAGTAGAATAACAGTTATGATGCTGGAAATGAATGACAGGGGAATAAATACAGTTCTATAAAAGAGGTTTATCATACATATATAGATAGAGTTAGTACAAGCGTAGAACGCTTCAAAAGAAAATATATCATGGCTGAACCATAACTGCCGACCAGCAATACAACAACAAAAATGCAACAACAACCCGAGGCGTTCCTATAAGCCCGGTGCACTGCTGATTCTACAATATGCATCTATATACTAACTATCTAGAACCATACATCCATGTCACATCTGTCTACTACCGATACCTGCTCACAGATCACCTGCTCCTGCCGGCCATAACGGGGGTCCTGAAACCTCTGCAATCTCACTCATCGCATAATCCAAAATCTGTCTCATCCCTGCTACTGTCTCTCCCTCTCGACTAGAAGCTAATCCATGCAATCGAGTCTCAACCAAAGTCCTCGTAACCCTAAACCTCATCTGAATGTCTCTCATCTGATCTCTAAGTCTGTCTCTCTCTCTGACAGCGGCTGCCTCGATCGAACGAATCCTACCCATCTCCATAACCTGTCCATAAAGGAAATCCTTCTCTCTTCTCACCCTCTGATACACATGGTGTGGAACTGGCGGCTCACATAACTGATACAAAGGCCCACAAACTGATGCCTGAGACGCTGGTGCTGGGGCTACTTGTCGGAGTGGAATAGGACAAGGTATCTGATCTCTCCTGACTACTGGGCCCTGATGCCTAGGCTGATATCGCACTGGCCGAGACGGTCCTGCTCTCTCAACGGGTGTAGGTATCTCTGCTATCGTATCCTCGGAAGGGTCTGAGTCTGAACTAGAACTAGGGGGCTGCAATTATAACCACATTTAATTACTACGCGTAATATCCCTAGTTGACCTCCTAATATCCTTACGTGACTTCCTAACTCTCTATGTTATCCTGGACCCTAAGTCCTAACTTGTTTCAAATGCCATAACCTGTTGCTCTGATACCAACTGTGACGCCCTCCAAACCCGGGGTACAGATTTGAGGAGTCATCCGACCAACGGAATACTATTTAACACATGCATAATATATATAAAGACACAATTACCCCTTGACCAAGACCGCATCCAGATTATGGCAATGAACACAAGCTACTATAATCTTTTATTATTACAAACCAGTTTTATCAGAGTTATTACATCACAACTAAAGTTCAAATCTAGACATTAAATCTAGAAAAGCAAAACAACAACTACCCTGCCAATAACAGTGACTCGAGGGGCTCTCCTGACTGCCGGTGAACTATCGGTCACGCTATGCCAACTCATACTCTCGCTTCACTGGAATAGGGTTAGAAAACAACAAGCAAGAGTGAGCCAAAATTGCTCAGCAAACATCAACGAATCATTTCTATCACGGTTGTAAGGATATGAATTTAAGATATCAGAATCAACAATATTTAGCTAACACATGCTTTGTATCAATAATGATTGAAGTAAAGAATTAGAATTTGGCTTATACATTTTATTCAAATCAAAGGTTGTGCTGCTGGCCAGCCACGCATCAACCCCGGACTAGCTCATGTCATAGTCCTCTACTGGATCCCAGGCCAATCTGGGCCTTAAGTTATTCCGACCAATTACTGGTCCATTTTTAAAAAAAAACACATGCCAATTCTATAATAGGGTATAAACAATAACATGCTCAATAAGATAAACTGAATGTATAGTAATTGCAAAAGAGTTTCAACTGTTCAGTATCAAGTGAAGGTCGAGAAATAATCATGGAGTAATTTCAATGGTACAGTGTACTCATTCAATAAGGGAATCAATATTGGTAATCGTTAATCAATAACCGTAAATGAGTAGTCAAGATGGAAGTCAAATAATCAAAGGTTGTCAATGATAATCAAAGGATGATAAATAGCAACAATAGGTGGTAAACAATAATCAAGTAAATTGGAAATAAGGGTTTCCGATGCAGATCAAATCAAAGAATCAAGAATTTCTAAGGAAATGGAATCAGTTGTCCAAATGCGGTTAAAAGATGGATAATTTGAATTGTTCTGGGGATAACGGTATTCAAGTAATCAAGACAATAATAATTTTTATCACAAGTAAAGGCACAGATACTTGCCTGGTCTAAGCTGCTGTCGGATCGACTCTGCTCACTCTACTTTCCCCTTTCCCTTGCTCCGGGAACTCGATTCTATAATTAAACAACTCATCACAATAAGTCTAACTATTCTCGTTCTACTCTCGACACTTATTCAATCAATAATCACATTTAAACAAGTAACCGGTTACGTATCGGACGTCCGGTATAATTTACGATATTTAAAACTCAGATATTTGCCCTAGCACGGGCATATACAGACTATAAAACACGACACACAATTAATATGAACCATATAGCACTTATAAACATTTTTAAAACATCATACGGAACTCATTTGAATTTTTAGTAAGTCGTTACAAATTTTAAATCAAAAATCGGATTTTTAAATCCAATATAAACATTTAAATGAAAATAAATCAATTAATAAAATTAATTGACACTCTTTAAATACTCAAACTATTTTTTAAATAATTAAATAGGCTTGAAAATAATTAAACTGAATTTTTAATTAATTAAATCTAATTAATAATTAATTTTTAAGAATTAATTGATTAAAAGAATTAACCAATTAATTAATAAATTAATTATTAATTAAAAATAATTAAAATAATTAAGTTTAATCAATTTTCGGATTTAAAATAATAAATATAATTTATCAGAATTTTTCTGATATTAAAATATATTTTTAAAATAAAAATATGAATTTTTTTAGTTTTTAAACTATTTTCGAATTAAATTTAAAAATAAAATTCAAAAACAGTTTTCTGAAAATGAATTAGGGTTTTGAAGATTGAAACCGGGTCGAAAAATCGGGTAAACGGGTCGGGAAGAACGAATCCGGGTCACCAAGAACAACCCGCCGGAATCTGGGTTTTCCAGAATCCGGCCGGCGTCCGGTGGCCGGACTTCGCCGTTTCCGATCAAAACAAAACCAAACTATAGGGCTTTTGTTCGCTTTTGCAAGACAAACACAACCCACATACACACACATCTGTCCCATGCCGGAATCGTGCCCAGAATTCATTCAAAGAACTCGCCGGCGACGACCTCGGCCGGAAACCCGATCTACTTAAATCCTACATGAAACTCAAAGATTAATATACCAAAATGAAGCTTATAACTCATACAATAAAAGCCCTCTACCAAAAACAATGTCAGATCAATATCAAGAACGTACGAATTGAAAGAAGAAATCGGGTCAAAACCCGAAAATCAAACCCGACTAAATCGAACATAAACATGAAATTAAAGCATGGATTCTTGCTAATTAGAACCCTAGGAACATGTTAGAAGCAACCAATTGAACGGAGAATCAACAGAATGAAAATCCCCAAATCGAATCAAGAACCCTAATTTTAATTCGAAACTTGTAAAATCAATATAAAATCGAATACTTACCAGATGATGATGAGGTTGGAAGATTCTGAAACTAGATTTTTGGGGCTTTGATTTGAGTATAAGAACTTCAAATTTGGACTTCAATAACCCTTAGAACGAATTGATTGAAGATCAAGAACACAAAATAATTATTTGGGAATTTCGGATTTTTTGAGTAATTTCTGAAGAATTGCTAGGGTTATGAAGTCTGATTGGTCATTTTATATTTTTGGAAAAATAATACCCCAAATAACATTTTTGGATCGATATTGATTCGTTAGATCGTTTAAAAACCCTAATTAGGTCAAAAACACGTTTTACGAAAAGTAAGGGGTTAAAAAGGTTGATGATTATCCAAATTGATATATATCATTATATAACTAATGCTCAAGAATACTAGGGCTATAACAACTTCAATATTGATATAGAACGATAAATCCGTCCCCTTAAGCAATTAGGGTTCGGAACGATTTTTCCTTTTTCGGATCAAAAATTGAAATTAATTTGCAGAATCAAATAGGTAGGGTTAAATAGAATCCCATAACCCTTTCGATAACGATTCGAATACGAAAGACGAAGAATTAAAAATGAATGTACGAAATTTCAACGGGCTCTTGAATTATCAAAACGGCTCAAATTTGAAGAAAATTCCAAATGACGAAATTTTTGAAAGGGGCTTCCGACTCACCATTTAGCACATAATCACACACTAAATATCATATAATAATATTCCAATATTCCAAAATAAATATTTTAGATTAAATATATCATTTAATCAAATAATAAAATTCACGGATATTACATTCACGACTCCACAACAATTTACACAAGTCACATAACACGTAACAAAATTGAAACTCTTTTTGGAAAATATTTGGTCTTTCTTTTATAAAGATTTGAATATAAAATAAATCTATGGATCGAAAAACAATCATTATACTTAAATCTAATTATCACTAGATTAAATAAAATTAATCAAAACCAACCAATTCAATAAATCAACAATTAATCAAACCAGGTAAATAATAAAACAATTTTTGAAAACATTAATTAAATTTGATTTATAATTAATCAAGATTAAATAATAATTAATTAGTAAAATTCACCAATTAACTACTCAGTTAATTGGTCAATTAAATCAATTACATTATTATTTAGAAGTTGATTAAAAATAATCAAATTCAACTACTCTTTAACTCTAGAAATTTTAAAATAAATAATAAAATAAATAAATAGATTTTTCGAAATTTCGGCATGACCCATTCGTAAACAGGACTAGCCAAAAATTTTGCATGTACTATGCTGCGTCCCCAATCATAGGACGGATCACATAGTACAGCACAACAACAACTTGTATACTTTAATAGTAATTAAACAACATACATATCTCAACCATCACTACAACAGATCCTCAAACGGGGAATCAAACCAGAATACTAAACCAATAGCACAACTAGTTTACAACTCATACTAAACTTTGAATACATCACTTTTACAATATACAACTAACAATCTAAATTTGCTGGAAACCAACTAAAATTTATAGATACTTTATAATTTTGCACCACATTACTAATTAATATACTCCGATAACCTGCACAACCAATAAAATCAATTAATCTCAAATAATAATAACAAATCGAATCTTCAACTAATTAATACTAAGACACAATTATAAATATCACACTTGAACTAAACAATTTGAACTGATATTCAGCATATGCTAATGAAAGAAAACGAATATATATATACTGTCCACATATAAAACGGATTTAAAATCCATTTATTACGAAACAATTTATCTGATAATTATTATCAAAACAACTTATAAAATCCCCACGTAATTAAAAGAATGACTTAGACACAATTTCTTGGTGGAAGATTGGTGTCATGGTTTAGTAAGAAGCAACATTCGGTTTCTACATCTACAGCAGAAGCTGAATACATTGCTGCTGGAAGTTGCTGTGCACAAATTCTATGGATGAAGAATCAACTGTTGTATTATGGTCTAGTGTTAAATAATATCCCTATCTACTATGATAACACTAGTGCCATAGCCATCTCAGACAATCCTGTTCAACACTCTAGGACAAAGCACATTGATATTAGACATCATTTCATAAGATAGCATGTTGAAAGAGGAACTGTGAAGTTATTCTATGTCCCTACAGAAAAGCAACTTGCAGATATCTTCACAAAACCACTGGATGAAACAACCTTTAACAGGTTGGTAAGTGAATTGGGAATGCTAAATCTGGTATGTTAACTTACTAGTTTTTCCATTCTAATTTTTCATTGAAGCTTGTTGAAACCCTGGTGTTTTGATGATAACACTATAGCAGCAAGCTGGGTTTATTGTGTTGTACTAACATTGTTTTGCAGGAGATAAAGACTTTGTATTTTATAACAAAACATGTTGTAGCAGCTAGCTGGCAGACTAATTTTTCTTTGCAGGCAGCAAGCTGGCAGAGTAAATTTTCTACGCAGGCAGCAAGCTGACAACACTTACAGCAGATAGAGTTTCAGTCCTATTTTATAGGAAATCTTCTAGGAACTGATTTGTAAGGACTCTATCAGTTATATAAGTCGTATATATATATATATGAGCTCAATATTTTCAAAACTCTTTTCATATATATATAATTCCTATTAAATAGGAGTTTGTTGTTTTAACGTTTCTTTTCTTAAAACAAACTCTATTTTCTGGGTCGGGTATTAGTTGAACTTGTCTTTTCTTAAACGTTCTTATTCTCAAACGTTCATCTATCTTTTCTAAACGTTGCTTTCTGAATGTTAATCTTTGAATTATTCAAGCAAACAAAACGTGAGACATTTATGGTCAAGAACGTTGTTTTTGTTGGATTAATTCAAGTATTAATTCGTTCATCATATAAATATACTTGTGTGGTTTTCATAAAGGTTGTTGGACGACTTTCAAAAGAAAACACAAGTACTTTCGAACTGATTTAATATATTCTTTCATATACGTTTGAGCTCTAATATATATTACATCTTTTATCTTTGATTAGAGTTCATAGTTTCAATTGTAATTGATTATAATTGTATTGTTCAACTTGTAAGTTGGTAGTTGCTGGTTTTGTGAGCTTGGGAAATAAAGGTTCAAGGAACTTGATAGCTAGAGGAGTTTATACTTGGTTTAGTATAGTACTTAGAGAGCTGCGTTCAAGGAACAAGGTGTTTCAGCAAGCTGCAAACAGTAACTGGGAGATCAGGGAGATATATTATTGTATTGTGTAGTTGTAATTCACTTTGATCAATAATATATTCATTTGCCGTGTTGGTAGAGGACCAGGACGTAGACCTATAGGAGATAGGGGTCGAACCTGGCTAAAATTGATGTGTGTTCTTTACTTTCTGCACATTTTCTATACTGCATTGCACAACGTAGCTAGCTGCCACTTTACATTATCTGTGAATCCAGTAAGCTGCCAGACAGCAAAATCAGACTGTTTTTGCTTTTACAGTCACATAACTTGGTAATAATTAAAATCGGTCATTGTTAGTCATAACACCTATTCACCCCTCCCCTCTAGGTATTGATTCTCACTTGTGACAGTAATCCTAACAAGTTGCTGTCATGAGAAAGTTACTGTCTACCTAAGTCTCTATCTGTTTTCGACAGCACGTTTACTTTGACTTTGTTAAATTGAATTTTGTGCTAGTCTTTTACTTGAAAGTTAGACTCTGTATGACATTAACTTGCATGGTTTTTAATGTTGAAATTGGTCAAGGAATTTTCTTGATTGGTCAGTTTTGCTTTGATTGTTGGATTACTGGTAGACATCACTTAATTGCAATCTGTGGTAGTTGTATGGGTATTCCAAACTGTTGACCGTTTACATCCCTCTTAACCTAGTATGCCTATAAAATGAATCTTAGGCCATATTAGTGAATCATTTAGAAAAAGGGTAAAATGGAAAACAAAGTAGGAATCGAATTCAGGCCTAAGCCTTGTGGAAGTGAGCCCTGCAATGAAGAAGTAGAAGCCTTGTTTGATGAGTTATGGGGCGCACTCGATGAGGAAGAGGAAAAAGAACTTGTAGCCAAGGCCGCTGAGGAGGCTTAGGTGCAAGAAGAGGAAAAGGAGTTTCAAGCACTCCTTAAGGAAGAAGGAACCTCAGAAGAGGAAGTTAGGGAAGAAGTTCTAGAATTGGTTAAGAAAGACTGTAATGAATAGTTAATCTCACCAATTGTAGTATTTTACCCTTCTTCATTTAATAAAATTAATAAAATTATTCGGTCTCTTTCTGTAGTTTCCATTTGCTTGCTGTGTGTGTTGTTAATTGCTTAACTGGTTGAATATTGTTTTGAATGAATGATGAATCAGTAATAAATATTGTATATGTTTAACTGGTGTCTCTTCAGTTAATTTTTTAATCATAACAGTTTCAATACAAAGACTTGACAGTTGTTATTTTCCTGCATAGGTTGCTGTCATCAAGAAAAGTAGCTGTCATGGTTATTTGACAGTTAGCTTCTCGACAACAGTAAACAACTTTCTGTCATGATTTGTATAAGATACTGTCATGTGAGAACTTAACGATGACAGTAAGTTTTGCGTGAAATGTTTCTGTCACGCAAAACATGTTGTCATCACACCAAAGTTACTGACACGGTTGTTGTGAGCGCACAGGTTACTGTCAAAGTAGTGGACCGTTAAAATTGGACACACATCCTCCACAAGGAGAGAGAAATCAGCCAGTAACCCACGTGACTGTTAATTGGGTTAAGACACGATTTCACTTTTCCACTTTGTCAGTTAAACGCTTGAACTTCCCTCTAAATTCATCAAACATACAACTGTTCTCAAAAAGCAAACACAACACTCTCCTTTCTCTTCTCTCCAAACAATTCATCTTCTACCTTCTTTCTTCTCTCAACAAGCAAAAATGGCCCCCAAGCAATCAATTTCACAAACCAACTTTGTTGGCAGCTACTCTCCAAGTGATGCTGGTGAGGGTTTCAAAGGGCTTGTTTATTTCATGAATAAGTCCTACCTTGGGTATGCAATTACCTCTACTCCTGTTCTTGACCTAGACAAGATGGAAAATTTCTGGGAGATAGCCGTTGCTCAAGAAGATGGTGACATCTCCTCCATTCAGTTCAAAATCAAGTAGCACAACTACTCTCTCAATGTTCAGGGCATCAATGCAGCTTTGGGAATTGTGCTGGAACCAGGAAAGACTTATACCGAGCTTGCTAGTGATGAGACCCTGAAGAAGCTCTTCTTGAAGATTGGGTATTCTAGACCTATTCTTGATGAGGGAACAATAAAATGGTACCCCTCTAGTGAAATGGACAGGAAATATCTCCGCAAGGAGTGGAGTTTGGTGTTTGATTATATGGTGAAAGTGTTCTCTACTAAGACCACAGGCTAGAATGGAATTCCCACCTACATCAAGAAACTCACTCACTCTCTTGTTCATGGGTACAAAGTGGATGTTGGAAAGCTTCTCATGACACACCTTAAGGCTGCCATAGGTAAGAAGGTAAATATCTATCCTCGCTTTCTAATGTTATGCATTAATTCTTTATGTGACTTTGATGAGAATGCCCCTCGTTTAGAGGTGTGCCCTGTACTGAAAAGAAACACTCACACAACTCTCACTTCACAGAATTTAAATGCACATATTCCACTATGTTTCACCAAACACATGGTTGATCAAGTGACTGACCTTGATTTTCCATTACCTTCTGGTTTTGACACCTTCACTATTGAGAATGAAGATGGATTAGACCCAAATTCAGCTAACCCTCATTCTACCCCATACATTCAGCCTAGGTTCTCTAGACTTCCCAAAGTACAGAGACAAGCCTTACAAGAAACAAGAAAAAGACCCCTAGAGACTGGTGTTGGTGGTAGTGTTGAGAGTCAAGAGGGAGTTCCTGCACCTAGTGCAACAAATAAGGAAGGTAGTCCACTAGAACCCACAGTGGTTCCTCCTGAGCCTAAGAAGAAGAGAGCTAAGAGGACCAAAACCACTGTCAGCCTCCCTGCAGTCTCCCAAAAGACTGTAGAGGAAATAGGGAAATAAACTCCTCCCTAGGTGTTCCTTCTCAACAAGGGACATCTATTGAAATTGGCCTGTCTCCCAAGGCACCTTGTAAACAGTCTGCACAACCTCATGTTCCAACTTATGAGGAGCCTCCACTTGCAGAAACACACATAGAGTCAGGACACAGTGAGGATTTCGCTTCCCCTATTGATGCTTCTCAAGTTCCATCTGAGAAGCAGCCATCATTCTCTTCTCCACTTTCACCTTCTTCCTTCCCTACACATTCATTTGTTTCTTCTCCACAACCTAGAGAGGGGGACAGTCCCAACCCTTCAGGTTTTGATCATCCATCTCCACTCATGGATGAGCCCCCATCAAGTGGTCCACAAGAACCCATGTCTCAAAGTGAAATGGACACCACTCCTTCAAACACTGAGAAAGAGCAAGGTACAACTCTGCTAGAAAGTGAAACAGCCAGTACCTTGATCAATCTCCAAGGAGTATCTTACCTTAGGGAAGATGTTGTTACGGCCTCAGTTGCTGTCAAAGACACTGTGAATGTTGCTGTCACAGGTGACCTTGCTGTCGAGGACTCAGTTGAAGTTGCTGTCAAAACCAAACCTGCTGTCCAAGATGTAGTGGAACCTACTGTCAATCTTCCAACTGACAGAAACATTCCTGGCAAAGTTCATGTCACCTCTGCTCAGCCTGATTTTGATGCTGTCATAGTTGAAGATGTCTCTGATGATGATGTGCCACTATCTCAGTTCTTAAAGTTACACTCTAAACCATCTTTTTCATTGCATGTAAGTACTGCTCATAACCATGCATCTAGGATGAGTGAGGGTGTGCAAAAGAAAAGAGAGATAAAAGAAAAGAGAGGTAAGCAGAAAAATGAGAGGCAGCCAAATGAGCTGGCAAAAGGTGAGGGACTTGAGCATGTCCAGAGTGATTTTTAGGGAGCCTCACACTTACAGGCATTAGGCCATGAGAGTTCTTCTGTGAGGAGTGATGAGATCACTCAGAAAAACACTGAGAGTGTGAGAACCCCCACAACCTCCAAGCCCCAATCTTTTCCTTCACCCCAAGAAGGTTAAGATCAGGTGGCCCCTCTACTACACTCAGGTTGGAAGCTTTAGAGAACAGGTGTCTATCCATGGAATCCAAACTTGACAGCCTGTCTACCATGGTGGCCTCTGGATTCTCTACCATTCAGGAAGCCATTCAGGTTCTATCTGCAAGTATTATTGCTGCCAACTTACCTAAGGGGGAGAAAAGGGCAAGATCAGAATCTCAAAGGGCAGAATCAGAAGGTGTCACCAGGCAGGATGTAGCTCAGGGGGAGCATGTCTCAAAGAAGGTTTCAAGGAGTGAGGGGGAGCCTGCAGCTAAAGGGAGATCAGTGTCTGCAAAGAAGAAAAGGGGAACTAAAGGAGATTCAGGAAGTAAGGGGGAGCAAGTGCAAGAGGCTGAGAACCTCTTTGAATATGAGATGGCTGGAGAAACTGTTCTAATGTCCAAAGAAGCCCTGGAAGCAATGCAAGGGAATGTTCATTCCAAGAACCCAATTTTACCTCCTGTAACAATAAGAGAGCCAACTCCAATTCCAAAGGAGAGTGCTCTTGAAAAGCAATGGAGAGAAAAGGAGGAGCAGAACAGGTTGGGAAAAGGGAAAGACAAGATGCCTGAATACATCTTGTCAAGAAACACTTGGAGTGAAGGAACAAAGTTCAGCCAAGAAGATGCCAATGCCCTAATGGTTGACTACAGGGAAAGTACCTTGAAGAATCATGATGAGGACTTCTACAGGATAGTTGAGGGAGCTATGAAGGAGCCAAGCAGAAAGTTGAGTAACTGCTCAACCTTGCTTAAAGAGAAAATCACCAGTGTATGTGTAAAGATCAATGAAGAAAGGAGGTGGGCTATTGATGTGTACTTAAACACTGGAATATCCATGTTCATTACTATGCAGTTGTTGCAGAGTCTTCCAGCAAAGGTGCTAACAGTAATGAAGAACAAAATCACAGTAAACCATACAGCCTTCAATGAGATTTTACATCTGCAAATGATGAATTTAATTGCAGAGAAACTCCCAGAAGTCTACACCAATCCATTTTGTGTCTACTATGAAGGTACCACTAAAAGTGGTAGCAGGAGATGTGCATACATGAGTCTAGGAGGCACTTCAACAAAGGAGTTAAGGTCAATCTTGAAGGTGTTAAACATGATTCTCAACTCTAAAGCCAACAAGGAAAGAGTTCTTGATGTCAAAGCAATCTATGACTTGCTGGTGAAAAGGGACAAGGAACTGAGTTCTACTATGAAGAAGATGATCTCCAAAGCAAACTCCAACAAAGCTGAACAAGGAGAAAGCTGCTCCTATGATGTTCCTTTTGATGATGATGATGAGTTGGATGGTAGTGGAGGAACTGGAGAAGCAGGAAATGCTAGTGGAAGCACCTCTGGGAATGTTGGACCTAAATCCCAGGAGGAAAATAAAGAAGAAGCTCCTGAGAAAGAAAAGAAAGATGCTGAAGTTACAGAAGAAGAGGAGTTTGTAATAGTTGAAGCTTTGGAGGCAAATATTTTAAGATGTGCTATAGACAGTATAAATGCTGAAAAAGATACTATCAACAAAGAAGCTGTCACAGAAGACACTATCCTCAAGGAAGTTGTCATGAAAGAAGCTGTCACAGTAGACACTGTCAAGGAAGATACTGTCATGGAGGATACTGTCAACAAAGATGCTGTCAAGGATGAAATCAAGCCTACTATCAAACCTAAAAGGACAAAATCCTTATCAAGGGCTTGGTTTTCTAGACAGGAACCTGAACCTGAGGAGACTACAAAAGCAAGGAAAGGAAAACACAAGTACTCAGGAAAGGAGAAAGCTATTGGGCTTGGCAGGAAACTGAGGAAGCCTATCCAATCAAAAATTTACAGCTCTCTGGATCTTTTGGAAAAGGAAGCTGCATAAATCAGGAATGTCGAGGTGAAGTTGGATAGCAACAAAGAAGCAACTGAATATGTTCTTTGGTTTGATGCATCAAGATTTGTGATAGTTAAAAAGGATTTTGCCATGGAGGTAACATCACATAATGTATCAGAAACTCTTTCATACAGTAGGAGAATAGAAACAAGGAGAATTGATTACTTCTACTTGGTAAGGATGGTCAATCTAATGCAAGGTTATGACAATGTCCCTGAGAAAGTCATGAACCATGTTTTGGCATACAAAGCTGCGAGAGATGAAGAATTCTATCAGAAATTTGGGGAATGGTCATTGTATGATGATACTGATATTGCTCATTTGCTTGAATACTCTGATGAAGAAATAGCTGAGTGTGAAGATGATCCTCTTGAAGAAGAGGTGCAATCCCAACCAAGTCATGAAGAATCTTCAAACCCTACAGGAAGAGAAACCACTGAAGATATGGAAGATGCATTCTTGAACAAAAGCAGAGAAGCCAACAAGGTGGAGAGTGAAGGACCCAACTACCAATCTTGTATGCTTGAGAATCCTCTGAGAATCAAGTTCATATGAGAAGAGATCCCAGTGAGAAGCTTTCATAAACTCAAAACCAGTGCCCTGAAAGACTTACTCTACCTGGTGATTGGATCAATTCATCCATTGGAACAACTATGCTCTTCTGAGATTGAGGGCATTCTTCAAAGGAGAAAAGGTGAAAACTCAAAGCTGGATAAGTCAAGGAGAAAAACCTTGAATGCATACCCTGGAAGTAGATTCAAAGTCTTTGAAGGCACACTGAAGTTCAGAACTCATGCATTTGGCAAAGACTTATGGATGGATCTTCAGGATGCTAGAGTATGCATCTCCAAGACAGTTCAAAAGCACATTGATGAGATTGAAGATGAGACTATCTCTCCTGATGAAAAAGCACTGGTGGAAGAACTCAGAGAAGTTCTTAAGGAAGCTCTCAACAGAGAGGATGAAGCAAGACAGAAAAGGAAATCTGAAGCTAAGTAAAAATTCTCTGTCAATTCTGATCTTGGTTAGTTAAGTTGTCAGCATGTATTAATTGTAAATTTGTTGTTATTTTCCATAAAAACAATTTGGGGGAGATTGTTAGGATTTATGGATGATAGCTATGAGACAACTTAACTAGATATTTTATGTACTTAATTCTATTAAGTATGAACATACTGTAACAGCCAGAGTATGTCTATATAACCGTTTTTGTTTGCTGCAAATAAGATTCTAGTACATCTTGGTAGAAGTCCATTTATTTGTTCAAACCTCAAGAAGTGCTCAAGATGGACAACAAGAATAAATATTACTGTCACAGCATTGACAGTAAGGTTACTTGAAGACAACATGTTGCAAGTCACGATAGTACATTCACTCTGACAGCAACATTGGCGGAAGCCCTCGGACAGCAACTTTACCTTAGCCTGACAGCAAGCTTGGAAATCCTGACAACACCTTCTGCAGAGATTTCCTACTGTCACCAAAAGCGCATTCCTGTGACAGCAAGCTTAGCCATCAGGATACTATCATGAAGGGATAACATTTGTGTTAGGAATATGTTGTTCTTGATGATAATTATAAAAACACTTAGTAGATTTTGTATTAAGTCATTTTGTAACTGTCAACGAAATGGCATGTTTTGCAGTGTTTCGTTGACAGGAAGCTCATCAACGAAATGAGTGATGTAGCAATTGCACTGTACAATACTTCACAGTTTGATATGCAATTTGTTGTATGTATTAGATAGGTTTTTCTAAGTCATGTTGACTAAGTACTAGATAGGCAAAATAGGTTGGTGAATTGTAAATATATTATGCCATGTAATTTTGCCTAAGTGAAGACATGTCAACGGTATGAAGATTACTCTATCAACGGTATGAAGATTAGTCTGTCAACGGAATGAAGATTACTCTATCAACGAAACGAGGAATACACCATCAACGAAATGAAGAATAAAGCTATCAACGAAACACATCTCCATGCCATCAACGAATCACTATTACTTTTTTGAATAGTTGACAAAGTGATAGTGACAGTTTACTGAACAGGTCTAAAGGAGATATGGAAGTGTACTGTGCATTGGAAGCCATCAAAATGGTTACTGGAAATAAGGAAACATTCCAATTTCCAATAAGGCTCTTGGGAGTGATCATAATAAGCATGAAGACAAAAGCAAGGATCTCCAAGGACCATTGGACAAAAGGAATGAAAAGCAAACTACTGATGGTTATTACTAGTGTACTTTAGTGTAACCAAAATAGTATTGTAAACTTGGGAATGTATATAACCAAGTGTAGCAGTTAAAATAGAAGCAAGAGAAGAAAAACAAATAGATTGTATTAGCTATCTTTAAGAGCATACTTCTCTACACTCTTGTAACTGAGCAGCTGTGTACATTTTGTATCACAGATTATTTCCGCAATAAAAATCACTTCAGTTGGATCATCAAACAATCCAACTGAAATTATTTATGTGCTTGTGATTTTTACATTAAGTTCAGTTTTTATTTGTAAGTTGTTTTTAAGTTTAAGAAATATCAAGAATTGTATTCAACCCCCCCCCCCCCCTTCTACAATTCTGTTAGGTCATTTGGGATTAACAATTGGTATCAGAGCAAGCTTCTAACATACAAGAAGTTTAAAGATCAAGACCAAAACAGTAACCATGGTGAAGAAGCATTTTCATTTTAAAGCTGGTGAAACCCTAAATGACATGTTTAGTAGGTTTCAAAAGCTTTTGAATGGATTAAAGTTGTATGGGAGGATCTATCAAACCAAGGATTCAAACCTTAAATTTCTTAGAGCTCTTCCAAAAGAATGGAAGCCTATGACTGTTTCTCTCAGAAACACTCAAGAGTACAAAGACTACACTCTTGAAAGGCTTTATGGAACCTTGAAGACATATGCGTTGGAAATGGAGCAAGATGAAGAAATTGAAAAGGTACAGAAGAAGGGTGGATCTATTGCATTGATTGCATCTGTGAACCAACTGGAAGATGACAATGAAGAAGCTGCAAAGGCCACAACTAGTCGAGCTAGTTGTAGGAGTGATGTTAGCAAGGGTAAAGGCAAGATGACAGAAGAAGAAGAATCAGAACCAGCCAACTTGGATGACTTAGATGAGATTGATGAACACATTGCTTTTCTGTCAAGAAAATTCTCTAAGTTCAAGTTCAAGAGAAACTCAGAAGCAAGGCCACCAAGGAGAGACTTTTAACCTAACAAAAGTAACTGGATTGAAAAGTCTAAATCTAAATGTTTCAATTGTGGAATGCTTGGTCACTTTGCTAGAGACTGCAAAAAGCCCAAGATTGAGAAGGGCAACAGGAAATTTGAGTCTGTTGATTATAAAAAGAAATACTTTGAACTTCTCAAGCAAAAAGAAAAGGCTTTCATGTCTCAGGAGTATGATTGGGCTGGTAATGGTGAAGATTCTGATGATGATGTTGAGTATGTCAACTTGGCTCTTATGGCTAACAATCATGAGCAGCAAGCAAGCTCCTCAAGCAACCAGGTAACAATTACTAATCTTTCTGATCTTTCTAAAGAGGAATGTGATAGTGCAGTAAATGAAATGTCTACTGTACTATATAATTTGTGTGTTACTCTTAAATCACTTACCAAAGAGAATTCAAGAATAAAAGAGACTAATTTGCTCTTAAGTGGTAGGAATGCAATGTTAGAAGCACAGCTCATTGAATTTGAGAAAATGAGATGTGTTAGTAGGGATGCTAAGAAGGAACTTGAGAACGTGTTACAAAGGGAAGAAATTCTTAAAACACAACTTGAGATAGAACAAAGTGTGATTGCAAAATGGAAAGATGCCAGGAATGTTGCTACCAACATCATTAATGTTCAAGGTATGGAATCTTTCTGTGAGCAATCATGGAAAAAGAACAAAGAGAAGCTAGGGTATGTTGGTGAAACCTTAGAATCAGAAACAGAGTCAACAAACAACAATGATCATTTGTTGAAGGTTGATATGTCAACGGAATGCAATGTTTCGTTGACAGATGAACCATCAACCGATCAGGCTGTTTCGTTGACAGAGAAAAGAAAAGATAAACTCACTAGACTTAATAACAAGTATGGTCCTGTCACCAAGAACTTTGTTCAAGGTGAGTCTAGTAATTCAAAGAAAGTTGAGAAGCCTGTTGAGAGAGCTAGTGTAGGTCACTTGTCTAACAAGCAATTGAAGGACAAGTTAGAGAAAGTTCAAGTTGAGGCTAAGGGAAATAAAAAGAATAACAGGAATGGCAAAGTAGGGATTAACAAACACAACAATTACACACCTGATAAATATGCTCCTAGAAATACATGTGTCAATTGTGGAAGTGTTAGTCATTTATCTACTAACTGCAAATCTGTTAAGAAGTCTACTAATGTGAAAATTCCCAAGCCTGCAATGAACAGTTCTATGCCTACAATGCCTGTTATGCCTAACATGTTTGCTCCATATGCACAATTTCAGAATCCATATGCTAGCATGTCGTTTGTGCCTAATCCATACATGAATGTGTTTAATGTGCCACAAATGCCATGGAATGTGAATAACATGTTTGTTCCACCAACTATGCATGCTATGAATGAAAATGTGAGCAACTCTCAGAAATAAACACCAAGGGTAAAGATTGATTTAAATCAATCTGAGCCCAAGGTGAAAAATGATATTAAAGGAAAAGCAAAGGCTAACAAAACAGGACCCAAGGAAACTTGGGTACCAAAATCAACCTGATTTGGTTTTATTGTGTGCAGGGAGACAAAAGGAATCTTTGGTACTTGGATAGTGGTTGTTCAAGACACATGACTGGTGATTCTACCCTACTCACAGAGTTTCAGGAAAGAGCTGGCCCTTGTATTGCTTTTGGAGATGACAGCAAAGGCTACACTAAGGGATATGGCTTGATTTCAAAAGAGAATGTCATCAAAGATGAGGTTGCATTGGTGGATGGTCTTAAGCACAATTTGCTTAGTATCAGCCAACTTTGTGACAAAGGATTTTTAGTTACTTTTTCTAAAGAAGCCTGTGTTGTTTCTAAAGGAGGAAACAACAATGTGGTAATGACTGGATTCAGAAGAGGGAATGTGTACATTGCTGACTTTAGTAGCACAAGTCCAGACACCATCACTTGTCTTTTCAGCAAGGCAAGCAAGGATGAAAGTTGGCTATGGCACAAGAAACTGTCTCATCTGAATTTCAAAGTTATGAATGAGTTGGTGAGGAAATATTGTCTTGTGATTGTTGATGATTTTTCTAGATTTACATGGACCTTCTTTTTGCACTCCAAAGATGAGGCAAGTGAAATCATTATCAATCACATCAAGATGGTAAACAATCATCCTGACTTGAAAGTAAGAAGGATTAGGAGTGACAATGGGACAGAATTCAAGAATTCAAGCATGAAGGTGTTCTGTGAAGAAAATGGAATTTTGCATGAGTTTTCAGCAGCAAGGACACCACAGAAAAATGGTGTAGTTGAAAGGAAAAACAGAACACTTATTGAAGCTGCAAGGACAATGCTAGATGAATCAAAGTTACCAACTTATTTTTGGGCTGAGGCAGTTAACACAGTCTGCTTCACTCAAAATATTTCTTTGATTAATCAGGCCAAAGGTATGACCCCTTATCAACTACTCAAAAGAAAGAAGCCACTATTGGATTTTCTTCATGTCTTTGGATGCAAGTGCTTTGTTCTGAGAAATCAAGCTGAGCATTTGGGGAAATTTGAAGCAAAGGCAGATGAAGTAATATTTGTGGGATATGCAGCAGGGAAAGCTTACAGAGTCTATAATCTCAGAACCAACATTGTTATGGAATCTATACATGTTGTTTTTGATGATCTCAAAATTCAAGGTCTCTGTGATGAAGGTTTCCATGAAAGTCTTTCTTTTGAGAATGAGGAAGGAGATCAAGTGAATCATGTTAAGGCTACTGAGAAACAGCCTAAAGTTGTTGTATCTAACACAGATGAAAGCAACAGTGAAGATGAAATTGATGCATTAAGATTGAAAAGAATAGCTGCTACCAGACCAAACGGTCATTTCGTTGACAGTCATGTTGGTGGATTCGTTGACAGTCAAAATGAGCGTTTCGTTGACAGCCAAAATGGTCATACCGTTGACAGTCATAGAAATGCTTCTAGAAGTGATCAATTGGGGACAACAAACTCAGGGGGAGTTTCTCAAGGACAAATGTCCAATCAAGGCAATCATGATCATGAAGCTACCTCTTCAAGAGCAAATCTACCTCCCTCAAGGAAATGGACTAAAGATCATCCCTTTGAACTTATTATAGGTGATGTTACTTCAAAAGTCCAGACTAGAAGAGCAACTCAAGAAGAATGTCTATATAGCAGCTTTATGTCTCAAGATGAGCCAAAGAAAGTTGAGGATGCACTTCTAGATCCAGATTGGGTTTTAGCTATGCAAGAGGAGCTAAACCAATTTGAGAGGAACAATGTTTGGAAGCTGGTGCCCAAGCCTAAGGACAGGAGTGTCATAGGCACAAAATGGGTGTTCAGAAACAAGATGGATGAAAATGGCATAGTCACAAGGAACAAAGCTAGATTGGTTGCAAAAGGCTATTCACAGGAAGAAGGAATTGATTTTGATGAAACCTTTGCTCCTGTTGCTAGACTAGAAGCAATAAGGATTTTCCTAGCCTATGCAGCCCATGCCAATTTCAAAGTCTATCAAATGGATGTGAAGAGTGCTTTTCTGAATGGGGAATTGGAAGAGGAGGTGTATGTAAGTCAACCTCCTGGTTTTGAAGATGATGATTTTCCAGAATATGTATACTTCCTCCTCAAAGCACTCTATGGTTTGAAACAAGTACCTAGAGCCTGGTATGACACACTTTCACAGTTCCTCCTTGAGAATCACTTCACTAGAGGTACTGTAGATAAAACTCTTTTTCACAGGGTTGTGAATGGCTCTACTATACTTGTTCAAATTTATGTAGATGACATAATCTTTGGGTCTACAGATGTGAAACTTTGTCAAAAGTTTGCCAAGCTTATGCAAAGTAAATATGAAATGAGTATGATGGGAGAATTAACTTACTTTCTTGGTCTTCAAGTGAAGCAAGTTAATGAAGGCATTTTCATTAGTCAAACAAAATATATTCATGATTTATTAAAGAAGTTTAACTTAATGGAATGCTCTCCTGCCAAAACTCCCATGCCTACTGCCACCAAACTTGAATTGAATACTAAGGAAAAATCTGTGGACATTTCAAGTTACAGAGGCATGGTAGGCTCACTTCTATATTTAACAGCTAGTAGACCTGATATTATGTTTGCTACATGTTTATGTGCTAGATTTCAGGCTGATCCTAGGGAATCCCATTTAGTTGCTATTAAAAGGATTTTCAGATATCTCAAAGGAACACCAAATCTTGGCATTTGGTATCCTAGAGAATCTGGTTTTGAACTAATTGGTTATCCAGATGCAGATTATGCAGGATGTAAAATTGACAGGAAAAGCACAACTGGCACCTGTCAATTCTTAGGAAGACTTCATCTACATTGCTGATATCAAGGAGGAGTCTGACATTCATATCAATCTTGATGACCTGGTTGAAGTGAGAGGAATAGCAGCTTCTTACAAACTACAGAGAGATTGGTATTTGTCTACAAGGGTGGGAGAGAACAGGTTTGGCCTCTACACGGAATTCTGGGAGAAGACTATCAGACACTGCTATCTGTGTTTAAATGTTTGAAGAAAGATTTTGGTTTTACCAAAACAGCCAAGTCTGAGGTTGTCTCCAAGATTTGACAAATCAAAGCTAGCTGGAACAAGCCTGGTGCACTTCCCAGAGTATTGAAGGTCCCTCAAACAGGAAAGATAATTCATCTCCAACCTTTTTGGATGATGGAATTCAGAGATAAGGACAACTGTAGAAGATTCTTCAAAATAGAAGACCAACTGGAGAAGGCATCCAATGAAACTCTAAGATTAATGCAATCCAAGTTGGGGAATCAAGATGAAGAAGAGAAGATTTTCTACAGAAGACTTCAAGCTCAAATTGAGGAGAACAATGCAAGAAAAGGGAAGAAAACAAGACCACAGAGGCAAAGATGAAAAATCTGCTCAGTCTAGAGGAGCAACTCTGTGCACTTGTTGTGTAAGATTTTCTACTTTGCATTTCAATTAAATTCAATGAAGCTCAATGCAATTTCTACTTTTATCATGTGTAATATGTCTGAGTGTTTTTGTTATCATCAAGGCTCTTGATTTATGGTTGTTATTCTATCAGTCATAAATTGGGGGAGATTGTTAGGAATATGTTGTTCTTGATGATAATTATAAAAACACTTAGTAGATTTTGTATTAAGTCATTTTGTAACTGTCAACGAAATGGCATGCTTTGCAGTGTTTCGTTGACAGGAAGCTCATCAACGAAATGAGTGATGTAGCAATTGCACTGTACAATGCTTCACAGTTTGATATGCAATTTGTTGTATGTATTAGATAGGTTTTTCTAAGTCATGTTGACTAAGTACTAGATAGGCAAAATAGGTTGGTGAATTGTAAATATATTATGCCATGTAATTTTGCCTAATTGAAGACATGTCAACGGTATGAAGATTACTCTATCAACGGTATGAAGATTAGTCTGTCAACGGAATGAAGATTACTCTATCAACGAAACGAGGAATACACCATCAACGAAATGAAGAATAAAGCTATCAACGAAACACATCTCCATGCCATCAACGAATCACTATTACTTTTTTGAATAGTTGACAAAGTGATAGTGACAGTTTACTGAACAGATCTAAAGGAGATATGGAAGTGTACTGTGCATTGGAAGCCATCAAAATGGTTACTGGAAATAAGGAAACATTCCAATTTCCAATAAGGCTCTTGGGAGTGATCATAATAAGCATGAAGACAAAAGCAAGGATCTCCAAGGACCATTGGACAAAAGGAATGAAAAGCAAACTACTGATGGTTATTACTAGTGTACTTTAGTGTAACCAAAATAGTATTGTAAACTTGGGAATGTATATAACCAAGTGTAGCAGTTAAAATAGAAGCAAGAGAAGAAAAACAAATAGATTGTATTAGCTATCTTTGAGAGCATACTTCTCTACACTCTTGTAACTGAGCAGCTGTGTACATTTTGTATCACAGATTATTTCCGCAATAAAAATCACTTCAGTTGGATCATCAAACAATCCAACTGAAATTATTTATGTGCTTGTGATTTTTACATTAAGTTTAGTTTTTATTTGTAAGTTGTTTTTAAGTTTAAGAAATATCAAGAATTGTATTCAACCCCCCCCCCCCTTTCTACAATTCTGTTAGGTCATTTGGGATTAACAATTTGTATTGGGGATCTACCCAGTCAAACTTGTGATAGTTTGGATGTTCAAGAAACAGGCGGGTTGCAGTATCCCAACACTGCAACAGGTCTGCAAGACTACGACCGAAGCTTGAAAGATCACATGAAAAAGCTCACCAATTCCAGAGTATGACAAATCTACATCTACTGAATTGTGTTAGCTTAATATAGAATGGTTCTAGATTGCTTTGTTCTGTACTGATAAGCTGTTCGTATAGCAATTTAGGAAAGACTCACAGGTAGGCAATTTGTAAGAAGCTGCCACTTGAAAATGACAGCAGCTTCACTAGACCCGTGTTGATAGTGATAGGATTAGTTTACTAAGACTATCTCTCAATCCATTCTTTGTAACGGATCACTCGAGAAACTGAAGCTCAAGAAAACGAACATTTTCTTGAGGTTGTAGCAACCCATTTCAAAATAAATAAAACATTTATTTTGTGAGAAATACTCGTGTGTCTACTTGTGTTTGCATTCGATAAACTGATAAACGTTAATCTTAGTTTTTGTTGTTGAAACGTAGATTAATATTTATCAGTATTGCATTCAACTCCCCCCCCCCCCTTCTGCAATAGTCAAGGACCAACATCTTCTCTTGCCTTTGAATTATCTTTGGTTTTTCCTTCAATGGCCATGATAGTGTTGAAAATATTATCAAAGACATTTTTCTCGACATGCATAACGTCGAGATTATGTCTAATTGATAATGTCCTCCAATATGGTAAATCCCAAAAGATGCTTCTTTTTTTCCATCCACAATTGTAAGCTTTAATGGCTTTAGCATTATGCTCATCACTTCCCAATTCAGTAACTTTCATCAAACCTAGTGACTCAATTTCTTTCAATACATCTTCACATGTTTGTACTGGTGGGGCAGATTCAGTCACTGTCTTTCCCTTGGTAAACCAATTTTTATTCTTTCGAAATGGATGATTGGCAGGTAAAAAGTTTCGATGATTATCAAACCATGTAGTCTTTCCACCATGTGAAATATTATAAGCATCATGATCATGAGCACAATGAGGACAAGCTAAATGACCAACAGTTTTCCATCCAGACAACATTGAATAAGTAGGGAAGTCACTGATAGTCCACATCAATGGTTGAAAGAACACATCTATCTTCTGTTTTGGATTTTTTGGTCCAGGCACAAGTAGAGACAGAAACAAGTACTGTTCTTTTGAACACATCCATGGAGGCCAATTATATGGAGTCACTATAATCGGCCAAGAAGAATATTATCTACCAGTTTTACCAAATGGTTGAAACCCATCATCAGAAAGTCCAAGTCTAACATTTCTCGTCTCTGAGGAAAATGATGGATGTGCTCTATCAAATTGTTTCCATTCCTCTGAGTCTGAACAATGGCGCATCACACCTTCTTCTTGATAATGTTCCGCATGCCATCTCATATGGGCTGCAGTAGTAGGCGAAGCATACAACCTTTGCAATCTTGGTGCCAATGGAAAATAGATCATCCTCTTAAAAGGCATTTTCTTTTTCTCCTTCTTGGATCTGTTGAGTCTTGATTTGTATCTTGCATGTGAACAAAATTTACAGCACTCCATATTGATGTCTTCACCCCAATATATTATACCCATTAACACAATAATCAATTTGCTCGGAAGGAAGCCCCAATTCTTCCATGTACTTCTTCGTACTATAAAAGCTATCAAAAAATGTATTATCTTGAGGCAAGACGCCTTTGAAGCCAAAATATTTGCATTTTCTGCAAATTCAGAAGCCAGAAAGAAAAGGTGAAGATAATTGACAAATTACTCCAGTGTGTTGGTGTGTGTCATGTAGCATTGTACACAAGTTATCACATAAGTAACCTGTAATGTATCACACTAGTCGATGATGCAACATTGTAGCAAACATTAAATATACCAACTGCAGTATATCGATGATTAATGCTATGATATTAGCCTGATTTCAATTAAAGACGTGAGTATTCGAACAAATTTGTCCTTCCACAACCAGATTATAGTTTGATTTGTGGTCTGTTCTTGAATTTGGGTCAATGATACATGGAAGCTTTGTGTAATAAATACGACTCAGCCATGGAAGAAAGGAATAAAACAAAATAAAATTTATATCTATATTTCACCTGAAATATTGTGCTTACAGAACATATTGCTACCTTTTGATGGTATGACTATCATGATATCCAATCAAATTACAAATATAAAGAAAAACCAGTACACTCCAGTACTCTTATTTACTCCTATGCCAGAGCTAGCTTAACTGATCAGGAGCAAAGACATTTCACTTGTTTTACTGCGCACACATTAACACAATCAAAACACAATTTCATTTTACTTTGACATGGTTTGATATTGAGGAGGATTACGACCTTGCTGGACAACGGTACAAGTAATCTAAGCTCTTATTCTCAATTTGACATTGTTCGTTTTGTGCATGTATGATATTAATGCATTCGAACAAAGTAGAGCCTCTCTGTTTGCTACTATTATCTCAAACATAACTATATAAGATAGAGAACCTGGCAGTCAGTGATGTGGTTAATGAAGGAATTTACGGATGAGCGGAAGCGTGATATAACAATTATTCCGTAAAAACCATGTATCGCACATATAGAAAAACATATAAAATCTAGATCGAGGGGAATCGTAACCATACCTTGAAAATCGAAGCTTTATAAAATGGATTCTAGCAGTTGCTCCTCAGAGTGTGAAGCACTCTACCGGTATCCACCAAGAATAATCCTTCGATGAAGCTTTTTATAAAACTAAGCTTTTATAAAAATGGAGTTTTTCTTCTTTTGAGAGAGAGAGAGAGATGAAGAAGAAGAAGAGGGTGGCAACTAGGTTTTCACAAAAACTCTAGTCATTTAGAATGAACTATCTCATTCTATTTATAGGGCTCTCCTAGGGTTTTTTAATATATCTTTATATATATATTAACCCCACACTTTATCTTATAAAATGCTTTAATAATAATTAAAACTATTTTAATCATTATTTCCTTTTCTAAACTATTTAGAAAATAACTTGCTCTCTCAAAATACCTTCATCAATAAATTAATCTTTTATGGTGTGACCCTGTAGGTTCAATATTAAGCCGGTAGTAGAAATAAATAATAATAAACTTTTATTTATTATTTATATGAATTCTAATAATTCATTAAATATAATTAACTGATTAAATATATTTATTCTACATCGTGAGTGATGCTTCTCAACATATCGCGACTATCCGGATAATATGAATTCACTGCTTAGAATACCAAGAACCTGTCAGTGACTAGTTACAGTACAATCAATTCCTTCTACCCTACAATATCCCGATTAAATACAAGGCATGGATCTCGTGTCAAGCCTATCTAATTTAATCATATGCTTTCCTATTCACTATGTCTAGTTCCGATTAATGCAAATTAGAAACTTCTTTCTAATTTCATTCACTCTGGCCAGAGGTTCCTGAACTAGCATAAATGGAATAACATAGGACATTCTCTTCCTTCACTGGAAGGGGCAGATCCTTTATTGATCATTCACTATCTTCGTGCACAAATTCCTATACCCAGAAGAGCACTAATTATTGTCCCTCGAGACTAAGAGCTAAACCAAAGTATAGTTCAGTGTACACAAGATGACTATGATGATCTCAAGTCAAAGGACACTTGTACAACCATCACTATATGAACAACTACTGACACATGAGTGAACTCCATTAGTTGTTCAACTGATCGAGTCATGTTCAGTGAACTTATTCCTAATAAGCACCTACATACTAGCTATAGTGTCACCACACAAATGCCTATGAGAACAGACATCCTTCATAGTGAAGCAAGCATAGTATGTACCGATCTTTGCGGATTAATTAACTACCAATTAATTATCCTACGACCAGGAACTATTTAAGTTTAGAGTTCTCATCTTTAAGGTCTCATTATAATGATCTCATCATAATCCATTAAAGCTTTACTCTAAACTATGGATCATCTAATTTAAACACTTTAAATAGATAAAGCCTGTTATAAAACATATTACCATTTTATTAAATTAAAAAAACTTGAATCAGATTGAACAAAGTATCTCCTAACTCATCATCCATGATTGGATTTAGGACACACGTCTTTCAATCTCCCACTTGTACTAAAACCAATCACCTTGGTATCTCATACACAACTTCTCCTAATAGAGAACAAAGCGATTTTCAAATAACGGTTTAGTAAATGGTCTTTACTATGTTGTTATGGGTGTCAAGTCAATATTGACTTAAACATCTCTACTTTCAACGATCTCATATATCATATGAAAGTGCCGCAACTTGGATCTTGAATCCCTGATTAAACCTAGGTTCCATAGCCTGCGCTACTACCATATGTTGTACTGATACAACAATATAAATCTTATTCTAGGAACCATGTCTAACCAGCGAAAACAGGTTTCGCTATCCAAAGAACCTCCTTTGCAGCTTCACTTATAGCTATATACATATAGTGCTTCCACTACGGAATCAATTATCTTAAGCTGCTTGGAATTCTTCCAACAAACCGCTCATCCATTCAGAATTAACACTTATTTTGACATGGATTTTCTATCACATTTGTCCTAAGAAAATCATAGTGTTTATAACACTCGATTTTCATTTTGGACCCACCATAATCAAGAAAGATGTCCTTAATTCTTCGAAAGTATTTAAGGACGTTCTTCCAGCTTACTATCGCGCTTCTCAAGGACTAGACTAGTGCTCGCTTATCTCGCCTAGTGAGTTAGAGATCATCAAGTCTTGTATAGTACATCCGGTATTTTGATAGATACATTTGCCGAAGCATAATAAATCTTAATCATACGTCATTTCTCCTCATATGTCGTAGAAAGACACTATCTTGGAGAAAGTAACTCCGTGACTTGACAATTCAAGTAACTTCTTGGAGTTATTTATGCTAAACATCTTAGCATATAAATGATGTACACACTTTGGGTTTAGCCCAACACTTGGTTTATCCTATAAATTATCATTCCTATATCATAGGAAGCCATTCCCAAGTCCTTTATAGAGAATATGTTAGATAACCACACTTTGACTAATTTTAGCGTCGATACATCATTCCTTATCATAAGTATGTCACATACATTATTAGGAATGTCATCACGCTCCCACTAACCTTCTTGTAGATCCATGATCCATCATTGTCTTTGATAAAATCAAACTATTTGATTGTCTCATCAAAACAGATGTTCGATCATTGAGAAGCTTGCTTCAATTCATAAATGGATTGTCGTGGCTATTAGACCATAGATTTGCTACTCATAGCAATAAATCCCTCTAATTGTGTCAACTACACATCTCTTCAATTTTCCTATCGAGGAGGGTCGACCGTTCGACCATTATTAGATATTATAGTATTACTAGCCGCAAACGCAAACAAAATCCGAATAGACTTGAGCACTACTTCATGTGAATTTTTTTTTTTCATCAAGGTCAATCTCTTTGCTTTGATTGAATCCTTTCACAATAAGCAAGGACTTATAGGTCTTTACCCAGCCAATCACTCCAATCTCCCTTTTATAGACTCACTTGTACCCTTCCGGTTATGACACCTTTAGGTCCTCAACCATAGTCCGTACTTGGTTGATGTACATGGAATCTATATCGGATTTCATGGTACTATGCCATTTCTCCGAGTCATAACTCATAGCTTTAGTATAGGTCATAAGGTCATTATCATATAATTGACAACTCATTGTCATTCTTAATGACAAGGCAGTCAACCTCTCGGGTTGGTGATAAAATATCAAGACCTATACTTAAGCTAACCTACAAAAAGTTATCCTGTCTGAAAATGTTCTTCCTATGGAACCTTTGTAATTTGTGATGTTTGAACTTAGTTAAGTTCAACCTTCCTCCCACTGAACCCTTCTAGAATGAACAATTCCTCTAAGTAGGCAGTATGTCATACACACTATATTCAGTAGAATATTCAACCAACATCCTTGACTATCATTAGGATATCTCACAAACTTACATTTTGGATCTACCATCTAGCTTATCAAATTAAACATTTTGACATAAGCTAGACATCCCAAATCTTAACAAGTTTAAGACTTGTGTTCCTTGCACTACATATCTCATATGACAACTTAGGAACAGATTAAGAAGATACTATATTCAGCAGATATACTGATATTTATAAAATTCAACTCTAAACATATATTAGAAGATCAATTTAGCTTAACATGAACCGAACGATGTCTAACAAAGTTTGTTCGCTCCTTCGTACATTCCATCTACCTGTAGAATCTCAGGATCTGTCCAACGTGAAGCTTTAAACTTAAGATTTGAGATAAGCTCAAAACACTCACTCAAGTGTATATCTTTATGATCTTATCAAAGAGTCCCAACACTTTCTGTTTTGTTTTGTATTTCATTATTATTCATTTTGAAACACTCCAAAAGATTCGAATTTGTATTGTACCAAATACATATATCTGAATCCGGATCATATCCGTGAATTTTAATGAAGCGTGTGAATCCTTTTCTGGCATGTGTTGTCACTGGTGCACATACAATTATGTGTACTAATTTTAACACTTTTGTTGCTCATTATCTCTCTATTTCAAGAAAATAGAGATATAGTGGTCTTTCGAGTGAGACGAGTTTCGCATGCATAATGTGATTCAATAATCACATGGTTCTTGTAACCCATCACCATGCAACAAGCGAATACTCTTCTCACTCGTGCAAACAAGCCTATAATTCTTTGGATTTCCATTACCTCTATTCCATAGTCCCTATTTCAAAATGAGAAGTTTCAGTCCCACTAAATTTCTCTAATTCTTCAACTCTACAAGACAACTCTTGTAGTTGATCTTCCAATAACCCATCTTTGATAGGTGGCAACAAACTCTTTTGCTTTTGGAGTCAAACTTAGCCTTTGACTAATTATGTTATCACTCACTAACAAACTTCTTCTTGATGGTATGGTTCATCTCCCACTACTTGATTCCAGAACCGTTACCAGTCTGAAGAACAAAGCTCTCTAAGAAGGAAATACGTCTCAACAATCTTTAACATGAAGTAGATTTCAGACAATCTGATATCCAACCTTTTCATGTAAGAGTTCACAACAAATTTGCGAGTTCGTATTCGGAAGCTAATTCAAGATCATATCTCGACTTAGCTTCCATCTATGACAAAATCAACCTACCCTAGACGATCAATCAAATTGATTGTCTTGAGTCTATGATTATTCATAGATCAACCCTCAACATAACTATTATGGAATAGCTCATTCGATATCCTATATTGAATCGTCTTATTTATCATATTCTACAACTCTTATAGAAGCAACAAGGTAGCCCTGAATGTCCTTGTGCTCATACTGTTTGCACAGTCTCAAGCTCATAGACATCAGTTTGGTTTACTTTACAACATTTGCATTATTAGACCTCTTGCACTTGGTGTAACGCCCCCAAATCCGGGGTCAATGATTTGGCCGTCACACTGCACTCTTAATCCAAACAACCTGTTCAATATAAAATCAACACAATAATAATAATATCTGTGACCCCAACTCTACCAAGAATCTTTAGAGGTTATAGTGCTAGAAACAAGAATCCAAATTCATTACAACAATCTTTCTTCTTTACAACCATTCTCTTTACAAAATTCTAATACACTAGTATAACTTCGATAAGAAGTATACCAGGCAACTAATCTTATACAATATATTAAGCAATAGAAAACATCTATATACAAAACCTCTCACTAGCTCCAATGCTCTGGATCAAAACGTCTTTACGCTAATATCTTTCCCCATCTCTGATCAGCTACGCGGACAACTCTCGCCAATACACCTTCTTTCCGGCAGGCTAAAATATATATAAATAAAACAAGTATGAGCGAATGAATTGCTCAGCAAGCGTATTATTAAATATGATACGAAAGGTTTCCAAAATAAACTTTGGATTTTCAAATAAACAAGCCTATGGCTTAAACATTTGTAATCTCTAATATTTTCAAAGTAAGTTTGGTAATTTATCACAATATCTCATTTAGCTTCTCGCAACCGAATAGTTTTAAAACACAAAAGATTTATATAGGTCGTTACGATGACCGAATCAACAATAACTACAATAGTATGTAGAAAATATGAAATAAATATAACTCGTACGTCTTCAAGACCATAGTTTGTACAAAAATACTAATTTGAAGATAACAGGTCTATTCACGACATTTTCCGAAATCAACAACTCTGGAAGGTTAGAATAATCAAGGGGCAAGAATGAGCCAACACGCTCGGTTAAGAAATAAAGAACGCACTTCAAGACTTCAACAGGGTACCGACTGGATATGCGGTATGAATAAAACTCAACAAGATAGATATCTCACGACTGCCAATGGAATCAAGGAAGTGGATTTCAACTATTTGGAATCCGAATGTATTAAGAGTAAGCGATTTCAGCAAGATTGAAACCACTATTAATAATCAACAAACCAACAACTTCACGCAACGAATAAACCTGAGAATCAGGTCATATCTCACAAGTACAAAGTATATGGATGTAACTCATCCTAGAAATGAAAATTCATATTAGAATTGGATTTTTAACAATTATCAAATACAAAGGTTGTGCTGCTGGCCAGCCACGCATCAACCCCGGACTAGCTCATGTCATAGTCCTCTACTGGATCCTAGGCCAATCTGGGCCTTAATTACATCAACCAATAATTGGTCCATTTTTAAAAACACTCCAATTCTATATTATATACGTCAGGTGTCAGAACAATTGACAACCTTACTTCGACAATCAGGTGTCGGAAGAATCGACAACCTAATACAACAATTGCTGGAAAACTCACGTTCCAGGAAACAGTTCAATTATGAAGAATCAATAAGGAATAGCAATATAATCTAGTATCGACGAGATCGACACAACAATGGGGAATACGTATCACAAGTAACAACATAATAAACATTGACAAGATCGATGCAACAACTGGAATAGCAATGAAGAATAAACAATAACATGCTCAATAAGATCGAGTCTGATATGAAACAGGCATTAGGATGTCAACAGAAATTTTATTAGATTAATATAGAGTAGGGTTCAAAGAACAGGCTCTAGATGGCCTCAACAGTATGATTTAACACATTGTGGAAGAATTAGTCAAAGTTCACCAATTTGGTAAGTGACAAGAAAGTCAAGTTTAAGTCTAAGGAAAATTCAAGGTAAGTTTATAGTTAGAGAAAAACAAGGGTTTACTGGCTTCTGACAGAATTAGTCTAGATCCTTCGAACGTATACTTATAACGGATAAGCCTCACGTTTGAAAGAAGTAAACCAACTCATACACAACGTAATAGAATTTGAATCAGGGGCTGGATCAGATAATTGTTTATAACAAGAAAGGATAACAAGGTTTGCATAGGTGCAAGGTGAAAAATGGAATATTGGAAGGGTAGGCAACACAACTTCAGAATTTTAGAATAAGTTTTCCCTCATAGGGTTCACAAGTTCTCGCTCATCTAGGGTTGGTAATATTCCAACTTAGCATTTTTAAATCATGTCTTTTAAAAGAAAGCCTTAGTATACGGCCCATAATTATCTTTTCAATCATTTCAATATAAGAAATTATATCTCTCCGATCAATATGAAAATATGAATCTAAACTAAAAAGGTATAAAAGAGTACTCGTCAATTTACGAGATTAAATAACATACTTGCAATTCAATGCAAAAGAAATCAACATTTGAAAATTCAGTAATAAGCATTCAACATGCATACTAATAATTCAAGATAATATCCCTTAATTAATAAGCAAGGGTATAAACACTTGCCTCTGGTCCTTAGCTATTTCGTAACGCTGAAACAATACGATCCCTCCTTATTCTGTCTTATCGCACGATTCTCGACTTCCGTCCTTCTTTGCTTTAACGCTCTTGCGAATACCACTAGTCTGCTTCTACCATTTCGAATCCACGTGCCAGCCTCGATAGTCAAACATGAGACAGTACTTAGTCTTCAACGTATGATTTCACATTCCATAAATGATTGTAACTTAACTTCGACGCACTTACCGACCTTACCGATATCTCTGTTGCATAAACATCCACATCTCAATTGATAGACCAATCGCAATCCACCACATAAGTAATCCACGTAACTCACTTGACGACAATCCCCATGCTATAAAAAGTCAACATCCAAGTCAACGGCCTCGTAAATCTTACTTTCTAACATAATCGACAAATTTCTATCCTATCTACCCCTCGTGATAACATTAGACACAACCAATTACTCAAACAAGTCTCCACACAATTTATTCGCATGCATGACTCACACAGATAATTCACATTGTTCACATAACACATTTAAACAAGTGACCGGTTACGTATCGGACGCCCGGTCTAATTTACGATATTTAAAACTCAGACACTAGCCCTAGTACGGGCATATACGGACTATAAAACACATTACACAACTCATACACATCATATAGCACTTATAACTATTTTTAAAACATCACACAAAGCTCATTTGAATTTAAATAAGCCACAAACAATTTTTAAATCAAAAAATCGGATTTTTAAATCCAATATAAGTATTTTAAATGCAAATAAATCAATTAATAAAATTAATTGACACTCTTTAAATGCTCAAACTATTTTTAAATAAATAAACCAAGCTAGAAAATAATTAAACTTAATTTTAATTAATTAAATCTAATTAATAATTAATTATTAAGAATTAACTGATTAAAAGAATTAATCAATTAATTAAATAAATTAATTATTAATCAAAAATAATTAAAATAATTAAATTTAATCAATTTTCGAATTTAAATAAATATTTATGAATTTATAAAATTTTCGGAATAATAAAATGTATTTTTAAATCAAAGATATGATTTTTAGAATTATAAAACTATTTTTGAATTATTTTTAAAAATAAAAACCCAAAAACACTTTTCTGGAAATGGATTAGGGTTTGTAAGATCAAACCGGGTCGGGTTAGGGTTTTGAAACCGGGTCGAAAATCGGGTAAACGGGTCGCCAAGAACTGAAACGGGTCGCCAAGAACTCGCCGGAAAATTTCCAGAATCCGGCGACCTGCCCAGAATCCGGCGAGCCAAAAACACATCCAAAATTGGGGATTTTTATATCAAAACGTTCCAAATAAACACAGCAATCCATTCCGATCAAAAACGTACCAAAAACATCGCCGGAATCAAAAACCCGACTATTTTCCGGCGAGCTTAAACAAATTTTCCGATCTGTAAAAATCCTACATGAAACTCTACGTTCTTTATGTTAAAATGAAGCTAAGAACACATACAATGAAAGCCCTCTACCAAAAACAATGTCAGATCATTCATATGAACGGACTATTCAAAAGAAGAATTCGGGTCAAAACCCGAAAATCAAACCCGACTAAATCGAACATAAACATGAAATTAAAGCATGGATTCTTGCTAATTAGAACCCTAGGAACATGTTAGAAGCAACCAATTGAACAGAGAATCAACAGAATGAAAATCCCCAAATCGAATCAAGAACCCTAATTTTAATTCGAAACTTGTAAAATCAATATAAAATCGAATACTTACCAGATGATGATGAGGTTGGAAGATTCTGAAACTAGATTTTTGGGGCTTTGATTTGAGTATAAGAACTTCAAATTTGGACTTCAATAACCCTTAGAACGAATTGATTGAAGATCAAGAACACAAAATAATTATTTGGGAATTTCGGATTTCTTGAGTAATTTCTGAAGAATTGCTAGGGTTATGAAGTCTGATTGGTCATTTTATATTTTTGGAAAAATAATACCCCAAATAACATTTTTGGATCGATATTGATTCGTTAGATCGTTTAAAAACCCTAATTAGGTCAAAAACACGTTTTACGAAAAGTAAGGGGTTAAAAAGGTTGATGATTATCCAAATTGATATATATCATTATATAACTAATGCTCAAGAATACTAGGGCTATAACAACTTCAATATTGATATAGAACGATAAATCCGTCCCCTTAAGCAATTAGGGTTCGGAACGATTTTTCCTTTTTCGGATCAAAAATTGAAATTAATTTGCAGAATCAAATAGGTAGGGTTAAATAGAATCCCATAACCCTTTCGATAACGATTCGAATACGAAAGACGAAGAATTAAAAATGAATGTACGAAATTTCAACGGGCTCTTGAATTATCAAAACGGCTCAAATTTGAAGAAAATTCCAAATGACGAAATTTTTGAAAGGGGCTTCCGACTCACCATTTAGCACATAATCACACACTAAATATCATATAATAATATTCCAATATTCCAAAATAAATATTTTAGATTAAATATATCATTTAATCAAATAATAAAATTCACGGATATTACATCCTTCCCCCCTTAATAGGATTCTGTCCTCAGAATCAGCTCGCGTAAACACAGGTGGATAATTTCCAACATCTCATTCTCAAATTCCTAGGTTGACTCTTCAACCTTAGGATTTCTCCTCATACTCATACTAATTTGACTCCTCTATTACTCATCACTCTCTCATACTGACTCAATATCTCAATCGGTTACTCAACATAGAACAATTTAACTAGATCTCTATAGGTTCATATTCTACGAAATACACTATGAATATCCCACTCACGGGGTGGCAAGCAAACTTATACGCACTTTCCCAACACTCAATAAATCGTCGTAAGGTAGCATTTCAAAATCGTCATAGTAACTGTTGTTGTAAGGGAATCTAATCAGCGGTAAACGATCCTCCCAATTACCTTCAAAATTTAGTACACAATCATAGTCTGTCTGAATCCTTCAATTACGTCGCGGATCTCTGTCAAATACAATTGAACTCGTCATTCCATGCCGTACCATTATCTCTCATTAATCGGTCAATAATAACCTAAATAACACCACGATAAGCTCTAAGCCTTAGCAACTCCATACCACAGTTTATCTCAACATGTCTTCGTCTCCATTCAGGAATCTCTTTAGTTGTAATCGTCTACTATACCTCTGTTATTCTGTCTTCATTTTCCAACACCTCAAGTACTTAAACACTCACTAACATCAATATTCTTTTAAGTCTCTAATATATCCTTACATTTCTTTCTTATCCCTTATTCTTTCTTGCTCCTTCCTGTAATTGAATTCCATTTCTCTTTCCATAACTGTTTCCTTTATGTAGCCCTTTCTCTTTAATCAATCCTGGTTGAATCCTTATGTCCGTCATTTCTTTTAATTAATCTCTTGTTGTTATAACCTTAAAACTCCATCCCTTCTAATCCTTGTACCGAAGATATTTACATCTCAATTCTCTCCTTTACTACTCATACTATCAGCCATCCATATCCTTGGGTCAACTTTACCTATTTCCAATATATCTATCAACTGCTCTCAACAGTCACATACCTTTCATACCAATTTAACTCTCCAGCTTAAAACAATCCCTCATTACCTCATCCATTGTCTTTAAATCCTTATTAACACCTCTTCATCTTCTTTTCCTATCTTCACAGTAACACTCATGACACCTTTTTCCATGGTTCCATCTCATTTCCCAAACAGCTTGATCAACTCGACATTATCTTGATTCTCATTCTATTCATCCACATCGACTGGTAAGATCTATCTTATCTATAGTGAGCAATAGACTTGCAACCGTATCATACAATCCTGAAATACTCAAAGATTAACTCATTCTCCATTATTAGCCTATCATCCATTCTTAAAAGTTCTTCTCATTGAGACAAAAATCTATTATATCCATTTTCCACAACCTAGGATAACATCAGCACAATTACACCTTTTTCCCCAATTTCCAATCAACTCTTGAATTATCTAACTTCACCTTTTCCACATCGTAACGTTAATCGATAGAAAGAGAACAACTGGCCCCGTTATATGCTACTAGTATTCTAATCGCATCGTAGTCCGCTTTCGTTCATGGTAATTCAATCGCAAATTCTTCGTTCGGTAAGGTAGGGTAAATTCCAGTTCACCCTAATGGCATACCTCCCAGATTATTTGAAGTAAGAAGTTCATGATAGTTTGAAGTGAAAAGATTCTATATCGTAGCAAATGTCCCACAATTGGGGTTACCAAATCTGTATATTCCAAAGCAACATTATTGGAAGTGAAAGGATTACTGAGAGACCAATTTGATCACATGAACTCAATGTTGTGTGTCTCTATTAAGACAGTACTAAAGGTAATTAGCCTTCTTGTATTTCACAACACACAAGTGACGGCGTCCCGTCAGACTTCTATCACATAGACAGATAGTCCTTGTGTCCCCTATAAATAGGGTTGTTTATCTCAGTTGGAGTAGAGAAATATGAAAGAAATTTAGAGTCAGAATAACAATCAGGGCCTTCCGATAAGAATTCTCAAATACACACCTTGGATTGAAATTGAATAAATTCCAAAGGTGTTATTTCAGAAAAGAAGAACAACCAGAAAGGAAGTATCAACAAATAGTGTTACATCACAATTAGAGTTATCCACTCCGGAAGAATGAAGGAGTTGGAATTTAAATAACATATTTTCAACAGGCTTTACAAATTGAAATAGATGTCGCAACAACCTCTGATGCAGTTGCAATCATGATTGATCAAAAGTATCAAGTACAAAGTCAAAAGGTGGAATATATTCACCAACACAAGTTTCGCTTAAAGAAATGTCAAATATTTCCTTAGGATGGGAGGGTATTACCAGGGTCTTCACACATGACTCCTCCGTCGACTCCTTCGATAGCTCGTTATTCGATTTCAGCCCTTCTTCTCCACGTTATTCGATTTCAGCCCTTCTTCTCCACGTTATTCGATTTCAGCCCTTCTTTTCCACGTTATTCGATTTCAGCCCTTCTTTTCCACGTCGCAAGGTCATCAATATCGTACGTCGCCGTCAACTCGTAATAGTCCTCGAAGATTCCGCCGTAGACATCTACAATCGTATGAAATTCTATCCACCTCGGCACAATCATCTTAATCGTATACCTCTATCTTAACTCACTCAGTGGTACTATATCCAATAGTCCAACACGAACTCTAAATGAGCTCTGACGTTCCTTATATAACTATATACACTCCCACGCGCTCTCGTTCTAGTTTTACTATAACCCTGGCTCTGATACCAACTGTAACGCCCCCAAATCCGGGGTCAATGATTTGGCCGTCACACTGCACTCTTAATCCAAACAACCTGTTCAATATAAAATCAACACAATAATAATAATATCTGTGACCCCAACTCTACCAAGAATCTTTAGAGGTTATAGTGCTAGAAACAAGAATCCAAATTCATTACAACAATCTTTCTTCTTTACAACCATTCTCTTTACAAAATTCTAATACACTAGTATAACTTCGATAAGAAGTATACCAGGCAACTAATCTTATACAATATATTAAGCAATAGAAAACATCTATATACAAAACCTCTCACTAGCTCCAATGCTCTGGATCAAAACGTCTTTACGCTAATATCTTTCCCCATCTCTGATCAGCTACGCGGACAACTCTCGCCAATACACCTTCTTTCCGGCAGGCTAAAATATATATAAATAAAACAAGTATGAGCGAATGAATTGCTCAGCAAGCGTATTATTAAATATGATACGAAAGGTTTCCAAAATAAACTTTGGATTTTCAAATAAACAAGCCTATGGCTTAAACATTTGTAATCTCTAATATTTTCAAAGTAAGTTTGGTAATTTATCACAATATCTCATTTAGCTTCTCGCAACCGAATAGTTTTAAAACACAAAAGATTTATATAGGTCGTTACGATGACCGAATCAACAATAACTACAATAGTATGTAGAAAATATGAAATAAATATAACTCGTACGTCTTCAAGACCATAGTTTGTACAAAAATACTAATTTGAAGATAACAGGTCTATTCACGACATTTTCCGAAATCAACAACTCTGGAAGGTTAGAATAATCAAGGGGCAAGAATGAGCCAACACGCTCGGTTAAGAAATAAAGAACGCACTTCAAGACTTCAACAGGGTACCGACTGGATATGCGGTATGAATAAAACTCAACAAGATAGATATCTCACGACTGCCAATGGAATCAAGGAAGTGGATTTCAACTATTTGGAATCCGAATGTATTAAGAGTAAGCGATTTCAGCAAGATTGAAACCACTATTAATAATCAACAAACCAACAACTTCACGCAACGAATAAACCTGAGAATCAGGTCATATCTCACAAGTACAAAGTATATGGATGTAACTCATCCTAGAAATGAAAATTCATATTAGAATTGGATTTTTAACAATTATCAAATACAAAGGTTGTGCTGCTGGCCAGCCACGCATCAACCCCGGACTAGCTCATGTCATAGTCCTCTACTGGATCCTAGGCCAATCTGGGCCTTAATTACATCAACCAATAATTGGTCCATTTTTAAAAACACTCCAATTCTATATTATATACGTCAGGTGTCAGAACAATTGACAACCTTACTTCGACAATCAGGTGTCGGAAGAATCGACAACCTAATACAACAATTGCTGGAAAACTCACGTTCCAGGAAACAGTTCAATTATGAAGAATCAATAAGGAATAGCAATATAATCTAGTATCGACGAGATCGACACAACAATGGGGAATACGTATCACAAGTAACAACATAATAAACATTGACAAGATCGATGCAACAACTGGAATAGCAATGAAGAATAAACAATAACATGCTCAATAAGATCGAGTCTGATATGAAACAGGCATTAGGATGTCAACAGAAATTTTATTAGATTAATATAGAGTAGGGTTCAAAGAACAGGCTCTAGATGGCCTCAACAGTATGATTTAACACATTGTGGAAGAATTAGTCAAAGTTCACCAATTTGGTAAGTGACAAGAAAGTCAAGTTTAAGTCTAAGGAAAATTCAAGGTAAGTTTATAGTTAGAGAAAAACAAGGGTTTACTGGCTTCTGACAGAATTAGTCTAGATCCTTCGAACGTATACTTATAACGGATAAGCCTCACGTTTGAAAGAAGTAAACCAACTCATACACAACGTAATAGAATTTGAATCAGGGGCTGGATCAGATAATTGTTTATAACAAGAAAGGATAACAAGGTTTGCATAGGTGCAAGGTGAAAAATGGAATATTGGAAGGGTAGGCAACACAACTTCAGAATTTTAGAATAAGTTTTCCCTCATAGGGTTCACAAGTTCTCGCTCATCTAGGGTTGGTAATATTCCAACTTAGCATTTTTAAATCATGTCTTTTAAAAGAAAGCCTTAGTATACGGCCCATAATTATCTTTTCAATCATTTCAATATAAGAAATTATATCTCTCCGATCAATATGAAAATATGAATCTAAACTAAAAAGGTATAAAAGAGTACTCGTCAATTTACGAGATTAAATAACATACTTGCAATTCAATGCAAAAGAAATCAACATTTGAAAATTCAGTAATAAGCATTCAACATGCATACTAATAATTCAAGATAATATCCCTTAATTAATAAGCAAGGGTATAAACACTTGCCTCTGGTCCTTAGCTATTTCGTAACGCTGAAACAATACGATCCCTCCTTATTCTGTCTTATCGCACGATTCTCGACTTCCGTCCTTCTTTGCTTTAACGCTCTTGCGAATACCACTAGTCTGCTTCTACCATTTCGAATCCACGTGCCAGCCTCGATAGTCAAACATGAGACAGTACTTAGTCTTCAACGTATGATTTCACATTCCATAAATGATTGTAACTTAACTTCGACGCACTTACCGACCTTACCGATATCTCTGTTGCATAAACATCCACATCTCAATTGATAGACCAATCGCAATCCACCACATAAGTAATCCACGTAACTCACTTGACGACAATCCCCATGCTATAAAAAGTCAACATCCAAGTCAACGGCCTCGTAAATCTTACTTTCTAACATAATCGACAAATTTCTATCCTATCTACCCCTCGTGATAACATTAGACACAACCAATTACTCAAACAAGTCTCCACACAATTTATTCGCATGCATGACTCACACAGATAATTCACATTGTTCACATAACACATTTAAACAAGTGACCGGTTACGTATCGGACGCCCGGTCTAATTTACGATATTTAAAACTCAGACACTAGCCCTAGTACGGGCATATACGGACTATAAAACACATTACACAACTCATACACATCATATAGCACTTATAACTATTTTTAAAACATCACACAAAGCTCATTTGAATTTAAATAAGCCACAAACAATTTTTAAATCAAAAAATCAGATTTTTAAATCCAATATAAGTATTTTAAATGCAAATAAATCAATTAATAAAATTAATTGACACTCTTTAAATGCTCAAACTATTTTTAAATAAATAAACCAAGCTAGAAAATAATTAAACTTAATTTTAATTAATTAAATCTAATTAATAATTAATTATTAAGAATTAACTGATTAAAAGAATTAATCAATTAATTAAATAAATTAATTATTAATCAAAAATAATTAAAATAATTAAATTTAATCAATTTTCGAATTTAAATAAATATTTATGAATTTATAAAATTTTCGGAATAATAAAATGTATTTTTAAATCAAAGATATGATTTTTAGAATTATAAAACTATTTTTGAATTATTTTTAAAAATAAAAACCCAAAAACACTTTTCTGGAAATGGATTAGGGTTTGTAAGATCAAACCGGGTCGGGTTAGGGTTTTGAAACCGGGTCGAAAATCGGGTAAACGGGTCGCCAAGAACTGAAACGGGTCGCCAAGAACTCGCCGGAAAATTTCCAGAATCCGGCGACCTGCCCAGAATCCGGCGAGCCAAAAACACATCCAAAATTGGGGATTTTTATATCAAAACGTTCCAAATAAACACAGCAATCCATTCCGATCAAAAACGTACCAAAAACATCGCCGGAATCAAAAACCCGACTATTTTCCGGCGAGCTTAAACAAATTTTCCGATCTGTAAAAATCCTACATGAAACTCTACGTTCTTTATGTTAAAATGAAGCTAAGAACACATACAATGAAAGCCCTCTACCAAAAACAATGTCAGATCATTCATATGAACGGACTATTCAAAAGAAGAATTCGGGTCAAAACCCGAAAATCAAACCCGACTAAATCGAACATAAACATGAAATTAAAGCATGGATTCTTGCTAATTAGAACCCTAGGAACATGTTAGAAGCAACCAATTGAACAGAGAATCAACAGAATGAAAATCCCCAAATCGAATCAAGAACCCTAATTTTAATTCGAAACTTGTAAAATCAATATAAAATCGAATACTTACCAGATGATGATGAGGTTGGAAGATTCTGAAACTAGATTTTTGGGGCTTTGATTTGAGTATAAGAACTTCAAATTTGGACTTCAATAACCCTTAGAACGAATTGATTGAAGATCAAGAACACAAAATAATTATTTGGGAATTTCGGATTTCTTGAGTAATTTCTGAAGAATTGCTAGGGTTATGAAGTCTGATTGGTCATTTTATATTTTTGGAAAAATAATACCCCAAATAACATTTTTGGATCGATATTGATTCGTTAGATCGTTTAAAAACCCTAATTAGGTCAAAAACACGTTTTACGAAAAGTAAGGGGTTAAAAAGGTTGATGATTATCCAAATTGATATATATCATTATATAACTAATGCTCAAGAATACTAGGGCTATAACAACTTCAATATTGATATAGAACGATAAATCCGTCCCCTTAAGCAATTAGGGTTCGGAACGATTTTTCCTTTTTCGGATCAAAAATTGAAATTAATTTGCAGAATCAAATAGGTAGGGTTAAATAGAATCCCATAACCCTTTCGATAACGATTCGAATACGAAAGACGAAGAATTAAAAATGAATGTACGAAATTTCAACGGGCTCTTGAATTATCAAAACGGCTCAAATTTGAAGAAAATTCCAAATGACGAAATTTTTGAAAGGGGCTTCCGACTCACCATTTAGCACATAATCACACACTAAATATCATATAATAATATTCCAATATTCCAAAATAAATATTTTAGATTAAATATATCATTTAATCAAATAATAAAATTCACGGATATTACACTTGGTCTCATACACATCTCCATGTGCATCACAAATAAGACACTTTGTATTAACGAGTTAAACATTTCGTCTAACTTTTCATTCTTGAGAACATTTCTCAAGTTTCAAAGTTCATCAGCATATTCGGGATAAGTCAACGTGTTATTCTACTACGATGTGTGATAGTGCAGAAATTATAGTATATATATAATTCTATTAGTGAATACACATAACTACTAAGTAAATATTCAATTTTATTCTTACAACACCATATAAATCGGGTCTTTATTCATTGGTGGCTCCCACTATTTTATTAAGTTATACAACCCTCTATATGTATAACTAAACATGCATAATGTTAGTGAGATTAAGGATCCTATTTTCCATCACATCACCTCGGCTGTGGCACGAAACGCAATGTGATGTTCCATAGGAAGACAACTCTTGTCAACTACATCTCATGTTATTCCTTATTATCTTTTAGCCTCTTGAATCATTGAGTCTCGGCTGTGGCACGACTCACTCAATATTCTAAGTCAAGTCAAACCCAACATCTTGCATAATTAAATTAGAATTCCAAAAGCCCACGGCTGTAGCACGTAACGACAATTGAAACCTAATTTATCATACACATCTCATGTGATAGACAAGCATCTCTTAATCTCAAAACAAAGCCCTCGGCTGTAGCACGAAACGACAATGCCTCAATATAAGAACTCTACTTGCTATTATGTTGGAAGGCTATGACCGACACAAGCCCGTTGTGCCATTGGCCATTTACTACTTGATATAAATTTTAATTAAGAGGGATTATATTATGTTGGGGTCACATCGGTCCCGCTTAAAACCCAACGGCCTAGACAGAAATTTTCATTTTCAACATCAAAAGAGTATTTCACTCTATGTTTCATAAACATAATAATCTCATGGTTGTACTCATAATATTATTGTTAAGGCAAGAAACGATTCTCATTCTAGATTTTCTAGAGCACGCCTTATATTGATTTAAGTTCACCTAAATCTATCATCGCATGGTAAATATAGGCATATATCTCATATATAAAAATAAACAAACAAGTAAGCATGCAAGTAATATCATGTCATACAATAATATAATGATGTATGGATTTATTATAGTATTTAAAAGCAATTAAAACAATTAATACATGCTTTAAAACATTTCCGGGAATATAAACAGTTCCAAACTTTTATATAAAAAATATTTGACCACTCCATTAGATCCATCTCGGAAAAACGAATCCAACGGTATATTGCACGCCCAAAACGGAGTTACCAAACTCCCAAAATATCAAATTTAATGTGGACAGAGGGGCTGTAACGCATGACGCTCATGCGTTACAACAATTAAAAGCTATTAAATGTGTAACGCATGACGCTCACGCGTTACAGTCCCTGTAACGCATTCCCGGAATGCGTTACAGGCCCTTCCCAGCAGTTTTTTTTTTAATTTATTTATTTAATGCTAAGTAAGTTACAACAATTCTATGCTATTTTATTTAATGCTTGTAACTCCTTTAGCATTAAAACACTAACTTAGCATTTATAACACTTAAAAAAAAACACATCTAGCCATTAATGCCCTTTATTGTTATTATTATTTTATTTTAATATTAATAAATTAATTAACAATTAATTAATAAATTAATAAAAAATAAAAATAATATGATTTCTGAAATCAAACAAAAGCAAAAATAAGCAAGCATCTATGGGGTCCTTGTACAAATTTTAATTCATATATTTCAACATGTATAATTATTTTATGAATTTTAATTAAAACGATTTTAAAAAATTCATAACAAATAATCTACACATCACAAAATTATGAAACAAATACCTAGATCATCCACAACACTTGTAGAACCCAGATCAATGATCAAAATCTCATGCAAATAATATTTCGAATTAATTCATAATTAAATCTAAATATACTTGCAAAAATCATAATAAATCCATACATGTATAAAAAAATCTGAAATTTTTTTATATGAACCTCTATATGCAAAACCTAGCTCTGATACCATTGAAGGAATTTACGGATGAGCGGAAGCGTGATATAACAATTATTCCGTAAAAACCATGTATCGCACATATAGAAAAACATATAAAATCTAGATCGAGGGGAATCGTAACCATACCTTGAAAATCGAAGCTTTATAAAATGGATTCTAGCAGTTGCTCCTCAGAGTGTGAAGCACTCTACCGGTATCCACCAAGAATAATCCTTCGATGAAGCTTTTTATAAAACTAAGCTTTTATAAAAATGGAGTTTTTCTTCTTTTGAGAGAGAGAGAGAGATGAAGAAGAAGAAGAGGGTGGCAACTAGGTTTTCACAAAAACTCTAGTCATTTAGAATGAACTATCTCATTCTATTTATAGGGCTCTCCTAGGGTTTTTTAATATATCTTTATATATATATTAACCCCACACTTTATCTTATAAAATGCTTTAATAATAATTAAAACTATTTTAATCATTATTTCCTTTTCTAAACTATTTAGAAAATAACTTGCTCTCTCAAAATACCTTCATCAATAAATTAATCTTTTATGGTGTGACCCTGTAGGTTCAATATTAAGCCGGTAGTAGAAATAAATAATAATAAACTTTTATTTATTATTTATATGAATTCTAATAATTCATTAAATATAATTAACTGATTAATTATATTTATTCTACATCGTGAGTGATGCTTCTCAACATATCGCGACTATCCGGATAATATGAATTCACTGCTTAGAATACCAAGAACCTGTCAGTGACTAGTTACAGTACAATCAATTCCTTCTACCCTACAATATCCCGATTAAATACAAGGCATGGATCTCGTGTCAAGCCTATCTAATTTAATCATATGCTTTCCTATTCACTATGTCTAGTTCCGATTAATGCAAATTAGAAACTTCTTTCTAATTTCATTCACTCTGGCCAGAGGTTCCTGAACTAGCATAAATGGAATAACATAGGACATTCTCTTCCTTCACTGGAAGGGGCAGATCCTTTATTGATCATTCACTATCTTCGTGCACAAATTCCTATACCCAGAAGAGCACTAATTATTGTCCCTCGAGACTAAGAGCTAAACCAAAGTATAGTTCAGTGTACACAAGATGACTATGATGATCTCAAGTCAAAGGACACTTGTACAACCATCACTATATGAACAACTACTGACACATGAGTGAACTCCATTAGTTGTTCAACTGATCGAGTCATGTTCAGTGAACTTATTCCTAATAAGCACCTACATACTAGCTATAGTGTCACCACACAAATGCCTATGAGAACAGACATCCTTCATAGTGAAGCAAGCATAGTATGTACCGATCTTTGCGGATTAATTAACTACAAATTAATTATCCTACGACCAGGAACTATTTAAGTTTAGAGTTCTCATCTTTAAGGTCTCATTATAATGATCTCATCATAATCCATTAAAGCTTTACTCTAAACTATGGATCATCTAATTTAAACACTTTAAATAGATAAAGCCCGTTATAAAACATATTACCATTTTATTAAATTAAACAAACTTGAATCAGATTGAACAAAGTATCTCCTAACTCATCATCCATGATTGGATTTAGGACACACGTCTTTCAGTTAATTGAATAACGGAACCATGAAATGGCACCTATACCAACTTTTGCTGCTCTTCAACCATTTTATACTTGTGAATGTATATCTTTCAATCTTTCATTATATATCCAGTGTTGTGTTGGCTAAATACGGTGACCGAGTGTCTAGTTTGATTTAAAGGATTTAAGGAACACAAAGTCTGTTGTTTCACAAAAACAGTCCATTCTATTTAGTGTTATTCCCAGGCAAAGTTTCAATTTTCTGATTAATAGTAGGATAGGACAACTCAAGATTGACATCACAGTTTCATATTTGTGTCATCAAATCTTACTGAAGCTCGTATAGCCATCAATTCTTACCAAGGACTCTTAGTGTTCAGGTGAAACATGAAAAGAAAATAAATCACTAATATGTGCAAATTTTGAGAGAGATGCCAAAATCTAATTTATTTTGGCGCCTGAACTCTTCAAAATCTTTATTGTGCTTAATGTGTATCCTGTTAAATGTTAAACTTGATTAATGTATCTGAAATTATTAACATTCATGTAACCTGGTATCGTATTAGATTCATGCATTTCTGTTGATGTCTAGTTCATTGAATTAAGGAGTCCATGAGTTTTTTTTTTATTGCCTTATTCATGTACCAAGTTTACTGGTGGAGCTATATATTGACAGCTCTGCAATCATTTGTATGTAAGTCAAGTTCCTTAATATAAAGAGTTCTCCAGTTTATTCAGAAAGATTAGAACTGTAGTATTCTTCTATTTGTCTGCCAACAGAGTGGCATCAGAGCCAGATTACTAAATATGAGTTCTTTTCCTTTTATTGTTCCAAAACTCACAAAGGAGAATTATGGGCATTGGTGTCTTCGGATGAAAGCATTGCTAGGGTCACAGGAGGCATCGGAAGTTGTTGACAAAGGATATGAAGAACCTGAAACCGAAGGCGGTTTAAGTCAAAACCAGAGAAATGCTTTGGCGAAAGCTCGAAAGCAAGATCATCATGCTCTCTCCATCATTCACATGGGCTTAGATGAAGCCATGTTTGAGAAGGTTGCTTCAGTAACAAAAGCAAAAGAGGCCTGGGAAATACTGGAGAATAATTTCAAGGGAATTGATAAAGTAAAAAAGGTTCGTCTTCAAACTCTACGCAGTGAATTTGAAGCATTGCATATGAGGGAAACTGAGTCAATTCAAGATTATTTTACAAGAGTATCATCTGTGGTCAATCAAATGAAGCGCTACGGGGAGAACATTGATGATGTGCGTATTAACGATAAAATTCTCAGATCTCTGAACACAAAGCTACAGCTTGTTGGAGTCTCTATTGAAGAGGCAAACGATACAGAAACCATGACTGTGGATCAACTTATGGGATCTTTGCAAGCATATGCAGAAAGATTAATAAAGAAAGAAGAACCAGATTCTCATGCTCTTCAAACTAAGGTGTCTTTTGGAGAAAATAATAAGAAAGAACAGGAGCAATCACAAGGAAGAGGACAAAATCGTGGACGAGGAAGAGGCCGTGGCAGAGGTGGAAGTTTTGGTCGTGGTTGTGGCCGATCTACAGAAAGCCAAAATTTTAATAATGAAAGGACAATGAGCTACTCAAGAGGACGTGGAAATCAAGTTGCTAAAAGAGGTGGAGGCAGAAGGTATGACAAATCAAACATTCAGTGTTATGCTTGCCAAAATTATGATCATTATGCCAATGAATGTAGGAGCTCGAATAATAAAAAAGATGAACGAGCCAACTATGTGGAAGCAAAGGAGGATGAAGAATTGCTTTTGTTAATGGCAACCAGAGAAGAAAAGGACAGGAAAACATGGTACCTTGATACAGGTGCGGCAAATCACATGAGTGGTAACAAAGAGCTGTTTTCAACTTTCAATGAAATGGTCAGTGGAAATATAATTTTTGGAGACGACACTAAATCTCCAATTAGAGGAAAAGGTGATGTTCTTATTCGTTCGAGAACTGGAAACCATATCTTAATTTCTGAAGTTTATTTTGTTCCTAATTTAAAAACAAATATATTGAGTTTGGGACAATTTCTTGAGAGAGGTTATGATATTCACATGAAAGACAATCATCTCACCTTGAAAAATGATTTAAACATGCTGATTGCAAAAGTTCCGATGGCGAAAAATAGAATGCTTTTGCTTAATATTGAAGTTGATCATCCAAAATGTTTGAAAACTTGTGTTGAAGATACTTCTTGGATTTGGCACCTGAGATTTGGCCATCTTAATTTCGGAAGTTTGAAGTCATTATCAGATGCAAATATGGTGTATGGACTGCCCAGAATAAATCATCCTGATCAGATGTGTGAAGGATGTCTTTACGGTAAACAAGCAAGAAGAAGCTTCCCACAAAAGGCGAATTTCCGAGCAACAATACAACTGGAACATGTTCATGCTGATATATGCGGACCAATTAGACCTTCATCACATGGTAAAGCTAATTATATTTTGCTTTTTATTGATGATTTTTCTCGCAAGACATGGGTTTATTTTTTGAAGACAAAAGATGAAGCTTTTCGTGTTTTTAAAGAATTCAAAATTCTTGTCGAGAAGGAGAGTGGTTGTTTCATCAAAACTTTGAGAACTGATCGAGGAGGAGAATTCACATCTACTGAATTTAATAAATTTTGCAAAGAAAATGGAATTCGACGTTTTCTTACTATTCCACGAACGCCGCAGCAAAACGGAGTTGTGGAACGCAAGAACAGAACTATTTTAAACATGGTTCGCAGCATACTTAAAAGCAAAAATATGCCAAAGGAGTTCTGGGATGAAGCAGTAGCATGTGCTGTTTATTTGTCAAATCTTTCAGCATCAAAAAGTGTTCACGGTGCGACGCCTGAACAAGCTTGGAGTGGTAAAAAGCCTACTGTTTCGCATTTGCGTGTTTTTGGAAGTATTGCCTATATACATGTTCCTGATGAAAGAAGATCAAAGCTTGAATCTAAAAGTGAAAAAAATGTTTTAATTGGCTACGATCCAGGTACAAAAGGCTACAAGTTCTATAATCCCATTACTGGAAAAATTACTATTAGTAGGGATGCTGAATTTGATGAAAAAAGATGTTGGAATTGGAATATCCCTCAAGATGAAGAATTTGTGATTTTTCCTTTACAAGAAGAAGAATCAGTTGGAAGTGAAAATGTAGCCACACCACCTCATTCACCACATCACTCACCTGATGCTTCTCAATCATCAAGTGATGAATCTTCTGAAGGACCACTTCGTACAAGAAGGCTTTCTGATATTTATGCAGAAACACATGTGGTTGATAATCCAATTTTCTATGTCAATGACAATCCAAGTTGTGTCTGCTTGTTCGCTGAAACAGAACCACTGAATTTTGAAAGTGCTAAGATAGATAAAGATTAGAAGCATGCAATAGATGAGGAAATTAAAGCAATCAAACGAAATGATACATGGGAACTTGCTACACTGCCTAAAGGTCATAAAGCAATTGGCGTAAAGTGGGTGTATAAAGTGAAGAGGAATGCACAAGGAGAGGTAGAGAAAAATAAGACAAGACTTGTCGCTAAAGGATATAGTCAGAAGTACGGAATTGACTATGAAGAAGTATTCGCCCCTGTTGCACGCTTGGAAACGATTCGATTAATTATCTCTATGGCTGCTCAAAACATGTGGAAAATTTTCAAATGGATGTAAAGTCAGCGTTTTTGAACGGATATCTTGAAGAGGAAGTATACATTCAACAACCAGAAGGATATGTTGTTAAAGGTCATGAGGATAAAGTCTTGAAGTTAAAAAAGGCATTGTACGGACTGAAGCAAGCGCCTCGGGCGTGGTATAGTCGAATAGATAAGTATTTTCGAGATCATGGCTTTGTTAAGTGTCCAGACGAGCATGCTCTGTATGTTAAAAATGATAAAATTTGAGGTTTTATGCTGGTGTGCTTGTATGTAGATGACCTGATATTCACAGGAAATAATGCACAGTTGATTGAAGATTTCAAGAAGGCTATGACGCTAGATTTTGAGATGACAGACCTTGGTCTCATGTCCTACTATTTGGGAATGGAAATAAAACAAAAAGAAGATCAGATTTTTGTTTCTCAGAAAGGTTATGCAGAAAAAATTCTGAAAAATTTCAGGATGGAAAATTGTCGGCCAACATGTACACCAATTTCTTGTGGAACCAAATTGTCGAAGTTTGATGATAGCACCAAAATTGATCCATCACTTTATCGGAGTCTTGTTGGAAGTCTTAGATATCTAACTTGCACGCGGCCTGATATTCTCTATGGCGTTGGTCTGATTAGTAGGTTTATGGAAACACCTACTTTAACACACATGAAAATGGCGAAAAGGATACTCCATTATATCAAAGGTACTCTTGAATATGGTCTGACTTATTTCCCATCTAAAAATTTCAAGCTTTATGGCTACAGCGATAGCGATTGGGGAGGAGATGTTGATGATCGAAAGAGCACCACTGGTTTTATATTTTTCCTGGGAGACACTGCTTTCACTTGGTGCTCAAAGAAACAGCCAATTGGGTCTCTCTCCACTTGTGAAGCTGAGTATGTTTCTGCTGCGTCAACTGTTTGTCATGCAATATGGTTAAGGAGATTGCTAAAGATGATTAAAATTCCTCAAGGTGAAGCAACATCGATATATATTAATAACAAATTTGCCATTGCTTTGGCGAAAAATCCAATTTTCCACGATCGCAGCAAACACATCGACACTCGATATCACTACATAAGGGAGTGTGTTGAAAAGAAAGAAGTGGAGCTGACATATGTTAAGACGAATGATCAGATTGCAGATATATTTACGAAACCGTTGAAATTTGAAGATTTTGCTAGACTGCGTGCTTGGATTGGAGTTACAAAAGAAGATCAAGTTTAAGAGGGGGTGTTAAATGTTAAACTTGATTAATGTATCTGAAATTATTAACATTCATGTAACCTGGTATCTTATTAGATTCATGCATTTCTGTTGATGTCTAGTTCATTGAATTAAGGAGTCCAGGAGTTTTTTTTTTTATTGCTTATTCATGTACCAAGTTTACTCGTGGAGCTATATATTGACAGCTCTGCAATCATTTGTATGTAAGTTAAGTTCCTTCATATAAAGAGTTCTCCAGTTTATTCAGAAAGATTAGAACTGTAGTATTCTTCTATTTGTCTGCCAACATATCCACTGTACAGCTTGTAATATGTTCATTTCTATCCAAGACTAGGCTTGCTATTCCGAAATTTTGTTGAGACTAGGGGATTCTGGTTAACCTGATGTTTGGTTGTTTATCATCAATAGATAACCTGCAAGATTAATTATGCAATTGGCGTCTCTTGTTTATTTCCTTTTTATTATCTTGAATGTTGATCCAAGTATAAGATAAATTGTTAGATGTAGTAAATTTGTAGCATGTCTGACCCTGCTTTTTTGTTATCGGCGGACTCCCATCTTCAGACAAGAAATACTCAGTTATTAGAAGAAAGTTCACCTTTCTAGGATAACTATAAATAGGAAAGTCATGCAATAGGTTTGTCAATGTTGGATGCTACCGTAGATAGGCTCTCAGTTACACAGCTAAAGTTAAGGAGACTATGCAAGAGTGGAGAATAAGAAAAGTTGTATATTTCTTACAAGTACAGTCTGTATGGAAGAAAGCACAAAAAATAGTTCAGACAGTGTAAGATTCCATTATCAGTTATTGGAAAAAAATATCTTACAATTCCATAACAATGTCTACTTCTTCAGTTTTGAGGTGTTTCTTTAGAGTCGGTCTCTTCTCAAGTTCCAGTTATTTGCATCTGAGATAATACTGGTTAGCAGCGTAATGGCTGATTTCTTGGACCGTATTTGTCAAGTTTATCTATCCATATAGGAAAACTTCTTCTGAGGCACCATGCTGGGGATTTTTTTCTTACCGTTGGAAATATCTTCTTGAGCTTCTTTCTTTTGCTCAGCCTCTTCTTGATCCATTTGCCAACCCATGAAATCCAGCAATGTCATTGAGGTGGGTGCCTCCTCTGAATTGATTTTCTCTACCTCTTCTTTTGCATTTGGGAATCTCTCTATTACAATTGATGGGGATTCTCTAAAAGAGTATCCCTTTCTCTCCACCTTCCTAATTGATGGATTTCGTGAAGTTTCATCTGCATGTTGAACATCTTCTATCCGTGACATGACTGTAAATGCCAGGCTTTCTAAAATTCTTGAATAGCTCTCGAGAACAGAATGTCCCACATCCTATAAAACCATGTAGAAATCAGCTATTATGTTTAGCATACAACAGTATGTGTTAGCAAATCAGTACAAGTGAAACAGAGGTCAGAATGTGTCACAGAGAGATTTGGAGAACTTGTAGCAAAGAAAAACACTTTTCAAAGTTTAAATTATTTTAAATCTCTTGATAAGAAATATCCATATTATGTTTGGAAATGTATAAACCCACAGTAAAGATATTCTTACTTTATTGTATTCGATTTTGCTGATGTCTAGTGATGATTGTGAGATTCCTGGGAATTTATGCTTCAGAATGAGTAGAATGGTCTCCAATCTTTCTTCAAATAGTTCTCTCTTCTCCAAGCTCACACCTGATCCCCAACTAGACTTTCCATCTTTAGCAGTCATCTTCCTCCTCCAGATCACTATAGATGCCTCAATCCTATTCTTGAGGTCCAATATCTTATGCTCTGATGACAAGTCTATAGATGAAAGGAAATAATCTGGGTCAAAGTATTCTATTGTTATATTCTTATAGATCATATCCCCAAGGCTGGCCTTCCCATTCTACAAACAGAAAGAAGAAAGTATTAGAATTCCTATACCCAAATATAATTAAGATTTGAAGTTCTCCTCAGCACCTTAGGGAGAGCCTCAATGTAGCTTTCAGGGATCTCCATTTCCGAAAGGATTTGAGCATTTATAGCCATCGCTGCTTTATGTACTTGGTTTACAGAGTCCTTTTGAAATTGCAGCCATTTCCTGGAAACATCTGATAGACCATTTGGTGGAACTTTTGGCGTAGGCACCCACCATTTATCCTCGTTCCTTTTGTTTTTCGCTTTTTGTGCATCAGTAGCATTTTTGGACATGTAAGAAAACTCGTTCTGATCTTTGAAGTTTTCTAAGCACTCCTGTTTGATCAAATATTGAGAGGCTAAAATCAAAACTTAGTCAATAAAAACTAATAAGTATGCAGAGCTTACAATCGTGTTTTCTTACAAGAAGCATCCCATCCAGCTTGCGTAGGGCAGGGATGTTCATGTGAAGGTCATTTCTTTGCCTAGTTGTCATTATCTGTTTAAATGAGAAATATTAACTTCGACAGCAACTACAAAACAAGGTGATTGGAAAAAAAAAAAAAAGGAGAGAGTCCTACTTCGAAAGTAACCCCATTCTTGCATTGTTTGGAAGGTGCAAATTCCACAATCTGATCGGTGACAGCTAGGAGCCAGTCAATTTCTTTTCGCCACCTTTCTTTCATCCCTGGCGGCATAGGCTCTAATTTCTTATGTTCACTAAAGACAGAAGCTGATATTGTTCGATAAGAGTTAACAAAAGTTAGTTAAGCACTGTGGATTGGAAGTCCCTAAGATATGTTAGCCGTGCATTACAGCATAGAGTAAATACTTTTTGTGCAATAACCGATAAGTGAAGATAATAGATATCAACCAACATAAGATTACTGATGAGTCTAGCATACCTGCTAGGTTTGTGATGGCATTTGACAATGCCAAAGCAGATGGTACGCCCTTTCCTCCACCAGACATATCCTCACCTAGAAGCAACTTTGAGAACCTTTCTTTCATAACCTCCATGTCTGAGATCATTTTTCCCCGTCACAAATTGGCTACATATTATCATATACTTATGTATAACATGTTCCATGCAATAAAAACATTCAACTATTTTCTAATCTCTGCAAATGTCTTGAAGGCCCAGTATCGTTTTTTTGATACAAATGTGGAATATTCGTATATTTTGGAGGAAACATAAATGCAAGACAATATCTCAGGCGTAAAACATAGCTCTAGCATATTAACAAAATGCACAAGTGGTGGAAACATGACTTGCCTTTGGATTTCAGAGACTGAGCTTCCTCAAGAGGCGATAAGAGATTTTCATTAGACTCAAGTGCAGATTGTAATTCATCCTCTAATGGTGCTGATGCATGACTTCTGGTAAGTTTATTCTGGGGACCAGGCGAGATGGATCCGTTAATATCAATGTCAATATCTGCCATACTTTGAGTTTGTCTACCTCCATCGCGGCGCATACCTTGAAACTGGGATACCCTAGACCTGACAGACGCCTCCCTATCATCGGCATCGGTTGCCCGAACCATTTTCATTCGAGCTGTAGGGAAGTCAAGATTAAAATGTAGATAATATTCTTTGTTTTATTTTTCTTGTGTTAAAAAGAAGAAGATGAATGAATGAAGAATGTAACAGAGGAAAAGAATGAATGATCTGCAAATGAAGTTTTGTTGTTAGACAAAATAAGAAAAGATCGAGGGGATTATTTTGTGTTGATAAATTAATGGTCCTGTATCACTTCTCGGGTGATTGTTGGAGGAACGTGGGGTGCATGTTTGTGGAAGGATCAATATTAAATTAAATTCTTATATATAATACTAGTTTAAAACTGTGGGTACATAATGTTTTTAATAATTGTTATTTTTTATTATTTACGTTTTAAAATTTTATTAATTGTATTTGTTTAAAAAAATAAGTAGTTGTGTTAAACTTTATTAAATGATTAAAAGTAATCAAATAGATTTTAAAATAAGTAATTAACGGTTTGCCAATGATATTTTTGAAAAATAAGAGATTTTATTAAGTAAAAATAGAAAAAGTTACATGTTTTAGTAGAAAAAGATAATTGTCCGTAATTAAAAGTATTAAACGATTTTAGTAAGAAAAAATAGAAAAAGTAACACGTTTTAGTTGAAAAAGGTTTGCCCATGATATTTTTGCAAAAGGAGGAGATTTTTTTAGAAAAAGTAAAATAATATAAATAAGGCAAGTACCGTCCCAAAAAACACGTACCAAAACTTTTAATATTCCAATTAATTTTCGATCATTAATCCCTAAACGGTGCCTTCACCGATTATACTATTTAGTTTATACTAACTTACACGGTTACTTAAACTTTATTTACAATTATATTTTTATTACTCATGCAACACACAATTGTTTTTTTAATATTTATAATTATATTTATTTATGAATATTTTAATATTTAAAAGTTATTAGTTTACATGATTAAATTATTGTTAAAAAATATTTAGCCAAAAAAATTGTTGTTAAAAATTTGATATTTATTATATTTTACACGCTCAAATTAATATTTGTTTATATTGAATTATAAAAATTAGATTTGGCCAATTTTATAGTCCATATGAAATTCACAAAATAATCTTTAATTTAGTTGTGGTTTAATAGTTCTTTTTCAATTAAAAACTATTCGAAAACTAAAAATAGAATAAAGTGACGAAATTTAATGTTGAGAATTATATTCGATTTAGGAAATCTACTTATATGTAGTTTAGATTATTAGAATACCCTTTATTAACCAAATACAGTTTTTAATTTTATATCTAACGGTTTTTACCTATCTATTTAAGATTAAACGATTTTTATTATTTTGTTATTAAATGAGTTTCCTTATTTAATTACAACTATTTTTATGTTTTGACTTTTTAGAATATCCAATCCTAATATAATATCTTTTAACTTATATCATTTTTAGATAATAACTTTTTTTTTATATGATATAATCTTGATCATCTATTTTTAAAAGTATTGGATCTAACAGTTGAAAAAAACCAAACTACCAGGATAATATCATTAATTTTTCTTAATATTTATAATTTTTTAATTTTTAATTTTTTTTAAATATTTATTGTTAAAATATAATATACTCTTTTTTGTAATATGTTATTGATGCGGGAACTTTGAACTTTTGAGAAAATAAATTATCAATTAAAATATAATTTTTATTGTAATAGTTCTTCTTTTTAAAGTAGTACACCGTGACGATCAAATTCTGTATAAAATTTATTTTTTATAGTATATCCCCTAAATATCTATGTTATTATATTAAAGACTAAATAATGAAAGCCTTCTGTGGTAGCTTTGTTTGATCACTCAATCCATTATCTTTGGATCTTTCAAATTAAATTATTGAGAAACGTTATAACAGTAAAATTATCATGTAGAATGATCTAAGTTTTGAATTTACCAACAACATGTTAAAATTTACAGGTTTTTTTGAAAAATAATATTTTTTTTTCTTGTAGACATAGGTTATTTGATAATATTTTTTGTAAAGTACGATTTTTCAGAAAATTAGTATACTAATTGATTAACAAACTTTTAAAGTTTCGAATTTAATAATTTACAATGTATATAGGTTAAAAAATTTTGCCTCTTCAGTCTAAAATTTCAAAATACGGTTTTTTTTTAATATGAATATATTCCTGCTAACAATGAAATTAGGTCTATATGAGTTCTTATAAAACAAAATCACCATTTGCGTATAATTTAATATTTAATAATAAATAATATTTTATTAGTTATGATCTAAAACATAATAAAATAGGATAAAAAATATGCACAATTTTATAAAATTTTATCCTCGTATTATTATATTCTTTGTTGATTTGAATTTTTCTTAGATTAATTTTAATTTTTGAACATAGATTTCCAAATTTAAAATAGTTAGAAAAAAATTAATTAAATTGACGTTAAAATAATGATGACATAATAATTATTATTAGAATTTAAATAATCACTTTACTAATTTGGACTTTTTCTTGTATTTTAAAAATCAGATTTGGACGATTTTACACCCCACGTGAAGATAACTAAATTATCTTTAATTAAACGATGGTTTAACAATTTTTAATTGTCGAGAAAAGAAAGTCACGAATTTTTTACATGGAGAATTCTATTCAATATAGAAAACTTATTTATATTTGGTATATTTGGTTTAAATTATCAAAATACACTTTTTAGAATTTAAATATAATCATATTATTAATAAAATACACTTTTTTAATATTTGATTTAATAATTTTCATTTATCTAGTGAAGATCTAATGGTCCTTATTAATTGTCCAACGACCGACCAAAATTTTGGATAAGAACCCGATTATGCTTATTATATATAAGGATTTAATATAATAACGATAGCAAGTATATACTGATATAAGTATCTTACTAACTGCTTTTACTTTTAATGTTTCGGTTTTATTTACCATGTATATAAAATTTTAAAATACATTATTACTTAAAAATTATTAAATAAAATAAAAATTATGTTATGATTATATAAAATTTTATTCTCATATTATTATATTATTTATCGATTTGAATTTGTTCTTAATTAATTTTAATACTTTATTGAAAGAAACATAAAATTTCTATATTTAAAAGAATTAGTGAAAAAATAAATAAATTGGTGCTACGATAATAAAAAAAATATTTATTAAAATTTAGATACTCACTTTACTATTTGGGTTCTATCCTGAGTTTTAGAAATTGAATTTTGACGATTTTACAACTCATGCGAAACTAACGAAATTATCTTTAATTTAATAATGGTTTAATAATTATTATCTAACTTGTTGACCTACCCATAAACCGAAAAGAAAATATGGTTAAGAAATTTTACATAAAGAATTCAATTCAATATAGAAAACCAATTTATAATTGGTTTAAATTATCAAAGCAAGCTTCTTAGTATTTAAATATAATCCTACCTTTAATCAAATACACATTTTAATATAAGTATTATATTCAAAATTATCGTTTATGTATATGAAACCCTCAATATTTTAATAATATTTTGGTATTATCCTTTTATGTTTGTTATATGTAAAATAATATAATTATAATTTGGATTAATCAAATTGTTATGTTACTTGAAAAAAAGTGTTTAAATTTATACATGTACACAGTTCTCCTAAGACTCTTATGTTCACGTATATCATTATTAGTATGATATACATGAGCATTATATTGATAATTTTTAATATTGTAATCGATATAAATTGTTATCTTGATATTTGGTTTAACAATTATTATCTAACTCGAACTGTATATAAATTTAAGAGAAAAGATATTTAAGAATTTTTACATAGAAAAATTTTAAATTATCAAAATACAATTTTTAGTATTTAAATATAATTCTATTATTAATCAGATATACTATTTAATATTAGATCTAACAATTCTCATCGATCTATTTAAGATCTAACTATAATTATTAATTTGGTCGTATAGTGATCGTACACGGACCAGATCAATTTTAATTTTTTCTTAAATTGGTTTTAATATTTTATTGAAATAAACATAGAATTTATAAATTTAAAAGGATTAGGGAAAAAAATTAAATTAGTACTACAATAATAAAAAAAATATTTATTAAAATTTAGATAATCACTTTAATGTTTGGGTTCTATCTTGAGTTTTAGACAACGTATTTTAACAAATTTACAGCCCACGCGAAGCTAACAAAATTATCTTTAATTTAATGATGGTTTAATAATTATTATCTAACTGGAACTATCCATAAACTAAAAATAAAAGATAATTCCGATTTTTTACATAAAGATTTCTATTCAATATAGAAAACCCATTTATAATTGGTTTAAATTATCAAATACACCTTTTAGTATTTAAATACTATCCTAATATTAATCAAATACAATTTTTAATATTATATCTAACGGTCATCATCTATTTGAATATTTATAGTTTTATAATCCAACGGATCGTATACTTTTGGTAGTACAGTGACCGATCAAAATTTTGGATAAGATCTCCCTTACGCTTAATTATATACTAGCTTAAAACCCGTGCGATGCACGGATTATTATTAATAATAATTATTTTTATTATTTTTATTATTTATGTTTTAATATTCTATTAATCTGCATTTGCTAAAAAAAATAAGTAGGCGTGTTAAATTTTTTTAAATAATTAAAAGTATTAAAATAGATTTTAAAATAAATTAATAACTGTTTGTCCGTGATATTTTTGGAAAATGAGGGGTCTTAGTAAGGAAAAATAGAAAAAGTAACATGTTTTAGCTGAAAAGGTAAGTGTCCGTAATTAAAAGTATTTAAATAGGCTTCACAATAAATAAGTAAGGATTTGTCCGGAATATTTTTAGAAAATGAGGAGTTTAGTAAAGAAAAATCAGAAAGAGTAACATGTTTTAGTTGAAAAATGTAATTGCCCATGATTTTTTTAGCAAAAGAGAAGATTTTGTTAGAAAAGATAATGTATTTTAGCTAAAAAAGTAGTTGGTTATAAAAATGTTATTATTTAATAATAATTTTTTTAGAAAATGAAAAAATAGAAAAAGTAACATTATTAAAAGTATTAAAATAGATTTTAAAATAAATAAGTAAGGATTTGCCCGTGATATTTTTGGAAAATGAGGGATTTTAGTAAGAAAAATAGAAAGAGTAGCATGTTTTTGTTAAAAAAGATAATCGCTCGTGTTTTTTTTAGAAAAAGAGAGGATTTTGTAAGAAAAAAATAATAAAAAAAGGTAATGTATTTTAGCTGAAAAGGTAGTTGATTATAAATAATGTTATTATTTAGTGATAGTTTTAAAATAAAATAAAATAAGTAAGGGTAATTAAATAAAATCACTAAGTACCGACCGTCCGTCTATCCGACTACCAAACTTTTAATGTTCCGTCTTTAATAATATAGCTTAAAACCCGTACGATGCACGGGTTATTTTTAATAATTGTTAATTTTATTATTTATATTTTATATTTTATTAATTGCATTTATTAAAAAAAATAAGTAGGCGTGTTAAACATTTTAAAATAATTAAAAGTATTAAAATGAATTTTAAAATAAATAAGTAACGGTTTGTCCGTGATATTTTGGAAAAAAGGGGTTTTAGTAATAAAAATAGAAAGTAACGTGTTTTCGTTGAATTTTAAAATATAAAAGTAACGATTTGTCTGTCATATTTTTTAAAAAAGAGGGGGTTTAATAAGAAAAATAGAAAATGTGACATGTTTTATTTGAAAAATGTAATTGTCAAATAAAAGTATTAAAATAGATTTTAAAATAAATATGTAAGGGTTTTCTCGTGATATATTTGAAAAATGAAGTAACATGTTTGAAAAGGAAATTGCCCCTGATTTTTTAAGAAAAAAATGGTAATATAATTTAATTGAAAGAATAACTGATTATAATAATTAAATAAACAATTAAATAAGGCAAATATCGTATCAAAAAATAGGTACAAAAAAACAGGTACCAAAACTTTCAATGTTTCGTCTTTGATAATATAGTATAGATAAAGATATATATTCATAATATTAGTATTTTATGCTTCTAAATGGAATAGCCCGTGATATTTTTGAGATTTTAGTTAAGAGAAATATTAGTTAAAAAATAAAAAAAAATACGTTTTGGGAAAAAAGCTAATCGGTTAGTTATTAATAATTATAATATTATTATTTTATTTTATTAAATAGAACTATTCGTGATATTTTTGGAAAATTAGAGATTTTATTTAGGAAAAATAGAAAATTAGAAATTTTAGTTAGAAAATAAAAAAAAGAATATACACTTTGGCTAAAAATGGTAATGAATTATTTATTAGCAATTATAACCTTATTATGTTATTTTATTAAATGAAACTGTCTGTGATATTTTTGGAAAATGAGATGTTTTAGTTAGTAAAAATATAAAAGATATTCTATATACTAATTTTAATATTTTATCTAACGGTTCTCAATGATTTGATCAAAAATATCTAATGACTATGAATGGAGTGACCAAACTACAAAAACTTTCATGATCAGACTACAAAACTTTCAATGTTTCGTCTTTAATATAATAGTATAGATAATAAGTTAATGTGCAGGCTATCGACAAACTTCTTTTTATTCGAGGTGTACTTGAGTTTGTTGGAATACATTTTTCGTTGGTAAGTTTTGTAATTTCTGTATGCTTTGGTCATTGGTGTACATACACGACTACCCCTAGTCAAGTTTAGTGATATTGTATGTTATATTTTTAAAATTGGGAAAATAAATTCTTTCATTTTTAAACAATATGTTATTTTTGGTTTAGGTCTTTGAAATATATGAAAAAATATTACAGTATCTAAATTTTCAAATTTTCTGATTCTCGTCCTTCCGTCCAAATTTGAATAACTAACGTTAGTCAATGCTGACTTGGCAATTACATGAAAATAAAAAATTCTCGGAATGTAGTGAAATTTTGGCATATTAATCTACGAATGATTACAAGAACATCGGTGGTGAAAGTTTTCGATTTCGAGTTCACTACCATATGAAAATCTGCAGATTTTAGTTAAAAAAAATTGTGTTATTGAAATTAAAGTGCAGATCTCTATACGTTAGTGAACTCGAAATTGAAATTTTCACTACCCAGGTTCTTGTAAGCAATAGTAAATTAAAATATCAAAATTTCACTGCATTCCGAGAATTTTCGATTTTCACGTAATTGTCACGACGTCAACATTGACTAACGTCCGTTAATCAAATTTGGACGGAAGGAATATAATCAGAAAATTTGAAAGTTTAGGTACTATAATATTTTTTTCGTATAGTTCAAGGACCTAAAGTAAATATAATCGGTGAAGGCACCGTTCAGGGATTAATGATCGAGAATTAATCGGAATGATTAATCGGATCATTAATCGAAATAAATTTAATAATATTTTTATATATAATTATATTCATATATATAATTGTTTTATAATTTCAATTAAACATATGTTATTATCATATATTTATGTAAATATGATAAAAATATTGTATAATTGTAATAAATAAAATTTTGAAAGTTTAACTTTTGAATTAGAGATCAATTTGAGAGGAAAAATTAAGAGAATTTACGATTTAGACATCTAAAATTATAATTTTAAATACAAAAATAATGTTTTTTCCTATTGTTTAATCAAGTTTATACCTTTTTAATTTTAAAATATTTTTTTAATTTTAACTTTTTTTATTAATTAGCCCGATTTTTGACCTATTATTCGATTTTTGACCAATTTTGATTGTTTCAGCCGATTTTTGACCGTTTTTCTAAAAAAATAATTAATTAACCGATTTTCACTTAATCTTCGTCGTCTAGCAATTAATCCTGATTACTCACCTACTTTTAGAGCACCGCTTATTAGTCATTACAATTTACAGGCATGTAATTGGGCTGATTCAATATAAACGGTGAATACAAAATTTGTTGAACATCTCAAATACCTAATGTTAAAAAAAATAAGTTCTCTATCTATAATACGACATATGGAAGTTTTATCAAGCTGACATGACATTTTTTGTTGGGACTAAAAATATGTCAAGATTCAGTGTTCATACACTTAAAAGACAGGATACGTAGAGGTACTGAAATTTCTCGTAAAAAACCAAGAAATATAAGGGCATCTCCAATAAAAAACCATATTGTCACTTCATAGTTAATAAAAAAAAATATAGGATGTAAATATTACTCATGTGATTAGATCTGCAGAAGCCCAAAGAGCCACAACTCCGGCGAATTAATCCCAGCCCGAATAAAGCAATTCGGTCTTGAGAATTATCCCACTGTCAAAAACATATTGCATCAAGATAAGAAAATAAGTGAAGAAAAAGTATTGCAAATTATAATAGGGTCCCGGTCCCCAGCAGTCGTTTGCTGGGGAGGTAATTTCTGGCAAACGATTTCCCAGCCATTGGATCGACCATCCAACGGCTGGGGTTTAAAAAAAATTTGAACCGTACCGCAGAAACTTTCCGCGGTACGGGCTTATTACATTTTTGCCCCTCCCCCCGTACCGCGGAAAGTTTCCGCGGTACGTCTACTGTCTAATTCCACACAGCGGCGTACAGAGAAACAAAAATCATATTCAAACTCACTAAACAGCGATTAAACTGAAGATAGGGGCGATTCAAGAGGCGATTGAGGCGATAGGGGGCTAATTCAATCACTAAAATCCATAATATTCAGTTATAGGTATGTTTAATCACTAAAATCCATACATTTTAGTGTATATATGTATGATTATGATTTGTATATGTATATGTATGTGTATGTGATTGTATGTGTATTTTATGTTCGAATATGATATATATCATGTGTATACTCACTGTTTGAACATATGTATATATGACATTTTTTGCAATTAGGGTTTTGAAAATAAAAATTTGGGGATTTTTATTTTTTTTTTTGATTTTTAGTTGTGAATATGTTAAATTCATGTTAATTTGAGTTTTGAATATTAAATTAGTGTTATTCGTATTTTTAATTTTTTGAGCATTAATATTTTGCAATTAGGGTATATATTAAAGGTTTATATTCGATTTTTAAGGTTAATTGAACTTTGGCCTTTGAAATTTAGATTAATTAGTTTTGTTTTTTGACTTGTTGAATTGCGTATTTTGCAGGAATGGACAACTTTAGTGATTTTAGTGATATGTTGCCGGATCCGAGTAGTAGTAGAATTATTTGGGATAACCGCTATCATATTAGCGAGGATGTGTGGGATGGCACGGGTAGAGATGAGTTGGAGAGCATTTGTGGTAATAGGGCTATGCGGGAATGGAAATTAAGAAGACCACAGAGGGAGTTGTTACATATGCTTGGGTTTGGGATATTTGCCAACACTCATGTTGTGTTGGGTACTGATGCGCGGCTGGTTTCTGCTTTGATAGAGCGGTGGAGACCGGAGACCAACACGTTTTTTATGAGACAAGGGGAGATGACAGTTACTTTGGAGGATGTTGGTTACATTTTAGGTTTGCCGGTTTTTGGGGAGGCTGTGACATGTGGGCTTATAGATAACCGGAAAGAGTTTTTTAGGCGCAATTGGTTTGGTCATTTAACAGATGAAGAAGTGGAGAATGTTTTGTATAGAGGCCATATTAAGTTGACTTGGTTGTTTGATAGATATGGGAGACAAAAGCCGGAAAAACATAATGATGAAGCGACTATTATACATACACAGGCATACCTCCTTTTTGTCATTGGTGCAGTTCTGTTTCCTTCGAAGGACAAAGCTACGGTGCATGTCAGAAACATTCAGCCTCTACTTAACATTCGGGAGATTCCTAACTATGCTTGGGGTGCAGCCGTGTTAGCTCATTTGTATAGAGGTTTGGAGAATGCTGCAAGGAAGAATACTAAGACTGTTGCTGCTTGTGTTTGGTTGTTGGAGGTGTGGTCATATGAGAGATTTCCTCGCGTTGGTGTTCCTCAACGGGACCCCAATCATGAGGATTATCCGGTTGCAGAGGGTTGGGCATATTCTTCTCTTCAGGGTGTTAATAAAAAGAGACGACAGTCAGGTCCACACCATAGTCTACCATTTTATAGAGGTGAGTTTGATGGAGTTGCTGGCGATGATGTTGTGTGGAGACCATATGCTAGATTTGACGAGAGTTTAGACTGGGAGATGTTACAGGCGCAGATAGCTGGAAATGCTCGAGTGTCCTTGGTATGTTTTGATGTGGTTGAGTGGCAACACCCAGAAAGAGTGATTAGGCAGTTTGGTTCTAGCCCACAGATTCCCCAGGTTCCTGTTAACATGCTAGCGTATAGGCAGCCTAAGGCAGCCACATTTGTCGGTGAGGATTGGATGATTCGGTGGTTTGTAGATATTTGTAGGTGGGCTAGATTTTGTTCGGAGTTAGAAGGGGTGGTTGATGAAAATGTTAACGTTGTATCTGAGGCTGAGTACATGACTTGGTATTCAGATATTAGTCGTACCCGTGTAGGGAAGCCAGAACCTGTCCCCCAGTCTCAGTACACTACGAGGGAGTTGTATGATACCCTTGAGGGATACCGAGTTGTAAGTATTCCATCCTTCTTAAGTTTGAATTACTTACTACTTTTATAAAAATATATATATTGCACACACTGTATTACTAAATTCTGATTGTTTTGTAGATGATAGCTGGTCTTGATATGCTTAAGAAGTTGGATTCTAGGGTTCCAGCTGAATTTGTGGAGGAGCTTGGAAAGCTTTCAGATACCTTCCTAAGCCCTTTCACAAGATTGATGAAGAAAATCAAAGGGCCCGCTTATAAACATCCAAAGTTCGAGAATATTAAGCCACTGTCATTAGACGACTCTGCACAAGATTCTCAGCCTCCCGAGCCTACTGTTGCCTCAATTCCTAACCACGATGTTATTGAGATGACACAACCATCCCAATATGAGTCTCAGGTTCCCCTTAATAGTGCTGCAACTTCGTCTAGCAGGCCTTCGAAGTTACCATCCCGTAGAATGAAGGGGGAAAAGTGGATCATAACGAAGACTTTAGATGTGCGAAAGCAGACAAAGATATATGATGATTGGGGATGGGCCTTTGGGAAGAAGCCCCAGTTACAAGGAGGATTTGACGTCTGTGGGCATCATATATCAGAGGTTGCGATGCAGAGCCTGGCTCCCGGTTCATGGGTTGATGACAGGATTATTTACTCTTACATGGTATATTTTTTGACATGTATATATTTTGTTGCATTTATATGTTCCGTACATATTTGTACACTTGCCTTACCATATATTTTTAGGGATTGCTACGAGACCGGGAGGAGGACATCCACAATGAAAACATATGGGAGAGGAAGCCAGTTTACTACTTCATGGATCCTTATTTCATTGTGCTTGGGAAGGAACAAATGAAGAAATTAAGACAAGCAGCTAGGAAGGGTGAGGATGAGGAGACAAAGGCATGGCATTCAGCTTTACGGTTTTTTAATGGTTTTGCTTGTGCAACCATTGGGCCCTCTGTCATCGAGGCGGACTACATTTTCATCCCGTGTTGTGTTGGAAATGCTCATTGGGTCCTTTTTATGTTTTCAACCAAAAACTTTAACGCTGTCATTCTCGATTCATTGAATGATGAACCTGATTATCAAGAGGATATACAAGTTGTGGTATGAATCCTAACTTCTTTTTTATTTTATGGTAGTTTTTAACTCTTATGTATTGTTTTAATGTTTTTTTGTTAAAATATATTGCAGTCATGGTTATTGTCGAGGTTATTACTTAAGCTAAATCCTCAAAAGAAACGTGATCCTTCTTTGGTTGAGATAATGGCTCTACCTTCTAGACCGAAGCAAAAGAATTGCAACGATTGCGGTATTTTTGTCATGAAATACATGGATTTGATGTTGCAAGGTTATGATTTAACTTCGATCCAAGCTTGGTCACAAGAATTAGTTGACACGTTCCGATATAGAATAGCAACTGAGCTTCAAAAAGGAAAGGCAAGAGGCATATCTGGTATTCGTATGCGCAAGCGTCATGAATTGTAGTTTGTAGTTTTTCTTTGAAATTGTAGTTTTTATTTTAAATGATTCCGACATACTATTTGCTAAGTTTGTAGTTTTGCTTTCTTGGTTGGCTTGGTTGGTTTGTAGCATAATTGTAGTTTGAAAATGCTGTTTTTCTTAAGTTTAAATTTTTGCTTGCTTGGCTTGGCTTGGCTTGGTTGTAAGTTTACAGGGAGTTGCTCTGTTTTCAGACTGCGCAGTCTGCAGGTTCCAGGACGTACCGCGGAAACTTTCCGCGGTACGGTCTGGAAACTACAGACTGCGCAGTCTAAAACAGAGCAAAAACAGAGCAACTCCCTCTTTTCCTGGAATTTTCACTGCCTCTTTTCCTTAAATTTTCAAAGTTGGTCTTAGATTATTCTAAAAAATTATAAAACTACACCTAAAATCTTAAAACTTAATAACAATTGAGATTTGAAAGAAAAATAATTGAAATTCAATTAAATTAAAAAAAAATAAAAAATTCATAAAAACCGAAAAAATACAAAGCAATGAAGGAGTCTTGAACTTCTAAAATACATAGCAATGAAGGAGTCTTGAACTTCTAAAATACATAGCAATGAAGGAGTCTTGAACTTCTAAAATACGCCTAGTATATTTGAATAGCCACCATGAAATGTGAAATTTTCGTAATCTATAACATCCTTCATAAATGTGACCTCAAATTGACAACATATTTTGTAAAGGAGCATTACACGTCCGACTTCAACCGGTTTACGTATGAGTGGGTACTTATCCTTGTCCAATCGAAGGTAACATTGAACTTGACATGTTCCGTCATCTATTACGATGATTCTTTTACCAAATAACTCCGAGTCACGGATACTTACAATCCATCCTTTGGTAAAATCAACCCGGATGGTGTCAATGCCTACAAAGTCATCGTACTCGTCAAAGGCATATTTTGATATTCCTTTAAGAGTCTTCATTTTAACGGAATCATCAATTCTACATTCTATCATCATTGGATTAGGGTGCTTTTCAGCAAAATAATCTGCATCTACAAAATAAATGGATTAATAATTATCAAATTTATTGACAAAATTTGAATGAACAAAAAATGGAAAAAATCTTACCACCACTAGATATGAACATTTTACAATCCTTCCACTCCTTACTTTTGTAATCAATTTTGGGAGGTTGTGGTATTTGAGTGATTGGTTGAGGATTGGAAGTGCCAATTAGGGGAGGTTGTGGAATTTGAGTGATTGGTTGAGGATTAGAAGTGCCAATTAGGGGAGGTTGTGGAATTTGAGTGATTGGAGGAGAGTCATTGGGAAGGCTATCTCCACAATAAGCATCGGCTAGTCTATAGCACTCGTCAACTTGTGTTTGTTGGTCCTCCGTAAGGTTAAACCAATCCCAATCGCAACTACAACGAGAGTCACAACTATGATTGGAAATGTTATCTCCATCATTCTCGCTAGCCATGTATTCAACTACAATACAAAATATGAATAAAGCAATTATAAATTGAAGCAAATATCATCATCATTACAAATTAGAATAAAAATCATACATTAAAAATTACAAGAAATCGTTACAAATTGAACTACTCATATTGAGTTTTTTTAGGGAAAACGAGGTCAGGACAATTTCTTTTATCATGTCCTTGCATGTTACATTTGTTGCACTTTCTTGGGGCCTTCTTTTTACCAAGAACTTCCGTTGGACTTTTGAAACGAACGGCTTTTTTCCTCCCTTTGGTTTGGGACACAATAGGGTCAAGAAGTGGTTCTTTGTAGTTATCACCACTTCCATCATGAGGATTTTCTTTGCTTTCATGTGAAGGAACTCCATCAACACTCATACGTTCCAAAATTGGTATTTCTCGATTCATGACCTCAACGACATAGTCATATCGTTCTTGTGATGCAATGCTACTATGACAAAAACTCATCGTGAGCATTGTCATGCTATTAAATCTATCGGTTGAGGTCATATCATGTGTTTATCTGATGTTCAATTCGTAAGGCAACACACCGTCTACTCGATTAGCATGCATAGTCCAACGACGAATTATGAAAGATTGGGGAATTTGGGGGATTCGTTTTTTATTCAATACGGCCAATATGTGACGACACGGTATCCCCAAATGTTCAACCATTCTACACATACACATCCCAGTCAAAGCTTCTTTGTTGAATGCAACATAATTTAATTTTGAAGATGGCCCTAATTCTTGCCTATAACAACAATAATAGGTATCTAAGTCACCTTTTTTCTCCCCTTCTTCACAAGATTTAATATCTTTCATCACATAGTACAAAGAAGCTTGAACCAATTCATCTTGAAATTTTCTAAACATCTCCTTGGTATAAATTTTGGCACCATCATACTCCAAGCCACTATATAATTTCATAGGACGCTTTAGAGTACATGTGACATAATCTTCTTCTTTCTCCCGTACAAATTGTCTTGCCAATGCTTTTTGAGCATTTTCAACAAATTCTTTCAACCCTGTGGCAGAACTCACATAACTATCAAAGAAAGAATTCATACTCTCACTCCTTGAAGTAGTATTCTGACCCGCTGAAAAGGTGTTTCTGGTGTATGCAATGATCCACTTCTCTTTCAACTCATACAACCCCTTTAACCATGTATGTTCTTGCAAATCATACTTTTCGATCAACGTTTCCCATCTAGCCTCAAAATCATCTTCAATCATGGAGTTGTAAATACAATTGTTAAAGTCCACTTTGAAGTCTGGAAAAGTTGAATAATAGTGGGATAGTTTTTCAGGGAATTTGTTGCTTATGTGCCATGAGCACAACAAATGGGTGGATTTGGGGAGTACATGTGCAATAGCACTTGCCATGGCTTGATCTTGGTCTGTAATTATAGTCATTGGATGCTTATTCCCCACAGCTTCGAGCCAAGTACTCAAAATCCACTGAAAAGTTGTTGCAAGTTCATCCCTCATCAATGCAAAACCAAATATCACTGATTGATAATGATGGTTAACCCCGGTAAAAGGAACAAAGGGCATGGCATATCTATTTGTCCGATATGTGGTGTCAAATGCAACAACATCACCAAAATTTTCATACGCCATTAAACATCTAGGATCAACCCAAACAAGAAATTTCAACCGTTGCTCTTCATCAACTTGTGTCCTAATAAAAAAATTTGACCCACTTTCTTCATGAAACCTATATAACAAGTCTAACGCGCCATGAACATCACTATGTTCAAACCTTTTCTTTCTCTCATCTCGTATAACATTTCTAACATGTTGACTTCCGAATCCAACTTTATCATTACCTCCGTGAATATTACCAATGACATTCATTACTTGACAGTTACGAATTCCCGAACCATAAAGAGTTTTAATCAAACTCTTTGTGGCGGTATTCACACGTTTTTCACGTTGCAACAAGTTCATCTTGCTAGGAGTCACTACACCGTGATTGTGGTTTAACTCAAGAGTAGTTATCTCCCAAAGACTCAACTTCTTTCGATAATTCACATACATCCTTACTTTGCAATCACTTTTAGGAAGAATTTCTCTACGTCGTTTAGTAGGATTACTACTTTCCCCGACATCAATTTTTCCCGAAAGTCTACAAACATAGAGACGGGCATAAATTTCATTACTTTTGGTACGTCTTTGGGTAGATTGGATCTTAATGGCAAATCCATTTTTTAAAGCATAAGCCCTAAAAAAATTACATGATTCCTCCAAAGTATGAAACAATTGATTCATATAAGGAACCCCATTACCATCTACATTTTCATATACATCATCGCCTATATCAGCATCTTCATTTTCACCATTTACATTATCATCATCTTCCTTAACATCAACAAATTCCTCATCTTCATCAATATTAATAAGCTCCTCATTTTTTCCAAAATTTTCTAAAAACTCATCATTATACACAAATTGAGGGGTTGTAGGCTCATCTAAATCTTCATTCATGCTTAAATCATCAAGATGTAAAACATGCTCATTTTTTTCTTTTTTCTTTCCTTTTTCATTTTTATATTTTGAACCAAACATACGAGCAAATATTTTATCAGCCATAATAAAACAAACAACAAATGTAGAGAGAAATGATACCTTAAAAATGGTGAAAATGATACCTTAAATGTAGATCAAAATCGACAGAGAAGCTCAGTTTTTTGTTGTTTATGTGTGTTTAGGTTTGAGCAAACAAGTACACATGGCTGCGGGAGATATGGGAACAGGAGACGTACCGCGGAAAGTTTTCGCGGTACGGGGGGAGGGGCAAAAACGTAATAAGCCCGTACCGCAGAAACTTTCCGCGGTACGGTGCGATTTTTTTTTAAACCCCAGCCGTTGGATGGTCCATCCAACGGTGCAGAAACCGTATGTTTCAAAAAACGTCCCCAGCAAACGACTGCTGGGGACCGGGACCCATTATAATATACAAGAGGAGGGTTTGTTTTTAAATTATGTTCCAAGTTTCTCATTTACTGTTCCACTGAATAAGTCCAATCTGCTGATTAGGGCTGTAAACGAACCGAACTCGGACGAACTTTTAACGAAAACGAACAAAATTTTATCGAACCGAACATTGTTCGTTAACCTTATCGAACACATTTCTTTGTTCGAACTCGAGTTCGGTTATAATCGAACCGAACACGAAACTGTTCACGAACTTATCGAACCGAACCGAGTTCGAACGAATTCGAACAGTTCGTTAAAAATATGGGCAAACAAATGGTGAAATCAGAAATGGGCCAAACGTAATGAAATTTTGGGCTCTTTTTAGTAGGCCCAATGTAAACTACAAAACTAATTGGTCCAAAGTCCAACAGTCCAAACTAATTTACTATTTTTATATATTTTTTAATTTTTATAATTTATGAATTTAAGAATTACATACAATTAGAATTACAATTACATACAATTATACAAAATTACAAACCTTGAAACCTACGACTACGAGAGAGAGAGGGAAGACTACGACTGGCGACTGCGAATCTGCGAGAGAGAAATTACACGGAGAGCTTGGATCTTATACACAGAGAGCTGGAATCAAGAGTCAAGAAACAATCTTAGGGTTTTTAATCTTCAAATCGAGTTCGGTAAGGAAATTTAAGAATTTTAGGGTTTTTAATTTTTTCTTCTTTTGGGGGTTTTTAATTTCTTTGAATTTATAGTGTTAGAGACTAAAAGTCTAAAACACTAAGAGTTCTTTTCAATTATTGACAATTAATACTTTAATTTTTTTTATTTTTCTGCATGTAAATTGGGAATTTTTTTGTGTGTAAATTGGCTTCTCGTTAATCGTTATCATTAATTTTAAGTGATATATGTGTTTATCAGTTTATGTGATTTTATCCTATTAGGGATTTAATTTTTTTGTGTGTAAATTGGGATTTAGCTATATATCATTTATGTGTTTATCAGTTTATGTGCACTGATGATCTATGTTAGTGATTGTAATTGCATTGGATCTGTGCTATTGAGGACGTTGTATATTCTCTAATTTTTACAACATTCAAGCGTTCAGAACCTTCCTAGCTCCTAGAAGGATTATTAGAACACTGATTATAGATATCAGATATGCTTTCCACAACCATGGTTGTCAATTGTCATGGTGGAAATTTGAGTCAACGGAGGTCTGGCTTGGCATCTGGTGGATTAGCTATCACTTGTGTCAAGTGTCAACCTATTTGACAAATTAATAATATTGATAACTATAATTCTAATTGTGCAACAAACACTAATTGTTTTGACAAAGTAAAATGTTAACACTTAATTTATCAGAAACTATCATATTACTATACTGTCAAGGCCTATAACAGGTTCAGTAGATATTTTCAATCACTATCCTATTAGTAACATGTTGTTTGGCTTGAAACCTTGAATTGATAATGCACTAGTCTGGTAAATTATCTATCTATTAGAGAACATGTGGTTTCATTGAGTACAACTTGACCATCTTACTGTATTTTGTCGTAGTGCTGGTGCAGTCACGTTTAAAAATGTCATCTGGTCCTGCTGGAAAGGGGAAAAAAGGAAAGAAACCGAGTCATGTAGAAATCATTCCAGAAAATGCTGAATATGAGGAGCATCTACAAAGTCTTGGAGATGAAACTCCTTCGGATGACACTGGTGAACAAGAAGAGATATCCACCCGAAAAAGAAAAAGAGATGATACAATCCGAATTCCAGATGCATCATCCAAGGACAAGTCCGGGCAAACTGAAGTCACAGCTAATCCATATGCTAAAAAACAAAGAAAGAAGAAATCTAGGTCCTGGCAGTACTTGGATGAATTTGAAGTGAATGGTGAAAAATGGGTACGGTGTAAGCTTTGTCAAACGGAGATAAATGGCTTAGAAGGCCACTTTTGAGATATGAGCCTTTTGTTTCATTAAGTTCATGATCTTGTTTTGTCAAATGGTAGGGCTATTTGTGATATACAAAAAACACTTACAAAGCCAAGGGTACAAATGACAACATTACAACACTTAAACTAAGGCATCATTGGTTACAAACTGATATACCAGTTAATGACACTAGATGACCAGATACGCTACTGCAAATACATCTATCTAATCCAGAATCACAACGAAGTAAGGAATGAATGTGTCAAAGTGGTCAATGCACAAATATCTTAAAAGTGATTTATGTATTGCTCTGCAATTTGTAAAATCTGTTTTGCTGTCAACAAAATATACTTTAAATAAATGAATGTGATTTCAGTAATTTAAAGCTATACTTTAAATTTTGATTATACTTTTATTTGTGCAGGTTGTCATGGTCTCAAGTCTCAACTGTCAAAGATGTGCTCACGTGCCTATTTTGTTTCCTGGTCCTGGATTGGAAATTTGGAATGTTCAAGATCAAGACTTCAAGTCTTCAATGTTCAAAATATAACAATATGCCAATATCTAGCAATTTAGGCTTCTGGCTTCAATGTTCAAGATTCAAGAATCAAGACTTTTACTTTCCATGTTGAGTTTTAATTTTGTAATGACTATATTTTAGCTTTTAAATTATTCAAGTATGTAGTATGCTGCCATGCTGGTATTTATGAATTATGATCAATAGAGTCCTCAGACACCAGACATGCATGCATCTTAATTCTTAATTTTCAAAAATACTTAGTTTGTTGTCGAACGAACTCGAGCTTAACGAACTCGAGTCGAACTCGAACGAACCCAAGTCGAACAGGTAAAAAGTTCGGTTCGGTTCGTTAAGCTTATCGGACAAGAAATATGGTTCGAACTCGAGTTCGATTATACTGCGAACCGAGCTTATCGAACACGAGCGAACACGAGCGAGCTTAACGAACAGTTCGGTTCGTTTACAGCCCTACTGCTGATCATATCTTCCTCCTCGAGAAAGAGTTGAAGTTTTCGTAAAAACAATACTAGATTCGGAGCCATCACCTTCCGCCTTTGCAGCAACACTAACACGGACTTGTTTCTCTATAACAAAAGGTACAAGCAGGCAGCACAAACGTAAATTGAAACCCGGAGCATCAAAGCTACAGCCTATACTAACACACATATTACAGAAGCCCATTCATCTTTTAGTCTGAAAATTCTACCTAAAAATTAACACAACTCCACTACATGGTTTGAACATTTTTATATTAATTCCAAATGCAGGTAGTAACTGGTAGATTAAGTTTATTCTTTACTTGGGTCTCAATCACCTCTTCTCAACTTTACTTAACAACCAAAACAACAAACATTAATAAAAAACAAGAAATTATAATTTAACATTTAAAAAAAAAAATACAACTTGGGTATACCTCCTCCAAGGGCTAAGACGGGGAATTTAATAAGAGGCCTGAAAAGGGTTTGTCTTTCAGAAGCAAACAATGGTGGAAGAGTGAGGCTTGTTATTGTTGAAGCCAAGTTTGTTAAACTCTGCACAAGTCATTGGCATTAGAGAAAGACACACAAAATATACGTTTACGAATTAAAATATATTACGTGTTATGCCACATCATTTGATAAGAATTTTATGAATAAATTTAAGTTACCTAGCACTATTCATAAAATTAAGCACATTTACAAACACCCAACTGGATAGTCCATTAAGAGAAAATACACTACTTAATGTACAGATTTTAAGCGGCATTATGTAGATTTTTTAAGGGCAATGGTGCAGATCCCATAGCGTATTTTCAAGTGAGATTTTGGACCATTGTTGCAAAGTGGTGAGCGGACACGAGCTTGTGCAAATTGAAATATCCGAGTACTTGCCTAATCAATGTGTACGGTACATGGATAATCGTAATTTGGTAAGTTTTCTAATCAAACAACTTGTATCATTAAAAGAAGATGTCAAAAGGACAAAGATCAGTTTCAAAGCGGTGGTTTCGGTTAAAATTAGAAGTTTGAGTTAAATTAGAGATTTGATCAAATAAAATTTTTAACATGAGTATTTGATAGTTAGTGAATTGAAATAACATTTGAATTCAATGAATAATTGTTCAAAAAACTATTTACGTGAGTTTTTTCAATTAAATAATTGTACATGTGTCTAGTTAAACTACAAAAAACTAATTCAAACAATTAATTATCGAAAATATTCATGTGAAACAGTTAATTTAATTCAATAATCAAAATAATTAACTTGAATTCGCTGATCAAAAAAATTAATTCAATCCAGTGTGGCTAACAACCAATCGCTAATTAACAAATAAAGCTTGTTGATTTTTAACATAGTGAACTGATCACTCATGTGCCTGCATCTTGGAAAGTTCAATAAACTGCAATAAGAAAGTTCACTATTTGAATAAATTAAATACATACAAATAATACAAACTCGAATCTACAAGAATATCGAAATATGGTGACATGCAATGTTTTAAGTATTTCTTCCATACTAGATAAAATAAAAAATAAATATTATTCTTAAAAATACTAAAAATTGATATGTCACAAATTTTTTAAAATGCCAAATTTCCAGTTTGATGTAAAGGTAGTGCAAAATATCAAGTTCAATGTGAAGATGAACAAGAAATCATTTCAAAACCAAAACCGAATGGAATCAAAAATGTCGAAGATCAATTATTTATATATAAAAAAAATAAAAAATACCAAACCGAACCCATTTCCACACTTGCTCCGCAAACAATCAGATTTGGCACAAATTTTAAATGTACAAGTTTTTTTGTTTTTTTTTTTTTTTTACGTTGAAAACACAAACTGGTAGGTAAACTGTCAAATCTACTACATACAAACAAACAGTTCGGTGCTCTTTGTCATGTCCCAATATTCCAAGCCCAGTGTCAACTTTTAATTGCCGCAAAAATATATAATCTCTCCCTCTCATTTTTTTACATTTTCTTTTTTGATATGTTAATCTCATTTCTTTATATATCAAAAATAGTAACATTTTATAATGTATAAAATTCAATCACATTCACTAGTTTCCTCCTTTATATTTACTTTATATATTAAATATTGATTGGTGCCATCATTTTACTCATTTTTCTTACTTTTTTCTATTAATTTATAATTTTTCTTAACTTCTGTGCCGTGAAGAATTGAGGGGAACGGAGGGAGTATTTACCTGTCACATTTCGTTGGTGAGTTCTCAATATTCGCCTATAATGCGCGTGTATATATAATTTCCCTCTCCACTGCTTATCTGGCTCTACCTGCCCACGCTAGTTGACTGTGTAATTCACAAGGTTGCGTAAAGTGAAAAGCTGTTTTCTTCTTTAATTTTCTCCAACCTATTTCTAACCCAAAAAACAAAATCTCATCAACATTTCATTTTCTCCATCTGGGTATCTTTATTTTTGTGTTTTAGCATCTGGGTCTATCTCCATTTTGTGATTCTGTATCTAAGAATATTCAAATTTGGAGTTTCTTGATTATTTTGTTTTTGTACTTTAATTGTGGAACTTTAATTAATCAAGATTGTGATTTTCTGGGGAAGGTTGATCAAGAATGTGGATGATTGTTGGTGCATGATTATATGTCATTCTTGGTTGGATGATTCTGGTAGATTTGAGTTTTAGATAAATTGTTGAGATTCTGTGTCTATTTTTTCCTGGATTTTTGGAGGGATATAAAATGAAAGATTTTGCTGGGACACCTGGGACTGTTACTGCACTTATTCTTAGAATGTTGCAGTGCTTCTTTGCAGCTGGTGCAATTGCTTCTATGGCCACTACTAGTACCTTCTTTGAGTTCACTGCTTTCTGGTATTTTCTTCTTTCCCATTAATTTGTTTTGCTGTATGACTTTTATCTGCAATAAGAACAAGAAATAGGGTACTTACTTATTTGTAGGTTTCTTTTTTTAGTTTTGAGACTACAAGTTTGGTCCAACATTCCTAATTGGTTATATCTATTCTGGATCGTATTCGACTAAAAATTATGTTAGACTTAAAACTAGATAATCATTATCAATTGCGCAAGGGGAACCATTAGGATGGATGGTTGTGGTGAAATCTTAACTTTTTTTGTAATTTTAGTTTTTATATATTAACGAAAGCGTACATATTTTATCTTTTAATCATCGTAAGCGTTGTTGGATAACTCCGGCTGGATTTCCCCCCTTGGATTGTAATTATTTTGTACTTAAGAGTTTGGACCTCAACTATGATGTTATTGATCACACTTGGTCAACTATTTTTTAATTAGCTTTGTTAATGTCGCTGTAGTGTGATGTGTCTATTCTTACAACTAAAGCAGAGTGTAGTTGGCTTCATATAGTCTGGACTTTGGTATTGTTGAGAAGTTTGAAACTTTTAACAGTCTTTTTATCAAAGCGAGAAACCATTCTTAGTCCTGATTTCATTTCTTCCTCACGTTTGTTGATTGTCTTGATTCAAAGAGATGCACTTCGATAGACATACATATGCAGTGTTGTTCACTTGATTTATTCCTATATTGCAGGCTTGCAAGTTATATACATAGACTGATAGACATTTTATTATCTCCGTGCATTCTAGAACACTTTCAGGTGGATACTGAATTAGGAATTTAATAGTACTGGAAAATTCTTCCTGTTGTGCATTTGTAAAGTTTTTGGAGCTTATAACCATGATACTAGTGAGAAACTCATAGAGTAGTTAGTGTTGTCAGCCTTCTAGCAACTTTGTAAATGAATTCATAAAGATCGGACTAATTTCTTTTGGCTAAACTCTGCATGTAAATTTTCAGCAAGACCACACTCGTTCGTATCCAATGAACATAGATTATATGATCAGACATGATACATAGGTTGAAAGGGCAATTCGATCCATATAACTGATACTAACTTGAGTTGTAAGAAAGTGGACAGAAAAACTTATGCCACGGTTTCATCTGACCTGCATCACATGTAATAAAAATCATCACATTTGAAGTGCATGCATAATCAAATCCAATGAAATGTGTACTTGGGAAAGCTGACTAATAGACATGTTATGCAACTGTATTCTATATACTCGCACATCTTTTACTTTTTGGTTCCATTGATGAGAGCTACTGAACTTGAAGAGTTTTATATGTGGCCACACAAGATCTGGGTATTCGCGAATTGGAGAGGAGACGTGTCTTTCTTATGCTTCTTTAGCTGGTTCCCGTTTTCCTTTATATCAGATACCAAGTAGTTGAGCCAACTTTTTAGACATTTATTCTTCTTTGCTAACTGAATAGTTGCATCAATAGAGTTGCCTTACTACTTGCTTTAAAAGACATGACATTTGAATCCTGATGCTGTCATGTCAAAAATCCTGTATACTTATTTGTACTCTGTCTCCTGAACCATATTAATGTTTTGCTGTTACTCTGTTATACCATTTCCTAGCATCATAATTAAGTTTCAAAGTTGTTTTTCCAGCTTTCTGATTGCTTCAATGGGATTGCAAATCCTCTGGAGCTTTGGACTCGCAGTTTTGGATATATATGCCTTGACAAAGAAGAAAGTGATCCACAATGCTGGTCTAGTTAGTCTCTTTGTAGTCGGAGACTGGGTTAGTTGATCATAACCCATCATATACTATGTAGATTGTTGCTTCTATACCAACCGAAAAGTTATTCTACAAAGAATTTCCGAAAGTTGTCTTATTTAGTTATTGTTCTTAAAAATCCCAGGTCACAGCAACATTGTCCCTCGCGGCAGCAGCATCCTCAGCTGGTATTACAGTACTATACTTCAGTGACTTGGGCAGATGCAGTTTTGGGGAAGAATGTCAAAAATATCAGATGGCAGTTGGTTTGGCCTTTTTAACCTGGATAACAATAGGAATATCCTCTGTGATTATGTTTTGGATTCTGGCTGCAGGTTAGGTCGGTTTTATACTCTTTGTCTATATTGTGCAGTCCATGTGTTGTATTCTTTCATATTTTTTTTCTTGAGGGTGTGATATATGGTCGTGTGTCCAGACAAAAGAGAACCGAATTATACTGAGAAGCGAAAAAATGTAATTGTACTTGTTGAAAAGTTTTGTAGAGAATGCTGTAACGTATAAAAAAGATACTAATACACTAACTGGCTTGTGTAGTATAAATTAGAGTTGTGTTTTGCTACAAAAATCTTAAATGATGAGAAGCGAAATGTATTTGCACTTGCTCAAAAGTTTTGTACAGAATGCTATAACGTATAAAAATCTCAGCTAATGGCTTGTGTAGCAGAAATAGAGTTGTGTTTTGCTGCAAAAACGAACAGATATATAAGATAATCCATTCATGATATTCAGACAAATGTGATGCTCAGGTTTGAGGGATTCAAATAAGATATTGAAGATTCCTGTTTATTTAAGAGAGTGAAAGCTATTCTGTTTAGTCCTTTATTCATGATATTAAACGCCATGGGTTAACAAGTTACCTCGTGATCCTTATTTTCTAAAAACTCATATAGACATATAGTCCAGAACTGGTGTTCAAGAATATGAACCCCAGAATGAAGTGGACGAAATGACATGTATATTTAGCTTCTGTTAACGAATTGATCAGGAACAGATTAAATTAATCCCGCCAACAAGACAGAGAAGCATAGATGGTATCGAAAACTTAGCATTTCAGTCTACTCAGATTTCTAAATATCAAAATTTAGGTACCATATAATTTATTTTAAAAGAGTTGAATTAAAGAATAAAAATAGAAAAAAAAATATTAATATATATCTCGAACATTTATGTTTTTCGAGTAAAAAGTACATATATATTTATGTTTTTCGAGTTGAATTTATTTTAACGAAGAATTAAACCTAGCAACTTACTTATTTTTTTGACACTTTGAAAGAAGAGAGAATAATCTCATATAGACATAAAGTCCAGAAGTGGTGTTCAAGAAAGTGAACCACAGAATGAAATGGACAAAATGACAAATATATTTAGCTTCTGTTAACGAATTGATCAGGAACAAATTTATCCCACCAACAAGACAGAGAAGCTTCAATAAGATCCTTAACCATAGCATACACCTTTATATTTTCCAGGAAAGTAAACTACATACAATGTCAGTTTTAGCACAGAAATATACTAAACAAATTTCATAGAGCTAAAACAAACGCATGCAGCTTCTGTTTATAAATCGATGAGAAACAAATCAATCCATTAACAAGACACCAAAACACATATAAATTTTGGGTGGTTATAAAAAATAATAAGGTGATATTTAAATATGAAAAGTGCAGAGAGAGAGAGAAATCTGTACAGAGGTGGAAGATGTAGGAGACGCAGAGAAGAAAAGATCTAACGTTTGTATAATTGTATGGGAAAGAAACATAGGCTTTAAAGAAATAAAAACATAGGCTTTAAGGAAGCATATATGCCTACGTAACAAATACAAGATAGCCACATGTAAAAGTGCCCATAAATCGTTGTTGATAAGTTTTGAGATCCACCAATTATGATCTCTATCTTTATCTTTGAAGTTTTACCTAGTCCATTTCCAAAACATTCTTCTTTTCAAAGTTGCTTAAAAGAAAACTAAGAAATTATAAAAATTCACAAGGTAAAATTGTAATTCGTATCCCGACTAAATTGATTGACTAAAATTATATAAAATTTGTTTAATCCGTAAAAAATTGTGTGAAATTGACTATAATGGCCTGTTATATTTTAAAAAGTATATTATTAATATTTCAAGTTGCTAAAGGTATAATATATTATTTTAATATGGTAACAGATGATATTGAGTTTCACTTCGATAATTATAACTAACTAGCTTTATAGCCCGTGCGAGGCACGGGCATGCTCTAGTTATTTTCGGTTATGTTGGTCTCATCGTTTGGTGGAATGCATGTAGAAGAAAAGACATAAGCATGTAACGGTATATCAGTAGGAAATATGTCGAAGGTTTGATGATACATGTTTTACAAAATCCCAGTCTATAAGGTTGTTATTATGACCTGAGTAGACGCAAATATTTTGACTAATTAACATGTTTTGTTAGCACGCACGATCCTTCTATACTGCAAGATTTCGTCGGTTATAATTTTGCCAATCGTATTTGAATGAGAAAATGGTTTTAGTGTCACTTTGAAAGAATATCGGGCATCTTTTATCATTTCCATTGCCTGGGGAACGTTGGCACTCCATTTACTTGTTTGTAGTTCATGGGGTAGTCGTGACCTTGTATACTGCAAGATTTCGGCGATTATAATTTTTCCAATTGTATTTGAATGAGAAGATGGTTTTAGTGTCACTTTGAAAGAGAATTGGGCGCCTTTTATCATTTTCATTGCAGGGGGAACGTTAGCACTCCATTTACCTGTTTGTAGTTCATGGGGTAGTCGTTAAGTGGGTGTTGTAAAATTTGATCGGTGTGCATAATAGAGTAAAAATGTAGAAGTACAAGTTGTATTAGTATGTGTGGATACACTATTTAAACGAATGCATACCACTTTGCCCGTTTTAAGAAGGGTCTCCTTGCAGACACGTTGAATACAGTAATTGTACATGTGTGGATATAATTTATTTTAGAAAACTATTACTTATACCTTTCAAGATAATGCTAAACTGATTCGTGATAAGTTACTCGTTTCACCTTACAATTGCCACTTGACACAAATAATTTAACATTTAGTACTTTTAATATTTTATCATAGATATTCAAAAAAATTAAACCAATTTAGTTTAGATTTGATTTAGTCGTACGATGACAACTTCAACTTTCTTGTAAAAATCTCCAACACAAACTTTTTTATTTATATACAAATATAAAACTTTTTTACATTTTTCGGGTTCAATACTTTATATACTATAGTGGATTTTTCGAAAATGACCAACGTATAAAATTTATCTATTGAAAACGAGATTTATAATATATTGGATCATAATAAAACTACAGTTTTAATCTTATTAGTAGCTAAAATTTCAAAAATGCATATATAATTATAAGTTGTTAATATCTTATAATTAAACAATAATAAATGTAAAATAATGATAAAATCCATTTTTACGCTTATTATATATAAGGATATAATTGAAAAGAAGTAAATATGTTGATAGTTTTAAATTTAAAAAAAATATATAATGAGTGATATTGGATATAGATGTCAATATTTGTCACACTATCACCTAGGTCATGGTTCAATTCACATTAAAAAGAAATTTTTTTATCATCAATATACAATTGGAGGGATAATTTATTAATCTAATATCATCAATATAATACTGAAAGGGTAATTTAGTAATCTAATATATATATAATCTGATAGTATATAGAATTTGTAATCTAATAGTATATATAATATGAGCCATTATGTACTTAATGCAAATAAACATGATTTATAATATAAGAATATTAATACAATCCTTTTTTATGGATCAATTCCAATTTTATAACATTTTTTTAAAATACAATTTTATAACATTTTGCGCGAGTTTTTCTCAAATATGATTAGAAATATTTATTTAAGGCACTTGCGAAAATAAATTATCTACCTTACCAAGTATATTACAAAAAGAGACCAAAATAGAGTATAACATATTGAGTGTTTGCGCAGATTAATAAAAAACTTCATAATATAATCTAAATAGATGTCTATCATAGTGGTAAGGAATGTTACTTTTAATTTAGAGATTAAGGGTTCAATTCCCATCAGAAACAATTTTTTTGTACTAAAATAGAGTATAACATATTGAGTATTTGTGCATATTAATAAAAAGTTTCAAAATACAATTAAAATAGATGTCTAAAATAGTGGTAAGGTATGTTACTTCTAATTTAGAGGTCAAGGGTTTAATTTCCATCAGAAACAATTTTTTTGTTGTGCTATTATATAGGGGTAATTTAGTAATTTTATGATGAATAAATTGTCTCACGAACCCCCCGTGCAAGGCACGGGATCGCTCTAACCGACAGAACTTGATGTTATTTTGTGACGATATTTTCTAATCCACGTCAGTTTAATTTTGTGATGATAAGTATTCTTCAGTTTGTTGTGGTGATCCTGCCACCGGTTTGAACTTGTTGGTGACACTATGTGACATGGTTGAGAAGATTTGCAAGGAAGATCGGTTTGGTATTAGTCCGAAGAAGATTTTGTTCTTAGTTGAATGTATTTGATGATTAGTTTTATAAGCTAATTAATAATCAGATAGGAATTAGTTAAAGGTGTCAAATAAATGCTTCATTTCGAAAGTACCAATACTCTCTGGGCTCCATAATTCTCTATAAGCGGCCGGAGTAGTATACATGTCCTTAATGCATGAGGTGGCGGGATTGAGATGCACACAAATTCGTATTCGAAAAAAACTGTTCGAACTGGTTAAAAAAATCGGAAAAAATCTGATTAAAAAAAAAGTGCACCTCAATTGGATCCAGCTCGCAGGCTTAAACGAATCGCATATTTTTCACAAAACCCAGATCCGGTTCGAGCCAAATAAACCCAAATAATATCTCGATTTGGACGTAGTCTTGATCAGGATAAAAGTCCAATCCAAAAAGCTAGAATTTTCAATTAAATATCAGATAAAAGCTTAATTTTTTTAATTAAATCCGAAAAAATAAAAAAAAAGGTAAAGTTAAAGTTAAAGTTATCAATATCTAAAATAATTTGTAAAAATCCGATTTGGCCCCTCCTGACCCGACCCTATCTACATGTATAAATATTTTAGAGAAAATTTGTCTCGATTTAAAAAAGTCCGGCCCTATCGGTTATCGAAAAATCCGACCTGAATCCGGATTACGTATCTCTATTCAGGGTAACAACTATAGAGGTGCTTATATTATTAATTATATTATCTGATATGTATGAATATAGTTGAGACAAAATGATTACTATTTTGTATTATTTTATATTATTGGATGCTCGGACTAAAAAGTGATATTATGTGACTAAAAATGCATTTGTACTTTGTCTTAAAATTGTGAATACAAAGGAAGAAACATAATTAAATTTAATTAAAGAGATACGAGTCTATTGGATATACTTTATACCAATAACCACTTTTGTCAATAATCAGACAAATGAAATTATCATGAAAGAATCTTGAATAAAAAACCAAAGTGTAAAATAATATTTGTGAAAGATATTACCACACTAATGGGTTCTATACCACAACAAAAAAGCCTAAGTAGCTCAATGGTTAAATTGGTGACTTGAAATTCTTAGTAATTAGTATTGAAGTGTCTTAGGTTCAATTCTCATCAAGATCAAAATTTTCTTACATTTTTATAACATTTGACTTTGGACCGTTGAAAATTGCAAAATTTTATACATTGATTATAATTTTTATTTATGACATATTTTACCCACTTTAACTAAAGGTTATTCATGATTATAGATGCTATTAGGGTTTTTCATTTAAATTTTTTATTTATGGAACCGTTTGTTTCTCATAAGATATTTTTCTAGTTTTTCTTTTAGTTTTTTTGCATTTATTTGTTCTCGGATATTTTACCTTCCGTTTTCGTACAAGTTTTCAACAAATACTACTCTTCAAACTTTCATGCAATTATTCATCTTAAAATTATTGTAACTTAAAAATACAGTAAAATCTCTATACATCAATATTCTTGGAACCAGAAAATTATTATTATAAAGAGATTATTCTTAAATAAAAAAAATTTTTAAATTAATTATATAAAATTGAGATCATAATTTTTTATTTTTTATAAGAAGGTAATTCTTCTTATAAAGAAATTCTACCGTATCACTAAAATTGACAAACGAGCGAGTACTATGGAAACGAGATTGAAATTACGTTAACCTATTTATTAGCAGAAAGAAAGAAGAATTTACCTTAACCTTTTCTTATCTTCCCGTTGCAGGTAACCCATACAGGTGTTTAATCACTTGATATATTTTTTGATAATAAACAACTTTGAGTAAAATTATTGGATTTTATACTAGTTAAAAATTAATCTTGTGAATAATTTTAATAAAACTAGTCAAAAATTTTATTTATGTATGTTCTTTTTTCTTCTTTTTTTGGCGGTGTGTGATATATCGTAGTGTATGACCAGAAGTATAGTAAACTGAGAAGCTAAATGTATCTACAATTGTGAATGCTGATGGCTCTGCAAATGCTACCCAACTTATTTTGTTCAACCCATCTTCTCAATTGCCAATTAAACTTTCTAGCAGCTCAAACATTCTTAGACGGCTCCACTAGTGCACCTGCCTACAAGATCTGGTTTAGGCAAGATAATCTAATCCAGAATGCATTGTTAGCTTCGGTGGAACCAACCCTGGCTTCAATTGTGGCTACTGCTGCCTCCTCAAAAGCAGCATGGGATTCCATAATGTTACTGCTAATGATGTTACTTTGCCCAGGATATATAAACTGCCTCAACAAATTCCACACTGGAAGAAGGCAATGCAATCTAGTATGATGCTCTTGTTCGCAACAATACTTGGACATTGGTGCTGCCATCTCAAGCACATAACATTGTTGATTTCAAGTGGGTTTTTAAAATAAAATATAAACCTGATGGTACTATAGAGCGTCGTCATAAAGCTTGGCTTGTAGCAAAGGGATTAACTCAAAGGCCAGGCCTGGATTATCATTCCACATTTAGTCCGGTTATTAAGCCTACTACTGTTCGGCTAGTGTTAACAGTTGCAGTGATAATGTCGGTGCTACTTATTTATGTCAGAATCCGGTATTCATAATCGTATGAAGCATATAGCCATTGATTTTTCATTTCGTTCGTGATCAAGTTGAAAAGAAGCGAGTGCTAGTTACACATGTCCCTTTCTTCAGACCAAGTTGCTGATACGCTGACAAAACCTCTGTCCAAGTCTCTTTTTCAGTCACAATTTTCCAAGATCGCCGTCATTGATACGACACCGTTCTTGAGGAGGCATAATAAGATAAGTACATAATCTACAGTTTTAAGTGATCAGTGATCTGATGATACTAAGAGATTAGGATGTTTTTGTATATAGTCTTATCTGTTAGTCAGTTAGATGGTTGCGCATCTAATTATACTTATCTACTTGTTTGTATTGCTTGTATATAACCTGCATCTAATAACAGTAATTTCAGTAAATTTTATTAATTTACTTATTTTTTCTTGTCTTTTTTCACTAATTTCAGTAATTTTTTTTAATATATCCATTTTTTCTTGTCTTTTTTTACCTTTATTAATTTCCGTGTCTCGTTGAAATGTTAAAAATTGAATGACACTGAGAGTAACCTAAATTAGAGCTGTTTTGTAAGTAGAAAAGATTGGATGAGTATGCCGTTTACGAGTGCATATATTGACTTGCTCTTAACAAAAAGAAAAACATTTGATAGGGACTTTAAAATGATAACAGGGGACAAAATATAGTTGTCCAAGAGCATTTCCAACGGGACTAGCTAAAATAATATAAAATAATGGTTGGTTAAAATTTGTTGAACCTGTAAGTTGTTGTACTCCAATGGAGTTGGCTATAATAGTTGACTATATTTTGAAATAATATATTATAAGTTCAAACATTACTTTTCAATAAAAAAAATTAAATTTTAAGTTTAATGTTACTAGTAGTTTATCTTAAATTCTGATCATATATTTTTAGAAATCTAAAATAAAATTTATAATAAAATAATATATTAATATTAACAATAAATGAATTTAAAAAAATGTTGTCATATATTTGAAAATTTTAAATTAAAAATTTATCAAATTATCATACATGAAAAGATAATGAAAGGGACAACTCAAGTTGATAACTTTATTATTTGACATGACTATACGTTTTTACTATTTTCTAGAGTTTTGCACAGGAGCAGCCTTACTTTTTTGTGCAGTTGATGTGAATATACACTTGCAAGCTTCAGCTTTGTAAATGGGCCACAATAATTGTATTAATTTCATTTCTTAGTTTCACACTCCATCTAAACTTCCTTCCTATAAATAGATAATAAAGTTTGATAACTGAATGAAACACAAACTCGACATATTCCAACACATTTGATTACTCAATTTCAATGAAAAACACTACACAAATGATTCTTGATATTATGCAAGCAGAAGAAGAAGAGCATGAGGCAAGAATGAGAATGGTTGTTGTACACCTCCATCATCTCCATCATCGACGTCAGAGAGCGAATTCAGTCTCGCACCATGGTGGTTCTGTAGTTAATCACCGTGTGATTAATCGCAACAGAGAAGAATGTCATACTAGACTATATAATGATTATTTTTCTGATACACCCACATACACGGAAACACAGTTTCGTCGAAGATTTCAAATGCGTAGGTCATTATTTTTAGCCAACCGGATAATAGTAACATATCCTCCTCGATCAAAAAGTTCTTGGATCGTCCCTTTTTTGGTTTGCTTGGCACTTGCTGAGTATTCTCTCGGGATAAAGGGGGCGGTGGAGAGTAACAAAACTCATCAGATTCATTGTATGCACCATCATTGAGTAAAGAAACAAAAGTGTGTTCCATTTTTAATTATCCAGATAGCCTGCAAAACTAAGATTCTAACATAAACAAGTAGTAAAAGTTGTGAAATTAAATTGGTCAAGAAGAAGAATCATATACATCACTACCAGATTAAAGAAGAAGAATCAACTCGAAAGAGTCATGGAATCGGTTGTACTTTGGCTTCATGTATAGCAGCTGAACTAGCAAAAGGTTCACAGATGTTTCCGGCTTTCAGGGTAATTAATTTTATTTTATCTAAAATAAGGGCTTAAGCAGAAGCTAGTGATGTCTAGGTCAATCGAAGATTACTGGACAGCCATCATGTTTGAACTCGCATTTTAAGAACAGGCACAAAGTGGCAGTTTAGTGTGTACGAGATAACATTCCATAACTAATCGTATTGCTATCCAGAGTCTGATTTTTTCAGCAAAATTAGTTAAATGTACTCTTGCTTTCAAGCAAGTGAGGTGTGTGTATATTCCAATTTCTAGCAGATAGAATTCATTACTGCTTGGATGGCTTGGATACATGTTCTGGATACGTTGACAGTTACAAAAACATAAATGAAGAATAAACAGAGGACGATGATTATTGACATACTACTCTCCAAAATTTCAAAATCACCACAAAACACTTCTTTCATACAATTTATCAAACATCTTATGTTGCCTCCATAACTCAATTTCATACAAAAAAACACCTTATAAATTTTGATTTTGAGATGTTCCAACAAATCAAAGAGCCTATTTTCTACAATTAACACAAACAAAATTCTTAATTTCAAATAGATATAAACAAAGAAGGAGATCGAAGATACATACCCATGCTTGTAAATTAAATGGCGGGAGAGAAAAAGGAAACCAGCGGAAGAGGAAACAAAACAGCGGGAGATGATGTGGAACCTCTGTTACAGATCTGCAAGGCTTCACCAAATTTGGCCAAGCAAAAGTGGGTGGCTATAATTTAACCTAAGGGGAGTTCTCGGTTGGAGTTATTATTTTTGGGGAGATTGGCTATAAACCCTCCTGTTTAGATGCCAGCTGTAGATTTTAGCTAAGGGTGAGAATGGGTTGGAGATGCTCTATAGAAAGAGTAACCTCTGGAAATGCATGATTAATATTAATAAAATATATATGACTTTTGGGGTATAAAAAACTATGTAGGATTGAATATGCATATATTATAAATTCAACTGATTGTATATTTGGATGAGAGGACCGAATATTTTTCATTGTGATGTTTTTAAATAATTGTGAATCTAGGATATGAGAGGAAACTAGTTAATAATATCAAAATTTGATAACTTGTTGCATAGTCAAAAAAATTTCTTCTTCATATAATTATCGTATAAAATCATGGTTCTAAAAATCGGTGATGTAGTCCATAAATCGTCCGATAAATCGGTATACTTGAGAGCACCAATCAGATTTTTTTCTCAAATCGGGGTCAAACTCGGTCGAAATCGGGTCAAGTCGTGTGACATACTTGATTGTTCCTAATCAATTTGATAACTAATTTTCTTCCTCAATCTGCAAAATCATGTTTTACCTCTCTCTCATCTGAATATAAGGCGTGCGTATTTTTTATTTACATCGGATTGGTGAGTATACAAATGAATGTTTGGTATAAGATGACTTGTAATTATGGATAATATAGAAGGAGCAATGGTTGTGAATTATAGAATTAGAAGTACGAATATGAAAACAATGATCAGTTGGGGAGGAAGAAGATAGATAATAACACTGTGTTCCAGAAACTTTTTCCGAAAAGAAAAGAAAAGAAAGTGGTGGATTTATTTTCTTTAGCTTGTTCCCGAAAGATTTTTTAGGAGAGAAAAAAATTGATTTTTGAAGATTTGGGAAGAAAATCTTTATAAATTTATCTCCAAAATCTTCTTTCCATTTTTGGAGTGATTTAGAGAAAAAGGAAAATATTCTAATTTCTATTTTTTTTTTCTCTCATAAATTCGGGAACACAACGTAAAGCTAAAGGAGGAGATGGTATCAGATAAATGAGTATGGTAAAAAAAAAGTGTGGCCCGTGTCAAATTAGTAATCTAAATCTTCTGCACACTTCAAAAAATGATTATTTTGATGAATATATTTATTTGTTTATATTAATAATAATAGTATTAGTCTAATTTAATAAATTTTGAAAATATATATTATTAAAATACTATCGATTAATTTTCGATTTATCATTTCGATAAATTCCCGATTTTTGATAAATCACTACACGGTACCTCAACAGATTTGTTTCGATTTCCGAAATCTACAACCATGTATAAAATACAAATTTATTTTAATTATATATAATATTTCATTATTTTTACTATATGAAAATACAAAGATATATTAAAATTTCAAGATAATTTTTAAGAAATCACAACTTTCTAATTTTTTACCCAAGTCATTTCTTTATTTACATTCACTTGAGATGAGTCAAAACTTTGAAATAAAGTTTAAAATTGAGAAAAAAACAATTAAGAATAAACTGACACAAAATAATTACAAGTACTAAAGTAGTATCAGGTCAAAAAACAATATGACCCTAACAAAAATGTTGGACCGATCCGATCCGTAGTTAAATTAACGGGTATGGATTCTGTTAAAAAAAATCTGATCCGTTAATGATCCGATCCGATAACGAGCGAATATGGATTTAGATTTAGTATGATCGGATCCGATAAGGATCCGATCCGAATATATTATATTTATTTTATATTTTATATATTAATATAATATATATATATAATATATATTAATTATATGTAAAACATATATAATATTTTATATTTTATATAAATAATATTATTTTGAAATTTAAATTTGAATTTGTCAATGTATATGTCATAATTTAATTTAATTTCGTAAAAAAAATTTAAAAAATATTATTTTTTGAATTTAAAAAATGAACAAAATTTTATTTTTAATATATTAAACGGGTCGGACCTCCGATCCGATAACCCGAAATCCGAACGGATCGGGTATGGATCGGCCTAAAAAATATCCGACTCCTGATCCGATCCGATCCGAACCCGAAATTTTTTAACGGATTCGGATATGGATTTAGGGTAATCCGATCCGATTTCGACCCGTTGACAGACATAGCGGTATCATGAATTCCTGATTGAGCAGCGTGAGTTGCAATTTCAAACGAAAATGACAGAAATTGGAAGAAATGCAATTTAAATTGAACAAGGGAATGTTCTCTGGTCGGGCATGCTGTATGAAAGAATGTTGATGTAATAAAGGGATGCTTGTGTGTTTTATAACTTTCCATTCAATGTTCAGGACTAGATACATTCCGTCAGAAATCATATGTGAGATTGTTGAAATGCCCACCAAGTAAGAAGGTTGGAGGTTAGACCCTGTTATTGTTCTGTACTTCCAAGCACTGTAGACAATTCTAAGAAACTTGCAGTAATTAGATGACACGAGCTTCATTTTTAAGCTTGTCAATTAGTTCGTCCACTGAAGAAACGAGAACCCCTGCTTTCCTCTTTGGGGGTTCGGTAACTTCAACAACCTCCAAGTCAGATCTTATTTCCACATTCAGATCCTGTGGAGTAAATTTCTTTATGACCTTGGATTTTGCTTTCATTATGTTGGGGAGTGTTGCATACCTTGGTTGGTTCAGCCTCAAATCAGTACTGTGACACAAATGTACAGATGCAGAAAAGTGTAAACCATCAGTTTATGCATAACACGTGAAAGCAAGCATACAATGAGTTAAAAGTTAAAACACTTCCACACAACTTTGGTGGTGCTTGTTTCAACAATGCAGCCACATGTATTTTAGCACTTTTAAAGCTAATGGAACAAAGATGAGTGCCAATGTAAACAAGAGGACCAGTAATTACGTGAGTACTGCCGGTAAGTCTATTGACACAGTCTCAATGCCACCATCCACCTCTCTGTCTACTGTTGCTACATGTTTCTCCTTGTCTAGCACAACCTAATAACAAGAATCAGTCAACTATATCAATATACAAATCGGCTCCTACTTTGTAGAAATATCGAAATAACAATAATGATTAATACTCCATATATGTATTAAGATAAAATTATCTAATGAAATTACGTAGTCACATCAGCTGCCAACTTCAAAACCCCATTGATCTCTCGATATACAATATAAACAAATCTTAAGCATATTAGATGGGCTAGATTAGCAGAAGTGCAAAACAGAAAACAATGGCATGCATTTGAAATTACTGGAGGTCATCATTCACCGAACGTAGGAGAGCAAAATGAGTATCTCTGAATATAAATCAAAACCCCGACTGCAATTATCCCTAGCATCTTAGCCTAGTGGTTTCAACCTTCATGGGGGTAGGGTGTGCGGGTATCTGAATTTTTTAATGACAAGCCTCCCTACAAATTAAAGATTTTTGACCCTCAACAAAACTTATCCTATCTTCTAACATTAAATAAATTAGAGCTTCTTTACAAGTAGAAAAGACTGGATCTGTTTGATGTTTGCAACTGTAACTATTGACTTGCTCTTAAAAGAAAAAACATTTTACCGGAATATAAGAATGACAATAGGAAAACAAACTTGTGTAAAGAAAAACTAACCTCTCAGTTTGCATGATTAGTAATAATAAAATATACATGACTTGTAAAAATTTATCTAGGACCTGTATATTTGCACCATGTTGAATTGAATTTATATTCAAAGGAAACGACTCATTGTTTTTAATTTTATTGCATATTTAAGATATGAGAGGAAACTAGCCGGTCATGTTAGGATCACATAAAATTGTTGCATCGACTATCAGGTCAACTCCCATTCCTCTATAAAATATTTATGTAAATATAAGTAATTCTAAAATATGTATTACTTCACTCAGTGTTGTTAAAGGCGCAATTAATGGCGCTTTGTGCTTAGGTGCAAGGTGTGCGATTTAGCACCTCAAATTTGGGTCTTGTGCTTTTTTATAATTTGCGCCTTAAACAACACTATTAATTTCAACATAAAACAAAATCTAAAATTTTAAGATTTACTGTAAGAACATACAAATTCGGAAATTACTATATTGAATTTAATACAAAGAAATTAAATTAAGAAATTGTTAAACATATATTCGGATTTGGATTACTATCACGTCATGATCTATAGTCACTTCAGATGAGACAAAATTTTGAAATAAATTTTGGAATTGAGGAAAAAAATTAAGTAACAAATGTAGACAATGAATAATTACCAAATAAAGACATCAATCAGGGGACGTTTGCACTTTGCATGTCCCGATTTTTAGTAGGGCAAGTTGCAAATTCAAATGAAAATGAAAACAAAACATTGTGCAACTTTACTAGATAAGGGTGAGACACAACAACAATAGTACACCAACGATTATGAGCCTCGATATATTTAGCTGAATAAAAAGTTTATGCCTCCTTGTATTCGTATGATTAATCTTTGTAATCTCGCCTAACTTATGTGCGTAAATACTTAAGAGTTCTCAAACCCATGTATGTATTTAATTTCTCTAGTTTAATATTTGTGTTTTGTATTTGTTCTATAGTTATGGACCTATCCGCGACCTAATACCGCAATATAACAGGCTCATGATTATCTCTGAATTTAGATTAAAACAGTGACTGCAATTATCCCTAACATCTTAGCCTAGAGAATACCTCTCTTCTCTGGGTAACAAGAGGTTGAGGGTTCTAACTGTTAGAATATATCTCTATCTGTTTTCTGCATATTCTTGCAATGACAAACTCTACCACTTCTTCTGATACACCATCACAGCCTCTTACTCCACCATCTTCTTCCCTACACCCTGTACACCCTGCCCAGACAGTCAGCAACATCCGAAACCTAATTCCCCTCACTCTCGACCCACAGCAGGTTCAATACCACTCTTGGGCAGAACTTTTTCAGGTGGCTGCTCGTGCTCACTGCGTCATGGATCATATTGACGGTACTACTCCTTATCCTACCCTCAATAAAGCCAAGTGGGATCAAATTGATGCAGTTGTTCTATCATGGATTTATGGGACTATTACACAGGATCTTCTTCTCACGATCCTCAAACCTGGTTCAACGGCTCGTGAAGCATTGCTCCGCCTCAAGAATCTTTTTCATGACAACAAAAGTGCTCGTGCTGCAGATTTGGAAAACCAGTTTAATCATGCTCAGTCAGAGAATTTCACGTCTGTTGCATCTTATTGTCAGCATCTTAAGATGCTATCTGATCAACTCTCGGATGTGGATCAATCAGTAAGTGACCAACGACTAGTGATTCAATTAATTAATGGTTTATCTCGTGATTATGATACAGTTGGCACAATCATTAGCAACACCAGTCATCTCCCTTCCTTTGATACAGCACGTAGTATGCTTCTCCGAGAGGAGACGCGTCGTGGTCGACATTCTGACAATCAGGTCTTAGGTGTTCATCAGGCGTTGGTTGCTCCAATAACACCACCTGTTCCAAACCCTCCCATCATCTCCTCCAATAATCAGCGAGGGGGTAATAACAATATCAATCGGAACCGGGAAAAGAATAAGGGCTCACGTAACAATAATCGTGGCCAGCCTCGTAACATGGCACCTCGGCAGCCTCGTAACATGGCACCTCAGCAGCCTCGCAACATGGCACCTCAGTTTGCACAATGGCCAGCACCTGGACAGTGGCCTGCACCCTCAATCTGGGGTGCACCATGGGCGATGCCACCTTGCCCTTACCCCACCAGTGGTCCGGCGTATCAGCGCTCTCCCTCTCCTGGCATTCTTGGTTCCTCACCGCGACCTCAAGCTCTCAATACCACTACATCAGATGGTACCACAAGGCAGTTTACAGATTTACCACATGCTTTTTCTGCCATGACCATGCAACCACCTGATGAATCATGGTATATGGACACAGGTGCTTCTCACATGGCTGGCTGCTAACCCAGGCACTTTCCAGGATCATATATTATTATATTCTAACACTAACCTTACTGGGGGTGGGTGTGCAGGTATCTGTAACTAACAAACTTGAACCTAATACTATAATTAAAAAACCAAGGACTACGTGCCCCAGATTAAAGAAGCACAACTTGAAAGTTTAACTCCAAAGATATATTGGAGGAATGGAGATCACCAAAATTGGGTTGAAATGAAATTAGGACAGGATTAGTGGCGTCGCGACGAGGAGTAGGTATTCTGAAACAAAGACCTGTTATTGAAGAACTGTAAAAGCATTAGCTGATAGTCAATCGGGTGAAGAACATGCTTATTAGCAAATAATGAGGGATCTGGAATACTTGGGACACATCACAAAATACGGAGTCAAAATAGACCGCACCATAAGAAATTTGACTGGGAGAGCAACATTCAAGTCACCGACTGGAGGTACAGAATTTACATGGAACTACCAACTACCTTACCACCAAAAATTGAAATATCTGAGTCCCAGTAATAGCTTTTTTGTATCAAGTGAAAGTTAGACTTCAGATTCTCAAGTGCTTATACTCATCGTTAGAAGAACCAAGTTTACATCGCACGATGCCGGTTATTACAATCTAATGGAAAGTTTCTAGATAATTGTAGACTTGTAGTGCGAACAGATAAATAGTACAGTACAGCCTGCAAAGGGGAGCCCAGAAAAATCTGGGATGCTATTATAGCAAAAAAGCATACACTTTGACCTTCCAGTTTAATGCACTATGAATTATATTACATAGCAAAGAACGTGTGAACTGCCTCAAAAGTATTGGAAAGCATTGACTTATTTATCAAGGCTTACGAAGAAACCAGAGTAGAATATAATTCTTTGGATTTCACAAAAAAGATAAGTGTTAATTTGTTTCTATTTGACAGATGACTGATGAAGGATTTATGAGTAGCTGATAGAAAAGAAGATGAATGAGTAGAAGGTACAAGTAACATGTTGACAGAACAAGCAGAGCTAATAAAGGATTTTAATTTTTACGGGTAAATAGGTCGTATAAAGTTTCATCTTGAAACCCTTGAAAAGGATATAAGAGCAACTCCAATGCAACACTATAACATCAAAATGGTGTAACTTTTGGTGTAAAACTCACTCCAATGCAACACTATAATAGTGTAGAAATTACACCAAATGAATAGCGTGACACCAAATTTGGTGTCAAAAGTACATTTGGTGTAATTTTTACACCAATTTGGCGTATTTCATATTGCCTATTATACCCTCGTACTAGTTAACAAAAACAAATGTATTCCCTTCATACCCTATTTATATTCTATTATATGCCAAACAAGATACTTACTTTGAAAAAGTAAAAGACAACATGTCCTCTTTTAGACTTTTAGTGTAAGATATAGTGTAGATGGATTGGAGTTGTTTTTTTGGATGGTGTTATTTTAACACTAAAATAGTGTAAAAGTTACACCATTTTAGTGTTATGCATTGGAGATGATCTAAAGACCAAACTTGCAGCAACGATTGGAAATAAAAAAAAATCATAGTTCAAGATAATTTGGAAATCAATACTATAATGGAACATGAAAGAACTCGGATTGTAAGAATTCAAAATCGAGACTGAAGCACTTAAACAGTATCTAACAAGCGCATTTTTATGTTTTTAGCAAATCCTGGAGCATCGGCACAAATTTTCAGGTGGAGGCTATGTATTAATCAATAGTATTAGGTCCAAGTGGAGTTGTAGTGTTGTAAATACAGACTCATAGGTTTATTATGTAAACAAAGTCTAAGATTAACATGGGAAACCTATCATCGAGATTTTTCCTTAGAGATTTGCCTCTACATGGGCTGTTTGACAAGGTCTAATACTTGGTCAACATGTCGAAGGAATTTATGCCTTTCTACACAACTCCTGGAAGTGAGGATTATATTATTTCTGATGTATTCAACAAACAACAAGTAGCACAAACAAATGTCAAAAACAATATAGGGCTAGACAAGAGTGGCCATTTCAAGAAAACAAAAATCTTACTACAATAATAGTACTACATATTAAAACCACACTAAGCTTGATAAACTGCACAATTAAAACTGCTTACATCTCAGAGTTGTGCTTAGTGGAACTAACCTTCGAAGCAAAGGTCCCTTGTGGCCAATTTAAAAGCCCTGCTACCATTTGACCCGTCTGATTGCAATCATCGTCAATTGCCTGCGCAAAAAGTTCTGGATATTAGACACCAACCATTACCCTACTAAACCAAAAGGCCATTTATCAAACCTCTACAGAATCATAAAACAACAATCAACCAATCAATTTAACAACCATAATCAGATCAAGCGAAGATCCCATATACCGAAGAAACCCCAATTTATCAAAACACAAGACATATCTATATCAACACACACACACAGACACACATAACAAGAACACACAAACTCATTTCAGCACTCAACAAAATAAAAATCCAACCCAAACCCAATTCAAAAAATACAATCTTTACACCAAAACAACAAACAAACCTGTTTTCCAAGAATCAAAAGCCCAGGTTTCTCAACATCAACCAAAGCTTTCAAAAGCTTAGCAACAGACAATGGATAAAGCATCTCTTTAGTATCAACATGAATGGCTCTATCAGCACCCATAGCAAGACTTGTCCTAAGAGTATCAACACACTGAGTGGGCCCCATACTAACACTAACAACCTCAGACGCAAAACCGGATTCTTTAATCTTAAGAGCTTCTTCTAAAGCAATTTCACAAAATGGGTTCATGGACATCTTAACGTTGTTGGTTTCTACACCTGTCTTGTCTGATTTTACACGAATCTTTACTGCATAATCAACCACCCTTTTGATTGCAACCATGATCTTCATTTTTTTTTTTGAAACTATGAAGAATCTGTAGCTAATTATTATGTATTATCAAAATCAGGGGTCTAGAATTGTAATACCGGAGTACATGCGCATAGAGCTGACAATTTGATACACCGATATGTGAAAAAGATACGACCACGACACGGATAATTATTGTTTGGGTGTAAAAATTTGGTACACGAACAAGAAAAAACACGAATATAATTAGTGTCGGGTTTGGATTTTCACAATAGGTACACGACACGGAACGAAAATACATGAATTAATGAAGTAAATAAATAATTTTAATATATATATATATTATTTATAGTATTGCATATTTAGAAAATATATAAGCAATTACATATAAATAATAAATAAAAGTTTCATGACTAATTGGCAGTAAGTTATACATTTATATATAAGAAGTATACATTTATATTTATAAGTTATTGATATGGGTTAAAAATAACCCTATAGACATAATTAATATTACATTAATTAAACTTAGATGGTCCATAAATAAAACTCATTAATAAGGTCCGAAACTCTAATGAAATATTAATTTCGTAATTAATATTTGGGCTAGAAGTACGACCTGTATTAGGAGACGTCCAATATAGGCTTGTTCTAATACAAGTGGGCTTGTTTCAATACAAGTCCGTTATGATATGGAAACAACTCCTACAAGGAAGGATCTAGAATTTATCCTTATCCACTGTCAAGGATAAGACTTATCCTTCAAGAAAGTCAATACTTATCCACCGTCAAGGATAAGACTTATCCTTTAAGAAAGTCAATACTTATCCACGGTCAAGAATAAGACTTATCCTTCAAAGAAATCAATACTTATCCATTAGGCTTTTAAACGCCTATATAAAGGGTCTGACCCCTCATCTCAGAACTACGTTTTGGATACAGCTCCATACGTCATCTACTACGTTTTGGACACAGCTCCATACGTCACGTTTTGGACACAGCTCCATACGTCACGTTTGGACACAGCTCCATACGTCATCTACTACGTTTTGGACACAGCTCCATACGTCATCTACTACGTTTTGGACACAGCTCCATACGTCATCTACTACGTTTTAGACACAGCTTCATACGTCATCTACTACGTTTTGGACACAGCTCCATACGTCATCTACAACATTTTAGGCTTCATCCTCGAATAAGGACATACAAGTCACTACGTCCTTGGTGTGCCCATGCCGCCATAGCCCCGAGGGCAACACCAGGAACTACGTTTTTGGCTTGATTCTCAATTACGAATTGAGATACGTAGGCATCTTGTGAGGACCGATTTAGTCACGAAACACGAGAACAGTCATTAAAGCTCGAAGCTCTCTTAAACCTTAGCAATCAATTTACAAGTACACTTTTTAATCTATAACAGTTATATTTACAAATTTTTGTAAAATTTTATGTAATACATATTTAATACACATTTCATAAAAATTTACATAATTAAAATAGTTTTATAATATATAAATTTTAATTAAATTAAATTTATATTTTTGTTTAATGTACACGAATACGACACGTAAAGTACACGACACGTTTTGAATTGGATATGTGTTTCAAATTTAGTACACGAATCCAAAACGGGTCGGATATGGGTTTTACATTCAAGTACACAAAAACACGAAAATACATGACACGAAAGTACACGACACGGTCCATTGCCAGGTCTACATGTGGATATTAATAAAAGTATGCGCAACTTAAATCGATTGTTGCAAGCCCTAATTTTTTATAGGCTTACTGGTCATTTGTTAAATCTTAACAAATTTTTCAGAATGATTGAAATTCTGAACAATTAATAATATGAATGCTAAACAAATAACGTCGTTTGTTATTTTTATACAAAATATATCTGAACAAAAATAACTACTAACAATTTTTGAACTTCATGTTATTAAATTCATTTAATTTCTCTGAATAAACTATTATTATTTATTTTAATCATGCATATGATCTAATTTAGTATGTTTGTTTATTATTAATATCACATTGTAATATTCATTTATTTTATTTTGCTTATCTCACAATTATTAAGCTCATCCACTGTACTCACAATTATTAAGATCATCCACTATACTCACAGCTGGATGTATGGCCTATACTACCACCGCCACAAGAAAGTGATTTCGAATTTTTCAGATCTAAAGCACTATTTTTTTTGTTCTCTTCTTGGTCTCCAAAGATGAAAGAGGTGCTCCTTCTCCGTTTAATTTGAAAAGCTCATAAATCGATGTATGAAATGAGTCCGATTTATTGATCATTATCTTCTTCTTTTGCAGTTGAACTATGATCATCTTAAGCTTGATAACTTCTTCTCTTTAAGATCGGATCTTGGTAATTACTCTTTACTCTCCTATTCCTTTGTATTATGTGTTCACCATCTGATTCATATTATACATTTTTCTTCATTTTTTTCCTTTAGCCACAAACAGGAAAAAATTCAGAAAGCTAAAAGACTTCAACAAAGAAAATGATTGTGTAATTAATGGTTTGCCCAGTATGTCTTCTGGTAGAGGAAGTAAGTATTCAGTGACAAACAAAGTGGAAGTAAGTTTTCTGTCATAGTACTTTATGTTTTTGATATTTTGTTTATCTTTTTATCCTTTTGGTTTCAGATGTTGATTCTTCTCAGTTGGGTACCACACCATTAATTACACCAACAGTAGTCACTGAAAAATCTGGGAATGTTCCTTTAACTAAAAAACTGAACAACCAATTGAATGCTAAACAAGGTCAATTATATCATGCTATGTTTTTTATAATACTGAAGAATAATTACATGTTCAAGAATTATGAGTACTTTTAATTTTTGTAATTGCAGGTGTATTTTTTCATAGGTCAGCAATAATGTCTACAACAAATAATGACGGTAGGTCCAATTTTATGCAAACACCACATAGCACATTCGACCATGTGGAACAAAGCTCTGATAGTATACCATTTTCTGACATTACAAACCAAAGTACTGGCCAATTATCTACCCGAAAGACAAGCAACCAACCTCAAAATAGTAGAAAAGGTAATTGTAGTACGATAGGTGTGGTTTATAAACTTGGATATCATTCGTGTACATTCCCAGAAGATGTATATCATAATTGATTTAATATTATTTGTACTCACATCTACAATTTTCAAGACACCCGTAATTTTATTTAGTAAATGCATGTGTATTTTTTAATAGCTCGCCAATAATCCCTTTGCAAAATAATGTTGAGAGGTCTAAATTACAAAATACACAACATAACACATTCGGCAATGTGGATCAAAGTGTTAATAGAATACCATTGTCCAACATTACAAACCAGAGTAGGACTACTACCCAAGTGGCAAGTATCTTCAACAAAGACAACCAAGACATTCAATCAACCTAAAAAAGCTGAAAAAGGTAAACCTGGTTCAAAAACCGATCAATTGTTAACTACTACTGACAACAACACACAACCGAGCAAATCAGGCTATGTGGATGGAAGTGGTGAAAGAATTCCACTTTCCAACATTACAAACCAAAACAATGCCCAAGTTTTTAGCAGAGAAAGATGCAAGCTAGCTGAAAACCCTCGAAAAGGTGATTTTATAATGTCATTTCTATACATTTCCATAGACGCGTGTCCTAATATTTTTTCCAATAATGAAAACAATCGAAAATTTAATTTGTTTTTTTGTTTTTTGTATTTAGGTGTACCTTCGAAAATGCATAGACGAATTACCCCGGCAATGGTCTCAATCAGTACAGAGCTTTCAGTTGAAGATAACTTAATTCATAATGACTATGACAGTGCAGGTTTGAGATACAGTTTTAGATTTAAATTTGTATTTTCCTAGGGATTGTCTTAATATATTGTTAAAATATAGAATTATCAACAATATCTGAAATGCAAGCTGATGAAGGAGATATGATTTGGGATGATGGTAATGTATATATGTCTGTTATTGTACACTCAAACACTGCCTTTAACTTCAAGAATTTAAGTTTTATTTTACTATGTTATACACAGAATATGATTTCGTTGAAGGTGAACAATTAGATGCTGAAGAGAATGAAACAGAACACAATGCAGGTAATTTTGGAACATAAATAACATATTATAGTGAAGGTGCAAATCTTATATCTTAAAATGTACGAATAATAATATCTTACTTGCAGTTCCAAAAGGCTATGCATCTTTAGGTCCACCGACAGAATGTTGTTCTAAATGTCATGCAATAATGTGGAAGGAGGAGAGAGTAAATAAAAATGTTAAAAATGGTGACCCCAAATTTAGTATATGTTGTGCTCAAGGTCAGATTAAGCTTCCTCGTACTCCGCCAACTCCTTCATACTTGCAGACTTTATATAGTGATCCTAAAAAGAGTAATTCTTTCAAACGATCCATTCGTTTATATAATGCTATACTTGCCTTCACTTCAATGGGTGGTAAGGTTGATTACTCCATCAACAATAGTAAAGCTCCTTATGTGTATCGTTTGAATAGTCAGAATCACCATGTTTTTGGATCGCTTATACCCAACAAAGGAGATGATCCTAAGTTCTGCCAGCTTTACATTTATGACACTGAGCATGAGGTTGAAAACAGAATGAAGTGGATCAAAGTTGATGATGGTGAAGCTGTTGACACTGAAATTGTTGAAGGTTTAGTTAAAATGTTGGATGAGACCAATCAATTGGTCAAAAAATTTTGATATGCACGGGACCGTTTTAAAGAGCAGCCTATAAGAGATTTGAAAATAAAATTAAAAGTTTGTCGTTCGGAGATTGGTCGGAAGAATATCATAGGTCCCTCAAATGAAGTTGCTCCTGTGATGGTTGGTGATATTGAAACAACTATTGGTGAGAGGGACATCATTATTGAGAAGACAAACAAAGATCCTGAATGTAAAGATCTTGAACGTGTCTGCAGTGTTCATCCATCTCTTATGGCACTGCAATATCCTCTTTTATTTCCACTTGGTGAAGATGGCTACCACGATGAAATTCCTTATGTTGATTCAAAAAAGCAGTCTAAGAAGAAGCGGAAAAGAATAACAATGAAAGAATATTACTCCTACAAGTTGCAGGTTAGGAAAGATGAAGGTACATTTTTTTATAATGAACATTGTTATATGTATAGTTTGTTCAATTTTTACTATTTATTATTTCTGATATGGGTTTTTATCCTACCTAGGTCTTTATGTTCGTTTAGCCGGTCGTTTGTACCAACAATATGTAGTTGATGCCTTCTCATGTATTGAGCAAGCACGTTTGTGGTGGCTGCGCACTCATCAAACAGAGCTACGAAGCGATTTGTATAGCACTGTTGCTAAGAAATATGTGAGCGGTGAAAGCGAGACCTCCAATGTTGGAAAAGGTTTTATACTCCCTGTAAATTTTTTGGGTTCTCAGCGTTACATGCAACAGAATTTTCAGGACGCTCTTGCTGTTTGCCGAGCAGTTGGACATCCCGACATTTTCCTAACTATGACATGCAATCCCCTCTGGGATGAAATCTTGCAAATGATGAAAGTTGTTCCTGGATGCTCGCCTCAAGACTCTCCTGATATAGTAGCCCGTGTTTTCCATTTAAAGCTTGAACAATTACTAGATGATATAAAAAAGAAATATTACTTTGGGACTTGCCTTGGAGGTAAAATGACAGTCCTCAGTTTAAATGCAAAATTTTTGTAAATTAATTATTTATGGAATTTGTTTGGTTGCAGTCATGTACATTGTTGAATTTCAGAAACGAGGTCTACCTCACGTGCATATTTTAATATGGCTGGATTCAGAATTAAAAAAAAAACTCACTTCCAATATTGACAAATATGTATCAGCAGAGATTCCTGATCCCGTTACTGATCTTGTTGGCTATGCAGCTGTGAAATCATTAATGATTCGTGGACCATGCGGTTTACAAAATACCAAATCTCCTTGCATGGACAAATTTAAATGCACAAAACATTTTGTAATAACCCCAAATTTTGTACTTATTTAAAAACCACTGATGAATAGTAATTTTTGTCGTTTAAAAAAATTTCAGACCACCCTATATACGGGTCGGTATAATGAACTTTCGAAGTCGTATTAGTGATCTACTATGTAAATGAGTGAATGCAGAAGCTGTCAGAATCAGAAGAATAGCATTTTCTGTTTTCTCCGAAATTTCACCTATTACTCATGGATTAATCATTATTTAAATATATTGAAGGATTTTATATTATCAATTCCATGGATATGGATTTAGTAAAGGTATTAAGATATCAAGAACGTTTGCATTAAACTACTTCGATAGAACACTTAAGAAAATCCTGCGAACGTTCAATGAGATTAAGCATTAACCGAACAACGTGACACTTATTGAATTAAACATAAGCATGTAACAATTAAAATTTTAAAACACAAATCCTTATGACGTTATTAGTTATATACCTCTGTCGACTGTCTGGTACGCACCCAGGATCTCAAGAAGAGATGGCTCTCAGTGAAACCTGAGCCGTCTAAATCAAGGGTTTCAACCCGATCGATGGCAATGAGAATGAGATTCTAATACAATTTTGCATTAAAATAAAACCCATGATCGACAAGTCACCTTTATATCACTTGAATGGTAAATTAAACTCTCATAATGGGAGCAAAGTATATATAGTTCATAACATCATAATTAGTAGACTTCTGCTAATAGCTTTTTGAAATGAGTGAAAATATGACTGAATGATCTCTTGAAAAGGAAGACACCCTGCGCCAGTTACGTTGACGTTGTGTATTCATTAAAACAGACATCTTCAAGTTCTGAGATCATATATCGGATATCAGGACATATATGTTTATCTAAAGAAAGAGTCAATTAGACCACACCAAAATTGTTCGAAGATCAGAGCATGAACAATCTAAAAACAATTAGCATCATGGAATTTGATTTACCTATCCAAGCTACCTTTTCTATACACTAAAACTATTCTTCAGATTTGCTTAACTGAAACAGCAGCAAGGAACTAGTAAGACACATCGAAAAGATAACATCTCGAACCATACTAATAAAAGTATGTGTATGTAATGTGATGGTCTTACATCTTGTGGCCAAATCTTATGTGATTCGATTCTTGCCACATGAAATAAACTGACGAAAACAAAATTATACCATAAGCAACATTATAATGTGTCTACTCTGTCCATCGTCTGGCTTCCCACAAAATTTCTCTTCTAAAAGGCAGTCAGGCTGATGAGACCAACAAAATCTAATCATCATATTAATAACACTCTGGACATAACTGAAATAAAGATGCTGGAAAAAGAATTAAGAACAACATGGCTCTGTTGCCATAGCACACAACACAAATTCCATATTTAAGCCCTACTTATTTATTGATAAACTAGATGATAACCCGTGCGAAGCACCGACCTAGTTAATTTATAGAATTTTTTTAATTATTTATATAATATAAATCTATAACCTTTATTAATAATCGAAATCCCTTTTTAACGGTATTTTATTAAAATTGCACATATTTTAGCTTGATCAAACATGAAACTAAGTATTATACTCAAAATATATTCGGGAGAGTTGGGAAGAAAATGACACCTAAAGTTTTTAGGGTGGGTAGATGCTTCATACAAAGGTAGATTAAGATAACCAATTTAGGGGTATAAAATTGATATGAGTTAAAAATAATCCTAAAGACATAATTAATATTGCATTAATTAAACCTAGCTGGTCCATAAATAAGGCTCATTAATAAGGCCTGAAACTCTAATTAAATATTAATTTCGTAATTAATATTTGGGCTAGAAGTACAACTTGTATTAGGAGACGTCCAATATAGGCTTATTCTAATACAAGTGGGCTTATTTCAATACAAGTCCATTATGATATGGAAATAACTCCTACAAGGAAGGATCTAGAATTTATCCTTATCTACCATCAAGGATAAGACTTATCCTTTAAGAAAGTCAATACTTATCCACCGTCAAGGATAAGACTTATCCTTCAAAGAAATCAATACTTATCCATTAGGCTTTTAAACGCTTATATAAAGGGTCTGACCCCTCATCTCAGAACTACGTTTTGGACACAGCTCCATACGTCATCTACAACGTTTTAGACTTCATCCTCGAATAAGGACATACAAGTCACTACGTCCTTGGTGTGCCCCTGCCGCCACAGCCCCGAGGGCAACACCAAGAACTACGTTTTATTGTCTTGATTCTCTAAACACTAGAGATACGTAGGCATCTTGTTAGGACCGAGTTAGTCCCCGACAACAAGAGCAGCCATTAAAGCTCGAAACTCTCTAACCCTAGCATTGAATTCAAAGATACAATTTTTATTCCATAACATTTGGCGCCGTCTGTGGGAAGACAACATCAACCATGACAAACACACGAAGAACGACTCGAGAAACTCAGACTTCTGAAGGACTTCCTCTCACCTCTGAAACGGAGACTCATGGAAGCAAACCATCGCCAACCACTGGCACTCAATGGACGAATATCCCCCGCACCACTACTCAAGGACCAGAGATCCCAATCTCAGTTGAAGGGATGAATCACATGCAGATGGTGGTTCATGGAACCAACCCCCAAACTCAAGAGATGACTCATCATCAACCAATCACACCCTCTCAAGTGATTTTGAATGCGCCCTGAGGCCTCCAACTTCATACTACTGATCTTCCCCAATACACAAATCAAACTTTGGGTATGCCACCTTATGGAATGCCTCCACGGCCCCCATTGGGAGTAATGGTCACAATCCACTGTATCACAAATCATATGTGTCTCCTTATGTTCGAGGCTTGGAGCCCATTAATCAACAAACTCAGACTCAGAAAGTCCCTCTGATTCAAGACTTTTCTGGTCCATATACCGAAGATGAAGATTACTCATCTGATGATGAAAGGGACGTTCCCTCAAGGAGAAGACGTCCTACCTAAACAAATCGGGAACCCCAAACTACTAAAGACAAGATTACAACATATGAAGCTGAGGCTGCAAGGCTTAAGAAGGTATTAGCAGAGGAAGAGGCAGTTAGAGCCAAAGGCAAATCAACAGAGAGGGTTCATGTAATTAACTTAGATCCTACACCGAGAACGCCAAGGAGGGCTGAAGCCCCAAAGGGTGATCTCACTGAGTTGTTGCCCTTAGGAAATCCAGATGATCCTACACCCCCTTTTACTCAGGATATCATGAAAATTCATATGTCCAGAAAGTTCAAGATGTCAACCATTAAGGCCTACGACGGAACAGGAGACCCTGCTAATCATGTGAGAACCTTCTCTAACGCACTATTGTTGCAACCTACCAATGATGCAGTCAAGTGCAGAGCATTTCCACAAACCCTTGCGGGCATGGCTCAACGTTGGTACAGTCGTCTCCCTCCTAAATCTATTGGGTCTTTTAAAGAGCTGAGCAAGGCGTTTATCAACCAATTTGTTAGTGGAAGGGTGCATGAGAAAAGTTATGCGTCTCTCATGGGAATCCAACAAGGAAGGAATGAAGCCTTGAGAGATTATATAAATCGATTCACTAGGGAGGCTCTGAAAGTCCCGGACTTGGAAGACAAAGTATCTATGATAGCCCTACAACAAGGAACCACTGATGATCACTTCAAGAGGTCCTTGGCAAAGCATCCACCCGAAAGCATGTTGAAGCTCCAAGATAGAGCCGGAAAGTACATTAAGGCTGAAGAAAGCATGAGGAAGTATGAACCCGCTACTGGTGGAAGTGGAAATTCAAAGAAAAGAAAGGAGACCCAGGAATATGATGTTAAGGAAAAATTTCCTAGAACGTCAAAAGATTCTGATTCTCCACCTAGGAAGAACAATTGTGGGCCAAGGTTCACGGAGTATGCAAGATTGAAAACTCCCAGGAGCCAAATTCTGATGGAAATAGCAAAGGAAGAGGATCTCCGATGGCCGAAGCCACTGAGAACTGACTTATCAAAAAGGAATCAGAATCAATTTTTTCGGTTCCAAAAATAATTTGGTCATGACATCGACAATTGTAGACAATTGAAGGACGAAATTGAATTCTTGATCCGAATGGGAAAACTGGATAAGTTCACCAAGGATAAGAATTGAGGAAACTACGAGAAGAAAGACTATGACAGAAAGGATAATGATCAAGATCGTAATCCTAGACCCTGAGTTCCAGTCATCAACATGATATTTAGAGGACCGACTACGGCTGACTCTTCTAGAAATTCATGAAAAGCTTATGCTAGAGAGGTAATGACTGTTGTTGAAGAAGCACCGAAGCGTGCCAAAACTGAAGTTGCCATTAGCTTCAATGATTCTGACCTAGAAGGGGTACAATTTCCTCATGATGACCCATTGGTCTTCACACCTGTGATAGGCAATTCTGAAACCAAGAGAGTTTTGGTTGACAATGGAGCTTCTGTGAATATCTTATTCCACGATGCTTTCATCAAGATAGGATATACTGACTCATAGTTGACACCCTCAAACATGCCTATCTACAGATTCAATGGAGTCGAATCAAAGATAGAAGGCACAATCCAGCTCCCCGTGATTATAGGACAAGGCTCGAAGACAACGACTCAAATGCTGAAGTTCTTGGTTATAAAGGCAACCTCTACTTATAACGCAATCCTTGGAAGGACTGGCCTTCATACTTTTAAGGTTGTTGCCTCAACATACCACTTGAAAATAAAGTTTACTACAAGGAACGGGGTTGGTGAAGAGCGAGGAGATCAGAAAACGGCTAACAGTTGTTATATAGCCGCACTATGACCTGATGGAGTCGGGGGGCAGGTTCTCCCAATTGAGGACATGGATTCAAGGGATGATGAAGATAGAAGGGGAAAGCCAACTGAGGATTTGATCCCTATCCCCTTAGTTCCAGGAGAACTAGATAAAGTCACTTACATTGGAGAACTGTTGCCTGAACCCTGGAAGGGCAAGATTATATCTTTCCTCCAAGAGAATGAAGATGTTTTTGCTTGGACAGCAGCTGATATGCCAGGGATTGATCCCCAATTTATAACTCACAAGTTGAACGTAGATCCCGAAAGGAATACGGTGAAGCAAAAGAAGAGGAACTTTGCTCCAGAAAGGCAAGAGGCCATAAATCAAGAGGTAGATAAGCTCTTGGAAGCATGATTCATTGAAGAGATTCAATTCCCTGAATGGTTGGCTAACCCAGTAATGGTCAAGAAAGCCAATGGAAAGTGAAGAATGTGCGTAGACTTTACGGACTTGAACGATGCATGTCCTAAGGACTATTTTCCCCTACCAAGGATCGACACTTTAATAGATGCCACTGCAGGGCACGAAATGCTAGGCTTCATGGATGGCTTTAGCGGATACAACCAAATCAAGATGCATAAGGATGACATTCGCAAGGTATCATTCATTACTAATTTTGGTGTTTACTACTACTTAGTTATGGCCTTTGGACTCAAGAATGCAGGTGCCACATACCAAAGGTTAGTGAACAAAATTTTCAAACATCACATTGGCAAGACCATGGAGGTTTACGTGGATGACATGTTAGTCAAAAGCCTCGATAAGGCCGATCACATAGAGCACCTTCGAGAGGCATTTGAAGTGTTGAGACACCATAAAATGATATTGAATCCTGCCCAGTGCGCCTTTGGCGTAGGGTCAGGCAAGTTTTTGGGTCTGATGGTCTCTAAACGAGGAATTGAAGCCAACCCCGACAAAATTAAAGCAATTATAGATATGGAACCACCGCACTCTGTTAAAGATGTTCAGAAACTCACTGGGAGAGTGGCAGCATTGGGAAGGTTCATCTCCAAGTTAAGGGAAAAGTGTCTACCCTTCTTCAAAGCATTGAAGAACATGAAAAATTTTGAGTGAACAGCAGAAAGCCAAGAAGCCTTTGAGGCCTTGAAAAAATACATGACTGAAGCACCATTGTTGGCAAAACCAAAACCTGGTAAAACGCTCTATCTATACTTGGCAGTTTCAAACACCGTCTTGGGAGCTATTTTGGTGAAGGAAAAATCAAAGGTTCAAAAACCCATCTACTATGTGAGCAAAATTTTGCACGGAACAGAAGTAAACTACTCTCTGATAGAAAAGTTTACTTTAGCCTTGAACATGGCCTTAAGAAAATTACGCTCGTACTTTCAGGCGCATAAGATAGAAGTCTTGACTGGCCAACCATTAAGAAACATCCTGCATAGTCCTAAGCTCAGCGGAAGACTGATCAAATGGGCGATTGAGTTGGGAGAGTTCGGCATCAAGTATAAACCTCGAACGACCATTAAAGCACATGCACTTGCTGACTTCGTGGTTGAATGTACCATCGATAACCAAGAAGTCGAGGGGAAGGAAGTAGTACCCTTGGAGGGCAAAGAAGTTGAAAAACAAGATGAAGAGATGGTATTTAAGGAATACTGGGTGCTCTATTTTGACGGGGCATCAAAAACAAAATTAAGAGGAGCAGGTTTAGTGCTACAAAGTCCCGATGGATTTCTCATTGAGTATGCACTAAAGTTGGACTTTCTGACAACAAACAATGAAGTTGAGTATGAAGCCCTGGTAGTCGGCTTAGGTTTGGCTGGGGCCTTAAGAGTTAATACTCTCAAAGTCTGCGGCGACTCGAGATTGGTAGTCTCACAAGTAAATAGAAAATTTGAGGCTAAGGATGAAACCATGGCCAAATATCTGAAGCTTGTGAAAGCAATCATGACCCAGTTTGATGAATGCTATATGGAACACATCCCTAGAGAAGAAAACATGAAGCCCGATGACTTGTCTAAATTTGCTTCTTCTGAGATTGAGAACTATGCCGGAAGTGTATACTTCCAAGTCTTGAAGACCCCGAGCATCAATGGAAAACTAATAGCACCTATTGACATAGGTGGCTGTTGGATAGACCCCATTAAGGCTCATCTTGAAACCGGTTGGTTACCAAATAATGCCTTGGAGGCACGAAAGTTGACAGTGAGAGCATTGAGGTACGCCTTGATCGAAGGGATCTTATACAAGAAGTCTTTTGTCATTCCTTACTTGAAGTGTCAACGACCCCAGGAGGCGGAGTTAGCCTTGAAAGAAGTTTATGAGGGAATTTGTGGGCAGCACTTGGGGGGCAGGGCCCTTACTCATAAAATCACCCGTTTAGGCTTCTACTGGCCAGATATGCTTGCTAATGCGAAAAATTATGGCAAGAAGTGCGAACGGTGTCAAAAGCATGCACCTGTGGTTAGGAAACCGCCCGAGATGTTAACATCAGTTAACTCACCAATCCCGTTTGCCATGTGGGGCATGGACATACTTGGGCCATATCCAGTGGCAAGTGCACAAAGGAAGTTCTTGATAGTGGCAATTGACTACTTCACTAAGTGGATTGAGGCTAAACCTCTAGCCAAGATAACCACCAAACAAGTATTACAATTTCTATGAGAAAGTGTAATGTGTCGATATGGAATCCCACGAATCCTGGTCACGGACAATTGGAAGCAGTTTGACAATGAAGATTTCAAAAAGTACTATGCGGAGAACAACATTGAGTTGCGATTCACATCAGTTACTCATCCTCAAGAAAACGGACAAGCCGAGGTGGCCAACCGAATCATCCTAGATGGACTCAAGAAGATAGTTGAACGCTCAAGGAACACTTGGATGGACGAGTTGCTCCCTATACTTTGGGCATATCGTACCACTTTCAAGGTTACTACTGAAGTAACTCCATTCCTGTTAGCCTATTAGACAGGAGCCGTGGTTCCAGTGGAGATTACCCAAACCTCCCCAAGAGTAGGGGCCTTTGAGTCTGGATCGAATGAAGAAGGTATGAGGTTGGCTCTTGATCTAATTGATGAAGTCAAAGATGAGGAAAATGCCAATATCGTGGAACATCATAAGCGAGCATCTTTCTACTACAACCCGAGGGTTAAAGAAAGGTTCTTTCGTCAAGGAGACTTGGTTCTCAGAAAGATTGAAGCATCCGGGGTTGGACAGAAAGGAAAATTAGCCCCTAATTAGGAAGGGCCCTACAAATTCAAGAATTTGTTTGGACGAGGCTCGAATAAGCTAGAAACCCTCGAATGGCATGAGGTGCCAAGGACTTGGCATGCCTCAAACTTAAAAGTTTATTATGTTTAGTGCATCCTAAAAGGATCTGCTAGTAGGATAAGTAGAAATAAGGTTCGATGAAATCATGAGCTTCCTAGAAAGCAGATGAAGGGTTGAGCCCGTTTTGCTTGGTAGAAACATCCTCAAAGCTTTGCCAAGACAAACTACAAATGAATGCAAAGGAAAGCATACAAAATATGCATGTCAACTGCACAAATAGAGTTGAATACAATGAACCCCGAAGGGTGAATGTTGCTAATAAACATACAAAAGAAAGCCTAAGATGCCTATTGTTAATTAGCGAAAATTTCAAGATCAGGAGAAGTTTGATATAATAGACTTGAGAATGAATCACTACGAGTGATCAGTAAGAACTCGTAAGGGTGAAGGGTTGAAACCCCATAAACCTAAGACATTCAGTCCAAACCCCATCATTCGATATGCTCAATGAAAGGCTTGAAGCCAAAACAAGACGGTATAAGACATAAAAGGCTTATGCAAATGTCAAGTTAGCCTCGAATAAGGCAAAATCATCGTAAATGTGTAGGTCGCTCCACACTTTACACCAAGACGATACTCGTGAAACACTATTATATATTAAAATCCCCAAAAAAGGGTAGTAAGTCCCGGGTAAGGGATAAAAAGACCCCAAGTCTCGAAAAAGACCGGTATAACTTCTATGAAATCCTAGTGCATTATCATAGAGGTTGAGGGGCAAATGATATGAGTTAAAAATAACCCTAAAGACATAATTAATATTGCATTAATTAAACCTAGCTGGTCCATAAATAAGGCCCATTAATAAGGCCCGAAACTCTAATTAAATATTAATTTCGTAATTAATATTTGGGCTAGAAGTACAACCTGTATTAGGAGACGTCCAATATAGGCTTATTCTAATACAAGTGGGCTTATTTCAATACAAGTCCGTTATGGTATGGAAACAAGTCCTACAAGGAAGGATCTAGAATTTATCCTTATCTACCGTCAAGGATAAGACTTATCCTTTAAGAAAGTCAATACTTATCCACCGTCAAGGATAAGACTTATCCTTCAAAGAAATCAATACTTATCCATTAGGCTTTTAAACGCCTATATAAAGGGTCTGACCCCTCATCTCAGAACTACATTTTGGACACAGCTCCATACGTCATCTACAACGTTTTAGACTTCATCCTCAAATAAGGACATACAAGTCACTACGTCCTTGGTGTGCCCCTGCCGCCATAGCCCCGAGGGCAACACCAAGAACTACGTTTTATTGGCTTGATTCTCTAAACACTAGAGATACGTAGGCATCTTGTTAGGACCGAGTTAGTCCCCGACAACAAGAGCAGCCATTAAATCTCGAAGCTCTCTGACCCTAGCATTGAATTCAAAGATACAATTTTTATTCCATAACAAAAATATATTGAGATTTGTATCTTGATTTAAGTAATTATAATCAGGTCTAGTGTTTGATCTGACTGTGATATAATATATTTTGTACAATAATAATACTAAAATATATTTAAAGGCCAACCGTTCGGTGCCAGATTTGTTGCAGGAGTGATGATTTCCTTTTTAATGTATTATTTGCACACTCTGGTTGATTAACGGAAAGCTTTTATTTTCGATATATATAGGCCATGTTTGAAAGTTAGAGGTTTGGGAGAAAATTAGAGATTTGAGCCAAATTAGATGTTTGACCATTTGAAACCTCTAATATTAGTGTTAGGTAGTTAGTAGATTGAAATAGGTTTTTGGACTCAAAAAGCTAATTTTTAAAAAGCTACTTTGAGGAGCTTTTTCAATTAGATGGCTGTGGTGTGTCTATTTGATATACAAACAGTTAACTCAAATGGCTAATTACCAAATAATTTTATATAAAATAGCTAATTGAATCCGCTAGTCAAAACAACTAATCCAATCATCTAGTCAAAACAGCCAACTCAATCAGCTAATTGGGTGATCTGATGTGATGCTGATGGGTATAAAAATAATATAATATATTTTAGTACAATAATAATATTATAATATATTTTAGATTAATATTCTTTTAACAACATAGAATATTCTATGTTAGATAAGATTTTTACGTGAGATGTGATTTTTATGGGTGAAACAAAAAAAAAGTGTGAACCAAATTTGGTGTCGTACTATTAGAAAGAGGTTTCGCTTATTAATAAAGGTTATAGATTATAGATTATATTTTTTAGAAAAACAAATTAAAAAACACAAATTATGAATGAAACCAAAAAAAGGCGCGAACCAAATTTGGTACATGTTGAAAGGGGTTTCACTTATTAATAAAAGTTATAAATCAGGGTTGAAACCAAAAAAAGAGATGGAACCAAAAAAAATGCCAATCAAATTTGGTACAATGTTAAAAGGAGATTTCACTTTGAGTTAAGGTTAGGGTATTATATATTCGATTTTAAATTAGATAATTTAAAATATAGGTACAATGTTAAAAGGGGACTTTCACTTTGAGTTAAGGTTAGGGTATTATATATTATATTTTAAATTAGATAATTTAAAATATAAATGAATTAGGGGTGAAACCAAAAAAAAAAGATGGAACCAAAAAAAAGTACGAACCAAATTTGGTACAATGTTAAACGGAGGTTTCACTTATTAATAAAGGCTATTGGTGTTATTTTCGCACTAGTTTTAAGGTGCTATGTTTCAGATTATTGTTTTCCATTGGTCCATAAAATTGTTTTAAAGATTTTATTCAATGGTCAAAAAGAAATTATATTCATGTTTTATTAAAATTAAAAGAAAATATCCAGGTTGTCCAAAAAACAGTAAAAATAAATTTTCTGGCAAGTTACTTGTTCTGAAAGTTATAAGAGATGTTTAGACAAAGAAATGTTTGAAGAGATTCTCGTTACAAAAGTGTAATTCTCTTACAAAAATAGTTTCGAGAACGATTTTGGAATCCGTTTTGGAAACTTTATTAGTATTTCTCAATCCAAAAACAGCCGTATGGACAAGACACGAGAGCTTCTTACGAAATTGATAGTATCAATTGAACTTTGATTATATATTACACCAACTTTCCCTACATGAATCTAAAATCTCTCAATATATCTTATCTTATATAATAAAAAATACACAAATCAATAATCAAATTTCAAAAATTATAAATAAATAAAAATGTCAACTACCTTATTGTTTCTAATTCTATTGGCAAGACATCTTTTCTTGATCCCCTTCCATGTCCAAACGAAAAAATAGATCTTCTAAATTTGCTACTGCAGCAAGCTTCACAACTCACACTTTCAGTGACATTAGGCCCATTACTCTTTTGATTCACAATTTCTTGTACTGCTAAATAAAGTTGTCTATCTGCCGCAGAATCCATAGAGAAAGATCTTCTAATGGGCTGGACCACTAATCTTTCATCTTTAACTCTAGTATCAATACATTCATCCCCCATACTTGTATGTCTAAGCCCATCTTTTTTGGACCTCTTTTTCACCATCTTGGGCACCAACTTCTTTTGTGATGGACTACTTGGCTTTGTTTCATGAATTCTAGGCAATGATCCATCAGGATTGTTTTCTTGTTCAGCCAATTCAATCACCACATAATCTTCTTCCCGGCCCATGAAGTTATCATGATATTGGACTTGATCTTGATGGGCTGAACTTGGACGTTCTTGATCCAACGGTGGAAATTGATGTGCAAATGAAATGCTTGTTCTACAAAGTGGACAATTTGCATTGTTTTGAAGCCAAACATCAATGCAATCAATATGAAACAAATGGCCACAGTTTGGTATCATTCTTAGCTTCTCCTGCTCATGAAACTCATTCAAACAAACTGCGCATTCGACGAAACTATTTCCCATTTCAGCGTCTTCTTTCTCTACTTTCTTGAACTGAAAAATGGGGATTGAACGAATCACTGATTCGTCCAGTCCCCTGTTCCCATATGTCGTCGCGTATCCCATTAAAAGGTCTTCGCGACGACGACTTCTGGACAACGAAAACCGTCCAAGAATGTCAATTCTTTGCCAGTTCAAGCAGCACTTGATGACAAAAATGTAGTAGCTTAGAAGCAAAAAAGCTGTGGCTAGTATACCAATAATAGCTATTACTATAATTGGAAAGCCATTATGTGAGGAATGAAGATGTGAAGGGCTAGGTGGGCTTATTGCTTGTGACATACTTTGAGATACATGGATGTTCATACTCATGAGATCCATTGACATTGAGCTAATGTTATTAAAAAAGATGAAATAGTTTGTTTTGTGAGATCTTGAAAGCACATGAAGATGTCAAGGAGGTGCACAAAATGTCAAGGAGAGAGAGAGAGAGAGAGATGGGTAAAAGTACAAAAAACAAGAAATGCAAGTGTGGTCAGCCCTCTAGTATATCAAGACAAGGAGGAGACTAATATGTCTGGGTGATATATACATACATGTATGAATTGTATAGAGTAATGAAGAAGATTCAAATATTTAAGTGAGAAACTTGGAAGCAGGGGAAGAGTGACTAGTTGTTGTTGGGGGGGACCTTGAGGAGAATCTCTCTCCAACCAATGAGAAAAATTTGCTGTCAAATGGAGTTTTTAAGTCTATTTTCTCTGATTAAACTGCATTACTGGTATGGTACCCTGACTGTTACAACTACTACTAGTAGTATTATACTGTATGCATGTGTGTTACCAAACCTAGAAGATGGGATGACCTATTTATTACGATGCATCTTTTCACATTAAAGGTAAGACTTTGTTTTGGTTTTCCTATAAACATTTCCTTCTAATATCTGTCCCTCAAGACTTTGATTACACCAGAGAAGTTATTTGACAGTTGCCCATGTCATCCTTGCGTACAATATTGTCTGATAACCTTGGAGTTTCTCTAAAAGTATATATATAAATCGCAATCCATGATAAGCGAGAATCAAACGCAAGATTAATAAAATATTTCGCAATTTAGGATTCATGGTTTTGAAACTCAACATAACAAGGGCTGTATCAATCAAAATATCTTTTTTAACAAAAAATTCTAATAACCGGTATGTCTCACCCACCCAACTTATACCCAAAAATTCAATATTTGATTTGATCTCTCCATCGCTTACTGTTGATATTTAAAACAAAACATGACAAAAAACTTTATATCAACCGACTTTTCGTTTTCAACCTATCCGGGTATTTTTGTATTTAATCAATTAAAATATTTTTTCCATGCATTATTACGATACAACCTAGGTGCTGGCACAGCCATCTGCTTCTAAATGAGAATCAAATAATATCAATGTTCTTTGAACTTGCCAAATATTATTCAGTTCCCATCACTAGATTCATTCCTACCATTTTCAAAATTTTATATTCTTGAGATAATAATATCATAACAGATTTAACAGGCTAAGAGCACTGCGGCAATAAAGAGGTATGGAAATTAGAACATAAAGTTTGAATATATAGAAGTGAGGTTGAGTGGTGCGAACACTATTAAAACGGGAACCTCATGGTTTCATTTCACATTTTCCACCACTCCTACATAAAGAAGGGCAGATATTATAAAAGAACGTTCCGCCCCTCCCTCAATTTCAGGCATGTTAAGGGGTGGGATTCATCTAATTAACCTAAATTCATATTTGAATAATTAATTTTATCCGGATTTGGATTAGATCAAATATGTAATTATATTTTTTTTAGATTATCCATATCTGATCCGTTAAAATTCCGGATTATCGGAGCTCCGACTCGTTTCGTAAATCAATATATATTATTTTTTACTTTTTAAAACAAAACATAGTTATTATTTGTTTTTTTGAAGTAAAATATAATTATGATGTAGAAATTGGCAAGTCCACCTTTAAATTCCACAATATTATTATTTACATTAAATATATAATATATGTTATATATATAATTCATATACATCATATATTAATATACTTTATATATATATTATAAATTATTAATATATTAAGTATATATAATATATTCAGATGAGATGGATCAGATCATATTAAATTTATATCCGCTGAATATTAGATCAGATCAGTAACATGTCAAATGTTTATTGAACTTAAGAAGGTCAGATTTTCGATCTATTGATGCATGGGACTATTTAGTCTAATGTCCATATATGGCTCAAATTCTTTTCAAACATGATATATGACAATATGTCAGGTTTTACATATAATAGATTATAATTAGAATCTTTAGAACTTATTTATGTGTTTATACAGAATATATTACTTTTTCTAATATTAAATATACTAGCTTAAAACTCGTGCGATGCACGGATTGTTAATTGTTATTTTATTATTATTTTGTTTAATATTTTATTAATTGTAATTGTGCAAATAATAAGTAGGCATGTTAAAATAGCTAAACACTTTTAATTAATTAAAAACATTAAAACAATTTTAAAATAAATAAGTATGGGTTTGCCCGTTATATTTTTGGAAAATGAGGGGTTTTAGTAAGAAAAAATAAAAAATGTAACATATATTTAGTTTAAAAAGGTAAATGTCCGTGATATTTTTGAAAAATTAGATTTTAAAATTTAATAATTAAAAGTATTTAAATACGTTTTAAAATAAATAAGTAAAGGGTTTCCTATGATATTTTTGGAAAAAGAACGGATTTTAGTGAGAACAATAGAAAAATTAAATTGTAAAATGCAATTTTTCGTGATATATTTAGAAAAGGAGGGGCTTTGTTAGAAAAAATATATAATGTGTTTTAGCTGAAAAGTTAATTTGTTATAAATAAATATTTGATTATTTATATTTTAATATTTTTAGTAATTGCATTTGTTAAGAAAAATAAGTAGACATGTTAAAATATGTAAACTTTTAAAAAATAGTTATAATAATAAAATAGGTTTAAAAATAAATAACTAAAGGTTTGTCCGTGATATTTTTGGAAAAGGAGGGGTTTTAGTAAGGAAAAATAGAAAAATTAACATGTTTTAGTTGAAAAAGGTAATTGTGTATGATATATTTGAAAAAGTAGGAGAATTTGTTAGAAAAAATAGAAACAAATAATGTATTTTAGGTGAAAAAGATAATTGGTTATAAATAGGTAATATTATTATTTAGTAATATATTTCTATAAATAAGTAAGGTTAATTAAGTAAAAATACGAAGTACAGTGAATTAAGGGCAATTAAGTAAAATCACAACGTACCATACCGACCAACAAAAAATGTGGGCAATTAAGTAAAATCACAACGTACCATACCGACCAACCAAACTTTTAATGTTTCGTCTATTATATAATAGTATTGATTTTTTCATAATAATTTTTTGTTTATATCTTTGTGAAAATAAGAGTAATATCGTATCATGATAAAAATTAATTTATTTTACAAAAATAACATGTAATTTGTTAAAAAAAACTCGATGTTCTGCAAAAGAATATTATACTTTAAAGTGTATAAGAAAAAATTTGTGTATTGCAACAAAACCACATTTATCGTGTATTGCAGCAGAACGATTGAAAATCAACCATAGATTATATTAGTTCTAAGTTCTAAATCTAAATTAGAACAAAGTTCTAATTTGAATCTAACCCTATATACATATATAATATATATATATATATATATATAGTTGCACTCTAGGAAGAACACCTTATATAAAGAATAATAAAGAACACCACCATAAACACTTTATTTTTCATAAAAATTGATTATTAAAAATTAGAATCACAAAATTGAACAACAATTAAGCCTAACATATCGAATTTAACGTAGAATCTCATCTAAATTTAAAAATTAAACATTACATATAATCCAGTATGGAATCCAGTACAGAATCTTGTATATATATTTATCACAATGAAATTACATGTAATCATGTTTTATTTGATTCTAATTTTTTGTTAGATTCTATTTTTATTCGTAATAAACCTTTTTTGGTGAGAAAATTAGAATCAACATGCAATTTATGTAAGATTCTATGGTGTTCTTTATTGTTCTTTATACAAGAGTGTTCTTCATGGAGCAATGGCCTATATATATAGGGTGGCATTCCAGAGAGAACTTCTTATATAGAGTCCGGAAGAAAACCATTACATAAATATTTATAATACATATATTTATGATATTTTTTATTAGATATGATTATAAATTTCAATTATTAATCATAAAAACGAAATTAAACTCCTTTTTTAAAGAAATAATTGAAAATTAATCAAATAGTCCAAAGTGATTCTACAGCAGAATCAAATCTATCCAAAATGATTTTGCAGCAGAATCAAATTTAAAATCAATGTTGTTTTTATTCAAATTTTAAATGTTAAAATTTTTATAAAGTTTGGATATGTTAATATTCTACGTTAGAATCAGATTATATATTTTATGTAAAAAAAATTAAAATTATTTATGAAATTCTATAATAGAACATATGGTTCTCCCCGATTCTCTTTATAACATGGTTCTCCCTAGAATAATGGCGCGCACATGTTAGGTCCTGATAAGTTTGTAGAAGGGGGGTTGAATACAAACTATACCGTTTTATCGAATTTGTCCTTTAAAAGATTTAACTGTTTAGAACAAATTAGTGCGGAATAAAAACTGAAACAATATTCAAGTTAAATAGAAACTCTATTAAACTTGAGGAGTGTTACAACTTTGATCACTGATTACAAAGAACTTAATAAAACAAATCTAGAATAAATTCGACATGAATTTATCTATTTTTGTAATAAAAAGGATCGAATACTAAAAAGTAGTTCGATATAAAATCTAGGGATTATGATCCGCTAGAAAGTCAAAGCAGTACAAGAGATACAATTCTTATGAATTAAATGTTGAAGAACAGTCAAGAATTAAATCCCTACAGAAAGTTTGAGCTTTGCAGTTGAAGGTATTTAAGAAGAGCTTTCAATGGAATGTTTGTTTGCTTTTCTTCTGTGTTCTTTTTTGCTGTGTGTTGTATCTTTTGTCAACTGCCTTGTTTTTCTTTATACAAACCACTTGTTCCTTTTCTTCACGCGCCAATCCACTGCAGAAAGTAATTGGAAGACTTTCTGGAAAACTAACAAATTTGCCTTGGAAGACTTTCGGGAAGACAAGGTTTGTACTTAGAAGACAACCGGGAAAACTATAAATTGCCCTAGGAAGACAATCGGTAAGACAGCCTTGGTAGTCTTCCTTGTTCAAAAATATAAGTCTTCCTAGTTCAAATATATTCTAATTTAAATAATTAATTAAATAAATTATGTATTAATTTAATTCTTTGCAGAATGAAATTAATAAATAATATACTTAATAATATTAATTATTTATAAGAGAATAAATAGAATTAGTTGACTTCTCTATTAATTCCAGAATCACTTAAAATTAGATAAATAACAAACACAATTAGTACGTTGACACTCGATGCACTGTCTGGTTCATGAGTGACTAACAACAATGTTTGTTCTTTATCTATTTGACTTTAAGCAGTGATTCACTTCCTTCTCATTCAAGAACTCCGTAATCAGTATCTTTTTCTGTCACCACTTGAAATCTCTGTCACTTTAATAAATCCACTGAGCTTGAATACTTCATTGAGGCTTGATCAATAAATTGAGCTTCTTTCAATGTAGAATCACTTCAAGTCTGTAGATGACTTTAATCTTCATTCTTTGACAGATATAACCTTCTGAGATTCCTGTGACAATTGATTTTTATTATTTACTTATTACATCTTAATTAAAGTTGAGTAGAATCCTCGGTGTTTACAAATAGGCCTGGACATATGCCTTTCAATCTCCCCCTATTTGTTTGTTAGACAATAACAACCAAATACCTCTAGAGGATAACTCAACTAAAACAAGAAAAGATAAGACTTTTAAGAGCCAAGCAAATAATAAAAAGTTCTGGATTAAATATAACAATTTCCAGATTCAAACAGTAAAGATAAATACAAGATAGATGTTCCTCTAGACTGAACATATGAATACATTTATCCTATCTTGAATCACCTAAGCTCTAAACATTTAATATTTACAAACAGAGCTTCTTCAAATTTCAGACTCAATCATCTCTCCTTCTTCAAGTGCTTCAAGCAAATCCTTGTCCAGAACACGATCAGATTCAGAAGTAATGCCACTAGGTCTGACAGGTTGAGTTGTGACTTTCTTCAGCCTATTCTTCATTTGATGATATCTTTTGATATTTGCTATGCAATAGTCTTGAATCAAATCAGCAACTTCTGTCTTCTCTTGTGTAGCAAATCCTGAAGTCCTCAACATGTTCTCCAAGTAGACAAGATGCTTGGCAGGAAAATCCTTCAGAGATATTGAATCCACACCACAAGTCTGAAGTGCCCTTCCTTTAAAAAATTTTACTTCATAAGGCACTTCCACCACTTGTGGACTAGCTTTCATTGCAAAGTCTCTTAGCTGATCATGCAACAGCTCAGCTAATGGAGAAGTTCTTTTTACCTTGCACATGAAGACCCATAGTTCAGAGAGAGTTCTGCTTTCCAGAAGATTGAGAGACACTAAGAAAGTTCCCTCATTATGAGTATAAACATAGATCTTCAACTCCTCTCTAACTCTGTCATATCCAGTTGAGATCCTTGAAATCTCTGCATGAAGAGCTTTCATATATACTGTGTTGTCTGGATTGACCTTCTTGTATCTTTCCAACATGCTAAAAAACTTTCCATCATTATCTGAACCTGTTGAATGTGAAAACATATCTCTAGCTCTATCCCATTCTTCTCCAAGCTTCAGCCTCACATATAACTTCCTGTCCTTGACCTTTATATCATGAAGCCGTTGCTTTTCTTGATGTTCAGCTTTTTGGATAACTAGATGCTTTGAAATGATGTCAGAAACTTTAGCATTCTCCTCCTCTCTTCTCTTTAGATCAGCTTTCTGTCTTAACAGCTCAGCTTCAAAGGCAGGATCCACTTCAGGTTCATCTTCCCAGTCAGCATAGTCAGCCTCTCCTTCAACCTCCACTTCACCAAAGATATCTTCAGGGTTTTCTTCAGATTCAATATTGTCAAAATCTCCCTGTTCACCTTGATAGTAGTCAGCATCAGAAAAAGTTAACCTCTGCTTTCCTTTGTCCTTTACAGAACCAGAACCTCCAGCTTCTCCTTCTCTTTGTTTCTCCACATTCTCCCCCTTAGTTGAGGAATCCTCTACAGTTTGAGCTGTGGAAGCCCTAGGATTCACCTCAGACGTTCTCCTTATCTCTCCTCGATCTCCTCTTTCATCAGCATCATCCTCATCTTCATCATCTCCCTCAAAGAAAATTCTTTGCTCTTCAGTAGGTTGATGTGAATTCTTGATCATATTATACAAGTGCTTCATACCTTCATTCAGATGCTCCATTCCTCCTTCTATCTTGAAAATCCTTTCTTCATTAAACTTTTGATTTTCATCAGCTGTTTGCAGAATAAAGTCCACCTTGGTAGAAATGGCAGCTATCTCCCTGACACTCTCTGATATTTGAGCATTTGACATTGTAAGATCAGAGATGTCTGAAGCCACTAGTACTTGAGATTGTTGGATTGAATTCAGCTTCGGGAGGAGATTATTCTTCAATCCTTGTAGGTCATCTTTCACAGTACCCAGCTGATTTGATACAGAGGTGGTAGATTGTGCAACCACTTGTGCTTTTAGAATTGTGTTTTCAGCCTGGGTCTCTTGCAACTTCTTCTGTAGATCAGCTAGCTGTTTTAACAAAGCAGTGTTTGTGTCAGTGTGTGCACTCACTTCAATTGCTCTCAGTGGTGTTTCACTCAACTCACGTGCTTGTGTTTCACTCGGTGTTTGACTCATATCTCTCACCACTAACTGTCTGTCTAGATTCTCAGTGGATGTACCTGCAGTAAAAATCACCCTAGCCCCTTCAAGAGAGGTCAGTGGTGGTGCAATGGGAGTTCGCAAATCCCAATCCCCAATGAATTCCAAATCAGATTGAATTTGAAACTGAATTGCTTCAGTGTTGGATTCATTAGGTTGCCTTCCACTTTCTCCAGTAAAAACTGCGAGTGGAAAATCCCTTAGGGGAGCCAGAGATGTTCCCTCTGGGAGGGGAGAAAATGATTCTATTTGAGTTGGCGAAGAATCAGATTTTCCCTCAGATGCCTGTGAATGCACTTCTACCGTAACTATGGTAGGCACTGTTTCAAAGTCAAAAGTAAGGTGCTCTCCTGACATGGTGTCCTGAGTGTCATCTAGATGGATATCTTCTCCCATTGTGAGTAATGGGAGTGTGCTTGACTCAGTACAAGATGCCATGGCCCGATGGCGAATTTCAATAGATCCACCCTGTTGAGAGGATGTCTCCAGAGACTGTGTAGTGGCCATATCAATGTCCATATCCTTTTGAGAGGATACAGATGGGCTAACAGTTGTCTCCCTATAGGTTTTTCTTTTCTTTAAGGGTGGAGACAGAGCTGTGGGAACACTCATTTCAGCTATATCACTAACATTTCTTGAACTGGTTTGTACATTAGGCTCAGATTGTGTTTCAGGAGTGTTTGACTCTCTGTTTGGCTCTATGACCTGGGTCAGAGACTGTGGATCTACAATCTCTGGGTCAGCCCTAACAACCACTTGGGTTTCAATTGAAGTACCAGAAGAAGAACCAAGGTTAGGAATAACTACCTGCAGTGGTACTGGATGTGGTTCGGGAACTTGTTCACCAAATATAGGAAGATTAATGAATTGTCTCATGAATGGTGAAACAAGAACAGGTATGGTGGTAAATTTGGATGAGACATCAAGTCTAGTGTAGAATTTGGTGTCTGTGGTTGGAGAGGTTTCAAATCTAGCTTCTCGAAACAGTTCTACCTGCTCAGCAGAGAGAAGATGATTAATGATAAGAGTTAGAAAGCGAGGGTACCAACACCTTACTTTCACACCATTATCAGAATCTCTCCTAGAGTGAGCAAGCCTGTTGAGCAAAAGGTTCCACAGAATCTCAGCAAAGTTCAATCTACGACCAAATACTATAGCATAGGCAATGTATTGATTAAGACTGGTAATGCAATGAAAGTTTGTCTTTGTGCAGTTACCAAATACCCTAGCTATAGTATCAAAGAACAGATCCCATTCCCTTACAACAAAAGTTTTTGACAATTTTACCATTTGAAAGGGACCCTGATAATGAATATTCACAAAGAACTGTGTTAACTCATCATCAGTGGGTAATGGATCAAACCTGTCCTTTGGAAAATGCAACACATCACAAAATAAATCAAAAGTAACTGTATATTGCTGATTGAGAATATTGAAAGTAAAAGATTTTGAATTGTCAGCAATAACAGCACTTGAACACAACATCCTTAATGGATCAATTTTCAGAAGTGCATTGGCACAAATAGCATAACTAACACAAGTATTGCTATTTAAAAAATTGAATCCACGGTCTGAAACGTTCCACCTTACACCTAGCCGGATCAAAATACCCAACAAAATTATTTAAAACTAATTCAAAATTATTAGGATCCATTTTAAATAAAACAATAAAATTTTAATTCATTTAAATAAAAATAAAATTTTAGGGATTTTTAGAATTAATTAAAATTACAAAAATCCACAAAATTAAATTTTATTAAAATTAATGAATTTTAAACTTTTAGATCCTAAAAATTCGAACTAAACTTTTGAAATGCAAAAAAAAATATTGGGCACTTGAGTTTCAAGAACACACACAGTTAACACAAAGTTCAATACACAGAACCTAAGTAAGATCAAACACACACAGTTTACTTAGCAATTCAAAAATCCACAAGTCGAAAATACAAAACAAAAAGCAAAAAAAAATCGGACAGCAATTCGACTTGTAAGATAGGATTTTGAAAGAACAGTAATAGATTGCTAAGTAATGACTTGAGCAACAATGGGAATGATCAAAGATTTCTGTAGAATGAAGAAATTCGAAGGGGGTTTTGTGAAGAAGAAAACTGATAAGAAAATGCTAAGTGAAAAATGTAAGTACTGTATGTATATAAACAAAAATTAAACTGTTAAAATTCAACACAGAAGACAAGTCAAACGTTTTATTACAGAATGTACTGGGAAGACAATCGGGAAGACTTAGGATAGTCTTCCCGGTAGTCTTCCTAGTACAATACTTAGAAAGTCTTCCGAATTAAATTAAAACAGAAAAACAGAAATAAAATCAAATAAAGCTAAGTTTACCCGGTAGTCTTCTCAGTATTAAACTGGGAATACTTAGAATAAACTTTGACATAATTAGAAAAATATTTACAGAATAATAATAAATATATTTCTAAGTTTTCCCGATAGTCTTCCTAGTTCAAAAACTGGGAAGACTTAGGAAAAGACGTAAAAATACAAGGAAAAAACAAAAAACAAAAAAAAACAAAAAGAACATTTACATTGTTTTCCCGGTAGTCTTCCTAGTGTAAAACTGGGAAGACTCACCAAAAATTTCAGAATAAAATCGAAATAAAACAGAAAATGCTGAACAACTTTAAAAAAAAAAAAACATGAAAAATATACAATTCTAGAAAAATTCACAGAAAATTCCATAAATCCTAGAAAAATATGCAGAATATTAGAAATGCATAAAATTACTATAAACTTGCAGAAAAATTCAAACAACAATATTTACAATCTGAAAAATATCTAAATAATTCTAAATAAATATATTTTCAATAAAAATACATTTCTCCACTTAAAAAATATGAGAAAAATATTTTTTAAAGAAAATAAATTATTCAGAGTTATTTAAATACACAAGCAAGTAATATTAACAGAGAATTAGCAGCAAATATTAGTTAAATGACAAGAGAAAATGAATTTTGAAATAACAAACCTGACAGATATATTGTTAATCACTAAGACTGTTTAACATACCCAATTTACCAACTAACTTGATAAATGTGGATTCATCAACAGATTTAGTGAATATATCTGCAGTCTGTTCTTCTGTGGGTACAAAATGTAACTCCACAGTTCCATTCATGACATGCTCTCTGATAAAATGATACCTGATGTCAATGTGCTTCGTTCTCGAGTGCTGCACAGGGTTGTTGGAGATTGCTATGGCACTTGTATTATCACAAAATATGGGGATTTTGTCTAATGCAAAGCCATAGTCCTTTAATTGATTCCGTATCCATAAGATTTGAGCACAACAGCTTCCAGCAGCAATATATTCAGCTTCTGCTGTTGAATTGGAAACTGTTTGCTGTTTCTTGCTATACCAGGAAATCAACCTACCTCCTAGGAATTGACAACTCCCAGAGGTACTCTTTCTATCCACAACACTACCTGCATAATCAGAATCTGTATATCCAACAAGATTAAAACCAGAATCTTTAGGGTACCAGATACCTAGATTAGGTGTACCCTTAAGATATCTCAAGATTCTTTTCACAGCAACGAGATGAACATCTCTAGGGTCCGCTTGGAACCTTGCACACAAGCATGTAGCATACATAATATCTGGTCTACTAGCAGTAAGATAGAGTAAGGAGCCAATCATACCTCTGTAGCTTGTAACATCTACCTTGATAGATTTGTCAGAAGCTCCAAGTTTGATTCCTGTTGAAGATGGAGTCCTTGCTGATGCTGAATCCTCCATATGATACTTTTTGAGGAGTTCTTTGAGATACTTGGATTGACAAATAAATATACCATTTGACCTTTGACTTACTTGCAATCCAAGAAAGAACTTCAGCTCACCCATCATACTCATTTCAAACTTACTCTGCATTAGCTCAGCAAATCTCTTACAGAGATTATCATTAGTAGACCCAAATATGATGTCATCCACATAGACTTGGACTAATATCATATCACTTTTGTGTTTCTTTGAAAAAAGAGTTTTGTCTATGATACCTCTAACAAAACCATTTTCTAAAAGAAAACCAGAGAGAGTGTCATACCATTTTCTTGGGGCTTGCTTGAGACCATAGATAGCCTTGAAGAGAAAGTACACAAAGTCCAGCAGCTCCTGATTTTCAAAGCCAGGGGGCTGTTCCACATACACTTCTTCATCAAGTTCACCATTCAGGAATGCACTCTTAACATCCATTTGATAGACTTTAAAATTGGAATAAGCAGCAAATGCTAAGAACATCCTGATGGCCTCAAGTCTAGCCACTGGTGCATAGGTTTCATCATAATCAATGCCTTCAGCTTGAGAATACCCTTGTGCAACCAGTCTTGCCTTGTTCCTTGTAACAATGCCATCCTCATCTAGCTTGTTCCTGTATACCCATCTAGTACCAACTACTTTCTTGTTCTTTGGCCTGGGTACCAGCTTCCAGACTTGCTGTTGTTCAAATTGATTGAGTTCATCTTGCATAGCAATCACCCAATCTGGATCAGTCAGTGCTTCCTCAGTTTTCTTTGGCTCCATTTTAGATAGAAATGCTGAGAAAAGACATTCATTCTGAGAAGCTCTTCTAGTTTTAACTCCAACATCTGGATCACCAATGATCAGCTCAAAAGGATGAGCTCTATTCCAAACAGTCTGTCTTGGAAGATTTGATCTTGATGATTCACCTTGAAATTCACTTTGATGTTGTGAGTGACTAGCTGATCCTTCATTTGCTCCCCCTGAGTTGTTGCCTGTTTGCCTTGATGATCCTTCTCCAGTGCTGGTGGTATCTCCATTGTTACCAGTGTTTCCACCACCATCACCAGGATCATTATCATCATTGTTATTATCATCACCAGCAATAACTTCAGGTGGGGCTTCATCATCTGATTCTGAGTCTGGCAAGTTATCAAACTTCAGCTCTTCAGATGAATCTTCTTTTTGGATATTGGGGAACTTAGTGTCATCAAAAGTAACATTGACACTTTCCTTTACTGTGTGACTGCCAACCACATAAACCCTGTAAGATCTTCTGGAATAACCAACAAAAATAGCTTCTTGTGCCTTTGCCTCAAACCTGCCACGTTTAACATTTTCATCTAAAAGCACAAAGCATTTTGCTCCAAATACATGAAAGTACTTGACAGTTGGTTTCTTGTTGTTCATGATCTCATACGGAGTCTTCATTAGGTCTTTGTTGATTAAAGTTCGATTCTGAGTATAACAAGCTGTATTCGCTGCTTCAGCCCAAAAGTACATTGGAAGTTTGGACTCACTTAACATAGTCCTAGCAGCTTCAATCAATGTACGATTCTTTCTTTCCACTACTCCATTTTGTTGAGGAGTTCTAGGGGCAGAATACTGTCTTGTTATTCCTTTATCAGCACAAAAGTCATTTAAAATGGCATTCTTGAATTCTGTACCATTATCTGACCTTAAGGCTCTAACAGGGAATCTAGAATCCAGCTCAATCAACTTCACATGGCCAATCACCAGAAATGGGGTCTCATCCTTGGAATGTAGGAATAAAACCCATGTATATTTTGAATAGTCATCAACAATCACAAGTGCATATTGTTTCTTTGACATGGACATCACATTAACTGGACCAAACAAATCCATGTGCAGTAGCTGAAGAGGTTCTGTTATTGATGATGTGTCAGTGCCCTTGTGAGAAGCTTTCTTTGACTTTCCCTTCTGACATGCCTCACACAGTCCTTCCTGTGTAAATTCCATCTGAGGCAAACCTCTAACTAATTCCCTCTTGACTAAAGAGTTCATAGTTTTGAAGTTAAGGTGAGACATCTTCTTGTGCCATAGCCAACTATCATCTGATGAAGCTTTAGCATAAAAACAATTAACTTCATCTTTGAATCCCGAGTTCAGATCAGCTATGAACAAGTCACCTTTCCTTACTCCTTGAAGAGCAGGCTTTCCATTCTTCTTGTGAGTAATCTGACACTTCTCTCTTTCAAAGGAAACAGCATATCCTCTGTCACAGAACTGACTGATGCTGAGAAGATTGAACGTCAGACCTTCCACAAATGAAACATCTTCAATGATAACATTTCCGTACTTCAAACAGCCATATCCTTTCGTAATACCCTTGCTGTTATCTCCAAAGGTAACTACTGGGCCAGCTTTCACAACCACATCTGATAGCAGGGCTCTATCTCCGGTCATATGCCTTGAACAACCACTGTCCAGAATCCACATAACTCGGTTTACCTGTTTAACTCCCTGCAATATCAGATTGATTAGTCCTTCTTCGGAGCCCAAAATTGATTGGGTCCGGCATACTTAAAGAACTGGCCTTTGTCAGGCAAAACAACATTTCTAACTAAAACTACTTCATCCTCTTTCACATAAGAGCGTTTCCATTTATAACCAGCCTTGACACATTTCTGAGTAGGCTTAGGGATAAATGAATCCACTCTAGTCTGAGGAGGACTAGTAGTCTTTGTTTTAACATGCTTCTTATTATTAACATGTTGACGTGGAGCAGTCTTATCACTAGATACATGCTTTTTATTAAAGAAAGCATACATAACATTAAAAGCACAAGACATGCAATTACTCACACCACATGCTTTATGAGAAGAATTAATAGCAGGCATGTTAGTTCTACAGTTGTTTTGATCCAATTTATGGATATCTGATTTAGTCTTTTTAGTTGTAGCAACTTTGACTGGAATATCAGATACACACTTTTTGGATTTCTCAGCTTCTAAGGCAACATCTTCTTCATGAATCTCCTCAGCAATAATGATAGAAGATTCATTCAGAGGCTCTGCCTCAGACTCCTTACAGAAGGGTGTTTTAATACCCTTAAGAATATAAGGAACAGCCTTTCCTTCTTCTCTGACCCTACAAGGTGTATTAATACCAAGCAATCCTATGGCCTCATTATAATCATAACCTATACTGACATGATTACCAACAGCTTGCTTATTGAGAATTTCTTTAGCAGTCTTACAAGAACTGAAATAAGCATTAGCTTTAGTCTTCAGCTCACTAATCTCTTTCTTAAGAATGGTTTCCAGTTGAATATAACATTTAACCCTATTCTCCAGAAAAGCAATTTTCTCATTAAGTTCATCCTGATTAACATGCACAAGTTTCAAATCTTTTAATTCCTTTTCAAGATTTGTGTTTAAAAGATTTATTCTATCATTTTCAGTGCGTGCACAACTTATGGTGCCACCAAGATGATAAATCATTTCAGCATCAGTAAAGGTTACCTCTGACATGTATCTGGATGAAGTGCTTTCCTCTTTAGCCATTAAAGCAAGGTTCCCAATTTCACCTGCTTCTTCATCACTGTCAGTGTCATCCCAACTCTTTCCCTCAGCAACATAGGCCTTCCCAATCTTGTTCTTCTTGCTAGAATCAAATGTGTTTCTAGTCACTTGCTTTGGCTTTCTGCACTCAGTAGCAAAGTGACCCAACTCATTGCAATTGTAGCATCTGATTATACTCCTTTCCACAGTTCCAGTTTTGTAGCCACCCCTTGTGCCACTTGAAGATGAAGATCCACCTCTCTGAAATCTGGGTCTGAACTTAAGATTGGGATTCCTCTTGAATCTAAACTTCCCAAACTTTCTGACTATCAAAGCCAAATCACCATCCTCCAGCTGATCAAGTTCTTCCAAAGAATAGAAGTCACCACCAGATTGATCAATGGATGTTAATCCATATTCAGCATCAATAACATTCATGTGAGAACTGGAAGGTTGAACAGCCTTCACTTCCAGTTTCTGTGGGACTTCAGCAGCCAATGCAGTGGAGGTACCAACAATCCTTCCAGTTCCATACAGCTCCTTCTGTTGAATCTGCTCCAGCTCATAGGTCTTCAAGACACCATACAATCTTTCCAAAGCAAGCTCATTCATGTCTCTTGCTTCTCTAATAGCAGATATCTTGTGCTCCAAATGAGGTGGAAGTGTAAGAAGGAACTTCTTGTTAATCTCCTTGTTGGTGTAATGCTTCCCATTGAGATTCAGATCATTGATTAATTTGTTGTATCTCTCAAAAACCTGAGAGATACCTTCACCAGGGTTTGATCTGAAATGCTCATATTGTGAAGTGAGAATTTCCAGCATATTCTCCCTAACCTCTTCAGTCCCCTCATTGATTATCTCTATGGTTCCCCAAATATGTTTGGCAGTTTCACAATTTAGGACATGATTATGCATGATAGGATCAAGACTCTCAATAAGGATCAACTGAAGACAGGAATCCAAGGTAACATCCTCTTTCTCATCAGGAGTGTATTCCTTGGGATCTTTAGGGTACATCCTAGCAGCCCTAGTCACAACATTATCCTCAACAACTTCAGGATCAATAATCATAGGGAGTTTGGGACCACTCTTCAGCACATCCAAGTATTTAGGATTTGCAACCTTAAGAAATAGGAGCATTTTCTTCTTCCACATTGGATAATGCTCCTTGCTGAATATTGGGATTTTAACTGTCCCCACTTTCTGTGCAGTAGACATCTTTTGAGATTTTTAGAAAAAATAAAATTCAGAGTTAAGAAAAAAAATCTCAAACAATTGGATCTTTGATTAGTATATCAATCAAAAGGCTCTGATACCAATTGTTAGGTCCTGATAAGTTTGTAGAAGGGGGGTTGAATACAAACTATACCGTTTTATCGAATTTGTCCTTTAAAAGATTTAACTGTTTAGAACAAATTAGTGCGGAATAAAAACTGAAACAATATTCAAGTTAAATAGAAACTCTATTAAACTTGAGGAGTGTTACAACTTTGATCACTGATTACAAAGAACTTAATAAAACAAATCTAGAATAAATTCGACATGAATTTATCTATTTTTGTAATAAAAAGGATCGAATACTAAAAAGTAGTTCGATATAAAATCTAGGGATTATGATCCGCTAGAAAGTCAAAGCAGTACAAGAGATACAATTCTTATGAATTAAATGTTGAAGAACAGTCAAGAATTAAATCCCTACAGAAAGTTTGAGCTTTGCAGTTGAAGGTATTTAAGAAGAGCTTTCAATGGAATGTTTGTTTGCTTTTCTTCTGTGTTCTTTTTTGCTGTGTGTTGTATCTTTTGTCAGCTGCCTTGTTTTTCTTTATACAAACCACTTGTTCCTTTTCTTCACGCGCCAATCCACTGCAGAAAGTAATTGGAAGACTTTCTGGAAAACTAACAAATTTGCCTTGGAAGACTTTCGGGAAGACAAGGTTTGTACTTAGAAGACAACCGGGAAAACTATAAATTGCCCTAGGAAGACAATCGGTAAGACAGCCTTGGTAGTCTTCCTTGTTCAAAAATATAAGTCTTCCTAGTTCAAATATATTCTAATTTAAATAATTAATTAAATAAATTATGTATTAATTTAATTCTTTGCAGAATGAAATTAATAAATAATATACTTAATAATATTAATTATTTATAAGAGAATAAATAGAATTAGTTGACTTCTCTATTAATTCCAGAATCACTTAAAATTAGATAAATAACAAACACAATTAGTACGTTGACACTCGATGCACTGTCTGGTTCATGAGTGACTAACAACAATGTTTGTTCTTTATCTATTTGACTTTAAGCAGTGATTCACTTCCTTCTCATTCAAGAACTCCGTAATCAGTATCTTTTTCTGTCACCACTTGAAATCTCTGTCACTTTAATAAATCCACTGAGCTTGAATACTTCATTGAGGCTTGATCAATAAATTGAGCTTCTTTCAATGTAGAATCACTTCAAGTCTGTAGATGACTTTAATCTTCATTCTTTGACAGATATAACCTTCTGAGATTCCTGTGACAATTGATTTTTATTATTTACTTATTACATCTTAATTAAAGTTGAGTAGAATCCTCGGTGTTTACAAATAGGCCTGGACATATGCCTTTCAGCACACACACACACACACACACACACACATATATATATATATATATGCTAGTGATCAAATAGAAACCAAAGTTAAAATAGAAACTAGAAACTAATTTAAGTTCATTAGATCAATCTAATCTAATGGACCCCCTAAAGGTACACAAACAATTAAAATACACCCTCCGTTTTTAATTTGATTTTTCTCATTAATCGGTGAGTTTGTTTTTAAATCCGACTTCACCGTATTTTGTTCCCATCTCCCAAGGAACAATTTGCATACCATATGAGCTATATTTCAACGCGATTTAAGAAATTTTTTATTTAGTTTCTAATTTCTAGTTTCTATTTTAAGAGTGGTTTCTTACTCCTACTCCAATAGAAACCACTCTTAGAATAGAAACTATAAACTAAATAAAAAAATTCTTAAATCGCGTCGAAATATATAACATATGGTATGTAAATTGTTCGTTGGGAGATGGGAAAAAAATACGGTGAAATCGGATTTTTAAAAAAACTCACTGATTGACGGGAAAAATCAAATTAAAAACGGAGGGAATTAGATAAAATTGTGTATGAGATAGTGTATTTTAATTATGTGTGTGCCTTAGGGGGCCATTAGATTAGATTGATCTAATAGACTTAAATTAGTTTATAGTTTCTATTTTAACTTTGGTTTCTATTTTATCACTAGCATATATATATAGGGGAAAGATCCAGAGATAACCTATCTTTTTGAGAGAACCGAGAGAACTAACCAATCACCCTTGATTTACCACACCATCCAACGGCTGATATGTTTTAAAAAATTTCTATTATACTTTTATTAGTATTTTAAGATTCTTTTAAGTGTTTTAATAATTATATTAAAGTTAGGATTCTCTTAAGTATTCTATAAAGTGTTTTATAATATATTTCAACATAAATTTATTTATAATAAATTTATTTATAATAAATTTATTTGATAATTAAGATTCTTTTAAGTGTTTTATTAAGATTCATTAATTATATTATAGTATATCAATGGTCTTAGAAGGGTTCTCTCGGTTCTCTTGATATAATGGTTCTATCTGGAACCTGACTCATATATATATATATATATATATATATATATATCCACAGCCCCCCGTTGGTTATGAAATGCTGTACAACCAACTCATCACAACCGTTTAAAAACGATCATACGGCTGAGGAAAAGCACTGCAGCAATGATACATTGTTGGACCTCTTATATTTTTTTTTACCAAAACTACCCTTTTGGGTTCAAAGTCATATCCAAGGATCGAACCCATGACCTCTCCTAAAGATGTATGCAATATTACCACTGCACCAACACAAGTAACTTGTTTAAAAATGATTCGTACCAAATATATCCAAAAACAAGAATTTATTTATTATTTGTAAATTGAAAATTAATTGAATATCAACCTAAATAAAATGTAACTTTAGTCGTAAAGGTGTGTTGGATGTTTAAAGTAAATGAGCTAATGGACCCGGAGTCATGGATTACGAACTCGACAAGTTTAATTTAATAAATAATATTAATTTTTAAGTTAAAATAATATAAGGTAAAATAAAAATAAGAATTTAATAATATAAGGTAAAATAAAAATAAGAATAGTTAAAATATTATTTTTTAAGTTTAAAATTGAAATATAACATTGCTAGTAATTGTAAACATAGTATTTTATTTTTTTACAATCATAAATAACAACTAAGAAAGTGTATACATATTTAGGTCAATAGTCAGTAAGAAAACGATTATTTCACATATCTTTGAGTATATTTTGATTAAATAACTTAATTTAAATACATATGATAGAAAAAAATATCCACAAATTAGCATCTAAGATATTTTGAAATTTAAATGAATGTAACTTAATTTTTATATACATATTTAAATATTAAAAGATAAAAAAAAAAATTTAAAAAAAGTAAGCTCCCGCATTGTTACATTGCGGGGGTGCAATGAAACATTGCGGGGTACTTTGCTGCCGCAATGTAACATTGCTGCAACCGCAATGTTACAGTCCCACAATTATTTACAATTTTTTTACTATCCAACATTAATTACGGTAGTTGGGGTGGTTGGTTAGCATTAAATACACCACTGGAGAAATGATTCATTGCGGGGGGTGCAATGATTCATTGCGGCAATAGTTTACCCTACCCTACATAACAAAAAAAAAATTATTTCCCCCCATTTTTCATGTACACTTTCCCATTAACTTAGGGCTACGTTTTTTGGAGCTTTTTCAAGGTCAAAAACTCAACAAATAAGGTTAGCTCTCTAATTACTATGGCTTCATTTTTATTTGATGATTCTAGTTCATCTAGTGAGCATAATGAGTTCGATTATGTTATGCCCATTAGAAAAAATCCGGTATTTCATAAATTATTTCATGATGTAAACGATTTATAGATGTTGATAGTTATGGTAACGATAATATGGGTGAAGAGAAGATGAATATGAATGATGTTGGTAAGAATAAGGCGAATTATAACGAAGAAGAGGAGGATATTAGGATGTGGAAAAGTGATGATGGTGATGATGATGGTGGTGATGATGTTGATGGTGATGTTGGTTATGGTGATGGTGGTGATGATGGTGGTGATGATGTTGGTTATGGTGATGATGATGATGATGATGATGATATTAATATCGGAAATGAAAATTGTGAATTTACATTTCCGAATGTTAATAATGTCGTGCCTTGTGTTGGTATGATTTTCGATACATTAGAAGATGCGGAAAATTTTTATAGGGATTACGGTCGAAGTATCGGTTTTATATAATAATTAGGAGCACTCATAGAGAGAACAACCTTTGGTATCCGAATCATATTAAGACGGAAAAACGGTATTCGTTTCACACAGTGCTTAAGCCTATGACGAAAAGGCTTTTCTTTGCTTTTAGTTGGTGGATGGTAATTGCCGCACGATTTTGTTATGATTTGAAGGTATATAATTACATGTCTAATTCTTGCATTTTAGTACTAATTATTGCATTTAATTGTCTCATTTTTAGTTGCATTTGTTTTTTAGTGAGCTGACCAAAGTCTTGTTTAATGCAGATTCCACCAAGTGAGCTGACCGAAGCGGCAAAGGATGATATGGACAATTTCATTGAAACCTATCAGAAACAGTTTATTGGATCAAATCTACAGGATTGTGACTTTGCATTCTTCCCCGCGTGCCATTGTAACCATTGGATACTTTTTGTCGCGGATATCAAGAAGGCGAAAGTGTTATTGATTGATCCTCTCCGGAACGGGGACGATTACAGTGGGAAATTGATTTACCCCACTCAGTATTACCTCATTGTAACCTCTTTTATTCATTTGTCTTTTAATATCTGAATATGTGGTGGTGTGGTTACCAATTATTTGAATAACTTGTAGGAAAAATTTCTCCCATTTATGCTTCACAAGTTAGACGACAAACAATTTCCACAAAGGTATATGAGAATTAAGGAAGTTATGGAACGAACCAAACAAGAGGGTGGTGTCGATTGTGGCGTGTTTGTTTGCAAATATATGGATGCCATTTGCAATGGAATATCGTTGAAAACGGCATATTGGACTCCCGATAAAGATGTCATAACCTTCAGGTATCGTTTCAACACCCTTTAAATAACTAGACTACTATTATGTTGATTTACTGTTTAAAAAACCATTTTTGATCGACCTACTAACTTCCATGTCGTGCAGGTATCGCATTGCAAATGAGCTTCGGAATGGGGAAGCACGACTTATTCCTGAATGGGGGATTCGACAAAAGAATCTGCGCCTTTAATCTCGTTTTGTAATAATAGTTAACATTTTTTATTATAGGATTTTTAGAGGTTGTAAATTAATGGACCTTCTGTAATATTTAGCATATTTTGTGAGTTTTATCGGTGGTAATTTAGTTTATTTATTCGGTTATTGGTTTTGATTTGGAGTTGTGTAAGTTTTTAGTTTATTTTATTCGGTTATTGGTTATCAGTGGTAATTTAGTTTATTTATTCGGTTATTGGTTTTGATTTGGAGTTGTGTAAGTTTTTAGTTTATTTTATTCAGTTATTGGTTTTGACAGGATTTTAGAATGTTTTCTTACTGAACATGCAGTAGTTAAACAGACAGGAAAAGTTAGACAAACAGACATGGGTCAAAAAAATCAATGAGGCTTCCGCAATGAAACATTGCGGGGGGTGCAATGTTTCATTACGGGGGGGGGGTGCAATTGTTCATTGCGGGGCAGAAAAGAAGCTTTGTTGCATATAAAAAAAACTAATATTACTTTCATGTAGCCACAGAAGTTCGAACCTGGGTGTTTCCTGAGAGTGACATGCAGCCAAACCACTACACCACTAATTAATAAATACCAAAGTGGCGTACAATAGTTTAAAAAGGAGAAAATGATAAAAATATTATTTCATATTTTAAAAATGCAAAATACCATGACAACCGAAATAATTTTAATTTTTTATTATTATTTTAATATCAATTTTTTTATTATTGTTCAAATATTATTTTTCATTTTTCTAATTGCAAAAATATTACTATTAAATTTATTAAAGAAATCGTAGAAAAAAGAGGGAAAATTTGAAGTGAAGTAAAAAAAGGAGAAAATGATAAAAAATATTATTTTCCCTTTTTTCTACGATTTCTTTAATAAATGTAATACTAATATTTTTGCAATTAGAAAAATAAAAAATAATATTTTAACAATAATAAAAAACTGATATTAAAATAATAATAATAAATTAAAATTATTTTGGTTGTCATGGTATTTTGCATTTTTTAAAAATGAAATAATATTTTTATCATTTTCTCCTTTTTTTTTACTTCACTTCGAATTTTCCCTCTTTTTTCTACGATTTCATTAATAAATTTAATACTAATATTTTTGCAATTCGAAAAATGAAAAATAATATTTTAACAATAATAAAAAAATTGATATTATAATAATAATAATAATAAATTAAAATTATTTCGGTTGTCATGGTATTTTGCATTTTTAAAAAATGAAATAATATTTTTATCATTATTAATTAGTGGTGTAGTGATTTGGCTGCATTTCACTCTCATGAAACATGAAACACTCAGGTTCAAACTTAAGCTTCTTTTCTGCCCCGCAATGAAACATTACACCCCCCGTAATGAAACATTGCACCCCCGCAATGAAACATTGCACCCCCCGCAATGAAACATTGCACCCCCGTAGTTACCCGCAATGTATCATTGCAGCCCCGCAATGTATCATTGCGGCATCCAGTAGCCATTGATCCCAACCGTACAAATTTGAATTTAACGGATACGATTTGTTGCACTACGTCAAATTTTGGCTTCCGTCACATCAAATATGTGTGGCTAAGCACTTTACGTCACGTTTTAATTTTTCAGCAAAGTGTCACCTAAGGTCGGATCATTTTACGCCCCCTACGGCCACACCCCAGCTGTGTGGCTGTAACTCAAAACAGAGTGATTAAAGCATACCACCCCTTGGGTCTGACAGCCCCTAATTTAAGCTCAAAAGTGTGACTAAATACCAGCTTGCAGCCACAGGATGCATCGTGGCTAAAGAGAATTAATAACGTGGCTAAACACCAACATTCATCAAAGGCTTAGTTTTGGTCGCATTATTTATTGGTAAATCGTGGCAAAAAACTTGGGTATGGCCACATTTTATAATTTTTGTGTGGTCGTTTCTATGTTTTATATACTATTAAACAACTGCTTTTAGTCACTAATAATTGTAGTGACTATAGTTCTGGCTAAAACCTATTTTTATAGAATTTTTGTAATATATAGTGTGGCTAAAGGATAGTAATAGCCACACACACTTAACTAAATTATACAGAGTTTTATTTGTATTATAAATGATCAATAATAAATAATAATACCAAAATTGAAACACAATGCTATATATTCTAAAATTCAAACACTTAGCCATGCATAATCCATCACCAAACTAAATAACAACATAATTAATGTAATAGCTAAGACCAATCCATACATAATCCATCACCAAACTAAAACCACAATTTCAATTAGAACAAAAGTATGATCAACTAGCTAGAAATGAAGGATGCTTTGAATTTGATTGAAATTTATTGGCTTTTTTCTTGGCTTCTTCATGTGCCTTTTTAGAAGACTCCAACGTTATAACTTCAACTTGCTTATGCTTCTGAATTTTACTTGAGATTGTTGATTCCTCTGATTGTCTCTATTGGCGGCATCAGTGATATCTTGTGTTGGGATTAATCTCCAAGAAGGAATTACTAGGGCAAGCTGGGCAAGAACACTTCTCACCATTTGATTTGGTGTTATGGCATCTGCAACCTAGATATTTAGCCAACAAAATCATGTTAAATTATGTACATAATGTACTGATCACTCAAAAAATCAGGCATTACAAGCATTTACCATTGCTTGATAGAAACAAGAATCCATCTATGTGTTCTATCGCTTCTGATATATCGAAGAGATAAAAGGATTATATTTCATCTTCAGCAGCCTCGAAACAGAGACATATACACAACAAAACAGATTATTACACATATATGAAAACACACAAATAATGATAATAAATGATTAGACTATGTGCTTGTCGTATAGTACATACACAGGTGACCAATCTTACACTCTACAGAGGGACTACTGCCAACTGCCAGCTTAAAATCAACTAAGTTTCTTACACATAGTACGGGGACTATAGCTCCAAATATATCTATACCTCAGATAAAATTGGAGTCATGAAATTAGTCATCATCTCAATGAAATGAAGAAATGGATTGCATAGTATTCAACTGTATTCAGGGAAATAACAAAAAAGTCCGAGGAAAGATCACAGAATACTAACACGATATCAAGCCCAAACACATTTTCCCCCCAATACAACAACAATAACATCAACCACTACACTGAACAACAACTAATTCAACAATCATATATAACAAACAAATCGGCTCAATATCGTATATAATTATAACTTATCACCACAAAAGCATAAATCAATCATACATACATACAATACAATCAAATTTTGAACAAAACATTATCGAAATATTCGAAAACAAAACAATATCGAAACAATCGAAAATGAAACAACATCTCATACCTGCCGACAACAGTAACCAGTAAACAGCGATTGAGAGAGCTTGGGATTTGCTCGATGTATGTGTTCCCTGCTTTTGTCACAAACAGAAATTGATAATCAAGATAATGAAAGCACCTTTATGTTTGTGACAAAAACACGAACACCTACATCTACCAAAATCAACTGACCAACAAACAGATCGGGGCCGGGACTATCTAGCAAAATCAATTTGTATGTGTGTGTTTGATTTGAACTTGAGCCGTGAGCATACTGAAATCGAGCTAAGAGCCGTGAACATATGTATGTGCTGAAAAAGAAGGGGGGAAATGGGGAAATGAAATACTGGGTAGGGAGGGAAGTGAATTATTGGGTACATAGGAGGGAAAGAGGAAGCGGGAAATGAAATATCGTTTAGATTTAGATTTTTATTTAAAGTCGTACAAGATAAATTTAAAGTCGTACAAGATAAATTTAGATTTTTTTTTTAAAATTTTGCATAGCACTAATATAAGTAGTTGTTCACATCCGTACGGTTGGATCGTCCAAAAATTAATTAAAAAAATTGTTTGTTAAGTGGGCGGTAGTCTCGTTTCTTGAAGTAGTACTTTCACTTGATTTTTGTTATAAAGTCGTACAAGATAAATTTCGATTTTTTTTAAAAAAAAATTCATATCACTAATATAAGTAGTTGTTCACATCCGTACGGTTGGATCGTCCAAAAATTAATTTAAAAAAATAGTTTGTTAAGTGGGTGGTAGTCTCGTTTCTCGAAGTAGTACTTTCACTTGATTTTTGTTATAAAGTCGTACAAGATAAATTTAGATTTTTTTTTAAAATTTTGCATATCACTGATATAAGTAGTTGTTCACATCCGTACGGTTGGATCGTCCAAAAATAAATTTAAAAAAATAGTTTGTTAAGTGGGTGGTACTCTCGTTTCTCGAAGTAGTACTTTCACTTGATTTTTGTTATAAAGTCGTACAAGATAAATTTAGATTTTTTTTTAAAATTTTGCATATCACTGATATAAGTAGTTGTTCACATCCGTACGGTTGGATCGTCCAAAAATAAATTAAAAAAAATAGTTTGTTAAGTGGGTGGTACTCTCGTTTCTCGAAGTAGTACTTTCACTTGATTTTTGTTATAAAGTCGTACAAGATAAATTTAGATTTTTTTGTAAAATTTTGCATATCACTGATATAAGTAGTTGTTCACATCCGTACGGTTGGATCGTCCAAAAATAAATTTAAAAAAATAGTTTGTTAAGTGGGTGGTACTCTCGTTTCTCGAAGTAGTACTTTCACTTGATTTTTGTTATAAAGTCGTACAAGATAAATTTAGATTTTTTTGTAAAATTTTGCATATCACTGATATAAGTAGTTGTTCACATCCGTATGGTTGGATCGTCCAAAAATAAATTTAAAAAAATAGTTTGTTAAGTGGGTGGTACTCTCGTTTCTCGAAGTAGTACTTTCACTTGATTTTTGTTATAAAGTCGTACAAGATAAATTTAGATTTTTTTAAAAATTTTGCAAATTACTAATATAAGTAGTTGTTCATATCCGTACGGTTGGATCACCCAAAAATTAATTTAAAAAAATAGTTTGTTAAGTGGGTAGTAGTCTCGTTTCTCGAAATAGTACTTTCACTTGATTTTTGTTATAAAGTCGTACAAGATAAATTTAGATTTTTTTTTAAATTTTGCATATGTCTTCTAAATATTCCAAAATGATTTAAAAAAATTAGATGAATTAAATTTGGAGTTTTGGTATTTTAAAATGATTTTTGAAAATTAATTTTCATTTTGAGGTAAAACTTGTAAAAATCATAATAAATTCATTTTTGATCCCAAAATTATTTTAAAAATATGGGAATGAAGCTAATTTTGTGATCTTGTTTTTTTTAATTAAAATTTTGATTTTAGAAATTATCTTCTATTTAAACTTCAGATTAATAAGTGATTAAATTTGATTTTCAGCAAAGTAGTATAATAAATTAGTAAAGTAGAGGGTACATATGGTTATGTTTTAACCCTAATTCATTGCTACACACAGCAGTAGCCACACTCTCTTCTATTTTGCCGCCTAAAACAAGAACCCCAATCATATCCTTTTTTCCCTCTTATACAACAACAATTGGTTCTAGATTTGATTGAAATACCCAAGATTAACAAAGCCCCTTTCTGGAGAAGATGAGCGGAGGCACTGTTCAGTTCAATTGGCATGACACAACGCCTTTATGTCTTAACCCTAGGTTTTCACCCCTCTCTGGCGAAGATGATGTCCGGCAATTAGTACCTGTATGTCTCCTCTCTCTCTCTCTCACTCTCTCTCTCTGGCTAAATCTATTAAGTCTTGCGTCTATTGGAAATCTAAGTTAATATGATTAACTTAGTTAATGAATGTTTATTTTCTGGAGACTTTAATTTTAGTTTTAATTGATTAACTGACTTTGAGAATATGTTTATTGAAATATTTTGACTAAAACTGTTCGTATTAATCTAAGAGAGTTTATTGCGTCTATTGGGAATCTAAGAGACTACAACTGCATGCAATTATGACATTGATCTCAGTTAATATGAGCGTTGTTTCATATGCCTTACACTCTTCTATTTAAACCATCCCTAGTTAATCCCCTTTCTCATCCTCTCAAACATTCTTAATTGTTATCAAACCCCCCGTCTATCAAATGGCCTTCAACGCTCTCACCATACGTATTGCCAATATAGTGTTCAATTACGAAAACTTCACGATCGTAGTGGAAGGTGCAAGCTTTCCAGTGGACGCTGTTCCAAAGAACATCAGCTCTGAGTTCTCCTATGATCAGCAAATCGAGTGGATGTTTCTGCTGATGCACTTCGATCTAGAGAAGGAGAGGAGGGAGGCGGAGCGTCTCCGGGCCCTGGAGTTGCGTGAGAGGATCATTGGACTGGCTGTCACCATATCCAGGATTTACAAGAGGAGGAGGGAGACTGGTTCTTAGAATTTTGTTATTATTTCTTTGTAATTTTTTTTTTGCAATGTTATGCAAGTGTTATGACGTAAGGAGATAGTTGTTATCATGACAGTGTGGAAGTATTTTTATTTTTATCATAACAATTGTTATTTATAGTGTTATGTATGAGTTCTTTTTGTCTTTTTCTATTTTTCAAGAAGGAATAGCTAGGTAAATCTGCATATAAGGTAATTTTTGTAGTAATTGTCATCCCTAATACTCTCTTGTTTGACATGGTCATTGTTCATTATTGGTAGCTTAGATGCATTTGATTTGCAGAAAGAAACATGGTGTATGACGTGCTTAGAGTTTCATTGTTTATTGATCATTAGCTTGTAAGTATGCAGTTGTAGACCTGTAAAAGATGTGTACTTGATGAATGTTCTACAGATTGACTTGCATGATGGTTAAATCTGATTTATGTTTACTCACATATTGAGGTATTTGTTAATGTTACATCAATGTTGACAATCTTCACTGATTTTGACCAAGGGAGATCTCAGCAACATGTAGAGAATACTTGTAATATCAGCAATACTAATACTGGTTTGGGTGCTCCTCAACATGTAGAGAATACTGGTTTCAAGGTTAGTGTATAGTCTGTGATTTAGAAGTATAATTGCTTATTCTTTTTCATATTTTGGGTTGATTTTCATAATGATTTCACTTGCCAGTCCTCGACGCAGGTGGAGCTCACAGAAGCTGAAACAGAGTATGTAGTCAATGCCGTGAAACAGAGTATCCGTGCCTTACACTAGTAAATTTGTTTAATATCTTGATCTGCATATTGCTAGGTTTCTGTTATTGTGAATGCTTCTGAAGTTGAGGAATTTTCAAAAGTAGCTATCAAGCCTGTACGTTCTCTAGCTTCATAGGAATTTAAAGTTTCTTTTATATATGCCTTTAAAATTTTATATAAGAGTGAGCTCGTGCGTTATATAGGGGTGTTGAAAAGGATAATGCAGCAAGAGGAAAGAGCTTCGTGCAGACTTGTTGATGTCATATTGTGGAAAGATGGATATCTCAAGGAACCGACCATTCTGATTGTACATGGAACCTTGTACTGTTGTACATATTAAATGTATGTTGTATTGTAATGGTAATACATCTGTTCCAACCCAAATAAAGATGTTAATTTGGCTCGGAAGCACCTCCCAGTTTTGACTCCTCATGTTTTGAATAAACCAAGACGTTCTTATGAATATATTTGCTTGAAAATAGTTTGTTACTTTCGACAGATAGTTGGAATATGGAATTTGAATGTTATATTATTATTGCATATATATTCAAATAGTAATAAAATATTCAAATTTCTAACAAGGATATCAGTCGTTGTCACCTGTTTTCGAAACTTTTTAGTCACACAATAATATAGTCACTACTTTTTAGCTTCCTTAAGCGAACAAAGCTCTGACATATATGCAGAAAACTCTACTTTTTAGTCACATATAAAATGTAGTGACCATAGGTTATTTCCCATTTAGCCACATCACCGAAAACGACTGTGGTCGTTTCGTAACATTTAGACACAGCAAAGAAGCGTCGCTAGTTATTGTCACACTTCTATCTCTCAAGTATGACTATAAATTTTGGAATTGGTCAAAGTCAAAAAAAACCATGCTGTTATTGTCACATTTTTTTGAAGTTGTGACTAAATCTTCCAAAAAATGTGTCTTCGGTCACTCGAAAAACAATTGTGTGGCTAAAACTTGGGACGATGATCTTTAGCCACTCGTTTTTTCCAAAGTGTCACAGCCCTTACTGTACAAAAGAGTGACGAAAGCCCAAATTTGACGTAGTGTTGGTTGCATTTCCCTTCCCAACCAACCGAGGTTGTGGAAGGCACCCTATATATATATATATATATATATATATATATATATATGGGTCCCCTTCCACAACCATCGTTGATTGGGAAGGGGAATTAAGCCACCATATCACAACCATTCATTTAAAATATTAACGGTTTGGATGAGAGACCACCGCTATGACTCATTGCGGTAGAAGGGATAGAGTGAAATTACATTTTTACCCTTAATATCCTCCGCAATGAATCATGGTGGTAGTCGTGACCCGGCTTTACCCGAAACAAACCCGTTTCATCCCCTTTCAGTTATTCTATTAACAAAACACCACAAATCAATCTTTAAGGTGATTTCGAGGTGATTTCTAGGCGATTCTCAACATCATCTTCATCTCATCTCATCCAGGTATCATATAATCCGTGCTTGCTTTCTTTCGATTTGCTGTGAATTATAAAAACACACACACACAATCTTATACATTACTATATACGATTATACATTGCTTGTTTTTCTTCGATTTGTTGTGAATTGTGGTGATATGCTTCATTTTATATGTTTGTTTCGTTTGAGCTTCGGATTCGAACTAAGATTAGATTGAAATTAGGTTGAAATTAGGGTTTTTATCCCCCGATTGGGTTGAAATTAGGCTTTTCATTCCTCAATAAGTTCTTAATTCGAATTTTAGGATCATTATTCAAATTTTAGAATTATGATTCGAATTTTTGAATTTTTGAATTATTAATCGAATTTTAAATGAATAAATAAATTCTTAATTCAAATTTTAGGATTTTTATTAAAATTTTAGAATTATGATTCGAATTTTTAAGGCAAATCTTAAAAAAATGCAGAGTATACTGTATCAGATGACCATTTGTGTACTATAATTGACATACATTCATGTCTTCTTTAGTAGCAAATCAATACAAATTACCATTTTACCACCGCCTTAGGTATCACATTGCTGATGATATTTCACCTTAAATGACTCAAGTAGGTACTTTCACTAATGTAATATAGAGATTACATGTTCTCCAGTGTGTAAATGTTGCATATCGGAATTTCACATTTTTTGAAATGGACATGCAACAGTTTTATTGTTGTCATGAGATAAGAGTTCCTCTAAATCATGACTATAAAATTACTAGTCAAAATGACCATAAGAATGAGCAAATTGAATATATAGGGGTGAAAAAAAATATAGCCAGAATGCAGTAATTCATCTGAATACCAGATTGTGGCACGTTTCGTCGCAAGGGTATGGACAATCAATAACCTTGCAACCAACCCGGTCAAAATACCAATCGCCAACTGCTAGGGCAATTCCCTGCATATCCACGACACTTTTTGGAATGAAATACTTGCAATGCTCTAGATCATTTAATGGCAAGAAGTTTGTGTAAAGATAATCTTAGGCTAGTCTCAGTATCCGAGGAGCGCTAAATTTATTCAGGACAGTAGTAGTCTTCTATTTGTGGTATTATACTATTAGGAATTGGATGAGGACATGAGGTCATCTTACCGTGTTTAAGTAAGAAAAGCAGAACATCTTCTATTTGTTGTATTAAACTACTGGGATTATTGTTAACCTGTGAAGGCAATTGGATAGGCCTAAAGCCATAGTTTTATGTAGATCTGCTAGTTGTAGGATTCAATGTGTAACTTAAGTGGTTTGAAAGTTGATTAACAGTTGTGATTGACGGGAAAAAGGACACCTTGAGTTGGTAGATGGCGTAAAATTTCTAATGAGTACTAGTTCTACAAATTAATTAAAATGGTTGCTGGGAGTTGTTTTTCCTTTCTGCTTTAGGATGAAAAAAATAGTATTTTTATGAAAAGTGAGAGTAAAATTGTAAAGATTATACCTTTATGCATTGACTTTGTTCCTTTTGTGTGAATTTTTCGGAAGAATTTTTATTAACCTTATAATAGACTTAAATATGTTGAGAGTATACATTTTAGGATGAAAATGTTATATAGATCTGTTATGTCTAGTATTTAGTTCCTGAACAGTTGGTTTTGCAAGTGCATAGTAGTTGTGATCGCTGGTAGTCACACTTCCATGCTAAATTGAATATGATGGTGCTCAGTTGAACTTGATTATATACCTAATTAGTTTTCTGGTAGTTGAAATTGATTGTTAAGAGGACTATTACTACATACTAAATAAGAAAGTTAAGTAGTTTAATACTGAAAAAAACATGTGTATTGCCTTACTGCACTGTTTTCAGAAAATGGATTAGGTAAGTTGAATTTCTTACAACAAACTAATTAGCAATTCCAGAAATTGACAATCACAAAATTCACCAAATAGATTTGAAACATTCTGTCAATACCTATTCACTTGAAATTAGGGTTTTTATTGTTTACCAAATAGATTTCTTATTGAAGACCCCACTACAAATTGATGTCCGACATTCTTTTCTATTTGCAAGGTTATGTCAATTGTTGTATTGTATACAATTCCATGTAGCTAGTCCGACTTGTGCATGTGTTTCTGTTTTTATATGTTATTTTTTGTGACTTAGCTTTGGGTTGAAATAGTTGGACTAAGTTGATAATATAGAATCTAAAGTGTTGTTTTAGTCTAAGCTTTACATATTTTGATAATAGTTGGACTTGCTTTTGTTTTGTTTTTTTAAATATAATTGGATGTTAAATTACGTATGTTTGCATCCCTGTTTACGAAATGTGTCTAATTTTTTGATTTCGCACGTTGCAGATATTATAGATATGGGGTGCGGGCCTCTCGATAGATCGCTCTTGACCATGCAGAACGATCATATTAGCAGTATGATATGGAAGGGAGAGCGAGGGATAAGTTGGATGTCAGAAAATATACAGCTAATTGGGAGGAGTGGAAGCTTGATGATCGTCAGAAAAGTTTGTTGAAGGACTGGGGTTTTGGGGTGTTTACTAACAACCGGTCAATTCCTCAGAATGACATACGTTTGATCACAGCCTTGGTAGAGAGGTGGAGGTCGGAGACCAACACCTTTCATTTCCCATTTGGTGAGTTGGCCATCACCCTAGAGGATGTTTATATGATTATGGGTCTGCTTATTCATGGTCGTGCTCTTACACATATAAAGCTGAAGAATCCAAAGCCATACTGGGTTAAGCGGTGGAAGGATTTGAGATTGAGTGAGGAATCTCGTGGAGAAATGTATAAAGACGGGGTAAGACTGAGTGCGCTGAAGGAGCAATATAAGGAGAATGCCAAAGGATCCTTCTCCAGAGTTTATCGGGCAGGATGATGTAGTGTACACCCGAGCTTATCTTCTTTACATCATTGGGGGTGTGTTGTTTCCCACATTGAGTCGGAACCTTTGTCCATCCTAGGTATTTCATACCTTAAATTCTCAATTTTATCCTTAAAATTCACATTAATTGCATTATATCCTCAATTTATTTAATTCTTGATAATATACCATTAATTCCTCAAATTTATCATAAAAATTCACATTAATTGCATTTTATCCTTAATTTATTTAATTCTTGATAATATCCCCTTAATTCCTCAAATTTATGCTTTAAAATTCACATTAATTGCATTTTATCCTCAATTTATTTAATTCTTGATAATATACCCTTAATTCCTCAATTTTATCCTTAAAATTCACATTAAATTGCATTTTATCCTCAATTTATTTAATTCTTGATAATATACCCTTAATTCCTCAAATTTATCCTTAAAATTTACATTAATTGCATTTTATCCTTAATTTATTTAATTCTTGATAATATCCCCTTAATTCCTCAAATTTATACTTTAAAATTCACATTAATTGCATTTTATCCTCAATTTATTTAATTCTTGATAATATACCCTTAATTCTTGTTTTCCCTGGTTTCTCCCCTATTTTTTAAGGCAGATTTTTAAACGAAAACAATAATATAATACTCCATCCGTCTCATTTATATTGTCCAGAGACCAAAATCCACATATTTAGCAATCAAACAAAAATTACCAATTTTAAGCTCAAATATTTGCATATTTGTAAAAATTTAACAAATTTAACATCCATTTTACCATAATTAGCTGATGTGGCCAAATATTTTGGGACAAATAAATATAGAATTGTGGCCAATATAAACGGGACGGAGGGAGTATTTTACTATAATATAATATTTTAACGCGTAATATTCACTATCTTTTAGTTTTATTTTATTCATTATTATTCAATTATAATTACTATTTTTTGGGAATATTTACATGAATTGAATTTAGATTTAATACGAAATTGTACTTTATAAAATTGAAAATTAGGTTCAAATATTACATAATAAAATTAAGAAAACTTGAATTGACCAGGTTTAAAAGTATAATTTCTTATATCATGGTTTCCTCCTATCAACCCACATTTTCCGCACTTTCTTTGCTTGGTATTTGAAGTTAACGTTTCAATACCACTTTTATATCATCCTTGTTTCTTTCGTCCCTTAGTTTGTGACATTGGAGGAATGAAAATTGGATCATGTTGGTAGTCTTCTTGAAGAAACGACTCATGCGTTCTTTCGTTATGTTCTTTTTGCGGAAAAATATTGTTCACGTTATACTTATCTCTCCCTCTCAATCACATTTATTACATACTTGAAGCGCGGGACGGAACAACTACCAATAACACCTAAACTTTGAAAAGATTTACACAATGCACTATACCTTGAGGTTTGTGTTTCACCAACATTTGCAAGAACAGGATGGGTGTACTGTAAAGGTCCCGCAATTTTGTTGTCATTCATTGTCCACCTAGGCATGATGTAATTGCTTGGTATTTTGGTTCTATCTTTCTTGGCTAGGTAATGAATGATGTGTTTACAAAGTATTCCAGAATGTTCAAATTTCTTACAAACACATTCAATCGTTCCTCCACTAGAAATCAATATTTGATACCTTCTTCTACAATTCTCCGGCAATGTAGACTTCTCAACCAAGTAAATTTTTAACCAACTTCCACTATCTTGAGCCTTTTTCATAATATAAGATGCGTTTTTTACCAACTCTTTTTGAAAACGCTTAGCATCTCTTTCGTTTAAATCTTGGATGTATCAATTTCCAAGGATGAGCGCAATATTAACCTCATTTTCGTTTCTTCATTATCGTAGTCGCCTTTAACCTCCCTAAGATATTGTGCCTCCAAATCCTTTTGTGAGTTCTCAATGAATTCTTTCAACCCGGTAGATGCTTTCACATATTCATCAAAAAAAGCATTCATGGATTCCCTCCTTGAGGTAGTGGTCATACCGGCAGCAAAATATTGTTTTTTATAAGCACCAATCCATTGATCTCTAATACCAAACATTTGGTTTAGCCAAACATGATCTTGAAGTTGGTATTTCGTGACTAAATCTTCTCACCTACCTTCAAATTTCGTGGGTGTCAACGACATGTACACACATGCATTAAAATCTGTTTTGAATTCCGGATAATTGGTGTATAAAGTAGATAACTTCTCCGGAAATTACTACTTATATGCCATGTACAATATATATGTTTTGTTTGTGGCATAACCTCGGCAATAGCATTCTCCAAAGCAACGTCTTGATCGGTAATGATTGTAGTGGGCGGTTTGTTGTCAACGGCTTCCAACCATGTTTCTAAAACCCATTTATAAGATTCCTCTTTCTCATCCCTTATGAGTGCAAATCCAAACAAGATATTTTGGTAGTGGTGGTTCACCCCGTGATAGATATGAAAGGCATACAATATCGGTTCGTCCGATAAGTTGAGTCGAATGAAACCACATCGCCAAAATTCTTGTAAGCGTTCATGGATCGAGGATCAACCCACACCAAACCTCTAACACGATTCTCATCATCCACATCCACACGGTAGAAAAATTCACCATTACTACTTTCTTGTTGTAATTTCCGTAACAAGACCAAAACCACACTCCACATCACCTTCATCAAACACTCGATGCCGAATATGATCATGTATAACATTATGTTAGATATAATTACTGATGTTTGTTTATCAGTGTTTAAGCAACAGGTACTGACCAGAGTTTATCAGAAGCCGGTCAGAGTTTATTTAAAGTCTGACAAGGTGATAGTTGAATTAGCTGTCGGTGATGAATTGAAGATTCTAGAAGCAATATATTCTGAAGATGGAAAGAAGCAGAATATATTGATACAGCTAAGGAAACGGAATAGAAGATAAGAAGCAATCCTTAATTGATAACAATTGTATAGCTAATTTGTAGGAATATCAATTAGATAAGGATTGTGTAACTGTGTACTATATAAACACAGATAGGTTATCCCTAGAAGGGATGCGATTATTGAATATATTATTCTTGTAACCTAGAAGCTCTTTGTGATTCATTAACATCACTAAGAGAGAATTATTTAATATAATTCAGTTTGTTGATTTACAAACCTGTGTTATTAATTGTTATTCTCATACATACTTGATTATATATTGTGTATTCGGCCTAACAATTGGTATCAGAGCCAAGGCTGTTTAATATATACAGTTTTACGATTCAAACACAGTATTAATCATGTCTGAAGAAAATCAAACTGCTCCTAAGGCTGAACAGGTTAAGCCCAATTCTGTGAGTCGATATGAAACAATCAGGGTTCCAATTCTCAGGCCAGTAGAGTATCCGATTTGGAAGGTTAAGATGACCATGTTTCTGGAGGCTACAGATCCAGAATATCTTGACAGAATATATGATGGTCCTCATATGCCAACAAAATTATCCCCTGTTGTTGATGGTCAAGAACAGAAGACTGTTCCAAAGGAAAAGAAAGACATGACTCCTGAGGATATCTCATCGATTGCAAAGGATGCAAAGGTTAGACATCTTCTCCACAGTGCTTTAGATAATGTTATGTCTAACAGAGTAATTGGCTGCAAGACTGCCAAAGAGATATGGGATGCTCTAGAAGTCAGATGCCAGGGAACAGGTGCTATTAAGAAGAACAGAAAAACAATACTCACACAGGAGTATGAGCACTTTGATTCAAGAACTAATGAAACCTTGACTGAGACATATGACAGATTTTGCAAACTGTTGAACGATCTGTCTCTAGTTGATAAAGAATATGAACTTGAAGAGTCTAATCTCAAGTTTCTGTTATCTCTACCTGAAAAGTGGGATTTAAAGGCAACAACAATCAGAGATAATTATGATCTTGCTGATACAGATCTTGATGAGATCTATGGATTGTTAAAGACTCATGAACTTGAGATAGAACAAAGAAACAGGAGATCCAGCAAGAAGACAAAATCTGTTGCTCTCAAAGTTGAGGAGAAGCCCATTAAGAAGGAATCATCAAGGAAGAAAGCCAAGGGAAAGGCTTTAGTCATTAAATCTGAGAGTGAGTCATCAAACTCTGATGATGATTCAAACTCTGGTGAAGCTTCTGACTCTGATGATGATGAAGAACAGATGATGCAAATGGCTGCATTGATGGTGAAGACCTTCAAGAAGATGGGATTCAAGAACTTCGAGAAGGGAAAGAGATTCTCAAGGAAAGATTCAAATTCTGAGAAGAAGAATTTCAGAAAGTCTGATGGAAGGGATACCAAGTCTGGAAAGAAGGACAAATCTGAGATCCAGTGCTACAAGTGCAAAGAGATGGGTCACTATGCTCCAGAGTGCAAGAAAGGCAAATCTGAGAAAGCACTCATCTCTAAAGGCAAAGACTGGGCAGATACTTCAGACTCTGATGATGGAGAAAACTATGCTCTTATGGCAACTGTCAGAGATGAGACTGAATCATCGGAAAATAAGGTACCCCTAACTACTTATGCTTATGATACTGATAATATCTCTGAGTTAAGAGTATATCTGAAAAGTGTTCATGTTAGCTATAGGGATCAGACCTTAGAGAATGAGAGAATTAAAGCTGAGAATCTTAGTCTTAAAGATAGAAACAAGTTTCTTGAAGGAGAACTTGAAAGTATGAAGCAGATTCAAAAAGAAAGAGATGATGCTGTTTATGTAGAACAGGAGTTGCTTAAAAGGTATAGGCAACTAGAATCTGATTTAGAAAAAGAAAGAAAAATAATCAAGACTTGGACAGACTCTGGAAGAGACACTCATCAAGTGTTTCAGACTGATTCTGTAGGTTTAGGTTATTGTGAAAATGATGAACTTAGGTTTAAAGACAAGGTCAAGGTAAAACCACAACTTAAACCTGTGAAATTTGTTCCAGAAGCCAATAAGTTAAAATCTGTTGTAATAAGGGAAGCTGATATGGAATCAGATGAAGCTTGTGAAAAACAGGAGAATATTATAACAGAAAAACTTATGGAGATAGAAGCTGTTAGAAAACCAGTAAAAACTTGTGAAAAACAGGTTAATGTTGGCTTGATGACAGGTAAACAGTTCAATCATAAGTTGAAAGAGGTAAGTCTGCCATGAAACCTAAAGGGTCCAAGAAAAATAGGAATGGAAAAGTAGGCATAAATAACAGAAATAATCATTTGCCTAATGCTGGTGCTTCAAGGAAAACATGTTACAATTGTGGTAGCTCTAATCATCTTGCTAGATTTTGCACTAAGAACAAACATATTAATTCTTTGTCTTCTACATCAGGAGTAAAGAATGATTATGTAAGGGTTAGACCACAAACTTTATGCACACACTGTGGGAGCACTTGGCATTCCATTTATACTTGCAAGAGTTATCATGCTATTTATCATAACTATTATGAGCTAAAACCCAATCTGAAGTGGGTTAAAGCAAACTCTGCAAGTGTAAAGTCTGACAATGTAAGCTTAAACTCTGTTGATAGTAATTCCGCTGCAAAAGCTAACACTGTTAAGAAAGATAAAGGATCCAAGCAAGTCTGGGTCCTTAAAACTAATACTTAGTATTTGTTTGTGATTGCAGGGTATAATAGAGAGCACACTTATCTTGGACAGTGGATGCTCAGGACATATGACTGGAAATAAAGCCCTGCTATCAGACTTTAAGGAGAAGGCTGGCCCAAAGGTTTCCTATGGAGATGGCAACATAGGACACACTCTGGGATATGGCAATATCAATCTTGGAAGTGTCATCATTACAAATGTAGCTCTAGTCTCAGGACTCAAGCATAATCTGTTATCTGTGAGTCAAATCTGTGACAGAGGAAACCATGTAGATTTTCATAGTGAATACTGTGAAGTTATCAGTAAATCTACTGGAAAAGTTGTTCTAGTTGGACACAGGCGCAACAACATTTATGAAGCAAGTTTGGTAACAAACTCTGATGGAAAAACAGTGTGTCTGACAGCCAGAATGTCAAATGAAGAGAGTTGGAACTGGCACAAGAAGCTCTCTCATCTCAATTTGAACAACATCAATGAGCTAATAAGAAAGGATCTTGTAAGGGGACTTCCAAAATCTATACTCAGTCTAGATGGCTTGTGTGATTCTTGTCAAAAAGCCAAGCAAAGGAAGTCATCTTTCAAGAGCAAATCTGAATCATCAATACTGGAACCTTATCATCTTCTACATGTTGATCTCTTTGGACCAGTGAATGTGATGTCCATGGGCAGAAAGAAATATGCTCTAGTAATTGTTGATGAATATACTAGATATACATGGGTGTATTTCTTGTCAAAGAAGGATGAAACTGCTCAAACTCTGATGGATCATGTAAATCTACTGGACAAAGGATCACAGTACAAAGTCAAAATTATAAGGAGTGATAATGGAACTGAATTCAGAAACTCAATCATAGAAGCTTTCTGCAAGGAAAGAGGAGTGAAACAAGAATTTTCTGCACCTGGAACTCCACAGCAAAATGGTGTAGTTGAAAGAAAGAACAGAACTTTAATTGAAGCAGCCAGAACTATGCTTGATGAAGCAAAATTACCAACATACTTCTGGGCAGAAGCTGTTCAAACTGCTTGTTTTACTCAAAATGCAACATTGATCAACAAGCATGGGAAAACACCATATGAGATGGTGAAAAATAAGAAGCCAAATTTGAAATATTTTCATATATTTGGATGTAAATGCTTTGTGTTGAAGACTCATCCTGAACAGTTGACAAAGTTTGAGTTAAAAGCTGATGAAGGAATCTTTGTTGGCTATCCATTGTCAACAAAAGCATTCAGAGTTTATAATCTAAGAACTAAGGTGATCATGGAATCTATACATGTGTCATTTGATGACAAGAAAATAATTGGACTTGAAGACAAGGATGGATATGATCAACTACGTTTTGAAAATGAAGATCTATTCTCTGATGTTGTAAACTCTGATGAAGCAGAGTTGACAAACTCTGACGAAGCATACTCTGAACCTCTACTGGTAAATACTGAAGAAACTGGAAATTCTCAAATTGAACAAAGTAGAGAACCAGTTGAGGGGGAGCGTGAAGAAGCTCAACAAGACACAGCAAATGAGTCAGTTGAGGAAACTGATTCAAACTCTGACAGTTCAAACTCTGAGCCATCCAATTCAGGGGGAGCCTCGGATGCTGCAGAAAGTCAACATATGAATCAGGAGAGCATGGATCAAGGGGGAGGATCAAATAATGATGCAAGAAACCACTTACCAACAGCAAGAAAGTGGACACAGGCACATACACCTGATCTCATAATTGGAGATCCTGATGCTAGTGTGAGAACTAGAAGTGCAACAAATAATGAGTGTCTGTATCATGCTTTCTTGTCTCAAACAGAACCAAAGAAAGTGGAGGAAGCTCTTCAAGATGCTAATTGGATTACAGCAATGCAAGAAGAGTTAAATGAATTTGAAAGAAATGAAGTCTGGACACTTGTACCTAGACCAAAGAATAGATCAATTGTAGGTACAAAGTGGGTTTTCAGAAACAAGACTGACAGTGAAGGTGTGATTACAAGAAACAAGGCTAGACTTGTGGCAAAAGGTTATTCACAACAGGAAGGAATTGACTATGATGAAACCTTTGCTCCAGTTGCAAGATTGGAGGCCATAAGAATTTTTCTGGCCTATGCTGCACACAAGAAGTTTAAAGTCTTTCAGATGGATGTAAAGAGTGCTTTTCTCAATGGGAAGCTTGAAGAAGAAGTGTTTGTTGAACAACCACCAGGATTCGTAGATCCCAAGCATCCAGATTATGTCTACAGGCTTGACAAGGCATTATATGGACTAAAGCAAGCACCAAGAGCATGGTATGAAACTCTTGCTCAATTTCTTTTAGAAAGTGGGTTCACAAGAGGTACAATTGATAAAACCTTGTTTTATTTCAATTCTGGTGATGATTTGCTTTTAGTTCAAATTTATGTAGATGATATTATTTTTGGATCTACTAATGACAAACTCTGTAAGAAGTTTGCAAAGCTTATGCAATCCAGGTACCAAATGAGCATGATGGGAGAGCTTAGTTATTTTCTAGGCTTACAGGTCAAGCAAACAGATGATGGGATTTTTATCAATCAAGCAAAGTATACCAGAAATCTTCTAAAGAAATTTGGTATGCTTGATAGTTCATCTGCTACAACTCCCATGGCTACAGCAACGAAGCTTGACAAAGACACAGGAGCCTCAGTAGATATGACTAACTACAGAGGAATGATAGGGTCTCTACTGTATCTTACTGCAAGTAGACCTGATATCATGTATGCAACATGTCTTTGTGCAAGATTTCAAGCAGATCCCAGAGAGCCTCATCTAACAGCTGTAAAAAGGATCTTCAAATATCTCAAAGGAACCATAACCCTGGGTTTGTGGTATCCTAGAGAATCAGAGTTTAAGTTAATTGGTTACTCTGATGCAGATTTTGCAGGCTGTAAGATAGACAGAAAAAGTACAAGTGGAAGCTGTCAATTTTTAGGTGACAGATTGGTTTCTTGGTACAGTAAGAAACAGAAATCAATTTCTACATCCACTGCAGAAGCAGAGTATATAGCAGCTGGTAGCTGTTGTGCACAGATTTTATGGATGAAGAATCAATTGCTGGATTATGGGTTAAGGTACTCTAGAATACCTATTTTCTGTGATAACCAAAGTGCTATTGCTATGACAGGTAATCCAGTACAGCATTCCATGACCAAGCACATCAGCATAAGGTATCATTTTATCAGAGAACATGTGGAAGAAGGAAACATTGAGCTTCATTTTGTGTCTACAGACCAACAACTTGCAGATATCTTCACCAAACCTTTGAGTGAAGCTACTTTTACAAGATTGGTAAATGAACTTGGAATGATCTCTGGTTCTGACTAGAGATACGGGTTAGACTCACTTTTATGTTCATGATTTCTTACATGTGTTAACTGTTATGTGAACCAGCATGTTAATCTCTGATGCTAAACTCTGTTGGTCATACTCTGATAGTTACAGTTTAATGTCATACTCTGTTTGTAATTTTGTCTGAAACATTTGGACCAATGAAGAAATTTGTATGAAGCATAATTCTCAGTAAGTAACTGTGAATCCTTCAGAGTCGTATAGATTCTGATCTCGATTATGTGCAGTAAGTTAACACAGCATGATACTGTCTCTGTATTTATACCATCTCTTAGTTTATTGATCCTATACACTGAGTCTGTATTAGCTGTTTGCATTTTCTCTCATAAGTTAATTATATTTACTGATGAAAAGTCTAAACTCTGATTCTTAATTAAACAGAATTCACCCTCAAATCAAGATGCCAAAAAGAGCACAAATTCCTTTGAGATCATGTTGTGCCTAGGAAGATCCAGGAACTTATTGTATGAAATAAGGGCTAAAATCGTTGATTTTTGGTGACTAGTGCCAACCACTGATTACTGGAAAAATAAAGAAAAAAAAAATAATAATAAAGAAAGGGGGTGAAAAATTAAAAGATATATCCAAATGAAAGGATATCAGAAAACAGAGTTTAGATATAAAATCAGATGTTATGTTATACATGAGAGTTTAGGCAACCAGTTTTTACTACTTTAGTTTGTGGATTTTATGCACTTTGAGATGATCTAACTATTGATTACGGTAAACTCTGCTATTGCACACACATATTTTCACACCTGTACAGTTTGAGAAAAGAGTTTATTGACAAAGAAGGACAAATGGTAAACACTGATGTATTGTGTGACATATGCCGAGGTAACTTTGTTTTAATCTCTGATGGTTAAAATAATTTCTTTGTTTCAGACATATTATAAGTTGAGATTAGAAATTTGTTTTTCGAAAGAGTATGATTAGTGCTGTAATTTTGCATTACACAGAGAAAAGAAAGAGTGTGTTTGATAAGTCCTGATGGTGATTAGTAGCGCTGATGAGTATGTTAGTTTATTGTTTAAAGTGATATCATTTCTTTCACTTTACGATTATTTGCGATTCTGATATGTAAAACAAAAAAAAAATGGATCATTCTCATTAATCGATTCACACTTTGTTTACATTCAGACAAGTTCATATTCTTGTCTAGCTACTTGTTCGATTAACAGGTTATTATAGCATCTGGGATTTTCAAGGATTGACAACCCCCTGATGTTGAATCATCATCATCATCTTCTCGAAATCTCTTTCTGGTTTGCAGCTTGCAGGATTCCAAGACGACTGTCTTCTTCGAACCCTTCAAGTAGCTCTGATAAAAGAGCATCATACAAATCTCCACAGCATCATCGTCTGCAAGGATGGGCATATCATATGGCCCAGGACGAATGATGTGCACATATGGATTGGAGATAGGTCCTTCGGCTATGGATTGGAGATAGCTCTGTTACGCTTTCACATCGATTACTTGTTCTTTCTTCAAAATCTTCTAATGGCAACCACGGCTTTCGTTTCGTCTGGGTTAGAGTTCGTCCCTAACAACTATGCTGCTCCTTTGGCAAATGAGAACGCACTGGCGGCGTTTCATTTGATTCAGGATTTCTTGTCAAACTCTGATGTTGGAACTGCTCTAATCGCCCCTTTGAAGCTGTCTGCATCTCAAATAAGGACTTTTTGGCAGACAGGCACTTATGATAATGGAGGAGAGTCTGGGTCTCCGTCCATAATTTTTGAATTTCAAGGAGAAGAGTTTGTAGTTACTCCAACTACTGTTCGTGATGCTCTGGGCCTTGAGGACTTTAATGCTTTCACAGTCTCTGTTGGAGATTTTGAGTTAGTTCGTATGATGAGAGAAATAGGCTATTCTGGACCACTGACAAAGCTTGGTCAGTTGAAGCGACCGCTCTTGAGAAAGGAATGGAGTTTCTTTTTCGACTGCATAACAAGGGCGTTCGGGAAGAAGTGCACGAATTGGGATGCAATTCCCACTGATAGTCTGCAAATCGGGTATTCTCTTCTTTACGGAGGTAATTTTGATGTTGCTAGACTAGTTCTAAATAATATAGGTGAGAAAATGACTGAAAACAGAGGTGTAGTCTATTTTGCAAGATTTTGTCAATTAATATTCTCTGAATGTGTTTCTGAAGTAGAGATAGCTGAGAATGATGTGATTCCATGTTTTAAATTACATAAACGAATATTCTCTGATCTAACCAATAAAGATAACAAGAAAGGAGATGTTGGTGTTTTGATGTTGCCTGAGATTGTGCAACAATTCTTGATCAATTCACAACAACTACAATCACCATCAAATGCTGAAGCTGGGCCTTCTGTGTCTCAACCACAAAGGTCAAAGAAATCTAAGGTAAAGGTTGTTAAGTCTGTCAGCATAAACACTGAAGCTGAGGCATCAACACCTGAAGAGCTGCCTCAGAAGACGAGGATAAAGAAAAGAAGAGCCAATAGGGCAAAGTCTGTTGTTGAAACCTCAGAGACTGAAACTGATGAAGAAACTCTTCATCAGAGAAAGAGAAGACTAGTGGCTGCACATCTTTTTGGTGCTGTAAATATAACCATGGACAGAGTCTCTAAGGTCACTGAAGCTCCTGCATCAGAGAATGAGGAGATTGTAGCTGAAGCTGTTCCTCAAGCTACTCCTGAAATTGCTGTTGAGGAGGATATTTTCAATGCTGATGAGGACAGAGTGTTTGTAAACACTGAAACTCCTGAAGTTTTTGTTCAGGAGGATGCTGCAAATGCTGAAGCTGTCAGTCTAGACAGGATCCATACTGATACTATGATGGATTTGGATTTGGTAACTCCTACATCAAAGGCTAATGATGTAGTTGAGGAAGCTGCTACTCATTCTGATAGCAGAGTTTTTGATCTTGAAGCACACACCTCTATTTATTCTGATCTTTATACAGAGGGTGTGGAAGCTGATCAAGTCACTGATCAGGTAGAAGAATCTCTGGCCACTCACACTGAAATTATTTCTTGTGATCTTGACAAAGGTGAGGAGGTTACTCAGCTGATTAAAGTCACAGAGAAAATTGATGAAGCTGTGATGGAAAAGGAACAAGAGGCTACTGATGAGCTAAACTCTGAGAACATTATTCTTGAAGCTTTGCAACAATCTGTTGTAGAGATTGTTCAAAGAGAAGCAGAGGTTTTTGCTCAGGCCACCTCTGATATTCCTGAAGCTGTAGCAGAGGAGAACATTGATGAAGCTGCACAGTTTACTGCTGACAATATTCTTAATGCAAATGAAGCAGTCAATAATGAAGAAACTGGAAATGATGCTGAGGGTTCTCATTCACACCCTAGTATTCAAGTTTCATTGGCTGATGATGTCAATAGTGTTGACGCAAGGGAAGTCCATAGACAGACCAATGAGCATTTTCAGAATATGTACTACAAAAATTGGGCTGCTGCAGATTGTGTCTTTCCAGCACAAAGGGCTGCAGATTTTCTATCTGATTCTGTCAAGAAGATCTCAAATACTGATGTACTTACAAGCTTACAGGCAACTGTTGTTCAAGTCAAATCTCTTAATAATAGATTTGATGAGAATCAACAAATGCTTACCAATCTAAGGAATGACGCCAGTATGAAGGATCTTACTTTCAAGTCTGACAGAACTTTTTATTATACTATGCTCAAGCAGCAAGCCAAGGATTCTGAGGAAATCAAGAAAAGGCTTGGAAAAGTTGAGGAGAATCAGGCTGAAATGTCTACTCAATTAAATTCTATTTCTAATGCTCTAGAATTGCTGACTTCAGTATTACTTTCTGATGATGTCAAAAAGGGGGAGAATGTACCTAAAGACAAATGCAAAGACATTCAAGCTCTGAGACAGAGGGATGATTCTACTGATGGGGGAAGCAAAGGAAATAAAGGAAAGGTCATTGCACAAAGGCAAAGCAGGACTAGAGTAAACTCTGGTAGACAAATAAACTCTGAAAAGATAAACTCTGGTGGTCAATCTACTTCAAATCTCAAGAGTTTAGTTGTTTCAACTAATCCATCTACTGATGAAGAGTTTGCTGCTAAGATATTCATGAAAGAGCATGGAAAGAATGTAACTATTGAAGATATCCAGGCTGAAGAGCAGATGCTTGCTGAGGAACACAAGAAAAATCTTGAAGCTGGAATCTACAAGAAAAAGGAAATCAAGGCTCCTAGAAAGAAAGAAGTTGGTATTTCTATCAAAGAGAATACACAACAGAGTATACAATATACAAGGAGGCCTGTGATTGGAAACACTGATAAGGGTAAAGTCATAATGATTGAAGAGCCTAACCTGAAAAAGAAAGATATTTCAACCTCTGACGTTGCTCAAGTTGAAACAAGATTAGCTAAATCAACCTCTGACGCTGCTCAAGTTGATGTTTCTATTGAAGATATGACAACCTCTGACGTTGCTCAAGTTGTACAGAAATCTACACTACTTCCAGGATTCAGCAAACCAAAAATTCTTGAAGACTTAAAGCTTGAAGCTGTGAATTTCTCAGAAACCAGAACAGTATTGGGAAAAGAAGCCTTTGACAAATCTGGACTGGGTTCACACAGAGAGAGAAGAACTAATAACAGATCTCAAGACAAGTTTTCATTGGCAGAATTTGGAGTTGGAATTACTCAAGAAAGTCTTGACAAACTAGAATCTGTACAGATGATTTTTCACAAAGGAATCAAAAAGGAATTCTTGTTATATTTTATGGCTGATGGCAGAGTGTATAGATTTGGTGAATTTGATATCCAGTTAAAACTTTGGGAAGAGCTAGAGTATGTTCTATATCTACTTGAAGTAAAGAATAGAAGTACTTATGATGCTGCTCGAGTTTTGAAGGAAAGGATGATGAAATCCAAAGTTTTGAGTGGAGCTGGAGTATCAAGTGCATACATTCCTAAATACAGAGATGCACATGGAAAGTTGGTAGAAATGAAAAGGAATAGTGCTAGGTTCAGAACTGCACTAAATAAAAAGGTTCTTGAGTTCAATCTAGAGTCTGATAAACCTTTTTATATCAGACTTGGCAATGAAATGAACAAAAACAGCATATATTCTTTGAGGGCTGCCATTTATCAAATTGGTGAAGATGAACCAGAGATGAAGGAGCTGAAGAAGATTATGAGTGCTGAATTGAATAGAGCTGAGAAGAAACTGCTATCAGACTATATCAGGACAGTGCCTGATATTCAAGAAATCAAGTAAAGTCTGACTGTAAGTTTTTAATATATTTTCTATTCTAAGTCAAATTTAAACTCTATTTTAAATTAAACTCTGTTATATGTTAAACACTGCATTTGTTAAATGTTTTTGACATCATCAATTATATGTTTAACTTGTACATTTTATTATGAACAAGTTGGGGGAGATTGTTAGATATAATTACTGATGTTTGTTTATCAGTGTTTAAGCAACAGGTACTGACCAGAGTTTATCAGAAGCCGGTCAGAGTTTAATTAAACTCTGACAGGGTGAAGAGTTTAAAGGAAGCCGGTCAGAGTTTATTTAAAGTCTGACAAGGTGATAGTTGAATTAGCTGTCGGTGATGAATTGAAGATTCTAGAAGCAATATATTCTGAAGATGGAAAGAAGCGGAATATATTGATACAGCTAAGGAAACGGAATAGAAGATAAGAAGCAATCCTTAATTGATAACAATTGTATAGCTAATTTGTAGGAATATCAATTAGATAAGGATTGTGTAACTGTGTACTATATAAACACAGATAGGTTATCCCTAGAAGGGATGCGATTATTGAATATATTATTCTTGTAACCTAGAAGCTCTTTGTGATTCATTAACATCACTAAGAGAGAATTATTTAATATAATTCAGTTTGTTGATTTACAAACCTGTGTTATTAATTGTTATTCTCATACATACTTGATTATATATTGTGTATTCGGCCTAACACATTACATATGTCTTGATTCGAAAACCCTAGATTTTGAACACCGCCACTTGCCTCACTAAGTAATCTCATAATTTTTGTCATCTCGATCCTCAATTTGTTAAATAACTCAATCAATGATCGGGTGATGGGATCTATGTTGTGTGGCCGTCTAAAAAATTGTGTTTTATCCGGTGTCACCATAGCATGATTGTGCTTCAACTTGATCGAAGTTATTTTCCATTTGTTCATTTTCACTTGATGAGCAACACACATTCTTCCACGACAATCCGTTCGTGGAATTACATCTCTAATTCGTTTTCCTTGACCATGAGATTTCGGTGTTAATCTTCCACCTTTCTTACAAATAAACATACGAGATGATGGATCATGACTACGTGTATGTCTATGAGTATTCCTAATTATTATATCGAATCCGAAATTTCGACCATAATTCCTATAAAACTTTTCTGCCTCATCTAGTGTATCAAAAATCATACCAACACAAGGCACAACATTATTGATATTCAAAAATGTAAACTCGCAATCATTATCATCATCCATATCATTATCATCATCATTTTCCTCCATCCTAATATCCTCTTCTTCTTCATCATTAAAATCACAATCATTTCCACCAACATTATCATTACTATCAACATCTATAGATTCATCTATATTCATTTTTTGTTTACCAACATTATCATTACTATCAACATCTATAATTTCATCATCAACAAATAATTTACCAAAAACACGATTTTTTGTAACGGACGGTGTATAATAATCGCAACCCTTATGCTCACTAGATGAACTAGAATCACCAAATAAATATGAAGTCAAACTAATTAGAGGACTAACCTTGATTTTTGTAATATTTGAGCTCCAAAATATTTGAAAATGGTACCACCAAGTGAAAATAAGGGACTGTGTTGGAAAAAGGGGGAGAAGATGAAGTGTTGGAAAATAAGCTGCTGTCGAGTTTAAGGTAAGCAGTACCTTCGCAAGAAAACATTGTGGATTTCAGGACTCCCACAATGAGCCATTGCGGAGGGTGGCTCATTTAATGCAGCCACATACCTAACTGTCCAACATTTAATGCTGGTTTGATCAATTCCCCCCGCAATGCTTCATTGCTGGGACAACTTTTTATTTTTTTAATTCGTTTTTTGACTTTTAATAATTAATAATGTTCTCAAAAAATAAAATAAATTTATAGAAAATCCTAAATATCCGTTAATACTTTATGATAAATATTTTTTATTGCATTTACCACTTTTAATTATAATTTTTAGGTCGAACTATAGTGAAACACATGTTAAACCACACAGAAAGTTATCTGTTCGAAAAAAATTGTGTATTATTGCTAGTTTTTTTATTTTTATTTTTTTAAAATAATAAAGTTGATTCTAAGCAATGTTTTCAAATATTTTACTTTGTATTCTAATTTTGCTATTTTTCAAAATAAAAGATGATTTTTAATCAATATTTTCAATTGTTATACTTTATATTACTATTTTCTCATTTTTACAAATAATTTTTTTTATCCAATGCTTTAAGGTTTGTCTCTCATTACTATTTTTGTGATATTTTATAATTTTAATAATAATAATATATTTATTATTTTACTTGCAAAATAATGTAAAGTTTAAATTTATATGTAAGCCCACATACAATTGATGATCCAATACAACCCACATTTTCAAGCCCATTTAATTGAAAGCACATCCAATACTATAAGGTTTCTCACTCATTACTATTTTTGTTATATTTTATAATTTTAAAAATAAAAAATATTATTTATTACATCAAAATAATGTAAAACTCTAATTTATATGTAAGCCCAAATATAATTGATAACCCAAAAATCCATACAATTGAAGGCCCATATAATTGATAACCCAAAAATCTATACAATTGAAGGTTCATACAATTGAAAGGTCTATTAAAATGACCCAGCAAAGCAAGGAAGGGCAGTTTTGTAATGGATTTGGTGGTTTTGACCATTTTGCCAACCACCCGTGGTTGTAGACCAAAACCATATTGTAACACCCCAGTCCCACATCGAGAAGATTTGGGACTTCTGTTCAGTTTATAAGGCAAAACACTACTACTAATTAGCACCAACAAATCATGATCTTTTGGGGGCCTGTGGTGGGCTTGTTGTTACCCAAGTTGGCTGCAGTTGGGCCAGTAGCCTTCGGCTTATTCGGACTCGGAATCGGGACTTGACCCGATTTTCGGAAAAGGCTCGGGATTTGACCCGGGTTGTCACATATGGTATCAGAGCAATATCCCGTAATTTTTAGATTAATAATAATAAAAGAATAATAAAAAAAGATTAAATTTTGAAAAAGAATAGGATTTAAAATTAAATTAGACTAATGGGCCTAAAATATGGATCAGATTTAAGTTCGGATAAGTGGTAGGTTTGGATTTAGGGTTTTATAAGGCTATATAAACTTCATATTCTCGTTGCTCGTTTTTATTATCAAAATTCGTAGGTCTCTTCCATACAGAAATCAGTTGTCTTGTAAAATTCGTACAAAATTCATCGTAAGTCGGAATTCATTGATTCTGGACTTTTCGAAAATCTCTTTCAATTTTCTACAACTTTTGTTTCACAGTGTTTTTCCATATTACGCTCTGAACCGTTCTCAAAATCACAAAACAGAAACAGATTTCGTTTTTCAGTTTCTGTTTATATTCAGCAAACGTTTTATTCAATTCCCGATTCGTTATAAGTCCGATTTTGATGAGTCATATCTTTTCTGAAAGGTATTTTCGTGCTCTACGACTTTTGTGGTTTAAGGTTTTCAAGAAAACATCGTATAGAGGGTCAAAAAGGGTAAAAACAGAATTGATCAGAATTGGACATATGATCTAGGATGCGTCGAGGTAAGTTTCCGATCGATTTTCCTAGTGTTTTCGAAATAATGTGTAGTGTGTATTTTGATTATATAAACTTGAGCTTAGTGATGATATATTTTGAATTCATATGTATTACGTATATGTGTTATGTGTAAGCAATAATAGTCTTGGTATTCTGATTTGTGCCATGGTTTGTGAAAATATCGAATAAGAATAAGGACCATTGTCACCGGGTTGTAGTGACATTTTCTGAAAATTTAGGACCGTTATCACCGGGTTGTAGTGGTCGTGGCATGAATTGTGAGTTTCGAGTTATTGTTGTTATGTGGTATCGTATTTATCGAATAAGAATAAGAATATGTGAATCGAAAGTTATGTATTGTGTATCGTTATTGTATCGTATCGAATATTGTATTATTTTGTATATACATGTTATTTGCCCGACTAGTTGGATCGATTGGTTTCTTGCTGGGCTGTATGGCTCATTCCTTACAATTTTCAGGTTTGGTGTAACTCAAGTGGAATAGCATTGGATTCGAGGATCTTAGGTTTGGACTAGTTTGGCTTGGATTGTCATTGTTAGCTGCGCTTATGTAATAGTTCTCTTTGTAATTAACTTTTAGATTAATAAATTGTATTGTGTTTTAGTTTTGATTTAGAATTAATAGTCCGAAAAGTCGGGCTGTTACACATATATATAGAGTTAAGTTCTATGGAGACCACCTTTTTGTGGAGACCTGGAGACCACATACGTTCTCCAATCTAAATTTGGCAAAATAGATCATATTTTGTAATCAAAAATTTGCAAAACGTACTATTTTGCAAAGTATATTCTATGAAAATCACTATTTCATTAAAAATCTTGAAAATTATGTAAGTTCTGCAAACTAAACATGAATGTTCTGCAAACCGAACATGTTTTGCAGAACAATATGTTTTGCTATGTTTTAGTTGGAAAACATATATAATTTTAAAGATTTTAAATGAAAATAGTTATTTACATAGAACATAATTTATAAAATATTATATTTTGCTAAATTTAGATTGCAGAATGCATGTGGTCTCCAGGTCTCCACAAAAAGGTGGTCTCCATAGAACTTAACTATATATATTCTTACTCTAATAAAAACCACTCTTAGACTAGAAATTAAATAAAAAAATTCTTAAATCACGTCAAAATATATAACATATAGTATGAAAATTGATCGTTGATAGATGGAGAAAAATATGGTGAAGTCAGATTTCAAAAAAAGCTTACAGATTGACGGGAAAAATCAATTTAAAAACAGAAGGAATTAGGTGAAATTGTGTATGGGAGGGTGTATTTTAGTTGTGTATGATGCCTTATGGGCCATTAGATTAGATTGATCTGAATAATTGAATTAGTTTCTAGTTTCTATTTTAAGTTTGATTTTTATTTGATATATATATATATATATATATATATATATAGTCAAGTTCTATGGAGACCATGATTTAGTTGGAGACTTGGAGACCATTTACGTTCTGCAACTTAAATAACGTGAAGAACATACTTTACATAACAAAAATCATCATCAAATTAGATATCTTGCGGTATAAAATCATCAGCGATTGAATATTTTTGTAAATCATGCATGTTATACTTGCAGAACATTGTCATGCATATTACTCCATTATAAATGTTCTGCAAATAAGATATGTGCATAATATCTTTGTAGAATTAAAATTATCATCAAATTGGATGTTTTATAGACCACATATGTTATGTTTACAAAATATTACTCAATATATTATTTTATAGAGCATTTTATGAATGTATTTTACTTGCAGAACATATATGGTCTCCAAGTTTCCAACTAAATATTTGTATTCATTGAACTTTACTCTCTCTCTCTCTCTCTATATATATATATATATATATATATATATATATATATATATATATCAATCCTCCGTGAATAATATTTTTAAATAATAAACAATAAAAAAAATACCATAGAATATTACATAAAATTGCATTTAGATTCTAATTTTCACACCAAAAATTATTTTTTATGGATAGAAATAAAATCTAACTAAAAATTATGATCAAATATAACATGATTACCCATAATTTCATTGTTACAAATATGTATATAATTCTGCACTTGATTCTATATTGGATTATATGTAACTTTAATTTTTAAATTTAGATAAGATTCTATGTTAAATTCGATGTTAAGATTTATTGTTGTTATATTTTGTGATTCTAATCTTTGCAACTCAAATTTTATGAAAAATAAAGTGGTATAATGATGTTCTTTATTGTTTTTTATATAAAGTGTTGTTTGTAGAGTGCAACCCGTACAGAGAGAACCTATCTTTTTGAGAGAACCGAGAGAACTAATCAATCACCCTTAATTTCCCACACCATCCAACGGCTGATATGTTTTAAAAATTTTCTATTATACTTTTATTAGTATTTTAAGATTCTTTTAAGTGTTTTAATAATTTTATAAGATTCTTTAAAGTGTTTTAATAATTATATTAAAATTAGAATTCTGTTAAGTATTTTATAAAGTGTTTTATAATATATTTCAACATAAAATTTATTTATAATAATTTAATTGATAATTAAGATTCTTTTTAGTGTTTTATTAAGATTCATTAATTATATTATAATATATCAATGGTCTTAGAATGGTTTTCTCGGTATATATATATACTTTTAGGTTTATACTCGTGGAATACACCATATTTTATAAATAACTTATATAAGGGTTTTTCTTAATATATTTATCTAATAATGTTTTTGATTTTTTCTAAACTATCAACATAATTAATTTAATATCAATTTTTTAATAATAATTAAATTTGAAAATATATATTTTCTTTAACCTATTTGTATTGTTTCAGTTTATATTATATTTTTTGAATGACGCTGATTTATATATTTTGAAATCATTAAGTTTTAGCATTTTTCTGTTCGTTCAATATTTTTCTAAATTTAAATATGATAAATTTTAATGTTAATATGTTAGAATTATATCAAAAATTTTAAAAAAATTTCCTAAATTATGAAAAATAAGAAGAGCAAATTTTCAACATGCTAATTAGTAATTTGGTTTATTAGGGTTTTTTCACGTCTATTTTTAGTATTGTAATTTTATTTTATTTTTAAATTAATTATAATATGTTCACAAAAGTGTTCCCATTTCATTTTTTTATTAGAGTAATGCTACATACCCCAAAAGCGTTTTCAAATTAAGTTCTTGAATGATGTGGCATGGTTGACATGACATTTTGAGAGATTTTAATCGGTGAAATTTATGTGAATGCTGAGTTTATTATAATTAATTGAATTAATAACAATCAGACTCTAACGCATGATATTTGGGAACAGATTTTGGAAAGAATTCAGGGACTCTAGCATTTTTCTATTTTATAATATATTTTTTTTCCCTAAACGATCATGTATGTCTCAACTTAATTTTATTAACTTTTAATAGTAACTGAAAGTAGAAGTACTAGCTTAAAATCCGTGTAATGCAGGGATTTTCTTTAATATTATATAATTGAAATTTTTAAAACATGAATTTTTGCTGGTTTAAAATCTTTAAATGATGATAATAATAATAATAATAATAATAATATGTTGCCTGTGATTTTTTTTTTTAAAATGAAGAATTTTAGTTAAAAAATTTAACTAAAAAAGATAATTAGTATGTGTTAAAATTTAATGTAGAACTCAATTAAAATTAGCGTTATGATATTTGAGTTATTAAAGTACTTAAATTCCAACCTAGTGTAATGTTACGGCCAGTTCATAGAAGTATTAAATGCAGTTAACAACTAAACAAGGATTTGTATGTATTATTCATTTAGTGACACAAAGTTATAAAGGTGTGAACCTAGTGTATAAAGGCCATGAAATCATTATACACGATTTGTTCTAGAAAAGGTTTCCGGTAGTAAATCAAATCAACAAAAGTTTTCCACCCACGACCCCACAAGAAATATCATTTCCGCAAGAAATAGCAAGAGAGCATTGAAAAAGAATGTAATGATACATAAACTTTGGAGACATTCAAGGTTATGATATGATTTGAGAGTAGGATTTGAAAGGTACTGAATTTAGTTTTTAGCTAATCGAGACGTATTTAAACGAGTTCCATTTTCTCGTGAGTACGACATTAAAACTTAATCAAAATTCAATAGATAAAACTAAAAATAAATTAATGTGATTTTAATTATAAATGAATTCAAACTTGAATTAAATTAATTTGAATTTCAATTCAAATTCAAAGCATACTAAATTCGATATTCTTAGTTAAGTAATTAAATTTATATGCAAACTCGGTTGCTACGAGCTCGTTCCCAAATGTTAATCTGCAATACTTGAAGATTTTGTTTATTACTATTATCACACGAAAAGTCAAAACTTGCCGTGAAAGGAAACAGTGACCTAGAAATGGATGAATTTATATGAAGAAGAGGCTGACACCGTCCATACTATTATGTTGACCAATTTAAGGATAGACAAGGTCCCTTGCCTATGCTAAAATTGTAATGTTTTCTCGTCCTTGCCTCCTTGGTCAAGCACAGCCACATGCACATGTGCTTCACTTTATTTTTTTTTCTACTCCCGTCAAAAATAGAACTTCTCTTTTCTTATGTACGCATAAATAAATAAGTTAGACTGCGATAGTTAACACTTAACAGCATAGCATATTGTAGTATAATTTTAAAAAATCGCGGTACCTAAAATAATGAATTTTCATGTTCTCACACCATAATTTTTATTATTATACACGAACTGTTGTAAATGGTACACCTGTATGATATGTTGTAATAATTATTTGTCCTAAATCAACTACTAATAAATAATGAGCAAAAAAATCAGGCTAAAGTTAAAAATCGATAATCCACAGTCTACAAAAAAGAAAAAGAGATATATCCTCATCCTGCCAAAAAAGAAGAAAAAGAGGGTGTAGTCGTGTGTTTCGTTTTCAAAGCTTTAGTATGTGGTTAAATAGTCAAATCATGTGGACTTAAATAGATGGGTCCTGCCAGAAATTTAAGTTCTTTTCGACAAAAAGATATGAAAGGGTGGAATTTTCGGTGAAGATCAACTCAACCAACATTGTTCTCTCACGGATGTGAACGTAATCTTCTCGTCCCTCTCATTTTTTTATATTTTTTTAATATTTTTCTTAATTGTTTATATTTCATTTTTCTAAAAGTAGTAAAATTTTATAATATAAAAATTAACTATATCTACTATTTTTTCTCATTATTTCCACCTTATACATTAAATATTGATTGGTCTCATCACTTACTCATTTTTCTTACTTTTTTTTCACTAAATTACACTTTTTTTTAAACTCGACCAATCTCAATGTGAAGAATTGAAGGGACAAATGGAGTAAATGTTATCGGAGAACATGCATTACTTTGAAACAACATCATTTTGTGAATTTACTTATGATTTTCTTGTCAAATTTTTTTTTCTATGATTTCGGTCTTCAGGTATGCAGCTCTCTTCAAAAATTAGTTATTTGGAGGAAATGGCGAGTTGCAAGTATTGAATAATATTATAATTATAATATAAGAAAATAAGATTTTATTGTGACTTTTCTTTGATATTTTAAGATTTTTGATAAGTTGATTATTTAACATGGTATTAGAGCTCGGTTTAGAAAGAAGTTTTAGAGTTTAGCCTTCTCACTCGCGTTATTTAATTTATTTATTTGTCTGTGCGGTCTCTCTCATCAAATCGAAAGGTATCGCACAATGGGAGTGTTGAATAATATTATAATTATAGTATAAGATCTTGTTGGGACAACAAGGACATAGAATTCTGATCATTTTTGGCTGAATTTCGTAATAAATTTTGGTTATTTATATGTTGTTTATACTTATCATAGTTTTACTTTTATTTGTCTCAAAATATTTGATCACATTATTAATTATGGTAAAATAAGTTAATTATATTAAAATTTGGGAATTGATAAATAAGCTCCAATAATTGATATTTAAGCTCCAATGAACATGTAAATGACACAATTATTCACAATAAAAATAAAATCTAATGAACTTCATCATTAAGGAATCATGGGTAGTCATATAATTAAAATGTCTAAAAATTAAAGTTAAAAATAAATAATAAAAATAGGAGCTTATTTATCAATTCACTAAAATTTTATATATATGTTAACATTTGAGCTTAAATCTGATAAGTTTTATCCGATGGTTAAATATGTGGATTAATATTTGTTTCAATTAATTGAAGACATCGGCTTTTATTCCTCGCTAATAAACCGAAGTTATAATCGATAAATGTAATTGGGAGCTGAGGTGCATATTTTTTGTCGAGATTTTAGACTAAAATATCCCTACGCACATCTTCTAACATTAAATTTAATTTTAGATACAATAAGGTAGTTTGGTTTCAATTCAATATGAAGATGGCATATATCAGCTCTCATGTATCGAAGAAAATACAAATATGCTTATAAGGTAAATATGTGTGTTTTATAATGTAAATATGTGTGTTTTATAAGGTAAAATACTTATGATTCATTAAATATGTATGTTTGATAAGGTGTTTATTATAATTATTTACTAGCGTTTTACCTGTATTATGCACCGAAAGCACCCGTCTTAAAATTTTTAAAATATATATAAACATACTATCTAACAAAACTCATATTAATTTTTTTTCACATATTTTTACTAACCTTACATGTTATGACAAAAAGTGTAGTTGAAGTGTTATTTATTCAAATAGGCTTACATGTATTAAGAAGTATAAATTATGTTATTGGTTGCTAAGAAAATAAATATTTATAATTAAATATACAAATCCACAAAAATATTGATTGGATAGATAAATAAAATGATACAATCATAATAAAATAACATAAATATACGATATTAGAATTTATTTGAAATGTAACATCAATTATTAAAATAGTAAGAATGTTGAACGTGCTAAAACATTTTAGATTTATACTTCTTATTAACTCCATTATCATTGACGTGAATATACGTTTATTTGTTCCCAATTTTAACTCTAGATTATCATCAATAAAATTCGTTATTAGCTTAGTCATGCACCTGGTTTGAAAGAAATAATGGTTGGGTTATAAAGAATGAGAAAAGCAAATTTGATTTTGGACAAATATAACAATTAATCATTTTAATTGAAAATTTTACGCTCACCGGGACAGAATGAACATTGTATGATGTGATTTTAGATTTTTGTGAGGGCGTTGAAACTTTAGATTTTGAACTAATTTTATCACATTAAAGCCGAAGTATACTGTTTCGCTATGGACGAAGTTTCAAACATTTAAAGATATAGTGAGTGTCAATTTTTTTCCTGTGATATATCCAATTTTCCAGGATATTGATTTTCATTTTCTTCATATGACGGAGATTTTAAATTTGTTAGAAATAAATTTTAATTTTACATTTAGTATGCTTTATTTTTAAGATTTTGTATTTATTACGTCACTATTTTTAGATTCTGACCAGTGAGGTCGTCATCAACATTTGCTGATATCGACCACCTCACTTCACAATTTTCAAATTACTTCACTTGAATTAATAATGTAGATGTACACCATAAACCTAAAAAAATTATATATAATTATAGTAAAGAGGTTAAGAAGAATAATATTTTTGAAGCATTTAATTTATTGAACATAATGTCTCATTTTGGGTTTGACACGATTTTGTAACATTTGCATGTGTAGGTAAGTTTAATAATACAGATTTTCCCTTTTCCCTGGGTAACATTTCTAACACTACACACTCATAAATGTCACATCCATCTACATTAACATTTTAAAAGTTTAACAATGAAAAATTGGGGAGTCTAATGACTACAATTAATCGAAATAAAAAAGAAGTTATATACTACTTATTATCTAAAATTCTGAGATCCTTATTTTGCTTATGCAAAATATATTAGCAAGCTAATGTGAAAACAAGTTTTATTAATACTTTAAAAGTACTTAAAAAGATGTTGTATTCTTTCATGTTCAAATTTAAAAGTTACTTATTAAATAAAATAATTTAAAATTTTATATTATTTATTCGAATTTATATTGTTAATCCTTTATTATAAAACGCCTTGAAAACATTTAATTACCAATCCACTTAGTGCCATATAATTTGAGTAAGATAGATTTTTAAAGTAATTTTACATTGGTAGATTGGATTTTTAATAATTCGCTAACATATATTGCACTAAAATTTATTTCTTTTACTTTTAAAATATAATTTCATTTAAATTCAAAAGCTTTATACTTAAGAAGATGATGCGTTCATTTGCTTTTTAAAATTACCCTTATATTTTAATAATTAAAAATTTTAAACTTAATTGAATTCAAATTGGTTATTACTTTAAATTAATTTATTTGAATTTAAATTGTTTATCAAACGCATACGACAACTAATGATCAAAATCTCGAAGTATATAAATATATAAATGATTTAATTATAGTTAAAAATAAAATATTTTTAATTGATAACCAAATTCTCGAAAAATATAAATATAATAGGTAGCGGAATTACTTTTTTTAATATAACCAATTAACATCGGATTTTTCTAATTACAATGAATATATTAATATTGGATAATTTCTCTCACTTGTTCTTGTAAAAACCTTAAATTACGACCTTTAATAATTTAATAATCAAAAATATAAATTATTGATTAAATTCATTAAAATTATACATATACTCGTAATGCTTCCTCACAACTATGTTGGGTGATGGGATGGTATTAAAACGTTTTTAGATTCAATTGTCGTCCTTCTATTATCAAAACTTTAAAATAAAAGTTTAAAGTAATAGAGGTAATTTTAGCTGATTTTAGTTACAAATTTTTTGTTTTCAGTCGCAAAAAGAAATGTTTACAAATAAGTTTCAAGAAAGTTTTTTTTGCTAAGCAAGTTTCAACAAACTTTTATTTTTCAATGAAATTATAGATAAATTTTAAATAACACATTTTGTATTTTTGTAGTTTTTTTGAAAATGAAAATTCTGGTATAATGTAAGTATAATTTAAGTGTTTCGGCAAAAGCCATCACAATTATGATTGTAAAAAATTGCATCTGAAAAAATAATCTTCACTCTGAAAAAATTGCATCATCTTTTCATTTTTCATTTTTAACCATGATAAGTGCTAAACCAGATTGAAAATTCAAAAAGAGTCCATAGAAACTACATTGTACACATTTTGCTTTTAGGCTTCGGCATCTGGGCTCAAGCCCAAACGACTAAGTTGTAGATTTGGGTTGTATATAAAAAAAATGGGCTTTTATTTATACAGTTTACAATATTGCATTTCTGAGGTCCCAAATAATTGATACAAGAACAATTTGACGTGAACAGCCTTTGAGGTCCCAGCTGGTTCAATATTCTGATTACATATGAGAAGTAGAATCTTTGAACACGGTTCCCTGGGCTAGGAATTTCTCTTATACAAGTTTGTAAAATATATTTATGTAGTTAAGGCCCCAAAACGTGATTTTGACTAAGGTTCTCTGAATCTCAGGGCTGCCCCTCGGCAGGGCAGAAGGTATAATCGGTCAAGTAAAGTGGGCGTGAGTCGCGTGACCTCTTTGGTGGGCATGGCCTGTTGCTACTTTTTGTTTATTTTATTATTTCTTTGTTGATTTTGCATTGCTCACCGGTACATTCCGTTGTTTTAAATAGGTTTAGCATTGCATGAAGTTGGTCACTTCTTTTATTTGCCTATTTTAGTGTAAGGTGGCATGTAATGGGATCCAGAAAATGTGAAAAATGGGCATTTGCACCGGAGGTGCTCTTACATATCTTCCTGCCCAGGAAAAATTCTTTACAGGGAACTGATTTTTGTGCTTAAAACTTTGTGAAACCACTGAATAAACAGGGTTCCTTACATACTACTGAACACAAAAATTACAAAAATGATATAGCTGCATTGGATTTTACAAAAATGACGATGGCCACTAAGAGAAATGTAGGCCACTCTTCAAGTGAGTGGCGACCCCTTAATATTATTATTATTATTATTTTCCTCTTTCACATTTAAACATATTTTCTACACTAGTTTAATACTCAAAAATATTATTTTGATATCTTTTTTTTATTGTTCTTGTTTCATACACAAGTTTAACAACAATTTTTTATAAAAAGAAAATATTATATTAAAATTAATCATAGAAATTTGATTTTTTAGGCTCTTCAAAATTCTAGAAAAACAAATTTTTAAATAAATTAAAACTTAAAATATCAAACTTAAAAATATAATCAAATTTTAACCCCTTGAAAAATATAATTTCATTTAAATTTAATACATCACCGAAAATGGAAAACAATACAATACAAAATAATAGAAGATAATGCAGAAAATAATAAATTATAAATATATAGTTTTAGATCCTGGAAAATGGTGCAAAGATACAAATATTATATAAATTTAACGAAGAGACATTTTCACATAAAAAAACATATATTTTTACATTACTTTGGTTTGATTGTTTTTTTTTTTGCATTGTTTACAAATTCTACCAAAATACTTAATTAAAAAGAAAAATAAATAAATTATAGAGATATGATTTTTAGGCCCTGAAAATGGTAGAAAATGCAATATTTAGAGGCAATTTTACATGCTAAAAAATATAATTTAAATGAATTTTTTTTTGGTTACAAATTCTACGATAATATTTAGGTACAAAAGAAAAAATTAAAAAATTAAGTTAAAGAGATATGATTATTATCCCCTGAAATGGTGGAAAGACAAAAAATGTATATAAATATAACAAAGATGCGATTTCATTGATAAAAAATATTTTTTAAATGATTGTTTTATTTTTTTTGTTTTGTTTATAAATTTTACCATAATAGTTAAGCACAAAAGAAAAAATTTAAAAAATAAATTTTACATTTAGGGTAAAAAAACCCCGAAATGGTAGAAGAATATAAATATTTTTTAATAAATTTTATTTTTGCTTTTTTTTTACAAATTCTACCATAATATTTAAGTACAAACAAAATTATAACTTTTAGAGAAATATACAAATCTATACTATTATCTATACTATATTATTAAAGACGAAACATTAAAAGTTTTGTAGTCTGGTCATGAAAGATTTTGTAATCTCGTCCGTTAGATATTTTTGATCAAGTCATTGAGAATGGTTAGATAAAATATTAAAATTAGTATATATAATATTTTTTCTATTTTTCCTAACTAAAACCTCTCATTTTCCAAAAATATCAGAGGCAGTTTCATTTAATAAAATAACATAATCAGAATTTAATTGCTAATAAATAACTTATTATCATTTTTAGCCAAAGTGTATATTCTTTTTTATATTTTCTAACTAAAATTTATACTTTTCTATTTTTCCAAAATAAAACCTCTAATTTTCCAAAAATATCACGAATAGTTCTATTTAATAAAATAAAATAATAATATTATAATTATTAATGACTAGCCGATTAGTTTTTTTTCCCAAAACGTATATTCTTTTTTATATTTTCTAACTAATATTTCTGTTAACTAAAACCTCAAAAATATCACGAGCTATTCCATTTAGTAGCATAAAATACTAATATTATGAATATATCTCTCTATCTATACTATATTATCAAAGACGAAACATTGAAAGTTTTGGTACCTGTTTTTTTGTACCTGTTTTTTGATACGATATTTGCCTTATTTAATTGTTTATTTAATTATTATAATCAGTTACCCTTTCAATTAAATTATATTACCATTTTTTTCTAAAAAAGATCCGCGGCAATTTCCTTTTCATTTCAGCTAAAACATGTTACTTTTTCTATTTCATTTGCTAAAATCCTTCAATTTTCAAATATATCACGAGAAAACCCTTACATATTTACTTTAAAATCTATTTTAATACTTTTAATTGACAATTACCTTTTTCAACTAAAACATGTCACCTTTTCTATTTTTCTTACTAAACCCCCTCTTTTTTCAAAAATATTACGGGCAAATCGTTACTTTTATATTTTAAAATTCAACGAAAACATGTTACTTTCTATTTTTATTACTAAAACCCCTCTTTTTCCAAAATATCACGGCCAAATCGTTACTTATTTATTTTAAAATTCATTTTAATTATTTTAAAATGTTTATGACGCTTACTTATTTTTTTTAATAAATGCAATTAATAAAATATAAAATTAACAATTATTAAAAACAACCCGTGCATCGTACGAGTTTTAAACTATATTATTAAATACGAAACATTAAAAGTTATGTAGTCGGATTGACGGACGGTCGGTACTTAGTGATTTTACTTAATTACCCTTACTTATTTTTTTTAAAACTATCACTAAATAATAACATTATTTATAACCAATTACATTTTCAGCTAAAATACATTACCCTTTTTTATATTTGTTTCTTAAAAAAATCTCTCTTTTTCTAAAAAAAACACGGGCGGTTATCTTTTTTAACAAAAACATGCTACTCTTTCTATTTTTCCTTACTAAAACCCCTAATTTTCAAAAATATCACCGGCAAACCCTTACTTATTTATTTTAAAATCTATTTTAATACTTTTAATTATGTTACTTTTTCTATTTTTTTCATTTTCTAAAAAAATTATTATTAAATAATAACATTTTTATAACCAACTACTTTTTAGCTAAAATTCATTATCTTTTATAACAAAATCTTCACTTTTTCAAAAAAAATCACGGACAATTACCTTTTTCAACTAAAACATGTTACTCTTTCTGACTTTTCTTTACTAAACCCCTCATTTTCCAAAAATAATCCGGACAAATCCTAACTTATTTATTGTGAAGCCTATTTAAATGTTTTTAATCACGGGAACTTACCATTTCAGCTAAAACATGTTACTTTTTCTATTTTTCACCCCTCCTTTTCCAAAAATATCACGGGCAAACAGTTATTAATTTATTTTAAAATCTATTTTAATACTTTTAATTATTTAAAAAAGTTTAATACACATATTTTTTTTTAGCAAATGCAGATTAATAGAAAATTAAAACATAAATAATTAAAATAATAATTATTAATAATAATTCGTGCATCGCACGGGTTTTAAGCTAGTATTATATTAAAGACAAACATTGAAAGTTTTGTAGTGAAACTTTTTGAAGTCTTGTCCTCCAAAAGTTTGTTAACTCAATTCAAAACTCAATTTAGAGCCGTTAAATATTTCTGATCAAATCGATGAGAACCGTTTAATAAAATATTAAAATTATTATATAAAATATCTTTTCTATTTTTCCTAACTAAAACATCTCATTTTCCAAAAATATCGCAGTCAATTTCATTTAATAAAATAACATAATAAAGTTATAATTGTTAATAACTAATCCATTATCTTTTTTAGCAAATGTGTATATTTTTTTTTATATTTTCTAAGTAAAATTTCTACTTTTCTATTAGAGGCAATTTCATTTATTAACATAAAATACTAATAATTAACCAATTATCTTTATTAACCAAAACATATATTTTTTTTATAACTAAAATTTCTACTTTTTAATTTTTTCTAACTAAAACCTCTTATTTGCTAAAAATATCACGGACAGTTCTATTTAATAAAATAAAATAATAATATTATAATTACCAATAACTAACCGATTAGCTTTTTTGTCAAAATGTATATTCTTTATTTTTGACAAGAAATATATATTCTTTTTATATTTTCTAACTAATATGTCTCATAACTAAAACTTCAAAAAATATACACGGACTATTTCATTTAGTAACATAAAATACTAATATTTTAAATGCTAATAATTAACCGATTACCTTTATTAGCTAAATTTTATATTTTTTTATATTTTTTTACTAAAATTTCTCCTTTTCTAAAATTACCTCAAATGACATATATATAATTATCAGTTATCTCGAATGCGATTAGTTTTTTTTTCCAAAACGTATATATATTTTTAAAATTTTCTAAATAAAATTTCTCCTAACTAAAACCTCAAAATATGATGGGCAATTTCATTTATTAACATAAAATACTAATAATTAATCAATTACATTTATTAGGCAAAACATATTTTTTTTATAACTAAAATTTCTACATTTTTAATTTTCCTAACTAAAACCTCTTATTTTCTAAAAATATCACGGGCAGTTCTATTTAATAAAATAATAATATTATAATTACTAATAACTAACCGATTAGATTTTTTTGCCAAAATGTATATTCTTTTTATATTTTCTAACTAATATGTCTACTAACTAAAATCTCAAAAATATCACGGGATATTCCATTTAGTAGAATAAAACACTAATATTATAAATACTAATAATTAACCGATTACCTTTATTAGACAAATATATATATTTTTTATATATTTTCTAGCTAAAATTTCACCTTTTCTAAAATTATCACATGCGACATATATATAACTATCTGTTACCTCGAATGCGACACTAAAAGCTGAAAATTAGACAAGGACAATCCTATAAATTATTAAATCATGTCGAGTCAAATAAATATTCATTAATTTTTTTTAACAATTTAATATATCAAATGAATGCATAAATTAATCATCAAAATATAAAAGCAAACAAGACAACATATTAAAATTATTATTTATAATATTAATTTTAAAAATATAAATAAAAATTAAATTTCGTCAAATATGTAGTATTATATTTTTTTTTCTTTAATATATAATAGATCAACTGAAACCTAAAATTCGATATTTTTTGCCTCTGTTCAAATTCTAAAACCTGTTCATGTTCTAAAATTCAAACCTTTTATTTCCTGTCAAGTTTTATTTTGAATAAACTTTTTCAAATTTACCAAAATCAATTGTTAACAGAAAATTCACAATTTTCTTAGAATAAAATCGACTAAATATCATTGAATGATATTAACCAATTAAAATCCAATAAATTATGCTGCATTAATCTACAATGTTAAAAACAAAGCAAATTAATTCAAATTAAATAGATGCTTTAATATTTAGAACAAATATTAGCACCTAAATAATTTTTAGAATTAATAACCAATTAAATGCCAGAAGATATATCATCCATAATTATGACATAAAATTAGTATATTAATCCTAACTACGAGAATTGCTCCAGAAAATAAATTCACGAGTCCTAAAGATATAGAAATTCTTAAACTCATGTATTCACTAGGACTCTCTGCAGTTACTGACTTCTAATCAAAATCAATTAGAAAGATTTAACATCCCAAGTTCACCAACCAGCTTATTGAAAGTGGATTCATCAAGCGGTTTAGTAAAGATGTCTGCAATTTGATCCTCTGTGGGTACAAAATGTAACTCCGCAGTTCCATTCATGATATGCTCTCGGATAAAATGATACCTGATGTCGATGTGCTTCGTCCTCGAGTGTTGCACTGGGTTGTTTGAGATTGCTATGGCACTTGTGTTGTCGCAAAATATTGGAATCTTTGTCAACAAAAGTCCATAGTCACGGAGTTGGTTTCTCATCCACAAGATCTGAGCACAACAGCTTCCAGCAGCAATGTATTCAGCCTCAGCTGTTGATGTGGAAACTGATGCTGCTTCTTGCTATACCAGGAAACTAACCTTCTTCCAAGAAACTGACAGCTTCCTGAAGTACTCTTCCGATCAATCTTACAACCTGCAAAATCAGAGTCTGTGTATCCAATAAGATCAAATCCTGTATCTTTAGGGTACCAAATTCCAAGATTTGGAGTCCCCTTAAGATATCTAAATATTCGCTTAACATCTATTAGATGAGATTCTTTAGGATCAGACTGAAACCTAGCACACAAGCATGTTGCAAACATTATATCTGGTCTACTTGCAGTGAGATAAAATAATGAGCCTATCATACCTCTGTAGCCTGTGATGTCAACCTTCTTACCAGTTTCATCCTTATCAAGCTTAGTGGCAGTTGGCATAGGAGTCTTTGCTGTAGATGAGTCTTCCATTTGATACTTCTCCAGAAGATCTTTGATGTACTTGGACTGACAAATGAATATACCATCTTGTTTTTGGTATACTTGCAGTCCAAGAAAGAATGACAATTCACCCATCATGCTCATTTCATAACGACTCTGCATTAACTTAGCAAATCTCTTGCATAGATCATCATTAGTAGAACCAAATATTATGTCATCAACATATACTTGCACCAATATCAAATCATTTTTATGCTTTTTGACAAAGAGAGTTTTGTCTACGACACCTCTTGTAAAATCATTTTCAAGTAAGAATTCAGAGAGAGTGTCATATCATGTCCTTGGAGCTTGTTTGAGTCCGTAGAGAGCTTTGAATAGAAAGTACACAAAGGCTGCCAGTTTTGAATCCTCAAAACCTGGAGGTTGTTCCACATACACTTCTTCTTCTAACTCCCCGTTCAGAAAAGCACTCTTCACATCCATTTGATATACCTTGTAATTGGAATGTGCAGCAAATGCCAGAAACATTCTGATGGCCTCAAGTCTTGCTACTGGTGCATAGGTTTCATCATAATCTATACACTCTTCTTGAGAGTAACCTTTAGCAACCAGTCTGGCTTTGTTTCTCGTTACAATGCCATATTCGTCCAACTTATTTCTGAATACCCATCGTGTTCCAATAACAGATTTTCCCTTAGGCCTGGGTACCAGCTTCCAAACTTTCTGCCTTTCAAACTGATTGAGTTCCTCTTGCATAACAATCACCCAATCTGGATCATCTAGAGCATCTTCAACTTTCTTAGGTTCTGTTTCTGAAAGAAACCCAGAATAGTGACATTCATTTTGTGATGTTCTCCTAGTTCTCACTCCTGTGTCCGGATCACCAATGATCAAGTGAAAGGGATGATCTCTATTCCATACCCTTTGTCTTGGCAGATGCGATCTTGATGATTCTCCTTGTTCTAGATGTTGTGGAGTGTGACTAGTTGATCCTTCTCCTGCTCCCCTGAGTTGTTGACGGTTTGATCTGTTGATTCTGAAGACTGACTAGTGGATCCTATAGAATGTTGAGGATCTCCACTTTGGTCACCACTTTGTCCAGAATCATTATCATTATGATTATTATTAATAACTGTAACAACTTCAGGTACTTCTTCATTGTCAGAGAGATCTCCTAATAGATTTTCAAATACCAAGGATTCAGAGTTCTCTCCAGTTTGCAGGCCTGGTCTTTTGGTGTCGTCAAATGTTACATTAAAGCTTTCCAACACCTTCTTATCTTCAATCACATATACCCTGAAAGCCTTAGATTCCAGAGAATAGCCCAGAAAAATGCCTTCATCTGCTTTGGCATCAAACTTGCCAAGATGTTCTCCATCTTTAAGTACAAAGCACTTTGCACCAAACACATGAAAGTACTTCAGTGTTGGTTTCTTGTTGGCCATTAACTCATACGGAGTCTTTTCATGATCTTTGTTGATCAAGGTTCGATTCTGAGTGTAGCAAGCTGTATTCACTGCTTCAGCCCAAAAGTAAGTGGGAAGTTTTGATTCACTCAACATGGTCCTTGCTGCTTCAACCAAGGTCCTGTTCTTCCTTTCCACTACTCCATTCTGTTGAGGAGTTCTTGGTGCTGAAAACTGTCTTGATATTCCTTTCTCTGAGCAGAAATCATTAAGAACTGAATTCTTAAATTCAGTTCCATTGTCTGATCTGATTGTCCGCACAGGTAGCTTAGCTTCCACTTCTATCTTCTTGATGTGATCAATGATTAGTTGTGTTGCTTCATCCTTTGATTGTATGAACAACACTCACGTGTACTTGGAGTAGTCGTCCACCATCACCAATGCATATCTATTCCTTGAAAGTGACATAACATTAACTGGACCAAATAAATCCATATGAATCAGTTGTAATGGTTCAGTAATGCTTGTCATTCCTTTGCTCCCATGTGATGCTTTCTTCGACTTCCCTTTTTCACATGCTTCACATAGTCCCTCCTGATTGAATTCCATCAGGGGCAACCCTCTCACTAACTCTCTCTTTACCAAAGAGTTCATAGTTTTGAAGTTCAGATTTGAGAGCTTCTTGTGCCATAGCCAACTTTGTTCTGAAGATGCCTTTGCATAGAAACATGTAACTTCTCCTTCACTGGTAGAACTTAAGTCAGCTATAAACAAATTTCCTTTTCTCACTCCCAGTAGAGTAAGCTTCTCACCCTTCCTGTTGGTGATCAAGCACTTGTCCTTTCTGAAATCTACATTGTAGCCTTTATCACAGAACTGACTGATACTTAGAAGATTGTGTTTTAATCCTTCAACAAGAGAGATGTTTTCAATGATGACATTTCCAGCTTTCAATTTACCATATCCCGTAGTGTATCCTTTGCTGTCATCTCCAAAGGTTACAATCGGGCCGGTCTTCTTAACCACCTCTGTAAGAAGGGACTCTTCACCTGTCATGTGTCTAGAACAGCCACTATCCAGAATCCACACAACCTTTGAGCTTTTAACCTTACCCTGCAATCACAGATTGATTAAGCGGACTTTGTACCCAAAATTGTTTGGGTCCTGAAGGTTTAGATGATTTAACAGGAGTAACATTCAATTTAGTCTTACCCTGTTTGATATTCATAGTATCTGTGGATTTAACATTAACAGTGCTATTGCTACTATCAGACATCAACTTAAAATAAGCATGCATGATGTTGTACTTACATAGCAAACAATCTTTCTTTCCACATGGTTCATGAAGATCAGGCATGTCAGACATGTTATGCATTTCAGAAGCATTAGCAGTTTCTACTTTAACCTTTTTACATGCATGTGTAAGGTGTCCAGCAGAATTACAAATAGTGCACAACTTCCTAGATGCAATGGGAGAAAATGGAACCATTTCCTGATTAACAATCTTCTTCTTCCCATTCCTGTTCTTTTTAACATTACTAACTACGTCACCTACTTCAGTTTTAGGTAAATCAGGTTTAGGTAATTCATTTTTTACTGATTTCCTAGGCAACTTAGTCTTTACCTCTTTTTCCTTCAACAAATCCTCCTCAAGCAATTCTTGTCTTATGAAAAGGTCATCCTCATGAAAAAGTGGTGGAAAAGGCTTAACAAAAACTGGACAATCAACATTCTTAAGAACATGTGGAGTATTCCTTTTGACAACTGAAGGTGTCATAGGGAATTCCACAATCTTCTTACCAGCTTTCTTGTTATAGTCAAATCCTATAGCAGTTTAATTCTCTATGGCCTGAGTATCAATGATTTCCTTAGCCACTAGAGCGGAATTCTTAAAAGCATTCAGCTTCAAATCTAGATCTGAAATATGCTTCCTGAGGATAGTCTCTATCTCAGCATTACACTTGACCTTGTTCTCTAAGTACACATTCTTTTGCTTAAGATCTTCATGCTACAAGCTCTAGTTCTTCATTTTTAGATTCTAACTTTTTAATCTTAAGAACTAGTTTAGCATTTTCCATTTCTGATGCTAGCATGCTTGTGTGTACATTAAACAATTCTACACTAAGATCTTGCACAGTTTTCTTGTACTCAGAATTAGACATATCAATTGTAGTTAAGATATGTACCTGAGATGATTGTGGTGATTCCTCTGAAGAGTCAGCCATTAGAGCAACATTTACATATTCCTCCTCTTCATCCGAATCAGTATCATCCCAGTGCTTTCCCTCTGCTATATAAGCTTTCCATTTCTGCTTTCCAGAGAATGCCTCCAATTGTTGTTTAAGCTTGGCATTCTCTTTCTTCAACTCATCATAAGAATCCTTCTTTCCATAGACATCTTTCATGTCTCTCGCTTGACGAGGCTTCCGGCATTCAGTGGCGAAATGCCCTAACTCATTACAGTTGTAGCATCTTGATTTGCTTCTATCAATCATGCCAGTCTTGTAGCCTCCCTTAAAGCCTGTACTAGGTGTATAATTGCTCTTCTGGAATCTGTTGATTGAACCCTTGAACTTGTACTTAGGGTTTCTCTTGAAACGAATGTGACTAAACTTTGCAGCTAAGTACGCCATGGTTTTGTCTTCCATTTGCTCAAGCTCTTCTAGGGTGTAGTAATCACTTTCATCAACACCCAGATTCACAGATTCCATTTCTGCTTCTATTATCACCTCCTTTCCAGCTCTAGGGGTTTGAACCTGAATCTCAGAAGTTATTGGTTCATCCACTACAAGTGCTGCTGATCTCACAAGTGCATTGTGCTTGTTCTCCACTGTCCCTGATCCGTAGATTATCACCCTTTGTTCCTGTTCCATCTCATAGGTCTTCAACTTGCCATAGATCATCTCTAATGACATCTTTGTGAAGTCAATTCTTTCCCTAATGGATGATGACTTGTGTTCTACATGATGGGGCGGCGTCATCATGAACTTCATGTTTGATTCTCTCAGTGGATATGTCTTTCCTTTCATTGCCAATTCATTGAGAAGCTTAGTATATTTCTCAAAGACCTGAGTTATACTTTCTCCTGGCAGTGACCTAAACGCTTCGTATTGAGAAGTCAGAATGTCCAATCTGTTTTCCTGCACGTCTTCAGTTCCTTCCATTATTAAGTTAATGGTATCCCACATATGTTTCCCGCTTGTACAGTTCATCAACTGATAGCTCATTTCCTTGTCTGCGGAGTCCGCCAATATCAACATTAAACCGGTGTCCAATCGAATCAGTTCTTTGTCAGAATCTGTATATTCAGTAATATCCTTAGGTTGGGTGCCTTGAGGAATCCTTCTACCATCAGGAGCTGTAGATTCACTAACTGGTTTCATTGGTACAAACGATCCGTTCTCTAATATGCCAATATACAACGGATTAGATGCCTTGATAAATAACAGCATCTTCATCTTCCACAAACCGAAATCATCTCTAGTAAACGGGGGAACTTTAATACCAGCGGTTGTCTTTGGAGCACTCATGGTTTCTGAAAATTTCAAATTGTTTAAAATTCAAGAAATTCCAATAAAATGAAAAATTTTGAAAGTTAAAAAATTTGCTTCGAATTTTCACGCTACGTTTGATTTTGGTCTCATTCGCCGGATCTGATTTGTATATCAATCAAGTAGCTCTGATACCAATTGTTAGGTCCAAAGTATCGTAGAAGGGGGGGTTGAATACGATACTCACAAATAATTCAATTTCGTTCGCGGATAAATCATTCAGTTCTATAACGAAATCAAACACACCAAACCAAATCAAGTTTCGGGGAATATATCTTTTTATAAATATAAACCTCGAGGGGTGCTATAATTTCTAATCCGTAGATTAGCTTCAATGAGTTCTAGGTTATTCACAATTAATACATTGATAGAATTCTGAGCACTATAAATTTCTATGATCTTCTCCGGCTCAAACTTCTCTCTCCGTAATTGCTACTATGAAATAACCTGACTGAGGAAGACACTGCCTCTCTCTTAGTAATTGTAGGCTTTGGATTTGAAAACTATCGAACCTTAATTGAAGAATCAATCTTGGCCGTCCATCTTCAAAATCAACCTGACAACAAACATACTTTTCACCTGCTCTTCACATTAGAAAACTATCGAATGTTTAAAGTTAAATTCCATTCGATGGTTTTTTAATAAAACTATCGAATGAGAATTTAACTTACATTAGTTTTCTAATTGTTTCCTTGAATCACATTCGATGGTTTTTATAAATGAAAAACCATCGAACTCTTTTTCTTGTTCTTGATCTTTTAGAAAATGCTTCTGAGCTCCTTGGTGTTTAAGTAATAGACTGTATCAATTTCTTCTGAGACGATAAAACAACTTGATCTTTTAAGTGTTGTCACCTAGTGCAACTGGTCTGGTTCACAGATGAATAATCACTTGATCAATTCTTCTTTTATGTCTTCAATTCAATGCTGCTGATAAGTCCTTTGTCGTTCTGGTTGCTTCATTTAAATCACTGGAATCCCGTGGTACTTAACCCTAAATCATTCACATACTTCTGTCATCTTGAAAGTCTTGTTTCTTTTGCTGTCACTGAGGCTTGAACATTTTCAAGAACTTCTTTCCGTGACCTGTTTACGGACTTCAAGAATACATAACGTATTTTGATTTTTTGAGTTTACCTTTTCTTCTTTGATTCTGGATTCCTGTGCTTCTGTTAATACTATTGTCTGTCTTGTCCTTTGTTGAGTTGTAGTTATCTCTTTTACATCTTATGTTACATTATGCTTTACAATAACAAACTCAATTTACTAGGATCTTCAATATATCAGACGGGCTTCTTCTTCAACGTCTATATTTTCATCTCATCTGATTTCTAAACGTTGTTTTGTGAATGTTAGGTTTTGAATTATTCAAACAAACAAAATGTGAGATATTTATGGTCAAGAACATTGTTTTTGTTGGGTTAATTAAAGTACTAATTCGTTCATTATAAATATACTTGGTGTGGTTTTCATTCTAGTTGGTTGGACAACATTCAGAAGAAAGCACAAGTGATTTTCGAACTGATTTGATATATTCTTACTTATACTTTTGAGCTCTAATATATATTACATCTTATATCTTTGATTAGAGTTCATAGTTTCAATTGTAATTGATTATACTTGTATTGTTCAACTTGTAAGTTGGTAGTTGCTGGTTTTGTGAGCTTGGGAAACAAGGGTTCAAGGAACTTGATAGCTAGAGGAGTTTATACTTGGTTTATTATAGTACTTAGAGAGCTGCGTTCAAGGAACAAGGTATTTCAGCAAGCTACAAACAGTAACTGGGAGATCAGGGAGATATATTATTGTATTGTGCAGTTGTAATTCACTTTGATCAATAATATTTTCATTTGTCGTGGTGGTAGAGTACCAGGACGTAGACCTATAGAAGATAGGGGTCGAACCTGCCTAAAATTGATGTGTGTGTTCTTTAATTTCTAAACATTTTCTATACTGCACTGCACAACGTAGCTAGCTGCCACTTTATATTATCTGTGAATCCAGTAAACTGGCAGACAGCAAAACAGACTGATTTTTGTTGTTTCAGTCACATAACTTCGTAATAAATAAAATCGGTCATTTTTAGTCATAACACATATTCACCTCTCTCCTCTAGGTGTTGATTTTCATTTGGAATCAGAGCCTTGGTATACTAATCTTTCTGTAACAAGAAAAGTATCGATCAAATGGCTGACAATTATCCCGAAGGAAAGTCTGACTACCGAGCTCCTCTCCTCACTAGAACGGACAATTATAACTAGTGGAAAGGGCGTATGGAAACATATTTATCTAAAGATCCACTTGTTCTAAAGGTTTTTCAAAAAGGTCCATATGTTTTCCTTGACAAAGAGGGCAAGACGAAGGATGTTGATGAACTCACTCCCGATGAGTTGGTTAAATTTGGCTACAATGGAAAGACAAGGAATTCTCTCATGCATGTGTTAAATCAAGATGAGCATGACAAAGTATCATCTCTTAAATCAGCAAAGGAGTTGTGGGATGCATTAGAAACCTATCACGAAGGCTCAAAATCTCTGAAGAAAGTCAAACTCAGCAAGCTGATGAATGAGTTTGGGAACTTTAAACTCAAAGACGGTGAATCTATCAGAGAGAGTCAAGCTAGATTTCAAGTGAACATCAATGCACTTGAGAGACTTGGAAAAAAGATCCCTCAAGATGAAATCAACATGAAAGTTCTTAGTGCGGTGCCATTTATCTTTGAAGCCAAAGTTACTTCCTTGGAGTCTTCATCAAATATTGATACTATGGATCATCTAGCTGTCTTTGCTGAGCTAGAACAATTTGAAACCAAGATACAAGAAAGCAAGATATGGAATCTGTTAGAGCTCCAGTTGAAAAGATGAAGAATCTGGCCTTACACTCTAGTAGCAGCAAGCTGGTCTCAGATGAAGAATAAAAATCTGATGAAGAATTGGCTCTTATGTCTAGAAAAATCAAGAAGATGATTGAAAAGAGGAACAAGCTGAAGAAAGAAAAAGGAAGGGCTTTTGGAGCAAGAAGAGAGTCAAGAGATTCAAAGGATGATGCATGTTTTGAATGTGGAAAGAAGGGACACTTCAAAAGGGACTGCTACAAGCTGAAGAACAAGGCTAAGCAGCAAGCTGCCTCAAAGGACCGAAAGAAATTTAAAGCTCTTTTGACATGGAGTGATGATGAGGATTCAGCTTCTGATGATGAATCAGGTGATGAGATGGAGAACCTAGCTCTTGTTGGTCTTGATGATGAAGACACAATACGAGGAATCACGGAAGATGGCCTTGTAGAAAGTGATGCTTCAGATTCAGATGACAATAGTAGTGATGTAAACTCTATAAAATCAGATTCAAATTCTATTAATCATTCATTAGATGAACTAACCTTGCAAAGACATAGTACTATATCTATTGTGGAGTTCATGGAATTAAAGAATGAGAACAACGAGCTTGAAAAGAAAAAAAAACGCTTCTCTTCGAAAGATGATTTCTGAGCTAATGGCTGAAAAGACTTCATCAAACAATCATGAAGATCTCATTTCTGATCTAAAGGGAAAGCTAACACAACTTGAAGGGTTCAACAAGCTTTTTCTCAAAAGAAATGATACATTGATGAAGGAACTCAGCGAGCTGCGTGCAAAAATTGAAGCAAGAGATGTATGTCTTGAAACTTTTAAAATCCGAGAATCCATCTCAATTGAAGCTACTCAACAAGCTGAGAAGATAAAGGAATTGGAAGCTGAAGTTGCAAAGCTTGAGAAAGGCATGGGAAAATTTGTTCAAGGAGAGGAAGTATTAAAGACAATCGTGAAACAAACAAACGTTCTTATGGATAAAGAAGGACTTTGAATGGCTTCTACATCAAAGAACAAGGCTTTTCAATATGAAGGCAAACATGGTATTCCATATAATTATGCTATGCCTTGGAGAATCTACTACAAATGTGGAAAGAAAGGTCATTTGTCACACCACTGCCCAAGTCAGAATGCTAAGCTAGCAAGCTGGAACAGACAGACAACTTATAGGCAGCAAGCTGACAGAACCAGGAGAACAGGAAATCGAGCATCCAAAGTGGTCCAAATGTGGATCAAGAAATCTGAATTGAATGTTCTTTATGTTTTATCAACTAACCATACTGGACCCAAACAAATTTGGGTACCAAAACGTTGAGTTGTTTGTTCTTTGTTTTGTAGGTATGTCTTGTGGTCAAAGTCAATGCAAATTAATGGATATTGGATAGTGGATGTACGAGACATATGTGTGGTGACAAATCTCAGTTCCTTAGCCTCAAGATGAAAAAAGGTGGAAGTGTTACAATTGGTGATAGCAAAACACTCCGCATACTTGGAAAATGAACAATTGGTAATAGTAACATTTCTATTGATAAAGTACAATATGTTCAAGGTCTTAAGTATAATTTAATTAGTATAAGTCAGTTATATGATGATGGACATACTTTGGTTTTTGATAAAGAGAAATGTACTATTAACGTTGGCACTAACAAAGTCCCCCTAATTGCTAGAAGGGAAGGAAATATATATGTTGGACTTTGAGATGCAGGAAGTAGGATGCTGTTTAGCTAATGTTGATACAAATCCAGATCTTTGGCATAGAAGGCTAGGACATGCTCATATGGACTTACTCAGCAAGCTGTCTTCCAAGAAGCTAGTTAGAGGACTGCCCAAATTGAAATATGTCAAGACGGAAACCTGTTCGGCTTGTCAATTAGGCAAACAAATCAGGACTCCACATAAGTTAAATAAAATGGTATCAACTTCTAAACCTTTAGAGCTACTCCATTTGGATTTATTTGGTCCGGAAGCATATAAAAGCATTGGAGGTAAACAATATGCATTTGTAATCGTAGATGATTATTCTAGATATACATGGGTATTGTTTCTTCGTACTAAAGATTGTGCTTTTAGTGAATTTGAGAAGCTAATCACTTTACTTGAGAACAAGTTGAAAACAAGACTTATAGGTATAAGAAGTGATAGAGGAGGTGAATTCATCTCAAAAGACTTCATTGATTAATGTAAAGAAAGAGGCATTTCACATGAATTCTGTGTTCCAAGGACACCACAACAAAACAGAGTTGTGGAGAGAAAGAACAGATCTTTGCAAGAAATTGCGAGGACTTTGCTACAAGAAAGCAAGCTGCCAAGGAGTTTCTGGGCAGAAGCAGTCAACACAGCAAGTTACGTTCTTAACAGGGTGTTCATCAGGCCTATTCTCAACAAAACTCCATATGAATTGCTGAGGAATAAGAAGCCAAACATTGGATATTTCAAATTCTTTGGCTCTAGGTGCTTTGTACTCAAAACTATTGATCGAGATGGTAAATTCGATGCTAAATCTTATGAAACAATATTTTTGGGTTATTCTTTAACAAGTCGTGCTTATAGAGTGTATAATATATCTAAACGTATTGTTGAAGAGTCTATAGATGTTTCATTTCAAGAGTCTAATGTTGATCTTTCAAGAGACGAGGAAGATATTGCAGGTGCAGGAGATCAAAGCCAGCTGGCAGTGACAAATACCGTGTCGCAGCAAGCTGCCAAAAATTCCGAGTCAACTACAGAAGCTGTAAAGCTAGTTGAAACCTCTTCTCCAGTAGATGAAACTATTGCTCAGTTTTCAAAGCTCACCTTGGAAGGTCCAAGAGGTCAGAGATCACAAGAAAAGATGCCTATCTGTGAAGGCGGTGAAGCATCTCCTCCATCCAAGAGAATTCGAGTACATGAGGAAGTCATAGCTCAACATTCATTTCCAAAGTCAACAAGAACAGTGAAGAACCATCCTCCAGAGTTGATCATTGGTGATAAATCAGAAGGAATCAAGACAAGGAAAGGTAAAGCCAACTTTTGTGCATTTGCAGCCTTTCTAGCTAAAAAGGAACCAAAGAATGTCAAAGAAGCACTTCAAGATGAGAATTGGATCATGGCAATTCAAGAAGAACTCAATCAATTTGAAAGATGTGATGTTTGGGAACTTTTGGAGCCACCCAAAGATGCTTCAATCATTGGTACTAAACGGGTCTTCAAGAACAAAGTTGATGAATTTGGTACGGTTACTCGAAACAAAGCAAGACTTGTTGCACAAGGATATAATCAACAAGAAGGAATATATTTTGAGGAAACTTATGCCCCGGTTGCAAGGCTCGAATCGATAAGGATGCTACTTTCATTTCCATGTTTCAAGAAGATCAAGCTACATCAAATGGACGTGAAAAGCGCATTTCTTAATGGATTCTTAAAAGAAGAAGTTTATGTCAAGCAACACCCTGGTTTTGAGAATGAGCAATTTCCAAATCATGTTTTCAAGTTGAAGAAGGCATTATATGGATTGCGGAAAGCTCCTAGATCATGGTACAAGAGGTTAAGTAAGTTTTTGATCAAAAATGGATTCATTCGAGGTAAAATCGGTCCCACAATATTTAATAAAAATAATTGTACTGATATTTTAGTTGTACAAATATATGTGTATGATATTATTTTTGGATCTACTAATGATAATATGTGCAAGTGGTTTTCAAAGTGTATGCATAGTAAGTTTGACATGAGCATGATGGGAGAGCTCAACTACATTTTGGGTCTTCAAATTAAGCAAACTCCAGATGGTATATATGTGCATCAATCCAAGTACATCAAGAATCTACTCAAAAGATTTGGATTTTAAAATATCAAGCCGAAATCAACACCAATGACTCCTGCCAGCAAGCTGACAGCAGATGAACAAGGTATAAATGTTGATGTTCGCAAGTATAGAGGTATGATTGGTAGTTTATTATATATTATTGCCTCTAGAACTGATATAATGTATAGTGTTTGTGTATGTGTGAGGTTTCAATTTAAACCAAAAGAGTCTCACTTGAGTGCGGTTAAACGAATATTCAAATATTTGAGTGGCACAATTACTCTTGGTTTATTTTATACAATCACAAATGCTTTTGATCTTGTTGGGTTTAGTGATGCAGATTATGCAGGTTGTCAAACTGATCGCAAGAGTACAAGTGGTGTTTGTGCATTTTAATGATAGAGTTTGGTGTCTTGGCAAAGAAAGAAGCAAGCTTCTGTTGCATTATCCACTGCAGAAGGTGAGTATTTAGCTGCAGGAAGCTGCTGTGCCCAAATTCTTTGGATGATACAAACACTCAGGGACTATGGTATCAAATGCGACAAGATTCCAATTTATTGTGACAATACAAGCACAATTAACATTTTGAAGAATCCAGTGAATCACTCAAGAACGAAGAATATTTATGTTCGACAACACTTATTGAGAGACAATGTTGCAAAAGGAAAAATTGAGCTGCTATTTGTTTCTACAGAATACCAGCGAGCTGACATCTTCACTAAGCCATTGGCCGAAGAAAGATTTTCTGTTCTTCGTAGGGAAATTGGCATGTGCAATGTCTAGACAGCAAGGTGCCTACAGTTTTCTGGTAATATTAGCTTATTTAGCATGATAATCCATTCTTATTTGAATCTTCTATTATTGATAACAAACCTTTTTGTTGGTCCTTGACTATTGCAGAAGGGGGGGGGGGGAGGGGGTTGAATGCAATACTGATAAATCTCAATCTATGTTTTCAACAACAAGAACTAAGATTAAGGATTATCAGTTTATCAAATGCAAACACAAGTAGACACACGAGTAATTCTTACAAAATAAATGTTCTATTTATTTTGCAATGGGTTGCTACAACCTCAAGAAAATGTTTGTGTTCTTGAGCTTCGGTTTCTCGAGTGATTAAAAAGAATGAATTGAGAGATAGACTAAGTAGGCTAAACCTATCACTTTCAATCACGGGTCTTGTGAAGCTGCTGTCATTTTCAAGTGGCAGCTTCTTACAATTTGCCTGCCCGTGATTCTTTCCTAAATTGCTATACAGACATCTTATCAATACATAGCAAAGCAATCTAGAAACATTCTATTTTAAGCTAACACAATTTAGTAGATGTAGATTTGTCATACTCTGGAATTGGTGAGCTTTGTCATGTGATCTCTCAAGCTTCAGTCGTAGTCTTGCAGACCTGTTACAGTGTTGGGATACTGCACATCCAATAGAACATCCAAACTGTCACGAGTTTGACTGGGTTGTTTACCAATACAAATGTTATCCCTTCATGACAGTATCCTGATGGCTAAGCTTGCTGTCGCAGGAATGCGCTTTTGGTGACAGTAAGAAATCCCCGCTGAAGGTGTTGTCAGGATTTCCAAGCTTGCTGTCAGGCTAAGGTAAAGTTGTTGTCAGAGGGCTTCCGCCAATATTGCTGTCATAGTGAATGTACTGTCGTGACTCGCAACATGCTGTCTTCAAGTAACCTTACTATCAATGTTGTGACTGTAGTATTTATTCTTGCTGTCCATCCTGAGCACTTCTTGAGGCTTGAACAAACAAATGAACTTCTACCAAGATGTACTAGACTCTTATTAGTAGCAAACAAAAATGGTTACATAGACATACTCTGGCTGTGACAGTATGTTCATACTTAATAAAATTAAGTAAGTAAAGTATCTAGTTAAGTTGTCTCATAGCTATCACCCATAAATCTTAACAATCTCCCCCAATTTGTTTTATGGACAATAACAACAAATTTACAATTAATACATTCTGACAACTTAACTAACAAGATCAGAATCTAACAAAAGATTTTTACTTAGATTCAGATTTCTTTTTATGTCTTGCTTCATCCTCTCTGTTGAGAGCTTCCTTAAGAACTTCTCTGAGTCCTTCCACCAGTGCTATTTCATCAGGAGTGATAGCCTCATCTTCAATTTCATCAATGTGTTTCTGGAGTGTCTTGGAGAGACATACCCTAGCATCCTGAAGATCCAACCATAAGTCCTTGCCAAATGCATGAGTTTTGAACTTCAGAGTGCCATTAAAGTCCTTGAATCTACTTCCAGGGTATGCATTCAGAGTTTTTCTCCTTGACTTATCCAACTTTGAGTCTTCACCCTTTATTGCTTGAATAATGCTCTCAATCTCAAAAGAGCATTGTTGTTCCAATGGATGAATTGATCCAATCACCAAGAAAAGTAAGTCTTTCAGAGCACTGGTTCTAAGTTTGTGAAAGCTTCTTACTGGAATCTCTTCCCATATGAACTTGATTCTCAGAGGATTCTCAAGCATACAAGATTGGTAATTGGGTCCTTCACTCTCCATCCTGTTGGCTTCTCTGCTTTTGTCCAAGAATGTATCTTCTGTATCTCCAGTGGTTTCTCTTTCTGTAGGCTCTGAGGATTCTTCTTGACTTGGTTGGGTTTGCACCACTTCTTCAGGAACATCATCTTCATACTCAGCCATTTCTTCATCAGAATATTCAAGTAAATGAGCAATGTCATTATCATCAAACAGTGACCAATCCCCAAATTTCTGATAGAATTCTTCATCTCTCATAGCTTTGTATGCCAGTACATGGTTCATGAAACTTTCAGGGACATTGCCATAACCTTGCATTAGATTGACCATCCTTACCAAGTAGAAGTATTCAACTCTCCTTGTTTCTGTTCTCCTTTTCATTGAAAGAGTTGCTGATACATCATATGATGACACTTCCATGGTAAAGTCCTTTTTGACTTTCACAAGTCTTGATGCATCAAACCAAAGAACATATTCAGTTGCTTCATTGTTGTTATCCAACTTTACCTCGACGTTCTTGATTTAATCAGCTTCCTTTTCCAAAAGATCCAGAGAGCTGTAGAGTTTTGATTGGATAGGCTTCTTCAAATTCCTGCCAAGCCCAGTGGCTTTCTCCTTTCCTGAGTACTTGTGTTTTCCTTTTATTGCTTTTGAAATCTCCTCAGGTTCAGGTTCCTGTCTAGAGAACCAGGCCCTTGCTAAGGTTTTTGTCCTCTTTGACTTGACAGTAGGCTTGATTCCTTCCTTGACAGCATCTTTGTTGACAGTGTCCTCCATGACAGTATCTTTCTTGACAGTTTCTTCTGTGACAGCTCCTTTGCTGATAGCTTCCTTGAGGACAGTGTCTTCTGTGACAGTCTCTTTGGTGACAGTATCTTTTTCAGCATTTATACTGTCAATAGCACATCTTAAGATTTTTGCCTCCAAAGCTTCAAGAATTACTGACTCATCTTCTTCTGTTGCTCCAGCATCTTCCTTTTCTTGTACAGGAGCTTCTTCTTTATTTTCCTCCTGGGACTTTGATCCAACATTCCCAGAAGTGCTTCCACTAGCATTTCCTGCTTCTCCAGTTCCTCCACTACCATCCAACTCATCATCATCATCATGAGGAACCTCATAGGAGCAGCTTTCTCCTTGTTCAGCTCTGTTGGAGATTGCTTTGGAGATCATCTTCTTCATAGTAGAGCTCAGTTCCTTGTCCCTTTTCACCAGCAAGTCATAAATTGCATTGACAGCAAGAACTCTTTCCTTGTTGGCTTTGGAGTTGAGAATCATGTTTAACACCTTTAAGATTGACTTTGACTCCATTGTTGAAGTGCCTCCTAGACTCATGTATATGCACATCTCTTGCTACCACTTTTGGTGGTGCCTTCATAGTAGACACAAAATGGATTGGTGTAGACTTCTGGGAGTTTCTCTGAAATTAAACTCAGCATTTGCAGATGCAAGATCTCATTGAAGGCTGTATGGTTTGCTGTGATTTTGTTCTTCATTACTGTTAGCACTCTTGCTGGAAGGCTCTGCAGCAGCTGCATAGTAATGAACATGGATATTCCAGTGTTTAAGTACACATCAGTAGCCCACCTCCTTTCTTCATTGATCTTTACACATACACTGGTGATTTTCTCCTTGAGCAATGTTGAGCAGTTATTCAATCTCCTGCTAGGCTCCTTCATAGCATCATCAACCACCTTGTAGAAGTCTTCATCATGATTCTTCAGAGTACTTTCCTTGTAGTTAACCATTAGGGCATTTGCATCTTCTTGGCTGAACTCTGTTCCTTCACTCCAGGTGTTTCCTGACAGGATGTATTCAAGCATCTTGTCTTTCCCTTTTCCCAACCTGTTCTGCTCCTCCCTTTCTCTCAATTGCCTTTCAAGAGCACTCTCCTTTGGAGTTGAAGTTGGCTCTCTTATAGTCACAGGAGGTAGTATTGGGTTCTTGGAAGAAACACCCATTTGCATAGCTTCCAGGGCTTCTTTGGACATTAAAACTGTTTCTCCAGCTATCTCATATTCAAAGAGATTTTCAGCTTCTTGCATTTGCTCCCCCTTACTTCATGAATCTCCTTTAGTTCCCCTTTTCCTCTTTGCAGGCACTGATCTTCCTTTAGCTGCAGGCTCACCCTCACTCCTTGAAGCCTTCTTTGAGCCAGGCTCCCCCTGAGCAACATCCTGTTTGGGGATACCTTCTATTCCTGAGTTTTCCTTTTGAGATTCTGATCTTACCTTTTTCTCCCCCTTAGGTAAGTTGGCAACATCAAGATTGGCAGATAGAGCTTGAATGGCTTCCTGAATGGCAGAGAATCCAGAGGCCACCATGGTAGACAAGCTATCAAGTTTGGATTTCATGGACAGACACCTGTTCTCTAGAGCTTGCAACCTGAAAGAGGTAGATGGGCCACATGATCTTAACCTTCTTGGGGGTGAAGGAAAAGATTGGGGCTTGGAGGCTATGGGGGTTCTCACACTCTCAGTGTTTTTCTGAGTGACCTCATCACTCCTCACAAAAGAACTCTCATGGCCAAAGGCCTGGACATGTGAGGCTCCCTCAATTTCACTCTGGACATGCTCAAGTCCCTCACCTTTTGCCAGCTCATTTGGCTGCCTCTCATTTTGATGCTCACTTCTCTTTTTCTTTTATCTCTCTTTTCTTTTGCACACCCTCACTCATCCTAGATGCATGGGTATGAGCAGTACTGACATGCAATGAAATAGATGGTTTAGAATGTACCTTTAAGAACTGAGATAGTGGCACATCATCATCAGAGACATCGTCGACAGTTACAGCATCAAGATCAGACTGTGAAGAGATGACAGGTGCTTTGCCATGAATGTTACTGTCAGTAGGAATATTGACAGTAGGTTCTACTGTAACTTGGACAGCAAGTTTGGTCGTGACAGCAACTTCAACTGAGTCCTTGACAGCAGAATCACCTGTGACAGCAACATCCACAGTGTCTTTGACAGCAACTTGGGTTGTGACAGCATCTTCCCTGAGGTAAGATGCTCCTTGGAGATTGAACAAGGTACTGGTTGTTTCACTTTCTAGCAGAGTTCTACCTTGCTCTTTCTCAGTGTTTGAAGGAGTGGTGTCCATCTCACTTTGAGAAATGGGTTCTTGTGGACCACTTGATGGGGGCTCATCCATGATTGGAGATGGATGATCAAAACCTGAAGGGTTGGGACTGTCCCCCTCTCTAGGTTGTGGAGAAGAAACAAATGAATGTGTAGGGAAGGACGAAGGTGAAAGTGGAGAAGAGAATGATGACTGCTCCACAGATGGAACTTGTGAAGCATCAAAGGGGGAAGTGAAATCCTCATTGTGTCCTGACTCCATGTGTGTTTCTGCAAGTGGAGGTTCCTCATGAGTTGGACCATGAGGTTGTGCAGACTCTTTACAGGGTGCCTTGGGAGACATGCCAATTTCAATAGATGTCCCTTGTTGAGAAGGCACACCTAGGGAGGAGTTTATTTCCCTTGATTCCTCTATAGTCTTTTGGGAGACTGCAGGGTGGCTGACAGTGGTTTTGGTCCTCTTAGCTCTCTTCTTCTTAGGCTCAGGAGGAACCACTGTGGGTTCTGTTTGACTACCTTCCTTATTTGCTGCACTAGGTGCAGGAACTCTCTCTTGACTGTCAACACTACCACTACCACCAGTCTCTAGGGGCCTTTTTCTGGTTTCTTATAAGGCTAGCCTTTGTACTTTGGGAAGTCTAGAGAACCTAGGCTGAGTGTATGGGGTAGAATGAGGGTTAGCTGAATTTGGGTCTAATCCAGCTTCATTCTCAATAATGAAGGTATCAAAACCAGAAGGTAATGGAAAATCAAGGTCAGTCACTTGATCAACCATGTGTTTGGTGAAACATTGTGGAATTTGTGCATTTAAATTCTGTGAAGTGAGAGTTGTGTGAGTGTTTCTTTTCAATACTGGGCACACCTCCCAGTGAGGGGCATTCTCATCAAAGTCACATAAAGAATTGATGCACATCATTAAAAAGCGAGGATAGATGTTTACCTTCTTACCTATGGCGGCCTTGAAGTGTGCCATGAGCAGCTTTCCAACATCCACTTTGTACCCATGAACAAGAGAGTGAGTGAGCTTCTTGATGTAGGTGGGAATTCCATTCCAGCCGGTTGTCTTAGTAGAGAACACCTTCACCATATCATCAAACACCATACTCCATTCCCTGCGGAGATATTTCCTGTCCATTTCACCAGAGGGGTACCATTTTGTTGTTCCCTCTTCAAGAATAGGGCCAAAATACCCAATTTTCAAGAAGAGCTTCTCCAGGGTCTCATCACTAGCAAGCTCAACATAATCCTTTCCTGGTTCTAGCACAATTCCTAAAGCTGCATTGATGCCCTGAACAGTGAGAGAGTAGCTGTGCTCCTTGAATTTGAACTGAATGGAGGAGATGTCACCATCTTCTTGAGCAACGGCTGTCTCCCAGAAATTTTCAATCCTGTCTAGGTCAAGAATAGGAGTGGAGGTAATTGCATACCCAAGATAGGACTTATTCATGAAATACACAAGCCCTTTGAAACCCTCACCAACATCACTTGGAGAGTAGATGCCAGCAAAGTTGGTTTGTGAAATTGATTGTTTGGGGGCCATTTGTTTTGCTTGAGAGAAGAAGAGAGAAGGTAGGAGATGAATTGTTTGGAGATAAGAGAAAGGTGAGTGTTGTGTTTGCTTTTTGAGAACAGTTGAATGTTTGATGAATTTAGAGGGAAGTTCAAGTGTTTAACTGATAAAGTGGAAAAGTGAAATCGTGTCTTAACCCACTTAGCAGTCACGTGGGTTACTGGCTGATTTCTCTCTCCTCGTGGAGGATGAGTGTCCAATTTTAACGGTCCACTAATTTGACAGTAACCTGTGCGCTCAAAACAACAGTGTCAGTAACTTTGGTGTGATGACATCATGTTTTGCATGACAGAAACATTTCGCGCAAAACTTACTGTCATCGTTAAGTTCTCATATGACAGTATCTTTTACGAGTCATGACAGAAGGTTGTTTACTGCTGTCGAGAAGTTAGATGTCAAAGAACTGTGACAGCAACTTTTCTTGATGACAACAACCTTTGCGGGAAAACAACAACTGTCAGGACTTTGTATTGAAACTGTTATGATTAATAACTTAACTGAGGAGACACCAGTTAAACATTTACAATATTTATTACTGATTCATTCATAACAACATTCAACCAGTTAAGTAATTAACACCACATACATCAAGCAGGAGGAAAACACAGAAGAAAATTGATAAGCTTTATTAATTAAAAAGGGTTAAATTACTACAATTGGTGAGATTAACTATTCATTATAGTCTTTCTTAACCAATTCTAGAACTTCAGCCCTAACTATTTCTTCAGATGTTCCTTCCTCCTTGAGGAGTGTTTGAAACTCCTTTGCCTCTTCAGTGGCCTTGGCAGCAAGTTTCCTTTCTTCTTCCTCATCGAGGATATCCCATAACTCATCAAACAGTGCTTCTACCTCTTCATTGTAGGGTTCACTTCCACAAGGCTTAGGCCCGTACTCTATTCCTACTATGTTTTCCATTTTACCCTTTTGCCAAATGATTCACTAATATGACCTAAGATTCATTTTATAGGCATACTAGGTTAAGAGGGATGTAAAAGGTCAACAGTTTGGAATACCCATACAACTACCACAGATTGCAATTAAGTGATGTCTACCACTAATGCAACAATCAAGGCAAAAATGACCAATTAAGAAGAATCCTTTGACCAATTTCAATATTAACAACCATTCAAGTGAGTGTCATACAAAAATCAACTTTCAAGTAAGAGACTAGCACAAAGTTCAATTTTAACAAAGTCAAAGTAAACGTGCTGTCCAAAACAGATAGAGACTTAGGTAGACAGTAACTTTCTCATGACACCAACTTGTTAGGGTTACTGTCACAAGATCCATTTGAATAATAGAATGAAAAACTAGTAAGTTAACATACCAGATTTAGCATTCCCAATTCACTTACCAACCTGTTGAAGGTTGCTTCATCCAATGGTTTTGTAAAAATGTCTGCAAGTTGCTTTTCTGTGGGCACATAGATCAGCTTCACAGTTCCTCTTTCAACATGCTCTCTTATGAAATGATGTCTGATATCAATGTGTGAAAGGCATATGAAATAGCCTATTTGTAATTCGAGGATTCTACTCAACTTAAACAAGAATGTAATAAGTAAATATTAGATCAGATGTCACAGGAATCTCAGAAGATTATATCTGTCAAAGAATGAAGATTAAAGTCATCTACAGACTTGAAGTGATTCTACATTGAAAGAAGCTCAATTTATTGATCAAGCCTCAATGAAGTATTCAAGCTCAGTGGATTTATTAAAGTGACGGAGATTTCAAGTTGTGACAGCAAAAGATACTGATTACGGAGTTCTTGAATGAGAAGGAAGTGAATCACTGCTTAAAGTCAAATAGATTAAGAACAGACATTGTCGTTAGTCACTCATGAACCAGACAGTGCATTGAGTGTCAGCGTACTATTGTGTTTGTTATTTATCTAAGTTTTAAGTGATTCTGGAATTTATTGAGAAGTCAATTAATTCTATTTATTCTCTTATAAATAATTAATACTATTGAGTAAATTATTTATTAAATTAATTATGTAAAGAATTAATTTAATACATAATTTATTTAGTTAATTATTTAAATTAGAATAAAAAGAAATTAATTGAGAAGTCAACTAATTCTATTTATTCTCTTATAAATAATTAATACTATCAAGTATATTATTTATTAGATTAATTATGTAAAGAATTAATTTAATACATAATTTATTTAGTTAATTATTTAAATTAGAATAAAAATGAACTAGGAAGACTTAGGTTTGAACTAGGAAGACTTAGAAAAATGAACTAGGAAGACTCACAAGTGAGTCTTCCCGATTGTCTTCCTAGGCCAAACATTGTCTTCCCGATTGTCTTCCATGAACAATGTCTTGTTTTCCCGATTGTCTTCCAAGGCAATCAAGGATAGTTTTCCTTCAAGTCTTCTTAATACTTTCTGTAAATGGATTGGCGCGTGGAAAATTGGACAAGGTATTTGTATTAAAGCAAAATGTGGTCAGTTGATTTTTATCAATTACATCACAACAAATAGAAGAAAAGCAACAGAGTACAAGAACATTACATTTCTCTCTGTCTTCTTCAATTCAAAACTGTCCGAGCATTCAATTTATGCCAGTGAATTAATTCTTGATTTGTTCTTAACATTTAATCCATAAGAATCATTTCACTTGTACTGCTTTGACTTTCTAGCGGATCATAATCCCTAGATTTTATATCGAACTACTTTTTAGTATTCGATCCTTTTTATTACAAAAATAGATAAATTCATGTCGAATTTATTCTAGATTTGTTTTATCAAGTTCTTTGTAATCAGTGATCAAAATTGTAACACCCTTCAAATTTAATAGAGTTTTATTTAACTTGAATATTGTTTCAGTTTTATTCCGCATTAAGTTGTTCTAAATTGTTAAATATTGAAAGGACAATTTCGATTAAACGGTATCGTTTGTATTCAACCCCCCTTCTACAAACTTATCAGGACCTAACAATTGGCATCAGAGCCTTTTGATTGATATACAAATCAAAGATCCAATTGTTTTGAGATTTTTTCTTAAACTCTGAAATTTTTATTATTCTTTAAAAATCTCAAAAATGTCTACAACTCAGAAGGTTGGTACAGTAAAGATTCCCATGTTCAGCAGGGAGCATTATCCTATGTGGAAGAAGAAGATGCTCCTATTTATTAAAGTTGCTAATGTTAAATACTTGGATGTGCTGAAGAATGGTCCCAAAGTCCCTATGATTATTGAGGGAGAACTAATAGAGAATAACATTGTTACTAGGGCTGCTAGGATGTACCCTAAGGATCCCAAGGATTACACTCCTGGTGAAAAAGAGGATGTTACCTTGGATGCCTGTCTACAGTTGATACTGGTTGATTGTCTTGATCCTGTCATGCATAATCATGTCCTAAACTGTGATACTGCTAAACACAGTTGGGACACTATAGAGATAATCAATGAGGGGACAGAGGAAGTAAGAGAGAATAAGCTGGAAATTCTCACCTCTTCATATGAGCATTTCAGATCAAACCCTGGTGAAGGTATCTCTGAGGTTTTTGAGAGATACAACAAATTAATCAATGATCTGAATCTCAATGGGAAGCACTACACTATCAAGGAAATTAACAAGAAGTTCCTACTTACACTTCCACCTCATTTGGAGCACAGAATATCTGCCATTAGAGAAGCAAGAGATCTTAGAGAGGTTTATTTGGAAAGATTGTATGGTGTTCTGAAGACCTATGAGCTAGAGCAGATTCAACAGAATGAGATATATGGAACTGGAAAGATAGTTGGTACTTCTACTGCATTGTCTGCTGAAGTCCCACGGAAATTGGAAGTGAAGGCTGTTCAACCTTCCAGTTCTAACATGAATGTTATTGATGCTGAATATGGATTAACATCCATTGATCAATCTGGTGGTGACTTCTATTCTTTAGAGGAACTTGATCAGCTGGAGGATGGTGATTTGGCTTTGATAGTCAGGAAATTTGGCAAGTTCAGATTCAGGAGAAATTCCAATCTTAAGTTTAAGCCCAGGTTTCAGAGAGGTGGTTCCTCATCTACAAATAGCACAAGGGGTGGCTATAAAACTGGAACTGTGGAAAGGAGCACAATCAGGTGCTACAATTGCAATGAGTTGGGTCACTTTGCTACTGAATGTAAAAAGCCAAAGCAAGTGACAAGGAACTCATTTGATTCTAGCAAGAAGAACAAGATTGGGAAAGCCTATGTTGCTGAAGGAAAGAGTTGGGATGACACTGACAGTGATGAAGAAGCAGGTGAGATTCGGAACCTTGCTTTAATGGCTAAAGAGGAAAGCACTTCATCTAGATACATGTCAGAGGTAAAGTTCACTGACACTGAAATGATTCGTCATCTTGATGGTACTCTTTCTTGTGCACGCACTGAAAATGATAGAATAAATCTTTTGAACACAGCTCTTGAACAGGGGATAAAAGAATTAAAATTAGTGCATGTTAATCAGGATGAACTTACTGAGAAAATTGCATTTCTTGAGAATAGGGTTAAATGTTATATTCAACTGGAAACCATTCTTAAAGAAAAGATTAGTGAGCTTAATACTAAAGCCAATGCTTACTATAATTCCTGCAAGACTGCTAAAGAGATTTTCAACCAACAAGCTATTGGTAATCATGTTAGTATAGGTTATGGTTATAATGAGGCTGTTGGATTGCTAGGCATTAATACCCCTAATAGAGTCAGTACTGAAGAAAGGGGTATTCCATATGTGCTTAAGGGTATTGAAACACCCTTCTTTAGAGAGTCCCAGGCAGAACCTCTGAATGAACACTCTATCATCATTGCAGAGGAGATTCGTGAAGAAGATCTTGCTTTGGAAGTTGAACAGTCCAACAAGTGTATATCTGATAAACCAGTCAAAGTTGTTGCAACTAAAAAGGCTAAATCAGATGTCCATAAGTTGGATCAAAACAACTGTAGTACTAACATGCCTGCTGTTAATTCTTCTCATAAAGCATGTGGTGTGATTAATTGCATGTCTTGTGCTTTCAATGTTATGTATGCTTATTTTAATAGTAAGCATGTATCTAGTGATAAGACTGCTCCACGTCAACATGTTAATAATAAGAAGCATGTTAAAGCTAAGAATACTAGTTCTCCTAAGACTAGAGTGGATTCATTTATCCCTAAGCCTACTCAGAAATGTGTTAAGGCTGGCTATAAATGGAAACGCTCTTTTGTGAAAGAGGTTGAAGTAGTTTTAGTTAAAAATGTTGTTTTGCCTGACAAAGGCCAGTTCTTTAAGTATGCCGGACCCAATCAAGTTTGGGTTCCGAGGAAGGACTAATCAATTTGATATTGCAGGGAGTTAAACAGGTAAACCGTGTTTTGTGGATTCTTGACAGTGGCTGTTCAAGGCATATAACCGGAGATAGATCCCTGCTATCAGATTTGGTTGTGAAAGCTGGCCCAGTAGTTACCTTTGGAGATAACAGCAAGGGTATTACGAAAGGATATGGTTGTTTGAAGTTTGGTAATGTTATCATTGAAGATGTATCATTTGTGGAAGGTCTGAAGTTCAATCTTCTCAGCATCAGTCATTTCTGTGACAGAGGATATGTTGTTTCCTTTGAAAGAGAGAAGTGTCAGATCCTTCACAAGAAGAATGGAAAGCCTGCTCTTCAAGGAGTAAGGAAAGGTGACTTGTTCATAGCTGATCTGCACTCGGGATCCAAAGATGAAGTTAATTGTTTTTATGCTAAAGCTTCATCAGATGAAAGTTGGCTATGGCACAAGAAGATGTCTCACCTTAACTTCAAAACCATGAACTCTTTAGTCAAGAGGGAATTGGTTAGAGGTTTGCCTCAGATGGAATTTACACAGGAAGGGCTGTGTGAGGCATGTCAGAAAGGAAAGTCAAAGAAAGCTTCTCACAAGGGCACTGACACATCATCAATAACTGAACCACTTCAGCTACTGCACATGGATTTGTTTGGTCCAGTTAATGTGATGTCCATGTCAAAGAAACAATATGCACTTGTGATTGTTGATGACTTTTCAAAATATACATGGGTTTTATTCCTACATTCCAAGGATGAGACCCCACATCTGGTGATTGACCATGTAAAGTTGATTGAGCTGGATTCTAGATTCCCTGTTAGAGCCATAAGGTCAGATAATGGTACTGAATTCAAGAATGCCATTCTAAATGACTTTTGTGCTGATAAAGGAATAACAAGACAGTATTCTGCCCCTAGAACTCCGCAACAAAATGGAGTAGTGGAAAGAAAGAATCGTACTTTGATTGAAGCTGCTAGGACTATGTTAAGTGAATCCAAACTTCCAACGTACTTTTGGGCTGAAGCAGCGAATACAGCTTGTTATACTCAAAATCGAACTTTAATCAACAAGGACTTAATGAAGACTCCTTATGAGATCATGAACAACAAGAAACCAACTGTCAAGTACTTTCATGTATTTGGAGCAAAATGCTTTGTGCTTATAGATGACAATGTGAAACGTGGCAAGTTTGATGCAAAGGCACAAGAAGCTATTTTTGTTGGTTATTCCAGAAGATCTTACAGAGTCTACTTGGTTGGCAGTCACACAGTAAAGGAAAGTGTCAATGTTACTTTTGATGACACTAAGTTCCCTAATATCAAAAAAGGAGACTCATATGAAAAGCTGAAGTTTGATAACTTACCAGACTCAGAATCAGATGATGTAGCCCCACCTGAAGTTATTGCTGGTAATGAGAATAACAATGATGATAATGATCATGGTGGTGGTGGTGGAAACACTGGTAACAATGGAGATACCACCAACACTGGAGAAGAATCATCAAGGCAATCAAGCAACAACTCAGGGGGAGCAAATGAAGGATCATCTAGTCACTCACAACATCAAAGTGAATTTCAAGGCGAATCATCAAGATCAAATCTTCCAAGACAGACTGTGTGGAATAAAGCTCATCCTTTTGAGCTGATCATTGGTGATCCAGATGTTGGAGTTAAAACTAGAAGTGCAACTCAGAATGAATGTCATTATTCAGCATTTCTATCTGAAATGGAGCCAAAGAAAACTGAGGAAGCACTGACTGATCCAGATTGGGTGATTTCTATGCAAGATGAACTCAATCAGTTTGAACAACAGCAAGTCTGGAAGCTGGTACCCAGGCCAAAGAACAAGAAAATAGTTGGTACAAGATGGGTATACAGGAACAAGCTAGATGAGGATGGCATTGTTATAAGGAACAAGGCAAGACTGGTTGCACAAGGGTATTCACAAGCTGAAGGCATTGATTATGATGAAACCTATGCACCAGTGGCTAGACTTGAGGCCATCAGGATGTTCTTAGCATTTGCTGCTTACTCTAATTTTAAAGTCTATCAAATGGATGTTAAGAGTGCATTCCTGAATGGTGAGCTGGATGAAGAAGTGTATGTGGAACAGCCCCCTGGCTTTGAAAATTAGGAGCTGCTGGACTTTGTGTACTTTCTCTTCAAGGCTATCTATGGTCTCAAACAAGCCCCAAGAAAATGGTATGACACTCTCTCTGGTTTTCTTTTAGAAAATGGTTTTGTTAGAGGTATCATAGACAAAACTCTTTTTTCAAAGAAACACAAAAGTGATATGATATTAGTCCAAGTCTATGTGGATGACATCATATTTGGGTCTACTAATGATAATCTCTGTAAGAGATTTGCTGAGCTAATGCAGAGTAAGTTTGAAATGAGTATGATGGGTGAGCTGAAGTTCTTTCTTGGATTGCAAGTAAGTCAAAGGTCAAATGGTATATTTATTTGTCAATCCAAGTATCTCAAAGAACTCCTCAAGAAGTATCACATGGAGGATTCAGCATCAGCAAGGACTCCATCTTCAACAACCATCAAACTTGGAGCTTCTGACAATTCTATCAAGGTAGATGTTACAAGCTACAGAGGTATGATTGGCTCCTTACTCTATCTTACTGCTAGTAGACCAGATATTATGTATGCTACATGCTTGTGTGCAAAGTTCCAAGCGGACCCTAGAGATGTACATCTCGTTGCTGTGAAAAGAATCTTGAGATATCTTAAGGGTACACCTAATCTAGGTATCTGGTACCCTAAAGATTCTGGTTTTAACCTTGTTGGATATACAGATTCTGATTATGCAGGTAGTGTTGTGGATAGAAAGAGTACCTCTGGGAGTTGTCAATTCCTAGGAGGTAAGTTGATTTCCTGGTATAGCAAGAAACAACAAACAGTTTCCAATTCAACAGCAGAAGCTGAATATATTGCTGCTGAGGAGTCTCACCAATTTGCATATAGAGACATGGTTCAGTAGATGAAATAGGCAAATTAAAACAAGTACTCATGGCAGTCACTTTACAAGGCACACAATCAATATTATTGCAGACTACCATAGATCTATGCATAATGGGGGTTCTGTGTAAGTTACCATCTAGCATGGTCACATTGTTCTTGACCTCCTTTGGTTTCTTAAAAACATGAGTTAAGTGATATGAAGAGACACAATTATTGCATAGTTTTCTAGAAGCATTAGCATTGCCATTTCCTAACTTACCATTCCTGTTTCTAGACTTGTAGGTTATTGAGTCAACATGATGTTCTCAAGTTGCTGTCGAGCCTTTCTTGACAGTACCTTTCATACCTTCTGTCTTGACAGTAGGTTTGGAAGTTGCTGTCTTTGAAGCTCTCTTGACAGTATCTTTAGAAGATACTGTCTTGCCATTATTGACAACATCTTTAGAACATTCTGTCAGATTGTTTGGCAAAGTTACTGTCTTGGGGATTTTGACAGCATCTTTTCCGCCAACTGTTGTACTGTCAGTACCTTCATCCTCATCATCAAGTTGTTGCTTGATGAGCATGGCTTCCTCATCAAACTCAAGTTCAGAAGGTTTAAAAATTGGTTTGTTGAGTTTCTTGAGGACATGAGGTTTGACAGTAGCATCAGTTGAACAATCCTGACTAACAATTTCCTTACCAGGTCTCTTGCCATATTCAAAACCTATTCCTACCTTTTGATCCTCTATGTGTTTCTCATGATAATCCTGAAGTTGTTTGGATGAGTTTCTATAGGCTTTAATCTTGAATTCATTTTCACTAATTTCTTTCCTTAGAAACTCCTCAATTTCTTTAGCACAGACTAACTCATTTTTCAGTTTAGCATTCTCATGTGTTAAAGATTCTAATCGATTGGTCTTTAACAAAAGCAAATCATTTTCAGAAGTGAGTGTTTCATTCAATTTAGTTAACCTAGCAATCTCTTCATTAGCTGCAGTTAAACTAGTATGAACATGAAACATCTCTGCACTCAATTCCTCAACAGTTTGCTTGTATTCATCTTTAGACATATCAAGTAAGACAAGTGAGGGTACCTGACTTGGAGAGCTAGAGGAGGCCTCTTCAGATTTAGCCATGAGTGCTAAATTCACATATTCCTCTTCCTCTTCATCATCAGCATCATCCCAGCACTTTCCTTCAGCCACATAGGCCTTTCCCTGTCCTTTCTTGAAATGTCCACTTGACCCTTTATCCATCCTCTGATTCTGCTTTGGTCTTCTACACTCTGTAGCAAAATGACCAAGCTCATTGCAGTTGTAACACCTGAACTTGGATCTGTCCACCATCCCTGTTTTGTATCCACCTCTTGTGGCACCACCTTCAACTTTGGAGAAGTTCCCTTTGCTGAACCTTGATGTTTGACCTTGAGACTTATATGGCTTGTTTCTCTTGAACCTTATGTTCTTGAATTTCTTAGTCATGTAAGCCATGGTTGGATTATGCATCTTCTCCATTTCTTCTAAGGAGTAGAAGTCTTCATCCTCAACATCAGTTATCTGCAGTACAACTTTCTCCTCATCATCCACAACCTCTTCGATCTTAAGAGAGGGTACTGAAGCAGGTTGAGTGATTTGAGCTTCTTCACTAGGTTGAGTGATTCTTGGCACATGAGCCACTTGAGCACCTGACATATTAGCCATCTTTCCTCTGGATCCAGCTAGAATAGCTCTTTTCTGGAAAAACTCAAGCTCATATGATTTAAGCACACCATATAGAGTTTCAAGAGAGATATTGTTAAGATTCCTTCCTTCTCTTATGGCTGTGACTTTGTGTTCAAGATGCTTAGGAAGTGTGAGTAAGAACTTGACATTTAGCTCCTTCCTATCATAGTATTTGCCATGTATCTGTAGCTCAGTCATGAGTTTGCTAAACCTTTCAAACATTGTTGTTAGGTCTTCTCCTGACTTTGCCATGAAGGCTTCATACTGTGAGATAAGGATTTGTCTCTGGTTGTCTTTCACTTCTTCACTTCCTTCACACAGCAGCTCGATCTTATTCCACATATCTTTGGCTGATGAGCACCCAATGACATTCCCTCACATGGCTTTGTCCAAAGTGAGAGCATCCAGTAGGATGAGTTGCAAGTAATCATCCAGGGCTACCTTCTCCTTTTCTGGCTCTAGAAACTTTGAAGGTAATTTGTTGACCCAATATGCTGGAACAAGAACACCATCCACAGTTGAGGCTTCAATTTCTTTACGTGGCACAAATGGACCATTCTGGAGGATACCCAAGTATAATGGATTCGCAGCTTTGATAAACAACATGATTTTTCTTTTCCATACATTGTAGTTCTCCTTATCAAAATCTGGAATCTTTATGCTACTTGACTTCTGCATACTTGTCATGATCTCAGATTTGTTGAACAATCTGTCTTCTCTGATACCAGTTGTTGGTCCTTGACTATTGCAGAAGAGGGGGGGGGGGGGGGTTGAATGCAATACTGATAAATCTAAATCTATGTTTTCAACAACAAGAACTAAGATTAAGGATTATCAGTTTATCAAATGCAAACACAAGTAGACACACGAGTAATTCTCATAAAATAAATGTTTTATTTATTTTGCAATGGGTTGCTACAACCTCAAGAAAATGTTTGTTTTCTTGAGCTTCGGTTTCTCGAGTGATTAAAAAGAATGAATTGAGAGATAGACTAAGTAGGCTAAACCTATCACTTTCAATCACGGGTCTTGTGAAGCTGCTGTCATTTTTAAGTGGCAGATTCTTACAATTTGCCTGCCCGTGATTCTTTCCTAAATTGCTATATAGACAGCTTATCAATACATAGCAAAGCAATCTAGAAACATTCTATTTTAAGCTAACACAATTTAGTAGATGCATACTCTGGAATTGGTGAGCTTTGTCATGTGATCTCTCAAGCTTCAGTCGTAGTCTTGCAGACCTGTTACAGTGTTGGGATACTGCAACACGCATGTTTCTTGAACATCCAAACTGTCACGAGTTTGACTGGGTTGTTTACCAATACAAATGTTATCCCTTCATGACAGTATCCTGATGGCTAAGCTTGTTGTCGCAGGAATGCGATTTTGGTGACAGTAAGAAATCCCCGCTGAAGGTGCTGTCAGGATTTCCAAGCTTGTTGTCAGGCTAAGGTAAAGTTGCTGTCAGAGGGCTTCCGCCAATGTTGCTGTCAGAGTGAATGTACTGTCGTGACTCGCAACATGCTGTCTTCAAGTAACCTTACTGTCAATGCTGTGACAGTAGTATTTATTCTTGCTGTCCATCATGAGCACTTCTTGAGGCTTGAACAAACAAATGAACTTCTACCAAGATGTACTAGACTCTTATTAGTAGCAAACAAAAATGGTTACATAGACATACTCTGGCTGTGACAGTATTTTCATACTTAATAAAATTAAGTAAGTAAAGTATCTAGTTAAGTTGTCTCATAGCTATCACCCATAAATCCTAACACTTTTTGATGAATAAGGGGGAGAAAATTCAGGATCATAGCATGTGTGATTTAGGGGGAGTTTTTAGTTACCTCTTTGGGTCACATGATTTTAATGTGAATTTATGCTAATGCTAAATTTTAATGTGATGCCATGAAAATATGCTTAGCTACTTGGATAGAAAGCTAATCTTTTTGCAGGGAAAGCATAATCTTATGGGGAGTATTTTGCTCCTGAATATTGGTGTGTAATCATCAAAAAGGGGGAGATTGAAACCCTGATGGTTTTGATGATAACACATAGTAAGCAAGCTGGGTATATGTGTTGGACTAATCTTGTTTTGCAGGAGTTTGAAATATTATATTTTCTAACAAAACATGTTTTAGCAGCTAGCTGACATAGTAAATTTTCTACGCAGACCAACAAGTTGGCAACACTTTCAGCAGATAGAGTTTCAGTCCTATTTTATAGGAAATCTTCTATGAACTGATTTTTAAGGACTCTATCAGTTATATAAGTCGTGTATATATATATATATGAGCTCAAATATTTTCGAATTTATATATATATATATATATATAATCCCTATTAAATAGGAGTTTGTTTTTTAACATTTTACTTCATAACAAACTCTATTTACTAGGATCTTCAATATATCAGATGGGCTTCTTCTTCAACGTCTATATTTTCATCTCATCTGATTTCTAAACGTTGTTTTGTGAACGTTAGGTTTTGAATTATTCAAACAAACAAAACGTGAGATATTTATGGTCAAGAACGTTGTTTTTGTTGGGTTAATTCAAGTACTAATTCGTTCATTATAAATATACTTGTGTGGTTTTCATTCTAGTTGGTTGGACAACATTCAAAATAAAACACAAGTGCTTTTCAAACTAATTTGATATATTCTTACTTATACTTTTGAGCTCTAATATATATTACATCTTATATCTTTGATTAGATTTCATAGTTTCAATTGTAATTGAATATACTTGTATTGTTCAGCTTGTAAGTTGGTAGTTGCTGGTTTTGTGAGCTTGGGAAACAAAGGTTCAAAGAACTTGATAGCTAGAGGAGTTTATACTTGGTTTAGTATAGTACCTAGAGAGTTGTGTTCAAGGAACAATGTGTTTCAGCAAGCTACAAACAGTAACTGGGAGATCAGGGAGATATATTATTTTATTGTGTAGTTGTAATTCACTTTGATCAATAATATTTTCCTTTATCGTGTTGGTAGAGGACCAGGACGTAGACCTATATAAGATAGAGGTCGAATCTGGATAAAATTGTTGTGTGTTCTTTACTTTCTGCACATTTTTTATACTGCACTGCACAACGTAGCTAGCTGCCACTTTATATTATCTGTGAATCCAGTAAGCTGGCAAACAGCAAAACAGACTGATTTTGCTGTTTTAGTCACATAACTTGGTAATAAATAAAATCTGTCATTGTTAGTCATAACACATATTCATCTCTCCCCTCTTCGTGTTGATTTTCACCAACTATATCCTATATATAACTAACAAAAACTAAAATTAAAAAATTAAAAATTAAGTAAGAAAATATTTAAAAGTAACACTTGCAAAAAACGTTTTATTAGTAGTTTGGTTAGTTGTTCTTTCATTTGTTCCTTCAATAGTAAACATATTTATATATAAAAAATTAACTATGTTAATTAGAACACATCTTTTAAACCTATTTATTTGGGTAGTGTGATGAGCTTTTACTTTACAAGTCAATATACTTCGACCAATTTACGGGCTTATTTATTTAAAAATATTTTAGTACATCTTTAAAGATATTTATTTAAGAATAATTATTACACATCAATTAAAATAATATACTAATAAAGTATATAATTTTTAATTAGTATAATATATTATAATTAATTATCACAAATTACTCTAATTATTTTAAAAGTAGGCCTAATTATTTGAAAAACTTATTTAAATATTAATGTTTATTTTGAAAGGTTATTTATTATTTTTAACACGTCTTATTATTATAATTATAAATTTCAATAAAAATACATTTAGGGACCTACTTAGTTTTTTAACAAATTTATTTAATATTCAATTAATAAAAATATTATAAACAAACATAAATAATAAGTTAATAACTATTAAACAATCCGTGTATCGCACGGGTTATACGCTAGTTTTATATAAGTTTAACAAATAAAAAAAATATTTTCACATGATTTTTTTGTTTTACTTGCTTTGTTTACAAATGTTACAATAGAAAGGTATAGCTTTTAGGCCCCAGGAATTGTAGAAAAGTACAAATTTTATATAATTTTAGCAAAGAGGCCATTTTTTAGATAAAAAAACATATTTTAAAAGTTTTTTCTTTAACATTTTTGTTTTGTCTACAAATTATTCCCGGAAATGGTCGAAATATACAAAATTTATATAAGTATAGTGAAGAGACAATATCACTGATTAAAATCAATTTTAAATGATTTTTTTTAAATTTTTTTGCTTTATTAAAAAATTCTATCATACTATTTAAGTACAAAGAAAATAATTGAAAAATTAAATTTTTATGAATATTGTTTTTAGTCCCCCGAAAATGGTAGAAAACTAAAAAATCTATATAATTTTCACGAAAATTATGTTGCCTCTATAATTATTCTTTGAATGGCCTAAAAACTAAATTTCTATGATTAATGTTTTATATAATATTTTTTTTATAAAAGTAATTTTATATTTACTCTTTTATGTTTTTTTTTTTGAGTTTGTTTTTGCATTTTTATTAAAGTGTGTTTGGCATGTTTGTGGTTTGAATAAAAGTTTTGTTTTAGTCATTTTCGAATTCAAAAATACCATAGCTCTACATAATATATTTTTTTCATACTTTTGCCGTGCTATAAAGTTCGAATATTAATTAGAACACAAAAAAATAAAAAATATTATGTACAAATATGTTTTTTGTACCCCGAAAAATGCCTCCACATACTAAAAATTTGTGTTATTTACTCATCTTCGGCTCCTAAAAAATCATTGTTAGGTTTACTATTGTTTTCTCAATTTTTGACTTGTAGACAAATAAGACGTTTCAAGTTTAATATACGGAAAAAAAATGAAAAATAAAATTTTGCAACTATGTTTTTTAGACCTTAAAAATGAATGTTAAAAACCAATTTTTACTACAATGCCACAACAAAACTAAGTGAAAAATGAAAAAAGTGTTAGAAAATGGAAAGTTTGAGGCATATTTTAAATATGTTCTTGATGGAATTTCCGGAAACTAACAATTGGAGGTTATTCCTTGTAATGAGAACTTAAACTTTCATGTTTGGATCTAAGACATTTTCTTAGTGTAATCCATAAATAAATTGAGTTGAAATAGGTTGCTTGAAATGGGTTATGTGGGTTGGTTATATTGAAATAACTTGTATCCCACATAGAAATGGTAATGAGAGGTTGGTGGGTTTATATAGAAACATGTGCAAGAGTAGTGTACAACTACTAAGGCATGTGGGTGTGCATGGTGTTAGTATGTGCCTCACGCGCGCACACACACGCGCGTGCCTCCGCCGCATGCCTCGCCTCGCCCCGCCACGTCACGACTCGGGTCGAAGGGCGATTTGGGCGAATGTCTCGCGTACGCGAGGCGACCTGGGCGAGGAATTTTATTACATGTTTATTTAATATTATTTATTGATTTAATTTAATAGTATCAGTATTTATTTGTAACAGCTAAACGAACTGGGTCAGGATTTATATTAAATTCTGATGGACCAGTTCTTGGATCAAATCCTGATGGCCAGTGTCAGTATTTGGAGTTAAATCCTGACGGCCGGCCTGGGTCAGTATTTGAATCCTGATGATGGTACAGTCCTGACGAAATCCTGATGGTCGGTCAAGTACTTATGCCACTCCTGACGGACATCAAATCCTGATGGCTTTACTTCAGTATTGATGATGATCAAATCCTGATGGACCAGGAAATCCTGACTGAGCTGTAACTGGTATTAAATCCTGATGACAACTGTTATGGTAATTAAATCAGAATATTTAGTATTAAATGTCATATCTTCAGTTACAATATTTTTTGTCTGTTTACGTTTTATTTTGTATTTTATATATATACAAAACATAACGTTTGATAGAAGAGAGAGATACGTAAATGTGTGAAAAAAACCCTAGGCATCAGTTTTCTTCTCTTAAGGCACTATTATTGTTTGGAACCAATATTGAGATTATTAACGAGACAAAAAGTTTCTTGAAAAGGCACTTTGAAATGAAGGATATGGGTGAGGCTAGTGTGATTCTTGGGGTCAAGTTAACACAGTCAACTGATGGAATAACATTGTCACAATCTCATTATATAGAGAAATCTATACTTGAGAAGTATGGTTATTCAAATTGTAGAATCGCTAGTACACCGTACGATCCTAAAGTTGCCCTAGTCAAGAATAGTTCAGGAATTCCTATGTCTCAGTTAAGGTATTCTCAGATTATTGGGAGTTTGCAATATCTTGCTAATGTGACTAGACCAGATATTTCTTATTCCGTGTCTAAGTTAGCTAGATATACAAGCTGTCCGAACAAGACTCATTGGGAAGCACTAGATAGAGTTCTTAGATATCTTAAGGGAACGATTTCCCTTGGTTTGCATTATCGAAGATTCCCTGGAGTACTCGAGGGATATAGTGATGCAAGTTGGATAGCTAAGAAATCTGGTACCAATGGAGTGACTGGATATTTGTTTACCCTAGCAGGTGGAGTAATATCCTGGAAGTCTACTAGACAGACTTTGATTACTCGGTCTACTTTTGAGGCTGAGTTGTGTGCACTAGATGCCACGGGGACGAAGGCTGAATGGTTGCATGGACTTATGTCAGTGTTACCTGTAGTAAGCAGACCGCTTCCAGCCATTGCTGTTCATTGTGATAGCCGTATAACTATCAACAAGATCAGTGGTGAAAAGTATAATGCTAAAACAAAGAGACACATCCAAGTTAGACTTAAGTCTATAAGGGGTCTAGTGTCTGAGAGGATTATTGTTGTAGAGTTCATTGGAACTCAGGATAATATAGCTGATCCTTTGACTAAAGGACTTGAGCATGCAGTAGTCCTTAAGTCTAGGTTGGGGATGGGACTGATAGCCCATAATAATTCATCAGCAGCAGGAACCCAATACACCTGAGAGGAGATCCCTTGAAGTGTATTCAATGTGGTAATAACAAGCTGTGAGGGTGAGTTGGTAGTACCTTTACTATATACCTTGATACACACGTATATGTGTCTATCCCCTGTAAACCTAAAAGGTACTGTTACTGCCAATATAGCAAGAGTTATTTGAACTCTGAATGGGGTCAAGTCATTTGACGAGATGATAGCAGTACATCTCTGGAGATGCCCAGCTAAGCGAATGTAATTGTGTGGTCGCAATTAGAGGAAAGGGTTATTCCTTGAAGCATTCGACGAACAGGATAGAGACATGACCATTAACGTCTCAAAGCCGTAGATCAGCACCATAGCCTTTGATTTGTCGTCGTCTATGGAGTGTGGTTACACCAAACGGATAAAGATTCAAGGTGAAACATTCCATCTAGATCCGGTAGCCATCGAAGTAGAGGACTTAGGAGGGTTCAAACCCGGAAGGGTACCGACTCTGAAAAACAAGTCATGATAAGGACCGATATGTAAGCATTTCTATATGGATTTGTGGGGGATTGTTAGAAAATGGAAAGTTTGAGGCATTTTTTAAATATGTTCTTGATGGAATTTCCGGAAACTAACAATTGGAGGTTGTTCCTTGTAATGAGGACTTAAACTTTCATGTTTGGATCTAAGACATTTTCTTAGTGTAATCCATAAATAAATTGAGTTGAAATAGGTTGCTTGAAATGGGTTATGTTGGTTGGTTATATTGAAATAACTTGTATCCCACATAGAAATGGTAATGAGAGGTTGGTGGGTTTATATAGAAACATGTGCAAGAGTAGTGTACAACTACTAAGGCATGTGGGTGTGCATGGTGTTAGTATGTGCCTCACGTGGACACACACACACGCGCGTGCCGCCGCCGCCCGCCTCGCCTCGCCCCGCCCCGCCACGTCACGACTCGACTCGGGTCGAAGGGCGATTCGGGCGAATGTCTCGGCGTCTCACGTACGCGAGGCGACCTGGGCGAGGAATTTTATTACCTGTTTATTTAATATTTGTTAGATCAGGATTCAATGATCGTCAGGATCTAGACTCAACTGATCAGGATTGCTGACGTCATCAGTAATGCATAGATATCAGGATTGCATGGTCGTCAGAATCAGGATGTATATAAGGACTGGGATCAGGATTGATCATCAGGACTGGAAGCTGATCAGGATTCCTACTTCGAGTTATATTTGGAGTCTAGTTAAATAAGGATATTTATCTTGTCGGTTCCTGGTCTGTAGGAATGTAGCTATTGATTAAGGATATGTTTCAATCTTTGTAATTGATTAGGACTTATCTTGTAATTGATAGAGAAGCTGTGTACTATATAAACACAGTTTAGGTTTTGATTTATGAACACAACACTGATCGATCACACACTTGAATATTTGTGTAACCTAGCAGCTCTCAAGAACATCAGAATTTCTTGAGAGAGTTTGTAACAGTTTTATATTAGATTTAATAAAGCTGTTATCTTTATTTCATATTTGTGATATATATATTATTCAGTCGAGAATCTTATACAATTGTATTCAACCCCCCTTCTACAATTGTTTATTACTGGGCAACAATTGGTATCAGAGCAAACTGATTTAATTTTGAATCAGATACGATCTAAGATGTCGACAACCAAGTATGAAAGCATGAAAATTCCCATCCTGAAGAAATCAGAATATCCAACATGGAGAGTAAAGATGTTGATGTACCTGGAGGCTATGGATCCTGACTATTTGGACAGGATTCGTGACGGACCATTTATACCTACAAGGATCATAGAACGAACAGATACTGTACCTGAACATTATGTGGTCAAGGCCAAGAGTGAATGGACTCCAGAAGAAAAAGCTCATGTGCTCAGAGAACCAAAGATAAAGAATATTCTGCACAGTAGTCTTGATGCAGTCATGTCCAACAGAGTGATTGCATGGAAGTCTTCAAAAGAAATCTGGGATACCTTGGAAACTCAGTGTGTTAGGCCGAATACACAATATATAATCAAGTATGTATGAGAATAACAATCAAGAACACAAGTTTATAAATCAACAAACTGAATTATATTAAAATAATTCTCTCTTAGTGATGTTAATGAATCACAAAGAGCTACTAGGTTACAAGAATAATATTTCAATAATCGCATCCCTTCTAGGGATAACCTATCTGTGTTTATATAGTACACAGCTACATACAATCCTTATCTAATTGATACTCCTATAAATTAGCTATACAATTCATATCAATTAAGGATTGCTTCAGTCTTCTATTCCGTTTCCTTAGCTGTATCAATATATTCTGCTTCTTTCCATCTTCAGAATATATTGCTTCTAGAATCTTTATCTTTGCACCGACAGCTAAGTCAACTATCACCACGTCAGACTTTATCAAACTCTGACTGGCTTCAATGTGAACTCTTCACCCAGTCAGACTTTATCAAACTCTGACTGGCTTCTAGATAAACTCTGATATGTACCTGGTACTTAAACACTGATGAACAAACGTCAGCAACTATATCTAACAATCTCCCCCAACTTGTGCATAATAAAAATGTACAAGTTAAACAGATAATTGATGATGTCAAAACATATAACAAATGCAGTGTTTAAAATATGTCAGAGTTTAATTTTAAAACAGAGTTTAAATTTAACTTAGAATAGAAAACATAAAAACTTACAGTCAGACTTTACTGAATTTCTTGGATATCAGGCACTGTCCTGACATAATCTGACAACAATCTTTTCTCAGCTCGATCTAGTTCAGCAATCATATCCTTCTTCAGCTCCTTCAATTCTGGTTCATCTTCACCAATTTGATAAATGGCAGCCCTTAAAGAATAGATGCTGTTCTTGTTCATTTCATTGCCAAGTCTGATATAAAAAGTTTTATCAGACTCTAGATTGAACTCTAGAACTTTCTTATCTAGTGCAGTCCTGAATCTAGCACTATTTTTCTTCATTTCTACCAACTTTCCATGTGCATCTCTGTACTTAGGAATATAAGCACTGGAAACACTTCCTCCAAAAAGAACTTTTGATTTCATCATTCTGTCTTTTAAAACCAGAGCTGCATTATGAGTATTTCTATTTTTGATCTTCAGGAGATATAGAACATACTCTAGCTCTTCCCAGAATTTCAGACGAATATCATCTTCTCCAATTCTGTAAACTCTGCCATCAGCCATAAAGTATAATAAAAACTCCTTCTTCAAGCCTCTGTGGTAAATCATCTGAACAGATTCTAGTTTATCAAGGTTTTCTTGAGTAACCCCAACACCAGGTTCTGCCAGTGATGTATGATCTAAAGGACTATTATTAACTCTTTTCTCTTGGTGGGAACCCAAACCAGATTTATCATAAGATTGTTTTCCAAGTACTGTTCTGGTTTGTAAAAAGTTCACCTGGATAGGCTTCAGAGTTTCAGATAATGAGGATCTTTTGAAACCTTGGAGTGGTGGAGATAGCTGAGTTTGCACAACTTGAGCATTGTCAGAGGTTGGCACATTCTTAACAATAACATCAACTTGAGCATTGTCAGAGGTTGAATAATTCTTCTTTTCCAGGTTAGGCTCTTCAATCATCACGCCTTTACCTTTATCAGCGTTTGAACCAATAGGCCTCCTTGAGTACTGTAAACTCTGATCAGAGTTTACATTCTCTTTGATAACAATTCCTTTTTCTTTTCTCCTCGGAGCCTTGATAACCTTCTGTTTGTAGATTCCAGCTTCAACATTTTTCCTGTGTTCTTCAGCAAGCAATTGCTCTTTAGCTTGGATATCTTCAATTGTAACACCTTTTCCATGTTCTGCCATAAACACCTTAGCAGCAATTTCCTCATCTGTGGTTGGCTTATCAGAGATTATCAAACTTTTGAATTTTGAACCACTGGCAGAGTTTGCATGTCCCTTTCCAGAGTTTGATCTTTTATCAGAGTTTGATCTTCTTGAAAGTAGTCTGCTATCAGCATTTAATCTTAAGCTCTTTCCATCTCCCTTGTTTCCACCATCATTACCATCATCCCTCCGTCTCAGAGTTTGAGTGTCTTTGCATTTGTCACTTGGTACACTCTCCCCCTTTTTGACATCATCAGAAAGTAGTACTGATGTCAACAACTCAATTGCATTAGAAATTGAAGTTAGTTGGGCAGACATAGCAGTCTGGTTGTCCTCAACTTTCCCAAGCCTCTTCTGAATGTCATCAGAGTCCTTAGCTTGCTTCTTGAACATGGAATTATAGTAAGTTCTATCATTCTTCAGAGTAAGATCCCTCAGACCAACTTCATTCCTCAAAGCAGTGACTTCCTTATGAGACTCATCAAATCTGTTATGGAGAGATTTAATTTGAATCACAGTAGCCTTTAGACTTGTAAGAACATCAGGATTTGAAATTGTCTTCACAGAATCACCAAGAAAATCAGCAGCCCTCTGTGCTGAAAAGATACAATCTGCAGCAGCCCATCTATTGTAGTACATATCTTGAAAATGCTCAGTCGTAGCTCGATTGACCTCTCTTAGCTTATCAGAGTTTGCTTGACTCTCAAATAACTCCTCTTGGGAATGATCAGAACTATCATCATCATTATTATTCTCTGCTGTATTCTCTGCAGGAATATTCTCAGCAGTAGGTTCTGGAATCTCAGAGTTTGCAACAAACTCATCATTTTCAGCTACAGCCTCTTGTACTGGAATCTCTGCAATAATCTCTGGAACAGTTTCTGTAGCATGTACAGCAACATTCTCAGTATCATCAGTATTTAAGGTCTGATCAACTTCCTCACCCTTTTCAATTACCTGGTGAGTAACAGAGAGAATTTCTGTGTGGGTAGCCATAGAATCTTCAAGAATAACCGTGGCTTGATCAGCTTCCACACCCTCTATTTCATCAAAAACTTCAAGATGGTCAGAGTTTACAGAGTTGTGTGCTTCAACATCCATATCAAATCCCTGTGGCTCAAAAATCTCAGCCTCAATATTTGCTGTAGCCTCCTGAACAAGAATTTCAGGAGCTTCATCTGCAGCTTCATTTGCAGCTTCCTCAACTACATCATCAGCGTTTGATGTAGGAGCTTCTTCATCAGCACTTGATATGTCAGGCATAACATTTTCCTCAAAAACTCTGTCCAGATTGACAGCTTCAGCATTTACATTTGATGCACCAAAGAGATGTGCAGCCACCAATATTCGTTTTCTCTGATGAAGAGTTTCATCATCAGTTTCACACTCCTCATCAGCATTATCAGACTTTGCCCTGTTGGCCCTCCTTTTCTTTAATCTTTTCTTCTGAGGCATATGATCAGTATTTGATGCCCCAGCTTCAGTTTCTGATGGCTTCACTCTTGCAGGTTTAGTACCAACATGCTTAGTCCTACCACCCCTTGCAGGTTTAACAGAAGTTGATGGAGGCAGCTCTTGTTGTAGAGGCTCAGGTTGAGGAGAAGCTTGTGTTGGTGGATTGACTTGAGCATTTAAAAACTGTTGCACAGATGGAGGTAGCAACAAGTCTCCAACAACCCCTTTCTTAACATCTTTATTAACAAGATCAGAAAATATTCTCTTATGTAATTTAAAACAAGAAACATCTTCTTCACTTACTTCTACTCCTTCAACACAGTAAGAGAACAAAGTCTGACAGAATCTAGAGAAATAGACTACTCCTCTATTCTCTGTCATTTTCTCTCCTAAATTATTCAAAACAAGTCGTGCAAAATCAAAATGATTATCAAATAAAAGAGAATACCCGATTTGCAGACTGTCTGTGGGAATAGCATCCCAGTTTGTGCATTTCTTGCTGAATGTCCTCGTGATGCAATCAAAGAAGAAGCTCCACTCCTTCCTTAAGAATGGTCGTTTGAGCTGTCCAATCTTCGACAAGGGTCCAGAATACCCAATCTCTCGCATCATTCTTATCAAATCCTCATCACCCATTCCAATTGTATACGAAGAAAATTCAGGAAACCCCATTGCAGCGCGAATGGTTCCAGCAGTTATTACATACTCCGCATCTTCATATTCAAAAATAATCGATGGGTTGCTTGTTTCACCACCATCATCATACAATCCTGTTTCCCAGAACGCCTTTATCTGTGAACCAGAAAGTTTAGCAGGCTCCACCAAAGCACGCCCAATTGCTGACTGAGCAAGAAAGTCTTGGATTATATGAAATGCCACTGGTGCATTGACAGTGTTTAATGGGGCAGCATAATTATTAGGAACGAACTCTAACCCAGAAGAAACAAAAGCTGTAGAAGCCATTAGTACGAATTGAGAAGAAAAATCAAAGAAACTGATTCAAAAGCTTCGTAAGAGTTTGTGAGCAGGGAAGTGTTTGTGAATATGTGTGTGTGTAAATTGAAGTAAGATGTGAAAGGTTTAGACGTATGTGGGTGTATTGTATAAATATGAAATTAAAAAATTAAAAACTGAACAGTTTTTAATCATTAATACACAACTGTCTTACTCCTTTCATTATGTGAGTGGGACACATGGCACACATGTAATGACGGACATCTAATTATTTACAGTTTCCAATGCGCATGCGCAGTAAAAACAGCAATAATTACCGCCTGTTACACTCTTCTAGGCAATTAACCTCTCTCCTCTGTTTAAAGCAAATTTGAACCGTTTGTACTCATACTCTTTCATATTTCTAAACAATTGTCTAATCTCAAAATTATAAAATGTCTGAAACAAAGAAATCATTTTAATCATCAGAGATTAAAACAAAATTACCTCGGCGTATTTCTCACAATACATCAGTGTTTACCATTTGTCCTTCTTTGTCAATAAACTCTTTTCTCAAACTGTACAGGTGTGAATAATTGTGTGTGCTATAGCAGAGTTTACTGAATATGAATATTTAGACCATCTCAAAGTGCATAAAATTCACAAACTTAAGTAGTAAAAACTGGTTGCCTAAACTCTCATGTAAAACATAAAATCCGATTTTTATATCTAAACTCTGTATTTTGATATCCTTTCATTTGAATATATCTTTTATTCTTCACCCCCTTCATATATATATATATATATATATATATATATATATATATATATATATATATATATATATATATATATATATATATATATATATATATATTTTAATTTTTCCAGTAATCAGTGGTTGGCACTAGTCACCAAAAATCAAAGATTTTAGCCCTTATTTCATACAATAAGTTCCTGGATCTTCCTAGGCACAACATGATCTCAAAGGAATTTGTGCTCTTTTTGGCATCTTTTGATTTGAGGGTGAATTATTTATAATTAATAATCAGAGTTTAGACTTTTCATCAGTTAATGTAATTAATTTATGAGAGAAAATGCAAACAGCTAATACAACTTCAGTGTATAGAATCAATAAACTAAGAGATGCTATAAATATAGAGACAGTATCATGCTGTGTTAACTTACTGCACATATTTGAGATCAGAATCTAAACAACTCTTAAGGATTCACAATTACTTATTGAGAATTATGTTTCATACAAATTTCTTCATTGGTCCATATGTTTCAGACAAAATTACAATCAGAGTATAGCATTAGACTGTAACTATCAGAGTATGACCTCAGACTTTACCCGACAGAGTATGACTAACAGAGTTTATCTTCAGAGTTTATGACACTGGTACTCATAACAGTTAATACATGCAAAGAATCATGAGCATAAAAATCAAACATGTATAGTTTTTGAGTCTAACCCGTATCTCTAGTCGAAACCAGAGATCATTCCAAGTTCATTTACCAATCTTGTAAAAGTAGCTTCACTCAAAGGTTTGGTGAAGATATCTGCAAGTTGTTGGTCTGTAGACACAAAATGAAGCTCAATGTTTCCTTCTTCCACATGTTCTCTGATAAAATGATATCTTATGCTGATGTGCTTGGTCATGGAGTGCTGTACTGGATTTCCTGTCATAGCAATAGCACTTTGGTTATCACAGAAAATAGGTATTTTAGAGTACCTTAACCCAAATCCAGCAACTGATTCTTCATCCACAGAATCTGTGCACAACAGCTACCAGCAGCTATATACTCTGCTTCTGTAGTGGATGTGGAAATTGATTTCTGTTTCTTGCTGTACCAAGAAACCAATCTGTCACCTAAGAATTGACAGCTTCCACTTGTACTTTTTCTGTCTATCTTACAGCCTGCAAAATCTGCATCAGAGTAACCAATTAACTTAAACTCTGATTCTCTAGGATACCACAAACCCAAGGTTATGGTTCCTTTGAGATATTTGAAAATCCTTTTTACAGCTGTTAGATGAGGCTCTCTGGGATCTGCTTGAAATCTTGCACAAAGACATGTTGCATACATGATATCAGGTCTACTTGCAGTAAGATACAGTAAAGACCCTATCATTCCTCTGTAGTTTGTCATATCTACTGAGGCTCCTGTGTCTTTGTCTAGCTTTGTTGCAGTAGCCATGGGAGTTGTGGCAGATGAACTATCAAGAATACCAAATTTCTTGAGAAGATTTCTGGTATACTTTGCTTGATTGATAAAAATACCATCATCTGTTTGTTTGACCTGTAAGCCTAGAAAGTAACTAAGCTCTCCCATCATGCTCATTTGGTACCTGGATTGCATAAGCTTTGCAAACTTCTTACAAAGTTTGTCATTAGTAGATCCAAAGATAATATCATCTACATAAATTTGAACTAAAAGCAAATCATCACCAGAATTGAAATAAAACAAGGTTTTATCAATTATACCTCTTGTGAACCCACTTTCTAAAAGAAATTGAGCAAGAGTTTCATACCATGCTCTTGGTGCTTGCTTTAGTCCATATAATTCCTTGTCAAGCCTGTAGACATAATCTGGATGCTTGGAATCTACAAATCCTGGTGGTTGTTCAACAAACACTTCTTCTTCAAGCTTCCCATTGAGAAAAGCACTTTTCACATCCATCTGAAAGACTTTAAACTTCTTGTGTGCAGCATAGGCCAGAAAAATTCTTATGGCTTCCAATCTTGCAACTGGAGCAAAGGTTTCATCATAATCAATTCCTTCCTGTTGTGAATAACCTTTAGCCACAAGTCTAGCCTTGTTTCTTGTAATCACACCTTCACTGTCAGTCTTGTTTCTGAAAACCCACTTTGTACCTACAATTGATCTATTCTTTGGTCTAGGTACAAGTGTCCAGACTTCATTTCTTTCAAATTCATTTAACTCTTCTTGCATTGCTGTTATCCAATTAGCATCTTGAAGAGCTTCCTCCACCTTCTTTGGTTCTGTTTGAGACAAGAAAGCATGATACAGACACTCATTATTTGTTGCACTTCTAGTTCTCACACTAGCATCAGGATCTCCAATTATGAGATCAGGTGTGTGTGCCTGTGTCCACTTTCTTGCTGTTGGTAGGTGGTTTCTTGCATCATTATTGGATCCTCCCCCTTGATCCATGCTCTCCTGATTCATGTGTTGACTTTCTGCAGCTTCTGAGGCTCCCCCTGAATTGGACTGCTCAGAGTTTGAGCTTTCAGAGTTTGAATCAGTTTCCTCAACAGACTCACTTTGAGTGTTTGAGTCACCATGTTGAGCTGCCTCACGCTCCCCCTCAACTGGTTCTCTGTTTTGAGAATTTTCAGTTTCTTCATTATTTACCAGTAAAGGTTCAGAGTATGCTTCGTCAGAGTTTATCAGAACCGCTTCATCAGAGTTTGTCGGTACTGCTTCATCAGAGTTTACATCATCAGAAAATAAACCTTCATTTTCAAAGCGCAGTTGATCATATTCATCTAAGTCATCAAGTCCAGTTATTTTCTTGTCATCAAATGACACATGTATAGACTCCATGATCACCTTTGTTCTCAGATTGTATACTCTGAATGCTTTTGTTGACAATGGATAGCCAACAAAAATTCCTTCATCAGCTTTTAACTCAAATTTGGTCAACTGTTCAGGATGAGTCTTCAACACAAAGCATTTGCATCCAAATATATGAAAGTATTTCAAATTTGGCTTCTTATTTTTCACCATCTCATATGGTGTTTTACCATGCTTGTTGATCAGTGTAGCATTTTGAGTAAAACAAGCAGTTTGAACAGCTTCTGCCCAGAAATAAGTTGGTAATTTTGCTTCATCAAGCATTGTTCTGGCAGCTTTGATTAGAGTTCTATTCTTTCTTTCAACTACACCATTCTGCTGTGGTGTGCCAGGTGCAGAAAATTCTTGTTTCACTCCTCTTTCCTTGCAGAAAGCTTCCATTATTGAATTTCTGAATTCAGTTCCATTATCACTCCTTATAATTTTGACTTTGTGATGTGATCCTTTGTCCAGTAGATTTACATGATCCATCAGAGTTTGAGCAGTTTCATCCTTCTTTGATAAGAAATACACCCATGTATATCTAGTATATTCATCAACAATTACTAGAGCATGTTTCTTTCTGCCCATAGACATCACATTCACGGGTCCAAAGAGATCAACATGTAGAAGATGATAAGGTTCCACTACTGAAGATTCAGATTTGCTCTTGAAAGATGACTTCCTTTGCTTGGCCTTTTGACAAGAATCACACAGACCATCTAAGCTTAGTATTGACTTTGGAAGTCCCCTTACAAGATCTTTTCGTATAAGTTCATTGATGTTGTTCAAGTTTAGATGAGAGAGCTTCTTATGCCATTTCCAACTCTCTTCATTTGACATTCTTGCAGACAGACACACTGTTTTTCCATCAGAGTTTGTTACCAAACTTGCTTCATAAATATTGTTGCGCCTGTGTCCAACTAGAACAACTCTTCCAGTAGATTTACTGATAACTTCACAGTATTCATTATGAAAATCTACATGGTTTCCTCTGTCACAGATTTGACTCACAGATAGTAGATTATGCTTGAGTCCTGAGACTAGAGCTACATTGGTGATAATGACACTTCCAAGATTAATATTGCCATATCCCAGAGTGTGTCCTATGTTGCCATCTCCATAGGAAACCTTTGGGTCAGCCTTCTCCTCAAAGTCTGATAGCAGGGCTTTATTTCCAGTCATATGTCCTGAGCATCCACTGTCCAAGATAAGTGTGCTCTCTCTTATACCCTGCAATCACAAACAAACACTAAGTGTTAGTTTTAAGGACCCAGACTTGCTTGGATCCTTTGGCTTTCTTAACAGTGTTAGCTTTTGCAGCGGAATCACTATCAACAGAGTTTAAACTAACATTGTCAGACTTTACACTTGCAGAGTTTGCCCTAACCCACTTTAAGTTGGGCTTTGGCTCATAATAGTTATGATAAATAGCATGATAACTCTTACAGGTATAAATAGAATGCCAAGTGCTCCCACAGTGTGTGCATAAAGTCTGTGGTTTAACCCTTACATAATCATTCTTTACTCCTGATGTAGAAGGTAAAGAATTAATATGTTTGTTCTTATTGCAAAATCTAGCAAGATGATTAGAACTACCACAATTATAACATGTTTTCCTTGGAGCACCAGCAGTAGGCAAATGATTATTTCTTTTATTTATGCCTATCTTTCCATTCCTATTCTTCTTGGACCCTTTTGGTTTCATGGCAGATTTTACCTCTTTGAGCTTATGATTGAACTGTTTTCCTGTCATCAAACCAACATTAACCTGTTTTTCACAAGTTTTTACTGGCTTTCTAACAGCTTCTATTTCCATAAGATTTTCTGTTATAATATTTTCCTGTTTTTCACAGGTTTCATCTGATTCCATATCAGCTTCTCTTACTACAACAGATTTTAACATAGTAGATTCTGGAACAAATTTCACAGGTTTAAGTTGTGGTTTAACCTTAACCTTGTCTTTAAACCTAATTTCATCATTTTCACAATAGCCTAAACCTACAGAATCTGTCTGAAACACTTGATGAGTGTCTCTTCCAGAGTTTGTCCAAGTCATGATTATTTTTCTTTCCTTTTCTAGATCAGATTCTAGTTGCTTATATCTTTTGAGCAACTCCTGTTCAACATAAACAACATCATCTCTTTCTTTTTGAATCTGCTTCATATTCTCAAGTTCTCCTTCAAGAAACTTGTTTCTATCTTTTAGACTAAGATTCTCAGATTTAATTCTCTCATTCTCTAAAGTCTGATCCCTATAACTAACATGTACGCTTTTCAGATATACTCTTAACTCAGATATATTATCAGAATCATAAGCATAAGTAGTTAGGGGTACCTTATTTTCAGATGATTCAGTCTCATCTCTGACAGTTGCCATAAGAGCATAATTTACTCCATCATCAGAGTCTGAAGTATCTGCCCAGTCTTTGCCTTTAGAGATGAGTGCTTTCTCAGATTTGCCTTTCTTGCACTCTGGGGCATAGTGACCCATCTCCTTACACTTGTAGCACTGGATTTCAGATTTATCCTTCCTGCCAGACTTGGTCTCCCTTCCATCAGACTTTCTAAAACTTTTCCTTTCAGAGTTTGAATCTTTCCTTGAGAATCTCTTTCCTTTCTTGAAGTTCTTGAATCCCATTTTCTTGAAGGTTTTCACCATCAACGCAGCCATTTGCATCATCTGTTCTTCATCATCCTCAGAGTCAGAAGCTTCATCAGAGTTTGAGTCATCATCAGAGTTTGATGACTCACTTTCAGATTTAATGATTAAAGCCTTTTCCTTGGCTTTCTTCCTTGATGATTCCTTCTTGATGGGCTTCTCCTCAACTTTGAGAGCAACAGATTTTGTCTTCTTGCTTGATCTTCTGTTTCTTTGTTCTATCTCCAGTTCATGAGTTTTCAACAACCCATAGATTTCATCAAGATCTGTATCAGCAAGTTCATAATTATCTCTTATAGTTGTTGTCTTCAAATCCCATCTTTCAGGTAAAGATAAAAGAAATTTGAGATTTGATTCTTCAAGATCATATTCTTTATCAACTAGAGATAAATCATTCAGCAGTTTACAGAATCTGTCATATGTCTCAGTCAAGGTTTCATTGGCTCTTGAATCAAAGTGCTCATACTCCTGAGTGAGTATCGTTTTCCTGTTCTTCTTTATAGCAGTGGTTCCTTGACATCTGACTTCCAAGGCATCCCAGATTTCTTTTGCAGTTTTGCAACCAATTACTCTGTTAGACATAACATTATCTAAAGCACTATGGAGAAGATGTCTAACTTTTGCATCTTTTGCAATTGATGAGATGTCCTCAGGAGTCATATCTTTCTTTTCCTTTGGAACAGTCTTTTGTTCTTGACCATCAACAACAGGAGATAATTTAGTCGGCATATGAGGACCATCATATATTCTGTCAAGGTATTCTGGATCTGTAGCCTCCAGAAACATGGTCATCTTCACCTTCCAAATTGGATACTCCACTGGCCTGAGAATTGGAACCCTGATAGTCTCATATCGACTTACAGAATTAGGTTTAACCTGTACAACCTTGGGAGAAGTTTGATTTTCTTCAGACATGATTAATACTGTGTTTGAATCGTAAAACTGTATATATTAAACAGCCTTGGCTCTGATACCAATTGTTAGGCCGAATACACAATATATAATCAAGTATGTATGAGAATAACAATCAAGAACACAAGTTTATAAATCAACAAACTGAATTATATTAAAATAATTCTCTCTTAGTGATGTTAATGAATCACAAAGAGCTACTAGGTTACAAGAATAATATTTCAATAATCGCATCCCTTCTAGGGATAACCTATCTGTGTTTATATAGTACACAGCTACATACAATCCTTATCTAATTGATACTCCTATAAATTAGCTATACAATTCATATCAATTAAGGATTGCTTCAGTCTTCTATTCCGTTTCCTTAGCTGTATCAATATATTCTGCTTCTTTCCATCTTCAGAATATATTGCTTCTAGAATCTTTATCTTTGCACCGACAGCTAAGTCAACTATCACCACGTCAGACTTTATCAAACTCTGACTGGCTTCAATGTGAACTCTTCACCCAGTCAGACTTTATCAAACTCTGACTGGCTTCTAGATAAACTCTGATATGTACCTGGTACTTAAACACTGATGAACAAACGTCAGCAATTATATCTAACACAGTGTCAGGGATCTGCATCTGTCAAGAAAAACAGAAGGGCTCTTTTGATTCAAGAATATGAACAATTGGATGCAAGACCTGATGAGAGCCTGACTGATCTATATGATAGATTTCTGACACTATTGAACAGTTTATCTTTAGTTGACAAGGAATATGAAACTGAAGATTCTAACACCAAATTTCTATGAGCTTTACCTGAAGAATGGGATACTCAGACCTCGATCATAAGACACCAGTATGATCTCAACACTGTGTCTCTTGATGAAGTCTATGGGCTGCTAAGAACTCATGATTTTGAGGTTCAACAGAGAAAGAATAAGAAGAGCAGCAAGGCAAAATCTATTGCTTTGAAAGCGGAGGCTAAATCAAAAGGAAAAGCTATGGAGGTCTCTAGAAGAAAATCAAGAATAGTTGAGTTAGATCCTGATGACTCATCATCCGATACTGATGCCAATACTGATGATTACTCTTCTGACTCAGACATGGAGGAGATGGTTGCTATGATTGTCAGAAACTTCAAAAGGATGAAGTTCAGGAAGACTAGAAGACAAGGCAACTTCCAGAAAAGGACCTTCAATGCAGACAAAGGCAAGTATATCAAAAAGGACAACAAGGGTAGAAAATTTGACAAGTCAAAGGTTAGATGCTACAAGTGTAATGGTATGGGTCACTTTGCTTCTGAGTGCAATAAGACAAAGGCACTCATCACAACAAGCAAGGATTGGATGGACTCTTCCTCAGAATCTGATACTGAGGTGGTCAACTATGCTCTTATGGCCAATACTGATGATACTGTTATTCCTGATGATAAGGTACTTAATACTGTCTTTGATTTTGATACTGATAATGCTTCTGAGTTAAGACATTTTCTAAAGTCATTGCATATTAGCTTTAGAAGTCAAACTGCTGAGAATTCTAGAATCTTATCTGAGATGTCTGAACTTAGGAAAAGGAATGAGCATCTAGAAGCTGAATTTTCTCATATGCAAAAAGTACAGATAGAATGTGATAATGCTAAACACATGTATTTAGAGATGAAATCTAAATGTACTGCTCTAGAAAAGGAACTTGAATATGCTAATGAGAAAATCAGAACCTGGACAGACTCTGGTAGAAAATTTCATGAGATTAATACCTCTAAGAATTGGAAAGAGTGTCTAGGGTATAAGTTAGACGAAGATAAGAAATTCAAAGAGAAAGTTGTTATTGATGAGACAGTTAGTCCAAAAACCTATAGACATGTTATAGACAAAACCAAATCTAAGATTATTCCTGTTAATTTTGTTTTTCGTAAGGATTCCAATTCAACGTTTGAAAAGGGATCTACTTCTGTTCAAAGTATTAATCTTGTAAAGTCTAAACCTGTCTTGAATAAAGTCTCTAAGAATGTAGGTTTACTGTCTCAGAAACAACTCAAGGATAAAATCTGTGAGGTTACAGATAAGAAAAAGGAAGCTACTGTTAAGAGAAACGGGAATGGTAAAATTGGGATTAATAAAAAGAATGGTTATAAGTATATCCCAAATGCACCTAGGAAAAGCTGTTTTAACTGTGGTAACTCTAATCATCTTGCTATTGATTGTAAAAAGAGTTTAAAGAAAAGTACTGAAATTCCTATTTCTGATGTCAGGAGTACATCAGTATTTTATAAACCACAGGAGTCCTGTTTTCATTGCGGTAGTATATGGCATTCTATTTATACTTGTAAAGATTATCATGATTTGTACTATAACTATTATGATCCATTGCCTAAGTTTGATAAGAGTACAAAGTCTGGTAGCCTTAAGAATGTCAAGTTGGAACATGCTTTTGTTAATACTGATACTGACAAAGCAAATCCTGATGGAGTAAATCCTGTCAGGACTGATAATGTCAGAAAGTCTTCTGCTGCTAAAATTAATAAATTGCATGGAAAAGGAACCCAACATGTATGGGTTCCTAAATGTTTTAATTAGTGTGTTTATATTCTGATTGTAGGGTAAAAAGAAAAATGTGTTAGTCATGGATAGTGGATGCTCTGTGGACATGACTGGAAACAAAGCCCTGTTATCAGAATATGAAGAAAAAGCTGGCCCAACTGTGTCTTATGGAGATGGCAACATTGGACAAATCTTGGGATATGGCAATATAATCATTGGAAATGTCATCATTGAAAAAGTAGCTCTAGTGAAGGGACTAAAACACAACCTGTTGAGTATTAGTCAAATCACTGACAGAGGTTATCATGTCAACTTCTATTCCACACATTGTGAAGTAGTCAGCAAAGAAACAGGAAAGATTGCATTGACTGGCTACAGGCATGGTAACATTTATGAAGCCAACATTTTCTTCAATACTGATGGCTCTCCTACATGTCTAATCAGTAAAGCATCAGTAGATGAAAGTTGGAATTGGCACAAGAAGCTTTCTCATCTCAACTTCAGCAATATCAATGAGTTGGTTAAGAAAGATTTAGTGAGAGGATTACCTAAAGCTTTGTATACTCTTGATGGTCTCTGTGATGCATGTCAGAAAGCAAAACAGAGAAGGACATCATTCAAGAGTAAATCTGAATCCTCAATTGAAGAACCATATCACATGCTGCATCTTGATCTATTTGGTCCAGTCAACATTATGACCATCAGTAAGAAAAGGTACACTCTTGTAATTGTTGATGAATATTCTAGATTCACCTGGGTGTATTTTCTGCACAGAAAAGATGAAACTCCTGAAATACTGTTGGATCATGTGAGAATGATTGAGACAACCACAAAGTACAAAGTCAAGATTCCGAGAAGTGATAATGGCACTGAATTCAAGAATTCAAAGATGGAAGAGTTCTGAAAATACAAAGGAATTATTCAGCAATTCTCTGCTCCTGGCACACCTCAGCAAAATGGAGTAGTTGAAAGGAAAAATAGAACTGTTATTGAAGCTGGCAGAACTATGTTGGAAGAAGCTAATTTACCTACATATTTCTGGGCAGAAGCAGTCAACACAGCATGCTATACTCAAAATCTCACATTGATAAACAGACATGGTGTTACTCCTTATCAATCACTCAAGGAAAAGAAACCAAGTTTGAAGCATCTGCATGTGTTTGGCTGTAAATGTTTTGTTCTCAGAACTCATCCTGAACAGCTAGGGAAATTTGAAACAAAGGCTGATGAAGGAATTTTCATAGGCTATCCTGCATCAAGACCCTTCAGAGTTTTTAATTTGAGAACAAGGACTGTCATGGAGTCAATACATGTATCTTTTGATGATAAGAAGATAACTTGAATCAATGAAGACTCTCATGAAAAGTTAATTTTTGAAAATGAAGCTACCAAGGAACCTGAAGAAAGTGAATCAGATCCTGATGTTCCATCAAATCCTGATGGCACGCCAAATACTGATAGTGCTAACTCTGAAGATGCAGATAATGGTTATACAACTAGTAGTGCAAATGTTGAGGGGGAGCAACAACATTCTACTACAAGTTCAGAGTCACCTCAATCATCAGGACAGAATTCTTCAGATACTGATTCAAATGATGATCCTGATAATTCATCAGGAAGAGATTTCAATAATTCAGGGGGAGCTTCTACTGTAGCAAATTCTTCAAATCAAGATAACACCAATCCAGGGGGAGCATCTACTTCAAGGACTGATTTACCACCAGCAAGGAAATGGACTGCAAGTCATACTCCTGATTTAATAATTGGAGATCCTGATGCAGGTGTTTAGACAAGAAGTGCAACTCAAAATGAATGTCTATACAATAACTTTCTATCCAAGGAGGAACCTAAGAAAGTTGAAGATGCACTCAAAGATGCTGATTGGGTAACTGCAATGCAAGAAGAATTGAATGAATTTGAAAGAAATGAAGTCTGGAAACTGGTACCAAGACCAAAGAACAGGTCAATTGTTGGTACAAAGTGGATTTTCAAAAATAAGACTGATTCAGATGGTGTAATAATCAGGAACAAAGCTAGGCTTGTTGCAAAGGGGTATTCTCAACAAGAAGGAATTGACTATGATGAAACTTTTGCTCCTGTTGCAAGACTAGAAGCCATCAGGATCTTTCTAGCTTATGCAGCTCATAAGAAATTCAAGGTTTTCCAGATGGATGTTAAAAGTGCTTTCTTAAATGGTGAACTGGAGGAAGAAGTTTATCTTGAACAACCTCTTGGTTTCATTGATCCTAAATATCCAAATCATGTGTATAGATTGGATAAGGCACTTTATGAACTAAAGCAAGCTCCAAGAGCATGGTATGAAACCTTAGCTCAATTCTTACTGGAAAGTGGATTCAAAAGAGGTACTATTGATAAAACTCTATTCTATTTGAATCATGGTAAGGATTTGCTTTTAGTTCAGATATATGTTGATGATATCATTTTTGGGTCAACAAACAATAAGCTGTGTGAAAAGTTTTCTAAGCTTATGCAGTCAAGATATCAAATGAGCATGATGGGAGAAATGAGTTATTTTCTTGGTCTTCAAGTTAAACAGACTGATGATGGTATTTTTATCAATCAGTCAAAATACACAAAGAATTTTTTGAAAAGGTTTAACATGGAAGATTGTGCTACTGCAAGTACTCCCATAGCTACAACTACCAAACTTGATCCTGATCAAGGTACTGAGGTAGATGTAACTCACTTCAGAGGAATGATTGGCTCTTTATTGTATCTCACTGCAAGTAGACCAGATATCATGTTTGCAACCTGTCTTTGTGCAAGATTTCAAGAAAAACCTAGGGAACCACATCTGATTGTAGTCGAAAGAATTTTCAGATATCTCAAATGCACTCCTTCTCTTGGCCTTTGGTATGCAAGGGAATCAGATTTTGGTTTATGTGGTTATTCAGATGCTGATTTTGCAGGATGCAAGATAGACAGTAAAAGTACTTTAGGAAGCTGTCAGTTTTTGGGTGGAAGACTAGTTTCATGGTTCAGTAAGAAGCAAAAGTCTATTTCTACTTCAACAGCAGAAGCTGAGTACATAGCTGCAGGAAGTTGTTGTGCTCAGATAATGTGGATGAGAAATCAGTTGTTAGATTATGGCCTGTCATACTCAAAAATCCCTATCTATTGTGATAACCAAAGTGCTATTGCAATGACAGGAAATCCAGTTCAGCATTCTCTTACTAAACACATCAGTATTAGATATCACTTTATAAGAGAACAGGTTCTGGAAGGAACAATTGAACTACAGTTTGTTCCTACGGATCAACAACTAGCTGATATATTCACCAAGCCACTGCCTGAAGCTACTTTCAATAAGTTGGTGAATGAACTTGGAATGATGAACTTTGAGAATTACTGAGGAAAGATACAGAGAGGAAATCCTGATGACTGTCAAATCCTGATGGTCATTCAGAAAGGTATGAAATTTTGATCAAATCCTGATAGGATTTAATCCTGACATGAAGTCAATTGGTAAATCCTGATGTTCAGATACTGAAGCTGGTGTGAAAACCAGAGGTTTTAAGACAATTGGACAACAACACTCCTGGTATACTCTGGAAAATAAAATTTATACTTAGTCTTTGATTAAGTCTTAAGTTTTAATTTTCAATTTCAATTCTATTTCTGTCAGAGTTTACTATTCATCATGCTATGTATCAAATGCAGTGTTACTAACAAATTGTGCAGGAAATCTAAGAAGGAAAAGAACAATTGAGAAAATTGATAAATTTCATTAAATCTTGAAGATTCATTCAAATGAAAAAGGAAATTACATATTCTTTTCCTAGTCTATTTCTCTACTCAAGAACACGTGCCCTGCAGATAAGCAGGAATGCTCTTGAGCAGCTTCACAGTCCATCAGGATTGGAAGATCTCTTGTTCCATCCTTAAAGGACAAGGAGGGGAGCAGATGCACTTGAAGGTGGATCATCTCCACCGGGATGTTTCCATGCTTGCACCTTACAAGACATACAAGCATCACATATTCTCTTCTTCCTTCTCTTCAGCTCTCGCTCGAGCTCCTCATCCTCTTCATCATCCTCATCGTCTTCATCATCTTCATCATTGACAATAATGAGATTGTCAAGAGGATTCCAGTCAGGATTGGCCTGCTGAAAGTTGTGCAAAAGCACATCAGCCATTGCGTTTACAAAGGCGTTATTCTCCTGAGGGTCAGGAATAGGCTGAGGCTCTTCATTTTCTGTAATTTCTGCAAGAGCCTGATCCATCTCCTGCCAGATTAACTCTATTTCATCGAGTTCTTGATCAGGTAACGCATCTTATTGATGGTTAGCAGCCATGGTGAAAAGAAGAAGGTGAAAGGTTTTTGTAAGTTTTTTTTGTGGAGAGGGTTTGTGTATTTTTTTATGGTAAATGATAATATTGTTTAACACTCTTTTTTATAAAGATTATTTGTTAAGGCTGCAGGTCATTTGCCTATTCTCGAGGCGACGGTTCAGTTTTCCATGACTATTTGCCTTGATAACTGGTAAGAATGTTTTAGTGGGCTCTACATCATTAATTTGGTGATTTTTTTTTTTTTTAAAAAAAACATTTTTCAGGATTAGTGAAATAAAATTTTGTTTCATAAATGAAATTTTATTTTCACTACATATAGAAAATTCTTTTTAATCCTGATAAGGCAAACGGTTTCATAGGCAATGCCTTTATTCCTGATGAGGTCAGGTTTTTCTTACATCAGAAAATGCCTACTTGTTATGGATTGCTTTCTAATGCTATGGGGCAAGGTCCATCACACCTTGTTCCTGACACAAGCATTCAACCTAAACAGTCTAAATAGTTAACAGCCACCTCTACTGTCTCTCAAAAGACTTTAGTTGTAAAATCAAAGAAATCAGCTCGAACTGATGTGTCTGGAAGGCAATCATGTTCAAAGGATTTTTCCTCTACACCACTCACTAAAAAGAAGTTACAAGGGGGTGTACAAGGGGTCCTGGTGAAGAAAGCTGCTAAGGGTGTTGAAACTGTTTCTGTTAAAAGAAAATTAGTACTCAGGGATGAGACTGATTCAGAGGATGATTTACCTATATCCTCTATAATGAATGTGAACAAGGAAGTTGATGATACTGCTATTGAAGCTGTGGTACCTTCATCAAAGCCACAGAAGAAAAGGAAATTATCAAAAAGCAGGTATCATATTTCTTTGAAGGTGCAAATGAAGGATACTGATATTCAGACATCAAATCCTGATGAGACATCTACTCCTGATGCTCTAGCAAATCCTGATGTTGGTATTCCTGATGCACAAACAAAAGTTGTCTCTATATCAGACTCTCCAGCCTCTCCATCTAAGAAGATACGAGAAATTTCTTGGGAGATGGTTTCTAAGACTGCTTCCTTGGTTGGTCTTACTCCTTCGTTTCAGAAAAAGAGGAATGAAGAGGAGTTAGTTTATCAGAGACAAAAGAAGCTAAAAGGATCAAGCCCACAAGAACCTGGATCTCAAAGTGATTCAGCAGCTACTGAAGATCCTACCACACAAGAACCACTCAATCAAAGTTTGGGTGAAGGCTTAGCTAGTGGAATGGTCACACAAGAACCATTTTCTCAAAGGGAGAATGAAGACATCAACATTCCAGCTCCACAAGAACCATCTTCTCAAAGTGAAGATGCAGGCAAAGCTACAGCTTCTGGTGAAAGATTGGTCGAGGACACTGTCAATAAGGAAAGCACACAAGAACCTCCAACTCAAAGTGTTGAAGTAGCTTCAGAACCTCATGCTACACAAGAACCATCAGTCACAAATACTGATGCAAGCTTATCAAATCCTGACGGTGTTGCTCCTGATGATAGTGGTTCTCCTGATACTGAGCCAATTCTTATACAGCCACTACGTTCAAGACCAATGGACCATCCTATCACAGATTCACAGGATAAATTGAAAGGTATTGCTATTCCTGATCCTGACATTACTCATGATTCTGATGATAGTGATGATGATGATATGAATCAACTTGAGAAGGATCAACTTGCTACAGTCATCAAAGCTAGTCTTGGAACTAACTTTGGTTCATCAAGTACATTCATGGCTGGCAAGGCTCCTACTGGAAAAGATCAACGACAAGACTTTTCTGTTCCTTCTGAGATTAATCCTGCTGAGGCACTTAGACAAAATGAATGGAATAATTCATGGTACAGATCTACTGAATCTGTAAGTTATTCTTCTGCTTTAAATCATGCCGATGATGCAGTAAAGTTGATTGAGAATCAAGATTTGAAGAATCATCTGAAGGCTACTACTCTGTTATCCAAAAGCCTAAAAAGTGAGATTGATTCTATCAAGAATTCAACTGAGTTGGTGAGGAGTGATATTTCTCAAAGCTTTACAAAGGTGCCTACTGCCTTTCAACTAAGGGTAGTAGAATCCCAAGTGAAGTCTGTCATTTCTGAACAAACCTCCATCAACAGACGAATTGATTCACTTGATTCTAAGGTAACTGACATTCAAACCTCTCTTGCCTTAATTTTGAATATATTGTCAAATACTGATGTCAAAAAGGGGGAGAAGGTAAGTCAGACAAAATGTACACCTGATCTAGTATTAAGGAATAATGATGATGATACTGGAAATGATGGTGGTGACAAAATTCTACAAGGAGAAACCTCTGATGCTGCTGTTATGAAGACAATTCAAACTTCTCAAAGTCAAACAAAGCAGTCTACTCATGTTTCTGATTCTGGAGTAAGGACAGTAAGAACATTGGTGCAATCTCAGATCCTGACGGAAGAACAAATACTGACAGGTGATCAAATCCTGATGCCTGGTCATGTACAAACTCTTGCTACAATTCCTGAAGGAGATGAAGATGTGATTATTGATAATCCTGAAGATGCATCAAATCTATTCCAGAAGTTTACTACAAAAGATGGCAGAATTGTTACTCTATATCACACTGATAAAAGAGTTCAACAATTGTTTGCAAGAAAAGCACTCTCTACAGCAAGTGAAGAATATCCTGATCTCTCACATGAAGAATTCTTAAGACAACAGAGAGAAGTGATGAAAAACTATAATAACCCTGCTCCTGCTAGTGGAAGAGGAGGCAGAGGTAGGAGAGGTGCTAGAAGAGGTAGAAGAGGTTCTTCAACTCAAATAATGCCTAGACAGACAAGGTCTAGAGGTTTAAGAATAGAAGAAATTCCTGAACCTACTCAAATTCTAGTAGTTCCTGACAGGTCTACTTTTGGTGATGATGGAATTGTTGAAGAAGAACCAGAATTAAGGAGAAGTTCAAGACAATTAATTCTCTGCAATACAAATCAAATTGAAGATTCTAATCCTGACAATGTTCAAGATCCTGATGAATCTGAAATTCTGCAAGAGATTGATTTGTTAATCTTATCTACTGTGGTTGATTCTCACAACAAGGAAGTAGATGAAGAAGAAGAATCCAGAAGAAGAGAAATCACAAGAAGAACAAATAGAGATTTCAAACTCTATTTACAAAGGCTTAAACATTCAAATGAAAGATTGTAGAGAAATCCAAGCAGACGGGAATCTTTACTAGAAAGAAGCTATGCTTTTGAAAAAGAAAAGGATAAGAAGTGGAAACACATAAGTACACTGAGGTGTAATACACCTATCAATTTTCAGACTGGAGGAATTATAACAAGTGCTTCAAGTGTTGTTGATTTATCTGATATGGTTAGATCAAAAGCACTCTGGCTATAAATGTTTTCAAATCTGAAGCAATTGTCAAGTAATTCAAGAGGAGGTATTGGACACAGGGATGCTGAATATCTGAATATGTCATATGTTGATCCATACTCCTTGACTAAAATTGGAGGTACTTTAACTTCTGAAAACCTGAACAATTTATTAGTTGTTGATATAGTTATAGATTGTCATGATGGTATTGAAAAGAAAGAAAAGCTTCTGTACTTTATGAAAGATGGTAGTGTGAAGATTCTATCCATTCAAGATCTGCTGATGAAAACTACACAGGAACTGAAATATGTTCACTATCTGTTAAGATGGAAGAATAAAGTGTGCAAAGTGTGGAGTGACATGATCTTGTCAACAATAAGAAGAAGACTGGATGGAAACAGCAATTTCAATGGTAATTATACTCCCATATACTTTGTTAGGAATGTGTTGATTCTTGATGATAATTGTAAAAACACTTAGTAGATTTTGTATTAAGTTATTTTGTAACTGTCAACGAAATGGCATGCTTTGCAGTGTTTCGTTGACAGGAAGCTCATCAACGGAATGAGTGTTGTAGCAATTGCACTGTACAATACTTCACAGTTTGATATGCATTTGATGTATGTATTAGATAGGTTTCCTAAGTCATGTTGAATAAGTACTAGATAGGCAAAATAGGTTGGTTAATTGTAAGTATATCATGCCTTGTAATTTTGCCTAAGTGAAGACATGTCAACGGTATGAAGATTACTCTATCAACGGAACAAGGATACACCATCAACGGAATGAAGTTTACTCATCAACGAAATGAAGTTTACTCATCAACGAAATGGAGAATAAAGCTATCAACGAAACACATCTCCCTGCTATCAACGAATCATTATTGCTTTTCTGAATAGTTGACAAAGTGATAGTGACAGTTTACTGAACAGATCTAAAGGTGATGTGGAAGTGTACTTTGCATTGGAAACCATTAAAATGGACATGGGGAATAAGGAAACATCCCAGTTTCCAATTGGGCTCTTGGGAGTGATCATAATAAGCATGAAGACAAAAGCAAGGATCTCCAAGGACCACTGGACAAAGGGATGAAAAGCAAACTATTGGCGGTTATCTTTAGTGTACTTTAGAGTAGCCAAAAATAGTATTGTAAACTTGGGAATATATAACCAAGTGTAGCAGTTAGAAAGAAAGTAAGAGAAGAAAAACAAATAGTTTGTATTAGCTATCTTTGAGAGCATTCTTCTCTACAACTCTGTAACTGAGCAGCTGTGTACTTTTGTATCACAGATTATTTCCGCAATAAAAACACTTCAGTTGGATCATCAAACAATCCAACTGAATTATTGATATCTTGTGTTTTTGTTTATTCAGTTCAGTTTTATTTTATCATTGTTTTAAGTTTAAGAAAATATCAAGAATTGTATTCAACCCCCCTTCTACAATTCTGTTAGGTCATTTGGGAATAACAATTGGTATCAGAGCAAGCTTCTAACATACAAGAAGTTTAAAGATCAAGACCAAAACAGAAACCATGGTGAAGAAGGATGCAGGTGTGAAGATACCAGTTCTTGATAAGGACAATTACTTTCACTGGAAAGTAAAGATGCATTTACATCTCATGTCTATGGATGAGAGATATGTAGACTGCATTGAGAAAGGTCCACACGTTCCCATGAAGTTTGCATCTAGAATTGGAGTGCCAGATGATGCTCCTGACGTAGAAATTCCAAAACTTGTCTCAGAATGGACTATTGAAGATCTTGCAGAAATCCATAAAGATAAGAGAACCATGAACATTCTGTTTAATGGTTTGGAGCAAGAGATGTTTGATAATGTCATAAACTGTACAACCTCCAAAGAAGTATGGGACACTGTCAGAACACTATGTGAAGGAACTGAGCAAGTAAGGGAGAACAAAATGCAACTCCTTATACAACAATATGAGCACTTTCACTTTAAAGCTGGTGAAACCCTAAATGACACGTTTAGTAGGTTTCAAAAGCTTCTGAATGGATTAAAGTTGTATGGGAGAATCTACCAAACTAAGGACTCAAACCTTAAATTTCTAAGAGCTCTTCCAAAAGAATGGAAGCCTATGACTGTTTCTCTAAGAAACACTCAAGAGTACAAAGATTACACTCTTGAAAGGCTGTATGGAACATTGAAGACTTATGAGCTGGAAATGGAGCAAGATGAGGAAATTGAAAAGGTACAGAAGAAGGGTGGATCCATTGCATTGATTGCATCTGTGAACCAACTGGAAGATGACACTGAAGAAGCTGCAAAGGCCACAACTAGTCGATCTAGTTGTAGGAGTGATGTTAGCAAGGGTAAAGACAAGATGACAGAAGAAGAATCAGAACCAGCCAACTTGGATGACTTAGATGAGATTGATGAACACATTGCTTTTCTGTCAAGAAAATTCTCTAAGTTCAAGTTCAAAAGAAACTCAGAAGCAAGGCCACCAAGAAGAGACTTTCAACCTAGCAAAACAAACTGGATTGAAAAGTCTAAATCTAAATGTTTCAATTGTGGAATGCTTGGTCACTTTGCTGGAGACTGCAGAAAGCCCAAGATTGAGAAGAGCAACAGGAAATTTGAGCCTGTTGATTATAAAAAGAAATACTTTGAACTTCTCAAGCAAAAGGAAAAGGCTTTCATGTCTCAGGAGTATGATTGGGCTGGTAATGGTGAAGATTCTGATGATGATGTTGAGTATGTCAACTTGGCTCTTATGGCTGACAATCATGAGCAGGAAGCAAGTTCCTCAAGCAACCAGGTAACAATTACTAATCTTTCTGAGCTTTCTAAAGAGGAATGCGATAGTGCAGTAAATGAAATGTCTACTGTATTATATAATTTGCGTGTTACTCTTAAATCACTTACCAAAGAGAATTCAAGAATTAAAGAGACTAATTTGCTCTTAAGTGATAGGAATGCAATGTTAGAAGCACAGCTCATTGAATTTGAGAAAATGAGATGTGTTAGTAGGGATGCTAAGAAGGAACTTGAGAACGTGTTACAAAGGGAAGAAATTCTTAAGACACAACTAGAAATAGAACAGAGTGTGATTGCTAAATGGAAAGATGCCAGGAATGTTGCTACCAACATCATTAATGTTCAAGGTATGGAATCTTTCTGTGAACAATCATGGAAAAAGAACAAAGAGAAACTAGGGTATGCTTGTGAAGCCTTAGATTCAGAAACAGAGTCAACAAACAACAATGATCATTTGTTGAAGGTTGATATGTCAACGGAATGCGATGTTCCGTTGACACATGAACCATCAACCGATCAGGGTGTTTCGTTGACAGAGAAAAGAAAAGATGAACTCACTAGACTTAATAATAAGTATGGTCCTGTCACCAAGAACTTTGTTCAAGGTGAGTCTAGTAAATCAAAGAAAGTTGAGAAGCCTGTTGAGAGAGCTAATGTAGGTCACTTGTCCAACAAGCAATTGAAAGATAAAATAGAGAATGTTCAAATTGAGGCTAAGGGAAATAAAAGGAATAACAGGAATGGCAAAGTAGGAATTAACAAACACAACAATTACACACCTGATAAATATGCTCCTAGAAAGACTTGTGTCAATTGTGGAAGTGTTAGTCATCTATCTACTAACTGCAAATCTGTTAAGAAAACTGCTAATGTGAAAATTCCCAAGCCTGCAATGAATAATCTTATGCCTACAATGCCTGTTATGCCTAACATGTTTGCTCCATGTGCACAATTTCAGAATCCATATGCTAACATATCATTTGTGCCTAATCCATACATGAATATGTTTAGTATGCCACAAATGCCATGGAATATGAATAATATGTGTGTTCCTTCAAATATGCATGCTGTAAATGAAAATATGAGCAACAATCAGAAATCAACACCAAGAGTAAAAGTTGATTTAAATCAATCTGAGCCCAAGGTGAAAAATGATGTAAAAAGAAAAGCAAAGGCTAACAAAACAGGACCCAAGGAAACTTGGGTACCAAAATCGACTTGATTTGGTTCTATTGTGTGCAGGGAGACAAAAAGAATCTTTGGTACTTGGATAGTGGTTGTTCAAGACACATGACTGGTGATTCTACCCTGCTCACAGAGTTTCAGGAAAGAGCTGGCCCTTGTATTGCTTTTGGAGATGACAGCAAAGGCTACACAAAGGGATATGGCTTGATTTCAAAAGAGAATGTCATCATAGATGAGGTTGCATTGGTGGATGGTCTCAAGCACAATTTGCTTAGTATCAGTCAACTTTGTGACAAAGGATTTTTAGTTACTTTTTCTAAAGAAGCCTGTGTTGTTTCTAAAGGAGGAAACAACAATGTGGTAATGACTGGATTCAGAAGAGGGAATGTGTACATTGCTGACTTTAGTAGCACAAGTCCAGACACCATCACTTGTCTTTTCAGCAAAGCAAGCAAGGATGAAAGTTGGCTATGGCACAAGAAATTATCTCATCTGAATTTCAAGGTTATGAATGATTTGGTAAGGAAGGATCTTGCTAGAGGAATTCCACAGGTGGAGTTTTCCAAGGATGGTTTGTGTGATGCCTGTCAAAAAGGGAAACAAAAGAAGGCATCATTCAAAAGCAAGACAGAGTCATCAATTGTCCATCAGCTTGAGTTGCTTCATATGGATCTATTTGGCCCTGTAAATGTCATGTCTATTTCAAAGAAGAAATATTGTCTTGTGATTGTTGATGATTTTTCTAGATTTACTTGGACCTTCTTTTTACATTCTAAAGATGAGGCAAGTGAAATCATTATCAATCACATCAAGATGGTAAACAATCATCCTGACTTGAAAGTAAGAAGGATCAGGAGTGACAATGGGACAGAATTCAAGAATTCAAGCATGAAGATATTCTGTGAAGAAAATGGTATTATGCATGAGTTTTCAGCAGCAAGGACACCACAGCAAAATGGTGTAGTTGAAAGGAAAAACAGAACACTTATTGAAGCTGCCAGGACAATGCTAGATGAATCAAAGTTACCAACTTATTTTTGGGCTGAGGCAGTTAACACAGCTTGCTTCACTCAGAATATTTCTTTGATTAATCAGGCCAAGGGAATGACCCCTTATCAACTACTCAAAAGAAAGAAGCCACTATTGGATTTTCTTCATGTCTTTGGATGCAAGTGCTTTGTTCTGAGAAATCAAGCTGAGCATTTGGGGAAATTTGAAGCAAAGGCAGATGAAGCAATATTTGTGGGATATGCAGCAGGGAAAGCTTACAGAGTCTATAATCTCAGAACCAACATTGTTATGGAATCTGTACATGTTGTTTTTGATGATCTCAAAATTCAAGGTCTCTGTGATGAAGGTTTCCATGAAAGTCTCTCTTTTGAGAATGAGGAAGGAGATCGAATGAATCATGTTAAGACTACTGAGAAACAGCCTAAAGTTGTTGTATCTAGCACAGATGAGAGCAGCAGTGAAGATGAAATTGTTGCATTAAGATTGAAAAGAATAGTTGCTAGTAGACCAAATGGTCATTTCGTTGACAGTCAAGATGGTGGTTTCGTTGACAGTCAAAATTAGCGTTTCGTTGACAGCCAAAACAGTCATACCGTTGAAGGTCATAGAAATGTCTCAAGAAGTGATCATTTAGGGACAACAAACTCAGGGGGAGTTTCTCAAGGACAAATATCCAATCAAGGCAATCATGATCATGAAGCTACCTCGTCAAGAGCAAATCTACCTCCCTCAAGAAAATGGACTAAAGATCATCCCTTTGAACTTATTATAGGTGATGTTTCTTCAAAAGTCCAAACTAGAAGAGCAACTCAAGAAGAATGTCTATATAGCAGCTTTCTGTCTCAAGATGAGCCAAAGAAAGTTGAGGATGCACTTCTAGATCCAGATTGGGTTTTGGCTATGCAAGAAGAGCTAAACCAATTTGAAAGGAACAATGTTTGGAAGCTGGTGCCCAAGCCTAAGGACAGGAGTATAATAGGCACAAAATGGGTGTTCAGAAACAAGATGGATGAAAATGGCATAGTCACAAGGAACAAAGCAAGACTAGTTGCAAAAGGCTACTCACAGGAAGAAGGAATTGATTTTGATGAAACATTTGCTCCTGTTGCAAGACTAGAAGCAATAAGGATTTTCCTAGCCTATGCAGCCCATGCCAATTTCAAAGTCTATCAAATGGATGTGAAAAGTGCTTTTCTGAATGGGGAATTGGAAGAGGAGGTCTATGTAAGTCAACCTCCTGGTTTTGAAGATGATGATTTTCCAGAATATGTATACTTCCTCCTCAAAGCACTCTATGGTTTGAAACAAGCACCTAGAGCCTGGTATGACACACTCTCACAGTTTCTTCTTGAGAATCATTTCACTAGAGGTACTGTAGATAAAACTCTTTTTCACAGGATTGTGAATGGCTCTACTATACTTGTTCAAATTTATGTAGATGACATAATCTTTGGGTCTACAGATGTGAAACTTTGTCAAAAGTTTGCCAAGCTTATGCAAAGTAAATATGAAATGAGCATGATGGGAGAATTAACTTACTTTCTTGGTCTTCAAGTGAAGCAAGTTAATGAAGGCATTTTCATTAGTCAAACAAAATATATTCATGATTTATTAAAGAAATTTAATTTAATGGAATGCTCTCCTGCCAAAACTCCCATGCCCACTGCCACCAAACTTGAATTGAATACTAAGGAAAAATCTGTGGACATTTCAAGTTACAGAGGCATGGTAGGCTCACTTTTGTATTTAACAGCTAGTAGACCTGATATTATGTTTGCTACATGTCTATGTGCTAGATTTCAGGCTGATCCTAGGGAATCCCATTTAGTTGCTATTAAAAGGATTTTCAGATATCTCAAGGGAACACCAAACCTTGGCATTTGGTGTAACGCCCCCAAATCCGGGGTCAATGATTTGGCCGTCACACTGCACTCTTAATCCAAACAACCTGTTCAATATAAAATCAACACAATAATAATAATATCTGTGACCCCAACTCTACCAAGAATCTTTAGAGGTTATAGTGCTAGAAACAAGAATCCAAATTCATTACAACAATCTTTCTTCTTTACAACCATTCTCTTTACAAAATTCTAATACACTAGTATAACTTCGATAAGAAGTATACCAGGCAACTAATCTTATACAATATATTAAGCAATAGAAAACATCTATATACAAAACCTCTCACTAGCTCCAATGCTCTGGATCAAAACGTCTTTACGCTAATATCTTTCCCCATCTCTGATCAGCTACGCGGACAACTCTCGCCAATACACCTTCTTTCCGGCAGGCTAAAATATATATAAATAAAACAAGTATGAGCGAATGAATTGCTCAGCAAGCGTATTATTAAATATGATACGAAAGGTTTCCAAAATAAACTTTGGATTTTCAAATAAACAAGCCTATGGCTTAAACATTTGTAATCTCTAATATTTTCAAAGTAAGTTTGGTAATTTATCACAATATCTCATTTAGCTTCTCGCAACCGAATAGTTTTAAAACACAAAAGATTTATATAGGTCGTTACGATGACCGAATCAACAATAACTACAATAGTATGTAGAAAATATGAAATAAATATAACTCGTACGTCTTCAAGACCATAGTTTGTACAAAAATACTAATTTGAAGATAACAGGTCTATTCACGACATTTTCCGAAATCAACAACTCTGGAAGGTTAGAATAATCAAGGGGCAAGAATGAGCCAACACGCTCGGTTAAGAAATAAAGAACGCACTTCAAGACTTCAACAGGGTACCGACTGGATATGCGGTATGAATAAAACTCAACAAGATAGATATCTCACGACTGCCAATGGAATCAAGGAAGTGGATTTCAACTATTTGGAATCCGAATGTATTAAGAGTAAGCGATTTCAGCAAGATTGAAACCACTATTAATAATCAACAAACCAACAACTTCACGCAACGAATAAACCTGAGAATCAGGTCATATCTCACAAGTACAAAGTATATGGATGTAACTCATCCTAGAAATGAAAATTCATATTAGAATTGGATTTTTAACAATTATCAAATACAAAGGTTGTGCTGCTGGCCAGCCACGCATCAACCCCGGACTAGCTCATGTCATAGTCCTCTACTGGATCCTAGGCCAATCTGGGCCTTAATTACATCAACCAATAATTGGTCCATTTTTAAAAACACTCCAATTCTATATTATATACGTCAGGTGTCAGAACAATTGACAACCTTACTTCGACAATCAGGTGTCGGAAGAATCGACAACCTAATACAACAATTGCTGGAAAACTCACGTTCCAGGAAACAGTTCAATTATGAAGAATCAATAAGGAATAGCAATATAATCTAGTATCGACGAGATCGACACAACAATGGGGAATACGTATCACAAGTAACAACATAATAAACATTGACAAGATCGATGCAACAACTGGAATAGCAATGAAGAATAAACAATAACATGCTCAATAAGATCGAGTCTGATATGAAACAGGCATTAGGATGTCAACAGAAATTTTATTAGATTAATATAGAGTAGGGTTCAAAGAACAGGCTCTAGATGGCCTCAACAGTATGATTTAACACATTGTGGAAGAATTAGTCAAAGTTCACCAATTTGGTAAGTGACAAGAAAGTCAAGTTTAAGTCTAAGGAAAATTCAAGGTAAGTTTATAGTTAGAGAAAAACAAGGGTTTACTGGCTTCTGACAGAATTAGTCTAGATCCTTCGAACGTATACTTATAACGGATAAGCCTCACGTTTGAAAGAAGTAAACCAACTCATACACAACGTAATAGAATTTGAATCAGGGGCTGGATCAGATAATTGTTTATAACAAGAAAGGATAACAAGGTTTGCATAGGTGCAAGGTGAAAAATGGAATATTGGAAGGGTAAGCAACACAACTTCAGAATTTTAGAATAAGTTTTCCCTCATAGGGTTCACAAGTTCTCGCTCATCTAGGGTTGGTAATATTCCAACTTAGCATTTTTAAATCATGTCTTTTAAAAGAAAGCCTTAGTATACGGCCCATAATTATCTTTTCAATCATTTCAATATAAGAAATTATATCTCTCCGATCAATATGAAAATATGAATCTAAACTAAAAAGGTATAAAAGAGTACTCGTCAATTTACGAGATTAAATAACATACTTGCAATTCAATGCAAAAGAAATCAACATTTGAAAATTCAGTAATAAGCATTCAACATGCATACTAATAATTCAAGATAATATCCCTTAATTAATAAGCAAGGGTATAAACACTTGCCTCTGGTCCTTAGCTATTTCGTAACGCTGAAACAATACGATCCCTCCTTATTCTGTCTTATCGCACGATTCTCGACTTCCGTCCTTCTTTGCTTTAACGCTCTTGCGAATACCACTAGTCTGCTTCTACCATTTCGAATCCACGTGCCAGCCTCGATAGTCAAACATGAGACAGTACTTAGTCTTCAACGTATGATTTCACATTCCATAAATGATTGTAACTTAACTTCGACGCACTTACCGACCTTACCGATATCTCTGTTGCATAAACATCCACATCTCAATTGATAGACCAATCGCAATCCACCACATAAGTAATCCACGTAACTCACTTGACGACAATCCCCATGCTATAAAAAGTCAACATCCAAGTCAACGGCCTCGTGAATCTTACTTTCTAACATAATCGACAAATTTCTATCCTATCTACCCCTCGTGATAACATTAGACACAACCAATTACTCAAACAAGTCTCCACACAATTTATTCGCATGCATGACTCACACAGATAATTCACATTGTTCACATAACACATTTAAACAAGTGACCGGTTACGTATCGGACGCCCGGTCTAATTTACGATATTTAAAACTCAGACACTAGCCCTAGTACGGGCATATACGGACTATAAAACACATTACACAACTCATACACATCATATAGCACTTATAACTATTTTTAAAACATCACACAAAGCTCATTTGAATTTAAATAAGCCACAAACAATTTTTAAATCAAAAAATCGGATTTTTAAATCCAATATAAGTATTTTAAATGCAAATAAATCAATTAATAAAATTAATTGACACTCTTTAAATGCTCAAACTATTTTTAAATAAATAAACCAAGCTAGAAAATAATTAAACTTAATTTTAATTAATTAAATCTAATTAATAATTAATTATTAAGAATTAACTGATTAAAAGAATTAATCAATTAATTAAATAAATTAATTATTAATCAAAAATAATTAAAATAATTAAATTTAATCAATTTTCGAATTTAAATAAATATTTATGAATTTATAAAATTTTCGGAATAATAAAATGTATTTTTAAATCAAAGATATGATTTTTAGAATTATAAAACTATTTTTGAATTATTTTTAAAAATAAAAACCCAAAAACACTTTTCTGGAAATGGATTAGGGTTTGTAAGATCAAACCGGGTCGGGTTAGGGTTTTGAAACCGGGTCGAAAATCGGGTAAACGGGTCGCCAAGAACTGAAACGGGTCGCCAAGAACTCGCCGGAAAATTTCCAGAATCCGGCGACCTGCCCAGAATCCGGCGAGCCAAAAACACATCCAAAATTGGGGATTTTTATATCAAAACGTTCCAAATAAACACAGCAATCCATTCCGATCAAAAACGTACCAAAAACATCGCCGGAATCAAAAACCCGACTATTTTCCGGCGAGCTTAAACAAATTTTCCGATCTGTAAAAATCCTACATGAAACTCTACGTTCTTTATGTTAAAATGAAGCTAAGAACACATACAATGAAAGCCCTCTACCAAAAACAATGTCAGATCATTCATATGAACGGACTATTCAAAAGAAGAATTCGGGTCAAAACCCGAAAATCAAACCCGACTAAATCGAACATAAACATGAAATTAAAGCATGGATTCTTGCTAATTAGAACCCTAGGAACATGTTAGAAGCAACCAATTGAACAGAGAATCAACAGAATGAAAATCCCCAAATCGAATCAAGAACCCTAATTTTAATTCGAAACTTGTAAAATCAATATAAAATCGAATACTTACCAGATGATGATGAGGTTGGAAGATTCTGAAACTAGATTTTTGGGGCTTTGATTTGAGTATAAGAACTTCAAATTTGGACTTCAATAACCCTTAGAACGAATTGATTGAAGATCAAGAACACAAAATAATTATTTGGGAATTTCGGATTTCTTGAGTAATTTCTGAAGAATTGCTAGGGTTATGAAGTCTGATTGGTCATTTTATATTTTTGGAAAAATAATACCCCAAATAACATTTTTGGATCGATATTGATTCGTTAGATCGTTTAAAAACCCTAATTAGGTCAAAAACACGTTTTACGAAAAGTAAGGGGTTAAAAAGGTTGATGATTATCCAAATTGATATATATCATTATATAACTAATGCTCAAGAATACTAGGGCTATAACAACTTCAATATTGATATAGAACGATAAATCCGTCCCCTTAAGCAATTAGGGTTCGGAACGATTTTTCCTTTTTCGGATCAAAAATTGAAATTAATTTGCAGAATCAAATAGGTAGGGTTAAATAGAATCCCATAACCCTTTCGATAACGATTCGAATACGAAAGACGAAGAATTAAAAATGAATGTACGAAATTTCAACGGGCTCTTGAATTATCAAAACGGCTCAAATTTGAAGAAAATTCCAAATGACGAAATTTTTGAAAGGGGCTTCCGACTCACCATTTAGCACATAATCACACACTAAATATCATATAATAATATTCCAATATTCCAAAATAAATATTTTAGATTAAATATATCATTTAATCAAATAATAAAATTCACGGATATTACATCCTTCCCCCCTTAATAGGATTCTGTCCTCAGAATCAGCTCGCGTAAACACAGGTGGATAATTTCCAACATCTCATTCTCAAATTCCTAGGTTGACTCTTCAACCTTAGGATTTCTCCTCATACTCATACTAATTTGACTCCTCTATTACTCATCACTCTCTCATACTGACTCAATATCTCAATCGGTTACTCAACATAGAACAATTTAACTAGATCTCTATAGGTTCATATTCTACGAAATACACTATGAATATCCCACTCACGGGGTGGCAAGCAAACTTATACGCACTTTCCCAACACTCAATAAATCGTCGTAAGGTAGCATTTCAAAATCGTCATAGTAACTGTTGTTGTAAGGGAATCTAATCAGCGGTAAACGATCCTCCCAATTACCTTCAAAATTTAGTACACAATCATAGTCTGTCTGAATCCTTCAATTACGTCGCGGATCTCTGTCAAATACAATTGAACTCGTCATTCCATGCCGTACCATTATCTCTCATTAATCGGTCAATAATAACCTAAATAACACCACGATAAGCTCTAAGCCTTAGCAACTCCATACCACAGTTTATCTCAACATGTCTTCGTCTCCATTCAGGAATCTCTTTAGTTGTAATCGTCTACTATACCTCTGTTATTCTGTCTTCATTTTCCAACACCTCAAGTACTTAAACACTCACTAACATCAATATTCTTTTAAGTCTCTAATATATCCTTACATTTCTTTCTTATCCCTTATTCTTTCTTGCTCCTTCCTGTAATTGAATTCCATTTCTCTTTCCATAACTGTTTCCTTTATGTAGCCCTTTCTCTTTAATCAATCCTGGTTGAATCCTTATGTCCGTCATTTCTTTTAATTAATCTCTTGTTGTTATAACCTTAAAACTCCATCCCTTCTAATCCTTGTACCGAAGATATTTACATCTCAATTCTCTCCTTTACTACTCATACTATCAGCCATCCATATCCTTGGGTCAACTTTACCTATTTCCAATATATCTATCAACTGCTCTCAACAGTCACATACCTTTCATACCAATTTAACTCTCCAGCTTAAAACAATCCCTCATTACCTCATCCATTGTCTTTAAATCCTTATTAACACCTCTTCATCTTCTTTTCCTATCTTCACAGTAACACTCATGACACCTTTTTCCATGGTTCCATCTCATTTCCCAAACAGCTTGATCAACTCGACATTATCTTGATTCTCATTCTATTCATCCACATCGACTGGTAAGATCTATCTTATCTATAGTGAGCAATAGACTTGCAACCGTATCATACAATCCTGAAATACTCAAAGATTAACTCATTCTCCATTATTAGCCTATCATCCATTCTTAAAAGTTCTTCTCATTGAGACAAAAATCTATTATATCCATTTTCCACAACCTAGGATAACATCAGCACAATTACACCTTTTTCCCCAATTTCCAATCAACTCTTGAATTATCTAACTTCACCTTTTCCACATCGTAACGTTAATCGATAGAAAGAGAACAACTGGCCCCGTTATATGCTACTAGTATTCTAATCGCATCGTAGTCCGCTTTCGTTCATGGTAATTCAATCGCAAATTCTTCGTTCGGTAAGGTAGGGTAAATTCCAGTTCACCCTAATGGCATACCTCCCAGATTATTTGAAGTAAGAAGTTCATGATAGTTTGAAGTGAAAAGATTCTATATCGTAGCAAATGTCCCACAATTGGGGTTACCAAATCTGTATATTCCAAAGCAACATTATTGGAAGTGAAAGGATTACTGAGAGACCAATTTGATCACATGAACTCAATGTTGTGTGTCTCTATTAAGACAGTACTAAAGGTAATTAGCCTTCTTGTATTTCACAACACACAAGTGACGGCGTCCCGTCAGACTTCTATCACATAGACAGATAGTCCTTGTGTCCCCTATAAATAGGGTTGTTTATCTCAGTTGGAGTAGAGAAATATGAAAGAAATTTAGAGTCAGAATAACAATCAGGGCCTTCCGATAAGAATTCTCAAATACACACCTTGGATTGAAATTGAATAAATTCCAAAGGTGTTATTTCAGAAAAGAAGAACAACCAGAAAGGAAGTATCAACAAATAGTGTTACATCACAATTAGAGTTATCCACTCCGGAAGAATGAAGGAGTTGGAATTTAAATAACATATTTTCAACAGGCTTTACAAATTGAAATAGATGTCGCAACAACCTCTGATGCAGTTGCAATCATGATTGATCAAAAGTATCAAGTACAAAGTCAAAAGGTGGAATATATTCACCAACACAAGTTTCGCTTAAAGAAATGTCAAATATTTCCTTAGGATGGGAGGGTATTACCAGGGTCTTCACACATGACTCCTCCGTCGACTCCTTCGATAGCTCGTTATTCGATTTCAGCCCTTCTTCTCCACGTTATTCGATTTCAGCCCTTCTTCTCCACGTTATTCGATTTCAGCCCTTCTTTTCCACGTTATTCGATTTCAGCCCTTCTTTTCCACGTCGCAAGGTCATCAATATCGTACGTCGCCGTCAACTCGTAATAGTCCTCGAAGATTCCGCCGTAGACATCTACAATCGTATGAAATTCTATCCACCTCGGCACAATCATCTTAATCGTATACCTCTATCTTAACTCACTCAGTGGTACTATATCCAATAGTCCAACACGAACTCTAAATGAGCTCTGACGTTCCTTATATAACTATATACACTCCCACGCGCTCTCGTTCTAGTTTTACTATAACCCTTGCTCTGATACCAACTGTAACGCCCCCAAATCCGGGGTCAATGATTTGGCCGTCACACTGCACTCTTAATCCAAACAACCTGTTCAATATAAAATCAACACAATAATAATAATATCTGTGACCCCAACTCTACCAAGAATCTTTAGAGGTTATAGTGCTAGAAACAAGAATCCAAATTCATTACAACAATCTTTCTTCTTTACAACCATTCTCTTTACAAAATTCTAATACACTAGTATAACTTCGATAAGAAGTATACCAGGCAACTAATCTTATACAATATATTAAGCAATAGAAAACATCTATATACAAAACCTCTCACTAGCTCCAATGCTCTGGATCAAAACGTCTTTACGCTAATATCTTTCCCCATCTCTGATCAGCTACGCGGACAACTCTCGCCAATACACCTTCTTTCCGGCAGGCTAAAATATATATAAATAAAACAAGTATGAGCGAATGAATTGCTCAGCAAGCGTATTATTAAATATGATACGAAAGGTTTCCAAAATAAACTTTGGATTTTCAAATAAACAAGCCTATGGCTTAAACATTTGTAATCTCTAATATTTTCAAAGTAAGTTTGGTAATTTATCACAATATCTCATTTAGCTTCTCGCAACCGAATAGTTTTAAAACACAAAAGATTTATATAGGTCGTTACGATGACCGAATCAACAATAACTACAATAGTATGTAGAAAATATGAAATAAATATAACTCGTACGTCTTCAAGACCATAGTTTGTACAAAAATACTAATTTGAAGATAACAGGTCTATTCACGACATTTTCCGAAATCAACAACTCTGGAAGGTTAGAATAATCAAGGGGCAAGAATGAGCCAACACGCTCGGTTAAGAAATAAAGAACGCACTTCAAGACTTCAACAGGGTACCGACTGGATATGCGGTATGAATAAAACTCAACAAGATAGATATCTCACGACTGCCAATGGAATCAAGGAAGTGGATTTCAACTATTTGGAATCCGAATGTATTAAGAGTAAGCGATTTCAGCAAGATTGAAACCACTATTAATAATCAACAAACCAACAACTTCACGCAACGAATAAACCTGAGAATCAGGTCATATCTCACAAGTACAAAGTATATGGATGTAACTCATCCTAGAAATGAAAATTCATATTAGAATTGGATTTTTAACAATTATCAAATACAAAGGTTGTGCTGCTGGCCAGCCACGCATCAACCCCGGACTAGCTCATGTCATAGTCCTCTACTGGATCCTAGGCCAATCTGGGCCTTAATTACATCAACCAATAATTGGTCCATTTTTAAAAACACTCCAATTCTATATTATATACGTCAGGTGTCAGAACAATTGACAACCTTACTTCGACAATCAGGTGTCGGAAGAATCGACAACCTAATACAACAATTGCTGGAAAACTCACGTTCCAGGAAACAGTTCAATTATGAAGAATCAATAAGGAATAGCAATATAATCTAGTATCGACGAGATCGACACAACAATGGGGAATACGTATCACAAGTAACAACATAATAAACATTGACAAGATCGATGCAACAACTGGAATAGCAATGAAGAATAAACAATAACATGCTCAATAAGATCGAGTCTGATATGAAACAGGCATTAGGATGTCAACAGAAATTTTATTAGATTAATATAGAGTAGGGTTCAAAGAACAGGCTCTAGATGGCCTCAACAGTATGATTTAACACATTGTGGAAGAATTAGTCAAAGTTCACCAATTTGGTAAGTGACAAGAAAGTCAAGTTTAAGTCTAAGGAAAATTCAAGGTAAGTTTATAGTTAGAGAAAAACAAGGGTTTACTGGCTTCTGACAGAATTAGTCTAGATCCTTCGAACGTATACTTATAACGGATAAGCCTCACGTTTGAAAGAAGTAAACCAACTCATACACAACGTAATAGAATTTGAATCAGGGGCTGGATCAGATAATTGTTTATAACAAGAAAGGATAACAAGGTTTGCATAGGTGCAAGGTGAAAAATGGAATATTGGAAGGGTAAGCAACACAACTTCAGAATTTTAGAATAAGTTTTCCCTCATAGGGTTCACAAGTTCTCGCTCATCTAGGGTTGGTAATATTCCAACTTAGCATTTTTAAATCATGTCTTTTAAAAGAAAGCCTTAGTATACGGCCCATAATTATCTTTTCAATCATTTCAATATAAGAAATTATATCTCTCCGATCAATATGAAAATATGAATCTAAACTAAAAAGGTATAAAAGAGTACTCGTCAATTTACGAGATTAAATAACATACTTGCAATTCAATGCAAAAGAAATCAACATTTGAAAATTCAGTAATAAGCATTCAACATGCATACTAATAATTCAAGATAATATCCCTTAATTAATAAGCAAGGGTATAAACACTTGCCTCTGGTCCTTAGCTATTTCGTAACGCTGAAACAATACGATCCCTCCTTATTCTGTCTTATCGCACGATTCTCGACTTCCGTCCTTCTTTGCTTTAACGCTCTTGCGAATACCACTAGTCTGCTTCTACCATTTCGAATCCACGTGCCAGCCTCGATAGTCAAACATGAGACAGTACTTAGTCTTCAACGTATGATTTCACATTCCATAAATGATTGTAACTTAACTTCGACGCACTTACCGACCTTACCGATATCTCTGTTGCATAAACATCCACATCTCAATTGATAGACCAATCGCAATCCACCACATAAGTAATCCACGTAACTCACTTGACGACAATCCCCATGCTATAAAAAGTCAACATCCAAGTCAACGGCCTCGTAAATCTTACTTTCTAACATAATCGACAAATTTCTATCCTATCTACCCCTCGTGATAACATTAGACACAACCAATTACTCAAACAAGTCTCCACACAATTTATTCGCATGCATGACTCACACAGATAATTCACATTGTTCACATAACACATTTAAACAAGTGACCGGTTACGTATCGGACGCCCGGTCTAATTTACGATATTTAAAACTCAGACACTAGCCCTAGTACGGGCATATACGGACTATAAAACACATTACACAACTCATACACATCATATAGCACTTATAACTATTTTTAAAACATCACACAAAGCTCATTTGAATTTAAATAAGCCACAAACAATTTTTAAATCAAAAAATCGGATTTTTAAATCCAATATAAGTATTTTAAATGCAAATAAATCAATTAATAAAATTAATTGACACTCTTTAAATGCTCAAACTATTTTTAAATAAATAAACCAAGCTAGAAAATAATTAAACTTAATTTTAATTAATTAAATCTAATTAATAATTAATTATTAAGAATTAACTGATTAAAAGAATTAATCAATTAATTAAATAAATTAATTATTAATCAAAAATAATTAAAATAATTAAATTTAATCAATTTTCGAATTTAAATAAATATTTATGAATTTATAAAATTTTCGGAATAATAAAATGTATTTTTAAATCAAAGATATGATTTTTAGAATTATAAAACTATTTTTGAATTATTTTTAAAAATAAAAACCCAAAAACACTTTTCTGGAAATGGATTAGGGTTTGTAAGATCAAACCGGGTCGGGTTAGGGTTTTGAAACCGGGTCGAAAATCGGGTAAACGGGTCGCCAAGAACTGAAACGGGTCGCCAAGAACTCGCCGGAAAATTTCCAGAATCCGGCGACCTGCCCAGAATCCGGCGAGCCAAAAACACATCCAAAATTGGGGATTTTTATATCAAAACGTTCCAAATAAACACAGCAATCCATTCCGATCAAAAACGTACCAAAAACATCGCCGGAATCAAAAACCCGACTATTTTCCGGCGAGCTTAAACAAATTTTCCGATCTGTAAAAATCCTACATGAAACTCTACGTTCTTTATGTTAAAATGAAGCTAAGAACACATACAATGAAAGCCCTCTACCAAAAACAATGTCAGATCATTCATATGAACGGACTATTCAAAAGAAGAATTCGGGTCAAAACCCGAAAATCAAACCCGACTAAATCGAACATAAACATGAAATTAAAGCATGGATTCTTGCTAATTAGAACCCTAGGAACATGTTAGAAGCAACCAATTGAACAGAGAATCAACAGAATGAAAATCCCCAAATCGAATCAAGAACCCTAATTTTAATTCGAAACTTGTAAAATCAATATAAAATCGAATACTTACCAGATGATGATGAGGTTGGAAGATTCTGAAACTAGATTTTTGGGGCTTTGATTTGAGTATAAGAACTTCAAATTTGGACTTCAATAACCCTTAGAACGAATTGATTGAAGATCAAGAACACAAAATAATTATTTGGGAATTTCGGATTTCTTGAGTAATTTCTGAAGAATTGCTAGGGTTATGAAGTCTGATTGGTCATTTTATATTTTTGGAAAAATAATACCCCAAATAACATTTTTGGATCGATATTGATTCGTTAGATCGTTTAAAAACCCTAATTAGGTCAAAAACACGTTTTACGAAAAGTAAGGGGTTAAAAAGGTTGATGATTATCCAAATTGATATATATCATTATATAACTAATGCTCAAGAATACTAGGGCTATAACAACTTCAATATTGATATAGAACGATAAATCCGTCCCCTTAAGCAATTAGGGTTCGGAACGATTTTTCCTTTTTCGGATCAAAAATTGAAATTAATTTGCAGAATCAAATAGGTAGGGTTAAATAGAATCCCATAACCCTTTCGATAACGATTCGAATACGAAAGACGAAGAATTAAAAATGAATGTACGAAATTTCAACGGGCTCTTGAATTATCAAAACGGCTCAAATTTGAAGAAAATTCCAAATGACGAAATTTTTGAAAGGGGCTTCCGACTCACCATTTAGCACATAATCACACACTAAATATCATATAATAATATTCCAATATTCCAAAATAAATATTTTAGATTAAATATATCATTTAATCAAATAATAAAATTCACGGATATTACATTTGGTATCCTAGAGAATCTGGTTTTGAACTAATTGGTTATTCAGATGCAGATTATGCAGGATGTAAAATTGACAGGAAAAGCACAACAGGCACCTGTCAATTCTTAGGAAACAAGCTTGTGTCATGGTTCAGCAAGAAACAAAACTCAGTTTCCACCTCCATAGCTGAGGCTGAGTATATTGCAGCTGGAAGTTGTTGTGCACAGATTTTATGGATGAAAAATCAATTACTTGATTATGGATTAAGAGTTGAGAAAATTCCTATTTTCTGTGACAACACTAGTGCCATTGCCATTACTGAGAATCCAGTGCAGCATTCAAGAACCAAGCACATTGATATCAAGTACCATTTCATTAGAGAACATGTTATGAATGGTACTATGGAGTTACATTTTGTTCCAAGTGAACAACAACTTGCAGACATCTTTACCAAGCCACTTGATGAATCAACATTCTCAAGATTAGTAAGTGAGCTAGGTATGCTAAATTTCTCTTAATTATTTTTGAGATATTTGCAAGTCATAATGCAGCCAGGAACTTGCCATAATTTTTCTGTGAATTGATTTTCTCAGGAAAAGGTGAAATTTTGTCTAAGTCAAAATTACTATGTCAACGAAACGCACCATTTCGTTGACAGTCTTAGCATTTTTCTGGGTGTTTCGTTGATAGCTCTTTTATATCAACGAAACGCAGCTTTATCAACGAAATAAGACTGGACTTTAACCGCCCAATCCTGATTCGTTGATGTAGCGCTTTTTAATCTGAACCGTTGAAATTTCACGTTCTTTATCACGATCTATACATACACCCCTGTAAGCATAAATCGTGGTAATATTTAATTCTAACGGTTACTTTTTAAGCCAATCAGGTAATTTAGATTAATTATTGGACTTAATTTCTGAGAACTTTTGGGGAAGTATTTAAGAAATTTTAATTTCTTTATTTCATTTCTACCTGTTCTCAAAAATTCCAAAAGTTTTTCTAGCTTCTTCTCTCTAACAAGCAATACAGCTCGAAGCTTTTCCTCACTCAACAATGGCACCCATAGTCAAGCTTATGTCTGCTGGTGGGTTCATCTATGAGAAGAACAATTCCATTCCATTTGTCGTTAAGGAGAGTCCGAACAGCATCTTTTTCAAAATGATGGATTTCATGAGGAACTGTAAGTTGAGCTATGCGATGTTTCACTCTACACCACTCTACAATGAAGTAATCGAGGAGATTTGGACCTCATGTGAGTATAGTGGAACAAACGGCACACTGCAATTCACTCTTCAAGGTAATGAGTACATAGTTAATTCTGATGTTTTGCAAGCATGTTTACATATTCCTGATAATAACTGTGATGCTTTGCCTACTAACACTGAAATAACTACCATGCTAAATTCTATAAACTACTCTTTGCCTACTGATAATCTGGGTAGAATAATTAGGAGAGGTTTGGTTAGGGAATACAGTTATTTAGCTGATGCATTCATTAAGGTCTTTTCTGGAAAGATTAGTAATTTTGATGCATTAACTAATTCTATGTTAATTCTCCTAACCATGCTTCTAAATGATAGATATTACAACTTTAGCACCCAACTTATTTATGAAATTGGTGCTAAGTTGGGTGATAGGGCAAATAGGAAGAAAAATATCTATTATGCAAGGTTTCTGATGATGCTGGCTAATCATGTTAGTCCAGCACCATTAGTTATCTCTAACCCTAATGCCAGGTTTGAGTGCTTTGTACAAGAAAAGAGAGTATTGACAGACATACTGAGGCTGAACTACAATGGTGATGCTCCAGTGGTGTATCTGCCAATCATTGAGGTAACTACTACTATCCCTATTAGTATAGCTGTTACTTCTATTGTCTCCTCCAACCTTGTTGCTATGGAGTCTGTAGCTGTGACCCAACAGGCTCCTGCCCCAGCAACTAAATCAAAATCAAAGAAATCCTCCAAGCCAACCTCAGGTGCTTCTCAAAAGGCACCTGTTGTAAAAACTACCACACAACCTAAGGGGAGTGAGTCTGGAGTTGTGAGAGGTGAGGGGAGGGGTGAAAATCAAAGAAACCCCAAGAATAAGGAAGGTGAGGTAAGTGTTTCCCAGCCTAGCCCCATTGTGTCTTCCCAACAAGGCACAATGAGTAAAATGGATTTAAACACAAGTCTAATTGCATCCTCCCAAAAGGATGTGATTATTGAAACAAGCTCTCCACCTAGAGCACAGTCCAAAAGGGTAAGGGACACTTCAAGCCCACAGTCTACATTTTCCCAATACCAAAGGAGAGTGAAGCAAAAGACCAAGGGTTCACAGGGTGCACACACACTGGAAGCAACACTTCCAGTTTCTCAAATTCAGGTTGATGTAACCCCTATTATTTCTATGGGGTTACAGTCCCACTCTCTAAACATTAATCTTGATTTATCTCCATCCAATTCACCAACTCAATCTTTAGATGTGGACATGATCCATACATCTTTTCCTGATTCTCCAACTCTAATCTTGGAGAAGCCCCACTCTGAAGCTGGTGGTCATCACTTGTTAAGTGATTTGTTGGGCCATCAACCAATTTTTTCTGAAGTTGCAAGAGGATCTGTGGACCAATCTCTAAAATCATTCACCACAGATTCTACTGTAATTTCACTTTCTCAAAGTGCTTTATTGACTTCATCAACGAAACAGCTTCTTTCGTTGACAAGTGTTTCTCCATCAACGGTATCCATACCGTTGACAGTTCAAACTACCATTCCGTTGATAGGTCCATCTACACCCCTTATTGAAAATCCAGTTGTTTCCACAACTAGTGTAGATGACCTGGTGGTAGTTGAGACACTTTTAGGTTTGAGAGGGAGTGAAATTGAGAGGCTGGCTTGCAGCCAGGCAAAAGGAGAGAATGAGAGTGAGAGGCTGGCTATTTCTTCCAGCCAGGCAAAAGGAGAGTTTGAGAGTACCACCTTAGTAGGTGAAGGTGAGGGTGTGAGAGGTGTGAGCCATGGGGAGCCCATGATGCAAGAAAAGAGTGGAGAGAGAGAAGGGACTACAGGAGCAATAAGGGTGGAAGCAGCCATTGCTAATGAGTTAATGGAGGTCAGTGAGGGAGAAAGGGAACTTACTTTCCAAGAGCTTTATCAACAAACTCTGGATAGTATTTCCCTGGATCCTGAGACCTTTACTCATCCTGTGCCAGCCTATCAAGTTATGGCTCAACAGGGCAATGTGGAGGCAGAAAGGTCACTCAACTTAATTCATACTACTGCATCAATGCAAAGAGCAAAGGATGCCTTGACCAATCTACCTCCAGGAGCTGCAGCAAGTGGAGACTTTGAGTTTTCTGATGATGAGGACAGCTATGGTGATAATCTACAGGTGGCCACCACTTCACAGACTGGGACTTCTGTGGTGCCTCCTACACCAGGCTGGCTTTCTCAGGGTATGCATGGAAGAGTCACTCTAGATGCTGCTATCTCAAGGCAGTACAATGAGGCCTATCTAGCTCATGAGTCTGCAAATGCAAGGGACAAGAAATTCTACAAGGCCATCATGGATTCTCTGGAAATTCAAAGGCTACAAATGATGCAGACAAGGATTGAGGCTACAGAAATCAAGGACTCCATTAGCAATCTCAGGGATGCTAACTACAGGATGATCGATGAAAAGCTCCCTCTTCTCACTGTGTCCAAGATGACCAGGTTTTTCTCTAAGGAACCTGAGGTGGCTACATCCTTGAAAACTCTCTCTACAAAAGTGGACAAGGTGGAAGCTACACTTTCTCAAATGCAGAAGGAACAGGAGAAGCAAACTCAGCTACTCACTCAGCTAGTGGCAGCTCAAGGACTCCCAGTCATCTCTCTTGATGCTAACAAAAAGGGGGAGAAATCTAAGGAGCTAAACATTCAAATCACAAAGGTGTTGGTCCCAGCCATTTCACTGCCACAGGAGCCACTAGCAATGGGGGAGTTTGGGAAGAAGAAGAAGGATAGTATTGACCTGATCCAGGAAGCTTCTATGAGGATGAAACTTGCAGAACAAATCAAAGATCACTGGTCCAACATAGAAGCAAGGTTCAAGAACATTACTGAATCTTCAAAGACAGATCAGCCATCAACAAATGCAATGGTGATTGTACAAATGGAGCCACAGTTCAAGAGCTCTTATGCTATAGAGCCCCTTCAGCATGGAATCTTTCAAGATTCAAGAAATGAGAAGGGTCAATCTTCATGCTTTAAGAATGTGGATGCAAGAGGGATGTCTCCAATATCACCTGCCAAACCCAAAGGCAAGAACATTGAAAGGATATTTTATCCTGCTCCAAAGCCAGATGAGTTCAAAGTCCTAGGGAAGCTGATCATTGAGAGCAAGGAAAGCAATCATCCAAGCATAAGGAATCAAAGGGCCATCATCTACAGGGACAGCAAGGAAATCTGCATTTGGGTTGGTCACCCAAATTTTGCAAAGGCCAAGGCTGAAGAATCTGAAAGGGCAGCAATGCAAGCATTGGCAGTTGCTCAAGCACTTGAAGATGAAGAGACCTTTCAGGAAGAAAAAGCCAAGGATGGAGCTAATGAAGCTGAACCAGCAAGGAAAAGTGTAAGGCAACCAAAGGCTAGAGCTAAGAGGAATCTGAACTTTGAAAAAGAGGACTCTCTGGACACTGCTCAAGCCCCTTCCACAACAAGTGCACATCAAATTCCTATTGACCTACCTATTGGAGGAAAGTTGGCCTGTGACCCTGCACACCCTGTCAACTTTCATGATCAACCAATCATGCCAAAGGAGGAGCCTATTGAATTTGATGAAGCCTATTTTCCAAAGTTCCTATTTGAAAAGGATCAACCAATGAAGACAAAGAAAAGGGCTGTCAAGGCAAAGCCAGTATTTGTGAGGAAGCCACAATCTCAGAAACCCCCTACAAATCCAGAGGACTGCATGTACATTGCTGACATCAGGGAAGAATCCAGCTTACATCTTGATTTAGACAACCTGGTGGAAGTAAGGGGCATTGCAGCTTCTCAAAAGTTACCTGAAAGATTGGTTTTCACATACAAGGGTGGTAGAGAACAAATATGGCCTCTCTACAGAATTTTAGGAGAAGGCTACCAAACACTACTCACAGTGTTTAGATGCTTGAAGAAAGACTTTGGCTTCACCAAAACAGCCAAGTCTGAGGTGGTCTCCAAGATATGTCAAATAAAGGCTAGCTGGAACAAGCCTGAGGCTCTTCCCAGGATGCTAAGAGTGCCCTCAACAGGAAAGAAGATCCATCTTCAACCTTACTGGATGATGGAATTTAAGGACAAGGACAACTGCAGAAGGTTCTTCAGGATGGAAGACCAGCTGGATAAGGCATCTAATCAAACTCTAAGGTTCATGCAATCCAAGCTTGGTGATCAAGATGAAGAAGAGAAGATCTTTTACAGAAGGCTACAGGTCCAGATTGAGGAGAACAACTCTAGGAGAGGGAAGAAGACTATGCCTCAAAGAAGACCAAGATGAATCATTTGCTCAGTCTAGAGGAGCACATTTGGGCATTAGTCTTGTAAGTCTTGTTTATGTCTAAAACTTTATGAAGCTCAATGCAATTTTTACTTTTAATCATGGGTAATATGTCTGAGTGTTTTTGTTATCATCAAGGCTCTTGATTTATGGCTGTTATTCTATCAGTCATAAATTGGGGGAGATTGTTAGGAATATGTTGATTCTTGATGATAATTGTAAAAACACTTAGTAGATTTTGTATTAAGTTATTTTGTAACTGTCAACGAAATGGCATGCTTTGCAGTGTTTCGTTGACAGGAAGCTCATCAACGGAATGAGTGTTGTAGCAATTGCACTGTACAATACTTCACAGTTTGATATGCATTTGATGTATGTATTAGATAGGTTTCCTAAGTCATGTTGACTAAGTACTAGATAGGCAAAATAGGTTGGTTAATTGTAAGTATATCATGCCTTGTAATTTTGCCTAAGTGAAGACATGTCAACGGTATGAAGATTACTCTATCAACGGAACAAGGATACACCATCAACGGAATGAAGTTTACTCATCAACGAAATGAAGTTTACTCATCAACGAAATGGAGAATAAAGCTATCAACGAAACACATCTCCCTGCTATCAACAAATCATTATTGCTTTTCTGAATAGTTGACAAAGTGATAGTGACAGTTTACTGAACAGATCTAAAGGTGATGTGGAAGTGTACTTTGCATTGGAAACCATTAAAATGGACATGGGGAATAAGGAAACATCCCAGTTTCCAATTGGGCTCTTGGGAGTGATCATAATAAGCATGAAGACAAAAGCAAGGATCTCCAAGGACCACTGGACAAAGGGATGAAAAGCAAACTATTGGCGGTTATCTTTAGTGTACTTTAGAGTAGCCAAAAATAGTATTGTAAACTTGGGAATATATAACCAAGTGTAGCAGTTAGAAAGAAAGTAAGAGAAGAAAAACAAATAGTTTGTATTAGCTATCTTTGAGAGCATTCTTCTCTACAACTCTGTAACTGAGCAGCTGTGTACTTTTGTATCACAGATTATTTCCGCAATAAAAACACTTCAGTTGGATCATCAAACAATCCAACTGAATTATTGATATCTTGTGTTTTTGTTTATTCAGTTCAGTTTTATTTTATCATTGTTTTAAGTTTAAGAAAATATCAAGAATTGTATTCAACCCCCCCTTCTACAATTCTGTTAGGTCATTTGGGAATAACATACTTAAATCAAAGAGGACAGGATGTAGAAATGCAAAGGGGCACAGCTGTTTAAGAAGTGACTTTTGGCATGACTCAACTTACTCTCAATCCTGATGGGAAGAAAATTGCTTATCTTTTGCTTGAAGAGCACAGTCTTCAGAGAAGCTCCATTCAAAATCTCAGAGCAGCTATCTACCAGATTAATGAGGAAGATGAAGAACTCAGAAATCTTAAGGAAAGACTGATTCAAATTCTTGAAGAAAAAGAAGAAAATTTGTTATCCAACTTCTTGAAGATGAATCTGTTCTATCAAAGAATTTAAACAGATAAGTTGTTGCTGTAAATACTTGTACATTTTGTTAAAGTGTTTTTGACATCATTGAATCTTAGGAATCTATACTTTATTTCACAAAGTATGAGATGGGGGGAGATTGTTAGATCATGATTCAATGATCGTCAGGATCTAGACTCAACTGATCAGGATTGCTAACGTCATCAGTAATGCATAGATATCAGGATTGCATGGTCGTCAGAATCAAGATGTATATCAGGACTGGGATCAGGATTGATCATCAGGACTGGAAGCTGATCAAGATTCCTACTTCGAGTTATATTTGGAGTCTAGTTAAATAAGGATATTTATCTTGTCGGTTCCTGGTCTGTAGGAATGTAGCTATCGATTAAGGATATGTTTCAATCTTTGTAATTGATTAGGACTTATCTTGTAATTGATAGAGAAGCTGTGTACTATATAAACACAGTTTAGGTTTCGATTTATAAACACAACATTGATCGATCACACACTTGAATATTTGTGTAACCTAGCAGCTCTCAAGAACATTAGAATTTCTTGAGAGAGTTTGTAACAGTTTTATATCAGATTTAATAAAACTGTTATCTTTCTTTCATATTTGTGATATAGATATTATTCAGTCGAGAATCTTATACAATTGTATTCAACCCCCCTTCTACAATTGTTTATTACTGGGCAACAATATTATTTATTGATTTAATTTAATAGTATCAGTATTTATTTGTAACAGCTAAACGAACTGGGTCAGGATTTATATTAAATTCTGATGGACCAGTTCTTGGATCAAATCCTGATGGCCAGTGTCAGTATTTGGAGTTAAATCCTGACGGCCGGCCTGGGTCAGTATTTGGATCCTGATGATGGTACAGTCCTAACGAAATCCTTATGGTTGGTCAAGTACTTATGCCACTCCTGACGGACATCAAATCCTGATGGCTTTACTTCAGTACTGATGATGATTAAATCCTGATGGACCAGGAAATCCTGACTGAGCTGTAACTGGTATTAAATCCTGATGACAACTGTTATGGTAATTAAATCAGAATATTTAGTATTAAATGTCATATCTTCAGTTACAATTTTTTTTGTCTGTTTACGTTTTATTTTGTATTTTATATATATACAAAACATAACGTTTGATAGAAGAGAGAGATATGTAACTGTGTGAAAAAAAACCTTAGGCATCAGTTTTATTCTCTGCTCTCTCTCTCTCTCTCAACACATACAGAAGATACATAGGTTTTTGGGCGAACTGAGGTGTTGTTCGCTGTTGATCATTGTCATTACTGTGAGTGGATTGATCTGAGCTATTTTATCCTGAGAGTGATATTGCTGCAACCCAACACAGCGTAAGTGGGGCAATAATCTCTTCAAGAACAGTCAAGACTTCTCGAAGGGCTTGGCGACTCAGCTGTTTCTTTATCTTTCAATATTTGTTAAAGCTCCTGAGAGATAAGTGTTCTTTCTTATCTTATTATTTACAGTCTCTGATTATTATCTTGTTTCGACCTTCGTGTTTGTTATGTTATTGTTAATTTTGTCTGTTCTTGTTGATACAAAATATATATAACTACCATGTTGTTGTGTAATTAGTGTATTTTACTGAACAAAAAGTAAATAAAAGAAAGGTCGCGCGAACTTTAGTCTAGATCACTATCTTATGTGCCTCTATTATTTTTGTAAAAGAGGTCTATTATTTTTGTAAAATAGTAACATAAATGTATCAGAATTGTGACGAAACCTTTTGTTCATTTTCAATTTTCTCCCACTCCAAAATATATAATGTTTTAATAAAAATATTAAACTGCCATCAGTCACTCTCTTCATCAAAACAGCAGCTCTGTTAGTCCCCTTTAAACAAAAGATTTCTCGTTTCTTCTGATTTTTTCTACGCACGAGACCGAGACTCGCGAAAGACTGCCTGTCTAATTAAGCCAGTAGTCACTTTTGGTAGAAGTTATTAATCTGAATGAAAATGCAGAAGCATTGCATTCTTAATATTTTGTAATAGAACATCCATCGATCAGATACTCATATCAGACCGATTAAGATGTATTACCCCACCACTCTCGGATTCGATTGCCAACCAATTATATTTTACCTTCTTATTCAGTCATATTTTCTGTTAAAACCAAAAGTAAGTACTATCATTATAATCTCTGAATTGAACAAGTCATCTGGAGGTGACATTTGATTAAGATATGAAGACCTATACACACCTTAAAAGGTGGCGCTTTTATTTCAGTTATGGCCTTTCCTGTCACAAGTATCATACAAAGTAATCGACTTGGATCGGACTTGGATCGATCAATCAGTGCTTGGCGAATCTTATATTTCAAATCTTTACTTCAGTATGCTGCAATAAATGACACATCATTTCATAACAATTTTTAGTACTCACATCAATTATCTCATAACTCTATAATCATTCTTTTAATAACAGTGGAGTAAGGTATGAATGAGTACATATATTTTTGAAAACCGAAATTTAAACATGCAGTTCTAAAATCTTAAAATTGAGCATTTGATTACCGCACAAGAGATTATACTACTAACTAGTAGTACTCATTTATACGTGGGCTGTAAAATATTGAATTATATATCTACATTACGTTGATCTTTTAGTTGGAGCATATGGCATCTATTAAATGACACTTAGAAAAAAAATGTTAGATATTTCAAAAATTGTCCTAAATTTATTACCAAATGCTAGCATAATTGGTAATTTTTCTAATAAAAATAAAAATTCTGGTACATACATACATGCCCTTAAATCAAAAATCACTATTTGTCGGACCAAGTCCGTCCTAATTAGTTGTTGATTTTTGAATGATCAATTTCACCAAATTTTGACTAAATATTACACATATAATATGAATAAAAAGTATAATAAAAATTATATCATTAAAAAATATATTTAATCTACTTTAATATATATTTTTCAGATTTTACAAATTATATAATGAGAACACATAAATTTCAAGATTAATCAATTTGACAACTGTTGAAAGTCAAAACAAAACAAATAGAGACGGATAACAATTTCAGAAATTGTTTTTTAACCAGTCAAAAATGCTCTCTTTGTTCTTTAAAGTCTTGTTTTAGACCCCCACGTGGTTAACTATTCTTTGACCTAAGACCAAAGAAGAAAAGGTACAAACATTTATAACATTATGAAGCCCACCAGTTATCGGTCGGGTCTGTTTGAATTCAAATACTTATACATTATTTATACTAGCTAGTGTCGAATTATTATTAATAATTATTATTTTTATTATTTATGTTTTAATATTTTATTAATCTGTATTTACTAAAAAAAATAAGTAGACGTGTTAAATTTTTTTAAATAATTAAAAATATTAAAATAGATTTTAAAATAAATTAATAATTGTTTGTCCGTGATATTTTTAGAAAAGAGAGGTCTTAGTAAGGAAAAATAGAAAAATTAACACGTTTTAGCTGAAAAGGTAAGTGCTCGTAATTAAAAGTATTTAAATAGGCTTCACAATAAATAAGTAAGGATTTGTCCAGAATATTTTTGGAAAATGAGGGGTTTAGTAAAGAAAAATCAGAAATAGTAACATGTTTTAGTTGACAAAGGTAATTGCCCGTGATTTTTTTAGAAAAAGAGAAGATTTTGTTAGAAAAGATAATGTATTTTAGCTAAAAAGGTAGTTGGTTATAAAAATGTTGTTATTTAATAATAATTTTTTTAGAAAATGAAAAAATAGAAAAAGTAACATAATTAAAAGTATTAAATAGATTTTAAAATAAATAAGTAAGGGTTTGCCCGTGATATTTTTGGAAAATGAGGGGTTTTAGTAAGGAAAAATAGAAAGATTAGCATGTTTTTGTTAAAAAAGATAATCGCCCGTGTTTTTTTTTAAAAGAAAGGATTTCGTAAGAAAAAAATAAAAAAAAGGTAATGTACTTTAGCTGAAAAGGTAATTGGTTATAAATAATGTTATTATTTAGTGATAGTTTTTTTTTTTTAAATAAGTAAGGGTAATTAAGTAAAATCACTAAGTACCGACCGTCCGTCTATCCGACTACCAAACTTTTAATGTTTCGTCTTTAATAATATAGCTTAAAACCCGTATGATGCACGAGTTGTTTTTAATAATTATTAATTTTATTATTTATATTTTATTAATTGTATTTATTAAAAAAAACAAGTAGCCGTGTTAAACATTTTAAAATAATTAAAAGTATTAAAATGAATTTTAAAATAAATAAGTAACGGTTTGTCCGTGATATTTTGGAAAAGAGGGGTTTTAGTAATAAAAATAGAAAGTAACATGTTTTCGTTGAATTTTAAAATATAAAAGTAACGATTTGCCCGTGATATTTTTTTAAAAAAAAAGGGTTTAGTAAGAAAAATAGAAAAGTTGACATGTTTTAGTTGAAAAAGGTAATTGTCAATTAAAAGTATTAAAATAGATTTTAAAGTAAATATGTAAGGGTTTTCTCGTGATATATTTGAAAATTGAAGGATTTTAGCAACGAAAATAAAAAAAAATAACATGTTTTAGCTGAGAAGAAAATTGCCCCTGATTTTTTTAGAAAAAAATGGTAATATAATTTAATTGAAAGGGTAACTGATTATAATAATTAAATAAACAATTAAATAAGATAAATATTGTCTCAAAAAATAGGTACAAAAAAACAGGTACCAAAACTTTCAATGTTTCGTTTTAATAATATAGTATAGATAAAGAGATATATTCCTAATATTAGTATTTTATGTTACTAAATGGAATAGCCCGTGATATTTTTGAGGTTTTAGTTAAGAGAAATATTAGTTAGAAAATATAAAAAAGAATATACGTTTTGGAAAAAAAAGCTAATCGGTTAGTCATTAATAATTATAATATTATTATTTTATTTTATTAAATAGAGTTATTCGTGATATTTTTAGAAAATTAGAGGTTTTATTTAGGGAAAATAGAAAAGTAAATATTTTAGTTATAAAATATAAAAAAGAATATACACTTTGGCTAAAAATGGTAATGAGTTATTTATTAGCAATTATAACCTTATTATGTTATTTTATTAAATGAAACTACCTATGATATTTTTGGAAAATGGGATGTTTTAGTTACGAAAAATAGAAAAGATATTCTATATACTAATTTTAATATTTTATCTAACGGTTCTCAATGATTTGATCAAAAATATGTGACCAGACGTCTTTAATATAATAGTATAGATATTATAAGTTAATAAGAGTTTATGAGTTGTTTTTGCCACCTCAACTTATAACTTATGTTGATAGGTTGAATGTTAATAATGGAGTACATTTTTCTGAACTTAACTTATTACTTGATTTCTTTGTTTTTTAATACTTTATATTTTTACCTTTATGTTTTTAAATATTTTTTTAATTTAAAATGCAAGTGTTAAGATCATTGTATTTAATAAATTATTTTTTCAAATTTAATTTAGCAAACTCTTAACTAACTTATAAGTAAATTTATTCAAACATCCGTATAATTTATAAGAATTCATCAACTTATCACTTATATAACACTTACTTTTAAGTTATAAATCAATTTTTTTATAATACCCCACATCATTACAACACTAATCACCAATAAACACCAATATATTGATATAATTACAATGCACTACTACATGGTTTATGCATGATAATGACATTATTAGCGGTATAATTCTTTTTTTTATTTTGCCTAAAATTAAACAAATATATATATATATATATATATATATCAATACTATTATATAATAGACGAAACATTAAAAGTTTGGTTGGTCGGTATGGTACGTTGTGATTTTACTAAATTGTCCTTGAACTTTACTTCGTGTTTTACTTAATTAACCTTACTTATTTATAGAAATATATTATTAAATAATAATATTACCTATTTATAACCAATTACCTTTTTCACCTAAAATACATTATTTTTTCTATTTTTATAACAAATTCCCCTACTTTTTCAAATATATCACGGGCAATTACCTTTTTTTTTAACTAAAACGTGTTAGTTTTTCTATTTTTCCTTACTAAAACTCCTCCCTTTCCAAAAATATCACGGACAGCCTTTAGTTATTTATTTTTAAACAAATTTTAATATTATAATTATTTTTTAAAAGTTTACATATTTCAACATGCTTACTTATTTTTCTTAACAAATGCAATTACTAAAAATATTTTAAAATATAAATAATCAAATACCTATTTATAAACAATTACCTTTTCAGCTAAAACACATTATAGATTTTTTTCTAACACAATCCCTCCTTTTCTAAATATATCACGGGAAATTACCTTTTCAACTTACTTTTTCTATTTTTCTCACTAAAATCAATTCTTTTTCTAAAAATATTACGGGCAAACCCTTTACGTATTTATTTTAAAATGTATTTAAATATTTTTAGTTATTAAATTTTAAAATCTAATTTTCCAAAAATATCATGTACATTTTCCTTTTTTAAACTAAATATATATGTTAAAGTTTTTATTTTTTCTTACTGAAATCCTTTCTTTTCCAAAAATATAACGGGCAAACTATTACTTATTTATTTTAAAATCTATTTTAATATTTTTAATTAATTAAAAGAGTTTAGCTATTTTAACATGCCTACTTATTTTTTTAACAAATACAATTAAAAAAATAAAATAACAATTAACAATCCGTGCATCGCACAGGTTTTAAGCTAGTATTATTAAAGCCGAAACATTGAAAATTTTGATTTTCGATTTTCGGTCATGATTGCCTTTTATAATTAAAACACTTTTCTAATAAAATTTACTACTTTTCCAAAAATATCACGACAATTACCTTTAAACTAAAACATATTACCTTTTATATTTGTTCTCACTAAAATCTCTATTTTTCAAAAATATCATGTGCAACCTTATTTATTTATTTTAAAACCTACTTTAATGCTTTTAATTATGTAAAAAAACTTATCTATTTCGACATGCCAACATATTTTTTTTAACAAATAGAATTGTTGTGAAATAAAAACTATATCTTTGAATTCAATGCTAGGATTAGAGAGTTTCGAGCTTTAATGGTGGCTGCTCTTGTTGTCGGGGACTAACTCGGTCCTAACAAGATGCCTATGTATCTCTAGTGTTTAGAGAATTAAGCCAATAAAAACGTAGTTCTTGGTGTTGCCCTCGGGGCTATGGCGGCAGGGGCACACCAAGGACGTAGTGACTTGTATTATTCGAGGATGAAGTCTAAAACGTAGTTCTGAGATGAGGGATCAGACCCTTTATATAGGCGTTTAGAATCCTAGTGGATACGTATTGATTTCCTTAAAGGATAAATCGTATCCTTGATGGTGGATAAGTATTATCACTTCCTTGAATGATAAACCTTATCCTTGACGGTGGATAAGTATCATCACTTCCTTGACGGATAAGTATTATCCTTGACGGTGGATAAGTATTAATTCTAGATCCTTTCTTGTAGGAGTTGTTTCCATATCATAACGGACTTGTAGTGAAACAAGTCCACTTGTATTAGAACAAGCTTGTATTGGACGTCTTCTAATACAGGTTGTACTTCTAGCCCAAATATTAATTACGAAATTAATATTTAATTAGAGTTTCAGGCCGTATTAATGGGTCTTATTTATGGACCATCTAGGTTTAATTAATGCAATATTAATTTTGTCTTTAGGGTTATTTTTAACCCATATCATTTGCCCCCCAACTTCTATGATAATGCACTAGGATTTCATAGAAGTTATACCGGTCTTTTTCGAGACTTCGGGTCTTTTTATCCCTTACATGGGACTTACTACCCTTTTTTGGGGATTTTAATATACACTAGTGTTTCACGAGTATCGTCTTGGTGTAAAGTGTGGAGCGACCTACACATTTATGACGATTTTGCCTTATTCGAGGCTAGCTTGACATTTGCATAAGCCTTTTATGTCTTATACCGTCTTGTTTTGGCTTCAAGCCTTTCATTGAGCATATCGAATGATGGGGTTTGGACTGACTGTCTTAGGTTTTTGGGGTTTCAACCCTTCACCCTTACGAGTTCTTACTGATACCTGCACTCGTAGTGATTCATTCTCAAGTCTATCATATCAAACTTCTCCTGATCTTGAAATTTTCGCTAATTAACAATATGCATCTTTGGCTTTCTTTTGTATGTTTATTAGCAACATTCACCCTTCGGGAACTCTATTTGTGCAGTTGACATGCATATTTTGTATGCTTTACTTTACATTCATTTGTAGTTTGTCTTGGCAAAGCTTTGAGGATGTTTCTACCAATCAAAATGGGTTCAACCCTTCATCTGCTTTCTAGGAAGCTCATGATTTCATCGAACCTTATTTCTACTTGTCCTACTAGCGGATCCTTTTAGGATGCACTAAACATAATAAACTTTTAAGTTTAAGGCATGCCATGTCCTTGGCACCTCATGCCCTTCGAGGGTTTCTAGCTTATACGAGCCTCGTCCAAACACATTATTGACTTTGTAGGGCCCTTCCTAATTAGGGGCTAATTTTCCTTTCTGTCCAACCCCGGATGCTTCAATCTTTCTGAGAACCAAGTCTCCTTGATGAAAGAACCTTTCTTTAACTCTCAGGTTGTAGTAGAAAGATGCTCGCTTCTGATGTTCCACGATCTTGGCATTTGCCTCATCTTTGACTTCATCAATTAGATCAAGAGCCAACCTCATACCTTCTTCGTTCGATTCAGGCTCAAAGGCCCCTACTCTTGGGGAGGTATGAGTAATCTCCACTGGAACCACGGCTTCTGCCCCATAGGCTAACATGAATGGAGTTGCTTCAATAGTAACCTTGCAAGTAGTACGATATGCCCAAAGTATAGGGAGCAACTCGTCCACCCAAGTGTTCCTTGAGCGTTCAACTTTCTTCTTGAGTCCATCTAGGATGATTCAGTTGGCCACCTCAGCTTATCCGTTTGCTTGAGGATGAACAACTGATGTGAATCGCAACTCAATGTTGTTCTCATCACAATACTTCTTGAAATCTTCATTATCAATCTACTTCCCATTGTCCGTGACCAGGATTCGTGGGATTCCATATCGACACATTACACTTTCTCATAGAAATTGCAATACTTGTTTGGTGGTTATCTTGCCACTAGAAATGGCCCAAATATGTCCATGCCCCACATGGAAAACAGGATTGGTGAGTTAGCTGATGTTAACATCTCGGGCGGTTTCCTAACCACATGTGCATGCTTTTGACACCGTTTACACTTCTTCACATAATATTTCGCATTAGCAAGCATATTTGTCCGGTAGAAGCCTAGAGGGGTGATTTTATAAGCAAGGGCCCTGCCCCCCCAAGTGCTACCCACAAATTCCCTCATGAACTTCTTTCAAGACTAACTCTGCCTCCTGGGGTCGTAGACACTTCAAGTAAGGAATGACAAAAGACTTCTTGTATAAGATCCCTTCGATCAAGGCGTACCTCAATGCTCTCACTATCAACTTTCGTGCCTCCAAGGCATTATTTGGTAACCAACCTGTTTCAAGATGAGCCTTAATGGGATCTATCCAAAAGCCACCTATGTCAATAGGTGCTATTAGTTTTCCAGTGATGCTCGGGGTCTTCAAGACTTGGAAGTATACACTTCCGGCATAGTTCTCTATCTCAGAAGAAGCAAATTTAGACAAGGCATCGGCCTTCATGTTTTCTTCTCTAGGGATGTGTTCCATATAGGATTCATCAAACTGGGTCATGATGGTTTTCACAAGCTTCAGATATTTGGCCATGGTTTCATCCTTAGCCTCAAATTCTCCATTTACTTGTGAGACTACCAATCTCGAGTCTCCACAGACTTTGAGAGTATCAACTCTCAAGGATCCATCCAAACCTAAGCCGCTATCAGGGCTTCATACTCAGCTTCATTGTTTGTTGTCGGAAAGTCCAACTTTAGTGCATACTCAATGAGAAATCCATCGGGACTTTGTAGCACTAAACCTGCTCCGCTTAATTTTTTTTTTGATGCCCTATCAAAATAGAGCACCCAGTATTCCTTAAATATCATCTCTTCATCTTTTTTATCAACTTCTTTGCCCTCCAAGGGTACTACTTCCTGCTCCCTGACTTCTTGGTTGTCGATGGTACATTCAACCATGAAGTCAGCAAGTGTCTGTGCTTTAATGGCCGTTCGAGGCTTATACTTGATGTCGAACTCTCCCACCTCAATCTCTCATTTGATCAGTCTTCCTCTGAACTTAGGACTATGCAAGATGTTTCTTAATGGTTGGTCAGTCAAGACTTCTATCTTATGCGCCTGAAAGTACGGACGTAATTTTCTTGAGGCCATGATCAAGGCTAAAGCAAACTTTTCTATCAGAGAGTAGTTTACTTCTGCTCCGTGTAGAATTTTGCTCATATAGTAGATGGGTTTCTAAACCTTTGATTTTTCCTTCACCAAAACAGCTCCCAAGGCGGTGTTTGAAACTGCCAAGTATAGATAGAGCGTTTCTCTATGTTTTGGTTTTGCCAACAATGGTGCTTCAGTCATGTACTTTTTTCAAGGCCTCAAAGGCTTCTTGGCTTTCTGCTGTTCACTCAAAAATTTTCATGTTCTTCAATGCTTTGAAGAAGGATAGACACTTTTCCCCTGCTGCCACTCTCCTAGTGAGTTTCTGAACATCTTTAACAGAGTTTGGTGGTTCCATATCCACAATTGATTTAATTTTGTTGGGGTTGGCTTCAATTCCTCGTTTGGAGACCATCAGACCCAAAAACTTGCCTGACCCTACGCCAAAGGCGTACTTGGCATGATTCAACATCATTTTATGGTGTCTCGGCACTTCAAATGCCTCTCGGAGGTGCTCTATGTGATCGGCCTTATCGAGGCTTTTGACTAACATGTCATCCACGTAAACCTCCATGGTCTTGCCAATGAGATGTTTGAAAATTTTGTTCACTAACCTTTGGTATGTGGCACCTGCATTCTTGAGTCCAAAGGCCATAACTAAGTAGCAGTAACACCAAAATCAGTAATGAATGATACCTTGTGAATATCATCCTTATGCATCTTGATTTGGTTGTATCCGCTGAAGCCATCATTGAAACTTAGCATTTCGTGCCCTGCAGTGGCATCTATTAAAGTGTCGATCTTTGGTAGGGGAAAATAGTCCTTAGGACATGCATCGTTCAAGTCCGTAAAGTCTACGCACATTCTCCACTTTCCATTGGCTTTCTTGACCATTACCAAGTTAACCAATCATTCAGGGAATTGAATCTCTTCAATGAATCATGCTTCCAAGAGCTTATCTACCTCTTGATTTATGGCATCTTGCCTCTCTGGAGCAAAATTTCTCTTCTTTTGTTTCACAGTGTTTCTTTCAGGATTTACGTTCAATTTGTGTGTTATCAACTGGGGATCAATCCCTGGCATGTCGGCCGCTGTCCAAGCAAAAACATCATTATTTTCTTGAAAAAAAGATATGATCTTGCTCTTCAATGGTTCAGGTAACAATGCTTCAATGTAAGTGACTTTTTCTGGTTCACCAGGAACTAAGGGAATTAGAATTAAATCCTCAACCGGTTTCCCTCTTCTATCCTCATTATCTCTATTATCCATGTTCTCAATGGGGAGAACCTGCCCCCCCCCCGATTCCATCAGGTCTTAGTGCGGCTACATAGCAACTTCTAGTCATTTTATGATCTCCTCGCTTTTCACCAACCCCGTTCCTTGTAGGAAACTTTATTTTCAAGTGGTATGTTGAGGCAACAGCCTTAAAAGCATGAAGGCCAGTCCTTCCAAGGATTACATTATAAGTAGAGGTTGCCTTTATAACTAGGAAGTTCAGCATTTGAGTCGTTGTCTTCGAGCCCTATAGTCACGGGGAGCTGGATTGTGCCTTCTACCTTTGCTTCGACTCCATTGAATCCTTAGATATGCATGTTTGAGGGTGTCAACTGTGAGTCAGTATATATCATCTTGATGAAAGCATCGTGGAATAAGATATCCACAGAAGCTCCATTATCAACCAGAACTCTCTTGGTTTCAGAATTGCCTATCACAGGTGTGATGACCAATGGGTCATCATGAGGAAAGTTTACCCCTTCTAGGTCAGAATCATCGAAGCTAATGGCAACTTCTATTTTGGCACGCTTCGGTGCTTCTCCAACAACAGTCATTACCTCTCTAGCATAAGCTTTTCGTGAATCCCTGGAAGAGCCAACCGCAGTCGGTCCTCCAAATATCATGTTGATAACTGGACTTCGGGGTCTAGGATTACAATCTTGATTTCCTTTCTATCATAGTCTTTCTTCTCATAGTTTCCTGTTTGGTTTCCTCAATTCCCATCCTTGGTGAACTTATCTAGTTTTCCCCTTCGGATCAAGAATTCAATTTCGTCCTTCAGCTATCTACAATCGTCGGTGTCATGACCAACTTCTTTGTGGAACTGACAGAATTGGTTCTTGTTTCTTTTCTTCATATCAGTCCTCAGTGGCTTCGGCCATCGGAGATCAGCATCTTTTTCAATGTCCCTTAGGATTTGACTTCTAAGAGCATTCAATCTTGTATACTCCATGAATCTTTGTCCGGGATTACCCTTCTTTGGTGCAGGATCAGAATCCTCTGTTGTTCTGGGGTACTTGTCCCTTGCATCATACTCTTGAGTCTCCTTCCTCTTCTTTCCGTTTCCATTACCCCCAATATTTGGTTCATATTTCCTCATGCTCTCCTCATCTTTAATGTACTTTTTAGCCCTGTCTTTTAGCTTCAACATGCTTTCAGGGGGTGCTTTGCCAAAGACCTTTTAAAGTGGTCGTTAGTGGTTCCTTGTTGCAGGGCTATCATGGCCACTTTGTCTTCCAGTTCCGGGACTTTAAGAGCCTCCCCGGTAAATCGATTTATGTAGTCCCTCAAGGATTCATTCTTGCCTTGTTATATTCCCATGAGAGATGTTGAACTCATCTCATGCACTCTCCCACTAAAAAACTGGTTGATGAACGCCTTGCTCAACTCCTTAAAAGACCCAATAGAGTTAGGAGGGAGACGACTGTACCAACGTTGAGCCATGCCCGCAAGGGTTTGTGGAAACGCTCTGCACTTGACTGCATCATTGGTAGGTTGCAACAATAGTGCGTTAGAGAAGGTTCTCACATGATTAGCAGGGTCTCCTGTTCCATCGTAGGCCTTAATGGTTGACATCTTGAAATTTCTGGATATATGAATTTTCATGATATCCTGAGTAAAAGGGGGTGTAGGATCATCTGGATCTCCTAACGGCAACAACTCAGTGGGATCACCCTTTGGGGCTTCAGCCCTCCTTGGCGTTCTCGGTGTAGGATCTAAGTTAATTAAAGGAACCCGCTCGGTTGATTTGCCTTTGGCTCTAACTGCCTCTTCCTCTGTTAATACCTTATTAAGCCTTGCAGCCTCAGCTTCATATGCTGCAATCTTGTCTTTAGTAGTTTGGGGTTCCCGATTCGTTTAGGAAGAACGTCTTCTCCTTGGGGCAATGTCCCTTTCATCATCAGATGATTAATCTTCATCTTTGGTATAGGGACCAGAAAAGTCTCGAATCAGAGGGACTGTTTGAGTCTGAGTTTGTTGATTAATGGGCTCCAGGCCTCGAACATAAGGAGGCATATATGATTCGTGATACAGTGGATTGTGACCATTACTCCCAATGGGGGGTCGTGGAGGCATTCCATAAGGTGTCATACCCAAAGTTTGATTCGTGTATTGGGGAAGATCAGTAGTATGAAGTTGAAGGCCTCGGGGCACATTCAAAATCACTTGAGAGGATGTGATTGGTTGATGATGAGTCATCTCTTGAGTTTGGGGGTTGGCTCCATGAACCACCGTCTGCATGGGATTCGTCCCTTCAACTGAGATTGGGATCTATGGTCCTTGGGTAGTGGTGATGGGGATACTCGCCCCTTGAATGCCAGTAGTTGGCGGTGGTTGGCTTCCATGAATCTCTGTTTCAGAGGTAAGGGGAAGTCCTTCAGAAGTATGAGTTTCTCGAGTCGTTCTTTGTGTGTTTGTCATGGTTGATGTTGTCTTCCCATAGACGGCGCCAAATGTTGTGGAATAAAAACTATATCTTTGAATTCAATGCTAGGATTAGAGAGTTTCGAGCTTTAATGGTGGCTGCTCTTGTTGTCGGGGACTAACTCGGTCCTAACAAGATGCCTACGTATCTCTAGTGTTTAGAGAATCAAGCCAATAAAAACGTAGTTCTTGGTGTTGCCCTCGGGGCTATGGCGGTAGGGGCACACCAAGGACGTAGTGACTTGTACGTCCTTATTCGAGGATGAAGTCTAAAACGTAGTTCTGAGATGAGGGGTCAGACCATTTATATAGGCGTTTAGAATCCTAGTGGATAAGTATTGATTTCCTTGAAGGATAAATCTTATCCTTGATGGTGGATAAGTATTATCACTTTCTTGAATAATAAACCTTATCCTTGACGGTGGATAAGTATCATCACTTTCTTGACGGATAAGTCTTATCCTTGACGGTGGATAAGGATTAATTCTAGATCCTTCCTTGTAGAAGTTGTTTCCATATCATAACGGACTTTTAGTGAAACAAGTCCACTTGTATTAGAACAAGTTTGTATTGGACGTCTCCTAATACAGGTTGTACTTCTAGCCCAAATATTAATTACGAAATTAATATTTAATTAGAGTTTTGGGCCGTATTAATGGGCCTTCTTTATGTACCATCTAGGTTTAATTAATGCAATATTAATTATGTCTTTAGGGTTATTTTTAACCCCTATCAAGAATTAATATAATTAAAATACTTTTATAAAATATTAGGGGCGGTTACTTTTTTTAATTGAAACATGTTAGCTTTTCTGTTTGTACAATTAATATAATTAAAACACTTCTAAAAATATCACAAAAGCTAATTTTTTAATTTAAATATGTTTTCTTTTCAATTTATCCTTATTATTAATATTATTTTAATGAATAATAAAATAATATTAATAATGCCTCATTTATCTTCCTCATCCCCATTTGTTTTCTTTACTTATTTTTTCTATGTTCCAATTAATATTTAAGTTTCTCATTTTATAATTTATCATATTGATTTTTATAATTTTTTTAATATTTTATGTTCCTATTAATTTTTTTTAGTTTATCAATTTTTAATCTGCTTTGATAGCCCGTGCAGCACGACAAGTATTTTCTAGGAATCAAACAAAACACAATTTTTTGAAAATTGTTTTCCTAACTTTTAGAAATCTGAGTAGCTTCAGGAAATTAAACAAACTCATGAAAATAAGAAATTCTGAAAAACATTTTTCCTGGATTTGTTTGTTATCTTTGTTTTTCAAAGGAATTAATTCTTTCCGAAAAAAGTTATGAATTTGTGACAAATTCCTTCTTTAGAAGAGGTGCACTTTTCCTCAAATATTCATAATTATTTCCCGATAATCAAATGACAAATCCATTCTTCTGAACCTTTTTTTTTGTTGCTGAAATTAAGTTATTTTTTCATTTTAAAAAAGCCTTAATTGATGAATTTGAGACAAAGTGGTCAAACTACTCGATTTTAACTTGCACAAAAACAAACATCCTCCTCTGGATTCTGTTGGTTACTTGGCTTGATGGTGCATTTTCAGATTCTTCACGTTTTGATGGATGTTTTAATTCAAATTAAAAATAGCGACTATTTTCCATTTGATTTTCCGTTCACTAATTTTTGGGCTCTGAGAAAGGATATGAACGAACATGATGAATGACGTACTCGGTGATGATTCAATCAAGGAAGTCAAAGAGAAAGCAGATACGTCTTTTTGCATCCAATAATATTCAGAAAGAAAGAAAATAAAATATAAAAGTTGGCTGGAAGAAAAGTAGGAAGCATGGCATATTTGAACAAGAATGCATGTTGCGACTGCAGTACATGATGAACCTGGTAATTTCTAGTTATTTTGTCTGCTTATTACGACATTTTTTGTATGTTTTCTTTAGCCAAAAAAAATAATCTGATTTTTTTTAAAAAAAAGGACAAATGTTACAAAAAAATCTGATCTTTTTTTATTTTTCAGCGCGCACACCAAAATATACAATTAATTACAATTAGTGAATTAAATACAAACTAGCCTAAAAACCCGTGCGAAGCACGGGCCTGCTTATTTACTGAAATAATTTTTCGCACGAAAATGTATATATATCGAAACAATTTTGTAATTAAAATTAATTTTGAATTTATCTTATATTTGTATAAAATTTTTTTAATTTTTTTTAATATTTAATAAGATTTCACAAAATTTGGAAAAAAAATCTATAAAATAAAGATCAAATTATTATTTTCATTTGACAAAATATTAATTTAGTTTTAAATGTCGTGAAATCCATTTTATCAAATTCAACAATTAAATATAATCTAAATGATTATTTTAGTATAGTTGTTCATATATGATATGGATGTATCTAAACTAATGTGTTTTTAACGAAGTGACAATATACTTGTAAATAAAATATAAAGTTGGTCAGGTACGTAAGACTACACACCGTGATCACATCTTAAAATCTTTTAGTCTAAAGTCCGTATATAACATTAGTGTATGTAAATTAATATGATAACGTAACTGTGCCAAACCCAAGGCTTTGGGACTTGTTCATAGTGAGTATTATTGATATTAAGAACAAATAGAAACAATGTAAAATTTGAAACACGGTCGAACTATTGTTCTTGTTGCAATTATAATCAGGTTTACCGGAGTTTTCTATGTTGGAGAAAGTATAATTTGTAAATAGGTATTTTGCCTTAGTAGTTGTTGTTTGTTTTTCAGCGATCAATTGATTTGGTTTTTTTTATTTTTTTGCAGTCTAGAATATAAATCGTTAAATGCACACAATGTTGTTGTAATATAATCGAACACATGTGAATGAGATAGAGGATTTTAAAAAGAAGCTGAAGGTTGGTGCATCTTTGCACACTCTCACAAGACAAATACTTTGGGAGATGAGCACCTATTGCAATATGGAGTATTCATATCACGTGTTTATTTTTTTAACTTGGGAACTGATTTCGCACTTCTCTCTTGTGTCCATCACTGTATTAAATTATATGAACACACTTAGTACTTTAATAATATGTTTGGAATGTCGTTTTACAGTTACAAATTTTAATCCAATTTTTTTTTATAAATGATCATCGTGTACTAATAATAATGTATTTTAACTTGACTATATATATGTATTTTATGTAATTAATTAAGCGTTAATAATATCGAATTCAAAATTCAAATCTCATTTCGATTAATTTAATATATATACATATATATTGGCGACCGGAACGCCCTTAAATTCATATATATATATATATATATATATATATATATATATTGAAATCGTAGATCCAACCATATATTTGAAAAAAGATTACATAATTGTTTTTGAGTATATTAACTTATGTACAAATTGGCATGGTTAATGATGCAATTTATAATTTATAGGATATAAAATTTGAGTCTTTGTCTACTTGATACAAATAAATATTATTTACAATATAAAAGTAATTCTATTATTTTTGGGTCAATTTTAGAACAAGTTGTTTTCGTGCTTATTTATTTATGTTTTTTTTATATGTTATTATTTAAGAGATAATTGAAATAGAGTCCAAAATTTAAATCTCATATATATTAATTTGATTAAATATTTTTCGATCCAAACTCCTTTAAATTCACATTGTGTTTTTTTTTTTAAATCGTAGATGCAATCATACAAACGAAACAGTAGTTACGTAAAAATTGTTAAATGTATTAATTAAGTTACTTACAAATTACAAATTAGTGCATAGATGATGCAAATTGTAATTTATATATAAAAAATATGAACCACTATCTATGTATAGTTGCATGGTTACATTTGCAAAAAACAAAATATGTTATAGATGAAAACATTCGTCTACTATTTTTAAAAACATTTAAAAGAAATTAAAACATTCGGCTATATATGTATTATTTCGACCGAAACGTTCTTAAATTCAAATTATTTTTCTTAAAAAAATTGTAAGTTCAATCATATAGATGAAAAGATGACGTAATAATTATCGAGTATATTAATTTATGAAAAAATTTATATGATAGACGACGCAATTTGTAATCTAATACGATATAAAGTTCAAACCGTTATATATTTAATGCAAATAAATAAAATTTATAATATTAAAATAATCTTATTTTCTACGGGTGAAATTTATAATATTTTGTGTAATTTGTTATTTTTGTACGATCTTTTCTTTTAGTACCGTTAGATTTACAAAAAAAATATGAAAAATATTTATGTAAATCATTTGTGTAGATAGATTCCCTATCTTGCGAAGTAAATTACAAAATTGTCGGTATATAACATAGGCGATGCAGTCTTAACATTGTCAGATATAAACGTAGGGCTGAGACTTATTACAAAATCTATTAATATTATTTAAAAGTCATCCATGCGGCGTCTCACTCAATTTTTTTACTTTTAAAATTTTATAAAAATTTTATACTCTAATCTTATATGTTATCTATAATCTTATTATTATGTAGAAATTATACGTTATCTATAATCTTATACTCTTTTAAAATTTTATTTTTTATATCAATCATTTAAAATAAAAGAAAGAGAATCGTAGAGTATGCTCAATCCATTAAAATATTTTTGGTAATTATATACAATGCAATATTTTATAAATAATATAAACCAACATTTTATTTATTTAAAAATAAAAAATTATAAAAAAGAAGATGAGAGAAGAAGAGAAATTAACATTAATAAGATTTTAAAGCAAACTTAAAACAAAATGTACTATGCCACTTATGCATGAGCTTGATTAGAGAAGATTAATGGTTCAATTTACTACACTAACATAATCTTATCTACTATTTGCATAAATATAAAAGAGTTGACGTTTTTGTAATTTTTTAGCATGTAGGGGCAAAATCATAAATTCAAGGTATTAAAATGACATATATCAATAATTTAAATTGATAAAAGAGAATTGTAGATTATGTTCAATTGCTAAAAATATTTATTATAACTATGTATTGTGCAATATTCTAAAAATAATATAAATCAATGTTTATTAACTCAAAAAATAAAAAAATTGGAAGAAGAGGTGGTTTATCTAATAAGAGTTTGAATATAAACTCAAAACAAAGTGTAGCACAGTTGGTTATGACATGAGTTTGACATGGATATGTTAAGGGTTCGATTCCCATCATTAACATAATTTCACAATTTTTACATTTTTATTAAAGAATGGTATTTTTGTAATTTTAGAAAATATAAGGGTAAAATTGTAACTTCACAGCCATTAAAATGACAAACTTTGCCCTTTGTTGGCTTTTAATATATAGAGAAAGATGATAAAAGGGAACTGATCTAGAAGCGAAGCCTATCGCCACGCCGACCATCAAATACTGATCCTTGACTAGTTTGCGAACTTTCAAATAATAACACCTTTGTGTCATAAATAAGCTCTCGTCTCGTGTGTGTTTTAATGTGGCCTTATTTGTGGCTTTATGAGTTTATGGGTTCACGTCTCTTTCAATAAATATTTACTAACGAAATATGTTGTGATGGATAAAATAATCGAAATAATTAATAGTTTCTTATACCAAAGAAAATCGTGTACCCTTTCGAAAGATACCTGTGGACCAGAACAACTGCTGGTCAGTCTCCAACAGTTAATAAAATTTAAATATGTAGTCGACTAAATGAAACAGATTACTCAACGTCACTACGACCATTCTAGAACTTTATGTTCACTAAAATGTCATGCATGCATAACTGCCCATTTCTCCTTTCTATTAAATCTGTTTCGATAAACTTAAAATTATTGTTTATAACTTAAAGTTGTTTAAAGTAATAAGTAAAAGATGAAAATATATTTGTTCGAATAATTTTATATTACAGGTTACTTATGTGTTATTAGAAATGTAAAAATGAAAATAAATTTGCTAAATAGTACATTTGACTGATAATATTAACTTTTACTAAATAAAATCACGAAAACCAAATAAGTTGTTAAAAAAAAAACCTCACACCAACTTCTGGTTTTAAACTACTCCCTCTGTCCCCCTAGGTTGTTTACATTGGGGGGACGGCACGGAGCTTAAGAAAAAGTGTAAATTAATAAGGAAAAGTAAGAAAAATGAGTAAAGTGGTGGGACCAATCAATATTTAATGTATAAAGTGGGTATAAAGTAGGTATAGTGGAGGAAAATAGTTGATGTGATTGGATTTTATATTATAAAATGTTACTATTTTTGGTATGTAAAGAAATGAGAGGGACGTACCAAAAAGGAAACTGTAAAGAACCTAGGGGGACAGAGGGAGTATTTTTTAACTTTAAGTCATTTTCTGACTTATTAAACAAACAAAATTTTTTAATCTTAAAGCAAAAAATCACTTTAAACTCTCGCTTTAAGAGGGAGCCAAACAACCTCGTAATTAGAAGTTAGAACGGCTTCCTCTTTATTTTACTTTGCACCAAATATTAAACATATGTTAATTATTTAAAATCTAGATTTTCAAAAAAAATAATATTTTATTTAAAATCCATATCCATCCTTTACACAGTTCTTTGTCTTTAATTAGTTCCTTAAACGTAGAGGTAATCACGGTTCGGGTTAAAACACATAATTCACAAAAATCGATCCGATTTTGAACCGATTCAAACTGAAATCAAAGTGTGATTTGCGGTTTTGGTTCAACTACTTCAAAAATCCCCGGGTCTTGGGTTGGTTTCGGGTTGACAAGAACTCAACCTGCTCCTAATCTGAACCGTATATATATATATATATATATATATATATATATATATATATATATATATATATGTGTGTGTGTGTGTGTGTGTGTGTGTGTGTTAATTTTATAATTATGATTATATAATATAAATTAATTTTATCTTATATTCACAAATTAAATTTCTTCTAAATCTTATCAAATATTTAGTTATCAACTTATCACACATATCAATCGATTTTGTATTACTCTCCTTTAAAAGTAATGTTGAAGATTTTTATATTACTTTCGTATCCGATTTTTCTTTATTACAACTAAATTGAACGTTAGTCATTTGCGGTTAATACTTTATTTTGTAAGAAATTTTTTTTTATCATCTATGCACATTTAAAGAAGGAAAATTTAAATATGAGAAGTATTTTTATTTCCTGATTTTACTATTTTTATTTCTTGATTTTACTAATCAAGCTATATGGGAAAATTAAAATCGGAAAAGTATTATTTTATTTCTTAGTTTTATTAATCAAATTATGTCGAGAACCGCCAAAATCCGCTAATCTGAACCGAGTGATTTGAGTTTGTTGGTTTACGGGTAACGGTTTAGTTTGAATTTTTTAAGGACCAATGTTTTGCTATTTTGGTTCTGGTTTGATATCTAAGATATCTAATCCGAACCAAATCAGACCGCGATCACCCCTACTTAAATGTATTTTTTCTTGCCAAAAATTGTATTGTTAATTGTTTTTTAATTTATAGGAGCATCTCTAATAGTACTGGATAAAATGATTAGCTAAAATAAAATAAAATACTAATTATTTAAAATTTGACGAACCTGTAAGGTATTGTGCTCCAGTGGAGTTGGTTATAATAATTGGTTATATTTTAAAAATAGTATGTTATTGTTATTTTATGTCATTAAAAATATAATATGTTATTTTGATAAGGTAATAGATGATGTGAAATATTGGTACAAGTCGTAGAAATTCAGCAAATATAGCCAACATAAGGGGGTTTGCTAAATTTTTTGCTAAGGAAAATTAATGAACCATTAGAGTGCATCTTTTTTTGCATAATCTTTATAATTCATATTTATGGCATGTCAAATTGAATTTTAATTAAGGGGTTGCTCCCATTGGAGATGCTCCGAGAGCATCTTCAACGGTGTTAGCTAAATTGTTTGGTTAAAATTCAAAAAGTAATAATCGGCTAAAATATGCTGAACCTGTAATGTGTTTTTCTCCAATAGGTATTGGCTATAATGGTTGGTTATATTTTAAATTCAAAAAACTATTTTTTTTAATTTTTTAAAATATTTGTTGCCAAGTTATTATTTCAATTTGTTATATATACATAATATAATTAAGAACTAAATAAATATGAACACTAAACCAACTTAAAGTTAAAGTAATTGTCACTTTTGAATTTTGATCAATACTCAATTCCAATAGACAATACCACACAAATGATTCTTGATATTATGTGATATTATGCAGGCTGAAGAAGAAGAACACGAAGGAAGAATGAGAATGACTGTTACTTACCTTGATCAACGATAAATAGCACATTTTGTCTCAAATCATGGTGGTTCTACAATTAATCATCGTATAATTGACCGAAATAGAGAAGAATGTAATACTAGACTATATCATGATTATTTTTCCGACGTGGTGAAATTTTAACATATTGTGTATAATTTTAATTTTGTAAAATCAATTTAAATTTTAGCTAAGAGGTATATCCCGTTGAAAATGCTCTAAGTGAAGCTTAACCATGAGTCCATGATGATAACCGAATACAAAAATTTTCAAGCTTTTACACAAATAATATTCCAAAAATAAAAGGCAAAAAGAAAAACTCCAAAATTTCATCATGAGACTAATTCACTAAAACACGAGAATTAATCAATATCAATATCTTTATCTTTATATATATAAAGAAAAATCCCAGGAGCTCTCGGATCGTCCGAAAACTATTTATCTATTTTTCTAGAGCTTCTGGATTTTAATTCAATAAAATTAAATTTCCTTATTAAAATTCGAATTTTTAGGATAAAAAATAGCAATTGCCTTTTAAATTTTTACTAATGGAGGAAACTAAATATACAATTTTTATATTCTTTCCTTTAAAATCTTTAATAATGAAGGAAAGTAAATATACTATTTTAATATTCAACATCTTTAACTTTTTATCTTATCAATTTTTATCTTCTTTCTCCTTTTATTTATCTTGTTCTTTATATATATATAAAGATAAGTAAACTCCCAGGAGCTCTCAGATCGTCCAAAAAATATTTATTTATTTTTCTACAGCCATTAATTTTTTTATGACAGACGTGATAACTTTATAATTTTATATATTTGTTTCTGAATTAATCATGTTTAGAGAATTCAATTTCTTTATTTAGATTCGAATTCATACTAAAAACAATAAATATATAAAAGTCAATCATGTTTAGAATTCAATTAAACAATTTTTTTTTCTTTTTCTATAGAACTCCTATATTTCTATTCAAGAAAATTAAATTTCCTTATTTAAATCTTATTTAGAATTTATTCTTTATTATATTTTTATATCTTAAATTGTCTATAAAAATCATGACTGATTTGTTTTTCTACAGTTACCATTTTGTGGATTTATTTGAGGATCTTTTAATAACGAGTACATTCGTGTACATTAATAACACTACATACTCATGATAAGATGATAAGAAGATAAACATCTAGATCTATGGTAATAGCTACATGTAAACATGTGACGATTAACATTACATACATATAGTTATACTTGATTTCTTTAGCTAATAATAATTTATTGAATGTCATCTTTGTATATAGTTTTTGATATTTTTTTGTGAATTTAATAATTAATTAGAGTTATATTCAATACTATTATCTCATTTTTATGAGAGACGTGATAACTTTCAAAATTTTATATATTTGTTTTTTAATTAATCATGTTTAGAAAATTCAATTTCTTTATTTACATTCAAATTCATACTAAATATAATAAATATATAAAAGTCAATCATCTTTAGAATTCAATTAAACAAATGTTAATTTTTTTCTTAACTAAAATAAAATTGAATTCCCTTATTTACATTCAAATTCATAGGGAAGACAATGATTAGATAAAAATCAATTATGTTTTCATGATTAACCTTTTATATCATAACGATGCACATGTACGTATCCAAAACAATTATTATAACGTCTAGGGATATTTAAAAAATTTGTAATTTTTGTGATAATACGAACAGTTGAAGTTTGAAGCGGTGATTAATACTTAAATTTTTATTATTGCTTATTTTTAGTATTTTCAATTTCTATGTAGTGCAACTAGCGTTGGCTCAAGAAAACATGACACAAAATTGGCATATAAAGTATGTGGATATTTAAGAAATTTGTAATTTATGTGATAATACAAATGATTGAAGTTTGTCGCGGTGGTTAATACTTAAATTTTTATCATTGCTTATTTTTAATATTTTTAATTTTTATGTATTTTGTGCAATGGTCGTCGGCTCAAGAAAATATGACATCGCATATAAAGTATAGAGATGTTTAAGAAATGATCATGGGCTCAAGAAAATATGACACAAAATCGGCATCTAAAGTACAACAATATTTAAGACATTTGTAATTTTTGTGATAATACTAATGGTTGAAGTTTGAAACAGTAGTTAATACTTAAATTTTTATTATTTAATATTTTTAGTAATTTTTATTTATATGTATTCAGTGCAACGCGCAACGGCTGAAGTAAATATAAAGTTGAGGGATATTTACGAAAATTTTAATTTGTGATCATCGAATGGTTGAAGTTTGAAGCGGTAGTTAATATTTAATTTTTTTTTATTATTATATATTTTGAGTATTTTTTATTTATATGTATTTATTGCAACGGGTGTCAGCTCAAGAAAATGACACAAAATCGGCACAAAATATTTGTAAATATTTTATTTTATTGTTATGTAAGTTTACTATTTAAAATATAGTGTTCACTATTTATAGAATATTTTATATATACTTTTCTCGAAATTTTTCTTAAATAGTAATATTTAAAATTTTACAAAAAATATTATAGGGCCGTCGCGAAGCGGGACTTATTCGACTAGTACTTATATACAGGAGAAGACGAGGGCGGTGAGGTGATGGCTCTCAAATCGCTTCGTTCTATTTTTCTAATTTTCTCAATTTTTCACAATTTTTAATATTAATAATTATAACTTCCTTTATTATTTTCGATTTTGTAGGAAGGATATTGAAAAATTACAATTTCCTTTATTCTTTTCGATTTTGTAGAAAGGTAATTAGAAAATTGCAACTTCTCAAATTTGTAAGATCTAATGTCGATTTCTTTATTCCTTTCGAACTTTTAGGATCTAATGCATTATTATTATTTAGAATTTTCTTTTATTATTTTTAAACTAGATATAACTTTCTTTTATTATTTTCAAACTTGATAGAACTTTCTTTTATTATTTTCAAACTTGATATAACTTTATTTTATTATTCTCAAACTTCTCAGATTTGTAAGATCTAATGTCGATTTCTTTATTCCTTTCGAACTTTTAGGATATAATGTATTATTATTTAGAATTTTCTTTTATTATTTTCAAATTAAATAGAACTTTTTTTTATTATTTTCAAACTTGATAGAACTTTCTTTTATTATTCTCAAATTTGTAAGAATGGAGAAATTAGAAAATTACAACTTCCTTATTATTTTCGAATTTGTAGGATCTTATTTTAATAATTGCAATTTTCTCTTTTACTATTTTCAAACTTGATAGAACTTTCTTTTATTACTTTCAAACTTGATAGAACTTTCTTTGAATTAGAAAATTACAACTTCCTTATTATTTTCGAATTTGTAGGATATTATGTTAATAATTGCAATTTTCTCTTTTATTATTTTCAAACCTGATAAAAATTTCTTTTATTATTTTCAAACTTGATAGAACTTTCTTTTATTATTTTCAAATATTTGTACGATTGGAGGAATTAGAAAATTCCAACTTCCTTATTATTTTCAAAATTTTAAGATCTTATGTTAAAAATTCCTTATTATTTTCAAATTTGATAGAATTGTTTTTTATTATTTTCAAACTTGATAGAACTTTCTTTGAATTAGAAAATTACAACTTCCTTATTATTTTCAAATTTGTAGGATCTTATGTTAATAATTGTAATTTTTTCTTTTATTATTTTCAAACTTGATAGAACTTTCTTTTATTATTTTCAAACTTGATAGTTCTTTTATTATTTTCAAATTTGTAAGAGTGGAGGAATTAGAAAATTACAACTTTCTTATTATTTTCAAATTTGTAGGATCTTATGTTAAAACCTTCTTATTATTTTCAAATTTGTAGGATCTTATGTTAATAATTACAATTTCCTTTTATTATTTTCAAAATTTTAAGAATGGAATTGGAAAATTGCAAATTTGTAAGATTTAATGTTAATTTCTTTATCACTTTCGAATTTTTAGGATCTAATGCATTATTATTTACAACTTTCTTTTGTATTTTTAGAATTTGCAATAATTATTCATATACGGACCCTAACTCAAACAGTTTCGTTCCTTCCTCAGCATCTTTTTTAACCACTAAAGAGTATGCTTATAAGAAAAGTTGTATAACTTTTACAAATTAACTTAATATCTAAAAGGTAAGTTACTATTTAATACTTTTTGACTTTTAAACATAATGGATTTCCATGTTATTCACCTTACAGACACCTATAAATTAAAGACCATTCATAACAAAAAATCTACACCGAAATTGTTTTACATAGCTCCAAATCTTTACAATCAATATAACTATGACCTACACCATGTTAGATTCTTTGAACGACAACAGCTATACCTGGATGATAGTACGAGTATGTAGAATGTGAGAATCTGTCAAGTCAATCCAAATACTGAAGAACTGATCAGTCTTGACATGATTTTGATCGATGAAAAGGTTAATAAATCAATATACTTATAACTTATTAGTTTGTCAAATTGTATGATGTTATTAACTTTTCTAAAATATGTTGTATGACAGAAAAATTTGATTCATGCTACAATCCCAAAGATTCTGGTCTCTCGGTTCAAAGATCTTTTAGAGGAAGGCTCCGTGTACATCATCAAAAATCTGAAAGTTGTTTCAAGTACATGGAAATATAGACCACTATCACATGCACGGATTTCAGTTCATATGTCCGAATATGATTTATGCACGTATTAATGACACTAACACACTCTCGGGTATTTTGATGCTATAATATATTAGAGTAATATATAAGTAATACTATTATATAAGTTAAAATTCAAAGTATCATGTTCTAATATTATCTTTTCTAATAATACTATATAAATATTAAAGTAATATTATATGTTTATATTGATTTTTATTAATATATATAAAAAATCATATTAAAGTAATAATTATAGGATAATACTATATAAATATTAAAGTAATATTATATGTTTATAGCAATGATATCGATCCAAAAAAATAAAAAATCAAACTATATGAACAAAAAAAATATGTAAATAATTTATAATATTATCTACTCAAATGAAAATTTTATATAATTTATTTTATTTGATAATTTATATAATTTTGTAGATATTTATTTTACAATTTTTATTATAATATTCTTTTTCTTAACAAATATATTATAATGTCGCTGCGAATCGCGGCTTAGTAACCTAGTAATTATATAAAGGAGAAGACGGGGGTTGTGAATTGGCGGCTCTCATATCGCTTCGATCTATTTTTCTAATTTTCTCAAATTTTTGCATTAATAATATCAAAGATTAGAAAAAATCTCATTTGCCTTGTAAATCTTTAATAATTGATGAAACTAAATATATAATTTTAATATTATTGTCTTTAAAATTGTTACAAATGGAGGAAAGTAAATATACAATTTAAATATCCTACTAAATCTTTGATTAAAAAATATCTCAATTGTCTTTTAAATATTTCCTAATGGAGGAAACTAAATATACAAATTTAATATTATTGCCTTTGAAATCTTTACAAATGGAGGAAAGTAAATATACAACAATTTAAAAATCCTACTAAATTTTTGATTAGAAAATTTCTCAATTGTATTTTAAATCTTTCCTAATAGAGGAAACTAAATATAGAATTATAATATTTTTGCCTTTAAATCTTTACTAATGGAGAAAATTCAATATACAATTTTAATATTTTCCTAAATTATTTATTTATTAATATACTTGCTAAATCAATATTATTATTATTATTTTATAACCTTTATCTTTTATCTTTATATAAACGAAAATCTCGGCGCTCCCAAATCGTCTGTATTTTTTATATATTTTTCTAGAGCACCTCTATTTGAAATAATAAAACATTAATTTTCTTTTTTAACTCATAATTCATAAAAATGGAAACTTATACAAGATAAGTTCTTCAAGAAATATGAATCTAATCATATTTTAAAGTCAATTGACTATATCTATAATCCTATAATTATAAACTTTATTAAATTCTATAATCTATATAAATAAATTATAAAAAATCTAGAATATGTCAACTTTTTTTTACGAATTCAAACGATTATATAAACAAATTCATACATAGAATCCAAAGTTTTTGCTCTCTATTTCATCAAGCTCATATTTGTGTTTACTTTTAGAATAATCATATTATCATATTCGAACTTTTACTCACCTATTCTTGGTTTTGATTTTTTTTTATAAAGATACAGGAACCGATGACAAAGTTCTATTATACTACAAAGAATAGTAATTTGATTACATTAGTTGTATTATCAAAGAAAGAAACTAGATGCATGTATTATGACATTTTGCACGTATCAATTCTAACTAATACAAATCTACTTAGACCCTACTTTAGATTACAAGGTGGAGATTTCACGCCATCTAATTTAGTTTTTATATTGTTTTAATAAAACTTTTGGTATTTATTCTCTCTTTTCATGTTTTTTTTGGAATTTTATCTGATTCTTCAATGTAGTACATCTCATCATTATTGAATGTAGTTTCTGGTCCAAAATTCCTCAAAATAAATTAAAATTTTTATTTCAAGACTATAAATGTAAGCTTTTGTAAATATTGCATTATATGTCAAGAATACAAAAAAAATTTGAAAATCATGTAATTTATTTAGTAGAGTAATATTAACGTGTAATCAGTTAAATTTCTTAACAACGAGAGAACGACTTATTGGGAGGAAATATTTTCAAAGGGAGCGCGGTTCATTAAGAGCATCATATTATATGCTAGAATAAAATATTGATGTTATATTATGGATTTAAAATTTTAGTTGAAATTTAAATTTTCAAAAAAAAATTAAAAGGTAATCAATATTGTTAGATCAGAATTCAATGATCGTCAGAAGCTAGACTCAACTGATCAGGATTGCTGACGTCATCAGTATTGCATGGTCATCAGTATTTGATCAAGCGTCAGTATCTTATTGATCATCAGGATTCCTACTCAGACTATGATCAGGATTGATCATCAGAACTTGAAGCTGATCAGGATTCCTACTTCGAGTTATATTTGGAGTCTAGATAAACATGGAAGTTTATTCTATTTGTTCCTGGTTTGTAGAATGTAGCTATCGATTAAGGATAGGTTTCTATCTTTGTTATTGATTAGGACTTATCTTGTTATTGATAGAGAAGCTGTGTGCACTATATAAAGACAGTCTTGGTTTCGATTTATATGATTCGAATGAGAACATAATCGAATAGAAGCTCTCGAGAACATAGAATTTCTTGAGAGAGTTTTTGTAAACTAGCAGCTCTCAAGAACATCAGAATTTCTTGAGAGAGTTTGTAACAGTTTTATATCAGATTTAATAAAGCTGTTATCTTTCTTTTCATATTTGTGATATATACATTAAGAAGTCGATTATCTTACACTATTGTATTCAACCCCCCTTCTACAATAGATTATTACTGGGCAACAATTGGTATCAGAGCAAACTGATTTAATTCTGAATCAGATACGATCTAAAGATGTCGACAACCAAGTATGAAAGCATGAAGATTCCCATCTTAAAGATATCAGAATATCCTACATGGAGGGTAAAGATGCTGATGTACCTAGAGGCTATGGATCCTGACTACTTGGACAGGATTCGTGATGGACCATATATACCAACAAAGTTCGTAGAACGAACAGATACAGTACCAGAACATTATGTGGTCAAAGCTAAAGCAGAATGGACTCCAGAAGAAAAAGCTCATGTACTCAGGGAACCAAAAATAAAGAATATCTTGCATAATAGCCTTGATGCTGTCATGTCAAACAGAGTGATTGCATGCAAGTCTTCAAAAGAAATCTGGGATACTTTGGAAACTCAGTGCCAGGGATCTGCATCTGTCAAGAAAAACAGAAGGGCTCTATTGATTCAAGAATATGAACAATTCGATGCAAGACCTGAAGAGAGCCTGACTGATCTATATGATAGATTTCTGACACTATTGAACAGCTTATCCTTAGTTGACAAAGTATATGAAACTGAAGATTCAAACACCAAATTTCTTAGAGCTTTACCTGAAGAATGGGATACTCAGACCTCAATCATTAGACACCAGTATGATCTGAACATTGTGTCTCTTGATGAGATCTATGGGATGCTAAGAACTCATGATCTTGAAGTTCAACAGAGGAAGAACAAGAAAAGCAGCAAGGCAAAGTCAATTGCTTTGAATGTAGAAGCAAAATCAAAAGGGAAAGCTATGGAGGTCTCTAGAAGGAAAGCAAGAGTAGCTGAGTCAGATCCTGACGACTCTTCATCAGATACTGATGGCAATTCTGAAGCCAATACTGGTGATGAATCTTCTGATTCAGACATGGAAGAGATGGTTGCTATGATTGTCAGAAACTTCAGAAGGATGAAGTTCAGGAAGAATAGAAGACAAGGCAACTTTCAGAAAAAGACCTTCAAAGCAGACAAAGACAAGTATATCAAAAAGGACAGCAAGGGTAGCAAATTTGACAAGTCAAAGGTTAGATGCTACAAGTGTAATGGTATGGGTCACTTTGCTTCTGAATGCAACAAGACAAAGGCACTCATCACATCAAGCAAGGATTGGATGGACTCTTCCTCAGAATCTGATACTGAGGTAGTCAACTATGCGTTAATGGCCAATGCTGATGTAATTGCTGCTCCTGATGATAAGGTACTAAATACTATCTTTGATTTTGATACTGATAATGCTTCTGAGTTAAAACATTTTCTAAAGTCATTACATATTAGCTTTAGAAGTCAAACTGCTGAGAATACTAGAATCTTATCTGAGATGTCTGACCTTAGAAAGAGGAATGAGATATTAGAAGCTGAATTTTCTCGTATGCAAGAAGTACAAAAAGAATGTGATAATGCTAAACACATGCACTTAGAGATGACATCTAAATGTACTTCCCTTGAAAAAGAACTTGAATATGCTAATGAGAAAATCAGAACCTGGACAGACTCTGGTAGGAAATTTCATGAGATTAATACCTCTAAGAATTGGAAAGAGTGTCTAGGATATAAGTCAGATGAAGATAAGAAATTAGCAGAGAAAATTGTCATTGATGAGACAGTCAGTTCAAAGACCTATAGACATGTTATAGACTCAACCAAATCTAAGATTACTCCTGTTAATTTTGTTTTTGGTAAGGATTCCAATTCTACTTTTGAAAAGGGATCTTCTTCTACTCAAGGAATTAAAATTATAAAGTCTAAACCTGTCATGAACAAAGTCACTAAGAATGTAGGTCTATTGTCTCAGAAACAGCTTAAAAATAAAATCTGTGAGGTTACAGATAAGAAAAAGGGAGCTACTGTTAAGAGAAACAGGAATGGTAAAATTGGGATCAATAAAGAAAATGGTTATAAGTATATCCCAAATGCACCTAGAAAGAGTTGTTTTAACTGTGGTAACTCTAATCATCTTGCTATTGATTGTAAAAAGAGTAAGAAGAAAATTGCTGAAATTCCTAAGTCTGATGTTAGGAATAGATCAGTATTTTACAAACCACAGAATTCCTGTTTTCATTGTGGTAGTCTATGGCATTCTATTTATACATGTAAAGAGTATCATGATTTGTACTATAACTTTTATGATCCATTGCCTAAGTTTGAAAGTAGTACAAAGTCTGATAGAACTGAAAATGTCATAGTGAAGCATGCTTTTGTTAATACTGATACTGACAAAGCAAATCCTGATGGAGTAAATCATGTCAGGACTGCTAAAGTCAAAAAGTCTTCTGCTGTTAAATTTAATAAAATGCATGAACAAGAAATCCAACAAGTGTGGGTTCCTAAACATTCTGACTAGTGTTTTACTATTCTGATGCAGGGTAAAAGGAAAAATGTGTTAGTCATGGATAGTGGATGTTCTGTGCACATGACTGGAAACAAAGCCCTGTTATCAGAATATGAGGAAAAAGCTGGCCCAACTGTGTCTTATGGAGATGGCAACATTGGACAAACCTTGGGATATGGCAATATAATCATTGGAAATGTCATCATTGAAAAAGTAGCTCTAGTGAAGGGACTAAAACACAACTTGTTGAGTATTAGTCAAATCACTGACAGAGGTTATCATGTCAATTTCTATTCCACACATTGTGAAGTAGTCAGTAAAGCAACAGGAAAGATAGCACTAACTGGCTACAGGCATGGTAACATATATGAAGCCAACATTCTCTCAGATACTGATGGCTCCCCTACATGTTTCATCAGTAAAGCTTCAGTAGATGAAAGTTGGAATTGGCACAAGAAGCTTTCTCATCTCAACTTCAGCAACATCAATGAGTTGGTTAAGAAAGAGTTAGTAAGAGGATTACCTAATGTCTTATATACACCTGATGGACTCTGTGATGCATGCCAAAAAGCAAAACAAAGAAGGACTTCATTCCAGAGTAAATCAGAATCCTCTATTGAAGAACCATATCACATGCTACATCTTGATCTGTTTGGTCCAGTCAACATCATGTCCATCAGTAAGAAAAGGTACACTCTTGTAATTGTTGATGAATATTCTACATTCACCTGGGTGTATTTTCTGCACAGAAAAGATGAAACTCCTGAAGTTCTGTTGGATCATGTGAGGATGATTGAGACAACCACAAAGTACAAAGTCAAGATTCTGAGAAGTGATAATGGTACTGAATTTAAGAATTCAAAGATGGAAGAGTTCTGCAAATACAAAGGAATCATTCAACAATTCTCTGCTCCTGGCACACCTCAGCAAAATGGAGTAGTAGAAAGGAAGAATAGAACTCTTATTGAAGCTGGCAGAACTATGTTGGAAGAAGCTAAATTACCTACATATTTCTGGGCAGAAGCAGTCAACACAGCATGCTATACACAAAATCTCACATTGATAAATAGGCATGGTATCACTCCTTATCAATCACTCAAGGAGAAGAAACCAAGTCTGAAGCATTTGCATGTGTTTGGCTATAAATGTTTTGTTCTCAGAACTCATCCTGATCAGCTAGGGAAATTTGAAACAAAGGCTGATGAAGGAATATTCATAGGTTATCCTACATCAAGAGCCTTCAGAGTTTTTAATTTGAGAACAAGAACTGTCATGGAGTCAATTCATGTATCTTTTGATGATAAGAAGATAACTGGAATCATTGAAGACTCGCATGATAGATTGTTATTTGAAAATGAAGCTTCCAAGGAACCTGAAGAAATTGAATCAGATCCTGTCAATTCATCAGATACTGATGGGTCACCAAATCCTGATGACTCACCAGGTACTGATGGTGCTAATACTGATGATGCAAACAACAGTGATACAACTAGTAGTGCTAATGTTGAGGGGGAGCAACGGCATTCAACTACAAGTTCAGAGTCAACTCAATCATCAGGACAGAATTCTTCAGATACTGATTCAAGTGAAGATCCTGATAACACATCAGGAGGGCATAGCAATAATTCAGGGAGAGCTTCAAATCAATCAAATTCTTTCAATCAAGATAACACCAATCCAGGGGGAGCATCTACTTCAAGAAACAATTTGACACCAGCAAGGAAATGGACAAAAGATCATTCTCCTGATTTGATAATTGGAGATCCTTATGCAGGTGTTCAAACAAGAAGTGCAACTCAGAATGAATGTTTATATAATAACTTTCTATCCAAGGAGGAGCCTAAGAAAGTTGAAGATGCACTTAAAGATGCTGATTGGGTTACTGCAATGCAAGAAGAACTGAATGAATTTGAAAGGAATGAAGTCTGGAAACTGGTACCAAGACCAAAGAATAGATCAATTGTTGGTACAAAGTGGATTTTCAAGAACAAGATTGATTCTGATGGAGTCATTATCAGAAATAAAGCTAGACTAGTTGCAAAGGGGTATTCCCAACAAGAGGGAATTGACTATGATGAAACTTTTGCTCCTGTTGCAAGACTAGAAGCCATCAGGATATTTCTTGCTTATGCAGCACATAAGAAATTCAAGGTTTTCCAGATGGATGTTAAAAGTGCTTTCTTAAATGGTGAACTGGAGGAAGAAGTTTATGTTGAACAACCTCCTGGTTTCATTGATCCTACATATCCAGATCATGTCTACAGACTGGATAAGGCACTTTATGGACTAAAGCAAGCTCCAAGAGCATGGTATGAAACCTTAGCTCAATTCTTACTGGAAAGTGGATTCAAAAGAGGTGCAATTGATAAAACTCTATTTTATTTGAATCATGGTAAGGAGTTGCTGTTAGTTCAGATTTATGTTGATGATATCATTTTTGGGTCAACAAACAATAAGCTGTGTGAAAAGTTTTCCAAGCTTATGCAGTCAAGATATCAAATGAGCATGATGGGAGAAATGAGTTACTTTCTGGGTCTTCAAGTTAAACAGACTGATGAAGGGATTTTTATTAATCAGTCTAAATACACAAGGAATTTACTGACAAGGTTTAACATGCAAGACAGTACTCCTGCTTCAACTCCCATAGCTACAGCTACCAAACTTGATCCTGATCAAGGTGAAGAGGTAGATGTAACTCACTACAGAGGAATGATTGGCTCTTTATTGTATCTCACTGCCAGTAGACCAGATATCATGTTTGCAACCTGTCTATGTGCAAGATTTCAAGCAAAACCTAGAGAACCACATCTGATTGCAGTCAAAAGAATTTTCAGATATCTCAAAGGCACTCCTTCACTTGGCCTTTGGTATGCAAGGGAATCAGATTTTGGGTTGTGTGGTTATTCAGATGCTGATTTTGCAGGATGCAAAATAGACAGGCAAAGTACTTCAGGAAGTTATCAGTTTTTGGGTGGAAGACTAGTTTCATGGTTCAGTAAAAAGCAGAAATCTATTTCCACTTCAACTGCAGAAGCTGAGTACATTGCTGCAGGAAGTTGTTGTGCTCAGATAATGTGGATGAGAAATCAGTTGTTAGATTATGGACTGTCATACTCAAAAATCCCTATTTATTGTGATAACCAAAGTGCTATTGCAATGACAGGAAATCCAGTTCAACATTCTCTTACTAAACACATCAGTATCAGATATCACTTTATAAGAGAACAGGTTCTGGAAGGAACAATTGAACTTCACTTTGTTCCTACTGATCAACAACTAGCTGATATATTCACCAAGCCACTGCCTGAAGCTACTTTCAACAAGTTGGTGAATGAACTTGGAATGATGAATTTTGAGAATTTCTGAGGAAAAGCTACAGAGAGGAAATCCTGATAACTGTCAAATCCTGATGGTTATTCAGAAAGGTATGTATCTTTGATCAAATCCTGATAGGACTCAATCCTGACAGGAAATCAATTGGTCAAATCCTGATGTTCAGATATTGAAGCTGGTATAAAAACCAGAGATTCTATGCTAATTTGTCATCAACACTCCTGGTAAACTCTGGACAATTAGATTATTACTTAGTCTTTGATTAAGTTTTCAGTCTTAATTATCAATTTCAATTTCATTATTATCAGAGTTTATTATTTATCATCTCTATATCACTATGAGTGTTACTAACAAATTTTGCAGGCAAGTACAGGAAGAAAACAATTGAGAAAATGGACAAATTTCATTAATACTTGAAGATTCATTACACATGAAAAATGGAAATTACATATTTATTTTCCTAGTCTATTTTCTACTCAGGAACTCGTGCTTTACAGATAAGCATGAACACGTGCCCTGCAAATTAGCATGAATGCTCCTGAGCAGCTTCACAGTCCATCAGGATTGGAAGATTTCTATGTCCATCCTTAAAGGACAAGAAGAGGAGCAGACGCACTTGAAGGTGGCTCGTCCCCTTGATCACCGGAACTTTTCCGTGCTTCCAACTTGCAAGACATACAAGCATCACGGATCTTTCTATTTCTCTCAAGCTCTCGCTCGAGTTCCTCATCATCTTCATCATCACCATCTTCTGGCTCTTCTTCATCGACGATGACTAAGTTGTGAAGAGGATTCCAGTCAGGATCAACCTGCTGGAAGTTATGGAGAAGGACTTCAGCCATTGCGTTGATAAATGCTTCATGTTCCTGAGGGTCAGGAACAGGTTGTGGTTCTTCGTGCTCTGCAATCTCAGCCAGAGCCTCATCCATCTCTTGCCAGATTAATGCGAGATCATCATATTCCTCATCAGGTAAATCGTTTTGATTGTTGGCAGCCATTGAAAAACGAAGAAGGTGAAAGGTTTTCGTAAGTTTTTCTCTGGAAAGGGTTTGTGCTTTTAATAAATAAATGATGTTATGCTTAACAGTTCTCTTTTATAGAGAATGTGTATTAAGGGTGCAGGTCATTTCTACAATCTTGATGAGACGGTTCAGTTTTCCATAAATATTTTTGCCTCGTTTGCTGGTAAGCGTGTTTTAATTCTATGACCATTAATTTGGTTATTTTTCTTAAACCAAAACGCTATTCAGGATTGTTAAAATAAATTTTGTTTTCTTAAATAAAATTTTATTTTAATCTTATTGAATATTTTTTTCAATCCTGATATGGCAAAATATTTTGTGCGGAAATGCTTTTATTCCTGATGAGGTTAGGTTTTTCTTACATCAGAAAATGCCTACTCGTTATGGACTACTTTCTAATGCTATGGGGCAAGGCCCAAACCACCTTGTTCCTGACACAAGCATGCAACCTAAACAGTCTAAACAGTTAACAACCACCTCTACTGTCTCTCAAAAGACTTTAGTTGTAAAATCAAAGAAATCAGCTAGAACTGATGTGTCTGGAAGGCAATCAGGTTCAAAGGATTTTTCCTCTACACCACTCACTAAAAAGAAGATACAAGGGGGTGTACAAGGGGTCCTGGTGAAGAAAGCTGATAAGGTTGTTAAGAATGTTCCTGTGAAAAGGAAGTTAAGGTTGATTGATGAAAGTGATTCAGAGGATGACTTACCTATATCCTCTGTGATGAATGTGAACAAGGAAGTTGCTGATACTGCTACTAAAGCTGTGGTACCTTTATCAAAACCACAAAAGACAAGGAAATTATCAAAGAGCAGGTATCATATTCCTTTGACAGTGCAAATGAAGGATACTGATATTCAGACATCAAATCCTGATGAGTCATCTACTCCTGATGCTCTAGCAAATCCTGATGTTAGTATTCCTGATGCAACAACAAAAGTTGTCTCTCTATCAGACTCTCCAGCCTCTCCATCTCAGATTAGAGAAATTTCTTGGGAGAAGGTTTCTACAACTGCTTCCTTGGTTGGTCTTACACCTACATCAAAGAAAAAGAGGAATGCAGAAGAGTTAGTCTATCAGAGACAGAAGAAGCTGAAAGGATCAAGCCCACAAGAACCTGAATTTCAGAGTAATTCAGCAGCTACTGTTGATCCTGCCACACAAGAACCACTCAATCAAAGTTTGGGTGAAGGCTTAGCTAGTGGAATGGTCACACAAGAACCATTTTCTCAAAGGGAGAATGAAGACATCAACATTCCAGCTACACAAGAACCATCTTCTCAAAGTGAAGATGCAGGCAAAGCTACAGCTTCTGTTGAAAGATTGGTCGAGAACATTGTCAATGAGGGAAGCACACAAGAACCTTTAACTCAAAGTGTTGAAGCAGCTTCTGAACCTCAAGCTCCACAAGAACCATTGGTAGCAAATACTGATGCAAGCATATCAAATCCTGACGATGTTCATCCTGACGCTAGTGGTGCTCCTGATAATGAACCTATTTTGATACAGCCACTTCGTTCAAGACCAATGGATCATCCTATCTCAGAACCACAGGATAAACTGAAAGGTATTTCTATTCCTGATCCTGATATTACTCATGATACTGCTGATGATACTTCTGATGATAGTGATGATGATAATGAGAATCGAAAAGAGAAGGAACAGCTTGCTACAGCACTCAAAATTAGTCTTGGAACTAATTTTGGTTCATCAAGTACATATATGGCTAGCAATGCTTCCACTGGGAAAGATCAGAGACAAGATTTTTCTACTCCTTCCTTTGATCCTGCAGAGGCATTTAGACAGAATGAATGGAACAATTCATGGCACCAATCTGATGAATCTATCAGTTTTTCTTCTGCTATTGGACATGCCTATAATGCAGTGAAATCTATAGAGAATCAAGACTTGAAGAATCATCTGAAGGCTACTACTCTGTTATCCAAAAGCCTGAAAAGTGAGATTGATTCTATCAAGGGTTCAACTGAAAAAGTGAGGACTGATATCTTTAATAATTTTACAAAGGTGCCTACTACTTTACAACTAAGGGTAGTGGAATCCCAAGTGAAATCTGTTGTTTCAGAACAAACCTCAATCAATCAAAGAATTGATTCTCTGGATACTAAGGTAACTGAAATTCAAGCCTCTCTTTCCTTAATTTTGCAATTATTGTCAAATCCTGATGTCAAAAAGGGGGAGAAGGTTATTCAGACAAAATGTACACCTGATCTAGTATTAAGAAATAATGATGATGATACTGGAGATGATGGTGGTGACAAAGTGATACAAGGAGAAACCTCTGATGCTGTTGTTATGAAGACAATCCAAACTTCTCAAAGTCAAACAACGCAGTCAACTCATGTTTCTGATTCTGGAGTTAAGACAGTAAGAACATTGGTGCAATCTCAGATCCTAACGGAAGATCAAATCCTGACACCTGGTCATGGACACATTCTTGCTACAATTCCTGAAGGTGATGAAGATGTAATTATTGATAATCCTGAAGATGCATCAAATTTATTCCAGAAGTTTTCTACAAAAGATGGCAGAATTGTTACTCTTTATCACACTGATAAAAGAGTTCAACAATTATTTGCCAGAAAAGCACTCTCTACAGCAAGTGAAGAATATCCAGATCTCTCACATGAAGAATTCTTGAGATTACAGAGAGAGACAATGGAAAGCTATACTGCTCCTGCTAGAGGTAGAGGAAGCAGAGGTAGGAGAGGTGCTAGAAGAAGTAAAAGAGGTTCTTCAACTCAAACAGTACCTAGACAGACAAGGTCTAGAGGGTTAAGAATTGAAGAAATTCCTGAAGCTTCACAAAATCTAACAGATCCTGTTATCAAGGATATCATGAAGAAAGAAGACAAGGAATTTGTTGAAGAAGAACCTGAATTGAGAAGAAAAACAAGTAAATCAACTCTCAGCAATACAAATCAAATTGAAGATTCTAATCCTGACAATATTCAAGATCCTGACGAATCTGAAATTCTGCAAGAGGTTGATTTGATAATCTTATCTACTGTTGTTGATTGTCACAACAAAGAAGTAGATGAAGAAGAAGAAGCCAGAAGAAGAGATATTACAAAAAGAACATATGAAGATTTCAATCTCTATCTACAAAGGCTTAAAGTTTCAAATGAAAGACAATGGAGAAATAAAAGCAGGCAAGAATCTTTACTTGAAAGAAGCTACGCTCATGAAAAGGAGAAATACAAGAAGTGGAAACATATAAGTACACTAAGGTGTGATAAACTTATCAATTTTCAGTCTGGTGGAATTATAACAAGTGCTTCAAGTGTTGTTGATTTGTCTGATATGGCTAGATCAAAAACACTCTGGTTAAAGATGTTTTCGAATCTGAAGCAAATGTCAAGTTACACAAGAGGAGGTATTGGACACAGGGATGCTGAATTTCTAAACATGACTTATGTTGATCCTTACTCCTTAACTGAAATTGGAGGTACTTTAACTTCTGAAAATCTGAACAATTTATTAGCTGTTGATATAGTTATAGATTGTCATGATGGTTTTGAAAAGAAAGAAAAGCTTCTGTACTTCATGAAAGATGGTGGTGTGAAGATTCTATCTATTCAAGATCTGCTGATGAAAACTACACAGGAACTGAAATATGTTCACTATCTGTTAAGATGGAAGAACCAAGTGTACAAAGTATGGGATGACATGATTTTGTCAACTATAAGAAGAAGACTGGATGGGAACAGTAATTTCGATGGTAATTATATTCCCATGTACTTAAATCAAAGAGGTCAGGATGTGGAAATGCAAAGAGGTACTGCTGTTAAAGAAGTAACTTTTGGTATGACCCAACTTACTCTCAATCCTGATGGGAAGGAAATTGCTTATCTTTTGCTTGAAGAGCACAGTCTACAGAAAAGCTCCATACAGAATCTCAGAGCAGCTATCTACCAGATTAATGAGGAAGATGAAGAACTCAGAAATCTTAAGGAAAGACTGATTCAAATTCTTGAAGAAAAAGAAGAAAGTTTATTATCCAACTTCTTGAAGATGAATCTGTTCTATCAAAAAGCTTAAACAGATAAGTTGTTTCTGAAGATACTCGTACATTTTGATACATGTTTTTGACATCATTGAATATTTGGAATCTATACTTTATTTCACAAAGTATGAGATTGGGGGAGATTGTTAGATCAGAATTCAATGATCGTCAGAAGCTAGACTCAACTGATCAGGATTGCTGACGTCATCAGTATTGCATGGTCATCAGTATTTGATCAAGCGTCAGTATCTTATTGATCATCAGGATTCCTACTCAGACTATGATCAGGATTGATCATCAGAACTTGAAGCTGATCAGGATTCCTACTTCGAGTTATATTTGGAGTCTAGATAAACATGGAAGTTTATTCTATTTGTTCCTGGTTTGTAGAATGTAGCTATCGATTAAGGATAGGTTTCTATCTTTGTTATTGATTAGGACTTATCTTGTTATTGATAGAGAAGCTGTGTGCACTATATAAACACAGTCTTGGTTTCGATTTATATGATTCGAACGAGAACATAATCGAATAGAAGCTCTCGAGAACATAGAATTTCTTGAGAGAGTTTTTGTAAACTAGCAGCTCTCAAGAACATCAGAATTTCTTGAGAGAGTTTGTAACAGTTTTATATCAGATTTAATAAAGCTGTTATCTTTCTTTTCATATTTGTGATATATACATTAAGAAGTCGATTATCTTACACTATTGTATTCAACCCCCCTTCTACAATAGATTATTACTGGGCAACAAATATAATAATAGTCGATATAATGTTAAATATGAAAATATTAAACAATTGCATTTTTTATATTTATTCAGATTTTTCGCGAATGATCAAGTCGACACGGAAAATTAAAAAAAATTATGTTAGAAATATTATTATTTATTTCATTTAAAAATATATTTTGTAGAATATTTTCAAAATTTTAAATAAATTGTTATAAGATCATTGCGAAACACGATTTAGAAAACTAGTTTTTGAAATAAAAATAATGTACTACAATCGCATCAATTTCAGAGGACGGATATCGATCTCTTACAACGCGTCACAAGAGGAAGATGATTTTTAATGTGCATTTGGAGAAATATTAATATATCTTTCGGTAAATATATCTTTACATTTTTATAAAAATAATTAATAGTAAAAAATCGTCAAATTCTGTCTATCTTCTCCTTAGAGAAAATATCACTTGAGAGTTGAGACAAATAATAAGGTGGTCGTTGTTGACAAATCCAATCAAGGTACAAGATTTCATCTGCCTCGTGCGTCCATGTTTCTCGTATTTGACCATCTTATCAATTCTTTCAATTAATTATCGTTTTCAACCTATTCAAATTTCAAAGTCCATAATCCTATTCGTCTATTTTATGTTTTATAATTCCAACTGACCCCCTGCCCCCCTCTAGGCATCTCTTTATATAGAGCAGCCAAAACTACAAACATGATCAACTCTATTGACATTCATCTACAAATCATATTTCTTACCAGGCAATCTGAATGGATGCATCACTTCTTCACCTCTCAAATTCCAGTTACTCGCCTGAATCTTCATTCGGATCACCCGAATATTCGAACAATTATCTTCCGTTTAACGTAAACGATTCCGAAGAAATGCTTCTTTACAAAGTCCTGTCACAAGCAGAAGAAGAAAAAATATCAACAAGTAATTATGAGGCCAGCTCAATGCGGGAACAAACTATAGTACAGAATAAGCAAAAAGCTTATAGAGGCGTCCGAAGAAGGCCGTGGGGGAAATATGCAGCAGAAATAAGAGATTCCACAAGAAATGGAGTAAGGGTATGGTTAGGCACATTTGACAGTGCAGAACAAGCTGCTTTAGCTTATGATCAAGCTGCATTTTCAGTGCGCGGTTCTGGTGCCATTCTTAATTTTCCAATAGACAGAGTTCGCGAATCGTTGCGTGACATGAAGCAGAGTTGTGAGGACGGTTGTTCACCGTTGGTGGCGTTAAAGAGAAAACATTCCATGAGACGGAGAAGTTTGAAAAGGACAAGTAATAAGAGCAAAGCAGGGGAAGGGAAAATGTTAGATAATGTTGTATTAGAGGACTTAGGTGCTGATTATTTGGAAGAGCTTTTAAGTTTAACTGATGATTCAAGTCCTGCTAGGTAAAGAATCCATTAAACTTAATCTATGTATTTCCTTCCCAAATTCTATATGTTAGTGATCCGACTTGGCATGTCAGAGTCTTATGCACTACTTACGACCAATCTTTCCACAAACCTTTTAAATTTGTTTTGAATTCGGTCTACAAGCATTTTCTTTACAATGCATTGCATCTTATCCTGGTTAAGTGTTTGTTCAAGACTCACGAGTCTTGAAGTTTTCTCGTGAACAAACTTTAAGAAACTGTAGGAAGAAGAAAACTCATGTAGCATCTCTCAGATGCAATAATTTTGTAGCACAAATCGAATTGTTTTTGTAATTTGAATTGAATCTGATTGAATTTGTGCCCTTTGATGACTTTGAAATTTGTGGTAGAACTTAGAAGAAGCCTACATTGAAGATTCCTGATGCGGATGATGTATAAAATTAGCATTGTTCCGTCAATACGACTCAAGTGCAGTCGTGGTATTTGACCACGAATATTCATACAGTGTTTAAACTAAACTTTAAACAGAATTTTGACAAAAAAAATGATTTTAAACGGTAAGTAAGATAAGTATTTGCCGCTTATGTTACTTACTGTTTAAAGTCATTTTTTTTGTATCAAAACTCTATTTAAAGTTTAGTTTAAACACTCTTGTCAAAAAAAAAAAAAGTTTTGTTTAAAACACAGATGATCAACAGTTTAAGCCCACCGGTTGATGGTTTGGGGTTAGGTAACTTATCAAATCGAGTTAATTATCATTCACATTAAATTCACCTTTTCTTTATAAATTCATGAAAATATATACAAATAATATGAAATGATAAAACAATATCCACCATAGTAATCGTAATATATATAGTATCTTATTATACAAAAGAAAAACGGGCTTAAGGATAACCTCGGATAACTCCTTGAGGTTATAACATATTTTTATACATTTTTATTGGCGGTTTGATAAATACAAAATCTTTTTCTTGAATTTACAAATTTGCTCTCGTGCAGTGTTCTAAAAGTCGGTGATTAATTGGGATTAATCGTCGATTAATCGCTAGACGGCGGGTCATCGAACTGATTAAGCGAAAATCGGTCAATTAATCGTTTTTCATAAAAACGGTCAAAAATCGGCTGAATCGGTCAAAAATCGGATTAATCGGTCAAAAATCGGGGTAATTATTAAAAAATAGTTAAAATTAAAAAAAAAAAATTAAAAGGTAGAAACTTGATTAAACAATAGGAAAAAACATTATTTTTGTACATATAATTATAATTTTATATGCCTAAATCATAATTTCTCTTAAGTTTTTCTCTTAAATTGATCTCTAATTGAAAATTTAAACCTTCAAAATTTTATTTATTACAATTATATAACAGTTTTAACATATTTGCATAAATATATGATAATAACATATGTTTAGTTGAAATAACGAAACAATTTTATAATTGTATATAAAAAATATTATCAAATTTATTCTGATTAATGATCCGATTAATCATTCCGATTAATCCCCGATTACCCGATTAATCCATGAACGGTGTCTTCACCGATTAATTCTGATTTCCATTTTTTACGACACTGCTCTCGTGCATTTATATGCAAGTTCTTTATAACCTCATGCTTGAGGTGAACTCAGGTATATGATACTCTTAAAAAAATATTCGTTTACCTTATTAGATACTCTCTCTGTCCAGTGATTTGTATACGTTGGGGCTCGACACGGAGATCAAGAAAATATATAAAAAATAAGTAAAATTAGATGAAAAGTGGATAAAGTGGTGGAAACTATCAATATTTAATAATAGATTTGAGATAGTGGAGAAAAATAGTGAGTGTAATAGTGTTTTATATTATTATAGAATAGAGATAGTGAAGAAAGTAATGGGTGTAATAGTGTTTTATATTATTAAAAGTTACTATTTTTGGAATATAGAGAAATGAGAGGACACCCAAAATGAAAAGTGTATAGAAATGAATGGGACGGAGGGAGTATCATCTACTAGTAATTGTTAGGAGGGGTATAATATTTACATTTAGAGGTTGTTTGGTTGACCGTCATTTACGTGGGTATTTGAAATATCTGAGAAGTGATATTTAAAATAGTTGTTTGGTTGGACAAAAGCAAAGGTATTATAAGTTACTGGGAAATAGAAATATCCTATAACGTAGAAAGTTGTTTACCCACTCCTACCTAGGTTATTCACACTTCCTATATGAACAAAACAAAATAAACAAATAAAATTAGAAATAAATTCTAAATAAGATATAATATATTTAATAAAATTAGTGCTTAGCTTTATTTTTAGAAATAAAATGTTAGGTGTTTAATTAAAATTTTAGTTCGGATTATTCTGAGTATTTTTAATCAAAAATTTATTTTAATGTCAAGAATATGTATATTAAGACCTGATGAAAAAATAATTTGAATTTGATAAATACATATTTTTTGTAATTTTATATGTTATATGAAAGTAATAATTAAACTAATAAGATAAGGGAAGTAAATTACCAGAAAGTGTAAAATATCAACCAAATATGTTTACTACACTTTCCAGGAATTTTGAATAGAAGGGAAATGTAAATACCTATAATAACTTACTTTCTGGCCTGCAACCAAACAAGCACTTAGTTTGTGTTTTCATTGCTCACCATTTTACTAATAGCACTACGTGAAGCATAAATAAGTCACATATTTTAACCATAATTAATGAACTATTTTTAGTAATGACAGATAATTCAATAATATTTTTCAAAATTTTTATGAAGACACATTGACATGTTTTTATTAGTGGAGGCATATGTGTATATATGCGGATTTTATTACCGATTAAAGAAAGACACGTTAACATCTTGGAGATTTTTTGGGATAATTTATTGAATTCTCTAATTTTTTTTTCGGATAATGCTACATATCTCGAATTGGTTCCATCCTGAATATATTTCCCAATAACATATGACATATTTTTATTTATAAAATTTATATGTATATATAGTGAACCTATCTCATTTATGAGAGAAAAATTAATTGTGCAAGTTGAGTCTGATTCACTTCAAACAGTTTTTGCAATCAACAAGAAGGTACATTATCAACTAGAAGTGGGAGATGTTTTATAGAGGTGTCAAGCTCTCCTTTCTGCTCGGCACAGTGTGACTCTCAGTTTTACTAAAAGGCAAGCGAATAGGACGGTGTATTTGATGACTAGAGTTCCTTGTTAGCTAGCTAGCTAGCTACAATTATTTTATGTCTTCTCGGAGTATTTTGTTGGAGACGCTTATATATGATGTTTTGTTGAATTAATGAAATTATTTGTCTTAAAAAAACATTTTTAAGCTTGTGAGTGTACTTTATCACGTATTTTGAGATATGTACAAGTTTTTTTTTCGTGCTAAAGGTTTCTGATTCGAATTCGTATTAAAAAATGATGTGCACAAGCGTTAAATTAAAACAATTATTTGAAATGGGACGGCAGAGATAGTGGACAAAAATTATGAGAAACTAGCTTATAGCCAGTGCGATGCACGGTTACTTAAATTTTATTTATAATTATTCTGTTTATAATTATATTTTTATTATCCATGCAACACACGATTGTTTTTTAAATATTTATAATTATATTTATTTATGAATATTTTAATATTTAAAAGTTATTAGTTTACATGATTAAATTATTGTTAAAAAAGATTTAACCAAAAAATTTATAGTTAAAAATTTGATATTTATTATATTTTACACGCTAAACTATTCTAAAACTAAAAAGAGAATAAAGTGACGAAATTTAATGTTGAGAATTATATTCGATTTAGGAAATCTACTTATATGTAGTTTAGATTATTAGAATACCCTTTATTAACCAAATACAGTTTTTAATGTTAAATCTAACGGTTTTCACCTATCTATTTAACATTAAACGATTTTGATTATTTTGGTATGTTAGGCCGAATACACAATATATAATCAAGTATGTATGAGAATAACAATCAAGAACACTTTTTATAAATCAACAAACTGTAATTATATTAACAGTTTCTCTCTTAGTGATGTTAATGAATCACAAAGAGCTACTAGGTTACAAGAATAATATATTCAATGTTCGCATCCCTTCTAGGGATAACCTATCTGTGTTTATATAGTACACAGTTACACAATCCTTATCTAATTGATACTCCTATAAATTAGCTATACAATTATTATCAATTAAGGATTGCTTCAGTCTTCTGTCCAGTCTCCTTAGCTGTATCAATATATTCTGCTTCTTTCCATCTTCAGAATATATTGCTTCTAGAATCTTTATCTTTGCACCGACAGCTAAGTCAACTATCACCCTGTCCGACTTTAACAAACTCTGACCGGCTTCCATGTAAACTCTTCACCCAGTCAGACTTTATCAAACTCTGACTGGCTTCTAGATAAACTCTGATATGTACTTGGTACTTAAACATTGATGAACAAACGTCAGCAATTATATCTAACAATCTCCCCAACTTGTTCATAATAAAAATGTACAAGTTAAAAAGATAATTGATGATGTCAAAACATATAACAAATGCAGTGTTTAAAATATGTCAGAGTTTAATTTTAAAACAGAGTTTAAATTTAACTTAGAACAGAAAACATAAAAACTTACAGTCAGACTTTACTGAATTTCTTGGATATCAGGTACAATCCTGATATAATCTGACAGTAACTTTCTCTCAGCTCGATCTAGTTCAGCAATCATATCCTTCTTCAGTTCCTTCAATTCTGGTTCATCTTCACCAATTTGATAAATGGCAGCCCTTAAAGAATAGATGCTGTTCTTGTTCATTTCATTGCCAAGTCTTATATAAAAAGCCTTATCAGACTCTAGATTGAACTCTAGAACTTTCTTATTTAGTGCAGTCCTGAATCTAGCACTATTTTTCTTCATTTCCACCAACTTTCCATGTGCATCTCTGTACTTAGGAATATAAGCACTGGAAACATTTCCTCCAAAAAGAACTTTCGATTTCATCATTCTGTCTTTTAAAACCAAAGCAGCATTATGAGTATTTCTATTTTTGATCTTCAGGAGATAGAGAACATACTCTAGCTCTTCCCAGAATTTTAGACAAATATCATCTTCTCCAATTCTGTAAACTCTGCCATCAGCCATAAAGTATAATAAAAACTCCTTCTTCAAGCCTCTGTGGTAAATCATCTGAACAGATTCTAGTTTATCAAGGTTTTCTTGAGTAACCCCAACACCAGGTTCTGCCAGTGATGTATGATCTAAAGGACTATTATTAACTCTTTTCTCTCTGTGAGAACCCAAACCAGATTTATCATAAGATTGTTTTCCAAGTACTGTTCTGGTTTGTAGAAAGTTCACCTGGCTAGGCTTCAGAGTTTCAGGTAATGAAGATCTTTTGAAACCTTGGAGTGGTGAAGATAGCTGAGTTTGCACAACTTGAGCATTGTCAGAGGTTGACACATTCTTAACAATAACATCAACTTGAGCATTGTCAGAGGTTGAATAATTCTTCTTTTCCAGGTTAGGCTCTTCAATCATCACACCTTTACCTTTATCAGCGTTTGAACCAATAGGCCTCCTTGAGTACTGTAAACTCTGATCAGAGTTTACATTCTCTTTGATAATAATTCCTTTTTCTTTTCTCCTTGGAGCCTTGATAACCTTCTGTTTGTAGATTCCAGCTTCAACATCTTTCCTGTGTTCTTCAGCAAGCAATTTCTCTTCTGCCTGGATATCTTCAATAGTAACATCTTTACCATGTTCTGCTAAGAATAACTGTGTAGCAACTTCTTCATCAGTAACTGGAGATTTAGAGGAAAGAAGTAAACTTCTAACCCTTGAAGAAGACTGCCCTCCAGTGTATAATCTTTTTCCATCAGCATTCTGAGCATCAGAGTTTGATCTCCTCCCTTGCCTTTGAACATTCCTTGTCCTTGGATTTTGACCTTTTGCACCACCATCAGTAGTGTCATCTTTCCGAGTCAGAGTTTGAGAGCTCTTGCATTTGTCCTCTTGAGACACTCTCTCCCCCTTTTTGACATCATCAGACAGCAAAACTGATGTGAGCAATTCAATGGAGTTTGCAATGTCATCTAACTTAGTTGACATTTTGACTTGATTTTCTTCAACCTTGGACAACCTGGAATCAAAAATCTTCTGATCTTTACACAAGGAAATATACAATGATTTATCCCTCTGTTGTGTAAGTTCCCTTGCAGCTATATCATTCCTAAGACCTTCAATAACCTTGTCAGAAGCAGCAAAACGATTGTTTAATGACTTGACTTGGACTATTGTAGCTTTTAGATGAGTTAAAAGTTCAGGATTTTGAATCTCCTTTGAAGACATAGTCACAAAGTCAGCAGCTCGTGCATCAGAAAAGATAGTGTCTTTGCCTGACCAATTCGAGAAATACATATTCTGAAAATGCTCAGCAGTAGCACGATTGACTTCTCTTTCCTCTTCCGAGTTTGCTTGAATATCAGATAGCTCTACTTGTATATCAGGGTTTGAATGAGCAAGACTAGCTTCAACATTGTCATCCTCTGCATTCTCTGTAGGAATATTCTCATCAGTAGTTTCAAAATTTTTCTGTGCAGCTTCAACAATAACACTCTCTGCAACAGGATCTGGAATCTCAGAGTTTGCAGTATGCAGGAACTCTGCTTCTTTTGTCACAATCTCAACAACAGATTGTTGTAGAGCTTCAAGAACAATAACATCCTCAGAGTTTACAACAAACTCTGCTTCAACAGGAACATTCTCTGTTGCATCCTTATCAGCAACATCAGGATTTATAGCAACAGTTTCTGTAGCATTAGCATCCAAAGTCTGATCGACTTCCTCACCTTTCTCAAGATCAAAAGAAATTATTTCAGTGTGAAAAGCCATAGATTCTGCAAGTTCAACAGTATCTTGATCAGCTTCCAAACCCTCTGTGAAATGTTCAGAGTTTATAGAGAGATTTGCTTCAATTTCCATATAAAATCCTTGTGGCTCTGTAGCCTCTTCATCTGCAATCTCAACATGTGCTCTATCCTCTGTGGGCATAGGAGCTTCATTTGCAGCTTTCTCAACTACATCATCCGACTTTGATGTAGGAGCTTCCTCTTGAAGAACAGTCTCCATAAAAACTCTGTCCTCGGGAACAATTTCATCTTCGGGAATCTCAATTTCAAGATCTTCAACAGCATTTGAAAAGATATTCTCAGCACCAAACAAATGTGCTGCTACCAATCTTCTTTTTCTCTGATGAAGAGTCTCTTCATCAGTTTCAGTCTCTTCATCAACAATATCAGACTTTGCCCTATTTGCTCTTCTTTTCTTCATTCTTCTCTTCTGAGGCATATCATCAGCATTTGATGCCCCAGCTTCAGTGTTTATCCTGACAGACTTAACAGCCCTTACTTTAGATTTCTTTGACCGTTGTGGTTGAGACACAGAAGGTCCAGCTTCAGTGTTTGCCAGTTGTGGTTGTTGTTGTTGTTGTTGTAAGTTGACCAGGAATTGTTGCACAGACTCAGGCAATAGTAACACACCAACATCTCCTTTCTTGTTATCCTTGTTAGTGAGATCAGAAAATATGCGTTTATGTAATTTAAATGAGAGGATAACATCATCCTCTAAAATCTCAACATTAGGACAGCAAAGGTTGAATATTAACTGACAAAATCTAGAGAAGTAAACAACATTCCTATTCTCTAGCATTTTCTCACCAATATTAGTTAAAACTAATCTAGCAACATCAAAGTGACTGCCATAGAGAAGAGAATACCCGATCTGCAGACTATCCGTGGGAATCGCATCCCAATTCGTGCACTTCTTTCCAAAAGCCCGAGTAATGCAATCGAAAAAGAAGCTCCACTCCTTGCGCAAAAATGGCCTTTTGAGTTGACCTATATTTGTCAAAGGTCCAGAGTAGCCTATCTCCCTCATCATTCTGACTAATTCAAAATCTCCAACAGAGATTGTGAATGCATTGAAATCTTCAAGACCCAAAGCATCACGAACAGTAGTAGGAGTAACAGTAAATTCATCTCCTTGAAACTCAAAAATGATAGATGGAGAACCAGTCTCTCCTCCATTATCATAAGTACCTGTCTGCCAAAAAGTCCGAATTTGAGTTGCAGACAGCTTCGACGGTTCGGTGAGAGCAGTGCCGATATCAGAGTTTGACAAGAAACTCTGAATCAAATGAAACGCCTCCGGTGCGTTCTCATTTGCTAAAGGAGCTGAGTAATTGTTAGGAACAAATTCTAACCCAGAAGCAATAAACAGTGTTGTAGCCATTAGAACAGTTTAGAAGAAAACAAACAGAGAATAGATTATAGTGTATGCAGTGAAAGTGTTTGAGACAATGTGTGTGAGTAAAATCTTATGAAAAGTTAAGGTGTGTAAAAGAATGAACCGTTTATGTGTAGTAAATTTAAATAATAACTATGAAAATTAAAACCCAATCGTTTTAATCATTACTACACACAGCAGGCGTCTTTGAAAAGTGTGTGAGTGGGACAGATGTCAACCATGTATTCACTAACAGCTGTATGTAACAACTTCCAATACACACGCGCAGTAAAAATAGCCATAATTACCGCTTTTCACACTGTTCAAAACACTCAACTTCTCTCTCCTCTGTTTAATACAGAAAGGAACCGTTGGTACTCATACTCTTTTGAATTTCAAAACAAATGTCTAATCTCAAAATTATAAAATGTCTGAAACAAAGAAATCATTTTAACCATCAGAGATTAAAACAAAGTTACCTCGGCGTATTTCACACAATACATCAGTGTTTACCATTTGTCCTTCTTTGTCAATAAACTCTTTTCTCAAACTGTACAGGTGTGAAAATATGTGTGTGCAATAGCAGAGTTTACCGAAATCAATATTTAAATCATCTCAAAGTGCATAAAATCCACAACCTAAAGTAGTAAAAACTGGTTGCCTAAACTCTCATGTATAAAATAAAATCTGATTTTTATATCTAAACTCTGTATTCTGATATCCTTTCATTTGGATATATCTTTTATTTTTCACCCCCTTTATATATATATATATATATATATATATATTTTTTCCAGTAATCAGTGGTTGGCACTAGTCATCAAAAATCAAAGATTTTAGCCCTTATTCCATACAATAAGTTCCTGGATCTTCCTAGGCACAACATGATCTCAAAGGAATTTGTGCTCTGTTTGGCATCTTTTGATTTGAGGGTGAATTATTTGCAATTAATAATCAGAGTTTAGACTTTTCATCAGTTAATACAATTAATTTATGAGAGAAAATGCAAACAGCTAATACAGACTCAGTGTATAGAATCAATAAACTAAGAGATGCTATAAATATAGAGACAGTATCATGCTGTGTTAACTTACTGCACATATTTGAGATCAGAATCTATATAACTCTTAAGGATTCACAATTACTTACTGAAAATCATGCTTCATACATTTTTCTTCATCGGTCCATGTGTTTCAGACAAAAAATATAATCAAAGTTTAACATCAGACTTTAACTGACAGAGTATGACTGACAGAGTTTACTTATCAGAGTTTATCATGCTGGTGCAAATAACAGTTAACACATGCAAAGAAAAATCATGTATAAAGTTTGAATCTAACCAGTATCTCTAGTCAAAACCAGAGATCATTCCAAGTTCATTTACCAGTCTTGTAAAGGTAGCTTCACTCAAAGGTTTGGTGAAGATATCTGCAAGCTGTTGGTCTGTAGACACAAAATGAAGTTCAATATCTCCTTCTTCCACATGTTCCCTGATAAAATGATACCTTATGCTGATGTGCTTGGTCATGGAGTGCTGTACTGGATTACCTGTCATAGCAATAGCACTTTGATTATCACAGTAAATGGGTATTTTAGAGTACCTTAATCCATAGTCCAGCAACTGATTCTTCATCCATAAAATCTGTGCACAACAACTACCAGCAGCTATATACTCTGCTTCTGCAGTGGATGTGGAAATTGATTTCTGTTTCTTGCTGTACCAAGAAACCAATCTGTCACCTAAGAATTGACAGCTTCCACTTGTACTTTTTCTGTCTATCTTACAGCCTGCAAAATCTGCATCAGAGTAACCAATTAGCTTAAACTCTGATTCTCTAGGATACCACAAACCTAAGGTTATGGTTCCTTTGAGATATTTGAAAATCCTTTTTACATCTGTTAGATGAGGCTCTCTGGGATCTGCTTGAAATCTAGCACAAAGACATGTTGCATACATGATATCAGGTCTACTTGCAGTAAGATACAGTAAAGACCCTATCATTCCTCTGTAGTTTGTCATATCTACTGAGGCTCCTGTGTCTTTGTCTAGCTTTGTTGCTGTAGCCATGGGAGTTGTAGCAGATGAACTATCAAGCATACCAAATTTCTTGAGAAGATTTCTGGTATATTTTGCTTGATTGATAAAAATACCATCATCTGTTTGCTTGACCTGTAAGCCTAGAAAATAACTAAGCTCTCCCATCATGCTCATTTGATACCTGGATTGCATAAGCTTTGCAAACTTCTTACAAAGTTTGTCATTAGTAGATCCAAAGATAATATCTTCTACATAAATTTGAACTAAAAGCAAATCATCACCAGAATTGAAATAAAACAAGGTTTTATCAATTGTACCTCTTGTGAACCCACTTTCTAAAAGAAATTGAGCAAGAGTTTCATACCATGCTCTTAGTGCTTGCTTTAGTCCATATAATGCCTTGTCAAGCCTGTAGACATAATCTGGATGCTTGGGATCTACAAATCCTGGTGGTTGTTCAACAAACACTTCTTCTTCAAGCTTCCCATTGAGAAAAGCACTTTTTACATCCATCTGAAAGACTTTAAACTTCTTGTGTGCAGCATAGGCCAGAAAAATTCTTATGGCCTCCAATCTTGCAACTGGAGCAAAGGTTTCATCATAGTCAATTCCTTCCTGTTGTGAATAACCTTTAGCCACAAGTCTAGCCTTGTTTCTTGTAATCACACCTTCACTGTCAGTCTTGTTTCTGAAAACCCACTTTGTACCTACAATTGATCTATTCTTTGGTCTAGGTACAAGTGTCCAGACTTCATTTCTTTCAAATTCATTTAACTCTTCTTGCATTGCTGTAATCCAATTAGCATCTTGAAGAGCTTCCTCCACTTTCTTTGGTTCTATTTGAGACAAGAAAGCATGATACAGACACTCATTATTTGTTGCACTTCTAGTTCTCACACTAGCATCAGGATCTCCAATTATGAGATCAGGTGTGTGTGCTTGTGTCCACTTTCTTGCTGTTGGTAAGTGGTTTCTTGCATCATTATTAAATCCTCCCCCTTGATCCATGCTCTCCTGATTCATATGTTGACTTTCTGCAGTATCTGAGGCTCCCCCTGAATTGGATGGCTCAGAGTTTGAACTGTCAGAGTTTGAATCAGTTTCCTCAACTGACTCACTTGTTGTGTCTTGTTGAGCTTCTTCACGCTCCCCCTCAACTGGTTCTCTATTTTGTTCAATTTGAGAATTTCCAGTTTCTCCAGTATTTACCAGTAGAGGTTCAGAGTATGCTTCGTCAGAGTTTATCAGAACCGCTTCATCAGAGTTTGTCGGTACTGCTTCATCAGAGTTTACATCATCAGAGAATAAACCTTCATTTTCAAAGCGCAGTTGATCATATTCATCTAAGTCATCAAGTCCAGTTATTTTCTTGTCATCAAATGACACATGTATGGATTCCATGATCACCTTTGTTCTCAGATTGTATACTCTGAATGCTTTTGTTGACAATGGATAGCCAACAAAGATTCCTTCATCAGCTTTTAACTCGAACTTGGTCAACTGTTCAGGGTGAGTCTTCAACACAAAGCATTTGCATCCAAATATATGAAAATATTTCAAATTTGGCTTCTTATTTTTCACCATCTCATATGGTGTTTTCCCATGCTTGTTGATCAGTGTAGCATTTTGAGTAAAACAAGCAGTTTGAACAGCTTCTGCCCAGAAATAAGTTGGTAATTTTGCTTCTTCAAGCATAGTTCTGGCTGCTTCAATTAAAGTTCTGTTCTTTCTTTCAACTACACCATTTTGCTGTGGAGTTCCAGGTGCAGAAAATTCTTGTTTCACTCCTCTTTCCATGAAGAAAGCTTCCATGATTGAGTTTCTGAATTCAGTTCCATTATCACTCCTTATTATTTTGACTTTGTGCTGTGATCCTTTGTCCAGTTGATTTACATGATCCATCAGAGTTTGAGCAGTTTCATCCTTCTTTGATAAGAAATACACCCATGTATATCTAGTATACTCATCAACAATTACTAGAGCATATCTCTTTCTGCCCATGGACATCACATTCACTGGTCCAAAGAGATCAACATGTAGAAGATGATAAGGTTCCACTATTGAAGATTCAGATTTGCTCTTGAAAGATGACTTCCTTTGCTTGGCCTTTTGACAAGAATCACATAAGCCATCTAGACTGAGTATTGATTTTGGGAGTCCCCTTACAAGATCCTTTCTTATTAGCTCATTGATGTTGTTCAAATTGAGATGAGAGAGCTTCTTATGCCAATTCCAACTCTCTTCATTTGACATTCTTGCAGTCAGACACATTGTTTTTCCATCAGAGTTTGTTACCAAACTTGCTTCATAAATGTTGTTGCGCCTGTGTCCAACTAGAACAACTTTTCCAGTAGATTTACTGATAACTTCACAGTATTCAGTATGAAAATCTACATGGTTTCCTCTGTCACAGATTTGACTCACAGATAGCAGATTATGCTTGAGTCCTGAGACTAGAGCTACATTTCTGATGATTACACTTCCAAGATTGATATTGCCATATCCCATAGTACGTCCTATGTTGCCATCTCCATAGGAAACTTTTAGGCTAGCCTTCTCCTCAAAATCTGATAGCAGGGATTTATTTCCAGTCATGTGTCCTGAGCATCCACTGTCCAAGATAAGGGTGCTCTCTTTTATGCCCTGCAATCACAAACAAACACTAAGTGTTAGTTTTAAGGACCCAGACTTGCTTGGATCCTTTGGCTTTCTTAACAGTGTTAGCTTTTGCAGCGGAATGACTATCAACAGAGTTTAAACTAACATTGTCAGACTTTACACTTGCAGAGTTTGCTCTAACCCATTTCAAGTTGGGTTTTAGCTCATAGTAGTTGTGATAAATGGCATGATAACTCTTACAAGTATAAATAGAATGCCAAGTGCTCCCACAGTGTGTGCATAAAGTCTGTGGTTTAACCCTTACATAATCATTCTTTACTCCTGATGTAGAAGATAAAGAATTAATATGTTTGTTCTTATTGCAAAATCTAGCAAGATGATTAGAACTACCACAATTATAACATGTTTTTCTTGGAGCACCAGCAGTAGGCAAGTGATTATTTCTATTATTTATGCCTATCTTTCCATTCCTATTCTTCTTGAACCCTTTTGGTTTCATGGCAGATTTTACCTCTTTCAGCTTATGATTGAACTGTTTTCCTGTCATCAAGCCAACATTAACCTGTTTTTCACAAGTTTTTACTGGTTTTCTAACAGCTTCTATTTCCATAAGATTTTCTGTTATAATATTTTCATGTCTTTCACAGGTTTCATCTGATTTCATATCAGCTTCTCTTACTACAACAGATTTTAACTTAGTGGACTCTGGAACAAATATCACAGGTTTAAGTTGTGGTTTAACCTTAACCTTGTCTTTAAACCTAAGTTCATCATTTTCACAATAGCCTAAACCTACAGAATCTGTCTGAAACACTTGATGAGTGTCTCTTCCAGAGTTTGTCCAAGTCTTGATTATTTTTCTTTCTTTTTCTAGATCAGATTCTAATTGCTTATATCTTTTGAGCAACTCCTGTTCTACATAAACAACATCATCTCTTTCTTTTTGAATCTGCTTCATATTTTCAAGTTCTCCTTCAAGAAACTTGTTTCTATCTTTAAGGCTAAGATTCTCAGATTTAATTCTCTCATTTTCTAAAGTCTGATCCCTATAACTAACATGTACGCTTTTCAGATATACTCTCAATTCAGATATATTATCAGTATCATAAGCATAAGTAGTTAGGGGTACCTTATTTTCAGATGATTCAGTCTCATCTCTGACAGTTGCCATAAGAGCATAATTTTCTCCATCATCAGAGTCTGAAGTATCTGCCCAGTCTTTGCCTTTAGAGATGAGTGCTTTCTCAGATTTGCCTTTCTTGCACTCTGGGGCATAGTGACCCATCTCCTTACACCTGTAGCACTGGATTTCAGATTTATCCTTCTTGCCAGACTTGGTCTCCCTTCCATCAGACTTTCTAAAACTTTTCCTTTCAGAATTTGAATCTTTCCTTGAGAATCTCTTCCCTTTCTTAAAGTTCTTGAATCCCATCTTCTTGAAGGTCTTCACCATCAATGCAGCCATTTGCATCATCTGTTCTTCATCATCCTCAGAGTCAGAAGCTTCATCAGAGTTTGAGTCATCATCAGAGTTTGATGACTCACTTTCAGATTTAATGACTAAAGCCTTTCCCTTGGCTTTCTTCCTTGATGATTCCTTCTTGATGGGCTTCTCCTCAACTTTGAGAGCAACAGATTTTGTCCTTTTACTCAATCTTCTATTCCTTTGTTCTATCTCCAGTTCATGAGTTTTTAACAACCCATAGATTTCATCAAGATCTGTATCAGCAAGCTCATAATTATCTCTTATTGTGGTTGTCTTTAAATCCCACTTTTCAGGTAGAGATAACAGAAACTTGAGATTAGACTCTTCAAGCTCATATTCTTTATCAACCAGAGACAGATCATTCAATAGTTTGCAAAATCTGTCATAAGTCTCAGTCAAGGTTTCATTAGGTCTTGAATCAAAGTGCTCATACTCCTGTGTGAGTATTGTCTTTCTGTTCTTCTTAATAGCACCTGTTCCCTGGCATCTGACTTCTAAAGCATCCCATATCTCTTTGGCAGTCTTGCAGCCAATTACTCTGTTAGACATAACATTATCTAAAGCACTGTGGAGAAGATGTCTAACCTTTGCATCTTTTGCAATTGATGAGATGTCCTCAGGAGTCATATCTTTCTTTTCCTTTGGAACAGTCTTTTGTTCTTGACCATCAACAACAGGAGATAATTTAGTCGGCATATGAGGACCATCATATATTCTGTCAAGGTATTCTGGATCTGTAGCCTCCAGAAACATGGTTGTTAGTCCTTGTGTATTGCAGAAGGGGGGGGGGGGGGATGAATGCAATACTGATAAAATTCAATCTAAATTTCAACAACTAAAATCAAGATTAAACGTTATCAGCAATATATGCAATCACGTACAGTATTCAGTAAGAACAAGATTCACAAAATAAATGTTTTATTTATTTTGCAAAGTGTTGCTACAACCTCAAGAAAGAATTCTCGAGCTTCGGGTTTTCTTCAAAGACACTTGCTTGTCTTTGTTACAATTCTAGAATTAATTGATAGTAGGTATAAGACTAACCCTATCACTATCAGTCACGGGTTTGTGAAGCTGCTGTCACTGTCAAGTGGCAACTTCTTACAGATTGTCTTACCCATGTGACTTTCCTAAATTGCTAACATGTCAGATATACATTACAAAGAAAGCAACCTAGATTCATTCCATTTCCAGCTAAACCAATTCAGCAGATAAAGACTTGACCTTGCTCTTGAATTGATTCGCTTTTGTTTTGCAGTGCTTGAAGCTTCTGTCGTAGTCTTGCAGACTTGGTGCAGCTTAGGGATACTGCATCACGCCTGTTTCTTGAACATTTAAACTGTCACGGGATTTGACTGAGAAAGATACCTAGCATAAGGATCTTTATTGAGACAGTTACTTTTGCCGCAAAGCTTGCTGTCACAGGAATGATCTTTTGGTGACAGTATGAGTTCCCCGCATAGAGTGCTGTCGAGGATCCCAAACTTGCTGTCGAGGGCAATAGTTGCTGTCGCGTAGTCTTCCGCCAATGTTGCTGTCAGAGTGAATATGCTGTCGTGACTTGCAACATTCTGTCTTCTTGTAATCTTACTGTCACAGCTTTAGGACAGTAACCTTTATTCATGTTGTCATCCAAAAAGCATTCTTTGAGGCTTGAACACATAAGTGAACTTCTTTCAAACAATACAACTAGAATAACATTACATACTGATTACAAGAACATACTTTGGCTATGACAGTATGTTCTACTTAATTTGAAAAATTAAGTACAATCAAAGTTAAGTTATTTCAAAGCTATCACCCATAAATCCCAACAATCTCCCCCAATTTGTTTTTATGGAAAATAACAACAAATTTACAATATGTGCTGACAACTTAACTAACAAGATCAGAATTTAAGAATTTTCACTTAGCTTGAGATCTCCTCTTCTGTCTTGCTGCATCCTCTCTTTTGAGAGCTTCTGCCAAGCAGCTTCTTAGACTTTCTACAAGAGAAATTTCAGCAGCAGACACTGCATCATCCTCTACTTCATCAATGATCTTCTTTATGGAAGGGGATATGAGAGAACTAACATCCCTGAGATTCAGCCATTGCTCTATATCATATGGATAGGTTCTGAAATGAAGTTTGTTAGGTCCTGATAAGTTTGTAGAAGGGGGGTTGAATACAAACTATACCGTTTTATCGAAATTTGTTCTTTTAAGATTAAACAATTTAGAACAAATTAATGCGGAATAAAAACTGAAACAATATTCAAGTTAAATAGAAACTCTATTAAACTTGAGAGGTGTTACAATTTTGATCACTGATTACAAAGAACTTAATAAAACAAATCTAGAATAAATTCGACATGAATTTATCTATTTTTGTAATAAAAAGGATCGAGTACTAAAAAGTAGTTCGATATAAAATCTAGGGATTATGATCCGCTAGAAAGTCAAAGCAGTACAAGAGATACAATTCTTATGGATTAAATGTTAAGAAACAATACAAGAATTAAATCTCTGAATGATTTTAATGCTCGGACAGTTTGAAGTAATGAAGACAGAGAGAAATGAAATGTTCTTGTTTCTGTGTCTTTTCTTTCTTCAGTTGTAATGTAATAATTGATGTCCTGTCTTCTGTCTTGAATATATACTGATTGCTTTTCTTTTAATCCATCCCACGTGCAAGCCAAAATCAACAGAATGGATTTTACCTTTGGAAGACTTAGAGAAAAACAATCCAATTTGCCTTGGAAGACTCTCGGGAAGACAGTGTTTGTACATGGAAGACAACCGGGAAGACAATCCTTTGGCCTAGGAAGACATTCGGGAAGACAAGGCTTGACCTAGGAAGACAATCGGGAAGACTCACTTGTGAGTCTTCCTAGTTCATTTTTCTAAGTCTTCCTAGTTCAAACCTAAGTCTTCCTAGTTCATTTTTATTCTAATTTAAATAATTAACTAAATAAATTATGTATTAAATTAATTCTTTTACAGAATTAATTTAATAAATAATATACTTGATAGTATTAATTATTTATAAGAGAATAAATAGAATTAGTAGACTTCTCAATTAAATTCTTTTTATTCTAATTTAAATAATTAACTAAATAAATTATGTATTAAATTAATTCTTTACAGAATTAATTTAATAAATAATTTACTCAATAGTATTAATTATTTATAAGAGAATAAATAGAATTAATTGACTTCCCAATTAATTCCAGAATCACTAAAAACTTAGATAAATAACAAACACAATAGTACGTTGACACTCGATGCACTGTCTGGTTCATGAGTGACTAACGACAATGTTTGTTCTTTATCTATTTGACTTTAAGCAGTGATTCACTTCCTTCTCATTCAAGAACTCCGTAATCAGTATCTTTTGCTGTCACCACTTGAAATCTCCGTCACTTTAATAAATCCACTGAGCTTGAATACTTCATTGAGGCTTGATCAATAAATTGAGCTTCCTTCAATGTAGAATCACTTCAAGTCTGTAGATGACTTTAATCTTCATTCTTTGACAGATATAATCTTCTGAGATTCCTGTGACATCTGATCTAATATTTACTTATTACATTCTTGTTTAAGTTGAGTAGAATCCTCGAATTACAAATAGGCTATTTCATATGCCTTTCAAAGTTCTTCATTAATGAGCTTGAATCTACTTTCAGGATAAGCATTGAGAGACTTCCTTCTTTGCTTGTCCAGTTTTGAGTCTTCTCCTTTTCTCCCTTCCAATAACTTCTCTATCTCATCAGAACAAATCTGTTCCAAGGGATGAATTGAACCAGCTACCATATACTGTAAATCCTTCAGAGTGGATGTTTTAAGCTTATGCAAGCTGCAAACATAGATTTCTTCTTTTAGGAACTTGACTCTTAGGGGATTTTCCAGCATATATGGTTGATAATTTGGAGCTTCACTTTCTGCCTTGTTAGAGGCCTTGTGTTTTTCCAGTAATTCAGCTTCCTTCTTATCAAGTTCTGACTGAGTTTGAGAATATTCAGAAGATTCAGGTTGTTTGCTTGGCTTGGGTTCCCCTTCCTTAGTTGGTTGGGTTTGCCCTTCTTCTGTGGGTAAATCATCAAACTCATAGTACCAGTGGTATGGTATAGGAGAGGCTGGGAGATCAGTAAGAATATCAGCATCATCAAAATCTGCAAAGTTATAGCCAAATTTCTGATAAAATTCAGCATCCCTATCTGCCTGATATTTTAGAACATGTTCCATGACAGCCTTTGAAACATCATCATAGCTCTCCAGCAACTCTACCATTCTTTCCAGGTAGAAGAAATCAATTCTTCTTTTATCTATGGTTGATGTACTTTTCTTGGTTGATGTGGCTACCAGATTGAAGTCCTTGTCAATCTTGGCTGACCTTGATTCTTCCCACCACAGAATGTACTCAGTGGCCTCTTGATTTGCATCCAGCTTAAACTCAACGCTCTTGATTTCTCTTGATTGCATTTGTTGAATCTTGAGACTGTTGGGAGGAATTGATTGAATTGGCTTTTTGAGATTCCTGCCAAATCCAGTGGCCTTTTCCTTTCCTGAGTACTTGTGCTTCCCTGTAGGTTTCTGTCTAGAAAACCATGCCTTAGCTTTAGCTTTCAGTCTTTTGGACTTGACAGTAGCCTTGGCTTCATCCTTGACAGAACCTTCCTTGACAGTACCCTTGTCGACAGCATCTTCCAAGACAGCATCTTCTATGACAGTATCCTTGTCGACAGTGCCTTTGGTGACAGCATCTTTTTCAGCATTTATGCAGTCAATAGCACATCTAAGAATGCTTGCCTCCAAAGCTTCCAGTATTCTTGACTCCTCTTCATCTGTTGCACCAACATCTTTCTTTTCCTGGCTAGGAGTTTCTTCATTGCCTTCATTCTGGGATTGAATACCAGTATTCCCAGAATTACTTCCACCAGCATTTCCAGCATTTCCAGAAGCTTCACCACCTCCATCCTCACCATCTTCATCATCATCATCATCATCATGGGGAGGAATGTTATAGAAGCAACTTCCACCTTGATCATTTCTTTTGGCATTGGCTCTAGTGATTAGCTCCTTCATTCTAGCTCCCAGTGCCTTGTCTCTCAACACCAGCATTTTGTAGATTTCTTGAACAGCATGAACTCTTCCTGGATTGGCATTTGAACTGAGTATTCCATCTAGTACCTTCAGAATTGACTTGGTTTCCATTCTGGATGGGCTACCCAAATTCATGAAGCTGTTCCTTCTTGTGCCATCCTTAGTTTTGGATCTGTAAAAAACACTTGGTGGATTTGAGTAGACTTCAGGTAGCTTCTGTGTGATCAGGTTCTGGATTTGCATATCCAATATTTCATTGAATGGTGTTTGAGTTTCCCTGATCATTCCTTTCAAAACACACAACACCTTTGCTGGCAGACTCTGCAATAGCTGCATTGTGATGAAATAAGATATGCCAGAAGTGAGATAAATACTTACAGCCCATCTTTTCTCATCATTCACCATTACACTGACACTAGTAATTTGTTCCTTTAACAGTTTTGTGGTGTTGGTTGGACGGTTGCTAGGAGCATTCATTGCTTCTTCCACCAAACTGCTAAACTTACTGTCATGGTTGTGTAATGTGCTCTCCCTGTAATCCACCATCAAGACATTGGCTTCCTCTTGATCAAATTCAGTGCCATTTGTCCAAATAATTCCACCATGAATGGATTCAGGCAGTTTCCCTTTACCTTTCCCAAGTTTGTTTTGTTCCTCCATTTCTCTCCATTTCTTCTGTAAAGCAGTTTCTTGAGTTTCTGGAGTAGGTTCTCTAATCACCACAGGAGGCAAGATTGGATGTCTAGATGCAGGTCTTCTTTGCAATACATCTTGAGTTTCCTTTGACATTAACACCCTTTCTCCATCCATTTCCACTTCAACAGGCTTTTCAGCTTTATCCTGTGGTTTTGCACTGCTTGGTTTGACTTGCTCCCCCTTAGACATTGCTTTCCTTTTAGCTCCCCCTCTGGTCTCCACAGCTACAGGCTCCCCCTGAGTTCCACCTGATTCTTGAATAGGCAATGATTCTGATCTTGCTACCTTCTCCCCCTTAGTTGAGTTGGCAGCTACCAGGTCAGTAAGGAACTGAATAGAGAGTTGAGTAGCAGCAAAACCATCAACCACCAGTTGAGAGAGAGAGTCCAGTTTGGAGTCCAAAGTAGCACACTGTCCTTCAAGAGCTGCAATCCTGTTACCAAAAGTAGCAGAGGGGCCACCAGACCTTAACCTTCTTGGAGGGGAAGGAAAAGACAGGGGCCTGGAGGCTATGGGGGTTCTCACACTCTCAGGGTGTTTTTGAGTGATCTCATCACCCCTCACAGTTTGACTCTCAAGGCCTAGTGCCTGAATAGTGTGGGCTCCCTCAATATCTCTCTGGACATGCTCAAGTCCCTCTCCTTTTGCCAGCTCAGTTGGCTACCTCTCATTTTTATGCTCACCTCTCTTTTCTTTTATCTCTCTTTTCTTTTGCACACCCTCACTCAACCTAGATGCATGGGTATGAGCAGTACTAACATGCATGGAAGGAGAAGATTTAGAATGTACCTTTAGGAGTTTGGCAAGAGGTAGGTCATCATCAGAGGCATCCTCAACAAGTACAGCATCAAAATCAGGCTGGGAGGGCTGGACAGCATCTTGAGTAGGAATGGTACTGTCAGTTGGAGTCTGGACAGCAGGTTCTGGCATGACAGCATCTTTGGGAGGTGGAGTGACAGTAGGTTCTGTAGTGACAGTATCTTTCTCTCCACCTTTGACAGTAGCTGTGTCCAGGACAGTAGCATCCCCAGTGTCTTTGACAGCAACAGAGGCTGTGACAGCATCTTCCTGAAGGTAAGATGCTCCTTGGAGATCAGACAAAGTGTTGGATGTTTCATTTTCTGACAAAATACCACTTTGCCCTAGCTCAGTGTTTGGAGGAGTGGTGTCCATCTCACTTTGAGAAATGGGTTCTTGTGGACCACTAGATGGGGGCTCATCCATGATTGGAGATGGATGATCAAAACCTGAAGGGTTGGGACTGTCCCCTTCTCTAGGTTGTGGAGATGAAACAAAAGAATGTGTAGGGAAGGAAGAAGGTGAAAGTGTAGTAGAGAGTGGGGGCTGATTCAAAGATGAAACATGTGAACCATCAATAGGAGTAGAGAAATCCTCACTGTGCCCTAACTCACTGTGTGTTTCTTCAAGTGGGGGTATCTCAGGTTGGGAACCATGAGTTTGTGCAGACTCTGTACAGGGTGCCTTGGGAGACAGGCCAATTTCAATAGATGCCCCTTGTTGAGAAGGCACATCTAGGGAGGAGTTTATTTCCCTGGTTTCCTCTACAGTCTTTTGGGAGACTGCAGGGTGGCTGACAGTGGTTTTGGTCCTCCTAGCTCTCTTCTTCTTAGGCTCAGGGGGAACCACTGTGGGTTCTGTTTGACTACCTTCCTTATTTGCTGCACTAGGTGTAGTGTCTCCCTCTTGACTAACAGAGCTACCACCAACATCAGCTTCTAAGGATCTTTTTCTGGATTCTTGCAAGACTTCTCTTTGGGCTTTGGGAAGTCTAGAGGGCCTAAGCTGAGTGTATGGTGTTGAAAGGGGGTTAACTGAATTTGGGTCTAATTCAGTTTCATTCTCAAGAGAAAAAGAATCATAACCAGAAGGTAATGGATAATCAAGGTTGGACACTTGATCAACCATGTGCTGAGTGAAACAAATTGGAATATGTGCATTGAGATTTTGTGATGATAATAGTGTGTGTGTGTTCTTTTTCAAAACTGAGCAAGCCTCTAAACGAGGAGCAGCATCATTAAAATCACAGAATGAATTAATGCACAACATAAGAAAGTGAGGGTAGTGTGATACCTTCTTACCTATGGCAGCTTTGAGTTGTGCCATGAGGAGAGCTCCAACATTCACCTTGTATCCATGGACAAGAGAATGTGTCAGTTTCTTGATGTAGGAGGGTATCCCATTCCAGCCTGTGGACTTGGTAGAGAACACCTTGACCATTGCATCAAATATCATGCTCCACTCCTTCCTTAGATACTTCCTGTCCATTTCACCAGACGGGTACCACTTGGTTGTTCCCTCTTCGAGAATAGGGCCTGCATACCCAATCTTCAAGAAGAGCTTCTTCAGAGTGTCATCATTAGCAAGTGGAGCAAAGTTTTGGCCTTCTTCCAGTGTAATTCCAAGAGCAGTATTGATGACCTCAGCTGTGAGAATGTATTGTTGCCCAGAGATTGTGAATTGAATACCAGGGTTCTCACCCTCAGTTTGAGCAACAGCAGTTTGCCAAAACGCCTCAAGTCTGTCTAAGTCGAGAATGGGGGTTGAGGTTATGGCATAACCGAGATAGGACTTGTTCAAGAAAAACACTAGTCCTTTGAAACCTTCACCAGCATCATTTGGGGAAAAGATGCCAGCAAAGTTTGTTTGAGAGAGAGTCTGTTTGGGGGCCATTGAGATTTCAAGAAAAGAAGAAAGTGAGAAAGTAGCTTTTTGCTTGAAGAAAAGTATTTTGCCTTGAGTTTTGTGAGAGTGATATGTCTGAGTAACTGGAGAATAAATATGGGTATCTCAAACGTTTGCTCAAAAAGTGGAGTTAAAGGACGTGTCTTAACCCACTCTCTTAACACGTGAGTTACTGCCCGTTATTCACTGTCAATCGTGGGGTGAATATCCAATTACAACGGTCCACTATTGTTGACAGTAACCTGTGCGCTAGAAACAATCTTTCAGTAATAAGTGGTGGTGACAGTAGGTTTTGCGCGACAGCAACTATTGCGCAAAAACATGCTGTCACCGTTAAGCATTTGAGTGACAGTATCCTTTAAAGGTCGTGACAGAAAGTCTTTCCCTACTGTCAAGAAGGTTGCTGTCAAGAGACACGGGACAGTATCCTTCTTTGTGACAGTAATTTAAATGGGAAATTGTTTCTGTCAGGAACTAATTAGAATGCGTTGCTCATATACTTAACCTAAAATTAACAGAATATGAATTTAGCAATGTAATCTTTCAAACACAGATATTAAGCAAGTTACACAGACAAGTCATAAACTCAGTAACCACATAAACAGGAACTTTTATTATTGTTAATAAAATCATTAATATTGAACATTGAGTACATCATTCTATGATTTTATCAACTAGTTCTAAGACTTCTTCCTTAATCTCTTCTTCAGAGCGGCCTTCTTTTTCAAGAAGTGCCTGAAGCTCCTTCTCTTCTTCCATAGCCTTGGCCTCCTCTTCCTTAGCCTTGGCCTCCTTTTCCTCGTCTATCTCATCCATGGCGTCCAACAGCATTTCAAAGAGCTCATCGATCTCTTCATTGTCGGGTTCACTATCACACTTCTTTAGACCAACTTCGATTCCTACTTTGTTTTCCATTATTTACTTTAAAACTGAGAGCAGACTGGTGAAACCTAAGGTTAATTTATAGGCAAAACCGTCTTAGGATCAAAGTCTAATGGTCAACAGTTAGAGTACCCATACAACTACCACAAAAGTAATTAATGGTCGTGTCCTCCTTTAATCCTACAGATTAATGCAAAAGAGTGTGAAAGTCCAATGGAACAGATTTTTAACTCTCAAACTTAACGGATAACCACATTAAAGTCATACACGGTTTAAAAGTATGAGACTGGCACAAAATACTGACATGAAAAGTCAAATCAACACATGCTGTCACATAACAGACATAAACCAAGTAGACAGTAACTTCTCTTGACAGCAGGTTTGAAATTGCTGTCATGAGCTTCAATAAGAATTGAAAATTTAGAAACCTTAGTAAATTAACATACCAGATTCAGCATTCCCAATTCACTTACCAACCTGTTGAAGGTTGCTTCATCCAATGGCTTAGTGAAGATGTCAGCAAGTTGCTTGTCAGTTGGGACATAAATCAGCTTCACAGTTCCTTGTTCAACATGCTCTCTGATAAAGTGATGTCTTATATCAATGTGCTTTGTCCTAGAGTGTTGAACTGGATTGTCTGAGATGGCTATGGCACTAGTGTTGTCACAGTAAATAGGAATTTCTCTTAACACTAGACCATAATCTAGAAGTTGACTTTTCATCCATAGAATTTGTGCACAGCAACTGCCTGCAGCAATGTACTCAGCTTCTGCAGTTGAGGTAGAAACTGAATGCTGCTTCTTGCTAAACCATGAGACCAATCTTCCACCAAGAAATTGACAGCTACCAGTAGTACTCTTTCTGTCAATCTTGCATCCAGCATAGTCTGAGTCTGAGTAACCAATTAGATCAAATCCAGTATTCTTAGGATACCAAAGGCCTAGGTTAGGAGTGCCTTTTAAGTATCTAAATATTCTCTTGATGGCTACCAAGTGTGACTCCTTTGGATCACTTTGAAACCTTGCACAGAGACATGTAGCAAACATGATGTCAGGTCTGCTAGCAGTTAGGTATAGGAGGGATCCTACCATGCCTCTATAGGTGCTTGAGTCAACTTTCTTTCCTTTAGGATCAAGATCCAGACTAGTTGCTGTGGACATTGGTGTCTTTGCAGGAGATGAATCTTCCAAGTTGAACTTTTTGAGAAGTTCCTTGATATACTTAGCTTGACTTATGAAGATTCCATCAGTTTGTTGAAGAATTTGTAACCCCAGAAAGAATGACAGTTCTCCCATCATGCTCATCTCATATTTGTTGCTCATGAGATGGGAAAACTTCTCACACAGCTTCTCATTTGTAGAACCAAAAATGATGTCATCCACATAGATTTGTACCAGAATGATGTCCTTGCCATGATGTTTGTAGAAAAGTGTCTTGTCCACCACTCCTCTGGTAAACTGGTTTTCCAGAAGAAAGGTGGAAAGTGTGTCATACCATGCCCTGGGTGCTTGCTTTAGTCCATACAAATCTTTGAAGAGTTTGTACACAAAATTATGCATTTCAGCATCCTCAAACCCTGGTGGCTGTTCCACATACACTTCTTCTTCCAGCTCTCCATTTAGAAAGGCACTTTTGACATCCATCTGAAATACTTTGAAGTTGCAGTGTGCAGCATAAGCTAGAAAGATTCTTATAGCTTCAAGTCTTGCAACGGGAGCAAATGTCTCATCATAATCTATTCCCTCCTGTTGACAGTAACCTTTAGCCACTAGCCTTGCTTTGTTCCTTGTCACTAATCCACTTTCATCAAGTTTGTTTCTGAAAACCCACTTAGTCTCAATAACTGACTTTCCCTTAGGTCTTGGAACCAATTTCCATACATTGTTTCTTTCAAACTGATTTAGCTCTTCCTGCATGGCTATCACCCAGTCAGAATCCAACAATGCTTCATCAATTGTCTTAGGTTCCATCTGAGACAGGAAGCATGAAAACATGCTGTCAGCAGAGACTTTGTTCCTTATCCTCACTCCAGAATTAGGATCACCAATGATAAGGTCACTTGAGTGATCTTTGTTCCACTTGGTGATTCTGGGCAAGCTACTTGACTACACAGGAACACTTCCTTCAGTTTGTTGAGTTGAGTGATCACCAATCCCATTGTCTTCACCATGTTCTTCATTGTCTCCAGAGTCATCACTGTCATGAATGTTAGAGGATATGGTCTGTGACTGAGCTGGAGTTTGGTTGACAGTAGTGGCATTGACAGTATCTTTATCAACTTCAACAACTTGAGTGAAGCTAGGTTCTTCATCCACAATCTCCTCAGCTTCCAGGTATCCTTGATTCTCAAATCTGAATGTCTGCATCTTTCCTTCTTCATGCAGTCCTGGAAACTTGGTTTCATCAAATGTGACATTAACACTTTCTTCAATAATCCTGTGTTCCATAACATAAACTCTGTAGGCAGTCCTTTCTGTGCTGTAACCCATGAATAGTCCTTCAAAAGCCTTGGTGTCAAATTTTCCTTTCTTCTCATGATTGTCCTTCATCATAAAGCATTTGCTTCCAAACACATGAAAATATTTGACAGTAGGTTTCTTTCCAGTTAGCAGACAGTAAGGTGTGCTTGCATGAGTTTTGTTGATCATGGTTCTGTTCTGAGTATAACAGGCTGTGTTGATAGCTTCAGCCCAGAAATATGTTGGCATCTTAGCATCATGCAACATAGTTCTAGCTGCTTCAATGAGAGTCCTGTTCTTTCTTTCTACAACTCCTTTCTACTGTGGAGTTCTTGCAGCAGAGAATTGTTGTACAATTCCTTCATCTTTGCAGAAATTTCCAAGTGTGGCATTTCTGAATTCTGTACCATTGTCACTCCTCAAGATTTGAACTTTTGAGTTTGGGGTTCTATCAAGAACTCTGACTTGATCAATAATCACTTGAGCAGCTTCATCTTTGGATTCAAGAAGTTTCACCCAAGTGTACCTTGAGTAATCATCCACCATTACTAAGGCATATCTCTTTCTGGCCATAGATGGTACATTGACTGGTCCAAAGAGATCCATGTGAATTAACTTGAGTGCTTCTGTGTTGGTGTTTACTTGCTTGGACTTGTGCACAGCTCTTCTCAGTTTGCCCATTTGACAATCTTCACACAATCCTTCTTGACAGAATTCCTGTTGGGGCAAACCTCTCACTAACTCTTTCTTCATTAGAATGTTCATTGTTTTGAAGTTGAGATGTGAGAGCTTCCTGTGCCAAAGCATACTGTCACCAACAGTAGCTTTGCTGTAAAAACAGTAAACTTTATCCTTCTTTGTTGAGCTTAGATCAGCAACAAACAGGCTTCCTTTTCTGACCCCTTTTAGAGAGAGGCTTCCATCCTTCTTGTGATAGATGTTGCACACCATCATGTCAAAGTCAACCTTAAATCCTCTGTCACTGAATTGGCTGACACTGAGTAGGTTGTGCTTCAATCCATCCACAAGAGCAATATCTTCAATGACAACATTTCCAATTTCCAGACAGCCATATCCCACTGTGTAACCCTTGCTGTTGTCTCCAAAGGTTATGATTGGGCCAGCTTTCTCTACATAATGTGATAGCAGGGCTTTATCACCTGTCATGTGTCTTGAGCAACCACTGTCAATAATCCACATGACCTGATTTTTCTTCTTACCCTGCAAAACAGAATGTTTCTAAGTTGCATATGGTACCCAATCTTTGTTGGGTCCTGCAGTTTCAGTGTTTCCTGAGTTTCTTTCAGTCACAACATCACAAGCATTATCAAAGACTTCCTGTTTGACTTCTCTTTTCACCCACTTAGGTTTAGAATTGGACTTGGTCCTTTTCTTAGTGGATGAAGCCTTTTTGCTGTTGCCAGGAGGCTCAGAAGTCTCAACAGTGTTTAGGTATGAGCATTTTTCAGTAGAGAGAACAGGTAAGTTAAAGCATGTACTCATGGCAGTGATTTTGCATGGCATACAATCAATGTTATTACAGACACTCATAGTTCTATGCATAAGGGGGGTTCTGTGTAAGTTACCATTGAGTTCAGTAGCATTGATCTTATCCTCAATTGGTTTCTTACAAACATATGTTAAGTGATGAGTAGATCCACAGTTATTGCACAGTTTCCTAGAAGCACCTCCAACATTAGTGTATCCATTTCCTTTATTGACACCTACCTTACCATTTCTGTTTTTAGACTTGGGAGTTACTGGATTGACAGTATGTTCAGAAGTTGCTGTCGAACTTTCCTTGACAGTATCTTTTATTCCTACCATCTTGACAGAAGGTTTGAAAGTTGCTGTCTTGGAATCATTCTTGACAGTATCTTTGAAAGATTCTGTCTTGCCAACTGTGACAGCATCTTTTGAACTTACTGTCTGATTGCTTGGTAAGTTTACTGTCTTGGGGATTGTGACAGTATCCTTTCCATCCTTGAATGTGCTGTCAACACCTTCATCCTCATCAAGAATTTCTTGTTTGATGAGCATGGCTTCTTCATCAAACTCAATTTCAGCAGCCTTGAAAATAGGAGTTTTAACTTTCTTGAGAATGGTGGGTTTGACAGCAGCATTTCCAGGACAATCTTGAATCACAGTTTCCTTTCCAGGTCTTCTACCATAAGAAAAACCTATACCAACAGACTGATTTTCTGTATGCTTATCATTGTAATCCTGAACTATCTTTGATGAGTTTCTATAGGCCTTAATCTTAAATTCATTTTCAGCAATCTCATTCCTCAGGAATTCCTCAACCTCCTTAGCACATTTTAATTCATTTTTAAGTTTAGCATTCTCTTGAGCTAAAGAGCCTAGTGAACTGGTTTTGAGAACAAGAGAATCATTGTCAGACTGAAGTGTTTCATTTAGCTTACTTAGTCTAGAGATTTCCTCATTAGCAGCAGATAAGCTAGTATAGACATTGAACATTTCAGCACTTAAGTCTTTAATGGTTTTCTTATACTCATCAGTAGACATATCAAGTAAGACAAGTGAAGGTACCTGACTTGAAGGAGTTGATGCTACCTCATCAGTGCTAGCCATGAGAGCTAGATTGACATATTCTTCCTCTTCTTCATCATCAGAATCATCCCAACACTTTCCTTCAGCCACATAGGCTCTACCTTGATTTTTCTTGGAGTATCCACCAGTTCCTTTCTCATATCTTTGAACCTGTTTGGGTCTTTTGCATTCAGTAGCAAAATGACCAGGTTCTCCACAGTTGTAACATTTGAACTTTGATCTATCCACAAATCCAGTTTTGTATCCTCCTTTGGTTGAACTTCCCACAGCAGCCTTTGATGAGCTTCCTTTGCTGAACTTGGATGCTTGGCCTTGAGGCTTGTATGACCTATCCTTCTTGAACCTAAAGTTCTTGAACTTTTTGGCCATGTAAGCCATAGTAGGGTTGTCCATGCTTTCCAGTTCCTCCATTGTGTAGAAGTCTTCATCTTCCACATCTTTGAGCTGTAGTACCACTTTCTCATCATCTTCAACCACCTCTTCTATCTTCAAGGTCTGTGTTGGGGTTGATGGTGTGATCTGTAGTACTTCACTTGGCTGTGTGATCCTTGGCACATGTGCTACTAGGGCACTTGACATATTAGCCATCTTGTTCCTTGTTCCACTTTGTATGGCTCTCTTTTGAAAGAGTTCGAGTTCATAAGATTTCAGAATACCATAAAGTGTCTCAAAGGTTATATTGTTGAGATCTCTTCCTTCTCGTATGGCTGTTGTCTTGTGTTCAAGGTGATCAGGCAGTGTGAGCAGGAACTTGACATTTAATTCTTTTCTGTCATAGTACTTGCCATGTATCTGTAATTCAGTTAAGAGCTTACTGAACCTTTCAAACATGGAGGTTAAGTCTTCACCAGGCTTGGCCATGAATGCCTCATATTGAGATATTAGAATTTGCCTTTGGTTGCCCTTAACCTCTTCACTTCCTTCACAGAGTAAGGCTAACCTGATCCACATCTCCTTGGCTGATGTGCAGCTTATCACACTTCCACACATGGCTTTATCCAGCGTGAGAGAATCGAGCAAGATAAGTTGCAAATGATCATCTAGCACCATTTTCTCCTTTTCAGGTTCCAAGATTTCTGAGGGATCTTTGGGAACCCAATGTGCAGGAACAATCTCACCATTCACTGTTGTGGCTTCAATTTCCTTTCTTGGTATGAAAGGACCATTCTCGAGTATACCTGGGTATAGTGGATTTGCAGCTTTGATAAACAACAATATTTTTCTTTTCCAAATGCTGTAGTTCTCTTTATCAAATGCTGGGATCTTGATACTGTTTGATTTCTGCATTTTCTTCGGGATCTCAGATATGTATGTTAATCTGAAAGCTCTGATACCAGTTGTTAGTCCTTGTGTATTGCAGAAGGGGGGGATGAATGCAATACTGATAAAATTCAATCTAAATTTCAACAACTAAAATCAAGATTAAACGTTATCAGCAATATATGCAATCACGAACAGTATTCAGTAAGAACAAGATTCACAAAATAAATGTTTTATTTATTTTGCAAAGTGTTGCTACAACCTCAAGAAAGAATTCTCGAGCTTCGGGTTTTCTTCAAAGACACTTGCTTGTCTTTGTTACAATTCTAGAATTAATTGATAGTAGGTATAAGACTAACCCTATCACTATCAGTCACGGGTTTGTGAAGCTGCTGTCACTGTCAAGTGGCAGCTTCTTACAGATTGTCTTACCCATGTGACTTTCCTAAATTGCTAACATGTCAGATATACATTACAAAGAAAGCAACCTAGATTCATTCCATTTCCAGCTAAACCAATTCAGCAGATAAAGACTTGACCTTGCTCTTGAATTGATTCGCTTTTGTTTTGCAGTGCTTGAAGCTTCTGTCGTAGTCTTGCAGACTTGGTGCAGCTTAGGGATACTGCATCACGCCTGTTTCTTGAACATTTAAACTGTCACGGGATTTGACTGAGAAAGATACCTAGCATAAGAATCTTTATTGAGACAGTTACTTTTGCCGCAAAGCTTGCTGTCACAGGAATGATCTTTTGGTGACAGTATGAGTTCCCCGCATAGAGTGCTGTCGAGGATCCCAAACTTGCTGTCGAGGGCAATAGTTGCTGTCGCGTAGTCTTCCGCCAATGTTGCTGTCAGAGTGAATATGCTGTCGTGACTTGCAACATTCTGTCTTCTTGTAATCTTACTGTCACAGCTTTAGGACAGTAACCTTTATTCATGTTGTCATCCAAAAAGCATTCTTTGAGGCTTGAACACATAAGTGAACTTCTTTCAAACAATACAACTAGAATAACATTACATACTGATTACAAGAACATACTTTGGCTATGACAGTATGTTCTACTTAATTTGAAAAATTAAGTACAATCAAAGTTAAGTTATTTCAATGCTATCACCCATAAATCCCAACAATGGTCATCTTCACCTTCCAAATTGGATATTCCACTGGCCTGAGAATTGGAACCCTGATGGTCTCATATCGACTCACAGAATTAGGTTTAACCTGTTCAACTTTGGGAGAAGTTTGATTTTCTTCAGACATGATTAATACTGTGTTTGAATCGTAAAACTGTATATATTAAACAGCCTTGGCTCTGATACCAATTGTTAGGCCGAATACACAATATATAATCAAGTATGTATGAGAATAACAATCAAGAACACTTTTTATAAATCAACAAACTGTAATTATATTAACAGTTTCTCTCTTAGTGATGTTAATGAATCACAAAGAGCTACTAGGTTACAAGAATAATATATTCAATGTTCGCATCCCTTCTAGGGATAACCTATATGTGTTTATATAGTACACAGTTACACAATCCTTATCTAATTGATACTCCTATAAATTAGCTATACAATTATTATCAATTAAGGATTGCTTCAGTCTTCTGTCCAGTCTCCTTAGCTGTATCAATATATTCTGCTTCTTTCCATCTTCAGAATATATTGCTTCTAGAATCTTTATCTTTGCACCGACAGCTAAGTCAACTATCACCCTGTCAGACTTTAACAAACTCTGACCGGCTTCCATGTAAACTCTTCACCCAGTCAGACTTTATCAAACTCTGACTGGCTTCTAGATAAACTCTGATATGTACCTAGTACTTAAACACTGATGAAAAAACGTCAGCAATTATATCTAACATGGTATTAAATGAGTTTCCTTATTTATATAATTACAACTATTTTTATGTTTTGACTTTTTAGAAAATTCAATCCTAACATAATATCTTTTAACTTATATCATTTTTAGACAATAACTTCTTTTTATATGATATAATCTTGATCATCTATTTTTAAAAGTATTGGATCTAACGGTTGAGAATGTTTTGGCGGTATTTAGAAACAAACTACCATGATAACATCATTAATTTTTCTTAATATTTATAATTTTTTTAAATATTTATTGCTAAAATATAATGTACTCTTTTTTGTAATATATTAAAGATGCGGGAACTTTGAACTTTTGAGAAAATAAATTATCAATTAAAATATAATTTTTTTTTTGTAATAGTTCTTCTTTTAAAGTAATACACTGTAACGATCAAAATTATCTATAAAATTCATTTTTTATAGTATATCCTATAAATATCTATGGTATTATATCAAAGACTAAATAATGAAAGCTTCCTTATAAGTTTGGTCGCTATATAGAAAAATTTTAAATTATCAAAATACACTTTTTAGTATTTAAATATAATTCTATTATTAATCAGATACACTTTTTAATATTAGATCTAACAATTCTCATCGATCTATTTAAGATCTAACTATAATTATTAATTTGGTCGTAATCGTACACGGACGATCGATTTTAATTTTTTCTTAAATTGGTTTTAATATTTTATTGAAATAAACATAGAATTTATAAATTTAAAAGAATTAGGAAAAAAAAATTAAACTGGTGCTACAATAATAGAAATATATTTATTAAAATTTAGATAATAATTTTACTGTTTGGGCTCTATCTTGAGTTTTAGACAACAGATTTTAACGATTTTACAGCCCACGCGAAGCTTACAAAATTATCTTTAATTTAATTATGGTTTAATAATTATTATCTAACTGGAACTATCCATAAACTGAAGATAAAAGATAATTAAGAATTTTTACATAAAGATTTCTATTCAATATAGAAAACCTATTTATAATTGGTTTAAATTATCAAAATACATCTTTTAGTATTTAAATACTATCCTATTAATAATCAAATACAATTTTTAATATTATATATGACGGTCCTCATTGATTTGAAGATTTATAGTATAATAATCCAATGGATCGTATACTTTTGGTAGTACAGTGACCAACCAAAGTTTTGGATAAGATCTCCCTTACGCTTATTAATTATACTAGCTTATAGCCCGTGCATCGCACGGTTACTTAAATTTTATTTATAATTATTCTGTTTATAATTATATTTTTATTATGATGCAACACACGATTGTTTTTTTAATATTTATAATTATATTTATTTATGAATATTTTAATATTTAAAAGTTATTAGTTTACATGATTAAATTATTGTTAAAAAAGATTTAGCCGAAAAAAATCTAGTTAAAAATTTGATATTTATTACATTTTACACGCTCAATTTAATATTTGTTTATATTGAGTTATAAAAGTTAGATTTGACCAATTTTACGGTTCACATGAAATTCACAAAATAATATTTAATTTAGTTGTGGTTTAATAGTTTTTTTTTCAATTAAAAACTATTATAAAACTAAAAAGAGAATAAAGTGACGAAATTTAATGTTGAGAATTCTATTCGATTTAGGAAATCTACTTAACTTATATGTAGTTTAGATTATTAGAATGACCTTTATTAACCAAATACAGGTTTTAATGTTAAATCTAACGGTTTTCACCTATCTATTTAAGATTAAACGATTTTTATTATTTTGGTTATAAATGGGTTTCCTTATTTAATTACAACTATTTTTATGTTTTAACTTTTTGGAAAATCCAATCCTAATATAATATCTTTTAACTTATATCATTTTTAGATAATAATTTCTTTTTATATGATATAATCTTGATCATCTATTTTTAAAAGTATTGGATCTAACAGTTGAGAATGTTTTGGCGGTATTTAGGACCAAACTACCAGGATAACATCATTAATTTTTCTTAATATTTATAATTTTTTTAAATATTTATTGCTAAAATATAATATACTCTTTTTTGTAATATGTTAATGATGCGGGAACTTTGAACTTTTGAGAAAATAAATTATCAATTAAAATATATATTTTTGTTGTAATAGTTCTTCTTTTAAAGTAGTACACCGTGACGATCAAAATTCTGTATAAAATTCATTGTTTTTTATAGTATATCCCGTAAATATCTATGTTATCATATTAAAGACTAAATAATGAAAGCTTTCTTATAAGTGTGGTCGCTTTGTTTGATCACTCAATCCATAATTGTTGGATCTTTCAAATTAAATTGTTGAGAAACGTTACATATAACAATAAAATTATCATGTAGAATGATCTAATATTTGAATCTACCAACAACATATTAAAATTTACAGGGTTTTTTTTTGAAAAAAAAGAATGTTTTTCATTTTTTTTCTTTCAGACATAGGTTATTTGATAATATTTTTTGTAAAGTACAATTTTTCAGAAAAGTACTATACTAATTGATTAACAAACTTTTAAAGTTTCGAATTTAATAATTTACAATGTATATAGGTTAAAAAAGTTAGGTCTGTTCTGTAGATGAGTCTACAATTTTAAAATACAGTTTTTTTTTAATATGAATATAGTCATGCTAACAATGAAATTAGGTGTCTATGAATGCTTATAAAACAAAATCACCATTTGCGTATAATTTATTATTTAATAATAAATTATATTTGATTAGTTATGATCTATAAATTAATAAAATAGGATAAAAAATATGCACAATTTTATAAAATTTTATCCTCGTATTATTATATTCTTTGTTGATTTGAATTTTTCTTAGATTGATTTTAATTTTTGAACATAGATTTCTAAATTTAAAATAGTTAGAAAAAAGTAATTAAATTGGCGTTAAAATAATGATGACATAATAATCATTATTAGAATTTAAATACTCACTTTACTGATTTGGGCTTTATCTTGTGTTTTAAAAATCAGATTTTAACGATTTTACACCCCACGTGAAGATAATTAAATTATTTTTAATTAAAAGATGGTTTAACAATTTTTATCTAACTGGAATTGTACATGGAAGAGAAAAGAAAGTCACGAATTGTTTACATGGAGAATTCTATTTAATATAGAAAACTTATTTATATTTGGTATATTTGGTTTAAATTATCAAAATACACTTTTTAGAATTTAAATATAATCCTATTATAAATAAAATACACTTTTTTAATATTTGATCAAACGATTTTCATTTATCTAGTTAAGATCTAATAGTCCTTATTAATTTGGTTGTCACGATCAAAATTTTGGATAAATCCTTATTATGCTTATTATATAAAAGAGTTTAATATAATAAGGATATCAAGGATATACATATCTTACTAACTGCTTTTATTTTTAATGTTTCGGTTTTATTTATAGTGTATATAAAATTTTAAAATACATTATTACTTTAAAATTATTAAACAGAATAAAAATTATGTTATGATTATATAAAATTTTACTCTCATATTATTATAGTCTTTATCGATTTGAATTTGTTCTTAATTTATTTTAATACTTTATTGAAATAAAGATAAAATTTCTATATTTAAAAGAATTAGTGGAAAAATAAATAAATTGGTGCGACAATTATAAAAAAATATTTATTAAAATTTAGATACTTACTTTACTATTTGGGTTATATCCTAAGTTTTAGAAATTGAATTTTGACGATTTTACAACCCACGCGAAGCTAACAAAATTATCTTTAATTTAATGATGGTTTAATAATTATTATCTAACTGAAATTATCCATAAACTAAAGAGAAAAGATAATTACGATTTTTTACATAAAAATTTCTATTCAATATAGAAAACCTATTTATAATTGGTTTAAATTAAAAAAAAATTATTAAAATTTAGATAATCACTTTACTGTTTGGGCTCTATCTTGAGTTTTAGACAAAAGATTTTAACAATTTTACAGCCCACGCGAAGCTAACAAAATTATCTTTAATTTAATGATGGTTTAATAATTATTATTTAACTGGAACTATCCATAAACTAAAGAGAAAAGATAATTAGGATTTTTTACATAAAGATTTCTATTCTATATAGAAAACCTATTTATAATTGGTTTAAATTATCAAAATAAACCTTTTAGTATTTAAATACTATCCTATTATTAATCAAATACAATTTTTAATATTATATCTAACGGTCCTCATCTATTTGAATATTTATAGTTTTATAATCCAACGGATCATATACTTTTGGTAGTACAGTGACCGACCAAACTTTTGGATAAGATCTCCCTTACGCTTATTATAATATATACTAGCTTCTAGCCCGTGCGATGCATGGTTACTTAAATTTTATTTATAATTATTTTGTTTATAATTATATTTTTATTACCCATGGAACACACGATTGTTTTTTTAATATTTATAATTATATTTATTTATGAATATTTTAATATTTAAAAGTTATTAGTTTACATGATTAAATTATTGTTAAAAAAAATTTAGCCAAAAAATATTATAGTTAAAAATTTGATATTTATTACATTTTACACGCTCAATTTAATATTTGTTTATATTGAGTTATAAAAGTTAGATTTGGCCAATTTTACGGTCCACATGAAATTCACAAAATAATATTTAATTTAGTTGTGGTTTAATAGTTCTTTTTCAATTAAAAACTATTCTAAAACTAAAAAGAGAATAAAATGATGAAATTTTATATTGAGAATTTTATTCGATTTAGGAAATCTACTTATATGTAGTTTAGATTATTAGAATACCATTTATTAACCAAATACAGTTTTTAATGTTAAATCTAACGGGTTTCACGTATCTATTTAAGATTAAACGATTTTTATTATTTTGATATTAAATGTGTTTCCTTATTTAATTACAACTATTTTTATGTTTTAACTTTTTGGAAAATCCAATCCTAATATAATATCTTTTAACTTATATCATTTTTAGATAATAACTTCTTTTTATATGATATAATCTTGATCGTCTATTTTTAAAAGTATTGGATCTAACGGTTGTGAATGTTTTGGCGGTATTTAGGATCAAACTACAAGGATAACATCATTAATTTTTTTAATACCTATATTTTTTTAATATTTATATTTTTTAAAATATTTATTGCTAAAATATAATATACTCTTTTTTGTAATATGTTAATGATGCGGGAACTTTGAACTTTTGAGAAAATAAATTATCAATTAAATTATTATTATTTTTTTGTAATAGTTCTTCTTTTAAATTAGTACACCGTGACGATCAAAATTATGTATACAATTCATTTTTTTATAGTATACCCCGTAAATATCTATGTTATTATATTAAAGACTAAATAATGAAAGCTTTCTTATAAGTCTGGTCGCTTGATCACTCAATCCATAATCGTTGTATCTTTCAAATTAAATTGTTGAGAAACGTTAGATATAACAGTAAAATTATCACGTAGAATGATCTAAGGTTTAAATCTACCAACAACATATTAAAATTTACAGGTTTTTTTGAAAAATAAGAATTTTTTCATTTTTTTTTCTTGCAGACATGGGTTATTTGATATACTAATTAATTGATTAACAAACTTTTAAAGTTTCGAATTTAATAATTTACAATGTATATAGGTTAAAAAAGTTAGGCCTATTCTCTAGCCGAGTCTAAAATTTCAAAATACGGTATTTTTAAATATGAATATAGTCCTGCTAACAATGAAATTAGGTCTCTATGAGTTCTTATAAAACAAAATCACTATTTACGTATAATTTATTATTTAATAATAAATAATATTTAATTAGTTATGATATAAAATTTAATAAAATAGGACAAAAAATATGCACAAATTTATAAAATTTTATCCTCGTATTATTATATTCTTTGTTGATTTGAATTTTTCTTAGATTGATTTGAATTTTTGAACATAGATTTCTAACTTTAAAATAGTTAGAAAAAAGTAATTAATTTGGCATTAAAATAATGATGACGTAATAATTATTATTAGAATTTAAATACCCACTTTACCAATTTGGGCTTTATCTTGTGTTTTAAAAATTAGATTTTAACGATTTTACACCCCACGTGAAGATAACTAAATTATCTTTAATTAAAAGATGGTTTAACAATTTTTATCTAACTGGAATTGTCCATGAAAAAGAAAAGAAAGTCACGAATTTTTTACATGGAGAATTCTATTCAGTATAGAAAACTTATTTATATTTGGTATATTTGGTTTAAATTATCAAAATACACTTTTTAGAATTTAAATATAATCCTATTATTAATAAAATACACTTTTTTCATATTTGATCTAACGATTTTCATTTATCTAGTTAAGATCTAATAGTCCTTATTAGTTTGGTTGTCCAAGACCGTAAGATCAAAATTTTGGATAAAATCCCTATTATCAAAACACACTTATTAGCATTTAAATATAATCCTACCTTTAATCAAATACACATTTTAATATAAGTATTATATTCAAAATTGTCGTTTATGAATATGAAACCCTCAATATTTTAATAATATTTTGATATTATCCTTTTTTTTGTTTGTTATATGTAAAATAATATAATTATAATTTGGATTAATCAAATTGTTATGTTCCTTCAGAAAAAAAAGTGTTTAAATTTATTTATGTACAGGAGTTCTCGTAAGTGTCTGGAGGTTCACGTGTATCATTGTTAGTATGATATACATGAGCATTATATTGATAATTTTTAATATTGTAATCAATATGAATTGTTATCTTGATATTTGGTTTAACAATTATTATCTAATTGAAACTATACATAAATTCAAGAGAAAAGATATTTAAGAATTTTTACATAGAAAACTTTTAAATGATCAAAATACACTTTTTAGTATTTAAATATAATTATATTATTAATCAGATACACGTTTTAATATTAGGTCTAACAATTCTCATCGATCTATTTAAGATCTAACTGTAATTATTAATTTGGTCGTATAGTGATCGTACACGAACCAGATCGATTTTAATTTTTTCTTAAATTGATTTTAATATTTTATTGAAATAAAAATAGAATTTATAAATTTAAAAGAATTAGGAAAAAAATTAAATTGGTGCTACAATAATTGTTTTTTTTATTAAAATTTAGATAATCACTTTATTGTTTGGGCTCTATCTTGAGTTTTAGACAACAGATTTTAACGATTTTACGGCCCAAGCGAAACTAACAAAATTATCTTTAATTTAATGATGGTTTATTAATTTTTATCTAACATGAACTATCCATAAACTAAAGAGAAAATATAATTACGAATTTTTACATAATGATTTCTATTCAATATAGAAAACCCATTTATCATTGGTTTAAATTATCAAAATACACCTTTTAGTATTTAAATACTATCCTATTATTAATCAAATACAATTTTTAATATTATATCTAACGGTCCTCGTCTATTTGAATATTTATAGTTTTATAATCCAACAGATCATATACTTTTGGCAGTACAGTGACCGACCAAAGTTTTGGATAAGATCTCCCTTACGCTTATTATATATAAGGAGTTAACTAGCTTATAGCCCGTGCGATGCACGGTTACTTAAATTTTATTTATAATTATATTTTTATTACCCATGTAACACACGATTGTTTTTTTAATATTTATAATTATATTTATTTATGAATATTTTAATATTTAAAAGTTATTAGTTTACATGATTAAATTATTGTTAAAAAAGATTTAGCCAAGAAAATTGTAGTTAAAAATTTGATATTTATTATTTTTTACACGCTCAATTTAATATTTGTTTATATTGAGTTATAAAAGTTATATTTGACCAATTTTATAGTCCACATGAAATTCATAAAATAATCTTTAATTTAGTTGTGGTTTAATAGTTCTTTTTCAATTAAAAACTATTCTAAAACTAAAAAGAGAATAAAGTGATGAAATTTAATGTTGAGAATTATATTCGATTTAGGAAATCTACTTATATGTAGTTTAGATTATTAGAATAGCCTTTAGTAACCAAATAAAGTTTTAAATGTTAAATCTAACGGTTTTCACCTATCTATTTAAGATTAAACGATTTTTATTATTTTGTTATTAAATGAGTTTCCTTATTTAATTATAACTATTTTTATGTTTTGACTTTTAGAAAATTCAATCCTAATATAATATATTTTAACTTATATCATTTTTAGATAATGACTTATTTTTATATGATATAATCTTGATCATCTATTTTTAAAAATATTGGATATAGCGGTTGAGAATGTTTTGGCGGTATTTAGGACCAAACTACCAAGATAATATCATTAATTTTTCTTAATACTTATAAATTTTTTTAATTTTTAATTTTTTAAAATATTTCTTGCTAAAATATAATATACTCTTTTTTGTAATATGTTAATGCTGCGGGAACTTTGAACTTTTGAGAAAATAAATTATCAATTAAAATATAATTTTTTTGTAATAGTTCTTCTTTTAAAGTAGTACATCGTGACGATCAAAATTATAATTTAAAGTAGTACTATTTGGGTTCTATCCTGAGTTTTAGAAATTGAATTTTGACGATTTTACGATCCATGCGAAACTAACGAAATTATATTTAATTTAATGATGGTTTAATAATTATTATCTAACTTGACTGTAACATCCAGGAAATTAGGTGCCAAATTCCTATTTGTTTAAATAATAGAAGTGGTAATATTTAATTTTTATAAAAATTTGCTGCATTATGTGTTTAAATGTTTAATAATATTATGTGAATACGTGAGGTGGTTTAAAATTTTATTTTCGGTAATTATTAGTAAATTTGAGTCCGACAAATTTTTTTTGAGTAAAATAGTTCAAAGTTCATTTAATTATGAATTTTGGGCATTTAAATAATTTGAGAATAATATTGGTTATATAAATAAATTTTATTAGTTGAATTTAATTATTTCAGATATATTTCATTTAAAATTTTATTTTTACAATATCATATTAGTTCCTCTAAATTTTAGTTAGTGGGCTAATAAAAGTGTGGTAGTCGTTATTCTTATCTTTAATCTACCTAATCTATTATATTCAAGAAGACGGTAGAAGCCTCCAGAAACCCCATGGCTATTTCTTCTTCTCCCGCGCGAGTTCCTTCCAGTCTCCGTTTTCAGCCACGGTCACCGCAGTCACGCCTCCAGTTCTGTTCAGGCGAAGAATCCGGCCGCCGCAGCTCCGTTTTCCGGCGCCGATCTGTTCAGCCGCGCAGCCGCACCACATCCACCGCGCCGCCCTCCGGCCGCCACTGCTGTTCGTTCTCTGGCCGCCGCCCTTCTGTCGGTTTTCCGGCGTTCTGCTTTCCGGCCAGCAACACCAATCACCACCTTTTTGTTCCGATGGCAGCTCCTTGGGTATAGAATCGAAACCCTGCAATGTTTTCATTTCCTTTATTTATTTATGTGTAGTATAAATTCGTTTTTCTTTTGGTGATTAATTTGAGATAGTTGAAATTCGATTTTTGTGTATAAATGAGGATTTAATAATCCGTTTTTGGTATATGTGATTAAATGGTGATAATATATAATTCGAATTTTTATGTGAATATTGGTTATAAATTCGCTTTTGTAGATAGTAGTTGTAAATTTGTTTATTTGTATTTAATTAGTAAATTTGTGAGGGGTATAATTGTTTAGCTATTATATGCTAATTATCATTTCGTTTCTTGTTATTTTAATTGCTATATAAAGTTTGATTTTTGTGTTTAAATGAGGATTTGGTAATTCGATTTTGGTGATAATTATACATGTATATAGATTCGTTTTGGTAAGAATTAAGTGTCAATTAAGGTGTGTTGTTGATTTGAGATATTAATAAATTCGATATGAATTCGTTGTAGTAATTAGTTATAAATCCGTTATTGATTAACATGTGCTAATTATTTGAGTTCGATGTTAAATAGTTATGTGAACGGAGTTAAATGAGTTAGTTGATATATATATATATATATACATAAATGTTAATGCTTAATTGTTTTGTAGTAAATGGATTTTAAATCCGTTTTGTATGTGGATAATATATATATATCCATTTTATTTCATTAGTATATGCTAAACATCAATTCAAATTGTTTAGTTAAAGTGTGATATTTCTAATTTCGTGTTGGTATTAATTAATTGAAGATTCGAATTGTTATTATTATTTGAGATTAATTGATTTTATTGGTTAAGTAACTCTAGTTGGTGAGTTGATATTTGTTTAATCTCAACTTGTTTTATGAACATTAATTATGGTTAAGTGATTTTATAGTGAAGGCTTAAACTGATATTTGAGTTATAAGTTAATGGTGATAATGATTTTAGTATATTGGCTTGATTCCCGGCTTGGGGAATTATGACAGCTGTGGGTTGAGGTATTGGTGATGTTATTTGTTATTAATTATACAGGTTGTTGTTGTGTTGTGATCCGTCCTATGATTGGGGGCGCAACATAGTACATGCAAAATTTATGGCTAGTCTTGTTTACGAACGGGTCATGCCGAAATTTCGTAAAATCTATTTAATTATTTAATTATTTGTTTTAAAGTCATTAGAGTTTAAAGGATAATTGAATTTGATTATTTTTAATCAAATTTTAGATAATAATGAAATTGATTTAATTGATCAATTAAGTTGAGAATTAATTGGTGAATTTTATTAATTGGTTATTATTTAATTTTGATTATTTATCAAATTGGATTATTGTTTTCAAACTACCCTATTATTTTAGTATTTATTTATTTACTATTTATTTGAATTGATTGATTTGGTCAAGAAAACAAGTTGTGTGATTATAATTGATTATTCTGACTCTGTGATATATATATGTATATATATATATATATATATATATATATATATATAGACACACACACATATATATGTGATTAAATGCTATTATGCACATTGCTGAGTTAAGAGTTGAACCAGCATGACAGAGTTGAGTAAATACATGGTTGCCTGCCATCTGCTATATGTTTGGATGATATATCGAGTGAATTTGTTATGTTGGAGTTGTGAGTTGAAATTGATTAAGTTAAATGTTGAAGGAGACTAGTTGTAAATTGATTCTTGGTTATTGATATTAGTTTAAAACAGGTGGTTTGTTATATAAACAGAGGAAGTGCTGCCGAATTTTCGGCAGGACTACTAAAGAAATATTATTGCAAATGGTATATGACATGATATGCCAGTTTAAATGCATACGTGAATGAGATATGATTATGTGTTAATGTGTAACTATTAAAGTTGTATAATTATAAGAATTAGCGGACTAAACATGTGCTATGTGCTATCTGAAGTATATGAAATTATGTGAATTAGATGATGGACGTATTATGTGATAAATGTGTACGTGATTGCTCATTTCTAGATAGAGCTATTGCAAGTCAAGGCGAGATTATGTTCTTATATGTTTTCTGCAAGTTGAAGCAAGATTATTTTCTTAAATGTTTACTGCAAGTCGAGGCAGGTTATTTCTTATATGTTTACTGCAAGTTGAGGCAGATTAATTGAGTATTAGATAAATTGTGGACTTAATTGTGGATTGATTGAGTTGGAAGGTTTTGGTGTTTGAAAACAGGGCAAACGTCCACTTTACGAATAGGTCATGCCCAATTTTATTTAGAAATATATGCGTTTAAGTTATAAACATTTATATTATATAGAAGTTATAGTAAGAGGGCTAATCTAATCTTATCCCAAACCCCCGGCAGTTTTATTTCCACAGTCGGCCGAAGAGAAAAGAAAAAGAGTTGAAAATCCCCTGGCCCATGATTGAAAGCGGACACGCGGGTAGAGTATAATAATTAATTGATTTCGTGCATAGCGTTATCGAGACAAGTTCCTTCTGACCCTTCCTCCTGCTAATTATTTGAGAAATGATGATGTTTTTATATATATTGATGAATTATTTTATGGAAGATATGTTTCATAATGTTTATGAAATTTATTATGCTAGTTTTCCACTATAAATACTCCTTGTCCTTAAAGCGTATTCCATCGAACTTCCTCGGACATCTTAATTGTTCAAGATGACCCTCTAAAAATTTATTCAGCTATGACTACTCTCATTTTTTTTTGAGATAGTTAAACAATTGTTGACTTCAATCGGATTTATTGTTCAAATCCGATAAACTTTATTTGAGATTCTCAGATTTGATTCATTGTTCGGATCAAAGTAGATATGTGCAGAATAGTGGATAGATGAATAGAAATTCCTCGAAACTTCCTCCTAAACAATCATCCTAGCGCATTTGTATAGTGTCTTGATGAGTTCGAGTTGTTCTTATCTTTCAAGACGACTCAAAATATTTTATGCTACTCAATAAACCTCCTTGTTCGAGGTTTGTTATCTTATTGTCTGGTGTGACATATTGTTCATGTCCACATAATCATTTTGTCAAAGGTTGTAACGACCCATTGTTCGGGTCGATATCGTATAAATAGTAACTGGCAGTCGGCCAGAATAGACGAGATTATATGATAAATCACTCACACTCAATTGTTGTTCATTTTATTCTGGAGGAAAATCTTTACTCCACTGGTCAACATGGGAGTGGCCCATGGAATTTTCTTTCTGATCAACACGAGATACAAACTCGTGGTATCAAGAGAGGAATATATTTATTTTGGCACAAATGTTGCCGGGTTGATTATTCAACCAACTTTTTGCTAGCAAAACGATTTGGTGATACTTGAGACATAGTAGTGATCGTGCTATGGGGTATCACGGGTGTACGGTACTTGAGACACGGCAGTTGATCGAGCCGTGTGGTATCACAGAGGAGATAAGACCAGTATCTACATCATTCAAAGTTCAGTGTTCACATCGTTCAAAGTTTGGTATCTGCAGCATTCAAAGTTCAAATGCAATTGTGTTGACTTAAACGATTTGGTAAATCATTGGACGTCTAGTCCGTCAGAATAAATTGCTATACTGTGATTCCTGTGGACATCATTCCTATTATACCTCAAAGGTAGTGTATTCAAGTGCAAATGTGTTGAGATTAATGATTCGGTCAGTTCATTGACCACCTTTCTATCAGAGTAAATTGTTAATTGATTATTGATTTGAGTTCCTTTGTATGACAAGTATTTTCCTTCACATTTCTTTTATGATTAGTATGAGTAAGCGAGTCGATGGAATTTGCTGAGCACCTAGTTGCTCACCCTTGTTAATCATATTTTACAGCTAAAGAGGAAAAAGTCGATTCATCCCGATACAGAGCTAAAGGGTAGATTGACAGTAGTTAATTGCATAGCTGTGGAACGAGAAGATTCAAGACGACGTTGAGAAGATGAGTTGATGCAGAGCATTTGGATCTAGTGACAGACTATTGTATAAAGATGATTTCTAATAGAAATTATATTGTATAAGTAGTTTTGCCTAGTATACTTCACATCGAAGTTATGCCAGTGTTAGAAATGTATGTAAAGAGATTGTTGTAAAAGAAGGTTAAAGTTTGAATAAAATTTTGGACTCTTATTTCTAGCCCTATAACCTAAAAGATCCGAGGTAGAGTTAGGGTCGTAGAGGTTATATTTGTATTGGATTTATATTACGCATGTTGTTTTAAATTGAGATTTGAGCGTGGTGACCAAATCTGCTGACCCCGGATTTGGGGGCGTCACATTGACCGGTTGACCTACCCATAAACCGAAAAGAAAAGATGGTTAAGAATTTGTACATAAAGAATTCAATTCAATTCAATATAGAAAACCAATTTATATAATCCTACATTTAATCGAATACACATTTTAATATAAGTATTATATTCAAAATTATCGTTTATTAATATGAAACCCTCAATATTTTTAATTATAAAAGGCAATCAGTTAGTTACTATTTTTATATTATTTTATTATATATTAAATAGAGTATTAAAATAGGTTTTAAACTAAATAAGTAAGGATTACACCTCATATTTTTGGAAAACATAGATTTTAGTAATAACATATATAAAAGGTAATATGTTTTAATTTAAAGATAATTGTAATGATATTTTTGAAAAAGGATTAGATTTTGTTAGAAAAAAAATATTTTAATTATAAAAATCAATCATCTATTTACTATTTTGGTAACTTGACAATAATACAATTCCTTTAAAGATTTGATTTGTAGTAGCTTTCGTTATCCTAAAAAGAAAGAAGTATATTTGTAGTAGTGTATCCTAAATTTAAACAAATTAGATCCCACATTTCCAGATTTTAATATTATTTGATTTTTATGTAGTAAAATATAATGAAATATTAATGTAGAATAAAACTTTCCCGAATTTTGATTATATTATTAATTTATTAATTAAAAAAAGTACCGAAAACCAAAAACCGACCGTTAATCGAAAACCAAAACTTTCAATGTTTCGGCTTTAATAATATAGTATAGATATACTAGCTTATAGCCCGTGCGATGCACGGTTACTTAAATTTTATTTATAATTATTCTGTTTATAATTATATTTTTATTATCCATGCAACAAACGATTGTTTTTTAAATATTTATAATTATATCTATTTATGAATATTTTAATATTTAAAAGTTATTAGTTTACATGATTAAATTATTGTTAAAAAAGATTTAGCCAAAAAAAATATATTTAAAAATTTGATATTTATTATATTTTACACGCTAAACTATTCTAAAACTAAAAAGAGAATAGAGTGACGAAATTTAATGTTGAGAATTCTATTCGATTTAGGAAATCTACTTATATGTAGTTTAGATTATTAGAATATCCTTCATTAACCAAATACAGTTTTTATTGTTAAATCTAACGGTTTTCACCTATCTATTTAACATTAAACGATTTTGATTATTTTGGTATTAAATGAGTTTCCTTATTTAATTACAACTATTTTTATGTTTTGACTTTTTAGAAAATCCAATCCTAATATAATATCTTTTAACTTATATCATTTTTAGACAATAACTTCTTTTTATATGATATAATCTTGATCATCTATTTTTAAAATTATTGCATCTAACGGTTGAAAATGTTTTGGCGGTATTTAGAAACAAACTACCATGATAACATCATTAATTTTTCTTAATATTTATAATTTTTTTAAATATTTATTGCTAAAATATAATATACTCTTTTTTGTAATATGTTAAAGATGCGAGAACTTTGAACTTTTGAGAAAATAAATTATCAATTAAAATATAATTTTTTTTGTAATAGTTCTTCTTTTAAAGCAGTACACCGTGACGATCAAAATTATGTATAAAATTCATTTTTTATAGTATATCTTATAAATATCCATGTTATTATATTAAAGACTAAATAATGAAAGCTTCCTTATAAGTTTGGTCGCTTTGTTTGATCACTCAATCCATAATCGTTGGATGTTTCAAATTAATTTGTTGAAAAACGTTAGATATAACAGTAAAATTATCATGTAGAATGATCTAAGGTTTGAATCTACGAACAAAATATTAAAATTTATAGGTTTTTTTTAATAAAGAATTTTTTCATTTTTTTTATTGCAGACACAGGTTATTTGATAATATTTTTTGTAAAGTACGATTTTTCAGAAAAGTACTATACTAATTGATTAAGAAACTTTTAAAGTTTTGAATTTAATAATTTACAATGTATATATGTTAAAAAAGTTTGGCCTCTGTAGCTGAGTCTAAAATTTCAAAATACGTTTTTTTAATATGAATATAGTCCTGGTAACAATGAAATTAGGTATCTATGAGTTCTTATAAAACAAAATCACCATTTACGTATAATTTATTATTTAATAATAAATAATATTTGATTAGTTATGATCTAAAACTTAATAAAATAGGATTAAAAATATGCACCATTTTATAAAATTTTATCCTCGTATTACTATATTCTTTGTTGATTTGAATTTTTCTTAAATTGATTTTAATTTTTGAACATAAATTTCTAAATTTAAAATAGTTTGAAAAAAGTAATTAAATTGGTATTAAAATAATGATGAGAATAATTATTATTAGAATTTAAATATTCACTTTACTAATTTGGGCTTTATCTTGTGTTTAAAAATCAGATTTTGACGATTTTATACCCTACATGAAGATAACTAAATTATATTTAATTAAAAGATGGTTTACCAATTTTTATCTAACTGGAATTATCCATGGAAGAGAAAAGAAAGTCACGAATTTTTTACATGGAGAATTTTATTCAATATAGAAAACTTATTTATATTTGGTATATTTGGTTTAAATTATCAAAATACACCTTTTAGAATTTAAATATAATCCTATTATTAATAAAATACACTTTTTAAATATTTGATCTAACGATTTTCATTTATCTAGTTAAGATCTAATGATCCTTATTAATTTGGTTGTCTACAACCAAAATTTTGGATAAGATCCTATTATGATTATTATATATAAGGATTTAATATAATAAAGATATTAAGTATACAATGATATAAGTATCTTACTAAATGCTTTTATTTTAATGTTTCGGTTTTATTTACAGTGAATATAACATTTTAAAATACATTATTACTTAAAAATTATTAAACAGAATAAAAATTATGTTATGATTATATAAATTTTATTCTCATATTATTATATTCTTTATCAGTTTGAATTTGTTATTAATTAATTTTTATACTTTTTTGAAAGAAACATAAAATTTCTCTATATTCAAAAGAATTAGTGAAAAAATAAATAAATTGGTGCTACAATAATAAAAAATATTTATTAAAATTTAGATACACACTTTACTATTTGGGTTATATCCTGAGTTTTAGAAATTGAATTTTGATGATTTTAGAACTCATGTGAAACTAACAAAATTATCTTTAATTTAATGAAGGTTTAATAATTATTATCTAACTTGACCTACTCATAAAATAAACTTAGTATTTAAATATAATCCTGTCTTTAATCAAATACACATTTTAATATAAGTATTATATTCAAAATTATCGTTTATGAATATGAAACCTTCAATATTTTAATAATATTTTGATATTATCCTTTTATGTTTGTTATATGTAAAATAATATAATTATAATTTGGATTAATCAAATTGTTAAGAAAAAAAAGTGTTTAAATTTATTCATGTACTCCTAAGTCTGTTATAACGTAGGGTGCATGTGTATCATTGTAATCGATATGAATTGTTATCTTGATATTTGGTTTAATAATTATTATCTAACCGGAACTATACATAAATTTAAGAGAAAAGATATTTAAGAATTTTTACATAGAAAAATTTTAAATTATCAAAATAAACTTTTTAGTATTTAAATATAATTCTATTATTAATCAGATACACTTTTTAATATTAGATCTAACAATTCTCATCGATCAGATCTAACTATAATTATTAATTTGGTCGTAATCGTACACGGACCAGGACAAACAAATAGGAAGGGATGGTCGATCGATTTTAATTTTTTCTTAAATTGATTTTAATATTTTATTGAAATAAAAATAGAATTTATAAATTTAAAAAAATTAGGAAAAAAAATTAAATTGGTGCTACAATAATAAAAATATATTTATTAAAATTTAGATAATAACTTTACTTGAGCTCTATCTTGAGTTTTAAACAACAGATTTTAACGATTTTACAGCCCACGCGAAGCTTACAAAATTATCTTTAATTTAATGATGGTTTAATACTTATTATCTAACTGGAACTATCCATAAACTAAAGAGAAAAGATAATTACGAATTTTTACATAAATATTTCTATTCAATATAGAAAACCTATTTATAATTGGTTTAAATTATCAAAATACATCTTTTAGTATTTAATACTATCCTTTTAATAATCAAATACAATTTTTAATATTATATCTGACGGTCCTCATTATTTGAAGATTTATAGTTTAATAATCCAACGGATCGTATACTTTTTTGTAGTACATTGAAGTTATGGATAATATCTCGCTTACGCTTATTGAATTAATAAGGAGTTAATTAGGGTGTCCAAGCATATTGAAACTTGGACATCAAATGAGCTATACATCTCCAAAAGCTCTCGTGCCAAATTTAAGCTTATATATGAACAGGTGAATGATGCCTTCATTTTGTTTAACCAACTTATTTAGATTATAAAAGGAAAATTTATATTTAGTCGAACATAACCCAAGCATCTCATAAAGATAGTACAAAAAGTTAAACAACTAAACACTCATAATTTAAAACATGAAAATTAAATGCATTGAGCAATCATCCAACAAGCGTACATTCTCAATGCAGACGACGATGATACTTACTGGATATATGAAGCTAAAGTTCATTAATCAGCAATTCTTATTTTAGACGGTAAAATTACTAGCAACTCATTAAACACACATTCTGCAACTTGATTGTACGTGCTGGTACCTCTCTAGCTTTGAACTGAGGGTGGTTTGTGAACTGGTGGCTTGTGAAATGGTGGTTTGTGATGTCCTTCAGGTTTCACTCCCTCGGGATTAATTGTGCCCTCTGTCTGCGGTCTAGGTGGATTTTTACGAGCATTTTCTGCAACGAAAACTGGAGGTGCTTTGTGTACTGGTGGCTTGAAAAAAGGTGGTTTGTGAAGCTCTTCTGTATCGTAAACTTGTACATGTGGTGGCTTGTGTACTGGTGGCTTGTGAACTGGAGGTTTGTGAAGCTCTTCTATATCATAAACTTGTGCATGTGGTGGCTTGTGGACTGGTGGCTTGTGAACTGGAGGTTTGTGAAGCTCTTCCGTATCATAAACTTGTGCATGTGGTGGCTTGTGGACTGGTGGCTTGTGAACTGGAGGTTTGTGAAGCTCTTCCGTATCAGAAACTTGTGCATGTGGTGGCTTGTGTACTGGTGGCTTGTGAACCGGAGGTTTGTGAAGCTCTTCTGTATCGAAAACTTGTGCATGTGGTGGTTTGTGTACTGGTGGCTTATGAACTGGAGGTTTGTGAAGCTCTTCTGTATCATAAACTAGCACATGTGGTGGCTTGTGTACTGGTGGCTTGTGAAATGGTGGTTTGTGAAGCTCTTCCGTATCATAAACTTGTGCATGTGGTGGATTGTGGACTGGTGGCTTGTGGACTGGAGGTTTGTGAAGCTCTTCCGTATCATAAACTTGTGCATGTGGTGGCTTGTGTACTGGTGGCTTGTGAACCGGAGGTTTGTGAAACTCTTCTGTATCGTAAACTTGTGCATGTGGTGGTTTGTGTACTGGTGGCTTATGAACTGGAGGTTTGTGAAGCTCTTCTGTATCATAAACTAGCACATGTGGTGGCTTATGTATTGGTGGCTTGTGAAATGGTGGTTTATGAAGTTCTTGGACTAATGGGGGTTTGTGCACTGGCGGCTTATGAACTGGTGGTTTGTGAAGTCCTTCTGTATCATAATTAACTGACGGGGGTTTGTGAACTGGTGGCTTTTGAAACGGTGGCTTGTGAAGTTCTTCTGTATCGTAATTAATAGACGGTGGTTTGTGTACTGGTGGCTTGTGAAATGGTGGTTTGTGAAGTTCTTCAGGATCATAAACTGGAGGTTTATGCACTGGTGGCTTGTGAATGGGCAGTTTGTGTAGTGGTGGTAGCTCAGCAAGGCAGGAGGTGGCAAGAACCACCAGTACTCCTGCTAAGAGTAGTAGTTTAAGAGACATGTTTCTACTTAATGTTGTAAGTTCTGAGTGATACTGGATGGGCTTTTATAGGGTTTGGGATCACTACCAGACAAAATAGTACTTAAAATTGTTTTGATTTAGAATCGCAGGGTTTGTACAGATTTTTCAACACCAGTTGCATTATTTTTAAGATGATTAGACAAGTTCTAATCGACATTATGGACCTTAAGACATTCTTTTAGTAAATTTATCATGAAAGTAGAAAAAATGAAATGTGAATACTTGTTTTAAAATGGAAGAAATAGTGAGCAAGAGTGAAGTTAGATGTTGGATTAGTGGAGCACTAAACATAATTAAAGTTGTTAATTGATTTGATTGAGATTACGCTTTGTGATTGCATGTATATACACCACCAACCCACTTTCATTAACTTTTTTCTTCATAAGAGCATGTGCAGATAAATGTTTATTTCATTTCTTTTACTCCCTCCGTCCCAGTCATTTGTATACACTTTTCATTTTGGGACGTTCCATTCATTTCTATACATTCCAAAAATAGTAACTTTTAATAATATAAAACACTATTACACCCACTACTTTCTCCACTATCTCTATTCTATAACAATATAAATCACTATTATCTCAAATCTATTATTAAATATTAATAGGTCCCACCACTTTACTTACTTTTCATCTAATTTTACTCATTTTTTATATCTTTTCTTAATCTCTGTGTCCAAATTCTATGTATAGAACCCAGAGGGAGGGAGGGAGTAGTTAATTTCTTGTGCAAGAAATTATATAAACTAAGTGGATTTGTATAATTGATTTATCCATAAATAAACTATATATAAGCGTTTCTCTAAACAGAAATTAGTTTCGCAGAAACTTGGTGATTCTGTATTTGGATAATTAGAATAGTAAATATATCTATGTATGTTGTGTTTGATTATGTATATTAAATAAATTTTAGAGAATAAAATAAAAGAGAATAGAATGAGAAACCTGAAATACATTTCAGGAAATTTATTTCATATTAATAAAATATTGTTCTCTCAAAATAATATTTAAAAAAATCTTATATATCCAAAGATTGTATATATGAAAAACACATTAATTTTATTCACATTTAATGAAGTTAGTGATATACAGATTCTGTTTACTCAAAATAAAATTAATTTAGTGTTTCATTCATAAAGTTTATTTCTATAGCAAACAAATGCCTTACAAACAAATTTAACCCCCCCCCCCCCCCCCCCCCCCCCCCAAATGAAATTTACTCATTTTATTCATAGAAATGCCTTGCAGCAAATTTAACCCCCCTTTTACTCTTCTCTTTCCATCCTCCTTAGTTCTCACTTGATTTCTTTCTTATTTTTTTATAACAGTTCTCACTTGACTCGATGTTAAGTAACGGGAGTGGATCGCGGATTCTCTTGGCACATAATTTGTTTACGTAATAAATTATGAAAATATTGAAATGATAGGGAGTTGAACTTGAAACATCTACGGAGGAGAATTTTGATACCATATTGGATTCATTAATATTCATGCCAACAAAAAAATATAATATATAAGATGGTGTATAAAATAACAGAAAAAAATGCGAGATGTTTTATAAACTGACTTGAACGTTAAAATAAATCTGATTACATTTTCTAAATAGTAATTTCAATTTAAAAAAAAATACCCTTTTTATCATAATGTAAAGATGAAGGTACGCAATATATTAATCATGTGTAATTTTGCTTACGAAATGGCAGATAGATGTTGAATAATTGCTCCGTCTTGTGCATGCATCATGCATGGGGGACTATGAGACTTTGGAGTTCGGAGTGTAAAACAGTACTCGATATTTAGATACCAACTAGGCCACTAATACTACAGTCACATAAAGTGCCTAACAAAGTCCCACTGAACGCGTATCTAATTAATTTTAATTATTTACTACTAATCTCTTCTTTTACATGAGAGTTAAATGGGTCCACTGACATGTCTCTGGGGGTCGGCTCCGAGATAATGCAAGTAAGAGTCCCATAATCTTATTTTCGGTCAAATACTTGAGCTATGTAAAATTTTTATATAGGTTTATGCCGTTAATTTCGTTAAAAATTCTAACGGAAAAATGACGTACAAGTTGATGTGACATCATGTTTAACAACGAATTCATCACTCAATTTTGTATTATTTTCAATTAGGTCATCGGTTAATTTTTTTTCTTCTAAAAGTTCATAATTCAATTAAATTAAAAATAAAAACATACTTATTCAACACTAAATTTTTTAATGCATACAATGAAATGAATATTAATAGATATCACATTTTTCAATTTAATTTTTTCAATATCAATGAATTGCACCAGAAGTATAAATTTTTTGGATGTTTGATTTTTTCTGAACGATTAAAATTTAACTAAATTTAAAATTATACATATCCATTTAATTCATATGCTCATAAATCGATATAAGTGAAAATATATTTAAAGATTATAAGAAAAGTTAAAATGAAAAACACCCATTAATTCATATGTTTGTAAATCGATAAAGAGAACAAGTACTGTAATATCTAAAAGAAAAAAGAGGACAAGTACTGTAATTACTTTGAGTATTTTTTATTTTGTATAATTACAATTTAATTAAATTTAAATCATATTCTTTTTCTTTTAAAAAAATTCACACAATTTTTCCAAAAATCTAACTTTTTTTGTATTAGGTGGCCTAATTGAAAGTCAACAGATTATTTAGTGATGAATTAGGTTTTAGAACATTAAGTTCTGACGTGGTTGGCGCCACATTGTCACTGATGTGGCACCATTTAACGGATTTCCGTTAATAGTCAACGCGTTTTAACGCACTACAATAAATATAGGCTTTTCTGACGGCGAATTTCTGACGGAGCTTATTTGGGCCTAACTTCCGACAAACAAACTTGTCCGTCAATTGATCCCCAACGTTAGAACTGAAGGAGACATTAAACCATTGAAGCAACCAATCAAACAAGGAAATCGAGTTCACATATGGGCAATCTTGTTGGTTTGCTTTTTATTGTATGTCTTATTATATTTTATTTGAATTATTCAAATATTGATACAAAAATATATTATTAAAATTTGATCTAATATAAGTAATTTAATAAATGTTAGTTACTACTTAAATAATTACCCTATTATAAATTAATTAATCACACACTACATTTCTGTTAGGAATATGTTTTTCTTGATGATAATTATAAAAACACTTAGTAGATTTTGTGTTAAGTCACTTTTGTAACTGTCAACAGAATGGTATGCTTTACAGCTTTCGTTGACAGGTTGCTCATTAACGGAATGAGTCTCATCAACGAAATGAGTAATGTAGCAATTGCACTGTACAATACTTCACTGGTTGATATGCATTTGTTGTAGGTATTAGATAGGTTTTCCAAGTCATGTTGACTAAGTACTAGATAGGCAAAATAGGTTGGTTAATTGTAAATAGACTATGCCTTGTAATTTTGCCTAAGTGAAGACATGTCAATGGAATGAAGAATGTACCATCAACGAAACACATCTCACTTCTATCAAAGAATCATTATCACTTTTCTGAATAGTTGACAAAGTGATAGTGACAGTTTTCTGACAGATCAAAAGGTGGTGTAGAAGTGTACTTTGCATTGGGATCCATCAAAATGGACACTGGGAATGAGGAAACATTCCAATTTCCAATTAGGTTCTTGAGTGTGATAATAATAAGCATGAAGACAAAAGACAAGATCTCCAAGGACCATTGGACAAAAGGAATGAAAAGCAAGCTACTGGCGGTTACCTTTAGTACATTTTAGAGTAGCCAAAAATAGCATTGTAAACTTGGGATATATAACCAAGTGTAGCAGTTCATTTTATTGTAAGTGAATGAGATAGAATAACTTTGTATTATCTTCTTTCAAGAGCACTCTCACTCTACATTAGGAACTGAGCAGCTGTGCTACTTTTGTAACACAGATTATTCCCGAAATAAAAACATCTCAGTTGGATCCTCAAAACATCCAACTGAAATTTTATATTTGCTTGTGTGATTTTATTTTATTTGTCAAGTTATTTCAAAGTTGTTTTTAAGCTTAAAAATATCTAGAATTGTATTCAACCCCCCCTTCTACAATTCTGTTAGGCTATTTGGGATTACCAATTGGTATCAGAGCAAGCTTCTAACATACAAGGAGTTTAAAGATCAAGGCCAAAACAGAAACCATGGTGAAGAAGGATGCATGTGTAAAGATACCAGTTCTAGATAAGGACAATTACTTTCACTGGAAAGTAAAAATGCATCTACATCTCATGTCTATGGATGAGAGATATGTAGACTGCATTGAGAAAGGTCCACACGTTCCCATGAAGTTTGCATCTAGAGTTGGACTGCCAGATGATGCTGAAGATGTGGAAATTCCAAAGCCTGTCTCAGAATGGACTATTGAAGATGTTGCAGAAATCCATAAAGATAAAAGGACCATGAACATTTTGTTTAATGGTTTGGAGCAAGAGATGTTTGACAATGTTATCAACTGTACAACTTCTAAAGAAGTATGGGACACTGTTAGAACTCTCTGTGAATGAACTGAGCAGGTAAGGGAAAACAAAATGCAACTCCTCATACAACAATATGAACACTTTCATTTTAAAGCTGGTGAAACCCTAAACGATACATTTAGTAGGTTTCAAAAGCTTTTGAATGGATTAAAGTTGTATGGGAGGATCTACCAAACCAAGGATTCAAACCTCAAATTTCTTAGAGCTCTTCCAAAAGAGTGGAAGCCTATGACTGTTTCTCTTAGAAACACTCAAGAATACAAAGACTATACTCTTGAAAGGCTTTATGGAACCTTAAAGACATATGAGCTGGAAATGGAGCAAGATGAAGAAATTGAGAAGGTACAAAAGAAAGGTGGATCTATTGCATTGATTGCATCTGTGAACTAACTGGAAGATGACAATAAAGAAGCTGCAAAAGCCACAACTAGTCGAGCTAGTTATAGGAGTGATTTTAGCAAGGGTAAAGGCAAGATGACAGAAGAAGAAGAAGAAGAAGAACCAGCCAACTTGGATGACTTAGATGAGATTGATGAACACATTACTTTTCTTTCAAGAAAATTTTCTAAGTTTAAATTCAAGAGAAACTCAGAAGAAAGGCCACCAAGGAGAGACTTTCAACCTAGCAAAAGTAATTGGGTTGAAAAGTCTAAATCTAAATGTTTCAACTGTGGCATGATTGGTCACTTTGTTGGAGATTGCAGAAAGCCCAAAGTTGAGAAGGGCAATAGGAAATTTGAGCCTGTTGATTATAAAAAGAAATACTTTGAACTTCTCAAGCAAAAAGAAAAGGCTTTCATGTCTCAGGAGTATGATTGGGCTGGTAATTGTGAAGATTCAGATGATGATGATGTTGAGTATGTCAACTTGGCTCTAATGGCTAACAATCATGAGCAGGAAGCAAGTTCCTCAAGCAATAACAATTACTAATCTTTCTGAGCTTTCTAAAGAGGAATACGATAGTACAATTAATGAAATGTCTACTGTATTATATAATTTGCGTGTTACTCTTAAATCACTTACCAAAGAGAACTCAAGAATTAAAGAGACCAATTTGCTCTTAAGTGATAGAAATGCCATGTTAGAAGCACATCTCATTGAGTTTGAGAAAATGAGATGTGTCAGTAGGGATGCTAAGCAGGAACTTGAGAAAGTATTAAAAAGGGAAGAGATTCTTAAACCACAACTAGAAATAGAACAGAGAGTGATTGCAAAATGGAAAGATTCCATGAATGTTGCTAGCAACATCATTAATGTTCAAGGTATGGAATCTTTCTGTGAACAATCATGGAAAAAGAACAAAGAGAAGCTAGGGTATGCTGTTGAAACCTTAGAATCAGAAACAGAGTCAACAAACAACAATGGTCATTCGTTGAAGGTTGATACGTCAACGGAATGCATCATTCCGTTGACAGATGAACCATCAACCGATCATGATGTTTCGTTGACAAAGGAAAAGAAAGAAGAACTCACTAGACTTAATAACAAGTATGGTCCTGTCACCAAGAACTTTGTTCAAGGTGAGTCTAGTAAATCAAAGAAAGTTGAGAAGCCTGTTGAGAAAGCTAATGTAGGTCACTTGTCTAACAAGCAATTGAAAGACAAGTTAGAGAAAATTCAAGTTGAGGTTAAAGGCAATAAAAAGAATAACAGAAATGGGAAAGTAGGGATTAACAAACATAACAATTACACACCTGATAAGTATGCTCCTAGAAAAACATGTGTTAATTGTGGTAGTGTTAGTCATTTATCTGCTAATTGCAAATCTGTTAAGAAGCATACTAATGTGAAAATGCCTAAGCCTGCAATGAATACCTCTATGCCTGCAATGCCTGTTATGCCTAATATGTTTGCTCCATATGCACAGTTTCAAAATCCATATGCTAGCATGCCATTTGTGTCTAATCCATACATGAATATGTTTAATGTACCACAAATGCCATGGAATGTGAATAACATGTTTGTTCCTCCAAATATGCATGCCATGAATGAAAATGTGAGCAACCCTCAGAAGTCAACACCAAAGGTAAAGGTTGATTTAACTCAATCTGAGCCCAAGGTGAAAAATGATGTGAAGAGTAAATCAAAGGCTAACAAAACAGGACCCAAGGAAACTTGGGTACCAAAATCAACTTGATTTGGTTTTATTGTGTGCAGGGAGACAAAAGGAATCTTTGGTACTTGGATAGTGGTTGTTCAAGACACATGACTGGTGATTCTACCCTGCTCACAGAGTTCCAGGAAAGAGCTGGCCCTTGTATTGCTTTTGGAGATGACAGCAAAGGCTACACTAAGGGATATGGCTTGATTTCAAGAGAAAATGTCATCATTGATGAGGTTGCATTGGTGGATGGTCTAAAGCACAATTTGCTTAGTATCAGCCAACTTTGTGACAAAGGATTTTTAGTTACTTTTTCAAGAGAACCATGTGTTGTTTCTAAAGGTGGAGACAACAATGTGGTAATGACTGGATTCAGAAGAGGGAATCTGTACATTGCTGACTTTAGTAGCACAAGTCCAGACACCATCACTTGTCTTTTCAGCAAGGTAAGCAAGGATGAAAGTTGGTTATGGCACAAGAAATTGTCTCATTTGAATTTCAAGGTTATGAATGACTTGGTGAGGAAAGATCTTGCTAGAGGAATTCCACAGGTGGAATTCACCAAGGATGGTTTGTGTGATGCCTGTCAAAAAGGGAAACAAAAGAAGGCATCATTCAAAAGCAAGACAGAGTCATCAATTGTCCAACAGCTTGAGTTGCTTCATATGGATCTATTTGGCCCTGTAAATGTCATGTCCATTTCAAAGAAGAAATACTGTCTTGTGATTGTTGATGATTTTTCTAGATTTACATTGTTAGGCCGAATACACAATATAATCAAGATATGTATGAGAATAACAATAAAGAACACTGTTTATGAACAATAAATTGAATTATATTAAATAACTCTTCTCTCAGTGATGTAAAATATCACAGAGAGCTGCTAGGTTACAAGAATAATGTATTCAGTATTCGCATCCCTTTTAGGGTTAACCTATCTGTGTTTTTATATAGTACACAGCTACACAATCAATCTCAAATTGATATTCCTATAAATCAGCTATACAATTTATATCAATTTAGGATTGCTTCTGTCTTCTGTCCCGTTTCTTTAGCTATCTCAATATATCTTGCTTCTTTCCATCTTCAAGATATATTGCTTCTAGAATCTTCAAGTATGCACCGACAGCTAAATAAACTCTCACCCCGTTAGACTTTAACAAACTCTGACTGGCTTCTGTTCACACTAATTCACGCAAGCGTACGCGGTCACAAGTAATATAGAATAAAATTAAGTTCGTTCCCACAGAGACTGGTTTAGGTTGTTATAGTCTTGTACCTATGCAACAATGTATGGTTTTTATTCACTTCTAAGACAATTAACAAGATAGGGTTTTGAATAACTAAGATTAACTATGAAGCAATTTAATAAACTAAGAATTAATTAACTAACAAGAATTGGAATCGAATTACTTATGCAGAGAAAACATGGGATCCTAACTTCATTAAATACTTTGCTTAGATCTGACACCTTTAATCACTATATGCAATTGTCATGATATCTGATCGGATAACACGAATCAAATACACGCTACCTGTCGGCATACGTATATCAAACTACCCATACATCCACAAAAGAGATAGAAGATGGATACACACCAATTATGTTTAGACCCTATATGTCTATAGAATTTGAAAACATAACGGTTGAGGAACTAGTTATCCATAAAGATCACACAGGGCAATATAAGTATTTTCATCTCATACTACGAATCATATTGATAAACAATTATGAACCTATGCTAGCATGACAAGTTCTAAATCTCAAGATCCACTCTCGCTTCACAAGAGATTAACAGATTAGATGTTCGCGACGCATCTATCAATTAAGCTTAACCATACGAGGATATCAATTAATATACATCACACACAGATCTTTAAAGCATCAAGATACTAAACTGCATAAATAAATCCGTTAGAATCCCACGATAACGATTAGTTCATAATCGAACCGCTCGTCACCATGGGATTTGATGAAAACATGATAATGAACAAGATTTGAATAATATGGATACTAAAGTAATAGAGTTGAGAAAACAAATCCCAAAAGCATCCAAGAGTATCGCCAAGAAAAATACAAAAGAAAAGTAGATCTAGAACTCCGTTGCTTGTCACGCGCGTAGGAATCCTTCGTCAAACTTGAATCTCCGTGTCTCGGCTCTCTCTCTATGTGTTGCTGGGAATAGGTCCTGATTATTGGTGAAGGGTTGTGTTTATATAAACTCCAGGAGGCTTTTTCAACAAGATATTTCCATATTTCCAATTAAAAATCGAAATCAGGAAAATTTCCAAGAATTTTGCCAGGCGGCCGCGCCCTAGGCGCGCGCCCGCACGCTCCGTTTCTGCCTCGCGCGCGCGCCCGCGCGTTTGGTTCGCGCCCGCGCGCTCCGTTTCTGCCAAGGCCGCGCGCCCGCGCGCCAGGGTCCTGCCCATGGACTCCAAACATCCTCCAAATGGATTCCTAAGTTCCTCCAAGGTGCCCCAAGTGCTTCCATGAGTCTTCCATATTTCTTGCTATCTTCAACTCCAATCCTAGGACTTAGAACCCACCATTTAGACCTGAAATCATGCTTGATACTTCCAACTAGTTCACCTGCATTAAAACACTAGAACATATCACACTTACCACATACTTGAGGTCAATTCCACCAATTTAAGCCGGTTTCTAAGCATTCCAAGTGGATATAAAATCCACTTATCACACCCCCAAACTTAAACCGACGCTTGTCCTCAAGCATAAACAAACATAACTATATACAACTAACTAGTACCACTTCCGTAGGTGATCACGGTTGCATTTGGCATATGCAACAAGCCCTTTAAACCCCTAGGCAGCCCTAGTGGACGAGTAAGGTCTCGTGAGGGCCTATAGCGAATGTACCCACAAAATCCATCTACTCATGCAACTAACAATGCAATGCATGTATGCAACTAATATGAAAATGCAACGATCCCTTCAAACCAACCAAAACCAATCAACGAGCCAACATCTCAAAGAACACAGTCTTCCAAACAGACCAAATTCCCATCGACCAACAAGACAAACACAGAAACGTGCGTGTGTGCGATGCTCACCAATATACTCCCAAACTAAATCAAGACCATACCTACTCTTAGCCAAAACAACCACAAGCTTACAAACAGAATGAACGCTAGACACAAGAACTCTTAAGAGACACCTTCGCAGTCCATCTGAGTTAGACAGGAATTCATGCTTTATTACACAAAAACAACTACGCACAACATACATGCTTATTTGACCGTGCAATGGATGAGACCTCGGAAGGATTTTGCAATAATACCCATTTAACGAGCTTTAGGTCAGCGGATCCTAGACTGGAAAAGTCTTAGGTCACTAGGCACAAAGTCCCCAAAGAACTTACTTGCTCGAGTACTAAAGAGCTCACCCTGATCAATTCTGCATAAACACAAAACAAACACAACTCTTTTTTTTCTTTCTCTTTTTCAACTTTTATCTCTTTTTTTCCTTTTTTTTTTCAACAATTTCGGAATGAGTGCTCTTTGCCTTTTTTTTTTCTCATCCACCCTAGACTACTCATTTTTTACCAATGAGCGGCTACTAGCCATTTGACGCCTAGCCTTTATTACAACTAGCATGAAATCCCTGGTTTCCCCCAAACTTATACATAAGTGCTCCTTCGTTTTCAAGAATCTAGCCAACATTCTAAATGTAAACAAGTGGTTAAATTCTAACACCAAACAAGCATGGTCTGATCAAATTCAAAAGCAACCAATGAGACTTATGAAATAGATTTGTTTCTGGCATGCAAGTCAATACTTAGAAACTTAATCAACCCTCTATTCATCACAACCACACTCCAATCAACATCGACTCACCAACGGAAATAGTCAAGTCATAAGAGATCATCAAATATGCATGCTATGCAAATGCAACTAAATGGACTCACATGATAGATAAACAAATAATATGCAAAACAGAATGCTCTATATGACAAAACATGCAAAGATATGAATGAACTAACTAAATATGCAATATGAATCCTATATGAACACACACAAACACAACTAATCCTTAATTATCACCCCCAAACTTACAATATTCAATGTCCTCATTGAAGGTAATAAAAAGATAGTAGAAACATACCTAACACATGGGTTGCCTCCCACGAAGCGCTGTCGTTAATGTCATTTAGCCGGATAAATGTGAATCAAATCATGGTGGCTCGAAGATCGCATTTGACTTGTCCTTAATAGAAGGACCATTCACCCATTGTTTGATAACCTTCTTGCTTTCTTCCCACATCTTTTCCAAATCAAACTTCACCTTGACTTTTCCACCAATCGATTTTTTCTTTTTCTTCTTTACACCTCTAAGGTGTTTATGCTTCTCCGTCGATTGATAAGAACACTCTTTTACCTCATCATCCTTGTTCCACCTTCTCAACACATTATCTTCACACTCTTTAAAAATCACCAACTCATCATTCAGAAGGACATACTTCAAATGTGGTGGAAGTTTTCCAAGCTTGACATTCGAAAGATCTCGAATGGAAGAATTGTCAATGGAATCACTGATGTGATGCTCGAACTTGTGCATGTCCGAATTTTTGCTCAACAGCTGATCGAACTCCTTTCTCTGACCCGTATCAACCATCTTCAAGCTAAAACACTCTTCCTCCTCTGTCGGAAATTTCATAGCCTTGAACACATTAAAGATGACCTTTTGATTACTCACCCTCATTGTGAGCTCTCCTTTCTGAACATCGATCAACGCTCGGCCAGTAGCCAGAAAAGGTCTTCCCAAGATGATAGGAATCTTCTTATCCTCCTCAAAGTCAAGAATAACAAAATCAGCAGGAAAAATCAGCTTATCCACCTTTACCAAGACATCCTCCACTATACCCCTCGGATATGTGATCGACCGATCAGCCAACTGTAAAGTCATATTAACTGGTTTCGGCTCAGGCAACCCAAGTTGCTTAAAAACAGACATTGGCATTAGATTAATGCTAGCTCCTAAATCACATAAGCATTTGCTGAAAAGTTGATTGCCAATAGTGCAAGGTATGGTAAAACTTCCCGGATCTTTAAGCTTCGGTGGCAATTTCTGCTGTAGAACTGCACTACACTCCTCTGTCAAAGCAACGGTGTCCAAATCCTCGAGTTTCAACTTCCGAGATAAAATACCCTTCATGAACTTAGCATAGCTCGGCATCTGTTCAAGAGCTTCTGCAAAAGGTATATTGATCTGTAACTTCTTGAAAACCTCGAGAAATTTGGCAAACTGTCTATCCAACTTCTGCTTCTGAAGACGTTTAGGGAATGGCGGTGGAGGATAGATCTGATTGCTCTTTATAGACGGTTCTGGAGAAGCCTTGTCAACTGCCTTCTCGCTCTTTTCCACTTCACTAACCATCTGATCAGCCACCAAGTCGGATTTTTCAATTTCTGGCCCTGTAGATTTTTCAACTTGCTGATTTTGAATTTCTTCATCTTCCTTAGCTGCTGACTTTGGGTCAGATGTGACCTTTCCAGATCGCAAGGTGATTGCTTTTACCTGTTCTTTGACTTCCCTCTTGCCTGGGTTAACCTCCGTATCACTAGGAAGATTTCCCTGTGGCCTATTCAACAAAGCACTAGCAATATGTCCAATCTGATTCTCCAAGGTTTTCAGGGATGCCGCCTGGCTCTTGCACATTAGCCTCAATTCTTCCAATTCAGATTTTTCATTAGACGACTGACCACCACTTACATGAGGCTGTTGATGAAAACCTGGTGGTTGATACGGTTGCCTAGGAGCATACTGCTGCTGATAACCCGAAGAGTTGAATGGTTTAGCTCCAAATTGCTGACCTTGATACTGCTGCTGACCACCTTGATTGTTACTCCAGCTGAAATTTGGATGGTTCCTGTTATTTGGATGATAGGCATTAGGCACTGGTTGCTGCGATCTCTGGAAGTTACTCATGAACTGTGTTGATTCACTAGATATAGCACACTGATTAGTGTCATGTGCACCTGCACATAGCTCACAAACACTAGCCACCTGTTGAACTCCCATGTTAGCCAGAGAATCCACCTTCATAGACAGAGCCTTTAGCTGAGCTGCTATTGCTGTAGCTGCATCCACTTCCAGAATTCCTGCTGCATTGCCTTGTGATAACCTCTGGGTTGGGTTCTGGTACTCATTAGCAGCCATCATCTCAATGAGTTCATAGGCCTCCTCATAGCTTTTAGCCCACAGAGCTCCACCTGATGCTGCATCAAGCATTGGTCGTGATTGACCTCCTAGCCCATTGTAGAAACAATTTATCACCATCCAATCAGGCATTCCATGATGAGGACACTTCCTTAGCATCTCCTTGTAACGTTCCCAGGCTTCACATAAAGTCTCCCCTGAATGCTGAGAAAACTGAGTGAGAGCATTCCTGATTGCTGCTGTTTTAGCCATCGGGAAGAATTTAGTGAGAAACTTCTAAGCAAGATCCTCCCATGTAGTGATAGAACCTGCTGGTAGAGAATGCAACCAGCCCTTAGCTTTATCCCTCAGAGAAAATGGGAAAAGTCTCAGCTTCACGGCATCTTCTAACACTCCGTTGAACTTGAAGGTGTCGCATATCTCGATGAAATCCCTAATATGCATATTAGGATCTTCCGTTGGAGCACCCCCAAACTGAACTGAATTCTGCACCATCTGAATCGTGCCAGGCTTGATTTCAAAGGTGTTAGCTGCAATAGCCGGCCTGACAATGCTCGATTGAATGTCATTGATCTTTGGCTGAGAATAATCCTTCAAAGCCTTCGTTTCTGGTGCTAATTGATCTCCCATAACTAGACTTGATTCAAATTCTTCTTTCCGAGATTGAGAACGTGTTCGCATACACTTTCACTTAAGAAACTGAAACACACCAACAAAGTAAAATTGATGAGTAAAATCCGAGTCAGTGAACTTTAACGACCACTGATGACAAGCACATAAACTATAAAAATAACACCGAGTCCCCGGCAGCGGCGCCAAAAACTTGTTCGCACTAATTCACGCAAGCGTACGCGGTCACAAGTAATATAGAATAAAATTAAGTTCGTTCCCACAGAGACTGGTTTAGGTTGTTATAGTCTTGTACCTATGCAACAATGTATGGTTTTTATTCACTGCTAAGACAATTAACAAGATAGGGTTTTGAATAACTAAGATTAACTATGAAGCAATTTAATAAACTAAGAATTAATTAACTAACAAGAATTGGAATCGAATTACTTATGCAGAGAAAACATGGGATCCTAACTTCATTAAATACTTTGCTTAGATCTGACACCTTTAATCACTATATGCAATTGTCATGATATCTGATCGGATAACACGAATCAAATACACGCTACCTGTCGGCATACGTATATCAAACTACCCATACATCCACAAAAGAGATATAAGATGGATAAACACCAATTATGTTTAGACCCTATATGTCTATAGAATTTGAAAACATAACGGTTGAGGAACTAGTTATCCATAAAGATCACACAGGGCAATATAAGTATTTTCATCTCATACTACGAATCATATTGATAAACAATTATGAACCTATGCTAGCATGGCAAGTTCTAAATCTCAAGATCCACTCTCGCTTCACAAGAGATTAACAGATTAGATGTTCGCGACGCATCTATCAATTAAGCTTAACCATACGAGGATATCAATTAATATACATCACACACAGATCTTTAAAGCATCAAGATACTAAACTGCATAAATAAATCCGTTAGAATCCCACGATAACGATTAGTTCATAATCGAACCGCTCGTCACCATGGGATTTGATGAAAACATGATAATGAACAAGATTTGAATAATATGGATACTAAAGTAATAGAGTTGAGAAAACAAATCCCAAAAGCATCCAAGAGTATCGCCAAGAAAAATACAAAAGAAAAGTAGATCTAGAACTCCGTTGCTTGTCATGCGCGTAGGAATCCTTCGTCAAACTTGAATCTCCGTGTCTCGGCTCTCTCTCTATGTGTTGCTGGGAATAGGTCCTGATTATTGGTGAAGGGTTGTGTTTATATAAACTCCAGGAGGCTTTTTCAGCAAGATATTTCCATATTTCCAATTAAAAATCGAAATCAGGAAAATTTCCAAGAATTTTGCCAGGCGGCCGCGCCCTAGGCGCGCGCCCGCACGCTCCGTTTCTGCCTCGCGCGCGCGCCCGCGCGTTTGGTCCGCGCCCGCGCGCTCCGTTTCTGCCAAGGCCGCGCGCCCGCGCGCCAGGGTCCTGCCCATGGACTCCAAATATCCTCCAAATGGATTCCTAAGTTCCTCCAAGGTGCCCCAAGTGCTTCCATGAGTCTTCCATATTTCTTGCTATCTTCAACTCCAATCCTAGGACTTAGAACCCACCATTTAGACCTGAAATCATGCTTGATACTTCCAACTAGTTCACCTGCATTAAAACACTAGAACATATCACACTTACCACATACTTGAGGTCAATTCCACCAATTTAAGCCGGTTTCTAAGCATTCCAAGTGGATATAAAATCCACTTATCAGCTTCTAGTATAAACTCTGATGAGTACCTGTTACTTAAACACTGATAAACAATCATCAGCAATTATATCTAACAATCTCCCCCAACTTGTGCATAACAAAAATGTACAAGTTTAAAAGATAATTGATGATGTCAAAACATATACCAAATGCAGTGTTTATAACATAACATAGTTTAACTTTTACTTAGAACAGAAAACTTTAAAAACTTACAGACAGTCTTTACTTAATTTCTTCAATGTCAGGCACTATCTTGAGATAATCTGTTAGAAGTCTTCTTTCAGCTCTTTCTAGCTCAGCAGTCATAATCTCTTTCAGCTCCTTAAGTTCAGGGTCTTTTTCACCAGTCTGATATATGGCAGCCCTCAGAGAATATATGCTGTTTTTATTCATCTCATTTCCTAGCCTGATATAGCAAGACTTGTCTGATTCCAAATTGAATTCCAAAACTTTAATACCAAGTGTTGTTCTGAATCTAGCACTGTTTCTCTTCATTTCTACCAGATTTCCATGGTAATCTCTGTACTTAGAAATATATGCACGCGAAATTTTGGCTCCACACAAAACTTTAGACTTCATCATTCTCTCTCTTAAAACTTGAGCAGCATTGTGAGTACTTTGATTTTTCACTTTTAGCAGATATAAAACATACTCCAGCTCTTCCCATAGTTTTAGATGAATGCCAGCTTCTCCAACTCTATAAACTCTTCCATCAGCCATAAAATATAACAGAAACTCCTTTTTGATTCCTCTGTGATAGATCATCTGAACAGACTCTAACTTGTCAAGGCTTTCTTGAGTTACCCCAACACCAGGTTCTGCCAGAGATGTATGATCTAAAGGACTGTTATTTATTCTTCTCTCTCTATGTGATCCCAAACCAGATCTATCATAGGATTGCTTTCCTAACACAGTTCTGCTTTGTAGAATGTTCACATTTTCTGGCTTCAGAGTTTCATCTTCAGATGGTCTTCGAAAAGTACCTTGGAGTTGTGGAGATATCAATTGAGTTTGTACAACTTGAGCAGTGTCAGAGGTTGTCACAACTTTAACAGAATCATCAACTTGAGCCTTGTTAGAGCTTGAATGATTTAGAACAGATTCAACTTGAGCAATGTCAGAGGTTGAATGATATTTCTTGGTCACTGTATCTTCTATCATCTTTCCTTTGCCCTTACCAAAAACAGTATCTATTGGTCTCCTTGAGTATTGTATACTCTGTTGAGAATTTTCCTTGATAGAGATACCCAATTCTTTCTTCCTTGGAACTTTTACAGCTTTCTTCTTGTATTTACCAGAAGCAACTTTCTTTCTATGCTCTTCAAATAGCATATTCAATTCAACTTCCATATCCTCAACTGTAGCTTCACCACCATGCTCTTCTAAAAACAGCTGAGCTGCTGCAATCTCTTCATCTGTAGTTGGTTGAGAAGAAACCAATAGACTTTTAGCTTTTGAAGTAGATTGAGCTTCAGTGTTTGGTCTTTCAAAGTTTGTCAGATTTCTAGCAGAGTTTGACCTAAGTCTCCCTTGCTCTTGAATAATTTTTGACCTTCTCTCTGATTCCTTGCTTCCACCATCTGTTGCATCATCCCTCCGTCTCAGAGTATGAGTCCTTTTGCATTTGTCTTTAGGAACTCTCTCCCCCTTTTTGACATCATCAGGAATAAGTACTGATGTCAGCAATTCTAAAGATGCAACAATTGAATCAATCTTTGTAGACATTTCAGTCTGATTCTCTTCAATCTTACTTAATCTGTTCTTCATGGCATCTTGTTCTCTGGATAAGGAAATTTTCTCATGCTTCAAAGTTAGCTCCCTTGCAGTCACATCATTCCTCAACCCAGTAACTTCTTTCTGAGTTTCATCAAAACGATTGTGAAGAGATTTCACTTGAACAATTGTAGCTTGAAAATTTGCAAGAAGCTCAGGATTAACAATAGTAGAGGCAGACTTTTTCACAAGATCAGCTGCCCTTTGTGAAGTGAAGATACAGTCATGATTTGACCAATTTGCATGATACATGTCCTGAAAATGTGCTTCAGTAACATGTTGATTTTCTTTGATAGACTCTGCAATAGGATCCCTTAGAAAAGGTATGGAATCATGATCATCAGAGTTTGAATGTCCAACATTGATTCCAGAGTTTGCATGAATAGAATGTATAGAAGTATTATCATCAGAATCAACTCTTTCTTCATCAATATTTTCTGCAGCTTCTTCAATGATATTCTCTGCAGTAACTTCAGTATTTAACTGTGCAACTTCATCATGAATTTGCTCTGCAACAGCTTCATTCCTCTCAGAGTTTACGTCCTCAGCAACTTTTTCTTCTTCTAGAACAGCCTGTGGAACAGAGTTTGCAACAAGAATATTTTCTTCAAGAGTCTCTGCTGTAGCTTCAGCCATCTTCTCAACTTCAACAATCTTCTCAGATGAGACAGATTTTGCTGCCTGATCAACCTCATCACCAACTTCAAGAACTTGATTGGTGACAGAGAGAATCTCTGTTTGAGTTGCCATAGACTCTTCAATCACCAGAGTGGCTTGATCAGCTGCCACATCCTCAGTGTCACAAACACTGATAGCAGGATGTGCTTCAATATCCATGTCCAAAGGATCAACAAAATGATCAGCATCAGCATTTGCAGCATCACTGTCTTCAAAATTGACATCAACATTTGCTCTGTCCTTTGTAGGCACAGTATCTTCAATATTTACATCAGCCTCCTGAATTTCAACATCAGGAGCTACATTCTGTTCAGCTTCAGGAACAGATGTAGAAACAACCTCAGGAACAGCTTCAGTGTCTAACTCATCAAAAAGATAGTTAGATATCAACCTTCTTCTTCTCTGAGTCAGAGTTTCAGTATCATCCTCATCATCAGAACGAGGTCTCTTTACTCTCCTTTTCTTAGAAGGTCCAACAGAGTTTGGCACAGAAGTCTTAGATACCCCAACCTCAGTAGCTGGCTTAACAGACTTTGCTGGTTTAACAGCCCTGTGTTTGACTCTGCCACTTTTCTGGATTGGTTGTGATGTGGATGGAGAAATTTCAGTGTTTATAGGTTCTGGTTGTTGGTCTGCTTGGATGGAATCATCCAAAAACTGTTGCACTAATGCAGGCAGTAAAAGATCACCTACATTACCCTCCTTAACATCCTTGTTGACAAGATCAGAGAATATTCGCTTGTGTAATTTAAAACAAGGAATAACATCTTCATCAAGAATGTCTACCCCACTAACACAGGCAGAAAATAAAGCTGACAAAACCTAGCAAAGTAAACTACCCTCATATTTTCAGTCATCTTTTCACCCATATTAATCAGAACTAGTCTACCAAAATCAAAATGAGTACCATAGATAAGAGAATACCCAATTTGTAGACTTTCTGTGAGTATCGCATCCCAGTTGGTGCACTTCTTCCCGAACGTTCTTGTGATACAATCGAAGAAAAAGCTCCACTCTTTCCTAAAAAACGGTCGCTTCAATTGACCTATCTTGGTCAAAGATCCACCATATCCTATTTCCCTCATCATCCTTAGCAAATCAGCATCACCAACAGCAATGGTGTAAGCAGAATGTTCATCAAAGCCCATCGCAGCACGAACTGTACCAGGAGTAATAACATACTCTGTTTCCTGAAACTCAAAAACAATGGATGGTGTTCCAGAATCACCACCATCATCATAGACACCAGTTTCCCAGAAGCTTTTGATTTGTGACACAGAAAGCTTCTGTGGTTCTACAAGAGCACGCCCAATGGGAGATTGGGAAAGAAAGTTTTGCATCAGATGAAACGCCTCCGGTGCGTTCGCATTAATCAATGGAGCAGCATAGTTATTTGGAACAAATTCAAGCCCAGAAGAGACAAAAGCAGTAGAAGCCATTAGTACGATTAAGAAATAAACAGAGAATGGCTTAGAGAGTATTTGAGAAAGTTTGCAGTAAGAGTGTTTGAGAAAATGTGTGTGTGACAATAAAGTTTGAATTGGAGTAAGTTGTGAAAAGTTTAAACAAATATGTGTATTGTATATTAATACAAAATTAAAAATTAAAAACTGAACAGTTTCTAATCAATACACACAACTGTCTTACTCTGTGAAACGTGTGAGTGGGACACGTGGCACACATGTAGTGTCTGACAGCAGTAATTGGCAGTTTCCAATGCGCATGCGCAGTAAAAAGAGCAATAATTACCGCCTATTACACTTTCCTAGACACTCAACCTCTCTCCTCTGTTTAATACATTTTTGAACTGTTGTCCAATCATACTCTTTTGAATTTTCAAAACAGATGTCTTTTCTTGAAAGCATAATATGTCTGAAACAAAGAAATTTATTTTAATCATCAGAGATTAAAATTAAATTACCTCGGCGTAGAGTACACAGTTCATCAGTGTTTACCAATCCTCCTCCTTTATTCATAAACTCTTTCCACAAACTGTACAGGTGTGAATATTTGTGCGTGACTTAGCAGAGTTTACTGAATATAAATATTTAGAGCATCTCAAAGTGCATAAGATCCACAAATTAAATCAGTAAGAACTGGTTGCCCAAACTCTCATTTATAAACAAAATCTGATATTGTCTAAACTCTGTACGTATAAATTTATTATTTTCACCCTCTTCGATTTTTGATTTTTGATTTTTTTTTAATATTATTTTTCCAGTAATCAGTGGTTGGCACTAGTCACCAAAAATCAAAAAATTTAGCCCTTATTTCATACAATAAGTTCATGGGTCTTCCTAGGCACAACTTGATCTCAAAGGAATTTGTGCTTATTTTTGCATCTTTTGATTTGAGGGTGAAATATGAGCAACTAATGATCAGAGTTTAGACTTTCATCAGTTAATACAATTAATTTATGAGAGAAAGTGCAAACAGCTAATACAGACTCAGTGTATAGGATTAATAAACTAAGAGATACTATAAATATAGAGACAGTATCATGCTGTGTAAAATTTCTGCACACATTTGAGATCAGAATTTATATCACTCAGAAGAATTCATGATTACTTACTGAGAATCATGCTTCATACAATTTTCTTCATCGGTCCATATGTTTCAGACAAAATCACAATCAGAGTTTAACATCAGAGTATAACTGACAGAGTATGACTGACAGAGTTTAACATTATGACAGAGTATGACTTCAGAATTTTGACAAGCTGGTATGAATGACAGTTAACATATGCAAAGAATCATGAGCAACAAATCACAGAATTAGAAATTTTGACTCTAACCAATATCTCTAGTCAAAACCAGAGATCATTCCAAGTTCATTTACCAGTCTTGTAAAGGTAGCTTCACTCAAAGGCTTGGTGAAGATATCTGCAAGCTGTTGTTCTGTAGACACAAAATGAAGCTCAATATCTCATTCTTCCACATGTTCCCTGATAAAATGATACCTTATGCTGATGTGCTTTGTCATGGAGTGCTGTACTGGATTACCTGTCATAGCAATAGCACTTTGATTATCACAGAAAATAGGTATTTTAGAGTACCTTAATCCATAATCCAGAAACTGATTCTTCATCCACAGAATCTGTGCACAACAGCTACCAGCAGCAATATACTCTGCTTATGCCGTGGATGTGGAAATTGACTTTTGTTTCTTGCTGTACCAAGAAACTAATCTGTCACCTAAAAATTGACAGTTTCCACTTGTGCTCTTTCTATCAATCTTACAGCCTGCAAAATCTGCATCAGAGTAACCAATTAATTTAAACTCTGATTCTCTAGGATACCACAAACCAAGAGTTATGGTTCCTTTGAGATATTTGAAAATTCTCTTCAAAGCTGTTAGATGAGGCTCTCTGGGATCTACTTGAAATCTTGCACAAAGGCAAGTTGCATACATGATGTCTGGTCTACTTGCAGTGAGATAAAGAAGAGACCCTATCATCCCTCTGTAGTTTGTCATATCTACTGAGGCTCCTGTGTCTTTGTCTAGCTTTGTTGCAGTTGCCATATGAGTTGTTGCAGATGAACTATCAAGCATACCAAATTTCTTGAGAAGATTTCTGGTATATTTTGCTTGATTGATAAAAATCCCATCATCTGTTTGCTTTACTTGCAAGCCTAGAAAATAACTAAGCTCTCCCATCATGCTCATTTGGTATCTTGACAGCATAAGCTTTGTAAACTTCTTATAGAGTTTATCATTAGTAGACCCAAAGATTATGTCACCCACTTAGATTTGAACTAAAAGCAGATGATTACCAATGTTGAAATAGAACAAGGTTTTATCAATTGTACCTCTAGTGAACCCACTTTCTAAAAGAAATTGAGCCAGAGTTTCATACCATGCTCTAGGTGCTTGCTTTAGTCCATAAAGAGCTTTGTCAAGCCTGTAGACATAATCTGGATGTTTGGGATCCACAAATCCAGGTGGTTGTTCAACAAAGACTTCTTCTTCAATTTTCCCATTGAGAAAAGCACTTTTCACATCCATCTGAAAGACTTTGAACTTTTTGTGAGCAGCATATGCTAGAAAAATCCTTATGGCCTCCAATCTTGCAACTGGAGCAAAGGTTTCATCATAATCAATTCCTTTCTGCTGTGAATGGCCTTTAGCCACAAGTCTAGCTTTATTCCTTGTAATCACTCCATCACTGTCTGTTTTGTTTCTGAAAACCCACTTTGTACCAACAATAGATCTGTTTTTGGGTCTTGGTACAAGAGTCCATACTTCATTCCTTTCAAATTCATTTAACTCTTCCTGCATAGCTGTTATCCAGTTAGCATCTTGAAGAGCTTCTTCCACTTTCTTGGGCTCAGTTTGAGACAAGAATGCATGAAACAGACATTCATTAGTTGTAGCACTTCTAGTTCTCACACTAGCTTCTGGATCTCCAATTATCAAGTCAGGTGTGTGAGCTTGTGTCCACCTTCTTGTTGTATGTAATTGGCTTCTATTATCATTATTAGATCCTCCCCCTTGATCCATGCTTTACTGATTTTCTTCTTGACCATTTGCATTATCTGAGGCTCCCCCTGAATTGAACTGCTCAGAGTTTGGATTTTCAGTGTTTGACTCAGAGTTTGGGGTAGATTCTTCAGCTGACTCATTTTCAGAATTTGAGTCATCATTTTGAGATGTTGCTGAAGTATCTTCACGCTCCCCCTCAACTGGTTCTCTATTTTGTTCTGTCAGAGAAACTTCCTCAGTGTTTACCAATAGAGGTTCAGAGTATGCTTCATCAGAGTTTGTCGGATTTGCTTCGTCAGAGTTTAGATCTTCATTTTCAAATCGAAGTTGATCATGATAATCTTCATCTTCTATTCCAGTTATCTTCTTGTCATCAAATGACACATGTATAGATTCCATGATCACTTTAGTTCTCAGATTGTAGACTCTGAATGCTTTAGTTGACAGTGGGTATCCAACAAAAATTCCTTCATCAGCTTTTAAGTCAAACTTGGTCAACTGTTCAGGATGAGTTTTCAACAAAAAGCACTTGCATCCAAAAATATGAAAATATTTCAAATTTGGCTTCTTTTCTTTCACCATCTCATATGGTGTTTTCCCATGCCTGTTGATCAGTGTTGCATTCTGAGTAAAACAAGCAGTTTGAACAGCTTCTGCCCAGAAATAAGTTAGCAATTTTGCTTCTTCAAGCATTGTTCTGGCAGCTTCGATTAAGGTTCTATTCTTTCTTTCAACAACACCATTTTGCTGTGGAGTCCCTGGTGCAGAAAATTCTTGCTTCACTCCTCTTTCTTTGCAAAATTCTTCCATTATTGCATTTCTGAATTCAGTACCATTATCACTCCTGATAATTTTCACTTTATACTGTGATCCTTTGTCCAGTAGCTTTACATGATCCATCAGAGTTAAAGCAGTTTCATCCTTCTTTGCTAAGAAATACACCCAAGTGTACCTAGTGTACTCATCAACAATGACAAGAGCATATTTCTTTCTGCCAAGAGACATTATATTGACTGGACCAAAGAGATCAACATGAAGAAGATGATAAGGATCCACAACTGAAGATTCAGACTTACTCTTGAAAGATGACTTCCTTTGCTTGGCCTTTTGACAAGAATCACACAGACCATCTATGCTGAGTATTGACTTTGGAAGTCCCCTTGCAAGATCTTTTCGAATTAGCTCATTGATGTTGTTCAAGTTTAGGTGAGAGAGCTTCTTATGCCATTTCCAACTCTCTTCATTTGACATTTTTGCAGACAGACACACAGATTTTCCTTCAGAGTTTGTTACCAAACTTGCTTCATAGATATTGTTACGTCTGTGTCCAACTAGAACAACTTTCCCTGTAGATTTACAAACAACCTCACAGTATTCAGGTTGAAAATCTACATGATATCCTCTGTCACAGATTTGACTCACAAATAGCAGATCATGCTTGAGTCCTGGGACAAGAGCTACATTTGTGATGATGACACTTCCAAGATTGATATTGCCATATCCCATAGTACGTCCTATGTTGCCATCTCCATAGGAAACTTTTGGGCCAGCCTTCTCCTCATAGTCTGATAGCAGGGCTTTATTTCCAGTCATGTGTCCTGAACATCCACTGTCCAAGACTAGGGTGCTTTCCCTTATGCCCTGCAATCACAAACAATTACAAAGAGTTAGATTTAAGGATCCAGACTTGCTTGGATCCTTTGGCTTTCTTAACATAGTTAGCTTTTGCAGCGGAAAAACTTTCAACAGAGTTTGAGCTAACTGTGTCAGACTTTACACTTGCAGAGTTTGTTCTAACCCATTTCAAGTTGGGTTTTAACTCATAATAGTTGTGATAAATGGCATGATAGCTCTTACAAGTATAAATGGAATGCCAAGTGCTCCCACAGTGTGTGCATAAAGTCTGTGGTCTAACCCTAACAAAATCATTCTTCACTCCAGACTTGGAGGGTAAAGAATTAATATCTTTGTTTTTCGTGCAGAAACTTGCAAGATGGTTAGTACTACCACAACTATGACATGTCTTTCTAGGAGCATCAAAATTAGGCAGATAATCATTTCTTTTATTAATGCCTACTTTTCCATTCCTATTCTTCCTGGACACTTTCTGTTTTCAACAGACTTTACCTCTTTGAGCTTATACTTGAATTGTTTCTCTGTCATTAAACCAACATTCACCTGTTTAACACAAGTTTTTACTGATTCTTTAACAGCTTCTGTTTCAAGTACAGAGGTTTGCTTACTAGATTCAGAAACAAATTTCACAGGTTTAAGTTGTGGTTTAAATTAACTTTATCTTTAAACCTAAGTTCATCTTCCTCACAGTAACCTAACCCAACTGTATCTGTTTGAAAAACTTGATGTGTGTCTTTTCCAGAATTAGTCCAGGTTTTAATTACCTTCCTCTCTTTTTCCAACTCAGATTCTAGTTGTCTAAATCTCTTTAACAACTCTTGCTCAACATAAACAGCATCATCTCTTTCCTTTTGAACTTGTTGCATGCTAACAAGCTCTTCTTCAAGAAATTTATTTCTATCTTTAAGCTTAAGATTCTCAGATTTAATTCTCTCATTTTCTAAAGTCTGATCTCTATAACTAACATGTATGCTTTTAAGATAAATTCTCAATTCAGATATATTATCAATATCATAAGCATAAGTTGTTAGAGGTACCTTATTCTCAGATGTTTCAGATTCATTTTCAACAGTTGCCATAAGAGCATAGCTAACATCTTCATCAGAATCTGAAGTGTCTACCCAGTCTTTTCCTTTAGTGATGAGTGCTTTCTCAGATTTTCCTTTCTTGCACTCTGGAGCATAATGACCCATCTCTTTACACTTGTAGCACTGGATCACAGACTTGTCTTTCTTTCCATACTTGGTATCCCTTCCTTCAGACTTTCTGAAACTCTTTCTTTCAGAGTTTGAATCTTTCCTTGAGAATCTTTTTCCCTTCTTGAAGTTCTTGAAACCCATCTTCTTGAAGGTCTTCACCATCAAAGCATCCATTTGCATCATTTGTTCTTCATCATCCTCAGATTCAGAAGAAGCATCAGAGTTTGAATCACCATCAGAGTTTGATGACTCACTTTCAGAGTTTATGACCAAAGCTTTTCCCTTAGCTTTCTTCTTTGATGTTTCTTTCTTCATGAGTTTTTCTTCAACTTTGAGAGCAACAGATTTTGTCTTCTTTCCAGATCTTTTGTTTCTTTGTTCTATCTCAAGTTCATGAGTTTTAAGCAACCCATAAATTTCATCAAGATCTGTTTCTGCAAGATCATAATTATCTCTTATTGTTGTTGCCTTTAAATCCCATCTTTCAGGTAGAGATAGTAGAAACTTGAGATTTGACTCTTCAAGGTCATATTCTTTATCAACAAGAGAAAAATCATTCAACAATTTACAGAATCTGTCATATGTATCTGTCAAAGTTTCATCAGATCTAGAGTCAAAGTGCTCATACTCCTGTGTCAGTATGGTCTTTCTGTTCTTCTTTATAACACTAGTTCCTTGGCATCTGACTTCTAAAGCATCCCAAATTTCTTTGGCAGTTTTGCAACCAATAACTCTGTTAGACATAACATTATCTAAGGCACTGTGTAGAAGATGTCTAACCTTTGCATCCTTCGCAATTGATGAGATGTCCTCAGGAGTCATATCTTTCTTTTCCTTCGGAACAGTCTTTTGTTCTTGACCAGCAACTACAGGAGACAGTTTAGTTGGCATATGAGGACCATCATAGATTCTATCAAGGTATTCTGGATCAGTGGCTTCTAGAAACATGGTCATTTTAACCTTCCATATTGGATATTCCACTGGTTTGAGCATTGGAACCCTGATTGACTCATATCGACTTACAGAAGCATATTGAACCTTTTGAGCATTAGAACCTCCATTAGAACCTGCCTGAGAGTTTTCAGTCATGATTATACTTGTGTCTTAGATCAATAAACTGTTTATATTAAACAGCCTTGGCTCTAATACCAATTGTTAGGCCGAATACACAATATAATCAAGATATGTATGAGAATAACAATAAAGAACACTGTTTATGAACAATAAACTGAATTATATTAAATAACTCTTCTCTCAGTGATGTAAAATATCACAGAGAGCTGCTAGGTTACAAGAATAATTTATTCAGTATTCGCATCCCTTTTAGGGTTAACCTATCTGTGTTTTTATATAGTACACAGCTACACAATCAGTCTCAAATTGATATTCCTATAAATCAGCTATACAATTTATATCAATTTAGGATTGCTTCTGTCTTCTGTTCCGTTTCTTTAGCTATCTCAATATATCTTGCTTCTTTCCATCTTCAAGATATATTGCTTCTAGAATCTTCAAGTATGTACCGACAACTAAATAAACTCTCACCCCGTCAGACTTTAACAAACTCTGACTGGCTTCTAGTATAAACTCTGATGAGTACCTGTTACTTAAACACTGATAAACAATCATCAGCAATTATATCTAACATACATGGACTTTCTTTTTGCACTCCAAAGATGAGGCAAGTGAAATCATTATCAATCACATCAAGATGGTAAACAATCATCCTGATTTCAAAGTAAGAAGGATTAGGAGTGACAATGGGACAGAGTTCAAGAATTCAACTATGAAGATGTTCTGTGAGGAAAATGGTATTTTGCATGAATTTTCAGCTGCAAGAACACCACAGCAAAATGGTGTAGTTGAAAGGAAAAACAGAACACTTATTGAAGCTGCAAGGACAATGCTAGATGAATCAAAGTTACCAACTTATTTTTGGGCTGAGGCAGTTAACACAGCTTACTTCACTCAGAATATTTCTTTGATTAATCAAGCCAAGGGAATGACCCCCTATCAACTTCTCAAAAGAAAGAAGCCACTATTGGATTTTCTTCATGTCTTTGGATGCAAGTGCTTTGTTCTGAGAAATCAAGCTGAGCATTTGGGGAAATTTGAAGCAAAGGCAGATGAAGCAATATTTGTGGGATATGCAGCAGGGAAAGCTTACAGAGTCTATAATCTCAGAACTAACATTGTTATGGAATCTGTACATGTTGTTTTTGATGATCTCAAAATTCAAGGTCTCTGTGATGAAGGTTTCCATGAAAGTCTTTCTTTTGAGAATGAGGAAGGAGATCAAGTGAATCATGTTAAGGCTATTGAGAAACAACCTAAAGTTGTTGTGTCTAGCACAGATGAAAGCAGTAGTGAAGATGAAATTGCTGTATTAAGATTGAAAAGAATAGCTGCTAGCAGACCAAATGGTCATTCCGTTGACAGTCATGGTGGAGGATTCGTTGACATACAAAATGAGCATTTCGTTGACAATCAAAATGGGTATTCCGTTGACAGTCATAGAAATGCTTCTAGGAATGATCACTTAGGGACAACAAACTCAGGGGGAGTTTCTCAAGGACAAATATCTAATCAAGGCAATCATGATCATGAAGCTACATCTTCTAGAGCTAATCTACCTCCCTCAAGGAAATGGACCAAAGATCATCCGTTTGAACTCATCATAGGTGATGTTTCTTCAAAAGTCCAAACTAGAAGAGCAACTCAAGAGGAATGTCTATATAGTAGCTTTCTGTCTCAAGATGAGCCAAAGAAAGTTGAGGATGCACTTCTAGATCCAGATTGGGTTTTAGCTATGCAAGAGGAGCTAAACCAATTTGAGAGGAACAAAGTTTGGAAGCTGGTGCCCAAGCCTAAAGACAGGAGTGTTATAGGCACAAAATGGGTGTTCAGAAACAAGATGGATGAAAATGGCATAGTCACAAGGAACAAAGCTAGATTGGTTGCTAAAGGCTACTCACATGAAGAGGGAATTGATTTTGATGAAACATTTGCTCTTGTTACAAGACTAGAAGCAAAAAGAATCTTCCTAGCCTATGTAGCCCATGCCAATTTTAAGGTCTATCAAATGGATGTGAAGAGTGCTTTTCTAAATGGGGAATTGGAAGATGAGGTGTATGTGAGTCAACCTCCTGGTTTTGAAGATGATGATTTTCCAGAGTATGTGTACTTTCTCCTCAAAGCACTCTATGGTTTGAAACAAGCACCTAGAGCCTGGTATGACATACTTTCACAGTTCCTTCTTGAGAATCACTTCACTAGAGGTACTGTAGATAAAACTCTTTTTCATAGGATTGTGAATGGCTCTACTATACTTGTTCAAATTTATGTAGATGACATAATTTTTGGGTCTATAGATGAAAAACTTTGTCAAAAGTTTGCCAAGCTTATGCAAAGTAAATATGAAATGAGCATGATGGGAGAATTAACTTATTTCCTTGGTCTCCAAGTGAAACAAGTTAATGAAGGCATTTTCATTAGTCAAACAAAGTACATTCATGATTTGTTAAAGAAATTTAACTTAATGGAATGCTCTCCTGCCAAGACTCCCATGCCTACTGCTACTAAACTTGAATTGAATACTAAGGAAAAATCTGTGGACATTTCAAGTTACAGAGGCATGGTAGGCTCACTTTTATATTTAACAGCTAGTAGACCTGATATTATGTTTGATACATGTCTATGTGCTAGGTTTCAAGCTGATCCTAGGGAATCCCATTTAGTTGCTATTAAAAGAATTTTCAGATATCTCAAAGGAACACCAAACCTTGGCATTTGGTATCCTAGAGAATCTGGCTTTGAGCTAATTGGTTATTCAGATGCAGATTATGCAGGATGTAAAATTGACAGGAAAAGCACAACTGGCACCTGTCAATTCCTAGGAAACAAGCTTGTGTCATGGTTCAGCAAGAAACAAAACTCAGTTTCTACCTCCACAGCTGAGGCTGAGTACATTGCAGCTGGAAGTTGTTGTGCACAGATTTTATGGATGAAAAATCAACTACTTGATTATGGATTAAGAGTTGAGAAAATTCCTATTTTCTGTGACAACACTAGTGTCATTGCCATTACTGAGAATCCAGTGCAGCATTCAAGGACCAAGCAAATTGACATCAAATACCATTTCATTAGAGAACATGTTATGAATGGTACTGTGGAGTTACATTTTGTTCCAAGTGAACAACAACTTGCAGACATCTTTACCAAGCCACTTGATTAATCAACATTCTCAAGATTAGTAAGTGAGCTAGGTATGCTGAATTTCTCTTAATCATTTATGAGATTTTTTCAAGTATAAATTGCAGCCAGGAATTTGCTATGATTTTCTGTGAATTAATTTTCTCAGGAAAAAGTGAAATTTTGTCTAAGTCAAAATTACTATGTCAACGAATGTCTCATTCCGTTGCCAGTCTTAGCATTTTTCTGGGTATTCCGTTGACAACATTATTATGTCAACGAAATGCAGCTTTATCAACGAAATAGACGGGACCTTAAATGCCCAATTCTAATCCGTTGATATAGCGCTGTTAATCTGAACCGTTGAAATTTGCACGTCTGTTTACCACAATCTATGCATACACCCCTATAAGTATAAATCATGGTCGTATTTTAATTGTAACGGTTGGATTTTTAAGCCAATCCAGTAATTTATAATTATTATTGGACTTAATTTTTGAGAACTTTTGGGGGAGTATTTAAGAAATTTACTTTCTTTAATTGAAATTTTATCTTACTCTCCAAATTTTCAAAGGATTTCTCACTTCTTCTCTCTCAAAGCAAAACACAGTTAGAGCTTTTCTTTACTCAACAATGGCACCCATAGTTAAACTCATCTCTGCTGGAGGGTTCATTTATGAGAAGAACAACTCCATCCCATTTGTTGTCAAGGAAAGCCCGAACAAAATCTTTCACAAGATGATGGATTTCTTGGTGAACTGCAAGCTCAGTTATGCGATGTTTCACTCCACTCCGCTTTATAATGAAATCATAGAGGAGATTTGGACCTCCTGTGAGTACAGTGGGACTAACTGCACTTTGCAATTCACCATTCAAGGTAAAGAGTATATTGTCAATTCAGATGTATTGCAAGCATGCCTTCATATTTCTGAGAATAATTGCTTAGCTTTACCCACAAATGCTGAAATTGTTAACATGCTTAATTCAATAAATTACTCTTTGCCAACTGAGAATTTAGGTAAAATTATTAGGAGAGGTTTGGTAAGGGAGTGGAGTTATTTAGCAGATGCTTTCATTAAAGTATTCTCTGGTAAAATTAGTAATTTTGATGCTTTAACTAACTCCATTCTAATTTTGCTTACCATGCTTCTCACTGATAAGTACTATAACTTTAGCACTCAATTGATGTATGAACTAGGTGCTAAGTTAGGAGATAAGAAATCTAGGAAAAAGAATATTTATTATGCTAGATTTCTAATGATGTTGGCCAACCATGTTAGTCCAACACCATTAGTTATCTCTAACCCAAATTCCAGGTTTGATTGTTTTGTCCAAGAGAAGAGGGTGCTAACAGACATCTTGAGGCTCAATCACAATGGTGATGTCCCAATGGTGTATTTGCCAGTTATTGAGGTAACACTTTCTCACCCTGCAAATTTAAATGTTACTTCAGTTTCTGCTTCTGCTACTAATGTTGTTGCAATGGAGTCTGTAGTTGTGACCCAACAGGCTCCTGCCCCTGCAACTAGACCTAAATCCACAAAGTCTAAATCTACCAAACCAACCTCAGGTGCTTCTCAAAAGGCACCTGTTGTAAAATCCACTGCACAACCTAAGGGGAGTGATGCTGGTGTAGTGAGTGGTGAGGGAAGGGGTGAAAATCAAAGAAACCCCAAGGATAAGGTGGGAGAGGTGAGTGTTTCCCAGACTAGCCCCATTGTGTCTTCCCAACAAGGCACAATGAGTAACATGGACATTAGCTCAAGTCTAATTGCATCCTCTCAAAAGGATGTAGTTATTGAAACAAGCTCTCCTCCAAGAGCACACATCAAAAGGGTAAGGGACACATCTAGCCCCCAAACATCTATCTCCCAATACCAAAGAAGGGTAAAACAAAAATCCCAGGTCACACAGGGTGCACACACACTGGAAGCAACAATTCCAGTTTCTCAAATTCAGTTTGATGTAGCCCCAATTTTTACTCTGGGGTTACAGTCCCACTCCCTCAATATTAATATTGAGACACCTCCACAAAATTCTCCTACACAATCATTAGATGTGGATATGATCCATTCATCTATTCCTGATTCTCCCACTCTATTCTTGGAGAAGCCCCACTCTGAAATTGGTGGTCATCACTTGTTAAGTGATTTGTTGGGCCAACAATCATCTTTTTTTGAAGATACAAGAGGATCTGTGGAACCATCTCTAAAGTCAATCACCATAGATTCTACTGTAATTTCACTTTCTCAAACTCCTTTCTTGACTTCATCAACGAAACAGTCTCTTTAATTGACAAGTGTTTCTCCATCAACGGTATCCATTCCGTTGACAGTTCAAACTACCATTCCGTTGATAGCTCATTCTGCACCTATTATTGAAAATCCAGTTGTTCACACTACTAGTGCAGATGACCTAGTGCTAGTTGAAACTCTTTTAGGAATCAAAGGGAGTGAATCCGAGAGGCTGGCTTGCAGCCAGGCAAAAGGAGAGAATGAGAGTGAGAGGCTGGCTATTTCTTCCAGCCAGGAAAAAGGAGAGATTGAGAGTTCCACCTTAGTAGGTGAAGGTGAGGGTGTGAGAGGTGTGAGCCATGGGGAGCCCATGATGCAAGAAAATAGTGGAGAGAGAGAAGGGACTACATAAACTCTAAGGAAGGAACCAGCCAATGCAAGTGAGTTAATGGAGGTTAGTGAGGGAGAAAGAGAATTGTCTTTCCAAGAGCATTATCAAAAAACTCTGGATAGCATTTCTCTGGATCCTGAAACCTTTACTCACCCTATGTCAGCTTATCAAATCTTGGCTCAACAGGGCAATGTGGAGGCATAAAGGACTTTAAATCTAATTCATACAACTACATCCATGATGATGGCTAAGGATGCACTTGCCAATTTGTCTCCAGGAGTTGGTGGAAGTGATCAGTTTGCTGATTTTTCAAGTGATGATGAGAGTCTTGATGATGATTTCCAAGGGGTGGCTACCACTACACAGACTGGGACATCTGTGATGCCTCCTAAGCCAAGATGGCTCTATCAAGATTCACTTGGATATCAAGGGTTGGATGTTGCAATTACAAGGCAGTATAATGAAGCTTACTTGGCTCATGAGTCTGCACCTCCAAATGAGAAGAAATTCTACAAAGCCATTTTGGACTCTCTAGAAATCCAGAGGCTCCAAATGCTACAGACAAGGATTGAGGCCAGGGAAATCAAGGACACTATTGCAAGCTTCAGGGACTCCAATGATAGGAGGTTTGATGAAGGACTTCCACTTCTCACTGTGACCAAAATGGACAAATTCTTCAGAAGGGATCATGCGGTGGCAACCACTTTGAAAACCCTTACTGATAGGGTGGACAAAGTGGGAGCCACATTAACTCATATGCAACAGGCACAGGAGAAGCGAACTCAGTTTTTGACCCAGTTAGTGGCAGCTCAGGGACTCCCTCTCATCACTCTTGATGATAACAAAAAGGGGGAGAAATCAAAGGAGCTAAATGTTCAAGTCACAAAAGTTATGGTCCCAGCCATTTCTTTACCACAAGAGCCACTAGCTATGGGGGATTCTATCAAGGGTAAAATGGATGGAATTGACCTAATTCAACAGGCATCTATAAGACTACAACTTGCAACACAGATAAAAGAGCAATGGTCTAGTATAGATACACGGGTTAAGAAGATAGTTGAAACTGCAAGAAACAAACATCCATCAACGGATCAAGCTACTTCTACAGCAACGGATGAGCCCATCCCATCATCTACGAATGCCATGGTATTAGTGTCAACAGAATTGGAGCCACAGACTAAATTCTCATATGATCTAAAGCCTCTACTACATGGAGTAGTTCCTGGTCCAAGGAAAGAAAAGGGACAAACTTCATGTATTAGAGATGTGGACCCAACTACCTTTCAGAGATGCTTATCTCCAAATTCCCCAGCTAAACCAAAGGGCAAGAATATTGCTAGGACATTCTATCCTCCTCCATTTCCAGATGAGCTCAAGGTTCTGAGTGAACTAATTATAAAATACAAGGGAAGCAATGTGCCTGAGATTATGAATCAAAGAGCAATAGTCTACATGAATGGGCAAGAAATCTGTGTTTGGGCTGGTCACCCAAATTTTGCTGAAGCTAGAGCTGAGGAATCAGCTAGGGCAGACATGCAAGCTCTTGCAGTTGCCCAGGGTCTAGATGAAGAGGAAAGACAGCAAGAAGAAAGAGCTAGAGCTGAAGCTGTGCAAGGAAAAAGAAAAAGTATAAGGCAACCTAAAACAAGAGCTAAAAGAAACTTGGCTTTTGATAAGGATGATTCTCAAAGCACTGTCACAGATGCACCTGTAACAGTAATACCTTCAACCTTTTCTGATCAAGATTGTGGAGCAAAATTAGCTTGTGATCCTGAACATCCAGTTAATTTTCATGATCAACCAATTGAGCCAAAGGAGGAGCCAATTGAGTTTCATGAAGCTAATTTTCCCAAATTTCTGGTTGAGATGGAATCAAGGAAGAAATCAAAGAAGAGGGTTACTAAGGCTAAACCAATTCTTGTGAGAAGGCCACAGGTTGAAAAACCACCTCCAAACCTAGAATACTTTATCTACATTGCAGATATAAGGGAGGAGTCTGACTTAAACCTATATCTTGATGACTTGGTGGAAGTGAGAGGAATTGGAGCTACTCATAAACTACCAGAGAGATTAGTGTTTGTCTACAAGGGTGGAAGGGAATAGATTTGGCCTCTACACAGAATTCTAGGAGAGGATTATCAGACTTTGCTAGTGGTGTTCAGGTGCTTAAAGAAAGATTTTGGGTTCACCAAAACTGCTAAGTCTGAGGTTGTCTCTAAGATATGTCAAATAAAAGCTAGCTGGAACAAGCCTAATGCACTTCCCAGAACTCTAAAGGTCCCTCAAATAGGAAAGAAAATTCATCTCCAACCTTTTTGGATGATGGAATTCAGAGACAAGGACAATTGTAGGAGATTCTTCAGAATAGAGGACCAATTGGAAAAGGCATCTAATGAAACTCTTAGATTTATGCAATCCAAGTTGGGTGAACAAGATGAAGAAGAGAAGATTTTCTACAGGAGGCTCCAAGCTCAAATTGAGGAGAACAATGCCAAGAAGGGGAAGAAAACAAGGCCATAGAGACAAAGATGGTAAATCTGCCCAGGCTAGAGGAGCAACTCTGTGCACTTGTGTTGTAAGATTTTCTACTTTGTGTTCAATAAATTTTAAAGTATCATGAAGCTCAATACAATTTCTACTTTTGTAATTTGTAATTTGCTTAAGTGTTTTTGTTATCATCAAGGCTCTTGATTTATGGCTGTTATTCTATCAGTCATAAATTGGGGGAGATTGTTAGGAATATGTTGTTCTTGATGATAATTATAAAAACACTTAGTAGATTTTGTGTTAAGTCACTTTTGTAACTGTCAACGGAATGGTATGCTTTGCAGCTTTCGTTGACAGGTAGCTCATCAACGGAATGAGTCTCATCAACGAAATGAGTAATGTAGCAATTGCACTGTACAATACTTCACTGGTTGATATACATTTGTTGTAGGTATTAGATAGGTTTTCCAAGTCATGTTGACTAAGTACTAGATAGGCAAAATAGGTTGGTTAATTGTAAATATACTATGCCTTGTAATTTTGCCTAAGTGAAGACATGTCAACGGAATGAAGAATGTACCATCAACGGAATGAAGAATGTACCATCAACGGAATGAAGAATAAAGCTATCAACGAAACACATCTCACTGCTATCAACGAATCATTATCACTTTTCTGAATAGTTGACAAAGTGATAGTGACAGTTTTCTGATAGATCAAAAGGTGATGTAGAAGTGTACTTTGCATTTGGGAGCCATCAAAATGGACACTGGGAACGAGGAAACATTCCAATTTCCAATTAGGTTCTTGAGTGTGATCATAATAAGCATGAAGACAAAAGACAAGATCTCCAAGGACCATTGGACAAAAGGAATGAAAAGCAAGCTATTGGCGGTTACCTTTAGTACATTTTAGAGTAGCCAAAAATAGCATTGTAAACTTGGGATATATAACCAAGTGTAGCGGTTCATTTTATTGTAAGTGAGTGAGATAGAATAACTTTGTATTAGCTTCTTTCAAGAGCACTCTCACTCTACATTAGGAACTGAGCAGATGTGCTACTTTTGTAACACATATTATTCCCGAAATAAAAACATCTCAGTTGGATCCTCAAAACATCCAACTGAAATTTTATATTTGCTTGTGTGATTTTATTTTATCTGTCAAGTTATTTCAAAGTTGTTTTTAAGCTTAAAAATATCTAGAATTGTATTTAAACCCCCCTTCTACAATTCTGTTAGGCTATTTGGGATTAACAATTTCAGATAATTTATAGTAATTAACTTAAAACAAAATAAACAATCTAATTTCTAAAAATAAATTAGTAGAAGACCGAAGATAAAAAGAAAATAAAAACAAAGATTTGATAGGACGTGGCAAGCTAGGATTGGCAGGAATCCCAGCACCTGGATCGCCTCATGTCCTTGTTTAAAGCATTTACAGCCGCTGATTAAGAAAATTGAAATCAAATCTGATCCGTCTACATTGTTTCACAAGAAGCACACAAACCATAAACACTCAGCTCCTCATTTTGCTTTTAACTTTATACATAGACTGCATCTCTGTCATCTCAAGAAGCTCAAACTCGTTCTTATATGTTCTGTTCCAAAAAACTTAAAATTTAATTTCGTGACACAGCAGCAACTCGGAAGGAGATCTTCATATTTAGTCAATGTAAATTAGTAATCACTTAAGTGAGTCAACTCACCATATCTCATCCGACTAAACTCGGTTCCGGCGATTTAATCATAGAGTAGAAGAAGATTTGATTGAAATGAGTAGGAAGAGAGGATACTGCTAGTGGTACTTAATCATTTAGTCGAGACATGTAATTTGGGAGAGATCTTATGCGTAGATTGTTTTTGTTGTTTTAAGATTAGCTATACTTTTGAGCCCTAAATTCCTCTTTTTAGTTGTTTTATTGAATTAAGTTGTAATTGATAAAATATACATGATCCATCATTGTAACCGGGGTGATTACAATCTTGTGTAGTTTGTCCATGTGAAGTTTACATATTTGAGCTGGGCAGTACCACTATTATGTTTTTTTGCTAAATTACCACTATTATGTTCTTTAGGCCAATATCACTATTATTTTGAATATAGTTTTGTTTATCAAAAAATATTATTTTTTCAAAGCAACTTATTTTGAACTTTTGACTGAAAGATTTGTTGGAAACTCAAATTAATGAAATGTTTATTATTTTTATGTATACACTTAATTAATAATAAAAAGTAGAATTTTTGACATATTGTTTGTTGGAAGTTTGATTTATTATATAAAAGGTACAACTGGGTCCCATATCTACAACTTCCAACGACCTTGGAATATCCGACGAAATTTTCAGTTTTGACAAGGACTTTTTCGACAGAAAAACTCTGTCGGATTAAAGCTCACTTCCGACCAAAAATAGGCTAAACATTTTGTCGGAAAAGGCTGATATTATTGTAGTGACGGCCGTGAAAATATTTTGGGGTTCAGTAATGTGATTGCAAGTTAACTGTAATTTTATGATGTGATTGAAAACTTTTTTGGGCTGGTGACCTAACTGAAAATTTCAGTATTTTACAGTGATGAATTAGCTCATTAACCCTATTAAGAATGCACTGAATTTGCATATTTACGTTTTGCTGCCGACGATCGACATCCATTGCTGAATTTAGAAACAAACTTGGTTCCTAGCTAGAATCATGACTACTGTAATTGTTTTCCTTACATACTATTGACGGGGTCGAACGAAAGGTGGCTAACCTAGGTCGGTCTCCGCCTAAGTTGATTTTTTTTATTAAACTATATCATTTAATTAAAAATTAAAACAAATTTCACTTTAAGTCTCGGCTAGCCTTAAAATACTAGCGATTAATTATTTATTTTAGCCTCGTTTGTTTTGTGATCTTAGTTCCGCCACCGACTATTAATCAACTTTTCTTGAGGTAAATTAGCAAGTTCTTGCAACTATCTTTAATCTCCTCACTGTTATCATATCACCACTACTTATCATAACCGTTTTATGTTACAGATTACAGGCTATAGTCTTTGTATAAATTAGAGTTAACAAGATTACAACAAGTCAAACAGTTTTTTTTCTCTCTCTCTGTAAATATTACTTACCGATTAAGAAAGACCTTTCTTCAACGTTATGTAGTTACACATTGTTGTACGTATAGATTGAACCAGTTGTTTTTAGCTTTATATTGTGTTTTACTGGAATCTTAAGATGTATCAGAACAATATCTTCCGCATTTCATCTTCTTCGTCTTCGTTCATGGTATCTACACTTACTTTGTGTATCTCACCTCCATTGTTGCTGTTTTTACGATCTTGTTATGCTCCTTGTTGATCTTCTTGATATGATATTCATGTGGTTCATATCGTATCGCCTTTCTTGTGTTTTGTGTGTTTGATTTTAGTTACGATTTGTCATTTACATAGCAAAAGTGTGTTTTTAATCTACTTCCTCAATTACATCAATCGATCAATCGATCTGCTCTCATCGTTCAATTTCTGTATGATTTACTCTTCGTCTTCTGTATGTCTCATCGTTATTCATATGCAAATGCTATTTTAGGCCAAAACAATATGACTAATCCACTTGTTAAGTCTCGATCTACAAACACTACTCCTCATTCTCCGCATTTAGATCCTAATTTGTCAATAGTTCCTGATCCTAATTCTGTTTCTCAGTCTTATACACAATCTATCGATAACAATTCTCATTATCTCTATCTTAATAATAATGATCAGACTGGTATGGTTCTTATTTTGAAGAAACTTTTAGGCTCCAAAAATTATGCTTCCTGGAAGCGTTCTATGCAAATCGCACTTTCAGCTAAAAATAAGTTTGTCATTGTTAATGGTGATTTTCCTGCACCTATTGTTACTTCGCCTCTGTTTGCACATTGGAAGCGTTTAAATGATAGGGTGATTACTTGGATATTGAATATCGTTTCAGATGATATTAGTAATATCATGAACTATATGGACAATGCTTTTACCGTTTGAACTGAACTTAATGAGAGATTTTCTGCCGTTAGTGGTCACAAGTATTATGAAACTCAGAGATATCTTTTTAAGCTTGAACATGGCACTGATTCTATTGAGTTTTATTTTCACAAATTGAAAGGATTTTGGTATGAGCTTCGAGCGCTAGAACCTACTATTGCGTGTACTTGTGGTGCTACAAAATAATGGGAATTTCAGCTTTAGAAGAATAGGTTGATACAGTTTTGAATGGGGTTACATTCTAGCTATACTACAGCAAGAGGTCAGTTGTTGATGATGTCGCCTTGGCCTACCGTTAATCAGGCCTTTATGTTGCTGAAACAGGAAGAAAGGCAAAGGCAAACTCATAAGTTTATTCCTTCTCCTGTTGCTATGATGGTTAACAGGTCTAAAACTCCTTTGTATGCACCATCCTCTTACATTCCTAATAGGTTTATTGACAGAGCTTCACATCCAGTTCAAGAATGCTCTCACTATCACCTCAAAGGACACACAAAAGAAAAATGTTACAAACTGATTGGGTATCCTATTGATCATTGGTATCACCCAAAAAATAAAGGCAAACGTTGTTTTGTCCATTCTAAGTCTCCTGTTGATAAACCTCGGGCAATGCAAGTCTCCAATGTTCAGTCTCCTTCTGATTCAACTCCTGATAATTCACTAAGTCTCACTACCAAAATGGATGAGCTACAATCTTAGTTGGATACTATTATGCAATGCTTGAACAAATGAACTAGTTCTACATCTTCTCAGCCTAATGTTGCTACAAGACATTATAGTTTTGCTACTCATATAACAGATATTGCATTATCCTTATTTTCTTCCACACATATACCAGCTCATGCTTGGGTACTCGATACAATGGCCACCAATCACATGTGTTGCACACTTAATTCTATGCATAATGTTGAAATTTTACTTGTTCCTTTGACTGTACGATTTCCAAATGGGGAAAATTATACTGTTACTCACATGGGTTATGTATTCTTACATCCTTTGTCTATGGTCATTCCCGAAGTTGTAATAACCCTGATTTTTTTAACTATAAAAGACCTCGATGAATAGTGATTATGCTTTTGAGGAAAAACTTTTGAAACCGCACTATATACGTGTCGGTAAACTGAAGTTTCGAAGTCGTATTGGTGATATATACTATAAATGAGTGTACGCATATCACATCGGATTTTAGAAATCCACAACTTGGAAAATATTTCGTAGAAGTCTGAATCAGTATTATTGATATACGATATATTTAAGTGTATGTAAATCCCATTTATATTCAAAGATTCACGCTCGAACCATTTTAGTTAAGTATTCGATCGTTAGGATAAATAGTGAATAATTACTATTCATGGAAAGAATCGTGTAGAGTTTTTTTCGCTCTTTTTAGAAAATATTTTGAATTATTTGAGAAGACAAAAACAAGGATAAATAGTAACCATGATGAGTACTATCCAAGATGAATAGTGAAATTTTTGTCTCCGATTGATCCCATATTTCAACGGAAGTTCCAGATTAATAAATGGTTACTAATCGATTAGTCGGAAATTGCAAACGAAAATGAGAATTGAAAAGCCGCTTTAAGAAGCCACTTTGAACGTTTCCCGAGCTTAAGGAAAAGAAATAAAATAGAAATGGAAATTAGAGGTTTGACAAGTCAAATCTTACATGAGAAGCTTGGTTAGATATTAGTAGTATTATGATATAATCTTGATTTTAAATAAAGGATAAAACCAAGTAAATACAAGTCAACTAAGCTCATCCAAAACACTCCATTATCATCCATTTTTGAAGCAAAAAACGTAGCCTTTATTGAGAGGAAAAAGATGAGAGAAAAATCTTGCTAACTTGCTTGAATCTTGATGAAAGTGCTTGGTGTTTGATTTGATCATCTCACAAAGACAAACCCATTGATTCCTAGTTTTCATTTCCATCATCAACCACCAAAAACACTTGATTTCCACCATGAATCTTGAAGGAAAAATCTGGGTTTAGTGTCTAAAAGCTTAGATGAGAGTTTGTAAGAGCAAGGCGAATCTTGAATTGTTGTATTTCGATGTGTTAAAAGTAAACTCGTAACCGCGTAATCGTAGTTCTTGTTGTCGATTTTATATACTAAATCTTGTTTATCCATTTAGTTTAGGATCTGTGCTAGCAGTAAAACACAAGGCTTGAGTGTTCTGTTATCTCGAGGAAGGTATAACAAATCACTTCTCGAAGCTAAATTGTAGTTATAATCGATTTGTAGTTAGTAGCGATTGTTTAGTAGTTTAAAATATAGTTTATGATGTTTGGATGATTGGGTTGTCTTGGATTATTGATATTTATGGATGGATATAAGGTGAATGATAAGTTGAACATGATAAGAAAGAAATATTGTTCGTCGTGAATTTGATGTAGTTTAAAAAATGGTAATTGCTAGCTATAGCCGTCGTAATGCCCATTTACATTTAGCCCTATTTTGAGTTAAGAATCCGAGGGGATCCCCCATTGTTAAAAATATCCACTGCACATGGCTGCTTAGAGGTCGATTTATAGTTCGTTTTGGCGAAAGAATCATGTCAATAGCATCTACGGATTAGGAGATATTCACATTTTAGTAAAGGTTGCGCGACACCAAAACTTTCTGCACCTCCACTGTCTAAACACTGCTACTTCGGGATTTTCAACCCTCTGATCAGAAAAATACATTGAAACCATTTTGTTCTAGACATTCTCTAGATCGTACATGCGAAAACGGTGTGTTGATTGGATTAACGGTTTTAGAGTTACGAATGTTTTAGTGGAAGCAATACAAATAGTAACTTTCCGTAGGACATCAAACTTTGAAAATACTTTTCGACCAACTAAACTCATTATTCCCAAACCGAAGCTTTTTGATAAAATCCTTCAAGGGTTTAGAATGATTTTAAAAGTGGTTTCATATTTAAATATGATTTTACTAATTTATTAAAAGTGTTAGAGTGTGAGTTGCAAAATAGTGATTCTATGGAAAATCAACTCTAGAGGTACTACTTTGACCATCCATTTTGGCTAAGTAAAAACGGAAATATCGAGTTGACTAAAACATGAAACTTGTTAAGGACTATCAAGGCAACATATTGGCGCAAAGAACGAGATTAGAAACGGTTAGTAAGAGGTATAGAATATAGTAAGTTAAGCGAACCTCAGAGTGTTGAAATCGGGTAAAAGTGCAGTTTACTTAGAATAAGCGAATTTAATCAAGTGATTAACTGAGGTTATGATATGTCTTGGTAGAGGTTCCAGGACTAGAGGGGAAACATCCAGTTAGAGCTTGGACATCAGGCAAGTTTTCTATTATTATGTTTTTCTTATAAAAATATCTTTGTAGCATGTTTATGCAAGTTTCCGTTTCTTAATACTTAAATATAATATTTTTATATCATGTTGTGTTTGTTGTTTTGGGTATCAAATATATACTTGTTTGCCCTATGTTGCGAACTCTATGCGTTAAGGTTAAATAAAGTATACTTTGTACATAAGTGATATTTTAAGTTTGACTCCGGACGTCGACTCTAGAAATAGAGTGCGTCGGTCCAAAATAGATTTGACCGGGGAGCGGTATATTCATTTGATGAGATATGATTATGAAAACCCGAAAGGTTCTTTGGGAAAAATTCTACATACTTACGAATATTTAATGAACATTATCTATTAAAGATATTCCAAAAATATTTATCTTGGATTAAATATATTATTTAAATATTTAATTAATATTTTAACTTTCCAAAAACACTTAAAATATTATTTTAAAGTTATCCAAGATGCTTCAAAACTGTTATACTCGTATACCTTCTCACTCGAAATCTTTTTGTAAAAACCCCCGGTCATGGTTTTCTCAAGTAGCGTTGTTTTCAAGTAAGAGGCCGTTAGCCAGACGGTCCATCAATTATTTATTTGGCCGTATGCGCCATGATGATTGCAGATGGAGCTCCCATCCAGGATGATTGCGAATGAAGCTTTCATTCCGGGGTAATTTACGAATGAAGTATTTGCCCTTCTACTAGTAGAGCAGACACGCAGTGGATATGGATGTGGCGACTGATCATCGTCAATCCATGTCGTGTTTTGTTTTTATATAAGTCCCATTCCTTCCAATTGGAAATTGATATTAACACTGTAATGAAAGCCAAGGTGCTAAGTTACCGATAGTGTTAATAAGAACTACAGATTGTTCCTTTACATATGATTCTGGTTATTTATTGTGACAAGGCTGTCGTGTGCCTATCAAATAATAATATCTAACAAATCCTTCTAACTATGTAGTAGGGCAAGTTAGAGTCGATCCCACAGAGACAAACGTATCAATCACTAGTTATTCTTGATTCAATTCAACTAAGCAAGTAACACAATAAATTGTTGAGAGATTTTTAAACTAATATTATACTAAGGCAAATTGTATTGTATTATCAATTAACTAAAAACATCTAGAATTAAGTATCCCCACTAGCATGAATCAATGCAATCATGATTTTCCACCCCAATTAATCATACAATACTCAAGAGGAAAGATGCGCCCTATAAAATACCAATAACCTCTCTCGAGTATTAATGGCTTCTCTAAAATACACTCAAGCCTATTTTCATGGTATCATACAATTTAGAGACATTAAACACAGCATCCTAACTTCCTAACAATCCGTTCTACCTATTTTCATGGAGAAGTTCATGTCCTTATTGGATAAATCACAACCATCTAAGTCCAACTTTCGATGATAAATAGATATTAGGTTCAAACAATACGCATAATCACGTCTGGCATGTTATTGTTAATTAAGCACAACTCAATAAGCAAGAGCATACAACATAACTAAATTGGGGGGTTATGGAAAATCATACATCAATCATAACTAGGGTTCAACTTAACCCTAGATTAAATATCTACTCACTCATAATTAAACTAACAGAACACAAAATATAATAAGAACACATAATAATATTAAGAACAGAGAATAAAAACCTTTAATCTTTCTCCAAGAAGAAAAGTACAAGTCTCCCTATGTCCGTATCTATGTATCTATGTATCTCTGTCTATGTATGTCTCCCTATCTCTCAGATCTGATGTCTATATATATATCCTCAAATATTTTAATGCCTTGAGGAAAGTACAAGTACGTTTCCTAAACTGATTCTGTTTTACAAGGAAAATTCGTAGCTGACTTTTCTTCAGTAAATCTGAGCCGTTCCTGATGTAATTTGATAATTGGACCACTTTATAATAAAAGATATTTCCATTATCTTCGCGTGGGCTATTAAATCGTCCAATTCTGACTTCTAGAACTCAAGATATGACCCAAACAGTGAATTATGTGCAGGCAGCCCAACAAATCCGAATTTCCTTCTAATAAATCTCCAAATTAAGCTTTTTATTCTTCAATCCTTCCCAGTTTAGGATTTCCATGCTTCCTACAATAAAACATTAAAATTTATTAAATAAAAATCCAATTAAATGCAAAATATAATAAATATGAGGAATAAAATCATATAAAATGTATATAAATATATACTCTATCAAACATCCCCACACTTAGCATTTTGCACGTCCTCGGGCAAATAAAGAAATAAAAATAATACTAACTAACAGGACCACCACTTTCGTAGATGACACGATTGCATTGAGCATATGCAACAAGCCGTTAAACCCCTAGGCAGCCCTAGTAGGACGAGTTTTGTCTCGTGAGGGTTTATAGAAGATATACCCACAAAATCAAATATTTTCAACCACCAAGTCTCTAAAACATGCAACATGTCATAGTACTCCACACATTGTAAATATCAATCACATAACAACCTGAAAGTGTCTGAAAGTACAAGTACTCTCACTTTAAGCATCTTTAACACAAAATAATCCAAGTATGCACACAATGTCTAGATAGACAAAAATATCATGAGATAGACATCAAAGTCGCATTCAATAAGTAAGCATGCCATAGATAGAATTCTCACATTGCTCTCAATTCACACAAGTGTATGGGTATAAGTGTATCGCTCAAGTTCAATCAATGTACTCATGTGCTACCATATGCTTGGTTGTCCACCAAATCTCCACCACCTCGTATATATGCATACATGAATCAAAAGGTCTTTGTTAAAGGTTGTAACGAGCTTAGGTACGAGGTAGGATATCAAAGAAACAGGCTAACAAGTGGTTAAACTTGATAACTGGTAGAGAATAATGTTCACTTTTAATTAAAGCACCCAACATGAAACTTAGATCATGTAAAAGTTGATCAAGCTTTCACAAGCATTAAACTTCAAAGCACATATACCCCATGTACTTTTCCACTTTCACATTGTATCAATCAAATGAACACAACTCTACTTTATTTTCCTCTTGCTCATAACTTCTTTTTTTTCTTTTTCTTTTCAAAGTCAAGTCATTCTCCAGTAACCAAGGGCAGTGAAAAGTCACCAAGAATGTACTTAATACCAGCACACATGGATCGTCTCTTTAATATGACATTGCACTTGCTACCCATTGATCTCAAAGGAGTACTTGATACTTGTTTGCAATTCTCAAATCATATTTGTATCCCACAAAAATGTAACATTTTAACCAAAAGAAATCCCCACACTAGATATTCACCAATCCATCAATGAATCAATATGCTCTACCAGTAAATCACGACAAGAATAAATAAGTAGGCTCAAATTTTTTTTAGATTGGTGATATATGAAAGAAACGGGTATAAGCTCAAGGGGTTCACTAAGGATTATTTTTCATATGGGTACTGTATGGGTAAATGAGGTTAATCCTAGTGCCTTTATCATATTCATGCATACACATATCATGTAGTCTCAAAACGGTTTAAAACAAGTTCTAGAGCAACAAGAATCATGATGAACAACACACAACAAAAAAATGGATTGATAAAAAATCTATCAATCATAAATTAGGCTCAAATTCTCACAAGGTGAAAGCATGCTTAACTCACTAAAATTGACCAAGAAACATCTCAAGTTTTCAAACTTTCGCAAGTACACACAAGGAATTACCAAGCATCAAATGATTTTTCATGAATATGACACTCAGAATTAATCATGCGAAATTAATCTACACAATGTGTACTTATCAATGCTAACATGCTTTTGAGACAAGGCAATTATATACAAAAAGTTTTAAATTTTTTAAATTTTTTTGGATTTTTATAATATATAATTTTTTTGGGTTTTTTACGTCATTGAGAACTCATCCCCACACTTAAGTGGTTCATTGTCCTCAATGAATAATATATATAAATATACAAAACTAACAAGATCCTAAAAGAAATACAAAAAGAATAAGAGTGAAAAATTATACAAAGAAAGGTTAGAAATACTCCCCTAGTGCATGAAGTCCCGGTTGGAAAATGTGGGAGAGTGTTCCTCCTCCAAAATCTTGGGTTGCCTCCCAAGAAGCGCTTTTTAAGGTCATTAGCTCGACCTTATTATCAATCAACCTGGTGAATGGAGTGAAAGTGGAACATCCACTTTCTCAACATATTTTCTCATGATCTCTCCAAAAAAATTATAACTTTCACCCATGGCTTTATCCAACAATACAACTCTTCTATCTCGAGCAAACTTTAAGAGTGCAACAACTATCCTTGACGTTTCATCTCGTGAGACAAACTTAAAAAGAAATTTAATAAGTAAGTCTTCCCAAGTGGTAATGGAATTTGAGGGTAACGAAAATAACCAATTTTTAGCTCCATCCCTTAAAGATAAAGGGAATAATCGAAGTCGAATGGCCTCATCAGAAACTCCATCACACTTAATAGTATCACAAATCTTCAAAAAAATTTCAAGATGAGCATCAGGATCTTCAACAGATAATCCACCAAACTGAATTTCACCAATCGATTTCATTGTTGAAGGCTTTAAATCAACATTAGTGACATGTAAATCTCTCACCAAAATTGTAGGAGGTTTAGAGAGGAAAATATCAGCCTTCATATCTTGATCTTCACCCAAGGTCTTAACCATAAGAACAGCTTCATTACTCTTTTCAAGATCACTCTTCTTCAGAGAAGGGCTAAGCGAAGAGTTGGAAAATTTAAATTCCAATTTCTCATCTCCAACTTCAAAAGAAATTTTTCCTTGCATCATATCAACTTTCGCACCAGCTGTAGCTAAGAAAGGTCTTCCGAGAATAATAGAATTTTGTACATCTTCCTCCATCTCCATGACAACAAAATCACATGGAATAAAAAACTTTCCTACCTTGACAGGAACATCTTCAAGTATTCCAAGTGGAACTTTTACACTTCTATCTGCAAGTTGTAAAGATATACGTGTGGGTTTGAGTTCACCCATCTGAAGCTTATTGTAGATTGATAAGGGCATCAGACTTACACTTGCCCCAAGATCACATAGAGCTCTTTTGATTTCAAAATTTCCAAGTTTCACAGGAATAGAATAGCTACCTGGATCAGTTAGCTTTTTAGGAAGATTATTCTGCAAGATGGCACTACACTCTGCCGTTAATGAGATAGTAGAACTTTCTTCAATCTTTATTTTATTTGACAATAATTCCCTAAGGAACTTCCCATAAGAAGGCATCTCTTTGATAGCATCTAAGAAAGGAATATTAAGCTCTAACCTTTTCAAGATATCCATAAACTTCATAAACTTCTCTCCAAGCCTAGCTTGCACTAATCTTTGCGGAAACGGAACAGGTGGTACATAAGGTCTGACTGGAGCAACTATGGGTTCCTTCTTCTCTTCTTCAATCGCTTCTTGCACAATCACATTTTCAGATTGAATTTTCTCCCCATCTTCTTCAACGTTCAAATTATCACTACTCATCTTCATCTCCGGCCCTTGCAATTCCTTACCACTGCTTAAAGTTATAGCATTCACGTGGGCTCTATGTGGTTGTTCAGTTTGGCCAGGAAGTTGGCCTGAAGACTTGTTAAGTTGATTCAACTGTTGAGCAATTTGAGTGATTGAATTCTCCATTAACTTGTTATGAGCCTTTATCTCATTGATACTTGATTCAAAGTAATCATTCTTCTTTGTCTGTGTAGAAATAAATCCTTCCAAAAGATTTTCCAAGTTAGATTTTTGTGGCTGAGCTGGTTGAAAACCTGGCGGCTGAGAAAAGTTATTTTGTGGAGGTTGAGCTTGAGCCTGACTATTTCTGTAGAAGAAATTGGGATGATCTCTCCAACCTGGATTGTATGTGTTGGAGTAAGGATTATATTGTGGCCTTTGATTTTGGTTGTAGAGGGCATTTGTTTGTTCCATTGTTGTTCTAGAGGAATTGTATTGACAAGCATGTTGAGTGTGTCCAACTACACCGCATATTTCACATGAGGCAACCGTAGATGAAGTTCTAGAATCCAATTGCTCAATCTTCTTAACCATTGCCTGCATAGTAGTATTCAACATGGTTAGAGCATCAACATCATACTTACCACCCTTCTTATGATGATTTCTGTCACTGTAAGGATAATTATCATTAGACGCCATCTCGTCTAACAAAGTTTTCGCATCCTCCGTACTTTTTTTCATAATAGATCCACCAGAAGAAGCATCAACAAAGTTTCGAAACTCTTGTGTTAACCCATTGTAGAATGTTTGGATCAACAACCAGTCAGGAATTCCATGGTGAGGGCATTGTCTCTGAAGTCGTTTGAATTTTCTCCAAGCATCATGAAGTGACTTGTCATCATCTTGACGAAAGTTAGATATTTCATTCCTGAGCTTTGAAGTCTTCTTCTGACTAAAGAATTTAAGTAGAAACGCCTTTGCAAGACTATCCCAAGTAGTGAATGTGTTTGGTCCTTCATCCTTCAACCAATCTTTTGCTGCATCTCGAAGAGAGAAAGGAAATAAGCGCAGCTTAATAGCATCATCACTAACATTGGTCAGCTTTATAGTATCACACTTTTCCAGAAAACTCTCAAGATGATCAACAGGATTTTCAGTGGACAATCCTGCGAAAGAATCATTGGAGACAAATTGGATGAATTGTGGTTTGAGTTCAAAGTGGGTAGCCGTGACTGTTGGTCTGACAATACTGGAGAGTACGTCTGTAGCGTCTGGCATACCGTGCTCCCTGAGAGCTTTTGTTGTTGTCTCACCCATACCTTCCTTGTCTTTATTTTTCCTTCGTAATCCTGCTTGTCTTCTTGTTGTAGCTTCAATTTCAGGATCAAGAGCAATCAAATTTTCTGTACCTGAACTTCGAGTGTGCATGCAACAAGAAAACTAGAAACAAAGATCAAATAACAAGGGAATAATAGCCGAAGCAACACAACTAAAAGACTTAGCTAAACAAACTCAAAAATTAACTAATCTAATACTGCTTTGTCCCCGGCAGCGGCGCCAAAAATTTGACAAGGCTGTCGTGTGCCTATCAAATAATAATATCTAACAAATCCTTCTAACTATGTAGTAGGGCAAGTTAGAGTCGATCCCACAGAGACAAACGTATCAATCACTAGTTATTCTTGATTCAATTCAACTAAGCAAGTAACACAATAAATTGTTGAGAGATTTTTAAACTAATATTATACTAAGGCAAATTATATTGTATTATCAATTAACTAAAAACATCTAGAATTAAGTATCCCCACTAGCATGAATCAATGCAATCATGATTTTCCACCCCAATTAATCATACAATACTCAAGAGGAAAGATGCGCCCTATAAAATACCAATAACCTCTCTCGAGTATTAATGGCTTCTCTAAAATACACTCAAGCCTATTTTCATGGTATCATACAATTTAGAGACATTAAACACAGCATCCTAACTTCCTAACAATCCGTTCTACCTATTTTCATGGAGAAGTTCATGTCCTTATTGGATAAATCACAACCATCTAAGTCCAACTTTCGATGATAAATAGATATTAGGTTCAAACAATACGCATAATCACGTCTGGCATGTTATTGTTAATTAAGCACAACTCAATAAGCAAGAGCATACAACATAACTAAATTGGGGGGTTATGGAAAATCATACATCAATCATAACTAGGGTTCAACTTAACCCTAGATTAAATATCTACTCACTCATAATTAAACTAACAGAACACAAAATATAATAAGAACACATAATAATATTAAGAACAGAGAATAAAAACCTTTAATCTTTCTCCAAGAAGAAAAGTACAAGTCTCCCTATGTCCGTATCTATGTATCTATGTATCTCTGTCTATGTATGTCTCCCTATCTCTCAGATCTGATGTCTATATATATATCCTCAAATATTTTAATGCCTTGAGGAAAGTACAAGTACGTTTCCTAAACTGATTCTGTTTTACAAGGAAAATTCGTAGCTGACTTTTCTTCAGTAAATCTGAGCCGTTCCTGATGTAATTTGATAATTGGACCACTTTATAATAAAAGATATTTCCATTATCTTCGCGTGGGCTATTAAATCGTCCAATTCTGACTTCTAGAACTCAAGATATGACCCAAACAGTGAATTATGTGCAGGCAGCCCAACAAATCCGAATTTCCTTCTAATAAATCTCCAAATTAAGCTTTTTATTCTTCAATCCTTCCCAGTTTAGGATTTCCATGCTTCCTACAATAAAACATTAAAATTTATTAAATAAAAATCCAATTAAATGCAAAATATAATAAATATGAGGAATAAAATCATATAAAATGTATATAAATATATACTCTATCATATTGGTGAAAGACGAATGATATTTTTAAAACTTGTGAACTAGTGTTGTTCATCTAGCAGCATCTAGAACTGCGTACTTGTTGATTTCTAAAAATCGTGCTAAGTCACTGATAGTGTCTTTCTAAATTACGAACTAAATTCGTTCATGTGGTATTATTCGAAACTTCATATTAAGTATGAATACTTTCAATAGAAAACTATTTACTATTTTTATATTGTTGGAAGAACTTTATATTAGTGACTAGTTAACTTGCTGAGCATTCTTTCGCTCATTCTTGCTTTGTTAAAAAATATATTTTCAGTAAAAGCAGACCATAGTCGGTCGTCCCGTAATGCGAGTAAAGGAATGCGGAACATACTCCTTTGAGATAGTTCAGTTCAGGAAGGATACTGCATGAGTAAGTTAGATAGGTTCAACTATCATTAGTAAGTTTGTTTACAAATATGAGTTGTAATACCTCCATGTAGAGGTTGTAGTTAATAGTGTGAGATCCTGGATAGTACATTTGGTTTGTAATAACTAATGTTACTGTATATCGTTTCTAAGGCTATAACTTGTGTGAGTAAGAGATTGGGTTCTATGATGTTGTTTTGATTGGATCATTGAGTTAATACAGGTATTATATGATTGGATGATGTCGTAGTGACCTGGATTCCTGACCCCGGATCTGGGGGTGTTACAGAAGTGCTTTATATTTCATATTTCACATTCAATTTGCTTTCAGTTGGTAAATTGTCCACACAACTTCATTCAACCATTCTTTTCACCTCTACTGATTGTTATCTGTTGGACCAATACCAGAGGAAGGGATTGGTTCTTGGTAACATTGTTGGAGGACCTTATCAGCTTTTCAACATTCCCTCTATATCTCCTACTTCAGCTCATTCTTCTTCCATGCTTGCTGTAGCTCACACCAACATAGACGTTTCAATCTGGCATAAACGTTTAGGACATATTCCTTTCAAAATCTTGTCTAAAATTTTTGTTTCAGATTTTCATTGTAATAAATTTTCTGCACCATGTAGTGTTTGTCCTTTGGCAAAACAGTGTAAACTTCCATTTGTTTTAACTAAATCACAAGCTAATGCTCCTTTTGAACTTGTGCATTGTGATATATGGGGTCCATATAAGATACCTACCTATAATGGTTGCATATTTTTTTTGACTATTGTTGATGATTGTACTAGGGGTCTTTGGACTATTCTCTTACCCACAAAACAACATGTTGTCCAATCTTTAAAAGAATTTTTTAACTATGTTTAAACCCAATTCACTGCCTCCATTAAGTGTCTTCAAACTGATAATGGGGGAGAGTTTCTAAATAAGGATTTTAGTTCGTTCTTATTATCTCAAGAAACTATCCATCATACTACTTGTCCTTACACCCCAGAACAAAATGAAAGGGTTGAGCGTAAACACCGAAAATTATTAGAAATGTCCTGAGCTCTTATATTCCAAGCTCATTTACCTTCTCGTTTTTGGGGTGATTGTCTTCTTACATCCACTTATCTCATAAACCGAATTCATACCACTGTTTTGGGTTTCATTTCTCCCTATGAACAACTTTTTCATCAAACACCATCTTATACACACTTGAAGGTTTTTGGTTGTTTAGCTCACATGTCTATCAACAATTCTGATAAATTGTCTCCTCGAGCTACTAAAACTGTGTTTCTTGGGTACTCTATGACACGTAAAGGTTACAAACTCTTTGATCCAGTTACTTGTCAATTTCATGTGTCCCGACATGTTACTTTCGTTGAAAACTTTTTTCCTTTCGCTTCTGGTTTAGACCACTCTACTGGTCCACTCTTTACACCACCAGACCATACTTCTTTTTATGATACTGATATATCAACCACTCCCCTAGCTATTATTGATGTTTCCTCTATTTTTGGTGTCACTGTTGATGATACTGAAACGTCCTTTTCATCGGCTCCTCCTGGTACTATTTCACCTCCATGTCATGTTGACATTTTTCCTTCACCTACCAATAACAATGGCATTTCAGTTCCTACCACTGATGCTCCTCTTAATTTACCAACCCAATGAGTGTTTCTTCTACATAAGCTGAAACCTGTTTGGATGAATGATTATGTCACATCTATAGGTCCTGCTAAATCCAATACTATTTTATTGGATTTCCCTATAGATTCTACAAAATATAATTTTGCTCATTATTCCCCACCAACCAATATATATGCTTGTGCTATAAGTCCCCAGATAGCTATAAAAGAGCCTTTTACTTACAATCAAGCTATCACGGATGAAAGATGGGTGATGCCATGACTAAAGACTTACATGTTTTGGATTCTAACAATACTTGGGCAATTGTACATCTTCCATCTGATAAAGAGGTTATAGGTTGCAAGTGGGTTTATAAAGTGAAATATTTGGCTGATGGGTCATTGGATAAGTTTAAGGCTCATTTGGTGGCTAAGGGTTATACTCAAATTGAGGGCAAGGATTATCATAATACTTTCTCACCGGTTGTGAAGATGGCTACAGTTCGTACTATTCTTGCGTTAACAACTGTTAAAACTGGGATATTCACCAGTTGGATGTTAACAACGCTTTCCTTTACGGTGATTTACCGGAGGAAGTATACATGTAGCTTCCTAAGGGACATCCTCTATAGGGTACCAATTTTGTTTGCAATCTACAAAAATCCATCTATAGGCTCAAGCAAGCCTCACGTTGTTGGTTTGAGAAATTGGCCTCAGTTGTTGCAGACTACTCTCTGTTTGTTTACAAATCTGAAGGGGTGTTTGTTACTGCCTTGGTTTATGTAGACGACATTTTGCTCACTAGGAACTATCCAGAATTTATTTCGTATGTAAAACAGGTTTTACACACTGCTTTTACAATTAAAGACTTGGGCTTAGCCAAGTACTATCTCGGTCTTGAAATACATCATACTGCAGATAAAGACTAAAGACATGAATTAAAAGCTCAAACATTCTCTAAAATATGGCGTTTTGCTTGATGATTCGTCTGTATACAAGAAATTTGTAGGAAAATTACTCTATCTTATTGTTCCAGACCTGATATTACCTATGCAGTGCACTATCTTAGCCAGTTTCTCCAACCTCCTTGAGCTCCACATATATTGGTTGTTCAACGTGTTTTACGGTCACTAGTAATAATGGGCCTATAGCGTCGGTCAAAATGATCTACAGCGTCGGTTAAAAGGCATAGTATATGTAGGGGACGCTATAGGTTATGCCTACAGTGTCGGTCAAAACAGCGTCGCTAAAACCTCGTTGGCATCGGTTTAACAACCAACGCAAAATGTATAATAATCGACGCATATGTCCATGATCAAGAGCGTCGGTTGTATAAAATGTTGTCGCTTTTGACCTATGACCAATAGTGTCGGTTCTGTAAAATGCCGACGATATTGACCTATGACCAATAGCGTCGGTTTTAGAAAATGCCGACATCTAAAGTTATATTTATTATTTTTTGTTTTATTGATTTTCTAAAAAACGTGCTTCACATATATACTAATACATACTAATACAGCCATCAACAAACATCAACCAATACAACAAAAAATAAAATCACACACAAATCTGATGGGAAATTTGATTAAAATATATCTAAAAGATTTATTGGTATATTTTCTACAATTGGAAGAGAAAGTACATTAAATTGCAAATTCTAACAAACATTCATTATAGTACTTGGTTTCCTTTACAAAATTTAATAAATTATGTTAAAGATCATCTCTGACAGGAAATATTCTTTCTAGTTCTTCAGCTTTTTGCACATCTTTGGACCATCAGTACTTTTTCCTTGATATACTCTCCCTCCATGCACTAAGCTTTCGTGATTCACTAGATTGATCCCTGGAAAACATATACAACATAATAAGTATTTTATATAATTTGTTAATACAGGTTAGTTTTCAATGTGAAAAACTCAGTGACAAGGTTAAATTAGCTAGAATTCGATTTAGGTCTAAGTAAAAACTAACTTAAATAACAACAAAATTTTATTTTCGGTTATAATTCATATAAATTTATGGATAGCCATCGACATATTTAATTCAATAAAATAATACCACGCACTTACACATAGTCGAAGAATCAAATAATGCAACTTGTTACAATCTCGGAGTCACAAGTTTGGCGGTGGCAGACCTGATCAAGAACAAAATATAGGTTAATCATTTCGTCGTGCAAAGAGAGGAAAGTTCAAAATGGCTAGTGAAGTACGTAATGGGCTTATATACAAAAACATATTTAAAAGTTCAGTGTGCTGTTTTATCACTTATCAGAATCAAGCTTGTAATGCATACTTACTAGTGGAGATCACTATCTCCACTACTGACAGACTTCAGTATTAAAGGCTGTATAATACATTAACTTCAGCAGTGGACAGAGGGCTTGGCTGAATTGTCGTGTACCTGTTCTGAAAATAAGGAAATAGATATCCTTTTTCCACAATATATGCCTTCAAATTAGTGGCCAGGTCATTAAGAGATTCATGTCATAGTTCTTAATGAAAGTAGAAAAGGATGTACAATAATCTTATGATTAGTATTTGCTTTTCATAAATCAAATATATACTATACAGAAATGTTTAGAATGTGAGACAGTTGTAGCATTTCTTCAATCAGGTCCAAATGACTTATCTCTTTCTTTTCTTTATGAACAAACATTTTGAATGGCAGTGAATATATCTGGTGTAAATATATAAAACAACAAGATAGATATGTGCAAGGTTTGGAATATACAATAGGAACAAGTATAATGGAGTTAAGCAGTAATTGTAATCATCCCAAGAAATTAAAAAGACCCAAAATTTTCAATCAGAACAATGTTCTGGTAACTATACACAGTAGCATAATTCATACCCTTTTATAAGCAGAGATTGGATGATGAACCATTGGTTGCCTTGCCAGAGTGGTTTTGCAAGATTCAGCATGGCCGAGACCTAGTACCTAAACAAACATACCAATCAACATCTTAATACAAGATTCAACAAAGAGCAAAACCAAGAATTGCAAATCACAAATGGGAATAGAATCAGAACCAACTAACAACTCAATTACATATCACCACACATATAAGCCGTAATAATAATTTGAGAAAGCACCTTCAATACCCAAATGAATCAGCTACAAGCACAACCTCACAGCGTACAGAAAGTTAATAGCTCGAAGTTAAAATTTGAAACAACAAAATTGAAAACTCAAATTAATATATAGAAAAAATTAATCCCAAATAAAACCCTAAAATTGAACCTCAAATTTGAACATGTAAATTCTTTTTGACATACTTTAATCACAAATTGAACCCCTAAAATGGAAACCAATGTCAGCAAAGAAGCCCTTCTTTCCAAGAACCCTAAATTGATCCATAGAACCTAGAGATGCCTAATCGAACCCAGAGAGGCCTAATCGAACCCAGAGAAGAAATCAAGAAATAGCACCCGAAAAGTCGAGTTAGCAGCTGAATGGAGAAATTGAAAGTGGATAAAGTAAATATTCGTACCAGCGGAATAAAATATCGAGTAGTATTTGAGTTGTAGCAGCCGTGAGTGTGGAGGTGGATGGGTTGTGCGTAGCAGTGGATTAGGGAGTCGGTTGAATTGGGGAAGACAGAGAGATGAGCGGGCAAGAGTATATGCCATTAGTCAAATTAAAACTGAAGAATTTTTATATTATAAAAATATTTATATTTTATGAATATTGTATAATATTTTAAAATGTTGAAAAATTAAATAGATAAATGTGTAACTTTGTCGTAATATAATGTAAATAATGAGGTGCAATCCGAATATAATTTGGTTTTGGGTGACACAAAGAATTTCTCCAGGTAGAGAACATTACATAAATATTCATAATATATATTTTATCACATTTTTTTCAAAACAAAATCAATAAATTTCAAATATTGAACAAAAAAATGAAATTAAAATATTAAATTTTAATAAAGTATGAAAATGATAATATTTTACACTATATCAGATTCTATAATTTGTGAAAAGAAATTAAAATTTAATTTTGAGATTGTATAGTATGATTTTCCCCGATTCTCTATATAAGAGAATTTTACCTAGAATAATTGCCATACTTTATCATAAATAATGACTCAAGATATCAATGTTTGGGATTGCAGTTAAAATTTATATGTTTGGGATTGCAGTTAAAATTTATAGAGTTGTTAGGAAAAAGTGTTATTTCAAAAATCATATTATTGTTTGCTATTTTTTTAACTTATACATGTTTTGATGTAGAATATAAAAAAATATGATTTCGGTGAAATTTGATGGTAAAACTAGCGGATACTTCCCACAAAAGCTGAAAACAGTTTTTTTTTTCAAAATAATAGGAGGCCTACTTTCTCTAAAAGTAACTTTTAAGCCGAAACGATTTTCAGAAAAGTTGCTTGTAGAATTTACTAAACAGTTTTTTGACCCCTTTTAGCAAAAAGTTGCAATGTCAAATGTATCCTTAAGAAAACAATTCAATGCACATTAATTATTATTGTGTAATGAGAATATTAAAATATTAATTTTCAAAATATTACATTATTCTGTAAAATATTGTATAGTTTTAAAAATATTATTTTATTTATCTATAAATTTTATTTGTAATAATATTCAATTTAACATTTTTTTTAATTAATACAAATTTTATATAGCCGGGTATCCATGGTATGAAGCCGCTCAGGAAAGAATTATGAAATAAGTGTTTAACCTCAGGGCTAAATGTTCGAATATAATAAATTCAGTCAATATATAACACCAAAACAAGGTGGTTAGGACTGGCAAATAGAAACCCTTGCTAGAAAATGACAAGGGTTAATGAAAAGGGTTCAAATCACTGCTAAAGCAATTTTTTTTTCATGACTACTCCATACATCAAGAAAATAACTCAATTTACCATTTTTTTTACAAAAAGAAAACACATTTTACAGCGTCAGTTCTATAAAGCCGACGCTAGAAGTCCACTCTACAGCGTCGATTCTATATGGATCGACGCTACAAGTCCACTCTACAACGTCGGTTCCACAAGGCTGACGCTAGAAGTCCACTCTATAGTGTCGGTTCTACATAGACCGGTGCTATAAGTCCACTATACAGTGTCAATTTTACATAGACCGACGCTAGAAGTCCTCAAAGGCGTCGTCTACCACAAGACCGACGCATAAACTCTAGCAGAATTGCTAATATGCGTCGGTTAAGCTAACAACTGACGCATAAGATATATATGTTAGATATAATTGTTGATGTTTGTTTATCAGTGTTTAAAGTATCAGGATACTATCAGAGTTTAGCTGGAATACTGGTCAGAGTTTGTTAAACTCGGACAGTTAGAGTTTGCTTAGCAGTTGGTGTCATTCAATGAAGATTCTAGAAGCGATATTCTTTGAAGATGGAAAGAAGCAAAGAGATATCGAGATGGCTAAGGAAACGGAACAGAAGACATAAGCAATTCTAGATTGATATAAATTGTATAGCTGATTTATAGGAATATCAATTAGAAGATTGTACGTAGCTGTGTACTATATAAACACAGATAGGTTAACCCTAAAAGGGATGCGAATACGTGAATTATCATTCTTGTAACCTAGCAGCTCTCTGTGATATTTTACATCACTGAGAGAGGAGTTTTTAATTCCATACAGTTTATTGATCATAAACAGTGTTCTTATTGTTATTCTTATACGTATACTTGATTATATATTGTGTATTCGGCCTAACAATTGGTATCAGAGCCTAGGCTGTTTAATATATACAGTTTTTTGATCTAAACACAAGTATAATCATGGATGAAAATAGTCAAGCAGATTCTAAATCTGAGAAGGTTCAACCAACTTCTGTGAGTCGATATGAGACGATTAGAGTTCCAATTCTCAGACCAGTGGAATATCCAATATGGAAGGTAAAGATGACCATGTTTCTGGAAGCCACAGATCCAGAATAACTTGATAGAATCAATGATGGTCCTCATATGCCAACTAAACTGTCTCCTGTTGTTGCTGGTCAACAACAAAAGACAGTTCCAAAGGAAAAGAAGGATTTGACTCCTGAAGATATCTCATCAATTGCAAAGGATGCAAAAGTTAGACATCTTCTCCATAGTGCTTTAGATAATGTCATGTCTAACAGAGTTATTGGCTGCAAAACTGCCAAAGAAATTTGGGATGCTTTAGAAGTCAGGTGTCAAGGAACAAGTGCTATAAAGAAGAACATAAAGACTATTCTTACACATGAGTATGAACACTTTGACTCGAGATCTGATGAAACTTTGACTGAGACATATGACAGATTCTGTAAACTGTTGAATGATTTGTCTCTAGTTGATAAAGAATACGATCTTGAAGAGTCAAATCTCAAGTTTCTACTATCTCTACCTGAAAGATGGGATTTAAAGGCAACAACAATAAGAGATAATTATGATCTTGCAGAAACAGATCTCGATGAAATCTATGGTTTGCTTAAAACTCATGAACTTGAGATAGAACAAAGAAACAAAAGATCTGGAAAGAAGACAAAATCTGTTGCTCTCAAAGTTGAAGAAAAACCTCTTAAGAAAGAAACATCAAAGAAGAAAGCTAAGAGAAAGGCTTTAGTCATAAACTCTGAAAGTGAGTCATCAAACTCTGAAGATGACTCAAACACTGATGAATCATCTGAATCTGAGGATGATGAAGAACAGATGATGCAAATGGCTGCTTTGATGGTGAAGACCTTCAAGAAGATGGGTTTCAAGAACTTCAAGAAAGGAAAAAGATTCTCTAGGAGAGATTCAAACTCTGAAAGGAAGAGTTTCAGAAAGTCTGAAGGAAGGGATATCAAATCTAGGAAGAGAGACAAGTCTGAGATCCAGTGCTACAAGTGTAAAGAGATGGGTCACTATGCTCCAGAATGCAAGAAAGCAAAATCTGAAAAAGCACTCATCACAAAAGGAAGAGACTGGGTAGACACTTCAGATTCAGATGAAGGAGTCAACTATGCTCTCATGGCAACTGTTGAAGATGAATCTGAAAACAAGGTACCCCTAACAACCTATGCTTATGATATTGATAATATATCTGAATTGAGAATTTATCTTAAAAGCATACATGTTAGTTATAGAGATCAGACTTTAGAAAATGAGAGAATTAAATCTGAGAATCTAAAGCTTAAAGAAAGAAATAAATTTCTTGAAGAAGAACTTGTTCACATGCAACAAGTTCAAAAAGAAAGAGATGATGCTGTTTATGTTGAACATGAGTTGCTTAAGAGATTTAGGCAACTAGAATCTGAACTGGAAAAAGAGAGGAAAATAATTAAAACCTGGACAAACTCTGGAAAAGACACACATCAAGTGTTTCAAACAGACACAGTTGGGTTAGGTTACTATGAGGAAGATGAACTTAGGTTCAAAGATAAAGTTAAAGTTAAAACACATCTTCCACCTATGAAATTTGTTCCTGAATCCAGTAAGCTAAACTCTGTACTTGAAAAAGAAACGGTTAAGAGAGAACCATTAAAAACTTGTGTTAAACAGGTTAATGTTGGTTTAATGACAGAGAAACAATTCAAGTATAAGCTCAAAGAGGTAAAGTCTGTTGAGAAACAGAAAGTGTCCAAGAAAAACAGAAATGGAAAAGTAGGCATTAACAAAAACAATAATCATTTGCCTATTTCTGATGCTCCTAGAAAAACATGTCATAATTGTGGTAGTACTAACCATCTTGCAAGTTTCTGCAGGAAGAACAAAGACATTAATTCTTTATCCTCCAAATCTGGAGTAAAGAATGATTATGTTAGGGTTATACCACAGACTTTATGCACTCAATGTGGGAGTACTTGACATTCTATTTATACTTGCAAGAATTATCATGCTATTTATCATAACTATTATGAGTTGAAGCCTAATTTGAAATGGGTTAAAGTTGATTCTGCAAGTGTAAACTCTGATACTGTTAGCTTAAACTCAGTTAATAAGAATTCCGCTGCAAAAGCTAACAATGTTAAGAAAGACAAAGGATCCAAGCAAGTCTGGATCCTTAAAACTAACTCTCAGTAATTGTTTGTGATTGCAGGGCATGAGGGAAAGTACCCTAGTCTTGGACATTGGATGTTCAGGACACATGACTGGAAATAAAGCCCTGCTATCAGATTATGAGGAGAAGGCTGGCCCAAAAGTTTCTATGGAGATGGCAACATAGGACGTACTCTGGGATATGGCAATATCAATCTTGGAAGTGTCATCATCACAAATGTAGCTCTAGTTCCAGGACTCAAGCATGACTTGCTATCTGTGAGTCAAATCTGTGACAGAGGTTATCATGTAGATTTTCAACCTGAATACTGTAACAACCGGTAAAATTATTTAGAATATTATATGAATATTTATGTATATGTTTATATATTTTATGTGTTAATTTAAATCTTAAGTGGATTATATATGTGTGCGCACGATCGCACTGGAATGAGAATTAGTTGTTTATGTGATTATGTGTCTTATTTTAAATTTTAGAGGTATAGGAATTATTTAACTGTATTTTTAAGAGGGTTATTATTAAAGTATCTAATTAAGGAAAATATCCTTATATATATTTTATTCTTAAATATGAAAGTACTCTTATAAAAAATTTCTAAAATTCTAAAGTATTTTATGATATAAATTATATGATTTATGGAATTATAGTTTATTTATTAAAAATCATTCTTTTAAAATCATAATTCTAATTCTAGAATAATAGTTAGCATATGTCCAAAGTGCCCTTGCATGCAAATTTGAATTATATATGGGAAGGGTTAAGAATGACATTTCATGCTAGTTGACCATGAAAATTACCACAAAAACCTTGCATGCATTTTATCCTAAGCTAGTGGCAAGGGTAGTTTAGTAATCTCTCATTTCCACTACCTAAATCAAACATACTAAACAACAAAGCCACTCCACTTTCTCTCCACTCACCATTTCTTTTCTACCAAACTTTTCTCTCCTCTCTTCCTCCCCTCTATTCGGCCGAAGGCCTTCTCCCCACCCCCTCCATTTTTCTTGTTCAATTCAAGCTTCTTACAAGTATAATCTTCACCCCCATTGCTAGTTCATGCCTTGTAGTAGTTAGTTTATACAATTTAAATGTTTGTTAATAGGTGCATGTCATGTTTTTGTAAAGCCAAAGGTTTAAACTTTAGTTCTTATGAATTTAAGGTTTAAACCATAAGGCATAAAGGATGTGAGCTTGGTATGATCATGAAGGAGTGTACTCTCCCTTTATCATATCATCCTTTAACTCATATCACGTTTTGGCAATGACTTATGGAGCCAAAAGGTTTTAAAAGTTCATGCATTCATTCGGTTTTCAAGGAGGATTTAAGAACTAGTTTGTTTCTTTTTATAAAAACTCCAATTTGATTCATGCATGTTACAAAAGTGATGTTTTACTAAGAACCCTTATTTAAACCTTTGATCATGACAAGTTTAAAGTGCATACTAGTTGTTTTTATGCATAAAAATTCGAATATAGAACATGCATGTAGAGATTTTTAAGTTACAAGTTCAAGTGCCTATGTGCTTAAGTGGTTTTTAGTTGCATGTCATTATTTCCTTAAAATCCTTTCTTTTTATGACTTGATTTGATAAAATTAGTCATGCTTGATAATGATCAGTAGCTTGTGTGTGTTATAAGTTTATTTTTGCTTGTCTTGTTAAGTTTTTAAATTTATAAAAGGGTTGAAGTGGTAAGTGGTCATGTCAATCACTTAGGACAGATTTTGAGGTCACTAAAACCTAGTATTTTGAGCATGCATTTGTGAGGCCCTCATCGGCCCAACTTCAGTAGAGTTAGGCCTTGGTGTGTGCATGAGTTTGGTGTCTTTAAATTGAAAGAAAACGTGCATTTGGTTAGGTGCATTGGCAAAAATCTGAACAGAGGTCAAAACAGGACAGATTCGACATAGGTCAACTTTTGGCTGATTAAAACCATATTTTGTGAAAGACATTCATGTGCCTTTGGTTTATAACATCATAATAGAGTCTAGGAAGTCTTAACATGTCATTAAAAGCAACAAATGGATTAGATATAGGCGTTACAAGTGACTAAAAACAGGGCATCATGTAAAACAGGATAGGCAGTTTTGTGTCAACTTTGAAGAGAGGCCTAGGGAGGCCCAGGTGAGGCCTTAGTGCCAAACCACTTGCATTAGTTAGAATTCTGTATTAAGTTTCTGTAGAAGTCAGTTTGGGATAAAGGCCCTAAGTAGAGTGTGAGTTTTCTGCCGAGGCACTCCAAGTGGTGCCAAGGTGCGCATTATAGTGTCTTAAGTGTGTGCATTGATTTTGTGAGCTATTTGAAGTGAGGCCTTGATGTGCCTTGCTAAATTTAAGATGTGCAGAAGGTTTATGTGTGGATTTATGCAAAGTAACTTGATTGATTGGTTGTTTAATTGCTTGTAGTCATGAGATAATGTAATGTACTAAGTAGTGTCGAGAAGAACTTATGCTTATGTGCTTGATTGGATCTAAATGTGATATGATCACTTGAATATGGATATGATCAGTGTATATTAATGTATATATCAGAAGATGTGATTAAGTATATGTAAGTATATGTATATTTAAGTGTACATAAGTATATGTGTATTTAAGTATGTGTAAGATGGTTTTATTGTACGATGCTGGAATTTTTGTGCAAGCGTGCGTGTATTAATATTTAAAGTTATATATAGTACAAGTGTCAAGAGAGCGATTAGTAATAAAGGGTATTATTATGTGTAGGTTCCGAAGCGGATAAGGGAAAGACTCGTTCGGTTAAAATCGAGTGATTCCTAGGTCAAGTCGAGAGGCAAGTACTTCTATCCTCGCCTCGTGTTTTATTGAAAATACTTTATATCTTGTAATGATTGCCATGCTTACCTTTCCATATCATATAACCATTGCAAATGCTTTTAATGTCAACTTATACCTTGCTTACAATTAACCCTTGACATAAATCCTAAATTCCTTAACTTCGTTTTACCGTATACCTTGACCGTTTCCTATTACGAGCTGATCACTTATCCCTACTATTCTTGTTAATAATAAACGTCACCTTTATTGCAGTTAAACTTTAACTTTCATTCGAGCTAACTTCTCAAAAGAAATCCCTAGTATACCATTGACTTATGATTCATAATGATCCCTTTGATATTGTTAGTATTGTTATCACCCCGGGCATCCATGTTATACAATAAAAGAATATTTGAAATGAAACAAACGTTTTCTTGAATTGGTGGATTGGATTAGACGCAAGTCCTTTTCACACTTATTGATAGGCTTAAATGTTGCCTTGGGATCCCCTTTATATTTGAGAACCCAGCGCGGTTCGGGATTACTTCGCGGCTGATCACCGGCTGTAATCCGTAGCGTCATAAAAATAGTTTTTATAAAGTTTTGATTAAAATTGTTATAACGGATTGCCATGAATCTTTTACCCTGAAGTTATTATGTCTTTTGTACCATGATTTCCTTGTGCCTTGATGCAAATGATACCGTTAATGATATTATTCCATTTATCCTGGTTATATATTCCTGTTCATGTTAATAAGGCACTGTATATTGGAACTGTTTAGTACTTGCTGAGCGTTGTAGCTCATTCCTTGCTTATTCCCTGACCTTTCAGCTAGCAAGTATGGTGCGAACAAAGCAAACTGCCCGTAAGTCATCCAATGGTGTAGCCGAGCAGTACGTGATAGCTCAGGTAGTTAATGTTCGCAACTGGCGAGTCTTGTCTTGACTTCGTTGTAATAGTTAGATGGGTTGTTCCATACTTCAAACTTTGTGATTTCGGGCTTGTGTGGTTGTGGACCGTTGTTAATTTATTTGGACTTGTACTAGTCCCTGGCTTGTAATAACTTATACTGTTCCGTAATTATTTAAAGTAGGTAACTTAATTAAGAGGGTGATATATATATTATGTGTGTGTGTTAGTGATGGCATGGGGTCGTCACAAATACTGTGAGGTTATTAGCAAATCTACAGGGAAAGTTGTTCTAGTTGGACACAGACGGAATAATATTTATGAAGCAAGTTTGGTAACAAACTCTGAAGGAAAAGCTGTGTGTCTGTCTGCAAAAATGTCTAATGAAGAGAGCTGGAAATGGCATAAAAAGCTCTCTCATCTAAATCTGAACAACATCAATGAGCTAATTCGAAAAGATCTTGTAATGGGACTTCCAAAATTGATACTCAGCTTAGATGGTCTGTGTGATTCCTGTCAAAAGGCCAAGCAAAGGAAGTCATCTTTGAAGAGTAAGTCTGAATCTTCAGTTGTGGATCCTTATCATCTTCTTCATGTTGATCTATTTGGTCCAGTGAATGTAATGTCTCTTGGCAGAAAGAAATATGCTCTAGTCATTGTTGATGAGTACACTAGATACACTTGGGTGTACTTTATAGCAAAGAAGGATGAAACTGCCTTAACTCTGATGGAACATGTAAAGCTACTGGACAAAGGATCACAGTATAAAGTGAAAATTATCAGGAGTGATAATGGTACTGAATTCAGAAATACAAAAATGGAAGAATTTTGCAAGGAAAGAGGAGTGAAGCAAGAATTTTCTGCACCAGGGACTCCACAGCAGAATGGTGTAGTTGAAAGAAAGAACAGAACTTTAATCGAAGCTGCCAGAACAATGCTTGATGAAGCAAAATTGCCAACTTATTTCTGGGCAGAAGCTGTTCAAACTGCTTGTTTTACTCAAAATGCTACATTGATCAACAGGCATGGGAAAACACCATATGAGATGGTAAAGAAAAAGAAACCAAACCTTAAATATTTTCATATTTTTGGGTGCAAATGCTTTGTTTTGAAAACTCATCCTGAACAGTTGACCAAGTTTGATTTAAAAGTTGATGAAGGAATTTTTGTTGGCTATCCATTGTCGACTAAAGCATTCAGAGTTTATAATCTGAGAACTAAAGTGATCATGGAATCAATACATGTGTCATTTGATGACAAGAAAATAACTGGACTTGAAGATGAAGAAAATCATGATCAATTACGCTTTGAAAATGAAGATCTAAACTCTGATGATGTAAACTCTGACGAAGCAAATCCAACAAACTCTGATGAAGCATACTCTGAACCTCTACTGGTAAATACTGAGGAAGTTTCTCTGACAGAACAAAATAGAGAACCAGTTGAGGGGGAGCATGAAGATACTTCAGCAACATCTCAAAATGATGACTCACATTCTGAAAGTGATTCAACTGAAGAACCTAACACAAACTCTGAAAGTTCAAACACTGAGCAGTCCAATTCAGGGGGAGCATCAGAGAATGCAGATGGTCAACAAGAAAATCAGGAAAGCATGGATCAAGGGGGAGAATCCAATAATGGTGAAAGAAACCACTTACCTACAGCAAGAAAGTGGACTCAGGCTCATACACCTGATCTGATAATTGGAAATCCAGATGCAAGTGTGAAAACAAGAAGTGCTACAACAAATGAATGTCTGTTTCATGCATTCATATCTCAAACAGAGCCTAAGAAAGTGGATTAAGCTCTTCAAGATGCTAACTGGATAATAGCAATGCAGGAGGAATTGAATGAGTTTGAAAGAAATGAAGTATGGACACTTGTACCAAGACCAAAGAACATGTCTGTTGTTGGTACAAAGTGGGTTTTCAGAAACAAGACTGACAGTGAGGGAGTAATTACAAGGAACAAAGCTAGACTTGTGGCAAAAGGATATTCACAACAGGAAGCTGGTTGCTGCTTATCTATTTGATGGATTGATTCTAGATGCTACCACTGCTGCAGCTCCAGAGGTTGTTATTGAAGATATTTCTGAAAATGCTACTGTGCCTGAAGAAGCCAGAGCAAATACTGATGATAATGCTGCTTTCAATGATGATTTTCTTGAAACTATTCTGGAGATGGATATTGAAGAGAATATTGAAGCACATCCTACTGCAACTCTTGAAGAGTTTGGCAGTGTTGGTGATACTGAGGATGTGGCACTTGATCAGCCTACAGTCATTCTTGATGAATCTATGGCTTCTCATACAGAGATTTTCTCTGTTACTCACCAGGGTATTGACAAGGGTGAGGAGGTTGAACAAACGTCCAAGGATGCTGAAAATGTTATTTTCATTGCTGAAGAGCCTACTGCTGAAGATGTTGAAGAAAATGAAGTTGAATTTGCTGCAGAAAATGAAGTTGAAGTTGCTAAAGAGCCTGTTGTTGCTACTGCTGAGACAGTTGATGAGAACTTACACTCAGCTAATGAAGAATTTGTTCAAGAAAATGTTCCAGTACACTCTGCTCTTAATGATGCACAAGAAAATGTTTCTGAGAATGTATCTAATTCTTCAAGTGCAAACTCTGATGATGGTGCAGCTGATTCATTTTCTCCAAGGGTTACTGCTCAATCAAATCCTAAAGTGCATGATGTTGGAGGTACATCTCAATGTAATACTGATGCTCATTTTCAAGATATGTACTTTGCCAATTGGTCAAGTCATGAATGTATCTTTCCTGAGCAAAGAGCAGCTGAATTTGTTTCAAAGTCTGCTGCTACTATCAAGAATCCAGAGCTACTTGCACATCTCAAAGCTACAATTGTCCAAGTAAAGTCTCTTAACAATCGTTTTGATGTCACTCAAAAAGATGTTATTGGACTGAGAAATGATGTTGCTGCAAGGGAGCTAACTTTGAAGCATGAAAAACTTTCCTTATCTAGAGAACAAGAAGCTTTAAAGAACAGATTAATCAAGGTTGAAGCAAATCAGAATGTAATGTCTGAGAAGATTGATTCAATTGTTGCTTCACTTGAGTTGCTCACCTCAGTGTTAATTCCTGATGATGTCAAAAGGGGGGAGATAATATCTAAGGACAAATGCAAGAAATCTCAAACTCTGAGTAGACAGGATGATACTACTGATGGTGGTGCTAAAGGAAAAGAACAGAGGTCTAAATCAAGTCAAGAGCAAGGGAGACTGAGGTCAAACTCTGCCACTGCTAAGACAAACTCTGAGAAAATAAACACTGGTGCTTAATCTTCTTCAAAAGCTAAAAGCTTATTACTTTCTTCTCAGCCAAATACTGATGAAGAGATTGCAGCTCAGTTGTTTCTGGAAGAACATGGTGCAGAGGCAACTATTGAAGATATTGAAGCTGAAGAGAAGATGCTAGCTGAAGAGCATGAAAAGAAGTTGAAGAAAGGAGAATTCAAGAAAGCCAAGAAGGTTTCAAGGCCAAAGGAGAAAGGAATTGTAATTAAAGAAAATGTAAATTCTCAACAGAGTTTACAATATTCAAGAAGGCCTGTTGAAGCTAGTTTAGATAAAGGCAAGGGGAAGTTTGTAGAAGATCAGAAAATACTGAAGAAAGTCCAATCAACCTCTGACATTGCTCAAGTTGATAAATCAATAGAAGTTGTGACAACCTCTGATACTACTCAAGTTGTACAGACTCAACTATCTTCACAACTCCAAAGGACTTTTGCTAAACCAATCATGGTTCAACACACTTTGATTCCTAGAAATGTTAATGTTCTCCAAAGTAAAACCATCATGGGTAAAGAATCAAGAGATAGATCTGGTTTAGGATCTCATAGAGAGAAGAGGGTGAACAATAGTCCTATGGATCAAACTTCATTAGCTGAACCAGGTGTTGGTGTGACTCAAGAAAATCTTGATACTTTAGAGTCGGTTCAGTTAATTCACCATAGAGGGCTGAAAAAGGATTTTCTGTTATACTTCAAGGCTGATGGCAAAGTATACAGAGTTGGTGAAGCAGACATTGGGTTAAAAATGAAGGAAGAGCTGGAGTATGTGCTGTATCTACTGAAAGTCAAAAATCAAAGAACTCATCAAGCAGTTGAGGTATTAAGAAGCAGAATGGTGAAAGCTAGAGCTCTTTGTGGCCTAAAGTCTGCTGTTTCTTACATACCAAAGTACAGAGATTACAATGGAAAGCTTGTTGAGATGCAAAGGAATAGTGCAAGACTCAAAACTGATCTTGGTATAAAAGTGTTGGAATTTAATTTGGAATCAGATAAATCCTTCATAATAAAGCTAGGAAATGAGATGAGGAAGAACAGTATCTATGCTCTAAGGGCTGCTATCTACCAAACTGGAGAGAGTGATCCAGAGTTAAAAGAGTTGAAAAAGATAATGATAGCTGAGCTAGAGAGAGCTGAAAGAAGATTGCTTATGGACTACATCAGAACTGTACCTTATATTGAAGAAATTAAGTAAATGGAGTCTGTAAGTTTTTAAGTTTTCTGTTCTAAGTTAAAATATAAACTCTGTGATTTTATAAACACTGCATTTGTTATATGTTTTGACATCATCAATTATCTGTTAACTTGTACATTTTTGTATGCACAAGTTGGGGAAGATTGTTAGATATAATTGCTGATGTTTGTTTATCAGTGTTTAAAGTATCAGGATACTATCAGAGTTTAGTTGGAAGACTGGTCAGAGTTTGTTAAACTCTGACAGTCAGAGTTTGCTTAGCAGTCGGTGTCATTCAATGAAGGTTCTAGAAGCGATATTCTTTGAAGATGGAAAGAAGCAAAGAGATATCGAGATGGCTAAGGAAACGGAACAGAAGACAGAAGAAATTCTAGATTGATATAAATTGTATAGCTGATTTATAGGAATATCAATTAGAAGATTGTACGTAGCTGTGTACTATATAAACAAAGATAGGTTAACCCTAAAAGGGATGCGAATACGTGAATTATCATTCTTGTAACCTAGCAGCTCTTTGTGATATTTTACATCACTGAGAGAGGAGTTTTTAATTCCATACAGTTTATTGATCATAAACAGTGTTCTTATTGTTATTCTTATACGTATACTTGATTATATATTGTGTATTCGGCCTAACAATATATAGGCGACGGTTTCCTGTAGAACCGACGCTTAAAGTGCGACACAGTAGACCTATTTTGTACTAGTGGGTATTTGAAAACAAGACATTTTTAAGCTTTATTTTATTATGCCAAACCTACTCTTCAACTTGAGGCATTTTGTGATATCGCTTGGGGATGTACTCTTGATTCTTCTAGCATGCTTAAAAGTATCACATGTTTAAGTCTTATGCTTGGCTCTTCTCTTGTGGTTTGGCATTCCACCAAACAAAAGGTAATTTCCAGATCCACGGCTGAGGCTGAGCTACGTGTCGTAGTTGACACAGCTTATGAAATTTCATGGTTTAATTTGTTGTTTTCTGAGCTCCAGATTCCACAGTCTCTTCCTGTCACTATCCATAGTGATAATCAAGCTGCTTTGGACATCGCTGCTGATCCTATTTTTCATCCCAAAACCAAACATTTCACCTTGGATTGTCATTTTGTTAGAGAGCAGGTTCAGTCTCGTCTTATTCAGCCCAAATACCTTCCGAGTTCTCTCCAGCTTGATATCATAACCATTTTCTGTTACAGTTTACAGCTTGTAGTCTTTGTATAAATTAGAGTTAGCAAGATTACAACAAGTCAAGCAGTTTATTTCTCTCTCTCTCTCTATATATATATAAATATTACTTACTGATTAAGAAAGACCTTTCTTCCACAATATGTAGATACACATTGTTGTATGTATAGATTGAACCAGTTGTTTTTAGCTTTATATTATGTTTTACTGGAATCTTAAGATTCAACATTATCTCCAGCGCTCCTTATATAGCTCAGAACCTGGAGAAGATTATTATTTTTTTTTCTTGGCGTTTGATTATACAAGAAAAATATGTCATTAAAGTTAAAAAAATGCGCATATGGATGTCTGCCGCATGATAAATTTTTCATGGTCTGTTTTCGGATTGTCATTTTAAGTTTTGCTTTTCCGGATCATGTTTTGTGCTGTTGGATGCAGTATGGATGAGTGTTGGATGAAATACTCGAAATGTCATTGCAGTTTCTTTTAAATCAATTCGGTTGCAGTTCTACTGGAGATTAGATTTCGTCATTTTTTTAAATTTAAGGGTAGAATTAAGGATGATATTGGAATAGTAAAATGTAGTACGCCGCGATTTTATTTTTATTATAAAAATGTCACCACTTATTTTTTTTAATTTGTTTATGAATTATTAAGACTTAAAAATAATTACGTCATAGTAAATAAGGTGTCTAACTCCAAATATCCTGGAATAATTCTTGCTGCATGCCCACAAAATAAAAAATTAAATATACAACTGGAAAGCATAACTTGTTCTGGCTTTGTGAAACATGTAAATTCGTAGGCTGGTGCCTATTCTCGGTCAATCTTTAAGGTTGGAGAATTTTGTTTTTTATTAAAACATGAGAAATTCATTCGATATTATACAGTAAATATAAAAAAACAACATACATTACAACAAATTTTACAGCAGAATTAAAAACCTGTAATTATGAGCGCAATTAGATTGCTCAAGTGGTTAAAAGCTGATCTCTTGTCGTCTTAGATCCTTGTTAGGCCCTGGAAGATGGATTAAATAAGTTAGAAGGGGGGTTGAATAGCTTGTTACCTTTTAAAAATTAGATCTTGGCGTTTTCAAACTTCCTTTCCTCTTTTTAAAAATCGTTACTTGTAAACAAGTAAATCGAGTGCGGAAAATAAAGAGAGAAAGAAATAGAGTATGACACGGTCGATTTTATCCGGGTTCGCGATGGCACAACCCCTAATGGATTTGCTCACCCCTACTCCAGTCCCCGAGCTCGTCCCGGACTCGAGATTTTCTCCACTATAAAGAACACTCCTTATAGTAGGCGGAGAAGCCTTTACAACTACTAAGTATTTATCTCGGACCTTAACTACAAGTTAATCCCTCAAAATACAATAACAACAATTACAATTTATCTTGGAACGTAACTCCCCGCTACTTCCTCACAACTATGTAATCCCCTTGCGTAGATTATGTTACTCTACAACTTTGTCGATCTTGGATCTTAGGTCTTAGATCTTGGGTCTTTCCTTTTCTTCACGGTGCAATGACAATTAACTCCCCGTTAATATATCAAAGACTTGGGTCTTAGAAAAAGGATCACCTCACTTCACTTCACCTCACAACAAAGTTTAGATAACTAATCTTACGACTTAATCCCTGTTATGAAATAAGATTGGTCGGACTAGTATATTACGGTACTAGACCAAAGACAAACACAACTTATATAAATAGCCGAACCAAAAATATATATAAATGTGAGTTGGGGGAAGTCTCTCGTTAGAGGACTAACCACACGAAATGTGTGTGGGTGTATGCAGTAAATTAAGTGTGTATGCTCAAGTAACAAACAAGTGAATGCAAGCACTTGAAATAGAATATATAAGGCCAAATATAAATAGGCCGAATATATTTGAATTGAATTAGATCAAGTACTTTTTCTAAAAGTCTAAGTCATTTATAAAAGCCTTGGAATAATAACGACAAAATAAAACTAAAAGCTTTTTAACATACTAAGACAAACCTGAAAGGCATATATATAGGCCTATTTGTAAACACCGAGGATTCTACTCAACGTAAACAAGAATGTAATAAGTAAATAATATATTGATATGTCACAGGAATCTCAGAAGATAATATCTGTCAAGAGAATGAAGGTTAATGTCATCTACAGTCTTGAAGTAATTCTACATTGAAAGAAGTTCAATTTTATTGATCAAGCCTCAGTGAAGTATTCAAGGAAGTGGAACTATTTAAAGGTGACAGAGATTTTAGAAGTGTGACAGGAAACGTACAAGTTATAGTTCTTTGTTTCATAGAAGGAGAAAGAACCACAGCTTAAATTCAAAAGATGAAGAACCGTCATTAAAGTTAGTCACTCATGAACCAGACAGTACATCGAGTGTCAACGTCATTCAGTGGTAGTTCGTCATCAATTTCAGTGGTTCTTAGAATTAGTTTTAATTCTCTTTTAATTTATTCTATAAGATAATTAATTTAATCTATGAATTATTTCTTCCAGAATTAATTCATATATTAAATTAATCAATCTAGATTTTAAGTAATTTTATTTATAAATTAATTCTTTAGAATTAATTAATTTATTGAATTATTTAAGTCAAGAAAGTAATTTATTTAATCTATAAATTAATTCGTTAAGAATTAATCTATTTATTAAATCAATTAGACAAATAAATTAAAACAAAATTTATTCTATTTATAAGTTCTTTCAATTAGTACTGGTAGTACTATCCTAGACAGTACTACCGATAGTACTGCTAGTTCATTTGGTAGTACTACCGATAATACTGCTAGGTCTTTTCTTATTACTACCGAAAGTACTAATAGAAGGAATTTTGTTGTAAGTGTTTGGCGCGTGCAAAACACTCAGGGGACTTATAAAAGGAAATGAAAAGTGTGATCAGTACAAGGGAATCAAGACAGAAGCTCAAAAACATCATATCCTTCATTTACTTCTGCCATTAACATTGATCAACTATCCAAGAAAATTCTCACAGTGGAATTAATTCTTGAACTCTTTGTAACATTTAATCCTTTGGAATTAGTTCACTTGTATTGCTTTGACAATCTAGAGGATCATAATCCCTAGAAATTATATCGAACTACTTTTTAGTATTCGATCCTTTTATTACAAAAATAGATAAATTCCTGTCGAATTTATTCTAGATTTGGTTTAACAAGAACTCTGTAATCTGTACACTGAATTGTAACACCCTTCAAGTTTAATATAAGTTATATTTAACTTGAATCTTGTTTCATTTTATTCCGCAGTAATTTGTTATTGAAATTGTTAAATCAAGAACAATACAAATTCGATTAAACGGTACTGTTTGTATTCAACCCGCCCTTCTACAAACATATCGGGACCTAACAAAACCACTTAATATTCAACAAGGAGACTTCGTTTATGTCATATATCGACTTATACGAATTATTTCTCGACTCGGAACCAAAGTTGGTTTTACTTCAAGAACTCAACAAGTAAGGCTCGTTTATAACTAATATATGTTTTATACGAGAAGCCTTATAAACCTGGAATCTGAAGTACTTAACTTCAAGAACTTTCAAGTAAGGTTCGTTTATATCTCTAAATATAATATAAGAGATTTATACGATTAACCTTCAACTTGGTGTTCGAAGTCGATTTAACTTCTTTGTCTCGACAAGTAGACCTTGTTTATATCTCTAAATATTTATACGAGATTTATACAAGTGGCTTTCAACCTTCGTTTATATCTCTAAATAATAATTTGAGATTTATACGAATATTCTTAATCTCGGAATATAAGTTAGTTTATGTCACTTTTTATTTCAAACAAGGAAGTCTTTGTTTATGTCGTATTATATCGACTTATACAAAGTTTACTTCAACTCGGAAATAAAGTGAACTAACTAGCAAATATTCAACAAGGAAGCTTTGTTTATATCTCTAAATGATATTTATACAAGTAGCCTCTAACTCGGAATATTAGTTAGTTTTACTAACAAAAATTCAACAAGGAAGCTCTTTGTTTATGTCGTATAATCGACTTATATAATATTGCCTCTACTCGGAATTTTTGTAGATCAGAGTTGTTTTTAATTCCAGAAACATTAATCCAAGAATATTAACAACTAAATTAGGAGAGAGTAGATCAAGAAACAACTCTCCTAAAAATGTTTACAAGTTATAGAGACGAGCACATAAACAAACAATTAAAGCTCTTGTATATATATAAACCGTAAACTAGACTAAATAAATATTTGTGCTAAAAATTGAACAAGAAAGCACCACAAATATTTATATAGCCGAATTATATATATACTAAGTGCAGAAAATTAAACTAACTTATTGCCTTTGTTTGTTAGGTCCAAAGTATCGTAGAAGGGGGGGGGGGGGGGGTTGAATACGATACTCACAAATAATTTAATTTCGTTCGCGGATTAATCATTCAGTTCTATAACGAAATCAAACACACCAAACCAAACCAAGTTTCGGGGAATATATCTTTTTATAAATATAAACCTCGAGGGGTGCTACAATTTCTAATCCGTAGATTAGCTTCAATGAGTTTAAGGTTACACAAATTCAATACAATGATCAAGTTCTGAGCACTATTAATTTCTCTGATAATTTCTCTGGCTCAATTCTCTCTCTCAGTAATGTCTCTGTGTAGAATGCCTTAACTGAAGAAGACACTATCTTCTCTCGTATAAATTGTAGACTTCATTTGAAAACTATCGAACCTTAATTGTTAAAACAATCTTGGCCGTCCAATTCTCATCAACCTGTCAAACAAAATAAAACTTTCCACCTGCTCCAATTTGAAAACAATCGAATGTGTAAAAGTAAATTACCATTCGATAGTTTTTAAAAAAAAACTATCGAAATGTAAAAGACTTTACACTTGAAATTAGATGGATTTCTTAAATCACTTTCGATGGTTTTCTTAAAAGAAAAACCATCGAACCATTTCTTGTCCTTGATCTTTTTAGTAAATCTATTAAGCTTCAGGGTGTTTCAGTTTTAGACTGTATCAATTTCTTCTGAGACGATCAAACACCTTGATCTTTTAAGTGCTGTCACCTAGTGCAACTGGTCTGGTTTATAGATGAATAATCACTTGATCAATTCTTCTTTTATGTCTTCAATTCAATGCTTCTGATAAGTCCTTTGTCGTTCTGGTTGCTTCGTTTAAATCACTGGAATCCCGTGGTACTTAACCCTAAATCATTCACATACTTCTGTCGTCTTGAATGTCTTGTTTCTTTTGCTGTCACTGAGGCTTGAACATTTTCATGAACTTCTTTCCGTGACCTGTTTACGGACTTCAAGAATACATAACGTATTTTGATTTTTTTGAGTTTACCTTTTCTTCTTTGATTCTGGATTCCTGTGCTTCTGTTAATACTATTGTCTGTCTTGTCCTTTGTTGAGTTGTAGTTATCTCTTTTACATCTTATTTTACATTATGCTTTACATTGCTGCTCTTTAAAAAGAGACAAATAATTTCTTACGAAATCAAAGGATACGAGTTAGGTACGGGAGCGAAAGTTCGTGTATAAATAAACCACAAATCGAAAAAGCAAGAATGATTTATACACTACTAAATTCGAACCACACACACTATATATATAATATACTAAGCAACTTATAACCCTTGAGATCTAAAGAGAAATCAAGAAAAAAAGCTAGTTTAGAAGCCAAAACACACAAAAACTAGTCGCCGGAAAATGACCGGAATATGAACTTTTGGTATGACTTTGGGGACAACTACACAAGTTTTGAGGCTGCCTAAAATGGGTCTTGGGGTTGCCTAAACAAACTTGGTAAGTGGGTGTGTTATGTGAGCAAGAATGGTGAAGATACAAGCTTTAACAAGTATGAAACTAAGGTTTAAAAAGAGCTTGCTTCTTGAAATTAATTGGATCTTTTTGCTACTGCATAAGAGAGGTTTTGAGAAGATAAAACTCCAGAATTTATTTGGCTCTAAATGGCTTGAGAAATGAGTGGTGGGTGGGGTTTCTTTTATAGCCAAAAAATAGGCATTTTTGAATTAAAAAGGGGAGACAACCTTTCTTAAAATAAGGAGAAGTGTGGGATGACAACTAGCACATGCACATGGCTGAAGATGTTCAATTTTAAGTGCCCAAAAATGTCCCCCATGTTAGTAATGAATATCACTTAGAAACTAGACAGAGGGGGGGGGGGTTGAATGGATAGTTTTGATATTTTTCGATTCTTGAAAACTAAATAAGCTGTATATGATTATGCTAAGTAATATGGAGAAAATAAACAACACACACAATCACTTTAATCTACTTTGTATTAAGCAAATTAAATACTACAGCTTTCCAGAATTTCACAACTGAATTTTTGGCTTCTAAACAAGAACAGTTTGTATCTTGTTTTGCTTACAGAGAAAAGAGTGCTTAAGATAAAACAATGTGTATCACTCTTACAGCTAACAATAGGGTGTGCATGATATATATAAGTCCTATACAAACTAGTACACACACCTATTTACACTGTTACCCTCACTGTTCGTCCAACTTGTTCTGCCATAAGAGGTTAACTGTGTCAGGAAGGACCACCTGCTTTTCTGAGTCTTTCCCATTTCTGTAGCTGCTTGTCTCTTATCTTTCTCTCCAAGGTTAGCTGTAGATTTGCCATCTGTTCTTTGGACTACCTAGCCAGAACAAATGCTTCAGTATTTGTCTCCATTGACTTTTGATCTTGTACCTTCATTTGTCTTGTTGTAAACGGCTAAGTGTTGATATCGTGGAATCCACTTCATTCCTGACTTCGCGATGTCCCTAGTAAAGACTATGCGATATGGCCTTTGAGGACTTTGCGACATAAGTCAATTTAGGACTTCGCGATCTAGCCTTTTTGAGGACTATGCGACATAGGCTTCTTGAGGACTATGCGACATAGGCTTTTTGAGGACTATGCGACATAGGCTTCTTGAGGACTATGCGACATAGGCTTCTTGAGGACTATGCGACATAGGCTTTTTGAGGACTTCACGATCTAGTACATTTGACTTTGCTGACTTCAACACTTCACGATATGAGTCTTGAGGACTTCACGACATATCACAAAATGGACTATGCGATGTAGTACTTCTCGACATGGATATTGGCGACTTCACGACATAGCTTTATTCTGACTTTGCTATATAATGCCTTAGACAAATTTCTGCAACTTATTTCTTCAGGGCCTTATTCATCTTCAACCTGCTGCATGAACAATTCTGAACTTCTACCAGGATAATTATTCAATGGCCTATGTACATTCTAGATGCAAGAAACTTACTAAGCTCATTATAATTCTGAGCATACATGATCAAGCTAATGTTCATGAGAACAAGACAAGTACATAGAAACCTATACTATATCCCAATGATAGAAATCACTAGCTCATGTAGTGTGACATAGTCACATAATGTAGGCTTGTTAATGGTGGTATTCAGACATGTCTTGAGCCTAACAATCTCCCCCAAATTGTGAGTAAGACCTTTAGGCACAATTTCATGTCTGATAACAAGCCTAACTAACATAAAAAGAAACAGATATAAAGAAGATAAAAAGATGAACAGAATTTGATAACAACTTGGAAACTGAGCCTTACAGAATTTCTCCTTGAGCTACATAGCTTCAGTTCCCAATTGTTTCTCTAGGAAATCATCATAGACTCTCTTCTTCCTTATTTCTTCATTCTTCTTTATATCATAAATGGCCATTAGAATTTCATCTCTTGCAATCAACTCTTCTATGAGAGGAGAGCCTTCTAAATCTTCAGCTGCTGTTCTAAGGGCACTTTCCATATATGAATCAATAAACTCCATCCTTATCTTGCTTTTTCCTCCATAATGATTTTTGTACTCCACAATATAAGGATTTTGTTTTACCCTGCACAACCCTTTCTCCCTCAGCTCCTTTGCTCTTTCCTCCATTTTAGCCATCTCCTTTTCTTTCAAGCACCTCTTTTCTTCATTCAGCTTCCTTAGATTTTCTTCATAATCAGAGTGCATCTTCATGAATCTGGCAACCTCTATTTTCCACAATCTCTCCTCCTTTTCTTCAAAATTCAGCAAAGCATTTATTCTTTCAAGTTCATACTGTGAGAAGTATTGCCAGCCTCCTTGCTTCATTTCTCTTTCTCTTCCATCAGTGTATTTGATCTCTAGATGATCTAGCTTCACCTTGACTTCAAAGATTCTTTGAGCTCTCAAAAATGCTAGGGCATCTTCATCATAGTCTTCATCCAGAGGAAGTACATTGATCCCTACTACATTAGTGATTACCCCATTCTTCTTTGTTATCCTTTTCCTTTTGGCTACACTCTTGATCTTCAAGTGCTTCACTTGAGGTAGCTTTCTGGAGCAGGGAGATTTAGTCTTCAGTGCCACATCATTTGGAAGTAGCTTCATTCCTTTTCCTTTCATCCACTGTAACACTCCACTAGCTGTGACTTTGTGGAAGTGTCTTATTGATTTTTCCTTTGTGGCTTCAACTATCTTCTGTGGCAAATCAGGTTCAGAGGTCTTGGTGAATGATTTTGGAGGTTCATTACTGACAGTACCCACCCTAGACTTAAAGTCTTGTGTTGTGGTTAAGGAACTGCTAGCAATGTCCTTGACTTGCTGATTTCCACTCCTTGTCTTCTTGACAGTTTCTTTGTTTCCCTTGGGTTCCTTGTCTTCACCATCATCTTTTGATCTCTTTGATGATTTACTCTTGCTGTTGTCACTTGCTCCATCCTTATTGCTCCTTGTTTGAGATCTCCTTCTATAGGTTTTCTCTTCATCATCCCCCTCATCATCTTTCTTCTTGCTTCTTTCTTTGAATGACTGAGGAATGGTTCCATGAATCAAGAAAGATTGTAGCATTTGAATCATTTCAAGCTCTTCAGCTGTTCTTACTCCTTTCTTGGATCTCAGCATTTGTAACACTTGATTGATTTTTGGCATTGTTCTTCATTGTCAAGTTTGCAGGAATCACCAGTTGGTCAATACTGTTGGCTTGAGTTAGACTTTGGAAAATTATTGTCCTTGGGTTAGAGATAACTTCAGGCAATCTTTGATATTGGTCTATCTTCAAGTCATCATGTAGCCTCCTGTTGTTCTCCCCATGCTTTTCAATCAATTCCAGAATTGTGGACAACTCAGTAAACCTCAGTTTCTCTAGAGTTTGAAAGGATAGATGCCACAGGTAATTATCCTTGGATACCATGATAACTTCTCTTAGATGAACATCCTTGATTTTCCTGACTGCCACAGTGAAGTACTTGATGCTTTCCTTGATCTTTTCTCTGTAGATTCTTGTGTCTTCTTGAGCACTGTTGTAGATGGCTTTCAGAAACTCCAGGAAGGCCTCATCATGATAGATGTGAGAGTTGGAAACTTCCTGTAGCTTGGCCTCAGTGATAATGGCAGCTTTGATAGGTTTGGCATTAGAAGTTGGTTGAGGAGCTGAAATGTCCTTCGGCATAGTGGATGGATAGTAAGTGGTAGTGACAGTGCTTCTTTGACCTTGCTCATTGATGACATCCACAGAGGGAAGAGTGATTGTCTTGATGATTTCTTCAGTGATTTTGCCCTTAAGCTTCTGTTTCTTGGCAGGTACTCCCCCTCTGTTTTCCACATTAACCCCCTTTCCTTTTCCTTTCTCCCCCTTAGGCTTGGAATCAGACAAGATGTTTTGAGCTTCTCCAGGAATAGGCAGGTTCATGCTTCTCATCATAGAGGTCATCATCTGTTGTTGGACCAACAGAATGTTTGAAGTTGAGTTGGTTTGGTCATCCATTTTGGCATTTAGGAGCTCTAAGGAATGAGAAATCCCTTGGTTTTCAGATTTCAAGGATGCCACTTCCTTCTCCAACCTTTCAACCTTGGAAAACAGCTGCTCAGACTTGAAAGGATTGAGGGCTTGGTCCTTGAGCTTAGGGAACTCAAATTTAGACATGTTGGAGACAGGAACCTCATCCACCAGCTTGTCACCATACTGGTTTTTCCATAGCACTGAGATCATTGAATTGATGTTGGATTGTAGTTGGTTTTCCAATTTGGTGGACATTTTCTTCAAATTGTCAATCACCAAGGCTAGAGAAAGATCCATGGAGGAGATAGTCTGATTAGTCTTTCTGAGCTCTTTGAGGATGCCATCCACCTTGGGAAAATCAGAAAGATATGTGTTCCTTAGCTGAACCAGAGAATGTTCAGTTTCTTCCTTGATGGTGGAGATTTCTGATTGAAGACCTTTCCCAAGGAAGTGCAGAGCCTTTAGCTGAATTTTGTAAACATCATTCACTGCATCATAGATTTCTGCAGGAGAGAGACCTTTAGCATTGGACCCCAAAGCTGTGAGATAGTCCTCCCTGAGAAAAGCTAGAGCATCCTTCAGCTTCACTGTCCTCTTTCCATCCAACCAAGCATCCACATTCCCATCTTGTTGGGCTTCATCCACAATTTTATCTGCTTGGGCCTCAACATCCTCCTGGTGACAAAGCAAGATAGCTTCATAATCTTTGTTTGGGAGTCCAGCTGTGAGGAGGTGTTGGGCAATCTTGGAGAACTCATCTATCTATGCCACATGAAGATTTTGTAGTTCTTCTTCCGTTAATTGTGGTGGCACAGAGGATGATCCTGAAGCCCTGTCATGTTGCACAGGTTTCAGCCATTCTGTCATGGTGGCCTGAGCCAAGTTAGAGCTAGTGCTTGGCACTTCAGGGGGGGTAGATTTTTGAGTTTCCTCCAGTCTTGGAATGACTGTAGAGTCTGATGTTGTCTCCATTGAAATTGGATGAGTTACAACATCATCTCTATTTGCCTGTGAAGGCTGGTCCATGTCCATAAGGAATTGAGAGTCTGGCATAGAGTCTCTAGTAAGAACTGGTGAATCCTCTATGTTTTTGTTGGTGTCATTAGGATATGCCTCAGCATGCATTCCCTGACCAACTAAGAGTGGTTCCTGAGTGGTGAGCACAGTGTCATGCACCATGTCACTTGAGAGTGGCTCAATCACAGAAGTGGATTGTGATTGATCAAAGGCAAGATTGTCATGAGAAAGACTCTCTTGTTCAGAAGAAATTTTTAAAGTAGAGTCTAAAAGAAAATGGGGTTTAGATCAGATTTTGGCAACTCCCCCTGAGAAATAGAAGGAGTTTCAATTATGATGTGCTCTCCACTCTGTGTATTATCACCCTTATTTCCACTGGGGTCAAGAGTGAGTTCTTGAACCTGTGCAGACTCTTTACAGATTGTAGTGGGGAGACTACTCTTTTCAATACCAATGCCCTGTTGAGAGGACATTGACAGTAATAGGTGTACCCCTTTTTGCACATCTAAATCATGTTGGGAGGATTCAGTGGTGGCTATAGATTTGGATTTCTTCTTTTGTCTTGTGAGCTGTGACTCAGGTTCCTCACTTCCTAAGTCTACAGTTTCATTGAGTACAGCAAGGGCTCTCTTTTTTGTCTTCTTTTTAGTAGCACCAATCTTTTGGGAGATTGGTGCACTTGGCTCCCTAATTTCTAGAGTAGTGTTTGCAGGAGGGTCACTGGATGGGATAGGAAGGCTGGGGTTAGACTGTGAAGCTCCTTCAGTCTTAGCCTTCCCTTTCCAGGAAAGTTCATGGTATATGGGCTTATCAAGTGGATAAGATGCAAATGTGTCTTGCATATGCTTGGTCACACTTAGTATCACATCCACTTGATTCCTTGTGTCCAATGACCCAAATAGAACTTTGGACATGGACTTGGAACAAGCCATTTTATTTTTATCTATACCCTCAAGTTCATGTATATTAGCATCAAGAAAATTTAAAATACATTGAAGAAAACGAGGGTAAAAGATTTCATTACCTCTACCACGAACTGTCCTCCCTAGCCTCTGAGCCAATTCTTTGAGGATTATTGCTCCTACATTTATCTCCTGATTGTAGGCTAGGGAGTAGGCTAACTTCACAGCAATGTGACTGATTTGGTCCCATCCTGTCTTCCTGCATAAGAACACCTTCTGGAGTGCATCAAATAGAAACGACCACTCCCTCCTGACATGCTTCTTATTCAACTTAGCCATGTCAATTTCATCTGTATACTTGATTAAATCCAAGAATGCTACCATCTCGGCATCACTAGCTTCAGTATCATGACCCTCAACCTTGAACCCCAGGGCCTCAGTAATCTCCTTTTCTCCAAACTGCAGGTGCTTTCCCCCAATTGTGCAGTTAATTTTCTGAAACGAAGTCCCATCCTCCTTCGCCATTGTTGCAACCAACGTTGTTCTCCAGAACCCTTCCAATACATCGACATACAGAGTGGGGTTTAGGGTTAAGGCTTGGCGGAGGTAAGAGGTGTTTAAGAACCGTACAAAGAACTTGTACCTTGGGTTTGCCTCCGCCTCAGAGGGAATTGTGAGAAGATTTGTTTCTTTGGGTATGGTTAAAGAGTTTGAGGACGATACTGTTTGAGATTTGGGTGCCATTTTGAGATTGAGAGTGAAGAATAGAGAAGAGAGTTTGAGTTTAAGTTTGAGTATTGAGAGTAGTAGACAAGATGAAGAGTTGTGAACGGTTAGAAAAGAGTATTTATATGATAGAGACACTGCGATATGGAGTTATGAATATGTACAGGCTATTTGTATGTCGCGAAGTCTCAAAATGGCCTGTACCGCAAAGTCTTGCAAAGTATATCGCAGAGTCCAGAAATGAACTATGTCGCAAAGTCTTGAAGATGGAAGGATTTGGATGACTTTGCGATATAGTGTAAATACCCTGTCTAAAACTCTCTTTTTGAAATTTTAAGCATTTTGTCAGACTTAAATCAAAAATTGAAATAAATTAAAATTAAATCAAAATTCTGTCAAAGATGGAGACTTGTCGATATAGTTATTCTAAGTCGCGAAGTCATAAAATGAACTATGTCGCAAACTCATGAAGTGAACTATATCGCGAAGTCTCACAGTTTCAACAGTTTGCAATATAAGTTTGTTTGATTTGAACTAAGTCGTGAACTCTCAAGATCACCTATGTAGAGATGTCTTAAAAACTCATAACTTCTCAGAAAGGTATGATTTGAAAAATATGCAGTAAAATACTAAAATATTTATAAATCACATCTCAGCTAATTTTCACTCCAAATGAATAGAGCATTTAAATACAGTGAAAATTTACTGTTGCACTAATTAACTAGCATATTTACTTAGAACAACTAAATGAAGGATTGAGCATTCCAATTTCACTCACAAGTCTGTTGAAGACAGCTTCATTTAGAGGTTTAGTAAATATGTCAGCTAATTGTTTCTCAGTTGGAACATAAGAGACTTCTATGGTACCATTTGTAGCATGTTCCCTAATGAAATGGTACCTGATCTCAATGTGCTTTGTAGTAGAATGATTAACAGGATTGGCAACTATGGATATTGCACTAGTATTATCACACATCAAAGGAATGTGTTCCAACACTAGTCCATAATCCATGAGTTGATTTCTAATCCAAAGCAATTGAGCACAGCAGCTTCCAACAGCAATATATTCAGCCTCAGTTGTGGATGTTGCTGTGGATTGTTGTTTCTTACTGAACCAGGACACTAACCTTTGATCTAAGAATTGGCAGCTTCCAGAGGTGCTCTTCCTGTCAATTCTGCATCCAGCATAATCAGAATCTGTGTAACCAACCAGGTTGAACCCAGTGCCTTTTGGATACCATAGCCCAAGATTAGGAGTCCCTTTCAGATACCTGAAGATTCTTTTGATAGCCATCATGTGAGACTCCTTGGGATCAGATTGAAACCTTGCACAAAGGCATGTGGCAAACATGATATCAGGCCTGCTAGCTGTGAGATAGAGTAATGATCCAACCATGCCTCTGTAAACCTTGATGTCAACTCTCTTGCCTTTCTTGTCTTCATCAAGTTTGATAGCAGTGGACATGGGAGTTTTTGCAGGGGATGAGTCTTCCAAACCATATTTCTTCAAAAGATCTTTGACTTACTTTGATTGATTTATGAAGATGCCATCCTCCCTTTGATGTACTTGCAGACCTAGGAAGTAGGTCAACTCTCCCATCATACTCATCTCATATTTGCTTTGCATCAACTTAGAGAACCTTTCACAGAGTTTTTCATTTGAACAGCCAAAGATGATATCATCCACATAAATTTGGACTAGAATGATACACTACTAGAAAAACGTTAATAGACAACGGCTAAAAACCGATGTCTGGGAATAATTCGGCCGATGTGTATGTGGGTGTAGAGAAAGGTCATGACTATATACATCGGTTTTTAGCCGATGTATTAGAAGTCTCCAGACATCAGTTTCTACCAAATTTACGATGTCTTTACCCCTCTTTTACATCAGTTTTGTATAAAGAGATAACATCATTTCCCCACTTTTACATCGGTTTTTTAATATTTTCATTATAATTGCCATCAAATGACATCAGTTTCTTTTTAATATTTGATGTCTCATGTTCATGTTTTAGCATACAATATTCTTTGTATATGTAAATAAAACTCATATCAAAGTAAAACACCAACATAAAAAAACAATTAAGCACTTGCCATTACCAAACAACAAACATACAATCTTTACACCAACTAGCATAACCAAAACAATACATCAAACAATGTACCAAACTAGCTTACAAAGTGTTATATGATGGAACATATTAGAATCTATATATGTAAGACTCGGCACACTAATAAGAAAGAACTCCTGGTAGTGTTGACGGCCTATGAACTTCTTGAAGTCGTCCAAGAAACATATTAGAATGACCAGTTAATCTTTCATCCCTCATTAGGGGAGGCATGGGTTGCCTTGCAGGCTATTTGCTTGAACCAATTGTCATATTTGCTAACTTCTCGGAAGTATCAGAAAGTCCATGTGCTTTCCTTGTGTGGATTTTTCCTAACAACAATGAATATAAATTTTGTTAGATGTGGTGCTGAATTCAGACCTAATTCTGTGAGAGACATACTTTATATGTCTGGTTTAGATGTAATGAATATACATAGAAGACAGAAGAGAATTTATATGAAATTTGTACGCAGTGCCAAATATTTGCAAAGTTCAATATTGTTAAACACTTGGCACTGCTAAGGCTTTTTACAATCTAGTGCTAGAAATGCACACTAGTTACTTTATTCCCTAACTAGTTGTTGGACAACATATTACGATATCATGAAATAACATACAACTCTCTTCAAGAAACCATAAGAAGTTTCAAAGAATACATGATGCCAAGACGGTATGGTGTTCATACACAGAACTTGGCTGCACCTCTATAATCTGGGCAAATAAAGATCAGGTGACACGCAGTTTCTTAATGATATGTCATTTAAATAAATCCTATAAGTATTTGGCCAGCATTCGGGTGTCTTATCCCACTGAGAACCTCCAGAAGCATATCAGGGATGGACATTGTCAGGTTGTTTTACATCCAGATTTTAAAAAAACGCAAAAGCGATTTAGCTAGATTCATGTCTAATTACATCAATATAAGAAATCCTAAGCACAGTGATCGCAACTCCTCAGAATATTCAATATTGGTTGGTACTCTCTTTTCAACAATCTAAATAGATATGGCATCTACAGGGAAAAGTTAGATAAACTAAAACAAAATAGACAAGAGTTGCACGGACTCATAAACGGTGAAAAGTTGCAGCAAACCTGATAAAGAATGAAGCTTCGAGATCCAACATAGTGCTGCAGTAGAAGAATTAATGCCTGCAACCCAACAAATCCCACCAAACAGATACACCAATTCTTGTCAGGCTTACTGTGCATGAAGTTGCGAGGACAACCAAAGATATATAACGGAATTGCAAGCCGAGTAACACTCATTCCTTTTATAAAATAGGGATGAAAAGGTTTTCTTGGGTCGCGAAAAACGTTAGTGACGATCTGAGGTATCCAAAAGGAGTACACAAGCAGAAGTAAAAATGGCAGAAATTTATGGAACTCGTACATGATCAGAATACATCCCAGAAATATCCCACCTGCAAAAAGTAAAGCATAAAGATGTGTAAATATACCAGTGTACAAAATAATTGATACAAAACTAGTTATATGCCATAAACATTTCCATCAGAAATCTTGTTTCACAAGTACACAAATCAATTGCTTTTCTTTCAAAATCAGAAGAAGATGATAACTGCATAAAATTGTTCTGAAGCATAACTCGTAACTGTATACATCTGCTCTAAGTCTAAACAAATCATGATTTTGTTTACTGGTCTACTATTATCTTTCACTACCAAAATAAATCATGACTCTATGACTGATGACGTAACTCATTTAAGTATATAGTGCTCCCAGAGGAAAAAAAATTCTGAATCCGCCATTGGGCAACAACACAATGTTGCCCAAGCTCATGCAAAGATATTATTGAAATAGGTATCTTCCTATACATATTGGCCTGAGATTCAGGAAAAAGTATATTGACAGCAGAGAAATTCATTACAAACAGCTAAGCAAGATAGTAATCACAGAAATTAATACAAAGAACTGAAAGTTCACGCCTCGCTTCCATACTCTGTATGTTATTTGTAGGCCTATTTGCCTTCCATATGTCGAGAAAATATCTCATCTCAAAGAAAGCAAAGACAACAAACTTGAAAAATGCAGCAGTAGCAAAGGCATTAAACAATGATCCTGCAGCACATATAAAAGTTATAATAACGGAGTACACAAGTAAGCAGTGAGAAACAGTACTTTAAAATAATTAAATTTGGTCACTGCCAAGAGACAGAATAAGCATCCTTCTAATTACCAACTGTGATTCGTGCAGTCAGATGTATTAGACAAAGGTATGCATCCATCATAGCCTATTGCCCAATTGAAAAAATTGAAACTTTGGCATATCCCTGACAGTAGGATGGAACATCTATCACTTAGTATATGAATTCCATCAAATAAATACGGTATGAGTGTAGCTATCACACTGGCAAAATTTGAGAATCCTACAGATGCAACAAATAGGACCAAGAAGAACTTCTTACAGAATGTGTGTTGCTATGTTTCCTTTGCCGAATTAACAGAAGAACTTGAAGGAAAGAGATTTAATATATGTCAGACGGTTAAGCAAAATCAACCAATCTGAGTCTATATATACATAATGAAGTTGCATCAAAAGATGCTAGAGAAGGATACAAAAGTGACCATCAAGTTGTAAAGATCTGAGAGCTAATTCACCTCCTTCTGATTTAGGGTTTCCATTTTGGGATTTAATTTAGAGATTAACTCGGGTTTGATTTTGGGATTTGATTCAGAGATTAGATTGGGTTCGATTTTGGGATTTGATTTAGAATAGAGATAGAGAGAGTCGTGTAAATATTTGGGGGGAGGGAGGGAGGGGATAAAATTTTCTTAAGGGGGGGAAAGTTTTTGGGGAATAATTTTAGTACAAAGCGGGGGAAATACATCCGCCTCTTTTTCATGTTTTTCATTTTTTTTTAAAATCGAATAAGACATCGGTTATTTTAAAAACTGATGTCTAGGAACATATTTAACATCGTTTTTAAAATTATTGATGTAAAAAATGTCTTTAACATCGGTGATATTAGCAATCGATGTAAAATGGGCGATGTCTATTAACGATTTTCTAGTAGTGATATCATTTCCATGCTTCTTGAAGAATAAGGTTTTATCAATTGTACCCCTGGTAAATTGGTGCTCAAGAAGGAATTGAGATAGAGTTTCATACCATGCTCTAGGTGCCTGTTTGAGTCCATAGAGTGCCTTGACCAGTCTATACACAAAGTCTGGGAAATTTTCATTTTCAAAGCCAGGTGGTTGGGACACATAAACTTCTTCAGCAAGATCACCATTGAGAAATTGTAACAGCCCCAAATCCGGGGTCAGGGATTTAGAGTAGTCACGATTCACTTACTTCTTGCCTTGCCTGCTTTACTCACAATAGACACAATTCATCTGCTTATGACCCCACAATGAATATATCTCTCTCACACACACACACAGGTTAGAGTCTCAGAAACGACATAAATACAACCATTGCGGAATAAATAATCTTTATTACAATACCCAAATGTCTTTTGAATTTGCTACTGATACAACTCCTAAGTAATGGTACATTACCAACTTAGCCTTGTAATACTCACCACCCTCTCATACCATTCATATATATACATAAGATGAATACCAAAAGCTCCAGCTTGATCTGACTGGTTCGTACTACTTCCAGGATCACCGCTAGAAACTGCTCATGAGAATGCCTTGCGCTTACCACTCACTTGAGGGATGTGCGCCGAATCCTTGGTATCCTACTTCGCTGCTATATAATATTTATAAAACAATAGCAAGAGTGAGCGATAGCTCAGCAAGGTAATAAAAGTATGGCATAATCCGGCCTTTAACTCAACCCAGAATAAAGCGGGTATAAGACAATAATTTGTCAAAATATCTCGATGCTGGAATTATTTCCTTATCGGAATGTATTCCAAAAACAGTGCCATTATTGTATTTCAAATATCATTTTCATAATATTTCTGCAAACTTTTGCTATATTATGAACAAAGTTCTAGTATAATATAAAAGATGAGGTTTCAAAGTAAACCAATATAACCTTTCCGAAAAATATCTGCTATGTAAGCAGGATATCAACATATAACTTAAAAGATGAAGTTATAAGGTGATTCAATATAAACAACTCCCTTACCATAACTCATGTTATGTAAGGTATCCACAGAGTCATGTGATATAAAAGATGAAGTTACGAGGAAAATTTCATATAATGTTCCGTAACCCAAAATCCACTTATGCATATATAATCTGAGTAAGGTTTTATCAGAGTCATAACTCATAAAGTAAAAGATGAAGTTGCAAGGATTTATTATAACTTCATTTTGTTAAACACTATTCGACCCTCTGCCAACATGATCGGTAAACCTGTACTAAGGGGGCTACCCTTTAGTCCCTTTCAATACATGTTGCATAATTATCCAAGTTGGATGATGAACTAATACTGGAGTAATCTCCGCGCCAGTTGTCGAACCTTACTATGATCAGTAGCAGGTTGTACAACTAAAAAGGGTTTTCTACATGTAGATGGAAGAACACGACAGCCTGACATTGTCTACCGCCTTTCTGGATCTCCACGGCCCATTTGGGGCAATAAAAATGATGGATCGGCGCGACTCGACCTCTTACACTTGCTCCTAGTTCGGATGAAATCCATGACTCTGAAACGTAAAGATTGTCCTCCTTTCCCCAAGTGTAATACTTGTTGATACGAATCCACTCAGTAGTTATATCTAGGTTGGAAAGGAAGATTCTCCAATATTTCCCAAGCGATTGCTTGTTAATGGATATCGACTTGTTCCATCAATTTACCCCTCGATCGTTGAGGTGGTAACACAACATTTGACTTACAGCAATTAAATTGCTCAGAGAAAATATCTGTCCCCGGACAGTTTTGAGTTGAGAGTTTAAAATGAGTAGCAGTCACTTAAATCAGGTTTCCCATATTTTTGATAGTTGAGCGAGTATTTAAATCCTCTTAAAAGATAGATTTAAATGGAAAAACGGTGTTTTGGGAACCTCTTTTTGATTTAAAATAATTAATAATACAGCTTAGAGTATCCTTCGTAATTATTGAAGGTCGAGGATAAACTTTAAATAATATTACTCATTTTCAAAATGTGTTGAAAGTATTTAATAAATAATCAAATAATATTTATTAAATAATAAACTTTAAATGAATATTCAAAAATAATATTAATTAAATAAATAATGATTAAATGAATATTCAAAATAATATTCATTGAATAAATAAACCTTGAATGAATATTTAAAATAATATTCATTAAATAAATAAATCTTGAATGAATATTTAAAATAATATTCATTAAATAAATAAACCTTGAATGAATATTTAAAATAATATTCATTAAATAAATAAACCTTGAATGAATATTTAAAATAATATTCATTAAATAAATAAACCTTGAATGAATATTTAAAATAATATTCATTAAATAAATAATCATTGAATAATAATTGGCCGATATCTTTATCGGAAAATAATCTTTAAAATATACAGAAAATATAACTACTATCGGTCTAAAGAATAAAATCATACGCCCCTTTACCTAGGGCATTTATAAAAACCTGGCTTCTAACTAATATCCCATATTTAGCTTAGAAGCCCATAATTAAATCATAAAGCAAGTATCACAATATACTTTCGAAAACAGTTATGCCTTCCATTAGCATTTATAACTGAAATAGTATTCAAATAGTATTTCTTGACCGAGATAATACTCAAATAACATTCTTTGAAAAATATAGTAAGCAATTATAATTCCTCGAATGATGTCACACTCGAATAACAATCCTCAAAATACGTAGTATTCTGCCGATGGAATCCCTCCGGGTTTCCACGGCTATCTACATATCTCAAAATACCGACTCCCGATTTAGAGTCGAAAACAATGAATATGCTCTTATATTTAGAGCTACTAGGTAAACCGGTTCATAACTACTTAACTCAAAAGATTTTATATAATCCAAAGGTCAAATCCATTTTAACAAGAAATAAGATATATCGCAAAACTGTCCAATTTTATACATGGCAAAAGCAGTATTATATAGTCAATACTTCAAAGTATAGATTTAGAAACTTGCCTGATGCTCGAGAAGTGATAGGGGTTCGCGACGATGTCGGGCAATCTAGACAAAGTCAAAGAAAACGCACGATTAATCCCCTGAATAATCCACTTGTACCCAATGCTTAGACACGTAAGCGAAACACAACCAAGGCATTACTAGCTCGATATAGGCTCATACTAAGTCCATGTTAATCGACAATTACTTAAGTCATAGGTTTAGTCCGAAATCGATCCTCGAATACATGTTATACTTAACCATTTACAACATTGGTTTCTAAGTCATGTTCTTAGTGGTTTTCACTTGCGCAACCTCGGCTAACACATTTTTATAAAATCGAAAAATAATCTGTTGGTCTCGAAACCTTCGTAAAAACTTTCGTAACTGACCTTGGCACTTCAATACAAAATTTCAAATTTTAAAACAACTCTTAAGGGTCTCAAACATAGCCACAAAGTTGGTACATTTCTGCAATCTTATTCTTTGAACCACTTTCACTAAAATGGTCATATCTCATAAACCGTAAACTCTTTTGACATGATTCTTGCGCTCACGTAAACTAGAAACAAAGATCTACACACTCATGTTCATCACTGAACCAAAAGGGGCAGTTAGGTTTTCGGATTCTAGGCAGTTTTTAGAGTTACCGAAAATCGGGCATTACGACGGCTTAAAATCGAATAATCCAATTTTTTTAACCAACCCAAATAAGCATTCAACCAACACCCAAACTCATATACACCATTCATCATCTTCCTCACTGCCTCAACAGGTCTTGGAGCTACAATACTTTGTTAAATATAATTGCTGACGTTTGCTCATCAGTGTTTAAGTACCAGGTACATATCAGAGTTTATCAGAAGCCAGTCAGAGTTTATTAAAGTCTGACGAGGTAAAGAGTTTATTAACTGTCGGTGCTATAATGAAGATTCTAGAAGCAATATATCTTGAAGATGGAAAGAAGCAAGATATATTGAGACAATTAAGGAAACGGAACAGAAGACAGAAGCAATCCTAATTTGATATAATCTGTATAGCTGATTTATAGGAGTATCAATTAGAGATTGATTATGTAACTGTGTAATATATAAACACAGATAGGTTAACCCTAAAAGGGATGCGAACATAGAATTATTATTCTTGTAACCTAGCAGCTCTCTGTGATTCATTAACATCACTGAGAGAAGAGTTATTTATATAATTCAGTTTTTGATTCATAAACAGTGTTCTTAATTATTATTATCATACTTATCTTGATTATATATTGTGTATTTGGCCTAACAATTGGTATCAGAGACAAGGCTGATTAATATATACAGTTTTACGATTCAAACACAAGTATAATCATGGTTGACAACTCTCAGGAAGGTACTAATGCAGGTTCTAATGCTCAGAAGGTTCAACCTACTTCTATGAGTAGATATGAGACTATAAGGGTTCCAATACTCAGACCAGTTGAATATCCAATTTGGAAGGTGAAGATGACCATGTTTCTGGAAGCCACAGATCCAGAATACCTTGACAGAATCAACAATGGTCCTCATATGCCAACTAAATTGTCTCCTGTTATTGGTTATGAAGAGCAGAAACTGATCCCAAAGGAAAAGAAGGATTTGACTCCTGAAGACATCTCATCAATTGCTAAGGATGCAAAGGTTAGACATCTTCTTCACAGTGCCTTAGATAATGTTATGTCTAACAGAGTAATTGGCTGCAAAACTGCCAAAGAGATATGGGATGTTTTAGAAGTCAGATGCCAAGGAACAGGTGCTATTAAGAAGAATAGGAGGACCATACTAACACAGGAGTATGAACACTTTGATTCAAGATCTGGTGAAACTTTAACTGAGACTTATGACAGATTTTGTATACTGTTAAATGATCTATCTCTAGTTGATAAAGAATATGATATTGAAGGGTCTAATCTCAAGTTTCTGTTATCTCTACCTGAAAAGTGGGATTTAAAGGCAACCACAATAAGAGATAATTATGAACTTGCTGATACAGAACTTGATGAAATCTATGGATTGTTGAAAACTCATGAACTGGAGATAGAACAAAGGAATAGAAGAATGAGTAAGAAGACAAAATCTGTTGCTCTCAAAGTTGAAGAGAAGCCCGTCAAGAAGGAACTTTCAAGAAAGAAAGCCAAAGGAAAGGCTTTAGTCATCAAATCTGAAAGTGAGTCATCAAACTCTGATGATGGCTCAAATACTGATGATGAAGCTTCTGATTCTGAGGATGTTGAAGAAGAGATGATGAAGATGGCTGCTTTAATGGTGAAGACTTTCAAGAAGATGGGATTCAAGAACTTCAAGAAAGGAAAGAGATTCTCAAGGAAAGATTCAAACTCTGATAAGAGAAATTTCAGAAAGTCGGATGGAGGATATACCAAGTCTGGAAAGAAAGACAAGTCTGAAATCCAGTGCTACAAGTGTAAAGAGATGGGTCATTATGCCATCCAGTGCTACAAGTGTAAAGAGATGGGTCTCTGATTTAAAAATAAATCAGTTTGCTCTGATACCAATTGTTGCCCAGTAATAATCTATTGTAGAAGGGGGGTTGAATACAATAGAGTAAGATAATCGACTTCTTAATGTATATATCACAAATATGAAAAGAAAGATAACAGCTTTATTAAATCTGATATAAAACTGTTACAAACTCTCTCAAGAAATTCTGATGTTCTTGAGAGCTGCTAGCTTACAAAAACTCTCTCAAGAAATTCTATGTTCTCAAGAGCTTCTATTCAATTATGTTCTCTCTCGAATGAATACATAAATCGAAACCAAGACTGTGTTTATATAGTGCACACAGCTTCTCTATCAATAACAAGATAAGTCCTAATCAATAACAAAGATAGAAACCTATCCTTAATCGATAGCTACATTCTACAAACCAGGAACAAATAGAATAAACTTCCATGTTTATCTAGACTCCAAATATAACTCGAAGTAGGAATCCTGATCAGCTTCAAGTTCTGATGATCAATCCTGATCATAGTCTGAGTAGGAATCCTGATGATCAATAAGATACTGACGCTTGATCAAATATTGATGACCATGCAATACTGATGACGTCAGCAATCCTGATCAGTTGAGTCTAGCTTCTGACGATCATTGAATTCTGATCTAACAATCTCCCCCAATCTCATACTTTGTGAAATAAAGTATAGATTCCAAATATTCAATGATGTCAAAAACATGTATCAAAATGTACGAGTATCTTCAGAAACAACTTATCTGTTTAAGCTTTGTGATAGAACAGATTCATCTTCAAGAAGTTGGATAATAAACTTTCTTCTTTTTCTTCAAGAATTTGAATCAGTCTTTCCTTAAGATTTCTGAGTTCTTCATCTTCCTCATTAATCTGGTAGATAGCTGCTCTGAGATTCTGTATGGAGCTTTTCTGTAGACTGTGCTCTTCAAGCAAAAGATAAGCAATTTCCTTCCCATCAGGATTGAGAGTAAGTTGGGTCATACCAAAAGTTACTTCTTTAACAGCAGTACCTCTTTGCATTTCCACATTCTGACCTCTTTGATTTAAGTACATGGGAATATAATTACCATCGAAATTACTGTTTCCATCCAGTCTTCTTCTTATAGTTGACAAAATCATGTCAGCCCATACTTTGTACACTTGGTTCTTCCATCTTAACAGATAGTGAACATATTTCAGTTCCTGTGTAGTTTTCATCAGCAGATCTTGAATAGATAGAATCTTCACACTACCATCTTTCATGAAGTACAGAAGCTTTTCTTTCTTTTCAAAACCATCATGACAATCTATAACTATGTCAACAGCTAATAAATTGTTCAGGTTTTCAGAAGTTAAAGTACCTCCAATTTCTGTCAAGGAGTAAGGATCAACATAAGTCATGTTTAGAAATTCAGCATCCCTGTGTCCAATACCTCCTCTTGTGTAACTTGACATTTGCTTCAGATTCAAAAACATCTTTAACGAGAGTGTTTTTGATCTAGCCATATCAGATAAATCAACAACACTTGAAGCACTTGTAATAATTCCACCAGTCTGAAAATTGATAGGTGTATCACACTTCAGTGTACTTATGTGTTCCCACTTCTTGTCTTTCTCCTTTTCATGAGTGTAGCTTCTTTCAAGTAAAGATTCTTGTCTGCTTGAATTTCTCCATTTTCTTTCATTTGAAACTTTAAGCCTTTGTAGATAGAGATTAAAATCTTCATTTGTTCTCTTTGTAATTTCTCTTCTTATGGCTTCTTCTTCTTCATCTACTTCTTTGTTGTGACAATCAACAACAGTAGATAAGATTATCAAATCAACCTCTTGCAGAATTTCAGATTCGTCAGGATCTTGAATATTGTCAGGATTAGAATCTTCAATTTGATTTGTATTGCTGAGAGTTGATTTACTTGATTTTTTTCTCAATTCAGGTTCTTCTTCAACAATTCCATCATCACCAAAACTAGATCTGTCAGGAACTACTAGAGTTTGAATAGGTTCAGGAATTTCTTCAATTCTTAACCCTGTAGACCTTGTCTGTCTAGGTACTATTTGAGTTGAAGAACCTCTTTTACTTCTTCTAGCACCTCTCCTACCTCTGCTTCCTCTACCTCTAGCAGGAGCAGTATAGCTTTCCATTGTCTCTCTTTGTAGTCTCAAGAATTCTTCATGTGAGAGATCTGGATATTCTTCACTTGCTGTAGAGAGTGCTTTTCTTGCATATAATTGTTGAACTCTTTTATCAGTGTGATATAGAGTAACAATTCTGCCGTCTTTTGTAGAAAACTTCTGGAATAAATTTGATGCATCTTCAGGATTATCAATAATTACATCTTCATTACCTTCAGGAATTGTAGCAAGAATGTGTCCATGACCAGATGTCAGGATTTGATCTTCCGTCAGGATCTGAGATTGCACCAATGTTCTTACTGTCTTAACTCCAGAATCAGAAACATGAGTTGACTGCGTTGTTTGACTTTGAGAAGTTTGGATTGTCTTCATAACAACAGCATCAGAGGTTTCTCCTTGTATCGCTTTGTCACCACCATCATTTCCAGTATCATCATCATTATTTCTTAATACTAGATCAGGTGTACATTTTGTCTGAATAACCTTCTCCCCCTTTTTGACATCAGGATTTGACAATAATTGCAAAATTAAGGAAAGAGAGGCTTGAATTTCAGTTACCTTAGTATCCAGAGAATCAATTCTTTGTTTGATGGAGGTTTGTTCTGAAACAACAGATTTCACTTGGGATTCCACTACCCTTAGTTTTAAAGTAGTAGGCACCTTTGTAAAATTATTAAAGATATCAGTCCTCACTTTTTCAGTTGAGCCCTTGATAGAATCAATCTCACTTTTCAGACTTTTGGATAACAGAGTTGTAGCCTTCAGATGATTCTTCAAGTCTTGATTCTCTATAGACTTCACTGCATTATAGGCATGTTCAATAGCAGAAGAAAAACTGATAGATTCATCAGATTGGTGCCATGAATTGTTCCATTCATTCTGTCTAAATGCCTCTGCAGGATCAAAGGAAGGAATAGAAAAATCTTGTCTCTGATCTTTCCCAGTGGAAGCATTGCTAGCCATATATGTACTGGATGAACCAAAATTAGTTCCAAGACTAATTTTGAGTGCTGTAGCAAGCTGTTCCTTCTTTTTTCGATTCTCATTATCATCATCACTATCATCAGAAGTATCATCAACAGTACCATGAGTAATATCAGGATCCAGAATAGCAATACCTTTCAGTTTATCCTGTGGTTCTGAGATAGGATGATCAATTGGTCTTGAACGAAGTGGCTGTATCAAAATAGGTTCATTATCAGGAGCACCACTAGCGTCAGGAGGAACATCGTCAGGATTTGATATGCGTGCATCAGTATTTGCTACCAATGGTTCTTGTGGAGCTTGAGGTTCAGAAGCTTCTTCAACACTTTGAGTTAAAGGTTCTTGTGTGCTTCCCTTATTGACAATGTTCGCGACCAATCTTTCAACAGAAGCTGTAGCTTTGCCTGCATCTTCACTTTGAGAAGATGGTTCTTGTGTAGCTGGAATGTTGATGTCTTCATTCTCCCTTTGAGAAAATGGTTCTTGTGTGACCATTCCACTAGCTAAGCCTTCACCCAAACTTTGATTGAGTGGTTCTTGTGTGGCAGGATCAACAGTAGCTGCTGAATTACTCTGAAATTCAGGTTCTTGTGGGCTTGATCCTTTCAGCTTCTTCTATCTCTGATAGACTAACTCTTCTGCATTCCTCTTTTTCTTTGATGTAGGTGTAAGACCAACCAAGGAAGCAGTTGTAGAAACCTTCTCCCAAGAAATTTCTTTAATCTGAGATGGAGAGGCTGGAGAGTCTGATATAGAGACAACTTTTGTTGTTGCATCAGGAATACTAACATCCGGATTTGCTAGAGCATCAGGAGTAGATGACTCATCAGGATTTGATGTCTGAATATCAGTATCCTTCATTTGCACTGTCTGTTAGATATAATTGCTAATGTTTGTTTATCAGTGTTTAAGCAACAGGTACTGACAAGAGTTTATCAGAAGCCGATCAGAGTTTAGTTAAACTCTGATAGGGTGAAGAGTTTAAAGGAAGCCGGTCAGAGTTTATTTAAAGTCTGACAAGGTGATAGTTGAATTAGCTGTCGGTGCAGAATTGAAGATTCTAGAAGCAATACATTCTGAAGATGGAAAGAAGCAGAATATATTGATACAGCTAAGGAAACAGGATAGAAGATAAGAAGCAATCCTTAATTGATATGAATTGTATAGCTAACTTGTAGGAATATCAATTAGAGAAGGATTGTATGTAGCTGTGTACTATATAAACACAGATAGGTTATCCCTAGAAGGGACGCGATCATTGAGATATTATTTGTGTAACCTAGAAGCTCTTTATGATTCATTAACATCATAAAGAGAGAAGCTGTTAATAAGATTACAGTTTTATTGATTCATAAACAGTGTTATTAATTATTGTTATTCTCATACATACTTGATTATATTGTGTATTCGGCCTAACAATTGGTATCAGAGCCAAGGCTGTTTAATATATACAGTTTTACGATTAAAACACAGTAATAATCATGTCTGAAGAAAATCAAAATCAAGTTCCTCCTGTGGCTGAACAGGTTAAGCCAAATTCTGTGAGTCGATATGAAACTATCAGGGTTCCAATTCTCAGGCCAATAGAGTATCCAATATGGAAGGTGAAGATGACCATGTTTCTGGAGGCTACAGATCCAGAATATCTTGACAGAATCAATAATGGTCCTCATAAGCCAACTAAATTATCTCCTGCTGTTGGTGATAAAGAACAGACACTGATTCCAAAGGAAAAGAAAGATTATACTCCTGAAGACATCTCATCAATTGCAAAGGATGCAAAGGTTAGACATCTACTCCACAGTGCTTTAGATAATGTTATGTCTAACAGAGTAATTGGCTGCAAAACGGCAAAGGAAATCTGGGATGCTTTGGAAGTAAGGTGTCAAGGAACCACTGCTATAAAGAAGAACAGGAAGACAATACTCACACAGGAGTATGAGCACTTTGATTCAAGATCTAATGAAACCTTGACTGAGACTTATGACAGGTTTTGTAAATTACTGAATGATCTGTCTCTGGTTGACAAAGAATATAATCTTGAAGAGTCAAATCTCAAGTTTCTCTTATCTCTACCTGAAAAATGGGATCTGAAGACGACCTCAATCAGAGATAATTATGATCTTGATGATACAGATCTTGATGAGATTTATGGCTTGTTAAAGACTCATGAACTCGAGATAGATCAAAGAAACAGAAGATCAAGCAAGAAGACAAAATCTGTTGCTCTCAAAGTTGAGGAGAAGCTCATTGAAAAGAAGGAATCATCAAAGAAGAAAGCCAAGGGAAAGGCTTTAGTCATTAAATCTGAAAGTGAGTCATCAAACTCTGATGATGACTCAAACTCTGATGAAGCTTCTGACTCTGAGGATGATGAAGAACAGTTGATGCAAATGGCGGCATTGATGGTGAAGACCTTCAAGAAGATGGGATTCAAGAACTTCAAGAAAGGAAAGAGATTCTCAAGGAGAGATTCAAATTCTGAGAAGAAGAATTTCAGAAAGTCTGATGGAAAAGATACCAAGTCTGGAAAGAAGGACAAATCTGAGATCCAGTGCTACAAGTGCAAAGAGATGGGTCACTATGCTCCAGAGTGCAAGAAAGGAAAAACTGGAAAAGCACTCGTCTCTAAAGGCAAAGACTGGGCAGATACTTCAGATTCTGATGATGGAGAAAATTATGCTCTTATGGCAACTGTCAAAGATGAGACTAAATCATCAGAAAATAAGGTACCCCTAACTACTTATGCGTATGATACTGATAATATTTCTGAATTAAGAATTTATCTTAAGAACATACATGTTAGTTATAGGGATCAGACTTTAGAGAATGAAAGGATTAAATCTGAGAATCTTAGTCTTAAAGAAAGAAACAAGTTTCTTGAAAGAGAACTTGAGAATATGAAGCAGACTCAAAAAGAAAGAGATGATGCTGTTTATGTGGAACAGGAGTTGCTTAAAAGGTATAGGCAACTAGAATCTGATTTAGAGAAGGAAAGAAAAATAATTAAAACTTGGACTAATTCTGGCAGAGATACACATCAAGTTTTTCAAACAGATGCTGTAGGTTTAGGATACAGTGAGGAAGATGAACTTAGGTTTCAAGATAAAATTAAGTTTAGAGCTTTCACAAGTTCATATTCGACTCCTGTAACATTTGTTCCTGAATCTGGAAAGTTAACATCTGCAGTTGTGAAAGAAACTGTTATGGAGCCAGTTGAAACTTGTGTTGAACAAGTAGATACTGAATCTAAAACAGAGAAGCCTGTTGAGTTAGAAGCTGTTAAAGAACCAATAAGAGTCTGTGAAAAACAGGTTAATGTTGGTTTAATGACAGGAAAACAGTTTAAACATAAGCTCAAAGAGGTTAAGTCTGCCATGAAACCTAAAGGGTCCAAGAGAAATAGGAATGGAAAAATAGGCATAAACAATAGAAATAATTATTTGCCTAATGCTGGTGCTTTAAGGAAAACATGTTACAGTTGTGGTAGTTCTAATCATCTTGCTAGATTTTGCACTAAGAACAAGCATATTAATTCTTTACCTTCTACTTCAGAAGTAAAGAATGATTATGTTAGAATAAAACCACAGACCTTATGCAAACATTGTGGGAGCACTTGGCATTCCATTTACACATGTAAGAGTTATCATGCAATTTATCATAATTACTATGAGCTAAAACCCAACTTGAAGTGGGTTAGAGCAAACTCTGCTAGTGTAAAATCTGACAATGTTAGTTTAAATTCTGAGAAAGTTGATTCCGCTGCAAAAGCTAACACTGTTAAGAAAGGCAAAGGGTCCAAGCAAGTCTGGATCCTTAAAACTAACACTTAGTGTTTGTTTGTGATTGCAGGGTATAATAGAGAGCACACTTATCTTGGACAGTGGATGCTCAGGACATATGACCGGAAATAAAGCCCTGCTATCAGACTTTGTGGAGAAGGATGGCCCAAAAGTTTCCTATGGAGATGGCAACGTAGGACATACTCTGGGATATGGCAACATTAATCTTGGAGGTGTCATCATCACAAATGTAGCTCTAGTCTCAGGACTCAAGCACAATCTGTTATCTGTGAGTCAAATCTGTGACAGAGGAAACCATGTAGATTTTCATAGTGAATACTGTGAAGTTATCAGTAAATCTACTGGAAAAGTTGTTCTAGTTGGACACAGGCGCAACAATATTTATGAAGCAAGTTTGGTAACAAACTCTGATGGAAAAACAGTGTGTCTGACTGCAAGAATGTCAAATGAAGAGAGTTGGAATTGGCATAAAAAGCTCTCTCATCTCAATTTGAACAACATTAATGAGCTGATAAGAAAGGATCTTGTAAGAGGACTCCCAAAATCAACACTCAGTCTAAATGGCCTATGTGATTCCTGTCAAAAGGCCAAACAAAGGAAGTCATCTTTCAAGAGCAAAACTGAATCTTCAGTGGTGGAACCTTATCATCTTCTACATGTTGATCTTTTTGGACCAGTGAATATAATGTCAATGGGCAGAAAGAAATATGCTCTAGTAATTGTTGATGAATATACTAGATATACATGGGTGTATTTCTTGTCAAAGAAGGATGAAACTGCTCAAATTCTAATGGATCATGTAAATCTACTGGACAAAGGATCACAGCACAAAGTCAAAATAATAAGGAGTGATAATGGAACTGAATTCAGAAATTCAATCATGGAAGCTTTCTGCAAGGAAAGAGGGGTGAAACAAGAATTTTCTGCACCTGGCACTCCACAGCAAAATGGTGTAGTTGAAAGAAAGAACAGAACTTTAATTGAAGCAGCCAGAACTATGCTTGAAGAAGCAAAATTACCAACATACTTCTGGGCAGAAGCTGTTCAAACTGCTTGTTTTACTCAAAATGCTACACTGATCAACAAGCATGGGAAAACACCATATGAGATGGTGAAAAATAAGAAGCCAAATTTGAAATATTTTCATATATTTGGATGCAAATGCTTTGTGTTGAAGACTCATCCTGAACAGTTGACAAAGTTCGAGTTAAAAGCTGATGAAGGAATTTTTGTTGGCTACCCACTGTCAACAAAAGCATTCAGAGTTTACAATCTAAGAACTAAAGTGATCATGGAATCCATACATGTGTCATTTGATGACAAGAAAATAATTGGACTTGAAGACAAGGATGGATATGATCAACTACGTTTTGAAAATGAAGATCTACTCTCTGATGATATAAACTCTGATGAAGCAGGGTTGACAAACTCTGACGAAGCATACTCTGAACCTCTACTGGTAAATACTGGAGAAACTGATAATTCTCAAATTGAACAAAATAGAGAACCAGTTGAGGGGGAGCGTGAAGAAGCTCAACATGACACAGCAAGTGAGTCAGTTGAGGAAACTGATTCAAACTCTGACAATTCAAACTCTGAGTCATCAAATTCAGGGGGAGCCTCAGAGAATGTAGAAAGTCAACATATGAATCAGGAGAGCATGGATCAAGGGGGAGGATCCAACAGTGATGCAAGAAACCACTTACCACCAGCAAGAAAGTGGACACAGGCACACACACCTGATCTCATAATTGGAGATCCTGATGCTGGTGTAAGAACCAGAAGTGCAACAAATAATGAGTGTCTGTATCATGCTTTCTTGTCTCAAACTGAACCAAAGAAAGTGGAGGAAGCTCTTCAAGAAGCTAATTGGATTACAGCAATGCAAGAAGAGTTAAATGAATTTGAAAGAAATGAAGTCTGGACACTTGTACCTAGACCAAAGAACAGATCAATTGTAGGTACAAAGTGGGTTTTCAGAAACAAGACTGACAGTGATGGTGTGATTACAAGGAATAAGGCTAGACTTGTGGCAAAAGGTTATTCACAACAGGAAGGAATTGACTATGATGAAACCTTTGCTCCAGTTGCAAGACTGGAGGCTATAAGGATTTTTCTGGCCTATGCTGCACACAAGAAGTTTAAAGTCTTTCAGATGGATGTGAAAAGTGCTTTTCTCAATGGGAAGCTTGAAGAAGAGGTATTTGTTGAACAACCACCAGGATTTGTAGATCCCAAGCATCCAGATTATGTCTACAGGCTTGACAAAGCATTATATGGCCTAAAGCAAGCACCAAGAGCATGGTATGAAACTCTTGCTCAATTTCTTTTAGAAAGTGGGTTCACAAGAGGTACAATTGATAAAACCTTGTTTTATTTCAATTCTGGTGATGATTTGCTTTTAGTTCAAATTTATGTAGATGATATTATTTTTGGATCTACTAATGACAAACTTTGTAAGAAGTTTGCAAAGCTTATGCAATCCAGGTATCAAATGAGCATGATGGGAGAGCTTAGTTATTTTCTAGGCTTACAGGTCAAGCAAACAGATGATGGGATTTTTATCAATCAAGCAAAGTATACCAGAAATCTTCTAAAGAAATTTGGTATGCTTGATAGTTCATCTGCAACAACTCCCATGGCTACAGCAACGAAGCTTGACAAAGACACAGGAGCCTCAGTAGATATGACTAACTACAGAGGAATGATAGGGTCTTTACTGTATCTTACAGCAAGTAGACCTGATATCATGTATGCAACATGTCTTTGTGCAAGATTTCAAGCAGATCCTAGAGAGCCTCATCTAACAGCTGTAAAAAGGATTTTCAAATATCTCAAAGGCACCATAACCTTGGGTTTGTGGTATCCTAGAGAATCAGAGTTTAAGTTGATTGGTTACTCTGATGCAGATTTTGCAGGCTGTAAGATAGACAGAAAAAGTACAAGTGGAAGCTGTCAATTTTTAGGTGACAGATTGGTTTCTTGGTACAGTAAGAAACAGAAATCAATTTCTACATCCACTGCTGAAGCAGAGTATATAGCAGCTGGTAGCTGTTGTGCACAGATTTTATGGATGAAGAATCAATTGCTGGATTATGGGTTAAGGTACTCTAAAATTCCTATTTTCTGTGATAACCAAAGTGCTATTGCTATGACAGGAAATCCAGTACAGCATTCCATGACCAAGCACATCAGCATAAGATATCATTTTATCAGAGAACATGTGGAAGAAGGGAATATTGAGCTTCATTTTGTGTCTACAGACCAACAACTTGCAGATATCTTCACCAAACCTTTGAGTGAAGCTACTTTTACAAGATTGGTAAATGAACTTGGAATGATCTCTGGTTCTGACTAGAGATACGGGTCAGACTCAAAATTTATACATGTTTAATTCTTGTTGCTCATGATTCCTTGCATGTGTTAACTGTTATGTGAACCAGCATGTTAAACTCTGATGATAAACTCTGTGAAGTGTTAGTCATACTCTGAAAGCATACTCTGAAGATAGACTCTGTTGGTCATACTCTAATAATTACAGTTTAAATGCTATACTCTGATTGTAATTTTGTCTGAAACATATGGACCAATGAAGAAATTTGTATGAAGCATAATTCTCAGTAAGTAACTGTGAATCCTTAAGAGTTGTATAGACTCTGATCTCAAAAATGTGCAGTAAGCTAACACAGCATGATACTGTCTCAATATTTATAGCATCTCTTAGTTTATTGATCCTATACACTGAGTCTGTATTAGCTGTTTGCATTTTCTCTCATAAGTTAATTATATTTACTGATGAAAAGTCTAAACTCTGATTATTAATTTCAAATAATTCACCCTCAAATTCAAAAGATGCCAAACAGAGCACAAATTCCTTTGAGATCATGTTGTGCCTAGGACGATCCAGGAACTTATTGTATGAAATAAGGGCTAAAATCTTTGATTTTTGGTGACTAGTGCCAACCACTGATTACTGGAAAAATAAAAAAAAAAATAAAAAAAAAAATAAATAAAAAAAAATAAAAAAAAAATAGATAAATTAAGGGGGTGAAAAATAAAAGACATATCCAAATGAAAGGATATCAGTAATACAGAGTTTAGATATAAAATCAGATTTTATGTTATAAATGAGAGTTTAGGTAACCAGTTTTTACTACTTTAGATTGTGGATTTTATGCACTTTGAGATGGTCTAAATACTGTTTTCGGTAAACTCTGCTACTACACACACATATTTTCACAACTGTACAGTTTGAGAAAAGAGTTTATTGACAAAGAAGGACAAATGGTAAACACTGATGTTTTGTGTGAAATACGCCGAGGTTACTTTATTTTAATCTCTGATGGTTAAAATAATTTCCTTGTTTCAGACAGTTTATGATTTTGGGTTTAGTCATTTGTTTTTCGAAAAAGTGTGATTGAACAAAGAAAAGATAGAGTTTGTTGCTATTGAGTAAGTTTATTAAGTCCTGTTTGTGATTTGTATTGCTGCTGAGTATGTTAGTTAATTGGTTAAAGTTTTTTTTGTCTTTCCAATTACTAGGTAAAATTGATAATACTGAAAGTAAAGCAATAAAATGAGTCTTTTTCATTAATTGATTCAAACTCTGTTACATTCAGTCAATTACATACTCATGCTTAGCTAATCTTTCTGGTACATACTAATCACTATGGTTACAAAAGAGAAAATCTATTTAACCAGGACAAGTACTTGAATGCTATCCAACATCGAAGCAGAAGAGCTAGAGCCAGAAGCTATTGTGCTCTACTACTTCTGATGATAGCTACCCAGTTGCTCATCTGGTCATTATACCATTTGGGATAGCATGAAATCCTCCTAATGATGAATCATCTTCATCATCTTCTCGGGATCTCTTTCTGCTTTGCAGCTTGCAGGATTCTAAGAAGAGGTTTTCTTTTGAACCCGACAAGAAACTCAGTTGAAAAAGCATGAAGCAGATCTCCATGGCATCTTCATCTGCGAGGATTGGTGCATCATATGGTCCTGGACGGAAGATGTATACATGAGGGTTGGAGAAAGGCCCTTCGGCTATTTCATCATCTACGATAAGGCCTTCATCATTCAAGAATGAGAGAACAAGAAACTCATCGATAAGATAGTTTTCTTGTTGCTGCCAGTTCATGTTCAAAAACTCTTCCACATCCAGAAATTCGAAAGTTCCAGCCATTTTGGTGTATAGTAAGTTTAAGATATGAAGCCTGTTGTTACATTGCTTTGGTATTTAAAGCATTCAAACAGGGTATCTGAAAGGTTTTTCTTGGAGATTGAAAGGTTTTCGAAGCGCTTGGGATACTAAGGTGCGGAGTTTCGAGACAGTCATTATTATTTTGACTGTTGAGTTCTTTGTTCTTTATTATTTAAATTGATAATTTTATTATTATTGATTTTTTTCTTTTAAGCGAATATTTTGAGTGTTATATGTGATGACAGGTGTCTCCACGTTTGCACGTGTGTATAGGAAGTTGTTAGATACAGCTGTTAGTGTATTCACGTTTGACATCTGTCCCACTAACATACTTCTAATCTTTACAGTTATTATTTAATACACTACATACACACGATTCAATCTTTTACGCATTTCATCTTCTCATAACATTTTACTCACACACAAACACTCAAACACTTTCAAAGCCCAGTACTTTTTGTTTTCAAATCTGACAAATGGCAACTACAGCGTTTATCGCTTCTGAATTAGAATTTGTCCCAAATAACTACTCCGCTCCTGTAGCAAATGAGAACGCACCGGAGGCGTTTCATTTGATTCAGAGTTTCTTGTCAAACTCTGATATTGGCACTGCTCTCACCGCACCATCGAAGCTGTCTGCAACACAAATCAAATCTTTTTGGCAGACAGGTGTTTATGATAATGGAGGAGAGTCTGGATCTCCATCTATCATTTTTCAATATGAGGACAATGACTATGCTGTTACTCCTACTACTGTTCGTGATGCTTTGGGTCTTGAAGATTTCAATTCGTTCACAGTTGCTGTTGGAGATTCTGAGTTAGTAAGAATGATGCGAGAAATAGGTTACTCTGGACCACTGACAAAGATTGGTCAATTGAAGCGACCGCTCTTGAGAAAGGAATGGAGTTTCTTTTTCGACTGCATTACAAGAGCGTTCGGGAAAAAGTGCACAAACTGGGATGCAATTCCCACTGATAGTTTACAGATCGGGTATTCTCTTCTCTATGGCAGTCAATTTGATGTTGCTAGATTAGTTTTAACTAATATTGGTGAGAAAATGCTAGAGAATAGAAATGTTGTTTACTTCTCTAGGTTTTGTCAATTGATATTCAATCATTGCTGCCCTGATGTTGAGATTTTAGATGAGGATGTAATTCTTTCATTTAAATTGCACAAACGTATATTCTCTGATCTTATCAACAAGGACAATAAGAAAGGAGAAGTTGGTCCTTTAATGTTCCCTGCATCTGTGCAACAATTTCTTGACAACTTACAACAGCAAAATGTCTCAAATACTGAAGCTGGACCTTCTGTATCTCAACCACAGAGGTCAAAGAGATCTAAAGTTCGAGCAGTTAAGTCTAACTTGCAACAAACTGAAGCTGAGGTATCAAATGTTGATGCTGTGCCTCAGAGAAAAAGAATGAAGAAAAAGAGAGCCCAACGACCAAAGACTGTTGCAGACTCAGATACTGAAGCTGATGAAGAAACTCTTCATCAGAGAAAGAGAAGATTAGTTGCTACTCAACTTTTTGGTGGTATTATTGCCAATATGAACAAAGTTCCTGAGGAAAATGAAGCTCCTGAAGCTTTTGTTCAGGAGGAAGCTGCAAATCCAGAAGCTGTCAATCAAGACAGGCTAAATACTGATGATATTGAAATGGATTTTGATAGAGAAGCTCCTACATCAAAGGCTAATGATGTAGTTGAGGAAGCTGCTGCTCATTCTGACAGCAGAATTTTTGATCTTGAAGAAAATGTAAAAGAAGCTGATCAAGCTACTACAGAATTGGTAGAAACTATTGCTTCCCACACAGAAATCATTTCTCTTGATTTTGAGAAAGGTGAGGAAGTTGATCAGATTAGAATTGATCATCCTACAGAAGCTGTTGCTGAATCTGCTGATGCAACAGAGAATGTTCCTGTAGCAGCAGAGTTTGTTGCAAACTCTGAAGATGCTCTTGTTCTTGAAGCTCTACAACAATCAGTTGTTGAGATTGTTCAGCGAGAAGCAGAGGTGATTGCTAAAGCAAACTCTGATATTCCTGAAACTGTTGCAGAGAAAGTCAATGATGAAGCTGCACAGTTAGAACATGAAATCACTGCTGAACATGTTCCTGAAGAGATTGCAAGAGAGGATGACAATGTTAATGCTAGTCCTGCTCATTCACCTTCACACATATCTGACGTTCAAGCCAACTCTGATGAAGAAAGAGAGTTCAATAGGGCTACTGAAGAACATTTTCAAGAGATGTACTTTAACAACTGGACAGCAGCAGATTGTATTTTCACTTCACAAAGGGCTGCTGATTTAACTGCTAACTCTGTTAAAGAGATTTCAAATCCTGAACTTCTCAGTCATTTCAAAGCAACTGTTGTTCAAATCAAATCATTAAACAATCGTTTTGATGCTTCTGATAAGATGATTGAAGGGTTAAGGAATGATATAGCTACAAGAGAGCTTACACAGCAGAAGGACAAATCTCTATACATCTCTTTGTGTAAAGAGCAAAAGACTTTCAATTCTAGATTGTCGAAAGTTGAGGAGAATCAGACTGCTATGTCTGCTCAACTAACTTCAATTTCTAATGCTCTGGAGTTGCTGACATCAGTACTACTTTCTGATGATGTCAAAAAGGGGGAGAGTGTACCAAGTGACAAATGCAAAGACACTCAAGCTCTGAGACGGAGGGATGATGGTAATGATGGTGGAAGCAAGGGAGGTGAATCTGAAAAGAGTTTAGGCTTAAGACCAAGATCAAGATCAAAAAGATCAAACTCAAAAAGATCAAACTCTGAGAGAAGATCAAACTCTGGCAAGGAAAAAGTAATTTCTGCCAGTGGTTCAAGGCTCAAAAGTTTGATAAACACTGATAAGCCTAGTACTGATGAAGAAGTTGCTGCTAAATTATTTATAGCAGAACATGGAAAAGATGTTACAATTGAAGATATCCAAGCTGAAGAGCAAATGCTTGCTGAAGAACACAGGAAGAATCTTGAAGCTGGGATATACAAAAAGAAAGAAATCAAGGCTCCTAGAAAGAAAGAAACTGGAATTATCATTAAAGAAAATACTCAACAGAGTATACAATACACCAGGAGGCCTATGATTAGAAACTCTGATAAGGGTAAAGGCAAAATGATTGAAGAGCCTAACCTGAAGGAGAAAGAATATTCAACCTCTGACATTGCTCAAGTTGAAACAAGATTACCAAAATCAACCTCTGACGCTGCTCAAGTTGATGATACTATTGAAGTTAAGCCAGCCTCTGACAAGGCTCAAGCTGTGCAAACTCAGCTAGCTCCACAACTCCAAGGTATTTTTAGAAGACCTGTACTATCTGAAGCTCTGACACTTCAACCTGTGGATTTTTCTCAAACCAGGACTGTACTTGGAAAAGAAACTTTTGATAAAGCTGGTTTAGGTTCACATAGGGAGAAGAGAATAAACAACAGATCTGGAGATCAATCATCATTGGCAGTATCTGGCACTATTACTCAAGAGAATCTTGATATGCTAGACTCTGTTCAGTTGATATTTCACAAGGGTTTGAAGAAAGATTTTCTGTTGTATTTTATGAATGATGGAAGAGTTTACAGAGTTGCAGAGTCTGATATAGATCTCAAATCTTATCAAGAATTGGAGTATGTTCTGTACTTGTTAAAAGTCAAAAACAGAAACACTCACAATGCTGCTACATTTATAAGACAAAAGATGCAAAGATCTAAGGTGATGCTTGGAGGAGGAATTTCAAAGGTATACATTCCTAAGTATAGAGATGCTTATGGAAATGTTATAGAAATGAAGAGAAACAGTACAAGACTAAGGACTGATCTGGGAGTTAAAGTCTTAGAATTCAATCAAGAATCTGATAAAGCACATTATATTAGGCTAGGGAATGAGATGAGGAAGAATTCCATCTATTCTCTGAGAGCTGCTATTTATCAGACTGGTGAATCTGATCCAGAACTCAAGGAACTGAAAGAAATCATGGTTGAAGAGCTGGAAAAGGCTGAAAGAAGACTTCTAATTGATTATCTCAGGACAGTGCCTGATATTCAAGAAATCAAATAAAGTCTGACTGTAAGTTTTTAATATTTTCTATTCTAAGTCAAATTTAAACTCTGTTTTTAAATTAAACTCTGTTATATGTTAAACATTGCATTTGTTAAAAGATTTTGACATCATCAATTATATGTTTAACTTGTACATTTTATTATGAACAAGTTGGGGGAGATTGTTAGATATAATTGCTAATGTTTGTTTATCAGTGTTTAAGCAACAGGTACTGACAAGAGTTTATCAGAAGCCGATCAGAGTTTAGTTAAACTCTGATAGGGTGAAGAGTTTAAAGGAAGCCGGTCAGAGTTTATTTAAAGTCTGACAAGGTGATAGTTGAATTAGCTGTCGGTGCAGAATTGAAGATTCTAGAAGCAATACATTCTGAAGATGGAAAGAAGCAGAATATATTGATACAGCTAAGGAAACAGGATAGAAGATAAGAAGCAATCCTTAATTGATATGAATTGTATAGCTAACTTGTAGGAATATCAATTAGAGAAGGATTGTATGTAGCTGTGTACTATATAAACACAGATAGGTTATCCCTAGAAGGGACGCGATCATTGAGATATTATTTGTGTAACCTAGAAGCTCTTTATGATTCATTAACATCATAAAGAGAGAAGCTGTTAATAAGATTACAGTTTTATTGATTCATAAACAGTGTTATTAATTATTGTTATTCTCATACATACTTGATTATATTGTGTATTCGGCCTAACACTGTCAAAGGAATATGATACCTGCTCTTTGATAATTTCCTTGTCTTTTGTGGTTTTGATAAAGGTACCACAGCTTTAGTAGCAGTATCAGCAACTTCCTTGTTCACATTCATCACAGAGGATATAGGTAAGTCATCCTCTGAATCACTTTCATCAATCAACCTTAACTTCCTTTTCACAGGAACATTCTTAACAACCTTATCAGCTTTCTTCACCAGGACCCCTTGTACACCCCCTTGTATCTTCTTTTTAGTGAGTGGTGTAGAGGAAAAATCCTTTGAACCTGATTGCCTTCCAGACACATCAGTTCTAGCTGATTTCTTTGATTTTACAACTAAAGTCTTTTGAGAGACAGTAGAGGTGGTTGTTAACTGTTTAGACTGTTTAGGTTGTATGCTTGTGTCAGGAACAAGGTGGGTTGGGCCTTGCCCCATAGCATTAGAAAGTAGTCCATAACGAGTAGGCATTTTCTGATGTAAGAAAAACCTAACCTCATCAGGAATAAAAGCATTTCCGCACAAAATATTTTGCCATATCAGGATTGAAAAAAATATTCAATAAGATTAAAATAAAATTTTATTTAAGAAAACAAAATTTATTTTAACAATCCTGAATAACGTTTTGGTTTAAGAAAAATAACCAAAGTAATGGTCATAGAATTAAAACACGCTTACCAGCAAACGAGGCAAAAATATTTATGGAAAACCGAACCGTCTCATCGAGATTGTAGAAATGACCTGCACCCTTAATACACATTCTCTATAAAAGAGAACTGTTAAGCATAATCATCATATATCAATTAAAACACAATCCCTCTCCAGAGAAAAACTTACGAAAACCTTTTACCTTCTTTGTTTTTCAATGGCTGCCAACAATCAAAACAACATACCTGATGAAGAACTTGATAGAATTTGGCAACAAATGGATGAGGCTCTAGCAGAGATTGCAGAGCAAGAGGGACCTCAGCCTATTCCTGATCCACAGGAGCATCATGCTTTTGTGAATGCAATGGCTGATGTGCTTCTTCATAACTTCCATCAGGCAAATCCTGATTGGAATCCTCTTGAAAATCGCATCGTTGTCAATGAAGAGGATGAAGACGATTGGGATGATGAAGAGACTGAAGAGAGTGAGAGACGAAAAAAGAGAAAGCTTGATGCATGCACTTCTTGCAGTGTTCAGGCATGGAAGAATCCCGGTGATCACGGTGACGATCCGCCTTCAAGTGCATCTGCACCCCTCCTTGTCTCTTAAGGATGGAACAAGAGACCTTCCAGTTCTGATGGACTGTGAAGCTGCTCAGGAGCATTCATGCTAATTTGCAGGGCACGTGTTCATGCTTATCTGTAAAGCACGAGTTCCTGAGTAGAAAATAGACTAGGAAAACAAATATGTAATTTCCATATTTCATGTGTAATGTATCTTCAAGTATTAATGAAATTTGTCTATTTTCTCAATTGTTTTCTTCCTGTACTTGCCTGCAAAATTTGTTAGTAACACTCATAGTGATATAGAGATGATAAATAATAAACTCTGATAATAATGAAATTGAAATTGATAATTAAGACTGAAAACTTAATCAAAGACTAAGTAATAATCTAATTGTCCAGAGTTTACCAGGAATGTTAATGACAAGTTAGCATAGAACCTCTGGTTTTCATACCAGCTTCAATAACTGAACATCAGAATTTGACCAATTGATTTCCTGTCAGGATTGAGTCCTATCAGGATTTGATCAAAGATACATACCTTTCTGAATAACCATCAGGATTTGACAGTTATCAGGATTTCCTCTCTGTAGCTTCTCCTCAGAAATTCTCAAAATTCATCATTCCAAGTTCATTCACCAATTTATTGAAAGTAGCTTCAGGTAGTGGCTTGGTGAATATATCAGCTAGTTGTTGATCAGTAGGAACAAAGTGAAGTTCAATTGTTCCTTCCAGAACCTGTTCTCTTATAAAGTGATATCTGATACTTATGTGTTTAGTAAGAGAATGCTGAACTGGATTTCCTGTCATTGCAATAGCACTTTGGTTATCACAATAAATAGGGATTTTTGAGTATGACAGGCCATAATCTAACAACTGATTTCTCATCCACATTATCTGAGCACAACAACTTCCTGTAGCAATGTACTCAGCTTCTGCAGTTGAAGTGGAAATAGATTTCTGCTTTTTACTGAACCATGAAACTAGTCTTCCACCCAAAAACTGACAACTTCCTGAAGTACTTTTCCTGTCTATTTTGCATCCTGCAAAATTAGCATCTGAATAACCACACAACCCAAAATCTGATTCCCTTGCATACCAAAGGCCAAGAGAAGGAGTGCCTTTGAGATATCTGAAAATTCTTTTGACTGCAATCAGATGTGGTTCTCTAGGTTTTGCTTGAAATCTTGCACATAGACAGGTTGCAAACATGATATCTGGTCTACTGGCAGTGAGATACAATAAAGAGCCAATCATTCCTCTGTAGTGAGTTACATCTACCTCTTCACCTTGATCAGGATCAAGTTTGGTAGCTGTAGCTATGGGAGTTGAAGCAGGAGTACTATCTTGCATGTTAAACCTTGTCAGTAAGTTCCTTGTGTATTTAGACTGATTAATAAAAATCCCTTCATCAGTCTGTTTAACTTGAAGACCCAGAAAGTAACTCATTTCTCCCATCATGCTCATTTGATATCTTGACTGCATAAGCTTGGAAAACTTTTCACACAGCTTATTGTTTGTTGACCCAAAAATGATATCATCAACATAAATCTGAACTAACAGCAACTCCTTACCATGATTCAAATAAAATAGAGTTTTATCAATTGCACCTCTTTTGAATCCACTTTCCAGTAAGAATTGAGCTAAGACTTCATACCATGCTCTTGGAGCTTTCTTTAGTCCATAAAGTGCCTTATCCAGTCTGTAGACATGATCTGGATATTTAGGATCAATGAAACCAGGAGGTTGTTCAACATAAACTTCTTCCTCCAGTTCACCATTTAAGAAAGCACTTTTAACATCCATCTGGAAAACCTTGAATTTCTTATGTGCTGCATAAGCAAGAAATATCCTGATGGCTTCTAGTCTTGCAACAGGAGCAAAAGTTTCATCATAGTCAATTCCCTCTTGTTGGGAATACCCCTTTGCAACTAGTCTAGCTTTATTTCTGATAATGACTCCATCAGAATCAGTCTTGTTCTTGAAAATCCACTTTGTACCAACAATTGATCTATTCTTTGGTCTTGGTACCAGTTTCCAGACTTCATTCCTTTCAAATTCATTCAGTTCTTCTTGCATTGCAGTAACCCAATCAGCATCTTTAAGTGCATCTTCAACTTTCTTAGGCTCCTCCTTGGATAGAAAGTTATTATATAAACATTCATTCTGAGTTGCACTTCTTGTTTGAACACCTGCATCAGGATCTCCAATTATCAAATCAGGAGTATGATCTTTTGTCCATTTCCTTGCTGGTGTCAAATTGTTTCTTGAAGTAGATGCTCCCCCTGGATTGGTGTTATCTTGATTGAAAGAATTTGATTGATTTGAAGCTCTCCCTGAATTATTGCTATGCCCTCCTGATGTGTTATCAGGATCTTCACTTGAATCAGTATCTGAAGAATTCTGTTCTGATGATTGAGTTGACTCTGAACTTGTAGTTGAATGCCGTTGCTCCCCCTCAACATTAGCACTACTAGTTGTATCACTGTTGTTTGCATCATCAGTATTAGCACCATCAGTACCTGGTGAGTCATCAGGATTTGGTGACCCATCAGTATCTGGTGAATTGACAGGATCTGATTCAATTTCTTCAGGTTCCTTGGAAGCTTCATTTTCAAATAACAATCTATCATGCGAGTCTTCAATGATTCCAGTTATCTTCTTATCATCAAAAGATACATGAATTGACTCTATGACAGTTCTTGTTCTCAAATTAAAAACTCTGAAGGCTCTTGATGTAGGATAACCTATGAATATTCCTTCATCAGCCTTTGTTTCAAATTTCCCTAGCTGTTCAGGATGAGTTCTGAGAACAAAACATTTACAGCCAAACACATGCAAATGCTTCAGACTTGGTTTCTTCTCCTTGAGTGACTGATAAGGAGTGACACCATGCCTGTTTATCAATGTGAGATTTTGTGTATAGCATGCTGTGTTGACTGCTTCTGCCCAGAAATATGTAGGTAATTTAGCTTCTTCCAACATAGTTCTGCCAGCTTCAATAAGAGTTCTATTCTTCCTTTCTACTACTCCATTTTGCTGAGGTGTGCCAGGAGCAGAGAATTGTTGAATGATTCCTTTGTATTTGCAGAACTCTTCCATCTTTGAATTCTTAAATTCAGTACCATTATCACTTCTCAGAATCTTGACTTTGTACTTTGTGGTTGTCTCAATCATCCTCACATGATCCAACAGAACTTCAGGAGTTTCATCTTTTCTGTGCAGAAAATACACCCAGGTGAATCTAGAATATTCATCAACAATTACAAGAGTGTACCTTTTCTTACTGATGGACATGATGTTGACTGGACCAAACAGATCAAGATGTAGCATGTGATATGGTTCTTCAATAGAGGATTCTGATTTACTCTGGAATGATGTCCTTCTTTGTTTTGCTTTTTGGCATGCATCACAGAGTCCATCAGGTGTATATAAGACATTAGGTAATCCTCTTACTAACTCTTTCTTAACCAACTCATTGATGTTGCTGAAGTTGAGATGAGAAAGCTTCTTGTGCCAATTCCAACTTTCATCTACTGAAGCTTTACTGATGAAACATGTAGGGGAGCCATCAGTATCTGAGAGAATGTTGGCTTCATATATGTTACCATGCATGTAGCCAGTTAGTGCTATCTTCCCTGTTGCTTTACTGACTACTTCACAATGTGTGGAATAGAAATTGACATGATAACCTCTGTCAGTGATTTGACTAATACTCAACAAGTTGTGTTTTAGTCCCTTCACTAGAGCTACTTTTTCAATGATGACATTTCCAATGATTATATTGCCATATCCCAAGGTTTGTCCAATGTTGCCATCTCCATAAGACACAGTTGGGCCAGCTTTTTCCTCATATTCTGATAACAGGGCTTTGTTTCCAGTCATGTGCACAGAACATCCACTATCCATGACTAACACATTTTTCTTTTTACCCTGCATCAGAATAGAAACACACTAGTTAGAACACTTAGGAACCCATACATGTTGGGTTCCTTTCTCATGCAATTTATTAATTTTAGCAGCAGAAGACTTTCTGACTTTAGCAGTCCTGACAGGATTTACTCCATCAGGATTTGCTTTGTCAGCATCAGTATTAACAAAAGCATGCTTTACTATGACATTTTCAGTTCTATCAGACTTTGTACTACTTTCAAACTTAGGCAATGGATCATAAAAGTTATAGTACAAATCATGATACTCTTTACATGTATAAATAGAATGCCATAGACTACCACAATGAAAACAGGACTTCTGCGGTTTATAGAGTACTGATCTATTCCTCACATCAGATTTAGAAATATCAGCAATCTCCTTTTTAATCTTCTTACAATCAATAGCAAGATGATTAGAGTTACCACAGTTAAAACAACACTTTCTAGGTGCATTTGGGATATATTTATAACCATTCTCTTTATTGATCCCAACTTTACCATTCCTGTTTCTCTTAACAGTAGCTTCCTTTTTCTTATCTGTAACCTCACAGATTTTATCTTTAAGCTGTTTCTGAGACAATAGACCTAGATTCTTAGTGACTTTGTTCATGACAGGTTTAGACTTTATAATTTTAATTCCTTGAGTAGAAGAAGATCCCTTTTCAAAAGTAGAATTGGAATCCTTACCAAAAACAAAATTAACAGGAGTAATCTTAGATTTGGTTGAGTCTATAACATGTCTATAGGTCTTTGGACTGACTGTCTCATCAATGACAATTTTCTCTGCTAATTTCTTATCTTCATCTGACTTGTATCCTAGACACTCTTTCCAATTCTTAGAGGTATTAATCTCATGAAATTTCCTACCAGAGTCTGTCCAGGTTCTGATTTTCTCATTAGCATATTCAAGTTCTTTTTCAAGGGAAGTACATTTAGATGTCATCTCTAAGTGCATGTGTTTAGCATTATCACATTCTTTTTGTACTTCTTGCATACGAGAAAATTCAGCTTCTAATATCTCATTCCTCTTTCTAAGGTCAGACATCTCAGATAAGATTCTAGTATTCTCAGCAGTTTGACTTCTAAAGCTAATATGTAATGACTTTAGAAAACGTCTTAACTCAGAAGCATTATCAGTATCAAAATCAAAGATAGTATTTAGTACCTTATCATCAGGAGCAGCAGTTGCATCAGCATTGGCCATTAATGCATAGTTGACTACCTCAGTATCAGATTCTGAGGAAGAGTCCATCCAATCCTTGCTTGATGTGATGAGTGCCTTTGTCTTGTTGCATTCAGAAGCAAAGTGACCCATTCCATTACACTTGTAGCATCTAACCTTTGATTTGTCAAATTTGCTACCCTTGCTGTCCTTTTTGATATACTTGTCTTTGTCTGCTTTGAAGGTCTTTTTCTGAAAGTTGCCTTGTCTTCTATTCTTCCTGAACTTCATCCTTCTGAAGTTTCTGACAATCATAGCAACCATCTCTTCCATGTCTGAATCAGAAGATTCATCACCAGTATTGGCATCAGAATTGCCATCAGTATCTGATGAAGAGTCGTCAGGATCTGACTCAGCTACTCTTGCTTTCCTTCTAGAGACCTCCATAGCTTTTCCTTTTGATTTAGCTTCTACATTCAAAGCAATTGACTTTGCCTTGCTACTTTTCTTGTTCTTTCTCTGTTGAACTTCAAGATCATGAGTTCTTAGCATCCCATAGATCTCATCAAGAGACACAATGTTCAGATCATACTGGTGTCTAATGATTGAGGTCTGAGTATCCCATTCTTCAGGTAAAGCTCTAAGAAATTTGGTGTTTGAATCTTCAGTTTCATATACTTTGTCAACTAAGGATAAGTTGTTCAATAGTGTCAGGAATCTATCATATAGCTCAGTCAGGCTCTCTTCAGGTCTTGCATCGAATTGTTCATATTCTTGAATCAATAGAGCCCTTCTGTTTTTCTTGACAGATGCAGATCCCTGACACTGAGTTTCCAAAGTATCCCAGATTTCTTTTCAAGACTTGCATGCAATCACTCTGTTTGACATGACAGCATCAAGGCTATTATGCAAGATATTCTTTATCTTTGGTTCCCTGAGTACATGAGCTTTTTCTTCTGGAGTCCATTCAGCTTTATCTTTGACCACATAATGTTCTGGTACTGTATCTGTTCGTTCTACGAACTTTGTTGGTATATATGGTCCATCACGAATCCTGTCCAAGTAGTCAGGATCCATAGCCTCCAGGTACATCAGCATCTTTACCCTCCATGTAGGATATTCTGATATCTTTAAGATGGGAATCTTCATGCTTTCATACTTGGTTGTCGACATCTTAGATCGTCTCTGATTTAAAAATAAATCAGTTTGCTCTGATACCAATTGTTGCCCAGTAATAATCTATTGTAGAAGGGGGGTTGAATACAATAGAGTAAGATAATCGACTTCTTAATGTATATATCACAAATATGAAAAGAAAGATAACAGCTTTATTAAATTTGATATAAAACTGTTACAAACTCTCTCAAGAAATTCTGATGTTCTTGAGAGCTGCTAGCTTACAAAAACTCTCTCAAGAAATTCTATGTTCTCAAGAGCTTCTATTCGATTATGTTCTCTCTCGAATGAATACATAAATCGAAACCAAGACTGTGTTTATATAGTGCACACAGCTTCTCTATCAATAACAAGATAAGTCCTAATCAATAACAAAGATAGAAACCTATCCTTAATCGATAGCTACATTCTACAAACCAGGAACAAATAGAATAAACTTCCATGTTTATCTAGACTCCAAATATAACTCGAAGTAGGAATCCTGATCAGCTTCAAGTTCTGATGATCAATCCTGATCATAGTCTGAGTAGGAATCCTGATGATCAATAAGATACTGACGCTTGATCAAATACTGATGACCATGCAATACTGATGACGTCAGCAATCCTGATCAGTTGAGTCTAGCTTCTGACGATCATTGAATTCTGATCTAACAGACTGGGCAGACACTTCAGACTCAGATGAGGGAGTCAATTATGCTCTTATGGCTACTGTTAAAGATGAAGCTGAATCATCTGAAAACAAGGTACCTCTAACAACTTATGCTTATGACACTGATAATATATCTGAGTTAAGAATTTATCTTAAAAGCATACATGTTAGTTATAGGGATCAGACTTTAGAGAATGAAAGAATAAAATCTGAGAATCTAGGTCTTAAAGAAAGGAATAAATTTCTTGAAGAGAAGCTTGTTAACATGCAACAAGTTCAAAAAGAGAGAGATGATGCTGTTTATGTTGAACAGGAATTGCTTAAAAGATATAGGCAAATAGAGTCTGAGTTGGAAAAAGAAAGAAAAGTGATTAAAACCTGGACTAATTCTGGTAGAGACACACATCAGGTTTTTCAGACAGATACTGTAGGTTTAGGTTACAATGAGGAAGATGGACTTAGGTTTCAAGATAAAGTAAAAGTGAAGCCACAACTTAAACCTATGCTATTTGTTCCTGAAAACAGTAAGTTAAAGTCTGTTGTTGTGAAGGAAGCTGTTATGGAACCAGTTGAAACTTGTGAAGAACAGGTTAATGTTGATTCAATAACAGAGAATGAGATTGAACTAGAAGCTGTTAAAGAACCAGTAAAAATCTGTGATAAACAGGTTAATGTTGGTTTAATGACAGAGAAACAATTTAAACATAAGCTCAAAGAGGTAAAGTCTGTTAACAAACAGAAAATGTTTAAGAGGAATAGGAATGGAAAAGTAGGCATTAATAAAAGAAATGATTATCTGCCTAATTCAGCTGCTCCTAGAAAAACATGTCATAATTGTGGTAGTATTAACCATCTTGCCAGGTTTTGCAATAAGAACAAAGATATTAACTCTTTACCCTCAAAATCTGGAGTGAAGAATGATTATGTTAGGGTTAGACCACAGACTTTATGCACACACTGTGGGAGCACTTGGCATTCCATTTATACTTTCAAGAGTTATCATGCTATTTATCACAACTATTATGAGCTAAAACCCAACTTGAAATGGGTTAAAGCAAACTCTGCAAGTGTAAAGTCTGACAATGTTAGTTTAAACTCTGTTGATAGTGATTCCGCTGCAAAAGCTAACACTGTTAAGAAAGCCAAAGGATCCAAGCAAGTCTGGGTCCTTAAAACTAACACTTAGTGTTTGTTTGTGATTGCAGGGTATAAAAGAGAGCACACTTATCTTGGACAGTGGATGCTCAGGACATATGACAGGAAATAAAGCCCTGCTATCAGACTTTGAGGAGAAAGCTGGCCCAAAAGTTTCCTATGAAGATGGCAACATAGGACGTACTCTGGGATATGGCAATATCAATCTTGGAAGTGTCATCATCAAGAATGTAGCTCTAGTCTCAGGACTCAAGCATGATCTTCTTTCTGTGAGTCAAATCTGTGACAGAGGATACCATGTAGATTTTCATTCTGAACATTGTGAAGTGATCAGCAAATCTACAGGAAAAGTTGTTCTAGTTGGACACAGGCACAATAACATCTATGAAGCAAGTTTGGTAACAAACTCTGAAGGAAAAACTGTGTGTCTATCTGCAAGAATGTCAAATGAAGAGAGTTGGAAATGGCATAAGAAGCTCTCTCATCTAAACTTGAACAACATCAATGAACTTATTCGAAAAGATCTTGTAAGGGGACTTCCAAAGTCAATACTAAGCTTAGATGGTCTGTGTGATTCTTGTCAAAAGGCCAAGCGAAGGAAGTCATCTTTCAAGACAAAATCTGAATCTTCAGTTATGGATCCTTATCATCTTCTACATGTTGATCTTTTTGGTCCAGTAAATATAATGTCATTGGGCAGAAAGAAGTATGCCTTAGTCATTGTTGATGAGTACACAAGGTACACATGGGTGTATTTCTTAGCAAAGAAAGATGAAACTGCCTCAATTCTAATGGAAAATGTAAAGCTACTGGAAAAAGGATCAGATTTTAAAGTGAAAATTATAAGAAGTGATAATGGAACTGAATTCAGAAATTTAGTAATGGAAGATTTCTGCAAGGAAAGAGGAGTGAAGCAAGAATTTTCTGCACCTGGAACTCCACAGCAAAATGGCGTAGTTGAAAGAAAGAACAGAACTCTAATCGAAGCTGCCAGAACAATGCTTGATGAAGCAAAGTTGCCAACTTATTTCTGGGCAGAAGCTGTTCAAACTGCTTGTTTTACTCAGAATGCTACACTGATCAACAAGCATGGAAAAACACCATATGAGATGGTGAAGAATAAGAAGCCAAATTTGAAGTATTTTCATATATTTGGATGCAAGTGTTTTGTATTGAAAACTCATCCTGAACAGTTGACCAAGTTTGACTTAAAAGCTGATGAAGGAATTTTTGTTGGATACCCATTGTCAACAAAGGCATTCAGAGTCTACAATCTGAGAACTAAAGTGATCATGGAATCTATACATGTGTCATTTGATGACAAGAAAATAACTGGAATAGAAGATGAAGAATATCATGATCAACTTCACTTTGAAAATGAAGATCTAAACTCTGATGATGTAAACTCTGATGAAGCAAATCCAACAAACTCTGTCGAAGCATACTCTGATCCTCTACTGGTAAACACTGAAGAATTATTTCAGACAGAACAAAATAGAGAACCAGTCGAGGGGGAGCGTGAAGAAACTTCAGAAAATTCTCAAAATGAAGACTCAAATTCTGAAAGAGAGTCAAATGAAGAATCAAACAGAAACTCTGAGTCAAACTCTGAAAGTTCAAATACTGAACAGTCCAATTCAGGGGGAGCCTCAGAGAATGCATATGGTCAAGAAAATCAGGAAAGCATGGATCAAGGGGGAGGATCTAATAATGTTAATAGAAGCCAATTACCAACAACAAGAAGGTGGACACAGGCTCATACACCTGACTTGATAATTGGAGATCCAGAAGCTAGTGTAAGAACTAGAAGTGCTACAAATAATGAATGTATGTTTCATGCATTCTTATCTCAAACGGAACCCAAGAAAGTGGAAGAAGCTCTTCAAGATGCTAACTGGATTACAGCAATGCAAGAGGAGTTAAATGAATTTGAGAGGAATGAAGTATGGACACTTGTACCAAGACCAAAGAACAGATCTATTGTTGGTACAAAGTGGGTTTTCAGAAACAAAACAGATAGTGATGGAGTGATTACAAGGAATAAGGCTAGACTTGTGGCAAAAGGCTATTCTCAACAGGATATGTATTTCTCCAATTGGTCAAGCAGAGAAACTATCTTTTCTGATGAAAGAGCTGCTGATTTTGTGACCAAGTCTTCAAAGGAGATTCAAAATCCTGAACTTTTAACTCATCTCAAAGCTACAATAGTCCAAGTCAAATCATTAAATAATCGTTTTGATGGTACTGACAAGGTTATTGATGGTCTAAGGAATGACATAGCTGCAAGGGAACTTACACTGCAAAAGGATAAATCTCTATATATCTCTTTGTGTAAAGAACAGAAGGCTTTTAACTCCAGATTGTCAAAAGTTGAAGAGAATCAAGCTGAAATGTCAAATAAGCTGGATGCAATTGCTAATTCCTTGGAACTGCTCACATCAGTATTGATTTCTGATGATGTCAAAAAGGGGGAGAGAGTATCTAAAGACAAATGCAAGAGCTCTCAAACTCTGACTCGGAAGGATGATACCACTGATGGTGGTGCAAAAGATAAAGAACAAAGGAAAAAGAATGTTCAAGAGCAAGGGAGGAGGTCAAACTCTGATGCTCAGGCTAATGCTGGAAAAGGAATAAACACTGGAGGGCAGTCTTCTTCAAGAGTAAGAAGTTTACTTCTTTCTTCTCAATCTCCAATTACTGATGAAGAAGTTGCAACTCATTTGTTTCTAGCTGAGCATGGTCAAGATGCTACTGTTGAAGATATTCAAGCAGAAGAACAAATGCTAGCAGAAGAACATAAGAAAAAAGTTGTTTCTGGAACTTATAAGAAGAAATCAGTAAAGGCTCCTGGAAAGAAAGAAACTGGAATTTCTATTAAAGAAAATACTCAACAGAGTATACAATACACCAGGAGGCCTGTAATTGCAAATACTGATAAAGGAAAGGGTATACTGGAAGAAGAAGGACAGTTACCTAAGAAGAATTATTCAACCTCTGACGTTGCTCAAGTTGAATCAAATATAAGTAAATCAACCTCTGACGTTGCTCATGTTGATGTTTCTACTAAAGTTATGACAACCTCTGACAAAGCTCAAGTTGTACAAAATCATCTAGCTCCACAGCTCAAAGGTTTCTTAAGACCTACACTTTCTGAAACTCTGACACTTCAACCTGTGGACTTTTAACCAGGACTGTACTTGGAAAAGAATCTTTTGATAAGTCTGGTTTAGGTTCACATAGGGAGAAGAGAATAAACAACAGATCTTTAGATCAAACTTCACTGGCAGAAGCTGGTATTGGGGTATCTCAAGAGAGCCTTGATAAACTGGAATCTGTTCAGATGGTCTATCACAGGGGTTTGAAGAAAGAGGTTCTGTTATACTTCATGTCTGATTGAAGAGTATACAGAGTAGGAGAAGCTGATATTCAATTGAAGCTATGGGAAGATCTTGAGTATGTTTTATACCTTCTCAAAATCAAAAACAAAAGTACTCATGATGCTGCTCTTGTCATAAAAGACAGAATGATGAAATCTAAAGTGCTTCTTGGAGGTGGTGTTTCTAGTGCATACATTCCTAAGTACAGAGATGCTTATGGAAAGATTGTTGAGATGAAAAGAAATAGTGCCAAGTTCAAGACAGCACTGGGTATCAAAGTCTTGGAATTCAATTTGGAGTCAGACAAATCATATTATATAAGACTCGGAAATGAAATGAGGAAAAACAGTATTTATTCTCTGAGGGCTGCCATATATCAAACTAGTGAAGGAGATCCAGAGTATAAAGAACTGAAGGAGATTATGATTGCTGAACTGGAAAGAGCTGAGAGAAGATTAATTACGGACTATCTCAGGACAGTGCTTGATATTCAAGAAATCAAAGAAAGTCTGACTATAAGTTTTTAAGTTTTCTGTTCTAAGTTAAAGTTAAACTCTGTTATATTTTAAACACTGCATTTGTTATATGTTTTGACATCATCAATTATCTTTTTAACTTGTACATTTTAGTATGAACAAGTTGGGGGAGATTGTTAAATATAATTGCTAACGTTTGCTCATCAGTGTTTAAGTACCAGGTACATATCAGAGTTTATCAGAAGCCAGTCAGAGTTTATTAAAGTCTGACGAGGTAAAGAGTTTATTAATTGTCGGTGCTATAATGAAGATTCTAGAAGCAATATATCTTGAAGATGGAAAGAAGCAAGATATATTGAGACAGTTAAGGAAACGGAACAGAAGACAGAAGCAATCCTAATTTGATATAATCTGTATAGCTGATTTATAGGAGTATCAATTAGAGATTGATTATGTAACTGTGTAATATATAAACACAGATAGGTTAACCCTAAAAGGGATGCGAACATAGAATTATTATTCTTGTAACCTAGCAGCTCTCTGTGATTCATTAACATCACTGAGAGAAGAGTTATTTATATAATTCAGTTTTTGATTCATAAACAGTGTTCTTAATTATTATTATCATACTTATCTTGATTATATATTGTGTATTTGGCCTAACATATTTATTTTTCCATTTTCATAACAACCACATAAGATTCATGCCTCTAAACATGCATACCACATCAAAACTCCATTAAAACACAATATTCATCAAAGGGGTTTCCAAAGATTTATACCTTGGCTTGAAGCTTAGAAGTGCTCTAAAGACTTTACAACTCTTAAACCTTGCTTAGAACATCCTTTGGAAGCCAAACCATCAAGAAACAAAATATGAAAATTAAGTTAGTAACTAATCATCCTAGAACACACCATCTTGTAAAAATCATATAAAATCGAAAAATAAGAGTTTCGTTCTCAAATCTTTTACCAAACCTTCTGATCTTCACGGGCTTTCTTTTGAGTCCTAGATCATCACCAGGGAATGCTTGAAGCTCTACTTATGGGCGTTTTAAGATCGGTGACAGAATCTGCCAGGAACAGGGCAGATTGGAATCTTCAACTTGGGGAAGGGATTTGACTAGGCTACACCCCTTTGTTTGTCATGAAATTTTGAACGAAACTTACCCATGGAGTGGAGAACCTACGTTAAAAATTGGTGATTTATGGATGGATAGAAGTGGAGATATGAATTTTTCTTTGAGTTGTGTTCTTGGTTGGCAGATTGGAGAGCTTCTTGCTCATCTTTACTTTTGTTTTGTTTTTCACTTGGATGCATCTTTTCTTTTGTGTTTAACCACCCATTAGTCCACTTGTTGCTCTCTCATTAGTCCAAGTGTTGGTCTCTCATCAAACAACCCCATTTTTGCCAATGTTGCAAATACACCACTAGCTTTCTGGTTGACTTTCATGCATGACACCTTGGTTTTTCTTCTTCCACCAATTGGATCGTCTTTGTGTTCTTTTAATAAAATCAATATGTTACAGCTTATATGTTGCATTTTATTACTCCACTGTGGCACAATCCCTTAAATCAATATTAACTCCAACATCCCTTATCTATTCCCTCTTTATTCCTTGTTCTTAGAAAATGTTCTCGCGTTTCTTCGAATATTCTCAAATCAAATATAATAAAATTCCAAAATATTAAATCCTCAAATCCTCAAATTTAATATCTCATTTCTTGAATATAATAATATATAATTCGCTGTCGGGTCAAATATTACACCAAAATAAAATTTGGAATTTCTGAATTCCAATCATTTTTGCATACACTTATTTACTCCGTAGATCACTAATATGACTTCGGAATATCCACACTACGTCTCGTACATAGGTGGCATGAAAACTTTTCTTAATCCTCAGAATCACTATTCATCCACCAAATTCACTATTCACTGATGCACTTAATCATAATAAAAAAAAAGTTTTAATTTTTCCAAAAATTCGGGTTATTACAGTCTCTCCTCCTTAAAAGGATTCGGTCCCGGAATCAGCTTAGGAATAACTGGGGGTACTTCTCTCCCATTGCACTTTCTAACTCCCAAGTGGATTCTTCCACCTCTTGGTTTTCCACAAACCTCTCACTAGCTTGGCAACCTTGTCTCTTAGCACTTGCTCTTTTCTATCCGTGATTTCCACAGGTTGTTCTTTGTAAGTCAGACCAGGTTGTATATCTACCTGCTCGTACTCTAACATATGGTTTAACACAATTGAAACTGAATATGGTTTAACACAAGTGTTATAAAACAACTTCGAAGAAGGAGTATATCTTTTATCGAAATTCTCTCTAAGAAGAGGTCAAGATAGATTATAGATTGGGGAGGTTTGCCAAGGTCTCTACGGATGCCTTTTATGTCGGCTCCTCTAACGGATAATCGTTCGATTCTAAAGCTTTTCTTCTCCATGCACTCCCTAAGGTGCTCGATACTTACGTTATTGCCGACTCATAATAGTCGCTAAGGATTCAACCATCGACCTTTGCAATCGCAGGGAATTCTATTCGACTAGGCACAAACATCTCAAGTAAGCGTTCTGTTCTGTAAGAAGACTTCGATACCGTCGTCGCCCATAGCAATGACAATTCCACATGTCGACTGGGCAGTACTTCGGAAGATCGTTAGAAACTACAAGCTTAAATCCGGTCTCTATTTCAATCATCCTTATACCCAATATTCCTTCTCCCATATCAATCCCGTGTGCTACATAAGCTTAACACTTTTGGCACAATAGCCTTTTCATTTAAGTCAATCCCGGAATTTCTCAGTCCGTCTTGGTCCTTAAATACATTTCGCCTTTACCATCCAATCTCAACTTCATCATTTTATCTCTACAATCAATTGTAGCAATCAGGGTCTGTCCACCAACCCATATAGCAGCCATCTTACCCAATCCACAGGGCTCGCTCTAGTTTCCACCCTCTTTGGTGACATCCTCTGGTAATCAGAAAGACAAGGTTTGCCAAAATTTGCTGAATTTCTTTCCAAAATCAGGGAAATTTGATCAATCTATTTACCCACTAGTAATACTCGGATCTGATTTCCGACCTTTCTGTCCTATCCTCATAGCCAAAACAATTCCTTCCACTATTCTAGGCAACTAAGTACCCCTAATCGTTCGTGGAAATCTGAACATCTTGGTTCTTATGTATGCCGCCTCCTTATGGGCAACTATAACCGACTACGGGTAACAGGTTTCGTTCAAGTCGAATCAATCCACTGATACTGGCTATACTGCCTCTACCTCTTCTGCTTTGGAGACTCTACTCCATTTTCTTTGTCATATCTCTTGATGAATCATAAATGATCCTTAAACTCTCGTCTCGTCACTTATTTGTCCTCTGAAGGTTCGTCCGGTCCTATTATACGACCTCAAGTAACATACCACATCTTTATCAATCAACACGTTCTCTACAAGACTTTTTCCTTGACCCACCATGGGGTCTTCCTCTAGATCCTCCTATGGATCTTCCTTTATCGAGTCTCCGTTCATTTCAAGGAACGCATCATCAATTGCCTACTCGAAGGACTCGGGGTCTGGTATCTCAGAATCCCATCAATCTATAACTCATACGAATCGAGGTGACTAACCATGAAGTCCTAAGTACGGTTTCCCAGAAGAAGTCCCCTCTCGGGCTTCATCTTAAACAGTCAGGGTCATGTCCTTTAACTCGACTACGAACTCAATATGAGCTCTAGATGTTCTTTTCATTATTAAGGGTATTGTAAGACTCGATCTCCTATCGTTTTTGAGGACTGTAACCTAACGCTCTGATACCATTTCTGTAACAGCCCCAAATCCGGGGTCAGGGATTTAGAGTAGTCACGATCCACTTACTTCTTGCCTTGCCTGCTTTTACTCACAATAGACACAATTCATCTGCTTATGACCCCACAATGAATATATCTCTCTCACACACACACAGGTTAGAGTCTCAGAAACGACACAAATACAACCATTGCGGAATAAATAATCTTTATTACAATACCCAAATGTCTTTTGAATTTGCTACTGATACAACTCCTAAGTAATGGTACATTACCAACTTAGCCTTGTAATACTCACCACCCTCTCATACCATTCATATCTATACATAAGATGAATACCAAAAGCTCCAGCTTGATTTGACTGGTTCACACTACTTCCAGGATCACCGCTAGAAACTGCTCATAAGAATGCCTTGCGCTTACCACTCACTTGAGGGATGTGCGCCGAATACTTGGTACCCTACTTTGCTGTTATATAATATTTATAAAACAATAGCAAGAGTGAGCGATAGCTCATCAAGGTAATAAAAGTATGGCATAATCATGCCTTTAACTCAACCCAGAATAAAGTGGGTATAAGACAATAATTTGTCAAAATATCTCGATGCTGGAATTATTTCCTTATCGGAATGTATTCCAAAAATAGTGCCATTATTGTATTTCAAATATCATTTTCATAATATTTCTGCAAACTTTTGCTATATTATGAACAAAGTTCTAGTATAATATAAAAGATGAGGTTTCAAAGTAAACCAATATAACCTTTCCGAAAAATATCTGCTATGTAAGCAGAATATCAACATATAACTTAAAATATGAAGTTATAAGGTGATTCAGTATAAACAACTCCCTTACCATAACTCATGTTATGTAAGGTATCCACAGAGTCATATGATATAAAAGATGAAGTTACGAGGAAAATTTCATATAATGTTCCGTAACCCAAAATCCACTTATGCATATATAATCTGAGTAAGGTTTTATCAGAGTCATAACTCATAAAGTAAAAGATGAAGTTGCAAGGATTTATTATAACTTCATTTTGTTAAACACTATTCGACCCTCTGCCAACATGATCGGTAAACCTGTACTAAGGGGGCTACCCTTTAGTCCCTTTCAATACATGTTGCAGAATTATCCAAGTTGGATGATGAACTAATACTGGAGTAATCTCCGCGCCAGTTGTCCAACCTTACTATGATCAGTAGCAGGTTGTACAACTAAAAAGGGTTTTCTACATGTAGATGGAAGAACACGACAGCCTGACATTGTCTACCGCCTTTCTGGATCTCCCCGGCCCATTTGGGGCAATAAAAATGATGGATCAGCGCGACTCGACCTCTTACACTTGCTCCTAGTTCGGATGAAATCCATGACTCTGAAACGTAAAGATCGTCCTCCTTTCCCCAAGTGTAATACTTGTTGATACGACTCCACTCAGTAGTTATATCTAGGTTGGAAAGGAAGATTCTCCAATATTTCCCAAGCGATTGCTTGTTAATGGATATCGACTTGTTCCATCAATTTACCCCTCGATCGTTGAGGTGGTAACACAACATTTGACTTGCAGCAATTAAATTGCTCAGAGAAAATATCTGTCCCCGGACAGTTTTGAGTTGAGAGTTTAAAATGAGTAGAAGTCACTTAAATCAGGTTTCCCATATTTTTGATAGTTGAGCGAGTATTTAAATACGCTTAAAAGATAGATTTAAATGGAAAAACGGTGTTTTGGGAACCTCTTTTTGATTTAAAATAATTAATAATACAGCTTAGAGTATCCTTCATAATTATTGAAGGTCGAGGATAAACTTTAAATAATATTACTCATTTTCAAAATGTGTTGAAAGTATTTAATAAATAATCAAATAATATTTATTAAATAATAAACTTTAAATGAATATTCAAAAATAATATTCATTAAATAAATAATGATTAAATGAATATTCAAATAATATTCATTAAATAAATAAACCTTGAATGAATATTTAAAATAATATTCATTAAATAAATAAACCTTGAATGAATATTTAAAATAATATTCATTAAATAAATAAACCTTGAATGAATATTTAAAATAATATTCATTAAATAAATAAACCTTGAATGAATATTTAAAATAAAATTCATTAAATAAATAATCATTGAATAATAATTGCCCGATATCTTTATCGGAAAATAATCTTTAACATATACAGAAAATATAACTACTATCGGTCTAAAGAATAAAATCATACGCCCTTTTACCTAGGGCCTTTATAAAAACCTGGCTTCTAACTAATATCCCATATTTAGCTTAGAAGCCCATAATTAAATCATAAAGCAAGTATCACAATATACTTTCGAAAACAGTTATGCCTTCCATTAGCATTTATAACTGAAATAGTATTCAAATAGTATTTCTTGACCGAGATAATACTCAAATAACATTCCTTGAAAGATATAGTAAGCAAATATCATTCTTCGAATGATGTCACACTCGAATAACAATCCTCAAAATACATAGTATTCTGCCGATGGAATCCCTCCGGGTTTCCACGGCTATCTACATATCTCAAAATACCGACTCCCGATTTAGAGTCGAAAACAATGAATATGGTCTTATATTTAGAGCTACCAGGTAAACCGGTTCATAACTACTTAACTCAAAAGATTTTATATAATCCAAAGGTCAAATCCATTTCAACAAGAAATAAGATATATCGCAAAACTGTCCAATTTTATACATGGCAAAAGCAGTATTATATAGTCAATACTTCAAAGTATAGATTTAGAAACTTGCCTGATGCTCGAGAAGTGATAGGGGTTCGGGACGATGTCGGACAATCTAGACAAAGTCAAAGAAAACGCACGATTAATCCCCTGAATAATCCACTTGTACCCAATGCTTAGACACGTAAGCGAAACACAACCAAGGCATTACTAGCTCGATATAGGCTCATACTAAGTCCATGTTAATCGACAATTACTTAAGTCGTAGGTTTAGTCCGAAATTGATCCTCGAATACATGTTATACTTAACCATTTACAACGTTGGTTTCTAAGTCATGTTCTTAGTGGTTTTCACTTGCGCAACCTCGGCTAACACATTTTTATAAAATCGAAAAATAATATTTTGGACTTGAAACCTTCGTACAAACTTTCGTAACTGACCTTGGCACTTCAATACAAAATTTCATATTTTAAAACAACTCTTAAGGTTCTCAAACATAGCCACAAAGTTGGTACATTTCTGCAATCTCATTCCTTGAACCACTTTCACTAAAATGGTCATATCTCATAAACCGTAAACTCTTTTGACATGATTCTTGCACTCACATAAACTAGAAACAAAGCTCTACACACTCATGTTCTTCACTGAACCAAAAGGGGCAGTTAGGTTTTCGGATTCTAGGCAGATTTTAGAGTTACCGAAAATCGAGCATTACGACGGCTTAAAATCGAATGATCCAATTTTTTTAACCAACCCAAATAAGCATTCAACCAACACCCAAGACTCATATACACCATTCATCATCTTCCTCACTGCCTCAACAGGTCTTGGAGCTACAATACTTATTTTTCCATTTTCATAACAACCACATAAGATTCATGCCTCTAAACATGCATACCACATCAAAACTCCATTAAAACACAATATTCATCAAAGGGGTTTCCAAAGATTTATACCTTGGCTTGAAGCTTAGAAGTGCTCTAAAGACTTTACAACTCTTAAACCTTGCTTAGAACATCCTTTGGAAGCCAAACCATCAAGAAACAAAATATGAAAATTAAGTTAGTAACTAATCATCCTAGAACACACCATCTTGTAAAACTCATATAAATTCGAAAAATAAGAGTTTCGTTCTCAAATATTTTACCACACCTTCTGATCTTCAAGGGCTTTCATTTGAGTCCTAGATCATCACCAGGGAATGCTTGAAGCTCTACTTATGGGCGTTTTAAGACCGGTGGCAGAATCTGCCAGGAACAGGGCAGATTGGAATCTTCAACTTGGGGAAGGGATTTGACTAGGCTACACCCCTTTGTTTGTCATGAAATTTTGAAAGAAACTTACCCATGGAGTGGAGAACCTACGTTAAAAATTGGTGATTTATGGATGGATAGAAGTGGAGATATGAATTTTTCTTTGAGTTGTGTTCTTGGTTGGCAGATTGGAGAGCTTCTTGCTCATCTTTACTTTTGTTTTGTTTTTACTTGGATGCATCTTTTCTTTTGTGTTTTTAACCACCCATTAGTCCACTTGTTGCTCTCTCATTAGTCCAAGTGTTGGCCTCTCATCAAACAACCCCATTTTTGCCAATGTTGCAAATACACCACTAGCTTTCTGGTTGACTTTCATGCATGACACCTTGGTTTTTTTTCTTCCACCAATTGGATCGTCTTTGTGTTCTTTTAATAAAATCAATACGTTACAGCTTATATGTTGCATTTTATTACTCCACTGTGGCACAATCCCTTAAATCAATATTAACTCCAACATCCCTTATCTATTCTCTCTTTATTCCTTATTCTTAGAAAATGTTCTCGCGTTTCTTCGAATATTCTCAAATCAAATAAAAAAAATTCCAAAATATTAAATCCTCAAATCCTCAAATTTAATATCTCATTTCTTGAATATAATAATATATAATTCGCTGCCCGGTCAAATATTAAACCAAAATAAAATTTGGAATTTCTGAATTCCGATCGTCTTTGCATACACTTATTTACTCCGTAGATCACTAATATGACTTCGGAATATCCACACTACGTCTCGTACATAGGTGGCATGAAAACTTTTCTTAATCCTCAAAATCACTATTCATCCACCAAATTCACTATTCACTGATGCACTTAATCATAATAAAAAAAAGTTTTAATTTTTTCCAAAAATTCTGGTTATTACAGAAATGCACTTTTCACATCCATTTGATACACCTTGAAATCTGAGTGAGCTGCAAAAGCCAAGAAGATTCTGATGGCTTCCAGTCTAGCTACAGGTGCAAATGTGTCATCATAGTCAATGCCCACTTTTTGACAATATCCTTTGGCAACCAACCTTGCTTTGTTTCTTACTACCACTCATTCTTCATCCATTTTGTTCCTGAACACCCATTTGGTGTCAATAACATTCTTTCCTTCTGGAGGTGGTACAAGTTCCCATACTTTGTTTTTCTCAAATTGATTCAACTCTTCTTGCATTGCAACAATCCAGTCAGAATTCTTCAAAGCTTCTTCAATTACTTTTGGTTCTTCTTGTGACAAAAAGCAGCTATACAGACATGTATTCATTGTTTCCCTTCTTGTTCTAACTCCCTCACCAGGATCTCCAATGATTTGATCCCTAGTGTGGGCTCTGTCCCATTTTCTAGTGTGACCCTGTTCATTTCTTTGAATTGTTCCAAGATCATTTTGATTTACAGTTGCATTCTCTTCTTCTCCCCCTGTGTTTGTGTTACCTTGCACATGTGTTTGAGGAAGATCATCACCTTCAAGAGTTTCATTTTGTGGAACAATTGGAACAGGTGGTTCATCCTCACTTTCAGAATCCTCAAGATATCCATGATTTTCAAATATTAATGGCACACTGTCTTGTTCACTTGTTGCAAGTCCAGGAGTCTTCTTGTCATCAAAGGTAACATCCATGCTTTCCATAATTTTGTGTTGCTCAGGTACAAACACTCTGTATGATATCCTTTCCAGAGAGTATCCAATGAAGATACCTTCAAATGCCTTAGCATCAAATTTTCCAACATGCTCAGAGGTATCTTTCATCACAAAACACTTGCTTCCAAACACATGAAGATGATAAGTTGGAGATGTCCATCCAGTGCTATTTTCTCCTTTTCAGGATCAATGTATTTTGAGGGGTCTTTAGGAACATGCCTTGCTGGTATTATCTCAGTGCCTACAGTTGTTTCACCAATCTCAATCATTGGAATAAAGGGACCATGCTTTAGTATATCTAAATACATGGGATTGGAAGCTTTGATGAAAAGTAACATCTTCTTCTTCCATAAGCTGTAGTGCTCCTTGTTGAAGGGAGGAATCTTTATACTGCTTAGTTTCTGTGAACTCATTGTTGATCTTTTCCTGTTTGTACGTTAACAGTCTCGCTCTGATACCACTTGTTAGTAATGAATATCACTTAGAAACTAGACAGAGGGGGGGGGGTGAATGGATAGTTTTGATATTTTTCGATTCTTGAAAACTAAATAAGCTGTATATGATTATGCTAAGTAATATGCAAAAAATAAACAACACACACAATCACTTTAATCTACTTTGTATTAAGCAAATTAAATACTACAGCTTTCCAGAATTTCACAACTGAATTTCTGGCTTCTAAACAAGAACAGTTTGTATCTTGTTTTGCTTACAGAGAAAAGAGTGCTTAAGATAAAACAATGTGTATCACTCTTACAGCTAACAATAGGGTGTGCATGATATATATAAGTCCTATACAAACTAGTACACACGCATATTTACACTGTTACCCTCACTGTTCGTCCAACTTGTTCTGCCATAAGAGGTTAACTGTGTCAGGAAGGACCACCTGCTTTTCGGAGTCTTTCCCATTTCTGTAGCTGCTTGTCTCTTATCTTTCTCTCCAAGTTTAGCTGTAGATTTGCCATCTGTTCTTTGGACCACCTTGCCAGAACAAATTCTTCAGTATTGGTCTCCATTGACTTTTGATCTTGTACCTTCATTTGTCTTGTTGTAAACGGCTAAGTGTTGATATCGTGGACTCCACTTCATTCCTGACTTCGTGATGTCCCTAGTAAAGACTATGCGATATGGCCTTTGAGGACTTTGCGACATAAGTGAATTTAGGACTTCGCGATCTAGCCTTTTTGAGGATTATGCGACATAGACTTCTTGAGGACTATGCGACATAGGCTTTTTTAGGACTATGCGACATAGGCTTCTTGAGGACTATGCGACATAGGCTTTTTGAGGACTATGCGACATAGGCTTCTTGAGGACTATGCGACATAGGCTTTTTAAGGACTTCACGATCTAGTACATTTGACTTTGCTGACTTCAACACTTCACGATATGAGTCTTGAGGACTTCACGACATAGCACAAAATGGACTATGCGATGTAGCACTTCTCGACATGGATATTGGTGACTTCACGACATAGCTTTATTCTGACTTTGCTATAATCATCAACCATGACTAGAGCATATTTCTTCTTGGAAAGGGACATAACATTCACAGGGCCAAATAGATCCATGTGAATTAGCTGCAGAGGCTTGGAGTTTGAATTGAGCAACTTGTTCTTGTGACTTGATCTCTTAATCTTTCCTTTTTGGCATGCTTCACATGCTCCATCTTGCACAAACTCCAAAGCAGGCATATCTCTGATGAGTTCTCTCTTTGTTAGAGAGTTCATTGCCTGAACATTCAAGTGAGACAGTTTCTTGTGCCATAGCCTGAATTCTTCATTTGTGGCCTTAGTGTAGAAACAACAAATTTATCCCTTGTTTGCAGCCTTAAGATCAGCTACAAACAAGCTTCCTTTATTCACACCAGTTAGAACAACTTCACCACTTCCTCTTTTTCAGATTAGACAATGATCTTCATCAAATTCCACTTTGAAACCCCTGTTGGTGAATTGTCCAATACTCAAGAGGTTGTGCTTTAGTCCTTCAACAAATGCTACATCTTCAATAATGACATTCCCAGATTTGACACTGCCATATCCCATTGTATAACCAATGTTGTCATTTCCAAAGCTTACTGATGGGCCAGCCTTCTCCTCAAATTGTGATAGCAGGGCTATATCACCAGTCATGTGACTTGAGCATCCATTGTCCAAGATCCAAATGACTCTTTTATTCCTGTTGCCCTGCATTCACAAAATGACTAAGTTGTTTTTGGTACCCACACTTGGTAGGGTCCAGTTGATTTAGAAACAGTTTTGTTAACAATTCTTCTGTCATAAATAGCATTCTTCACAGTAGGAGACTTCACTTTGTTTGTGGCTTTGGAGTTTACACTCTTAGGCTCACATGAAGTTTTCACCATCTCAACCTTGATTGGGGATCCAGTCCTGTGATTGTGCATATGTGTGTGTGATTTACAAGATTGTGCAGAGTCAAGTTTATGCTTAAGAGATAAACAATTAGCAATCACAGTCACATAGCATGTCATGCAGTTTGCATTACCACAGAAAGAATCATGAATAGAGTTTATACCTACAGAATGATTACTCAGGTTATCAACTTCAACATTTACAGGTTTATTACACTTATGAGTCAAATGATTCACAGATAAGCATTTCTGACACTGTTTCCTAGGAGCATTTGGCACATAAGCATAATTGTTGCTCTTGTTGACACCTATCTTACCATTTCTGTTTTGTTTCTTCTTCTTAACAACTTCTTTCTTAATTTTAGGACTCTTAACAAGGTTGTCTTTGGTTTCTTTCTGAACATCAGACTTGGGAGAGGAAGAAGTGTCTTTGGCAGCCTCATCTTCTTCAAGTAGTTGTTGTTTGATGATCAGTAGTTCTTCATCAAACTCAACAATACTCTATTTGAAGATGGGCTTTTCAACACTTGACAAAATGGTTGGGGCATTTTTGTTTGTAAAAGATTATTTTCCTTTGCCCTTGGCCTTCTTCCTTCCCTTATCATTTTCATAATCAAAACCAACTCCAACATTACAGTCTTCAGTGTGTTCCTTGTGATAGGTTTGAATAAGTTCAGAGGAGTTCTTGAAACTTCTTAGCTTTAATTCATTTTCAGCAATTTGTTCTCTAAGAGATTTTTCTATTTGTTCAGCACAAATCACTTTGTTTTTAAGATACTTATTCTCCTTTTACAAACCATCAAGGCTCACAACCATTAACATAAGTTCCTCATTCTTTTCTGTAAGCTCAAGATTTTTAGCAGTTAGTCTATCAATTTCTTCATTGGCAACTAACATGCTAGTGTGAATATTGAACATCTCAGTACTCATATCTTCAACAGTTTGCTTATATTGAAAAGGAGTCATATCAAGAGAAGTAAGAATAGGTACCAGACTTGAGGAATCACCATCATCAGAAAATGCCATCAAGGCATAGTTCGAGTACTCCTGTTCTTCCTCTTCATCAGAGTCATCCCAGCACTTTCCCTCAGCAATAAAAGCTTTACCTTGTTGTTTCTTGAGTAGATCTTCATACTTAGCTTCAAGCTCCAAGTATGCTTTGTCCTTTTTGACTTGTTTGGGCTTCTTGCATTCTGTGGCAAAGTGCCCAAGTTCATTGCAGTTATAACATCTTATTTTGGACCTATCCACACTCCCAGATTTGTATCCTCCTTTAACAACACCAACAATCCCTTTTCCTTTATTGAAAGTGTTCGAGCCACTTGAACCACCAGCATTTCCAGCATTGAACTTAGACTTAAATGTCTGCCTCCTTTTAAACCTTATGTTAGGATATCTCCTAGCCATATATGCAAAGGATTTGTTTTCCATCTTGTCCAGCTCATCTATGCTGTAGAACTCATCATCCTCAGGCAAATCATAGACAACTTGAGTCTCATCACCATTGTCATCAGCCTCCAGTTCCTCAATCTTGACTTGACTGACTTTAAGAGATTCCATTATTTGACCTAAGTTGTCAGCAATAAGGGCACATGAAGTATTTGCCATTAATCCTTGTTTAGCTTGAATGGACCTCTTTTGAAACAATTCTAGCTCATAAGTCTTCAAAACACCATACAGCACATCAAAACCAATTTGTGTTATATCTCTTTCTTTAAGGGAAGAGATTCTTGGTTCCAAGTGATCTGGAAGAGTTAGTAAGAACTTCATATTGAGCTCTTCTGTCTCATAGTGTTTGTCATAGAGTTTGAGTTCATTTATCAGCTTCTTGAACCTCTCAAACACTTATGTGATTCCCTCCTTTGGCTGAGCCATGAAAGCTTCATACTGAGATACTAGAATCTGCTTTTTGTTCTTTCTTACTTCTGGAGTTCCTTCACATAGCACTTCTATAAGATCCCACATTTTTTTTGCACTACTGCAGTGAGCAATAGTGCCATACATGTTGAAATCCATAGATTCACAGATGATAAGTTGGAGATGTCCATCCAGTGCTATTTTCTCCTTTTCAAGATCAATGTATTTTGAGGGGTCTTTAGGAACATGCCTTGCTGGTATTATCTCAGTGCCTACAGTTGTTTCACCAGTCTCAATCATTGGAATAAAGGGACCATGCTTTAGTATATCTAAATACATGGGATTGGAAGCTTTGATGAAAAGTAACATCTTCTTCTTCCATAAGCTGTAGTGCTCCTTGTTAAAGGGAGGAATTTTTATATTGATCAGTTTCTTTGAACTCATTGTTGATCTTTTCCTGTTTGTACGTTAACAGTCTCGCTCTGATACCACTTGTTAGTAATGAATATCACTTAGAAACTAGACAGAGGGGGGGTGAATGGATAGTTTTGATGTTTTTCGATTCTTGAAAACTAAATAAGCTGTATATGATTATGCTAAGTAATATGCAGAAAATAAATAACACACACAATCACTTTAATCTACTTTGTATTAAGCAAATTAAATACTACAGCTTTCCAGAATTTCACAACTGAATTTCTGGCTTCTAAACAAGAACAGTTTGTATCTTGTTTTGCTTACAGAGAAAAGAGTGCTTAAGATAAAACAATGTGTATCACTCTTACAGCTAACAATAGGGTGTGCATGATATATATAAGTCCTATACAAACTAGTACACACACCTATTTACACTGTTACCCTCACTGTTCGTCCAACTTGTTCTGCCATAAGAGGTTAACTGTGTCAGGAAAGATCACCTGCTTTTCGGAGTCTTTCTCATTTCTGTAGCTGCTTGTCTCTTATCTTTCTCTCCAAGTTTAGCTGTAGATTTGCCATCTGTTCTTTGGACCACCTTGCCAGAACAAATGCTTCAGTATTTGTCTCCATTGACTTTTGATCTTGTACCTTCATTTGTCTTGTTGTAAACGGCTAAGTGTTGATATCGTGGACTCCACTTCATTCCTGACTTCGCGATGTCCCTAGTAAAGACTATGCGATATGGCCTTTGAGGACTTTGCGACATAAGTCAATTTAGGACTTCGCGATCTAGCCTTTTTGAGGACTATGCGACATAGGCTTCTTGAGGACTATGCGACATAGGCTTTTTGAGGACTATGCGACATAAGATTCTTGAGGACTATGCGACATAGGCTTTTTGAGGACTATGCGACATAGGCTTCTTGAGGACTATGCGACATAGGCTTTTTGAGGATCTAGTACATTTGAATTTGCTGACTTCAACACTTCACGATATGAGTCTTGAGGACTTCATGACATAGCACAAAATGGACTATGCGATGTAGCACTTCTCGACATGGATATTGGTGACTTCAGGACATAGCTTTATTCTGACTTTGCTATATAATGCCTTAGACAAATTTCTGCAACTTATTTCTTCAGGGCCATATTCATCTTTAACCTGATGCATGAATAATTCTGAACTTCTACCAGGATAATTATTCAATGGCCTATGTACATTCTAGATGCAAGAAACTTACTAAGCTCATTATAATTCTGAGCATACATGATCAAGCTAATGTTCATGAGAACAAGACAAGTGCAGAGAGACCTATACTATATCCCAGTGATAGAAATCACTAGGTCATGTAGTGTGACATAGTCACATAATGTAGGCTTGTTAATGGTGGTATTCAGACATGTCTTGAGCCTAACACCCCACAATTATAGAATTAATATGGCCCCACAAATTTGCAAATAAACACATAACAATCAAATAATTCACATTTTTAGATAAAATCGAAAAATTAATGAAAAATTATGAAATTTTGGGAATCCTCATGCAATTTTCCCATAGGATCATGGTAAAATTGTCATTAGAAAATTCATTGACCATCTATGACTTTTCATGACCATAAAATCAATTACGAACCGATTTTAGGGGTCCCAGAAAAAAGTCATGAAAAAATTATGAAACTTGTACCAATTGAAATATATAATATACTAATGACAAATCTCAAGTTTCAAGTCAAACATTTGTGTGGAAGTATTATTTCAGATTTTTTGAATGTCAAAACAGCCTTCTAGAGCGACAGAAAAATTCATTTGTCTTTACCGACAACTCAAACAAATGTTTTAACTTCACAAATATTCAAACATAATATTTCTTTAAATATAATGATCAGGAAGTCCGAGGAATATTTAAGTTTGAATTTAAAATGATTTATTGGTATTTTGGAATAAAAATAATTTTGGGTCTCTCAGCATGGCTTTTGGAAAGATAAATTGAATATAAATATTTCATAAATACATTCAAATATTTGAGAGTAAAAAATTTAGGGACAACACTTTTTTGAATAAATTTCACAATTTTGGCTCTTAAAAACAGTATTTGAAATTTCTCGTTTTTTTTCGTGCCATTAGTCGTTGCCTATTTTTCTTCGACAAAACCAACTTAGTTTAAGAATATCATTAATTGATATTAATATTTTGGTTCGGTTTGACCACTTTGACTTGATTCCCGGTAATTGCCATAAGTACAACCTAGGGAAGGATTACTATCTAACTTACTAAACTTCCTAGATTATCTAATTTAATTTACACTTAATTGTTTTAGACAAAATAACCAAAACCTAATCAAAAGATCGTATCTCACAATCCTAATTTGTAATACATATAAGCCTAATTTGTAACACAGAGAGAATTCTAATAAGGGTAAAAGGGATCTAAAGTTACCTTTAGGAAATTTTCCTAAAGTTAACTATTGAAAAATACTTTGTTTAGTATTTAACACTCAAATTTAACATTAAATTATGATTTTAATTTTGTTTAACACCGTCTATATCACTTTTAATTGTGTTCTAAGTGAATTTATAGGTTAAAAATACAAGAATTGTGATATTTATGCATAGAGTGTTGCGTTCATTCATAAAATATTAATTTTCTTATACTAACGTTAATTCTTACATGAAAAGTGTTTATAATAACATAAATATATATATCTTAATTAAAAATTAGAGTAAAATAAGTGTGGAAGCAAAAAAAACCCTATTTTAGTAGGTTAACTGTAGGAAAATTTCCTAACGGTAACTTTAGATTCCATTTACCCAATAATAATGTTATATTAATATCAATATAACTAAAAGCTTGCTAATGAAGAGGATGCTGGAAATGCCTATTTTGTCCCTAAAATAGGGCTATTTTGGTAAATTCCAATGCCTAAATGGGTTAACGGACTATCCAATTATGACCAAACTTCCTAATCTATACTAATTTTGCACCTAAGGGCATCTATAATAGTTGGTACCCTTCAAAGGAAGTCAACTTTGCCAACTTATTGGGTCCACAAATGAAGTTGGCACCCTACTTTATGGGATGCCAACTTTTGGCACCCCAGGTTGGCATCCTTACCACATCACTTGACATCTCAATGGCATCCCAACAATTCCAATAGAGTGCTAACAAGGGTGACATTCCATGTAATGCCATGTGACATTGACACCCATCTTGGCATCCTCCTTTGGAATTGCTCTAATACGGGTTTTTTCATGCATCCAATTATACTCTATACTACAAAACACACCTGCTATATACAAATCTATGAATATCTCTAGATATTCAAATTCTTCGCGATCCACAATTTCAGCCAGAATTTTTGTAACCTATAGGCTATCACTATGTATTATGTTCATCATCTCCATTAGAATTTTTATATAATCTTGGTATTAAATTTCATGGTTACATGTCTCTAATGTTTATGTGTTCTTCAGTATCTAAAGAACAAGAATTTTGGGTTGTCTTCTCATGTCCATGACTTATATTGACCTTGATTTATATAATAATCTGTGCAATGAATCCTATAGAAAAGTTTGCCAGCAAAGCCTCAAATATTATAGGAATTGAACTTAATAAAAAGAATTTGGATCCGTCTCTGTTGACAACTAGTGTTAGGATTTATGGGTGATAATTATGAGACAACTTAACTAGATACTTTATTTACTTAATTTTTATTAAGTATGAACATACTGTCACAGCCAGAGTATGTCTTTGTAACCGTTTAATTTAGTACAAATAAGATTCTAGTGCATCTTGGTAGAAGTTCATTCATTTGTTCAAGCCTCAACAAGTACTCAAGATGGACAGCAAGAATAAATATTACTGTCACAGCGCTGACAATAAGGTTACAAGAAGATAGCATGTTGCGAGTCACGACAGTACATTCACTCTGACAACAACATTGGCGGAAGCCCTCTGATAGCAACTTTACCTTAGCCTGACAGCAAGCTTGGAAATCCTGACAGCACCTTCAGCGGGGATTTCTTACTGTCACCATAAGTGCATTCCTGTGACAGCAAGCTTAGCCATCAAGATACTGTCATGAAGGGATAACATTTGTATTGGTAAACAACCCAGTCAAACTCGTGACAGTTTGGATGTTCAAGAAACAGGCGTGTTGCAGTATCCCAACACTGTAACAGGTCTGCAAGACTACGAATGAAGCTTGAGAGATCACATGACAAAGCTCACCAATTCCAGAGTATGACAAATCTACATCTACTGAATTGTGTTAGCTTAAAATAGAATGTTTCTAGATTGCTTTGCTATGTATTGATAAGCTGTCTGTATAGCAATTTAGGAAAGAATCACGGGCAGGCAAATTATAAGAAGCTGCCACTTGAAAATGACAGCAGCTTCACAAGACCCGTGATTGAAAGTGATAGGTTTAGCCTACTTAGTCTATCTCTCAATTCATTCTCTGTAATCACTCAAGAAACCGAAGCTCGAGAAAACAAACATTTTCTTGAGGTTGTATCAACCCAATGCAAAATAAATAAAACATTTATTTTGTGAGAATTACTCGTGCGTCTACTTGTGTTTGCATTTGATAAACTGATAATCCTTAATCTTAGTTCTTGTTGTTGAAAACGTAGATTGAGATTTATCAGTATTGCGTTCAACCCCCCCTTCTGTAATAGTTAAGGACCAACAACTGGTATCAGAGCAGACATATTGTTCTACAAATCTGAGATCATGACAAGTATGCAGAAGTCAAGTAGCATAAAGATTCCAGCATTTGATAAAGAGAACTACAATGTATGGAAAAGAAAGATCATGTTGTTTATCAAAGCTGTGAATCCATTATACTTGGGTATCCTCCAAAATGGTCCATTTGTTCCACGAAAAGAAATTGCAGTCTCAACTGTGGACGACGTTCTTATTCCAGCCTACTGGGTCAACAAATTACCTTCTGAGTTTCTGGAGCCAGAAAAAGAGAAGGTGGCCTTGGATGATTACTTGCAACTCATCTTACTGGATGCTCTCACTTTGGACAAATCCATGTGTGGGAATGTCATTGGGTGCTCATCAACCAAGGATATGTGGAATAAGATCGAGCTGCTGTGTGAAGGAAGTGAAGAAGTGAAAGATAATCAAAGACAAATTCTTATCTCACAGTATGAAGCCTTCATGGCAAAGTCAGGAGAAGATCTAACAACTATGTTTGAAAGGTTTAGCAAACTTATGACTGAGCTACAGATACATGGCAAATACTATGATAGGAAGGAGCTAAATGTCAAGTTCTTACTCACACTTCCTGAGGATCTTGAGCACAAAGTCACTGCCATAAGAGAAGGAAGGAATCTTAACAATATCTCTCCTGAAACTCTATATGGTGTGCTTAAATCATATGAGCTTGAGTTTTTCCAGAAAAGAGCTATTCTAGCTGGATCTAGAGGAAAGATGGCTAATATGTCAGGTGCTCTAGTGGCTCATGTGCCAAGAATCACTCAACCTAGTGAAGAAGCTCAAATCACTCAACCTGCTTCAGTACCCTCTCTTAAGATCGAAGAGGTTGTGGATGATGAGGAGAAAGTTGTACTGCAGATAACTGATGTTGAGGATGAAGACTTCTACTCCTTAGAAGAAATGGAGAAGATGGATAATCCAACTATGGCTTACATGGCCAAGAAATTCAAAAACATAAGATTCAAAAGAAACAAGCCATTTAAGCCTCAGGGTCAAACATCAAGGTTCAGCAGAGGGAACTCTTCTAAGGTTGAAGGTGGTGCCACAAGAGGTGGTTACAAAACAGGGATGGTGGACAGATCCAAGTTCAGGTGTTACAACTGCAATGAGCTTGGTCATTTTGCTACAGAGTGCAGAAGACCAAAGCAGAATCAGAGGATGGATAAAGGGTCAAGTGGACATATCAAGAAAGGACAGGGAAAGGCCTATGTGGCTGAAGGAAAGTGCTGGGATGATTCTGATGATGAAGAGGAAGAGGAATATGTGAATCTAGCCCTCATGGCTAAGTCTGATGAGGCCTCCTCTAGCTCTCCAAGTCAGGTACCCTCACTAGTCTTACTTGATATGTCTAAAGATGAATACAAACAAACTGTTGAGGAATTGAGTGCAGAAATGTTCAATGTTCACACTAGTTTAACTGCAGCTAATGAAGAGATTGCTAGGTTAACTAAATTGAATGAAACACTCACTTCTGAAAATGATTTGCTTTTGTTGAAGACCAGTCGTTTAGAATCTTTAACACAGGAGAATGCTAAACTTAAAAATGAATTAGGCTGTGCTAAAGAAATTGAGGAGTTTTTAAGGAAATAAATTAGTGAAAATGAATTCAAGATTAAAGCCTATAGAAACTCATCCAAACAACTTCAGGATTATCATGAGAAACACACAGAGGATCAAAAAGTAGGGATAGGTTTTGAGTATGGCAAAATACCTGGTAAGGAAGTTGTTAGTCAGGATTGTTCAACTGATGCTTCTGTCAAACCTCATATTCTCAAGAAGATCAACAAACCCATTTTTAAACTTTCTGAACTTGAGTTTGATGAGGAAGCCATGCTCATCAAGCAACAACTTGATGATGAGGATGAAGGTATTGACAGTACAACAGTTGATGGAAAAGATACTGTCACAATCCCCAGGACTGTAACTTACCCAAACAATCTGACAAAATGTTCCAAAGATGCTGTCAATAATGACTGGACAATAGCTTCCAAAGGTACTGTCAAGAGAGCCTCAAAGACAGTTACTTCCAAACCTACTGTCATGACAGAAGGTGCGAAAGGTACTGTCAAGAAAGGCTCGACAGCAACTTCAGAACATCCTGTTGACTCAATAACCTACAAGTCTAGAAACAGGAATGGTAAGTTAGGAAATGGCAATGCTAATGCTCCTAGAAAACTATGCAATAATTGTGGCTCTTCATATCACTTAACTCATGTTTGTAAGAAACCAAAGGAGGTCAAGAACAATGTGACCATGCTAAATGGTAACTTACACAGAACCCCCATTATGCATAGATCTATGGTAGTCTGCAATAATATTGATTATGTGCCTTGTAAAGTGACTGCCATGAGTACTTGTTTCAATTTTCCTATTTAATCTACTGAACCATGTCTCTATATGCAAACTGGTGAGACTCCTGAGCCTACTGGAAACAGTAAGAAGGCCTCATCCACTAAGAAGAAGACCAAGTCTAATTCTAAAGATATATGGGTGAAGAAAGGAGTCCAACAGAAGATTCCTGATGTGATGATTAAAGTTGAAAATGATGATTATGCTTATGATACTGAAGTGACTGGACCCAAAAAGGACTGGGTACCATATGCCTCTTAAATACAATTCGTCTTGCAGGGTAAGAATAAGGAGCAGGTCACTTGGATCATTGACAATGGCTGCTCTAGACACATGACTGGTGATAAAACCCTGCTGTCACAATTTGTAGAGAAAGCTGGCCCAATCATAACCTTTGGAGACAACAACAAGGGTTACATAGTGGGATATGGCTGTTTGGAAATTGGAAATGTTGTCATAAATGATATTGCACTTGTTGATGGATTGAAGCACAACCTGCTCAGTGTCAGCCAATTCAGTGACAGGGGATTCAAGGTTGATTTTGACATGATGGTGTGCAACATCTATCACAAGAAGTGTAATATCCGTGATTTTTTTTTTATATAAATGATATATTTGGTGTAAAATATTTCGTGTGGAATAATTTGAATATTAATAAGTTACGGTTATTAAGTGATTATGTGTTATTTGGTGAGTCGAAAGCCCCTTTCAAATATTTCGTCATTTGAAATCTTATTCAATTTTGAGCCCCGTTTTGAAAATTCAAGGGCCCCATTGAAATTTTGTACATCATTATTATCCCTTCGTCTTTCATATTCGAATCGTTATTGAAAGAACTATTCGTATCATTTCATCCCTATCTATTTGATCTTGTCAGTGTAATTCGTTTTGTTCAAAAAGGGAAAGATTGTTCCCAACCCTAATTGTCCAGGGTGACGGATATGTCGTTTATATAAATATTTCATCTGTTATAGCCCCAGTATTCTTGAGCATTAGTTATATAATGTTATGTATTGATTTGGATAATTATCAGTCTTTGTAGATAGTTATCTTCTCGTAAAACATATTTTTAACCTAATTAGGGTTTTTAAACGATCCAGTGGATCTATATCGATCCAAAAATGTTGTTTGGGGTATTATTTTTCCAAAAATATAAAAAGACGAATCGTACCTTAAACCTCACATAATCTATATTTCATAATCTCGAAAAAGTAAAAATCCCCGATCCGTGTTCTTCGTGTTCTTGAATAATCAAATCAACTTTTGACGGTGTAATTGAAATCAGAAATTGAAGTTCAAATACTCAAATCAAAGATCTTGAGCTCTAGTTTCAGAATCTTCCAACCTCATCATCATCTGGTAATTTTTCGATTTATTATGAAATTTTCAATTTTCGAATTAAATTAGGGTTTATGTTCGAATTGGGGATTTTCATTCTGTTGATTCTCCGTTCAATTGGTTGCTTCTAACATGTTCCTAGGGTTCTAATTAGCAGGAATCCATGTTTTAATTTCATGTTTATGTTCGATTTTTACGGGTTTGATTTTCGGGTTTTGACCCGAATTCTTCTTTTGAATAGTCCGTTCTTGTTGTTGATCTGACATGAATTCTGATAGAGGGCTTTGATTGTGTGTGTTCTTAGTTTCATTTTAACATAAAGAACATAGAGTTTCATGTACAAAATTTGTAGATCGGAAAATTTGTTTAAGGTCACCGGAAAATAGTCGGGTTTGGATTTCCGGCGATGTTTTTGGTTTGTTTTTGATCGGAATGTATTGGTATGGTTATTTGAAATGTTTTGGTATCAAAAGCCCTAAATTTGGTCGTGTTTTTGGCTCGCCGGATTCTGGAAAATTTCCGGTTGTTCTTGGCGACCCGTTTCTGTTCTTGGCGACCCGTTTTCTGACCCGGTTTCAATCTTCAAAACCCTAATTCATTTTCAGAAAACTGTTTTTGAATTTTATTTTTCAAAATAATTCGAAAATAGTTTAAAATCTTTAAAAATTCATATTTTATTTTTAAAAATATATTTTTAATTCAGAAAAATTCTGTAAAATTATATTTATTATTTTAAATTCGAAAATTGATTAAACTTAATTATTTTAATTATTTTTAATTAATAATTAGTTTATTTAATTGATTGATTAATTCTTTTAATCAGTTAATTCTTAAAAATTAATTATTAATTAGATTTAATTAATTAAAATTTTAGTTTAATTATTTTCAAACCTGTTTTATTATTGAAAAATAATTTGAGCATTTAAAGAGTGTCAATTAATTTTATTAATTGATTTATTTGCATTTAAATACTTATATTGGGTTTAAAAATCCTATTTTTGATTTAAAAATTTGTTTGCGACTTATTTAAATTCTAATAAGTCTCGAATATTGTTTTAAAAATATTTATAAGCACTATATGGTTTATATAAAGTGGAATAATGTGTTTAGTGTCCGTAAATGTCTTATAAAAAGAATAGAGTATGAGTCTGTCTATCGAAAAAATAGGTCGGGCATTCGATAAATCTCGAAATTTGCCCGATAGGCTGTTTAGACTTAAAAATGATTATGAGTTTATATTGAGGATAGAATAAATGATGGGATGTACTAATATGAGTTATGTATTATAGAATCGAGTTGCCGAGGCAAGGGAAATGAGAAGGTAGAATAGCAACGGTAGAATTTGACTACGTCGAACCAGGCAAGTGTCTATTTCTTTCACAAATCCTTGAGTAATCTTACTCTGGGTTATTATATGCATGTTGTCATCAAACCAATACCAATGATTCAATTCTTATCCTGTATTAGAACCGATAACATTGTTTCCATGAAAAATTCCTGACTTCTTTGATTATTCACAATCTTGTTGAATATTGAGAATCCTCACCTTCGATTCACTTGCGTACATTATAACCTTGTTTATTTCCTTGAAACGGATGTGTTGCTTCTATGAAACCATCCCGAACTTGTTTCACGAACCTGATTTGATCTTGATCAGTTGAAGCTCTTTTGCAATTCATTATACTATTTCACCCCCGTTGTGATTGATTGTCAGATGAAGCTTTTGTTATTGTCATTCTATTTTGTTCTTGTTGTGATTATTGTTGAAGCATGTATTGCTTATGTGCTGTAATAGAATTGGAAATGTTTTTGAAAATAAGGACCAGATTTATGGTCGATGATAATTAAGGCCGGGATGGCCAAGGATCCAGTGGATGGCTTTGCTATAAGCAGTCCCGGGGTTGATGTGTGGCTGGCCAGCAGCTCAACCTTTGATTTGAATGAGATAAATAAAAATCCAATTCTAATCTGTTTTCTTCAGAAGAGGTTGATATAATCATGCATTGTGCATTGATTCAAATTCTTGTGATTTCTTTTCATTATGAAACTGCATTGGATATATATACGATGTTTGCTGAGCACTTTTGGCTCACTCTTGCTTGTTGTTTTCTAACCCTATTCCAGTGAAGCGAGAGTATGAGTCGGCACAACATGACTGATAGTTCACCGGCAGCTAGGAGAGCTCCTCTAGTGGTTGTCATTGGCAGGGTAGTTGTTTGTTTTGTATTATTAGACTAGATGTCTAGCTCTGGACTTAAGTTGTGATGTAATAATTCTGATAAAACTGGTTTGTATTAATAAAAGATTGTAGAAACTTGTGTTCAATGCCATAATCTGGATGCGGTCTTGGATAAGGGGTATTTTATGATATTATTATATTATGCATGTGTTATATTCAGGTATGTTGAGTTTCGTTGGTCGGGTGACTCCCCAAATCTGTACCCCGGATTTGGAGGGCGTCACAAGAAGGATGGAAGCCTTTCTTTGAAAGGAGTAAGAAAATGAAGCCTGTTTGTTGCTGACTTAAGATCAACAAAGAAGGACAAGATTTACTGCTTTTACAGTAAAGCTACTGTTGGTGACAGTATGATTTGGCACAGGAAACTCTCACACCTCAACTTCAAAACAATGAATATGCTGATGAAGAAGGAACTAGTGAGAGGACTACCTCAACAGGAATTCTGTCAAGAAGGACTGTGTGAGGACTATCAAATGGGAAAACTGAGGAAAGCTGTGCACAGATCAAAGAAAGTCAACACCAACACTGAACCACTCAAACTTATTCACATGGATCTCTTTGGACCAGTCAATGTTCCATCATTAGCCAAGAAGAGATATGCATTAGTTATGGTGGATGACTATTCTAGGTATACTTGGGTGAAGTATCTAGAATCAAAAGATGAAGCAGCTCAAGTCATCATTGATCACTTAAGAGTTCTTGAAAGAGCTCCAAATGCCAAAGTACAAATGATAAGAAGTGACAATGGGACTGAGTTCAGAAATGCCACTCTTGGTAACTTCTGTAAAGATGAAGGAATTGTACAACAATTTTCTGCTGCAAGGACTCCTCAGCAGAATGGAGTTGTAGAAAGGAAGAACATGACTCTCATTGAAGCTGCCAGAACTATGCTTCATGATGCAAAATTACCTACATACTTCTGGGCAGAAGTTATCAACACAGCCTGCTACACACAGAACATAACCTTGATCAACAAGACTCATGGGAACAGTCCTTACTATCTGCTCAATGAAAAGAAACCTACTGTCAAGTATTTTCATGTGTTTGGGAGCAAATGTTTCATGATGAAAGACAACCATGAAAAGAAAGGGAAATTTGACACCAAAGCTTATGAAGGCATTTTCATGGGTATGCTTTAGAAAGGACTGCCTACAGAGTCTATCTTTTGGAACATAGAATCATCGATAAAAGTGTGAATGTCACATTTGATGAAACCAAGTTTCCTGGACTACATGAAGAAGGTCAAATGCAGATTCTTAGATTTGAGAATCAAGGATACTTAGAAGAAGAAGAAGAAGTTGTTGATGAAGAACCTACTTTCACTCAAACTGTTGAAACAGAAAAGGATGTTGTCATTGAAGATAATGTCAATCAAACTCCAGCCCAGTCACAGACCATCACAGGAAATACTCAAATTAATGGTGACTCTGGAGACATTGAAGAAAATGGTGGAGACAATTGCCCTGGTGAAGAATCAGTTCCTCTAATTGAGGTTACTGTCTCAAATCAAACAAGAAGCTTGCCCAAAACCACTAGGTGGAACAGGGATCACTCAAATGATCTAATAATTGGAGATCCCTCTTCTGGGGTGAGGACCAGGAACAATGTTTCTGCTGATAGCATGTTTTCTTGTTTTCTTTCTCAAATAGAGCCTAATGCAATTGATGAAGCATTGTTAGATTCTGATTGGGTGATTGCTATGCAAGAGGAACTCAACCAGTTTGAAAGGAACAATGTATGGAAATTGGTTCCAAGACCTAAAGGAAAGTCAGTTATTGAGACAAAATGGGTTTTCAGAAACAAGTTAGATGAAAATGGGAATGTGACTAGAAACAAGGCAAGGCTAGTAGCTAAAGGTTACTGTCAACAGGAAGGAATAGACTATGATGAGACATTTGCACTTGTTGCCAGACTTGAAGCTATCAGGATTTTTCTAGCCTTTGCTGCACACTGTAACTTCAAAGTGTTCCAAATGGATGTCAAAAGTGCTTTTCTGAATGGAGAGTTGGAGGAAGAAGTGTATGTTGAACAGCCTCCTGGTTTTGAAGATGTTGAAATGTATGATTTTGTGTACAAGCTGTTCAAGGCACTTTATGGATTGAAACAAGCTCCAAGAGCATGGTATGATACAATCTCTGCCTTTCTATTGGAAAACCAGTTTACAAGAGGTGTAGTAGATAAGACCTTATTCTACAAGCATCATGGAAAATACATCATTCTGGTTCAAATTTGTGTTGATGATATCATCTTTGGTTCATCAAATGAGAAGCTGTGTGAGAAGTTTTCATCTCTAATGAGAAACAAGTATGAGATGAGTATGATGGGAGAACTGTCATTCTTCCTTGGTTTACAAGTTCTTCAGAAAGATGATGGGATCTTCATTTGTCAAGCAAAATATGTCAAGGAACTTCTCAAGAAGTTCAACCTAGAAGATTCATCACCTGCCAAGACTCCTATTTCTACCTCAACTAGTCTGGATCTAGATTCCAAAGGGAAGAAAGTGGACTCTAGTGCATACAGAGGCATGGTTGGATCTCTTCTCTACCTAACTGCTAGCAGACCTGACATAATGTTTTCTACATGTCTCTGTGCAAGGTTTCAAGCTGATCCAAAGGAGTCACACTTGGTAGCAATCAAGAGAATTTTTAGATACCTTAAGGGCACTCCTAATCTAGGCCTTTGGTATCGTAAAAACACTGGATTTGAGCTAGTGGGGTATTCTGATTCAGATTATGTTGGATGTAGGATTGACAGAAAAAGCACTACAGGAAGCTGTCAATTTCTTGGTGGAAGATTGGTATCCTGGTTCAGTAAAAAGCAACACTCAGTTTCTACATCAACTGCAGAAGCTGAATACATTGCAGCTGGAAGTTGCTGTGCACAAATCTTGTGGATGAAGAATTAACTGTTGGATTATGGCTTAGTGTTAAATAATATCCCCATCTACTGTGACAACACTAGTGTCATAGCCATCTCAGACAATCCTGTTCAACACTCTAGAACTAAGCACATTGATATCAGACATCATTTCATAAGAGAGCATGTTGAAAGAGGAACTGTGAAGTTGATCTATGTGCCCACAGAAAAGCAACTTGCAGACATTTTTACAAAACCACTGGATGAAGCAACCTTCAACAGGTTGGTAAGTGAATTGGGAATGCTAAATCTGGTATGTTAACTTACTAGTTTTTCATTCTATTATTCAAATGGAGCTTGTGACAGTAACAACTTCAGAAGTTGCTGTCATGAGAAAAGTTACTGTCTACTTAAATCCCTATCTATTTTCGACAGGATGTTTACTTTGACCTTGTTAGATTGAATTTTGTGCTAGTCTCACTTTTGATAGTTTGTTCAAGTATGACATTAACTTGCATGGTTTTTACTGCTGAAATTGGTCAAGGATTCTCCTTAATTGGTCAGTTTTGCCTTGATTGTTGTATTAGTGGTGGACATCACTTAATTGCAATCTGTGGTAGTTGTATGGGTATTCCAAACTGTTGACCGTTTACATCCCTCCTTAACCTAGTATGCCTATAAAATGAGTCTTAGGCTATATTAGTGAATCATTTAGAAAGAGGGTAAAATGGAAAACAAAGCAGGAATTGAATACATGCCTAAGCCTTGTGGGAGTGAGCCCTACAATGAAGAAGTAGAACCGTTATTTGATGAGTTATGGGATATCCTCGATGAGGAAGAAGAAAGGAAACTTGCTGCCAAGGCCACTGAAGAGGCTAAAGAGCAAGAAGAGGAAAAGGAGTTTCAAACACTCCTCAAGGAGGAAGGAACATCTGAAGAAATATGTAATAACCCCAAATTTTGGACTTAGTTAATTTTTTTTTTATTTGATGAATAGTATATTTCTGAACCGAGAAAGATTTTCAGACCACCCTATGTACAAGTCGGGATAATGAACTTTCGAAGTCGTATTAGTGATCTACTTTGAAAATGAAGGAATGCAAAAGCTGTCAGAATCAGAAAAAGAGCATTTTCTGTTTTCTCCGAAATTTCACCTATTACTGATTGATTAATCATTATTTAAATATATTGGAGGATTTTATATTATCAATTCCATGGATATGGATTTATTAAAAGAATTAGTGATGTCAAGAACGTCTACGGTAAACTACTTCGATAGAACACTTAAGAAATCCCTGCGAACATTCAACGAGATTAAGCCGTAACCGAACAACGAGACACGAATCGAATTAAATACAAGATTTGATGAATAGTGATCCAACACGAGGACCCTATGAATGTGGATTTTATGAGGGATAATAATATTTAAGGAATTAAGGATTCGTTGGAACAAAAGAATGGTAGATTCTGGATTCAAGATGATTAAAGCGGTCTAGGACGGTCCAAAGTGAATAGTAAAAATTTTTGGGCTCTGAATTGAATAAAACTTCAAAGGCAACCTTGTTTAATTAATTAATAAACGAATGTGAAGTCGGAAATTGGATACGAGGTAAAGAACTCGAGAAAGTTAGAGGAAAACGAAACAAACGAGTAAACGAAATGCTCATGTCACCAAAGAGGAAGCTTCTTGTGAAAGCCACATTAAATCAAGGGGCAAACTAGTCTTTCTCACTAAAAGATCAGCCACTAAGGTGTGTGGGAGAAGCCAAGACCATGACTTAGATATTTTTTCAAAGAGATGAGATCAAAACCCATTTCTTTTAACAAAACCCGAGAGAAGAGATGAACAAAAATGGCGGATGAAGATTTGATCATAACTTGAGTTTCTCTTGTCCGTTTTTGGCGTTCCACCACTCAAAGCGAAGCTCTCGAGAAGCTCTAGGCAACCATGGTAAGCGCTCGCCTCACCTCTGTGTTTTACCCATCGGATTTTAGTGATTAAGGAAGATGATGAATAGTAACTACTTGTTTTTATGATTTTGTTTCCATGAGTTCAAGCTATATAAGGATCATCCAAGCACCCCCAAGCCTAGATTATCCATTGTGGATGCTTGGGAAGCTTCAAAGAAGGTATAACACCTCTGCCCTTTTAGTTTATATGAGTTTTATGGTTGAAATCATGGTTAGAGTCGTTATTCGTGTTATCGTTAAGATCCGTGAATCTTATGTTCGATTTGAGGATGAATGATTTTGTGAAGCTTGATTTAGTGTGAGATAATGTTTAGGGGCTGTTTTGGATGTGTTGATGAAGTATAATAGTTGTTGGTTTGGTTTGGTTGATGTTGAGATTGATTATAAATTTTGGAATCACTAAAACATAACCGTCGTAATGCCCGATTTTCCTTAACCTTGTTTTGCTTGTGATATTCGAACCTAGTAACTTCTGCCCAAGATCACCACGGCCCATGTTTGTGTAGGCCTTAGTTCAAGGTTCGTTTTGGTGCGAAGATCATGTGAATCCGATTTACAGTTTAGGAGAAACAAGTGTTTTAATAAAGGATGTTTCATAAAACCAGACCGTGCCACTTAGTCAACTTTGAGGCTATGATCGAACCACTTAGAGGTCATAATAAAATGTGAAACTTTGTGATAACATGCTAGGTATGTTTAGGAAGACCCTAGAAAAGATTTCGTGTTAAAAGGATTATATTTCAATTTTATAAAAATGCGTGAGCGAGCATGCTCGAGTAGAGGATCTTAAGGAGTTAACTTGAAAATGGACTTGTACTGGAGTTGGTATATACTTAGGATGGTGAAAGCGTTTAAGTTATTAATCTTGAACCTTGTGTTGATTCTAGATTACTGGACCAACCTGAGACTTATTGCTACTTCGGGATTTCCAGGCAAGTTTTCAAAACCTATACTACTGTTGTTGTGATAATAACTGTTTTCATAGATGATATGCAAATACGATATATAAATTGCATGCTTGTTTTTGAACTGATATATAGAAATACTCGAGATTATGACTTGAGGTTGGGGCTTATAAGTTAGATATGGGATATCAGCTATAAGCCATGTTTTTATAAATGCCCTAGGATAAGGGCGGATGATTTTCTCTAGATCAGAGGTAATTATATTTTCTGTATATATTAAAGGTTATTTTCCGATAAAGATATCGGGCAACTGTTATTTAATCCTTATTTATTTAATGAATATTATTTTAAATATTCATTCAAGGTTATTTATTTAATGAATATTATTTTTGAATATTCATTTGAGGTTTATTTATTTAATGAATATTAATTTAAATATTCATTCACGGTTATTTATTTAATGAATATTGTTTTTGAATATTCATTTGAGGTTTATTTATTTAATGAATATTATTTTAAATATTCATTCAAGGTTATTTATTTAATGAATATTATTTTTGAATATTCATTTGAGGTTTATTTATTTAATGAATATTATTTTAAATATTCATTCAAGGTTATTTATTTAATGAATATTATTTTGAATATTCATTTAATCCTTATTTATTTAATGAATATTATTTTTGAATATTCATTTAATCATTATACATTTAATAAATATTATTTTTGAATATTCATTTAATCATAATTTACTTAATGAATATTATTTTCGAATATTCGTTTAAGGTTTACTTATTTAATAAATATTATTCGATTATTTATTAAATACTTTTAACAAGTTTTAAAAATGAGAAATGTTATTTAAATTTTATCCTTGACCTTCAATAATTATGAAGTATATTCTAAGCTGTATTATTAATTATTTTTAAATCAAAAGGAGGTTCCCAAAACAATGTTTTTCCATTTAAATCTGTCTTTTAAGAGGATTTAAATGTTCGCTCAACTATCAAAAATATTGGGAACCTGATTTAAATGAATGCTACTCATTTTAAACTCTCAACTCAAAACTGTCAGGGGGCAGATATTTTCTCGAAGCAATTTAGTTGCTGCAAGTCAAATATTGTGTTACCACCTCAACGCTCGAGGGGTAAATTCATGGAACAAGTCGATATCCATTAACAAACAACAGCTTGGGAAATATTGGGGAATCTTCCTTTCCAACCTAGATATAACTACTTTGTGGAGTCGTATCAACAAGTATTACACTTGAGGAAAGGAGGACGATCTTTAAGTTTCAGAGTCATGGATTTCATCAGAACTAAGAGTGGTGTAAGTGGTCCAGTTGCGCCGACCCATCCAAATTCTTGCCCCAAATGGGCCGGGAGATCCCGAAAGGCGGTAGACAATGTCAGGCTGTCGTGATTCTTCCATCTACATGTAGAGAACATATTTTTGTTGTACGACCTGCTACTGATCATAGTAAGGTTGGTACGACGGGCACGGTAGCAACTCCCGTATTAGTTCATCATCCATTTTGGATAATTCTGCAACATGTATTGAAAGGGACTATGGATGACATCCTTGGTACAGGTTTACCGATCATGTTGGCAGAGAGATTCTGCAACATGTATTGAAAGGGACTAAGGATGACACTCGTGGTACAGGTTTACCGATCATGTTGGCAGAGGGTCGAAAAGTGTTCAAAGAATAAAGTTACAATAAATCCTCGTAACTTCATCTTTTAGTTTATGAGTTATGACTCTGATAAAACCTTACTCAGATTATATATGCATAAGTGGATTTTGGGTTACGGAAACTTTATATTGAATTTCCTCGTAACTTCATCTTTTATGTTATACTAGTATCTTATCCGTTTAATGCATAGCCTGTGGTTATAAAGATATTTTCGAACTATATAGTGTTTTGAATCAATGAATAGGCTTTAAGCCTTGATTCCAATATTTGATAGCTATTTTAAAAAGATATGTTTTGAGTCTTGGGTTATCATACTGATACCAAGGATTTCCAAAAGATTACGAAGAGTATCTGAGTATGATTATAAGTCATAAGGTATTTTAAACGGTATACTATTTTGGGGTTAGACCCTAATAGTGATAAAAGCTTTGATCACATATGGATTATCTCCCTAAAAGGTTTAAAGATTTAAACTGGGATAGATTACTTGCTGAGCACTATTAGCTCATTCTTGCTTTATTAAATATTTCAGTATGAGGAAAACATTGCTGAATCCACCTCGTGTTACAAGAGCAAGGGAATGGAGAGACCACCTTGAAGTTAGTTGATGCAGGATGGATACTATCGGTGTGAGCAGAATAGTTGCAGCTTGAATTAGTGAGAATTATTTTGAATGGGTTTGTATTACTAAACCTTGTATAGAATGGTGAGGTCTATTATTGTAACTTCAGGTAGATGTTGTAAATAATAGATGAGATCCGGGATAGTTCATTTGGGTTGTAATAACAAATGTTGATTATTGTTGCTCATTTCCAAGGCTATAACTTGTGTGTGTGTGCGTAAGTGATTGGGGTCTTTGGAGTTGTATTATGAGAATGTTGTAAGTAATGCATGTATTGTATCATTGATGGAGCGTGACAACCCAGATTCCTGACCCCAGATCTGGGGGTGTTACAAAATAGTTAGGGCTGAAGTTCTAGAATTGGTTAAGAAAGATTGTAATGAATAGTTAATCTCACCAATTTTAGTAATTTAACCCTTTTTAATTAATAAAGCTTATCAATTTTCTTCTATATTTTCCTCTTGTTTGATGTATGTGTTGTTACTTGTTAATTGCTGTTAGATCAGAATTCAATGATCGTCAGAAGCTAGACTCAACTGATCAGGATTGCTGACGTCATCAGTATTGCATGGTCATCAGTATTTGATCAAGCGTCAGTATCTTATTGATCATCAGGATTCCTACTCAGACTATGATCAGGATTGATCATCAGAACTTGAAGCTGATCAGGATTCCTACTTCGAGTTATATTTGGAGTCTAGATAAACATGGAAGTTTATTTTATTTGTTCCTGGTTTGTAGAATGTAGCTATCGATTAAGGATAGGTTTCTATCTTTGTTATTGATTAGGACTTATCTTGTTATTGATAGAGAAGCTGTGTGCACTATATAAACACAGTCTTGGTTTCGATTTATGTATTCATTCGAGAGAGAACATAATCGAATAGAAGCTCTCGAGAACATAGAATTTCTTGAGAGAGTTTTTGTAAACTAGCAGCTCTCAAGAACATCAGAATTTCTTGAGAGAGTTTGTAACAGTTTTATATCAGATTTAATAAAGATGTTATCTTTCTTTTCATATTTGTGATATATACATTAAGAAGTCGATTATCTTACTCTATTGTATTCAACCCCCCTTCTATAATAGATTATTACTGGGCAACAATTGGTATCAGAGCAAACTGATTTATTTTTAAATCAGAGACGATCTAAGATGTCGACAACCAAGTATGAAAGCATGAAGATTCCCATCTTAAAGATATCAGAATATCCTACATGGAGGGTAAAGATGCTGATGTACCTGGAGGCTATGGATCTTGACTACTTGGACAGGATTCGTGATGGACCATATATACCAACAAAGTTCGTAGAACGAACAGATACAGTACCAGAACATTATGTGGTCAAAGCTAAAGCTGAATGGACTCCAGAAGAAAAAGCTCATGTACTCAGGGAACCAAAGATAAAGAATATCTTGCATAATAGCCTTGATGCTGTCATGTCAAATAGAGTGATTGCATGCAAGTCTTCAAAAGAAATCTGGGATACTTTGGAAACTCAGTGCCAGGGATCTGCATCTGTTAAGAAAAACAGAAGGGCTCTTTTGATTCAAGAATATGAACAATTCGATGCAAGACCTGAAGAGAGCCTGACTGATCTATATGATAGATTTCTGACACTATTGAACAGCTTATCCTTAGTTGACAAAGTATATGAAACTGAAGATTCAAACACCAAATTTCTTAGAGCTTTACCTGAAGAATGGGATACTCAGACCTCAATCATTAGACACCAGTATGATCTGAACATTGTGTCTCTTGATGAGATCTATGGGATGCTAAGAACTCATGATCTTGAAGTTCAACAGAGAAAGAACAAGAAAAGCAGCAAGGCAAAGTCAATTGCTTTGAATGTAGAAGCTAAATCAAAAGGAAAAGCTATGGAGGTCTCTAGAAGGAAAGCAAGAGTAGCTGAGTCAGATCCTGACGACTCTTCATCAGATACTGATGGCAATTCTGATGCCAATACTGGTGATGAATCTTCTGATTCAGACATGGAAGAGATGGTTGCTATGATTGTCAGAAACTTCAGAAGGATGAAGTTCAGGAAGAATAGAAGACAAGGCAACTTTCAGAAAAAGACCTTCAAAGCAGACAAAGATAAGTATATCAAAAAGGACAGCAAGGGTAGCAAATTTGACAAGTCAAAGGTTAGATGCTACAAGTGTAATGGTATGGGTCACTTTGCTTCTGAATGCAACAAGACAAAGGCACTCATCACATCAAGCAAGGATTGGATGGACTCTTCCTCAGAATCTGATACTGAGGTAGTCAACTATGCATTAATGGCCAATGCTGATGTAACTGCTGCTCCTGATGATAAGGTACTAAATACTATCTTTGATTTTGATACTGATAATGCTTCTGAGTTAAGACGTTTTCTAAAGTCATTACATATTAGCTTTAGAAGTCAAACTGCTGAGAATACTAGAATCTTATCTGAGATGTCTGACCTTAGAAAGAGGAATGAGATAGTAGAAGCTGAATTTTCTCGTATGCAAGAAGTACAAAAAGAATGTGATAATGCTAAACACATGCACTTAGAGATGACATCTAAATGTACTTCCCTTGAAAAAGAACTTGAATATGCTAATGAGAAAATCAGAACCTGGACAAACTCTGGTAGGAAATTTCATGAGATTAATACCTCTAAGAATTGGAAAGAGTGTCTAGGATATAAGTCAGATGAAGATAAGAAATTAGCAGAGAAAATTGTCATTGATGAGACAGTCAGTCCAAAGACCTATAGACATGTTATAGACTCAACCAAATCTAAGATTACTCCTGTTAATTTTGTTTTTGGTAAGTATTCCAATTCTACTTTTGAAAAGGGATCTTCTTCTACTCAAGGAATTAAAATTATAAAGTCTAAACCTGTCATGAACAAAATCACTAAGAATCTAGGTCTATTGTCTCAGAAACAGCTTAAAGATAAAATCTGTGAGGTTACAAATAAGAAAAAGGAAGCTACTGTTAAGAGAAACAGGAATGGTAAAGTTGGGATCAATAAAGAGAATGGTTATAAATATATCCCAAATGCACCTAGAAAGTGTTGTTTTAACTGTGGTAACTCTAATCATCTTGCTATTGATTGTAAGAAGATTAAAAAGGAGATTGCTGATATTTCTAAATCTAATGTGAGGAATAGACCAGTACTCTATAAACCGCAGAAGTCCTGTTTTCATTGTGGTAGTCTATGGCATTCTATTTATACATGTAAAGAGTATCATGATTTGTACTATAACTTTTATGATCCATTGCCTAAGTTTGAAAGTAGTACAAAGTCTGATAGAACTGAAAATGTCATAGTGAAGCATGCTTTTGTTAATACTGATGCTGACAAAGCAAATCCTGATGGAGTAAATCCTGTCAGGACTGCTAAAGTCAGAAAGTCTTCTGCTGCTAAAATTAATAAATTGCATGAGAAAGGAACCCAACATGTATGGGTTCCTAAGTGTTCTAACTAGTGTGTTTCTATTCTGATGCAGGGTAAAAAGAAAAATGTGTTAGTCATGGATAGTGGATGTTCTGTGCACATGACTGGAAACAAAGCCCTGTTATCAGAATATGAGGAAAAAGCTGGCCCAACTGTGTCTTATGGAGATGGCAACATTGGACAAACCTTGGGATATGGCAATATAATCATTGGAAATGTCATCATTGAAAAAGTAGCTCTAGTGAAGGGACTAAAACACAACTTGTTGAGTATTAGTCAAATCACTGACAGAGGTTATCATGTCAATTTCTATTCCACACATTGTGAAGTAGTCAGTAAAGCAACAGGGAAGATAGCACTAACTGGCTACAGGCATGGTAACATATATGAAGCCAACATTCTCTCAGATACTGATGGCTCCCCTACATGTTTCATCAGTAAAGCTTCAGTAGATGAAAGTTGGAATTGGCACAAGAAGCTTTCTCATCTCAACTTCAGCAACATCAATGAGTTGGTAAAGAAAGAGTTAGTAAGAGGATTACCTAATGTCTTATCTACACCTGATGGACTCTGTGATGCATGCCAAAAAGCAAAACAAAGAAGGACATCATTCCAGAGTAAATCAGAATCCTCTATTGAAGAACCATATCACATGCTACATCTTGATCTGTTTGGTCCAGTCAACATCATGTCCATCAGTAAGAAAAGGTACACTCTTGTAATTGTTGATGAATATTCTAGATTCACCTGGGTGTATTTTCTGCACAGAAAAGATGAAACTCCTGAAGTTCTGTTGGATCATGTGAGGATGATTGAGACAACCACAAAGCACAAAGTCAAGATTCTGAGAAGTGATAATGGTACTGAATTTAAGAATTCAAAGATGGAAGAGTTCTGCAAATACAAAGGAATCATTCAACAATTCTCTGCTCCTGGCACACCTCAGCAAAATGGAGTAGTAGAAAGGAAGAATAGAACTCTTATTGAAGCTGCCAGAACTATGTTGGAAGAAGCTAAATTACCTACATATTTCTGGGCAGAAGCAGTCAACACAGCATGCTATACACAAAATCTCACATTGATAAACAGGCATGGTGTCACTCCTTATCAGTCACTCAAGGAGAAGAAACCAAGTCTGAAGCATTTGCATGTGTTTGGCTGTAAATGTTTTGTTCTCAGAACTCATCCTGAACAGCTAGGGAAATTTGAAACAAAGGCTGATGAAGGAATATCATAGGTTATCCTACATCAAGAGCCTTCAGAGTTTTTAATTTGAGAACAAGAACTGTCATGGAGTCAATTCATGTATCTTTTGATGATAAGAAGATAACTGGAATCATTGAAGACTCGCATGATAGATTGTTATTTGAAAATGAAGCTTCCAAGGAACCTGAAGAAATTGAATCAGATCCTGTCAATTCACCAGATACTGATGGGTCACCAAATCCTGATGACTCACCAGGTACTGATGGTGCTAATACTGATGATGCAAACAACAGTGATACAACTAGTAGTGCTAATGTTGAGGGGGAGCAACGACATTCAACTACAAGTTCAGAGTCAACTCAATCATCAGAACAGAATTCTTCAGATACTGATTCAAGTGAAGATCCTGATAACACATCAGGAGGGCATAGCAATAATTCAGGGAGAGCTTCAAATCAATCAAATTCAATCAATCAAGATAACACCAATCCAGGGGGAGCATCTACTTCAAGAAACAATTTGACACCAGCAAGGAAATGGACAAAAGATCATACTCCTGATTTGATAATTGGAGATCCTGATGCAGGTGTTCAAACAAGAAGTGCAACTCAGAATGAATGTTTATATAATAACTTTCTATCCAAGGAGGAGCCTAAGAAAGTTGAAGATGCACTTAAAGATGCTGATTGGGTTACTGCAATGCAAGAAGAACTGAATGAATTTGAAAGGAATGAAGTCTGGAAACTGGTACCAAGACCAAAGAATAGATCAATTGTTGGTACAAAGTGGATTTTCAAGAACAAGACTGATTCTGATGGAGTCATTATCAGAAATAAAGCTAGACTAGTTGCAAAGGGGTATTCCCAACAAGAGGGAATTGACTATGATGAAACTTTTGCTCCTGTTGCAAGACTAGAAGCCATCAGGATATTTCTTGCTTATGCAGCACATAAGAAATTCAAGGTTTTCCAGATGGATGTTAAAAGTGCTTTCTTAAATGGTGAACTGGAGGAAGAAGTTTATGTTGAACAACCTCCTGGTTTCATTGATCCTAAATATCCAGATCATGTCTACAGACTGGATAAGGCACTTTATGGACTAAAGCAAGCTCCAAGAGCATGGTATGAAACCTTAGCTCAATTCTTACTGGAAAGTGGATTCAAAAGAGGTGCAATTGATAAAACTCTATTTTATTTGAATCATGGTAAGGAGTTGCTGTTAGTTCAGATTTATGTTGATGATATCATTTTTGGGTCAACAAACAATAAGCTGTGTGAAAAGTTTTCCAAGCTTATGCAGTCAAGATATCAAATGAGCATGATGGGAGAAATGAGTTACTTTCTGGGTCTTCAAGTTAAACAGACTGATGAAGGGATTTTTATTAATCAGTCTAAATACACAAGGAACTTACTAACAAGGTTTTACATGCAAGACAGTACTCCTGCTTCAACTCCCATAGCTACAGCTACCAAACTTGATCCTGATCAAGGTGAAGAGGTAGATGTAACTCACTACAGAGGAATGATTGGCTCTTTATTGTATCTCACTGCCAGTAGACCAGATATCATGTTTGCAACCTGTCTATGTGCAAGATTTCAAGCAAAACCTAGAGAATCACATCTGATTGCAGTCAAAAGAATTTTCAGATATCTCAAAGGCACTCCTTCACTTGGCCTTTGGTATGCAAGGGAATCAGATTTTGGGTTGTGTGGTTATTCAGATGCTGATTTTGCAGGATGCAAAATAGACAGGAAAAGTACTTCAGGAAGTTGTCAGTTTTTGGGTGGAAGACTAGTTTCATGGTTCAGTAAAAAGCAGAAATCTATTTCCACTTCAACTGCAGAAGCTGAGTACATTGCTACAGGAAGTTGTTGTGCTCAGATAATGTGGATGAGAAATCAGTTGTTAGATTATGGCCTGTCATACTCAAAAATCCCTATTTATTGTGATAACCAAAGTGCTATTGCAATGACAGGAAATCCAGTTCAGCATTCTCTTACTAAACACATAAGTATCAGATATCACTTTATAAGAGAACAGGTTCTGGAAGGAACAATTGAACTTCACTTTGTTCCTACTGATCAACAACTAGCTGATATATTCACCAAGCCACTACCTGAAGCTACTTTCAATAAGTTGGTGAATGAACTTGGAATGATGAATTTTGAGAATTTCTGAGGAAAAGCTACAGAGAGGAAATCCTGATAACTGTTTCGGACTCTACTCTTTTTGAGTTTGTTACAAAGTTGGGCTACAATGGTGAAGTAAAGAGATATGGAAATCTCTTCAGGACAAAGCTTAAGAAGGAATGGAATTTCTTCTTTGATACAATCAGCCGCTGTTTCCTGAACAAGACATCAAATTTTGATGCTCTTCCATCAGGATCTCTTAAAATTGGGTACTCTCTTATCCATTCTACAGTGTTTGATTATGGGTCTTTTATCTTAAAAGCTTTAAGTGATAGGAAATCAGATAAATTGGGTTCTGTCTGTTTTCTTAGATTTTTACAGTTGATATTTAATCACTTATGTCCTAATGTTGTTTTTGAGGATGATGTAGATCTACCAATCTGTAGAATTACTGAGAATAATATTAAGTCCTTAGTCAACAGTGATAAGGCAAATGGTTTCATAGGAAATGCTTTTATTCCTGATGAGGTTAGGTTTTTCTTACATCAGAAAATGCCTACTCGTTATGGACTACTTTCTAATGCTATGGGGCAAGGCCCAACCCACCTTGTTCCTGACACAAGCATGCAACCTAAACAGTCTAAACAGTTAACAACCACCTCTACTGTCTCTCAAAAGACTTTAGTTGTAAAATCAAAGAAATCAGCTAGAACTGATGTGTCTGGAAGGCAATCAGGTTCAAAGGATTTTTCCTCTACACCACTCACTAAAAAGAAGATACAAGGGGGTGTACAAGGGGTCCTGGTGAAGAAAGCTGATAAGGTTGTTAAGAATGTTCCTGTGAAAAGGAAGTTAAGGTTGATTGATGAAAGTGATTCAGAGGATGACTTACCTATATCCTCTGTGATGAATGTGAACAAGGAAGTTGCTGATACTGCTACTAAAGACAAGGAAATTATCAAAGAGCAGGTATCATATTCCTTTGACAGTGCAAATGAAGGATACTGATATTCAGACATCAAATCCTGATGAGTCATCTACTCCTGATGCTCTAGCAAATCCTGATGTTAGTATTCCTGATGCAACAACAAAAGTTGTCTCTATATCAGACTCTCCAGCCTTTCCATCTCAGATTAAAGAAATTTCTTGGGAGAAGGTTTCAACAACTGCTTCCTTGGTTGGTCTTACACCTACATCAAAGAAAAAGAGGAATGCAGAAGAGTTAGTCTATCAGAGACAGAAGAAGCTGAAAGGATCAAGCCCACAAGAACCTGAATTTCAGAGTAATTCAGCAGCTACTGTTGATCCTGCCACACAAGAACCACTCAATCAAAGTTTGGGTGAAGGCTTAGCTAGTGGAATGGTCACACAAGAACCATTTTCTCAAAGGGAGAATGAAGACATCAACATTCCAGCTACACAAGAACCATCTTCTCAAAGTGAAGATGCAGGCAAAGCTACAGCTTCTGTTGAAAGATTGGTCGCGAACATTGTCAATGAGGGAAGCACACAAGAACCTTTAACTCAAAGTGTTGAAGAAGCTTCTGAACCTCAAGCTCCACAAGAACCATTGGTAGCAAATACTGATGCAAGCATATCAAATCCTGACGATGTTCATCCTGACGCTAGTGGTGCTCCTGATAATGAACCTATTTTGATACAGCCACTTCGTTCAAGACCAATGGATCATCCTATCTCAGAACCACAGGATAAACTGAAAGGTATTGCTATTCCTGATCCTGATATTACTCCTGATACTGATGATGATAGTTCTGATGATGATAGTGATGATGATAATGAGAATCGAAAAGAGAAGGAACAGCTTGCTACAGCACTCAAAATTAGTCTTGGAACTAATTTTGGTTCATCAAGTACATATATGGCTAGCAATGCTTCCACTGGGAAAGATCAGAGACAAGATTTTTCTATTCCTTCCTTTGATCCTGCAGAGGCATTTAGACAGAATGAATGGAACAATTCATGGCACCAATCTGATGAATCTATCAGTTTTTCTTCTGCTATTGAACATGCCTATAATGCAGTGAAGTCTATAGAGAATCAAGACTTGAAGAATCATCTGAAGGCTACAACTCTGTTATCCAAAAGTCTGAAAAGTGAGATTGATTCTATCAAGGGCTCAACTGAAAAAGTGAGGACTGATATCTTTAATAATTTTACAAAGGTGCCTACTACTTTACAACTAAGGGTAGTGGAATCTCAAGTGAAATCTGTTGTTTCAGAACAAACCTCAATCAAACAAAGAATTGATTCTCTGGATAGTAAGGTAACTGACATTTAAGCCTCTCTTTCCTTAATTTTGCAATTATTGTCAAATCCTGATGTCAAAAAGGGGGAGAAGGTTATTCAGACAAAATGTACACCTGATCTAGTATTAAGAAATAATGATGATGATACTGGAGATGATGGTGGTGACAAAGCGATACAAGGAGAAACCTCTGATGTTGTTGTTATGAAGACAATCCAAACTTCTCAAAGTCAAACAACGCAGTCAACTCATGTTTCTGATTCTGGAGTTAAGACAGTAAGAACATTGGTGCAATCTCAGATCCTGACGGAAGATCAAATCCTGACACCTGGTCATGGACACATTCTTGCTACAATTCCTGAAGGTGATGAAGATGTGATTATTGATAATCCTGAAGATGCATCAAATTTATTCCAGAAGTTTTCTACAAAAGACGGCAGAATTGTTACTCTATATCACACTGATAAAAGAGTTCAACAATTATATGCAAGAAAAGCACTCTCTACAGCAAGTGAAGAATATCCAGATCTCTCACATGAAGAATTCTTGAGACTACAAAGAGAGACAATGGAAAGCTATACTGCTCCTGCTAGAGGTAGAGGAAGCAGAGGTAGGAGAGGTGCTAGAAGAAGTAAAAGAGGTTCTTCAACTCAAATAGTACCTAGACAGACAAGGTCTAGAGGGTTAAGAATTGAAGAAATTCCTGAACCTATTCAAACTCTAGTAGTTCCTGACAGATCTACTTTTGGTGATGATGGAATTGTTGAAGAAGAACCTGAATTGAGAAGAAAATCAAGTAAATCAACTCTTAGCAATACAAATCAAATTGAAGATTCTAATCCTGACAATATTCAAGATCCTGACGAATCTGAAATTCTGCAAGAGGTTGATTTGATAATCTTATCTACTGTTGTTGATTGTCACAACAAAGAAGTAGATGAAGAAGAAGAAAGCCATAAGAAGAGAAATTACAAAGAGAACAAATGAAGATTTTAATCTCTATCTACAAAGGCTTAAAGTTTCAAATGAAAGAAAATGGAGAAATTCAAGCAGACACGAATCTTTACTTGAAAGAAGCTACACTCATGAAAAGGAGAAAGACAAGAAGTGGGAACACATAAGTACACTGAAGTGTGATACACCTATAAATTTTCAGACTAGTGGTATTATAACAAGTGCTTCAAGTGTTGTTGATTTGTCTGATATGGCTAGATCAAAAACACTCTGGTTAAAGATGTTTTCGAATCTGAAGCAAATGTCAAGTTACACAAGAGGAGGTATTGGACACAGGGATGCTGAATTTCTAAACATGACTTATGTTGATCCTTACTCCTTGACAGAAATTGGAGGTACTTTAACTTCTGAAAACCTGAACAATTTATTAGCTGTTGATATAGTTATAGATTGTCATGATGGTTTTGAAAAGAAAGAAAAGCTTCTGTACTTCATGAAAGATGGTAGTGTGAAGATTCTATCTATTCAAGATCTGCTGATGAAAACTACACAGGAACTGAAATATGTTCACTATCTGTTAAGATGGAAGAACCAAGTGTACAAAGTATGGGCTGACATGATTTTGTCAACTATAAGAAGAAGACTGGATGGAAACAGTAATTTCGATGGTAATTATATTCCCATGTACTTAAATCAAAGAGGTCAGAATGTGGAAATGCAAAGAGGTACTGCTGTTAAAGAAGTAACTTTTGGTATGACCCAACTTACTCTCAATCCTGATGGGAAGGAAATTGCTTATCTTTTGCTTGAAGAGCACAGTCTACAGAAAAGCTCCATACAGAATCTCAGAGCAGCTATCTACCAGATTAATGAGGAAGATGAAGAACTCAGAAATCTTAAGGAAAGACTGATTCAAATTCTTGAAGAAAAAGAAGAAAGTTTATTATCCAACTTCTTGAAGATGAATCTGTTCTATCACAAAGCTTAAACAGATAAGTTGTTTCTGAAGATACTCGTACATTTTGATACATGTTTTTGACATCATTGAATATTTGGAATCTATACTTTATTTCACAAAGTATGAGATTGGGGGAGATTGTTAGATCAGAATTCAATGATCGTCAGAAGCTAGACTCAACTGATCAGGATTGCTGACATCATCAGTATTGCATGGTCATCAGTATTTGATCAAGCGTCAGTATCTTATTGATCATCAGGATTCCTACTCAGACTATGATCAGGATTGATCATCAGAACTTGAAGCTGATCAGGATTCCTACTTCGAGTTATATTTGGAGTCTAGATAAACATGGAAGTTTATTCTATTTGTTCCTGGTTTGTAGAATGTAGCTATCGATTAAGGATAGGTTTCTATCTTTGTTATTGATTAGGACTTATCTTGTTATTGATAGAGAAGCTGTGTGCACTATATAAACACAGTCTTGGTTTCGATTTATGTATTCATTCGAGAGAGAACATAATCGAATAGAAGCTCTCGAGAACATAGAATTTCTTGAGAGAGTTTTTGTAAACTAGCAGCTCTCAAGAACATCAGAATTTCTTGAGAGAGTTTGTAACAGTTTTATATCAGATTTAATAAAGCTGTTATCTTTCTTTTCATATTTGTGATATATACATTAAGAAGTCGATTATCTTACTCTATTGTATTCAACCCCCCTTCTACAATAGATTATTACTGGGCAACAATTGCTTAACTGGTTGAATGTTGTTATGAATGAATAATGAATCAGTAATAAATATTGTAAATGTTTAACTGGTGTCTCTTCAGTTAAGTTTTTAATCATAACAGTTTCAATACAAAGTCCTGACAGTTTTTATTTTCCCGCAAAGGTTGCTGTCATCAAGAAAAGTTGCTGTCACAGTTCTTTGACACCTAACATCTCGACAGCAGTAACAACCTTCTGTCATGACTCGTAAAAGATACTGTCATATGAGAACTTAACGATGACAGTAAGTTTTGCGCGAAATGTTTCTGTCACGCAAAACATGCTGTCATCACACCAAAGTTACTGACACAGTTGTTTTGAGCGCACAGGTTACTGTCAAATTAGTGGACCGTTAAAATTGGACACTCATCCTCCACGAGGAGAGAGAAATCAGCTAGTAACCCACGTGACTGCTAAGTGGGTTAAGACACGATTTCAGTTTTCCACTTTGTCAGTTAAACGCTTGAACTTCCCTCTAAATTCATCAAACATACAACTGTTCTCAAAAAGCAAACACAACACTCACCTTGTTGGAAAATGATGATTTAATGAATGCGTCAAGATTGAATAACATCAGTACTTGGAGCATCATGAGCTGACGTCTGATTATGTCATCATCAGTGGCAGGACAAGTGAAAAGATATTGATTGATACTATTCCGTGATTTCAGGAAATGATTGATTTGTAGAAGATATACTTCATCGAAGCTGTTACAGAAGATAAGCGACAAGAAGATCAATCTAATTTAATGTAGATTATCTTATGTAACAGAATGTGTAGCTGTGTGCATATATAAACACAGGATAGGTTTTACGAGAGTAATAGCTTTACACGAGTATTTTTGTAAACCTAGCAGCTCTTAAGAACTCATAGTGTCTTGAGAGAGTTTGTATCAGTTTTTATAAAGGTTAATAAAATCTTATATTGATTGTTTTATATTTGTTTATTCGATTATTTCATACGATTACATTCAACTCCCTTCTGTAATCGATATCTACGACCTAACACACCTTTCTCTTATCCCCAAGCAATTCATCTCCTACCTTCTCTCTCTTCTTCTCTCAAGCAAAACAAATGGCCCCCAAACAATCAATTTCACAGGGGGAGCATCAAGTTCAAATACTCAGGAGATTTCCTATTGCTTATGGATTGGATCCTAGTACTCTGCTCCGGAGGTCTAATGGTGCTACCCCCTCTGGATCTAACCCAAGTACAAAATCTAAACAGATTCCTATACACTCAAATCCCACCTCTGATGGCTCTCAATAGTAATCAGTTGTAAAATATACAAGGTTAGAAAAATCTGTGCGACATTCTCAGTCGTCAGGATCAAGGATCTTGTCACACTCCCACACTAAAAATCTGGAGAAACAAGGTGATCAATCAGTTGGTATGGCCTCTAAAATATTAGCTTCCCGAAGAAAGCATACAACTGTTGTTGAATCTGATAATGATACTGATGATGATGATGATGTACCGCTGTCATCGATATTTAAGATATCTCCTGTGGATGTGGCACATGATTCACCAAAGTCTTCCAAAAGACGCAGATTAAGGAAGTCTACTCTTTACTCTCACTTTGATGTTGTTGATGCAGCTCGTAAAGAAATTGTTGAGTCTGCTGGTCAGAAAAGGAAGATATGTTTTATGGGCAAAGAAAAGGAATGTTAAATCCAGAACATCTTCTGCTCCATGTATTGATCTGGATACACAAGAACCTGGTTCTCAATGTGAACCAGCGGTCCCTGTAGATCAAGCCACACAAGAACCATCCACTCAAAGGGTGGATGAAGGCTCTTTCGACAAGGAGATGATTGCTTATTTTGATGAAGACAAGTCTCAAGGACAGGACACACAAGAACCTCCAGTACTCTTCACTGAAGTAGTCCATATTGTCCAGGCTCCACAAGAACCTTCCATTCAAAGTATGGAAGCATGCCCAAGTGAAGACAGTCAAGCTCTCTTGATTCAACCATTGTCCTCTCGTCCCTTGGATATTGAGGAATCAGGTAATGTGACTAATCCTGATTCTGCTATGGTTGTTTACTCTCCTGGTGTCAGGATGACTACTGACAGACCCTTTACTGAGGGATCCCCTGTCAGTATGACTGCACTCCACTCTTCTCTGCCATCTCTTATTTCTTCGTTTCTGAGTGCTCTGAGCCTTTTTCGTGAGAATGAGAGAAAAGATTTAGAGAAAAACAGAATTATTGAGAGGCAGTCTCCTGAACTGGCAAAAGGAGAGGTAGAACTGAGTACAAATGCTATGCATTTGAGTGAGGAAAATCTGACTCTCAAAAGTTCAGATAGTGTGCTGGTGAGCGGTGATGAGATCACTGAAAAAGAAAAGAGAGATCTAGGAGTTACTGATTTTAATGCAGGAACATCCAATACTCCTGCAGTTTCTTTGTCTCAGGATCAGTCTCATAGTTCTCATTCCAGTTCTGATAAGTCTGATCCTGATGATTCTTCCACTGACATTCTGACTAGCCACATGAGAGCTCAATGGGATCATTCTTGGACTGATCCTTCCTCATTTGTTGGTATTACTGGTGCTCATAGTCATTTGGCCACTGCTTCTAAAGAGATTAAAAGTTCAGATCTTCAAGCTCATCTCAAAGGTACTTCTCTCATGCTTAAGGCTATCTTTGAAGAGATTACTGATGTCAAAACTTCAACTGCAAAGAATATTGCTGATGTAGTGGCTGAGAATGCTAAATCTGATGCGCTCCATACAAGAGATTTCTCCTGTGTTCACAAAGACCATGTCTCTCTTGAACATCGAATTGCAGCTCTGGAGAAAAAGGATGATTCTATGGATTCTAAGCTGGATTTCCTTATCTCTTCTCTTGTTCCTGATGCTGGTACTGATTCCAAAAAGGGGGAGAAAGTAGTGTCAACCAAATGCTCTCCGGAGTTAGTGGTTCTAAGGAGGGATGATGCTCATGATGGAGGATCCAGTCAGAAACATGTATTTACTAGATGCTGCAGCTAGAACACAAATCACTGTATCAAATCAAAGTCAAAGACAACAGTCAACACAAGTCTCTGGATCTAGTTCTAAGAGGCAATCTCATGATGTTATAGTGACAACTGCTGAGCAGGCAAAGAAGTTTCATCAGACTGTGAATATTGATGGAATAGAATACACTGTGCACTATAAAGATCCCAGACTTGAAGCATTCAATGAGCAGCAAGCTAGAAAACTTCTTCAAGAAATGTATCCTAATAAGGATGTAGAAGAAATGGTGGAAGCTCAAAGGATAGAGTATGAAATGCTGAATTCACAAAAAGGAACTGTCAGAAGTGAAAAGAAGGGAAACAGGTCTAAAGGTAGAGGTCATGGTAGAGGAAGAGCAAGGATTATCAAATCACCTTCAGAATCTCAAAAAAGGTATTGTGATCAAAGAAGGATCAAATACTGTTGCAGATAAGTCATCTGAATTATCTGCCAGTCTTGTCAAGGAAAAAGGGAAGAAAGTTCTTGAAGGTCCATCTCAAGTGATAGTCACTGAACAAAGTGTTGAAGAGGATGATGATGTTTCTCTAGTTCAAAGAAGGAGAAGAAGGGAAGACTCAAGGAATGACAGACATATATTTCTTGTAAAAACATCATTAAATGTGCAAGCAGCTAAGCAAGCAGAAAAGGACTATCTTAAGTCTTTACAACAACGAAGCTTCACTAAGTCAGGAGTGATGTTGGAGGAATATCTGAGAAAGAAGGATAATGTTGAAAGGAGTTCGAGAAATGCTTATGAATTCAAGAAGGTTAGAGGGTATAGAGGAAAAGGCTATGATATCAGGGAAGATAAATCTCATCTTCATCTCAATGAGATTTTTAAATCAAGTGGACATCTCAAAAATCTCCCTGGAATTTCTAGTATTGATGGATCTGGAAAATTCAAGAAGTCTTATGAAGAGATTACAAAGAAGAAGAATGAATGTCGACGGACAGGAACACATGGAGGGATTGGTCATCCTGATGCAGAAATAATTCCTCAGGCAGCATCATATGATCAAGCATGTTTAACAGAAAATCTGAGTGATAAAGTTACTCAAAGGCATCTTGATAAACTTATTTCTGTTCAAATGGTGTATTTCCTTAAGGATGGATCAACGCTTGTACTGACAGAGCTAGTGTATTTCCTTAAGGATGGATCAACGCTTGTACTGACAAAGCTGGATATCTCAATGAAGAACTTGGAAGAATTGAGGTATGTACAGTATATGTTTATTCCTAAAGATGATCTGTGTGCAAAGTGGAGGAAGAAGATTCAATTCAGTATTAATTTGCATCTGATGGGGCTTAATCTGAAAAATACTGGATATACTCCTAAATACATTGACATGGAAGGACAAGAGGTGGAAATGAGGAAAGGGAGTGCATTCATTGAGAAGACTCTGGGAGTGGAGTATTTATCTTTTAGTCCTGATAGTGAAAGAGTTAAACTTATCTATCTGGATGAAAGAATGCTGAGAAGTTCTATTGAAGATCTGAGAGCAGCAATTTATCAGACAGACAAGGATGATGAAAGTCTGAGGAAGCTGAGGAGAAAAATGATTGACTTGTTATTAGAAAAAGATGATGAGTTGATGAAGCAGTTTCTTCAGAAGAACATGGGGTTCATAAGAGTGTCTGATTATGAAGGATATCTAAAGCAAAATTCTTATATTAATCCTACGAGCATTTGATTGAAGTTTTGGCATCATTAAAACCAGAGAATTTATGCTTTATTTCAGAAAGTATAAATTGGGGGAGATTGTTGGAAAATGATGATTTAATGAATGCGTCAGGATTGAATAGCATCAGTACTTGGAGCATCAGGAGCTGACGTCTGATGATGTCATCATCAGTGGCAGGACAAGTGAAAAGATATTGATTGATACTATTCCGTGATTTCAGGAAAGGATTGATTTGTAGAAGATATACTTCATCGAAGCTGTTACAGAAGATAAGCGACAAGAAGATCAATCTAATTGAATGTAGATTATCTTATGTAACAGAATGTGTAGCTGTGTGCATATATAAACACAGGATAGGTTTTACGAGAGTAATAGCTTTACACGAGTATTTTTGTAAACCTAGCAGCTCTTAAGAACTCATAGTTTCTTGAGAGAGTTTGTATCAGTTTTTATAAAGGTTAATAAAAGCTGATATTGATTGTTTTATATTTGTTTATTCGATTATTTCATACGATTACATTCAACCCCCTTCTGTAATCGATATCTACGACCTAACACACCTTTCTCTTATCCCCAAGCAATTCATCTCCTACCTTCTCTCTCTTCTTCTCTCAAGCAAAACAAATGGCCCCCAAACAATCAATTTCACAAACCAACTTTGCTGGCATCTACTCTCCAAGTGATGCTGGTGAGGGTTTCAAAGGGCTTGTTTATTTCATGAATAAGTCCTATCTTGGGTATGCAATTACCTCCACTCATGTTCTTGACCTAGACAAGATTGAAAATTTCTGGGAGACAGTCGTTGCTCAAGAAGATGGTGACATCTCCTCCATTCAGTTCAAAATCAAGGAGCACAACTACTCTCTCACTATTCAGGGCATCAATGCAGCTTTGGGAATTGTGCTAGAACCAGGAAAGGATTATGCTGAGCTTGCTAGTGATGAGACCCTGAAGAAGCTCTTCTTGAAGATTGGGTATTCTGGCCCTATTCTTGAAGAGGGAACAACAAAATGGTACCCCTCTGGTGAAATGGACAGGAAATATCTCCGTAGGGAATGGAGTATGGTGTTTGATGCTATGGTGAAGGTGTTATCTACTAAGACCACCGGCTGGAATGGAATTCCCACCTACATCAAGAAGCTCACTCACTCTCTTGTTCATGGGTACAAAGTGGATGTTGGAAAGCTGTTCATGGCACACCTCAAGGCTGCCATAGGTAAGAAGATAAACATCTATCCTCGCTTTCTAATGTTTTGCATTAATTCTTTATGTGACTTTGATGAGAATGCACCTCGATTAGAAGTGTGCCCAGTACTGAAAAGAAACACTCACACAACTCTCACTTCACAGAATTTAAATGCACATATTCCACTATGTTTCACCAAACACATGGTTGATCAAGTGACTGACCTTGATTTTCCATTACCTTCTGGTTTTGACACCTTCACTATTGAGACTGAAGCTGGATTCGACCCAAATTCAGCTAACCCTCATTCTACCCCATACACTCAGCCTAGGTTCTCTAGACTTCCCAAAGTACAGAGGCTAGCCTTACAAGAAACCAGAAAAAGGCCCCTAGAGACTGGTGGTAGTGGTAGTGTTGAGAGTCAAGAGGGAGTTCCTACACCTAGTGCAGCAAATAAGGAAGGTAATCAAATAGAACCCACAGTGGTTCCTCCTGAGCCTAAGAAGAAGAGAGCTAAGAGGACCAAAACCACTGTCAGCCACCCTGCAGTCTCCCAAAAGACTGTAGAGGAATCAAGGGAAATAAACTCCTCCCTAGATGTGCCTTCTCAACAAGGGACATCTATTGAAATTGGTCTGTCTCCCAAGGCACCCTGTAAAGAGTCTGCACAACATCATGGTCCAACTCATGAGGAACCTCCACTTGCAGAAACACACATGGAGTCAGGACACAGTGAGTATTTAACTTCCCCCTTTGATGCTTCACAAGTTCCATCTATGGAGCAGTCATCATTCTCTTCTCCACTTTCACCTTCTTCCTTCCCTACACATTCATTTGTTTCTTCTCCACAACCTAGAGAGGGGGATAGTCCCAACCCTTCAGGTTTTGATCATCCATCTCCAATCATGGATGAGCCCCCTTTCAGTGGTCCAAAAGAACCCATTTCTCAAAGTGAGATGGACACCACTCCTTCAAACACTGAGAAAGAGCAAGGTACAACTCTGCTAGAAAGTGAAACAGCCAGTACCTTGTTCAATCTCCAAGGAGCATCTTACCTCAGGGAAGATGCTGTCACAGCCCAAGTTGCTGTCAAAGACACTGTGGATGTTGCTGTCACAGGTGATTCTGCTGTCAAGGACTCAGTTGAAGTTAATGTCACGACCAAACCTACTGTCCAAGTTGCAGTGGAACCTACTGTCAATATTCCAACTGACAGTAACAGGCAAAGCACCTGTCATCTCTTCACAGCCTGATCTTGATGCTGTAACTGTCGAGGATGTTTCTGATGATGATGTGCCACTATCTCAGTTCTTAAAGGTACATTCTAAACCATCTATTTCATTGCATGTAAGTACTGCTCATACCCATGCATCTAGGATGAGTGAGGGTGTGCAAAAGAAAAGAGAGATAAAAGAAAAGAGAGGTGAGCATCAAAATGAGAGGCAACCAAATGAGCTGACAAAAGGTGAGGGACTTGAGCATGTCCAGAGTGAAATTGAGGGAGCCTCACATGTCCAGGCCTTAGGCCATGAGAGTTCTTTTGTGAGGAGTGATGAGATCACTCAGAAAAACACTGAGAGTGTGAGAACCCCCACAGCCTCCAAGCCCCAATCTTTTCCTTCACCCCCAAGAAGGTTAAGATCATGTGGCCCCACTACCTCTTTCAAGTTGCAAGTCCTAGAGAACAGGTGTCTGTCCATGGAATCCAAACTTGACAGCTTGTCTACCATGGTGGCCTCTGGATTCTCTGCAATTCAGGAAGCCATTCAAGCTCTGTCTGACAATCTTGATGCTGCCAACTTACCTAAGGGGGAGAAGGGGTAATATCAGAATCTCCAAAGGCAGAATCAGGAAGGGAAAGATCAGGAAAAGAAGGTTTCCCCAAACAGAATGTTGCTCAGGGGGAGCCTGTCTCAAAGAAGGCTTCAAGGAGTGAAGGGGAGCCTGCAGCCAAAAGAAGATCAGTGTCTGCAAAGAAGAAAAAGGGAACTAAAGGAGATTCACGAAGTAAGGGGGAGCAAGTGCAAGGAGCTGAAAATATCTTTGAATATGAGATAGCTGGAGAAACAGTCCTAATGTCCAAAGAAGCCCTGGAAGCTATGCAAAGGGGTGTTTCTTCCAAGAACCCAATACTACCTCCTGTGACAATAAGAGAGCCAACTCCAACTCCAAAGGAGTGTGCTCTTGAAAGGCAATGGAGAGAAAAGGAGGAGCATAACAGGTTGGGAAAAGGGAAAGACAAGATGCCTGAATACATCCTGTCAGGAAACACCTGGAGTGAAGGAACAGAGTTCAGCCAAGAAGATGCAAATGCCCTAATGGTTAACTACAGGGAAAGTACTCTGAAGAATCATGATGAAGACTTCTACAAGGTAATGGATGAAGCTATGAAGGAGCCTAGCAGAAGATTGAATAACTGCTCAACTTTGCTCAAGGAGAAAATCACCAGTGTATGTGTAAAGATCAATGAAGAAAGGAGATGGGCTATTGATGTGTACTTAAACACTGGAATATCCATGTTCATTACTATGCAGCTGCTGCAGAGTCTTCCAGCAAGAGTGCTAACAGTAATGAAGAACAAAATCACAAAAAACCATACAACCTTCAATGAGATCTTGCCTCTGCAAATGTTGAGTTTAATTTCAGAGAAACTCCCAGAAGTCTACACCAATCCATTTTGTGTCTACTATGAAAGTACCACCAAAAGTGGTAGCAGGAGATGTGCATACATGAGTCTATGAGGCACTTCAACAACGGAGTCAAAGTCAATCTTAAAGGTGTTAGACATGATTCTCAACTCCAAAGCCAACAAGGAAAGAGTTCTTGCTGTCAAAGCAATTTATGACTTGCTGGTGAAAAGGGACAAGGAACTGAGCTCCACTATGAAGAAGATGATCTCCAAAGCAATCTCCAAAGAGCTGAACAAGGAGAAAGTTGCTCCTATGATGTTCCTCATGATAAAGATGATGAGTTGGATGGTAGTGGAGGAACTGGAGAAACAGGAAATGCTAGTGGAAGCACTTCTGGGAATGTTGGATCAAAGTCCCAGGAGGAAAATAAAGAAGAAGCTCATGTACAAGAAAATGAAGATGCTGGAGCAACAGAAGAAGAGGAGTCAGTAATTCTCGAAGCTTTGGAGGCAAATATCTTAAGATGTGCTATTGACAGTATAAATGCTGAAAAAGATACTGTCACCAAAGAGACTGTCACAGAAGACACTGTCCTCAAGGAAGCTGTCAGCAAAGGAGCTGTCACAGAAGAAGCTGTCAAGAAAGATACTGTCATGGAGGACACTATCAACAAAGATGCTGTCAAGGAAGGAATCAAGCCTACTGTCAAGCCAAAGAGGACAAAAACCTTAGCAAGGGCCTGGTTCTCTAGACAGGAACCTGAACCCAAGGAGATTTCAAAAGCAATAAAAGGAAAACACAAGTACTCAGGAAATGAGAAAGCCACTGGGCTTGGCAGGAATTTGAAGAAGCCTATCCAATCAAAACTCTACAGCTCTCTGGATCTTTTGGAAAAGGAAGCTGATCAAATCAAGAGCGTTGAGGTAAAGGTGGATAACAACAATGAAGCAACTGAATATGTTCTTTGGTTTGATGCATCAAGATTTGTGAAAGTCAAAAAGGATTTTACCATGGAAGTGTCATCATATGATGTATCAACAACTCTTTCAATGAAAAGGAGAACAGAAACAAGGAGAGTTGAATACTTCTACTTGGTAAGGATGGTCAATCTAATGCAAGGTTATGACAACGTCCCTGAAAGTGTCATGAACCATGTGTTGGCATACAAAGCTATGAGAGATGAAGAATTCTATCAGCAATTTGGGGATTGGTCACTGTTTGATGATAATGACATTGCCCACTTAATGGAATGTTCTGATGAAGAAATGGCTGAGTATGAAGATGATATTTCTGAAGAAGTGGTGCAAACCCAACCAAGTCAAGAAGAATCCTACGAGCCTAAAAAAAGAGAAACCACTGAAGATACAGAAGATACATTCTTGGATAAAAGTAGAGAAGCCAACAGGGTGGAAAGTGAAAGACCCAATTACCAATCTTGTATGCTTGAGAATCCTCTGAGAATCAAGTTCATATGGGAAGAAATTCCAGTAAGAAGCTTTCATAAACTTAGAACCAGTGCTCTGAAAGACTTACTCTTCTTAGTAATTGGATCAATTCATCCATTGGAACATCAATGCTCTTCTGAGATTGAGGGCATTCTTCAAGCAAGAAAGGGTGAAGACTCAAAGCTGGATAAGTCAAGGAGAAAAACTTTAAATGCATACCCTGGAAGTAGATTCAAAGACTTTAATGGCACACTGAAGTTCAGAACTCATGCTTTTGGCAAAGACTTATGGTTGGATCTTCAGGATGCTAGGGTATGTCTCTCCAAGACACTCCAAAAACACATTGATGAGATTGAAGATGAGGCCATCATTCCTAATGAAATAGCACTGATGGAAGGACTCAAAGAAGTTCTTAAGGAAGCTCTCAACAGAGAGGATGAAGCAAGACAGAAAAAGAAATCTGAAGCTAAGTAAAAATCTTTTGTTAAATTCTGATCTTGTTAGTTAAGTTGTCAGCATGTATTAATTGTAAATTTGTTGTTATTGTCCATAAAAACAAATTGGGGGAGATTGTTAGGATTTATGGGTGATGGCTATGAGACAACTTAACTAGATACTTTATTTACTTAATTTTTATTAAATATGAACATACTGTCACAGCCAGAGTATGTCTTTGTAACCGTTTTATTTAGTACAAATAAGATTCTAGTGCATCTTGGTAGAAGTTCATTCATTTGTTCAAGCCTCAAGAAGTACTCAAGATGGACAGCAAGAATAAAGATTACTGTCACAGCGCTGACAGTAAGGTTACAAGAAGACAACATGTTGCGAGTCACGACAGTACATTCACTCTGACAGCAACATTGGCGGAAGCCCTCTGACAACAACTTTACCTTAGCCTGACAGCAAGCTTGGAAATCCTGACAGCACCTTCAGCGGGGATTTCTTACTGTCACCATATGCGCATTCATGTGACAACAAGCTTAGCCATCAGGATACTGTCATGAAGGGATAACATTTGTATTGGTAAACAACCCAGTCAAACTCGTGACAGTTTGGATGTTCAAGAAACAGGCGTGTTGCAGTATCCCGACACTGTAACAGGTCCGCAAGACTATGACTGAAGTTTGAGAGATCACATGAAAAAGCTCACCAATTCCATAGTATGACAAATCTACATCTACTGAATTGTGTTAGCTTAAATAGAATGTTTCTAGATTGCTTTGTTATGTATTGATAAGCTGTCTGTATAGCAATTTAGGAAAGAATCACGGGCAGATAAATTGTAAGAAGCTGCCACTTGAAAATGACAGCAGCTTCACAAGACCCGTGATTGAAAGTGATAGGTTTAGCCTACTTAGTCTATCTCTCAATTCATTCTCTGTAATCACTCAAGAAACCGAAGCTCGAGAAAACAAACATTTTCTTGAGGTTGTAGCAACCCATTGCAAAATAAATAAAACATTTATTTTGTGAGAATTACTCGTGTGTCTACTTGTGTTTGCATTTGATAAACTGATAATCCTTAATCTTAGTTCTTGTTGTTGAAAACGTAGATTGAGATTTATCAGTATTGCATTCACCCCCCCCCCTTCTGCAATAGTCAAGGACCAACAACTAGCTTTACTCAAAAGGGTGAGTTCAATTAATACGTTTATGTTGACACATTTTATTTTCAGTAATACGTTTTCTTGGTGCATAGTTTATGAGTTTATGATAAAATAATCCATTTCCATTTTAGATTACGTTGTCCAGCAACCAATTCATCTTGCAACTCATAGACATCATCCAAATATCTTTCAAAATACTGACTTATTAAGAAGTCCTTCAGTGATGCTATTAAGTACAAATTGTGGCTGTGCAAGGGTTGATTTCTGAAACTGTCCAGATTTTTGATATTGGCCGTGTAGTACAGAACATTATCACATTATGACCCTCCAATTTCGTGACTCTTAATAAAATGGACCACCTTTTAACCCAAAATTTCTCTAGAGTTTTAATTTTTTTTTCCATAATGTACTTGGTTCATTCCCATTGAGCTAATAGAAACATAATGTAGCCCAGGTTAGACAGACATTACCGATAGCCTGGCTGAGACGACATTACAAAAATGGTCTGCAGTTTGCATGTGAATAAACACAACTATATGCGTGTGGATAGCTATAAAATTATCAAACCAATCAAATTGGGTATGTGAAATGTCTAGATCAGTATTTGGTCTTTGTCATGGATTGTCCATTTTTTTACCCCACCCAACTACATTAGGAAAGACAAACTAGAGGTCTCAGGTACGTACATTGTTATAATGACTTTAAGACCTGCCGAGTAGGGCTGTACATCATTTATTTGTTCAGATCCTATCCAATCTTCATATCGAATTTGTAAATTTGTAGAGACTTATAAATTTTAAATTTGCAAGTAGATTTGTAGTATTTCTTTTTCTGAAGTTATACGGATAGTCCACGCCGATCATGTTTTAAAACACCAACCTTCTAAACTTGTAAAATTTTACACATTATTAATTTTTTTTTTCGTTCAAACATGGCCTGCATTTTCAAGTTTCATGCCAATAGCTTCAATATTTTGGATGATTATATTTTCAAATAATGATCAATTAACTTAATTGATATATTATTCTTACTTGATATCTTTCAGGTCGGAACAACACCAACACAATTTCTCCCGATGTGCCAGCATCATGTATGTATTCAAAAACAATTTTATGCAACATGCATGATTTGTTGCAAAATTTACAAAAAGCATCAACTATAAAAAAATAGGCTTCTTTTTGACAAAGCCCTTTGTCAACCGAAGGGAAACAGTTATAGGGTATTTCATTAGTTCGCTGGATTTATAAATTAGGTGTAAGAGGTTGATTGACCTTTGAAGTTCCGATAAATTTGGCTTTTGAAAATTAAAGTTTGTTAGGAATGTTTTTTTCTGTCAATTTGTCTGGCAGTTTAGTGTTTAGCGGAGGGAACCGTAATGCAAATGCACCAGATTTGTTAAAGATTAGAACTGTCATTTTTTGTACTATTTTGAAACTCATATAGTTTTCTTATCTATGAAAACAAAGGGGACGAGTGAGGATCTTTCCCTTTGCTTTGGTACCCTTTAAATCGGAGATCATAATTAGGATTGCATATTATAGATAGAGTATCCCTGTCTCAATTTGGAAATACTAGCCTCACTAAATTAAACACGAAAATACAAGTTAAAAGTGAAACATAAGTTTTTACTCTATAAATTTGTTTCAAAATATACTGGCACTTCACCCCATAATTCATTACTGTAACTCAATTCTTAGGTAATAGTGTTAAGAAGTTTGACAATAGCTCTCAATTGCCATTAGGTTTTTAATATATCAATATAATGTACGAACTACAAAGATATTTCTTCAGAATATAGAAATTATTGATTTTTCTAAATTGCAGTTGTTCTTTTAATATGCCTTGGCTTTTCTGTAGTATCATGTAATCACATTCTGTTAAAGAGTAAGGGTGGGGTTTTTATTTTCGTAGCTTGTTTATTTGATTTGGTTACTATTGTAGTAACCAAATCAGTCATTCCGGCCTCATTGAAAGCTACAATAGTAAGTGCATTTTTTAAACTACAATCCTCTAGCTGTAGTTGTTTTTATTTTCGATTTTGGTATGTGATTTTTTCTCTTTAAATCCCTGTTTATCTCGAAGCTTCTCGATGATTGTAACTTATTTGCATACCATGGATGTTTTTACTTAATTTCAGGTATTGCTATTACTTTTTTAACTTACATGGTTAGTCCACGTTTTTCAAACTAAGTTATTCTCTTTGGTTGTAATTTAAAACTTGGATTTGTATTATGATTATTGGATGTTTTAAACTTTTTTCGACTAAGATGTTATTCTTTAGTGGTTTTTTAATTAATGAAGAATTAATAAATTATTCGAGTGTTAATCATGATACTGGTTAAACCCAAAATTTGTTAATCATGAGAAAAGATATACCAAACATAATTTGTAAAAGCATCAAATGATTTTCATCTGCATATAGAAAAGGCGAATATTTGTTCGTTTATGCTCCTCTTAATTTAAGTTTGGAATTTTTTATCATAGCAGACAAAAAAAACTTGATTGTAATGGTCAAAGGTAGGACTTTTAAGACCTCGACCTAGACAACATCCATAGAAAAAGGTAAGACTTTAAAGTAGGGAAACTAAACAATGTATTTAAAAGTGTGGGAGCTCATTCAGGTGAAAGATTTAAGCTAAGGTTTTAAAAGAAGTGCAAATGTGAGTGATTTGTAATGTTTTCATATTGTTTGCAATGGCGCAGAGCTAATTGTGTTTTATATAACATGTGTTCAAGAAAATGTGATTGTCGAATGGTGTTCAGAATTTTAATTGTTCTCATACGCATGTAATATTTTAGGAAAATGAAGTCAACTATATATAGTAAAATCCATTTAAAACGGATTGAGGGATACGTTTTTATATGTTTGTCTTAAGTTTGACAAAAAATAAGGGACACCCAAATCATCTCTAATTAGAGAATATCTTGACTTTTGTAGATTGCTCCACTGTCTAATGTGAAGAGTCATGGACTTGCTGGCCTGAATCTGTGGTAAATTAGGAAGTTTATGTTTTTATTAGTAATTTGTCACATTTATATTAGTATTTTGATACTGGAGATGCAAGATTAGATTTGAAACTACATAATATTAGTGTGCACAACTTTCAAATTCTACTCATGTGTAGTCATTGATGGATGTTGTGAACATTGACTTTCTTAATTTTGAATGAGAATTACACAGATTTGAAAGGCAATAAGCTCTTAATCGCTCTTTTCTTGATAATACTAATCTATACCAAGTGTTAGGACATGATGGTAATTCAGATTTTCAGGTTATGTTATTAAAACACAAAGTTTAGCTAAAATGTTAATCTCGGTATACCCAGGTTCCGATTTGGCGTATAAGCAAATAAGTTATCAGATTTGTGGATATAAATTATATTGGCATTTTCGGGAATGATGGTCCTAATTGTATTTTTTTAAAATGGCAGTTTTCGTGAAGCTGGTGAATTGAAAGAACTTCGAGAATACGAAGTCTACTTCTGGAAAATGAAAATATCCATATTCAGTTGACCTCTATGAATTCATCATTATAGGTAGTATATTTAACAATTGCTCAAGTTGTTGCAATCAAGTTGATGTGATGTGAGAAATACGCTTTCTGTGGGTTTAGTGGTAGTCATTTACAATGCTACTGCTATTCTAGGAATTATATTCTTTGATCCAGGATTTCATGTGGATTTCTGATTGTTAAGTACTATAATGTTACATGGGCTCGGTTCTGATTAAATAATTAACTAGCCAAAAACCTTCCATAGTTGTTACTTCTAATAGTTTCAAAAGGTAGTTTTGGCAGCTTTATTAGGACAATAATCACATTGAAACGTTTCTCAGCCCCATGTTACATTGGAGTACTCCCTTAGAACCACAAGAGGAAACATTTTGATATCTGAAGCAACTAGAAATTTCGACACAGTCCACGGGTAAATATTTGATATTTGGAGGCACTGGATTTTCTATGATTGTTTTCAGTTGGTTCGGTATTTTAGTATTCAGGATAAAATAGACAATTATAAATGCATACATTGTCAGTAGTATATAATGAAGATGACATTTTTTTTTGTAGGTATTTAAAAAGTTGAAGCCTGTAAATCAAGTGCGGATGTTGTCCAAGCCAAATGAGGTAATTGTTTTCTCAGATATAGAATTTTGTAAATTCACTATGATTTAATATAAGATAAGGAATCTTTTTATGTGTTATAGACACTTGGTGCTAGTCACTTTAAACATTATATCTCTATATGTACAAATAGTTGCTTTTTCTGGAAATCAAACTTCTCCACATGTTGGCAGAATAACAAAACACTCCACCTTGTGTTCGGCTCATTTATTAAACGAGTCGGTCTTGAACATCACTTTTCATTCGATTAGAAAGCTCGGCCCAGCTTCGTTCGTTTACAACTCTAGATGGATGGAAAAGTCCGTCGAATGCTTAGCGTCATAAGATCAGTTTTCGTCAAATGTTCTGGCTCTCACCAAATCCGTCAAAAGTTCGTCGTAAAAAAAGGTTAAATGTGTTGTAGTAAGAAGAAGATGTTAGAATAGACTCGTTTGATGTAATTTGCCAAGTAATATTTTTGTAATATACCTATTGAATTAGTTATGTTTCGTAACAGAGAGAATAAAGATCAACAATTTGGTTGCTTTTTCCGATTTCCCACATTATTCCTATTACATTTGTAAGTTTTAACTACTTGAATTTATTAGTAAATGATGATTACAAGTTTATGACCATGATGTAGTTGGAGACAACTTGAATAAAGTATATATATATATGTGTGTGTGTGTGTGTGTGTGTGTGTGTTTGTGCTAATATGAGAACCCCACTAATTGTGAGAATTAAGATCTAATCGCATCCACACATTTTTTTACATATAAATCAAGTCCTAGCCACACAATTAATATTTCAATATTTTTTTTATCCTTCATCTATCTCTTCTAACCCTATTATCTTTCTACCCATCACCACCACCCACCACATCACCACCATCATCTTCCTCCACCTACCACCACCAACATCCACCCGCCACCACCTGCCTCCACCCACCAACATGACCACCACCCTGCCCCCACCACATGCTTCCATCCAAACCCTTTACCTCCACCACCACCATCCCGACCACCCACCGTCTCCACCGCCACCACCATCACTTGCCGCTACCAGTACTCTATCCACATTCTCCCTCATCTCTCTCTCTCTCTCTCTCTCTCTCTCTCTCTCTCTCTCTCTCTCTCTCTCTCTCTCTCTCTCTCTCTCTCTCTCTCTCTCTCTCTCTCTCTCCATTTCAACCAATGTCATTAATTTCAGATCTGAGCAAGTACTCCAAGTTGATTTTTATCGAATTTTCATTCTTTTTTGGTGATTTTTTGCAATCTAGTAATTCTGAGGTGTTAACTGTGTGGTGAGTATTGGTGACGATGGTGGTGATTACTGGTGAAGATGGTGAGAATTAATGGCTGTTGTGTTAAAAACGTGGTGATTTTAGTTATGACAGGTGGTGATTTGTGTTTTTTGGTGGTGATTTTTTGTTTTTCGGCGGTGGTTGGAGGTGGCTGAGGTGGTGGATGGGCGGCGATGGAGGGAGTTCGAGAGTGGAGAGTGATGGAGTGGGTGGAGGAATATTTGTGTGGTGGGGTGGTGATTTTTGAGAACATATGGTGATTTGTGATGACAACAGGTGGGGATTTTTGTTTTCCGGTGGTGATTTTTTATTTTTTGGTGGTGGTCAAAGGTGACGGCAGTATGGTGAATTTTTGTTTCCCGGTGGTAATTTTTTGGGTTGGCCGGAATTGTTCGCCGGAGATGGTGACTGGAGTTAGTGGTGATCGGAATGGAATATTAAGATATTAATAAATTTAATGAGTGGTGTGAAATTAATATAAAATATATTAATATATAAAATATATTAATATATATAGAATATATATATATAAAAAGTATAGTTTAGTGGATATTGTCATTTTCTTGGGGACTTCGAGAACAAAATCTAGGGCATTCAAAAAATTTAATCTAAAAATCGGATTATAATTATATTTCTTTAAACAAAATGGCACTAACAAAACACACCGATACGCACACCAGATAACTCAGAATTGTGTAGTACATTAACAAAAGAAAGAAGAAAGATTCAATCCAATCTTGTATGTGTTGATATTTATGGTACAGTGTTGTTTTGCCCTTCAAAATTGTACTTCGAGTATAAATCGAAACCCTATATTAGTGCATTACAATGTTCTTCTTTCTTACTATAGAGATGCAGTAGTAAATTAGATAGGTGGATGGAAGACTTTGAGGCTGTGATATGCAATTATACACAAACTGTACGTATACAGCCAAAACAAGGTGCATGATATCCCTCTTAGAAATTATACGATTATCATTAGATATTGTGTAATTTAAGCCGCAAGATGTATTCTAATATTCTAACTGTTATAGGATAGGTCTTTGGGGTCTCAAAAAAAATTGGGATTTTCATAGAGCCAACATATATATGTACATATACTTCAGTGTAGATAACTTAAAACTTAGACATGTTACATCAAATTTGGAGTAGTGTTATTTTGACTTATATACTAATAATGAAATTGCAGTATAATAAATCTAAAAATTGTAGTACAATAAATTTTGATTTACAAAACAAGTTAATTTCGATTATGATTATTTATAAAATAAAAAATGTAGGTTGCCCGGAGATAAAATACATAGAACATATTAAAAAACAAAACTTAATAGTGCAATACATAGTGCAGTAGAATGTATTTAGTATATCACTACAAGAAATAGGGGCATTTGTGACAGAATATTAGGAAGAATCCGTCGCAAAGTCAATTAATGACGGAAGATACATATTCCGTCGTAAGGTACTTTGTGATAGCTCCATTCCGTCATAAATTTAGTATTCTATTAATTTATTTCTCGCCTCGTTATCAATTTGGAGATTTATTTTCCCGCCCATTTAAACTTGCGACGGATTTACTAATAAAGCGTCGTATATTTTACGACGGAAAGATCCGTCATAAAATATAACTTGTGACAGATTCGTCAGCTTCCGTCACAAATTTGAACAACATGTATTTATTTCCAATGTTCTAAATAAATGAGTGGCAGTAAAATAATAATATTATATTGTACTTTGTGACAGAAATGCTAATCCGTCGCAAAGTGTTTGAATATTGCGGATCTAATCAGTAGCATTTCTATTTTGACCACCAACATTTTACTTCCAATCTTCTCCATTTTTCTCACATATATTCCTCAAAAAAATTCAAACAAATCGTCAAACCTCATTCCATGCATCAATGTAAGTATCTATATTTAATTATTTGTACATTTTACAAGTTCTTTCTTTATATATATATATATATATATATATGTGTGTAATTTAGTGTATATATGCATATGTAATTGATATATATGTGTAATTAGTGTATATATATATGCATATGTAATTAACATATATGTGTAATATATGCTTGTAGATGTCTTTCAATCGTAGTTGGACCAATCAATGTTTTCATGTCGGCACAAATTGTTATACAAGAGAGTTTTTGAATGGTGTTGATGAATTTCTTAAATTTGCTAAACGTCATTGTAAGGAAGATGATGAAGAGGTTAAATGTCTTTGTTTTCGTTGTTGTAATGTTCCTTTAAAAAGTTTTGAAGAAGTGAGATTTGAAATCTTGACATATGGATTTTGTGAATACTACACTTTTTGGGATGTACACGGGGACGGTGGTAGAGAGCCATATGCTAGTAGCTCGAGAAATATAGCTAATGATTGTGATGATGTACACGGGGATGGTACTATTAATGTTGGTGGTCGTGTTGGTGGTAGTCACGATAGTGGTGGTAAGAGGGGTGGTGCTATTAATGTTGGTGGTGGTGTCGGTGGTGGTCACAGGGGTGGTGCTATTAATGTTGGTGGTGGTGTCGGTGTTAGTCACAGGGGTGGTACTATTAATGTTGGTGGTCATGCTGGTGGTAGCCATAGTGGTGATGGGGGTCTTGGTGGCAGTAGGGAAGGTGGTAATAGGTTTCTCAGTCGTGGTGGCAGGAGAGGTGGTAGTGTTCATGTTAGTGAACCTACCAGTGGTCGGGGAAATAGGCGGGATTATGCATGACTTTTAAAAAATAATGGCATGTATGATGCTACTTCCGATGATTCTGAAGAGGATGATCAGTTTGATGATGCTGATGTTGGTGTCTATGGCGATGATGAAACGGGTGATTTTGATGTAGATAGTAGTGATGGTGGAGGCAGTGATGTAGAGGGTAGTGATACTGACACTGATGATGGTGATGATATTTTTTATTCGAGAAGGGGCTATTCACTTGGTGTGTATGCTAATAATGTCCTTGGAAACCCTCATCCCATTCGAATGGTTAAGAAAGTGTAAGTTTTTCTATATGCACGGTAGTTTTACAGTTAGAATTCTTTTATGGTTAATTTGTTAGTTAGATTTTTAAGATAAAATATTTATTAGAAATTACATCTAACTTTTTCAGGATTGATGATCCAACTGCCTCACGTACCTTGCTTACCCTTACACACATCTATTGGCCGGTGGGGTGTGTTCTCACCAAGGATATTGATAGGCTTTACCCGAATTAGTGGAGGTTAATTAGGAAAAAGTTTTTTGAACATAGTTGGTTTTCGTTTACATTTTAGTTGCATATGTAATTATTTAAATTGTATCGTACTTATCTACTATGTAATTTATCTCACTTTTTGTTAGGTCCAAAGTATCGTAGAATGGGGGGTTGAATACGATACTCACAAATAATTTAATTTCGTTCGCGGATAATTCATTCAGTTCTATAACGAAATCAAACACACCAAACCAAATCAAGTTTCGGGGAATATATCTTTTTATTAATATAAACCTCGAGGGGTGCTACAATTTCTGATCCGTAGATTAGCTTCAATGAGTTCTAGGTTATACACAATCAATACAATGATAGAGTTCCAGCAGAATTAATGTTCTTAGTATTTTCTCTCTGGTTTTTCCTCTCTCGTAGTAATTGCTTCTGTGATATAACTCGACTGAGGAAGACACTGCCTCTCACTTAGTAATTGTAGTCTTTAGTTTTGAAAACTATCGAACCAGAAATGAAGAATCAATCCTGGCCGTCCAATCTTCATCAACCTGTCAAACAAAGATACTTTTCACCTGCTCTTCACATTAGAAAAACTATCGAATGAATTAAATCATTTTACCATTCGATAGTTTTTAAAACAAAACTATCAAATGTCAAATTGATTTAATTTGTTTTTCTTTGAATCACTTTTCATTCCATTCGATAGTTTTCTAAATAGAAAAACTATCGAATCACTTTTCTTGTCTTATATCATTTAATGATTCTACTGAGCTCCTGGGTGTTTAAGTAATAGACTGTATCACTTTCTTCTGAGACGATAAAATAACTTGATCTTTTAAGTTCTGTCAACTAGTGCAACTGGTCTGGTTCACAGATGAATAACACTTGATCAATTCTTCTTTTATGTCTTCAATTCAATGCTGCTGATAAGTCCTTTGACGTTCTGGTTGCTCCGATTAAATCACTGGAATCCCGTGGTACTTAATCCTAAATCATTCACATACTTCTGTCGTCTTGAAAGTCTTGTTTCTTTTGCTGTCACTGAGGCTTGAACATTTTCATGAAATTCTTTCCGTGACCTGTTTACGGACTTCAAGAATACATAACGTATTTTGATTTTTTGAGTTTACCTTTTCTTCTTTGATTCTGGATTCCTGTGCTTCTGTTAATATTATTGTTTGTCTTGTCCTTTATTGAGTTGTAGTTATCTCTTTTACATCTTATGTTACATTATGCTTTACAATCTCCCCCTATTTGATTGGATAAAGTTCGACAAGCAAATACTTCGAGGATAACTCAACTAACTAAGGAAACATGAAAGTACTTAAAGTAAGACATCATAATAATATTAAATGCATTCTGGATCAGATATATATACATTTCCAAATTTCATAAATCAAAAAACAATAAAACTTTATACAATGAAGTTGCTCCTCTAGTCTGAGCTGATAGTTCTTTTGTTCTTTGCTTCAATCTTCAGTCCATTCAGATCTCACATTCCTCAATCATTGGATCAGAGTTAACAGCTTGATAATCAATCACTGATAGATAGTGCAGTGGTTCTCCAGGTTTAAGGATTGCTCCTTGGATGTGTCTTCCAATATATTCAACCTCTTGACCCACTCCAGCCCATAACCATGCAATGTTAACATCTTCCTTGTTTAGCTTTGGCATGTTTGGTAATCTGGTATGCACTTCCAATCCTCTTTCCACTCTTTTCCTATAGTAAGGAACATTCTCCATTAGAAATCTTCTAAGAGTGTTTGTTGCTTTGTCCTTCTCCGTTGATATGAATCCAGTGGATCTAAGATACTTCTCAACTGATATTAGATAGTTTCTTGGATAGTCTCTCAGTTTGTCCTCAGCCAAATAGCAGATTCTGAACAAGTCATTCCTCATGAATCTAACCATTGGAGGATCTTCAGTAATCTCTGGACCGACTTTCATCAAGATCTCCTTAACATGCTCACGGAGCAGTTCATTTAGTCTTGTAGTTCTTTGAATCTTGATGAGTATCACCTGCAGTTCTGTGTATGTTCTTTGTTCTAAAAACTTAGTGGAAATCATAAATGTACCTTTCTCAAGAAAATTGATCAGGATGTTCCAGGCTCCATTTTCTTTAACCCCAGCTCTCAGAAAGATCACAGTATTCCTCAGTGCAGTGAAGTAAACATGATCATCAGGATTTGCACTTCTTATGTTATGAATTATGACTTCCACCTCTGCATTGTCGTTGACTTCTAATCCGTCTTCAACTCCACAAAAGGTTTTATAAGCCATCTCCCATTCACTTCCATGCTTGCTTGCCAAATCCATCATCTTTTTCTTCCTTACTTCAGCTTGCACCTTGGATCTTTTTAGCTTTTCAATCCTTAGAACTGCTTGGTGTCTTTCTTTCTCAGCATGCCTGGCATCTATTGCAGCTCTTTGAGCTCTTATCGCTTCCAAGGCAGCTTCTTCTTCTTGTGACAGAGGATTTGCTTCTTCTTCCATATTATCCTCCCAGATTGGATATTCAACAGGCTCCGGATAATATGGCTCATGCTCCTCCTGAATTGGTTGCTCTTGCATGACCTCAAATACCTCTTCACTATTCTCCTCTTCTTGTACAAGTTCTTCTATCCAGTACTGTCTTATCGGAATAGCTTCAACCATTTCCCAAACTCCCCATCCATCCTTCTTCCCATCTCCAACTTTCTCCCCCTTAGTTGAGGAATCCTCGACAAAAGCATCCTCAGCATAAAAGGCAGTAGAAGGATCAGGTTGTTGATTTGAAGGTCCAGGTTGTCCACTTTGTTGGTTCTTTAGCATAGTCCAAATAGACTGTACCCCGTCACTTTGATTCTCCATGAAATCCAATAGCTCCTTATTCATCTGTAGCATAGAAGCCAGCTTCAGGTCAATGTCATCCAATCTGGAGTTGGTAGTCTTCTCAATCTTGTCCAGTCTCTGGTTCAGCTTAGACTCCACTCGAGAAAGGGTGTTCATTGCATCTTTTACCCTAGCTTGACCATCTCGGATAACCAGAACGTCTTCTTTCAAAGCTTCTTGTCCTTGTTGCAGAGCATCAACTTCATTCATGAATCCATCTTTAAGCTCTTTGACGTCACTCCTCAGTTCGACCAGTTCTTCCATAGCTTCCTTCTTCAAGGAGTCCACTGCCAGTTTAGTACCTGTTATAGTGCCAGATGCACTGCCTAAGACCCGATAAGTTCTTCTGGAATCAGCTGCAGCCAAGTCAACCTTCTCTTGAATAGTCTTTAAAGAATCATTGGCTTGACCAGAGGAGATCCCTTGGTCAAAGGAAGGTCGCAGTGGAACCTCGAATAGCGGATTTCCTTGTTTGTCGTGAACTGTCATCTCCTTGAGAGTGGATTGAACATGTAACCCTCGTTCTGTCGGTAATAGCATATCATTAATATTTGGAAGGGTTAGGGTGTCACTCCTCACGTTTGGCTATGGGTGTACACTCAACGTTTCTGTCGGTGTTTCACTCATTTTTCCTTTCCCACTCAGGCCAGGTGTAAGTGTTTTTGTTTCACTCATTCCCTTTGTGCTCAATGTACCTGCAGAAGAAAACACCGTAGCCGTCCTTAAGGAGGTCACCGGTGGTGCAATGGGGCTTCGCAAGTCCCCGTCCTTGGATAAACCAAGTTGCTGATCATCCGTAGATGATATATCCTTTGAAGGATCTAGAGTTTGAATCTCAAGGGGGTTAGAAACAGGCTCTATTAACAGCAGAGCTCCTGAATCTTCCCCAATAGTCTGTGAAGACTTTACCTCAGTTGACTCCTCAATAGTAATTGATTCATTGTCACCGAGTTGCCGATCTGCACCTACGTCAGACCCTTTACTCGCAGGATCCAGATATGTTCCATCTGGGGAGGTAGACAATGACCCTTTAGATTTTGCATTTAGGTCAGAGCCTTCTCTCGACGTTTGTGAAGACCCTTGGTTCTTACAACCTTCAACCAGTGAACCTGACCGTAATATGGTCGGAACACCAGTTGCTTCCGTCAATTCTTCCTTACTTGATTGAGCTATTGGTTCAGATATAGCTTTCGTTAGCATTGCCCAATCAAAATTAGAAAAATCTGTGAAGGGTTCTTTGGATGAGAGAAATGAAATATCAACAGTTGCCTCGGTTTCTGTTCTTCTCCTTTTAGAGGAAGACAGAGCTGTTGTAGAAGGGTGTATCTCCTTATGTGGTGCTGCTTTGGTACTATCTCCCTCTACACTCAAGGATGTTTGTTTACTGGGTATAGGAGGGGAAGGAGGTGCGTTTATTGTTTCATTTAGCTCTTCCAAAGGCTCTTCGACCGTGGTTAGAGGTTGTGGGTTTGCAACCTCCTGGTCAGGAATGGCCACTGAGGGCTCTGGATCAACATCCATTGGTTCAGGTGCCATTTCAGGTTGAGGTGGAGGAATATTACCTTCAATTACCTGTTCCCCTGGGGGCAGAAGTGGTAGGGGCACCGTTCTTAGATAATCTGTGAGAACAGTGGGTACCCCTGGAAGATAGTTGTTCTTCCTTATGAGAGCCGTTATTGCATTGCTCTTCATTCTCATGCACTACTGGTTGGCTTCACCTTCAAATATCTCTCGTTCATCATCTATTAAGATATCATTGAGAATTAGCTGTAGGAACCTAGGATAGAAACAAAGCACATCATTAGTTATGCCTGTTCTTTCATCCAGTGGTCCCATGCACAGAATGACTTGATCAATCAGTAGCCTTCCTATGTTAATATGCCTATTGTTCGCAATGGCAAACCCTATCTTTTGAAGGAATAAGGGAATACCATGCAGATTTGTTAACTTGGCAGTAAAAACATGGATTAGGGTATGAAAGAAAAAGTTCCATGGCTTTGGCAAGTAATGCTTCAGAAACTCTCCCACAAAGAAGTTAGGTTGTTGACTTCTTATGAGAGTGAAGAAAGCATGTATATCCTCAGTCGTGGGATCCGGAACAAGGTTTTCTGTAGGAAAATGTAGGATTCTATTAAAATCATGTTCCGTCACCCTTATTGTTCTGCCCCCTGGCACAACAAAACTGAAGGACCTTACGTTATTCTCAGTTGTATCCGTGGCGGTTGTGTACAAAGCAGTCAATTGATCGATGCAAAGGACTACGGGAGTACTTAAAGAATACGCCACTAATGAACGTGTGTTCAAAAACTCTGCCCATGCACGAAACTGTAAGTTCGTAATGGCTTGCAGGTTTTGAAACGAGACATGATTAGTCTTGGTAATAATAAATTCTCCAGCCATTTTAAAATTTCCAGAAAATTTAAATAAACCAAAACTATTTTTCCTTTAAATTTAATTAATTATTTCTAATTAATCAAACTTTAACAAAATTACCCATTTTTATCACTTAATCAATTTCGAACAATAAAACAAAACTCACAACTTAAGAACCCTAGTTGTCTAAATCAAGAAAAGCAATTTTGATTGAAACTGATTTCAAAAGAGACTAAAATCAATCAAACAGTGCTAGTCAAGAACAAGTTTTCTTAATCAAGGTTCTATAAGTGCTTTCGATAGTATTCTTTGTAACCACAACCACAATTGAGTACACAGTTTTCAGAAGATACAAAGAAATCACTGTTGAAAATGATATCACTGTCAAAACTGAAATTACTGTGTTTAAAACTCGGTTAACACTGAAAAACTATCGAGTTTTTCTTTGAAGTTCTTCTTCGAAAATATATGTAAGTATATGTAAGTTTTTCTTAGATCTATAGAATAAAAAAAACTCTAAGTGCTACTTAAATACTTACAGATTCTTCAGGGGCAATTCTGTCCTTTCTAGTTCAATAGTTTTTTAAATTAACTATCGATAGTTTTCTGTGAGGGCAAAAGTGTCAACTGCACCTCGATAGTTTTTCCAAAAACTATCGAAAAACTATCGAAGTGTTTGAAATTTTGAATTTAAAACGCTTTTCAGGAAAACTATCGAAGTCTCTGTCTTTTTTTAAAACCAAAACTATCGAACTCTTTTATGAAAATCTATCGAGAATTTAAATATTAAATCAAATAAATTCACTTCGATATATTTTTCATTCAATGTCAAAAACTATCGAAAGGTTTATTTCGATGGTTTTTCTTTTCCTACTTAAAAACTATCGAATTTTTTGTTCGATGGTTTTTAACTAGTACTTAGAAAAACTATCGAATTTACTAAAATTCGATATTTTTTGCTTCTTTCCAATTTCTAAAACCTGTTCATGTTCTAAAAATCAAACTTTTAATTTTCTGTCAAGTTTTATTTTGAATAAATCTTTTAAAATTTACCAAAATCAATTGTTAACAGAAAATTCACAATTTTCTCAGAATAAAATCAACTGAATATCAACAAATGATATTAATCAATTAAAATCCAATAAATTATGCTACATTAATCTACAATGTCAAAAATCAAAGTAAATTAATTCAAATTATATAGATGCTTAAATATTTAGAACAAATATTAGCACCTAAATAATTTTTAGAATTAATAACCAATTAAATTCCAGAAGATATATCATCCATAATTATGACATAAAATTAGTACAATAATCCTAACTACGAGAATTGCTCTAGAAAATAAATTCACGAGTCCTAAGAATATGGAAATTCTTAAACTCATGTATTCACTAGGACTATCTGCAGTTACTGACTTCTAATCAAAATCAATTAGAAAGATTTAACATCCCAAGTTCACCAACCAGCTTAGAAAAAGTGGATTCATCAAGAGGTTTAGTAAAGATGTCTGCAATTTGATCCTCTGTGGGTACAAAATGTAACTCCATAGTTCCATTCATGACATGCTCTCGGATAAAATGATACCTGATGTCGATGTGCTTCGTCCTCGAGTGTTGCACTGGGTTGTTTGAGATTGCTATGGCACTTGTGTTGTCGCAAAATATTGGAATCTTTGTCAACAAAAGCCCATAGTCACGGAGTTGGTTTCTCATCCACAAGATCTGAGCACAGCAGCTTCCAGCAGCAATGTATTCAGCCTCAGCTTTTGATGTGGAAACTGAATGCTGCTTCTTGCTATACCAAGAAACTAATCTTCTACCAAGAAACTGACAGCTTCCTGAAGTACTCTTCCGATCAATCTTACAACCTGCAAAATCAGAGTCTGTATATCCAATAAGGTCAAATCCTGTATCTTTAGGGTACCAAATTCCAAGATTTGGAATCCCCTTAAGATATCTAAATATTCGTTTAACAGCTATTAGATGAGATTCTTTAGGATCAGACTGAAACCTAGCACACAAGCATGTTGCAAACATTATATCTGGTCTACTTGCAGTGAGATAAAGTAATGAGCCTATCATACCTCTGTAGCCTGTGATGTCAACTTTCTTACCAGTTTCATCCTTATCAAGCTTAGTGGCAGTTGGCATAGGAGTCTTTGTTGTAGATGAGTCTTCCATTTGATACTTCTTCAGAAGATCTTTAATGTACTTGGACTGACAAATGAATATACCATCTTGTTTTGATATACTTGCAGTCCAAGAAAGAATGACAATTCACCCATCATGCTCATTTGATAACGACTCTGCATTAACTTAGCAAATCTCTTGCATAGATCATCATTAGTAGAACCAAATATTATGTCATCAAAATATACTTGCACCAATATCAAATCATTTTTATGCTTTTTGACAAAGAGAGTTTTGTCTACGATACCTCTTGTAAAATCATTTTCAAGTAAGAATTCAGAGAGAGTGTCATACCATGTCCTTGGAGCTTGTTTGAGTCTGTAGAGAGCTTTGAATAGAAAGTACACAAAGTCTGCCAGTTTTGAATCCTCAAAACCTGGAGGTTGTTCCACATACACTTCTTCTTCTAACTCCCCGTTCAGAAAATCACTCTTCACATCCATCTGATATACCTTGTAATTGGAATGTGCAGCAAATGCCAGAAACATTCTGATGGCCTCAAGTCTTGCTACTGGTGCATAGGTTTCATCATAATCAATTCCCTCTTCTTGAGAGTAACCTTTAGCAACCAGTCTGGCTTTGTTTCTCGTTACAATGCCATCTTCGTCCAACTTATTACTGAATACCCATCTTGTTCCAATAACAGATTTTCCCTTAGGCCTGGGTACCAGCTTCCAAACTTTCTGCCTTTCAAACTGATTGAGTTCCTCTTGCATAGCAATCACCCAATCTGGATCATCTAGAGCATCTTCAACTTTCTTAGGTTCTGTTTCTGAAAGAAACCCAGAATAGTGACATTCATTTTGTGATGTTCTCCTAGTTCTCACTCTTGTGTCCGGATCACCAATGATCAAGTGAAAGGGATGATCTCTATTCCATACCCTTTGTCTTGGCAGATGCGATCTTGATGATTCTCCTTGTTCTAGATGTTGTGGAGTGTGACTAGTTGATCCTTCTCCTGCTCCCCCTGAGTTGTTGACGGTTTGATCTGATGATTCTATAGACTGACTTGTGGATCCTGTAGAATTTTGAGGATCTCCACTTTGGTCACCACTTTGTCCAGAATCATTATCATTATGATTATTATTAATAACTGTAACAACTTCAGGTACTTCTTCATTGTCAGAGAGATCTCCTGATAGATTTTCAAATACCAAGGATTCATAGTTCTCTCCAGTTTGCAGGCCTGGTCTTTTGGTGTCGTCAAATGTTACATTAAAGCTTTCCAACACCTTTTTATCTTCAATCACATATACCCTGAAAGCCTTAGATTCCAGAGAATAGCCCAGAAAAATGCCTTCATCTACTTTGGCATCAAACTTGCCAAGATGTTCTCCATCTTTAAGTACAAAGCACTTTGCACAAAACACATGAAAGTACTTCAGTGTTGGTTTTTTGTTGGCCATTAACTCATACAGAGTCTTTTCATGATCTTTGTTGATCAGGGTTCGATTCTGAGTGTAGCAAGCTGTGTTCACTACTTCAGCCCAAAAGTAAGTGGGAAGTTTTGATTCACTCAACATGGTCCTTGCTTCTTCAACCAAGGTCATGTTCTTCCTTTCCACTACTCCATTCTGTTGAGGAGTTCTTGGTGCTGAAAACTGTCTTGATATTCCTTTCTCTGAGCAGAAATCATTAAGAACTGCATTCTTGAATTCAGTTCCATTGTCTGGTCTGATTGTCCGCACAGGTAGCTTAGCTTCCACTTCTATCTTCTTGATGTGATCAATGATTAGTTGTGTTGCTTCATCCTTTGATTGTATGAACAACACCCACGTGTACTTGGAGTAGTCATCCACCATCACCAATGCATATCTTTTTCTTGAAAGTGACATAACATTGACTGGACCAAATAAATCCATATGAATCAGTTGTAATGGTTCAGTAATGCTTGTCATTCCTTTGCTTCCATGTGATGCTTTCTTTGACTTCCCTTTTTCACATGCTTCACATAGTCCCTCCTGATTGAATTCCATCAGGGGCAACCCTCTCACTAACTCTCTCTTTACCAAAGAGTTCATAGTTTTTAAGTTCAAGTGTGAGAGCTTCTTGTGTCATAGCCAACTTTGTTCTGAAGAAGCCTTACTGTAGAAACATGTAACTTCTCCTTCACTGGTAGAACTTAAGTCAGCTATAAACAAATTTCCTTTTCTCACTCCCAGTAGAGTAAGCTTCTCATCCTTCCTGTTGGTGATCAAGCACTTGTCCTTTCTGAAATCTACATTGTAGCCTTTATCACAAAATTGAGTGATACTTAGAAGATTGTGCTTTAATCCTTCAACAAGAGAGATGTTTTCTATGATGACATTTCCAGCTTTCAATTTACCATATCCCGTAGTGAATCCTTTGTTGTCATCTCCAAAGGTTACAATCGAGCCGGTCTTCTTAACCACCTCCGTAAGTAGGGACTCTTCACCTGTCATGTGTCTAGAACAGCCACTATCCAGAATCCACACAACCTTTGAGCTTTTAACCTTACCCTACAATCACAGATTGAATAAGCGGACTTTGGTACCCAAAATTGTTTGGGTCCTGAAGGTTTAGATAATTTAACAAGAGTAACATTCAATTTAGTCTTACCCTGTTTGATATTCATAATATCTGTGGATTTAACATTAACAGTGCTTTTGCTACTATCATTCATCAACTTAAAATAAGCATGCATGATGTTGTACTTACATAGCAAACACTCTTTCTTTCCACAGGGTTCATGAAGATCAGGCATGTCAGACATGTTATGCATTTCAGAAGTATTAGCAGTTTCTACTTTAACCTTTTTACATGCATTTGTAAGGTGTTCAGCAGAATTACAAATAGTGCACAACTTCCTAGATGCAATGGGAGAATATGGAACCATTTCCTGATTAACAATCTTCTTCTTCCCATTCCTGTTCTTTTTAGCATTACTAACTAAGTTACCTACTTCAGTTTTAGGTAAATCAGGTTTAGGTAATTCAGTTTTTACTGATTTCCTAGGTAACTTAGTCTTTACCTCTTTTTCCTTCAACAAATCCTCCTCAAGCAATTCTTGTCTAATAAAAAGGTCATCCTCATGAAAGAGTGGTGGAAAAGGCTTAACAAAAACTGGACAATCAACATTCTTAAGAACATGTGGAGTATTCCTTTTGACAACTGAAGGTGTCACAGGGAATTCCACTATCTTCTTACTAGCTTTCTTGTTATAGTCAAATCCTATAGCAGTTTTATTCCCTATGGCCTGAGTATCAATGATCTCCTTAGCAATTAGGGCGGAATTCTTAAAAGCATTCAACTTCAAATCTAAATCTGAAATCTGCTTCCTGAGGATAGTCTCTATCTCATCATTACACTTGACCTTGTTCTCTAAGTACGCGTTCTTTTGCTTAAGATCTTCTAATGTGACAGCTACAAGCTCTAGTTCTTCATTTTTAGATTCTAAATTTTTAATCTTAAGAACAAGTTTAGCATTTTCCATTTCAGATGCTAGCATGCTTGTGTGTACATTAAACAATTCTACACTAAGATCTTGCACAGTTTTCTTGTACTCAGAGTTAGACATATCAATTGTAGTTAAGATAGGTACCTAAGATGATTGTGGTGATTCCTCTGAAGAGTCAGCCATTAGGGCAACATTTACATACTCTTCCTCTTCATCCGAATCAGTATCATCCTAGTGCTTTCCCTCTGCTATATAAGCTTTCCCTTTCTGCTTTCCAGAGAATGCCTCCAATTGCTGTTTAAGCTTGGCATTCTCTTTCTTCAACTCATCATAAGAATCCTTCTTTCCATAGACATCTTTCATGTCTTTCGCTTGACGAGGCTTCCGACATTCAGTGGCGAAATGCCCTAACTCATTGCAATTGTAGCATCTTGATTTACTTCTATCAATCATGCCAGTCTTGTAGCCTCCCTTAAAGCCTGTACTAGGTGCATAATTACTCTTCTGGAATCTATTGGTTGAGCCCTTGAACTTGTACTTAGGGTTTCTCTTGAAACGAATATGACTAAACTTTGCAGCTAAGTACGCCATGGTTTTGTCTTCCATTTGCTCAAGCTCTTCTAGGGTGTCGTAATCACTTTCATCAACACCCAGATTCACAGAATCCATTTCAGCTTCTATTATCACCTCCTTTCCAGCTCTAGGGGTTTGAACCTGAATCTCAGAAGTTATTGGTTCATCCACTACAAGTGCTGCTGATCTCACAAGTGCATTGTGCTTGCTGTCCACTGTCCCTAATCCGTAGATTATCACTCTTTGTTCCTGTTCCATCTCATAGGTCTTCAACTTGCCATAGATCATCTCTAATGACATCTTTGTGAAGTCAATTCTTTCCCTTATGGATGATGACTTGTGTTCTACATGATGGGGCAGCGTCATCATGAACTTCATGTTGGTTTCTCTCAGAGGATAGGTCTTCCCTTTCATTGCATGTTGCCCAGTAATAATCTATTGTAGAAGTGGGGTTGAATACAATAGTATAAGATAATCGACTTCTTAATGTATATATCACAAATATGAAAGAAAGATAACAGCTTTATTAAATCTGATATAAAACTGTTACAAACTCTCTCAAGAAATTTTGATGTTCTTGAGAGCTGCTAGCTTACAAAAACTCTCTCAAGAAATTCTATGTTCTTGAGAGCTTCTATCTTGATTCACCTCGAACCAAAACCAAAACTGTGTTTATATACTACACAGCTTCTCTATCAATGATAAGTCCTAATCAATTACAAAGATTGAAACCTATCCATAATTGATAGCTACATTCTACAAACCAGGAACCGACAGAATAAACTTCCATGTTTAACTAGACTCCAAATATAACTCGAAGTAGGAATCCTGATCAGCTTCCAGTCCTAATGATCAATCCTGATCCCAGTCCTGATATGTATCTTGATCCTGACGACCATGTAATCCTGATGATGTCAGCAATCCTGATCAGTTGAGTCTAGCTCCTGACGATCAATGAATTCTGATCTAACAATCTCCCCCAATCTCATACTTTGTGAAATAAAGTATAGATTCCTAAGATTCAATGATGTCAAAAACATATATACAAAATGTACAAGTATCTGCAGCAACAACTTATCTGTTTAAATTCTTTGATAGAACAGATTCATCTTCAAGAAGTTGGATAACAAATTTTCTTCTTTTTCTTCAAGAATTTGAATCAGTTTTTCCTTAAGATTTCTGAGTTCTTCATCTTCCTCATTAATCTGGTAAATAGCTGCTCTGAGATTTTGTATGGAGCTTCTTTGTAGACTGTGCTCTTCAAGCAAAAGATAAACAATTTCCTTCCCATCAGGATTGAGAGTAAGTTGTGTCATGCCAAAAGTTACTTCTTTAACAGCAGTACCCCTTTGCATTTCCACATCCTGACCTCTTTGATTTAAGTACATGGGAGTATAATTACCATTGAAATTACTGTTTCCATCCAGTCTTCTTCGTATTGTTGACAAAATCATGTCACTCCATTCTTTCCACATTTGATTCTTCGATCTCAAAAGATAATGAACATATTTCAGTTCCTGAGTAGTTTTCATCAACAGATCTTGAATAGATAGAATCTTCACACTACCATCTTTCATGAAGTACAGAAGCTTTTCTTTCTTGTCAAAACCATCATGACAATCTATAACTATATCAACAGCTAGTAAATTGTTCAGGTTTTCAGAAGTTAAAGTACCTCCAATTTCAGTTAAGGAGTAAGGATCAACATATGACATATTCAGATATTCAGCATCCTTGTGTCCAATACCTCCTCTTGAATTACTTGTCAATTGCTTCAGATTTGAAAACATCTTTAACCACAGTGCTTTTGATCTAACCATCTCAGATAAATCAACAACACTTGAAGTGTTTGTAATAATTCCTCCAGACTGAAAATTGATAAGTGTATCACACCTCAGTGTACTAATATATTTCCACTTCTTATCCTTTTCCTTTTCAAAGGCATAGCTTCTTTCCAGTGAAGATTCTTCTCTGCTTGGGTTCCTCCAGTTTCTTCTGTTTGAGAGTTTAAGCCTTTGTACATAGGGATTGAAATCTCTATTTGTTGATCTTGTAATTTCTCTTCTTCTGGCTTCTTCTTCTTCATCTACTTCCTTGTTGTGAGAATCAACCATAATAGATAAAATTATCAGATCAATCTCTTGCAGAATTTCAGAATCATCAGGATCTTGAATATTATCAGGAACAACATCAGGATTAGATTCTTCAATTTGATTTGTATTGCAGAGAGTTGATTTTCTTGATTTTCTTCTCAATTCAGGTTCTTCTTCGATATTTCCATCATCGCCAAAAGTAGATCTGTTAGGAACTACTAGAGTTTGAATAGGTTCAGGAATTTCTTCAATTATTAACCCTCTAGACCTTGTCTGTTGTTCGCACAAAATCACGCAAGCGTACGCGGTCAACAAATAATATATGAAAGTAGAGTTCGTTCCCACAGAGACTGCTTTGGTTATTATAGTTATGCACTTATGCAACAATGTATGATTATCGTTCAATGCTAAGACAAGTATCAAAGTTGTGTTTTGATTATCTAAATTAACTAAACAAATTACCAAGACTAAATTAAACTAAAGATTGCTGTTGAATTACTTATGAGAATAAAACATGGGATTTCAACTTCATTAAACAATCCATCTATAATTTCCAATTCTCTAGCCTTTTCATGTGATTTATTAATACCTGATCAAACACACAAAACTGATATAAGCCAACTTTCGTTGCACAAATACCATCCTAAATAATATCCACAATAAAGATAGAAATCACTTAGTCTCCCAATTATGCTTAGTCCTTATATGTCTATAAAGATTGAAAACATAATGGTTGAAGTACAAGCATTCAATTGATCACATAGTCGTCATAAAACGGTTAGAGTTACGACACTAATTACGAATGATATTCTCACGCATAAACCTATGCTAGCATGGCAAGTTCTAAACTCTTAAATCCACTTTCGCTTCAATAAGAATTAACACACAATTACAGGAGTTAGCTACTCTCCTATAACGAATTAAAACAACCATGATAGGATATCACATCAATCACACTATAGGCATCGAGAAAATTCAACAAATAAACTTCATGAATAAATCCGCTAAAACCCCATGACAATGAGTTAGTTCATAATCAAACTAATCGTCACCATGGGTTCTAATGTAAACATGATTGAAGAAAACAAATCAATATTGGAATAATTATCAAAGGTTCTAAGAATACACCCAAACCAAGCATCCACAAGCTAGAAAGAATACAAGAATAAATTCAAAACTATCTTCTTCCTTGCTTCTTCGTGCTTTAAAACTCCGTAGATAATATGTGGTATGTGTCTCTCCTGTTCTCTAGGGTTTTCTTCTCTTTAAATAGGCCTCCAGGTGCAACAAGTCGTACTGAATTGTAATTTGACTTCAACTCGAAAAATCAGCAAATCGGTTTCAAAACAGGAAATTTCGTCAGACAGACTGGCGCTGCCGCGCCACAGTTACATAGGAGAGCGGCGCTGCCGCGCCATAGATTTACTGTTCCGTTTTCATGCGGCGCTGCCGCGCCATAGACAAGCTCAAACACGGCGCTGCCGCGCCGTGCCTTCTGTCCAGAATTATAGAAAATGTTGTCCTCTTCGCGTGAGCTGTAAGATCGTCAGAATCGGACTTGTAGAACTCCAGATATGGCCAAAACAGTGAAGACTGCGCAACCTACCCGGAAAATCCGAATTTTAATCAAATTAACCTCCAACTCTTGGTTCTGCAAAACTTAATGAAAACACATTAAACACACCACATACTTGAGTTCAAGTCATCAATTTAAGCCGATTTGAAGCGTTCCAAGTGGATTAAAAATCCACTTATCACACCCCCAAACTTAAACCGATGCTTGTCCTCAAACATAAATAATATAAATATATACAACTAACTAGTACCACTTCCGTAGGTGATCACGGTTGCATTTGGCATATGCAACAAGCCCTTTAAACCCCTAGGCAGCCCTAGTGGACGAGTAAGGTCTCGTGAGGGCCTATAGCGAATGTACCCACAAAATCCATCTACTCATGCAACTAACAATGCAATGCATGTATGCAACTAATATGAAAATGCAACGATCCCTTCAAACCAACCAAAACCAATCAACGAGCCTACATCTCAAAGAACACAGTCTTCCAAACAGAGTTCGACCAAATTCCCATCGACCAACAAGACAAACACAGAAACGTGCGTGTGTGCGATGCTCACCAATATACTCCCAAACTAAATCCAGACCATACCTACTCTTAGCCAAAACAACCACAAGCTTATAAACAGAATGAACTCTAGACACAAGAAACCACTTAAAGACACCTCAACCTCGACTTGAGTTAAACAGGAAATCATGCTTTATTACTTACATACATGCTTATTTGACCGTGCAATGGTTGAGACCCCGAAAGGCTTATACAATAATACCCATTTAACGAGCTTTAGGTCAGCGGATCCCAGACCGGAAAAGTCTTAGGTCACTAGGCACAAAGTCCCCAAAGAACTTACTTGCTCGAGTACTAAAGAGCTCACCCTGATCAATTCTGCATAAACACAAAACAAACACAACTCTTTTTTTTTTTCCTTTTTTTTTATATTTCGGAATGAGTGCACTTTGCCTTTTTCTCATTCCACCCTAGACTACTCATCTTTTCAATGAGCCGGCTACTAGCCATTTGACGCCTAGCCTTTATTACAACTAGCATGAAATCCCTGGTTTCCCCCAAACTTATACATAAGTGCTCTTCGTTTTCAAGAATCTAGCCAACATTCTAAATGTAAACAAGTGGTTAAATTCTAACACCAAACAAGCATGGTCTGATCAAATTCAAAAGCAACCAATGAGACTTATGAAATAGATTTGTTTCTGGCATGCAAGTCAATACTTAGAAACTTAATCAACCCTCTATTCATCACAACCACACTCCAATCAACATCGACTCACCAACGGAAATAGTCAAGTCCTACGGGATCATGAAATATGCATGCAACTAAAATGAACTCACATGATAAATAAAAACTATGCAAACAGAATGCCCTATATGACATGAACATGCAAAACTACGAATAAACTACAACTACACATGCAATATGAATCCTACATGAGACACACACTAACTAATTACCACCCCCAAACTTAACATATTCAATGTCCTCATTGAAGGTAATAAAAAAAAGAGTAGAAACATACCTAACACATGAGTTGCCTCCCACGAAGCGCTGTCGTTAATGTCATTTAGCCGGACAAATGTGAATCAAATCATGGTGGCTCGAAGATCGCATTTGACTTGTCCTTAGCAGAAGGACCATTCACCCATTGTTTGATAACCTTCTTGCTTTCTTCCCACATCTTTTCCAAATCAAACTTCACCTTGACTTTTCCACCAATCGATTTTTTCTTTTTCTTCTTTACACCTCTAAGGTGTTTATGCTTCTCCGTCGATTGATAAGAACACTCTTTTACCTCATCATCCTTGTTCCACCTTCTCAACACATTATCTTCACACTCTTTAAAAATCACCAACTCATCATTCAGAAGGACATACTTCAAATGTGGTGGAAGTTTTCCAAGCTTGACATTCGAAAGATCTCGATTGGAAGAATTGTCAATGGAATCACTGATGTGATGCTCGAACTTGTGCATGTCCGAATTTTTGCTCAACAGCTGATCGAACTCCTTTCTCTGACCCGTATCAACCATCTTCAAGCTAAAACACTCTTCCTCCTCTGTCGGAAATTTCATAGCCTTGAACACATTAAAGATGACCTTTTGATTACTCACCCTCATTGTGAGCTCTCCTTTCTGAACATCGATCAACGCTCGGCCAGTAGCTAGAAAAGGTCTTCCCAAGATGATAGGAATCTTCTTATCCTCCTCAAAGTCAAGAATAACAAAATCAGCAGGAAAAATCAGCTTATCCACCTTTACCAAGACATCCTCCACTATACCCCTCGGATATGTGATCAACCGATCAGCCAACTGTAAGGTCATATTAACTGGTTTCGGCTCAGGCAACCCAAGTTGCTTAAAAACAGACATTGGCATTAGATTAATGCTAGCTCCCAAATCACATAAGCATTTGCTGAAAAGTTGATTGCCAATAGTGCAAGGTATGGTAAAACTTCCCGGATCTTTAAGCTTCGGTGGCAATTTCTGCTGTAGAACTGCACTACACTCCTCTGTCAAAGCAACGGTGTCCAAATCCTCGAGTTTCAACTTCCGAGATAGAATACCCTTCATGAACTTAGCATAGCTCGGCATCTGTTCAAGAGCTTCTACAAAAGGTATGTTGATGTGTAACTTCTTGAAAACCTCGAGAAATTTGGCGAATTTTGTGTCAAGATTCTGCTTCTGTAGCCTCTTTGGATATGGAGGAGGAGGATAGATCTGGTTACTCTCTGTAGTCTTCTTCTGGAGCCTCTTTGGGTATGGAGGAGGTGGGTAAATAGTCTGCTCCGAAGTAGACTTGTCAGCAGAATTTTTGCTCTTTTCAGCCTCACCGTCCAACTGCTTAGCTGCCAAATCAAAAATTGGCTTTTCCTTAGAAGGTTCCACCTGATGCTGCTGAATTTCTTCCTCTTCTTCAACTGCTGATTTTTGATTGCCCGTGACCTTTCCCGATCTCAAGGTAACTGCTTTCACATGTTCTTGGACAACTGTCTTTCCTGGATTAGGCTCCGTATCGCTAGGAAGAGTTCCCTGAGCTCTGCTGAGTAAGGCACTTGCCAACTGCCCCATCTGATTCTCCAAAGTCTTGAGCGATGCCGCCTGGCTTTTAACTATCATTCTCAACTCATCCAATTCAGATTTTTCATTCGAAGACTGCCCCGCACTAGCATGAGGTTGTTGCGGAAATCCTGGTGGCTGAAATTGTTGCCTAGGAGCATACTGTGGCTGAAAATTCTGCCCTTGTTGCTGCTGAAAATTCTGAGGATTGTAAGGCTTTGCTCCAAATTGCTGACCTTGGAATGGCTGATAAGGCTGCTGAGATTGTTGATTGTCGCTCCAGCTAAAATTAGGATGATTCCGGCTATTGGGATGATAGGTGGCTGGAACTGGCTGTGATGGTCTCTGAAAGTTGCTCACAAACTGCGCCGACTCACTAGATATGGCACAATTATTCGTCTCATGTGCGCCCGCACAAAGCTCACAAACACTAGCCACCTGCTGAACTCCATAATTCGTCAAAGAATCCACCTTCATTGTCAAAGCCTTCAACTGGGCTGCTATAGCTGTAGCTGCATCAACTTCAAGAACTCCTGCTACTTTGCCTTGTGATAATCTCTGAGTAGGATTCTGATATTCATTCGCAGCCATCATCTCAATTAACTCATAAGCTTCCTCGTAGCTCTTAGCCCATAGAGCTCCACCTGATGCTGCATCTAACATTGGTCTTGATTGTGCTCCCAGACCATTATAAAAACAATTAATCACCATCCAGTCGGGCAATCCATGATGTGGACATCTCCTAAGCATCTCCTTGTATCTCTCCCAAGCTTCACATAAAGTTTCTCCAGAATGCTGAGAAAACTTAGTAAGAGCATTCCTGATCGCAGCAGTTTTAGCCATGGGGAAGAATTTAGTAAGAAATTTCTGAGCAAGATCCTCCCATGTAGTAATAGAACCTGCTGGTAGAGAGTGCAACCAGCCCTTAGCCTTATCCCTCAGAGAAAATGGGAAAAGTCTCAGCTTCACGGCATCTTCCGACACTCCGTTGATCTTGAAGGTGTCGCAAATCTCGATGAAATCCCTAATATGCATATTAGGATCTTCCGTTGGAGCACCCCCAAACTGCACTAAATTCTGCACCATCTGAATCGTGCCAGGCTTGATTTCAAAGGTATTAGCTGCAATAGCCGGCCTGACAATACTCGACTGAATATCATTGATCTTTGGCTGAGAATAGTCCTTCAAAGCCTTAGCTGCAGGTGCTACTCCTTCTGGTACGTCTCCCATCTTTACTAACTTTAATCTTTCTTCTTCCAATTTACGAGTCTGAGAACGCGTTCGCATACACGTTTAAGTACCTGAAACACACAGAACAAACAACTACAATCCGAGTCAGTGAACTTTAACGACCACTGATGACAAGCACATAAACTATATAAATAACACCGAGTCCCCGGCAGCGGCGCCAAAAACTTGTTCGCACAAAATCACGCAAGCGTACGCGGTCAACAAGTAATATATGAAAGTAGAGTTCGTTCCCACAGAGACTGCTTTGGTTATTATAGTTATGCACTTATGCAACAATGTATGATTATCGTTCAATGCTAAGACAAGTATCAAAGTTGTGTTTTGATTATCTAAATTAACTAAACAAATTACCAAGACTAAATTAAACTAAAGATTGCTGTTGAATTACTTATGAGAATAAAACATGGGATTTCAACTTCATTAAACAATCCATCTATAATTTCCAATTCTCTAGCCTTTTCATGTGATTTATTAATACCTGATCAAACACACAAAACTGATATAAGCCAACTTTCGTTGCACAAATACCATCCTAAATAATATCCACAATAAAGATAGAAATCACTTAGTCTCCCAATTATGCTTAGTCCTTATATGTCTATAAAGATTGAAAACATAATGGTTGAAGTACAAGCATTCAATTGATCACATAGTCGTCATAAAACGGTTAGAGTTACGACACTAATTACGAATGATATTCTCACGCATAAACCTATGCTAGCATGGCAAGTTCTAAACTCTTAAATCCACTTTCGCTTCAATAAGAATTAACACACAATTACAGGAGTTAGCTACTCTCCTATAACGAATTAAAACAACCATGATAGGATATCACATCAATCACACTATAGGCATCGAGAAAATTCAACAAATAAACTTCATGAATAAATCCGCTAAAACCCCATGACAACGAGTTAGTTCATAATCAAACTAATCGTCACCATGGGTTCTAATGTAAACATGATTGAAGAAAACAAATCAATATTGGAATAATTATCAAAGGTTCTAAGAATACACCCAAACCAAGCATCCACAAGCTAGAAAGAATACAAGAATAAATTCAAAACTATCTTCTTCCTTGCTTCTTCGTGCTTTAAAACTCCGTAGATAATATGTGGTATGTGTCTCTCCTGTTCTCTAGGGTTTTCTTCTCTTTAAATAGGCCTCCAGGTGCAACAAGTCGTACTGAATTGTAATTTGACTTCAACTCGAAAAATCAGCAAATCGGTTTCAAAACAGGAAATTTCGTCAGACAGACTGGCGCTGCCGCGCCACAGTTACATAGGAGAGCGGCGCTGCCGCGCCATAGATTTACTGTTCCATTTTCATGCGGCGCTGCCGCGCCATAGACAAGCTCAAACACGGCGCTGACGCGCCGTGCCTTCTGTCCAGAATTATAGAAAATGTTGTCCTCTTCGCGTGAGCTGTAAGATCGTCAGAATCGGACTTGTAGAACTCCAGATATGGCCAAAACAGTGAAGACTGCGCAACCTACCCGGAAAATCCGAATTTTAATCAAATTAACCTCCAACTCTTGGTTCTGCAAAACTTAATGAAAACACATTAAACACACCACATACTTGAGTTCAAGTCATCAATTTAAGCCGATTTGAAGCGTTCCAAGTGGATTAAAAATCCACTTATCATCTGTCTAGGCACTGTTTGAGTTGAAAAACCTCTTCTACTTCTTCTAGCTCCTCTCCTACCTCTGCTTCCTCTACCTCTAGCAGGAGTAGGGTTATTAAAGCTTTCCATCATTTCTCTCTGTTGTCTCAAGAATTCTTCATTTGAGAGATCTGGATATTCTTCACTTGCTTTAGAGAGTGCTTTTCTTGCAAATAATTGTTGAACTCTTTTATCAGTGTGATATAGAGTAACAATTCTGTCATCCTTTGTAGTAAACTTCTGGAATAAATTTGATGCATCCTCAGGATTATCAATAAAAATATCTTCATCACCTTCAGGAATTGTAGCAAGAGTATGTCCATGACCAGGTGTCAGGATTTGTTCTTCCGTCAGGATCTGAGATTGCACCAACGTTCTTACTGTCTTAACTCCAGAATCAGAAACATGAGGTGACTGCGTTGTTTGACTTTGTGAAGTTTGAATTGTAGACTTCATAACAGCAGTATCAGAGGTTTCTCCTTGTATCACTTGGTCACTACCATCATCTCCAGTATCATCATCATCATTATTCCTTAATACTAGATCAGGTGTGCATTTTGTCCGACTAACCTTCTCCCCCTTTTTGACATCAGGATTTGACAATAAATTCAAAATTAAGGAAAAAGAGGCTTGAATGTCAGTTACCTTAGTATCCAGAGAATCAATCCTTCTGTTGATGGAGGTTTGTTCAGAAATAACATATTTCACTTGAGATTCTACTACCCTTAGCTGAAAAGCAGTCGACACCTTTGTAAAATTTTGAGAAATATCATTCCTCACCAACTCAGTTGAGTTCTTGATAGAATCAATCTCACTTTTTAGGATTTTGGATAACAGAGTTGTAGCCTTCAGATGATTCTTCAAGTCTTGATTCTCTATAGATTTCACTGCATCATAGGCATGTTCCAAAGTAGAAGAATAACTTACAGATTCAGCAGATCTGTGCAATGAATTGGTCCATTCATTCTGTCTAAGTGCCTCAGCAGGATTAAAGGAAAGAATAGAAAAATCTTGTCTTTGATCTTTCCCAGTGGAAGCTTTGTCAGCCATATATGTACTTGATGAACAAAAATTAGTTCCAAGACTAATTTTGAGTGTTGTAGTAAGCTGTTCCTTCTCTTTTCGATTCTCATCATCATCACTATCATCATAGTCATCATCATCAGTACTATGAGTATCATCAGGATCAGAAATAGCTATACCTTTCATTTTATCCTGTGAATCTGTGATAGGATGATCCATTGGTCTTGAACGAAGTGGTTGTATCAGGATAGGTTCAGCATCAGGAGCACCACTAGCGTCAGGATGAACACCGTCAGGATTTGATATGCTTGCATCAGTATTTGCTACCAATGGTTCTTGTGGAGCTTGAGGTTCAGAAGCTGCTTCAACACTTTGAGTCAAAGGTTCTTGTGTGCTTCCCTCATTGACAGTATCCTCGACCAATCTTTGAACTTCATCTGCACCAGAAATCCCTTGAGCATTGTCAGGAAATTTCTCAGAAACTGTAGCTTGGCCTGCATCTTCACTTTGAGAAGATGGTTCTTGTGTAGCTGGAATGTTGATGTCTGCATTCTCCCTTTGAGAAAATGGTTCTTGTGTGACCATTCCACTAGCTAAGCCTTCACTCAAACTTTGATTGAGTGGTTCTTGTGTGGCTGGATCATCAGAAAGAGCTGCTGAACCACTTTGAGGTTCAGGTTCTTGTGGGCTTGATCCTTTCAGTTTCTTCTGTCTCTGATAGACTAACTCTTCTGCCTTCCTTAGCTTTTCCATTGGATGTTTTATCCCAAGATTGGAAGCAGCAGCACCATACTTCTCCCATGAAATATCAACATGTCTTTTTGTTGGAGAGTCATGTGCTGGAGAGTCTGAAATAGAAACCACTTGACTTGGTGCAGCATCAGGAATACTAACATCAGGATTTTCTTGAGCAGTTGAAACTGATTGCTCATTCAGAATAGAAGTGTCATGTACATCAGTATCCTGCTTCTTTTCTAAAGGAATATGATACCTGCTTTTTGATAACTTCCTTTTCTTCTGTGGTGTAGACAATGGAACCACAGCTGCAGTAGCAGTATCAGTAACTTCCTTATTCACATTCATCACAGAGGATATAGGTAATTCATCCTCTGAATCAGTCTCATCCCTGAGAACTAATTTTCTTTTAACAGAAACAACCTCACCTCCCTTTGCAGCTTTCTTCACCAGGACCCCTTGTACACCCCCTTGTAACTTCTTGTTAGTGATAGGTGTAGAGGAAAAATCCTTTGAATCTGATTGTCTTCCTGACACATCAGTTCTAGCTGACTTCTTTGCTTTTACAACTAAAGTCTTTTGAGAGACATTAGAGGTGGCAATTGACTGTTTAGACTGTTTAGGATGAATGCTTGGGTTAGGAACAAGGTGTGATTGGCCTTGTCCCATAGCATTAGAAATTAAACCATAACGAGTAGGCATTTTCCTATGTAAGAAAAACCTAACCTCATCAGGAATAAAAGCATTTCCTATGAAACCATTTGCCTTATCAGGATTTTAAAAAAATTTAATATGAAGTAAAATAAAATTTTATTTAAAAAACAAAATTTATTTTGACAATCCTGATAAGTGCTGTTTTTAAAAAAAAAAATTTATTACAAAACAAATAGAATAATACCCATGTAACCATTCTTACCAATTAACGAGGCAAAGTAATTATGAGAAACTGAACAGTCGCCTCGATATTGAGAAAATGACCTGCATCCTTAACACACATTCTCTATAAAATAGAACTGTTAAACATAACATCATATATCTATTAAAACACAAACCCTCTCCATAGAAAAACTTACGAAAACCTTTCACCTTCTTTGTTTTTCAATGGCTGCAAACCAACAACAAAACAACTTACCAAACGAAGAAGATTAAAATCTCGATGAAATCTGGCAAGAGATGTTCGATGCATTGGCTGAGATCGCAGAAGATGAAGAGCCTCAACCAGTTCCTGATCCTCAGGAACATGAAGCCTTTGTTAACGCAATGGCCGATGTGCTTTGGCACAATTTCCAGCAGGACAATCCTGACTGGAATCCTCTTGACAATCTCATATTTGTCAATGATGAAGAGGATGAAGATGAAGATGATGAAGAGCTCGTCCTAGAGCTTGAGAAAAGAAAGAAGAGAATCCGTGATGCTTGTATGTCATGCAAGTTGGAGGCACGGAAGAGTCCCGGTGGTCACGGTGACGATCCGCCTTCAAGTGCATCAACTCCTCTTCTTGTCCTTTAAGGATGGAACAAGAGACCTTCCAATCCTGATGGACTGTGAAGCTGCTCAGGAGCGTTCATACTAATTTGCAGGGCACGTGTTTCTGAGTAGAACAATAGACTAGGAAAAAAATATGTAATTTCCATTTTCATTTGTAATGAATCTTCAAGATTTAATGAAATTTGTCTATTTTCTCAACTGTTTTCTTTCTGTACTTGCCTGCAAAATTTGTTAGTAACACTGATATTGACATCTAAAATGAGGAATAGTAAACTCTGATAAAAGTATAATTGAAATTGAGAATTAAGACTGAAAACTTAATCAAAGACTAAGTAAAAATCTTATTTCTAGAGTTTACCAGAAGTGTTGATGACAAATTAGCATAGAACCTCTGGTTTTCATACCAGCTTCAAAATCTGAGCATCGGGATTTGACAAGTTGACTTCCTATCAGGATTGCATCCTATCAGGATTTGATCAAATAAAACATACCTTTCTGAATAACCATCAGGATTTGACAGTTATCAGGATTTCTTCTCTGTAGCTTTCCTCAGAAATTCTCAAAGTTCATCATTCCATGTTCATTCACCAATTTATTGAAAGTAGCTTCAGGTAGTGGCTTGGTGATTATATCAGCTAGTTGTTGATCAGTAGGAACAAAGTGAAGTTCAATTGTTCCTTCCAAAACTTGTTCTCTTATGAAGTGATATCGAATACTGATGTGTTTAGTAAGAGAATGTTGAACTGGATTTCCTGTCATTGCAATAGCACTTTGGTTATCACAATAAATAGGGATTTTTGAGTATGACATGCCATAATCTAACAACTGATTTCTCATCCACATTATCTGATCACAACAACTTCCTGCAGCAATGTACTCAGCTTCTGCAGTTGAAGTGGAAATGGATTTTTGCTTCTTACTGAACCAAGAAACTAGTCTTCCACCCAAAAACTGACAGCTTCCAGAAGTACTTTTCCTGTCTATTTTGCATCCTGCAAAATCAGCATCTGAATAACCACACAACCCAAAATTTGATTCCCTTGCATACCAAAGGCCAAGTGAAGAAGTGCCTTTGAGATATCTGAAAATCCTTTTGACTGCAATCAGATGGGGTTCTCTAGTTTTTGCTTGAAATCTTGCACACAGACAGGTTGCAAACATGATATCTGGTCTACTTGCAGTGAGATACAATAGAGCCAATCATTACTCTGTAGTGAGTTACATCTACCTCAGCACCTTGATCAGGATCAAGTTTGGTAGCTGTAGCTATGGGAGTTGTAGTAGGAGAACTATCTTGCATGTTAAACCTTGTCAATAAATTCCTTGTATATTTAGACTGATTGATAAAAATCTCTTCATCAGTCTGTTTAACTTGAAGACCAAGAAAGTAACTCATTTCTCCCATCATGCTCATTTGATATCTTGACTGCATAAGCTTGGAAAACTTTTCACATAACTTATTGTTTGTTGACCCAAAAATGATATCATCAACATAAATCTGAACTAACAACAAGTCCTTACCATGATTCAAATAAAATAGAGTTTTATCAATAGCACCTCTTTTGAATCCACTTTCCAGTAAGAATAGAGCTAAAGTTTCATACCATGCTCTTGGAGCTTGCTTTAGTCCATAAAGTGCCTTATCCAATCTGTAGACATGATCTGGATATTTAGGATCAATGAAACCAGGAGGTTGCTCAACATAGACTTCTTCCTCCAGTTCTCCATTTAAGAAAGCACTTTTAACATCCATCTGGAAAACCTTGAATTTCTTATGTGCTGCATAAGCAAGAAATATCCTGATGGCTTCTAGTCTTGCAACATGAGCAAAAGTTTCATCATAATCAATTCCCTCTTGTTGAGAATACCCCTTTGCAACTAGTCTTGCTTTGTTTCTGATAATTACTCCATCAGAATCAGTCTTGTTCTTGAAAATCCACTTTGTACCAACAATTGATCTATTCTTTGGTCTTGGTACCAGTTTCCAGACTTCATTTCTTTCAAATTCATTCAGTTCTTCTTCCATTACAGTAACCCAATCAACATCTTTAAGTGCATCTTCAACTTTCTTTGGCTCCTCCTTGGATAGAAAGTTATTGTATAGACATTCATTCTGAGTTGCACTTCTTGTTTGAACACCTACATCAGGATCTCCAATGATCAAATCAGGAGTATGACTTGCAGTCCATTTCCTTGCTGGTGGTAAATCAGTCCTTGAAGTAGATGCTCCCCCTGGATTGGTGTTATCTTGATTTGAAGAATTTGCTTGATTTGAAGCTCCCCCTGAATTATTGCTATCTCCTCCTAATAAGTTATCAGGATCATCACTTGAATCAGTATCTGAAGAATTCTATCCTGATGATTGAGTTGACTCTGAACTTGTAGTAGAATGTTGTTGCTCCCCCTCAACATTAGCACTACTAGAAGTATCACTATTGATTGCATCATCAGTATTTGCACCATCAGCATCTGGTGTGTCATCAGGATTTGGTGACCCATCAGGATCTGATGTATGGACAGGATCTGATTCACTTTCCTCAGGTTCCTTGGTAGCTTCATTTTCAAAAATCAATCTATCATGAGAGTTTTCATTGATTCCAGTCATGTGCACAGAACATCCACTATCCATGACTAACACATTTTTCTTTTTACCCTTATCATCAGGAGCAGCAGTTACATCAGCACTGGCCATTAGAGCATAGTTGACCACCTCAGTATCATATTCTGAGGAAGAGTCCATCCAATCCTTGCTTGATGTGATAAGTGCCTTTGTCTTCTTACACTCAGAAGCAAAGTGACCCATACCATTACACTTGTAGCATCTAACCTTTGACTTGTCAAATTTGCTGCCCTTGCTGTCCTTTTTGATATACTTATCTTTGTTTGGATTGAAAGCCTTTTTCTGAAAGTTGCCTTGTCTTCTACTCTTCCTGAACTTCATCCTCCTGAAGTTTCTGACAAGCATAGCAACCATCTCTTCCATGTCTGAGTCAGAAGAATCATCATCAGTAGTATTGGCATCATGATTGCCATCAGTATCTGATGAAGAGTCATCAGGATCTGACTCAGCTACTCTTGATTTACTTCTAGAGACCTCCATAGCTTTTCCTTTTGATTTAGCCTCTGCTTTCAAAGCAATTGATTTTGCCTTGCTGCTTTTCTTGTTCTTTCTCTGTTGAACTTCAAGATCATGAGTTCTTAGCATCCCATAGACTTCATCAAGAGACACAGTGTTAAGATCATACTGATGTCTAATGATCGAGGTCTGAGTGTCCCATTCTTCAGGTAAAGCTCTTAGAAACTTGGTGTTTGAATCTTCAATTTCATATTCCTTGTCAACTAAAGATAAACTGTTCAATAGTGTCAGAAATCTATCATATAGATCAGTTAGGCTCTCATCAGGTCTTGCATCAAATTGTTCATATTCTTGAATCAAAAGAGCCCTTCTGTTTTTATTGACAGATGCAGATCCCTGGCACTGAGTTTCCAAAGTATCCCAGATTTCTTTTGAAGACTTGCATGCAATCACTCTATTTGACATGACAGCATCAAGACTACTGTGCAAGATATTATTTATCTTTGGTTCCCTGAGTACATGAGCTTTTTCTTCTGGAGTCCATTCACTTTTAGCCTTGACCACATAATGTTCAGGTAATGTATCTATTCGTTCTACAATCCTTGTAGGAATATATGGTCCATCACGAATCCTGTCCAAATAGTCAGGATCCATAGGCTCCAGGTACATCAGCATCTTTACCCTCCATGTTGGATATTCTGATTTCTTCAAGATGGGAATCTTCATGCTTTCATACTTGGTTGTCGACATCTTTTAGATCGTATCTGATTCAGAATTAAATCAGTTTGCTCTGATACCAATTGTTGCCCAGTAATAATCTATTGTAGAAGGGGGGTTGAATACAATAGTATAAGATAATCGGTTTCTTAATATATATATCACAAATATGAAAGAAAGATAACAGCTTTATTAAATCTGATATAAAACTGTTACAAACTCTCTCAAGAAATTCTGATGTTCTTGAGAGCTGCTAGCTTACAAAAACTCTCTCAAGAAATTCTATGTTCTTGAGAGCTTCTATCTTGATTCACCTCAACCAAAACCAAAACTGTGTTTATATACTACACAGCTTCTCTATCAATGATAAGTCCTAATCAATTACAAAGATTGAAACCTATCCATAATTGATAGCTACATTCTACAAACCAGGAACTGACAGAATAAACTTCCATGTTTAACTAGACTCCAAATATAACTCGAAGTAGGAATCCTGATCAGCTTCCAGTCCTGATGATCAATCCTGATCCCAGTCCTGATATGTATCTTGATCCTGACGACCATGTAATCCTGATGATGTCAGCAATCCTGATCAGTTGAGTCTAGCTCCTGACGATCATTGAATTCTGATCTAACATTGCCAATTCATTTAGGAGCTTGGTATATTTCTCAAAGACCTGAGTTATACTTTCTCCTGGAAGAGACCTAAAAGCTTCGTACTGAGAAGTCAGGATGTCCAATCTGTTTTCCTGCACGTCTTCAGTTCCTTCCATTATCAAGTTAATGGTATCCCACATGTGTTTCCCGCTTGTACAGTTCATCAACTGATATCTCATTTCTTTGTCTGCGGAGTCTGCCAATATCAACATCAAACCTGTATCCGATCGAATCAGTTCTTTGTCAGAATCTGTATACTTAGTAATATCCTTAGGTTGGGTGCCTTGAGGAATTCTGCTACCATCAGGAGCTGTAGATTCACTAACTGGTTTCATTGGTACAAACGGTCCGTTTTCTAATATGCCAATATACAACGGATTAGATGCCTTGATAAATAACAGCATCTTCATCTTCCACAAACCGAAATCATCTCTAGTAAACGGGGGAACTTTAATACCAGCGGTTGTCTTTGGAGCACTCATGGTTTCTGAAAATTTCAAATTGTTTAAAATTCAAGAAATTCCAATTAAATGAAAAATTTTGAAAGTTAAAAAATTTGCTTCGAATTTTCACGCTACATTTGATTTTGGTCTCATTCACCGGATCTGATTTGTACGTCAATCAAGTAGCTTTGATACCAATTGTTAGGTCCAAAGTATCGTAAAAGGGGGGGGGGGGGTTGAATACGATACTCACAAATAATTTAATTTCGTTCGCGGATAATTCATTCAGTTCTATAACGAAATCAAACACACCAAACCAAATCAAGTTTCGGGGAATATATCTTTTTATAAATATAAACCTTGAGGGGTGCTACAATTTCTAATCCGTAGATTAGCTTCAATGAGTTCTAGGTTATACACAATCAATACAATGATAGAGTTCCAGCAGAATTAATGTTCTTAGTATTTTCTCTCTGGCTTTTCCTCTCTCGTAGTAATTGCTTATGTGATATAACTCGACTGAGGAAGACACTACCTCTCACTTAGTAATTGTAGTCTTTAGTTTTGAAAACTATCAAACCAGAAATGAAGAATCAATCCTGGACGTCCAATCTTCATCAACCTGTCAAACAAAGATACTTTTCACCTGCTCTTCACATTAGAAAAACTATCGAATGAATTAAATCATTTTACCATTCGATAGTTTTTAAAACAAAACTATCGAATGTCAAATTGATTTAATTTGTTTTTCTTTGAATCACTTTTCATTCCATTCGATAGTTTTCTAAATAGAAAAACTATCAAATCACTTTTCTTGTCTTATATCATTTAATGATTACACTGAGCTCCTGGGTGTTTAAGTAATAGACTGTATCACTTTCTTTTGAGATGATAAAATAACTTGATCTTTTAAGTGCCGTTAACTAGTGCAACTGGTCTGGTTCACAGATGAATAACACTTGATCAATTCTTCTTGTATGTCTTCAATTCAATGTTGCTGATAAGTCCTTTGTCGTTCTGGTTGCTCCGATTAAATCACTGGAATCCCGTGGTACTTAACCCTAAATCATTCACATACTTTTGTCGTCTTGAAAGTCTTGTTTCTTTTGCTGTCACTGAGGCTTAAACATTTTCATGAACTTCTTTCCGTGACCTGTTTACGGACTTCAAGAATACATAACGTATTTTGATTTTTTGAGTTTACCTTTTCTTCTTTGATTCTGGATTCCTGTGCTTCTGTTAATATTATTGTCTGTCTTGTCCTTTGTTGAGTTGTAGTTATCTCTTTTACATCTTATGTTACATTATGCTTTACACTTTTTTTTGTAGAAGTACTACACGTATGACAATAGATATGGGACTGAACAAGATGCTCGTAGGGCAGTAAGCTTTCATCTGCATGAAAACATACGCAAGGCTCAAGCCAGTGAGCGAGATCATGTTCGAAAGCTGATTAAGGTAAAAGGGGGGGTCATTTATTGATCACAGACCCCATATGTTAGGTCCCGATATGTTTGTAGAAGGGGGGGGGGGGGGTTGAATACAAACTATACCGTTTTATCGAATTTGTTCGTTTAAAGATTAAACAATTGATGAACAAATTATTGCGGAATTAAATGACACAGAATTCAAGTTAAATATAACTTATATTAAACTTGAAAGGTGTTAAAATTTTTGGTACTGATTACAGGATTAAATCTCAAACTAATTAAAACAAATCTAGAATAAATTCGACATGAATTTATCTATTTTTGTAATAAAAAGATATAACGATAAACGATAGTTCAAGATTCTTTCTAGGGATAAAGATCCGCTAGATAGTCAATGCAATACAAGCAAATGATTTCTAGTGGATTGAATGTAACATTAGATTCTAGAAATATTTTCTTGAACAAAGAAATTCTCCACGGCAGGTTTTGAGTTCTTGACAGAAAGTTTTGTAGTTGATGAAATGTTTAGTCAGTTGATCTTCTGTCTTGATTTTCTGTTAAAAGCTAATCCACTTGACAATGGATTAATCTGCACGTGCAATCTTTGTTTAAAGTAGAAAGACTATTAACTAAACAGAAAGACTATTTTAATTAACAGAAAGACTATTTTAAATAACAGAAAGACTATTTCTAATATTAAAAAGACTATTCTATAGTCACAAAGACTATCGGTAAAACTTAGTTAATATAAGAAATACTTTCTGAATTTCCAAATAAATCCAGTAGAACTATCGGCAAGACTACCAAGATAGTCTTTCTGAAATTACTTTTAGTCTTTCTGAATTTAGAATATTAGAATTAATTCTAAATTAATTACCTACTTAATTAATTTACCAAATAAATTAATTCTGAAAGAATTAATTTATTAGTTAAATTAATTAAATAAAATAGATAATTAAAGGAGAATAAAAACTAATTTCTTATTAAAAGAAATAGTCCTGAGAACCACTTTAATTAATGACTAACTTCCACTGACTGTTGTTGACACTCGATGTACTGTCTAGTTCATGAGCGACTAACTTCAATGACTGTTCTTCATCTTTAACTTTAAAAGTTGTGATTCTCTTCTCTTTAAATCCCTTTAACCAATCACTGTAACCTGTACCTTTGCTGTCACACTCCTGAAATCTCTGTCACTTTAATAAATCTACTTTCTTGAAAACTTCAGTGAGGCTTGATGAAATTAATGAATTTCTTTCAATGTAGAATAACTTCAAGTCTGTAGATGACTTTTATCTTCATTCTTTTGACTGTTATGATCTTCTGAGATTCCTGTGACAATTTGAATTATTACTTACTTATTACAAACTTGTTTAATGTTGAGTTATATCCTCGATGTAAACAAATAGGCCTAATCATATGCCTTTCAATCTCCCCATATTTGTTTGTTAGAGAATAACAAGCAAATACCTAGAGGATAACTCAACTAACTAAACAAGTAGAAATAAGACTTTAAAAGCTAAGTAAATAATAACACAAAGTTCTGGATTTCATTAAACATTATCCAGATTCAAACATTAAAGGTAAGTACAAGACAGATGTTCCTCTAGACTGAACATATGCATACATTTATCCTATCTTGATTCACCTAAGCTCTAAACATTTAATATTTACTAAACAGAGCTTCTTCAGTTGTCTTCATCCATCATCTCTCCTTCTTCTAGTGCTTTAAGCAAATCCTTGTCCAGAACACGATCAGATTCAGAAGTAATGCCACTAGGTCTGACAAGTTGAGTTGTGACTTTCTTCAGCCTATTCTTCATTTGATGATATCTAGTGATATTGTCTATGCAGTAGTCTTGAATCAAATCAGCAACTTTTGTCTTCTCTTGTGTAGAAAACCCTGAAGTCCTTAACATGTTCTCCAGGTAGACAAGATGCTTGGCAGGAAAATCTTTCAATGAGATTGGATCCACACCACAAGTCTGAAGTGCCCTTCCTTTATAGAATTTGATTTCATAAGGCACTTCCACCACTTGAGGACTAGCTTTCATTGCAAAATCTCTAAGCTGGTCATGCAGCAGCTCAGCCAAGGGAGAAGTTCTTTTAACTTTGCACATGAAAACCCATAGTTCAGAGAGAGTTCTACTTTCCAGAAGATTAAGAGAAACTAGGAAAGTTCCCTCATTATGTGTGTAGATGTAGATCTTCAACTCCTCTCTAACTCTGTCAAATCCAGTTGTGATCCTTGAAATCTCTGCATGAAGAGCTTTCATATATACAGTGTTGTCTGGATTGACCTTCTTGTATCTTTCTAGCATACCAAGAAACTTTCCATCATTGTTATGTCCTTCCTGATATGCAAACATCTCTCTAGCCTTGTCCCATTCTTCTCCAAGCTTCAACGTCACATATAATTTTATGTCATTGACCTTCAGATTGTGAAGCCGTTGCTTTTCTTGATGTTCAGCCTTTTGGATAACAAGATGCTTAGAAATGATGTTAGATACTTTTACATTCTCCTCCTCTCTTCTTTTGAGATCAGCTTTCTGTCTCACCAGCTCAGCTTCAAAGGCAGGATCAACATTAGGTTCTTCTTCCCAGTCAGCATAATCAGCTTCTTCTTCAACCTCCACATCACCAAAGATATCTTCAGGGGCTTCTTCAGATTCAGCATAGTCAAAATCTCCCTGTTCACCTTGATAATAGTCAACATCAGAAAAGGTTAACTTCTGTTTTCCTTTGTCCATACCTGAACCTCCAGCTTGATCTCCTCCTCCTCCTTATTTTTCCACATTCTCCCCCTTAGTTGAGGAATCCTCTACAGATTTGACCTGAGTAGCATCAGGATTAACCTCACTTCTTCCCCTTATAGCTCCTTCATCACCTCCATCTCCTCCTTGATCATCCTCATCCTCATCCTCATCATCACCCTCAAAGAATTTCTTCTGTTCAACATTGGGTTGATGTGAATTCTTGATCATGTTATACAAGTGCTTCATCCCCTCATTAAGATGCTCAATTCCTCCTTCTATCCTCGACATCCTTTCTTCATTAAACGTTTGATTTTCATCAGTTGTTTGTAGAATAAAGTCCACCTTGGTAGAAATAGAAGTAATCTCCTTGACACTCTCTGATATCTGAGCATTTGACGTTGTAAGATCAGAGATGTCCGAAGCCACAAGTACTTGAGACTGTTGGATGGCATTTAGCTTTGGGAGTAGAGAAACTTTCAGACCTTCCAAATCATCCTTGACAGTACCCAGCTGATTAGTTACAGAGGTGGAAGAAGAAGACCGTTCAACCACTTATGCTTTAAGAAGATCTTTTTCAGCCTGGGTTTCCATGAGTTGTTTCTGAAGACAAGCTATCTGAGCTAACAACAAAACAGTGTTTGTGTCAGTGTGTGCACTCACGTCAATTGCTCTAAGTGGTGTTTCACTCACCCCACGTGCTTGTGTATCACTCGGTGTTTGACTCTCAGTTCTCACAATAAGCTGTCTTTCCAAGTTTTGATTTGAAGTACCTGCATGAAAAATCACCCTAGCCCCTTCTTGAGAGGTCAGTGGTGGTGCAATGGAAGTTCGCAAATCCCAATCCCTAGTGAAATCCAAGAAGTCATCTTGATTTTGAAACTGAATTGCTTCAGTGTTGGACTCAATAGGTTGCCTTCCACTTTCTCTAGTATAAACTGCGAGTGGAAAATCCCTTAAGGGAGCCAGAGATGTTCCCTCTGGGAGGGGAGAAAATGATTCTATTTGAGTTGGCGAAGAATCAGATTTTCCCTCAGATGCCGGTGAAGGCACTTCTACCATAACTATGGTAGGCACTGTAACATTTCCTACGTGCTCTCCTGACAAGGTGTCCTGAGTATCATCTAGTTGTATGTTTTCTCCCATTGTGAGTAATGGGAGTGTGCTAGACTCAGTACAGATTGCCATGGCCCTATGGCGGATTTCAATATATTCATCATGTTGAGAGGATGTCTCCAGAGACTGTTCGATGGCCATTTCCAAATCCATATCCTGTTGGGAGGATACAGATGGGCTAAAAGATGTCTCCATGTATGTTTTTCTCTTTTTGAGCGGTGGAGACAGAGCTGCGGGTTCTCTCATAGAATCTTCTCCACTAATACTTCTAGGTCTTCTATAAACATTAATTAGTTCAGGTTGAGTGGTTATTTGAGTTGACTCGGTGTTTGGCTCTATGACCTGGGATAGAATTTGTGGTTCTACAAACTCATGGTCAACCCTATTAACCTCTTGGGTTATAACAGTATGAGAAGAAGAGCCAGGGGTAGGAAATACTACCTGTATAGGAGTTGCATCTGTAGTTCCAGTATGGGTGGATTGATCCACTAGAGGTTGTTGCTCAGGAACTGGCAATCCAAAAGCAAGAAGCTGAATAAACTGGGTCATATAGGGTGTAATGACCACAGGGATTGTGAGATATTTGAAGGTGGTGTTTAGTCTTTGAAAGAATTTGACATGAGTAGTCTAACAATTTTCAGACATACCAAGACTAAACAGTTGTTTGTGTTCATCAGTGAGAACATGATTGATCATAAGAGTGAGAAACCGAGGATAATAACATTTGACTTTCCTTCCACTAGTATGATCACTCTTGTCCACTAAGACTCTTCTAACCAAATGATTCCAGATGAGATGGCCAAAATTGATACGAAGATTATTAGCAACTACAAAACCAATATTCTGAAGAAGAGAAGGAATATTGTGAAAATTGGTTTTGGTGCAGTTGTTGAAGACCTTAGCCAGAGTGTCAAAGAATAAGTCCCACTCACTGAATAGATTGCTCTTTGATAACTTTACTAAATCTACCTGACCTTGATAATTGATATTGTTGAAAAATTGAATAAGGTCCTCTTCAGAAGGTAGATTAACAAAGTTATCTCTTGGAAGATGTAGAGCATCACAAAGAATATCTCTATTGAGTGTATAGTGTGTGTCACCGACAGTGAATGTGAAAGAAGATAAGTCAGTGGACACGATAGCAGTAGCACACAAAATCCTTAAGGGTTCATGTTCTAAAAGAACATTCATAGTGATATCATGACTAATAATGGAATGCTCATTTCAAAACCGAATCCAAGGTCTAAAACATTCAACGGAACATTTTAGTGGATCAATATAACCAAGAAAATTGTTTTTGACAATTTTAAAAGCCATATTAGAGAAATAAACAATTAATAAAAATTAATAAGAATTTTAAGGATTTTAAGTATCAAAAAAAAATAATCCACAAAATTCAAATCAAAATTTATGATAGAAATTTGGTTCAGATAAAATCACAAAAGAAATGCTTGAAAAGATTTAACAGAAAAAAATAGCAACACTTCTTTTAGAAAATAGATTAAAAGAACCAAGAGAGAAAAGAAAGCTAAGCAAAAACTTGAGCTTAGAAAGACTTAGGTGATTTATGAAGAAAACAAGACAGGTATATATAGAAAAACTGGGAAAGACTGTCGGAAAGACTATCAGGGATAGTCTTACCGGTAGTCTTTCTAACTTAAAAAGACTAAAAATAAAACAAAAAACAAAAAACTGTTAAAAGAAATCTGTTAAACTAAATAATAAAAAATAGAAAAACTACCAGAAAGACTATCTAGAATAGTCCTACCGATAGTCTTTCTGGTTTAAAACTAGAAAGACCAAAATTAATAACTGTTTTAAGTCTAAAAACAAGAGAAATTAAAGTAAAACAAATAAACTAAATTAATATTTCAAAAAATAATATCGGTAAGACTATTGAATAGTCTTTCCGGTAGTCTTTTTAGAAATAAAAATTAATAAACCTGTTAGAAAATTAATAAAAACAAGTAGAAACCTGAAAAATTAGCAGAAAATTAAGTTAAAATCAGACAAATGCAAGGAAATACCAAAAATACAGGAAAAAATATATAAACAGTTTGAACAATTATTTAAATATTTCTAAATTCATAAATTTGTAGTAAAAATAAATTTCTCAATAAAAAAATCTGAGAAAAATATTTTTAGAGCAAATAAACTATTTTAAAAAATACTTAACCTAGAAACTTTAACAAACTAGATAACAACATGACATTTAAGATCAGTAATTTATATAGCAACTAAGAAAATGTTTCGATAAACTAAAATACAAGTGAATTTCAGAAAATATACAGCACATAGCACTTGTATTCTAATCAAGAACAAACATTAAACAATAATCAATACTAATCACTAAAACTATTTAACATACCCAATTTACCAACTAACCTAGTAAAAGTGGATTCATCAAGAGACTTAGTGAAAATATCTGATGTTTGTTCTTGTGGGTACAAAATGTAACTCCACAGTACCATTCATGACATGCTCTCTGATAAAATGATACCTGATGTCAATGTGCTTGGTTCTCGAATGCTGAACAGGGTTGTTGGAGATTACTATGGAACTTGTATTGTCACATAAAATAGGAATTTTGTTTAATACAAAGCCATAGTCCTTCAATTGATTTCGTATCCATAAGATCTGAGCACATCAGCTTCCAGCAGCAATATATTCAGCTTCTGTTGTTGAATTTGAAACTGTTTGTTGTTTCTTGCTATACCAGGAAATCAATCTATCTCCTAGGAATTGAAAACTCACAGAGGTACTCTTTCTATCCACAACACTACTTGCATAATCAGAATCTGTATATCCCACAAGATTAAAACCAGAATCTTTAGGGTACCAGATACCTAAATTAGGTGTACCCTTAAGATATCTCAAGATTCTTTTAACAGCAACGAGATGTAAATCTCTAGGATCCGCTTGGAACCTTGCACATAAGCATGTAGCATGCATAATATTAGGTCTACTTGAAGTAAGATAGAGTAATGAGCGAATCATACCTCTGTAGCTTGTAATATCTACCTTGATAGAATTATCACAAGCTCCAAGTTTGACAGCTATAGATGATGGAGTCTTTGCTGATGCTGAATCCTCCATGTGATATTTCTTGAGGAGTTCTTTAAGATACTTGGATTGACAAATAAATATACCATCTGACCTTTGATTTACTTGTAATCCAAGAAAGAACTTCAGCTCACCCATGAAACTAATCTCAAACTTACTCTGCATTAGCTTAGCAAATCTCTACAGAGATCATCATTAGTAGACCCAAATATGATGTCATCCACATAGACTTGGACTAAAATCATAACATTTTTGTGTTTCTTAGAAAAAAGAGTTTTGTCTATGATACCTCTTACAAACCCATTTTCTAAAAGAAATCCAGAGAGAGTGTCATACCATTTTCTTGGGGCTTGTTTGAGACCATAGATAGCCTTGAAGAGAAAGTACACAAAGTCCAGCAGCTCCTGATTTTCAAAGCCAGGGGGCTGTTCCACATAAACTTCTTCATCAAGCTCACCATTCAGGAATGCACTCTTAACATCCATTTGATAGACTTTAAAATTGGAATAAGCAGTAAATGCTAAGAACATCATGATGGCCTCAAGTCTAGCCACTGGTGCATAGGTTTCATCATAATCAATGCCTTCAGCTTGTGAATACCCTTGAGAAACCAGTCTTGATGTGTTCCTTGTAACAATGCCATCCTCATCTAGCTTGTTCCTGAATACCCATCTTGTACCAACTACTTTCCTGTTCTTTGGTCTGGGTACCAGCTTCCAGAATTGTTGTTGTTCAAATTGATTGAGTTCATCTTGCATAGAAATCACCCAATCAGGATCACTCAGTGCTTCCTTAGTCTTCTTTGGTTCCATCTCAGAAAGAAACCCTGAATAATGACATTCATTCTGAGTAGCACTTCTAGTTCTAACTCCAACACCTGGATCACCAATGATCAGCTCAAAAGGATGAGCTCTATTCCACACAATCTGTCTTGGAAGATTTGATCTTGATGATTCGCCTTGAAATTCATTTTGGTGTTGTGAATGACTAGTTGACCCTTCATTTCCTCCCCCTGAGTTGTTGCTTGATTGCCTTGATGATTCTTCTCCAGTGTTGGTAGTATCTCCATTATTATCAATGTTTCCACCACCACCACCATGATCATTATCATCATTATTATTATCATTACCAGCAACTATCTCAGGTGGAGCTTCATCATCTGATTCTGAGTCTGGCAAGTTAACAAACTTCAGTTCTTCATATGAATCTTCAGTTTGGATAATAGGGAGCTTAGTGTCATCAAATGTAACATTGAGACTTTCCTTCACTTGGTGACTGTCAATCAAGTACACCCTGTAAGATCTTCTAGAGTAACCAACAAATATAGCTTCATATGTCTTGGCCTCAAACTTGCCACGTTTAACATCTCCATCCTTAAGCACAAAGCATTTGGCACCAAATACATGAAAGTATTTGAGAGTTGGTTTCTTGTTGTTCATGATCTCATAAGGAGTCTTCATTAAGTCCTTGTTGATTAAAGTTCGATTCTGAGTATAACAATCAGTATTTACAGCTTCAGCCCATAAGTACATTGGAAGTCTTGATTCACTTAACATAGTCCTGGCAGCTTCAATCAATGTACGATTCTTCCTTTCTACCACTCCAATCTGTTGAGGAGTTCTAGGGGCTGAATATTGTCTTGTTATTCCTTTATCTGCACAAAAGTCATTTAGGACTGCATTCTTGAAATCAGTTCCATTATTTGACCTTATAGCTCTAACAGGGAATCTAGAATCCAGCTCAATCAACTTTACATGATCAATCACCATCTGTGGGGTCTCATCCTTGGAATGTAGGAATAAAACCCAAGTATATTTGGAATAGTCATCAATAATCACAAGTGCATATTGTTTCTTTGACATAGACATCACATTAACTGGACAAAACAAATACATGTGTAGTAGCTGATGTGGTTCAGTTATTGATGATGTGTCAGTGCCCTTGTGAGAAGCTTTCTTTGACTTTCCTTTCTGACATGCCTCACACAGTCCTTCCTGTGTATATTCCATTTGAGGCCGACCTCTCACCAATTCCCTCTTGACTAGGGAGTTCATTGTCTTGAAGTTCAGGTGAGACATCTTTTTGTGCCATAGCCAACTTACATCTGATGAAGCTTTGACATAAAAACAATTAACTTCATCTTTGGATCCAGAGTACAGATCAGCTATGAACAGGTCACATTTCCTTACTTCTTGAAGAGCAGGCTTTCCATTCTTCTTGTGAAGGATCTGACACTTCTCTTTCTCAAAGGAAACAACATATCCTCTATCATAGAAATGACTGCTGCTGAGAAGATTGTGCTTCAGACCTTCCACAATGGATACATCTTGAATGATAACATTTCCAGATTCCAAACAACCATATCTTCTGGTAATACCCTTTCTGTTATCTCCCAAGGTAACTCCTGGGCCAGCTTTTGCAACCACATTTGATAGCAGGGCTCTATCTCCGGTCATATGCCTTGAATAGCCACTGTCCAGAATCCACACAACACGGTTTACCTGTACAACACCCTGCAATATCAAATTGATTAGTCCTTCCTCAGAACCCAAACTTGATTGGGTCCGGCATACTTAAAGAACTGGCATTTGTCAGGCAAAACAACATTTTTAATTCTAACTACTTCAACCTCTTTCACAAAAGAGTGTTTCCATTTATAGTCAGCCTTAACACATTTCTGAGTAGGTTTAGGGATAAATGAATCCACTCTAGTCTTAGGAGGACTAGTAGTATTAGATCTAACATGCTTCTTATTATTAACATGTTGACGTGGAGCAGTCTTATCATCAGATACATGCTTACTATTAAAATAATCATACATAACATTAAATGCACAAGACATGAAATTCACCACACCACATGCTTTATGAGATAGTTTAATAGCAGGCATGTTAGTCCTACAGTTGTTTTGATCCACTTTATGGATGTCTAACTTAGTCTCTGTTGCTGAAACAACTTTGACTTCTCTCTCAGACATACACTTGTTGGACTGATCAAGTTCAAAAGCAAGATCCTCAATACGCATCTCCTCTTGAATAATGATGGAATATTCATTAAGATGTTCTGCCAAGGATTCTCTAAAAAAAGGTGTTTCAATACCCTTAAGCACATATATATGGTAAACCCCTTTCTTCAGCACTGACTCTATTAGGGGTGTTAATGCTTAATTCTCCAATAGCCTCATTATAGTCATACCTTATTCCTACAGTTTGACCAATAACTTGCTTACTGAAGATTTCTTTAGCAGTCTTACAAGAGTTATAGTAAGCATTAACCTTGGTTTCAAGTTCACTGATCTGTTCCTTAAGAATGGTTTCTAGTTGAATATAACAATTAACCATATTCTCAAGAAATGCTATTTTCTTAGTGAGATCATCCTGATTAACATGCACAAGTCTTAATTCTTTTACCTCCTTTTCAAGAGCTGTGTTCAAAAGAATTATTCTATCATTTTCACTACGTGCACAAGAAACAGTACTACTAAAATGATAGATCATTTCAGAATCAGTAAACTTTACCTCTGACATGAATGATGAAGTGCTCTCCTCATCAGCCATTAAAGCTAGGTTTCCAACTTCACCAGCTTCTTCATCACTATTCGTATCATCCCAACTTTTTCCCTCAACAACATAAGCTTTACCAATCTTGTTCTTCTTTCTAGAATCATATGAGTTCCTTCTCACTTGTTTTGGCTTTCTGCATTCTGTAGCAAAGTGACCCAACTCATTACAATTGTAGCACCTGATTGTGCTTCTGTCCACGGTTCCAGTTTTATAGCCACCCCTTGTGCTATTAGAAGAAGAAGAACCCCCTCTCTGAAACCTGGGCTTGAACTTAAGATTGGGGTTCCTTCTGAACCTGAAGTTTCCAAACTTCTTCACTATCATTTTCATAGACTCATCCTCCAGCTGTTCAAGTTCTTCCATAGAATATAAGGCACCACCAGATTGACCAGTGGATGTTAAGCCATATTCAGCCACAGTAACATCCATGTCAGAACTGGAAGGTTGAACAACCTTCACTTCCAGTTGCTGTGGGACTTCTGCCACCAATGCAGTAGAAGTACTGAATATCTTTCCTGTTCCATATATCTCCTTCTGCTGTATCTATTCCAGCTCATAGGTCTTCAGAACACCATAGAGTCTTTCCAAAGAAATCTCTCCAAGATCTCTTGCTTCTCTAATTGCAGATATTCTGTGCTCCAAATGAGATGGAAGTGTCAGGAGGAACTTCTTGTTAATCTCCTTGATAGTATAGTGCTTTCCATGGAGATTCAGATCATTTATCAATTTGTTGTATCTCTCAAAAACCTCAGAGATACCTTCACCAGGGTTTGATCTGAAATGTTCATATGAAGAGGTGAGAATTTCCATCTTATTCTCTCTGACTTCCTCTGTCCCCTCACTGATTATCTCAATTGTGTCCCAAATGTGTTTGGCAGTAACACAGTTTAGAACATGATTATGCATGACAAGATCAAGACAATAAACCAGAATCAACTGTAAACATGCATTCATGGAAGCATCCTCTTTCTCATCAGCTGTGTAGTCCTTGGGATCCTTGGGGTACATCCTTGCAGCTCTAGTTATAATATTGTTCTCTATCTGCTCTTCCTCAAGAATCATAGGAAGTTTAGGACCATTTTTCAGCACTCCAAGATATTTATAATTTGCCACTTGAAGAAACAGGAGCATCTTCTTCTTTCACATAGGATAATGCTCCTTACTAAACATGGGGATTTTCACTGTACCAACTTTCTGTGTAGTAGACATTTTTGAGATTTTTGATGAAGAATAAAATATTACAGAGTTAAGAAAAAATCACAAAAAAATGAATCTTTGATTTGTGTATCAATCAAAAGGCTCTGATACCAATTGTTAGGTCCCGATATGTTTGTAGAAGGGGGGTTGAATACAAACTATATCGTTTTATCGAATTTGTCCGTTTAAAGATTAAACAATTGATGAACAAATTATTGCGGAATTAAATGAAACAGAATTCAAGTTAAATATAACTTATATTAAACTTGAAAGGTGTTACAATTTTTGGTACTGATTACAGGATTAACTCTCAAACTAATTAAAACAAATCTAGAATAAATTCGACATGAATTTATCTATTTTGTAATAAAAAGATATAACGATAAACGATAGTTCGAGATTCGTTCTAGGGATAAAGATCCGCTAGATAGTCAATACAATACAAGCAAATGATTTCTAGTGGATTGAATGTAACATTAGATTCTAGAAATATTTTCTTGAACAAAGAAATTCTCCACGGCAGGTTTTGAGTTCTTGACAGAAAGTTTTGTAGTTGATGAAATGTTTAGTCAGTTGATCTTCTGTCTTGATTTTCTGTTAAAAGCTAATCCATTTGACAATGGATTAATCTGCACGTGCAATCTTTGTTTAAAGTAGAAAGACTATTAACTAAATAGAAAGACTATTTTAATTAACAGAAAGACTATTTTAAATAATAAAAAGACTATTTCTAATATTAAAAAGACTATTCTATAGTCATAAAGACTATCGGTAAGACTTAGTTAATATAAGAAATACTTTCTGAATTTCCAAATAAATCCAGTAGAACTATCGGCAAGACTACCAAGATAGTCTTTATGAAATTACTTTTAGTCTTTCTGAATTTAGAATATTAGAATTAATTCTAAATTAATTACCTACTTAATTAATTTAGATAATTAAAGGAGAACAACAACTAATTTCTTATTAAAAGAAATAGTCCTGAGAACCACTTTAATTAATGACTAACTTCCACTGACTGTTGTTGACACTCGATGTACTGTCTGGTTCATGAGCGACTAACTTCGATGACTGTTCTTCATCTTTGACTTTAAAAGCTGTGATTATCTTCTCTTTAAATCCCTTTAATCAATCACTGTAACCTGTACCTTTGCTGTCACACTCCTGAAATCTCTGTCACTTTAATAAATCCACTTTCTTGAAACCTTCACTGAGGCTTGATCAAATTAATGAACTTCTTTCAATGTAGAATAACTTCAAGTCTGTAGATGACTTTTATCTTTATTCTTTTGACTGTTATGATCTTCTGAGATTCCTGTGACAATTTGAATTATTACTTACTTATTATAAACTTGTTTAATGTTGAGTTATATCCTCGATGTAAACAAATAGGCCTAATCATATGCCTTTCACCATATCTTTCTGAGCCTGTATGGGAAGTATTTTGCAAGTACTGGGACTCACCTGAGTTCGAGAAGAGATCTAAAGCATCCAAGGAAAATCGAAAGAAGTAGCTTATTCCACACAAATCTGGCGCCACTTCCTTCCGACGTCGTGCCTGGGTATGTTAGTGTACCCATCATATATCTATCCAGGTTTATTAACAATACACAAGTAAAAAGGAAAGAACTTTTTTGCTTCAGTTTACTAAATAAATATATGTGCCTACTCTATCATATAGCTTCCAATCGATTTAGAGTTTGCAATCTAAGTACTTGAGTATTGCAGAATAATAGTAAAAATATAGCTTTTAGAAAGCATAACTGATTTACCTGCTTGCCATTTCATTCAGCTTAGCAGATATACTCATTCAAGAGTATGAGAAATAAAACAGAAACATCTACATCTATTTTGAAAGTTCAATAATATTATACATTTGTGAGTAAATTGATAATTGTGTGATAGGAGCCTAATGTGTTTTCGGTGTAAAATTTGGCAGGATATACTTGAAAAAACCAATAAGGAACCTGGAGAATACGAGCTCTTCCTCAAAACGCACACCGATAAAAATGGCACTTGTAATTCAGAGGCTGTCGATGTTCTTATGGTAAATTTTATTGTTTAAAGGCATTTGAATTTAAAGGTTTATAGTGTGGTAACAGAATTAATAATTTGGGTGGTATCGGTATGTATGACTACTAATTAAGTATCGGTATGTTTAAGATGTCAAAATCCTGAAATACACTTGACATTAAGGTATAATTTATTGGTACTTTAAAAGAAGCAGAATGTGTTCTAAATATTAAACATGTTCTGATATTACTTTAAACTTGTTGTAAATTGTATATAGGAAAAATACATTGAAGTCTGCCAGAAGCAAAATGTGGACCCCAATTAGGCGTCGATCTATACATGGGCCAAGGCTGTTGGTGTGCGGAAGAATGGCATCATCGGTGTTCCTCGTACAAAGGCTTCTGATATTATACGTATGATTTTATAAATAGTCATTTATTTCATTTATATTGTCTTTCAGTTAATATAATAACATGTACAACATATGAACGTATATAAATCAAATATAACATATCTGCTAATGTATTAATTAATGATGGGTTTTTAAAGGGTTCAGTGTTTAAAGATAGGTCCCCAGTTGTCGATTGTTAAGTTATGATTATATCTGCAATCTTGGATCTGCAACTTAATTACTTGGTTCGAAAAGATAATATAATTTATCCTTCTTCACTCTATAGTAGATATAATCTGATTTATAGAAACTATGTTTAGTCAAGTAATTGTTTAATCTGATTATGTAGAAACTGAATATGGTAAAGACTTGCTTGGTAATGATGTCCCACAAATTTTATCATGCTTTCATTTCTGCAAATTTTAAGTAATATCTTTAATTTGTCAATTTAATTTATATCTTTCCAATTTCATATTCAATTTAGGATTTTACTTTTTTGATGTGTAAATGTATATTTGCAACAATTGAGCGATCTCGTAAGAGGCGTCGTCGACGCGAGGATGATGAATCTGGTTCTTCTACCGATGGCAGATCTCTTCACATGGCAGATGAATTTGTAATTCAGGCGGTGGACCAGACTGTAGCATATGCACGTGCACATCCAAATGAATTCGGACTTGCACCTGAGCAAGTCCATATGTTGGAAAAGTCAGTGTATGTGGCGGAGGGAGATGGTGAGCTTCCAGCAGACCATTCTTTGAGCATGGGGACTGTTGGTCCTTGACTATTGCAGAAGGGGGGGGGGAGGGGGGTTGAATGCAATACTGATAAATCTCAATCTACGTTCCAACAACTAAAACTAAGATTAAAGTTTATCAGTTTACGAATTGCAAATACAAGTAGACACAAGAGTTTTTCTCACAAAATAAATGTTTTATTTATTTTGTAAAGTGTTGCTACAACCTCAAGAAAATATCAGTTTTCTTGAGCTTCAATTTCTCGAGTGATACATAGAATGAATTGAGAGATAGTCTAAGTAAACTAATCTTATCTCTATCATCACGGGTTTGTGAAGCTGCTGTCATTTTCATGTGGTAACTACTTACAAATTGTCTACCCGTGAGTCTTACCTAAATTGCTATACAAACAAGTTTATCATTACTGGAAAAAGCAATCTAGATACATTCTATATTTAGCTAACACAATTCAGTAGATGTTGATTTGTCATACTCTTGAATTGGTGAGCTTTGTCATGTGATCTCTCAAGCTTCTGTCGTAGTCTTGCAGACCTGATGCAGTGTTGGGATGCTGCAGCACGCCTGTTTCTTGAACATCCAAACTGTCACATGTTTGACTGGGTAGATCCCCAATAAAAATATTATCCCTTCAAGACAGTAGCCTGATCCTCAAGCTTGCTGTCACAAGAATGTGCTTTTGGTGACAGTAAGAAGTCCCCGCAATAGATGCTGTCAGGAGTTCCAAGTTTGTTGTCAAGCTGAGGTAAAGTTGCTTTCTGAGGGCTTCCGTCAATGTTGCTGTCAGAGTGGATATATTGTCGTGACTTGCAACATGCTGTCTTCTTGTAACCTTACTGTCAGTGCCATGACAGTAATATTTATTCTTGATGTCCTCCTTAAGCACTTCTTGAGGCTTGAACAAATAAATGAACTTCTACCAAGATGTACTAGATTCTTATTTAACAGTAAACAAAATGGTTACAAGAACATACTCTGGCTGTGATAGTATGTTCATACTTAATAAAATTAAGCATTTAAAATATCTAGTCATGTTGTCTCATAGCTATCACCCATAAATCCTAACAATCTCCCCCAATTTGTTTTTATGGACACTAACAACAAATTTACAATCTATGCATGCTGACAACTTAACTAATCAAGATCAGAATTGATAAAATTTTCACTTAGCTTCAGATTTCCTTTTATGTCTTGCTTCATCCTCTCTGTTGAGAGCTTCTTTCAGAATCTCCTTGAGTCCTTCTTCCAATGCTTTCTCATCAGGAGAGATGGCATCATCTTCTATCTCATCAATGTACTTTTGGACTGCTTTGGAGAGACATACTTTAGCATCCTGGAGATCTGTCCACAATTCTTGACCAAAGGCATAAGTTCTGAACTTCAATTTGCCTTCAACAAGTATAAATCTTCTTCGAGGATATGCATTCAGGGTTTTTCTTCTTGATTTATCCAGCTTTGAATCTTCACCCTTTCTTCTTTGAAGAATGTCCTCAATCTCAAAAGAACACAGCTGTTCTAATGGATGAATTGATCCAATTACCAAGTAGAGTAAGTCTTTCAAGGCACTTGTTTTGAGCTTATGAAAGCTTCCAACAGGGATCTCTTCACTTATGAACTTGATCCTCAGAGGATTTTCTAGCATACATGGTTGGTAATTGGGTCCTTCACTCTTCACTCTGTTTGCTTCTTTGCACTTGTTCAAGAGTGGAGCTTTCATGTCTTCAGTGGTGTCTTTTCCTGCTGGATTTGAAGGTCCTTCTTGACTTGGTTGGGCTTGCACCTCTTCTTCATGAAAATCATCTTCGTAGTCACCTATTTCTTCATTAGAGTACTCGAACAAGTGAGCAATGTCAGCATCATCATGATCTTCAAACATGCCAAACTTCTGATAGAATTCCATATCTCTTTCATCCTTATACTTCAGAACATGTTCCATGACTTTGTTGGGTACATTGTCATAGCTTTGTATTAGCTCCACCATTATGTCCAAGAAGAAGTAGTCAATTCTTCTCTTGACTTTTGTTCTCACAATCACAGGAATGTCATTCATAGAGATTGACTCAACTTCCATGATGAAGTCCTTATAAACTTTTATTGACCTTGATGAATCCCACCAGAGAATATACATGCTTGCCTCCTGATTGGCATCTAACACCACTTCAGCACTCCTGATTTCTTTAGATTTAGCATGTTGCACTTCAAAAGAGTTTGGGTATTTGATTTGAAGTGGTTTCTTCAAATTTCTGCATAGCCCTGTAGCTTTCTCCCTTCCTGAGTACTTGGTCTTTCCTTTCCTTGCTTTAGTAGTCTCCTCAGGTTCAGGTTCCTGTCTAGAAAACCAAGCCCTGGCTAAGGATTTTGTTCTTTTAGGTTTGACAGTTGTCTTGATTTCATCCTTGATAGCATCTTTGTTGACAGTGTCCTCCATGACAGTATCTTCCATGACAGTGTCTTCTGTGACAGCTTCTTTCATGACAGCTTCTTTGAGGACAGTGTCTTTTGTGACAGCTTCTTTGGTGACAGTATCTTTTTCAGCATTTATATTGTCTATAGAACATCTCAAGATATTTGCCTCCAAAGCTTCAACTATTTCAGACTCCTCTTCTTCTATAACTCCAGCATCTTTCTTTTCTTGCACATGAGCTTCTTCTTTGTTTTCCTCCTGGGATTTAGTTCCAACATTCCCAGAAGTAATTCCACTAGCATTTCCTGCTACTCTAGTTCCTCTACTTCCATCCAACTCATCATCATCATCAAAAGAGACATCATAAGAACAGCTTTCACCTTGATCAGCTCTTTTGGAGTTTGATTTGGAGATCATCATCTTTACTGTTGAGCTCAGTTCCTTATCTCTCTTCACCAGCAATTTGTGAATTGATTTGACAGCTAGAGCTCTCTCCTTGTTGGCTTTAGAGTTGAGAATAATGTCTAGCACTTTCAATATTGACTTTGACTCTATTGTAGAAGTGCCTCCTAGACTCATGTATGAACATCTCCTGCTACCATTCCTTGTGGTAGTTGTATAGTAGACACAGAATGGATTGGTGTAGACTTCTAGAAGTTTCTCTGAGATTAAGCTCAGCATTAGCAGTTGTAGAATCTCATTGAAGGATGTATGGGTTGCCTTGATTTTGTTCTTCATCACAGTCAACACCTTTGCTTGAAGGTTCTGTAACAGCTATATAGTGATGAACATAGATATGCCATTGTTCAGGTACACATCAATGGCCCACATCTTTTCTTCATTGATCTTCACACATGCACTTATGATCTTCTCATTTAGTAGGGTCGAGTAGTTATTCAATCTTCTGCTAGGTTCCAACATTGCCTCCTCAACTATTCTACTGAAGTCATCATCATGATTGTGCAGTGTACTCTCCCTGCAGTCAACCATCAAGGCATTAGCCTCTTCCTGACTAAACTCAGTTCCTTCACTCCATATGTTTCTTGACAAGATGTGTTCAGGCAACTTGTCTTTTCCTTTTCCCAGCCTATTTTGCTCCTCCTGCTCTCTCCACTTCATCTCAAGAGCACTCTCCTTAGGATTTGAAGTTGGCTCTCTTATTATCACAGGAGGTAGTACTGGTCTTTTGGATGGAGCTTTCCCTTGCATTGCTTCCAGTGCTTCTTTAGACATCAATACTATTTCTACAGCCATCTCATACTCAAAGAGATTTCCAGATTCTTGCTCCCCCTTACTCCCTGAAATTCCTTTTGCTCCCCCTGTCTTCTTTGTAGATTCTGACTCCCCCTTACTCCTTGATTCCTCCTTAGAAACAGGCTCCCCCGGAGTTGCAACATCTGGGACATATTCTGATCTTGCCATTTTCTCCCCCTTAGGTAAGTTGGCAGCATCAATACTGGCAGATAGAACCTGAATAGCTTCCTGAATACTAAAGAAACAAGAGGCCATCATGGTAGACAGGCTGTCAAGCTTAGTTTCCATTGAGTGATACATGTGCTCTAGGGCTTCCAATCTCAGAGCTGTAGAGGGGCCACCAGTTCTTATCCTTCTTGGAGAGGAAGGAAAAGAATGGGGAATGGAGGCTGTTGGGGTTCTCACAATCTCAGGGTTTTTCTGAGTGATCTCATCACTCCTCACAGAAGAACTCTCAAGGCCTAGTGCCTGAAAATCTAGGGCTCCCTCAAGTTCACTCGGGACATGCTCAAGTCCCTCTCATTTTGCCAGCTCATTTGGCTGCCTCTCATGTTTATGCTCACCTCTCTTTTCTTTTATCTCTCTTTTCTTTTATCTCTCTTTCCTTTTGCACACCCTCACTCAACCTAGATGCATGGGTATGAGCAGTACTTACATGCAATGAAAGAGATGGTTTAAAATGTACCTTTAAGAACTGAGAAAGTGGCACATCATCATGAGAGACATCCTCAACAGTTACAGCATCAAAATCAGGTTGTGGAGAGGTGACGATAGTTTTGCCAGAAATGTTACTGTCAGGTGAAAGATTGACAGTAGGTTCCACTGCAGCTTGGACAACAGGTTTGGTTGAGACAGCAACTTCTACTGAGTCCTTGACAGCAGGGTCACCTGTGATAGCAACATTCTCAGAGTCTTTGACAGCAACTGAGGCTGTGACAACATCTTCCCTAAGGTAAGATGCTCCTTGGAGATTGAACAAGGCACTGGCTGTTTCATTTTCTATCATCGTTGTACCTTGCTCTTTCTTAGTGTTTGAAGGAGTGGTGTCAATCTCACATTGAGAAATGGGTTCTTATGGACCACTAGATGGGGGCTCATCTATGATTAGAGATGGATGATTAAAACCTGAAGGGTTGGGACTGTCCCCCTCTCTAGGTTGTGGAGAAGAAACAAATGAATGAGTAGGGAAAGAAGAAGGTGAAAGTGGAGAAGAGAATAATGACTGCTCCACAGATGGAACTTGTGAAGCATCAATTTGGGAAGTGAAAACCTCATTGTGTCCTGACTCCATGTGTGTTTCTGCAAGTGGAGGCTCCTCATGATTTGGAACATGAGGTTGTGCAGACTCTGTACAAGGTGCCTGGGAGACAGGCCAATTTCAATAGATGTCCCTTGTTGAGAAGGAACATCTAGGGAGGTGTTTACTGCCCTATTTTCCTCTACAGTCCTGACTCCATGTGTGTTTCTGCAAGTGGAGGCTCCTCATGATGGAACATGAGGTTGTGCAGACTCTGTACAAGGTGCCTGGGAGACAGACCAATTTCAATAGATGTCCCTTGTTGAGAAGGAACATCTAGGGAGGTGTTTACTGCCCTGTTTTCCTCTACAGTCTTTTGAGAGACTGCAGGGTGGCTGACAGTGGTTTTGGTCCTCTTAGCTCTCTTCTTCTTAAGCTCAAGAGGAACCACTGTGGGTTCTGTTTGACTACCTTCGTTGTTTGCTGCACTAGGTGCAGGAACTCCCTCTTGACTCTCAGCGCTACCACCAACATCAGTTTCTAGGGGTCTTTTTCTGGATTCTTGCAAGTCTTGTCTCTGTACTTTGGGAAGTCTAGAGAACCTAGGCTGAATGTATGGAGTAGAATGGGGGTTAGCTGAATTTGGGTCTAATCCAGCCTCATCCTCAAGAGTGAAGGTGTCATGCCCAGAGGGCAATGGAAAACCAAGGTTAGGCACTTGATCAACCATGTGTTTGGTGAAGCATAGTGGAATATGTACATTTAAATTCTGTGAAGTGAGAGTTGTGTTTGTATTTCTTTTCAAAACACTGCATACCTCTGAACGATTGGCATTCTCATCAAAATCACACAAGGAATTAATACGCAACATCAGAAAGCGAGGATAGATGTTTACCTTCTTACCTATGGCAGCCTTGAGATGTGCCATGAGTAGCTTTCCAACATCCACTTTGTACCCATGAACAAGAGAGTGAGTGAGCTTCTTGATGTAGGTGGGAATTCCATTCCAGCCGGTGGTCTTGGTAGAGAACACCTTCACCATTGCATCAAACACCATGTTCTACTCCTTTCTGAGATACTTCCTGTCCATTTCACCAGAAGGGTACCACTTTGTTGTTCCCTCTTCAAGAATGGGTCCAGAATACCCAATTTTCAAGAAGAGCTTCTTTAGGGTCTCATCACTAGCAAGCTCGGTGTAGGTCTTTCCTGGTTCTAGCACAATTCCCAAAGCTACATTGATGCCCTGAACAGTGAGAGTGTAACTGTGCTCCTTGATTTTGAACTGAATGGTTGTGTTGTCACCATCTCCTTGAGCAACAGCTGTCTCCCAGAAATTGTCAATCATGTCTAGGTCAAGAACAGGAGTGGAGGTAATTGTATACCCAAGATACGACTTATTCAGAAAAGAAACAAGCCCTTTGAAATATTCACCAGCATCATTAGGAGAGTATATGCCAGCAAAGTTGGTCTGAGAAATTGATTGTTTGGGGGCCATTTTTGTTGATTGAGAGTAAGAAGATAAATTTCTTGGATAGAGGAGAAAAGAGTGTTGTGTTCACTTTTTGGGTGCAGTTGTATAACTGAAGAATATAGAGGGAAGTTCAAGCGTTCAACTAAAAGATTGGAAAAGTAAAATCGTGTCTTGACCCATTAATCAATCACATGGGTTACTGGCTTAATTCTCTCTCCTCGTGGAGGATGATTGCACAATTTTAACGGTCCACTACTCTTGACAATAACCTGTGTGCATAAAACAACCGTGTCAGTAACTTTGGTGTGATGACAGTAGGTTTTGCTTGACAGAAACATTTTGTGCAAAACTTACTGTCATCGTTAAGTGTTTTAATGACAACATCCTTTACAATTCTTGACAGTAAGTTGTTTATTGATGTAGAGAGACTAACTGTTAGGGAATACACTGACAGTCACTTTTCTTGATGACAGCAACCCTCACGGGAAAACAATAACTGTCGAGACTTTGCATTTGAACTGTTTTATTAAACAACTTAACTGAAGAGACACCAAATGAACATATGAAGTATTGATTACAAATTTATTATTCATGCACATTAGTTCAATCAATTAGCCAACATAGACACACAACAAACAATGAGGAACTTTCAGAAGGAAATTGACAAATTTTATTAGAAAAAGGAGGGTTAAACTTCTACAATTGAAAGATACAATTATTCATCACAGTTTTTCTTAATCAATTCTAGAAAGTTTGCCCTAGCCTCTTCTTCTGTGGTTCCTTCCTCCTTGAGGAGTGCTTGATATTCCTTCTCTTGTTCTTGCCACTTAGCCTCTTCAGCGGCTTTGGCAGCAAGTTCTTTCTCCCTTTCCTCATCGAGGAGGTCCTCCATCTCATCAAACAGAGCTTCAACTGCTTCTTTATATGGAGACTCAGTGCTAATCTTAGGCCTGTATTCGATTCCTACTTTGTTTTCCATTTTACCTTTTCTGAATGATTCACTAATATGACCTAAGGTTCATTTTATAGGCATACTAGTTAAAGGGAGGTAAATGGTCAACAGTTCAGAGTACCCATACAACTACCACATATTGCAATTAAGAGTGATGTCTACCACTAATCCAACAATCAAAGCAAAAATGACCAATTAGTGAAATTCTTTGACCAATTTCAACAATAAAAACCATGCAAGTTAATGACATACAACATCTAACTATCAAGTTTAAGACTGGCACAAAATTCAATTTATCACAGTCAAAGCAAACATGCTGTCAAAAACAGATAGTGACTTAAGTAGACAATAACTTCTCATTACAACAACTTTTTAAATTTTACTGTCACAAGCTTCAATTGAATATGAAAATGGAAAAACTAGTAAGTTAACATACCAGATTTAGCATTCCCAATTCACTTACCAACCTGTTAAAGGTTGCTTCATCCAGTGGTTTTGTGAAGATGTCTGCAAGTTGTTTTTTTGTTAGGACATAGATCAACTTCACAGTTCCTCTTTCAACATGCTCTCTTATGAAATGATGTCTAAAATCAATGTGCTTTGTCCTAGAGTGTTGAACAGGATTGTCTGAGATGGCTATGGCACTAGTGTTATCACAGTAGATAGGAATGTTATTTAACACTAGACCATAGTCCAAAAGTTGATTCTTCATCCACAGAATTTGTGCACAGCAACTTCCAGCTGCAATGTATTCAGCTTCTGCAGTAGATGTAGAAACTGAATCCTGCTTCTTACTAAACCACGACACCAATCTTCCACCAAGAAATTGGCAGCTTCCTGTTGTACTCTTTCTGTCAATCCTACACCCAACATAGTCTGAATAAGAGTTCCCCACTAGCTCAAATCCAGTATTTTTAGGATACCAAAGGCCTAGATTATGAGTGTCCTTTATATATCTAAAAATCCTTTTGATAGCTACCAAGTGTGACACATTTGGATCAGCTTGAAACCTTGCACAAAGACATGTAGCAAACATTATGTCAGGTCTGCTAGTAGTTAGGTAGAGAAGAGATCCAACCATGCATTTGTAAGCAATAGAGTCCACTTTCTTCCCTTTGGAGTCTAGATCCAAACTAGTTGATGTAGAGATGGGAGTCTTGGCAGGTGATAAATCTTCTAGGTTAAACTTCTTGAGAAGTTCCTTGACATACTTTGCTTGACAAATAAAGATTCCATCATCTTTCTGAAGAACTTATAAACCAAGGAAGAATGACACTTCTCCCATCATGCTCATCTCATACTTATTTCTCATTAGAGATGAAAACTTCTCACACAGCTTCTAATTTGATGAACCAAAAATGATATCATCAACATAAATTTGAACCAGAATGATGTCTTTTCCATGATGTTTGTAGAATAGAGTCTTATCTACTACACCTCTTGTAAACTGGTTTTCCAATAGAAAGGCAGAGAGGGTATCATACCAGGCTCTTGGAGTTTGTTTTAATCCATAAAGTGCTTTGAACAGCTTGTACACAAAATCATACAATTCAGCATCTTCAAAACCTGGTGGCTGTTCAACATACATTTCTTCCTCCAACTCTCCATTTAGAAAAGCACTTTTGACATCCATTTGGAACACCTTGAAATTACAGTGTGCATCAAAAGCTAGAAAAATCCTTATAGCTTCAAGTCTGGCAACAGGTGCAAATGTCTCATCATAATCTATTCTTTCCTGTTGACAGTAACCTTTAGCTACTAGCCTTGCCTTGTTTCTTGTCATATTCCCATTTTCATCCAATTTGTTTCTGAATACCCACTTTGTCTCAATAACTGATTTTCCCTTTGGTCTTGGAACCAATTTCCATACATTGTTCCTTTCAAACTGGTTGAGTTCCTCTTGCATAGAAATCACCCAGTCAGAATTCAACAATGCTTCATCAATTGCTTTTGGCTCCACTTGAGACAGGAAGCAGGAAAACATGTTGTCAACAGAAACATTGTTCCTAGTTCTTACCCCAGAAGAAGGATCTCCAATAATTAGGTCATTTGTGTGATCCTTATTCCACCTTGTGGTTCTAGGCAAGCTTCTTGTTTGGTCTGAAACAGTAGTCTCAGTTTGGGGAACCGAGTCTTCACCAGGACAATTGTCTCCACCATTTTCTTCAATATCTCCAGAGTCACCATCATTTTGAGGATTCCCTGAAATAGTCTGTGACTGAGCTGGAGTTTGATTAGCATCATTTTTCAATGACAGTATCTTTTTTCAAGATCAACAGTTTGAGTAAATGTGGGTTCTTCATCAACAATTTCTTCTTCCTCTAAGTATCCTTGATTCTCAAATCTAAGAATCTGCATTTGACCATCCTCATGCAGTCCTGGAAACTTGGTTTCATCAAATGTGACATTTACACTTTCATCAATAATCTTGTGTTCCAAGAGGTAGAATCTGTAAGCAGTCCTTTCTAAAGCATAACCCATGAAAATACCTTCATAAGCTTTGGTGTCAAATTTCCCTTTCTTTTCATGGTTGTCTTTCATCATGAAGCATTTGCTACCAAACACATAAAAATACTTGACAGTAGGTTTCTTCTCATTTAGCAAATAGTAAGGAGTGTTCCCATAAGTCTTGTTAATCAAGGTTCTGTTCTGTGTATAACAAGCTGTGTTAATAGCTTCTGCCCAGAAGTATGTAGGTAACTTTGCATCATGTACCATAGTCCTGACAGCTTCAATGAGAGTTCTGTTCTTCCTTTCTACAACTCCATTCTGCTGTGGTGTCCTTGCAGCAGAAAATTGTTGCACAATTCCTTCATCCTTGCAGAAATTACCAAGTGTGGCAATTCTGAACTCAGTACCATTGTCACTTCTCAGAATTTGAACCTCGGCATTTGGAGTTCTGTCAAGAACTCTTAAGTGATCAATGATGACTTGAGCAGCTTCATCTTTTGATTCTAGATACTTCACCCAAGTATACCTAGAATAATCATCCACCATAACTAATGAATATCTCTTCTTGGCTAAGGATGGAACATTTACTGGTCCAAAGAGATCCATGTGAATTAGTTTGAGTGGTTCTGTGTTGGTGTTGACTTGCTTTGACCTATGCACAGCTCTCCTCAATTTTCCCATTTGACAGTCCTCACACAGTCCTTCTTGACAGAATTCCTGTTGAGGTAGTCCTCTTACCAGTTCCTTCTTCATCAGCATATTCATTGTTTTGAAGTTTAGGTGAGAGAGTTTCCTGTGCCAAAACATGTTGTCACCAACAGTAGCTTTACTGTAGAAAGTAAATCATGTCCTTCTTTGTTGAACTCAGATCAGCAATAAATAGGCTTCCTTTCCTTACCCCTTTCAAAGAGATGCTTCCATCTTTCTTGTGATAGATGTTGCATACCATCATGTCAAAATCAACATTGAATCATCTGTCACTGAATTGGCTGACACTGAGCAAGTTGTGCTTCAATCCATCAACAAGTGCAATATCATTAATGACAACATTCCCAATTTCCAAACAGCCATATCCCACTGTGTAACCATTGATGTTGTCTCCAAAGGTTATGATTGGGCCAGCTTTCTCCACAAATTGTGATGGCAGGGCTTTATCACCAGTCATGTGCCTTGAGCAGCCACTGTCAATGATCCACATGACCTGCTTCTTATTCTTTCCCTGCAAAACAAATTGTATTTAAGAGGCATATGGTACACAATCCTTGTTGGGTCCTGCTAATTCAGTATCACAAGAGTATTCATCATTTTCAACTTTAACAACCACATAAGGAATCTTTTATTGGACTCCTTTCTTCACCCACTCAGCTTTAAAATTAGACTTGGTCTTCTTCTTAGTGGATGTAGCCTTCTTACTGTTTCCAGTAGGCTCAGAAGTCTCAACAGTTTGCATAAAGTGACATTGTTCAGTAGATGAAATAGGCAGGTTGAAACAAGTAGGCATGGCAGTTATTTTACAAGGCATGTAGTCAGTGTTGTTGCAGTCTACCATAGATCTATGCATAATGGGGGTTCTATGTAAGTTACCAACTATTTTGGTCACATTGTTTTTTACCTCTTTTGGTTTCTTACAAACATGAGTTAAGTGATGTGAGGAGCCACAATTATTGCATAGTTTTCTCGGATCACTACCAACATTAGCATTGCCATTTCCTAACTTACCATTCCTGTTCTTAGACTTGTAGGTGACTGTGTCAATAGGATGTTCTGAAGTTGCTGTCGAGCTCTCCTTGACAGTACCTTTTACACCTTCTGTCTTGACAGTAGGTTTAGATGTTACTGTCTTAGAAGCTCTCTTGACAATATCTTTGGAAGTTTCTGTCTTGTCATTACTGACAACATCTTTAGAACATTTTGTCTGATTGTTTGAGAAAGTTACTATTTTGGGGATTTTGACAGTATCTTTTCCTCCAACTGTTGTACTGTCAACACACTCATCCTCATCATCAAGTTGTTGCTTGATGATCATGGCTTCCTCATCAAACTCAAGTTCAGAAAGTTTAAAAATTGGTTTGTTGATCTTGTTGAGGACATGAGGTCTGAAACATCAGTTGAACAATCCTGATTCACAATTTTCTTACCATGTCTTCTACCATACTCAAAACCTATCCCTACTTTTTGATCCTCTGTCTGTTTCTCATGATAATCCTGAAGTTGTTTAGAAGAGTTTCTATAGGCCTTAATCTTGAATTCATTTTCACTAATTTCATTCCTTAGAAACTTTTCTATCTCTTTAGCATAGACTAATTCATTTTTAAGTTTTGCATTCTCCTGTGCTAGAGACTCTAATCGACTGGTCTTTAACAAAAGCATGTCAATCTCAGAGGTGAGTGTTTCATTTAGTTTAGTTAACCTAGCAATTTCTTCATTAGCGGCACTTAAACTAGTATGAACATTAAACATTTCTACACTCAACTCCTCAACAGTTTGTTTGTATTCTTCGTTAGACATTTCAAGTAAGACAAGTGAGGGTACCTGACTTGGAGAGCTAGAGGAGACCTCATCAGACTTAGCCATGAGGGCTAGATTCACATATTCCTCTTCCTCTTCATCATCAGTATCATCCCAGCATTTTCCCTCAGCCACATAGGCTTTTCCCTGTCCTTTCTTGAAGTGTCCACTTGACCCTTTATCCATTCTTTGATTCTGCTTTGGCCTTCTGCATTCAGTAGCAAAATGACCAAGCTCATTGTAGTTGTAACACCTAAACTTGGATTTTTCCACCATCCTTGTTTTGTAACCACCTCTTGTGGCACCACCTTCAACCTTGGAGGAATTCCCTTTGCTGAACCTTGATGTTTGACCTTGAGACTTATATGGTTTGTTTCTCTTGAACCTTATGTTTTTGAACTTCTTAGCCATGTAAGCCATAGTTGGATTATCCATCTTTTCTATTTCTTCTATTGAATAGAAGTCTTCATCTTCAACATCAGTTAGATGCAACGCTACATTCATCCACAACCTCCTCAATCTTTAGAGTAGGTACTTGAGCAGGTTGGGTGATTTGGACTCCTTCACTAGGTTGAGTGATTCTTGGCACATGAGCTACAAGAGCACCGGACATATTTACCATCTTTCCTCTTGATCCAGCTTGTATAGATCTTTTTTGGAAAAATTCAAGCTCATATGATTTAAGCACACCATATAATGTTTCAAGGGAAACATTGTTTAGATTTCTTCCTTCTCTTATGGCTGTGTTTCTGTGCTCTAGATGCTCAGGAAGTGTGAGTAAGAACTTAACATTTAACTCTTTCCTATCATAGTACTTGCCATGTATCTGTAGCTCAGTCATCAGTTTACTGAACCTCTCAAACATTGTTGTTAGATCTTCTCCTGACTTTGCCATGAAAGCTTTATACTGTGAGATAAGAATCTGTCTTTTATTGTCTTTTACCTCTTAACTTCCTTCACATAACAACTCAATCTTATTCCACATTTCCTTGGCTGATGAGCATCCAATGACGTTCCCACACATGGCTTTGTCCAAAGTAAGAGCATCCAGTAGGATGAGTTGCAGGTAATCATCCAAGGCCACCTTCTCTTTTTCTGGCTCCAGAAACTCTGAGTGTGATTTAGCAATCCAGTGTGCTGGAATAAGAACACCATCTACAGTCGAGGTTTCAATCTCCTTCTGTGGAACAAAGGGACCATTTTGGAGGATACCCAAGTATAATGGATTCGCAGCTTTGATAAACAACAAGATTTTTCTTTTCCACACATTGTAGTTCTCTTTATCAAACGCTGGAATCTTTATGCTACTTGACTTCTGCATACTTGTCATGATCTCAGATATGTAGAACAATCTGTCTGCTCTGATACTAGTTGTTGGTCCTTGACTATTGCAGAAGGGGGGGGGGGGGGGTTGAATGCAATAATGATAAATCTCAATCTACGTTCCAACAACTAAAACTAAGATTAAAGTTTATCAGTTTACGAATTGCAAATACAAGTAGACACAAGAGTTTTTCTCACAAAATAAATGTTTTATTTATTTTGTAAAGTGTTGCTACAACCTCAAAAAAATATCAGTTTTCTTGAGCTTCAATTTCTCGAGTGATACATAGAATGAATTGAGAGATAGGCTAAGTAAACTAATCCTATCTCTATCATCACGGGTTTGTGAAGCTGCTGTCATTTTTATGTGGCAGGTACTTACAAATTGTCTACCCGTGGATCGACATGGAAGTCGTCATACAACAGATTAGTTAGTATAATTAACCAAGGGGCCAGCTCTAGTAGCTTATTTTGGTAGATGTTATGAACTCATGCTGGTTATCTTTTGTAATTTTGGGATGTTGGATTTTATGATATTTATCTGGTGCCTTGGCCAAGGCAGTAGTAGCTTGGTTGTAGTTGTAGTTCAAATGGGTTTAGACCAGATTGTGGTTTGATTTGTTTTGTAGACCTTTTCTATAAGTTTGTAATGGATCATGATGTTCTAGGTTTGACAAGTTCTATTATCTTACGATAGTTTTTTATGGTGAATAAGGACTTTGATTTCACTAGTTTGAAAATCAATATTGTATTTTTTGCTAGTTTATGTGTTTACTTGAATAAGACATGTTATTTCTAATATACAACTGTCCGTCTTGCATAGCAGTGGGAATTTCAAAAATTATTTCGATAATTGCATGGTTCTTGTTTTGCCACAGTGTAAATTTGTGACGGACTATTCTGTCATAATGAAATGAATATTTATGACGGATACTTTCGTCACAATAATATTTGTGATGGATGGATCCCTCGTATGAGTATTTGTGACAGACATTCAGTCACAAAGATACAAGTGGGCCCCCCTTAATTTGCCACAGAATATGAACTTGTGACGGAATAGTGAATTTACGACGAGGCATTTGCAACAGAACGATTTCGTCGTAATTTAAATAGATTGCGACAGATTCTTTGTTATATTTCCGTCATAAATTACCCTAACTTCTTATTGGTACCGACCAAACTTTTAATGTTTCGTCTATTATATAATAGTATAGATTTAGACAAAAATTTCTTATCTTAACAAACAATTTAATATTATGTTGACCAATGTCCTCAAAAATTTTACATTCAATTTTATCTTGTTATAAATTCATATTTCACAAAATTTATGTTTTAAATTTTTTATATTCAAACTTATTTGAATTTAACTGCATACCATACATTACTAATTTATATTTTTACTAATCTTAAAATTATATTTAATTATAAGTTTAAGAAACTTTTTCATAATTTTTATATCTAATAATAATTACAAATTATTATGGTGCATTAAATAAACAATTGACAGAGTAATGGATTATGTCAATAATTTAATGTATTTATTAAAAAATATAAATAGTATTATTAATATTAAAAATTTAAATTAAAAAATACTGAAAATTGTAAATTTAAAAGTTAACATCAATATTGATATGGGCTAAAAATAACCCTAGATATGTAATTAATGATATATTAATTAGACCTAGTTCGGTCCAAGAATTAGGCTCGATAAAAAGGCCCGAAACCCTAATCATTTATTAATTTCGTAATTAATAAATAAGGGAAATTACCAGCTCATTAAATGAGTCCAAAGCATATTAAATTCTTCAAGAATCAGCAATCAAGACACACAAACCAACTAGGAGTCAGCCTCCTACGAAATAGGATTCACAATCCTGATCTAAGAAGGCGACTTGGCCCCCAAGTCACCTAATTCTATTCTAAATGTAAGGCTCCTGACGCCTATATAAGGACCCTGATCCTACAATCAGAACTACGTTTTAGACTTCATCCTCGAATAAGGACATACAAGTCACTACGTCCTTGGTGTGCCCCTGCCGCCATAGCCCCGAGGGCAACACCAAGAACTACGTTTTAGACTTCATCCTCGAATAAGGACATACAAGTCACTACGTCCTTGGTGTGCCCTTGCCGCCATAGCCCCGAGGGCAACACCAAGAACTACGTTTTTTGGCTTGATTCTCTACATAACAGAGATACGTAGGCATCTTGTGAGGACCTGTTTAGTCACGAACCACGAGAGCAGCCATAAAGACACGATTGTCCACCATCATTCATTGAATACAGCCGTCAACATCTAAATCTACATTTCATTCCATAACATTTGGCGCCGTCTGTGGGAATCCTTACATCAACCATGGCTAGAACACGAAGAACAACCGCTACTGAATCAACTGTCACCACCACTACTCCAATCACCACGGAACCAGGGTCGTTACCCCTCACTACAGAGGTGGTTTCTCAACCAGCAGGGACGACACCACTCACCGCGGAGATGGTTTCACAGCCATAAGGGACGAATCCCCAAACTTCCATACCTCAGAATGAGACGAACCCTCTTCAAATGGTTGTCTCACCCCTCGACTATAACCTTCCCCATGGAGCACAGATCTCCACTACTGTGCTTCCTATGAGCACAAATCCGGCTTACGGATTGCCCAACTATCCCCCTGAAACCGGAGGGAGTGGCCATGCAAATCAGGGACCATACATTCGAGGATTGGGACCCATCCCTGAAGGAAGATACTTGGATTATTCTGGGCCCTACTCTGAAGACAACTCGTCTGATGAAGGACAAGATCGAGCACCCAGAAGAAGAAGAGCTAGTAAAGAGCCCCTTGAAAGGAGGAATCGGGGGGCAACTGGAAGGGTACCTATGACTGCCATGGAAAGGATAAGGGCTCATGAGGCCGAGATCCAGAAACTAAAGAAAAACATGGAAATAGAGCAACAAAGGAGGCAGACTCAGCCTTCGAACCAAGGGGCAGGAGATGTCCCCCTAATTGATTTAGGAACACCTTCAAGGAGGCAAGAAGGAGCTAGGGCTCCAAGGACGGAGATTCCCAGGTCAGATCCCCGTGTTTTAGCACAGCTGGGTGACCCAGACGATCCTATTCCACCTTTTACTGAAGAGGTAATGGACGCTCATGTATCAAGGAAATTCAAGATGCCTACTATTAAGGCATATGATGGAACGGGCGATCCCGCAACCCATGTGAGAACTTTTTCGAACGCACTGTTGCTGCAACCGGTCACTGATGCTCTTAAATGTAGGGCGTTTCCACAAACCTTGGCTGGCATGGCCCAAAGATGGTATAGCCGCTTGCCACCCAACTCTATCAGTTGTTTCAGAGAGTTGAGCACGGCCTTCATCAGTCAGTTCATTAGTGGAAGGGTACATGAAAAAAGCTCTGCTTCACTCATGAACTTAACTCAAGGAAAGAATGAAACGTTGAGAGATTATCTCAAGCGCTTCACCAAGGAGACATTGAATATACCTGATCTAGACAACAAGGTAGCTATGATAGCTCTTCAACAAGGAACCACGGATGTCTTTTTTAAGATGTCATTGGCCAAACACCCCCCCGAGAGCATGGCTGAGCTCCAACAAAGGGTGGGAAAGTACATAAAAGCTGAAGAGAGCATGAAGAAAACTGACACCCTCGCAGCAGGAAGTGGAAATAATGGTGGTTGGAAGAAGCGAAAGGCGGAGCAAGAGTATGATGTCAAGGACAAATATCCTCGTACGACTAGAGACTCTGATTCAGCTCCAAGGAAGAGCGTTCCAAGCGCAAAGTTTACTGAATATGCAAGATTGAATGCCCCAAGGAGTCAAATTCTTTATGACATTGAGAAGGATAGGGACTTCCGATGGCCGAAGCCACTAAGGGGAGATCCAGAAAAGAGAGATAAGAACAAGTACTGTAGGTACCATAAAGATTCAGGACATGATACTGATGACTGCAGACAACTCAAGGATGAGATCGAGTTTCTGATTCGGAAGGGGGAGTTGAATAAATTCACCAAAGATGAAGACAGGAACCCCCCTAGGAGGGACTATGATCGAAGGGATGACCGAGATCAAGGTCGTAACCCGCCAACCCGAGGACCGGTGATCAATATGATCTCAGGAGGACCAACCGCAGCTGGAACTACAAGAAACTCTCGGAAGGCTTATGCCCGAGAAGTAATGCATATTGTTGGAGAAGCACCCAAGCGTGCAAAAACCGAGGTAACAATTGGGTTTGATGATTCTGATCTGGAAGGGGTGAAGTTCCCCCATGATGATCCTCTGGTGATAGCCCCAGTGATTGGAAATAATGAGGTAAAGCGAGTCTTGATAGACAATGGGGCCTCTGTTGATGTCCTTTTTCATGACACCTTCTTGAAGATGGGATATAATGATTCCCAACTAACCCCAACTAACATGCCCATTTACGGGTTCAACGGAGTGGAGTCTAAAGTGGAAGGCACAATTCTGTTGCCTGTAACCATTGGTAAGGAGCCAAAGGAGGTAACTCAAATGTTGAATTTTGTGGTAATTAAGGCATCTTCGACCTACAACGCCATCCTTGGAAGGACTGGCCTTCACGCTTTTAAGGCTGTGGCCTCAACTTACCACCTAAAAATTAAGTTCCCAACCAGGAATGGTGTAGGAGAAGAAAGAGGTGATCAAAAGACAGCCAGGAGCTGTTATGTAGCCGCGTTAAGGCCAGACGGAGTCGGGGGGCAGGTTCTCCCAATTGAAGACATGGATGTTAGAAACGAGGAAGAAAGGAGAGGAAAGCCAGCTGAGGATCTTGTTCCCATTCCCCTCATTCTAGGAGAACCAGACAAAGTCACTTATATTGGAGCTCTACTACCTGATTCTATGAAAAGCAAGTTGACATCCTTTCTTCAAGAAAATAGTGATGTATTTGCTTGGACAGCAGCCGATATGCCAGGGATTGATCCCCAATTGATAACCCACAAGTTGAATGTGGATCCTGAAAGGAAGACAGTAAAACAAAAGAAAAGAAATTTTGCCCCAGAAAGACAAGAAGCCATTAAGCAGGAGGTAGAAAAACTTTTGGAAGCAGGCTTCATTGAAGAGATTCAGTTCCCTGAATGGCTGGCAAACCCCGTGATGGTCAAGAAGGCTAATGGAAAGTGGAGAATGTGTGTGGACTTCACAGACTTGAACGATGCATGTCCTAAGGATTGCTTTCCCTTACCGAGGATTGATGCGTTGATAGATGCCACTGCTGGGCACGAGATGTTAAGTTTTATGGATGGTTTCAGTGGGTACAACCAAATCAAAATGCACAAGGATGACATTCCCAAGGTATCATTTATAACCGACTTTGGTGTTTTCTGTTATTTAGTCATGGCTTTTGGACTTAAGAATGCAGGGGCAACATACCAAAGGTTGGTAAACAAGATTTTTGAACCACTGATTGGCAAAACAATGGAAGTTTATGTGGATGACATGCTAGTCAAGAGCCTCGATAAGGCAGACCATATAAAACATCTCAAGGAAGCATTTGAAGTGCTGAGGCACCACAAAATGATGTTAAATCCAGCTAAGTGTGCCTTCGGAGTAGGCTCAGGGAAGTTTTTAGGCCTGATGGTCTCCAAAAGAGGAATCGAAGCTAACCCTGACAAGATCAAGGCAATCCTAGACATGGAACCACCCAAGTCCGTTAAGGATGTACAGAAATTGACAGGAAGAGTTGCAGCATTGGGAAGATTCATCTCCAAGTCAGGAGAGAAGTGTTTGCCCTTCTTCAAAGCACTCAAGAAAGTAAAGAATTTCGAATGGACAACTGAAAGTCAAGAGGCCTTTGAGGCCCTGAAGAAATACATGGCTGAGCCACCACTATTGGCCAAACCAAAACCAGGAGAGGTTCTTTATCTATACTTGGCAGTATCCAACACTGCCCTGGGAGCTGTTTTGGTGAAAGAAGAGTTAAAGGTTCAGAAACCCATCTACTACGTGAGCAAGATTCTACATGGGGCAGAAATAAACTACTCAACGATTGAGAAGTTTGCCTTAGCCTTGATAATGGCCTCAAGAAAGCTACGCCCATACTTCCAGGCTCACAAGATAGAGGTCTTGACTGATCAACCTCTAAGAAACATCTTGCATAGCCCTCAAGTTAGTGGAAGATTGATCAAATGGGCCATTGAATTGGGTGAATTCGACATCAAGTATAAGCCTCGAACGGCCATAAAAGCTCAAGCACTTGCTGACTTCATGGTTGAATGCACCATTGACAACCAAGAAGTCGGGGGGCAGGAAGTAACAATGGAAGACAAGGAAACTGAAGACATAATCTCCAAAGAATGTTGGGTGCTCTATTTTGATGGAGCATCAAAAACAAAATCAAGTGGAGCCGGTTTAGTGCTACAAAGTCCTGATGGATTCCTTATTGAGTATGCACTAAAACTTGACTTCCCAACGACAAACAATGAGGCTGAGTACGAAGCCCTGATAGCTGGCTTAGGGCTGGCTGGAGCATTGAGAGTTAAAACCCTGAAAGTAGGTGGAGACTCGAGGCTAGTGGTTTCCCAAGTAAATGGGGAATTTGAGGGCACAGATAAAGTCATGGCCAAGTACTTAAAACTTGTTAAGGCCATCATGACTCAGTTTGATGAATGCTATGTAGAGCACGTTCCGAGGGAGGAAAACGTGAAGGCTGATGCCTCTTCTGAAATTGAAAACTATGCAGGGAGTGTATACTTCCAAGTCTTGAAGACCCCAAGCATCAACGAAAAGTTGGTAGCACCCATTGGTATTTCCAGTTGATGGATTGATCCCATCAAAGCTCATCTGGAAACTGGGTGGCTGCCCAACGACACTTCAGAAGCACGAAAGCTATACGTCAAAGCACTAAGGTATGCCCTAATTGAGGGAATCCTATACAAAGAAGTCTTTCATCATTCCTTATCTGAAGTGTTTGAGACCCCAAGAGGCAGAATTGGCCCTAAAGGAAGTACATGAAGGAATCTGTGGGCAACACTTGGGGGGCAGAGCCCTTGCACATAAAGTTACCCGTCTAGGTTTCTATTGGCCAAGCATACTTGCTGATGCTAAAAGCTATGTGAGAAAATGTGAACGGTGCCAGAAACATGCACCAGTGGTTAGACAACCACCTGAGATGATGACATCCATTAACTCTCCTATCCCTTTTGCTATGTGGGGAATGGATATACTTGGGCCATTTCCAATGGCAAGTGCTCAAAGAAAGTTCTTGATAGTGGCAATCGACTACTTCACTAAGTGGATTGAGGCTAAACCTTTAGCCAAGATAACCACCAAACAAGTGATGCACTTCTTCTGGGAAAGTGTAATATGATATATGGAATCCCACGAATCCTGGTTACGGACAAGGGAACTCAGTTTAACAATGATGAGTTCAAGAAGTATTATGAAGAGAATGATATCCAATTACGCTTCACTCCTGTTGCTCATCCTCAAACAAATGGGCGAGATGAGGTTGCAAATCGAATTATCCTAGATGGACTAAAGAAAAGAGTTTAACACTCCAGAAACACTTGGGTAGACGAATTACTCCCCATACTTTGGGCATATCGTACTACATGTAAAGTCACCACTGGAGCAACCCCATTTCTGCTGGTATATGGGGCAGAAGCAATGGTTCCAGTAGAGATTACCCACACGTCTCCAAGAGTTGAGGATTACGAACCAGTGACAAATGGAGAAGGCTTGAGGTTAGCTTTAGATCTAATTGATGAAGTTAGAGACGAGGCAAATGCCAAGATAGTTCAGCATCAGAAACGAGCATCTTTCTATTACAACCTAAGGGTTAAAGAGAGATTCTTCCGTCAAGGAGACTTAGTCCTCCGAAAGATTGAGGCATCCGGAGTTGGACAAAAAGGCAAGTTGGCCCCAAATTGGGAAGGACCATATCACGTTAAGAACGTGTTTGAACGAGGCTCGTAAAAGCTAGAAACCCTCGAAGGGCATGAGGTGCCAAAAACTTGGCATGCCTCAAACTTGAAATCATGATCTTCCTAGAAAGCAGATGAAGGATTGAGCCCGTTTTGATGGGTAGAAACATCCTCAAAAGCTTTGCCAAGACAAACTACAAATTATTGCAAAGGAAAACATACAAAATATGCATGTCAACTACACAAATAGAGTTGAATACAACGAACCCCGAAGGGTTGAAACCCCTGAAAATTCGAGGAAGTATAGCTCAGAACGAGCTTCGATTCGATATACTGGAAGCTCAAAATTAAAGAAACGAGTGAAATGTTATGTCTATCTTCGTTCATGAAGACCCCTCAATGTGTTTATTACTTTTCATGATCCAATCGTGAATAATAAATAAACAAAGCATATGTCACAAGCACAAATTAAAACAAAGCCCTAACCCGCGGATCGACCTCCGCGGTGAGGTCGCTGGGGAGGTTCGGGGGGGCAGCGCGGAAAATTTTGCAAAATCATGTATCAGAATACAAGCAAAATCATGTATCAGTATACACACGACCCAAATTCCAGGTCGAATTTACACAGCATCCTGGTCGAACAAACCTGTTCGAAAACGAACTAAAAAATGAGTTCGACATGTTCGATCTGAAGACAGTTTGAGGTCGAAAAACTAAATAAAGTTTCTGGTCGAAATTACACGAGGTTGAGGTCGAAACTTTGAGCTCGAAAATACACTGTAATTCCTGATCGACATGTTCGACCTTGTCCCCCTTCCTGGTCGAAAATAGCCTGGAGAATCCTGGTCGAAAATGACCTAGGATTCCTGGTCGAAAAATCCAGGTCGAAAATGACCTAGGATTCCTGGTCGAAAAATCCAGGTCGAAATAGCCTGGATTCCTGGTCGAAAATTCCTGGTCGAATTTATACTAAAATTCCTGGTCGAACCATTCGACCTCACCCCAGTCCTGGTCGAAAAATCCTGGTCGAAAATGACCTAGGATTCTGGTCGAAAATTCCTGCTCGAAAATGCAAAGAAACGAGGTCGAAAATTCCTGCTCGAAAATGCAAAGAGATGAGGTCGAAAATTTGAGGTCGAAAAAGACCTAAATTTCCTGGTCGAACTGATCGACCTCATTCCAGTTCAGGTCGAAATTGACTTGACTTCCTGGTCGAAATTGACTTGACTTCCTGGTCGAAATTGACTTGACTTCCTGGTCGAAATTGGCTTAATTTCTGATCGAAAATACTCTGAAAATTCCTAAAATATTAGGAATAATTATTAAAAATACCTGTGGGTACATGCAAATTCCTAAAATATTAGGAATAATTATTAAAAATACCTGTGGGTACATACAAATTCCTAAAATATTAGGAATAATTATTAAAAATACCTGTGGGTACATGAAAATTCCTAAAATATTAGGAATAATTATTAAAAATACCTGTGGGTACATGAAAATTCCTAAAAAATATTAGGAATAATTATTAAAAATACCTGTGGGTACATGAAAAGTCCTAAAATATTAGGAATAATTATTAAAAATACCTGTGGGTACATGGAAATTCCTTAAATATTAGGAATATTTCATATAAATGTCAAATTAGCCTCGAATAAGGCAACAATCGTCGTAAATGTGTAGGTCGCTCCACACTTTGCAATAAGGCGATACTTGTGAAACACTGGTGTAAATAAAGTCCTAGGTAAAGGATAAAAAGACCCCGAATCTCGAAAAAGGTCAATATAATTTCTACGAAAACTTGAAAAGTTTTCCTAGAAATTGGGGGGCAAATGATATGGGCTAAAAATAACCCTAGATATGTAATTAATGATATATTAATTAGACCTAGTTCGGTCCAAGAATTAGGCCCGATAAAAAGGCCCGAAACCCTAATCATTTATTAATTTCGTAATTAATAAATAAGGGAAATTACCAGCTCATTAAATGAGTCCAAAGCATATTAAATTCTTCAAGAATCAGCAATCAAGACACACAAACCAACTAGGAGTCAGCCTCCTACGAAATAGGATTCACAATCCTGATCTAAGAAGGCGACTTGGCCCCCAAGTCACCTAATTCTATTCTAAATGTAAGGCTCCTGACGCCTATATAAGGACCCTGATCCTACAATCAGAACTACGTTTTAGACTTCATCCTCGAATAAGGACATACAAGTCACTACGTCCTTGGTGTGCCCCTGCCGCCATAGCCCCGAGGGCAACACCAAGAACTACGTTTTAGACTTCATCCTCGAATAAGGACATACAAGTCACTACGTCCTTGGTGTGCCCTTGCCGCCATAGCCCCGAGGGCAACACCAAGAACTACGTTTTTTGGCTTGATTCTATACATAACAGAGATACGTAGGCATCTTGTGAGGACCTGTTTAGTCACGAACCACGAGAGCAGTCATAAAGACACGATTGTCCACCATCATTCATTGAATACAGCCGTCAACATCTAAATCTACATTTCATTCCATAACAAATATTATTAAGATAGGAAAAGTTTTTGTACGTCTTTAATTTCTCTTAATTTTAGTATTATATTGTTACTCCAGATAAAGCCTAGATTTGGAAAGTATTAAGTTTTAATTCTCGAGAAGGTGATGAAAGACTCTCCCGACCATTATAAGAAGCGTACTAAGTGATTAGAGGAGCATTGGTTCAGGCAGGGGAGAATATTTAGTACATAATAAACGTAGCTCAAATGTATATATATGCATCAATCCAGCTTATTTACTGTAAAGTAGCCCCATGATAACTGTAGTAGGGTCATCTAGTGTCCTGTACCGTCTGCTGCCGGAGAATGTCCACGACCAGGGGGAAATACCTTGTCGGAGGTATCGTTGGTGTTGTTTTGCAGGTAGTTCAAGTAGTTGAGACTTGAGAGTCATTTTGAGATAAGTGGATTTGGGATTTGGATGGAGCAAATAATCATGTAGAGTTAATGGCCTTTTATTATCCTTCACCCTCTGAAGGATAACATTTTCTTTTGTTTTACTAAACACCCTCAAGGATAATATACTGGCTCTTAGCGTGAAACTGTTGCGTCTTTCGTCACCAATCTTACGTTTTTTCTATGGAGGAAAGTCGAAAACAAAAACTTCATGCATGCGAAGTTTTCATCAAAATTAATCAATTTATTATATATTTATTGCAAACAACCAACTAACAATGGCCGCTCAATGTACAACCTGAATTATTGAAAAGCTGTCGAACTTTTTTGGTTGCAAGATTTATTTTGATGGTAACCAGCCACACAAATATTGCTTCAGGAGGACAAGGACCAAAGAAAATTCAACTTTGGCAACTATTTTCCAAGGCTGACTAGCCGTGCAATATATTTAATAATAAATTCCAATATATATCTACCGTATATATTCTATAATTATAATATTATTACCTTCAAATAATATTAAGATGAAAAGTAAGTCCCATTTTTCTTTAAATATAGCTTATAAGTAATTATGCTTTTTGAAAAATTTTGGATGACTGAGAATCGATATATATAACAAAAGAAAGTGCTAGAGAAAACAATTAATACATATTTCTTGTATGTTATATTTAAACTTTTAGCTCTCTGTTTACATATGATTTTTTTAATAAATATAAATTAGTCCTTAAAAATTGGGGACCCTAAAATTTAAGGACCAGTTCTTGTGGTTGTAACACTTGCACTGTACATAGTTTGAATATGGGGAGAAGAAAAGATAAGAAAAGAGAGAGTTTTGAAATTTTCTTTCTCAATGAATTTCTTACATTCATTTTTAAAATATTTCCTTTCGTATTTTTTGTTTCAAATTTTTCTTTAATTATTATCAATAAAAAACTTGAGAATATATTGAAGAATTTTTTTTTTCTTCTATTGTTTTGGTTGACATTTATGAACAGGATGAGGTTGTCATTGAATACATTGGATCTGAAATATTGAACTTTAAACTTACCTAGTAAACCATTGAGTAAACAGAGTAGGAAATTCATAAACTCGGCCAAGGCAAGAATCGAAGACTTACAAGTCAACCACTTTCTCAGTGCATAGTCTCCTCATTTTTGTAAAAAACTTATCGGCTTATCGCTAATTAGGAATCCTGTTGCAGTCCATTGGTGTTGTCCGGTGGGATGAGCCAATAACCAGAACGCTTTCAGTTTTTTACTGAGCAATCGAAAAATGGGACAACATTTAGTGGACAGCTCCACCACTTCTAGTTCTGATTGCACTTGTAGGCCTTCAAATGTTTAAAAGTTTTCACAAAATTTATGTTTTATAACTTTTGAATTTTAACTACATACTAGATTAAAACCGTGCTATGCACAGATGGTTAATTATTATTTTATTATTATATTTTTAATATTTTATTAATTGTATTTGTTAAAAAAATAAGTAGGCATGTTAAAATAGTTAAATACTTTTAATTAATTAAAAATATTAAAACAAATTTTTAAAAAAAATGTAACATATATTTAGTTTAAAAAGGTAAATGCCCGTAATATTTTTGGAAAATGACGTTTTAAAATTTAATAATTAAAAGTATTTAAATTCGTTTTAAAATAAATACGTAAAGGGTTTTCTGTGATATTTTTGGGAAAAAAAATGAACTTTAGTGAGAAAAATTGAAAAAGTAAATTGAAAAAGACAATTTCCCGTGATATATTTAGAAACGAAGGAACTTTGTTAGAAAAAATCTATAATGTATTTTAGAGTAATTGGTTATAAATAGGTATTTGATTATTTATATTTTAATATTCTTAGTGATTGCATTTGTTAAGAAAAATAAATAGACATGTTAAAATAGGTAAACTTTTAAAAAATAATTATAATATTATAGGTTTAAAAATATTTAACTAAAGGTTTGTCCGTGATATTTTTGGAAAATGAGGGGTTTTAGTAAGGAAAAATAGAAAAACAAACATGTTTTAGTTAAAAAAGTTAATTGCCATGTTTGAAAAAGTAAGGGGATTTGTTAGAAAAAATAATGTATTTTAGCGAAAAAGATAATTGATTATAAATAGGTAATATTATTATTTAGTAATATATTTTTATAAAAATATATTACTAAATAATATATTAACATTAATATTAAAAATTAAAAATACTGAAAATTGTCAAAGGTTAACACAAATATAATTATTAAGATAGGATCTTTTGATTTCGCTGAAACGGCAAAACTACTTCTGTTTCTGTTCATCTAATAAACAATTTAGAACATAATGACAGGTTGTGTCGTCGTTAATTTAAAAAATTGTTCCAACAAAAACACAAATATTATAATTAATAATAGAAAAAATAATTAAAAAATTAAAACTAAGAACAAAATAATTAAAAAATAATTAATAAAGGATTCAGATGGGTGTTGGGAAGTGGTGAAGACATTGTAGCTACTCGAGACCCATGGCTAAGAAACAAGATGAATTTTCAGGTGGAACAGACTCAGTTCTATGCAGGAAGAGATGAAAAGGTGTATAGCTTATTCTTGCCAGGTGAGAAGAAATGGAACACAGATTTGATTCAGAGGAATTTTCTTAAAGAAGATGCAGAGGCAATTATAGCACTGCCCATTCCACAGCGTACAGTGGCTGACAGGGTAGTGTGGGCTAATTCGAATGATGGGGTATATACGGCTAAACATGCGTATCATTTCTGGTATGATGCTCACTTTGGTACTACTGTGGTTCCGCAATGTGCAGGTTGGAAAAATATCTGGCATTTAAAGCTACCTCATAAAATCAGAGTATTTGTGTGGCGGTTTTGTCGAAATGCAATTCCAGTGCGTAGGCGTTTGAGTTCTAAAGGAGTCAGAATTGGCATTACGTGTCCCATGTGTACAGGTGATGTTGAACATATGTCACATTTGTTTTATGATTGTAGTTTTGCTGCTGGATGCTGGAATCATGTGGGCTTGATGTACGATTGGAGTCAAGTAGAGCTTGCTCCAGACTGGTTACTTCAGCAGCTTAGCTCTGCAACAAATGAAGAGAAGGTTAAAATCTGTGTGGTTTTATGGGGCATTTGGTATTGGAGGAACAAAAGGGTATGGGAGGGGAGGATAGTTACACCAGGTTTTGCTATGGACAGCAGCTTTCAAGTGCAGGCAGACTGGATTCAGGCAAGGAAGAAACGAGACAATAATGAGGCAGTGAGAACAGATGGCAGTAGAGGAAGGCAAACGTCAAATACAAAATGGCAACGTCCTACAGCTGGGGTGGTTAAAATAAACGTTGATGCCTCTATTTATCCAGGAACAAATGCTTTCTCAATAGGAATGGTAATGAGGAATGATAAGGGTGAATTCATGGCAGCCAAAACTCACAAGTTCGATGGTGAAGTATCAGTAGTCGAGGCTGAATCGGTTGGTGTTCGGGAAGCCTTATCGTGGATCAAGGAGCTGCGAATGCAGGATGATGAGGTAGTAGTGGAGTCGGATTCTCAGCTCGCTATTAATGCCATTCAGAAGCATAATATAAACTACTTGGAGGTTGGAGAGATAATTGAGGATTGCAAGCAGATTCTTAATAGTCTAAGTAGAGTTTCAGTTGTTTTTATGAGGAAAAATGCTAACAGGGTAGCACATGAGGTAGCTAGAATCCCTTGTTTAGTAAATTCCTATAATGTTTTCACGTCTCCTCCTACGTGTTTGTTGGAGGCTCTTTCCTATGACGTTTTGTTTTGAATGAATTGAATCAGTAAGTTTCAAAAAAAAAAAAAACTAAGAACAAAAATCTTAACTCAAAACCAATGAAAACGGCCAATAATTCTAGTAGGAAGTGCTACTCCAGATAAAGCCTAGACTTGGAAAGTTTTAAGTCTTAATTCCAGACCATTATATATAAAGGACACATCAACCACAAATTACAATAAAAACTAGATATACATATATAAGAAGCGTACTAAGTGATTAGAGGACCGTAGGCGGGGGAGAAACGTAGCACGAATGTACTCAATCCAGCTTATTTACTGTAAAGTTTCCCCATGGTAACTGTAGTAGGGTCATCTAGTGTCCTGTACCGTCTAATGCCGGAGGATGTCCACGACCAGGGGGAAAATACCTTGTCGGCGGTATCGTTGGTGTTGTTTTGGGAAACCACTTGCCAAAAATGCGCTTGAATGGCTCAGTTGGTACATCGTCTGCTGCCGGAGGGTGTCCAGGACTATGGTGATCTCCTGATGGAATGTGGATTGCTAGTTCTCTGCGATGATAAGACAGAGGAGGTTTGTCATCTGGTTGATTCAAATTGCGAAGAGCAAGGGAGGGAGGTGTGAGAAGGAGTGCTCCCATAAAGAGTAGTAGAAGGAAGTTCAAGTTGTCGAGAGGCATTTTGAGATGTAGATTTGGGATTTGGATGGTGCATATTATCCTGTAGAGTGAATGGCCTTTTATAGGACTTTTTGATCATCACCTCATTCATTCTTCATTCTTGGCCCTAGAATATTGTTGTTTCTTTCAAGTACGTCACAAATCTTAGGTTTTTTTTAGAGAATAGTCAAAAACAAAACTTTTATGCAAGGGAGTTTTTAACTTGACTATATATTTTAATTTATTTAATTTATTATACACTTTTCAAATTTACCTATTATATATTTATTAATTTAATTCAAAATAAGCAATTATTAACTTCCATAAAATTAATATAAAATTTTATATTAAAATTAATTACAAATGTGTTACATACATAATTCATCCAACATAGTTCTAAATCTAGTCACTTCTATTATATTTATACTATATTATTAAAATCGAAATATTAAAACTTTGATAGTTGGTCAGTACGATACTCATATTTTGGGATTTACACTTTAGTTCTTTTATTTTTACAATTGTACCGTAATTTTTTAAAATAATAATTTTATTCAAAACATATCTCTAAAAAATTGTTCAACACAAAACTCTTAAAACACAATTTATTACGATCAAACACCTATGTCAATTCGACGCCGAGTTCAACAACCATATATAAGTATTCATATTTAAAATCATTTTCTTAAGAAACAAATATAAATATTAAAATAAAATATTAAACTCGTGTATGACACATGTTACGAGTTTGTATCTGTATATGTAATAAAAATACTCATGAATATCGTGTATACATGTTATCGATATGTGCTATATACCCGTGATTGTTGTCTAATTTTTAAATATTGGACACTACTTTTTATTAATTTAAAAATAAATAATTAAATAATATATAAAGAAATTACTTGTAATATATTACTTATGTTATCAGTATTACGTTTTATAGATTAAATATATGAATAATTCAAATAAATTATGTAGTACAATAAAGATAGACTGTTGTGCAAAAATATATATCATTTTATAGTTTACATTACATATACAAGATATTTGTATGACTAAAACAAATGTAGATATACATCACACTCAACATTGTTTTTAAAATTTAATATTAAAATTGTATAAGATTGGTTGTTTAAATAATTATGTACAACATTTTGAAAACTGAAACAACATAGATTAATATATATATATATATAGATATTATAAAATCACCTTTGTTTTTTGCTTAAAGTTAATATAATAATAAATATAGGATTAAGAATGATGTAAGGTTTATGTAATGTGATTTTTAAATCAAAATCAAAAAAAGTCATGTAGGTAAGGGTTATAAGAATGATTTTCTTAGGAAGGTCAAGGGTTCATTTTTTTTTTTTTAGATAATAGAGTGATGACATGCCATGTAATTTCAAAATATATAAGGGTAAAATTGTCATTTCATTGGGGTTTTTTGGCTCAAAATTATCCCCATGTTATCCTATTATATATAGAAGAGGATATGCATCATATATAATAAGTACACATAACATCATCTCTATATTTTGATTAAGAAAAAGTTAAAGACGTATTATATTAAAATATGTATTATTCATAAATAAATTTAGAGATGAAAGCATAAGAAATATAGGCGCTATTATACAAGGATGATAACATAATATTTAAAATCACTTTGTTTTAGTTATAAATTATCAAAGCATATCAAAATTATTTATAGTTATAAATTTTAGAAAACAAAAAAAACGCTCAGCGCTGAAATTTGTTTGTGGAACACGTTTTCCCAGTTTTTAATAGTTTTCTAAGAAATCGAAAATTCAGAAAAGGAAAACTGGAAAATTTGTCTCTAAGTAAACAGGCCCTTAGTGGACAGTTCCCTAAAACTTTTATAATTTTATGTAGCCATCCCAGTTCCCTCAAAGAACTTAATATGTAACCACTTGTTAGCTGATAACAGAATTAATGCATAATAGAGCAAATAATCTTATCACAAGTAGAGTATTACTTTTTTTAGCAGATATTACACTTGCCCCGGTAGTGCAAGAGTGTGTGTTCAATCTGTTTTTTATAGGCCGAGAAGACGAATTTCATCGACACTCATGCTATATGCCTAAAGTACATGATTACAACAGCATACACTGACTTTCAGACAGTAGAACTAAGAACTGGCTATTGTAATTTAGACTCAAACAACAAATCTGGATATACAAGACTTCTTAAGACGCAGTACTAAGTGACTTCAGGAGCTTTGATCCAGGTAGGAGAATATTTGGCTGAGTTATAACATAGAACATGCATTCAGCAACCCTGATTTCTAGTAATCTAGTTGCATTGGATAGCATGTCAGGACAAGATGGTCAAATCTAATGAAGTCTAGGTTTATCTAATTTCCTGTTTTCTTGAGTAGATGGTGGTGGAGGTGTGCGCGGTTTATCACCAGAATAAACAGGATGTTTAGCAGCAGGGCTTGGCGTGTGATTCCAGACTAATGGTTTCATAAATGTTTCTGGATGTTGAGGAATGACTGGGACTGTTGGTTTATGATAATATAGTGTGTCTTTTGATGCTGGCTTGTGAACTGGTGTCCTGTACTCTGGTGGTACTGGTTTGTATTGTGGTGGGGGCATGTCACTTGGATGCCGAAAACCAAGGGAGGGAGCAGTGAGAACCATTTCTTCGAAAATGAGGAGTAGAATCAAGAATTTGAGGGACATTTAGGTGTATTCAAGGATGGATGTTGCATTATCATGTAGGACGCAGAATGGCTTTTATAGGAGTTCTTGTTCATCACTACAGGCCTAAAATATAAATTAGTCAACTTTACGGAATTTCAGTTGCGTTTTCAGACCTAGAGACTCTGTTAGTTGACATTTATGGACAGGATGAGGTTGTCTTGGAGTACATTGGAGCTGAAATATTGGACTTTAAAACTTGCCTAATTGTAAACCATTAAGAAAACAGAGTAGGAAATTCATCTACTCAGCCAGGCATAGAATCAAAGACTTACAAGTCCACCACTTTCTCAGCTCGTAGTCTCCTACACATTTATAAGGAAAATCGCTAATTAGGAATCCTGTTGCAGTAGATGAGTTTTGTGATGTGGTTGAACTTCTAATTTGAAGCACTTTATAGTTTAAGTAACTAAATTAATTAAAGTACATTAGAGCAAAAAGTCTTAGCACTAGTAAATTATGATCCTTTAGAACAAACACTATTCCTTGGACAGTCGTGTTCAATCAATGTATTAGAGCAAATTTAATACTAATGCTAAGTTATCCATAGTTACCGTAATTTTGGAAACAAAAATATAATTTTTGTCGCGAGAATAGAAATTAGATTCCAGTAATTGACTACATTTCTTGCTGATTTTATCGATAAGGATAGTAAACCAGTTGCATGGCTGGTGTGACAGGAATCAGGATGGTTATATTTAATTAAGTGTAGGCAAATCTAGTTGTCTGTTATCTGACGGAGGGTGTCCATAATGGTAAACAAATGCAGTCGAAGCCTTGCAAGCAGGCGGTGGTGGCTCGTTACCTGAATACACAGGATGTTCTGCTGCTTCTGGACTTACTGGAGGCTTCCTGGTATACACAGGAGTTACACAGGGCGGACTCGGAGGAATGTGATTCGAGGGTCATGGTGTCCTCTTCAACGGTTCTGGTTGTTGAGGAATGACTGGAACTGGTTGTTCATGGAATGGCATTTTGTATCGTGTTGGTGGCTTATGAACTGGTTGTAAGTGCTCTGGTGATATTGAATTGTAATTTAAGCGGGGCTTATTATTTGAAAATTAAAAACTGACTTTATTGGTTGACATTCATAAACAAGATGGTATGTTTCTACTGGAGCTAGAAACATTGGACTTTGAAGCTCAACTAGTTGTAAACCATTGAGAAAATAAGAACATAGGGATAGGATTGAGAAAAGTGTGATAACTTTAGTGACCACATTGTTCCTGTCGTGTTGAGTTAGATTAGTAGTCTAGAAGTTACTACAATATGTGATGATTATAAGAATATAGAGCAACTTTGGGAAAAAATAAGAATAGAGACTTACAGAGTAGAATATAGTATTTGCTGAATACATCAGTCACAATTTTTAAGACCTGCTCCCAATTTGGAATTCACCAAAAGAACCGGATAAGATTTCCGTTTGGGTAAAATCTGCATTGATTTTCTCTACATCAATCCACCATTTCTGATCCATCAGTATTCGAGGGCTTTATGTTTTTGTAAGCATTACAATCCCGACTGTGATTATATGACTACATATATGGCTGTTAGCTATGGTGTTTTACACTTTGATGCAGAATCTTTTCAGTAATTTTGTAGTGTTAACTTTTATACTTGAGCTCTTGTAAGTTAATGATTGAAAAAAAAATGAAGTTAGGTTGTTACAGTCTTACAGAGACCCTTACACATTTATTGGTGTGCCAACTGGGAAGCAATCCCAGGAGCGTTTATTCTCGTAGTAGAACATTTTGCCGACTATAATGTATAGCACAAATACAAATTATCCATGCAGCAACTAGTTTGTGTGGTAGACCAGTTGGAACTTGTATTGGTATGGTACTGGGGCAGGGGCAGGGAGTAAATATGAGATATTCATGGTTCTGTCAGTTCTAAAATTGAAACCTCATTTAAAAAAATACTGAAATAAAAGATTATATTAATAAATAATAAATATTTCTTATTATAGCAAATTTCAAACATCATTACTCAATTTAGAAGATGGCTTCTTAACGTTGAATCACAAACTTGTGTTAAAAAATTTCATCTTGCACAAGCAATACAGTAAACTTTTTTGCTACATATATTTTGGGTCTTATGTTGACATTCATCTTGTACTATCCTAGCGCCCCCCTGATGGAGTTATTCTCTGCAGGAGTGTGTCAAGGGCGATGAACATACATGCGATCAGATGGCGAAGGCGGTGGTGGGCTTGGTGGAGCCTCGCTTGGATACACAGGATGTGAAGAGGCAGGACTTGGCCAGTGATTCCAAGGTAATGGTTTCTTCTTTGACGTTTCTGGATGCTGGGGAATGAATGGGACTGGTGGTTCATGAAACAAAAGTTTGTATTCTGGTGGTGGTGGCCTCTGAACTGGCGCTCTGTAGTCTGGTGATATTGGCCTGTACTCTGGTTGGGGCTTATGATTCGGATGGCGAAGAGCAAGGGAGGGAGCGGTGAGAAGCACTGCTCCCAAGATGAGTAGTATGTGCAAGTAGTTGACAGACATGTGTGAGTGTAGTTTCCTTTTGGATGGTATATTATCATTTATAGTGGATGGGTTCTTTATAGGAGTTCCTGGTCATCAGTACTCTAGGCCTAGAATACACAAGTGTGAATATAAGCAAAAACTATCACTATTAGTAGTTGACATTTTATAAACAGGATGGGGTCTTGGAGTTTATTGAAGCCGGAAAATTGGACTTTAAAGTTTAAAGCTTACTTAGGGCCTGTTTGGCTGCAACTTTAACTTAAAGTTGCAGCTTATGGCTTATAAACCCAAAAGTGCTTATTGGGGGTGTTTGTCAAAATAAGTGAAACCAACTTATGGTTACTTAAAATGGATAAGTTGAATGTTAAGAATCCTTAACATTCAACTTATAACTTATAACTTATTCTCGATACACGCAATATATAATATCCTTCAAATCTTCAAAACCATATATCTTTTGATCCGTTCATTAAAAAATTGATATATATGTATATATCAAATTTCTCTACTCATCGAGATCTATCCATTGATATCCATTTATATATATTAAAAAATAAATATTTTAAAAATAATAAAAAAAAAGTTAACTTATAAGTTCTGATTTACCCAAACACTCTACTGCTTAGAAGTTCTGATTTACCAAATACTCGAGGACTTATAAGCTCAGCACTACTTATCACTTATAAAGCACTTACTCATTTTAAGTTATAAGTTAACTTTTGCTTGATACCCCAAACGCCACTTAGTTGTAAATTGGAATCCACTAAGAAAATAAGTGGCCACATGTGTTCCTGTCACCGATCGATTCTGTAATATCAATTGGCGTTTGTTTCATTAACAATACTAGCCGATAACCCGTGCGAAGCACGGATCAAGAATAAAAATTAAATTACTAAAAAAGAAATTTGTAAAGCCTATGTATAAAATCAATAGTTTGAATGAAATTAGTATCATTATAAGACATGTACCAAGAAAGATGGTTTGTCATTTAAACTTGCTATATTAGGAGATTACAGGATCGTTGTAGAAGAATAATTGGTTGTTTATAACGTTGGGACAAATGCATAGTGCACTGGTTGCAAGCTGCATGGCAGGGTGTGACAGGTTAATTGGATGCATTTAACTAAGTGGAGGTTATGTAGTTTCTTGTATACTCAGCCACATGGTGTCATGGTTTGTAAACATTTGCGATCCAAGTCTTGCGAGAAGAGTCAGAAGGTGGTGGTGTCTTGATATCACCGGGATACACAAGGTCAGAAGGTGGTGGTGGCGGCTTGATAAAACCCGGATACACAGGACGTGCCGGGTTTGGCGGTATGGGATTCCATCTTATTGGTTTCTTCAATGTTTCTGGATGTTCAGGAGTGGGTAGGATCGGTGGTTTATGGAACAGAAACTCGTATTCTGGTGATATTAGTTTGTACTTCGGAGAGGCCATTTGGTTTGAACAGCGAATAGCGAGGGAGGGAGTAGTGAGAACCACTACTCCGAAAATAAGAAGTAGGTTCAAGGAATAGAGAGACATTTTGGTGCACTTGATTTGAACATATATAAAATCTATGGTAATTGGTTGACAATTTACCACGGGGATGGGGTTGTCCTTGGGTACAGTGGAGGCATGGACCTGAAATACAAGACTTTGATGCTGATCTGGATGTAAACCATTGAGAAAATTAGGGAATAGAATAGGATCTATCTATATAGATTGAGCTATTGCATACAGATTCGTTTACAACCAAGCTGTCTCCCACATTCATAATATCTTATAGTATATCTTATAGTTTATTCCTCCTCCGACTAGAGCTCTCATACCATTAATGCTGTAAGATTCTGCAGAAAATTGTTTACAAAATGCAGAAAACTTCCCCACAAATCAGCAGAACATTTTTAAAAAATATGCGGAAAAATGCTCCAACGGTGTCATGTACTACAACCATTTGCAAAGCTATAGATATGTTGGTAATATTTTCCACTCTGATTGTTTTTATGAGTTATCGTAAGTCATTTTTGTGTAAGCCTGTAGATTAAATATTTGCAATATCAAGACTCAAGATGAAAGGGGTTCAGAAACATAAACTGTAAGATTAAAAGTTAGCCATACCGAGTATCAAGTCAATGCAATACTAGCGTACCAACATGAATAATAGATATATCATAAGGAAAAATGACTGGAACATGTTGCGACAAAACTAATCAAGTAAAAAACCTGAACATCCAATAAAAAATTACTAGACAAGTATGTTTTAAATTCATTTCCATACAATTCAAGGTCCGAATGAGATATCACAGGTGTTCCATACATTGTTCACAATTAAAACAACACAAGTAAAGAATCAAAACAGAGAGAAACTAAACAACATTTCATTCAGACTGTTTGTTTTGTGGACAACTCCATGGATTGTGACGAGCAGTTTTTACACACTTGGTATAATTTCTTCCCAACTTCTCTTTATGCGGCTGGCACATCCATTGTTTCTACTAGTATGAGGGTTACAAATTGTAATATTGAGTAACTACGTCAATGGACCAATGTGAAATATAATTAGTATTATTGGAGTCAAAAGATTACATTCAGTTGAGAGGTTCTCTCCTTTAGCTATTTTTCCAACCCCTTCTAATGTAGGGTATTTATAGAGAAAGTTTACAATTGGGCTTATTCCTAACTGGACCTATTACAGAGTGGGCCTATATATACATTTCTATTTAAGCCTTATTGGCTCATGGGCTATGACCCAACATTTGTCCCCCCCTTTGTTTGAGAGCCATATCTTTAGATTTGCTTGGATCCTCAAATATAAGAAAAAACAAAAAATATGTTGTGAAATTGAACTAAATAAAATTCGGTAATTACCTCTGGAAATTTGAAAGTGGGATTTGGTAAAAAAAGGAGAAATGAAATAAAAATGAAATAAAAAGGAAATTCGAAAGTGGGATTTGGGAATTCGAAAATGTGAGTTGTATGGAACCCGGTTCCCAATTGCGGCGTTTCAACTTCCCAGGTTACTAAGGGAGTCTTTTCTTTTTCTTTTGTGCGGCAGCTGCGGGGCTTATTCTCCTTACTTTACCTCTTTTTTCACTCAGGTGGTTATTCTTCTTTTTTTTATTTTTTTATTTTCTGGTAATTTGCATTTCGTAGATTGGGGTCATGTCTATTCCTTCTCGCTCGTCGGAGAACACGATTAGTACCAGTTTAGATAAGCACTTGTCAGTAAATGAACCTCTTGACCCCCCTATTAATTTAGACCACTTAGAACTTCCCGATGTCGAGATTAGCTCTGGTTTTAGTTCTTCCGGGGGTGGTGGTGCGGCTCATACTTCTCCTCCGTTGAGTCCTGGAACCGCGGCGGAGCGTGAGAGGGTGGTTGAGGAAGCCTTAGTTGCCGGTCAATTGGAGTTTAGGGATAACGCCAGTCTCAACATATCCAGTATTTTTTCTAATCCCTCAACCTGAGTAGAAATAAATAAAAGTTGGGTCGACCTAACCGTTGGGGGTTATCGGTGCGAGATTCCTAATCCTGATGACCGAATATGGAGTATGCCCGAGTTCGGGATGCATGGGATACCGCTAATCCATTTCGATTACGGGTTGCGCCTACCGCTTCACCCATTTTTCCTTTGTATGTTCGAAGCTATTGGGTGCGGGGTAGCTCAGATGACCCCTAATGCTATCGCGTAAATAAGTGGGTTCATAGCTCGTTGTGTCGAGGTTAATAGGTTACCCTCTTTGAATTTGTTTTTCTCAATCTATAGTATTCACTACACCAATGGCCAAGTGTACTTTTACAAACGGGCTGGGGTTCGTCTGGTGGACGTCAAGTCATCGAACCATGGTTGGCATGGGAGATGGTTATTCTGGTACGGGAAAGACCTTGAGTTCGTACCTTCTTGTCGGGCTGTACCTAGGGCGACTGTCGACCTTTTAAATGGTCAGAGTAAGTATGATGCCGCTTTTTTAAGAACCTTTTTAGGATCTTGGTCGCCATACATCTGGTCGCAGTTGAAAGATGAGTCTTTTCTAGAAAATCATGATGGTAAGGCTATCCTTTTGTTGACATTATTTCGTTATTCTGTGTGTCGAAGTTGCTACTAACCTTTTCTTGTTGGTGCTGTTTGCTTTTCAGTTTCAGGCGACAGGTGCTGGACGGTGGTTTAAAAGACGAGATGGAGAAAGCCTTAATGCTACTTGCTAAAAGACCCCGCTGGCAGCTCCCGCGAAGTAATACCGAGACTGCTCCGGGTGGTAGTGGTTTGGGAACGGGTGTTACCCAAGATGTGGCCTTAGAGACTGTGCCTGCTGTGGAAGTCAGTGAAGAGGTTGGCCTAGATCGTGACTCGAACGTTGAGCTGGTGACCCGTGATCGGAAGAGGTCGCGCGTTGATATGGTGAGCGATGGTTCAGAGCGAATCACTGCTCGGCGTGGGCAGGACCCGTCAAGACCTGGGGTGGTGAAGTCGTTAACAATCACGGGACTACGGGGTGCTGACCGTCCCCCCACTCTTCAACCTGAGACGGCCGCGGAATCAGCTCACTTCGAGATCCATCCCTACGAGCGCTGGACTGCAGGGTCCCATGTGCCATTGCGGGTATGTCTGGCTCCCTTGTCAATAATGGGTTTTAATATTGGTTGGTTGTATAATGTTGTCTGGGCTTACCCTCTGTTGGCAAGTTTTTGGGGTGTTCGACCTACCGCAGGATTTTAGCTCGTACATGGACCGTGCTCGGAGCGATGTAGCAGATCGTTGTTTAACTCGCGCCGGACGGGTAGCTCTTTAACTTAGCTCCGTATCTATTTTATTGTGCTTATTACGCTGTCATGGTTTTCAAATCCCAAGTTCACTCTTGCTTCTGGTGTGTCAGTTCTTAGCCGACGTGACACACATCGTTCGCGAGTATCGGGCCAATGTTGATGGCCAGTGGAGGACTGAATCGCTGCGGGAGATGGGTGTTCTAAAAGAACAACGAGCTGCTGCCGATCAGCGGGCTACGGATGCTGAGAAGCGTGTTGGGGAGTTGTCCACCGATGTCAGGAAGTTGTACGCCGAGCTAGAGAACTCGAAGATGGAGAATAGCAAGGCTTCCCAAACAATCGAGAGATTATCAAATGAGTTGGAAAGAGGGAAAGGATTGTTTGAGGAAAAACAACAGGAAAACGACGACATGAAGTCGGAGTTGGAGCGCTGTCGTAGCGAGAAGGAGGCCCTTGCAAGTAAGGTCGACAGCCTGGAAATTGAGGTGGAGAAGGGAATTGCGGAGATCGTGAGTGGGCTTGAAGCGGGGTATGGTCGTTGTTATGCCAGGGCGGTCGCCGCTGGGCTGGATATGGCAGGCCATACTTTTGATGATTTTTGTGCGGATTTAGCTCAACACTCCCAGGACGTGAATCATGAGGAAATTCCTAATTGAAGGCGGGGAATGCCCCGTGGTTTTGTATCCCCCACTTTTTCTGACTTTAGTTTCTCTTTTTAACATTTTTCATAAACCTTAATGTGAATCCTTTCGGGTTTTGATTTTTATGAGTACTTGATGGTGTTGGCTCTATCGTAATGTTATTCTCAAATAGCCTTGCCTGTTCTGCTAACTATATTATTTCCTACTGGGCGTTTTATATTAGTATGACATTTTTTGTAGCAACACCCGCAATGTGAGATTGTATTCTATGATAGGCTTAAACTTTAGCCAGCAGCGATTTGTTTAGCTAGGTGATCTTTTAATTTTGACTTACCTTAGGCACTACTGGCGGTGACTGTTGGACCCGTTCAGGAGCCTAGCGCTTTGCTTGTAGAGATGATGTGTAACCATACTTAAGCACAAATGTTAAAAGTTAAGGAATACATGCCTTTAACTGGGCTTGATTGGAAATAACTTAATAAAAGCGTTATGTGTGTCTGCTTTCCCTTGTTCATGGGAAAAACTTCTTCAGGTGAATTGCATTCCATGCATTTTTAATTGGCTCGCCGTTGAGTTGGGAGAGTTCGTAAGTACCTGGTCGGAGAACTCTGGAAATCTTATACGGGCCTTCCCACGATGCCTTGAACTTCCCCGTGACAGTTGGCTGAGACGAGGCGGACTCCCTCAACACGAGATCGTTGACCTGAAATTTTTTAGTTTTTACCTTTTTGTCAAAATACTTAGTTGTTGCCTTCTGATGACGTATTGTGGCTAAGTGGGCCTCTTCTCGGACCTCTTCCAGTAGGTCTTTGTCTAGGCGTAGTCCTTCCAGTGAGGCCGCGGGGTCGAAGAGATCAACCCTAGGTGACTGAAGGCTTGTTTCCAGTGGGATAACAGCGTCTATGCCGTATGCTAGCCTGAATGAGTGTCACCCGTAGAGGTTCTTGGAGTGGTTCGATAAGACCAGAGGACATTGGGGAGCTCGTCTGCCCATGAGCGAGGTTGCTCTTGGAGTCGTTTTTTGAGTCCTTGGAGAATGATCCTATTAGTGACTTCCACCTGGCCATTAGCTTGAGGGTATGCCTCCGAAGCTTTGGAGTGCTTGACGTTGAGGTCTCGCAGCATGGTTTCGAACTTGTCGCCCACGAACTGGGTACCGTTGTCGGTCACTACCGACCTAGGGATTCCGAATCGAAATACTATAAACTCCATGAAAAATTCAATCATTTCTTTCTCTCGAATGTGCGCCAGTGGTTTAGCTTCCACCTATTTCGTGGCATAATCGATAGCGACGACTAGATATTGGAGTTGTCCTTTAACTTTTGGGAGAGGTCGCATGATGTCGATTCCCCACTGGAAGAAAGGACAAGGACAGAGGATCGACGTCATCGTCTGCGAAGGAGCATGGCTGACAGAACTGTAGAGTTGACACGGAACACAGCTCTTTACGTAGGCCTCGCAGTCCTTCCTCATCGTGGGCCAATACAGGCCATGTCTAATGATTTTAAGTGCTAAGTTCTTGCCTCCCATGTGCTCTCCACATATTCCTGTGTGAGTTTCGAGAATAGCGAGCTGGGACTCGGCGGGCCCTAGCCAACGAAGTAGCGGTTCTGTTAATGCTCGCCGATAGAGCTTAGAATCCAGGACGCAATAATTGCGGGCTTTGAACATTATCGAGCGAGCTTCTTTCTTGTCATCTGGGAGCTTGTTGTCGACTATGTAGTTTAAAAATGTGGAGCGCCAGTCCGGGGAAGTCCCGATTTCACTTACTTGGAGTTCATGAATCGTCGGAGTTAACAGCTCCTCGACATACACAGGGTGAGAGTTGGTCGGTATGTTTGATGAGGCCAGTTTGGATAACGCGTCGGCCCACTGATTTTCAAGTCGGTCAACGTTTGTAATTGTCCAAGACATGAAGCTTTCTAGTAAGATTTGGGTTTTTTCCATGTAAGATGCCATTCTATCATTGTGAGTTTTGAACTCGCCCTTGATCTGCTTAACCACTAGCTGAGAGTCGCTGAAGATGTCAACGATTTTGGCTTCCAATTCACTTGCTAGCCTAAGGCCTGCTATCAGAGCCTCGTACTCCGACTCATTGTTGGTTTCCTTGAACGAGAATTTGATTGCTTGTTGAACTTGGAATCCTTCAGGGCTAATCAAGATGACCCCTGCGCCACTGGTTTCCATAGTGGACGACCCGTCGACGTAAAGAGACCAAGGGCGTGAGGAAGGGAGACTCGTTACCTGTTAGTCCTTGTGTATTGCAGAAGGGGGGGGATGAATGCAATACTGATAAAATTCAATCTAGATTTCAACAACTAAAATCAAGATTAAACGTTATCAGCAATATATGCAATCACGAACAGTATTCAGTAAGAACAAGATTCACAAAATAAATGTTTTATTTATTTTGCAAAGTGTTGCTACAACCTCAAGAAAGAATTCTCGAGCTTCAAGTTTTCTTCCAAGACACTTGCTTGTCTTCGTTACATTTCTAGAATGAATTGATAGTAGGTATAAGACTAACCCTATCACTATCAGTCACGGGTTTGTGAAGCTGCTGTCACTGTCAAGTGGCAGCTTCTTACAGATTGTCTTACCCATGTGACTTTCCTAAATTGCTAACATGTCAGATATACATTACAAAGAAAGCAACCTAGATTCATTCCATTTCCAGCTAAACCAATTCAGCAGATAAAGACTTGACCTTGCTCTTGAATTGATTCGCTTTTGTTTTGCAGTGCTTGAAGCTTCTGTCGTAGTCTTGCAGACTTGGTGCAGCTTAGGGATACTACATCACGCCTGTTTCTTGAACATTTAAACTGTCACTGGATTTGACTGAGAAAGATACCTAGCATAAGGATCTTTATTGAGACAGTTACTTTTGCCGCAAAGCTTGCTGTCACAGGAATGATCTTTTGGTGACAGTATGAGTTCCCCGCATAGAGTGCTGTCGAGGATCCCAAACTTGCTGTCGAGGGCAATAGTTGCTGTCGCGTAGTCTTCCGCCAATGTTGCTGTCAGAGTGAATATGCTGTCGTGACTTGCAACATTCTGTCTTCTTGTAATCTTACTGTCACAGCTTTAGGACAGTAACCTTTATTCATGTTGTCATCCAAAAAGCATTCTTTGAGGCTTGAACACATAAGTGAACTTCTTTCAAACAATACAACTAGAATAACATTACATACTGATTACAAGAACATACTTTGGCTATGACAGTATGTTCTACTTAATTTGAAAAATTAAGTACAATCAAAGTTAAGTTGTTTCTATGCTATCACCCATAAATCCCAACAATCTCCCCCAATTTGTTTTTATGGAAAATAACAACAAATTTACAATATGTGCTGACAACTTAACTAACAAGATCAGAATGGGTTAAGAATTTTCACTTAGCTTGAGATCTCCTCTTCTGTCTTGCTGCATCCTCTCTTTTGAGAGCTTCTGCCAAGCAGCTTCTTAGACTTTCTACAAGAGAAATTTCAGCAGAAGACACTGCATCATCCTCTACTTCATCAATGATCTTCTTTATGGAAGGGGATATGAGAGAACTAACATCCCTGAGATTCAGCCATTGCTCTATATCATATGGATAGGTTCTGAAATGAAGTTCTTCATTAATGAGCTTGAATCTACTTCCAGGATAAGCATTGAGAGACTTCCTTCTTTGCTTGTCCAGTTTTGAGTCTTCTCCTTTTCTCCCTTCCAATAACTTCTCTATCTCATCAGAACAAATCTGTTCCAAGGGATGAATTGATCCAGCTACCATATACTGTAAATCCTTCAGAGTGGATGTTTTAAGCTTATGCAAGCTGCAAACATATATTTCTTCTTTTAGGAACTTGACTCTTAGGGGATTTTCCAGCATATATGGTTGATAATTTGGAGCTTCACTTTCTGCCTTGTTAGAGGCCTTGTGTTTTTCCAGTAATTCAGCTTCCTTCTTATCAAGTTCTGACTGAGTTTGAGAATATTCAGAAGATTCAGGTTGTTTGCTTGGCTTGGGTTCCCCTTCCTGAGTTGGTTGGGTTTGCCCTTCTTCTGTGGGTAAGTCATCAAACTCATAGTACCAGTGGTATGGTATAGGAGAGGCTGGGAGATCAGTAAGAATATCAGCATCATCAAAATCTGCAAAGTTATAGCCAAATTTCTGATAAAATTCAGCATCCCTATCTGCCTGATATTTTAGAACATGTTCCATGACAGCCTTTGAAACATCATCATAGCTCTCCAGCAACTCTACCATTCTTTCCAGGTAGAAGAAATCAATTCTTCTTTTATCTATGGTTGATGTACTTTTCTTGGTTGATGTGGCTACCAGATTGAAGTCCTTGTCAATCTTGGCTGACCTTGATTCTTCCCACCACAGAATGTACTCAGTGGCCTCTTGATTTGCATCCAGCTTAACCTCAATGCTCTTGATTTCTCTTGATTGCATTTGTTGAATTTTAAGAATGTTGGGAGGAATTGATTGAATTGGCTTTTTGAGATTCCTGCCAAATCCAGTGGCCTTTTCCTTTCCTGAGTACTTGTGCTTCCCTGTAGGTTTCTGTCTAGAAAACCATGCCTTAGCTTTAGCTTTCAGTCTTTTGGATTTGACAGTAGCCTTGGCTTCATCCTTGACAGTACCCTTGTCGACAGCATCTTCCAAGACAGCATCTTCTATGACAGTATCCTTGTCGATAGTACCTTTGGTGATAGCATCTTTTTCAGCATTTATGCAGTCAATAGCACATCTAAGAATGCTTGCCTCCAAAGCTTCCAGTATCTGTTGCACCAGCATCTTTCTTTTCCTGGCTAGGAGTTTCTTCATTGCCTTCATTCTGAGATTGAATACCAGTATTCCCAGAATTACTTCCACTAGCATTTCCAGCAGCTTCACCACCTCCATCCTCACCATCTTCATCATCATCATCATCATCATCATCATCATGGGGAGGAATGTTATAGAAGCAACTTCCACCTTGATCATTTCTTTTGGCATTGGCTCTAGTGATTAGCTCCTTCATTCTAGCTCCCAGTGCCTTGTCTCTCAACACCAGCATTTTGTAGATTTCTTGAACAGCATGAACTCTTCCTGGATTGGCATTTGAACTGAGTATTCCATCTAGTACCTTCAGAATTGACTTGGTTTCCATTCTGGATGGGCTACCCAAATTCATGAAGCTATTCCTTCTTGTGCCATCCTTAGTTTTAGATCTGTAGAAAACACTTGATGGATTTGAGTAGACTTCAGGTAGCTTCTGTATGATCAGGTTCTGGATTTGCATATCCAATATTTCATTGAATGGTGTTTGAGTTGCCCTGATCTTTCCCTTCAAAGCACACAACACCTTTGCTGGTAGACTCTGCAATAGCTGCATTGTGATGAAATAAGATATGCCAGAAGTGAGATAAATACTTACAGCCCATATTTTCTCATCATTCACCATTACACTGACACTAGTAATTTGTTCCTTTAACAGTTTTGTGGTGTTGGTTGGACGGTTGCTTGGAGCATTCATTGCTTTTTCCACCAAACTGCTAAACTTACTGTCATGGTTGTGTAATGTGCTCTCCCTGTAATCCACCATCAAGACATTGGCTTCCTCTTGATCAAATTCAGTGCCATTTGTCCATATAATTCCACCATGAATGGATTCAGGCAGTTTCCCTTTGCCTTTCCCAAGTTTGTTTTGTTCCTCCATTTCTCTCCATTTCTTCTGTAAAGCAGTTTCTTGAGTTTCTGGAGTAGGTTCTCTAATCACCACAGGAGGCAAGATTGGATGTCTAAATGCAGGTCTTCTTTGCAATGCATCTTGAGTTTCCTTTGACATTAACACCCTTTCTCCATTCATTTCCACTTCAACAGGCTTTTCAGCTTTATCCTGTGGTTTTGCACTGCTTGGTTTGACTTGCTCCCCCTTAGACATTGCTTTCCTTTTAGCTCCCCCTCTGGTCTCCACAGCTACAGGCTCCCCCTGAGTTCCACCTGATTCTTGAATAGGCAATGATTCTGATCTTGCTACCTTCTCCCCCTTAGTTGAGTTGGCAGCTACCAGGTCAGTAAGGAACTGAAAAGAGAGTTGAGTAGCAGCAAAACCATCAACCACCAGTTGAGAGAGAGAGTCCAGTTTGGAGTCCAAAGTAGCACACTGTCCTTCAAGAGCTGCAATCCTGTTACCAAAAGTAGCAGAGGGGCCACCAGACCTTAACCTTCTTGGAGGGGAAGGAAAAGACAGGGGCTTGGAGGCTATGGGGGTTCTCACACTCTCAGGGTGTTTTTGAGTGATCTCATCACCCTCACAGTTTGACTCTCAAGGCCTAGTGCCTGAATAGTGTGGGCTCCCTCAATATCTCTCTGGACATGCTCAAGTCCCTCTCCTTTTGCCAGCTCATTTGGCTGCCTCTCATTTTTATGATCACCTCTCTTTTCTTTTATCTCTCTTTTCTTTTGCACACCCTCACTCAACCTAGATGCATGGGTATGAGCAATACTAACATGCATGGAAGGAGAAGATTTAGAATGTACCTTTAGGAGTTTGGCAAGAGGTAGGTCATCATCAGAGGCATCCTCAACAAGTACAGCATCAAAATTAGGCTGGGAGGGCTTGACAGCATGTTGAGTAGGAATGTTATTGTCAGTTGGAGTCTGGACAGCAGGTTCTGGCATGACAGCAACTTTGGGATGTGGAGTGACAGTAGATTCTGTAGTGACAGTATCTTTCTCTCCACCTATGACAGCAGCTGTGGCCAGGACAGTAGCATTCCCAGTGTCTTTGACAGCAACAGAGGCTGTGACAGCATCTTCCTGAAGGTAAGATGCTCCTTGGAGATCAGACAAAGTGTTGGCTGTTTCATTTTCTGACAAAATACCACTTTGCCCTAGCTCAGTGTTTGGAGGAGTGGTGTCCATCTCACTTTGAGAAATGGGTTCTTGTGGACCACTAGATGGGGGCTCATCCATGATTGGAGATGGATGATCAAAACCTGAAGGGTTGGGACTGTCCCCTTCTCTTGGTTGTGGAGAAGAAACAAAAGAATGTGTAGGGAAGGAAGAAGGTGAAAGTGTAGTAGAGAGTGTGGGCTGATTCACAGATGAAACATGTGAACCATCAATAGGAGTAGAGAAATCCTCACTGTGCCCTAACTCACTGTGTGTTTCTTCAAGTGGGGGTATCTCAGGTTGGGAACCATGAGTTTGTGCAGACTCTGTACAGGGTGCCTTGGGAGACAGGCCAATTTCAATAGATGTACCTTGTTGAGAAGGCACATCTAGGGAGATGTTTGAATCCCTTTCAGTAACTACAGTTTGTTGGGAAACTGCAGGTTGGCTAACAGTGGTTTTGGTCCTCCTAGCTCTCTTCTTCTTAGGCTCAGGGGGAACCACTTGGGGTTCTGTTTGACTACCTTCCTTATTTGCTGCACTAGGTGCAGTGTCTCCCTCTTGACTAACAGAGCTACCACCAACATCAGCTTCTAAGGATCTTTTTCTGGATTCTTGCAAGGCTTCTCTTTGGGCTTTGGGAAGTCTAGAGGGCCTAGGCTGAGTGTATGGTGTTGAATGGGGGTTAACTGAATTTGGGTCTAATTCAGTTTCATTCTCAAGAGAAAAAGAATCATAACCAGAAGGTAATGGATAATCAAGGTTGGACACTTGATCAACCATGTGCTGAGTGAAACAAATTGGAATATGTGCATTGAGATTTTGTGATGATAATAGTGGGTGTGTGTTCTTTTTCAAAACTGAGCAAGCCTCTAAACGAGGAGCAGCATCATTAAAATCACAGAATGAATTAATGCACAACATAAGAAAGCGAGGGTAGTGTGATACCTTCTTACCTATGGCAGCTTTGAGTTGTGCCATGAGAAGAGCTCCAACATTCACCTTGTATCCATGGACAAGAGAATGTGTCAGTTTCTTGATGTAGGAGGGTATCCCATTCCAGCCTGTGGACTTGGTAGAGAACACCTTGACCATTGCATCAAATATCATGCTCCACTCCTTCCTTAGATACTTCCTGTCCATTTCACCAGACGGGTACCACTTGGTTGTTCCCTCTTCGAGAATAGGGCCTGCATACCCAATCTTCAAGAAGAGCTTCTTCAGAGTGTCATCATTAGCAAGTGGAGCAAAGTTTTGACCTTCTTCCAGTGTAATTCCAAGAGCAGTATTGATGACCTCAGCTGTGAGAATGTATTGTTGCCCAGAGATTGTGAATTGAATACCAGGGTTCTCACCCTCAGTTTGAGCAACAGCAGTTTGCCAAAACGCCTCAAGTCTGTCTAAGTCGAGAATGGGGGTTGAGGTTATGGCATAACCGAGATAGGACTTGTTCAAGAAAAACACTAGTCCTTTGAAACCTTCACCAGCATCATTTGGGGAAAAGATGCCAGTAAAGTTTGTTTGAGAGAGAGTCTGTTTGGGGGCCATTGAGATTTCAAGAAAAGAAGAAAGTGAGAAAGTAGCTTTTTGCTTGAAGAAAAGTATTTTGCCTTGAGTTTTGTGAGAGTGATATGTCTGAGTAACTGGAGAATAAATATGGGTATCTCAAACGTTTGCTCAAAAAATGGAGTTAAAGGACGTGTCTTAACCCACTCTCTTAACACGTGAGTTACTGCCCGTTATTCACTGTCAAACGTGGGGTGAATATCCAATTACAACGGTCCACTATTGTTGACAGTAACCTGTGCGCTAGAAACAATCTGTCAGTAATAAATGGTGGTGACAGTAGGTTTTGCGCGACAGCAACTATTGCGCAAAAACTTGCTGTCACCATTAAGCATTTGAGTGACAGTATCCTTTAAAGGTCGTGACAGAAAGTCTTTCCCTGCTGTCAAGAAGGTTGCTGTCAAGAGACACAGGACAGTATCCTTCTTTGTGACAGTAATTGAAATGGGAAATTGTTTCTGTCATGAACTAATTAGAATGCGTTGCTCATATACTTAACCTAAAATTAACAGAATATGAATTTAGCAATGTAATCTTTCAAACACAGATATTAAACAAGTTACACAGACAAGTCATAAACTCAGTAACCACATAAACATGAACTTTTATTATTGTTAATAAAATCATTAATATTGAACATTGAGTACATCATTCTATGATTTTATCAACTAGTTCTAAGACTTCTTCCTTAATCTCTTCTTCAGAGCGACCTTCTTTTTCAAGAAGTGCCTGAAGCTCCTTCTCTTCTTCCATAGCCTTGGCCTCCTCTTCCTTAGCCTTGGCCTCCTTTTCCTCGTCTATCTCATCCATGGCGTCCAACAGTATTTCAAAGAGCTCATCGATCTCTTCATTGTCGGGTTCACTATCACACTTCTTTAGACCAACTTCGATTCCTACTTTGTTTTCCATTATTTACTTTAAAACTGAGAGCAGACTGGTGAAACCTAAGGTTAATTTATAGGCAAAACCGTCTAAGGATTAAAGTCTAATGGTCAACAGTTAGAGTACCCATACAACTACCACAAAAGTAATTAATGGTCGTGTCCTCCTTTAATCCTACAGATTAATGCAAAAGAGTGTGAAAGTCCAATGGAACAGATTTTTAACTCTCAAACTTAACGGATAACCACATTAAAGTCATACACGGTTTAAAAGTATGAGACTGGAACAAAATACTGACATGAAAAGTCAAATCAACACATGCTGTCGCATAACAGACGTAAACCAAGTAGACAGTAACTTCTCTTGACAGCAGGTTTGAAGTTGCTGTCATGAGCTTCAATAAGAATTGAAAATTTAGAAACCTTAGTAAATTAACATACCAGATTCAGCATTCCCAATTCACTTACCAACCTGTTGAAGGTTGCTTCATCCAATGGCTTAGTGAAGATGTCAGCAAGTTGCTTGTCAGTTGGGACATAAATCAGCTTCACAGTTCCTTGTTCAACATGCTCTCTGATAAAGTGATGTCTTATATCAATGTGCTTTGTCCTAGAGTGTTGAACTGGATTGTCTGAGATGGCTATGGCACTAGTGTTGTCACAGTAAATAGGAATTTCTCTTAACACTAGACCATAATCTAGAAGTTGACTTTTCATCCATAGAATTTGTGCACAGCAACTGTCTGCAGCAATGTACTCAGCTTCTGCAGTTGAGGTAGAAACCGAATGCTGCTTCTTGCTAAACCATGAGACCAATCTTCCACCAAGAAATTGACAGCTACCAGTAGTACTCTTTCTGTCAATCTTGCATCCAGCATAGTCTGAGTCTGAGTAACCAATTAGATCAAATCCAGTATTCTTAGGATACCAAAGGCCTAGGTTAGGAGTGCCTTTTAAGTATCTAAAGATTCTCTTGATGGCTACCAAGTGTGACTCCTTTGGATCACTTTGAAACCTTGCACAGAGACATGTAGCAAACATGATGTCAGGTCTGCTAGCAGTTAGGTATAGGAGGGATCCTGCCATGCCTCTATAGGTGCTTGAGTCAACTTTCTTTCCTTTAGGATCAAGATCCAGACTAGTTGCTGTGGACATTGGTGTCTTTGCAGGAGATGAATCTTCCAAGTTGAACTTTTTGAGAAGTTCCTTGATATACTTAGCTTGACTTATGAAGATTCCATCAGTTTGTTGAAGAATTTGTAACCCCAGAAAGAATGACAGTTCTCCCATCATGCTCATCTCATATTTGTTGCTCATGAGATGGGAAAACTTCTCACACAGCTTCTCATTTGTAGAACCAAAAATGATGTCATCCACATAGATTTGTACCAGAATGATGTCCTTGCCATGATGCTTGTAGAAAAGTGTCTTGTCCACAACTCCTCTGGTAAACTGGTTTTCCAGAAGAAAGGTGGAAAGTGTGTCATACCATGCCCTGGGTGCTTGCTTTAGTCCATACAAAGCTTTGAAGAGTTTGTACACAAAATTATGCATTTCAGCATCCTCAAACCCTGGTGGCTGTTCCACATACACTTCTTCTTCCAGCTCTCCATTTAGAAAGGCACTTTTGACATCCATCTGAAATACTTTGAAGTTGCAGTGTGCAGCATAAGCTAGAAAGATTCTTATAGCTTCAAGTCTTGCAACAGGAGCAAATGTCTCATCATAATCTATTCCCTCCTGTTGACAGTAACCTTTAGCCACTAGCCTTGCTTTGTTCCTTTTCACTAATCCACTTTCATCAAGTTTGTTTCTGAAAACCCACTTAGTCTCAATAACTGACTTTCCCTTAGGTCTTGGAACCAATTTCCATACATTGTTTCTTTCAAACTGATTTAGCTCTTCCTGCATGGCTATCACCCAGTCAGAATCCAACAATGCTTCATCAATTGTCTTAGGTTCCATCTGAGACAGGAAGCATGAAAACATGCTGTCAGCAGAGACTTTGTTCCTTGTCCTCACTCCAGAATTAGGATCACCAATGATAAGGTCACTTGAGTGATCTTTGTTCCACTTGGTGATTCTGGGCAAGCTACTTGACTGAACAGGAACATTTGCTTCAGCTTGTTGAGTTGAATGCTCATCAATTCCATTGTCTCCACCATGTTCTTCATTGTCTCCAGAGTCATCACTGTTCTGAATGTTAGATGTTATGGTGTGTGATTGAGCTGGAGTTTGATTGACAGTAGTGGTGTTGACAGCATCTTTGTCAACTTCAACAATTTGAGTGAAGCTAGGTTCTTCATCTATAATCTCCTCAGCTTCCAGGTATCCTTGATTCTCAAATCTGAATGTCTGCATCTTTCCTTCTTCATGCAGTCCTGGAAACTTGGTTTCATCAAATGTGACATTAACACTTTCTTCAATTATCTTGTGTTCCATAACATAAACTCTGTAGGCAGTCCTTTCTGTGCTGTAACCCATGAATAGTCCTTCAAATGCCTTGGTGTCAAATTTTCCTTTCTTCTCATGATTGTCCTTCATGATAAAGCATTTGCTCCCAAACACATGAAAATATTTGACAGTAGGTTTCTTTCCAGTTAACAGATAGTAAGGAGTACTTGCATGAGTTTTGTTGATCATGGTTCTGTTCTGAGTATAACAGGCTGTGTTGATAGCTTCAGCCCAGAAATATGTTGGCAGCTTAGCATCATGCAACATAGTTCTAGCTGCTTCAATGAGAGTCCTGTTCTTTCTTTCTACAACTCCATTCTGCTGTGGAGTTCTTGCAGCAGAGAATCGTTGTACAATTCCTTCATCTTTGCAGAAATTTCCAAGTGTGGCATTTCTGAATTCTGTACCATTGTCACTCCTCAAGATTTGAACTTTTGAGTTTGGGGTTCTATCAAGAACTCTGACTTGATCAATAATCACTTGAGCAGCTTCATCTTTGGATTCAAGAAATTTCACCCAAGTGTACCTTGAGTAATCATCCACCATTACTAAGGCATATCTCTTTCTGGCCATAGATGGTACATTGACTGGTCCAAAGAGATCCATGTGAATTAACTTGAGTGCTTCTGTGTTGGTGTTTACTTGCTTGGACTTGTGCACAGCTCTTCTCAGTTTGCCCATTTGACAATCTTCACACAATCCTTCTTGACAGAATTCCTGTTGGGGCAAACCTCTCACTAACTCTTTCTTCATTAGAATGTTCATTGTTTTGAAGTTGAGATGTGAGAGCTTCCTGTGCCAAAGCATACTGTCACCAACAGTAGCTTTGCTGTAAAAACAGTAAACTTTATCCTTCTTTGTTGAGCTTAGATCAGCAACAAACATGCTTCCTTTTCTGACCCCTTTTAGAGAGAGGCTTCCATCCTTCTTGTGATAGATGTTGCACACCATCATGTCAAAGTCAACCTTAAATCCTCTGTCACTGAATTGGCTGACACTGAGTAGGTTGTGCTTCAATCCATCCACAAGAGCAATATCTTCAATGACAACATTTCCAATTTCCAGACAGCCATATCCCACTGTGTGACCCTTGCTGTTGTCTCCAAAGGTTATGATTGGGCCAGCTTTCTCTACATAATGTGATAGCAGGGCTTTATCACCTGTCATGTGTCTTGAGCAACCACTGTCAATAATCCACATGACCTGATTTTTCTTCTTACCCTGCAAAACAGAATGTTTCTAAGTTGCATATGGTACCCAATCTTTGTTGGGTCCTGCAGTTTCAGTGTTTCCTGAGTTTCTTTCAGTCACAACATCACAAGCATTATCAAAGACTTCATGTTTGACTTCTCTTTTCACCCACTTAGGTTTAGAATTGGACTTGGTCCTTTTCTTAGTGGATGAAGCCTTTTTGCTGTTGCCAGCAGGCTCAGAAGTCTCAACAGTGTTTAGGTATGAGCATTTTTCAGTAGAGAGAACAGGTAAGTTAAAGCATGTACTCATGGCAGTGATTTTGCATGGCATACAATCAATGTTATTACAGACACTCATGGTTCTATGCATAAGGGGGGTTCTGTGTAAGTTACCATTGAGTTCAGTAGCATTGATCTTATCCTCAATTGGTTTCTTACAAACATGTGTTAAGTGATGAGTAGATCCACAGTTATTGCACAGTTTCCTAGAAGCACCTCCAACATTAGTGTATCCATTTCCTTTATTGACACCTACCTTACCATTCCTGTTTTTAGACTTGGGAGTTACTGGATTGACAGTATGTTCAGAAGTTGCTGTCGAACTTTCCTTGACAATATCTTTTATTCCTACTGTCTTGGCAGAAGGTTTTGAAGTTATTGTCTTGGAACCATTCTTGACAGTATCTTTGAAAGATTCTGTCTTGCCAACTGTGACAGCATCTTTTGAACTTACTGTCTGATTGCTTGGTAAGTTTACTGTCTTGGAGATTGTGACAGTATCCTTTCCATCCTTGAATGTGCTGTCAACACCTTCATCCTCATCAAGAATTTCTTGTTTGATGAGCATGGCTTCTTCATCAAACTCAATTTCAGCAGCTTTGAAAATAGGAGTTTTAACTTTCTTGAGAATGGTGGGTTTGACAGCAGCATTTCCAGGACAATCTTGAATCACAGTTTCCTTTCCAGGTCTTCTACCATAAGAAAAACCTATACCAACAGACTGATTTTCTGTATGCTTATCATTGTAATCCTGAACTATCTTTGATGAGTTTCTATAGGCCTTAATCTTAAATTCATTTTCAGCAATCTCATTCCTCAGGAATTCCTCAACCTCCTTGGCACATTTTAATTCATTTTTAAGTTTAGCATTCTCTTGAGCTAAAGAGCCTAGTGAACTGGTTTTGAGAACAAGAGAATCATTTTCAGACTGAAGTGTTTCATTTAGCTTACTTAGTCTAGAGATTTCCTCATTAGCAGCAGATAAGCTAGTATAGACATTGAACATTTCAGCACTTAAGTCTTTAATGGTTTTCTTATACTCATCAGTAGACATATCAAGTAAGACAAGTGAAGGTACCTGACTTGAAGGTGTTGATGCTACCTCATCAGTGCTAGCCATGAGAGCTAGGTTGACATATTCTTCCTCTTCTTCATCATCAGAATCATCCCAACACTTTCCTTCAGCCACATAGGCTCTACCTTGATTTTTCTTGGAGTATCCACCAGTTCCTTTCTCATATCTTTGAACCTGTTTGGGTCTTTTGCATTCAGTAGCAAAATGACCCGGTTCTCCACAGTTGTAACATTTGAACTTTGATCTATCCACATATCCAGTTTTGTATCCTCCTTTGGTTGAGCTTCCCACAGCAGCCTTTGATGAGCTTCCTTTGCTGAACTTGGATGCTTGGCCTTGAGGCTTGTATGACCTATCCTTCTTGAACCTAAAGTTCTTGAACTTTTTGGCCATGTAAGCCATAGTAGGGTTGTCCATGCTTTCCAGTTCCTCCATTGTGTAGAAGTCTTCATCTTCCACATCTTTGAGCTGTAGTACCACTTTCTCATCATCTTCAACCACCTCTTCTATCTTCAAGGTCTGTGTTGGGGTTGATTGTGTGATCTGTAGTACTTCACTTGGCTGTGTGATCCTTGGCACATGTGCTACTAGGGCACTTGACATATTAGCCATCTTGTTCCTTGTTCCACTTTGTATGGCTCTCTTTTGAAAGAGTTCGAGTTCATAAGATTTCAGAATACCATAAAGTGTCTCAAAGGTTATATTGTTGAGATCTCTTCCTTCTCGTATGGCTGTTGTCTTGTGTTCAAGGTGATCAGGCAGTGTGAGCAGGAACTTGACATTTAATTCTTTTCTGTCATAGTACTTGCCATGTATCTGTAATTCAGTTAAGAGCTTACTGAACCTTTCAAACATGGAGGTTAAGTCTTCACCAGGCTTGGCCATGAATGCCTCATATTGAGATATTAGAATTTGCCTTTGGTTGCCCTTAACCTCTTCACTTCCTTCACAGAGTAAGGCTAACCTGATCCACATCTCCTTGGCTGATGTGCAGCTTATCACACTTCCATACATGGCTTTATCCAGCGTGAGAGAATCGAGCAAGATAAGTTGCAAATGATCATCTAGCACCATTTTCTCCTTTTCAGGTTCCAAGATTTTTGAGGGATCTTTGGGAACCCAATGTGCAGGAACAATCTCACCATTCACTGTTGTGGCTTCAATTTCCTTTCTTGGTATGAAAGGACCATTCTCGAGTATACCTGGGTATAGTGGATTTGCAGCTTTGATAAACAACAAGATTTTTCTTTTCCAAATGCTGTAGTTCTCTTTATCAAATGCTGGGATCTTGATACTGTTTGATTTCTGCATTTTCTTCGGGATCTCAGATATATATGTTAATCTGAAAGCTCTGATACCAGTTGTTAGTCCTTGTGTATTGCAGAGGGGGGGGGGGGGGGATGAATGCAATACTGATAAAATTCAATCTAAATTTCAACAACTAAAATCAAGATTAAACGTTATCAGCAATATATGCAATCACGAACAGTATTCAGTAAGAACAAGATTCACAAAATAAATGTTTTATTTATTTTGCAAAGTGTTGCTACAACCTCAAGAAAGAATTCTCGAGCTTCAGGTTTTCTTCCAAGACACTTGCTTGTCTTCGTTACATTTCTAGAATGAATTGATAGTAGGTATAAGACTAACCCTATCACTATCAGTCACGGGTTTCTGAAGCTGCTGTCACTGTCAAGTGGCAGCTTCTTACAGATTGTCTTACCCATGTGACTTTCCTAAATTGCTAACATGTCAGATATACATTACAAAGAAAGCAACCTAGATTCATTCCATTTCCAGCTAAACCAATTCAGCAGATAAAGACTTGACCTTGCTCTTGAATTGATTCGCTTTTGTTTTGCAGTGCTTGAAGCTTCTGTCGTAGTCTTGCAGACTTGGTGCAGCTTAGGGATACTGCATCACGCCTGTTTCTTGAACATTTAAACTGTCACTGGATTTGACTGAGAAAGATACCTAGCATAAGGATCTTTATTGAGACAGTTACTTTTGCCGCAAAGCTTGCTGTCACAGGAATGATCTTTTGGTGACAGTATGAGTTCCCCGCATAGAGTGCTGTCGAGGATCCCAAACTTGCTGTCGAGGGCAATAGTTGCTGTCGCGTAGTCTTCCGCCAATGTTGCTGTCAGAGTGAATATGCTGTCGTGACTTGCAACATTCTGTCTTCTTGTAATCTTACTGTCACAGCTTTAGGACAGTAACCTTTATTCATGTTGTCATCCAAAAAGAATTCTTTGAGGCTTGAACACATAAGTGAACTTCTTTCAAACAATACAACTAGAATAACATTACATACTGATTACAAGAACATACTTTGGCTATGACAGTATGTTCTACTTAATTTGAAAAATTAAGTACAATCAAAGTTAAGTTGTTTCTATGCTATCACCCATAAATCCCAACATTACCTTCAATGGGTTTTCCTCTTGGGAGAACTGGCATTCAACAACAAAGTCCGATAGTGCTTGGGCTCGCATCGCTGTTCTTGGCTTATATTCAATGAAGAACTGACCTAGTTCGACCGTCCAAGCCGCAAGGCGACCAGTCATGTCGGGTTTGTGTAATATTCGCTTTAACGGCTGATTAGTCATAACCTGAATCTCGTGACCCTAAAAGTAATGCCGCAGTTTCCTACTTGCAATGACGAGCGCAAAAACCAGCTTCTCAATTTGGGGGTATCTCGTTTCAGCGTCACGAAGTGTATGACTGATGTAGTACACCGGTGACTCCGTTCCTTCCTTGAATTTTACCAAGACTGCGGTGACGTTGGCGTCAGTAGAAGCGAGATAGATTCACAGTGGCTCGCGGCCGACCGCGTTGGTCAATATAGGTGGAGAAGTTAGAAACTTTTTGAGCTCAACCAAGGCCTCTTGACACTTGTCGTTCCAGTCAATCTTTGAGCTCAATCGACGTACACCTGCATATTGCGCCCGATCTGCGAGGAAAATATGGAGTCCATCATCTGTTGGAATGTCGCTCCCGCGTTGATAAGCCTGAAGGGCATGTTTTTGTACGCGAAAACGCCTCTATGCGTGATGAACGCAGTTTTTTCCCAATCTTGGCTGTCCATTTTTATCTGATTGTAGCCCGAAAATGCGTCCATAAATGACAGGAGCTCGTGGCCTGCAGTGGCGTCGATTAATTGATCAATATTTGGTAACGGGTAAAAGTCCTTAGGACATGCCCGGTTGAGGTCAGAGTAGTCGACGCACATGCGCCATTTACCATTGCTCTTTTTCACCAGTACCGCATTGGCGAGCCAAGTGGGAAACTGTACCGGTTCAATGAATCCAGTAGCGAGGAGACGATCAAGTTCGGCATCAATCGCCTGTTTTTGTCCTCTGAGAAAATGCGCTTCTTTTGCTTTACGGGCCGGATTTTTGGGTCGAGGTGAAGTGAATGGCGAGCTATGAGCTCCGGGATTCCTGGCATGTCACTAGGATCCCAAGCAAAAATATCGGAGAACTCGCGGACAAGGTCGACAATGCTTTGTCGTAGGGGATTCTGGAGCTCTTTTCCAATTTTGACTTTTTTCTCCGGATTTCCCGGCACAACTTCTATCTCGTCCGTATCTTCCATAGGGACACAAGCTAAGTTTGTTGGAATATCGATCACATCGTTTGGGTCAATTTCAACAACTTGATTAATGGAGGAATCCTTACCAGACTTTTGTCGAGGTATCACGGCAGATAGGTAGCATTGTCTAACTGTGACCTGATCGCCTACCACCTCTCCTACACCAAAATCTGTGGGAAACTTCATTTTGAGGTGAGCGATCGATGTGATGGCTTTGAGGGAGGCCAATGTGGTACGACCGAGAATAGCATTGTAGCTTGACATAGCATTGACGACATGGAATTTAACCATTTGCCATGTTTGACATGGAGACACGCCGAATAAGACGGGTAAGTCGATAGTGCCGACCACCTTGACTTCGTTCCCTGTGAACCCATACAGAGGGATATTGACATTTTCTAGCTTGCGATCCCCAAGGTTCATCCGTGAATAGGCATGGTGGTAGAGGATGTCGACGGAACTGCCATTGTCGATTAGTATCTTTTTCACGGTGTTCGTGCCTACTTTGGCAGTGATAACCAGGGCGTCTTGATGAGCTTCGATTAACCCCGATGGGTAATCATCATCAGAAATGGAGATAATCGGCGTTGGGTTGTGTCTTGGCTTCTTCGACGCCTCTGGGTTGATGGAGAACACCTCACGGGCATATAACTTTCTGTCCCCCTGCGATGACATCAATGACTCTGTCGAGGTCATGATTCCGCGAAGGGGGGTGATTGGTGTCATCAATGAAATGGACGAGTTGTCCTCGGTGGATTTTGTTTTCAATGAATTAGCTGAGTTGGAAACAAGATTATGTTGTATGGCCGGTATCTTCATGGTACTCACAATATCGGGAGCTTGGAGGTCGCCCTGGCTTCATGGGCCTTGGGGGACGGTAATCAGGTTCTGTTTTGAGAATTGCGAGTATAGTTGCCTTGTCAGCGTTAAGCTTAGTGAATTCCTTTTCGCTACGGTCCCGTGGTCTCCATGACCTTTCTGCTTTGTCGTTTCTTTCAGTTCTGTCCGGCAGTGGAGTTCGGTGTTCATGGGAGCGAGACTGGGACTCGTATCCACGCTTTGGATTGTTTTGTGGAGATTGTCGCCGTGGACTACGGCTTCTATCCCGTTTTTGGGAAAATCGTCGGGGAGATTGTATGTTCCCCACTACTTCTTGTAAAGTCATTCTATGCTCTACGATTTGAAACGCTGACTGAAGTGTGCGAGGATTCTTCTCGAAAAATTCTTCCAGCAAGAGTGCATGTCGATGCTTATCAATGCCGGCGGCAAGATAGTTGATAGCGAGCTCTTCGATTAGATTTGGAATATCGGCGACCTCTGCTCTGAAGCGAGCTAGGAAGTCTCGTAAAGGCTCGGAGTATCGTTGGCGTATTGTCATTAAAGACGCAGTTATCTTACCCCCCTTGTAGTTACTGGAGAAACGACTTTGAAACTTGCTTTTTAAGGTGTGCCAGGAATCGATGGAGCGTGGTGCCAGGTTACTATACCATCGAAGTGTTGTGCCCTTCAGGCACGTGGAGAAAAACTGGCATCTAGCGACCTCGGAATGACCAAAGAAAGCCATTCGTCCATCGAAAGTATTTAGGAACCCGATAGGGTCGCAAGACCCATCGAAATAATCTAAGGCTGGAGTTTTCAAACTTCTGTCAATCTTGGCGATTTCGATAGATCGCGACAAGGGGCTCTCTGTGGAGACGGGTAGTCCGGAGTGATTTTTTATGTAATCCTGGCACTCGGCGAGGTCATTTTGTATTTTGGCAATGTCCTCTGGGCGAAAAGACTCGCCTGAATCGCTTCGCCATGAAGTGTAATTTGCTGACGACGTCATACGCCTTTTTGGAGGTGGTCGGGAGCATTGGGACTCGCTGGATATATCCTTGTCAAGGTCATAATTTTCCTCATATTCCTCATCCAGATGTTGGTGGGACTCCCTATTACGGCGCGAGATAGACGTCTGCTGCAACTCTCGCTACAGGCGTCGAATCTCCCTGTGTTTTTCTAAGCGAGCCTCCAACAAAGATTTCTGCTCTTCCAAATATGCCAACTCATCATCCGACCCAGCAAACTCTTTAAAACGTTGGGTTTGTACCGGTTGCTTCTTTTGTTTCCGCAGCTTAAGCAGATGCAAGTGTGCGTCGCTCGTGAGCACTTTTTTGCCCGTGGGAGTCATGACTCTCAATCGTGTGTCCACGGGGGGTCCAGGAGATCCCTCATTTAGGTCATCAGTAGGGGGAAACAACTTCCGAGGCTGTAGCACGGGGGGCAATTGTGTCTCCTCCCGGCGAGGTACAGTAATCACCTCGTTTGTGTCACCTATTTTAGAGATAAACAAATCGTTCTCTTGCATATCGGTTGGAACTACAGAAAAAAGAGCTCCTTCTAGCACCAAATGATGAATGTAATATTGAGTAATGACGTCAATGGACCAATGTGAAATATAATTAGTATTATTGGAGTCAAAAGATTACATTCAGTTGAGAGGTTCTCTCCATTAGCTATTTTTCCAACCCCTTCTAATGTGGGGGTTGGGGGGTATTTATAGAACAAGTTTACAATTGGGCTTATTCCTAACTGGGCCTATTACAGAGTGGGACTATATATACATTTCTATTTAAGCCTTATTGGCTCATGGGCTATGGCCCAACAGTTACAAATTGTAATTTAGATCCAGGGACAGGGTCAATAAATTTGTCAGCTCTTATCATCATCTACATTCCTAAGGCGTTTCTACTTGTCCATGGCATTTCGGTGTCCCCCATTTAGTACCATCTGCAGCAACGAAGCAGGTAAAATCAGAATCATTTGAAATATTTAATTTCTCAATATCTTCTTTGGATTCTGAGCTTTCGACATCAGAATCTGAGCTATTCTCATCAGAGTATCGAAACTTTCAATGTGATGAGTGCGTCGTGAACCTGAATCTGAAAGACAAATTTAAAGAAAAAGAAAAGACATTACGTAAGTCATTTCTGTATAATTACTCAATGTTGTAGAATTGTGAGTACTGCAACCATACCCTGCAATAATAAATGACACTTAACAAACCATTATTTTTAAGTATTAGTGAAGAAGTTCTCAAAAAAAAAAGTATTAGTGAAGCACTACAAGGGGACATGGCTTTTGCGACAGAATAAATACAAAGAATTTGTTGCAATTGCCCCTTCTTGCGACGGAAAAAATCTGTGGTAAATGCTTGAGTCGTAAGTTCTTATTCTGTCGCAAGTTATTAGTGGGTCCCCTTTTAAACAAAAAGAATTATTAAAAAAGGAAAAAAAATAGAAAGGGCGACGGATAATCTGTCGTAAATATGCCCAGAATTGCGACAAAAAACGTCGTAAATATGCTCAGATTTACGACAAAATCTGTCCTAAAGTGTCCAGAATTATGACGAATTTACGTCCTAAAATGTCCAGAATTATGACGAATTTGCGTCCTAAAGTGCCCAAAATTACGACGAATTTCGTCATAAACAAACCCTCCGTCATAATTAGTGTCACATTATATCTATGTTGTGACTGAATCTGTCACACTTTCTGGACAACAACCATTGTTTTCCATTTTTTAATCGTTTCTCAACTCAAAATGCACAATTGAACCTGTGATCTATCCATAAATTCCACAACACACATTCAAACTAATAGTACATTAAAATGGCACACATTTAAAAAGGAACTATAATATAGTCAAATCCACATTAAACATTAAACAAAAGGCACATAAACATCATACAATCCCAAATCCGTTAAAAAGTTACAACCAACATCCATCGCAATGTTACATTAACGGAAATAAAAATGATCATGCCTAAATACGCATTAGCCGGCTAATACCCAAAAGTAGACATATATCAGCCACTAAAGCTGTAATATGTGCAAAAGTTAGCCACTAAGCTAATATATCCAAAAGTTAGCCGCTAAGCTAATATATCCAAAATTTATCTGCTAAGCAAATATATCCAAAAGTTAGCATAACCGGCCTTTTTAACTACAACCAAGCTAGTATATCCAACACCCCTAATCTCCCCTAATCCAAATCCCATTCCGGTCCCCGCTTCTACTTCGACGAGGTGACTGACCCCCATCATCATCATCAGAACCATGTTCATCGTCGCGAGCAATCGACTTACCCTGCAATTAAAAAGATTGCATACCATTAGAGTCTCAAACAAGGGTAAAAAAATTCTGCATTGTTTATTAAGCAGGTAAGCAACGCAAACTACTGCTTGATGGCAGCACAACAGGTCATACAAAACATAGTCAAAGATATACCAAATATGGCATTTTATGGTCATACCAGATTACCACAACCACAATCCATATAACAGAAATCCGTGAAACAACTAACAAGTAATAAGAATAGGTTGAACATACATTTACCAGAGAAATTAAAACAGAATGCACAAAGCTGGGATTTTTAATATATATAATATTATTATTTGTTTATAACTATCAGCTTAAATTGAAAAAAATCATATTCAATCACTAGTACAAATTTAAGAAGAATATATATATAATATTATTATTTGTTTATAACTATCAGCTTAAATTGAAAAAAATCATATTCAATCACTAGTACAAATTTAAGAAGGGGCGGGGCTAGCTGCTTGTTCAAATGAATGAATAATGTGTTGATTATTGATATTGATCCCTATAAAGAGCCAAACAGGAAGGTCTCATTCTAATTCTTTAGTTCCTAGGTACTAAGAATACATAATATAGATAAAAAAACCAGACAAATAATGTGTTTGAGCGATAACATCCTTGACAATGTAATTTAAGATTTCTTTGAGCAAAACAATTTGTGAAGTATGTGATCTGAACTTTGTTGTTATTATATTAATCAAACCGGAATAAATAGTATGGTTTCGATGATGGAGAAATTATGAAACTAAACAGAGAAAAAAAATGACACATAAATTTTTTATTTGTAATTGTGAAGCGAACAAAACTGATGATCATTTCATGTACTTGCTTTGCACACAATTAACATAGATGACAACGAACGGGCCCGCTTCAAAACTGAAGTTAAAGGGGGTTCAGATTAAATTTGGGCCAACCCTTTTCTAAAAGAGTTGGAAATTATTTAAGAACTAAGAATAGTGTAAGTTTGACGTTAAATTAAAATTGCATAATGAGTTGTAACCGAGAGGGCTAGAAATCCACCTTTACTAATTGGATGGTTCACATAATTAATTAGGTTTAATGTTCCAGAACTAATTAAAAATGACATTAACAACTTCATTTCATACCCCGTTAATGCTAGGTACTTAAAACAATTTCCAAAATTGTTATCAATGGACATATGATGATGATTTGTGAACACACACGAGGTCTCATATATATTATTACTAGGAAGATTACCAATTATGCAATCATTTGGTAACAAATATAGAGCCTCTTGCATTTTTTTTCATACAACGAAAAAGCTAAATCCAAAAAGATCGAGACATATCTTCTTGAAGTTACGTTTTAATAGTGAATTTTAATTTAAATAATTAAACTTAAGTACTTGAATTTTTCTTTTATTAGTTCAACTCATCGAATAATTGATCTATATCTTCTAGCTAACGAATGAGCATCTCATCAAATCGAAAACTCACAATTAAAAAAATGGATCGGAGTAGGACATGATCATATAAAATTAGGGTTTAAAGCAACAACATATATATAGTAATATTGCTGAAAGCTCTACTAATATGAATTTAGCATACTGGAGTGCTAGGCTTTTCGAATTGCAAGTACAAATGGACATATAAATTCTGATTCAATTTAAACTGATATAAATATTAAGATATTCACGATTTGAAACATGAAGCACTATAAAGTTTTAAAAGATGTACCATATTTGAACAATTTATAGTTCACAATATAAAAACAATTGACTGTTATGAAATAAATTGTATGACTCTTAGAGTTTCTAACTCCATTGGTTTTTCACTTATCTTGTAATTAGTACAACTCTTGGTAACCTATGTATAGGAAGCCTATATAAAGACTTGTATGCACATTGTCTTACGATATGAATAAGATGATGATCTCCTCATTTCTATCTAGCTCTCTCTAGTTCTTCTTTTATATATATATATATATATATATATATATAATTATATAACACGTTATCAGCACGAGTAGCTCTTTCGCTCCGTCATTACGATGGTGGACCTTATATCGATGAAGTTGATTAACTTTTACAAACATGAAATATTGTTTTGGTATCCTAGTGGAACTTTAGCTCCAAGCCGTATTAGCTAGAAGAAGTGGTTGATTGTTTAAGGTGCGTTAAGAGATACAAGTTGTTCTTATGATCATCGACTAAAGGTTCTTTCATACTCATTTCAAATTTTAAAGTGAGAAATCCAAAGAGGATTAGCCAATACTTATTTTAAGATTAAAAGGTACGCATCCCCTTTATCGTTCTCTTCTTTTTCATTACATTGTTCTAAATGTGTGTTTGTATGAGTTATGCTAATTTACATTTTCCGTAAAAATCATATTCAATTTGTTTTACATCAGAATCTATATATTTTAGGTATTTCGGAAAACTTCGTAGCTAATTCATTATTTCTCTAAATGTTATGATTTTGGACTCGTTGGAAAGATATTTCGATTATCTGCAACTTTCGTTCTTTGTATTTTTCATAATTCTGCTTGTATACATGTTCAAATCTGCCCTTTTTGTAATCTGGTGAATTAATTTGACTTGATGTGTTGTAGCTTTGAATATTCGTAGTAAATCAAGATTTTATCCAATAATTACGAGTAATATCATTCTGGAAAGCTTGTTTGGATCTCTGCGTTTTTTGTTCATATTCCATTGACAAATTATGTGATTTCAGTATCTTAAATATCAAATTATCGTTGTGATCAGGGGCTGATTTTGTTCTGGCAGTCCGTATTTTAATTGTTTTTGAATTCGTTACATATTTGTTTGTGACATGCCTTACCATTCTGGAAAGGTCTCGGAATTTTCTACAAGTTTCGTCTTTTGCACTTTTTGATTTGAGTTCATCTTAATAGTATAAATTGGCTTTCTTTCGGACTAGTCGGTTCTGATTTTTATCTTCGATGGTTTATTTTGTTTCATATTTGGTTTTGTGACATTGGATCAATATGTTTTCAAATATAATCATTTAATTATTAAAAATCGTCTATGTTCATGACGGTCAAATCTGATTTTGTTCATGTACATAGTGTTATTTTTGGAGTAAGAAATTGTATAGAGTTTTAATCTTCTCCGTATATGCAATTATGTTGATATGTAAGTAGTGTTAAGATTTTCACGTTTATGTGTATTTTTAACATGATTATTAAATTATTTTGATGTGCATTTCTATTTGTGTGTATCTTATTATGCTTTTGTGGAACTCACACAAAATATGATAGCTATTGCGATATAATTGCAGTGATAATATATTGAATGATGTTATTCTACATTGATGTAGCGAAAATTGACGGTTATGATTTAAAACTGTGCAAAAAATAAAATAAAAAAGAAGGGGGTATTGAGAACTGAATAAGTATATAAAAATGAGACATCTTGTGACTGTACTATGCACATATATTTTAATTCTACCATGTCGTGTTATCAACATATTTAAATGTTTTATGCTTGCTTCAAATAAACGAGAGTTTAATATTGTAAATATTTTTTTGTGAAGTCTTACTTGTGATATATAATACATGCACTACACCATATATGGGATTCGCCAACATTAATTTTTGTGTTACCGGTCAAAATGTTACCTTAGATGACTTAAAATAGATATAAGGCAATACAATTTTTTAGTGTTACTGTTGATGTAATTTTGTGTTACCTTAAATATAATTAAATTTCTATTGTAACAGAAATTCTTGCGTTACAATTGATAATTAAAAAAGTGTTAGCAAAACAACTAAAAAATAAGCGGGCAAAAACTTAACCCAACTTACAACTAGGCGGGCAAAATTTTGGTCTAAAATTTTGGGCGGCCTATATCCTAAAATTAAACCCGCTAAAACATTTCGGGGCTTATACACACAAACATTACTCAAATACTCTCTCTCTCTGTCTCAAAACATTACTCTCTTAAATATTTCTCTCTCGCTCGACGGGTTCTACATGGCATAGAGTGAATTAGGGTTCCTCACAGTTTAATTAGGGTTCCTCACAGTTTAATTAGGGTTCTTCGCGGTTCAATTAGGGATTCTACGGATTGTAGCAATTAGGGCTTCTACCCACGGACATAAATTGGGTCTTTTTTATGACCCATTTGGCCAGTGTTCTTGTTTTGCTTCTCAAGATCCACACCATTAAATCTTGTGCTGGTACTCTCTCTTACCCAACTCACCATTAACTCTTTCTTGTACTTTCTTGATTTTAAAGTTGCTATCTTTTTGTGAATTAGTGTGTAAAGTTGTGAACTTTTATGTATGTTAGTGTGTTATTTGTCAATTTCTTGTCAATTGGAGCATACCCTTTTTGTTTTCTTGGTGAAATTGCAAGATGGGGTTTTAGTTTAGTTTGCGGGTTTGTTGAAGTGGAGTGATTTTTCGAGTATTTACATGTGTTGCCTGAAGTTTTGTTTTAAGTCTGAAGGGATTGCGTTGCGGATATCTTAATGTTTCGAAGATTTTTGTGTTTTAGACTCTGAGGTTAACATTGAGTGGAGTAGTTGGTGTTCATGGTTTAGGTTTGTTTAGGATAGCGAAATCCGAACCAAATAAGATGATGTAGGGTTCCGAGAGTAAGTGTTAGATTTATATGATCAGTTTAGTGGTTTTCCCTAAACTAAAGTAATTGCATTGCAAATGTATCCGGGGTTTTATTGTTAGACTCTGAGGTTAACATGTACGAAGTAGTTGATGTTAAATTGTTAATAGTGTAGGTTAATCTTGGATATTGAAACCCAAACCAAACAGCGTATGTAGGATTTGGAGAGAAAGTTTTAGATGTTTATGTAAAATGATTAATTTAGCAGCTTTTGCTAACATAACATGTAATAAGATGAATGTCAATCACCTAATGTGGTTTCGGTGTTTAATAACACTTATGTATAACTAAGAAAGGTATATATTGCATTATGGACATCTAGAGAACATATATTGTAATTGGGTCTATAAGTAGTTGTATAGTTTGAGAGCGACACGTGGTGTGGTTACCTGAAACTTGTTAGGATACTATATCTGTTTTGTATATTTGAACAGGTAATGTGGACGTTTTCTTTATATTTGGAGGCTATTGCCATACTTCCTCAGCTGGTGTTGCTACAAAGGACAAGAAATATCGAAAATTTGACAGGGCAATATGTGTTCCTTCTTGGGTAATTACTTCAACTTATATGTTCTTTCTTAAAGCAGAGACTTATATGTTGCTCAACTTGGTTGGCCTGCACTATTGCATTAGCTGGCTCAGACTTCCGGTAAGTACTTTAGTCCTGTATTTGTTACTTATATTTACAATTAAAGAATGAAATTTTTCTATGCTTATTTTAATGTTTCAGTTATTACTATTTGAACTAAGGATATAATATGACGGAGATAAAGGGGTTAATAACTCATAGCTAGTTTGTTTGGAAATAATCCAAAATTATACATGCATGTATACACATATACATCTAAAATATATATTGGTGAATAGGCAGAGCTTCCGAGTTGAGTTGAAATTCTTCCATTGAGAAACAAAACATTATTCCCTAGAGCAATAATTCTAATTGAATGCACTTCTCCAAGCAGGTAATTAATTATAATAATTTCTCTCACCTTTTCGACATTGTTCCTCATTTGATCTTATCTAAAGTTTTGTTTTTTCTGCCAATTTTGCAGGATGAGAAAGCAGCTTTTGAGGAGGCAGAAAATAAGAAAGAGGATGAGGTACTATCTTCTTTTATATACATAAATGTCTGTGATATCTTAAATTTTGTGGCCAAATGCTAGACTAGTACATAATATTATAAATAAATTTTGTGGCCAAACACTAGACTAGTACATAATAATGCATTAGCTACTTTTAAAAATCGTGGCATGCGAAAGGCTAATGTATCAAATTTGGAGAATACAAAATTAGATTCTTTACTTAGCATAGTAAAATTTTGAGTATCGGCCACTCATGCTTGCGTTGTCTCATTCGATAACCTTATTTAAGTGATGTTGATTGTAAGGCCTAATTATTATTCTAGAAGTCACTAATTAAGTTAAGAGTCGATAAAGGGTATTGTATTTGTATTCAGTGCTATGTCTGTGTTCAAAATATTCTTAAATATTTTTAATATTAAAAGAATTGTACATTAATTTTTACACCAAACAAGGATTTGGGCTGAACTAACACAAGAGATGGATGAGTGTAGTGTCATTTAGTCTCAGTTCTTTATACTTGTTGGTTGTCTGAGGTTTTAATTTAAGTGTTCAATATCCTGTCTTTAGTGTTATACTTGCACAATTAGCAGGATTAGTCATGTTGACATTGCAGCACAATCTATGCTAAATTATTTACTATGATTCCCAAAAATTTGTTCACTAGGTAGAGTTTTGCAATTTATGATGCAATGATGTAGTTAAAGAACGAGGTAGAGTTTCTAACACACAACTGCTTTGATGGAGTTTAATTGGCAAGATTTTGGATCTCAAGTTTGAAATATGAATTATATATTGCGGTTTAAAGTTTAAACGAGATCTGAGAGTCTCACTATTGTGTTTTGTTTGTCCACCAGGTGTTGCAAAGATATCCTTAACTTCATTCATTGTGTCTACTTTTAGGGAATGTGTCTATCCTGGTTCGGTTAAGCATGAAGCAGATTTTAGAGGACATATACAAGGATATAGATTCAGAGCATGTTTGGGCATAAATTGATGTAAAACTAAGTTATGTCTAGTAGCTTTTGATTTGTTTTTATCGTCTTTCTAGTAGCTTTTGGAAGTTTGTTTGTGTCGAATGGTGATAGCTTCGAACATTTGTTTATATTGATGTAGAAAAATGCAATTGATATTTGTTTGGCAAGTTCTTAAAGTTTAAAAGTATCATTCAAATTTAAATTTTGGAATTGGAACTTAGTTGTTGGTTTACAGAATGTTACTAAAAATACCATAATGTGTTGGCAAAAAATGACTAATGTTGAACAAATTAATGTTGCAATAAAGTAAAATGTTGTTGCAAAATACAAAAAAGTGTTTCACGAATAAGTGTTGGAATAGAGCATTGGGTGTTGCCAATTAGAAAAATAGTATGGAGTACTTGTGTTGGCATAAGGTTTATTCCAACATTTTTCCTACTGTTGGTAAAGACAAGAAAGTATTGCCATTGGGGTATACGGTAACATTTTTTTCGTGTGTTGCTGCTGGTTCATCAAGTGTTGGCATAGACCCCTACGGTCACGGTGCAAAGTCCAACACTTTGAAAATTGGGAAAAGTGTTGGCGTAGGCTATTTTTTGGCTTTTAGCAACACTATTCATGATTTTTCACACTTTTTTTAGGTGTTGGCAAATATCATATATGGTGTAGTGATGGTAGTGTTGTGTTATCATTATACGATTTATAAAATTGATTTTAATTGATATTACATGATAAATTTATTCAAAACCTGAGTTCAATGCTCTTTTATAATTACTTGATATTGATGGCAACCAGAAGTTGCGTAAATTACAATTAGAAGTTGTGTGCTAAATAATGACCGGAAGTTTTGAAAATGTGAACAAAATTTATCTATATGACACATTTTTTTTAATGTGTTTTTTTGGTCCTATAGAATCCATGAAGATTTTTTTTAATAGGATATTTGTCATAAATACAACATTGAGATAATATTTCATAAGGATGATAAAATTTTCTGAATTTTAATTTGACAATATTCCTGACAGATAAATCTATATAAATGTCAGTGAAATTATGATTTTTAAGTTGATATCTTTATCATTGTGGTTGATTATTACAAAAATTTATAACTTCCCCAAATAGTATCTAGGGTCAGTACTATACATCTACTATACATCATATATGAGTCATCCAAAGGGGGAGTATTGTATATATTGGATGTCTCATTATATTTTTCTAAATAGAAGGCTCCAGAAGAGCATGTATTTAATCATAGCATTACAAAAAAAAGAGGGAAACTCTAACATTATTGATGTGATTGTACTCTCCCAAGTGATAGAAAAATTCTAGTTGATGATTAATCGACCACATGGAGATACTAGAATGAAAAAATATGTCTTCGAGTCTTGAGTTAACTCAAGGTACTAAAAGTAGTTCGGAGAAATGTTTTTAAATCATCCACTAATTTTATAACGCATAAAGTTTTATGAAAATATCTTATAGTAAACTAGAAGTTTGCTGAAAATTTATAGTTACGGGCTAAGTCATTCCGATTTTATGCAAATTATAATTGAAATTTTATATGGACGTTCGTTGAAAAACTGGTAAATTCTCCTTAGGTATATTTTTTATAAGGAAAATTGATCACAAACAAAAATAGATTATGAATCTATCATCTTTCGGAATAAATTATAAAACTTCAAATGTGGGCCATTAGGATATTATATGATTGATACATGAACTATATGGTTACATGCATAGTTGTTATATACTCACAACCAGAAGCTTGTGAGTTTGATTGTTTAGTTAATCATATTATCAAGCATATGCATTTATAGGATGTTGGTGAGTCTACTACCCAAATGTTCAATGAGAATTATTGTACAATGAAAATTTTCGGATATCTTCTGACATTTATTGATGCACATCTAGCCATCCAGTTATCATAATATCTCCCTATTATAAATTAAATTTGGTCAGCTATAATTCTTCCACCACAACATTAAGACAGAGTTAGATATACATTATAAACAAGTGGTGATTAATCATTATATATTTGGAGCCGTTTATATGTATTTGGCTATGACTCAATTTATTGAGTCTGTTTTCTCAAAATTAGGGGGGAGAAAATGAATAGTTGGTGATATTCAATATGACTGAATTATCATTGCCTCGTGTTGATCCTCATAGTAAAGAATCTGAACTAGAAGTTCAGAAGATAATTCATTTATATGTTTCAATTATTGTCAGACATATATGCTGACCTGAAAAAGTGGCTATATCACATATACCAACTACAAATGCTCGAAATAAATATGTCATGGAAGGACAACCTCAAGATGCTACGTGTCTAAAGAACGCCTGAGGCGTGATAGACTAGTAGGTTCCATAACAAAATTATCCATAAAGGTAAAAAGGAGCAGCAATTGATGATGGCTAAATCGAGAAGTGGGTAACTTTTAAATGATCTCCAGAAGAGATTGTAGACATGACAAAAGAAAAAAAAAATGAAGGTACCTATGAGATCGTAATATATCATGTCATGTCTAGAATAAAATGGAACCATTTACTCAAATCAATGTCGACGATACATCATATGAAAATTTAACACTTGAGGTTATGGATTATAATGAGGATCGGAAAATAAATTGGCCAAAGATATAAGTAAATGATTGAGGCAAAATCTCTTATAAAGAGATAAATTATTTGGACTTGCAGTTCGCACACCAGATGTTGTGAAGGAAGCGCGCTATAAAAATCATTATCTCTTTAAAATAGAGAAATATTTAGAACTGCAATTCACACATGTATAAAAAGTCAGTGGGGGTATGAATGAATATTTATGTGAAAGTGAAATCTACGAAATATAAAGGTCACATAGTTATATAATGACCTTATATTGGTTATTAAGAGAAATAATATCGTGTGGTGGACATGATTACATAATTACCAAATAGTCTGGCAATATACAAATGATTTGATTTTAATTTTATATGACCCACTTGACAACATTTAATTTCAATTCCACAAGGATTAAAACTGCTAAAAGCAGAAAATTAAGTTCTCGAGAACTAACACTGTCGAGTTGTAAAGGGTTCTGGACCAGTAGTCCAACATAAAATTATTTCGGAAATACTTCTTGTTATTTTTATAAAATTATACTTTGGCATATTCCTTAACTCATGGAGTACGCATAAGGGTATGTACGGATATAAGAAGATAGACGTGAAATATGATTGTTTAATCTTCTACTATTTTTTGAAGATAATATGATTCATGATATGTGATAACTCATATAAATCTCTGGCCAGAGTGAATGAAAATTAGAATGTGTTTCTAATTGACATTCGAATGAGTTTCACCTCATAATCATAATATATTAGGATTATTGAGTTTGTTTTGTAAAGCTGTGAATTTTATTATTATTTTACAGTTTCCCCGTAACCATGCAAATTTTGAAAGGGAAAACAACTTTTGAGCGGAGACGAATATAATTTTTATGAGAATGCTTAGAACTTGCGACTTATGAAAGTCGATTGGATAAAGATCCCAGAAGGATTATAAATCCATGATTATGTTTAATATATATGAAAGAGATGCTAATACATTTTGAAATACACTTATTTCCTGAAGCAATATGATAGTCACCGCTCTGCACACTTAAAAAGGCAATTCTTGGTCCTGAAGTACCACATATCATAATGCGCAAGATATTGATTTATCTTGCTAATTATACATGTCCCGTTATTATTAATTAATAAATTCATTAGCGGAGTTTAAAGCAAGTCGAATATGAAGACATGAGAATCTCGATGAGAAATTTTTATTTGATCTCCACTAACCTATTCGACAAAGGTTTATATTGATTTTTCAGGTGCAAAGTGTTTACATGATTATCATAATTTGCGTCTTAGAATTGAATATGTATTCACATATGGCGGAGATGTTATTATTTTGGTATGCTATGAAATTAACAATTACAGGCACTTCTTATGATTTTATCGTGATTCTGGCAACCCATGAGGATGGTCATTTATGTATATGGTTAAGATTGGAGATCCGACATTAAAGGTGATAGGACGATGCACATTGATCCAAAGGTTTTCTTCACTCATGAGCTTCAGCAAAGGGGAGAAATTGATGTCTGTCAGATTCGCTCATGTGAGAATCCAACAGATTTGTTCATAAAAGCACTTCATACATCATCCTTCAGGAAATTGGTAAATAAGATTGGAATGCGTAAGTTTCGAGATATATTGAAATGAGGGGGAGATATGATACTTCTTTTACATTACATTACGTACAACACATGTACTCTTTTTCCTTCACTAGGGTTTTTCCCAGAGGGTTTTTCCTAGTAAGGTTTTCATGAGGCATGATGTTTGTGCGAGTCATCCAAGGGGGAGTGTTACGAAATAAATTGTATGACTCTTAGAGTTTCTAACTCCATTGGCTTTTCACTTATCTTGTAATTTGTACAACTCTTGACTTTTCACTTCCCTTGTAACCTATGTATAGGAAGCCTATATAAAGACTTGTATGCACATTGTCTTACGATATGAATAAGATGATGATCTCCTCATTTATGTCTAGCTCTCTCTAGTTCTTCTTATATATATATATATATATATATATATATAACATTGACATAATTCTCACAGGATTTACCATTAAAATTTTATTTATCATTTATATCATTTTTGTTATTGTTCATAACTTGCAAATTATGTTTATCATAAAAAATTATACTGATTACCAAATCTGGTGTAATCATTGATGTCTTATTTGCATATCCATCAGGCACTCAGGCCCCATGTTTTAGGGTTATTCAGCCATCAATTTCGGTCAATCGGCTTGTATGTAACAATTACTACTTTCATGTAACTATATAAAATTTGTTATTAGTGATATTGACAAGGGCAGTAAGAAGGAGGATAATACCATTATAAGTGCTAGCACATTTTCAAAGATGAGGTATTTCAAAAAATCACAACCTTTGAATTAAGTAGAGTGAAGTGGCATATGTATAATGTACAAATATGTTTTTGTTTAATTTTTTCACCAAACCTTTGAACCTTTGCTAGGTAGGAAATTTCTTATAGGCAAAAATAATCAATTAGCACATTTTCTTATCAAAACGTCTTGCCTTTGATAGGTAGGTATGAAGAATGTTCCCAGAAGCTTAGCAAAAATATTTGGAAATAGAGATTTTGTCCATATAAAGAAGTAGTCAGATCCTGTTGTGTACGAGGCAGAAAAGTGGTTGAAGGAGCTTAGAGAAAAGGTTTTGATATATGTGAAAGAAAAAGTTTGAGGCAAAACTTGAGGAGCTTAAAAAGGCAAGAAAACATGGCGCAACTCAGGTTATCAAGGATGCAATGACTTTTTTTAGTTGACTCAGTAGTTAAAATTGACAATAGATTCGCTTGTAATGTCAATACAAAATTACAAAATTATTTTTATGGTCAGATAGGCTTTTATTCATAATGAAAAACAATGAAAGAATTTAACATGCTAAATAATTAGACCTGAACATACCTTGTTGCAGTTGCTAGTAGAGAGGTTATCACCGTAGACATCGCCTAACACCGACACCATCACTTGCACAAGATTCCTCATAGTTGTCATGGTGAGAGGGTGGTCCGGTGGCAGGTCACTCACTCCCTTGGTTACAGACTGTGCCAACATGTTGACTTGCTCCGGTGTGAGATCAAACTGATCTGGATGTGCATGAGAAAAAGCAACAGTCCGGTCCACTGCTTGCATGACAAGACCGTCCGAAATGTGCTCAATGACAGGCCTGCTAGTGGAAGCACCTGACTCATCGTCAATGGATCGTCAGCGACGCCTTTTACCAGATATAGGAGGAAGAGCTACACACACAAACATGCACATAAATATCAATAGACTAGAAAAAATGACATAATGAATGATAAGAATACAAATGCAGAATTTAATAAATAATATAAATATAAACATACCTATAAGCTCAGAAGCGCTCCTGCGTGGTAAACCGATGATGGCGTTCTTTCGAACACCCACCGCCTCCACCCATGTATCAATTGCCGCTGCATGAGGATCCTCATTGTGCTCCACACACTTAGCGAGAAATTTTTCCTAGATGCATGTATAACGAAATACAAAATATTATAGTTGTGTATTTGATAACCAACTTATGAACAAATTACTATTCTAATATCACTTCTACACTACTGATAAAATTCAAATGATCGTTGAGCAACTAATATTACTACTACAAAAAAGAAATAGAAGGCGTAAAGGGACATACTAATAAATGTAAATGAAAATGTCTTTTTTCCGAAATGGAACATGTGACCTATATTATGAGGGGCAAGATGATTTATAAATATTAAGTACACATTTCTGTTTTTATATGAAGGCGTTGTCTTAATTCCAGACATTATCTACAATCTGCATGGCGCACGTTCTTTAAGAATAGAGCAAACCACTTCTGGACTTATTCCCTTGTCAACCTATCATCAGCACAACATTACTCCCTCCATCCCAGTCATTTTGTCACTTTGACCAAATTTTGGTCAAATTGACCAATTTTATAATAAAAATTACTTATATTATATAATAATTATCATTTTTAAAAAAATTATAATTTACCAGAGTAGATAGAGCATGATTGCCCACAATTTCTGACAAAGTGATATGAGACTGTGATGGTGTATAAAGACCACGTTAATAATATTATATGCTTGCCTTGATCTGACTAGTGACATATTTTACCTTTCTATGACAGAAAAATAGCTGGATGTACAGTAGATAGGCAATAAAGATTAACTCATTGATGCAAATCTAATTATGTTTACATGCATATTCCATAGGGAAAAAGATTGAACTAAACGTTTAATTATAGTTCAATGAGCAATCAGTGAATTTATACAGAGAGTTGATAGAGTTGAGGTCGAATAATGAGCGAGTTATACTCGGTGCGCCAGTGACAGAAAAAAATCTAGCTTAGTGTAAACTTGGGGCCAACCTCGAAAAATCAGATGTAAAGGTGACGAAAGAATAAATTACAATACACTGTATAAGTTTACCAAGTATGTTTCTAGTATGCTTCTATGCTTCTACTCCACTTTCAGAATGTTTAAAGACAATTCTGATATTTTTGGCACTCAAACATATATCATATTCTCAGATTCTCAAGAACCTAGCAAACTCGGTGAGTCCAGTTTCCAAACTGAGGTCAAAACAATGGTTATAGAAACATACCACTATAATACGAACAGCCTCCGACGTGAATTCTTTATTGTCCTTGTCCTTTGTGTGCAATCGAATGAAGAGCTCATATAACGTTGGCACCTCACCAGTCTTGTCTCGTATATCCTGTAAAATGAAAATGTAAGATAAAAGTATATGCAAAATGACAACACTGTCAATATCTTAATGTATTTGAGATAAAAAATTTTAAATATCTACTATCATACCCAAGCACGACGCTGAAAGGAAATGGCACCAAAGGTATGCGGAATTTTTTGTTGTTCTCTTGCTTCCTTTGCTTCCTTAGCAGAATCTGATTTTTTCTGGAATGTAGGTGATTCCCAGTGGTCACAAATAGGCTTCCAAACAGCTTCTGTGAGATAAGGTGGCCGGTGATCAATGAAAGACCCCCCCCCCTTTTTCTCAATGATCTTCTTGATACGTCTTCGCTCATTGCATAAAGTCTTGCGCATGTTTCTACGCATATGCGTATTAAGTGCCTCACGAGCATCATTTTTTGTCCCATGTTTCGGGTCAAAGTCGTAGTACCTATGCATCAAAAGAGACATTACGTATGGTAAGGAATTATTTTGTCTGAAAGTTCAATCTTACTTTATCATTAAACATGTATACTTTATCATTTTCTACACGCTGACAATAATAAACTTATTCTAAACACCTAAGATGATTTGATGCATAGTATAAAAGACTGAGTTCAGGTAGACAACATAAAGGTAGATTGAAATATGTTCAGTAGTAACTACTTACAAAGAACAATTTCTTGATGCGACTCCACCATCTCGGGAATCGTCGGTCGACATCCTTGGCACCGATACATCCCGCTGGCCAATGCACATGCATAATGGCTAGTAAAGTACGACATACTACGGGTGAGTCAATCCTGAAAAAATTATAATTAATACATATGAATAGTGGCAATATTATTTATAATTTTCTAATATTAATTGTGACTAATAAACTAGCAAAACACGCTACACAATGTGAAAAAAACTTACACTCGTCCAACCATGCGAATAAGATAGGGTTGTGGAGGGGGCTGTCCAAAGATTCCAAGTGAATAACCCCTCCTGTTATGCTGAGCAGTGACCTCTTCATCATCCTCACTACCCTCATCACCGCCCTCCACCTCATCAGCTTCAACTTCTTCCTCACTGCCACCTTCAACCCCGTCCTCGCTACCTCCATCACATTCATCCTCACTGCCAACATCACCATTATCATTGTTGCCACCTAAATCCTCATCATCATCATCATCAAACTCATCATTCTCATACTCATCATCGTAATCTGAATAATCTGAATCATCTGAACTAGCACCAATTCCACGTATTTCATTAGTGAAGTGGTGCTCAAACATCTGACCACGTCTTTCACCGCCAACAGTACTACCGTTAGCACCAATACCACCACCAACACGGCTACTGCCTCCTTCCCGACTGTTACCGCTGCCACCACCAACACTCTTACCACCTCTTGGAATGTTACCACTAGCGCCGCCAGCAACACTCTGACCACCTCTTGGAAGGTTACCATTAGCGCCACCACCAACAAGATTCCTACCGGCCCTACCATGACTACCACTAGCACCACCATTAGAACCCATATGACCTCTACCACCACCTCTCATGTTACTACTTCCACCACCACTACTATTACCACCACCACCACCATTTCTCATACCAATATCATCTGTACTTCCATGTCTCCTGTTATTACCACCAACAACCCTCCTATCATGTTAGATCAGAATTCAATGATCGTCAGGAGCTAGACTCAACTGATCAGGATTGTTGACGTCATCAGGATTACATGGTCGTCAGGATCAGAATACATATCAGGACTGGGATCAGGATTGATCATCAGGACTGGAAGCTGATCAGGATTCCTACTTCGAGTTATATTTGGAGTCTAGTTAAACATGGAAGTTTATTCTGTCGATTCCTGGTTTGTAGTATGTAGCTATCAATTATAGATAGGTTTCAATCTTTGTAATTGATTAGGACTTATCATTGCTAGAGAAGCTGTGTAGTATATAAACACAGTCTTGGTTTCGATTTATGTATTCGGAAGAGAAGAGAAGCGAATCAAGATAGAAGCTCTTAAGAACATAGAATTTCTTAAGAGAGTTTTTGTAAGCTAGCAGCTCTCAAGAACATCAGAATTTCTTGAGAGAGTTTGTAACAGTTTTATATCAGATTTAATAAAGCTGTTATCTTTCTTTCATATTTGTGATATATACATTAAGAAGTCGATTATCTTATACTATTGTATTCAACCCCCCTTCTACAATAGATTATTACTGGGCAACAATTGGTATCAGAGCAAACTGATTTAATTCTGAATCAGATACGATCTAAAGATGTCGACAACCAAGTATGAAAGCATGAAGATTCCCATCTTGAAGAAATCAGAATATCCAACATGGAGGGTAAAGATGCTGATGTACCTGGAGGCTATGGATCCTGACTATTTGGACAGGATTCGTGATGGACCATATATTCCTACACGAATTGTAGAACGAACAGATACAGTACCTAAACATTATGTGGTCAAGGCTAAAAGTGAATGGACTCCAGAAGAAAAAGCTCATGTACTCAGGGAACCAAAGATAAAGAATATCTTACACAGTAGTCTTGATGCTGTCATGTCAAACAGAGTGATTGCATGCAAGTCTTCAAAAGAAATCTGGGATACTTTGGAAACTCAGTGCCAGGGATCTGCATCTGTCAAGAAAAACAGAAGGGCTCTTTTGATTCAAGAATATGAACAATTTGATGCAAGACCCGATGAGAGCATAACTGATCTATATGATAGATTTCTGACACTATTGAACAGTTTATCTTTAGTTGACAAGGAATATGAAACTGAAGATTCAAACACCAAGTTTCTAAGAGCTTTACCTGAAGAATGGGACACTCAGACCTCGATCATTAGACATCAGTATGATCTTAACACTGTGTCTCTTGATGAAGTCTATGGGATGCTAAGAACTCATGATCTTGAAGTTCAACAGAGAAAGAAAAAGAAAAGCAGCAAGGCAAAATCAATTGCTTTGAAAGCAGAGGCTAAATCAAAAGGAAAATCTATGGAGGTCTCTAGAAGTAAAACAAGATTAGTTGAGTCAGATCCTGATGACTCTTCATCAGATACTGATGGCAATGCTGATGCCAATACTGATGATGATTCTTTTGACTCAGACATGGAAGAGATGGTTGCTATGATTGTCAGAAACTTCAAAAGGATGAAGTTCAGGAAGAATAGAAGACAAGGCAACTTTCAGAAAAAGGATTTCAATTCAAACAAAGATAAGTATATCAAAAAGGACAGCAAGGGTAGCAAATTTGACAAGTCAAAGGTTAGATGCTACAAGTGCAATGGAATGGGTCACTTTGCTTCTGAGTGCAAGAAGACGAAGGCACTTATCACATCAAGCAAGGATTGGATGGACTCTTCCTCAGAATCTGATACTGAGGTGGTCAACTATGCTCTAATGGCCAATGCTGATGTAACTATTGCTCCTGATGATAAGGTACTAAATACTATCTTTGATTTTGATACTGATAATGCTTCTGAGTTAAAACGTTTTCTAAAGTCATTACATATTAGCTTTAGAAGTCAAACTGTTGAAAATACTAGGATCTTATCTGAGATGTCTGAACTTAGAAAAAGGAATGATATATTAGAAGCTGAATTTTCTCGTATGCAAGAAGTACAAAAAGAATGTGATAATGTGAATCACATGTATTTAGAGATGAAATCCAAATGTACTTCTCTTGAAAAGGAACTTGAAAATGTTAATGAGAAAATCAGAACCTGGACAGACTCTGGTAGGAAATTTCATGAGATTAATACCTCTAAGAATTGGAAAGAGTGTCTAGGATATAAGTCAGATGAGGATAAGAAATTGAAAGAGAAAATTGTCATTGATGAGACAGTCAGTCCAAAGACCTATAGACATGTTATAGATGCAACCAAATCTAAGATTACTCCTGTTAATTTTGTTTTTGGTAATGATTCCAATTCTACTTTTGAAAAGGGATCTACTTCTACATAAGGAATTAAAATCATAAAGTCTAAACCTGTCTTGAATAAAGTCATTAAGAATGTAGGTCTATTGTCTCAGAAACAGCTTAAGGATAAAATCTGTGAGGTGACAGATAAGAAAAAGGAAGCTAATGTTAAGAGAAACAGGAATGGTAAAGTTGGGATCAACAAAGAGAATGGTTACAAATATATCCCAAATGCACCTAGAAAGTGTTGTTTTAACTGTGGTAACTCTAATCATCTTGCTATTGATTGTAAGAAGAGTAAGAAGAAGATTACTGATATTCCTAAGTCTGATGTTAGGAATAGATCAGTATTTTATAAACCGCAGAAGTCCTGTTTTCATTGTGGTAGTATATGGCATTCTATTTATACTTGTAAAGATTATCATGAGTTGTACTATAACTTTTATGATCCAATGCCTAAAGTTAATAAAAATAGTGCAAACTCTGGTAGCATTAAGAATGTCAAGTTGGAACATGCTTTTGTTAATACTGATACTGACAAAGCAAATCCTGATGGAGTAAATCCTGTCAGGACTGCTAAAGTCAGAAAGTCTTCTGCTGTGAAATTTAATAAATTGCATGGAAAAGGAACCCAACAAGTATGGGTTCCTAAATGTTCTAACTAGTGTGTTTCTATTCTGATTGCAGGGTAAAAAGAAAAATGTGTTAGTCATGGATAGTGGATGCTCTGTGCACATGACTGGAAACAAAGCCCTGTTATCAGAATATGAGGAAAAAGCTGGCCCAACTGTGTCTTATGGAGATGGCAACATTGGACAAACCTTGGGTTATGGCAATATAATCATTGGAAATGTCATCATTGAAAAAGTAGCTCTAGTGAAGGGACTAAAACACAACCTGTTGAGTATTAGTCAAATCACTGACAGAGGTTATCATGTCAACTTCTATTCCACACATTGTGAAGTAGTCAGCAAAGAAACAGGAAAGACAGCACTGACTGGCTACAGGCATGGTAACATATATGAAGCCAACATTCAATCAAATACTGATGACTCCCCTACCTGTCTGATCAGTAAAGCTTCAGTAGATGAAAGTTGGAATTGGCACAAGAAGCTTTCTCATCTCAACTTCAGCAATATCAATGAGTTGGTTAAGAAAGATTTAGTGAGAGGATTACCAAAAGTGTTATATACTCCTGATGGACTCCGTGATGCATGTCAGAAAGCAAAACAACGAAGGAAATCATTCCAGAGCAAATCAGAATCCTCTATTGCAGAACCATATCACATGCTACATCTTGATCTATTTGGTCCAGTCAACATCATGACCATCAGTAAGAAAAGGTACACTCTTGTAATTGTTGATGAATATTCTAGATTCACCTGGGTGTATTTTCTGCACAGAAAAGATGAGACTCCTGAAGTTCTGTTGGATCATGTGAGAATGATTGCGACAACCACAAAGTACAAAGTCAAGATACTGAGAAGTGATAATGGTACTGAATTTAAGAATTCAAAGATGGAAGAGTTCTGCAAATTCAAAGGAATCATTCAACAATTCTCTGCTCTTGGCACACCTCAGCAAAATGGAGTAGTTGAAAGGAAAAATAGAACTCTTATTGAAGCTGGCAGAACTATGTTGGAAGAAGCAAAATTACCTACATATTTCTGGGCAGAAGCAGTCAACACAACATGCTACACTCAAAATCTCACATTAATAAACAGACATGGTGTTACTCCTTATCAGTCACTCAAGGAAAAGAAACCAAGTCTGAAGCATCTGCATGTGTTTGGCTGTAAATGTTTTGTTCTCAGATCTCATCCTGAACAGCTAGGGAAATTTGAAACAAAGGCTGATGAAGGAATTTTCATAGGCTATCCTGCATCGAGAGCCTTCAGAGTTTTTAATTTGAGGACAAGGACTGTCATGGAGTCAATTCATGTATCTTTTGATGACAAGAAGATAGCTGGAATCAATGAAGACTCTCATGATAGATTGATTTTTGAAAATGAAGCTACCAAGGAACCTGAAGAAAGAGAATCAGATCATGTCCATACATCAGATCCTGATGGGTCACCAAATCCTGATGACACACCAGATGCTGATGGTGCAAATACTGATGATGCAATCAATAGTAATACTTCTAGTAGTGCTAATGTTGAGGGGGAGCAACAACATTCTACTACAAGTTCAGAGTCAACTCAATCATCAGGACAGAATTCTTTAGATACTGATTCAAGTGATGATCCTGATAACTTATCAGGAGGACATAGCAATAATTCAAGGGGAGCTTCAAGACAAGCAAGTTCTTCAAATCAAGATAATACCAATCCAGGGAGAGCATCTACTTCAAGAAACAATTTAACACCAGCAAGGAAATGTACTGCAAGTCATACTCCTGATTTGATAATTGGGGATCCTGATGCAGGTGTTCAAACAAGAAGTACAACTCAGAATGAATGTCTATACAATAACTTTCTATCCAAGGAGGAGCCAAAGAAAGTTGAAGATGCACTTAAAGATGCTGATTGGGTTACTGCAATGCAAGAGGAACTGAATGAATTTGAAAGAAATGAAGTCTGGAAACTGGTACCAAGACCAAAGAACAGATCAATTGTTGGTACAAAGTGGATTTTCAAGAACAAGACTGATTCTGATGGAGTGATAATCAGAAACAAAGCAAGACTAGTTGCAAAGGGGTATTCTCAACAAGAGGGAATCGATTATGATGAAACTTTTGCTCATGTTGCAAGACTAGAAGCCATCAGGATATTTCTTGCTTATGCAGCACATAAGAAATTCAAGGTTTTCCAGATGGATGTTAAAAGTGCTTTCTTAAATGGAGAACTGGAGGAAGAAGTCTATGTTGAGCAACCTCCTGGTTTCATTGATCCTAAATATCCAGATCATGTCTACAGATTGGATAAGGCACTTTATGGACTAAAGCAAGCTCCAAGAGCATGGTATGAAACTTTAGCTCTATTCTTACTGGAAAGTGGATTCAAAAGAGGTGCTATTGATAAAACTCTATTTTATTTGAATCATGGTAAGGACTTGTTGTTAGTTCAGATTTATGTTGATGATATCATTTTTGGGTCAACAAACAATAAGCTTTGTGAAAAGTTTTCCAAGCTTATGCAGTCAAGATATCAAATGAGCATGATGGGAGAAATGAGTTACTTTCTTGGTCTTCAAGTTAAACAGACTGATGAAGGGATTTTTATCAATCAGTCTAAATATACAAGGAATTTATTGACAAGGTTTAACATGCAAGATAGTTCTCCTGCAACTCCCATAGCTACAGCTACCAAACTTGATCCTGATCAAGGTGCTGAGGTAGATGTAACTCACTACAGAGGAATGATTGGCTCTTTATTGTATCTCACTTCAAGTAGACCAGATATCATGTTTGCAACCTGTCTGTGTGCAAGATTTCAAGCAAAACCTAGAGAACCCCATCTGATTGCAGTCAAAAGAATTTTCAGATATCTCAAAGGCACATCTTCACTTGGCCTTTGGTATGCAAGGGAATCAGATTTTGGGTTGTGTGGTTATTCAGATGCTGATTTTGCAGGATGCAAAATAGACAGGAAAAGTACTTCAGGAAGCTGTCAGTTTTTGGGTGGAAGACTAGTTTCATGGTTCAGTAAAAAGCAAAAATCCATTTCCACTTCAACTGCAGAAGCTGAGTACATTGCTGCAGGAAGTTGTTGTGCTCAGATAATGTGCATGAGAAATCAGTTGTTAGATTATGGCCTGTCATACTCAAAAATCCCTATTTATTGTGATAACCAAAGTGCTATTGCAATGACAGGAAATCCAGTTCAACATTCTCTTACTAAACACATCAGTATTCGATATCACTTCATAAGAGAACAAGTTCTGGAAGGAACAATTGAACTTCACTTTGTTCCTACTGATCAACAACTAGCTGATATATTCACCAAGCCACAACCTGAAGCTACTTTCAATAAATTGGTGAATGAACTTGGAATGATGAACTTTGAGAATTTCTGAGGAAAGCTACAGAGAGGAAATCCTGATAACTTTCAAATCCTGATGGTTATTCAGAAAGGTATGTTTTCTTTGATCAAATCCTGATAGGATGCAATCCTGACAGGAAGTCAATTGGTCAAATCCTGATGCTCAGATTTTGAAGCTGGTATGAAAACCAGAAGTTCTAAGACAATTTGTCAACAACACTCCTGGTAAACTCTGACAAATAAGATCTTTACTTAGTCTTTGATTAAGTTATTAAGTCTTAATTTTCAATTGCCATTATATTTTTGTCAGTAATTACTATTCGTTATATTATGTATCAACTGCAGTGTTACTAACAAATTGTGCAGGAAAAGTAAGAAGGACAAGAACAATTGAGCAAATTGATAGTTTTCATTAAATCTTGAAGATTCTTTACAAATGAAAATGGAAATTACATATTCTTTTCCTAGTCTACTTTTCTTCTCAGGAACACGTGCCCTGCAAATAAGCATGAACACTCCTGATGGATCATAACCAGGCTTTGATCCATCTAGGGCTTCTCTTGTTCCATCCTTAAGAGACAAGAAGAGGAGCTGATTTACTTGAAGGCGGATCGTCACCGTGACCACCGGGACGCTTCCGTGCCTCCAACTTGCAGGACATACAAGCATCACGGATTCTCTTCTTTCTTTTCTCAAGCTCTCGGACGAGCTCTTCATCATCTTCATCCTCATCCTCTTCATCATCCTCATCCTCTTCATAGATGAGGTTATCAAGCGGATTCCAGTCAGGATTGGCCTGCTGGAAATTGTGCAACATCACATCGGCCATTGCGTTTATAAACGCTTCATGTTCCTGAGGATCAGGAACTGGTTGTGGCTCCATCTCAGCAAGAGCCTCATCCATCACTTGCCAAATCAAGTCAAGCTCTTCTTCAGGTATGTTGTTTTGATGGTTGGCAGCCATTGAAAAACAAAGAATGTGAACGGTTTCGTAAGTTTTTCTCTGGAGAGGGTTTGTGTTTTAATAGATATATGATGATTATCCTTAACAGTTCTATTTAATAGAGAATGTGTATTGAGGATGCAGGTCATTTTTGTTTATCGAGGCGACTGTTCAGTTTCTCATAATTACTTTGCCTCGGTAATTGGTAAGAATGGGTACATGGGTATTATGCTATTTGTTTTCGTACTCATTTTAAAATAAAAACAGCACTTATCAGGATTATAAAAATAAATTTTGTTTTCTTCAATAAAATTTTATTTTACTTCTTTTTAAATATTTTTTCTCAATCCTGATAAGGCAAATGGTTTCATAGGAAATGCTTTTATTCCTGATGAGGTTAGGTTTGTCTTACATAGGAAAATGCCTACTCGTTATGGTTTAATTTCTAATGCTATGAGGCAAGGCCAATCACACCTTGTTCCTAACCCAAGCATTCATCCTACACAGTCTAAACAGTCAACTGCCACCTCTAATGTCTCTCAAAAGACTTTAGTTGTAAAAGCAAAGAAGTCAGCTAGAACTGATGTGTCAGGAAGGCAATCAGGTTCAAAGGACTTTTCCTCTACACCTATCACTAAAAAGAAGTTACAAGGGGGTGTACAAGGGGTCCTGGTGAAGAAAGCTGCAAAGGGAGGTGAGGCTGTTTCTGTTAAAAGAAAGTTAGTGCTCAGGGATGAGACTGACTCAGAGGATGATTTACCTATATCCTCTGTGATGAATGTGAATAAGGAAGTTGCTGATACTGCTACTGCAGCTGTGGTTCCATTGTCTACACCACAGAAGAAAAGGAAGTTATCAAAAAGCAGGTATCATATTCCTTTAGAAAAGAAGCAGGATACTGATGTACAGGACACTTCTATTCTGAATGAGCAATCAGTTTCAACTGCTCAAGCAAATCCTGATGTTAGTATTCCTGATGTTGCACCAAGTCAAGTGGTTAATATTTCAGACTCTTCAGCACAGGATTCTCCAACAAAAAGACATGTTGATATTTCATGGGAGAAGTATGGTGCTGCTGCTTCCAATCTTAGGAAAAACATCCAATGGAAAAGCTAAGGAAGGCAGAAGAGTTAGTCTATTAGAGACAGAAGAAACTGAAAGGATCAAGCCCACAAGAACCTGAACCTCAAAGTGGTTCAGCAGCTCATTCTGATGATCCAGCCACACAAGAACCACTCAATCAAAGTTTGAGTGAAGGCTTAGCTAGTGGAATGGTCCCACAAGAACCATTTTCTCAAAGGGAGAATGAAGACATCGACATTCCAGCTACACAAGAACCATCTTCTCAAAGTGAAGATGCAGGCCAAGCTACAGTTTCTGAGAAATTTCCTGACAATGCTCAAGGGATTTCTGGTGCAGATGCAGTTCAAAGATTGGTCGAGGATACTGTCAATGAGGGAAGCACACAAGAACCTTTGACTCAAAGTGTTGAAGAAGCTTCTGAACCTCAAGCTCCACAAGAACCATTGGTAGCAAATACTGATGCAAGCATATCAAATCCTGACGGTGTTCATCCTGACGCTAGTGGTGCTCCTGATGTTGAACCTATCCTGATACAGCCACTTCGTTCAAGACCAATGGATCATCCTATCACAGATTCACAGGATAAAATGAAAGGTATAGCTATTCCTGATCCTGATAATACTCATAGTACTGATGATAATGACTCTGATGATAGTGATGATGATGAGAATCGAAAAGAGAAGGAACAGCTTGCTACAACACTCAAAATTAGTCTTGGAACTAATTTTGGTTCATCAAGTACATATATGGTTGGCAAAGCTTCCACTGGGAAAGATCAGAGACAAGATTTTTCTATTCCTTCCTTTAATCCTGCTGAGGCACTTAGACAGAATGAATGGAACAATTCATGGCACAGATCTGCTGAATCTGTAAGTTATTCTTCTGCTTTGGAACATGCCTATGATGCAGTGAAATCTATAGAGAATCAAGACTTGAAGAATCATCTGAAGGCTACAACTTTGTTATCCAAAAGTCTAAAAAGTGATATTGATTCTATCAAGAACTCAACTGAGTTGGTGAGGAATGATATTTCTCAAAATTTTACAAAGGTGCCTACTGCTTTTCAGCTAAGGGTAGTAGAATCCCAAGTGAAATCTGTTATTTCTGAACAAACCTCTATCAACAGACGGATTGATTCTCTGGATACCAAGGTAACTGACATTCAAGCCTCTCTTTCCTTAATTTTGAATTTATTGTCAAATCCTGATGTCAAAAAAGGGGGAGAAGGTTAGTCGGACAAAATGCACACCTGATCTAGTATTAAGGAATAATGATGATGATACTGGAGATGATGGTAGTGACAAAGTGATACAAGGAGAAACCTCTGATACTGCTGTTATGAAGTCTACAATTCAAACTTCACAAAGTCAAACAACGCAGTCAACTCATGTTTCTGATTCTGGAGTTAAGACAGTAAGAACGTTGGTGCAATCTCAGATCCTGACGGAAGAACAAATCCTGACACCTGGTCATGGACATACTCTTGCTACAATTCCTGAAGGTGATGAAGATATTTTTATTGATAATCCTGAAGATGCATCAAATTTATTCCAGAAGTTTTCTACAAAAGATGGCAGAATTGTTACTCTATATCACACTGATAAAAGAGTTCAACAATTATTTGCTAGAAAAGCACTCTCTACAGCAAGTGAAGAATATCCTGATCTCTCACATGAAGAATTCTTAAGACAACAGAGAGAAATGATGGAAAGCTTTAATAACCCTGCTCCTACTAGAGGTAGAGGAGGCAGAGGTAGGAAAGGAGCTAGAAGAAGTAGAAGAGGTTCTTCAACTCAAACAATACCTAGACAGACAAGGTCTCGAGGGTTAAGAATTGAAGAAATTCCTGAACCTATTCAAACTCTAGTAGTTCCTGACAGATCTACTTTTGGTGATGATGGAAATATTGAAGAAGAACCTGAATTGAGAAGAAAATCAAATCTCTGCAATACAAATCAAATTGAAGAATCTAATCCTGATGTTGTTCCTGATAATATTCAAGATCCTGATGATTCTGAAATTATGCAAGAGATTGACTTGATAATTTTATCTACTGTGGTTGATTTATACAACAAGGAAGTAGATGAAGAAGAAGAAGCCAGAAGAAGTGAAATTACAAGATCAACAAATAGAGATTTCAATCTCTATGTACAAAGGCTTAAACTCTCAAACAGAAGAGTGTGGAGGAACCCAAGCAGACAAGAATCTTCACTGGAAAGAAGCTATGCTTTTGAAAAGGAAAAAGATAAGAAGTGGAAACATATTAGCACATTAAGTTGTGATACACTTATCAATTTTCAGTCTGGAGGAATTATTACAAGCGCTTCAAGTGTTGTTGATTTATCTGGGATGGTTAGATCAAAAGCACTCTGGTTAAAGATGTTTTCAAATCTGAAGCAATTGACAAGTAATTCAAGAGGAGGTATTGGACACAGGGATGCTGAATATCTAAATATGTCCTATGTTGATCCTTACTCCTTAACTGAAATTGGAGGTACTTTAACTTCTGAAAACCTGAACAATTTACTAGCTGTTGATATAGTTATAGATTGTCATGATGGTTTTGACAAGAAAGAAAAGCTTCTGTACTTCATGAAAGATGGTAGTGTGAAGATTTTATCTATTCAAGATCTGCTGATGAAAACTACACAGGAACTGAAATATGTTCATTATCTTTTGAGATCGAAGAATCAAATATGCAAAGAATGGAGTGACATGATTTTGTCAACAATAAGAAGAAGACTAGATGGAAACAGTAATTTCAATGGTAATTATACTCCCATGTACTTAAATCAAAGAGGTCAGGATGTGGAAATGCAAAGGGGTACTGCTGTTAAAGAAGTAAATTTTGGCATGACTCATCTTTCTCTCAATCCTGATGGGAAGGAAATTGCTTATCTTTTGCTTGAAGAGCATAGTCTTCAGAGAAACTCCATATTGAATCTCAGAGCAGCTATCTACCAGATTAATGAGGAAGATGAAGAACTCAGAAATCTTAAGGAAAGACTGATTCAAATTCTTGAAGAAAAAGAAGAAAATTTGTTATCCAACTTCTTGAAGATGAATCTGTTCTATCAAAGAATTTAAACAGATAAGTTGTTGCTGCAGATTCTGTACATTTTGTATATATGTTTTTGACATCATTGAATCTTAGGAATCTATACTTTATTTCACAAAGTATGAGATTGGGGGAGATTGTTAGATCAGAATTCAATGATCGTCAGGAGCTAGACTCAACTGATCAGGATTGCTGACGTCATCAGGATTACATGGTCGTCAGGATCAGAATACATATCAGGACTGGGATCAGGATTGATCATCAGGACTGGAAGCTGATCAGGATTCCTACTTCGAGTTATATTTGGAGTCTAGTTAAACATGGAAGTTTATTCTGTCGGTTCCTGGTTTGTAGTATGTAGCTATCAATTATAGATAGGTTTCAATCTTTGTAATTGATTAGGACTTATCATTGATAGAGAAGCTGTGTAGTATATAAACACAGTCTTGGTTTCGATTTATGTATTCGGAAGAGAAGAGAAGCGAATCAAGATAGAAGCTCTTAAGAACATAGAATTTCTTAAGAGAGTTTTTGTAAGCTAGCAGCTCTCAAGAACATCAGAATTTCTTGAGAGAGTTTGTAACAGTTTTATATCAGATTTAATAAAGCTGTTATCTTTCTTTCATATTTTTGATATATACATTAAGAAGTCGATTATCTTATACTATTGTATTCAACCCCCCTTCTACAATAGATTATTACTGGGCAACATATCAGCACCACCGTTTCTTCTGCGCCCACCATCATCTCTCCTGCCGCCCACACCACTAGTACCACCTCTCCTACCACCACCAACTGGTCTCTTCCCCAACATGCTATAATACAAAAATTAAGAGATGAGTCATAAGTATACAGAATCCATGTAATAAACTAAAATGCTCACTAAAATGCTTTACAGAAATGCCAATAAACTTAAATTTTCATATGTCTTATTCACTTATTTATTTTCCCTTCAAACGATGATAACAATTGCCAACAAGTTTTTCTGCCATTGACTTGTTCTAAAACAATTAAAGGCCAACTACAAAGTCATTCATTGCTAACAGTATAACACAATCACAAAATAATTACTTGTCCTTTCTTCAATGCTGAAAATGTAGTGGTTGCGATAATATATATAATCACCAAGACTGGACCGGACTATCTTGAGATTAGTTCAAGGAACTTTTGATTACCAAATTTAACAAAAGACATCTTTTGATAACAGGACTACAACCAGCTTAGTATCTGATGCGTAACAGAATCCTTAAGAACATGTTTTCTTCTTAAAAGAAGCACAAAACCTAATCCTTTCCCAATCAAAACTAAATTAATTGCTTTGAACCTCATTGTTGCCAATCAGATACATTTAATCAATTAACAATGTTTCTAGAATTCTTTTACAGTACTACTATCAAGATTAATCAGATTATAAGGGAAGTAAATAGTAAATCAAAAATCAAAAAACACCCAAATTAATACATGACACAACACATTACTAGATATACACACATATGCACATACCCTCATATATTACACATATAACACACATGTATTACACACACGCACAAAAAATACCCAAATCGGATACCTCAAGCAAGAAACAAAGGAAGAAACAAAGGATAAGAATTAAAACAAAGGAAGAAACAAAGGATACTTAAAATATATGAAGAATCAAAGCAAGAGATGAGAATCAAAGGGTAAGAGAATTAATCCCTAATCGCCGCACTAGAGAAAAGAAGATGTCAAGTACTGATATGAAATGAAAAGGGTAGGGTTTTAGTAATTTAGGCACAAGAGCGTATAAAACGACATCGTAGAGCCACATTGTTTATTATTTCTGATGATTAAAATATCATTTACATGTTTAAGAAAATAAAATTAAAATATCATTTTTTTTTGCTAAATAAAATTAAAAATTTTATTTACGTGTGTATGTGTATGTTTAAGAAAATAAAATAACTATTAATCTCATGGAATTCACATTTATTATTATTTGATTATATCAAAATACAAAAAATATTCTTGTAAAAAAATTATAACTTTAAAACATTTATTTAAATCTTTTCAAAAACATTTACTTAACTACTTTCGGAAACATTCATTTAACAATTTAGAAAAATAAATAAACTATTTAAATACATCACTACATTACTTTTACTATTTTTTAGAATCCTATTCTATTTTTTTGTTACTTAGAACTGAAAAAAAACAACTCGTCATGATATTACCAGAAGTGTGACAGATTTTCGTCGCAAGCTGGTTACTAACAACGGATTCATGTCGCAAGTTGGTTACTTACGACAGTTTATTGTCGCAAGAAAATAAGTTACGACCGAAATTCTGTCGTAAGTTCTACTGCTTTCCAGAATGGGCTAGGTTATTTGAATTCTTCCCAATTATAATGTTAAACCTGTCCCATTCACTTAGTTTCCAACAATAATACAACATAAATCTATCGACGACGATATTTAGCTTGTAAACACTACAACACATAACGAATTCACAAATTAATCAAACATTCCAATTAGTCACAAAATATTAACTTGTAAAAAAACTAATAAATCAACTTAGATGTCATCATTATAACCATCATCCTCGCTTCCATCCTCTTCACTTTCATCATTCTCTTCGGGTTCTTTTTCAAATGGCTCATCTCTTGTTTGATTTTCATATTGAGTTAAATCAACAAATAGGTTGATAGCGGGGAGTTCCACCAGCCTATCCTCTAGTGGTTCTTCTTCAAAAACATTCTCATTGTAGGCATAAGTAGTCTCATCTAGTGGACGACTTCTTGTTATAACAACCGTGTGCATTTTACATCTTAAATTCTTCACGATGGGTGCATAATAGACTTGTGTTGCCTGACTTGCTAAGACAAAAACATCATTTCCTCTTAGCTTAGATGTCATGTCTATTGTGACAATTTTATTCTTGTCAACTTTTATTCCCCTTCTATTGTCAAACCAATGACATCTGAATAACACCACTTTGTTCTCCTTGTTGTAAATAAATTCAAAAATCTCTTCCAAACGTCCATAGTAGTCATTAATAGAGTCATCATAACAGCTTCCCTTAACAAGTACTCCCATATGTGTCTTTGTGCATTTGAATCTATAGCCATTCACGTCACATCCTCTATGAGAGATCACATAAGTTGATGGACCTCTTATCAAGTACTTGAAGCGCTTATAATTGTTACGATCTCCACGCACCTAATTAAAATGCAATTATTTATCAAAAACACACACACACATTTGCTTCAAGGCATTCTATAATAAATCAATATACCTTATTAAGCATCCACTTTTTGAACTGTGTGTCAAGTAGTGTATTCATATGATCAAGAGTGATAAGCGGAAATTGTGCTCTCATTTCTGCTTCAAAATCCCTGAAGATGTAAAAGCATGTATGAGAACAAGATTCAATAAGGTGTTAACATCAATTCATATCAATTTATCAAGTGTTTAATTCTTACAATCCATATGGTGCTACTTCTGGCATGTTAAAGAACACATAATTTGCTGTAATTTGAAGCAAATTTTCATCTAAGAAGTAACCCTTGGATGCACCAAAAAGTCTTGTTGGATATGTAAATGCCTCAAGCTTTCTTGGATCATGTAAGCTACCATCTACCTGATAACGGCCTACCATGTTGTGCACTGTCGATACAGAGGACTCAAAGTACAAGGAACAGAAATTTACAAGTTCATCCTCAGCATAACGTTCAGTAATAGAACCTTCAACTTGTGCCTTGTTTCTCACTTTGACTTTCATCCGATGCATTTGTCTTTCAACCCAATACATCCATCTATACGGTATAAGACCACCAAGTCTACACTCCTCTGCAAGATGCATGATAACGTGCTCCATCGGATCAAAGAGGGCACAAGGGAATATATTTTCAAAACGACCCATGATTTTGATAATATTTCTCTCCATGATCACCAAATCATATAAAACCAATTTTGTTGAGCATATTGCTTTGAAGTAACTGGAGGGTTGACAAAGGGCGTCATGCACATCATCAGGTAAAAGGCCACGAAAAGCAGAAGGCAACAACTTTTGCATAAAAACATGGCAATCATGCGTCTTCATCCCACTTAACTTCTTCTTTTCCAACTTGCTACATCTTGCAATATTTGAAGCACAACCGTCTGGCATCTTTAGACTGCTAATCCATGTATAAACCATAAGCTACTGCTCTCGAGAGAGTGTGTATGGTGCCTTGGGTTTTGAAGTGCCTCGCATCCATAACTCTTCTCTAATGTCAAATGCTTTGAAATCTGCTCTTGCATTATTAGTATCTTTGGATTTTTTGGTGCCCATCACTATGTGAAAGAAATTATCAAACACATTCTTCTCAGTATACATGACATCAATGCAATGACGCAGACATAGAGAGTCCCAATATGGAAGCTCAAAGAAAATGGAGAAATGTGTAAAATTATGAGTCACACCAAATCCTTGCGCCCTAGACTTTGCAGATCCTTTCCCATGTGGTGGAAAAGCTATTCTTACACATTTATTACGAACTTGCCACCCTATTTGTCGTGTCTGATTATGGCCCGGTCTTTTAAATTTTTTTACCATGCCCTAGAAACTGCACTTTCGACTGTGAGGAAGTTGTGAGGCCCTGGCACTTCCCATACAAACTGGACAAGCTAGCTTGCCTTTAGTTGACCAACCGCTCAACATTGCCAACGCCGAAAAGTCATTGATTGTCCACAACAAGGCTGCTCTCAGAATGAAGTTGTTCTTTGTAAAAGCATCATAAGTTTCTACACCAACACTCCACAACTGTGTCAACTCATCAATAAGTGGTCTCAAGTAGACATTGATGTCTCTCGTGGGGCTTTTATCCCTAGGTATGAGTAGTGACATGTACATGTATGTATCCTTCATGCACATAGAAGGTGGGAGATTGTACACAACCATAATAACATGCCATACTGAATAATTCCTGGCAGACTTGTTGCTATAAGGAGAGAATCCATCAGTAGCAAGTCCAAGTCTAATATTTCGAATGTCATGTGAACAATCTGGATAATTCATGTCAAACTATTTCCACTCTTCCCCGTCCGCCGGGTGCGTCATAATCCCCTCGGTCATCTCTCTAGTCTTGTGCCACCTCATACTCTCAACAGTGCGAGATGACATGTACAACCGCTGTAATCGCAATGTAAGCAGAAAATATCTCAAAATCTTCCTTGGAATGCATCGTTTACTGCCCTCTTTTGCCAGTTTATAGTGACTCGTGCCACAAATACTGCACTCTTGTCTATCATTGTCATCACCATAAAACAACATGCAATCATTCTCACATGCATGGATTTTTTCATATCCCAAATTTAAGTCTTTCATCATCTTCTTGATCTCCCAGTAACTCAGAGGTAAATTGTGATTTTCTGGCAACACATCCCCAAAAAGACCCAATAACTCATTGAATCCCCTCTCACTACATCCATGGGTACTCTTGAAATGCAACAATTTGCTCAAAAATGACAACTTTGTATGATTGATGTTCCCGGGATATAATGGAACCTCTTCATCATTTCCCAAACCAAAAAATCTAGGAGTTTCATGGTTTGGATCTATGTTATCCCTTTCACCAAATCCGCCCGCATCCCTCAACATCTCATAAGGATCAAATACATCATGATCATCATCATCATCATCATCAATTTCATCTCTTGAGCCACTAGAATGCGAACCTTCGTCACTTTCGCTAGAATACAAATCTTCATCACCTTCACCGTGAGAATCCCAATATGTGTAATTTGGAAGAAATCCATTCGACACAATATCAAATCTAACTTCATCAAGACTTTTTAAAGTAGAATTACAACAAGTACAACATGGACATCTAATCCTCCTATCCGCTTTCTTGCAATTACGTTCGGCAAAACTAATAAATTCATTAATTCCATTTAAAAAATCTTGACTAAGACCATTTACACTTCTTTGATTAGGACGACTTATCCAACTACGATTAGAAGACATCTACAATTACATATAACATATCATCAATCACACAAATATATACATACAAATATACTAAATAATTGAGAAAATTGAAATAAAATGTGCAATAAAAAGAAACTAAATTAAACAAACATGTAATTAAAGTAATTACTTACCTTGATAAATGAAATCAAGTAGAATGATGCATTTGTTGAAATTTTTGAGCTCCAAAATGTGAAAAATCGGAGGAGAGAATGTGAGGGGTGAGTTGAAGTAAAGAAATGAAAGTCTACTGCCTCTTTCGGCATAACTGCTTTAATTTGCGACAGAAAATATACATTCTGTCGCAAGGTGTATTAAAATAATATTTTCTACCCAGCTTATTAATTGCAGGCCGTTGGGTATTGAAGGTGTACAGGTAAGCTTGCGACCGAATCTGTCGCAAGGTATAACTATCGACGGAATACATGAGAATCCCTCACAAAGTAATTAACGACGGATAGTCTGTCGCAAAGTTATGACGGACATTATATTCCGTCCCAAGTTCAGATTGACGACAAAATGTTTAAGATTTCTGTCACAAGGTGTATTAGCGGGAAATTAACCCGCCTAAAAAATAGAAGCTGGAAAGTAAATTATTAAATTATTACTTGTGCAGGAAAAATAATAATAAAATACTAATATTGTGACGAAAATGTTCCGTCACCCGTCACAAAGTACCTTGCGACGGAATCGTATATTTGTGTCGCACTTTAAACTTGCGACTGAAATTTACTAAAATTCAGTCACAATTGTCCGTTAGTGAAGAAAATCAAAGACTGATCTAAATTATTGATGGCAGCGTACAAAAATTGAATCTCTTAACATGGATACATAAAACTTATTAATAGCTTTAAAAATCTTATCTCAGTCATAACAACATGAAGTACGTGATGCATCTTCAAATAATAAGAAGTCTTCAACCAGATAAATACAGGGAAAAAAATTGTTCAACAATTGCAGGATTCTCGACGGGAGAAGGTGAAAACCAGTGAAAAAAAATGCAGGACAATGAACCGTGAAACCATCAACTGAGGCCCTATAGAACGTTGTGGAATAACTACCGCTGTTAGTTATTTATTGTCTAGAAATATGATGATGCAACCACTAAACCCTGATAATTTAAATTTAAAATACACACAAAATAAAATAAAAGAAGAACCCTTGGATCACATTGAGGGTCTCCGGGTATTTACAAATTAGGAGGTCTCCATAGTTCTATTATTTGATATGGCATCTTTCATGTTTAAATATTACATTTCTAATTATAAAAATATATTTAAATTATATGAAACATCGAAACTTCATGCATATAAGAATAACATTTAAAAATCATAATCTCACAACACATATTTTCATCGAGATCAACTCATTTTATCGCACGTTAACAATGTAGATATATCATATACTCTAAAAAATTTATTAATTTTTTCTTACGTAAAACACATGCGTGTATCTTTCACTATGTCTTTCACCAGTTAAAAGAGCTATTTTAAATCCTAACATTATAATGTTCTTGGTTTTGTATTTCTTTAATTATAATAGTTATGGGAGCTTTTATATTCAGTTACAATTCAAATATTGTTATTATCTCTTTAATCGGAGATATTAAATTCATTATTATTAATATTTTGATAACTGATTTGATTTATATGTGTATAGTTAATTTTTGTTTGTCTTAAATGTGTTAGCTTCTATGTCAGCATTTTTTAGGTAACTTTTTTTTCTTCTATTAAATTTTAATGTCATCATATTTTGTTTTTAAGTGTTTAATGATTATTTTGGAAATAATTTTTAAATTATGTTTTGTACCTATATTGTGGTGTCATTTAGGATGGCTTGTTGACGGGTCATTTTGGACTCTTGTCTAGTCAAAGGGTTTGATTAGATTTTACTTTTTTTTCTTCAAATTAGTGTGTTATGAATATTAATATATTAAGATTTATTTTCTTTGTTGTTTTATTTACTTTAATATTAGTTTAGAAATATTATTTTTAATGAAAGTTTTCTTGTTTTTTTTCAGGTGTGAACACAATGGGAAGTTTCTTTTCGGACATTAAAGTTCTATTATCTAAATTTCAGGAGACATCATGCAATAAAAAAAATTTAACGAAAGAAACTAAATCCCTTTTTACAGTTTTTTCCAATATTGTATTTCAATACAATTCATATACAAAATGTATCTCCTGACAACAACAAAATCCTAATATTGTAACTTTCTAGCACTATTTATTAATATAAATTATTTTCAGCTGTTACACGTGATTCAAAACTTATAAACATATAATTCTCAGAATGTTAATAAATATATTAACAACTCCTGAAAATTTATTCATAAATTTATTTCTATAGCCGATACATGTCAAATAAAGAGATAAAACCGACACATGCAAATATACTTACATATAAAAAGAATCATCAATACTATTATATAAAGGAGAATACGGGGCGGTGAGGTGGCGCTCTTAGATCGCTTCGTTCTATTTTTCTAATTTTCTCAATTTTTTGAATTAATAATACTAAAAATTCGAAAAAATCTCAATTACCTTTTAAATATTTACTAATAGAGGAAACATATAATATTTTTGCATTTAAAATCCCTACTAATGGAGAAAGTAAATATACAATAGATCTTTACTAATGGGAGAAACTAAATATCACTAATGGAAAAAACTAAATATACAATTATATAATAGTATTGATTGCCTTCAAAATATCTAAATTAGAAAAAAAAGTGTATTACCTTACATTATTTTGAACTTTCCTCTATTATTATCTAAATATTCTCATAATATTTTTTTAATGAAATTACTATCTTAACATACTGCTCTCCTAAACTTTATTTTTTTATGTAATATACTAGAAAATACAAGAACATTTTGGTAAATAAGAAGTTAATAAATTAGATCGGTCTTGCATAAGAAATTAAGTAATTAATACCAAAAACTAGAAAAAATCTCAATTGCCTTTTAAATATTTACTAATGGAGAAAACTAAATATACAATTTCAATATTCTTGCATTTAAAATCTATACTAATAGAGGAAAGTAAATATAATATTCTTGCATTTAAAATCTCTATTAATAGAGAAAGTATTATATAAAGGAGAAGACGGGGGTGGTGAGGTGGCGCTCTCAGATCGCTTCGTTCTATTTTTCTAATTTTCTCAATTTTTTGAATTAATAATACTAAAATCAATCATCAATACTATTATATAAAGGAGAAGACGGGGGCGGTGATGTGGCGCTCCTAGATCGCTTCGTTCTATTTTTCTAATTTTCTCAATTTTTTGAATAAATAATACTAAAAATTCGAAAAAATCTCAATTACGGAGAAGACGGGGGCGGTGAGGTGGCGCTCTCAGATCGTTTCGTTCTATTTTTCTAATTTTCTCAATTTTTTGATTTAATAATACTAAAAATTCGAAAAAATCTCAATTACCTTTTAAATATTTACTGATAGAGGAAACATATAATATTTTTGCATTTAAAATCCCTACTAATAGAGAAAGTAAATATACAATAGATCTTTACTAATGGAGGAAACTAAATATCACTAATGGAAAAACTAAATATTCAATTATAATATTATTGCCTTCAAAATATCTAAATTAGAAAAAAGTGTATTACCTTACATTATTTTGAACTTTCCTCTATTATTAATTTATTATCAAAATATTCTCATAATATTTTTTTAATGAAATTACTATCTTAACATACTGCTCTCCTAAACTTTCTTTTTTTATGTAATATACTAGAAAATACAGGAATGTTTTGGTAAATAAGAAGTTAAGAAATTAGATCGGTCTTGCATAAGAAATTAAGTAATTAATACCAAATATTAGAAAAATCTCAATTACCTTTTAAATATTTACTAATGTAGGAAACTAAATATACAATTTCAATATTCTTGCATTTAAAATCTCTATAATAAAAGAAAGTAAATATAATATTTTTGCATTTAAAATCTCTATTAATGGAGAAATCAATATACTTATATAAAGGAGAAGATGAGGGCGGTGAGGTGACGGCTCTCAAATCGCTCCGATCTATTTTTCTAATTTTCTCAATTTTTTGACTTATTAATATTAAAGATTCGAAAATATTTCAATTTTAAGATTCTTGCCTTCAAAATATTTACTAATGGAGGAAGCTAAATATATAATTTTAAGATTCTTGTAATATTCTCCTAAATTTTTTATTAGAAGGTGGCGGCTCTCAAATCGCTCCGATCTATTTTTCTAATTTTCTCAATTTTTTGACTTATTAATATTAAAGATTCGAAAATATCTCAATTTTAAGATTCTTGCCTTTAAGATCTTTACTAATGGAGCAAGCTAAATATATAATTTTAAGATTCTTGTAATATTCTCCTAAATTTTTTATTAGAAAATATCTCGGTTATCTTTTAAATTTTTACTAATAGATAAAACTAAATATAAAATTTTAATATAGAGCCTTTATAATATTCGATAAATTCTCAATTTCCTTCTTACTATTTTCTAACGCATGAAACTAAATATACTATATTAATATTCTCCTAAATGGTTTCTACTAATCTAATTTATTTACTAATTTCTTTAATATTGTCTTTCAAGTAAAAAAGCTAAATATGTTAGTATATTAATATTTCCCTAAACTTTCTCTTTAAGTCCAATTTATATACTAATTCCTTACCACTATCTTCTAATGGAGGAAACTAAGTATACTATATTAATATTTTCCTTAACTTATTCAACGAGTTCAATTTAATATACTAATTTCTTTTTTACTATCATGTAATCGAGGAAAATAATAAAGGGGATGATTTGAGAAATTGTCTTCCAAATTTTTAGTAATGGAAATATTAATTACCTTATATTCTCCTAAACTTGAAGTGTCTGCTCTCAAATCTCTCCGGTCTATTTTTCTAATTTTCTCAATTTTTTGACTTATTAATATTAAAGATTCGAAAATATCTCAATTTTAAGATTCTTGCCTTTAAAATCTTTGCTAATGGAGGAAGCTAAATATATAATTTTAAGATTCTTGTAATATTCTCCTAAATTTTTTATTAGAAAATATCTCAGTTATGTTTTAAATTTTTACTAATAGATAAAACTAAATATAAAATTTTAATATTCTTGCCTTTATAATATTAGATAAATTCTCAATTTCCTTCTTACTATTTTCTAACGCGAGAAACTAAATATACTATATTAATATTCTCCTAAATGTTCTCTACTAATCTAATTTATTTACTAATTTCTTTAATACTGTCTTTCAAGTAAGAAAGCTAAATATGTTAGTATATTAATATTTCCCTAAACTTTCTCTTTAAGTCCAATTTATATACTAATTTCTTACCACTATCTTCTAATTGAGGAAACTAAGTATACTATATTAATATTTTCCTTAACTGATTCAACGAGTTCAATTTAATATACTAATTTTTTTTTACTATCATGTAATCGAGTAAAATAATAAAGGGGATGATTTGAGAAATTGCCTTTTAAATTTTTAGTAATGGAAATATTAATTACCTTATATTCTCCCAAACTTTCTTCTTAAGTCAAATTATTATCTTAATATTTTCCTAAAACTTATCTTCAAGTCAAATTACCATGTTGATATTCTCTTAAACTTTCTTTTTAACTTAAAGTTACCATCTTTATTCTCACATATTTTTTCTTGAAAATTAGAATTTTGAATAATGTTTAAATTAAATTTTATGGTATAAGAAAATTAATTAATAAATGATGTAATACATTTAGTAATTAATTTGTCATATTTTAAATTTGATAACAACGATAAAGCGGGTTATTGAGAGGAAACATGTTTAACGAGAAAGCGATTCATTAGGAGAAGCATATTATATGGTAGAATTTAATATTGATGTTATATTATGTATTTTAAAATAGAAGTTGCAATATGAATTTTGAGAAAAATAAAGTGATAGATATACTAATATTTGATAGAATGTTAAAATAATGAAATATATTGAACAATTGTCATTTTCTATATTTATTGAAAATTTCGGTAAATAAACAAGACTAAATAGAGAATTCAAAAAAAACTTTAATTTTATGTTAAAACTATTATTTTAAATAAAAATATATTTTGTATAATATTTTTTAGAATAATTTGGAAAAATTGCTACAAAGCCACTCGATCTATTTTTCATATTTTCTCGAATTTTTGAATTATTAATATTGAAAATTCGAAAATATATCAATTGTCTTAAACATCTTTACAAATGGAGAAAACTAAATATATATACTTTGATATCTTTGCTTATAAAATCTTTACTAATAGAGGAAAGAAAATATACAGTTTCAATCTTAATTTTCTTGCTTCCATCGTTTAAAAGAGAAAATTAAATATATTATGTTAATATTCACTTAAACTTTCTCTACAAGACTAATTTATTTAGTAATTAATAAACAAAAAAAGAGAATAAATAGGAGAATAATCAATTTACACAATAAAGTACAAATCATAAAGCTAATGTTTACGAGGTTATACATGAAAGTGTTGATTCTTTTGTTTTTTTTATGGCAAATCTCCTAAATTAAAGACACATAATAGTTATATATATTCTTCATTCTGGTTCTTTAGCATCTCATGAATTTTTTGCTTTATATTTTCTCCCCTTTATTAATTTTGTTTGAAGGATTTTTATTTTAAAGTAACTTTTGTTGTAATGTTTTGCTCTATAGAGAATACATCAATGGAACTTTTCTCCACGAAAGTTCGACTTTAATATCTTACTTTACCTTTTTCTTCATTCAATTATATATATGCGTGAATTTTATCGCCGTTCACTTATTTTGTGTTTATGTGAATCGCAAAAATTATACATCATGTTTTCAAATATACCGTTGAAGACAGAGGTATGTGTAGAATTTGACACGCGTTGCTAGAAGTCATTTGTGTTGTAGTGTTGCTACTTTGTATTTCTTTATTCATTCTTATATATTAATATTTACTTTTGACATGTGGTTTCACTACTTCGAACATGAAGCAAAATCTTGAATATGATGGTTTGTATATTGTTATTAATTTTAGTATCACAACTCCAAGTTGTTATTTTTTAAAGTTAATTGATTGATTGTAATTGACCATAATTATGTTGATCGTCATTATCTTTTAAATATTAACAAATAGACAAATATAAAAATTTATTTTTTATATTTTTTTGTAAAAATAATAATAACTTATGTTTAATGAGAGAGTAGCTCACAATATATATAAACTATCATAAATTATGTTTCATAATATTTTGTAAAAAAAATCGCTTTTAAATTATCTATATATTTTATATATTTGAAATCAAGTCTTTTATATTTTACCTTTTAAATTATATAGAAGATAATATAGTTATAAAAAAATACAAGTTTTTTACATTAATTAAATTAATCTTTAAAAATATTAAGCTGAAGTTTACAATTTTTACAATTAATTATTTAATGGGTTATTTGTTAGATTTGGTAGCAATAAGAGAGCGGCTTATTAGGAGTGAACATATTTAACAAAAGGGTATTCAAATAGGAGGACCGTAATATTCTAGAATTTAATATTGATATTGTATTATGTATTTTAAAATAAGAATCAAATTTTGAGAAAGATAAAATTAGTGATAAATATAATAATATTTGAGATGATCTCAAAAGAATGAAAATCTTAAACGAATTTTTTCTATATTTATTTAGAATTTCACTAAGACGGAAAGAAAAATCTCAAAAAAACCGTAGAGTTATAATGTTATATTAGAAATATGAGTTATATTAGAAATATAATTATTTAATTTATTGAAAACATACGGTAATTTGTAATATATTTATTTTAAAAATTGTAAAATATTATAAGGCCGCTGTCAAGCGCGGCTTATTAAACTAGTTCACTTCAACGAACACACAAACATAAGTGTTCTCCTCTTGTTCATAAACAGAATTTTTGCCTCATTCTCAAACTAACTTTGCATACGAGATGGGTTTCACTAGGAGAAAGATGACATGCATTTTTGGGTTCTGTGTTGCATTTGCTTTGCTTTTTTGTACTCTCTCTCCCTCTTTTCTCTCTGTGTCTCTCTATGTCTCTCTATACATTCATCTCTCTCTTACCCTTCTAAAATGGCACGAGTTATTGTAGTGATAGCTGGTTGCTATTGTCTTTAGATCTATGGAATCTGATTGTAAAAATCAAAAAGATTGTATAGTAAGTGTGCATATATTTAGCCTGTGCATGTTTCGCGTCTTGGGCGTTCAACTTTTCTGTATTTGAGCATAGTGTAATTCTTCTAGTTAGTAGTTAGTACTAATATCACATGAATCAGTACATGCTTGAAAGATAACTGTTTTTTCTCATCAGAACATGTTCCTGAATATAAGAGGGCATACTCTTTATCGATAAGTAAAATAATGTCTAATTAGTAGTCAAAATACCAAAGCATCAAAGAAACAAATTTAGATTCCTACATGATTTTTGATTTTATTTCTTTGTTTTCACCCTGGGTTGGATTCCTACAACTACATAATTCAAAGATTTATAAATTTGATTTAATTTTCGGGTTCGATTTTGTTATGGATTAAAAAGTGTACTTGTAAATTAATTACTAGGGTTTAAGAGAGCTTCGAGCTTTAATGGCTGCTCTTGTTGTCGGGGACTAACTCGGTCCTAACAAGATGCCTACGTATCTCTAGTGTTAAGAGAATCAAGCCAATAAAAACATAGTTCTTGGTGTTGCCCTCGGGGCTATGGCGGCAGGGGCACACCAAGGACGTAGTGACTTGTACGTCCTTATTCGAGGATGAAGTCTAAAATATTGTAGATGATGTATGGAGCTGTGTTCAAAACGTAGTTATGAGATTAGGGGTCAGACCCTCTATATAGGCGTTTAAAAGCCTAATGGATAAGTATTGATTCTTTGAAGGATAAGTCTTATCCTTGACGGTGGATAAGTATTGACTTTCTTAAAGGATAAGTCTTATCCTTGACGGTGGATAAGTATTGACTTTCTTGAAGGATAAGTCTTATCCTTGACAGTGGATAAGGATAAATTCTAGATCCTTCCTTGTACGAGTTCTTTCCATATCATAACGGACTTGTATTGAAACAAGCCCAATTGTATTAGAACAAGCCCAAATATTAATTACGAAATTAATATTTAATTAGAGTTTCAAGCCTTATTAATGGGCCTTATTTATGGACCAACTACGTTTAATTAATGCAATATTAATTATGTCTTTAGGGTTATTTTTAACCCATATCATTTGCCCCCCAACTTCTATGATAATGCACTACGATTTCATAGAAGTTATACCGGTCTTTTTCGAGACTTGGGGTCTTTTTACTTACTACCCTTTTTTGGGGATTTTAATATACACTAGTGTTTCACGAGTATCATCTTGGTGTAAAGTGTGGAGCGACCTACATATTTACGACGATTTTGCCTTATTCGAGGCTAGTTTGACATTTGCATAAGCCTTTTATGTCTTTTACCGTCTTGTTTTGGCTTCAAGCCTTTCATTGAGCATATCGAATGATGAGGTTTGGACTTAATGTCTTAGGTTTCTGGGGTTTTAACCCTTCACCCTTACGAGTTCTTACTAATGGCTGCACTCGTAGTGATTTTTATTAGCAACATTCACACTTCAGGGTTCGTTGTATTCAACTCTATTTGTGCAGTTGACATGCATATTTGTATGCTTTCCTTTGCATTCATTTGTAGTTTGTCTTGGCAAAGCTATGATTGGATGTTTCTACCATGTTAGATATAATTGCTGATGATTGTTTATCAGTGTTTAAGTAACAGGTACTTATCAGAGTTTACACTAGAAGCCAGTCAGAGTTTGTTAAAGTCTGACGGGGTGAGAGTTTATTTAGCTGTCGGTGCATACTTGAAGATTCTAGAAGCAATATATCTTGAAGATGGAAAGAAGCAAGATATATTGAGATAGCTAAAGAAACGGGACAGAAGACAGAAGCAATCCTAAATTGATATAAATTGTATAGCTGATTTATAGGAATATCAATTTGAGATTGATTGTGTAACTGTGTACTATATAAACACAGATAGGTTAACCCTAAAAGGGATGCGAATACTGAATACATTATTCTTGTAACCTAGCAGCTCTCTGTGATATTTTACATCACTGAGAGAAGAGTTATTTAATATAATTCAGTTTATTGTTCATAAACAGTGTTCTTGATTGTAATTCTCATACATATATTGATTATATATTGTGTATTCGGCCTAACAATTGGTATCAGAGCCAAGGCTGATTAATATATACAGTTTATTGATCCAAACACAAGTATAATCATGACTGAAAACTCCCAGGAAGGTTCTAATGGAGGTTCTAATACTCAAAAGGCTCAATCTGCTTCTGTAAGTCGATATAAGTCAATCAGGGTTCCAATTCTCAAACCAGTGGAATATCCAATATGGAAGGTTAAGATGACCATGTTTCTAGAAGCCACAGATCCAGAATACCTTGATAGAATCTATGATGGTCCTCATATGCCAACTAAACTGACTCCTGTAGTTGCTGGTCAAGAACAAAAGACTGTTCCGAAGGAAAAGAAAGATATGACTCCTGAGGACATCTCATCAATTGCAAAGGATGCAAAAGTTAGACATCTTCTTTATAGTGCCTTAGATAATGTCATGTCTAACAGAGTTATTGGTTGCAAGACTGCCAAAGAAATCTGGGATGCTTTAGAAGTCAGGTGTCAAGGAACAAGTGCTATAAAGAAGAACATGAAGACTATTTTAACACAGGAGTATGAACACTTTGACTCTAGATCTGATGAAACTTTGACAGATACATATGACAGATTCTGTAAATTGTTGAATGATTTGTCTCTTGTTGATAAAGAATATGACCTTGAAGAGTCAAATCTCAAGTTTCTACTATCTTTACCTGAAAGATGGGATTTAAAGGCAACAACAATAAGAGATAATTATGATCTTGTAGAAACAGATCTTGATGAAATTTATGGGTTGCTTAAAACTCATGAACTTGAGATAGAACAAAGAAACAAAAGATCTGGAAAGAAGACAAAATCTGTTGCTCTCAAAGTTGAAGAAAAACTCATGAAGAAAGAAACATCAAAGAAGAAAGCTAAGGGAAAAGCTTTAGTCATAAATTCTGAAAGTGAGTCATCAAACTCTGATGGTGACTCAAACTCTGATGCTTCTTCTGAATCTGAGGATGATGAAGAACAAATGATGCAAATGGCTGCTTTGATGGTGAAGACCTTCAAGAAGATGGGTTTCAAGAACTTCAAGAAGGGAAAAAGATTCTCAAGAAAAGATTCAAACTCTGAAAGAAAGAATTTCAGAAAGTCTGAAAGAAGGGATATCAAACCTCGAAAGAAAGACAAGTCTGAAATCCAGTGATACAAATGTAAAGAGATGGGTCACTATGCTCCAGAGTGCAAGAAAGGAAAATCTGAAAAAGCACTCATCACTAAAGGAAGAGACTGGGCAGATACTTCAGATTCAGATGAGGATGTAAACTATGCTCTCATGGCAACTGTCAATGAAGAATCTGACTCATCTGAAAATAAGGTACCTCTAACAACTTATGCTTATGATATTGATAATATATCATAATTGAGAATTTATCTTAAAAGCATACATGTTAGTTATAGAGATCAGACTTTAGAGAATGAAAAAATTAAATCTGAGAATCTTAAGCTTAAAGATAGAAATAAATTTCTTGAAGAAGAACTTGTTAACATGCAACAAGTTCAAAAGGAAAGAGATGATGCTGTTTATGTTGAACAGGAGTTGCTTAAGAAATTTAGGGAATTAGAATCTGATTTGGAAAAAGAAAGGAAGGTAATTAAAACCTGGACAAATTCTGGAAAAGACACACATCAAGTTTTTCAAACAGATACAGTTGGGTTAGGTTACTGTGAGGAAGATGATCTTAGGTTTAAAGATAAAGTTAAAGTTAAAACACAACTCAAACCTATGAAATTTGTTCCTGAATCCAGTAAGCAAAACCCTGTACTTGAAAAAGAAGCGGTTAAGAAAGAATAAGTAAAAACTTGTGTTAAACAGGTGAATGTTGGTTTAATGACAGAGAAACAATTCAAGTATAAGCTCAAAGAGGTAAGTCTGTTGAAAAACAGAAAGTGTCAAGGAAAAACAGAAATGGAAAAGTAGGAATTAACAGAAGTAATAATCTGTTAGATATAATTGCTGATGTTTGTTTAATCAGTGTTTAAGTAACAGGTACTGTTCAGAGTTTAGTCTGAAGTACTTATCAGAGTTTACTGGAAGCCAGTCAGAGTTTGTTAAAGTCTGACGGGGTGAAAGTTGATTTAGCTGTCGGTGCAAATCATGAAGATTCTAGAAGCAATATATTCTGAAGATGGAAAGAAGCAGAATATATTGATACAGCTAATGAAACTGGACAGAAGACTGAAGCAATCCTTAATTGATAATAATTGTATAGCTAATTTATAGGAGTATCAATTAGATAAGGATTATGTAACTGTGTACTATATAAACACAGATAGGTTATCCCTAGAAGGGATGCAAACATAGAATTATTGTTCTTGTAACCTAGAAGCTCTTTGTGATTCATTAACATCATAAAGAGAGAAGCTGTTAATACAATTACAGTTTATTGATTCATAAACAGTGTTCTTGATTATTGTTATTCTCATATATATCTGATTATACTGTAATCGGCCTAACAATTGGTATCAGAGCCTAGGTTGTTTAATATATACAGTTTTACGATTCAAGCACAGTAATAATCATGTCTGAAGAAAATCAAGCTCCTCCCAAGGTTGAACAGGTTAAACCTAATTCTGTGAGTCGATATGAAACAATCAGGGTTCCAATTCTCAGGCCAGTGGAGTATCCGATTTGGAAGGTGAAGATGACCATGTTTCTGGAGGCTACAGATCCAGAATATCTTGACAGAATTAATGATGGTCCTCATAATCCAACCAAACTAGCCCCTGTTGTTGCTGGCCAAGAACAAAAGACTGTTCCAAAGGAGAAGAAAGATTATACTCCTGAGGACATCTCATCTCTTGCAAAAGATGCAAAGGTTAGACATCTTCTCCACAGTGCTTTAGATAATGTTATGTCTAACAGAGTAATTGGTTGCAAAACTGCAAAAGAAATCTGGGATGCTTTGGAAGTCAGGTGTCAAGGAACCACTGCTATAAAGAAAAACAGGAAGACAATACTCACACAGGAGTATGAGCACTTTGATTCAAGACCTAATGAAACCTTGACTGAGACTTATGACAGATTTTGCAAACTATTGAATGATCTGTCTCTGGTTGATAAGGAATATGAGCTTGAAGAGTCAAATCTCAAATTTCTCTTATCCCTACCTGAAAGATGGGATTTAAAGGCGACAACAATCAGAGATAATTATGATCTTGCAGATACAGATCTTGATGAGATCTATGGATTGTTAAAGACTCATGAACTTGAGATAAAACAAAGAAACAGGAGATCCAGCAAGAAGACAAAATCTGTTGCTCTCAAAGTTGAGGAGAAGCCCATCAAGAAGGAATCATCAAGGAAGAAAGCCAAGGGAAAGGCTTTAGTCATTAAATCTGAAAGTGAGTCATCAAACTCTGATGATGACTCAAACTTTGATGAAGCTTCTGACTCTGAGGATGATGAAGAACAGATGATGCAAATGGCTGCATTGATGGTGAAGACCTTCAAGAAGATGGGATTCAAGAACTTCAAGAAAGGAAAGAGATTCTCAAGGAAAGATTCAAACTCTGAAAGGAAAAGTTTTAGAAAGTCTGATGGAAGGGAGACCAAGTCTGGCAAGAAGGATAAATCTGAAATCCAGTGCTACAAGTGTAAGGAGATGGGTCACTATGCCCCAGAGTGCAAGAAAGGAAAATCTGAGAAAGCACTCATCTCTAAAGGCAAAGATTGGGCAGATACTTCAGACTCTGATGATGGAGTAAATTATGCTCTTATGGCAACTGTCAAAGATGAGACTGAATCATCTGAAAATAAGGGCATAAAAGAGAGCACCCTTATCTTGGACAGTGGATGCTCAGGACACATGACTGGAAATAAAGCCCTGCTATCAGATTTTGAGGAGAAGGCTGGCCCAAAAGTATCCTATGGAGATGGCAACATAGGACGTACTCTGGGATATGGCAATATAAATCTTGGAAGTGTCATCATATCGAATGTAGCTCTAGTCTCAGGACTCAAGCATAATCTGCTATCTGTGAGTCAAATCTGTGCCAGAGGAAACCATGTAGATTTTCATACTGAACACTGTGAAGTTATCAGTAAATCTACTGGAAAAGTTGTTCTAGTTGGACACATGCGCAACAACATTTATGCAGCAAGTTTGGTAATAAACTCTGATGGAAAAACAGTGTGTCTGTCTGCAAGAATGTCAAATGAAGAGAGTTGGAAATGGCATAAGAAGCTCTCTCATCTCAATTTGAACAATATCAATGAGCTAATAAGAAAGGATCTTATAAGGGGACTCCCAAAATCAATACTCAGTCTAGATGGTCTATGTGATTCTTGTCAAAAGGCCAAGCAAAGGAAGTCATCTTTCAAGAGCAAATCTGAATCTTCAGTAGTGGAACCTTATCATCTTCTACATGTTGATCTCTTTGGACCAGTGAATGTGATGTCTATGGGCAGAAAGAAATATTCTCTAGTAATTGTTGATGAATATACTAGATATACATGGGTGTATTTCTTATCAAAGAAGGATGAAACTGCTCAAACTCTGATGGATCATGTAAATCTACTGGACAAAGGATCACAGCACAAAGTCAAAATTATAAGGAGTGAGAATGGAACTGAATTCAGAAACTCAATCATGGAAGCTTTCTGCAAGGAAAGAGGAGTGAAACAAGAATTTTCTGCACCTGGAACTCCACAGCAAAATGGTGTAGTTGAAAGAAAGAACAGAACTTTAATTGAAGCAGCCAGAACTATGCTTGACGAAGCAAAATTGCCAACTTATTTCTGGGCAGAAGCTGTTCAAACTGCTTGTTTTACTCAAAATGCTACACTGATCAACAAGCATGGGAAAACACCATATGAGATGGTGAAAAATAAGAAGCCAAATTTGAAATATTTTCATATATTTGGATGCAAATGCTTCGTGTTGAAGACTCATCCTGAACAGTTGACCAAGTTCGAGTTAAAAGCTGATGAAGGAATCTTTGTTGGCTATCCATTGTCAACAAAAGCATTCAGAGTCTACAATCTGAGAACTAAAGTGATCATGGAATCCATACATGTGTCATTTGATGACAAGAAAATAACTGGACTTGAAGATGAAAATGAATATGATCAACTACGCTTTGAAAATGAAGATTTATTCTCTGATGATGTAAACTCTGATGAAGCTGGTCTGACAAACTCTGACAAAGCATACTCTGAACCTCTACTGGTAAATACTGGAGAAACTGGAAATTCTCAAATTGAACAAAATAGAGAACCAGTTGAGGGGGAGCGTGAAGAAGCTCAACAAGACATAGCAAGTGAGTCAGTTGAGGAAACTGATTCAAACTCTGACAGTTCAAACTCTGAGCCATCAAATTCAGGGGGAGCCTCAGATGCTGCAGAAAGTCAACATATGAATCAGGAGAGCATGGATCAAGGGGGAGGATCCGATAATGATGAAAGAAACCACTTACCAACAGCAAGAAAGTGGACACAGACACACACACCTGATCTCATAATTGGAGATCTTGATGCTAGTGTGAGAACTAGAAGTGCAACAAATAATGAGTGTCTGTATCATGCTTTCTTGTCTCAAACAGAACCAAAGAAAGTGGAGGAAGCTCTTCAAGATGCTAATTGGATTACAGCAATGCAAGAAGAGTTAAATGAATTTGAAAGAAATGAAGTCTGGACACTTGTACCTAGACCAAAGAATAGATCAATTGTAGGTACAAAGTGGGTTTTCAGAAACAAGACTGACAGTGAAGGTGTGATTACAAGAAACAAGGCTAGACTTGTGGCTAAAGGTTATTCACAACAGGAAGGAATTGACTATGATGAAACCTTTGCTCCAGTTGCAAGATTGGAGGCCATAAGAATTTTTCTGGCCTATGCTGCACACAAGAAGTTTAAAGTCTTTCAGATGGATGTGAAAAGTGCTTTTCTCAATGGGAAGCTTGAAGAAGAAGTGTTTGTTGAACAACCACCAGGATTTGTAGATCCCAAGCATCCAGATTATGTCTACAGGCTTGACAAGGCATTATATGGACTAAAGCAAGCACCAAGAGCATGGTATGAAACTCTTGCTCAATTTCTTTTAGAAAGTGGGTTCACAAGAGGTACAATTGATAAAACTTTGTTTTATTTCAATTCTGGTGATGATTTGCTTTTAGTTCAAATTTATGTAGATGATATTATTTTTGGATCTACTAATGACAAACTTTGTAAGAAGTTTGCAAAGCTTATGCAGTCAAGGTACCAAATGAGTATGATGGGAGAGCTTAGTTATTTTCTAGGCTTACAGGTCAAGCAAACAGATGATGGGATTTTTATCAATCAAGCAAAGTATACCAGAAATCTTCTAAAGAAATTTGGTATGCTTGATAGTTCATCTGCTCCAACTCCCATGGCTACTGCAACAAAGCTAGACAAAGACACAGGTGCTACAGTGGATATGACAACCTATAGAGGCATGATAGGGTCTCTTCTGTATCTCACAGCAAGTAGACCTGATATCATGTATGTCACATGTCTTTGTGCAAGATTTCAAGCAGGTCCCAGAGAGCCTCATCTAACAGTTGTAAAAAGGATTTTCAAATATCTCAAAGGAACCATAACCTTGGGTTTGTGGTATCCTAGAGAATCAGAGTTTAAGCTAATTGGTTACTCTGATGCAGATTTTGCAGGCTGTAAGATAGACAGAAAAAGTACAAGTGGAAGCTGTCAATTCTTAGGTGACAGATTGGTTTCTTGGTATAGCAAGAAACAGAAGTCAATTTCCACATCCACTGCAGAAGCAGAGTATATAGCTGCTGGTAGCTGTTGTGCACAAATTCTTTGGATGAAGAATCAGTTGCTGGACTATGGATTAAGATACTCTAAAATACCTATTTTCTGTGATAACCAAAGTGCTATTGCTATGACAGGTAATCCAGTACAGCACTCCATGACCAAGCACATCAGCATAAGGTATCATTTTATCAGAGAACATGTGGAAGAAGGAAACATTGAGCTTCATTTTGTGTCTATAGACCAACAACTTGCAGATATCTTCACCAAACCTTTGAGTGAAGCTACTTTTACAAGATTGGTCAATGAACTTGGAATGATCTCTGGTTTCGACTAGAGATACGGGTTAGACTCAAAAAACTATACATGTTTGATTTTATGCTCATGATTCCTTGCATATGTAAATTGTTATGAGTACCAGTGTCATAAACTATGAAAGTAAACTCTGATGCTAAACTCTGTTAGTCATAAAGTGTTGGTCATACTCTGATAGTTACAGTCTAATGCTAAACTCTGATTGTAATTTTGTCTGAAACATATGGACCAATGAAGAAATTTGTATGAAGCATAATTCTCAGTAAGTAATTATGAATCCTTAAGAGTTATATAGATTCTGATCTCAAATCTGTGCAGTAAGTTAACACAGCATGATACTGTCTCTATATTTATAACATCTCTTAGTTTATTAATCCTATACACTGAGTCTGTATTAGCTGTTTGCACTTTCTCTCAAAAATTAATTGTATTAACTGATGAAAAGTCTAAACTCTGCTAATTAATAGCAAATATTTCACCCTCATATCAAAAGATGCCAAAAAGAGCACAAATTCCTTTGAGATCATGTTGTGCCTAGGAAGATCCAGGAACTTATTGTATGAAATAAGGGCTAAAATCTTTGATTTTTGGTGACTAGTGCCAACCACTGATTACTGGAAAAATTAAAAAAAAAATAAAAAAATAAAAAAATAAAAAAATAAAAAAAATAAAAAAATTTATTATACAAGGGGGTGAAATTAATAAAAATATCCAAATGAAAGGATATAAGAAGACAGAGTTTAGATAAGTATCAGATTTTATTTTATACATGAGAGTTTGGGTAATCAGTTTTTACTGCTTTAGTTTGTGGATTTTATGCACTTTGAGATGATCTAAATATTGATTTCGGTAAACTCTGCTATTGCACACACAATTATTCACACCTGTACAGTTTGCGAAAAGAGTTTATTGACAAAGAAGGACAAATGGTAAACACTGATGTATTGTGTGAAATACGCCGAGGTAAATTTGTTTTAATCTCTGATGGTTAAAATGATTTCTTTGTTTCAGACATTTTATAATTTTGAGATTAGACATGTGTTTAGAAATTCGAAAGAGTATGATTACAAACGGTTCATATTTGTATTAAACAGAGGAGAGAGAGGTTGAGTGTTTTGAACAATGTGAAAAGCGGTAATTATGGCTATTTCTACTGCGCGTGTGTATTGGAAGTTGTTACATACAGCTGTCAGCGTATGCATGTTTGACATCTGTCCCACTCACACATCTTTCAAAGACGTCTGCTGTGTGTAGTAATGATTAAAACGATTGAGTTTTAATTTTCACAGTTATTATTTAAACTTACTACACATAAACGGTTCATTCTTTTACACACTTCATCTTTTCATAAGTTTTTACTCACAAACACTGTCTCAAACACTTTCACTGCATACATTCTACACTTTTCTCTGTCTTATTTCTTGCTTTCTTCTAAACTTTTCTAATGGCTACAACAATGTTTACTGCTTCTGGATTAGAATTTGTCCCTAATAACTATTCAGCTCCTTTGGCAAATGAGAACGCACCGGAGGTGTTTCATTTGATTCAGAATTTCTTGTCAAACTCTGATATTGGTACTGCTCTCACCGCACTATTGAAGCTGTCTGCATCTCAAATCAGAACTTTTTGGCAGACAGGAACTTATGACGATGGAGGAGAGACTGGGTCTCCGTCCATATTCTTTGAATTTCAAGAAGAAGAATTTACAGTTACTCCAACAACTGTTCGTGATGCTTTGGGCCTTGAGGATTTTAATGCTTTCACAATTTCTGTTGGAGATTCTGAGTTGATTCGTATGATGAGAGAAATTGGCTACTCTGGACCACTGACAAAGATTGGTCAATTGAAGCGACCGCTCTTGAGAAAGGAATGGAGTTTCTTTTTCGACTGCATAACAAGGGCGTTCGGGAAAAAGTGCACAAACTGGGATGCAATTCCCACTGATAGTCTGTAAATCGGGTATTCTCTTCTTTATGGAAGTAATTTTGATGTTGCTAGGCTAGTTCTAAATAATATAGGTGAGAAAATGACTGAAAACAGAGGTGTAGTCTATTTTGCAAGATTCTGTCAATTGATATTCTCTGAATGTGTTTCTGAAATAGAGATAGCTGAGAATGATGTGATTCCCTGTTTTAAATTACATAAACGCATATTCTCTGATCTAACTAATAAGGATAACAAGAAAGGGGATGTTGGTGCCTTGTTGCTACCTGAGTCTGTGCAACAATTTCTAGTCCAGTCACAACAACAACAACTCGCAAACTCTGAAGCTGGACCTTCTGTGTCTCAATCACAGAGGTCAAAGAAGTCTAAGTTGAGAGCTGTTAAGTCTGCAAGAGTGAAGCCATCAGAAAATGAAGCTGGGGTATCAACCACTGATGGTATGCCTCAGAAGAAAAAGTTACAGAAAAGAAGAGCCAACAGGGCAAAGTCTGATGATGCTGATGAGAAGAGTGAAACTGATGATGAAACTCTTCATCAAAGGAAAAGAAGACTGGTGGATGCACATCTCTTTGGTGCATCCAATGTAAATGCTGAAGCAGCACATATAGAAGCTCCTACATCAAAGGCTGATGATGTAGTTGAGGAAGCTGCTGATCATTCTGACAGCAGAGTTTTTGTAAATGAAGCTGGGGCAATGGATTTCTTTGTTGATGAAGATATTCTAGATGCACATCCTACTATCAGTATTTGTGATACTGAGGATGTAGCAGCTGATCAAGCCACCTTGGTCATTGAAGACTCTGTTGCTTCTCACATAGAGATTCTTTCAGTTCACAATTTACATTCTGACAAAGGTGAGGAGGTTGATCATAGGATAGAAGTTGCTACAGAGCCAATTCTTGATGAAGCTGTAGCAGAGAATGTACAAGAGGCTGCTGATAAGCCAACAATCTGTTGTTGAGATCGTTCAAAAAGAAGCAGAGTTTGATACTAATGTACACTCTGATAATCCAGAAAGAATGGCCGAGAATGTTCCTGCAGAGAATACAACAGAGGATGACAATGTTGAAGATAGTCCTGCTCATTCACAAGAGGAGTTATCTGATATTCGAGCAAACTCTGATGAGGAAAGAGAGGTCAATCGAGCTACTGCTGAGCATTTTCAGGATATGTACTACAAAAGATGGGCAACTGCAGATTGTATCTTTTCTACACAGAGGGCTGCTGATTTTCTTGATGATTCTGTGAAGAAAATTTCAAACTCTGATGTTCTTACAAGTCTAAAGGCCACTGTGGTTCAAGTCAAAGCCTTAAACAATAGGTTTGATGAAACACAAACAGTGGTTACCAATCTTAGGAATGAAGTTGGTATAAGGGATCTTACCTTAAAGACTGATAGGTCTTATTATTCTGCCATGTTCAAGCAGCAAGCCAAGGATTCTGATGAAATTAAGAAGAGGCTTGGGAAAGTTGAGGAGAATCAGACTGCAATGTCTGCACAATTGAATTCTATTTCTACTGCTCTAGAATTGCTGACATCAGTACTACTTTCTGATGATGTCAAAAAGGGGGAGAGTGTACCTAATGACAAATGCAAAGACACTCAAACTCTGAGACGGAGGGATGATTCTGCTGATGGTGGAAGCAAGGAAGCTGAGAGGAAGCAAATTTCTGCTCAAGGGCAAAGAAGATCAAGATTAAATTCTGATAGGTTGACAAACTCTGGTAAAGGAATCTCAAACTCTGCCAGTGGTTCAAGACTTAAGAGTTTAATTATTTCAGCCAATCCATCTACTGATGAAGAAATTGCTACAAAAATGTTTCTAGAAGAACATGGTAATGAAGCTACAGTTGAAGACATGGAAGCTGAAATGCTGAGTCTTGCTGAAGAGCATGAGAAGAAATTGAAGGATGGTACTTACAAAAAGAAAGCTGTCAAGGCTCCTAGAAAGAAGGAAGTTGCAATCTCTATCAAAGAGAATACTCAACAGAGTTTGCAAAACTCAAGGAAGCCTGTGATAGCAAACACTGATAAAGGAAAGGGTATACTGGTAGAAGAAGGACAGTTACCTAAGAAGAATTATTCAACCTCTGACACTACTCATGTTGATGTTTCTACTAAAGTTGTGTCAACCTCTGACAAAGCTCAAGTTGTACAAACTCAACTAGCACCTCAACTCCAAGGTACTTTTAGAAGACCTATACTTCCTGAAACTCTGAAGCCAGAAATTGTTAATTTCTCAGAAACCAGAACTGTATTGGGTAAAGAATCTTATGATAAATCTGGATTAGGTTCACACAGGGAGAAGAGAATAAACAACAGGCCTGGAGATCAATCATCACTGGCAGTATCTGGTATTATTACTCAAGAGAGTCTTGATATGCTAGAATCTGTTCAGATGATATTTCATAAAGTGTTAAAGAAAGAGTTTTTGTTGTATTTTATGGCTGATGGAAGAGTTTACAAGGTTGCAGAGTCTGACATCAATCTCAAATCTTATGAAGAATTGGAGTATGTTCTGTATTTGTTAAAAGTCAAAAATAGAAGTACTCATGATGCTGCTTTAGTTATCAGAGAAAGGATGCTGAAATCAAAGATAATGCTTGGAGGAGGAGTCTCGAGTGCATATATTCCTAAGTACAGAGATGCTTATGGAAAGATTGTAGAAATGAAAAGAAACAGTGCAAGACTAAGGACTGATCTGGGAGTTAAAGTCTTAGAATTCAATCTAGAATCTGATAAATCATATTTTATTAGGCTAGGGAATGAGATGAGAAAAAATTCCATCTATTCTTTGAGAGCTGCAATTTATCAGACTGGAGAATCTGATTCAGAATTGAGAGAATTGAAGAAAGTTATGATTGAAGAGCTGGAAAAGGATGAAAGAATTCTTCTCATAGATTATCTCAGAACTGTTCCTGATATTCAAGAAATCAAATAAAGTCTGACTGTAAGTTTTTAAAGTTTTCTGTTCTAAGTTAAAATTAAACTCTGTTATGATTAAACGCTGCATTTGTTATATGTTTTGACATCATCAATTATCTGTTTAACTTGTACATTTTTATTATGCACAAGTTGGGGGAGATTGTTAGATATAATTGCTGATGTTTGTTTAATCAGTGTTTAAGTAACAGGTACTGTTCAGAGTTAAGTCTGAAGTACTTATCAGAGTTTACTGGAAGCCAGTCAGAGTTTGTTAAAGTCTGACGGGGTGAAAGTTGATTTAGCTGTCGGTGCAAATCATGAAGATTCTAGAAGTAATATATTCTGAAGATGGAAAGAAGCAGAATATATTGATACAGCTAATGAAACTGGACAGAAGACTGAATCAATCCTTAATTGATAATAATTGTATAGCTAATTTATAGGAGTATCAATTAGATAAGGATTGTGTAACTGTGTACTATATAAACACAGATAGGTTATCCCTAGAAGGGATGCGAACATAGAATTATTGTTCTTGTAACCTAGAAGCTCTTTGTGATTCATTAACATCATAAAGAGAGAAGCTGTTAATACAATTACAGTTTATTGATTCATAAACAGTGTTCTTGATTATTGTTATTCTCATATATATCTGATTATACTGTAATCGGCCTAACATAATCATTTGCCTATTACTGATACTCCTAGAAAAACATGTCATAATTGTGGTAGTACTAACCATCTTGCAAGTTTTTGCAGGAAGAACAAAGATATTAATTCTTTACCCTCCAAGTCTGGAGTTAAGAATGAATATAGTAGGGTTAGACCACAGACAATATGCACTCACTATGGGAGTACTTGGCATTCTATTTATACTTGCAAGAATTATCATGCTACTTATCACAATTATTATGAGTTGAAGCCCAATTTGAAATGGGTTAAAGTTGATTCTGCAAGTGTAAATTCTGATAGTGCAAACTCTGATACAATTAGCTTAAACTCTGTAGATAAGGATTCCGCTGCAAAAGCTAACTATATTAAGAAAGCCAAAGGATCCAAGCAAGTCTGGATCCTTAAATCTAACTCTTTGTAATTGTTTGTGATTGCAGGGCATAAGGGAAAGTACCCTAGTCTTGGACAGTGGATGTTCAGGACACATGACTGGAAATAAAGCCCTGCTATCAGATTATGAGGAGAAAGCTGGCCCAAAAGTTTCCTATGGAGATGGCAACATAGGACGTACTATGGGATATGGCAATATCAATCTTGGAAGTGTCATCATCACCAATGTAGCTCTTGTCCCAGGACTCAAGCATGACTTGCTATCTGTGAGTCAAATCTGTGACAGAGGTTATCATGTAGATTTTCAACCTGAATAATGTGAGGTTATCAGCAAATCTACAGGGAAAGTTGTTCTAGTTGGACACAGACGGAATAATCTCTATGAAGCAAGTTTGGTAACAAACTCTGAAGGAAAAACTGTGTGTCTGTCTGCAAAAATGTCTAATGAGGAGAGTTGGAAATGGCATAAGAAGCTCTCTCACCTAAACTTGAACAACATCAATGAGCTAATTCGAAAAGATCTTGTAAGGGGACTTCCAAAGTCTATACTTAGCATAGATGGTCTGTGTGATTCTTGTCAAAAGGCCAAGCAAAGGAAGTCATCTTTCAAGAGTAAGTCTGAATCTTCAGTTGTGGATCCTTATCATCTTCTACATGTTGATCTATTTGATCCAGTAAATGTAATGTCTCTAGGCAGAAAGAAATATGCTCTAGTCATAGTTGATGAGTATACCAGATACACTTGGGTGTACTTTCTAGCAAAGAAGGATGAAACTGCCTTAACTTTGATGGATCATGTAAAGTTACTGGATAAAGGATCACAGTATAAAGTGAAAATTATAAGGAGTGATAATGGAACTGAATTCAGAAATGTAACAATGGAAGAATTTTGCAAAGAAAGAGGAGTGAAGCAAAAAATTTCTGCACCAGGGACTCCACAGCAAAATGGTGTAGTTGAAAGAAAGAACAGAACTTTAATCGAAGCTGCCAGAACAATGCTTGATGAAGCAAAATTGCCAACTTATTTCTGGGCAGAAGCTGTTCAAACTGCTTGTTTTACTCAAAATGCAACACTGATCAATAGGCATGGGAAAACACCATATGAGATGGTGAAGAAAAAGAAACCAAACCTGAAATATTTTCATATTTTCGGGTGCAAATTCTTTGTGTTGAAAACTCATCCTGAACAGTTGACCAAGTTCGACTTAAAAGCTGATGAAGGAATTTTTGTTGGATATCCGCTGTCAACTAAAGCATTGAGAGTCTACAATCTGAGAACTAAAGTGTAACAGCCCCAAATCCGGGGTCAGGGATTTAGAGTAGTCACGATCCATTTACTCCTTGCCTTATCTGTATTACTCACACCGTGCATAATTCACCTGCTCATGACCCCACAATATATGTCTCACACACACACACAGGTTACAGTCTCAGAAGCGACACAATACAACAACTGCGGAATAAATAATCTTTATTACAATACCCAAATGTCTTTAAATCTGTCACTGATACAATTTCTAAGTAAGGTTACATTACCAACTTAGCCTTCTGATGCTCACAATCCTCTCATACCATTCATATCTATACATAAGTTGAATACCAAAAGCTGTAGCCTGATTCGATTGGTTCGTACTATTCTCGGGATCACTGCTAGAAACTGTTTGTGGAAACGCCTTGCGGGGTATGTGCCGTCCCATTGGCATCCTGCTTCGCTGCTATATAATATATATAAAACAATAGCAAGAGTGAGCGATAGCTCAGCAAGGTAATGAAAGTATGGCCTAATTCTGCCTTTAACTCAACCCAGAATAAAGCGGGTATAAGACAATAATTTGTCAAAATATCTCGATACTTAAATTATTTCCTTATCGGAAGATATTCCAAAAATAGTACCTTTATTGTAATTCAAATATCATTTCATAATATTTCTGCAACTCTTTTGCTATATTATGAACAAAGTTCTTGTATACAAGATGAGGTTTCAAAATAAACCAAATATAACCTTTCCAAAAATTATCTGCTATATAAGCAGAATATCAACATATAACTTAAAAGATGAAGTTATAAGGAAAATTCAATATAAGCAACTCCCTTACCATAACTCATGTTATGTAGGGTATCCACCGAGTCATATGATATGCTTTAAGCGAATAAGAAACTAGTATAATATAAACGATGAAGTTACGAGGAAAATTAATATAATATTTCCGTAACCCAAAATCCACTTATGCATATATATCTTTAATCAGGATTTATCAGAGTCATAACTCAAAAGTAAAAGATGGAGTTGCACAAATTTATTGTCACTTCATTTCCAAACACTTTTCAACCCCCTGCCAACATGGTTGGTTCTTCACCCCAATACATGTTGCAGGAAATATCCAAATTGGATGATGAACTAATACTGGAGTTGCTACCGCGTCCGCTGTGCCTAACCTTACTATGATCAGTAGCAGGTCGCACCGCTCAAATAGTTTTCTACATGTAGATGGAAGTATCACGACGGCCTGACATGGTCTACCGCCTTACTATGACCTCCCGGCCCATTTGGGGCAATATAAAAGTTGGATGGGCCCACGCAACTTGACCACTTACACCACTCCTAGTTCAGATGAAATCCATGACTCTGAAACGTAAAGATCGTCCTCCTTTCCCCAAGTGTAATACTTGTTGATACGACTCCACTAAGTAGTTATATCTAGGTTGGAAAGAAAGATTCTCCAATATTTCCCAAGCTATGCTTGTTAATGGATATCGACTTGTTCCATGAATTTACCCCTCGATCATTGAGGTGGTAACACAACATTAGACTGGCAGCAATTAAATTGCTCCAAGAAAATATCTGTCCCTTGACAGTTTTTGAATTGAGAGTTTAAAAAGAGTAGTAGTCACTTAAATCAGGTTTCCCGTATTTTTGATAGTTGAGCGAGCATTTGAATCTTCTTAAAAGACGGATTTAAATGGAAAACATTGTTTTGGGAACCTCTTTTGATTTTAAAAATAATCAATGACATTGATTAAGTAAGTAAAGCTTAGATGAATATTCGGAATAATATTCCTTAAGTAAATACTGATTAAATGAATATTCGAAAATAATATTCATTAAGTAAATATAGATTAAATGAATATTCAAAGGTAATATTCATTAAATAAATAACTCTTAAATGAATATTCTAAAATAATATTCATTAAATAAATAAACCTCAAATGAATATTAGGAAATAATATTCATTAAATAAATAAGCCTCAAATGAATATTCAAAAGCAATATTCATTAAATAAATAATTAATCCTCGAATGAATATTCAAAACTAATATTCATTAAATAAATAAATAATCCTCGAATGAATATTCAAAACTAATATTCATTAAATAAATAAATAATCCTCGAATGAATATTCGACATTAATATTCATTAATTAATCCTCAGATGAATATTCACAATAATATTCTTAAAGTCAATAGTCCTCAAATGAATATACATAAATAATGTTCATTAAATACATAATTAACCCTCGAACAAGTAAGCCTCAAATGAATATACATAAATAATATTCATTAATTAATAAATCTCAAATAACAGTCACCCGATGTCTTTATCGGAAAAATAATCTTTAGCATATATAGAAATACAATCACTTCTGATCCTTAATGAAAATCACACGCCCTTATCCTAGGGCATATATAAGAATACTGGCTTATAACTGATATCCCATATTTAACATATAAGCCAATTACCAAATAATTTTCAAATAATAACCTTCGAATGAGGTAATATTCAAATAACATTCCTCAAATCATTTCCAGGTAACTAATACTTTCTAGAAATATAATTAATGTTTAATAATAATATTCCTCAAGATGAATAGTACTCTGCCGCTGGAATCCCTCCGGGTCTCCACGACTATCTATATAACACAAATATCGACTCCCGGTCTAGAGTCGAAACAATAAACATGCTCTTATCTATAGAGCTACGAGGTATACCGGTTCATAAGTACATTATCTCACAGCTCGTATCATATCCAAAAGTCAAATCTTATTGAACACGATATATAACATGTATCGCAAAACTGTATAACTCCTCACATGGCAACAACAGTAATATATAATCAATACTTCAAAGTATAGAATTAGGAAACTTGCCACAATACTCACAACTAAGATTTGATATATATAACTTGGGAATACACAAGTATTGAATATTTGAAAATATACCTACTCTGAACAATAGAGTAAGGTTTAGTAAACTTGCCTGATGCTCGAGAAGTGATAGGGGTTCGCGACGATGCCGGATAATCTAGACAAAGTCAAAGAAAACGTACGATTAATCCTCTGGATAATCCACTTGCTCAATGCTTAAACACGTAAGCGAAACACAACCAAGGCATTACTAGCTCGTTATAGGCTCATACTAAGTCCATGTTAATCGACAATTTCTTAAGTCGTAGGTTTAGTCCGAAATCGATCCTCGAATACAAGTTATACATAATCATTTACAACATTGGTTTCTAAGTCATGTTCTTAGTGGTTTTCACTTGCGCGACCTCGACTAAAACATTTTTATAAAATCGAAACATAATCTTTTTAATACGAATCGTTTTCGTGAGCCTTCCTAACTGTCTCTAGTATTATTCCTCAAAATTGCACATTTTAATACGGCTCCGAAGTGGTCCAAATATAGCCTCAAAGTTTCTGGACAGAGATGAGTCATTCTTCCGAACGGCGTTTACTAAAACTCACTTTTCTCCTAAACCGTAAAGCGTATAAACATGATCTTTATACCAAAACAAACCTTAAAACAAGACCTACATGTTCATGGTCAGTTCTGTTCAAAAATATTACCAGACCAGTTCGTAATTCTTGCTCAAAACAGCCCTAAATCAAATGGGTATTTCGACGGCTATAATCGTAACGTTTTCCATTTTCAAAACACACCCAAATCAATACCAATCAATTCCAAACTCACCATCCACCTTATACACCCTCCACTCAGTCAAATCCTCCAGGAATAATCACAACAAAATTCATAACCCATCCTCCAAACTCAACCAACAATTTATCTAATTACTTAATCATGCTTTTAACTCTACATAAACATCAAAACCATTTCGAAACTCATACAAACAAAAGGGGCAGAGGTTTTATACCTTCTCCAAGCTTGCTTGCTGCTATATACCTTATGTAACCTTAGATCCTTGCTTAATACAACCTTTGGAAGCTACAAACTCAATATCCAAAAACAAAACAAAACACAAGTTACTATTCATCATCTTCTCCGACTGTTAATCACTGAAATCGAAGGGGTAAATCACAGGGTTGAGGTGATTTCTTACCATGGTTACGTTGGGCTTCTCGAGAGCTTCGATTTGAGTGGTAGAACGCCAAAAACGGACCACGGAATCTCGAGTTACGATCGTTTCTTTCTCTCCCATTTTTCTCCTCTTTTCTCCTCCCGAATTTTCTTCTTTCTTTTCTTTTCTTTTTGTCTTGATAATAATGATAAGGATGCTGATTTTTGTGTTTAAAAAGTGGTGAGTCATCACCTTTTGGTGAGTCACCGGGACACGTGTCGCACATGCACGCGTTTGGTTAAAGTAGCTTTACTAGTTCGTTTCTTTTCACATGGATGATCCAAATGTTGCATTTCTCGAATTAATCTTGTTACATGTTACTTCCATGTCTTTATTTAATCCTGTCATAATTTCAATCCTTAATCCATGATTCGTTCTCTTAATCGCTTAATCTCGTTATAAAGTATCAGCGGTTTCTAGTATCTTCGTTTCACTGTCTCAGTGGTTTTCGTTCTAAATTCTCAAATCAAATATAATAAAATTCCAAAATATTAAATCCTCAAATCCTTAATTTAATATCTCATTTCTTGAATATAATAATATATAATTCACTGCCCGGTCAAATACTTCACCAAAATTAAATTTGGAATTTCTGAATTCCGATCGTCTTTGCATTCACTTATTTACTCCGTAGATTACTAATATGACTTCGGAATATCCACACTACGTCTCGTACATAGGTGGCATGAAAAACTTTGTTAATTCTCAAAATCACTATTCATCCACCAAATTCACTATTCACTGATGCACTTAATCATAATAAGAAAAGTTTTAATTCTACCAAAAATTCAGGTTATTACAGTCTCCCCTCCTTAAAAGGATTCCGTCCCGGAATCAGCTTAGGAATAACTGGGGGTACTTCTCTCCCATTGCACTTCCTAACTCCCAAGTGGATTCTCCCACTTCTTGATTTTCCACAAACCTCTCACTATCTTGGCAACCTCGTCTTTTAGCACTTGTTCATTTCTATCCGTGATTTCCACAGGTTGTTCTTTGTAAGTCAGACTAGGTTGTATATCTACCTGCTCGTATTCTAACATATGACGGGCATCTATAGTATACTGACGTAGCATCGACACATGAACCCCGTTGTGACCATTCTACAAGTTTGGGGGGGTAAGGCTGGCTCGTAGGCCACCTTCCTGACGCGTTTTAAAATCTCAGATGGCCCAGTGAATCTCGGGCTCAACTTCCCTTTCTTTCCAAATCTCCTTAATTCTTCCCACGAGGATATCTTTTAGCATCACGAATTTCTAACCTCATATTCTCTATCTTGTTTACACAGAAAATACACCAATCATAAACTTGCTTGTCATCCATCCACATGCCATTTAGCTCATCAATAGTAGTACTATCTCTATACTCGCGGGCTTAGTCCGCATACTTTCTCTGTCTGTCTTGGCTGTTACTAGCCGCCTATTGGTGAAATCTTCTGTCTTTCTAGTTTGTCGGACTAACTTGGGTTTTGTGTAAAATCTCATCCTTTAATTCCCGATCATTCGGAATCCATCTCAGTCTCATTTTAATTAAGGGTATCGGCCACCACATTGGCCTTTCCCGGATGGTAGTGTATCTCACAGTCATAATCCTAGGTCAATTTTAGCCATTTCTCCATCTCATGTTATCTACTATCACGGGTAACCCAAAGCCAATTCATTACATTCCATAAAATTTGTGGGTGCATTAATCACCCCAAAATAACCTCGCTGAAAACTCGAAGTGCCTATTCCTAATACGAATCGCAATCTTGGGTATATTCTCGGATTTAACTTCCAACCGGTGATATCTAGTTCTTAAATAAATTTGGAAATACACAGCGTTCTTTAGCTGATCTAACAATCATTTACAAGGGTACCTATGCTCCACGTCGAACTCATACAACTCTCGAGGTTCGATGCATAATCTTGTGCTAATATCCTTCTCTCTCACAACAACACCGGGCTCTCCACGGTGGTACAATGGGTCTTATCATATTCTTGCCCAACCATTCTTGTAACTGAGTCACTAACTCTTTCATTCCCACTATACTCGGAATACTCGGTATTCATTCTCATGTCATCCAAATCGATATCTGGTAGCTCCTTAAAACCTTGTACAATCTCCCAAAACCATTGTAGTTCCCTTAATACTTGGTATCTCTTTTCTTGGCGGCAACCATAAGAGCTAATTAAGCCTCGCATTTCTGGCGTAATAGTTTCTTAGTTTAAACTATATTCAAGAATCTCTGAATCTGTCTCCATCCTTTATTTATTACTCTCTCTCTCTTACAATTAGTCTGGACTCCATTGGGTGTCAACCAACCCATCCTTATAATAATATCAACTTCTCCCAAGTCACAATACCAGCTCCCTCTGACTCCATCGCCAGTACTTATCTTGCTAACCCAGAGGTAGTGTCCATTCGTAAACAACTCCTCCAAAATCTTAATTCCATTATAGGGCATCTATCTAACACCGTTGTCACTGGAGTTCACGGCACATCACTATTTCTTTCACATATATCGATTGACACGCTTTCCATTATCATAATATCCTTGGGAGAATAAACCAATTTCGTTGATACGTCACTAACATTCTATTCGTCTTAGGGATTCACTCCTGTCATAGGCGATTTCGTTGCGAATCTAATTCCTATCAGCGAATTTTTGACTTATTTGACCTGGTTCGCCTCCCCTTAGAATTCAATGAGGATAACAAAAATCATGGGGCCTTGAAAAGACAGCTCCCATATCAAGGAAAACGTCACACACTGGTGATCATAAGGTTATGAGTTTTAAGGTAACCTTATTGGAGGTAAGAGAATTTACCAAGAGATCAACATGATCATAAGAACTCAACGTTGTGTGCCTCGATTGAGACATTACTAAATGTAATTAGCCTTCTTGTATTTCACAACTTATAAGTGATGGCGTCCCATCCGACTTCTATCACATAGACAGATAGTCCTTGTAGCCCCTATAAGTATAGGGTTGTTCGTCTCAGTGGAAGTTGAAAAGTACGAAAGCAATTCGAGATCAATTTAATGATTATTGTCTTTCGACAATATTTCTTAAAGGAACACCTCGGATTAAAATTGAACAGATTCCAAAGGTGCGGTTTCTAAAGAAAATACAAGGAAAAGAATAACCAAAAAGATATTGGTACTTTAACAAACAAGTGGTGAGGTATCACCATAGGGTCATTCATTATTCGAAGAAAAGTGAAAGCTTAAATAACATCATTTGACAGGGCTTCGAAAACCTGAAAGCAGGCATTGTGACAGCCTCTGGCACAAGTGAAACTGAATATGGTTTAGCACAAGTGTTATAAAATAACTTCGAAGAGGGAATATACCCTTTATCAGAATTCTTTCTTGGAAAGAGGTCAAGATAGATCATAGATTGGGGAAATATCCCACATAATTTGCAAATGGGGAGGGTACTACCAAGGTCTCTACGGATGCCTTTTTATGTCGGCTCCTCTGATGGATAATCGTTCAATTCCAAAGCTTTTCTTTTCCACGCACCCTAAGGTGTTCGATACTTACGTCATTGCCGACTTATAATAGTCGCTAAGAATTCAACCATCAACATTTGCAATCGCAGGGAATTCTATTCGACTAGGCGCAAACATCTCAAGTACGCGTTCTGTTCTATAAAAAGACTTCGATACCGTTGTCGCCCATAGCAATGATAATTCCACATGTCGACTGGGCGGTACTTCGGAAGATCGTTAGAAACTACAAGCTTAAATCCGGTCTCTATTTCAGTCATCCTTATACTCAATATTCCTTCTCCCATATCAATCCCGTGTTCTACATAAGCTTAACACTTTTGGCACAATAGCCTTTTCATTTAAGTCAATCCCGGCATTTCGCATTTACCGTTCAATCTCAACTTCACCATTTTATCTCTACAATCAATTGTAGCAATCAAGGTCTGTCCACCAGCCCATATAGCGGCCATCTTACCCAATCCACAGGGTTCGCTCTAGTTTCCACTCTCTTTGGTGACATCCTCTGGTAATCAGAAAGACAAGGTTTGCAAAAATTTGTTGAATTTCTTCCCAAAATCAGGGGAATTTGATCAATCTATTTACCTACTAGTAATGCTCGGATCTGATTTCCGACCTTTAGGTTCTATCCTCATAATTCCTTCCTGGTTTCCTGAGGGTGGTAAATCTTGTTCTCGATTCTGCCTTAGCGTGCTTGTCTTATAATAACATTTGCATGGTACATATACCCAAAATTCTCCTTGAGATAATAAAATCCCTCAATGATGTAATAGACACTATTTCCAATGGAATCGCTGGTCGTGGGGGATTGAAACCTCATAGCCAAAGAAATACCTTTCACTATCCTAGGCAACTAAGTACCCTTAATCGTTCGTGAAAATCTGAACATCTTGGTTCTTACGTATGCTACCTCCTTATGGGCAACTATAAATGACTACGAGTAATAGGTTTCGTTCGAGTCGAATCAATCCACTGATACTGGCTATACTGCCTCTACCTCTTCTGCTTTGGAGATTCCACTCCATCTTCTTTGTCATATCTCTTGATAAATCATGAACGATCCTTAGACTCTCGTCTCGTCACTTATTTATCCTCTGAAGGTTCGTCCGGTCTTTATTATACGACCTCAAGTAACATACTACATCTTTATCAATCAACACGTTCTCTACAAGATTCTTTCCTTGACCCACTATGGGGTCTTCCTCTAGATCCTCCTATGGATCTTCCTTTATCGGGTCTCCGTCCATTTCAAGGAACGCATCATCAATTGCCTACTCGAAGGCCTCGGGGTCTGGTATCTCAGAATCCCATCACTCTATAACTCATACGAATCGAGGTGACTAACCATGAAGTCCTAAGTACGGTTTCCCAGAAGAAGTCCCATCTCGGGCTTCATCTTAAACAGTCAGGGTCATGTCCTCTAACCCGACTACGAACTCAATTTGGGCTCTAGATGTTCTTATCATTCTTAAGGGTATTGTAAGACTCGATCTCCTATCGTTTCTGAGGACTGTAACCTAACGCTCTGATACCATTTCTGTAACAGCCCCAAATTCGGGGTCAGGGATTTAGAGTAGTCACGATCCATTTACTCCTTGTCTTATCTGTATTACTCACACCGTGCATAATTCACCTGCTCATGACCCCACAATATATGTCTCACACACACACACAGGTTACAGTCTCAGAAGCGACACAATACAACAACTGCGGAATAAATAATCTTTATTACAATACCCAAATGTCTTTAAATCTGTCACTGATACAATTTCTAAGTAAGGTTACATTACCAACTTAGCCTTCTGATGCTCACAATCCTCTCATACCATTCATATCTATACATAAGTTGAATACCAAAAGCTGTAGCCTGATTCGATTGGTTCGTACTATTCTCGGGATCACTACTAGAAACTGTTTGTGGAAACACCTTGCGGGGTATGTGCCGTCCCATTGGCATCCTGCTTCGCTGCTATATAATATATATAAAACAATAGCAAGAGTGAGCGATAGCTCAGCAAGGTAATGAAAGTATGGCCTAATTCTGCCTTTAACTCAACCCAGAATAAAGCGGGTATAAGACAATAATTTGTCAAAATATCTCGATACTTAAATTATTTCCTTATCGGAAGATATTCCAAAAATAGTACCTTTATTGTAATTCAAATATCATTTCATAATATTTCTGCAACTCTTTTGCTATATTATGAACAAAGTTCTTGTATACAAGATGAGGTTTCAAAATAAACCAAATATAACCTTTCCAAAAATTATCTGCTATATAAGCAGAATATCAACATATAACTTAAAAGATGAAGTTATAAGGAAAATTCAATATAAGCAACTCCCTTACCATAACTCATGTTATGTAGGGTATCCACCGAGTCATATGATATGCTTTAAGCGGATAAGAAACTAGTATAATATAAACGATGAAGTTACGAGGAAAATTAATATAATATTTCCGTAACCCAAACTCCACTTATGCATATATATCTTTAATCAGGATTTATCAGAGTCATAACTCAAAAGTAAAAGATGGAGTTGCACAAATTTATTGTCACTTCATTTCCAAACACTTTTCAACCCCCTGCCAACATGGTTGGTTCTTCACCCCAATACATGTTGCAGGAAATATCCAAATTGGATGATGAACTAATACTGGAGTTGCTACCGCGTCCGCTGTGCCTAACCTTACTATGATCAGTAGCAGGTCGCACCGCTCAAATAGTTTTCTACATGTAGATGGAAGTATCACGACGGCCTGACATGGTCTACCGCCTTACTATGACCTCCCGGCCCATTTGGGGCAATATAAAAGTTGGATGGGCCCACGCAACTTGACCACTTACACCACTCCTAGTTCAGATGAAATCCATGACTCTGAAACGTAAAGATCGTCCTCCTTTCCCCAAGTGTAATACTTGTTGATACGACTCCACTAAGTAGTTATATCTAGGTTGGAAAGGAAGATTCTCCAATATTTCCCAAGCTATGCTTGTTAATGGATATCGACTTGTTCCATGAATTTACCCCTCGATCATTGAGGTGGTAACACAACATTAGACTGGCAGCAATTAAATTGCTCCAAGAAAATATCTGTCCCTTGACAGTTTTTGAATTGAGAGTTTAAAAAGAGTAGTAGTCACTTAAATCAGGTTTCCCGTATTTTTGATAGTTGAGCGAGCATTTGAATCTTCTTAAAAGACGGATTTAAATGGAAAACATTGTTTTGGGAACCTCTTTTGATTTTAAAAATAATCAATGACATTGATTAAGTAAGTAAAGCTTAGATGAATATTCGGAATAATATTCCTTAAGTAAATACTGATTAAATGAATATTCGAAAATAATATTCATTAAGTAAATATAGATTAAATGAATATTCAAAGGTAATATTCATTAAATAAATAACTCTTAAATGAATATTCTAAAATAATATTCATTAAATAAATAAACCTCAAATGAATATTAGGAAATAATATTCATTAAATAAATAAGCCTCAAATGAATATTCAAAAGCAATATTCATTAAATAAATAATTAATCCTCGAATGAATATTCAAAACTAATATTCATTAAATAAATAAATAATCCTCGAATGAATATTCAAAACTAATATTCATTAAATAAATAAATAATCCTCGAATGAATATTCGACATTAATATTCATTAATTAATCCTCAGATGAATATTCACAATAATATTCTTAAAGTCAATAGTCCTCAAATGAATATACATAAATAATGTTCATTAAATACATAATTAACCCTCGAACAAGTAAGCCTCAAATGAATATACATAAATAATATTCATTAATTAATAAATCTCAAATAACAGTCACCCGATGTCTTTATCGGAAAAATAATCTTTAGCATATATAGAAATACAATCACTTCTGATCCTTAATGAAAATCACACGCCCTTATCCTAGGGCATATATAAGAATACTGGCTTATAACTGATATCCCATATTTAACATATAAGCCAATTACCAAATAATTTTCAAATAATAACCTTCGAATGAGGTAATATTCAAATAACATTCCTCAAATCATTTCCAGGTAACTAATACTTTCTAGAAATATAATTAATGTTTAATAATAATATTCCTCAAGATGAATAGTACTCTGCCGCTGGAATCCCTCCGGGTCTCCACGACTATCTATATAACACAAATATCGACTCCCGGTCTAGAGTCGAAACAATAAACATGCTCTTATCTATAGAGCTACGAGGTATACCGGTTCATAAGTACATTATCTCACAGCTCGTATCATATCCAAAAGTCAAATCTTATTGAACACGATATATAACATGTATCGCAAAACTGTATAACTCCTCACATGGCAACAACAGTAATATATAATCAATACTTCAAAGTATAGAATTAGGAAACTTGCCACAATACTCACAACTAAGATTTGATATATATAACTTGGGAATACACAAGTATTGAATATTTGAAAATATACCTACTCTGAACAATAGAGTAAGGTTTAGTAAACTTGCCTGATGCTCGAGAAGTGATAGGGGTTCGCGACGATGCCGGATAATCTAGACAAAGTCAAAGAAAACGTACGATTAATCCCCTGGATAATCCACTTGCTCAATGCTTAAACACGTAAGCGAAACACAACCAAGGCATTACTAGCTCGTTATAGGCTCATACTAAGTCCATGTTAATCGACAATTTCTTAAGTCGTAGGTTTAGTCCGAAATCGATCCTCGAATACAAGTTATACATAATCATTTACAACATTGGTTTCTAAGTCATGTTCTTAGTGGTTTTCACTTGCGCGACCTCGACTAAAACAATTTTATAAAATCGAAACATAATCTTTTTAATACGAATCGTTTTCGTGAACCTTCCTAACTGTCTCTAGTATTATTCCTCAAAATTGCACATTTTAATACGGCTCCGAAGTGGTCCAAATATAGCCTCAAAGTTTCTGGACAGAGATGAGTCATTCTTCCGAACGGCGTTTACTAAAACTCACTTTTCTCCTAAACCGTAAAGCGTATAGACATGATCTTTATACCAAAACAAACCTTAAAACAAGACCTACATGTTCATGGTCAGTTCTGTTCAAAAATATTACCAGACCAGTTCGTAATTCTTGCTCAAAACAGCCCTAAATCAAATGGGTATTACGACGGCTATAATCGTAACGTTTTCCATTTTCAAAACACACCCAAATCAATACCAATCAATTCCAAACTCACCATCCACCTTATACACCCTCCACTCAGTCAAATCCTCCAGGAATAATCACAACAAAATTCATAACCCATCCTCCAAACTCAACCAACAATTTATCTAATTACTTAATCATGCTTTTAACTCTACATAAACATCAAAACCATTTCGAAACTCATACAAACAAAAGGGGCAGAGGTTTTATACCTTCTCCAAGCTTGCTTGCTGCTATATACCTTATGTAACCTTAGATCCTTGCTTAATACAACCTTTGGAAGCTACAAACTCAATATCCAAAAACAAAACAAAACACAAGTTACTATTCATCATCTTCTCCGACTGTTAATCACTGAAATCGAAGGGGTAAATCACAGGGTTGAGGTGATTGCTTACCATGGTTACGTCGGGCTTCTCGAGAGCTTCGATTTGAGTGGTAGAACGCCAAAAACGGACCACGGAATCTCGAGTTACGATCGTTTCTTTCTCTCCCATTTTTCTCCTCTTTTCTCCTCCCGAATTTTCTTCTTTCTTTTCTTTTCTTTTTGTCTTGATAATAATGATAAGGATGCTGATTTTTGTGTTTAAAAAGTGGTGAGTCATCACCTTTTGGTGAGTCACCGGGACACGTGTCGCGCATGCACGCGTTTGGTTAAAGTAGCTTTACTAGTTCGTTTCTTTTCACATGGATGATCCAAATGTTGCATTTCTCGAATTAATCTTGTTACATGTTACTTCCATGTCTTTATTTAATCCTGTCATAATTTCAATCCTTAATCCATGATTCGTTCTCTTAATCGCTTAATCTCGTTATAAAGTATCAGCGGTTTCTAGTATCTTCGTTTCACTGTCTCAGTGGTTTTCGTTCTAAATTCTCAAATCAAATATAATAAAATTCCAAAATATTAAATCCTCAAATCCTTAATTTAATATCTCATTTCTTGAATATAATAATATATAATTCACTGCCCGGTCAAATACTTCACCAAAATTAAATTTGGAATTTCTGAATTCCGATCGTCTTTGCATTCACTTATTTACTCCGTAGATTACTAATATGACTTCGGAATATCCACACTACGTCTCGTACGTAGGTGGCATGAAAAACTTTGTTAATTCTCAAAATCACTATTCATCCACCAAATTCACTATTCACTGATGCACTTAATCATAATAAGAAAAGTTTTAATTCTACCAAAAATTCAGGTTATTACATAAAGTGATCATGGAATCTATACATGTGTCATTTGATGACAAGAAAATAACTGGAATAGAAGATGAAGAATATCATGATCGACTTCGCTTTAAAAATGAAGATCTAAACTCTGATCACGTAAACTCTGATGAAGCAAATCCAACAAACTCTGATGAAGCATACTCTGAACCTCTACTGGTAAACACTGAGGGAGTTTCTCTGACAGAACAAAATAGAGAACCAGTTGAGGGGGAGCTTGAAGATACTTCAGAAACATCTCAACATGATGATACACATTCTGAAAATGAGTCAGCTGAAGAATCAAATAGAAACTCTGGGTCAAACTCTGAAAGTTCAAATAATGAACAGTCCAATTCAGGGGGAGCCTCAGAGAATGCAGATGGTCAAGAAGAAAATCAGGAGAGCACGGATCAAGGGGGAGGATCTAATAATGATGAAAGAAGCCACTTTCCAACAGCAAGAAGGTGGACACAAGCTCATACACCTGATCTGATAATTGCAGACCCAGATGCAAGTGTAAGAACAAGAAGTGCAACAACAAATGAATGTCTGTTTCATGCATTTCTATCCCAAACTGAGCCCAAGAAAGTGGAAGAAGCTCTTCAAGATGCTAACTGGATAACAGCTATGCAGGAAGAGTTAAATGAATTTGAAAGAAATGAAGTATGGACTCTTGTACCAAGACCAAAAAAACAGATCTATTGTTGGTACAAAATGGGTTTTCAGAAACAAGACTGACAGTGAGGGAATAATTACAAGGAATAAGGCTAGACTTGTGGCAAAAGGATATTCTCAACAGGAAGGAATTGACTATGATGAAACCTTTGCTCCAGTTGCAAGATTGGAGGCCATAAGAATTTTTCTAGCATATGCTGCTCACAAAAAGTTCAAAGTCTTTCAGATGGATGTGAAAAGTGCTTTTCTCAATGGGAAACTTGAAGAAGAAGTGTTTGTTGAACAACCACCAGGGTTTGTAGATCCCAAGCATCCAGACTATGTCTACAGACTTGACAAAGCTCTTATGGACTAAAGCAGGCACCTAGAGCATGGTATGAAACTTTGGCTCAATTTCTTTTAGAAAGTGGGTTCACTAGAGGTACAATTGATAAAACCTTGTTCTATTTCAATACTGGTAATGATTTGCTTTTAGTTCAAATCTATGTGGATGACATAATTTTTGGGTCTACTAATGATAAACTCTGCAAGAAATTTGCCAAGCTTATGCAATCCAGGTACCAAATGAGCATGATGGGAGAGCTTAGTTATTTTCTAGGCTTGCAGGTAAAGCAAACAGATGATGGGATTTTTATCAATCAAGCAAAATATACCAGAAATCTTCTCAAGAAATTTGGTATGCTTAATAGTTCATCTGCCACAACTCCCATGGCTACTGCAACAAAGCTAGACAAAGATACAGGGGCTTCAGTAGATATCACAAACTACAGAGGCATGATAGGGTCTCTTCTTTATCTCACTGCAAGTAGACCAGATATCATGTATGCAACATGTCTTTGTGCAAGATTTCAAGCAGACCCCAGAGAGCCTCATCTAGCAGCTGTGAAGAGAATTTTCAAATATCTCAAAGGAACCATAACCCTTGGTTTGTGGTATCCTAGAGAATCAGAGTTTAAATTAATTGGTTACTCTGATCAGATTTTGCAGGCTGTAAGATAGACAGAAAAAGCACCAGTGGAAGCTGTCAATTTTTAGGTGACAGGTTAGTTTCTTGGTACAGCAAGAAATAGAAATCAATTTCCACATCCACGGCAGAAGCAGAGTATATTGCTGCTGGTAGCTGTTGTGCACAGATTCTGTGGATGAAAAATCAATTGCTGGATTATGGGTTAAGGTACTCTAAAATACCTATTTTCTGTGATAATCAAAGTGCTATTGCTATGACAGGTAACCCAGTACAGCATTCCATGACCAAGCACATCAGTATAAGGTATCACTTTATCAGGGAACATGTGGAGGAAGGAGATATTGAGCTTCATTTTGTGTCTACAGAACAACAGCTTGCAGATATCTTCACCAAGCCTTTGCGTGAAGCTACATTTACAAGACTGGTAAATGAACTTGGAATGATCTCTAGTTTTGACTAGAGATATTGGTTAGACTCAAACTTTACTCAACTGTGGAAATTTGCTCATGTTTTTCTGCATGTGTTAACTGTCATGCAAATCATGTTGATAAACTCTGGTAACATACTCTGTTGGAAGCATACTCTGATGATAAACTCTGATGTTATACTCTGATTGTGTTATTGTCTGAAACATATTGACCGATGAAGAAAATTGTACGAAGCATGATTCTCAGTAAGTAATCATGAATCTTTCTAAGTTATATAAACTCTGATCTCAAATGTGTGTAGAAATTTTACACAGCATCATAATGTCTCTATATTTATAGCATCTCTTAGTTTATTGATCCTATACACTGAGTCTGTAATAGCTGTTTGCACTTTCTCTCATAAATCATAAACGTTAAATGATGTAAGTCTAAACTCTGATAAATAGTTACTGCTAATTCACCCCTAAGCAAAAGATGCAAAAATATGCACAAATTCCTTTGAGATCATGTTGTGCCTAGGAAGACCCATGAACTTATTGTATGAAATAAGGGCTAAAATTTTCAAATTTTTGGTGACTAGTGCCAACCACTGATTACTGGAAAAAGAATAATAAAAAAAAAATTTAAGGGGGTGAAAACAAATGAATACAAATAAATACAGAGTTTAGAAGAAATCAGAATATGTTTTACATATGAGAGTTTGGGCAACCAGTTTTTACTGATTTATTTTGTGGATTTTATGCACTTTGAGATGCTCTCAATATTTCTATTCAGTAAACTCTGCTATTCACACACAAATATTCACAACTGTGCATTTTAAGAAAAGAGATTATTAATGAAGGAGGAGAATTGATAAAAACTGATGAACTGTGTACTCTACGCCGAGGTAATTTATTTTTAATCTCTGATGATTAAAATAAATAAAGTTGTTTCAGACATTTCATAATTATTGAGGAACATTATTTTTGGAAAATAGAGAGAATGATTGAAACGGTTTGATTGAGTTTTTGAAAATGGAGAGAGGTTGAGTGTCTAGGAAAATGTAATAGGCGGTAATTATTGCTCTTTTTACTGCGCATGCGCATTGGAAACTGTCAATTACTGCTGTCAGTCATTGCATGAGTGCCATGTATCACACTCACACATTTCACGGAGTAAGACATTTATGTGTATTGATTAGAAACTGTTCAGTTTTTAATTCTTTCTTTTTGTATTAATATACAATACACAAACTCGTTTGAACTTTTCACAACTTACTCCAATTCACACCTTATTGTCACATACACATTTTCACAAACACTCTTACTGCAAACACTCTCAAATATTCTCTAAGTCATTCTCTGCTTATTTCTAAATCGTGCTAATGGGTTCTACTGCTTTTGTCTCTTCTGGGCTTGAATTCGTTCCAAATAATTATGCTGCTCCATTGGTTAATGTGAACGCACCGAAGGCGTTTCATTTGATGCAGAATTTTCTTACCCAATCTCCAATTGGGCGTGCTCTTGTAGAACCAGCGAGGCTTTCTGTTGTTCAAATCAAAAGCTTCTGGGAGACTGGTATCTATGATGATGGTGGTGTTTCTGGAACGCCATCTATTATTTTCGAGTTTCAAGAAACAGAGTATGTCATTACACCTGGTACGGTACGTGATGCTCTGGGCTTTGGTGAACATACTGTTGGTGATGCTGAGTTGCTGAGGATGATGAGGGAGATAGGTTATGGTGGATCTTTGGCCAAGATAGGTCAGTTGAAGCGACCGTTCTTGAGGAAGGAGTGGAGTTTTTTCTTCGACTGTATCACAAGAACGTTCGGGAAGAAGTGCACGAACTGGAATGCAATACCCACTAACAGTCTACAAATAGGGTATTCTCTTCTCTATAGTACCAATTTTGATTTTGGTAGATTTGTTTTAAGTAACTTAGGAGAGAAAATGAATGAGAATAGGGGAGTAGTTTACTTTGCTAGATTCTGTCAGCTTTTATTTTCTACCTGTGTTAGTGGGGTAGATATTAATGATGCAGATGTAATTCCATGTTTTAAATTACACAAACGTGTATTCTCTGATCTTGTGAACAAAGATGTGAAGAATGGCGCTATAGGTGATCTCTTACTGCCTGCATTAGTGCAGCAGTTTTTGGATGATTCTACCCAAGCAGATTCACAACCAGAACCACTAAACACTGAAGTTCCTCCATCTACATCACAACCAATTCAGACAGGTGGTAGAATCAAACACAGGGCTTTTAAACCTGCAAAGATTGTTAAGCCAGCTACTGAGGTTGGAGTGTCAAAATCTTCTCTGCCAAAGTCTGATGGTCCCTCAAAGAAGAGAAGAGCAAAGAGACCACGTTCTGATGATGAGGAAGATACTGAAACTTTGCATCAAAGAAGAAGAAGGCTGGTAGCTGACTATCTTTTTGATGAGTTAGAAACTGAAGCTGTTCCTGAAGCTGAACAGAATGCAGCTCCTAATGTTGTTACTGAGGAGGCTGATGTTAATGTTGAAGCTACTGTGCCTACAGAGGACAGAGAAGATGCTGCACATGCTGATAATGATAACTTTGCAGATCCTTTGGACATGGATTTTGAAGCACATCCTACTATCAGTGTTTGTGACACTGAGGATGTGGCAGCTGATCAAGCCACTCTAGTAGTTGATGAGTCTATGGCAACTCATACAGAGATTCTCTCTGTCACCAATCAAATTCTTGAATTGGGTGAGGAAGTTGATCAATCTGTCTCTTTTGAGAAGATTGTTGAAGCTGCTGTTGAGAAGCTAGATGAAGCTACAGCAGAGAATCCGGAAGAAGAAGAAGAAGTTGCTGAGGCAGTTAACTCTGAGAAGCATGAAGTTGTTGCAGTGCAAGTTCATGATGAAGCTGCACAGTTAAACATTGAAGTTACTGCAGAGAATACAGCTGCAGAGCCTTTAGCAGAAACTATTGATGCAGACAGAGTTGTCTCTGACAGTGATGATCACACTTCTACAAATTCTGATCATGCAAACTCTGGAATCAATATTGCACTCTCAGACTCTGATGATCATGAATCAATACCTTTTCTAAGGGATCCTACTGCAGAGTCTGTCAAGGAAAATCAACGCGCCACTGAAGATCATTATAGAGAAATGTACTATTCAAATTGGTCAGGGGTAGATTGTATTTTCTCTACACAAAGAACTGCTGATTTTGTTGTTAAGTCTGCTAAAGAAATTTCAAATCCTGAGCTGTTGACACATTTGAAGGCCACAATTGTTCAAGTAAAATCTTTGCACAATCGCTTTGATGAGACTCACAAAGCTGTCATAGGCCTGAGGAATGATAGTGTTGCTAAGGAATTGGCCTTGAAGACTGATAGAGCTCAATATTCTTCTATGATCAAGGATCAGGTTGAAATCAAGCAGAGACTAAGCACAGTTGAAAGAAATCAAGATGTAATGGCTACAAAGATTGATTTTATTGCTGCATCTTTAGAATTGCTGACATCTGTACTTATTCCTGATGATGTCAAAAACGGGGAGAGAGTTCCTAAAGACAAATGCAAAAGGACTCCAACTCTGAGACAGAGGGATGATGCAACAGACGGTGGAAGTAAAGAATCAGAGAAAAGGTCAAAATCTGCTCAAGAGCAAGGGAGACTTAGGTCAAACTCTGCTAAGCTGACAAACTCTGATAGAGTAAACTCTGGTGCTCAATCTTCTTCAAGACTTAAAAGTCTAGTGATTTCAGCCAATCCAATTACTGATGAAGAGATTGCAGCTAAGCTGTTTCTGGAAGAACATGGTGGTGAAGCCACAGTTGAAGATATGGATGCTGAAATGCAGATTCTTGCTGAAGAGCATAAGAAGAAGGTTGAAGCTGGAACTTACAAGAAAAAGGCTGTCAAGGCTCCTAGGAGAAAGGAACAAGGAATCTTTATTAAAGAGAATGTGAACTCTCAATAGAGTTTACAATATTCAAGGAGGCCTGTTGGAGCAAGCACTGATAAAGGTAAAGGTAAATTGATTGAAGAACCTGAGTTATCAAAGAAGGCTCATTCAACCTCTGACATGGCTCAAGTTGAATCAAGACCTAATCAATCAACCACTGACGTTGCTCAAGTTGATAATTCTGCTAAAGTTGTGACAACCTCTGACACTGCTCAAGTTGTACAAACTCAGTTGATATCTTCACAACTCCAAGATATTTTTGGAAAATCAACTAGAGATGAAACTCTGAAGCCAGGAAATGTGAATTTTCTTCAAACCAGATCAGTGTTAAGAAATGAAACTTATGATAAATCTGGTTTGGGATCACATAGAGAGAAAATAATAAATAACAGTCCTTTAGATCATACATCACTAGCAGAACCTGGTGTTGGGGTAACTCAAGAAAGCCTTGACAAGTTAGAGTCTGTTCAGATGATCTATCACAAAGGAATTAAAAAGGAGTTTCTGTTATACTTTATGGCTGATGGAAGAGTTTATAGAGTTGGAGAAGCTGACATTCATCTGAAGCTATGGGAAGAGCTGGAGTATGTTTTGTATCTATTGAAAGTGAAAAATCAAAGTACTCATAATGCTGCTCAAGTTTTGAAAGAGAGAATGATGAAGTCTAAAGTTTTGCTTGGAGCCAGAATTTCAAGTGCTTATATTCCTAAATATAGAGATGCTCATGGAAAGATGGTAGAGATGAAGAGGAATAGTGCAAGGTTCAGGACTGCACTGGGAATAAAAGTCTTAGAGTTCAATCTAGAGTCTGATAAGTCTTTCTTTATAAGACTTGGAAATGCGATGAATAAAAATAGCATTTATTCTCTGAGGGCTGCCATATATCAGACTGGTGAAAAAGATCCAGAACTTAAGGAGCTGAAAGAGATTATGACTGCTGAGCTATAAAGAGCTGAAAGAAGACTACTTACAGATTATCTCAGAAGAGTGCCTGACATTGAAGAAATTAAGTAAAGGCTGACTGTAAGTTTTTAAAGTTTTCTGTTTTAAGTAAAAGTTAAACTCTGTTATGTTATAAACACTGCATTTGTTAATGTTTTGACATCATCAATTATCTTTTAACTTGTACATTTTTGTCATGCACAAGTTGGGGGAGATTGTTAGATATAATTGCTGATGATTGTTTATCAGTGTTTAAGTAACAGGTACTTATCAGAGTTTACACTAGAAGCCAGTCAGAGTTTGTTAAAGTCTGACGGGGTGAGAGTTTATTTAGCTGTCGGTGCATACTTGAAGATTCTAGAAGCAATATATCTTGAAGATGGAAAGAAGCAAGATATATTGAGATAGCTAAAGAAACGGGAAAGAAGACATAAGCGATCCTAAATTGATATAAATTGTATAGCTGATTTATAGGAATATCAATTTGAGATTGATTGTGTAACTGTGTACTATATAAACACAGATAGGTTAACCCTAAAAGGGATGCGAATACTAAATACATTATTCTTGTAACCTAGCAGCTCTCTGTGATATTTTACATCACTGAGAGAAGAGTTATTTAATATAATTCAGTTTATTGTTCATAAACAGTGTTCTTGATTGTTATTCTCATACATATATTGATTATATATTGTGTATTCGACCTAACATACCAATCAAAACGAGTTCAACCCTTCATCTGCTTTCTAGGAAGCTCATGATTTTATCGAACCTTATTTCTACTTGTCCCACTAGAGGATCCTTTTAGGATGCACTAAACATAATAAACTTTTAAGTTTGAGGCATTCCAAGTCCTTGGCACCTCATGCCCTTCGAGGGTTTCTAGCTTATACGAGCCTCGTCCAAATACGTTCTTAAGGCGATATGGTCATTCCCAATTTGGGGCCAACTTGCCTTTTTGTCCAACTCCGGATGCCTCAATCTTTCGGAGGATCACACTAGTACAAAACTGAGTTTTTACGTTGCACTTTTTACATCGCACATTTCGATACCCGACGTATATAGCCCTTTATATGTCGGGTTTTTTAAAAAAGCGACGCATATTAATATTTTGAAAGTACTTTTTACGTCGGTTCAGATAAAACCGACGTATATAATTATTATATACGTCGGTTCAATTTTCAGTGACATATAAAATCTGTTTTTACGTCGAATTTATTTTAACCGATGTATAAGGTTCTAACATATTACTGACATATACATCGGTTTTTGAGTATCCGACGTATAATGTTATGTATATACGACGGTTTTCTTTATGATCCGATGTATAAAATATGTTCTAAAAATAAATTAAAAAAATAAACACTTTAATCTGACGTGGTGGTAGTACTCGAGTTTATTCTTCCCCAAATTGAAGTCTCAAAGATTGTAACATCTCTCTCGACTACTTCACCCTAGAAAATCTCAGAGATTTCAATTCAGAGCTATTTGTAACCCCAATAACTCTAATTTTGATTGTGGCTTAATTCTTCTTCAACTTATTGTCTACCTTGCACGTCAGGTATGAAGTTCTTGAAGTATAATTAGATATGTCTGTATGTACTCGCATAAACTAATTGCATGTGTTAATTTTCTCAGGTCTTTCACGTAAATGGGTTCGTAATTGGAACTTATTTGGTTGTGCTATTGTCTACTACTTCCGACATAGGTTTCAGGTATTCATTATTTATTTTAATTTAGTCGTACTTTCTGGCTATGGTTATCTGAATGTTAGCCCCAAATCTAAACGAAAACATGGTCTTATACTCTCGACTGTTATTTGCCTCAAATTAAACTCTCTCCCTCTCTAAACTTTTGTTCTAGATCAGTTAAAAAATTGGGTTCCCATCTGCAAGCCCTAATTGTGTCCGTATATGCTAGCTAGCTGGTTGCCCTAATTAAAATAAATCACATGAAATTAGTGGTTGTTGGTTCACGCGCTCTGTTCTTCAATCACGATTTCTACTTATTCTGTTCAAGATACTCATTTTACATGCCCTAAAATAGGTACGCATTTAACATTTGGACATTTATGGGATTGTATATGTGTATATACATTGAGTGTTGATCTAAATTTCTAGTTGTGTCATTAATTCAATTGGTGGAGCTTTTCATATATATCTTAAATTCGCTTAATTTATATTTCTACCCGTCTTTACTTCTAGGTGAATTTGGTTCCATGAGTCTTTTAATTTCGGTTGCAACTACAATTGATATAGATGACTAGTTAACCTGAATTTTGGCTATGACAGTAGACCTTTAGTCTCTTTGCTATATTAATTCTTATTGAAAAGACTTCATATTTTGACCAGATTGAAATACCATACTTTATGGTTTTCTGTTATATCTTTCTTTACTTTGCCGCATATATATTACAGAAACATTTTAATATCAACTGTATTTATCATTACCTTTGAGTTCAATTCTACCAAAAAGTTCCTGGTGTATTACACAATTCAAACTCTAACAAGAGCATCAAGGATTTTCTCATTCTGGATTTATGTAACTTGATAGTTATCAGGTCATTAATTAAAGTAGTAAATGACATATCTTTTGAGTTAACATTCCTCAAACAGATGCCAATATACGACAAGTTGCTATTATTCTAAAACCAATATGTCATTGTACTATAAGTGAAAGGATCTGACGCGCTGAATCTTTTTGTATGAAACAGAGAATTATGACCTTTTACATTGTCCAGACCCCCAAAATAATGTAAAATAGTTTCTTACTGGTTCATTTAGTAATTAAATCTTGGTGGCTGCCGGGATGATCTAAAATTAAATGCACACACATCTCAGCATTGACGGTTCATTCTCTAAAATTTGTAAGGAAAGAAAATGGTTGAATCAGCAACTAACAACAGAAATTAACTTTAGTATTAAAGCTAATAAAGCAGATCAATGACACAAAATTACAGACTCTTTATCCTAGGTATGTGTACCAGGTATGAATGAACGTTAAATTTTGTTTCTGAACTACTTATCTTTGTTTCATGATATGTATGTGTTTTGACGTCAGATTTTAGTAACGTGTTAACTAAATTTAGCTCTTCATTAAATTTCTATATTTATGTTGTTTTATATGTTTCTGAAGAGCTACTTATAGAGACACTTTCCTTGTGAATGTTCCGTTTTAGAAGCAAAGAAACTTGTTTTGTTCTTTAAACTGTCTTTGCGCAATCATTTTCCACTAAGTAATTATATCCCTTGCATAAATGGGTTATTTTTGTAACCTATTGACTTGGTCGTCGTTGAATTAACAGGTACAGTTGCCCAAATCATGTTAACCCCGCTGAATTTGTAGTTGATCTTATATCTGTAGACTATAGTTCTGCTGAAAGTGTCTACTCTTCTCAAAAAAGGATAGATGGTCTAGTGGAAGCCTTCTCGCAACAAACGTCATTGATGTTATATGCTACTTCTATTACTGTATCGGACACCTCTAAGAAGAGTGCGGGTGCAAGGAAAAGAATTGTCGTTAAAAGGAAAAGCAACTGGTGGAAGCAGTTTTGGTTGCTCCTGAAACGTGCATGGATGCAGGTACCGTCTCTCTCCTCTATAACTCATCGTTTTACACATATTTTCAGTATTGCAAGGTTCCATCAACTTAGAAGTCAATGCCAACAGACTGTGATTTTTCTTAGAATTAATATGAGGAAACTATATACCAAACCTATTCATTGGGGAGCAAAACTTGGGTCAAATTTCTATCTACAGTACTTCAAATTAAATCTGTCATTAACTGTTTTCGAAATGTTTAGGAGTTATGTTTGAGTTTTAAGACTGAGGGAGATTTACTTTCACTATTTATGGCATTTCTCTTATAGGTATGAGATATCTAACACAATTTATTCTTTTATGCACTTCTCTTACTTCCTCTATGTATAGAATAAACTCGTAAGTTCCCTCAACTACATACGGAATAGTAATGTAGTTTAATCATATTGTGAATTCGTGAAACTTTTGTAGTTATATTGTTATTCAGATTTTTTTATATAGCAGATTTTTGTATTGCTGACCTGAATAGTATGGATGTACCTAGGACAGTATGGGCTTTCTCATGAATTTTAAATTTGCACCTAGTATTCAGTAAACTATATATTTTTGAGCTAAAGTTTTGTACAATATATTGAAGAAATCAGGGCTTAAAATATCTGATTCTCGAGAACTTGAATAGCAATTTTATGTAAGAGTTTGATCTCCTCTTACAATTAAGTTACATGTTTGCTTGGTTCAGTGTTCTCTGTTTTGCTGACAAATGAATGACAACCGTTCAAACTACACCAGGCTATTTCTATCCCTAACTTCTAATTTAAATTCGTATTCATTAGTCAATTATGCAATTTAATTTTTTTAATCAGTTTAGTAGTTTGGTATCCTCGTTTGTAAAATTTGATGAATTCATATGTTTTTTTTATAGCTCTACCACTTTATTAAGGTGAAAGGAGGAGTATGATCAAAGAGTTCAATAATAATAATTCTGGTTAGCACTTTCCTTTGTAGTTGTTAACAAGTGCTCCCATTTTGTGTTTCTCTGACTCCCAATCACAAAATTTTGACTCCCAATCATCTTAATGACTTATTTTTCTATGTTGATACTAATTAGCTGTTGTGTTGGTATCTGTTTTTAAAAAAAGATGAAATGCAGATTGTTTATTGTTTCCATCTCAATTGAACTATCTACCTAAATAACAAAAAAAAAATATATACACATGTATCCGAATTTGGAAGGTAGCCAAATTAATAGGAAGCAGCCGAGTTTAAAATTCTACAGAAGTGGGAATGATATACAAGTTAAAAAGCAGGAACACAACTTATGACAATAATCACTCCCTGATAAGTTTTGAGAACACAAGTTAGGTGGAGCTTCCCCTGTTTTTTTCTTTTTCTCATCAGCTACTTTTTTTTTTAAGTTTATGTACATTTTTGCTCTCCATAACTACTTTTAAATAAGTAGATCATTATATTTTTTTATATTTCTAATATCCCCAAGTTAATTTACCTCTTATTTTCTTCCTCGCAGTCTTTATGTTAATGTATATGAGCATATTTCGTAGACAATTTTATTCTGTCATATCATTCCTATAGTTGTTGATAGCCTTTGAACTGATGATTATGATTGTTAAGTTTTACCTGGTACTTAACTAAGGCCAATTCGCTTATTCATCTGCTTTTTTGTGGCCAGGCTATATTCATCTTTTTTTTTAAATTTTCACTCTTTTGTTTTAGTTAAATTGTGTCTATTTTTTGATTAATTGGTGCAAATATTTTATCAGTGCACTGATGTAATGTGTGATAACGTTTTTGTATGGACAGAATGCCACCAAGTGAAGACCACCACTTGATCCTTTACAACAGTCTTTGTCCGGGAGAGTAGAGTATCATTTGATCCTTTCTTGGAGTTTTACAATGGGATTCATTTTTTTGTAGATTTTTTGTTAACGCGATGTATGACATATGGTTGAAATGTTATGATATGATTGACACATTAGATCAAGAATTTAAGAATTATTGTGGATGTATTTGTCAAGTTTGTTATATTTGTTATTTTATTAATCCATATTGAATTTGGGAGTGTATTTTTCAAGTTTCAAGTTTTTTGTTGTACAAATTGTAGTTACTAACATGTTTTTGGTTAGGAAAATTTCAATAGCATTCTGAGCAAGAAAAAAACTTGTTCCTCGAGCGATGTATAAAGCAGAAGGTATATACGTCGGTTGTCCATCAAACTGACGTAAAAGGTTTGACAATATACGTCGGTTGTTGGATTTTTTAGGTTACCTTTTTGTTTTTATATGTCGGCTTTTCTTACTAATATACGTCGGTTTTTGTTTTTTTTTACGTTGGCTATTTAACCGACGTATATTCTACATTTTACGTCGTTTTTTTATCCGACGTAAAAGACCAAGTACTATATACGTCCCGCCTCTATACGTCGCCATTTAGCCAACGTATATGACTTATTTAACCGACGTAAAAGGTCATTTTTGTACTAGTGAGACTAAGTCTCCTTGTCGAAAGAACCTTTCTTTAACCCTCAGGTTGTAATAGAAAGATGCTCGTTTCTGATGTTCAACTATCTTGGCATTTGCCTCATCTCTAACTTCATCAATTAGATCTAAAGCCAGCCTCAACCCTCCTTCATTTTCTTCTGGCTCATAAGCCTCTTCTTGGAGACGTGTGAGTAATCTCCACTGGAACCACTTCCTCTGCCCCATATGCCAGCAGAAAGGGGGTTGCTCCAGTGGTGACTTTACAAGTAGTACAATATGCCCATAGTATGGGGAGCAATTCGTCCACCCAAGTGTTTCTAGAGCGTTCAACTCTTTTCTTAAGTCCATCTAGGATAATTCGATTGGCAACCTCAGCTTGCCCATTTGCTTGAGGATGGGCAACAGAAGTGAAGCGTAACTTGATATCATTCTCGTCACAATACTTCTTAAATTCATCATTGTTGAACTGAGTTCCATTGTCTGTGACCAAGATACGTGGAATCCCGTATCTGCATATCACATTTTCCCAGAAGATATGCATCACCTTCTTGGTGGTTATCTTGGCTAAAGGCTTAGCCTCAATCCACTTGGTGAAGTAGTCGATTGCTAATATCAATAATTTTCTTTGCGCACTTGCCATTGGAAATGGTCCAAGTATATCCATCCCCCACATAGAAAACGGGATAGGTGAGTTTATGGATGTCAACATCTATGGTGGTTGTCTAACCACTGGTGCATGCTTTTGGCACCGTTCACATTTCTTTACGTAGCTTTTAGCATCTTCAAGTATGCTTGGCCAATAGAAACCTAGACGAGTGATTTTATGAGCAAGGGCTCTGCCCCACAAGTGCTTCCCACAAATTCCTTCATGCACTTCCCTTAGGGCCAATCCTGCCTCTTGGGGTCTCAAGCATTTCAGATAAGGAACAATGAAAGACTTTTTGTATAGGATTCCCTCAATCAGGGTATACCTTAGTGCTCTCACATATAACTGTCGTGCTTCTGAAGTGTCGTTGGGTAACCACCCAGTTTCCAGATGAGATTTGATGCGATCCATCCAACAGCTGGCAACATCTATGAGTGCTACCAACTTTCCATTGATGTTCGGGGTCTTCAAGACTTGGAAGTATATACTTCCTGCGTAGTTTTCAATTTCAGAAGAGGCAAATTTAGACAAGGCATCGACCTTCATATTCTCTTCCCTTGGAATGTGTTCCATATAGCATTCATCAAATTGAGTCATGATGGCCTTGACAAGTTTTAGGTACTTGGCCATGACTTCATCTCTGGCCTCAAACTCCCCATTTACTTGGGAAACCACTAGCCTCGAGTCTCCACACACTTTCAGAGTTTTAACTCTCAAGGCTCCAGTCAGCCCTAAGCCAGCTATCAAGGCTTCGTACTCGGCTTCATTGTTTGTTGTTGGGAAGTCCAGTTTTAGTTCGTATTCTATGAGAAATCCATCAGGACTTTGTAGCACCAAACCTGCTCCGCTTGATTTTGTTTTTGATGCTCCATCAAAATAGAGCACCCAACATTCTTTGGACACCATGTCTTCATCTTTCTTGTCTTTCACTATTACTTCCTGCCCCCCGACTTCCTGGTTGTCAATAGTGCATTCAACCATGAAGTCAGCGAGTGCTTGAGCTTTTATGGTCATTCGAGGCTTATACTTGATGTCAAATTCTCCCAATTTGATAGCCCATTTGATCAACCTTCCACTAACTTGAGGGCTATGCAAGATGTTTCTTAGAGGCTGATTGGTCAAGACCTCTATCTTGTGTGCCTGGAAGTATGGGCGTAGCTTTCTTGAGGCCATAATCAAGGCTAAGGCAAACTTCTATGTCGTAGAGTAGTTTATTTCTGCCCCATGTAGAATCTTGCTTACGTAATAAATGGGTTTCCGAACCTTCAACTCTTCTTTTACCAAAACAGCTCCAAGGGCTGTGTTAGAAACTGCCACGTATAGATAGAGAATTTCTCCTGGATTTGGTTTTGCCAACATTGGTGCCTCAGCCATGTACTTTTTCAAGGCCTCAAAGGCCTCTTGGCTTTCAGTTGTCCACTCAAAATTTTTCACGTTCTTCAGTGCTTTGAAGAAAGGTAAGCACTTCTCTCCTGACTTGGAGATGAATCTTCCAAATGCTGCCACTCTTCCCGTTAGTTTATGGACATCCTTGACAGTCCGTGGTGGTTCCATATCTAGAATTGTTTTGATTTTGTCGGGATTAGCCTTGATTCCTCTCTTGGAAACCATCAGGCCTAAAAACTTTCCCGAGCCTACACCAAAGGCACAATTAGTTGGATTCAACATCATCTTGTGGTGCCTAAGCACTTCAAATGCTTCCTGTAGATGGTTTATATGATCAGCCTTATCGAGGCTTTTAACCAACATGTCATCCACATTGACCTCCATGGTTTTTCCAATAAGGTGTTCAAAAATTTTGTTCACCAACCTTTGGTAGGTTGCCCCTGCATTCTTAAGTCCAAATGCCATGACTAGATAACAGAAAACACCAAAGTCAGTGATGAATGATACCTTGGAGATGTCATCTTTGTGCATTTTGATTTGGTTGTATCCACTGAAGCCATCCATGAAACTCAGCATCTCGTGCCCAGCTGTGGCATCTATTAGGGCATCAATCTTTGGTAAGGGAAAACAATCCTTAGGACATGCATCGTTCAAATCGGTGAAGTCTACACACATTCTCCATTTTCCATTGGCTTTTTTGACCATCACCGGGTTAGCCAACCATTCTGGGAATTGTATCTCTTCAATGAACCCGGCCTCCAGAAGCTTTTCTACTTCTTTTTTAATGGCCTCTTGCCTCTCTGGAGCAAAATTTCTCTTCTTCTATTTCACCCTCTTCCTTTCAGGATCCACATTCAGTTTATGGGTTATCAACTGGGGATCAATCCCTGGCATGTCAGCCGTTGTCCAAGCAATAACGTCATTGTTCTCTTGAAGAAAAGATATGATCTTGCTTTTCAATGGTTCAGGCAATAGTGCTCCAACATAAGTCACCTTCTCCGGTTCACCAGGGACTAAGGGAATTGGGATTAAATCCTCAGTTGGTTTCCCTCTTTGGTCCTTATTATCACTAGTATCCATGTCTTCAATTGGGAGAACCTGCCCCCCCCCGATTCCATCAGGCCTTAACGCGGCTACGTAATAGCTTCTAGCCATCTTTTGGTCTCCCCATTCTTCACCAATCCCATTTCCTGTTGGGAACTTGATTTTCAGATGGTAATACGAGGCTACAGCCTTAAATGCATGAAGGCCCGTCCTTCCAAAGATCGCGTTGTAGGTTGAAGTTGCCTATATAACTATGAAATTCAACATCTGAGTAGACATATTCGACCCTTTCCCCATATTCATAGGGAGTTGGATTGTGCCTTCCACCTTCGACTCCACTCCATTGAATCCATATATGGGCATATTCGAGGGTGTCAACTGAGAGTCAGTATAGCCCATCTTGATAAAAGCATCATGGAATAAGATGTCCACTGAAGCTCCATTGTCGACCAAAACTCTCTTTGTTTCAGAATTCCCTATCACAGGTACGATGACTAAGGGATCATCGTGGGGAAACTTCACTCCTTCTAAGTTAGAATCATCAAAACCTATTGATATTTTTGTTTGGGCACGTTTCGGTGCTTCTCCAACTACGGTCATTACCTCTCGGGCATAGGCTTTTCTTGAATTTCTGGAGGACCCAGCAGCAGTTGGTCCTCTGAATATCATGTTGATGACTGGCCCTCGGGGCTTGGGATTACGATCTTGATCGTTGTCCATTCTGTCGTAATCTTTTCTTTCATAGTTTCCTCTTTGACTCCCTACATTTCCATCCTTTGTGAATTTATTGAGCTTTCCTCTCCGTATCAGAAACTCGATCTCATCTTCCAATTGTCTGCAATCATCCGTGTCGTGACCGACTTCCTTGTGGAACCGACAAAATTGGTTTTGATTCCGTTTAGACATATCAGTCCTTAGTGGCTTCGGCCATCGGAGATCCTCCTGCTTTGCTATTTCCATCAGAATTTGGCTCCTGGGAGTGTTCAATCTTGCATACTCCGTAAACTTTGGCCCAAAATTGTTCCTCTTGGGTGGAGAATCAGAATCCTTTGACGTTCTAGGAAACTTTTCCTTGACGTCGTACTCCTGAGTTTCCTTTCTTTTCTTTGAATTTCCACTGCCACCAGCAGTGGGTTCATACTTTCTCATGCTTTCTTCAGCCTTGATGTACTTTCCGGCTCTATCTTGGAACTTCAGCATGCTCTCGGGTGGATGTTTTTCCAATGATCTTTTGAAGTGATCATCAGTGGTTCCTTGCTGCAGGGCTATCATAGCTACTTTGTCCTCCAAGTCCGGGACTTTCAGAGCCTCCCGGGTGAATTGGTTGATATAATCCCTTAAAGCTTCATTCTTCCCTTGCTGGATTCCCATGAGTGATGAAGAACTTTTCTCATGCACCCTTCCACTAAAAAATTGATTGATGAACGCTTTGATTAGTTCCTTGAAAGACCCAATGGAATTGGGAGGTAGACGGCTCTACCAACATTGGGCCATGCCTGCCAAGGTTTGTGGAAATGCCCTACACTTGACTGCATCATTGGTTGGCTGCAACAGCAGTGCATTAGAGAAGGTCCTTACGTGATTTGCGGGATCCCCCGTTCCATCATAAGCTTTGATCGTTGGCATCTTAAATTTCCTGGATATGATAGCTTTCATGATATCTTGAGTGAACGGTGGTGTAGGATCATCAGGATCTCCTAGGGGCAGCAAAACACTAGGATCACCCCTTGGGGCTTCAGCCCTATTGGTTCTTCTCGGTGTTGGGTCCAGGTTGATTATCAGGACTCTTCCAGTTGCTTGGCTTTGTGCTTTCGCCGCCTCCTGTTCTGCCAGTAATTTCTTGAGCCTTACATCCTCTGCCTCATGGGCTGCAATCTTTTCCTTGGTAGTTTGGGGTTGTTCCCGATTTGTTTGGGAAGAACGTCTCCTCCTTGGGGCAACATCCTTCTCTTCTTCAGTTGAATAATTCTCGTCCTCAGTGTAGGGACCCGAGTAGTCTTGAATCAAAGGGGTCCGTCGATTTTGGGGTCCCAGACCTTGTATTTAAGGAGGAACATATGCCTCATGGTAAGTGGGAATGAGACCACTACCGTCCGCCATGGGTCGAGGGGGCATGCCATATCTTGGCATCCCAAGAGTTTGAGTTGCGTATTGGGGAAGATCAGTAGTATGGAGTTGAAGGCCACTCGGTGCATTCATGAGCAGTGGGGAGATTGGTTGTTGGAGGGTGGTCTCTTGTGGATTAGATCCATGAACGACCATTTGCAGGGGATTCGTCGTTTCAACCGAAATTGGGATTTCCGGTCCTTGAGTGGTGGTGATGGGGATATTCGCCCCTTGAATTCCAGTAGTTGGCGGTGGTTGATTTCCTTGAGTACCAGCCTCAGAGGTGAGAGGAAGCTCCTCAGAAGTTTGAGTATCTCGAGTTGTTCTTCATGTGTTTGCCATGGTTGATGTTGTCTTCCCACAAACGGCGCCAAATGTTATGGATTAAAAAGTGTACTTGTAAATTAATTGCTAGGGTTTAAGAGAGTTTCGAGCTTTAATGGCTGCTCTTGTTGTCGGGGACTAACTCGGTCCTAACCAAGATGCCTACGTATCTCTAGTGTTAAGAGAATCAAGCCAATAAAAACGTAGTTCTTGGTGTTGCCCTCGGGGCTATGGCGGCAGGGGCACACCAAGGACGTAGTGACTTGTACGTCCTTATTCGAGGATGAAGTCTAAAATATTGTAGATGACGTATGGAGCTGTGTCCAAAACGTAGTTCTGAGATTAGGGGTCAGACCCTTTATATAGGCGTTTAAAAGCCTAATGGATAAGTATTGATTCTTTGAAGGATAAGTCTTATCCTTGACGGTGGATAAGTATTGACTTTCTTAAAGGATAAGTCTTATCCTTGACGGTGGATAAGTATTGACGTTCTTGAAGGATAAGTCTTATCCTTGACAGTGGATAAGGATAAATTCTAGATCCTTCCTTGTACGAGTTGTTTCCATATCATAACGGACTTGTATTGAAACAAGCCCAATTGTATTAGAACAAGCCTGTATTGGACGTCTCCTAATACAGGTTGTACTTCTAGCCCAAATATTAATTACGAAATTAATATCTCATTAGAGTTTCGGGCCTTATTAATGGGTCTTATTTATGGACCAACTAGGTTTAATTAATGCAATATTAATTATGTCTTTAGGGTTATTTTTAACCCATATCAGATTTCCTCCAACTACATGAGTAAGATTTATTTACTTGATTTATTTCTTTGTTTTCACGCTCGGGTTTGATTCTCTACAACTACATAGTTCAAATATTTCTTTATTTTATTTATTTTATTTGGTTTCACCCCACTTTCAATTCCCTATAACTACATAAATAAATAATATTTATTTATTATATGCTTTCATCCTAATTTAAGATTCAATTCTCTACCCGTTCATATTTAAGTAATACTTAATATTTATTCTCAATAATCTAATCTAATCTATATTATTAAAGCCGAAACATTGAAAGTTTTGGTTTTTGGTTTTGGGTTTTTGGTCATTTATTCTATTTAATAAATAATAAAATAATATAAAAATAGTAACTAGATGATTGCCTTTTATAATTAAAACACAGTTTTCTAACAAAATCTATTACTTCCAAAAATATTACGGGCAATAATATTTAAATTAAAATATATTACCTTTTATATTTCTTCTCACTAAAATCTTTATTTTTCAAAAATATCAGGTGCAACCGTTACTTATTTATTTTCAAACTTATTTTTAATGTTTTTAATTATTTAAATTTTTTTACCTATTTTAACATGTCAACGTATTTTTTTAACAAATACAATTAATATAATTAAAACACTTCTAAAAATCACGAGCATTTACTTTTTTAAATTAAAATATGTTACCTTTTCTATTTGTCCTTATTATTTGTCTTTTATAAATAAAACACTTTTTTCTAATAAAATATACTCTTTTTCCAAAAATATCACGGAAATTACCTTTAAATTAAAATATATTACATTTTGAAAATGTTAGATATAATTGCTAATGTTTGTTTATCAGTGTTTAAGCAACAGGTACTGACAAGAGTTTATCAGAAGCCGATCAGAGTTTAGTTAAACTCTGATAGGGTGAAGAGTTTAAAGGAAGCCGGTCAGAGTTTATTTAAAGTCTGACAAGGTGATAGTTGAATTAGCTGTCGGTGCAGAATTGAAGATTCTAGAAGCAATACATTCTGAAGATGGAAAGAAGCAGAATATATTGATACAGCTAAGGAAACAGGATAGAAGATAAGAAGCAATCCTTAATTGATATGAATTGTATAGCTAACTTGTAGGAATATCAATTAGAGAAGGATTGTATGTAGCTGTGTACTATATAAACACAGATAGGTTATCCCTAGAAGGGGCGCGATCATTGAGATATTATTTGTGTAACCTAGAAGCTCTTTATGATTCATTAACATCATAAAGAGAGAAGCTGTTAATAAGATTACAGTTTTATTGATTCATAAACAGTGTTATTAATTATTGTTATTCTCATACATACTTGATTATATTGTGTATTCGGCCTAATAATTGGTATCAGAGCCAAGGCTGTTTAATATATACAGTTTTACGATTAAAACACAGTAATAATCATGTCTGAAGAAAATCAAAATCAAGTTCCTCCTGCGGCTGAACAGGTTAAGCCAAATTCTGTGAGTCGATATGAAACTATCAGGGTTCCAATTCTCAGGCCAATAGAGTATCCGATATGGAAGGTGAAGATGACCATGTTTCTGGAGGCTACAGATCCAGAATATCTTGACAGAATCAATAATGGTCCTCATAAGCCAACTAAATTATCTCCTGCTGTTGGTGATAAAGAACAGACACTGATTCCAAAGGAAAAGAAAGATTATACTCCTGAAGACATCTCATCAATTGCAAAGGATGCAAAGGTTAGACATCTACTCCACAGTGCTTTAGATAATGTTATGTCTAACAGAGTAATTGGCTGCAAAACGGCAAAGGAAATCTGGGATGCTTTGGAAGTAAGGTGTCAAGGAACCACTGCTATAAAGAAGAACAGGAAGACAATACTCACACAGGAGTATGAGCACTTTGATTCAAGATCTAATGAAACCTTGACTGAGACTTATGACAGGTTTTGTAAATTACTGAATGATCTGTCTCTGGTTGACAAAGAATATAATCTTGAAGAGTCAAATCTTAAGTTTCTCTTATCTCTACCTGAAAAATGGGATCTGAAGACGACCTCAATCAGAGATAATTATGATCTTGAAGATACAGATCTTGATGAGATTTATGGCTTATTAAAGACTCACGAACTTGAGATAGATCAAAGAAACAGAAGATCAAGCAAGAAGACAAAATCTGTTGCTCTCAAAGTTGAGGAGAAGCCCATTGAAAAGAAGGAATCATCAAAGAAGAAAGCCAAGGGAAAGGCTTTAGTCATTAAATCTGAAAGTGAGTCATCAAACTCTGATGATGACTCAAACTCTGATGAAGCTTCTGACTCTGAGGATGATGAAGAACAGTTGATGCAAATGGCGGCATTGATGGTGAAGACCTTCAAGAAGATGGGATTCAAGAACTTCAAGAAAGGAAAGAGATTCTCAAGGAGAGATTCAAATTCTGAGAAGAAGAATTTCAGAAAGTCTGATGGAAAAGATACCAAGTCTGGAAAGAAGGACAAATCTGAGATCCAGTGCTACAAGTGCAAAGAGATGGGTCACTATGCTCCAGAGTGCAAGAAAGGAAAAACTGGAAAAGCACTCGTCTCTAAAGGCAAAGACTGGGCAGATACTTCAGATTCTGATGATGGAGAAAATTATGCTCTTATGGCAACTGTCAAAGATGAGACTGAATCATCAGAAAATAAGGTACCCCTAACTACTTATGCGTATGATACTGATAATATTTCTGAATTAAGAATTTATCTTAAGAACATACATGTTAGTTATAGGGATCAGACTTTAGAGAATGAAAGGATTAAATCTGAGAATCTTAGTCTTAAAGAAAGAAACAAGTTTCTTGAAAGAGAACTTGAGAATATGAAGCAGACTCAAAAAGAAAGAGATGATGCTGTTTATGTGGAACAGGAGTTGCTTAAAAGGTATAGGCAACTAGAATCTGATTTAGAGAAGGAAAGAAAAATAATTAAAACTTGGACTAATTCTGGCAGAGATACACATCAAGTTTTTCAAACAAATGCTGTAGGTTTAGGATACAGTGAGGAAGATGAACTTAGGTTTCAAGATAAAATTAAGTTTAGAGCTTTCACAAGTTCATATTCGACTCCTGTAACATTTGTTCCTGAATCTGGTAAGTTAAAATCTGCAGTTGTGAAAGAAACTGTTATGGAGCCAGTTGAAACTTGTGTTGAACAAGTAGATACTGAATCTAAAACAGAGAAGCCTGTTGAGATAGAAGCTGTTAAAGAACCAATAAGAGTCTGTGAGAAACAGGTTAATGTTGGTTTAATGACAGGAAAACAGGTTAAACATAAGCTCAAAGAGGTTAAGTCTGCCATGAAACCTAAAGGGTCCAAGAGAAATAGGAATGGAAAAATAGGCATAAACAATAGAAATAATCATTTGCCTAATGCTGGTGCTTTAAGGAAAACATGTTACAGTTGTGGTAGTTCTAATCATCTTGCTAGATTTTGCACTAAGAACAAGCATATTAATTCTTTACCTTCTACTTCAGAAGTAAAGAATGATTATGTTAGAGTAAAACCACAGACCTTATGCAAACATTGTGGGAGCACTTGGCATTCTATTTACACATGTAAGAGTTATCATGCAATTTATCATAATTACTATGAGCTAAAACCCAACTTAAAGTGGGTTAGAGCAAACTCTGCTAGTGTAAAATCTGACAATGTTAGTTTAAACTCTGAGAAAGTTGATTCCGCTGCAAAAGCTAACACTGTTAAGAAAGGCAAAGGGTCCAAGCAAGTCTGGATCCTTAAAACTAACACTTAGTGTTTGTTTGTGATTGCAGGGTATAATAGAGAGCACACTTATCTTGGACAGTGGCTGCTCAGGACATATGACTGGAAATAAAGCCCTGCTATCAGACTTTGTGGAGAAGGATGGCCCAAAAGTTTCCTATGGAGATGGCAACGTAGGACATACTCTGGGATATGGCAACATTAATCTTGGAGGTGTCATCATCACTAATGTAGCTCTAGTCTCAGGACTCAAGCACAATTTGTTATCTGTGAGTCAAATCTGTGACAGAGGAAACCATGTAGATTTTCATAGTGAATACTGTGAAGTAATCAGTAAATCTACTGGAAAAGTTGTTCTAGTTGGACACAGGCGCAACAATATTTATGAAGCAAGTTTGGTAACAAACTCTGATGGAAAAACAGTGTGTCTGACTGCAAGAATGTCAAATGAAGAGAGTTGGAATTGGCATAAGAAGCTCTCTCATCTCAATTTGAACAACATCAATGAGCTGATAAGAAAGGATCTTGTAAGAGGACTCCCAAAATCAACACTCAGTCTAAATGGCCTATGTGATTCCTGTCAAAAGGCCAAACAAAGGAAGTCATCTTTCAAGAGCAAAACTGAATCTTCAGTAGTGGAACCTTATCATCTTCTACATGTTGATCTTTTTGGACCAGTGAATATAATGTCAATGGGCAGAAAGAAATATGCTCTAGTAATTGTTGATGAATATACTAGATATACATGGGTGTATTTCTTGTCAAAGAAGGATGAAACTGCTCAAATTCTAATGGATCATGTAAATCTACTGGACAAAGGATCACAGCACAAAGTCAAAATAATAAGGAGTGATAATGGAACTGAATTCAGAAATTCATTCATGGAAGCTTTCTGCAAGGAAAGAGGGGTGAAACAAGAATTTTCTGCACCTGGCACTCCACAGCAAAATGGTGTAGTTGAAAGAAAGAACAGAACTTTAATTGAAGCAGCCAGAACTATGCTTGAAGAAGCAAAATTACCAACTTATTTCTGGGCAGAAGCTGTTCAAACTGCTTGTTTTACTCAAAATGCTACACTGATCAACAAGCATGGGAAAACACCATATGAGATGGTGAAAAATAAGAAGCCAAATTTGAAATATTTTCATATATTTGGATGCAAATGCTTTGTGTTGAAGACTCATCCTGAACAGTTGACAAAGTTCGAGTTAAAAGCTGATGAAGGAATTTTTGTTGGCTATCCACTGTCAACAAAAGCATTCAGAGTTTACAATCTAAGAACTAAAGTGATCATGGAATCCATACATGTGTCATTTGATGACAAGAAAATAATTGGACTTGAAGACAAGGATGGATATGATCAACTACGTTTTGAAAATGAAGATCTACTCTCTGATGATATAAACTCTGATGAAGCAGGGTTGACAAACTCTGACGAAGCATACTCTGAACCTCTACTGGTAAATACTGGAGAAACTGATAATTCTCAAATTGAACAAAATAGAGAACCAGTTGAGGGGGAGCGTGAAGAAGCTCAACATGACACAGCAAGTGAGTCAGTTGAGGAAACTGATTCAAACTCTGACAATTCAAACTCTGAGTCATCAAATTCAAGGGGAGCCTCAGAGAATGTAGAAAGTCAACATATGAATCAGGAGAGCATGGATCAAGGGGGAGGATCCAACAATGATGCAAGAAACCACTTACCATCAGCAAGAAAGTGGACACAGGCACACACACCTGATCTCATAATTGGAGATCCTGATGCTGGTGTAAGAACCAGAAGTTCAACAAATAATGAGTGTCTGTATCATGCTTTCTTGTCTCAAACTGAACCAAAGAAAGTGGAGGAAGCTCTTCAAGATGCTAATTGGATTACAGCAATGCAAGAAGAGTTAAATGAATTTGAAAGAAATGAAGTCTGGACACTTGTACCTAGACCAAAGAACAGATCAATTGTAGGTACAAAGTGGGTTTTCAGAAACAAGACTGACAGTGATGGTGTGATTACAAGGAATAAGGCTAGACTTGTGGCAAAAGGTTATTCACAACAGGAAGGAATTGACTATGATGAAACCTTTGCTCCAGTTGCAAGACTGGAGGCCATAAGGATTTTTCTGGCCTATGCTGCACACAAGAAGTTTAAAGTCTTTCAGATGGATGTGAAAAGTGCTTTTCTCAATGGGAAGCTTGAAGAAGAGGTATTTGTTGAACAACCACCAGGATTTGTAGATTCCAAGCATCCAGATTATGTCTACAGGCTTGACAAGGCATTATATGGACTAAAGCAAGCACCAAGAGCATGGTATGAAACTCTTGCTCAATTTCTTTTAGAAAGTGGGTTCACAAGAGGTACAATCGATAAAACCTTGTTTTATTTCAATTCTGGTGATGATTTGCTTTTAGTTCAAATTTATGTAGATGATATTATTTTTGGATCTACTAATGACAAACTTTGTAAGAAGTTTGCAAAGCTTATGCAATCCAGGTACCAAATGAGCATGATGGGAGAGCTTAGTTATTTTCTAGGCTTACAGGTCAAGCAAACAGATGATGGGATTTTTATCAATCAAGCAAAATATACCAGAAATCTTCTCAAGAAATTTGGTATGCTTGATAGTTCATCTGCTACAACTCCCATGGCTAAAGCAACGAAGCTTGACAAAGACACAGGAGCCTCAGTAGATATGACTAACTACAGAGGAATGATAGGGTCTTTACTGTATCTTACAGCAAGTAGACCTGATATCATGTATGCAACATGTCTTTGTGCAAGATTTCAAGCAGATCCTAGAGAGCCTCATCTAACAGCTGTAAAAAGGATTTTCAAATATCTCAAAGGCACCATAACCTTGGGTTTGTGGTATCCTAGAGAATCAGAGTTTAAGTTGATTGGTTACTCTGATGCAGATTTTGCAGGCTGTAAGATAGACAGAAAAAGTACAAGTGGAAGCTGTCAATTTTTAGGTGACAGATTGGTTTCTTGGTACAGTAAGAAACAGAAATCAATTTCCACATCCACAGCTGAAGCAGAGTATATAGCAGCTGGTAGCTGTTGTGCACAGATTTTATGGATGAAGAATCAATTGCTGGATTATGGATTAAGGTACTCTAAAATTCCTATTTTCTGTGATAACCAAAGTGCTATTGCTATGACAGGAAATCCAGTACAGCATTCCATGACCAAGCACATCAGCATAAGATATCATTTTATCAGAGAACATGTGGAAGAAGGGAATATTGAGCTTCATTTTGTGTCTACAGACCAACAACTTGCAGATATCTTCACCAAACCTTTGAGTGAAGCTACTTTTACAAGATTGGTAAATGAACTTGGAATGATCTCTGGTTCTGACTAGAGATACGGGTTAGACTCACTTTTTATGTTCATGATTTCTTACATATGTTAACTGTTATGTGAACCAGCATGTTAAACTCTGATGATAAACTCTGTGAAGTGTTAGTCATACTCTGAAAGCATACTCTGATGTTAAACTCTGTTGGTCATGCTCTGGTAATTATAGTTTAAATACTATACTCTGATTGTAATTTTGTCTGAAACATATGGACCAATGAAGAAATTTGTATGAAGCATAATTCTCAGTAAGTAACTGTGAATCCTTAAGAGTTGTATAGACTCTGATCTCAAAAATGTGCAGTAAGCTACCACAGCATGATACTGTCTCAATATTTATAGCATCTCTTAGTTTATTGATCCTATACACTGAGTCTGTATTAGCTGTTTGCATTTTCTCTCATAAGTTAATTATATTTACTGATGAAAAGTCTAAACTCTGATTATTAATTTCAAATAATTCACCCTCAAATTCAAAAGATGCCAAACAGAGCACAAATTCCTTTGAGATCATGTTGTGCCTAGGACGATCCAGGAACTTATTGTATGAAATAAGGGCTAAAATCTTTGATTTTTGGTGACTAGTGCCAACCACTGATTACTGGAAAAATAAAAAAAAAAAAAAAAAAAAAAAAAAAAAATAAATAAATAAATTAAGGGGGTGAAAAATAAAAGACATATCCAAATGAAAGGATATCAGTAATACAGAGTTTAGATATAAAATCAGATTTTATGTTATACATGAGAGTTTAGGCAACCAGTTTTTACTACTTTAGATTGTGGATTTTATGCACTTTGAGATGGTCTCAATACTGATTTCGGTAAACTCTATGCTACACACACATATTTTCACAACTGTACAGATTGAGAAAAGTGTTTATTGACAAAGAAGGACAAATGGTAAACACTGATGTTTTGTGTGAAATACGCCGAGGTTACTTTGTTTTAATCTCTGATGGTTAAAATAATTTCCTTGTTTCAGACAGTTTATGATTTTGGGTTTAGTCATTTGTTTTTCGAAAAAGTGTGATTGAACAAAGAAAAGATAGAGTTTGTTTGATAGTGATTGACCAATGCTATTGAGTATGTTTATTAAGTCCTGTTTGTGATTTGTATTGCTGCTGAGTATGTTAGTTAATTGGTTAAAGTTTTTTTGTCTTTCCAATTACTAGGTAAAATTGATAATACTGAAAGTAAAGCAATAAAATGAGTCTTTTTCATTAATTGATTCAAACTCTGTTACATTCAGTCAATTACATACTCATGCTTAGCTAATCTTTCTGGTACATACTAATCACTATGGTTACAAAAGAGAAAATCTGTTTAACCAGGACAAGTACTTGAATGCTATCCAACATTGAAGCAGAAGAGCTAGAGCCAGAAGCTATTGTGCTTTACTACTTCTGATGATAGCTACCCAGTTGCTCATCTGGTCATTATACCATTTGGGATAGCTTGAAATCCTCCTAATGATGAATCATCATCATCATCTTCTCGGGATCTCTTTCTGCTTTGCAGCTTGCAGGATTCTAAGAAGAGGTTTTCTTTTGAACCCGACAAGAAACTCAGTTGAAAAAGCATGAAGCAGATCTCCATGGCATCTTCATCTGCGAGGATTGGTGCATCATATGGTCCTGGACGGAAGATGTATACATGAGGGTTGGAGAAAGGCCCTTCGGCTATTTCATCATCTACGATAAGGCCTTCATCATTCAAGAATGAGAGAACAAGAAACTCATCGATAAGATAGTTTTCTTGTTGCTGCCAGTTCATGTTCAAAAACTCTTCCACATCCAGGAATTCGAAAGTTCCAGCCATTTTGGTGTATAGTAAGTTTAAGATATGAAGCCTGTTGTTACATTGCTTTGGTATTTAAAGCATTCAAACAGGGTATCTGAAAGGTTTTTCTTGGAGATTGAAAGGTTTTCGAAGCGCTTGGGATACTAAGGTGCGGAGTTTCGAGACAGTCATTATTATTTTGACTGTTGAGTTCTTTGTACTTTATTATTTAAATTGATAATTTTATTATTATTGATTTTTTTTTCTTTTAAGCGAATATTTTGAGTGTTATATGTGATGACAGGTGTCTCCACGTTTGCACGTGTGTATAGGAAGTTGTTAGATACAGCTGTCAGCGTATTCACGTTTGACATCTGTCCCACTAACATACTTCTAATCTTTACAGTTATTATTTAATACACTACATACACACGATTCAATCTTTTACGCATTTCATCTTCTCATAACATTTTACTCACACACAAACACTCAAACACTTTCAAAGCCCAGTACTTTTTGTTTTCAAATCTTACAAATGGCAACTACAGCGTTTATTGCCTCTGAATTAGAATTTGTCCCAAATAACTACTCCGCTCCTGTAGCAAATGAGAACGCACCGGAGGCGTTTCATTTGATTCAGAGTTTCTTGTCAAACTCTGATATTGGCACTGCTCTCACCGCACCATCGAAGCTGTCTGCAACACAAATCAAATCTTTTTGGCAGACAGGTGTTTATGATAATGGAGGAGAGTCTGGATCTCCATCTATCATTTTTCAATATGAGGACAATGACTATGCTGTTACTCCTACTACTGTTCGTGATGCTTTGGGTCTTGAAGATTTCAATTCGTTCACAGTTGCTGTTGGAGATTCTGAGTTAGTAAGAATGATGCGAGAAATAGGTTACTCTGGACCACTGACAAAGATTGGTCAATTGAAGCGACCGCTCTTGAGAAAGGAATGGAGTTTCTTTTTCGACTGCATTACAAGAGCGTTCGGGAAAAAGTGCACAAACTGGGATGCAATTCCCACTGATAGTTTACAGATCGGGTATTCTCTTCTCTATGGCAGTCAATTTGATGTTGCTAGATTAGTTTTAACTAATATTGGTGAGAAAATGCTAGAGAATAGAAATGTTGTTTACTTCTCTAGGTTTTGTCAATTGATATTCAATCATTGCTGCCCTGATGTTGAGATTTTAGATGAGGATGTAATTCTTTCATTTAAATTGCACAAACGTATATTCTCTGATCTTATCAACAAGGACAACAAGAAAGGAGAAGTTGGTCCTTTAATGTTCCCTGCATCTGTGCAACAATTTCTTGACAACTTACAACAGCAAAATGTATCAACTACTAAAGCTGGACCTTCTGTATCTCAACCACAGAGGTCAAAGAGATCTAAAGTTCGAGCAGTTAAGTCTAACTTGCAACAACCTGAAGCTGAGGTATCAAATGTTGATGCTGTGCCTCAGAGAAAAAGAATGAAGAAAAAGAGAGCCCAACGACCAAAGACTGTTGCTGCTGATTCTGTTGCAGACTCAGATACTGAAGCTGATGAAGAAAATCTTCATCAGAGAAAGAGAAGATTAGTTGCTAATCAACTTTTTGGTGATATTATTGCCAATATGAACAAAGTTCCTGAGGAAAATGAAGCTCCTGAAGCTTTTGTTCAGGAGGAAGCTGCAAATCCAGAAGCTGTCAATCAAGACAGGCTAAATACTGATGATATTGAAATGGATTTTGATAGAGAAGCTCCTACATCAAAGGCTAATGATGTAGTTGAGGAAGCTGCTGCTCATTCTGACAGCAGAATTTTTGATCTTGAAGAAAATGTAAGAGAAGCTGATCAAGCTACTACAGAATTGGTAGAAACTATTGCTTCCCACACAGAAATCATTTCTCTTGATTTTGAGAAAGGTGAGGAAGTTGATCAGATTAGAATTGATCATCCTACAGAAGCTGTTGCTGAATCTGCTGATGCAACAGAGAATGTTCCTGTAGCAGCAGAGTTTGTTGCAAACTCTGAAGATGCTCTTGTTCTTGAAGCTCTACAACAATCAGTTGTTGAGATTGTTCAGCGAGAAGCAGAGGTAATTGCTAAAGCAAACTCTGATATTCCTGAAACTGTTGCAGAGAAAGTCAATGATGAAGCTGCACAGTTAGAACATGAAATCACTGCTGAACATGTTCCTGAAGAGATTGCAAGAGAGGATGACAATGTTAATGCTAGTCCTGCTCATTCACCTTCACACATATCTGACATTCAAGCCAACTCTGATGAAGAAAGAGAGTTCAATAGGGCTACTGAAGAACATTTTCAAGAGATGTACTTTAAGAACTGGACAGCAGCAGATTGTATTTTTACTTCACAAAGAGCTGCTGATTTAACTGCTAACTCTGTTAAAGAGATTAAAAATCCTGAACTTCTCAGTCATTTCAAAGCAACTGTTGTTCAAATCAAATCATTAAACAATCGTTTTGATGCTTCTGATAAGGTGATTGAAGGGTTAAGGAATGATATAGCTACAAGAGAGCTTACACAGCAGAAGGACAAATCTCTATACATCTCTTTGTGTAAAGAGCAAAAGACTTTCAATTCTAGATTGTCGAAAGTTGAGGAGAATCAGACTGCTATGTCTGCTCAACTAACTTCAATTTCTAATGCTCTGGAGTTGTTGACATCAGTACTACTTTCTGATGATGTCAAAAAGGGGGAGAGTGTACCAAGTGACAAATGCAAAGACACTCAAGCTCTGAGACGGAGGGATGATGGTAATGATGGTGGAAGCAAGGGAGGTGAATCTGAAAAGAGTTTAGGCTTAAGACCAAGATCAAGATCAAACTCTGAGAGAAGATCAAACTCTGGTAAGGAAAAAGTAATTTCTGCCAGTGGTTCAAGGCTCAAAAGTTTGATAAACACTGATAAGCCTAGCACTGATGAAGAAGTTGCTGCTAAATTATTTATAGCAGAACATGGAAAAGATGTTACAATTGAAGATATCCAAGCTGAAGAGCAAATGCTTGCTGAAGAACACAGGAAGAATCTTGAAGCTGGGATATACAAAAAGAAAGAAATCAAGGCTCCTAGAAAGAAAGAAACTGGAATTATTATTAAAGAAAATACTCAACAGAGTATACAATACACCAGGAGGCCTTTGATTAGAAACTCTGATAAGGGTAAAGGCAAAATGATTGAAAAGCCTAACCTGAAGGAGAAAGAATATTCAACCTCTGACATTGCTCAAGTTGAAACAAGATTACCAAAATCAACCTCTGACGCTGCTCAAGTTGATGATACTATTGAAGTTAAGCCAGCCTCTGACAAGGCTCAAGCTGTGCAAACTCAGCTAGCTCCACAACTCCAAGGTATTTTTAGAAGACCTGTACTATCTGAAGCTCTGACACTTCAACCTGTGGATTTTTCTCAAACCAGGACTGTACTTGGAAAAGAAACTTTTGATAAAGCTGGTTTAGGTTCACATAGGGAGAAGAGAATAAACAACAGATCTGGAGATCAATCATCATTGGCAGTATCTGGCATTATTACTCAAGAGAATCTTGATATGCTAGACTCTGTTCAGTTGATATTTCACAAGGGTTTGAAGAAAGATTTTCTGTTGTATTTTATGAATGATGGAAGAGTTTACAGAGTTGCAGAGTCTGATATAGATCTCAAATCTTATCAAGAATTGGAGTATGTTCTGTACTTGCTAAAAGTCAAAAACAGAAACACTCACAATGCTGCTACATTTATCAGACAAAAGATGCAAAGATCTAAGGTGATGCTTGGAGGAGGAATTTCAAAGGTATACATTCCTAAGTATAGAGATGCTTATGGAAATGTTATAGAAATGAAGAGAAACAGTACAAGACTAAGGACTGATCTGGGAGTTAAAGTCTTAGAATTCAATCTAGAATCTGATAAAGCACATTTTATTAAGCTAGGGAATGAGATGAGGAAGAATTCCATCTATTCTCTGAGAGCTGCTATTTATCAGACTGGTGAATCTGATCCAGAACTCAAGGAACTGAAAGAAATCATGGTTGAAGAGCTGGAAAAGGCTGAAAGAAGACTTCTAATTGATTATCTCAGGACAGTGCCTGATATTCAAGAAATCAAATAAAGTCTGACTGTAAGTTTTTAATATTTTCTATTCTAAGTCAAATTTAAACTCTGTTTTTAAATTAAACTCTGTTATATGTTAAACACTGCATTTGTTAAAAGGTTTTGACATCATCAATTATATGTTTAACTTGTACATTTTATTATGAACAAGTTGGGGGAGATTGTTAGATATAATTGCTAATGTTTGTTTATCAGTGTTTAAGCAACAGGTACTGACAAGAGTTTATCAGAAGCCGATCAGAGTTTAGTTAAACTCTGATAGGGTGAAGAGTTTAAAGGAAGCCGGTCAGAGTTTATTTAAAGTCTGACAAGGTGATAGTTGAATTAGCTGTCGGTGCAGAATTGAAGATTCTAGAAGCAATACATTCTGAAGATGGAAAGAAGCAGAATATATTGATACAGCTAAGGAAACAGGATAGAAGATAAGAAGCAATCCTTAATTGATATGAATTGTATAGCTAACTTGTAGGAATATCAATTAGAGAAGGATTGTATGTAGCTGTGTACTATATAAACACAGATAGGTTATCCCTAGAAGGGGCGCGATCATTGAGATATTATTTGTGTAACCTAGAAGCTCTTTATGATTCATTAACATCATAAAGAGAGAAGCTGTTAATAAGATTACAGTTTTATTGATTCATAAACAGTGTTATTAATTATTGTTATTCTCATACATACTTGATTATATTGTGTATTCGGCCTAATAGAAAATACACATCTAGAGGGGTAAATGGCTAATTATGACCAATTTTAAGTTTTACCAGAAATGGCTTACTGAGTTCAATTTATGCAAACACAAATGGCACACTGATTGTACAAACAGCACGCTGATTATAACAATATGCAACACAGTAAGTAATGTGCAGAAATATAAAGAACACAATAAACTTTTAGCCAGGTTCGACCCCTAGTCCCCTATGGTCTACGTCCTGGTCCCTTACCAACCCGGTAAGAGAATATATTATTGATCAAAGATAATAACAATTACAAGATACAATAATATACCACCCTTCTTCCCGGTTGCTGACAAATGGCTTGCTGAACACCTGTTTCAGAACTTGCTCTCTAAGCTATACTTCCCAAGTATACTTCTCTAACAACGTTCACCAAACCCTTGTTCCCTAGCCAATATATCCAGCAACTACTGATTACAAATAGAGTAATACAAATCAATAAAGTGATTACAACTCAAAACCTATGAACTCTCAAAGATATAGTACATATATGATATATAAAGAGCTCAAGAAAATTTGTTTGAATATAGCAAAGTAAAACTGAGTTGTGTGTTCTTGTTGTGCTTGGATGGATGATCGAAAAAGACACAAGAACAGGTTTAAATAGCTTCACAAACAACGTTCAAAAATCAACCAATCAATTACCAACCTCTAGAATCCAATTCTAACGTTCAATTGGTTGGAGAGATTTTAGCAACGTTCATGTGACCGTTTGACAGAGGTTTGGAGAAGATAAATCGAAGACAAAAACAAAACCCTTCTATTTGTGTGTATCAAAAACATGTATAGGAGGTTTTGTAAGAGAAAATCTTTTAAACATGGCAAGCTCCTATAATTTTGGAAAGCGATTATTAAAAAGGATTTGATAAAAGATTTTGAGCTCTAAATATATTATGTACGTATTAAGTCTTAAAAGAGCCCTCACAATATATTTAATCAAGTTTCCTAAGATAGATCCATGATCCATGATCTTGACAGATTCTGAGCAGAACAACTTGGCTTGCTGTTTGTATATTGAACATGTGAAGTTGGCTTGCCAAACTGACTCAGTCCAGCACTAATGGCTTGCTGTTTAGATAAACTGACATTCATATCAGTAAGCTATTTTGCCCTGCAAAACCAAGTTAGTACATATGATAATGGCATGCTATTTTATATGCACTGATATTTCATATCAGTAAGCCATCTTTCCCTGCAACAACAAGTTAGGATAGAGCATATAGCTTGCTGCTTTACATCTATAAATACAAACATCTTTGCCACTATATGATCATCAAAATTTATAGAGTTTCAATCTCCCCCTTTTTGATGATAATATATCCATATATGATTGAGCTAAAAGCTCCCCCTCAATTAAAGCATCAAGCAAAACAAGTTAACAAAATAACAAGCTAATATATTCAATGACAAGAAATCAGCTTGCTGTTATGTGTCATCATCAAAACTAATAGGGTTTCAATCTCCCCTTTTTTGATGATTACACACCAATATTCAGGAGCTAAAAACTCCCCCTAAATTTATGCTTCTCCTGCAAAAATATTAGCAATGTAGACAAGGAGACAAACAATATCTTGGTTTGGTGTCACATGAACATTTAGCATTATCAAACCAAACAAAGTAAATGAAATAGAGAATAAATACTTTCTCCCCCTTAATCAGTAATCAATACTTCCTGCAAAACAAGATTAGATAATAAAGCAAGAAATATTCATAAGCAACATTTGTATTCATCATCAAAACATCACGCCAACAATCTCCCCCTTTTTGATGATGACATACTTGAATACATCGGAGAGACTATGTTGTTCCCATAAAGCAATGATCCCCCTGATTAATATAATATCTCAACATAGAATCAGGTTAGCATAATTCATCATATGCAATAAGATACAAACGTGACTCATCCCTGCATAAAACACTAGTTTATAAATGCAAACATGTAACATTATAACCCTTTTTATCACATGTATTCATGTTCTTCTCCCCCTATGGCATCATCAGAAAAGGGATTAACAAAATAAGTGTTCGCACTAATTCACGCAAGCGTACGCGGTCACAAGTAATATAGAATAAAATTAAGTTCGTTCCCACAGAGACTGGTTTAGGTTGTTATAGTCTTGTACCTATGCAACAATGTATGGTTTTTATTCACTGCTAAGACAATTAACAAGATAGGGTTTTGAATAACTAAGATTAACTATGAAGCAATTTAATAAACTAAGAATTAATTAACTAACAAGGATTGGAATCGAATTACTTATGCAGAGAAAACATGGGATCCTAACTTCATTAAATACTTTGCTTAGATCTGACACCTTTAATCACTATATGCAATTGTTATGATATCTGATCGGATAACACGAATCAAATACACGCTACCTGTCGGCATACGTATATCAAACTACCCATACATCCACAAAAGAGATAGAAGATGAATAGACACCAATTATGTTTAGACCCTATATGTCTATAGAATTTGAAAACATAACGGTTGAGGAACTAGTTATCCATAAAGATCACACAAGGCAATATAAGTATTTTCATCTCATACTACGAATCATATTGATAAACAATTATGAACCTATGCTAGCATGGCAAGTTCTAAGTCTCAAGATCCACTCTCGCTTCACAAGAGATTAACAGATTAGATGTTCGCGACGCATCTATCAATTAAGCTTAACCATACGAGGATATCAATTAATATACATCACACACAGATCTTTAAAGCATCAAGATACTAAACTGCATAAATAAATCCGTTAGAATCCCACGATAACGATTAGTTCATAATCGAACCGCTCGTCACCATGGGATTTGATGAAAACATGATAATGAACAAGATTTGAATAATATGGATACTAAAGTAATAGAGTTGAGAAAACAAATCCCAAAAGCATCCAAGAGTATCGCCAAGACAAATACAAAAGAAAAGTAGATCTAGAACTCCGTTGCTTGTCACGCGCGTAGGAATCCTTCGTCAAACTTGAATCTCCGTGTCTCGGCTCTCTCTCTATGTGTTTCTGGGAATAGGTCGTGATTATTGGTGAAGGGTTGTGTTTATATAAACTCCAGGAGGCTTTTTCAGCAAGATATTTCCATATTTCCAATTAAAAATCGAAATCAGGAAAATTTCCAAGAATTTTGCCAGGCGGCCGCGCCCTAGGCGCGCGCCCGCACGTCCTGAATCCTCCCCGCGCGTGCCCCCGCACGCTAGCTGCGCCCCCGCGCGCTCCGTTTCTGCCTCGCGCGCGCGCCCGTGCGTTTGGTCTGCGCCCGCGCGCCTGATGACTGCCAAGGCCGCGCGCCCGCGCGCCTGGCCGCGCGCCCGCGCGCCAGGGTCCTGCCCATGGACTCCAAACAGCCTCCAAACGGATTCCTAAGTTCCTCCAAGGTGCCCCAAGTGCTTCCAAGAGTTTTGCAAGGTCCTCCAAGTGCTTCCAAGGGTCTTCCATATTTCTTGTTATCTTCAACTCCAATCCTAGGACTTAGAACCCACCATTTAGACCTGAAATCATGCTTGGTACTTCCAACTAGTTCACCTGCATTAAAACACTAGAACATATCACACTTACCACATACTTGAGGTCAATTCCACCAATTTAAACCGGTTTCTAAGCATTCCAAGTGGATATAAAATCCACTTATCACACCCCCAAACTTAAACTGATGCTTGTCCTCAAGCATACACAAACATAACTATATACAATTAACTAGTACCACTTCCGTAGGTGATCACGGTTGCATTTGGCATATGCAACAAGCCCTTTAAACCCCTAGGCAGCCCTAGTGGACGAGTAAGGTCTCGTGAGGGCCTATAGCGAATGTACCCACAAAATCCATCTACTCATGCAACTAACAATGCAATGCATGTATGCAACTAATATGAAAATGCAACGATCCCTTCAAACCAACCAAAACCAATCAACGAGCCAACATCTCAAAGAACACAGTCTTCCAAACAGAGTTCGACCAAATTTCCATCGACCAACAAGACAAACACAGAAACGTGCGTGTGTGCGATGCTCACCAATATACTCCCAAACTAAATCAAGACCATACCTACTCTTAGCCAAAACAACCACAAACTTACAAACAGAATGAACGCTAGACACAAGAACTCTTAAGAGACACCTTCGCAGTCCATCTGAGTTAGACAGGAATTCATGCTTTATTACACAAAAACAACTACACACAACACACATGCTTATTTGACCGTGCAATGGATGAGACCTCGGAAGGATTTTGCAATAATACCGATTTAACGAGCTTTAGGTCAGCGGATCCCAGACCGGAAAAGTCTTAGGTCACTAGGAACAAAGTCCCCAAAGAACTTACTTGCTCGAGTACTAAAGAGCTCACCCTGATCAATTCTGCATAAACACAAAACAAACACAACTCTTTTTTTTTCTCTTTTTCAACTTTTCTCTTTTTTTTTTCCTTTTTTTTTTCAACAATTTCGGAATGAGTGCTCTTTGCCTTTTTTCTCATCCACCCTAGACTACTCATTTTTTACCAATGAGTTGCTACTAGCCATTTGACGCCTAGCCTTTATTACAACTAGCATGAAATCCCTGGTTTTACCCCAAACTTATACATAAGTGCTCCTTCGTTTTCAAGAATCTAGCCAACATTCTAAATGTAAACAAGTGGTTAAATTCTAACACCAAACAAGCATGGTCTGATCAAATTCAAAAGCAACCAATGAGACTTATGGAATAGATTTGTTTCTGGCATGCAAGTCAATACTTAGGAACTTAATCAACCCTCTATTCATCACAACTACACTCCAATCAACATCGACTCACCAACGGAAATAGTCAAGTCCTACGGGATCATGAATATTCTATGCAAATGCAACTAAATGAACTCACATGATAGATAAAAACCATGCAACAGAATGCCCTATATGACAAAATGTAACAGCCCCAAATCCGGGGTCAGGGATTTAGGGTAGTCACGATCCATGTACTCCTTGCCTTACCTGTATTACTCACACCATTCATAATTCACCTGCTCATGACCCCACAACATAAGTCGCACACACACACACACATGTTAGAGTCTCAGAAACGACACAATACAACAACTGCGGAATAAATAATTTTTATTACAATACCCAAATGTCTTTTGAATTTGTCACTGATACAATTTCTAAGTAATGTTACATTACCAACTTAGTCTTATGATGCTCACAATCCTCTCATACCATTCATATCTATACATAAGTTGAATACCAAAAGCTGTAGCCTGATTCGATTGGTTCGTACTACTCTTCGGGATCACTGCTAGAAACTGTTTATGGAAACGCCTTGCGGGGTATGTGCCGACCCATTGGCATCCTGCTTCGCTGCTATATAATATATATATAAAACAATAGCAAGAGTGAGCGATAGCTCAGCAAGGTAATAAAAGTATGGCTTAATCCTGCCTTTAACTCAACCCAGAATAAAGCGGGTATAAGACAATAATTTGTCAAAATATCTCGATACTGAAATTATTTCCTTATCGGAATGTATTCCCAAAAATAGTACCATTATTGTACTTCAAATATCATTTTCATAATATTCTGCAACTTTCGATATTCATACTATGAACAAAGTTCTAGTATAATATAAAATATGAGGTTTCAAAGTGAACCAATATAGCCTTTCCAAAAATTATCTGCTATGTGAGCAGAATACCAACATATAACTTAAAATATGAAGTTATAAGGAAAATTCAATATAAGGTTTCCGTAACCCAAAATCCACTTATGCATATGTATCTGAGTAAAGTTTTACCAGAGTCAAACTCATAAAATAAAAGATGAAGTTACAAGGATTTATTGTAACTTCATTTCGAACACTTTTCGACCCCTTGCCAACATGACCGGTAAACCTGTACCACGGTGTCATCCTTGGTCCCTTTCAATACATGTTGCAGAATCCCTCTGCCAACATGATCGGTAAACCTGTACCAATGGAGTCATCCGTGGTCCCTTTCAGTACATGTTGCAGAATTATCCAAAATGGATGATGAACCAATACTGGAGCCTTCTCCGCGCCCGTCGTACCAACCTTACTATGATCAGTAGCAGGTTGTACAACAAAAATATGTTTTCTACATGTAGATGGAAGTATCACGACAGCCTGACATTGTCTACCGCCTTTCTGGATCTCCCGGCCCATTTGGGGCAATAAGGTGATAGATCGGCGTGACTCGACCTCTTACACATGCTCCTAGTTCAGATGAAATCCATGACTCTGAAACGTAAAGATCGTCTTCCTTTCCCCAAGTGTAATACTTGTTGATACGACTCCACTCAGTAGTTATATCTAGGTTGGAAAGGAAGATTCTCCGATATTTCCCAAGCTATTGCTTGTTAATGGATATCGACTTGTTCCATGAATTTACCCCTCGATCGTTGAGGTGGTAACACAATATTTGACTTGCAGCAACTAAATTGCTTCGAGAAAATATCTGTCCCCTGACAGTTTTGAGTTGAGAGTTTAAAAAGAGTAGCAGTCACTTAAATCAGGTTTCCCATATTTTTGATAGTTGAGCGAGCATTTAAATCCCCTTTAAAGGACAGATTTAAATGGAAAAACATTGTTTTGGGAACCTCTTTTTGATTTGAAAATAATTAATAATATTTATTAAATAAGTAACCTTAAACGAAATTTGAAATAATATTTATTAAATAATTAAGCCTCAAATGAATATTCAAAATAATATTCATTAATTAATAAATTTCAAATGAATATTCGAAAATAATATTCATTAAATAATTAATCTCAAATGAATATTCAAAAGTAATATTCATTAAATAAATAATCAATCCACGAATGAATATTCAAAGGTAATATTCATTAAACAATTAAATAACTTTCAAATGAATATTCAAACATACTATTCATTACATAATCCCCAGATGAATAGGTACGATAATATTCTTAAAGTCAATATCCTCAAATGAATATAAATGATATTCTGTAAGTCGATACTCCTCAAATGAATATTAATAAATAATATTCTTAAAGTCAATAATCCTCAAATGAATATTCGTAAATAATATACTTTAAGTCAATAATCCTCCAATGAATATTCATAAATAATATAAATAGTTAATCCTCGAAATAACAGTACCCGATATCTTTATCGGAAAATAACCTTTATCATATACAAAATATAATCACTTCTGATCTTTCAAAAAAAATCACACGCCCTTATCCTAGGGCAAATATAAAATCCTGGCTTATAGCTGATATCCCATATCTAGCTTAGAAGCCCATTATCAAATCATTTCCAAGTAATAAATACTTTTCGGAACATAAATAATGTTTAATAATAATATTCCTCAAGATGAATAGTACTCTGCCGCTGGAATCCCTCCGGGTTTCCACGACTATCTATATAACAAAAATATCGACTCCCGGTCTAGAGTCGAAACAATAAACATGCTCTTATCTATAGAGCTACAAGGTATACCGGTTCATAAGTACATTATCTCAAAGCTCGTATAATATCCAAAAGGTCAGATTCTATTTAACACGATATAATCATTTATCTCAAAACTATACAACACTATACATGGCAAAAGCAGTATTATATAACTAATACTTCAAAGTATGGGTTTAGAAAAACTTGCCTGATGCTCGAGAAGTGATAGGGGTTCGCGACGATGCCGGACAATCTAGACAAAGTCAAACAAAAACATACGGTTAATCCCCTCGATAAACCACTTATAACTTAATGCTTAAACACGTAAGCGAAACACAACCAAGGCATTACTTGCTCGCTCTAGTGTCACACTAAGTCCATGTTATTCGTCAATTACTTATATCATAAGTTTGGTTCGAAATCCATCCTCAAATCCAAGTTATACTTAACCATTTGGAACCTTGGTTTCTAAGTCTCGTTTTCAGTGGTTTTCACTTGCGCGACCTCGACTAAAACATTATTATAAAATCGAAAAATAATCTTTTTAATCCAAATCGTTTTCGTGAGCCTTCCTAACTGTCTCTAGTATTATTACTCAATAGTCACATTTTAATATGGCTTCTAAGTGGTCCAAATATAGCCTCAAAGTGACTGACCAGAGAGGGGTTGTTCCTCCGAACGACGTTTACTAAAACTCACTTTTCTCTTAAACCGTAAATCGTATTGACATGATCTTTATATCAAAATAAACCTTAAAACAAGGCCTACATGTTCATGGTCAATGTTGTTCAAAAATAATCCAATACCAGTTCGTAATCCTTGCTCAAAACAGCCTTAAATCAAGTGGGCATTACGACGGCTATAATCGTAACGTTTCCCGGTTTTTGTTATGTCAAAACCTCTTAAAACCAAATCAATTCAACAACACAACCATTTTTACAACATAACCAGTTTATATACCTCAAGCACATATCACCAACATCAACCAACAACAAGTATCCATCAAGAATTAACCATACATACTCCAAACTCCATAAACATGCTCATTCTTAAACATTACTAGGAACTTCACTTAAATCTCAACATAAATCAATGGGTGGATGAGTGGTATACCTTCCTTGATGCTCTACCAACACTAACCAGTGGCCACAACCACTCAACCAGCCTTATATACTCCTTACAAAGCTTAAACCTTAAAATCCAATCAAGAAAACAAGTTAACAACTTTCGGAGTTACTATTCATCATCACTTTGTAAATTCCATATAAAATCGAAAAACAAGAGTTTGGTGTTAAGATTTTTACCAGACCTTGTACTCTTCATAAGCTTTCTTTTGAGCTGTAGATCTCCAAATTTAAAGCTTCCTAGCTAGGGTTTTGAGTCCCATCTTCCCGCTGGACAGAAACTGGACAGTTTGGATTCTCCAACTTGGGGAAGCGATTTGGCTAGGGTACACTCCTTTGTTGGCCATGAAATTTTGGACGAATGTTACCCATGGAGTGGAGAAGCTATGGTTAAAATTTGGTGATTTAAGGATGGATAGAAATGGAGTTATGAATTTTTCTCTCCCCCTTGTGCAAGCTGAGCCGAAAATGGGGGGGAGAGTTCTTCTCTTTTCTTTTCTTCTTTTTTTTTTCTTTTGTTTTGGATAATAGATAAGTATGCTGATATTTGTATAATTAAGTGGTCAAAATTGGTGAGTCATGGTCCTTGATGCCTTCTTCTTGCGACACTTGTCAAGCATGCACTGGTTCAGCTAAAGTAGCTTTACTGGTTCGCTTTCCTTTCACATGGATGATCCAAATGTTGCATTTCTTGAATTAATCTTGTTACATGTTACTTCCATGTCTATATTTAATCCTGTAAATGTTGCTTTGTTCCTCTTTAAACGATTCGAAATATTTCCTAAAGAGCGAATAAACTCTACGCGATTTTCGCAGTGAATAGTAACTATTCACTATTCACTTCAACAATCGAATCCTTAAATCGACTTTAATAAAATAATAAAATTCTAAATTATTAAATCCTCAATTCCTCAATTTTAATATCTCATTTCTTGAATATAATAATATATAATCCACTGCCCGGTCAAATACTACGCCAAAATAAAATTTGGAATTTCTGAATTCTGATCGTCTTTGCATTCACTTATTTACTCCGTAGATCACTAATATGACTTCGGAATATCCACACTACATCTCGTACATAGGTGGCATGAAAAATTTTCTTAACCCTCAAAATCACTATTCATCCACCAAATTCACTATTCACTGATGCACTTAATCATAATAAGAAAAGTTTTAAATTTTACCAAAAATCCGGGTTATTACACAAAACATGCAAAGATATGAATGAACTAACTAAATATGCAATATGAATCCTATATGAACACACACAAACACAACTAATCCTTAATTATCACCCCCAAACTTACAATATTCAATGTCCTCATTGAAGGTAATAAAAAGATAGTAGAAACATACCTAAAAATACCGAAACACGTGGGTTGCCTCCCACGAAGCGCTTGTTTAGAGTCAATTAGCTTGACTACGTCCAAGTCTCCATTAAGGATGATAATAGTTGGCCTGGTCATCTCTTCGTGAGACTTCATCGTCATCACGGCGGCACACTTTCTGCCCCTTCTCCTCGCTTGGCCTATTCGTATAACAACTATATCCTATTCCAATGCCTTCATCGGTTGACCCAAAATTTGTCAATTTGTAGAACAACACACATTCGCGGGCTTCGCTCGAATATAATGGAGGAGGGTAAATGTAAATTGTTGAAGCCTTTGGTTCATCAAAGAGAACTTCCTCCAATGGCTCTAATGCTCTACCTCCATCTTTATACTCTGAAACAAGTAGAAGACCTGCATCTTTCCCATGGTCATCAGCCTCTTGGTACGCACATACCAATTCTTGAAATTTGTGTAGCTCATTAGTGTATGTCCCATATAGTGCCCTTTCCAAATCATCCACCATACTAGCATGATCAAATTCCTCACATGGCTTGTGAACGCTCACCTCACCTTGGAATTTGTCTTCCTCAATTATGCATGCAGTACCTTGCTCCAAGTCACCGTTATTTTCTGGAATTGCCTCTAGTATGAACTGTTGTTTCTCTTGTTCCAAGGCACTCAAAACTTGAGCAACTAGTGTCTCCAAAGATTTGATAGACTCCTCATTACTCTTTACAAGCATCCTAATCTCCTCCATATCAACAACCTCATCTGACTGAAAAGTAGGAGTATGTTGTTGATGTTGAAACTCTTCACTACCAAAGAAATATGACATTTTTGGAACATCCTGCTGGTACTGTTGAGGATGGTATTGAGAATATGGTTGTTCCTCATAAGTGACATATGGATCAACTCCTTCGTAGTAACAATATGGTGAGGTCTCATGAACGCCCAAACATTGCTCACATTGCTGAGGCATGGATGTCCTCGAATATGCCCACCATGGCAACTCCTCGCCTGCCATTTTCAAACACTCAAGTACCTGAAACACACCGAACTAAACAAGATAGGTTAGAAAATCAATCCGAGTCAGTGAACTCTAACGACCACTGATGACAAGCACATAAACTAAAAATTAAACAACACCGAGTCCCCCGGCAGCGGCGCCAAAAACTTGTTCGCACTAATTCACGCAAGCGTACGCGGTCACAAGTAATATAGAATAAAATTAAGTTCGTTCCCACAGAGACTGGTTTAGGTTGTTATAGTCTTGTACCTATGCAACAATGTATGGTTTTTATTCACTGCTAAGACAATTAACAAGATAGGGTTTTGAATAACTAAGATTAACTATGAAGCAATTTAATAAACTAAGAATTAATTAACTAACAAGGATTGGAATCGAATTACTTATGCAGAGAAAACATGGGATCCTAACTTCATTAAATACTTTGCTTAGATCTGACACCTTTAATCACTATATGCAATTGTTATGATATCTGATCGGATAACACGAATCAAATACACGCTACCTGTCGGCATACGTATATCAAACTACCCATACATCCACAAAAGAGATAGAAGATGAATAGACACCAATTATGTTTAGACCCTATATGTCTATAGAATTTGAAAACATAACGGTTGAGGAACTAGTTATCCATAAAGATCACACAAGGCAATATAAGTATTTCCATCTCATACTACGAATCATATTGATAAACAATTATGAACCTATGCTAGCATGGCAAGTTCTAAGTCTCAAGATCCACTCTCGCTTCACAAGAGATTAACAGATTAGATGTTCGCGACACATCTATCAATTAAGCTTAACCATACGAGGATATCAATTAATATACATCACACACAGATCTTTAAAGCATCAAGATACTAAACTGCATAAATAAATCCGTTAGAATCCCACGATAACGATTAGTTCATAATCGAACCGCTCGTCACCATGGGATTTGATGAAAACATGATAATGAACAAGATTTGAATAATATGGATACTAAAGTAATAGAGTTGAGAAAACAAATCCCAAAAGCATCCAAGAGTATCGCCAAGACAAATACAAAAGAAAAGTAGATCTAGAACTCCGTTGCTTGTCACGCGCGTAGGAATCCTTCGTCAAACTTGAATCTCTGTGTCTCGGCTCTCTCTCTATGTGTTGCTGGGAATAGGTCGTGATTATTGGTGAAGGGTTGTGTTTATATAAACTCCAGGAGGCTTTTTCAGCAAGATATTTCCATATTTCCAATTAAAAATCGAAATCAGGAAAATTTCCAAGAATTTTGCCAGGCGGCCGCGCCCTAGGCGCGCGCCCGCACGTCCTGAATCCTCCCCGCGCGTGCCCCCGCACGCTAGCTGCGCCCCCGCGCGCTCCGTTTCTGCCTCGCGCGCGCGCCCGCGCGTTTGGTCCGCGCCCGCGCGCCTGATGACTGCCAAGGCCGCGCGCCCGCGCGCCTGGCCGCGCGCCCGCGCGCCAGGGTCCTGCCCATGGACTCCAAATAGCCTCCAAACGGATTCCTAAGTTCCTCCAAGGTGCCCCAAGTGCTTCCAAGAGTTTTGCAAGGTCCTCTAAGTGCTTCCAAGGGTCTTCCATATTTCTTGCTATCTTCAACTCCAATCCTAGGACTTAGAACCCACCATTTAGACCTGAAATCATGCTTGGTACTTCCAACTAGTTCACCTGCATTAAAACACTAGAACATATCACACTTACCACATACTTGAGGTCAATTCCACCAGTTTAAGCCGGTTTCTAAGCATTCCAAGTGGATATAAAATCCACTTATCAATAAGCATGTAAGCATAAAACATGTAGTAAACATTTAACAAATGGTAGGCTAGTTATAATGATAAAGTTTGATAAATCAAACCAGCATGCTGAATACATGTATTCTGGTTTTCTGCCATACCAACTGTTCTACTGAAATGTAAGATAGCGTGCTGTTTGAAGAGTGCACATTCCAAAAAAATCATGAATGTGGTTTACACCTTTATCACCAATCAAACAACTGAAATAGTATTCTCCTTTTTCAATTCCTGCACAAACTATATATACGTATATATGTCCCATCTATATACTAGAGGAATCTTGTTAGTACCAAAATAATAATATAATCATATTTAAATAAATGTACGCGAACAAATAGCATACTTACTACTTGGGTACCCAAATTTGGTAGGATCCACCATGGTCAGTAGATAGATCATAAAGAACATGTAGATCAGATTTCTTAATCCACTTCTGGATCACTTTTGGAACTTGATTCCTTCTCTGTTGTTTTCTGTCAGACGGATGGTAAGCTGTTTGTTGTCTGCCAGAGCCCTGTTGGTAAGCTGACTTCTGTCGATAAGTCTTATTCTGAGGAGATTCTTTGTTTTTCTGATTGACTTGAGCGGTACAGTGTCTTTCAAGATGTCCTTTTCCTCCACATTTGTTGCACGTCTTCCAAGGCATGGCATAGTTGTAAGGTATGCCATTTCTTCCTTCATACTTGATGTTTTTGCCCTTTTTGTTGGAGTTCATTCCCAATCCTTCTCTGTCCAATGGAGCATTAGTGTTCTTCATCATTGCCTTTAGGCCTTCTTCTCCTTGGATAAATGATCCCATACCCTGCTTGAGATCCTTGACTTCCTTTTCCAAGGTAATGATCATTTCAGCTTGCTGACTGGCGGTTTCAGCTTGCTGACTAACGGTTGCACCTTGCTGAGATACCATTTCAGATGTTTTGGAAGATTCTGCTAGATTTGATTCCTTCAGTTTGTATGAATCTAATGCTTCCACTATATATTTGTTATCTGATCTCAGATCATTGATCTCTTCAGTTAAGGTCTTGTTCATCTTTTCAAGTGCTTTGATAATAGCCTCCAATTGACTATTTTTAGCATTTAGTTCCTTGATCTCTGTAGCCTTACTTGATGAGGTTGTATCCCATTCTTCAATTTTTGGCAGCAAATCTTTAATCATATTAGATAGATAGGAATTCTTCTCAGATAGCTTGCTGAGTTCAGCCTTTAGTGCCATATGTTCTTCTATGGTCACACTTTTTGATTCCTGCATTGTTAGTGATTCCATAATAATATTTTCAGATGTTTTCCTGGAATAAAAAGAGTTTACCTCACTTGTATCTGATTCCGAATCAAAAATATCAGTTTCGAGTAAAAATTCTTCTGTTTTCTCTTGAAATACTTCATCATCAAGCCCAACAAAAGCTGAATGATTTGTGTCTTCATTCAATTTCACACCAGAAGTTGATACATCATCATTGCATGTCAAGTGATCTCTTCCTTTCTTTTCAAATTTCAAAATGGTAGGCTGTTTGGAATTGAAACAAACTTCCTTCGATTTTGTTGTATCTTTATACAACATTTTTAACTTGTCCCATACCTCCTTTGTTGTGATGCACCAAGACACCTTGTCATAATCTGAAATTGAAAGACCACATATTAATGTGTACCTGGCTCTTGCATTATTGCCCATTTTAATCAATTCTTCCTCGTTAAGATCATCAACATCTTTCGGCTTGCCGTCTTTGTCCAGAAAAGTAAATGGACCATTCTTAACAATTCTCCATTTAATTGCATCATCTCTGTTGAGAAACACCTTCATTCTCCGTTTCCAAAAATCATAATTTTCAGTCCCAATGAGAAGTGGTGGCATGTCTAATGATTCTCCACCTACATAGTGTGCCATAGGATCTGTACTTTCCTGTTACAGAATTGTTAGTACACCAAAGCTTTGGTACCAATTGAAAATACACATCTAGAGGGGTAAATGGCTAATTATGACCAATTTTAAGTTTTACCAGAAATGGCTTACTGAGTTCAATTTATGCAAACACAAATGGCACGCTGATTGTACAAACAGCACGCTGATTATAACAATATGCAACACAGTAAGTAATGTGCAGAAATATAAAGAACACAATAAAATTTTAGCCAGGTTCGACCCCTAGTCCCCTATGGTGTACGTCCTGGTCCCTTACCAACCCGGTAAGAGAATATATTATTGATCAAAGATAATAACAATTACAAGATACAATAATATACCACCCTTCTTCCCGGTTGCTGACAAATGGCTTGCTGAACACCTGTTTCAGAACTTGCTCTCTAAGCTATACTTCCCAAGTATACTTCTCTAACAACGTTCACCAAACCCTTGTTCCCTAGCCAATATATCCAGCAACTACTGATTACAAATAGAGTAATACAAATAATTAAAGTGATTACAACTCAAAACCTATTAACTCTCAAAGATATAGTACATATATGATATATAAAGAGCTCAAGAAAATTTGTTTGAATATAGCAAAGTAAAACTGAGTTGTGTGTTCTTGTTGTGCTTGGATGGATGATCGAAAAAGACACAAGAACAGGTTTAAATAGCTTCACAAACAACGTTCAAAAATCAACCAATCAATTACCAACGTCTAGAATCCAATTCTAACGTTCAATTGGTTGGAGAGATTTTAGCAACGTTCATGTGACCGTTTGACAGAGGTTTGGAGAAGATAAATCGAAGACAAAAACAAAACCCTTCTGTTTGTGTGTATCAAAAACATGTATAGGAGGTTTTGTAAGAGAAAATCTTTTAAACATGGCAAGCTCCTATAATTTTGGAAAGCGATTATTAAAAAGGATTTGATAAAAGATTTTGAGCTCTAAATATATTATGTACGTATTAAGTCTTAAAAGAGCCCTCACAATATATTTAATCAAGTTTCCTAAGATAGATCCATGATCCACGATCTTGACAGATTCTGAGCAGAACAACTTGGCTTGATGTTTGTATATTGAACATGTGAAGTTGGCTTGCCAAACTGACTCAGTCCAGCACTAATGGCTTGCTGTTTAGATAAACTGACATTCATATCAGTAAGCTATTTTGCCCTGCAAAACCAAGTTAGTACATATGATAATGGCATGCTATTTTATATGCACTGATATTTCATATCAGTAAGCCATCTTTCCCTGCAACAACAAGTTAGGATAGAGCATATAGCTTGCTGCTTTACATCAATAAATACAAACATCTTTGCCACTATATGATCATCAAAATTCATAGAGTTTCACATTTTATATTTGTTCTCACTAAAATCTCTTTTTTCCAAAAATATCAGATGCAACCCTTTCTTATTTATTTTAAAATATATTTTAATGCTTTTAATTATTTAAAAAAATTACCTATTTTAACACGTCAAAGTATTTTTTAACAAATACAATTAATATAATTAAAACAATTCTATAAATATTACGGGCATTTACTTTTTTTAATTAAAACATGTTAGATTTTCTATTTGTCTTTATTATTAATATTATTTTAATGAATAACAAAATAATATTAATAATGGCCCATTTGTATTATTTATTTATTTATTTCTATGTTCCAATTTATATTTAAGTTTCTCATTTTATAATTTATCATATTAATTTTTATTCTTTATTTAATTTTTCTATTCCCATTAATTTTTTTAATTTGTCATTTTTAATCTATTTTTGATGGTCCGTGCCTTGCACGGGTTATATGCTAGTAAAATTAATATTCTAAGTACGGGTTATCAGCTAGTATATTCAATACTACCGGAAAAAAATTATTTTGTATCAGATTAACATCCAAGTTTTGATACTTTCTTAATTTAAATGATGTGAAGTTTGTGTGTGACTGTGTTTAATTAGAATAATAATAATAAATTATGAAATTAGAATTATCGAATAATGCCAAAAATGTGGCAATTTTAGAATTATCGATATAATGCCAAAAATGTGGCAATTTTAGAATTATCGAATAATGCCAAAAATGTTGCATAGTGTTAACGGAGGAATTTGGTATTAACAAAGTTTGAGGTTCTTCGCCAGAATCAAGATCTACAACGGTGGTCCTTACGTGGTAAATTCGTCGGAGTATGGTGGTTGTGTTTAATTGGTGGCTGAGATTGCTTAGGGTTTATGTTGGCTGCCTCAGAGTTCTCAACATTCGACCCCTTACAATTTGCCTACGTATCCCTATTTATAGGGAATCAAGCCAACGTAGTTCTTGGGGAGGAAGTTTCCTCCATGGGCTTGGTCTTTGATCTTCGGAGCCCATCCGAAGTCTTCTGTTGTCTTTCTATGCGTAGACGTAAGACTTTTCCCACCGCCTTCCATGTATAGGATTCTTTCCATACTTAAACATATGTCTTCCTTATCTTTCCTTACTTGAAGGTAGGACTTCCATCTATTTCCCTACTTAGAGTTTTAGCTCACTTTAGGAATGTCTAACGATAAGGCCTAGTCACAAAGGCCCAAGGCTCGTCTATGACGTCAGGACTTCATGGATAAGGAAACTTCCCCCGTCGAGGACTAGTCCTATCCATTACCAGCTATTTCCTTAATTCATAGACGCATGTATAGCCATGACTTACCTTAAATGCTAGACGCATCCTTGTCCCCCGAATGAGAAGCACCCACCAGATAGCAGGACAAGTGATCCCAAGTGTTTGGGTGCAAAGTGCAGGATTACTCCAAAGTTCCCCAATGAGGACGCGCCCATTGAGTACAGGAACAGAGCTCCCAAAGCACACACCAAGATTAACCCCACATCCCCAATGAGGGCGCGCCCATTGAATACAGGAGGAGGCCTTCAGTCACGGACATCCCCCTCCTAGGGCACATCCTAGGAGGGAATTCTTCAATATTTAGCCAATACCAAACCAAGGAAACCATTTTTCATTATCAAGTTGTATCTTCAAACCGGGAGGACGCGCCCTCAAGGAGTGGACGGCCTAAAGGGCGCGCCCTCATCCCCATGAGGACAAGCCCGAAGTCCTCCTTGTGTCGAATGAAGTCATTATTCTCCGTCAAGTCTTCCATCTATGTAGAGTTGTCATTACCATGAGGGCGCGTCCTCAAGGGATGAACGGCCTAAGAGGGCACGCCCTTATCCCTTTGAGGGCAAGCCCTAATATTAAACTTAACCCTAATTACAAAAATAACATAATTGAATTCATACTTGACCCGATCCTAACCTAAAAACCCATTATCGAATTTTGGCTATAACAACTACCCCCAAATTCAGTGTGAAGTTAAAAACAATACATTGAATTTCTTTATTCGTCAAAAAATCCCAACTTCTATTGCCTAAGGCGCGTCTTCCTGTGGGACGCTCCCTGACTTTACCAGGTGATAGCACGTGCATTGACAGTTGTCTTCCACCAGGCGTGTCTTCGTCTATAAATACCTAAAAGTCGTTTTCACTTGTTACTTTACTCTTTTTTCAGAAGAAACCCTAGTCGCCGCAATTCATCTTTTCTGAGCAAAAATCCGTTCAAATCTTCGATTTTTAGCCGTTCTTCTTTTCGATTCTCATTCAACATCTTCAAAGGTATGATCTGTTACAATTATTTCTCATATTTACCGAATATTTAGTTCAAATCGACAATATGACCGTTGAGTTTTTTCTATGTTCTTGATAAAATGTGTATGTATATATCTGTATCTATTAGCACTTTGATCTTTATTTTGCCGTTGGTTAATTTTGAATTGTGTTTCTGCCGCTTCAATTATCGAACGTAGATTTAGGACGCGTTTTATACAACTTAAGAATGACCCCGTAGATTTAGGACGCGTTCTAACCATGACACGGGTTACACCTTTCTTTTTTAATACTTTCTTTTCAGGACGCGTCCTTACCATCTTTTTCCTTTTTCTTTTCAGCTGGAGGGTAAGGACACGTCCTCGTTTCATCCTTTCAAGGATTTTAACAAACGCTTGGGGATTTATTCCCTACCTTCACTCTCTTTTCCAGCACAAAGCTCATCTTCAATCCTTTCTTTTCACACTCAAGCAATAGAACACCTCAAAGGAGCTTCTCCATTCAAAGATAACACTAAAAGAATGTCTTCAAATACCAAATCCAATTCATCCTTACCTCATGTTGATGATGTAAACCCCGAAGTAACTAGCCGACGTGACAGGACGCGCCCTCATGAGTTTACACCAGTTATTGATGATATAGAAGGGATTATGGACAACGACATAGAAGATAGAATGCAAAGAAGAAAAGGGAAGAAAATCATTTCTCCTATTGAGGGGTGCGCGTCCCATTCTGAAAACACGTCTGATGATGAGGACGCGTCTTCTGAAGGGTCATATCCGGATATTGATGACCGCTTGCCTCCTCCAAAACCTTCTCCCGTCCCATTTATTCATCCTGAAATCACTGAAGAGGAGAGGGATTTCGATTGGGGACAATATGTATACTCATTGACTGAGGCGGATAAAAGGAGAATGAGGAAACAAAACAATAAGTTATTCTGTGTTGGAATGTCCTCTACGGTATCCATAGCCGAAATTACATGGTGTATGACATACTACGGTATGGAAGGTCAATGGGCGCGTCCTCCTTCTATGATGAGGCCTCATATCTTCAATTGGCCAAAACCCTTCAGGATTCCGCGAATGGTGACCTCTCCCAAACTAATGTCACTCGGAGTAGGCGCGCCCCTCCATCCATATTTCAAAGATATTCTCCAATGGTATGACATAGCCCCAATCCAACTTTCGCCAAACTCATACAAGTTAGCACTTGCCTTGCTCATACTATACCATGATGAAGGAATATCAACCCCTCCAAACATGGAAGAATTCAGCTATTTCTTTGCCATCAGGAAGAGTTCTAAGGGTTATTACTTTTTGACTCCTCAACATAAGCATAACAAAATGGGTTTTTCCAGTGGAAAAGTAAGCAATGAGAAAAATTGGAAGGAACCGTTCTTTTATCTTTGGAACGTTGAGAGGGTCAGAGTCATCTTCAACTGCAACCATAGTAAGCATACATCTATTCCTTTCAAGCTTTCCTTAAGGGCGCGCCCTTAAAGATTTCTCTTAAACTAACTTTTATCTTCATAAATTGTAAAACTTAGACAACAGAAACACAAAGGAACTTTTTGGAGAAGCTAAAAAACGAGCCGAAAAGATTACTTCTCTCCCATCTTCAAGGTTCAACCTTAAAGTCTTAATTACTGAGGATAACTTGAAAAGGGTTGGGATTTTGAGGGAGGAGGTAGGATCCATTGTGCCTTTTCAACGTTTTAGGAAAGGTGTTCCCATCAGAGGCTCTAAGGATTATGATTCTGATGAAGAGGAAGAGGAGGAAGAAACTGAAATAGAAGAAAACGCTCATGAGGACGCGCCTTTTAAGTCTGGTAGCATGAATTTTTATCCTTTAAGTATACTAAGCATATATCTAAAACTTGCAGCATATTGTGATTACCGAAATGGTTACAATTTTTTAAAGACGCGTCCTAATGTTATATCTTATGTCTTTTTAGGTATGGATGATCTTCCAACTGGCTGGGGTCTTGAATCTGGTATTGCTCCTGCTGTTAAGGTTGCTAAAAGAACGAAAGCACGCGCTCATAGGAAAGACACAAAGAAGCCTCCTTCTGAAATCAGGAAACCCCAACCTGTAATTGACTTGGAAAAAGAGGACAGAAAGAGAAAGGAAAAATCTGATGATGCTGGGACAGCGAAGGACGCGTCCTCAAAGAAGCTCAAGCCTGGATCTTCATTTTCCTTGGTTTCGGCTGCCTTAAGTCCACTTGCCATTCCCTATGTTTCTGATGATGAAATTATTAAGTGGAGGAATAGAGATCCTTTTTCTGAAAATGAAGCAATTATCAAGGCCTCCTCTGAAATATTGGTTTCTGCCTTGAACCGACAAACCTCTCTTCAACAAGACAGGACGCGCCTAAAGTCTCTGGAGAAAGAGAAGGACAGTTTCGCAAAGCAAGTCGAGGAGAAAGATGCTTTGATTGAAGATTTGCAGAATGAACTTAAACGCACTAAAAGTTTCTATGAAACACAACTAAAAACCCAAGAGGAGGTCAATGATGATTTAAACACCACCCTCAACATGCTGCGTGAGGAGAAGCAAAAGTGTGAAAAACAAATTGCTGACCTTGGTGAGGATAAAAAGAATGGTTGGGTCGAAGAAAAGAAGAAAATCGAGCGAGCATCTTTCAGGGAAGGTTTTAGAAATTATGCATCTGGATTCCTTGCTCAAGACCCTGATTATGACTTTACCAAATTTGGAGAAGAGACTGTGGCATGGATTGCCAAATTCAAAGTTGAGGAAGCCAAATCAATCAAGGCAAAAAGGGTGTTTCTTGGCCTTGAAGTGGCATCTCCTACAAATGATGGTGATTCAGAATCGGAGGACGCGTCCTCTGAAGGCATGCCTCTTGATAATGAAAAATCTGCTGCTAACTCTTCTCCCAAAGAGGATTCTTGCCTTGAAGGAAATGGCAAAAAAGTAGACGGCCCCACTCAGGACGCGTCTTAAAGTTTATTATGCTTGGTTGACTTGAGGTGCAGGCCCTCCTTTTAAGCCTTGCAACTTGTAACTTAACTGAAGTTTTTCTTTTGGTATCTTCTTGACTTATCCTTTATTGCGTATATATCTGTTCTGTTTTTTCTTCAAAAATATTAATTTGCTTAGGGCGCGCTTCATTTCAATGAGGGCGCGCCTTCTTCATGCATCTTGCCTTTAATTAGTAGACTTTTGTTTATACCCGCAATCCTTAACCTGGTGAAGTTACATTCCTTATTTGTGAATCATTACGGGGACGCGTTCTGTTCAAGATTTGACATAAGGACGCGTCTTCTCATGATATTGCTGAGGGCGCACCATTATTTAAGCAGAATTAAGAACTTAATTTTTAAGAAATAAAATAAATCTTCAAAGTATTTGATAAATAATGCGCTCCGGTGTGAAATCCACACTGGTCCCAAGGGCTAATGCTCTGTGGGGAAATAATAATTAAAAAATCTCAACTATCCAAGGTGGGATGTACATGCACTACCCCCCTAGACTAGGAGGAAATTTATTTCTTCTAGTTTATTTAGATAGATAACATAGGGGGTACAAAACCACTCCCTATTGGTAGTATTTCTTCAAATGTTCTACGTTCCAAGCTCTTGGTATAGGATTACCACTCAAATCTTCTAAGTGAAAAGTTCCTTCCCAAAGCACAGACTTGATCCTGTAAGGTCCTTCCCAATTGGCACCAAAAACCCCATGACTGGCAATTCTGGTATGAGGCATCACCCTTCGTAGCACCAAATCACCAACCTTGAGACGATGTACCCTTACTCTTCGATCATAAAACCTTGCCACTCTTTTCTGATATGCAGCTAATCTTAGTGATGATATTGTACGTGTTTCCTCCAGAAAATCAAGATGAAGCCGTTGGTTGACCTCATTAGATTCATTGTCATAGTGATCCCTCCTGAATGATCCGAGATCCAACTTCCACAGGAACCATTGCCTCAAAGCCATAAGACAACATGAATGGAGACTCTCCAGTAGTAGATCTTGGTGTGGTATTGTAAGACCATAGTACCATAGGTAGTTCCTCAGGCCAGTTACCTTTACTTTCTTCCAACTTGGTCTTCAGTGTGTGCTTGATTATCTTGTTGATAGCTTCAGTCTGCCCATTGCTCTGAGGATGATAGACTGCTGCAAAATCTTTCTTAATCTTCAAATCTTCACACAACTTCTTTAACTCCTTGCTGTCAAATTGCTTCCCATTATCAGATATGAGTTTGTAAGGAATCCCAAACCTGCACACAATGGAATTAAAAACAAAATCTTTGATTTTCTTGGCCGTTATCTTTGCCAAGGGCATAGCTTCTGCCCACTTAGTAAAATAATCTACAGCCACAACAGCATACTTGACACCCCCCTTAGCCATAGGAAGCTCTCCAATAAGATCAATCCCCCACATAGCAAAAGGCCAAGGACTTATCATTGAAGTCAATGTCGTGGCAGGAATAGACGAGTAGTTCGCAAAGCGTTGGCACTGATCAAATGCTCTTGTAAACTTCATAGCATCATCCTTCAAGGTTGGCCAGTAATATCCTTGTCGTAACACCTTCATAGCAAGGGAACTACCCCCCGAGTGATTACCACATATTTCTTCATGAACCTCTCTCAAGACATAGTTGCACTCGTCTCCATCAACACACCTTAGTAAGGGTTGATTAAAACCCCTTCGGTACAAAACCGCATCATATTCCACATACCTTGCTGCTTGGTATTTCAAACGTCTGGCCTCCCCCTTATCATCGGGTAAAATTCCTTTTTGTACATACTCTTGGATAGGAGTCATCCAAGTCTTCATTGGTACTTCATCTACAACCATTAGCTCCATCTCGGGGATACTAGGAATTTCTTGAATTTCCAATGGAATGTCTCCCATCAACACCGTGTCTCTTTGGGAACCCAACCTGGCCAGAGCATCGGCCTTGGAATTTTCTTCACGAGGAACTCCTTCAAGTCTGACTATGTTGAACTGTTGAATCAAGCGACCTACACTCATCATATATGCCTCTGTCTTTGGTCCTCTAGTCTGGAACCCTCCTTCAACCTGCTGAACAACCAATTTCGAATCACTGAACACCACCAAATTCTTTACATTCATTTCCAAGGCTAACTTCAAACCATTAATCAATGCCTCGTACTCAGCCTCATTATTAGTTACCGCAAATTTAAAATTGATAGCACTCATAAGAAGGTGGCCTTCAGGAGAGGTTAAGACAACTCCGGCACCTGCTCCATCATTGTTGACTGCGCCATCCACATACATAGTCCACCAAGGAAAAGGATACTCCTCTCTCAAAGGGCTTGCCTCTTGAGCAAGGGGGTTAGGGTTCACCAGAATGATTTCTCGTCCCATACTCTCATCTTCAAACTCCAGAATAAAATCGGCTAAGGCTTGTCCCTTGATTGCCGTTCGAGAAACATATTCCAAATCATACTGTCCCAATTCAATTGCCCACTTCAACATCCTTCCTGAAGCTTCAGGTTTATGTAAAATGTGTCTCATGGGATAAGAAGTTCGCACTTCAATTTTATGAGCTTGAAAGTAGGGACGTAGCTTTCGTGCAGCCAGCACCAAAGCATATACCAACTTCTCCATGCTAGAATATCGGGTTTCTGCATCCAACAACCTCTTACTTACATAGTAAACTGGTGACTGCAAACTATCCTCTTCTCGTACTAACACAGCACTAATGGAGTAAATAGAGATGGCCAAGTAAAGAATCAATACTTCACCATCCACAGGCTTGGCCAAGAGTGGGGGCTTACCTAACTGTTCCTTGATTTTCTGAAAAGCGTCTTCACAAGCAGGAGTCCACATGAAATCTTTGTCGACCCCCCTAATGGCTTTGAAAAATTCTTTGCAACGATCAGAAGACTTTGAGACAAAACGATTTAGAGCTGCAATCCGTCCACAAAGGCTTTGAGCCTGCTTTACACTGGTAGGGGACTTCATTTCAAGGAGTACTTTGATCTTTTCCGGATTAGCTTCAATTCCTCTATGATTCACAATAAAGCCTAAAAATTTCCCTGACTCAACACCAAAGACACACTTTTGAGGATTTAACTTCATCCTGTACTTGCGCAGAATTCCAAACATTTCTTCCAAGTGCCTCACGTGGTCTACTGCGTCCTTGGACTTGACAAGCATATCATCTACATACACCTCCATAGTTTTGCCAATCTGCTCTTTGAACATCATATTCACCAATCTTTGATATGTTGCCCCTGCATTGATAAGACCAAAGGGCATTCCAATATAGCAATACAAACCTCTGTCAGTAATAAAGGATGTATGTTCTTGATCGGGTCCATACATGGGAATTTGATTATACCCTGAGTAAGCGTCCATGAAACTCAAGAGAGCATGTCCAGCCGTAGCAGCCACCAACTGATCAATCCGAGGGAGTGGGAAACTATCCTTTGGGCAAGCTTTGTTCAAATCCGTGAAGTCCACACAAGTTCTCCATTTCCCATTAGGCTTTTTCACCAACACCGGGTTTGCCAACCACTCGGGATAGAAGGATTCTTTGATCAAACCCACATCCAAGAGTCTGTCGACCTCCTCCTTTAAAGCTACTGCCCTTTCTCCACTGATTGCACGCCGCTTCTGACGCATTCCTTTCTTATTAGGATATATGTTTAGATGATGGCACATGACATTAGGATCAATCCCTATCATATCAACATGACTCCAAGCGAACACATCCAGGTTGGTCATAAGAAAATTAGTCAAGCCTGTTCTCAACTCATTGCTTAGCTGTGATCCAATTTTGAGAAACTTACTGAGATCTGCTGCGTCTACCGGGATTGAGATTGTGTCTTCCGCAGGACCCGTCTTCTCCTGTAGGATAGGAATTCTTGGATCAAGATCAAGATCAAAAATACGAGGATCTTCAACAGGCATCTCACTCTTTGAGGGCGCGTCTTCCACAAATTCATCCTCTATTGAGGGCGCGTCCTCCACATACCCTTCTTCCCTTGGGAAGATGTCATTAAATTTCTCTCTCCCTGAGGGTGCATCTTCAACAAGCTCTTCCTTCCTTGAGGGCGCGCCCTGCAGGGTATAGGTGCTCTCAACAATTCTTTCTTGAAGTTCATCAATTAGGGGGGTGCCTCCAATAGTAACATCTTAGGGCGCGCCCTTAGCTGAGGGACATCATCTTCTGGCTCTTGAACCGTGTAATGAACATGAATCTCTCCCTTAGAATTTTTGAGCAATCCCTGGGCATCTTCTTGGGGAAGGGCGCGTCCTCCTAATCCATTACGATGAAAACCCTTGACAGTTCTATGATAGCACTCCCTTGAATCATATTGTGACCCTCGAACTGAACCAACCCCATTTGGAGTAGGGAATTTCATTATTAAATGATAAATGGAAGTAACTACCTTCATCTCTTTCAGCAAAGGCCTTCCTACCAAAGCATTGTGGGCAGATTCTTGATCCAATACCATAAATTCTATCATCTGAGTCACAGATAGAGGACCTTCACCAAGTGTAACCGGGAGCTTAATTGCACCCATAACTCTGACAGCTTCTCCAGTGAAACCATAAATCCAAGAATCCTCTCGGACAATATCGTTATCAGGCAAACCCAACTTCTTATAAGTGCTGTAGTAGAGAATATTCACTGAACTTCCATTGTCCACAAATACTCGGTGTACATTCATAGGACCAATCTGTATGGCAACGACTAGGGCGTCACTGTGAGGATGATGTACCCATCTTGCTTCTTCCTCAGTAAATGTAATATCTACTGATTCCCCCCTGAACAACTTGGGAGGTTTAAGTTCCAAGCTGTTCACATTAGTTAAGGGCTTATGACGTGCTTCCCTGGCATACCTTTCCAGTGCGTTGTTACTGTCACCACCAAAATGACGTCCTCCAAAGATAGTATGAATGCTTCCAGCCCGGGCAAACTGAACGTCCTTAGATCTGTCATCATCCCTTTCAGGAGCATGTTCTCTTTCCATCCTCCTGTCAGTGTCATCTTTATGCTTTTTTACTTCTCTGACAATCTAGTCAGTTAGGTATCCAGCCTTGATCAATTCTTCAATTTATTCCTTGAGTTGTCGACACTCGTGGGTATTATGTCCAGTAGATTCATGATATGAGCAATACCTCTTTTTGTCCTTGCTCTGCCACGAGGATAACGGTGCTGGCTTCTTGAATAAACCCTTGTCCTTATTTACCTCAAAGATATGCTCAACAGAAGCAACAAGTGTATAACTTCCTGTTTGATATCTATTCAATCTGTCATAGTCTGGTGGAGTCCAACCTCTCCTTGCATTAGCGACATTCACCCTGCTCGGACTATACCCTCTCCTCCGGTAGTCAGGGCTTGGAGACCTATCCTTCCTCTTAGAACCTTTCCCCTTCCCTTGGGAGTCGGACTTTTTATTATCAACAATAGATTGCTCAATGATCTTAAAGTATTCAGCTTGGGCAAAGAGGTCTGCTAAGGTTGCTGGGTCCTTCCCCTGCAAGTGCTTCCAGAAGTCAGTTCCGACTTGGAGTCCCACAATCAAGAAACTTTTTAGTGACTCATCGGTTGCCCCTCTGACCATGGTAAACTCAGCATTGAACCTTTTGAAGTACGACTGCAAGATTTCTCCTTCCTTTTGTTTAATATTGGCCAAAGTAGTCACTGGGGGGGCATACTTCACAGTAGCTTGGAATTTTGTCAGGAACAAAGTTTTCATAATTTCCCATGAAGTAATCACACCTGGTCCAAGCTTTTGAAACCACTGTTGCGCACTCTCTCTAAAAGTTGCTGCCAGAAGACGACATCTAGCCAAGTCAGGCACTTGATATACATCCATCTCTATATTGAATCTTCCCAAGAACTCAAAAGGGTCGGCATTCCCATGGAAGCGTAAGTCGTTGGTTGTATTCCTGTATCCTGTTGGAAGTTGTGCCTCCCTTACTGCTGCAGAGAATGGAGAAGGAGCTTGAGCCGTTGAAGTGACTCTTCCTCCCTCAAGATGTGTGAGGAGTTTTTTCAGGTCATCCACATTGAAGCTTCCCACACCTGGGATAGTTTGGACATTAGTCTGAGTATTACCGGTAGGCGGAGGTTGAGGTGGTGGTTGAGGAGGCTGGATCTCTACTTGGGTTGCAGGAGTCTCTTGCATCTTTGGATTGGGACTTGGAGGGTGTGCCCTTCCCTCATGACTATTAGGGCGCGTCCTTACTTCATGGCTATGAGGATGTGTCATATCCTCCTGATTGTGGGGGCGCGTCCTCTCCTCCTGACTATGAGGGCACGTCCCTAGCTCTTTCTGTCGTCCTCCTGACCTACTTTGGGACGAGACAGGTGTTATGTGCGGATCCCTTCCTCCGGAGGGTCCTCCATGGTAAGGGGCATCGTATCTATTCCTTCGATCGCTATCCCTACTCCTATAATCCAACTCCATATCCCTTCTCCTTCCTGACCCTCCTGATCGGGGGGCTCGCTCATGATCACGGGGCCTCAACCTGAGATCAGGGGGCGCTCGCTGTGAATCACGGGGCCTCGCATCTTGATCATTACGCGGGTCATCTCGTGAAGGTGCTTGCTCATGTCTATGGGGCCTCGACCTGTTTACAGGGGGCTCTCGCTGTGGACTACGAGGTTGCACTTCTAAGTTACGTCTTGAATTATTGCGAGGTTGAGTATGATCTTGTCCATGGGGCCTCGACCTGTCAACAGGGGGCTCACGTTGTGGATCAAGAGGTTGTTCTCCTCTTACCTCTCTGTCCCTCTGCCATTCGACAAACAACAATCGTAGATCATCATTATTAAGTCTTATACCAAGACGATCCTTCAACCTGTTCAATCGTTGTTCTTGGTCTCGGTGGAGTTCATCAGCCCTTCGAATTTCACTTTCAGATCGCCCTGACCTATGAGGGTGTGGAGATGGACGTCGTTCCCTCCTAGGTTGATCTTGGTTGCCCGTCTCATCATCGGGGAGTTCAACAATAGGGACTCCATCCTCCTGATACTCTAACCTTCTTGGAGTAACATTCTGAAACCTCCTCTGACCCGTGGTGCCTTCAGCCTTGCTTCAAAGCCATTCAAGGCATCACCCATGCGATAGAGTTGTTCCATCAAGTCAGAATTACTTATGAGCACCGGTGGTCGTCCCCCTACGATAGGTGTTCCATAAGATGGATTTGGAACACTATGGGGAACGTACTCCTCATGGCGGGCATGGTTGTTCTCTTCACTGTCTTCAGATAAGACCTCATCCCTAGGACGTTCGTTGCGATTTTGTGACATCTTTTCCTCCAAAGATTTAGATCTTAATTAGCACCCCTCCTTCTAGCGCCAATTTGTTAACGGAGGATTTTGGTATTAACAAAGTTTGAGGTTCTTCGCCGGAATCAAGATCTACAACGGTGGTCCTTAGGTGGTAAATTCGTCGGAGTATGGTGGTTGTGTTTAATTGGTGGCTGAGATTGCTTAGGGTTTATGTTGGCTGCCTCAGAGTTCTCAACATTCGACCCCTTACAATTTGCCTACGTATCCCTATTTATAGGGAATCAAGCCAACGTAGTTCTTGGGGAGGAAGTTTCCTCCATGGGCTTGGTCTTTGATCTTCGGAGCCCATCCGAAGTCTTCTGTTGTCTTTCCATGCGTAGACGTAAGACTTTTCCCACCGCCTTCCATGTATAGGATTCTTTCCATACTTAAACATATGTCTTCCTTATCTTTCCTTACTTGAAGGTAGGACTTCCATCTATTTCCCTACTTAGAGTTTTAGCTCACTTTAGGAATGTCTAATGATAAGGCTGTTAAGTGGATTTTATATCCACTTTTATAGACTTCTTTGTGACTTGGTCGTCGTGAATCTTCAACATTTTAGTCTCATTTGAGCCATTTTGTTCGTTTTGTAGGATTGCATATTCTAACGTGGTCGGAGGCGAGAACAAGGAGAGAACTTGTCAAAACGCACTAGAAGAGGTCCAGTGAACATATCAAGATAAAATGAGGACAAGGAAGAGCTAGCCAACAGCAAGAGAAGAAAGAAGGAAAACAGAAAACTGGACAGGCCAAGCTGGCAGGGCGCGGGAGCGCGCTGCAGGGTGCGGGCGCGGGCTACCTGGTAGGGCGCGGGAGCGCGCTGCATGGCGCGGGCGCGGGCTGCCTTGAGTTTCTGTTGGTTTTTGCCTTAGTTCTGGCCGAGCTTTGAAGGGTAATTCTGGAATTTCACACTGGTTTAGGGTTATATCATGCCTTAGGGGTCTCATTATGAAAAGTACGGGATAGAGGGAGAGCAAAAAAAGAAGAGGAGATCAATACCTAAGTTCAAGAGATCAAAATCAAGCTTACGGATTCACTTTGTTCTTCAATTTCCTTTGTAATCTTCTAGCGGTGGATAGTTGGTTGAATTCTATTCGTAATACTTATTGTTTATTACATTGAATCTTGTTTAGTTTATTAACAATGTTAACTATGGTACCCATGGTGATGATTAGTTCAATTATGAACTAATCTATTATCATGGGGTTGTACCGGATTCTTATATAATGTTTTCTGGTTGATTTCAATTATGCCTTGCATGTTCTTATATCTGACATCCTTGTATGGTTGTGCATATTCAATTATAGTTGTCTGATCAACTTCTGTGATTGTGTGTTAATCTCTATTGCAGCGACCGTACTGAAAATAGAGATTTAGAACTTGCCATGCTAGCGTAGGAATTTGGTGTGTCTGATGACATGGCTTATTTGCGATATCACTCTACCCGTTTGGTATTGACTACGTGATCTTATTGATTACTTGTGTTTCAAAATCATTGTACGTTAAATCCCGCAGACCTGTTGGGACTGCCTACAATTGATTGACTATTTGACTTCTATCTTAATTGTGGATGTTCATTAGGATGGTATACGTACAAAGACCTTTGGCGTATATCAGTTTCGTGTAATCGATCAGGTGTAAGTGTAATTGCATGTTAGGAGAAAAAGGAATTTAATTGGTTAATTGCATATATGATGATGGTAAAAACCCCATGTGTTTTCTCTATTTGATAAATCATATTTGTTAATTGCTTAGTTAATTAGTATAGTGATAATTAAAACCAAACCTTTATAATTGTTTGAGAATTGAATAATATTAATTCTTGGTGCATAAATCAACGAAACAGCAACAACTAGTCTCTGTGGACGAACTCTGTTTTACAGACTATATTACTTGCGATCGCGTACTCTTGCGTGGAAAAGTGTGAACAAAGGCCTAGTCACAAAGGCCCAAGGCTCGTCTATGACGTCAGGACTTCATGGATAAGGAAACTTCCCCCGTCGAGGACTAGTCCTATCCATTACCAGCTATTTCCTTAATTCATAGACGCAGGTATAGCCATGACTTACCTTAAATTCTAGACGCATCCTTGTCCGCCGAATGAGAAGCACCCACCAGATAGCAGGACAAGTGATCCCAAGTGTTTGGGTGCAAAGTGCAGGATTACTCCAAAGTTCCCCAATGAGGACGCGCCCATTGAGTACAGGAACAGAGCTCCCAAAGCACACACCAAGATTAACCCCACATCCTCAATGAGGGCGCGCCCATTGAATACAGGAGGAGGTCTTCAGTCACGGACATCCCCCTCCTAGGGCACATCCTAGGAGGGAATTCTTCAATATTTAGCAAATACCAAACCAAGGAAACCATTTTTCATTATCAAGTTGTATCTTCAAACCGGGAGGACGCGCCCTCAAGGAGTGGACGGCCTAAAGGGCGCGCCCTCATCCCCATGAGGACAAGCCCGAAGTCCTCCTTTTGTGTCGAATGAAGTCATTATTCTCCGTCAAGTCTTCCATCCATGTAGAGTTGTCATTACCATGAGGGCGCGTCCTCAAGGGATGAACGGCCTAAGAGGGCACGCCCTTATCCCTTTGAGGGCAAGCCCTAATATTAAACTTAACCCTAATTACAAAAATAACATAATTGAATTCATACTTGACCCGATCCTAACCTAAAAATCCATTATCGAATTTTGGCTATAACACCTAGCATATATATATAGTAGGAATGACTTCATGTTCATAAGTAAAATTTTGTTGAACCTTTGGGAGATATATAATTGGTAGAAGAGAACTTTGAGATCAATTATAAGTTTATCATTGATACAAGAGAGGGGTAGAAGAGAAGTTGCAAGTTTTTAGCACTATACAAAATTACATATTTTATACTAAATGTAAATATTACCCCTACTTCTATTTTATTTATTTATGTAATATAAATTAAAAATAATTGAATAATTAGTTGATGTTTGGACCATCTAGTCTTCCATTAAGTGTCAATTCCACGAAGCACTAACTATTGAAACCGAGGAAAGTGAAAATGAGAAAATATTATTTTTATTGAGTTAACATGGATGAAAGTGCCTCCGTCTGAGATGCTCTTTTAACACCTGCTTCTAATGTTACTGCAGTTGGTGACGGCAGCAGTACTGGTGTCGGCGCTCATGAAGAGAGGATTAATATCTTCAAAGTAAATCAAACATCATCCATTCCCAGCAGGTCAGGGTCTAATGGATCAGATGCATCTAGTATTAGCTTATATAGTCTTCTTTAATATTTTATTAATTTTATTTTAATTTTAGTAATTATATATAATTTAATAAAATTTTAATATATGTGTATATATATATATATATAATAAATTGAATTTAGATATCTAACGATATAAATATTTAAATTTAATATATTGTTGACGTAACCTTTAGTAGTATTTTAGATATTAAAATGTAAAATATTTTAAAATAATAGATATAACGTTAGTATTTATTTTCTAATAAAAAATTTAAAAAGGGGGTAAATTGCAAATATCAAAAAATTATATTACCATTCTATATACATGTTGGCCGTATTATTTTTGGAATGTTAGTTGTTTAAGTTAAAAAGTATAAACCATGTAATATGTTTTAACCGAAAAAGGTAACCGGTTATTTATTAATAATTATATAAAATAATATTTTCATTTTTTTATATATGTTACCCATGTCAGATTTAAAATATGAGTTATTTTAGTTAGAAAATATAAAATAGTTAATATGCTTTAGGTGAGAAATATAATTGATTTAAAATATTACATATAGTATAGATACTTTAATCCTAATTTAAGATTCAATTCTCTACAAGTTCAGATTTAAGTAATACTTAATATTTATTCTCAATAATCTAATAAAATTAATATTCTAAGTAGGGTTATCTGCTAGTATATTTAGTAATATCGGAAAAAATTTATTTTGTATCATATTAACATCCAAGTTTTGATACTTTCTCAATTTAAATGATGTGGTTGGATATATTTCAAAATTAGGGGTTCAACCTTGTTAAATACAGGTTTGTGTGACTTTGTTTAATTAGAATAATAATAATAAATTATGAAATTAGAATTATCGAATAATGCCAAATATGTGGCATAGCATACAGTAGGAATGACTTCATGTTCATAATGATTGGGTAGAAGAGAAGTGACAAATTTTTAGCACCATACCAAAATTACAAATTTTATACTAAATGTAAATATCACTCCTACTTCTTCTATTATATTTAACTAGCATGATAGCCCGTGCAATGCATGCGCCACATTCTAACTAATATAATATATTTCAAATTTTGTGATAAAGTACGTTTTATCTTCCTGTCAGTCTACTTTACCTTTCACGTATATCGATTTATCGAAGGTTAGAAGTTAATAGCCTTTCCAAATTCAAGATATTAGCACACTCTAAATTTTTAGGATCATATTTATAGTGGTGCTTGTTTAATGTGAGAAGGATGAGCAACAAAAGCTGTATATAAGTTAATCGTTAGGTATCAAGTTATTACCATGACAATAGTGTGCAGTTTAGTTTGTTTTTCGGTAGAAATTCTTAAAGAATCACTACCACAATAATATATTATATAATATATTTATAGTAGCAATACCAAGATTTGCATGAGAAAATGAGAGTATCATCACATGTGGCATAATACTTGGTGTAACAGTATCAATAATCAACTTATACGTTTGGTACATATAGTTTAAATTCTTGCTTAAAAGCAAGAATTTGATATTTAACAATCTTTTATGCCTAATTAAGCGTAAAAATTGAGAGTAAGTGCAAGTCGATTGTAAATTTCATATTGAAGTCTCTTTCACATCAATCTTGTATACTCGTTTAGTAGGATAATTTTATTTTTCTTTATGTGTTAACTATGTTGAATTCCTTAAGGACAAAGGCGATTTTAAAATTCTTTACAAAATAAACCTGTCTTTAACAAAATTTAAGAACTAAATAGATCCAATACTTGTAATTGAGGTTATTTAGGAAATAATAATTTTAAAAATTATAATATTGTTATGGAATAAAAACCGAGCTTGCGAAATTAATGCTAGGGTTGGAGAGTTTCGAGTTTTAATGGCTGCACTTGTGTTTCGAGACTAAATCGGTCCTCACAAGATGCCTACGTATCTCAATTCGTAATTGAGAATCAAGCCAAAAACGTAGTTCTGATTGTAGGATCATGGGTCCTTATATAGGCGTTTGGAGCCTTGTAATTAAGGTAGGTTTAGGAGACTTAATTGATAAGTCTTGTTTATTGATAACTGATAAGGAGTGTTTTACTTGGCAGGCAAGTATTACCCTTATCTGATAAGTGTTATGACTCATCATATTATTTGATTGGGATTTTGGATCCTTCTATGAAGATACTACTTTGATTTGGTCTCTATTTATGAGCTGTGTAATTTCCCTATTTATTAATTACGAAATTAATAAATAATCAGGGATTTGGGCATTAAATACCGAGCCTTTTTTTGGAACAATCTAGGTCTAATTAATACATCATTAATTATATTTCCAGGGTTATTTTTAGCCCATATCAAATATATACTAAGATAGTTTGCATACATTATACATATAGAGTTCGTCGTTTAGAAAATTTGGTATTTGAACACAATCCTATGAATAAATACTATTTTATTAAAACTAAACTATTATAAGCTGAGTTGATTAGTTCAAAGCATACTATCATTAGTCATTGTATGTTTTAAAGCAAATAAATAAGAACTATTACATTTAATATTGAACAATACTCTATATTTTAATATCTAAATAGTATAAAAAGTTTATGGTTTGATTTATGTAAAAATATATATTAAAATCAAATATTTATATTGGTAGTTCTAAAGATTCAATAATAACATATTATTATATCTTATTGTATTATTAGAATACATAATTAAACAAATATAAAGTGTTAAAGAAGGTTCGTGCATCGCACATGTTATAACCTTATATGTACATTATCTGTTCAAATAAGAACTCACCTTGAAATAAGTATTGAGATTCAATCTCAATCCCACATTTTTTAACCACTTTCAGTCTTAGCCACAACATTATATTAATATCTATTTTCGTTTCCACTCATATGCCTACCTCATATTTCCTCCAATTTACTAACAATCACCTACCTTTTCACTTCGGTCTCTTTCTGATCAGTTTTCAGCCACCTCAATACCTCTCAGATCTGCCCATCCCTCCAATTAACCATGTCTTATATGCACATTCATCTCCCCTTACCTTTTCTCGTTCATCTTCAACAATCTTAAATTTGTTCATCCTTCCCTCTCCGATCATCTCTCATTCATCTTTAATAAACTCTCATCGACCTACATTTTCATATTTATATTAAATTAATGTTGTTGTGGTTACGAGCTGATTATGTATGATGATAATAAAATCATTAATTGTCACACCTCTAACCCATTAAACTTTTACACCTCTTTCGAATGTTATTGAGCTAAAACTATGTTTTTTGATAATTTTCAAATTATACTCATCTAAAATTTGCCAACTGATTAAATTAAGTTATATTTTCATTTGTGTTTAAGTTGATAAAAAAATTGATGCACCTATTTTTTGTTGGTAATTAGTTCAGACACAGGTGTTTGCAATAACTGTACATCATATTTGATGTCCAAATTTGACGCTGAATGAATTCATGTTGTATTGTTTGCCTAGGGTAGGCATCGAGTAAATTCAGGACCATGAATGTCAATCCTGCCCCAATCCCCGAATCCGAACTCAATCGTCATTTTCCAAATGGTTGGAAATGTCACGTTGGGTTGAGTGTTTTGAGTTTTAGGTCGGGTTCAAATTGAGTAAAAATTTATTCGAAAGTCGGGTCAATTCCAAGTTGACCCAAAATACCCAAACTGACCCAAAAATTTAATATAAATTAAAAATTATATAAAATGTATAAATTTTGATTACATAATTGTATACATGTGTGATATATCTGCATATTATTTAGATACTTTGAATTCATTTATCATCCCATAAAGTTACTATCTAATTTTTAATGAATAATAAATAAAAATCAATTTATACATTAAAATAATTTTTTTTAATTCTTTTCGAGGTAAAAGGGGCCATTCTTGAGTTGAGGTAAAAGTCTTATATATAATAGTATTATTTTTTCCTAAAATTATCTTTTTTCCAGTGCAGTTAAATATATTCTTGATTGAACAAATGAACTCTCTTTTGTGAAAGTCTTCTTAGCCTATAATAGATAGGTAAATAGATAATGAATAAATGTTAAATAAATATAATAAATGAGCTCTTAGTGTATGGAGTTAATGAATTTTAGAAAGATACAAACAAAAGCCTTTGGTGTAGTGGTTGTACTTGTGAACTTAAGTCATTCCTAATTCCTAATAGGATGGTCATGGGTTCAATCCTTATAACCAATATTTTTTTTAACATTATATGATAAAAGGGTAATTATGTAATTTACTAAATACCTTTAAAGACCATGTTGGCCTTTAATATATATAACTAGCGTAAAAGCCCGTGCGAGGCACGGGCCTGCTTATAGACTGAAATAATTTCTCGAACGAACATGTATTGAAATCGGAATAATTTTTTAATTAAAAATATGGAAAATAATATTATTTTGAATTTATCTTTTATTTGTATGAAAATTCTTTTAACTGTTTTTATTTAATAAAATTTTACAAAATTTGAATGAATTTCGATATGATAAAGATCGAATTATTATTTTTTTTGCCAGAATTTGATTTAGTTTTAAATGATATGAAATGCATTTTATCAAATTTAATAATTAATTATAATATAAATGATAATTTAAGTATAGTTGTCCGTATATAATATGGACGTATCTAAACTTATGTATATTTAATGAAATAACATTATACTTGTAAATAAAATATAAAGTTGGTCACATATGTAATACTATACCGTGATCACATCATAAAATCTCTGTCCTATTAATCTTTGAACGGTGACTCAATTGAATACTCCGATCAGGGGTGTTCATGGTTTACCAACCTAATTACCAAACCAACCCAACACTATTTTTGGCCGACCAAGCCGATAGAAGAAAACTCAATACTTAATTGAGTTAAAAACATTTCAAACTGATTTAAATGGATTGGATATGAAATGTATATTTTTCGGCCAACCGGATTTAACTTACAATTAATTTTTGTTTGATATTTAAATATATATTGTACATACAACCATACATTAGATAATACATCATACTGACATTTATAGATATATATGTATATAATTATATTATTATAATAAGAATTATTCAAAAATAAAATATTAACACTAAATCGCAAGTTACGTGTATTTTAGTTTACTTAGATTTTCTAAATGAGAGGTGTTGTATAATATTAATTTTTTAATAAAATTATTTAAACCATTCAAACTGATACAACCGACCCAAACTAATGTATTATAAGCAGGGTTGGGTTGCAAATTTAAGTTTTGTAGGTTGGATAAAAAAAATTCAAAATGATATAACTGGGTCGAGTTACAAAAATTCTTCCAACTTATAAACAACTCCTCACACTGATTCCCAATTTTTACAATGATGTGTGCAACTTAAAATTATTTTTAAATAATAGAAGTAACCGACAATATGTTACTTATAAATTTTAATATTATATTTATGTATTAGAACCTGAATATTTCATATAAAATATAATAAGTAACATATTATTATATAAAAATATAAATCTTATAACAATTAATAACCTAATTGATATTTAATCGAAAAAATATAATTGAAGTAATTTTTTTTTAAAGATAATTGAATACATTACTGTGTACATAAAAACACGAAAACTAAAAAATACGAAGTTGTATAAATAATATGAACTAACATTTCATTTGGAAAAGTTAAAATTTAAAAAAGTAATTGTATAAACATGTTATATAAATAATATAAAATAACATATTGGTCACTCAAAAGTTAAAGTATTAAAAGAAAATAGGAAGAGAGAATTATACGCTTTATCTAATAATTTTTTTTGGAGTAAACTCAAAATTCAATGTAGCACTGTTGATAATGAAAAGAAATTTATATAAGGAGTTATTAGTTCGATTTTCAATGGCTACACAAATTCAACCTCTTTTAATTAAACACTGATGAGATCGTTTCTGTAATTTTTATAAATATAAGGATAAAATTGTAAATTCACTACCATTTTTGGCATAATTTGCCTTTGGTTGACTTTTAACATAAAAAGTAGATATATAGATACGTTGCGAATTGTCAAAATATGCTAATCTGAACCGACTAAAATCGAATTGAATGACTTGATTTTGTTAAATTATAGATTAGTAGCTCACATGTTGTTTGAATATTTTGAAAATCGTCACCATATATGATTACGTATGATAAGATATATTGTACTATATAGAAGTATACATTTTGACAACTAATATATAATTGATCTATGTTTAATAAAAAAAATTAAATATAATTTAAATGTTAAGAAAGATGATTGAATATGTAATTATACATAAAAACCAAAAAAATAGTGTTATATAAATATTATAAATCAACAATTTACTTACTCAAAAGTTTTTAAAAAAGGATAATAATGAAAAACGTGGGTAATCTAATAAGATTTTTAATTGAAGCTCAATCATTAGTGTAGCACAAGTGGTTATAACATAAACTCCATTAGAGGAGGTTAGAGGTTCGATTCCTCAAAGCAACTCAAACTCATTTATTTTATTGCATAAATTGTAAAAGATGGCATTTTTGTGATTTTTCAAAAAAAAAAGGTAAAACTCTAATTTCACAGCCATTTTATTGGCTCAATTTGCCCCTAGACCCCATTTAATATATAGAAATAGATGGATTTATTTATTTATCTATGTAATATAAATTTAAAAAAAAACTAAATAATTAGTTGATGTTTGGACCATCTAGACATCTTCCATTAAGTGTCAATTCCATGAAACACTAACTATTGAAACCGATGAAAGTAAAAATGAGAAAATATATATTATTTTTATTGAGTTGACATGGATGAAAGTGCCTCCGTCTGTGATAATCTTTTAATACCCGCTTCTAATGTTATTACAGTTGGTGACAGCAGCAGTACTGGTGTTGGCGCTCATGAAGAGAGGATTAATATCTTCAAAGTAAATCAAACATCATCCATTGCCAGCAGGCCAGGGTCTAATGGATCAGATGTATCTTGCGGGTCAGTAAAACAAATTGGTCCAGGGTGCTCAAAGAGCAGCATCGATGTATTTCAAGGACAGACACCGCCTTTGCCCAATGGAATTCCAACCTACACGGTTACGGTGAAGAACATTTGTGACACCGGGTGCACCATATCAAACATTCACCTAAGTTATGGCTGGTTCAGCTCCTTAAGAACTATTAATCCCAGTGTTTTTCGCCGTCTTTCGTACAATGATTGCCTTGTTAATGATGGGAAGCCCCTTGGTCCTGGAAAAACCATTACCTTCCAGTATGCAAATACCTTTTCCTATCCTCTGGCTGTCTCTTCCATTACTTGCATTTGAGCAACAGCCCTACTATAGTATAGTACGTGTAAAGCATAATGTAACATAAGATGTAAAAGAGATAACTACAACTCAACAAAGGACAAGACAGACAATAGTATTAATAGAAGCACAGGAATCCAGAATCAAAGAAGAAAAGGTAAACTCAAAAAATCAAAATACGTTACGTATTCTTGAAGTCCGTAAACAGGTCACAGAAAGAAGTTCATGAAAATGTTCAAGCCTCAGTGACAGCAATAGAAACAAGACTTTGAAGACGACAGAAGTATGTGAATGATTTAGGGTTCAGTACCACGGGATTCCAGTGATGAAGCAACCAGAACGACAAAGGACTTATCAGCAGCATTGAATTCAAGACATAAAAGAAGAATTGATCAAGTGTTATTCATCTGTGAACCAGACCAGTTGCACTAGGTGACGGCACTAAAAAGATCAGATTGTTTTATCGTCTCCGAAGAAATTGATACAGTCTAAAACTTAAAACACCCTGGTACACAGGAGCTTTTCTAAAAGGACAAGGACAAGAAAAGTATTCGATGGTTTTTCTATTTAGAAAACCATCGAATGAGAGTTATTGAAAACTAATGTTAATTAATGTTTCATTCGATAGTTTTTAATAAAAACCATCGAATGGAATATTAACTTTACCATTCGATAGTTTTCAAATTAGAGGAGCAGGTGAAAAGTTTGTTTTGTCTTATATGGTTGATGAAGATCCAACGGCCAGGATTGTTTCTACAATCTAAGTTCGATGGTTTTCAAACAAAAGTCTGCAGTTAATACAGAGTGAAGAATGTGTCTTCTTCAGTTAAGGATTTTAACACAGAGACATTACTGAGAGAGAGAAGAGCCGGAGAAAATTATCAGAGAAAGTAAAAGTGCTCAGAACTTGATCATTGTTTTGTATTTGTGTAACCTTAAACTCATTGACGCTAATCTATGGATTAGAAATTGTAGCACCCCTCGAGGTTTATATTTATAAAAAGATATATTCCCCGAAACTTGATTTGGTTTGGCGTGTTTAATTTCGTTATAGAACTGAAAGATTAATCCGCGAACGAAATTGAATTATTTGTGAGTATCGTATTCAACCCCCCCCCCTTCTACGATACTTTGGACCTAACAATTGGTATCAGAGCTACTTGATTGATATACAAATCAGATCCGGTGAATGAGACCAAAATCAAACGTAGCGTGAAAATTCGAAGCAAATTTTTTAACTTTCGAAATTTTTCATTTAATTGGAATTTCTTGAATTTTAAACAATTTGAAATTTTCAGAAACCATGAGTGCTCCAAAGACAACTGCTGGTATTAAAGTTCCCCCGTTTACTAGAGATGATTTCGGTTTGTGGAAGATGAAGATGTTGTTATTTATCAAGGCATCTAATCTGTTGTATATTGGCATATTAGAAAACGGACCGTTTGTACCAATGAAACCAGTTAGTGAATCTACAGCTCCTGATGGTAGCAGGATTCCTTCAGGCACCCAACCTAAGGATATAAGTGAATTTACAGATTCTGACAAAGAACTGATTCGATTGGACACCGGTTTAATGTTGATATTGGCGGACTCCGCAGACAAGGAAATGAGCTATCAGTTGATGAACTGTACAAGCGGGAAACATATGTGGGATACCATTAACTTAATAATGGAAGGAACTGAAGACGTTCAGGAAAACAGATTGGACATTCTGACTTCTCAATATGAAGCGTTTAGGTCCCTGCCAGGAGAAAGTATAACTCAGGTCTTTGAGAAGTATACTAAGCTCCTCAATGAATTGGCAATGAAAGGAAAGACCTATCCACTGAGAGAATCGAACAGGAAGTTCATGATGACACTGCCCCATCATGTAGAACACAAGTCATCATCCATTAGGGAAAGAATTGACTTCACAAAGATGCCACTGGAGATGATCTATGGCAAGTTGAAGACCTATGAGATGGAACAGGAACAAAGGGTGATAATCTACGGATCAGGGACAATGGACAGCAAGCACAATGCACTTGTGAGATCAGCAGCACTTGTAGTGGATGAACCAATAACTTCTGAGATTCAGGTTCAAACCCCTAGAGCTGGAAAGGAGGTGATAATAGAAGCAGAAATGGATTATGTGAATCTGGGTGTTGATGAAAGTGATTACTACACCCTAGAAGAGCTTGAGCAAATGGAAGACAAAACCATGGCGTACTTAGCTGCAAAGTTTAGTCATATTCGTTTCAAGAGAAACCCTAAGTACAAGTTCAAGGGCTCAACCAACAGATTCCAGAAGAGCAATTATACACCTAGTACAGGCTTTAAGGGAGGCTAGAAGACTGGCATGATTGATAGGAGCAAATCAAGATGCTATAACTGCAATGAGTTAGGGCATTTCGCCACTGAATGCCGGAAGCCTCGTCAAGCAAGAGACATGAAAGATGTCTATGGAAAGAAGGATTCTTATGATGAGTTGAAGAAGGAGAATGCCAAGCTTAAACAGCAATTGGAGGCATTCTCTGGAAAGCAGAAAGGGAAGGCTTACATAGCAGAGGGAAAGCACTGGGATGATACTGATTCGGATGAAGAGGATGAATATGTAAATGTTGCTCTAATGGCTGACTCTTCAGAGGAATCACCTCAATCATCTCAGCTACCTATCTTAACTACAATTGATATGTCTAATTCTGAGTACAAGAAAACTGTGCAAGATCTTAGTGTAGAATTGTTTAATGTACACACAAGCATGCTAGCATCATAAATGGAAAATGCTAAACTAGTTCTTAAGATTAAAAAGCTAGAATCTAAAAATGAAGAACTAGAGCTTGTAGCTGTAACATTAGAAGATCTTAAGCAAAAGAATGCGTACTTAGAGAACAAGGTCAAGTGTAATGATGAGATAGAGACTATCCTCAGGAAGCAGATTTCAGATCTAGATTTGAAGCTGAATGCTTTTAAGAATTCCGCTCTAGTGGCTAAGGAAATCATTGATACTCAGGCCGTAGAGAATAAAACTGCTATAGGATTTGACTATAACAAGAAAGCTGGTAAGAAGATTGTGGAATTCCCTGTGACACCTTCAGTTGTCAAAAGGAATACTCCACATGTTCTTAAGAATGTTGATTGTCCAGTTTTTGTTAAGCCGTTTCCACCTCTCTTTTATGAGGATGATCTTTTCATAGCACAAGAATTGCTTGAGGAGGATTTATTGAAGGAAAAAGAGGTAAAGACTAAGTTGCCTAGGAAATCAGTAAAGAATGTATTACCTAAACCTGATTTACCTAAAACTGAAGTAGGTTCCTTAGCTAGTAATGTTAAAAAGAACAGGAATGGGAGGAAAAAGATTGTTAATCAGGAATTGGTTCCATCTTCTCCCATTGCATCTAGGAAGTTGTGTTCTATTTGTAATTCTGCTGGACACCTTACACATGCATGTAAAAAGGTTAAAGTAGAAACTGCTAATACTTCTGAAATGCATAACATGTCTGACATGCCTGATACTCATGAACCCTGTGGAAAGAAAGAGTGTTTGCTATGTAAGTACAACATCATGCATGCTTATTTTAAGTTGATGTCTGATAGTAGCAATAGCACTAGTAATGTTAAATCCACAGATACTATGAATATCAAACAGGGTAAGACTAAATTGAATGTTACTCCTGTTAAATCATCTAAACCTTCAGGACCCAAACAATTTTGGGTACCAAAGTCCGCTTAATCAATCTGTGATTGCAGGGTAAGGTTAAAAGCTCAAAGGTTGTGTGGATTCTGGATAGTGGCTGTTTTAGACACATGACAGGTGAAGAGTCCCTGCTTACAGAGGTGGTTAAGAAGACCGGCCCGATTATAACCTTTGGAGATGACAGCAAAGGATTCACTACGGGATATGGTAAATTGAAAGCTGGAAATGTCATCATTGAAAACATCTCTCTTGTTAAAGGATTAAAGCACAATCTTCTAAGTATCAGTCAATTCTGTGATAAAGGCTACAATGTAGATTTCAGAAAGGACAAGTGCTTGATCACCAACAGGAAGGATGAGAAGCTTACTCTACTGGGAGTGAGAAAAGGGAATTTGTTTATAGCTGACTTAAGTTCTACCAGTGAAGGAGAAGTTACATGTTTCTATGCAAAGGCATCTTCAGAACAAAGTTGGCTATGGCACAAGAAGCTCTCACATTTGAACTTCAAAACTATGAACTCTTTGGTAAAGAGAGAGTTAGTGAGAGGGTTGCCCCTGATGGAATTCAATCAGGAGGGACTATGTGAAGCATGTGAAAAGGGGAAGTCGAAGAAAGCATCACATGGAAGCAAAGGAATGACAAGCATTACTGAACCATTACAGCTGATTCATATGGATTTATTTGGTCCAGTTAATGTTATGTCACTTTCAAGAAACAGATATGCATTGGTGATGGTGGATGACTACTCCAAGTACACGTGGGTGTTGTTCATACAAACAAAGGATGAAGCAACACAACTAATCATTGATCACATCAAGAAGATAGAAGTGGAAGCTAAGCTACCTGTGCGGACAATCAGATCAGACAATGGAACTGAATTCAAGAATGCAGTTCTAAATGATTTCTGCTCAGAGAAAGGAATATCAAGACAGTTTTCAGCACCAAGAACTCCTCAACAGAATGGAGTAGTGGAAAGGAAGAACAGGACCTTGGTTGAAGCAGCAAGGACCATGTTGAGTGAATCAAAACTTCCCACTTACTTTTGGGCTGAAGCAGTGAATACAGCTTGCTACACTCAGAATCGAACCCTGATCAACAAAGATCATGAAAAGACTCCGTATGAGTTAATGGCCAACAAGAAGCCAACACTGAAGTACTTTCATGTGTTTGGTGCAAAGTGCTTTGTACTTAAAGATGGAGAACATCTTGGCAAGTTTGATGCCAAAGCAGATGAAGGCATTTTTCTAGGCTATTCTCTGGAATCTAAGGCTTTCAGGGTATATGTGATTGAAGATAAGAAGGTGTTGGAAAGCTTTAATGTAACATTTGACGACACTAAAAGACTAGGCCTGCAAACTGGAGAGAACTCTGAATCCTTGGTATTTGAAAATCTATCAGGAGATCTCTCTGACAATGAAGAAGTACCTGAAGTTGTTACAGTCATTAATAATAATCATAATGATAATGATTCTGGACCAAGTGGTGACCAAAGTGGAAATCCTCAACATATAGGATCCACTAGTCAGTCTTCAGAATCAACAGATCAAACCGTCAACAACTCAGGGGGAGCAGGAGAAGGATCAACTAGTCACACTCCACAACATCTAGAACAAGGAGAATCATCAAGATCGCATCTGCCAAGACAAAGGGTATGGAATAGAGATCATCCCTTTCACTTGATCATTGGTGATCCGGACACAGGAGTGAGAACTAGGAGAACATCACAAAATGAATGTCACTATTCTGGGTTTCTTTCAGAAACAGAACCTAAGAAAGTTGAAGATGCTCTAGATGATCCAGATTGGGTGATTGCTATGCAAGAAGAACTCAATCAGTTTGAAAGGCAGAAAGTTTGGAAGCTGGTACCCAGGCCTAAGGGAAAATCTGTTATTGGAACACGATGGGTATTCAGAAATAAGTTGGACGAAGATGGCATTGTAACGAGAAACAAAGCCAGACTGGTTGCTAAAGGTTACTCTCAAGAAGAGGGTATAGATTATGATGAAACCTATGCACCAGTAGCAAGACTTGAGGCCATCAGAATGTTTCTGGCATTTGCTGCACATTCCAATTACAAGGTATATCAAATGGATGTGAAGAGTGCTTTTCTGAACGGGGAGTTAGAAGAAGAAGTGTATGTGGAACAACCTCCAGGTTTTGAGGATTCAAAACTGGCAGACTTTGTGTACTTTCTATTCAAAGCTCTCTATGGACTCAAACAAGCTCCGAGGACATGGTATGACACTCTCTCTGAATTCTTACTTGAAAATGATTTTACAAGAGGTGTTGTAGACAAAACTCTCTTTGTCAAAAAGCATAAAAATGATTTGATATTGGTGCAAGTATATGTTGATGACATAATATTTGGTTCTACTAATGATGATCTATGCAAGAGATTTGCTAAGTTAATGCAGAGTCGATATGAAATGAGCATGATGGGTGAATTGTCATTCTTTCTTGGATTGCAAGTATACCAAAAACAAGATGGTATATTCATTTGTCAGTCCAAGTACATCAAGGATCTTCTTAAGAAGTATCAAATGGAAGACTCATCTACAGCAAAGACTCCTATGCCAACTGCCACTAAGCTTGATAAGGATGAAACTGGTAAGAAGGTTGACATCACAGGCTATAGAGGTATGATAGGCTCATTACTTTATCTCACTGCAAGTAGACCAGATATAATGTTTGCAACATGCTTGTGTGCTAGATTTCAGTCTGATCCTAAAGAATCTCATCTAATAGCTGTTAAGCGTATATTTAGATATCTTAAGGGGACCCCAAATCTTGGAATTTGGTACCCTAAAGATACAGGATTTGATCTTGTTGGATACACAGACTCTGATTTTGCAGGTTGTAAGATTGATCGGAAGAGTACTTCAGGAAGCTGTCAGTTTCTTGGAAGAAGGTTAGTTTCCTGGCATAGCAAGAAGCATCATTCAGTGTCCACATCAACAGCTGAGGCTGAATACATTGCTGCTGGTAGCTGTTGTGCTCAGATCTTGTGGATGAGAAACCAACTCCGTGACTATGGACTTTTGTTGACAAAGATTCCAATCTTTTGTGAGAACACAAGTGCCATAGCAATCTCTAACAATCCAGTGCAACACTCGAGGACGAAGCACATCGACATCAGGTATCATTTTATCCGAGAGCATGTCATGAATGGAACTGTGGAGTTACACTTTGTACCCACAGAGGATCAAATTGCAGACATCTTTACTAAACCGCTTGATGAATCCACTTTCAATAAGCTGGTTGGTGAACTTGGGATGTTAAATCTTTCTAATTGATTTTGATTAGAAGTCAGTAACTGCAGAGAGTCCTGGTGAATACATGAGTTTAGGAATTGTTATATCCTTAGGACTCGTGAATTTATTTTCTGGAGCAATTCTCGTAGTTAGGATTATTATACTAATTTTATGTCATAATTATGGATGATATATCTTCTGGCATTTAATTAGTTATTAATTCTAAAAATTATTTAAGTGCTAATATTTGTTCTAAATATTCAAGCATTTATTTAATTTGAATTAATTTACTTTGTTTTTAACATTGTAGATTAATGCAGCATAATTGATTAGATTTTAATTGGTTAATATCACTCAATGATATTTAATTGATTTTATTCTAAGAAAATTGTGAATTTTCTGTTAAGAATTGATTTTGGTAAATTTGAAAAGATTTATTAGAATTAAAACTAGACAGAAAATACAAAGTCTGAATTTTTAAAACAAGAACAGGTTTTAAAAATGAAGACAGAAGCAAAAAATATCGAATTTAGGAAATTCGATAGTTTTTCAAGTACATAGATAAATCTATCGAAAGTTAATTTCGATAGTTTGTGTCAAGGTTGATTAATTAGAAATAATTAATTAATTTAAGTGAAAAATTGGTTTTGGTTTAAATTGATTTTCTGGAAATTTGAAAAACAATGGCTGGAGAATTTATCGTAACCAAGACTAATCATGTCTCGTTCCAAAACTTGCAATCCATAACGAACTTACAGTTTCGTGCATGGGCAGAGTTTTTGAACACACGTTCATTAGTGGCATACGCTGTGAGTACTCCCGTGGTCCTTTGTATTGATCAATTGACTGCGTTGTACACATCCGCCACGGATACAAGTGAGAATAATATAAGATCCTTCAGTTTTGTTGTGCCAGGGGGCAGAACAATAATGGTGACGGAACAAGACTTTAACAGAATACTTCATTTTCCTACAGAAAACCTTGTTTCTGATCCCACAACTGAGGAAATACATGCTTTCTTCACTCTTATCAGAAGTCAACAACCTAACTTCTTGGTGGGAGAGTTCCTTAAGCATTACTTGCCAAAAGCATGGAACTTTTTCTTTCATACCCTAATCCATGTTTTTACTGCCAAGCTAACAAATCTGTATGGTATTCCCTTATTCCTTCAAAAGATAGGGTTTGCCATTGCGAACAATAGGCATATTAACATTGGACGGTTACTGATTGATCAAGTAATCATATGCATGGGACCACTGGATGAAAGAACAGGCATAAATGAAGATGTGCTCTGTTTCTATCCTAGGTTCCTACAGCTAATTCTCAATGATATCTTAACAGATGATGAACGGGAGATCTTTGAAGGTGAAGCCAACCAGGAGTGCATGAGAATGAAAAGCAATGCCATAACCGCTCTCATTAGGAAGAACAACTATCTTCCAGGGGTACCCACTGTTCTCACTGAATATCTAAGAACGGTGCCCCTACCACTTCTACCCCCAGGGGAACAGGTAAATCAAGGTAATATTACACAACCTGAACCTGTAATGGCACCTGTACCAATGGATGTTGATCTAGAGCCCTTAGTGGCCATTCCTGACCAGGAGGTTGCAAACCCACAACCTCTAACCACGGTCGAAGAGCCTTTGGAAGAGCCAAATGAAAACATAAACGAACCTCCTTCCCCTACTATACCCATTAAAGAACCATCCATGAGTGTAGAGGGAGATAGTGCCAAAGCAGCACCACATAAGGAGATACACCCTTCAACAACAGCTCTGCCTTCCTCTAAAAGGAGAAGAACAGAAACCGAGGCAACTGTTGATACTTCATTTCTCTCATCCAAAGAGCCCTTTACTGATTTTTCTGATGCTGATTGGGCTACGCTAACGAAAGCAATATCTGAACCAATAGCTCAATCTAGTAAGGAAGAATTGACGGAAGCAACTGGTGTTCCGACCATATTACGGTCAGGTTCACTGGTTGAAGGTTCTAAGAACCAAGGGTCTTCACAGACGTCGAGAGAAGGCTTTGACCTAAATGCACAATCTAAAAGGTCATTGTCTACCTCCCCAGATGGAACATATCTGGATCCTGCGGGTAAAGGGTCTGACGTAGGTGCAGATCGGCAACTCGTTGACAGTGAATCAATTACTATTGAGGAGTCAACTGAGGTGAAGTCTTTACAGACTCACGGGGAAGATTCGGGATCTCTGCTGTTAAAAGAGCCTGTTTCTAACCCCCTAGAGATTCAAACTCTAGATCCTTCAAAGGATATATCATCTAAGGATGATCAGCAACTTGGTTTATCCAAGGACGGGGACTTGCGAAGCCCCATTGCACCACCGGTGACCTCCTTAAGGACGGCTACGGTGATCTCTTCTGCAGGTACAATCAGCACAAAGGATTTGAGTGAAACAAAAACACTTACACCTGGCCTGAGTGGGAAAGGAAAAATGATTCAAACACCGACAGAAACGTTGAGTGTACACCCAGAGCCAAATGTGAGGAGTGACACCCTAACCCTACCTAATATTAATGATCTGCTGTTACCAACAGAAAGAGAGCTACAAGTTCAATCTTCCCTCAAGGAGATGACAGTTCGAGACAAAGAAGGAAATCCACTTTTCAAGGTTCCACTGCGACCTTCCTTTGACCAAGGGATCTCCTCCAGTCAAGACAATGTTTCTTTAAAGTCTATTCAAGAGAAAGTTGACTTGGCTGCAGCTGATTCCAGAAGAACATTCAGGGTCATTGGCAGTGCATCTGGCACTATAACAGGTACGAAGCAGGCAGTGGACTCCTTAAAGAAGGAAGCTATGGAAGAACTAGTCGAATTGAGGATGGACGTCAGGGAACTTAAAGATGGATTCATGAATGAAGTAACTGCACTGTCTCAAGGACATGAAGCTTTGAAAGAAGACGTTCTGGTTATCCGGGATGGTCAAGCGCGGGTAAAAGATGCAATGAATTCTCTTTCAAGAGTGGAGTCTAAGCTAAACAAGAGGCTGGATCACATGGAAAAGACTACCAACTCAAGATTGGAGAACATTGACTTGTCGCTTGCTTCTATAAATGAATTTAATAAGCAGCTTATGGATTTCTTGGAGAATCAAGGTGACGGAGTACAGTCTATATGGAGTATGCTAAAGAACCAACAATCTGGACAACCTGGTCCTTCCTATCAGCAACCTGATCCTTCTAATATCTTTTATGCTGAGGATGCTTTTATCGAGGATTCCTCAACTAAGGGGGAGAAAGTTGGAGAAGGGGTGAAGGATAAATGGGGAGTTTGGGAGACTGTTGAGGCTATTCCAATCAGACAGTACTGGATTGAGGAGCTTGTAGAGGAAGATAAGGAGAGTGAAGAGGAATTTGAGGTCATGCATGAGCAACCTATTCAAGAGGAGCATGAGCCATATTATCCAGAGCCACTAGAACATCCTATCTTGGATGATGATATGGAAGAAGCAAATTCTCTATCACCTGAAGAAGAAGCTGCCTTGGAAGCAATAAGAGCTCAGAGAGCTGCAATAGATGCCAGGCAAGCTGAGAAGGAGAAACAGCAAGCAATTCTGAGAAGTGAAAAGCTAAAGAGAATGAAGGTGTATAATGAAGTGAGGAAGAAGAAGATGATAGATCTGGCAAAGAAAGATGGTACTGAATGGGAAATGGCTTATAAAACCTTTTGCGGAGTTGAAGACGGATTAGAAGTCAACGACAATGCTGAGGTGGAAGTTATTATTCAGGACATCAGAAGTGCTAATCTTGAAGATCAGACTTACTTTAAAGCACTGAGAAGCTCTATAATCTGTCTGAATGCTGGGGTTAAAGCAAATGGTGCCTGGAGCTTATTAATCAGTTTTCTGGAGAAAGGTACATTTGTGATTTCTACTAAGTTTTTAGAACAGAGGACATATACAGAATTGCAGGCTATACTCATCAAGATCCAAAGAACTACAAGGCTAAATGAACTGCTCCGTGAGCATGTTAAGGAGATCGTGATGAAAGTCAGTCCAGAGATTACTGAAGATCCTCCAATGGTTAGATTCATGACGAATGACTTGTTCAGAATCTGCTATTTGGCTGAGGACAAACTGAGGGACTACCCAAGCAACTATCTAATCTCAGTTGAGAAGTATCTTAGATCCACTGGATTCTCATCAATGGAGAAGGACAAAGCAGCAGACACTCTTAGAAGATTTATAATGGAGAATGTTCCTTACTATAGGAAAAGAGTGGAAAGAGGATTGGAAGTGCATACCAGACTGCCAAACATGCCAAAGCTAAACAAGAAAGATGTTAACATTGCATGGTTATGGGCTGGAGTGGGTCAAGAGGTTGAATATATTGGAAGACACATCCAAGGAGCAATCCTTAAACCTGGAGAACCACTGCACTATCTATCAGTGATTGATTATCAAGCTGCTAACTCCGATCCAATGATTGAAGAAGGTGAGATTGGAATGGACTGAATGTTGAAGCAAAGAACAAGAGAACTATCAGCTCAGACTAGAGGAGCAACTTCATTGTATAAAGTTTAATTGTTTTTTGATTTATGAAATCTGGAAATGTATATATATCTGATCCAGAATGATTGCCTTGTTAATGATGGGAAGCCCCTTGGTCCTGGAAAAACCATTACCTTCCAGTATGCAAATACCTTTTCCTATCCTCTGGCTGTCTCTTCCATTACTTGCATTTGAGCAACAGCCCTACTATAGTATAGTACGTGTAAAGCATAATGTAACATAAGATGTAAAAGAGATAACTACAACTCAACAAAGGACAAGACAGACAATAGTATTAATAGAAGCACAGGAATCCAGAATCAAAGAAGAAAAGGTAAACTCAAAAAATCAAATTACGTTATGTATTCTTGAAGTCCGTAAACAGGTCACGGAAAGAAGTTCATGAAAATGTTCAAGCCTCAGTGACAGCAATAGAAACAAGACTTTGAAGACGACAGAAGTATGTGAATGATTTAGGGTTCAGTACCACGGGATTCCAATGATGAAGCAACCAGAACGACAAAGGACTTATCAGCAGCATTGAATTCAAGACATAAAAGAAGAATTGATCAAGTGTTATTCATCTGTGAACCAGACCAGTTGCACTAGGTGACGGCACTAAAAAGATCAGATTGTTTTATCGTCTCCGAAGAAATTGATACAGTCTAAAACTTAAAACACCCTGGTACACAGGAGCTTTTCTAAAAGGACAAGGACAAGAAAAGTATTCGATGGTTTTTCTATTTAGAAAACCATCGAATGAGAGTTATTGAAAACTAATGTTAATTAATGTTTCATTCGATAGTTTTTAATAAAAACCATCGAATGGAATATTAACTTTACCATTCGATAGTTTTCAAATTAGAGGAGCAGGTGAAAAGTTTGTTTTGTCTTATATGGTTGATGAAGATCCAACGGCCAGGATTGTTTCTACAATCTAAGTTCGATGGTTTTCAAACAAAAGTCTGCAGTTAATACAGAGTGAAGAATGTGTCTTCTTCAGTTAAGGATTTTAACACAGAGACATTACTGAGAGAGAGAAGAGCCGGAGAAAATTATCAGAGAAATTAAAAGTGCTCAGAACTTGATCATTGTTTTGTATTTGTGTAACCTTAAACTCATTGACGCTAATCTACGGATTAGAAATTGTAGCACCCCTCGAGGTTTATAAATATATTTATAAAAAGATATATTCCCCGAAACTTGATTTGGTTTGGTGTGTTTAATTTCGTTATAGAACTGAAAGATTAATCCGCGAACGAAATTGAATTATTTGTGAGTATCGTATTCAACCCCCCCTTCTACGATACTTTGGACCTAACAGTACGTAAAGCACGTTTATTATTGGTATGTAAGCTTCTGCTAGATCAGTTCTGCAAGTTCTAGCTGTTCAACCGTTACACTTTATTGTTAAATAATTAAGAATTGAAAAATAAAAATAAAATTGATAATTTATACTTGTCGATTATGAAATTAATTTTTATCAAAAAAAACCACTGATGCCACTGATTACATCGGTGTTATAACATCGGTTGAAAATGCCACTGATGTTAAAGGTTGTTTCAACATCAGTTCATTTTTAAATGATGTCAAAGCTATTTATAGACATCGGTTCAAAAGATAACCGTTGTGGATTCTCACTTTTTATAAAATTAAAAAATCCCATGCCACACTTCCCCCCTTATTACCAAAAAAATGTCCCCCTTGTTACCAAAATATTTCCCCCCCTTAGTGAAATATCTATTCCCCCCCCCCCCCAATTTCCCACTTTTCCCACTCACCCTCGTCTCTCTCACACTCACTCTCGTCTCTCTCACACTCACACTCACTCTCGTCTCTCTCGTCTCTCTCTCCATCTCACCATCTCTGCAGCTAAAATATATAACCCTAATTATAACCCTAATTTCACCATCTCGCTATTTGAAACCCTAATTGAAAGAACCCGACAAAGATAAAATGGAAGCGACCATCTAATTGTAAGCTGTTGCGATTTCAATTTCCATTTCAGCTGCTGCGATTTGTACCTAATTTCAACTAGGTATCTCTCTCTCTCCCCCCTATATTCTTATTTGTCTCTACTGTTTGCGATTTGTTTTTAATTAGGGCTTTAATTTGTTACTAGTTTGATAAATTCCTTTGCATGTGTACCCTTGTTCAATCTTTCCCTTTTTTTTACTTTCTCCTTGTAATCTCTGTTCAAATTGCTTTTCCCCTTGTGTTACTATATCTATAGTTGTTTCCTTTAAACTGGTAATGACAACTGGTGTGTTAAAATGTGAATTAGTTGATTCTCTTTAATTAATTGAGGGAAGTATTTAGTGGTTATGATTCATTTTTTTTATTTAATTAATTGCCTCTGTTCTGGTAATTTACTTTGTACTTGTTTTGAGTGTTTGTGTGTGTAAGCTAATGCTGGTACATAATTCTTAGTATATAACCTTTTTCTGTCTAGTAGTTCTGGCAACCTTTTATTTATGTAAACTTTGGAAATTTTTAATTTTTTTAAGTAATTCTGTTCTTAAATTGGAGGATTTTGTTTTTGCAGATCAAATCTCACAACTATCTTGACTGAAGCAATCCATAGTGCGTGCAGATTTTACTTAAAAGGGAGGTTAACAGTTCGATCTAAGAAATTCTCGTTTGTTTGTGTTTAGCTTTGATATGATTTCTTCATAGTGGTACACATGATCTATATTACTTTTAGATTTTGAAATTTAACTTTCACTATTTTAGACAGAATATGCTAATTCTTGTAAGATATATATATGTTACTTATTAAGTGTATGTTTAGTATGTAACGATGACTTATTAAGTGTATGATTACTATGTAACAATGAATTTGCTGATAGTTTATCTTTCTTGATTTTATTATGTAATGATATGATGAAATTGAGGCTGGTTTAGCTTTCTAGATTATAATTTAGTATATAGTTAAATTTAGCGACTTGGTAAGTTATTTTATAGTTCAATATTTATGTTTGAAATTGAAATCATGTAGGTTCATATTTGGCATACGAATATATGGATAAGTCTTGGATATTGAAAGATAGAGATTCTTTAGAGTACGAAATTGGGGTTGAACAATTCTTGATATTTGCTGAAGAAAATTCTAAAGATCCTATGAGAATTCCTTGCCCATGTGCACGATGTGCAAATTTTAAAAAATTCTCGATAAAAATAATAAGGGGACATATTTATGATAACGGTTTTAGTCTGGGGTATGTAGATTGGATTTGGCATGAAGAAAATTCTCCTAGGACTACTAGGTCATCTGTAGGTAGTACATGCCCTGCTTCGAACGAAGCACCAAAGCACTTTGCTGCATCAGAAACTGTTAATGTTTGCGAAGCAGCATTTAACTCAGGTGGTTATGATAACGATTCATAGGAGTTCAAAAGGTTTGTAGTTGATGCTGAACAACCGTTATATAAAGGCAGTGAGTGCACTAAGTTGGAGTCAATGTTAAAATTACATAATTGGAAATCTAGGTTTGGTATTAGCGATACTGCCTTCACTGATTTGATTTCTTCAATTGGTTCTCTCCTTCCAAAAGATAACGTGTTACCTGCTAATGCATACGAAGCAAAGAAAACTCTATCTGATTTAGGCCTTGAGTATGTAAAAATTCATTCATGTCCGAACGACTGTGTACTATACAGAGGTATCAATTCCGATGCTTCTGAGTGTCCCAAGTGTCATCTATCTCGCTGGAAGGTGAGGAAGGATGGTCAAGTTAGGGTTAATATTCCAGCCAAAGTCATGTGGCACTTTCCAATCATTCCAAGATTTAAACGGATGTTTAAATCTCCTTCTACCGCTAAACTAATGACTTGGCATGCAAACTAGCGAATACAAGATGACAAGATGCGGCATCCGGCTGATTCTCCTTCTTGGAGGAATGTCGATTATAGGTGGTCTGCCTTCGGTAGCGAACCAAGAAACATTCGTTTAGCTTTGTCAGGTGATGGTATAAACCCACATAATAACGGGTTAACCAATCGATATAGTTGCTGGCCAATAGTCTTGGAAACTTACAATCTTCCACCATGGTTATGCATGAAGAGAAAGTTCATGATGTTAACGATATTAGTTCCTGGTCCGCATGAACCAGGTAACAATATCGACATCTATTTGCAGCCGCTGATTGATGATTTGAAGAAGCTTTGGGAAGAAGGTGAACCAAATGTATATGACGCATATACTAAAACCTTTTTCACTCTCAAAGCAGTTTTATTATGGACGATAAATGATTTCCCTGCATATGGAAACTTGTCAGGCTGCGTCAACAAGGGTTATATGAGTTGTCCGTTATGTGGTGATGATACCATAGCTAAATATCTAAGTCATAGTAGGAAAATGTGCTTTCAAGGTCATCGTCGATATTTGGCTAGAAACCACCTGTACAGGAAGCAAAAGGCAGCTTTCAAACCATCTGGAACTGATGATGTGTTGACTACGGCGTTGCAAACTCCTGAGCATTCAGGCAGGGTACGAGGAGTTGGTGGTTATGTCACCCCCACAGTGTTCTTTAATTTGCCCAAGCAGAAAAAGTGTAGAATTAGAAAGGCGGAGTTGTTGGCCCGTGATCAACAAATGGTCGAGGAGTTGGAAAGAACAAGGTGGGAGATGGCTGAACTCAAGGCATTATTCAATGCGTCCAATATTTACTCTCCAATGTCCGAAAAATCAAGTTACCTACCTGTTCAAGAAGAAGCACAGGTTAAACCACCAAGTGCGAAAGAATTGATAGTCAATGATGACTGTGTTGCTTTTGACGACCCTCCTCCAACTGATAAAAAGGGTCCACGATCATGTGAGCTGGCAGTGGAAAGCATAGAAAACAAGGTTGCTTTTGGTACAGTTTTTGATGAAGATGAGATGAATGTTTCGGTACATGGAGTGCCTCTAAAGGCTGGACATGTTCGTGTGTCCGTTGATGGACACATCCAACCAGATGCTTTTGTCCATGTGCCAGTACCTGGTGAAATTGAAATCGTTCTCCAAGCTGTTGGCTCGCACTTAGCATGGTCGCGCCATTTGATCATCTTCCCAAATTTGACGGTATTTTACTTTAATAATTATGTCAATGTTTTTTTTAGATTTATATTCCATAAACATTGAAAGGATTCGTGTTTACTCTTATTATTTTTAAATAATTGTAGAAAAAGAAAAAGGATGTGGGGCAGTTGAAGCCAAAAAGTGAGTTGCAGAGGCGTAAAGGATTTAACAAAGTGAAGCTAAATAAGAATGTGCCAAGTGATTACAAGTTTTTGTATAATCATGTGACAACAACAATGAAAGAGAGTGGAGAATCTGTACCGATTCCATGTGATCCCTTCGTGTTTGGAAATGAAAAGATAATTTATATATTACCTGAGAATTTAAAAGCATTGTTGGAGTTTGACATGATTGGACAAGCTGCAATATCTGCTTATATAGCGTAAGTAATTTTCATTTCGGTCTTGTCATTGTTTATATATATATATATATATATATATATATATATATATATTACAAGGATACTGTGAGCAATAAAGTTTTCTCCCATGTAGGCACCAGCAAACTATGATTCAGGATCAGAAGAATGATGATGTGGTCTTGTATAGCTTTTTTGATCCTGGAGCTACATTTACCTTGAACAATGAATTTCAACATTATGTTGCTAGTAAGTTGAAAGAGGGCAATCAAAATCGCATTTACTTCCTGCCACATAATCAAGAGTAAGTGTTTGTAATTACGACTGTTTTACTAATTAATTAATATATTTACAACTACATTTTGAAAATTCTAACTTATGTATATTTATAATAAACAGTCAGCATTGGATTTTGGTTATCATATGGGATGGTGATATTTTCTTTCTCAATCCTTTGCCTCAACAAACGCGTTTCGACAAAATGGAAAAAGCTTTAGCAGAGTAATATTTTCCTATTTTGTCCAATACAATTTGATGTATATATAATTATTGTCTTCCTTGATGGGAAAGTATTATGGACACTATGTCCTTCTCTTCTGCAGGGCACTGAAATCTTACAATGCTCAAACTGGAAGAGGAAACATACCTCCTAATATACAGTATCTTAGTGTAAGTATCTTGCATTTTAAATTCCTACCGTCTAATTAAGTTTCATTTTTTTTAGAACTGACTGATATTATAATTGGAATAGGGATCTCCGAAACAACCCGGTGGGGTTGAATGTGGTTATGTTGTCATGCAGTACATGAAAGAAATCATTTTGGATAAAGAAATTTCTTTTGCTACTAAGGTATGTCGACCTATTAATTTATGAAATTGTCTAATTTATGGCAAATGACTGATTAAAAATAAAAAAGATGCTTATAGGTCAATTAAGTTAATGTAACATAATTGGTATGTGTAGTTTTAAAAATAGTATGATCGACGATGTTCTGCTAATTTTTGTTTTTCGTGTTAATTTTTAGTGGGCGACCAAGACTCGGAAGACTTATAAAGTGCACGAGTTGGATGAGGTGCGCTTGGAGGTTATCAAGTTTATCCAGGATAAAATGTAATGCATTTGGTCTGGTTACCTTTAGTAGTTTTCTTTTGACAATGTAGATGGTTGTTGCGACAGGAATATTTAGTAATTAACTGGTATGTTGGTGCACTAGACAGTTGAACTAGTTTCCTGGCTACGGGCTAGACAGTTGGGTATTATTGATGAGTACCATGTGTTTAGACTGTTGGATGTTTTTGGTTTGGATTGTTAGCTAGCTGGTTATGGATATTAATGTAACCTTGAATGTTTTTGTTATGTTTTCTTTGGTATCTGCAGTGTTGCGCTGTAGGAGTAGTTTTGTGATGTTTTGTTGAGTTTTTTGGTGTCGGCGTTTGCAATGTAGAGTAGCTTTGTTTGCAATGTTGAGTTTTTAGGACAGTGCAAATTAACATCACATACAACTAAAAATCGATGTAAAAAACCGACCTGGACATCAAATATTACCAATGTCTAAAGTAACAAAGACATCACCATCAAAACATAAATTCAATGTCCAATACAATAATTGCACATCGACTTCAATATAAAACACCGATGTGAAAAAGGGCATATGACATTGTAAATAATTAAAATCTGATGTAAAAAAGCAATTTTAACAACGGCTACATATAAACAACCGATGTAAAATGAATGTTCAACAATAGTTACTACTAAAAAACCGATGTGTTTCTATTCAATATTACATCGGTTTTAATTAAGGCTGATGTCTGATATCTATTTCAACAACTGAGACTGGGACTAAACGAACAAAACCGATGTCTTTTTATGAGGTATTACATCGGTTCATAACGATCATGATGTCTCTTTATGAGGTATTACATCAGTTACAATCGGTGGCTGATGTCTGATATGACTTTTAACATCAGGTAGAAACTAAACCGATTTTAAATCATGTCTTGCACATCAGTTTTAGTTTATAAATCGAGGTTATGTTTCTTTTTAACTTGTGTGTTCTATATTTAAGTGGGTCTAACTTGATAGTATTACTATATTTCAAGTGATAATAATACAAATTTATGAAAATTTTGAGGCAATGACATCAGAACTAGTCTGGAAAACGATGTCTAAATGTGAAGAAGACATCAGTTAAAAACCGATGTCTGAAGTGCGGACTTTTAACATCGCATGCGAAGACATCGGTCGAAATTTAGAAAGACATCGGTTTTTAACCGATGTCTATTGGCATATTTCTAGTAGTGTAGGTATCAAGTTATTACCATGACAATAGTGTGCAGTTTAGTTTATTTTCCGGTAGAAATTCTTAAAGAATCACTACCACAATAATATATTATATAATATATTTATAGTAGCAATACCAAGATTTGCATGAGAAAATGAGATTATCATCACATGTGGCATAATACTTGGTGTAACAGTATCACTAATCAACTTATACGTTTGGTACATATAGTTTAAATTCTTGCTTAAAAGCAAGAATTTGATATTTAACAATCTTTTATGCCTAATTGAGCGTAAAAATTGAGAGTAAGTGCAAGTCGATTGTAAATTTCATATTGAAGTCTCTTTCACATCAATCTTGTATACTCGTTTAGTAGGATAATTTTATTTTTCTTTATGTGTTAACTATGTTGAATTCCTTAAGGACAAAGGCGATTTTAAAATTCTTTACATAATAAACCTGTCTTTAACAAAATTTAAGAACTAAATAGATCCAATACTTGTAATTGAGGTTTTTTAGGAAATAATAATTTTAAAAATTATAATATATACTAAGATAGTTTGCATACATTATACATATAGAGTTCGTCGTTTAGAAAATTTGGTATTTGAACACAATCCTATGAATAAATACTATTTTATTAAAACTAAACTATTATAAGCTCAGTTGATTAGTTCAAAGCATACTATCATTAGTCATTGTATGTTTTAAAGCAAATAAATAAGAACTGTTACATTTAATATTGAACAATACTCTATATTTTAATATCTAAATAGTATAAAAAGTTTATGGTTTGATTTATGTAAAAATATATATTAAAATCAAATATTTATATTGGTAGTTCTAAATATTCAATAATAACATATTATTATATCTTATTGTATTATTAGAATACATAATTAAACAAATATAAAGTGTTAAAGAAGGTTCGTGCATCGCACATGTTATAACCTTATATGTACATTATCTGTTCAAATAAGAACTCACCTTGAAATAAGTATTGAGATTCAATCTCAATCCCACATTTTTTAACCACTTTCAGTCTTAGCCACAACATTATATTAATATCTATTTTCATTTCCACTCACATGCCTACCTCATATTTCCTCCAATTTATTAACAATCACCTACCTTTTCACTTCGGTCTCTTTCCGATCAGTTTTCAGCCACCTCAATACCTCTCAGATCTGCCCATCCCTCCAATTAACCATGTCTTATATGCACATTCATCTCCCCTTACCTTTTCTCGTTCATCTTCAACAATCTTAAATTTGTTCATCCTTCCCTCTCCGATCATCTCTCATTCATCTTTAATAAACTCTCATCGACCTACATTTTCATATTTATATTAAATTAATGTTGTTGTGGTTACGAGCTGATTATATATGATGATAATAAAATTGTTAATTGTCACACCTCTAACACATTAAACTTTTACACCTCTTTCGAATGTTATTGAGCTAAAACTATGTTTTTTGATAATTTTCAAATTATACTCATCTAAAATTTGCCAACTGATTAAATTAAGTTATATTTTCATTTGTGTTTAAGTTGATAAAAAAATTGATGCACCTATTTTTTGTTGGTAATTAGTTCAGACACAGGTGTTTGCAATAACTGTACATCATATTTGATGTCCAAATTTGACGCTGAATGAATTCATGTTGTATTGTTTGCCTAGGGTAGGCATCGAGTAAATTCAGGACCATGAATGTCAATCCTGCCCCAATCCCCGAATCCGAACTCAATCGTCATTTTCCAAATGGTTGGAAATGTCACGTTGGGTTGAGTGTTTTGAGTTTTAGGTCGGGTTCAAATTGAGTAAAAATTTATTCGAAAGTCGGGTCAATTCCAAGTTGACCCAAAATACCCAAACTGACCCAAAAATTTAATATACATTAAAAATTATATAAAATGTATAAATTTTGATTACATAATTGTATACATGTGTGATATATCTGCATATTATTTAGATACTTTGAATTCATTTATCATCCCATAAAGTTACTATCTAATTTTTAATGAATAATAAATAAAAATCAATTTATACATTAAAATAATTTTTTTTAATTCTTTTCGAGGTAAAAGGGGCCATTCTTGAGTTGAGGTAAAATATATAATAGTATTATTTTTTCCTAAAATTATCTTTTTTCCAGTGCAGTTAAATATATTCTTGATTGAACAAATGAACTCTCTTTTGTGAAAGTCTTCTTAGCCTATAATAGATCATAGGTAAATAGATAATGAATAAATGTTAAATAAATATAATAAATGAGCTCTTAGTGTATGGAGTTAATGAATTTTAGAAAGATACAAACAAAAGCCTTTGGTGTAGTGGTTGTACTTGTGAACTTAAGTCATTCCTAATTCCTAATAGGATGGTCATGGGTTCAATCCTTATAACCAATATTTTTTTTAACATTATATGATAAAAGGGTAATTATGTAATTTACTAAATACCTTTAAAGAACATGTTGGCCTTTAATATATATAATGGATTTATTAGTTTATCTATGTAATATAAATTAAAAAAAACTAAATAATTAGTTGATGTTTGGACCATCTAGACATCTTCCATTAAGTGTCAATTCCATGAAGCACTAACTATTGAAACCGATGAAAGTAAAAAATATATATTATTTTTATTGAGTTGACATGGATGAAAGTGCCTCCGTCTGAGATAATATTTTAATACCCGCTTCTAATGTTATTATAGTTGGTGACAGCAGCAGTACTGGTGTTGGCGCTCATGAAGAGAGGATTAATATCTTCAAAGTAAATCAAACATCATCCATTGCCAGCAGGACAGGGTCTAATGGATCAGATGTATCTTGCGGGTCAGTAAAACGAATTGGTCCAGGGTGCTCAAAGAGCAGCATCGATGTATTTCAAGGACAGACAGCGCCTTTGCCCAGTGGAATTCCAACCTACACGGTTACGGTGAAGAACATTTGTGACACCGGGTGCACCATATCAAACATTCACCTAAGTTATGGCTGGTTCAGCTCCTTAAGAACTATTAATCCCAGTGTTTTTCGCCGTCTTTCGTACAATGATTGCCTTGTTAATGATGGGAAGCCCCTTGGTCCTAGAAAAACCATTACCTTCCAGTATGCAAATACCTTTTCCTATCCTCTGCCTGTCTCTTCCATTACTTGCATTTGAGCAACAGCCCTACTATAGTATAGTACGTAAAACACGTTTATTATTGGTATGTAAGCTTCTGCTAGATCAGTTCTGCAAGTTCTAGCTGTTCAACCGTTAAACTTTATTGTTAAATAATTAAGAATTGAAAAATAAAAATAAAATTGATAATTTATACTTGTCGATTATGAAATTAATTTTTATCAAAAAAAACCACAAAATTCAATTTAGTTAACCTATAAAAGTCTCTACAATTATAAATACTCATTGAAACGTGATTTTGAAGTTATAAATACCGATCAACTAGTACTTGTTAATGAAACAAACGCCTATTGATATTATAGAATCGACTGGTGACATGAACACATGTGGCGACTTAAAGTTACCCCATTTTCCCCATTCCTATTGTATTCTCTTTAGGGTTAATTATCTTGTTGGTCACTGAAGTCGGCTTAATGTATCAAGATGGTCACTGAACTGAAATTAGAATCAAGTAGGTCACTATCTCGAGTCATTTGCTCAGCCCGTTAAGTCGTTTGACTTTTTTAGACGGAAATTGCTGACCTGTAACCTTTGTATCTATGTGGCTAACGCCTGTTAGTGTAACTCTAATTAGTTAAATATAGTTAGTGTAAACCCCAGTTTAGAATCAGATTAAACTTTTATCATAGAAAAAATTAAAAACACTCCATTAAATTACAGTGCGATAGAATTGGGGAAAGGAAAACCCTAATTCTGAAATCAAAAATTGGTGCTAGATTGTGAAGTTATTGGAGTGCATCTCAACTAGTAAGGTATAATATATCGATTGTGTTCTCTATATCAATTGTAACGCGTATGTCAATTATTTATTTTCGATTTTGCAGTATGCTGACAAGGGTTAACATATATGTACATCATCACGGTGATTTGGATAATTCGAAACCGAGCTACAGGGGTGGGAAGGTGGATACGGTCAATCTTGACACAGATGAGTTCTCCTTTCGCGATTTGGAGGATTTTGGTAAGGAGTTCGGATATGATTCTTCATCTCTTGTTTATTTTAAAACAAATGGTCATACTTTTACTGATGGGGTGAAGATTGTGTATGATGATGACTCTGTTAGAGAGCTAGTTAATGTGTCACCGCCTTACGGTAAGATAGAGCTTTATATTGATCATTGTTTTGACTTTGCTTCTCCGATGATTGATACTGAAAATGATAGTGACCATGATCCCGATTACTTAATTGAAACTGAATCGAGTGATGATGACTGCTCTAGTTTTGATAATAGTGATGAAGAATTGAATGAATGTAGGCAATCACGTAAGTTATTCAAGGAGCAGTTGGTTAGTTAGAAGTTTAGGGATGTTAGCAGTCATGAGTCTAGCTTTGAGAGTGATGAACTGAGATCAGTCCATTCGTCGTCCGAAGATGAAATTAGCAGGAAAGGGTTTATTGGGGATAATTTGGTTAAGAATAAACGAAGGAGTAGAGAAAAACTTTTTAAAGAAGCACCTGTCAAAGTGGGAACTATAAAGTTTGAAGTAGGTTTGAGATTCTTGTCTATGGATGAATTTAGGACCACTGTTAGACAGTATGGTCTAAATGAAAGGAGCGCAGTATATTTTGCAAAAAATGATTCTCAGAGGTGTCAAGTCATATGTGATGAAGGGTGCCCATTCTATATACGGTGCACCAGAATTAAAAATTCCGAGAATGTGCAGATTAAGACATTGGTAGATAATCATTCTTGCACAAAGCCCTACACGAACAAGCATGCCACAGTTAAGTACCTAGCAGGAAAGTATGGTGATCGAATAAGAAAAGACCCCCAATGGAAACACTACGTCAAATTTTGGCTTCCGTCACATAAAATACGTGTGGCTAAGCACTTTACGTCACGTTTTAATTTTTCAGCAAAGTGTCACCTAAGGTCGGATCATTTTACGCCCCCTACGGCCACACCCCAGATGTGTGGCTGTAACTCAAAACAGAGTGACTAAAGCATACCACCCCTTGGGTCTGACAGCCCCTGTTTTAAGCTCAAAAGTGTGACTAAATACCAGCTTTCAGCCACAGGATGGGTCGTGGCTAAAGATAATTAATAACGTGGCTAAATACCAACATTCATCAAAGGCTTAGTTTTGGTCGCACTATTTATTGGTAAATCGTGGCAAAAAACTTGGGTATGGCCACATTTTATAATTTTTCTGTAGTCGTTTGTATGTTTTATATACTATTAAATAACTGCTTTTAGTCACTAATAATTGTAGTAACTATCCCCCAATATAATATAATAGGTAGTGTGGCTGAAGTGTGGTACTAGCCACACATACTTAACCACATCACAAACAGGTTTCATTTGTAATATAAATGACCACGGCCGTACCAAAAAGCCGATACAAATCACAATACCAAAAGGCCACAATCCAATTCAAAAAGGCCACAATATGCAAACAAGTAAAATGCCAAAATACAAGTAAAAAAAATGCCAAATTCCAAACTAGTCCATATTAATCCATAAAATCCATACTAAATCCATGATCCATAACAACGATATGGAGTATAACTCCACAATCCATAAAAACCACATAACCATAACCAGAGTACAGAAAATTAACAACTTATCGAAAAGTTCACAACCAGAAAACCACATTAACATGAGTCAAATTCAGTTTACAATTACACCACCAGCTTCCGCTTCTTCCTCAGCTTGTCTGCCTTGTTCGCCTTAGCCTTTGAACGTGTTACTGGGGAACCAGTAATGGTATTACATCCCTTCTTCTCCTTAACTTGATCTGCGCTATGTTCTTCCTTAGCTTGAGCTGCGCTATGTTCTTCCCCTTTCCCATTGGCCGTTGGATTTGGTACCTAGAGTAAAACATGAAAACAAATACGATGATCATTCCAACAGCCCTCAAGTTAAGACCATTCTAACACAAGTAATGTAATAACTTCAACGTTATAACTTCAACTTGCTTATGCTTCTGAATTTTACTTGAGATTGTTGATTCCTCTGATTGTCTCTATTGGCGGCATCAGTGATATCTTGTGTTGGGATTAATCTCCAAGAAGGAATTACTAGGGCAAGCTGGGCAAGAACACTTCTCACCATTTGATTTGGTGTTATGGCATCTGCAACCTAGATATTTAGCCAACAAAATCATGTTAAATTATGTACATAATGTACTGATCACTCAAATAATCAGGCATTACAAGCATTTACCATTGCTTGATAGAAACAAGAATCCATCTATGTGTTCTATCGCTTCTGATATATCGAAGAGATAAAAGGATTATATTTCATCTTCAGCAGCCTCGAAACAGAGACATATACACAACAAAACAGATTATTACACATATATGAAAACACACAAATAATGATAATAAATGATTAGACTATGTGCTTGTCGTATAGTACATACACAGGTGACCAATCTTACACTCTACAGAGGGACTACTGCCAACTGCCAGCTTAAAATCAACTAAGTTTCTTACACATAGTACGGGGACTATAGCTCCAAATATATCTATACCTCAGATAAAATTGGAGTCATGAAATTAGTCATCATCTCAATGAAATGAAGAAATGGATTGCATAGTATTCAACTGTATTCAGGGAAATAACAAAAAAGTCCGAGGAAAGATCACAGAATACTAACACGATATCAAGCCCAAACACATTTTCCCCCCAATACAACCACAATAACATCAACCACTACACTGAACAACAACTAATTCAACAATCATATATAACAAACAAATCGGCTCAATATCGTATATAATTATAACTTATCACCACAAAAGCATAAATTAATCATACATACATACAATACAATCAAATTTTGAACAAAACATTATCGAAATATTCGAAAACAAAACAATATCGAAACAATCGAAAATGAAACAACATCTCATACCTGCCGACAACAGTAACCAGTAAACAGCGATTGAGAGAGCTTGGGATTTGCTCGATGTATGTGTTCCCTGCTTTTGTCACAAACAGAAATTGATAATCAAGATAATGAAAGCACCTTTATGTTTGTGACAAAAACACGAACACCTACATCTACCAAAATCAACTGACCAACAAACAGATCGGGGCCGGGACTATCTAGCAAAATCAATTTGTATGTGTGTGTTTGATTTGAACTTGAGCCGTGAACATACTGAAATCGAGCTAAGAGCCGTGAACATATGTGTGTGCTGAAAAAGAAGGGGGAAAATGGGGAAATGAAATACTGGGTAGGGAGGGAAGTGAATTATTGGGTACATAGGAGGGAAAGAGGAAGCGGGAAATGAAATATCGTTTAGATTTAGATTTTTATACAACGTCGTACAAGATATATTTAAAGTCGTACAAGATAAATTTAGATTTTTTTTTAAAATTTTGCATAGCACTAATATAAGTAGTTGTTCACATCCGTACGGTTGGATCGTCCAAAAATAAATTTAAAAAAATAGTTTGTTAAGTGGGTGGTACTCTCGTTTCTCGAAGTAGTACTTTCACTTGATTTTTGTTATAAAGTCGTACAAGATAAATTTAGATTTTTTTTTAAAATTTTGCATATCACTGATATAAGTAGTTGTTCACATCCGTACGGTTGGATCGTCCAAAAATAAATTTAAAAAAATAGTTTGTTAAGTGGGTGGTACTCTCGTTTCTCGAAGTAGTACTTTCACTTGATTTTTGTTATAAAGTCGTACAAGATAAATTTAGATTTTTTTTTAAAATTTTGCATATCACTGATATAAGTAGTTGTTCACATCCGTACGGTTGGATCGTCCAAAAATAAATTTAAAAAAATAGTTTGTTAAGTGGGTGGTACTCTCGTTTCTCGAAGTAGTACTTTCACTTGATTTTTGTTATAAAGTCGTACAAGATAAATTTAGATTTTTTTTTAAAATTTTGCATATCACTGATATAAGTAGTTGTTTACATCCGTACGGTTGGATCGTCCAAAAATAAATTTAAAAAAATAGTTTGTTAAGTGGGTGGTACTCTCGTTTCTCGAAGTAGTACTTTCACTTGATTTTTGTTATAAAGTCGTACAAGATAAATTTAGATTTTTTTAAAAATTTTGCAAATTACTAATATAAGTAGTTGTTCATATCCGTACGGTTGGATCACCCAAAAATTAATTTAAAAAAATAGTTTGTTAAGTGGGTAGTAGTCTCGTAGCGGGAAATAGTACTTTCACTTGATTTTTGTTATAAAGTCGTACAAGATAAATTTAGATTTTTTTTTAAATTTTGCATATGTCTTCTAAATATTCCAAAATGATTTAAAAAAATTAGATGAATTAAATTTGGAGTTTTGGTATTTTAAAATGATTTTTGAAAATTAATTTTCATTTCGAGGTAAAACTTGTAAAAATCATAATAAATTCATTTTTGATCCCAAAATTATTTTAAAAATATGGGAATGAAGCTAATTTTGTGATCTTGTTTTTTTTAATTAAAATTTTGATTTTAGAAATTATCTTCTATTTAAACTTCAGATTAATAAGTGATTAAATTTGATTTTCAGCAAAGTAGTATAATAAATTAGTAAAGTAGAGGGTACATATGGTTATGTTTTTGTCCCTAATTCATTGCTACACACAGCAGTACAGTCGAGTACTGTTAGCCACACTCTCTTCTATTTTGCCGCCTAAAACAAGAACCCCAATCATATCCTTTTTTTCCCTCTTATACAACAACAATTGGTTCTAGATTTGATTGAAATACCCAAGATTAACAAAGCCCCTTTCTGGAGAAGATGAGCGGAGGCACTGTTCAGTTCAATTGGCATGACACAACGCCTTTATGTCTTAACCCTAGGTTTTCACCCCTCTCTGGCGAAGATGATGTCCGGCAATTAGTACCTGTATGTCTCCTCTCTCTCTCTCTCTCTCACTCTCTCTCTGGCTAAATCTATTAAGTCTTGCGTCTATTAGAAATCTAAGTTAATATGATTAACTTAGTTAATGAATGTTTATTTTCTGGAGACTTTAATTTTAGTTTTAATTGATTAACTGACTTTGAGAATATGTTTATTGAAATATTTTGACTAAAACTGTTCGTATTAATCTAAGAGAGTTTATTGCGTCTATTGGGAATCTAAGAGACTACAACTGCATGCAATTATGACATTGATCTCAGTTAATATGAGCGTTGTTTCATATGCCTTACACTCTTCTATTTAAACCATCCCTAGTTAATCCCCTTTCTCATCCTCTCAAACATTCTTAATTGTTATCAAACCCCCCGTCTATCAATTGGCCTTCAACGCTCTCACCATACGTATTGCCAATATAGTGTTCAATTACGAAAACTTCACGATCGTAGTGGAAGGTGCAAGCTTTCCAGTGGACGCTGTTCCAAAGAACATCAGCTCTGAGTTCTCCTATGATCAGCAAATCGAGTGGATGTTTCTGCTGATGCACTTCGATCTAGAGAAGGAGAGGAGGGAGGCGGAGCGTCTCCGGGCCCTGGAGTTGCGTGAGAGGATCATTGGACTGGCTGTCACCATATCCAGGATTTACAAGAGGAGGAGGGAGACTGGTTCTTAGAATTTTGTTATTATTTCTTTGTAATTTTTTTTGCAATGTTATGCAAGTGTTATGACGTAAGGAGATAGTTGTTATCATGACAGTGTGGAAGTATTTTTATTTTTATCATAACAATTGTTATTTATAGTGTTATGTATGAGTTCTTTTTGTCTTTTTCTATTTTTCAAGAAGGAATAGCTAGGTAAATCTGCATATAAGGTAATTTTTGTAGTAATTGTCATCCCTAATACTCTCTTGTTTGACATGGTCATTGTTCATTATTGGTAGCTTAGATGCATTTGATTTGCAGAAAGAAACATGGTGTATGACGTGCTTAGAGTTTCATTGTTTATTGATCATTAGCTTGTAAGTATGCAGTTGTAGACCTGTAAAAGATGTGTACTTGATGAATGTTCTATAGATTGACTTGCATGATGGTTAAATCTGATTTATGTTTACTCACATATTGAGGTATTTGTTAATGTTACATCAATGTTGACAATCTTCACTGATTTTGACCAAGGGAGATCTCAGCAACATGTAGAGAATACTTGTAATATCAGCAATACTAATACTGGTTTGGGTGCTCCTCAACATGTAGAGAATACTGGTTTCAAGGTTAGTGTATAGTATGTGATTTAGAAGTATAATTGCTTATTCTTTTTCATATTTTGGGTTGATTTTCATAATGATTTCACTTGCCAGTCCTCGACGCAGGTGGAGCTCACAGAAGCACATTTCTATGTACTGCAAAATACGCCTGAAGTTGTGCCGTATATCGAGTAAGGACTCCTACTGAACATGTTTATTTGTGTTTTTCTTTTATTTAACAGTAGGATCAGATTTGATACTCATTTTTGTACTTGCAGACAACACATGACATTTTTGAAAAACAAACATCCTGGTAAACGACAAGCATGGCTGGAGAAAGAGCATAGCACAACGTTTGGTCACTGGTTACGCAACAAGGTAATATTTAAATCAGTATGATCTTAGTTTTTTCTCAATTGTAATTTGTGCAAGCTGAATCTTATCATTGTTATTGTGTAATTTAGGTTGAAAGCGAGTTATCGATCTCCAACGAAAGTGTATCAGAAACAGTTAAGTGGATCTCACATGGAGCACGCAGAATCGTGAACAAATACGATGTATAATGTTATCATTGTCTTGGTCATTTTCTTTGTTTTTTATTTGATGAAAAATTAATATGTAATGGTGAATTCTAATGTTGGCCGAATGACATGGATTAGTTGAATTGTTCTAGTTTTAAGCTTCATTATCAAGTTTTAAGCTCATCTGGTATGCAACTTGGATAAATCAAGTTTGTGTTTGTCATTTCTGGTTAATCTGCTATACCAATACTTCATGTCCAGTGGTCAAATATTTTGCCACACCCAAATGTAATAATGTGACAGATCAGTTGGAAATGAGGATCCTCAAAACAGAATGCTCTGTTCCTGAAAACAGAGTACTTTTTAGTCACACAATAATACAGTCACTAGTTTTTAGCTGCCTTAGCGAACAAAGATCTGACATAATGCAGAAAACTCTACTTTTTAGTCACATATAAAATGTAGTGACCATAGGTTATTTCACATTTAGCCACATCACCGAAAATGACTGTGACCGTTTGGTAACATTTAGATACAGCAAAGAAGCGTCACTATTTTTTGTCACACTTCTATCTCTCAAGTATGACTATAAATGTTGGATTTGGTCAAAGTCAACAAAAAAAACATGCTGTTTCATCTCTCAATTGTCACACTTTTATAAATTGTGACTAAATCTGCCAAAAAATGTGTTTTCGGTCACTCAAAAAATAATTGTGTGGCTAAAACTTGGGACGATGACCTTTAGCCACTCGTTTTTTCCAAAGTGTCACAGCCCTTACTGTACAAAAGAGTGACGAAAGCCCAAATTTGACGTAGTGAAAATTAAAGACTTGATTGAGGTCATTAAACAAGAAATGGAGATAGAGATTCCAAGAATTAAATGTATTAGAGTCAGAAAAGTTGCATTAGATGGGGTTTATGACAGTCTTAAAGAACATTGTGCTAGAGTGAGAGATTTTGCTTGTGAAGTACTAAAGGTGAATCCTAAAAATACTGTCAAAATTAGTACTACTAGGATGGATATCGATTCTCAAGCCAAGTTTAAGCGAATGTATGTATGCTATCATGCTCTCAAGGAAGGTTGGAAACTTGGTTGTAGACCTATTCTTGGGTTGGACGGTTGTTTTATGAAGACGGTGTGTGGTGGGCAGCTACTATCGGCTGTGGGACGAGACGGTAATAATAAAATGTATCATGTGGCATTTGCTATAGTGGAGAGTGAGAGTACAGACTCTTGGAGATGGTTTATGGAGCTACTGGTGGAGGATTTAAACATTGGTGATGGCTATGGTTTTACTGTCATAAGCGATCAACAAAAGGTACATTACTTGCATTTTTTGTCATTTATATGTCTAATGTCATTTTAATATTTCTGATGTTTTGTCTATTGTATATTACTTGTGTGTAGGGCCTGGAAAACGCAATGAGAGATTTCATGCCTTACGTAGAACAAAGATTCTACACACGACATCTATACACCAACTTTAGGAAAAAGTTTTCATCGCAGTAGTTCTAAGGAAAACATTTTGGACATCAGCAACTGCAACACACCCTGTGCAGCATCAAAAAGCTATGAATAACATAGCAAAACATTCCAGGCCTGCTTATGACCAACTAAGGAACCTTGATGCTAAAACTTGGACAAAAGCTCACTTTGAAACAACATCAAAAGCGGACAATGTTGAGAATAACATGTCCGAATGCTTCAACGCATGGATCATAACTGAGAGGTATATGAATGTTTAATTAATAAGTTTAAATTAAATAGTACTTTGAATTTATTGTAGTTTACATTTGAATTTTTTATTGTAAATTGAATGCAGGTATATGCCAGTTTTGACTATGATACAAGAGATTACATTTAAGCTCATGACTAGAATTAAAAAAAAGAAGGAAGAAATGCTTAGCAGTGATCAAATCCCTTGTCCAAACATTAAAAAAAACTTGATTTGTATGTAACTGAATCCAGAAATTGGAAAGCCACATGGGATGGAGTTAGAAATTATGCTGTAAGTAAAGTTAAATTTAAAATGAGCTTAGATAGTTTATGGAGATAGGCAATATTTATATATGAAGTTTTTGTGCAGGTTAAACAAGGTGTGAGGGTTGTAACAGTTGACTTGGTTAACAAAACGTGTGCTTGTCGAGTATTCCAATTGACGGGAATTCCTTGTCCCATGCCATAGCAACTATACATGATAGCAGGCAACAACCAGTTAACTTTGTTTCTGATTTCTTTAAAAGGGATAGGTACTTACAGTCTTATAGTCAACATCTTGAGGCCATAAAAGGAGATGAGTTCTGGGAATTTCAGACCACTGATCCATTGTTGCCACCGGATATTCCCAAAAAATTGAGAGACCGTCCAAAAAAGCTTTGAAGGCGGGAGGAATGAGAGGGAGGCAACATGAGTAGAGCAAGCCAACCAATACATCAAGGTTCAGATATTCTAAGGTATACCACAACAAGAGTCATGCATTGCATTGTGTTTGTATACAAGTGTCCAACTCCACAAGAGGAATTCAGTAAAGGCAAAGAGAAGTCAAAAGAGACTACAACGACAGAGACTACAACAGAGAATACAACAGACAAGCCGAAAAGGACATGCAAACCAAAACGAAAAGCTTGTATACCGTGGAGGACTAAAAATACATCATCTCAAGCATTTGAGTTGAAAAGAGCTCCAAGCCAGAGAAAAAAGTTGGAAATAAAGAGGAAGCCTGCACTGTCTATCAGGGAAGAAGATGAAGAATAACTTGATCAAGACTTTTAAGTTAATTTGAATGTAGCCTTTCTTTTGTTATCATACTTGCATTCTGGAAATTATCGTTTATTACTAGGTTTATGTTATGTACAAGCTGGATATAATCTATGCTGCTATGACATGATCTTTTGTTAAATAATATTTGGATTTTCTGCTATTACATTATTCTTATTACATAACACTGCATATCATAAAGATTCATTTGAATTCATACTATTACAACACAAATAAGATCTGAAGAGATATATAAGATGAATTAAACTAATACACACTCTTTAAGAGAAATTGATTTTAAAAACTAAGAACCGTAACATATATGATAGATGTATGTATATATATACAGGGGAAGAGATATTCATATGTGTCATATGACTTAACAAATATAACAGTTGGACACGCCATGTTAGCATCTTATCCACGTCACAGCAATTTTCGTCTAAAAAATTCAACGACTTAACGGGTTGAACAAATGACTCGAGATAGTAACCTGCTTGATTCTAATTTCAGTTCAGTGACCATCTTGATACATTAAGCCAACTTCAGTGACCAACAAGATAATTAACCCATTCTCTTTATTTTCTTATTTCCATAGTGGATTCCAATTTACAACCAAGTAAGCTTTAAACTTTAAAGTCCAGTTTTCCAGCTTCAATAAACTCCAAGACCCCACCCTGTATATAAAATGTCAACTAATAGTGATAGTGACAAACATATCATGTTCATGTCAACTAATAAAGACAAATTAATCTATAAAATTGTTGGATTCCCCATGTCTGAAACCAAAGTGAATATCATTTAAATAACAATCCTTGTTCACACACAGGCAGCCTTCAAATTTCCAAAGTTTCTAATCCTTTATAAATATATAAAACATACGGTATCCGTTCCCGTAAATTAATTTCCAGAAAACTACCTAAATTTTGGGGCCGGTCCTCTGTGTGCATGATAAATTGATAATACAACAGCCAGATCCAGACACGTAAAAATGTTTCTTAGCTACTTGAACCTACTCATCATTTTCGGATCAGCGTTCGCTGATTTCTCCCTTGCTCTTGGGTATCCAAATCATAAGTCCCCGACAGAGTACAAGCCACCAGCAGAATACAAACAGCTGTTCCATAAACCACCAATTCCTGTCATTTTTCATCATCCAGAGACGTCGAAGAAACCACTAGTCGGGAGTCACAGGCCAAGTCCGGCCTCTTCACGTCCTGTTTCTTTTAAAAAGCCAAAACTTCCACCAACACGTCCAGAAGATCCTGTGTCTCCTGGTAACAACCCACCACCTCCTACTCGCAAGGCATATGTTGGACACCCTCGGGCAGATTAATCTCTCATTTAAATTTACCATCATCTCCCTTTTAATCATGCAACTAGTTTACCATATGCAAGAGGTGCTGCATGATAATTGTGCTTAATCATCCTGGAGCACTTAATCAGTACCATCTCTTTTATATATATCATATAATTTCAGATTTAGATTTGAGTCTGCTTTATTATTGCTTAGTTCTAAGTCAAATGTTCAATACATCAGTGATCAGTGTGCGCTCCTTTTTTTTTTTTTTTTGCTAAGTGTGTGCTCTTTAGTTGTATTTATCTGCTTTTTTAAACGAACGCATTGCTGCAAGTGTTCAAAATTTTTGTTTTAAAAGATTCACAACATGATTATAATACAACTTAAAGTCTATTTGCTCTATCTTACTTAAGACTTAATTAAAACTTAAAAGTGGTTTATTACATTTAAAAGTTGAGAAACACAACCATGGATCTTTGCTCCCACCTTCCATATAAGTGTGATAGGAGCCACCTCTTTTGTATATGCGAGAGAGATGTGATACTCTTTGGTGAGCTAGTCCTTTGTGACCCGCGGATTTCCCTTTTACAGCTCCTTTGTTGGTGGTTTTTCCGGCCATGGTGGGTACTCGTATTGCTGCTTTTGCTTTAAGTTTGGATCCTGGTGCATATGCAGAGGCAGGGGCTTGGTTAGAAGATATTTGCAGATTTGTAAATGAAAAATGCATGAAAGATGGGCTAGGTCTTGACAGATTTCATCTTAACATTTATATTAAGACATATATTTTTTTCCTTATATAATTACATTGTAAGAGTGTTAGAATATATTATAAGATCCTTAAAAGTGTCTTCCTCTAATATCTTAAGATTTTAGAGTAACTGGTTACTCAACATGGTATGAGAGCTCTGGTCGGAGGAGGAGGAGGAGTGTTAAATATACTATAAGAAGATGGACTGATCAGAGCTGTAATCGGCGGGGGTCTCTAGTTACTTAACAGAAAGTTTAATTAATCATAAGTAGAGGTTTAATTAGTTGTGAGTGGTCATCTTTTAGCAGATAATTTTTGGAAATTTGTTTCCTTCATGTGATCTGTTGGAAATGAATAAAAGGAGTACTTCTACGTTCACAGAATGTTCACAGAATTGTATTCAGAAAATGTTACATAATGACGTGAAAACAACTTTATCCAACTTTCTTTAGCGGGATAATTATGAATGTGGGAGACAGCTTGGTTGCACGTCATTGTGTAAACTAATCTGTATGCAATAGCTCAATCTATATAGATAGATCCTAGTCTATTCCCTAATTTTCTCAATGGTTTACATCCAGATCAGCCTCAAAGTCTTGTATTTCAGGTCCATGCCTCCACTGTACCCAAGGACAACCCCATGCCTTGGTAAATGTCAACCAATTACCATAGATATTATATATGTTCAAATCAAGCCAAACCCGGCACGTCCTGTGTATCCGGGTTTTATCAAGCCGCCACCACCACCTTCTGACCTTGTGTATACGGGTTATATCAAGACACCACCACCTTCTGACTCTTCTCGCAAGACTTGGATCGCAAATGTTTACAAACCATGACACCATGTGGCTGAGTATACAAGAAACTACATAACCTCTAGTTAGTTAAATGCATCCAATTAACCTGTCACACAATGCCCCTGCAACTTGCAACCAGTGCACTATGCATTTGTCCCAACGTTATAAACAACCAATTATTCTTCTACAACGATCCTGTAATCTCCTAATATAGCAAGTTTAAATGACAAACCAAGCTCTTTCTTGGTACATGTCTTATAATGATACTAAGTTCATTCAAACTATTGATTCTATACGTAGGCTTTACATAATTCAGTTTCTATACTTGTTAATGAAACAAACGCCTATTGATATTACAGAATCGATCGGTGACAGGAACACATGTGGCCACTTATTTCCTTAGTGGATTCCAATTTACAACCAAGTAAGCTTTAAACTTCAAAGTCCAATTTTCCAGCTTCAATAAACTCCAAGACCCCATCCTGTTTATAAAATGTCAACTAATAGTGATAGTTTTTGCTTATATTTTGCAAAGCCTCTACGTCTGAAATCGGACATCATATTCACACTTGTGTATTCTAGGCCTAGAGTACTGATGACCAGGAACTCCTATAAAGAACCCATCCACTATAAATGATAATACACCATCCGAAAGGAAACTACACTCACACATGTCTGTCAACTACTTGCACATACTACTCATCTTGGGAGCAGTGGTTCTCACCGCTCCCTCCCTTGCTCTTTGCCATCCGAATCATAAGCCCCAACCAAAGTACATGCCAATATCACCAGACTACAGAGCGCCAGTTCATAGGCCACCACCACCAGAATCAAGGTGGATTGTAATGCTTACAAAAACATAAAGCCCTTGAATACCGATGGATCAGAAATGGTGGATTGATGTAGAGCAAATCAATGCTGATTTTACCCAAACGGCAATCTTATCCGGTTCTTTTGGTGAATTCCAAATTAGGAGCAGGTCTTAAAAATTGTGACTGATGTATGAAGAGCTTAATACATTCTTACTCTAAATGTCATTGCACTGGATTTACAGGAGAGAAAGTAAGAGCCCAGAAAATCAATTGTATTCCGAAAGATACTGGGTTATCCCCATAGGTTGTCCATCATACATCTTATATGGTTGGGGACAAACATAGTACTGACAACATGACAAAAAGCCAATAACAGAATTTGGCATGATACTAGGAATCCAAAATAACATAATTAGGATACTGACATGAAAAGAAAATTGGGCCAGAACATATGGGCTTAAAGTTTGTAGCTAGCCTGTTCCGTAATACTCCCCTTCAAGTTGTGGAGGGAGAACGAAGTGAAGCTCCCAGCTTGGTGAGAAGTTGCTGATGTTACTTGACTGGAAGAATCTTTGTGAAGATGTCAGCCACTTGGTTGCTGGAGGAAACATGAGCAGTGCGAATCGAGCCATTATTGATCTTCTCACGAATATAATGACAATCAATTTCCACATGCTTCATTTTTTCGTGTAGAATGGGGTTTGCAGCAATAGCTAGAGCGGCCTGATTGTCACATTTAAGGAGAGTGGGTGGGAGATTTTTGATGCCAAGGTCTTTGAGAAGAGTGGAGAGCCAGGTTACTTCGCAAGCTGTGAGTGCCATTGCACGGTATTCTGCTTCGACGGAAGATCGAGCTATTACTTGTTGCTTTTTGGCTTTCCAGGATATAGGAGAGGAGCCTAGGAATATGCAATACCCTGTGGTGGACTTTCTCGTGATTGGGCAACCAGCCCAATCGCTGTCGCAGTACGCTGTCAACTGGGCGGCTGAAGAAGAGGCAAGGAGAAGACCCTGGTTTGGGGAGCCAAGGAGATAACGAAGAACACGTTTCCCAGTTTGCATATGGACTGTAATGGGCTTATGCATGAATTGGCTGAGCAGCTGCACAGTGAAGGCAACATCAGGACGAGTTATCGTCAAGTAAATGAGCTTACCGACTAAGCGTTGGTAACTCGTGGGGTCTGGTAGAAGGTCCCCTTTGTCAGCAGTCATTTTTAGAGTTGAATCCATGGGAAGCTTGAGAGGCTTGTTGTTGAGGACACCGTACTCCTTGAGAAGATCCAGTGTATACTTAGCCTGTGAGATAAAAATTCCAGATGCAGTACGATCAATTTCAATGCCCAGAAAATACCTTAGGTTCCCCAAATCTTTCATATGAAAGTGAGAGGATAGCATAGCTTTCAACAGTGATATTTCAGCAGTAGAGTTACCACAAATCATTAGATCATCTACATAAATCAGTATGATAGTAATGGTGTCCTTAGATGGCTTGGTGAAGAGGCTATAATCCGCTTTGGATTGAAGGAAGCCATCTTTAAGGAGGGTGGATGTGAGTTTGCAAAACCAGAGACGGGGGGATTGTTTCAAGCCATATAGAGTTTTTTTGAGTTTACACACGAGGTTAGGTGGAGAGGGTGAACTGATTATAGTAGAAGATGAGTTCAACCTGCAGCCATAATGAGTGTAAGCAGGTGGTAGTTTCATGTAGATATCCTCCATTAACTCGCCATGTAAAAAGGCGTTGGAGACGTCCATTTGGATGGCATGCCATCCCTCCATGGCAGTGACCGCAAGAAGTGCTCGAACAGTAGTTAGTTTGGCAACAGGGGCGAACGTTTGGTCATAATCTTCCCCTGGTTTTTGTTTGCAACCCAAGATGACCAAACGAGCTTTGTGACGTTCAAGTGAACCATCAAGATTGTATTTAGATTTATACAACTATTTACAACCGATTGCAGATTTGTGAGGAGGGAGGACAGTCAAATCCCAAGTGCCATTGTTTTCGAGTGCATCCAATTCAGAGTTCATTGCTTGGACCCAGTGATCAAACTGAACAGCATGTTTGAAGTGTGTGGGATCATTAGAGGTGGTGAGGTTGGACAGGAGACATGTGAATTCGGGAGCCACATAAGTGGTGGCAAAATTGGAGATGGGAGGTGGAACAGTGGCAGTGTTGGAAGTTAAGAAATCAGCATGCCATTTTGGGGGTTGGTGTAATCTAGTGCTTCTGCGAAGTACAGGTGAGGTGGGAGCAGTATCAATAGATGAGGACGTGGGTGAGGGTGGGGTGGCAGGATTGTCATCATAATAGGTCAGATCATCAGTGTAAGTGGTATGTGGCACAAGAGTTGGTGCAGGTGACATATATGAGTGGAATGAGTCAGGGTGAAATGGAAAGAGGTTCTCACAGAATGTTACATCTCTAGAGATGAATGGCTGCATGGTGTTGAGGTCTAGCAGTTTGTAGCCTTTCTTATTAGGTGGATAACCCATAAACGCACATGGAACTCCCCTTGCAGAAAATTTATCTGTAGTGATGGCTGGGTTTGGTGCAAAGGCGAGGCATCCAAACACTTTCAAAATGGTATAATCAGGTAATTTTTTGTGCAACATTTCATAGGGGGTTTTGTGGTTTAGGACAGTTGAAGGGAGTTTGTTAATGAGGTGAACTGCCGTGAGGACGCAGTCACCCCAATGCTCGAGAGGTAAAGAGGCCTGAAATCGTAAGGATCGGGCAACTTCGAGAATGTGACGGTGTTTCCGTTCAACTCTCGCATTTTGTTGAGGACGATAGACACAAGATGTTTTGTGAATGGCTCCAAGAGAAGCAAAGAATTTTTTACATTGGGCAGTGTCAAACTCAAGAGCATTGTCCGAACGGATGACTTTAATGGCAGCATTGAAATGGGTTTTGACATAGTTAAAGAAAGTTTCTAATGTCTGTAGGGTGTCAGATTTTTGTTCTAAGAGATAAACCCATGTGTGACGTGTGTGATCATCAAGGATTGTGAGAAAGTATTTGAACTTGCCCTTGGTATACACCTTATACGGCCCCCATATATCAATATGGATCAAATCAAAAGCATTTTCAGCATGCGAATCACTTAGCATATATGGTAATTTGGTAAATTTAGACATGGGGCAGGTGATGCATACCTTGTCTGAAGATGGTAATTTAGAGAGGCATGGGATGTGTTTGATGTTGGAGGCAGGAGCATGTCCGAGCCGGTGATGCCAGAGTTCCAAAGAGCCAGTGAGCACTGTCTTAGAAGGATCTTCACTCACAATAGTAGTGTTATAGAGCACATCGGAATGCGAGTTCTTAAACCATTGTACAGGAAAGGTTCTTGTCAAATGATTGACTAGGTAGTACAGACCATGTCGTGCTTCGCCAACCCCTTTAAGTGTGCCAGAAATGGAGTCCACAATGAGGCAATGAGTGGGGAAGAAGGTGAATTCACATTGAGCATCGGTCACCAGTTTTTGCACAGATAAGAGGTTGTGGCGAAAGTGAGGAACACAAAGTACCTTTTGGAGGTGGAGACCAGTGGCTAAAGTGGCCGAACCAATATGAGTAATGTGTGCCTGAGCTCCAGTAGGAAGGTTAATTTGGAGGGAATTAGGTATACATTGCACATCGTGAAGGTTATTGAGGTGGGGTGTCATGTGGTCGGATGCGCCACTGTCGATTATCCACTCCTGGGGTGCACTAGAGGTTTTGTGGCAGGTTATCATCCCAGAGAAGTGTTCTAATTCATCATCAGTCTCAGACAGTGGTTTAGTAACTTGAAGTTGTGGTAACAGTTTGGCCAATTGGTCCAGTTGCTGCGGGGAAAAAAGAAGTGCTGGGCTAGTGTGAGCATTGGCAGCTATTCGTGGAGGTGCAGACCATTTGGATTGGGGTTTATATTTCAGTTGGGTTTGTTTGAACGAGGGTTTGGGAGAGCTATGTTTAGAGTGCCAAGGTGGGTAACCAATCACAGTCCAACACTTATCTCCACTGTGGCCACGAATTCCACAGGCAGAGCAAGTGATTGAGGGCTTCTTAAACTGGGGCTTCGGTGCAGAAGATTTTCCATACATGGCAGAGATAGTGTCATCCACTCTGTCAAATTTCAATACATCTCGTTGTGCTTCTTCTTGTAGTAATGCTGCACACGCCACTTCGACAGTAGGAAGTGGCACTAACATCAATAAATTGTTTCTCTGTGCATTGTAGCTGTCATTAACTCCATTTAAAAACTGGAACAATTTGGATTCTTCCCTCTGTGACTCAATGGTATTCAGAAGTTTAAGGACTTCATCCGTTGGAGATGTAACAAGTGGGAGTATATTTATTGAATCAAGTTCCTCCCATAGAGATTTAAGGACAGTGTAGTACTCATTAACATTCATACCATTTTGTTTGACTTCATATAAGTCTTTGTTTAACTTGTATTTTCTAGAACCATTTGTGATAGAGAAACACTTTTCAAGATTGAGCCAAATCTCCCTAGCAGTGTTCATATACATAACTGAGGTACGGATAGTAGGAGACAGATTAAATGTGATCCAGGCAATTACCATATTGTTCCAGGTCTCCCAGAGTTCAGTCTTTTGTGGATCATCTGTTGGAAGAGGCACAATTCCTGTAGCGAATCCCAGCTTTTGTTTTGAAGCTAAATTTATTTCCATGGTTCTTTTCCAAGCTCTGTAATCACCAGATCCTTGGAGCTTGTCTATTTGTATAGAGGCAACATTATCAGAGGGGTGTAGAAACAATGGGTTCAACATATCGTGGAATGATACGCGCCCAGTGGAGAGAGGGGTTGAAGAAGAAGAGGCCATGGAAGTAGATCTAAGAGAGAAGAAGAAGAGAAGTACTGAAGGCTTTTAAGGAGAAAGAAGATAGATCCAGACCAGTTTTAGCAATTCTCTGATACCATGAAGAGCTTAATACATTCTTACTCTAAATGTCATTGCACTGGATTTACAGGAGAGAAAGTAAGAGCCCAGAAAAGCAATTGTATTCCGAAAGATACTGGGTTATCCCCATAGGTTGTCCATCATACATCTTATATGATTGGGGACAAACATAGTACTGACAACATGACAAAAAGCCAATAACAGAATTTGGCATGATACTAGGAATCCAAAATAACATAATTAGGATACTGACATGAAAAGAAAATTGGGCCAGAACATATGAGCTTAAAGTTTGTAGCTAGCCTGTTCCGTAATAATGTATTCATCAAATACTATATTTTACTCTGTAAGTCTGTATTCTTATTTTTTCCCAAAGTTGCTCTATATTCTAATAATCATCACATATTGTAGTAACTTCTAGACTACTAATCTAACTCAACACGGCAGGAACAATGTGGTCACTAAAGTTGTCACATTTTTCTCAATCCTATCCCTATGTTCTTATTTTCTCAATGGTTTACAACTAGTTAAGATTTAAAGTCCAATGTTTCTAGCTCCAGTAAAAACATACCATCTTGTTTATGAATGTCAACCAATAAAGTCAGTTTTTAATTTTCTTCCTAACCTTTACTTTGATAGCCAATTTATATCCACCATTGTATGTTCTAGGCCAGTAGTGATGAACAAGAACTTCTATAAAATCCCATCCAACACTTGTTTCTGATCAACTACTTAAATTTAGTACTCATTTTGGGAGCAGCGGTTCTGACTGCTCCCTCCCTTGCTCTTCGCTATCCAAATAATAAGCCCCGCTTAAATTACAATTCAATATCACCAGAGCACTTACAACCAGTTCATAAGCCACCAACACGATACAAAATGCCATTCCATGAACAACCAGTTCCAGTCATTCCTCAACAACCAGAACCGTTGAAGAGGACACCATGACCCTCGAATCACGTTCCTCCGAGTCCGCCCTGTGTAACTCCTGTGTATACCAGGAAGCCTCCAGTAAGTCCAGAAGCAGCAGAACATCCTGTGTATCTAGGTAGCGAGCCACCACCGCCTGCTTGCAAGGCTTCGACTGCATATGTTTTACCATTATAGACACCCTTCAGCAGATAACATAGACAACTAGATTTGCCTACACTTAATTAAATATAACAACCTGATTCCTGTCACACCATCCATGCAACTGGTTTACTATCCTTATCAATATAGTCAGCAAGAAATGTAGTCAATAACTGGAATCTAATTTCTATTCTCGCGACAAAAATTATATATTTGTTTCCAAAATAGCAGTAACTATGGATAACTTAGCATTAGTATTAAACTTGCTCTAATGCATTGATTGAACACGACTGTCCAAGGAATACTGTTTGTTCTAAAGGATTATAATTTACATGTGCTAAGACTCTATGCTTTAATGTACTTTAATTAATTTAGTTACTTAAACTATAAAGTGCTTCAAATCACAAGTTCAACCACATCACAAGACTATTCGAAAGAATATGCAGCAATGTGAAATAAAACGAGGGCTAGAAGATATGGTCACATAATCACTGGACTCTAATACTTTCACACATTCGTAGCCTACAAGACTATAGGAATAAAAAATGGTGGAGCTGTCCACTAATAGTTGTCCCATTTTTTTGATTGTGGGGTAGAAAAACCAAATGCATTCGGGTTATAGGCTCATCTACTGCAACAGGATTCCTAATTAGCAATTTTCCTTATAAATGTGTAGGAGACTACGAGCTGAGAAAATGGTTGACTTGCAAGTCTTTGATTCTATGCCTGGCTGAGTAGATGAATTTCCTACTCTGTTTTCTTAATGGTTTACAATTAGGTAAGTTTTAAAGTCCAATACTTCAGCTCCAATGTACTCCAAGACAACCTCATCCTGTCCATAAATATTCTCCTACGTGGATCAACACTCCCGAAGTCACTTAGAGCATCTCCGATAAAAGTTGCCAAAATAGTTGACAATCTCTAACACATCATCTTATATATTAATTTTCTATCACCACTCTCATCCATGTCACTATTGACAACTTTTGATAAAAATCTACTTCAATAGTCGGCAACTTTAAAAATTGCCCATGTGGTCCCCTACATAAATGATAATAAATATGAAAAATACAAAAATGGGCGGAGATAAATACACTTTTGTGGAAATTTATGTGGTTTTACTAGATGAGAAAGTTACGAACTTTTGGTAACTTGTTGGCAACCATGCAACTCCAATATGTGGGCAACCAAGGTTGACATGCCACATAGGAGTTGGCAACCCCTATTGAAGATGCTTTTAGTTCTGCGTCTTAAGGAGTCTTATATATATCCAGATTTCTTGTTCGAGTCTAAATTACAGTAGTTAGTTCTTAGTTCTACTGTCTGAAAGTCAGTGTATGCGGTTCTAATCATGTACTTCAGGCATATAGCATGATTTAATGCGTCGATGAAATTCGTTTTCTCGGTCTATAGAAAACAGATTGAACACACACACTTGCACCGGGGCAAGTGTAATACTATACTTGTGATAAGATTATTTGCTCTATTATGCATTAATTCTGTTATCAGCTAACAAGTGGTTACATATTAAGTTCTTTGAGGGAACTGGGAAGGCTACATATAACTATAAATAAAGACAACTCATACGATCAGATAAGATATCAAGTGATGAAAAACTCCCTTGCATAAAAGTTTTGTTTTTGACTTTTCTCTAAAAAGAAATGTAAGATTTGTCACGTACTTGGAAGACCCAACAATAACTCCACACAAAGAGACAATTTATTATCCGCAAATGTTGAGGGTGAAGGGATATTCTAGGGCCAAGAATGAATGAGGTGATGATCAAGAAGTCGTATAAAAGGCCATTCACTCTACATGATAATATGCACCTTCCAAATTCCAAATCTACATATCTCAAAATGCCTCTCGACAACTTGAACTTCCTTCTACTACTCATTATGGGAGCACTACTTCTCACAGCTCCATCCCTTGCTCTTCGCAATTTGAATCAACCAGATGACAAACCTCCTCTGTCTTATCATATTCCAGATGCCCGCCCCATATTGGTAAATAAGAAGTTAAGAAATTAGACCGTTCTTGCATAACAAATTAAGTAATTTTTGTTTGTTCATGTTAAAAGTGTGTATATTAGTACATGAGTATGACACTTTTTTCTTTATGTTATTTATCTTATTACGTTTGTTTGTATCCTAATGCAGGATCATATTACGTTTGTTTGTATCCTAATGCAGGATCATATTAAATTTTTTGACAAGACAAGTTATTTGTTATTAGTGTTGATTGAGTTAAGACACGGATTAATAAGGAGGGATCCATCAGTTAATCAATTAAAATAATAGGCCGAGCAATGTGATTTTCATGTGCATTCAGTTGTGAATTGATTTATATGTTTATGTGTGTACGTTATTAGTTTTGAATTTATAGTTAAAAGTTGATACACATGTATACAAGGTAACTCAAAAGTGAAGAATTCATCATGTCTTCAAAAACAAATTTTATCATTGTTTTTTAACGTTTAGATAGTTATTGCTCTAATTTTTACGAGAAAAGATTATATCTTTTAATAAAATATTTCCTGTAATTCATATACGAAAATTCAAAGATAAAAATTGTATATTAAGAAATTTATAGTGTATGTATTTCGAAAATATCATGTTAAGATTTATTCGACTGAAAAATTTATTTAGTGTGTGCATTTTTAACAAAATTCAAAAAATCGGTGCATCTATAACAAAATTCATACAAGAATAAGAAACATTGAGAAGAGATCATTATTTTTATTTTTTTTTAAAAGGAAGAGGTTTTTGTTGTTATTTGTTTTGACAAAAAGAGATCGTTATTAATAAAAAATGCTCCCAGCAACAAAAAAAAAAAGATGTTTGTTCATATTTTTTAAATTTTTTGCTTTCTGGGAGTAGATTTGGAGGTGGTGAATATTTTAAAAGCTCTGAAGGTATAATTGTAGTTTTTGATTAAACGATCTAGAACTTTATATATATATATATATATAATTCAAAACAAAACTTAATTTTATATTAGAAATATTATTTTATTTAAAAACGTATTTTGTAGAATATTTTTTGAGAAAATTTAGAGATATTATTATAAAGCCGCTGCGAAGCGCGGCTTAATAAACTAGTTTTAATTATAAAAAGGTACGTGTTTGTTTAAAAAAAAATAGGTTTATATATGTAGATTTCATAATAACTCCGTTTTCTGATTTACTTATTAATTAACAAATAAATATAAAAGGATCACCAATTCTCATTATGATTCAAATTTTAATTCTAAAACAAATTATTATTATTATTATTATTATTATTATTATTATTAATATCTAAAATATTAAAAGTTTGGTTTTCAGATTTCGATCGGTTTTCGGTCTTTTATTCTATTTAATAAATAATAAAAAAATATAAAAATAGTAACTAAATGATTGCCTTCCGGACCCTACTTCATGAACACGACACACTCAGTTTTTTTGCTTAGTTTGTTAATCATCCATTGACCACCAATCTTCATGACAGTATATGAGACTAAATTTGTGGCTACTACAAAGGTGACCCATTTTTCCCTTATCTCATAATTGAAATGCATAAATCGACACGTGAGCGGTGTTTTAAAAGTCGACGATTAATCGCTAGACGGCGGGTCACCGAACTGATTAAGCGAAAATCGGTCAATTAATCGTGTTTTCATAAAACGGTCAAAAATCGGCTGAATCGGTCAAAAATCGGATTAATCGGTCAAAAATCGGGCTAATTATTAAAAAATAATAAAAAATAGTTAAAATAATAAAAAATTTAAAAGGTAGAAACTTGATTAAACAATAGGAAAAAACATTATTTTTGTACATATAATTATAATTTTAGATGCCTAAATTGTAAATTTTCTTAAGCTTTTCTCTTAAATTGATCTCTAATTAAAAAGTTAAACTTTCAAAATTTTATTTATTACAATTATATAACATTTTTAACATATTTGCATAAATATATGATAATAACATATGTTTAGTTGAAATAACGAAATAATTTTCTAATTCTATATAAAAAATATTATTAAATTTATTCCGATTAATGATCCGATTAATCCCCGATTACCCGATTAATCCCTGGACGGTGCCTTCACCGATTAACTCTGATTCCCGCTTTTTACAACACTGCACGTGAGATATATAAGTGGTTCTTTTTATAATCGAATTTCTTGTTCATTTCTGATGACAAGTCCTTTCTCCCATTGGTAATTTTCTCAAAACTTTGCACAAGTAATGGTTACACTGTCCTTACCATTTTCATCTATTCATCCACCGTCATGCGTTCTTGTTATATGCTTATTTTTAAAATGAAAATGAAAATGTTGGCTCCTTACTTTAGGATCTGCCCTCAGCCCCTCACTAATTAGTTGGTTATACGACATCCAAGGCCAGCACACCAAAATGTCTCTCAAGTACTTGCACCTATTCCTCATTTTCAGATTAGCGTTCACTGGTTTCTCCCTTGCTCTTGGGTATCCAAATCAAAGGACCCCGTCAGAGTACAGGCCAATCTCACCACCGTCGTACAGACAGCCGGGTCACAAGCCATCACCAGAACACCAACAGCTGTTCCATAAACCACGAATGCCAATCATTCTTCGTCATCCAGAAACGTTGAAGAAACCATTAGTCAAGAAACACAGGCCAAGTTCGGATGTTTCCACCAGCCCCCATTACATTTTAGAGCCACCACCAGCATGTCCAGAAAATCCTGTGTGTCGTGGTAACAACCCACCACCTGAAATTTACTAAGCACAATATATAAAGGAGTCTGTCTCAATTGACAAAGGGTCTGCCTATTTGTTAAATGGGATTGTCTGTTATATATAAAACAAAACTGAATAGAAATATTCTGCAGAATTGTAAATAACATCAAGACTTTTCACTTGGTTCGGCCCCTATCAGTATCTATGGCCTACGTCCAAGTCCCTATGCCAACTAGCACAGAGAATATATTATTAACGATGATAATACACTTACAGTTTATCCCGATTACAAAAATGATAACCTCTTGGAAGAACCCTTCCCTTGACACAATTGTCCACTAGCAGCAAAAACCCTAGCTCGCTAGTACCTTAGGTTGAATTTTGTAATCCTATCTATTTGCCACAACCCGGCACAAGTATAGATAAAGTAAATTAATACAACTTAATAATAATGAATCTTCTAAACACGAAACTGATTTGATCTCGAAGGCTTTATTAGAAGAATGTAATTTGATTGCTCGAAGTTGTCTTGATGTAACACCATCTGAATGAATATATATCCTTCCTGAAAATAGCTGTTATAGAATTTGAATTGAAACGGCTATATAAACAGAAGATAATAATCAGAATCTGTTAGTAAAGATAAGGCAATTGATATAAACAGATTTGAATAAGTCTTGATCGATTTAATAGCACTTGGGATAATTATCAATAACAATATTAGATTTGAACAAGTCAAATCTCCTGGAATCATGTGAGATCAAATCAATTAACTTAAAAACATTCATTTTTCTGATTTAAATTATATCAAACATTTAGACAAACATCATCATTAAAATCTGGGTATTAACAATCTCCCCCTTTTTTATGATGATGAACCATATCTGAAAAATTATACTAATGCTGACTGAAGCTCCCCCTATCGCAATGAACTTATAAAATATAAAACAATAAATCACTTAAAGTTCATGCATGATCATGAATATAACACAACATTTAATCAGAAATAATGCAACAAAAGCATTTCATAACGATCAAATATTAATCATCAGTTAAAACCATAAAGCAATCCATAAAATAGATAACTTAATGTTAAGAACATAACAAAAACAAAAACAAAACCACATCCATCAATCACAATGTCACTAATGTCAGATTTCTCCCCCGTTCAAAATCATAAAAAAACTTATTCATCAATATCAACTGGAGATTGCTTGGCTTTTCCCTTGCGAGTGGCTGGTGAAGGAACAACCGAAGGCTGACCATACTCGGTAAACATGCTTGAGTAAAAACTGGCTGGAGGCGATTTCCCATCCCGAGCAGAAAGCCATGCAAAGATCTTGGCACGGTATTCTTCAGCAGTGAATCCAAGAGCTTCAGGTGGGGGAATAGCTGGTAATGGAAGTGGTGTAGTGATCTCCGCAAGAGTGCTATCATCCATCCATTCACACGAGTGCTACTGAAGATCCTTCTTGTGCACCATGGAGGAAACTTGTTTGGACACAAACTTTGTTTCGGAGCTGAGAATATAAAACAATTTCACGAATTCTTTCTCCCAAGCCTTGGCAACAAAAGTTAACCCATCTTGCACATTTCCGAACTCAAAGTTCATGGATGAGAAAAGCTTAGAGTAATGGGATTTTAAAAATAATAACTGAGTGTCAACCGATTCAATACGAGAAGTAGTGGACTGAAGTAAGGACAAAACAGAATCGAGTTTGGAGTTAACAGACTGTAACAAATTAGTATTATCATCAACTTTCTTTGATAGCGAAACAAAATGAGAACTTGTCTCAAAGGAGACAGAAGAAGTACCAACAGGAACAGAGGGAACAGACTTAACAACAGGATGAAAAACCAAAGTATGATCAACCAGTTTTAATTTGTTTGCAGTTAATACTTTTAAATCAAAAGTATCAACAATAGATTCAGAAACATCAGAAGCAGAGATAATATCAAAATAATGGAAAAGTTTTGTTAACAAAGCAGGGTAAGGCAAATTCATGGAGTCATGATTAACACAATGAATCATATGTTTGATAATAAAGGAAGAAACATCAAAAGGAACACCCGAAACAAAGAGTGCTAATAAAATTGAATCCTGATGAGTAAGTCTATCGCGACCACTACTACGCGGACAAACATTTGTATGAATTAACCGAAACAAACACAAAGCATGAGGAGTAAGAAGAGAAACCGATGGTTTAGAAGTATACCCGTCAGAAAGAATCAAATTGAGTTGTTCTTCGTAATAAAAACCTTCAATGTCTGACACAGGTTGGTGAGAAGTAGAAAAGGGACAAGGTCCTGAAGTCGGGACAACAACAATAGAGGACAGCAACTGAGGCTTGAACACAATAGGAATATCTTTGACCAAAGAGTGCATCCAATCACCACGAATTGAAAGATGTGCATAGAATTCGCGTACCAAGTTGGGGTAAATAAGAGTCTCCGGTGACAAAAGAGAAACACAACCAACCAAATTGAATAACTGTACAATACCTGCCTCCTGAAGTAATGGTAGATCAACTAATCGTTCTTTGATAATGGAGCGGTGCACAGACTTCGCCAAAGTGGGGCTTGGACTTCCAGACGAATTAAGAGAGGTGTCAGAAGATACAGTAGACGGAGTAATCCTTTTCCGTTTGGAAGGTGTTTGAGAGGTAGTCGGGCGTTTAGAGATTTTCTTGGTTTTTGCCATTTGAATTAGGAAAAAGGAAAAAGGAAATTAATAGAGAAGAAAGAGAAAATAGAAAAGAGAGAAAATGAAAAAGAAGAGATATAAGTAAAGAGAAGATGAAGAGTTGGACAACCAAGAGACAATGCATGGGGATAAGTGAATACAAGCGTGTATCAGTAGGAAAGTGGGATAGACAGAACTAAACGTCAAATCAAAAAGGAAAAACCATAAATGCACAGCACCGAATCCCAAGGCATAAAAGATCGAAAATAATAATTAAAAAGAACACATGCCTAACTCACGTCTTAACATGCAAAACCTAGTTTCAGATAAAGGTTTAGTAAAAATATCAGCACGTTGATTTTCAGAAGGAATAAAAATCAATTTAATATTACCTTTAGCTACATTATCACGAATGGAATGATGTCGAACATCAATGTGTTTAGTGTGTGAATGTTTAACAGGATTTTTAGAAATATTAATAGCAGCAGTATTATCACAGTAAATAGGAATATTTGAAAATTTGATACCGTAATCAGTGAGAGTTTGTTGCATCCATAAAATTTGAGTGCAACAACTACCAGCGGCTATATATTCCCCTTCAGCTGTGGATAATGCTATGGATGTTTGTTTCTTGCTATGCCATGCGACTAAACAATCACCTAAAAATTCACATGCACCACTAGTGCTTTTTCGATCAACTAAAGAACCTGCATAATCAGCATCTGAGAAACTAGTTAAATCAAAAGAAGAGGCAGTGGGATAAAATAATCCTAAAGTGCTAGTGCCCTTTAAATATTTAAATATCTGTTTAACTACATTCAAATGTGATTCTTTGGGGTTAGCTTGAAAGCGAGCACACATACAAACACTAAACATTATATCCGGACGAGAGGCAATAAGATATAACAATGAACCAATCATACCTCGATATTTAGTGATATCTACAGACTGACCTTCCTTGTCCTCAGTGAGTTTGACAGAAACACTCATAGGAGTAGTCTTAGAAGAAATGCTTTCTAAATCAAAACGTTTAAGCAAATCACGAATGTACTTGCTTTGATGAATAAAAATACCTGCATCAGTTTGATTAATTTGCAAGCCAAGGAAAAATTGAAGTTCACCCATAAGACTCATATCAAACTCCTTATGCATACAATCAGAAAACCAATTACATAATGATTCATTAGTAGACCCAAAGACTATATCATCGACATATACTTGAACAAGTAATATGGCATTGTTTTGATGAAAAATAAAAAGAGTAGGATCGAGTGTACCACGAGTGAAGCCAGTATTCACAAGAAAATCACTGAGACGATCATACCAACATCGAGGTGACTGTCGGAGTCCATAGACAGATTTCTTGAGCTTGTATACAAAATGAGGATATTTTTCATGAACAAAACCTGGGGGTTGCTTGACATAGACCTCTTCTTACAAGAAACCATTTAAGAAAGCGCTTTTGACGTCCATTTGATAAAGCTTGAATTGCATGTGAGCAGCATAGGCCATGAGAATGCGAATAGATTCAAGTCGAGCTACTGGAGCATATGTTTCATCGTAATCGATGCCCTCCTGTTGATTGTAGCCCTATGCAACTATACGAGCTTTATTTCGAATAATATTACCTGCTTCATCCTTCTTGTTTTTAAAAACCCATCTAGTGCCAATGATAGAAGCATCCCGTGGTGGAGAGACTAATTCCCAGACATCACAGCGTTCAAACTGATTTAATTCTTCTTGCATTGCCATAGACCATTGTTCATTATGAACAGCTTCTTGAACATTTGTAGGTTTAAAATCAGCAACAAAAGCATAGAAAGCACATAAATTATGTAATCTACTGCGAGTTGTGATTCCCTGATCAAGATCAGAAAGCAAATTGTCATGCGGATGATTCTTCACTGTTCTGGATGACTTTGGAAGGTGAATAGAATGCATTTCCTCGGCATTAGAGTTATCCCTTTGAAATTGATCTGCCTGCATTGGTACTGGAGAAGCAAATCGACTAGGAGAATCTTGAACGAAAGGAGTCGATGAAGGTGATCCAGAAGTAGAAGTAGAAGTGGGAGCACTGTGTTGAGGAGAATGAGACTGTCCTTTTGGAGATTGAGGCTGTCTCATTTGAGTCTGAGAGGGAATATCTGCAAAATCATCCTCGTCTCGGACCAGATCATTGTGAGTCTCATTAAAAGTGATATTAATAGACTTTTCCACTTTATCCTTAACAGAATTAAATACTCGATAAGCTTTACTATTAGCAGCATACCCAAGAAAAATACCTTTAGTAGCTCTAGCATCGAATTTACCTTTATTAGGCTGGGTATCTAAAATAAAGCACTTGGATCCAAAAACTATAAAATAACTTATGTTAGGAGTTTTCTTTTTCAATAATTCATATGGAGTTTTCAATAACATAGGACGAATTAATACTCTATTAAGAACATAACAAGAAGTATTTACCGCTTCAGCCCAGAATTTTCGAGGTAACTTACTCTCATGTAGTAATGTTCGAGCGGTTTCTTGAAGAGTTCTATTCTTGCGTTCGACTACTCCATTTTGTTGTGGAGTGCGAGGAGCAGAAAATTCATGCGTGATGCCTCTGGATTTGCAGTATGTGACAAATTCCTTTTCAAATTCACCCCCATGATCACTCCTGATAGTTTGAAGCTTAACAGAAAACTTGGTCTCAAGGTTAGAAATCAGATCTTGAAATTCTACAAAGGCTTCATCTTTAGTTCTCAAAAATAATACCCATGTAAAATGAGAAAAATCATCAACAATTACAAAAGCATATTTCTTACCACTTAAGCTAACATACCTTTCTGGGCCAAATAAATCAAGATGTAACATTTGCAATGGAACAGTTGTTGATATCTGCTTCTTAATTTTAAAAGAAGTACGAACATGTTTACCTAACTGACAAGCTGTACAAGGTTCTGTCTTTTTATATTTGAGATTGGGTAAACCTCTGACCAAGGAATGAGAAGAGATTTTGTTGATGAGATCCATATGAACGTGACCTAGGCGTCTATGCCACAAGTTTTGTTGATCTTGAATTGAAGCTAATCAGATTTCTTCATTCTGTTCATCGAAATCTAATACAAAGATATTGCCTTGCCGTTTGGCTATTAAAGGATTGTGATTAGAAGTAGGAGTAATTAAACACATGTTCTTACCAAACTTGACATCATGACCTGTATCTGTTAGCTGACTAACACTGATAAGATTATACTTTAAACCATCAACTAACCTGACATTATTAATGGAGAACTTGTCATTACCTATGGTACCTTTACCTATAATCCGAACAGTAGTCGAGTCGCCAAGAGTAACTAGACCTCCATCTTTAGCATCTATGGAGATAAATTTTGATTTGTCTCCTGTCATGTGACGAGAGCAACCGCTGTCTATGATCCATTTGTTTCTGGGGATATGAGCCTTCAAACAAATCTGTAAAACAGTTATATTTTAACTTTAGGTACCCATATCATTTTGGGTCCTGACTTGTTAGTGTCTACAATGTTATATAAATGGCGATCAGCTTTTCTAATCCACATTTGAACAATATTACATGTAGAGTGAGAATTAGAAATGTGGTCCTTGATACCACAAAGATTGGATTGAGCAGATATATGCCCTATCTTTCCACAGTCTTTGCATTTTTCATAAGGCATTGAATATTTCAAAGTTGTTCTCTTATTTCCTCGTTGAAAGACAGATTTTCTGACTGAGCTATAGCCTAAGCCTTCTTTATCCAAGGATGATTTCTGTTCCGCTAATAGTGCATCAAGAGTGCCTTCACCATGAAAAATGTGGATCAGAAAACTGTTGATCTTTCTTTAGGAATACGATCTTATGTTGAAGATCAGAAAACTGTTGATCTGTATTCGCCGTCTTGCTTTCAGTAGTTGTTTGCTGTTTTAGAGTGATCAGACTAGCATCCTTCATTTCTATTTCGTTCCTCAAATAATCATTTTCTTCTGATAGTTTTGAAACTTTTTCAGATAGAACTTTGATTTCTTCTATAAACAATTCATCTTTCATAGAATCATCCATTTCATTTAGAACTTCGTTGAGAGTTTGTTTTAGATAAGCATTTTTCTCTCGTAATTTCTTGTTTTGTCCCTGCAAAAATGCAATATTTCTTGCAATATCATAATTTGAAGAGTTAGAAATAGTATTTACCTCTTCATCATCAGAGATGTTGTTTTCAATGCCAGCCAGACATAATTGAGCTACTTCATCATCAGAATCTATTTCAGCTTCAAATTCATCATCACTCCAGGTAAGAAAAGCTTTATTCTTTCTTTTGTCTTGAAATCCAGAAGCTTTCTGTTTTGCCTTAAGCATGAAGGAGTTCTTCTTGTAATGACCTTTCTTTCCACATTCAAAGCATGCGTCATCTTTAGAACTATTTTTGACATCCTTCTTCGGAGAATTAAAGTTAGTGAATCGACTTGCAGATTTCTTCTTGGCCAAAAAGTTCAGAAATTTCTTTGTGAGAAGTGCAATGTCTTCATCAGAATCTTCATTAGAGTCATCAGCATGAAGAGCCAGTGTCTTCTTTCTAGGAATCTCATCTTCTTCGTCGTACCTGCGTAATTGATTTTCAAATTCTTCTAATTCGCTAAAAAGAGTGAGTGTCTCCATAGCAGAGATTAGAGTAGAGTCTTGAATAGTGGTAACTTTAGGTGCAAATTTCTTAGGCAGTGATCGGAGAATCTTTCTATTGATTTCAGCTTGTGGAATATTCCTTTCGAGTAAAGCAATAGAGTTCATCAATATAAGAAAACGTCCCTGAGCTTCTTTAATACTTTCATCCTTTTCAAGTCTGAAGCTTTCATAGTCACTTAGTAGTAGATCCAGCTTCACTTCACGGACTTTGGATGTCCCTTCATGACTGACTTTGATAGTATCCCAGACTTGTTTAGCAGATGTGCATGCCGAGACTTTTCTTAGTTCAGTGGAGCTTAAACCATTTAGAAGAGAGTTCATTGCTCGAGCATTGTAGTTTAGAGAATTGACTTCATCAGTAGTAAGTTCTTTGACTGGTGTAGGCTTTCCATCTTTCATAGGAATGATAATTCCATTTTCAACAGCATCCCATTCATAGGCATCGTTCTGGAGAAAAATTTTCATGTGAAACTTCCAATCATTGTAGTTTTCAGCTCCAAGAAGAAGAGGAGGAATGTTGTTTGAGTGACGCTCTTGCCAATTAGATTGTGCCATTGATCGCTAGCAAAATAAACACTTAAAAACAAATGTCAAATGCACCTGCTCTGATACCAATTGAAATTTACTAAGCACAATATATAAAGGAGTCTGTCTCAATTGACAAAGGGTCTGCCTCTTTGTTAAATGGGATTGTCTCAATAGGTTATATATAAAACAAAACTGAATAGAAATATTCTGCAGAATTGTAAATAACACCAAGACTTTTCACTTGGTTCGGCCCCTATCAGTATTTATGGTCTACGTCCAAGTCCCTATGCCAACTAGCACAGAGAATATATTATTAACGATAATAATACACTTACAGTTTATCCCGATTACAAAAATGATAACCTCTTGGAAGAACCCTTCCCTTGACACAATTGTCCACTAGCAGCAGAAACCCAAGCTCGCTAGTACCTTAGGTTGAATTTTGTAATCCTATCTATTTGCCACAACCCGGCACAAGTATAGATAAAGTAAATTAATACAACTTAATAATAATGAATCTTCTAAACACGAAACTGATTTGATCTCGAAGGCTTTATTAGAAGAATGTAATTTGATTGCTCGAAGTTGTCTTGATGTAACACCATCTGAATTAATATATATCCTTCCTGAAAATAGCTGTTATAGAATTTTAATTGAAACGGCTATATAAACAGAAGATAATAATCAGAATCTGTTAGTAAAGATAAGGCAATTGATATAAACCGATTTGAATAAGTCTTGATCGATTTAATAGCACTTGGGATAATTATCAATAACAATATTAGATTTGAACAAGTCAAATCTCCTGGAATCATGTGAGATCAAATCAATTAACTTAAAAACATTCATTTTTCTGATTTAAATTATATCAAACATTTAGACAAACATCATCATTAAAATCTGGGTATTAACACCACCTCCTACTCGCAAGGCATATGGTGGACATCCTCCGGACAGAATACAGGAAACAAGATTAATCTCTCCTTATCCAAATTAATCAGCTTTTGTACGCCCCTCTCTGTAGTGCAACGTCGTAAAAGCTTCCTTGTCCCAGACTTTAAAATGCATATGTTGACATGTATAAGTGGTCTTTTAACAGCTTACCAGAAGCTCATTGTTGACTGTATGTGTATTTAGTACCTATTAAGTTTAGATGTACCTAATGAAGAAGATCACGCTATGAATTTTTTGTTCATTTCTGATGCCAAGTTCTTTCTCCCAATCGATTTTTTCAAAAAAAATTCCACGGTTAAACTGTCCATCCACATCTTTGTGATCTTATCATATGCTTCTCAGTCTTTATAACTCTTACTATTTGTACCTCAGCATTTTTGTTTTCTTTTTTCTTAACCTCCTTTTTATTACGCTTGATAATTCTTTTGTCTATTTCAAACTTCACTCGCGTTCGATTTCCTACAAATACCTAATTATATTTCATTAACTTATTTACTTGCGGTACAAAAGTATTAAATTTGGTTATCACTGAACTTTGATTTCAATATTTATTTACTTAAAAAATTTTAGCTTCACAGAGGTTTCGATTCCTTACAAATATCTAGTTATACAAAATTTATACAAGACTTATTTACTTTAAATTTTTTAGCTTCGCCTAGGTTCGATTCCTACGTAACTATACAAGATTTATTTATTTATTTTGATTTCATTAACTTATTTTTTTTAATTTCAACCGGATTCAATTGTCTATAACTACATAACTACATAATTAAATAATATTTATATATTATATATTTTTATCATTCAATTGCGTATAACTATATTTTTTGAGTTATCCAGCTAGTATCAATTAAAAACCAATCCATGTTCACACACAGGCAGCCTTCAAATTCTCAAAGTTTCGAATCCTCTATAAATATATAAAACATACGGTATACGTTCCTGTAAATTTTTTCGGATCAGCATTCGCTGATTTCTCCCTTGCACTTGGGTATCCAAATCATAAGCCCCCGACAGAGTACAAGCCACCAGCAGAATACAAACAGCTGTTCCATAAACCACCAATTCCTGTCATTTTTCATCATCCAGAGACGTTCAGTATGATTTATTGTTTCGATGAAATTGATTTATGATCTCCCCCTCCCAAATATTAAAATTAAATTAACACATCCCAGGAAGTGTTAAAAAATTTTGTTTGAAAAAATTAACATGTTTATGATACAACATAAAGTCTATTTGCTCTATTCTACTTACGACTTGGTTAAAACTTAAAGTGGATAATTTCATTCAAAAGTTAAGAACACAACCATGGATATTTGGCTCCCACCTCTTCCAAATAAGTCTTATGTTTCAGGTCCAAGCCTCCACTGTCCCCAAGGACAACCCCATCATCCCCGGTTGGTAAATGTCAATTGTCAACCAGTTATCATAGATTTTATATATGTTCAAATCAAATTCATATGCACTACCTTTACTTGTGAAAGCGAAATTAATAATCCAGGCCTATGTAAAGATCACCCCTAATGATGAACAACTCCTATAGAGAAAAACCATCTCCTCTGCAGGATGATACAACATCCAAACTTCTAAAGCCAAGTGCACCAAAATGTCTCTCTATTCCCTCAACTTACTTGTTATTCTCGGAGTAGTGGTTCTCACTGCTCCCTCCCTCGCTATTCGCTATCCAAACCAAATGGCCTCTCCGAAGTATAAACTACCAGAATACGAGTTTCTGTTCCATAACCCACCAATCCTACCCATTCCTAAACATCCAGAAACATTGAAGAAACCAATAAGATGGAATCCCATACCGCCAAACCCGGCACGTCCTGTGTATCCGGGTTTTATCAAGCCACCACCACCACCTTCTGACCTTGTGTATCCAGGTTATATCAAGACACCACCACCTTCTGACTCTTCTCGCAAGACTTGGATCGAAAATGTTCACAAACCATGAAACCATCTGGTTAAGTATACAAGAAACTACATAACCTCCACTTAGTTAAATGCATCCAATTTACCTCTCCCACCCTGCCATGCAACTTGCAACCACTGGACTATGCATTTGTTCCAACATTATAAACAACCAAATATTCTCCTACAGGAATTAACAAAGATCCTGTAATCCCCTAATACAGCAAGTTTAAATGACAAACCAAGTGATATATACCCAAAATCACCATTACCCCCCACTGCCCGCCCAGGGGACACTCAGCGACAGTCGATAAAGTACCCATGGAATAACATTTGTTCAACGGATAGGTGTCAACAATTAATATTTAGAGCGCTGCTTAAAGAGCCCCATGCCCAAAGGTATACCAACTCAACTATACGCCGTCACTGTAGCAAGAAGGTACATCAACTCAACTGTACACCGTCACTGTAGCAAGAAGGTACATCAACTCAACTGTACGTCGTCACTGTAGCAAGATGAACCATGCCTCCAACTGTAGCCACAGTGCGCGGTCTTCACAACTACAGGGACATGTTTTAGCCTATAAATACTGGTCCATCTTATGTTTACAGAGATATTCTCACACACACATACACTACACACACGCTCACCAAAAAACACACTCGATACTTGCTACATTTTATCATACCACTACTCCGTTACTGATTATCACGCCGGAGGTACTTAAACGACCACCACCACTGGGCAAGCATTATTTTGCAGGTCCCCCACCACAGGCCGAAATTACCAACCGGAACAGTGTCTTCGGCGACAGAGCAAGTGTAGCACTTATCATTTGGCGCTAGAAGGAGGGGGTTTCCTTTCTTTAAGAAAAAACCTCCACCAAAATTAACACCACTTTCCGGACATTTAGGGTAAATCTCGGTGGAAATATCCCGCACGAGAGGCAAACCCATGGCAAACACAAGATCTACAACGAACAACCGAAATGTAGTCACAAGAGAAAACCTCACTCCCTCAGGAAACGTTCGTCATGAAATCCCTAACACAGTTGGCGGGGCCAATAACCCGCGTAATCAGCAGCAGGCACCCCCAACTGATCAACCCCCTCCCCAGAATCAAGAGCCACCTCCTAACGTTGAACTTAACCTCGATCTCACAGGCTACACTCAAGCCCAAGTCGACGCACTCATCCGCGTCGCGTCAATGTTTCCTCAACCGCAGCAACATCAGCAACCCCAAGCTTCCCAGCTCAATCAGCACGATGAAAACCTCCAAAGCGAAGCACAAAGCCGACCCCGGCCCGCCAACTCGGTTTTCTCTCATTTAGGCTCATCTCAGAATACTAGGCACAAGGAGCACGATGGACCACAACACAAACCGGAAACCTGGAAGGAAAATAGAAAAAAAAGAGATCTGAGAAAAGATATCGAAGAGAAGAAAGCTGAATATGAAAGAGCCAAGCGACGTCTAGAAAGAGACCGATCCCCAGAACCTAGAGTCGAAACAGGCAGCGTACAAACCACAAACGCGGACATGTTAAACACAATCCTTGAACTAAAAAGGAAGCTAGAAGGAGGAAGTTGCGCGGAAGCGGGCGAATCACCGTTCACCAAGCGACTGGAGAATGAATCCAAGCAAAGACACATAAAGCACATCAATCTTAACTCTTTTGACGATCTAGGCGACCCAGAAGAACACTTGAGTTATTTCGACCAACTCGCTCTCCACTACGAATATAGAGACCTAACAAGATGCAGATTCTTCGTCGCCACCCTTAGGGGAGGGGCACAGAGATGGTTTTGTCGCTTACCCGCTCGGTCTCTTGATTCTTGGGCTGAATTCAAGAAAGCTTTCCTCAATAAATTTAAAGCTAACCAACCTCACGAGGTGCACACCGTTTTCCTAAAAACAGTCGCTCAAAGAAACGGAGAAAGCCTACAAGTATACATTGACAGGTTCAAGGAAGCAGTTAACAAAGTCGTATGTGTAAACGAAACAGAAGCCCTAGTACATTTGCGAAGAGGCCTCAACCCGTACGAATGCGAGAAGTATGTCTGCAAACTCATGGAAGTACAACCCACAACGCTAGCGCGGGCCTACGACCTAGCATCTCAAGCGATCAACGAAATGGAGTCTCTCAGCATACTCAAACAGTCGAGGGCGCCCCCGCCGCCACCTCTAAGACAACCCTACTTTCAAAGGGAACAATATACCTTCAGTCACACACAAAAGCCAGTCCCCGCCCAACACCAGATACAGACGACTCACGACCCGGGACCAGTCAGGGAGGCCCCTGCCACAGTCAGAGACAGGTTGGGTCGCCCAGTACTCCCACGCCCGGAGAAACGTCCTGAACCCAATTGGGCCACCTTGAGCATGCCTAGGTCCGCCATCCTCCACGAGATTAAAGGAAAGCCTTTTTTCCAACCCCCACAACCCATGTGGACCACCCCGGACGACAGAAACAAAGACAAGCACTGCGACTACCATGAAGCTCATGGGCACACGACATAAAGCTGCCTATCACTCAAACACTTCTTAGAAAGACAAGTCAAGCAAGGGAACCTGAACCAATACCTTCCCCGCCAAGTCCAAGCGACAGCCCCTAACAAAAACGTGGTAAATACAGTCTTCGGGGGGTCTATTTCCCCCCCAAGGGTCGCCCAACAAGAAGTGCTCTCCATCTCACAAAATAAAACTGACAACACCATATCTTTCACCGACGCGGATTACGAAGGCATCAACCCAAATCATACTGAGGCCCTCGTGGTAACTTTGGATGTAGCCGAGAATGAAGTAAAAAGGATACTGGTGGACAACGGATCATCGGTCGACATATGTTTCAAGCACACGTGGGATAGACTAAAGCTCGGCGACGAGAATCTAGAAGAATGCCCTGACGAGACCCCTCTCTATGGTTTCGGTCACAACGCCGTCCCTATAGCAGGAGTGGCAAGACTCCCGGTATACTTCATAAAGGCACCCAAGCAAATCCGCCACCTAGTCAAGTTCTACGTAATTAATACCGCTTCCTCCTACAACATGATACTCGGCAGACCAACCCTCAACCTCCTCAAAGCCGTCACATCCACGCCCCACCTCAAGCTAAAATTCCCCACCCCCACAGGCGTAGGAGAGGTACGGGGTGACTCAGAAACCTCTAAGAGATGCTACGGGATAGCCCTGGCTTTAGCCGCCACTGAACCCAGCAACATAAGGCGTCAAAAGGCCTCAAGAAGGCATCAAGACAGAAAAAGGAAACAAATAGAGCACCAACTCAGCCACTCCAAAAGAAAGAAAGAGTTACAAGTTATTGATACCTTCGATCCCATGCCAGAAGACCCTCAGAGAATCGATGCAAACTTAAAAAGATGTCTCGAGAAGGACGCACGACCCAATATATCATCAATGGTGGAAACCGAGAAAATAGAACTGATCCCAGGCGACCCGACCAGGAAAATAAGCATAGGCACAGGTCTAGACTCAATATTCAAAGAAGGATTGACATACATACTCAGAAAATACGCCGACATCTTCGCATGGTCCCCAAGCGACATGCCCGGGTTAGACGAGTCAGTCGCCATGCACAAACTCAGCGTAAACGCAGACAAAGAGCCCAAAAAACAAAAAAGAAGGAACTTCGCACCAGAAAGACAACATGCAATCGATGTGGAAATAGACAAATTGTTAGAGGCAGATCTGATATGTGAAGTTTCATACCCAAAGTGGGTCGCGAACGTGGTACTAGTAAAGAAAGCAAACGGCAAATGGAGGGTGTGCGTCGACTACACGGACCTAAACGCCGCTTGCCCCAAGGATCCTTACCCGCTACCCAACATAGACCAACTCATCGACGCGACCGCCGGACACCTCATGCTCAGTTTCATGGACGCATTCTCAGGATACAATCAAATCAAGATGGCGCCAGAAGATAGAGAGAAAACAGCCTTCATAACCCATAGGGGAGTTTATTGCTACAAAGTCATGTCTTTCGGCCAAAGGATGATGAACAAAATCTTTGCATCACAGCTAGGAAGAAACATGGAAGTCTACGTGGACGACATGATCGTAAAATCACTCTTGATAGAATCCCACTTGAAAGACTTGGAAGAATGCTTCACCACCCTCAGAAAATACAACATGAAACTCAACCCGGACAAATGTGTGTTCGCTCTCGAAGCGGGAAAATTCCTCGGCTTCCTGGTCCGTCGAAGAGGTATTGAAGCCAACCCCGAAAAAATCCAAGCAATCATAGACATGCAACCGCCCAAAACTCTCAAAGACATGCAAAAACTTACGGGAAGGTTAGCGGCGTTACCAAGGTTCATCTCAAAGCTAGCAGACAGGTGTCTCCCATTCTTCGACACACTTCGAGGAGCCACGTCTTCTAAAAACATCTCATGGACACAGGAATGTCAGAGGGCCTTCATGGACCTGAAGCGGTATCTCGCGTCGCCACCACTATTGGTCGTCACCAAACCCATGGAACCGCTGTCCTTGTAACTAGCAACATCGGACATAGCCGTAGGCGCCGTCCTGATCAAAGAAGAAGGAACCGCCCAGAGACCCGTCTACTATGTGAGCCAAGTCCTCAAAGACGCTGAAACCAGATATCCCAATGTGCATAAATCAGCACTCGCACTAGTAACGGCTAGCAGAAAGTCAAGGCATTCCTTTCAAGGAAGGGAAATCAGGGTGGTAACTAACCAACCTTTAAAGAAACTACTCCACAAACCAGACCTATCAGGAAGAATGGTCAATTGGGCAATGGATCTAAGTCAATTCGCGCTCACTTTTGCGCCAAGAACCACCATCAAGGCACAAGCACTAATGGACTTCATAGTCGAGTGCTCCTTCTCTCAACAAAATGTAGGAGACACGAACCCACCCCCGGAACAAGAAACGAGCGACCTCACAATGACAAACGACAAGGGCATCTGGAAACTCTATGTGGACGGGTCATCCACCTCCCAAAGAAGCGGTGCCGGCCTAATCCTCCTAAGCCCGGAAAACTTCCAAATTAAACAGGCGATTCGCTTCTCCTTCAAGGCAACAAACAGGCAGAATATGAAGCCCTTATCGCAGGACTTACCTTGGCAAAAAACCTGGAGGCCTTAACCATCGTCATATATAGCGATTCGCAACTGGTAGTCAGACAAACCACGGGGGACTACGCGACCAAAGATGAGATTCTCCACAAATATCAACATATTGTCAAATCTTTGCTTGCCCACTTCTCCACCCATGAATTGAAGCAAATTGACCGTAATGATAACACGGTGGCCGACGCACTGTCAAGGCTAACCCAAGGAGAAGGAACATCCTACGAAGAATCCGTTTACTTCGTGGAGTTGGCAAAACCCACAACCGAACGCATTGAGGCACTCGAAATCCAAGACACCATGGAAAATTGGATGACACCCTACATTCTCTACTTAAAAGACGGTACTCTCCCAGATAACCATATCAAGGCAAAGCAAATCAAATTCCACGCGGCCAAATATTTCCTCCAAGACGGGGTCCTATACAAAAGAGGAATCACTTGTCCTACACTCAAATGTGTCGACGAAGACGAAGCAACGTACTGAATGACAGAAGTCCACGAAGGAATATGTGGAGATCACATGGGAGCAAAGGCACTGGCGCACAAAATTCGAAGACAAGGATACTACTGGCCAAGGATGGGTAGCGACTGCAAATTGTTCGTCCAAAAGTACCACCAATGCCAACTTTACAACAACATGTCTCACAAGGCGCCAACTCTACCATCCTCGATACTATCCCCAATCTATTTCGCGGTATGGGGCATAGACATTGTGGGACCTTTCCCCAAAGCCAAAGGCGAACTACAGTACGTAATGGTCGCCATCGACTACATGACAAATTGGGCGGAAGCCAAGGCACTTAAAAACATCACCCAACAAGATGCCATCAAATTCGTCAAAGAACATGTCATCGCAAGGTTCGGCATCCCTCGCATCCTCATCTCAGATAACGGCACGCAATTCGTAGGATCAAAATTCACCAAATTCCTCTCCGAACATGGAGTCAAGCATAAGAAGGCGTCTGTTTGCCACCCTCAGAGCAATGGGCAAGTCGAGGTCACCAACAGAATCATAGTACGGGGGATAGAGAAACGCCTAACATCATCAAAAAGGAGATGGCCAGAAGAGCTACCGCATGTAATGTGGTCATACCGAACAACCGCCAAAACAAGCACGGGAGAAACACCTTTCAAACTGGCATTTGGCACAGAGGCACTTGCACCTGTAGAAATTGGGTCACCTTCCTTCCGGGTGATCAGTTTCGAAGAAACAACAAATACAGAGGGATTACGCACAAACCTTGACCTTCTAGATGAATCACGCGACAAGGCCGTCGAGAGAATGGACAAGTACAAAGAAAAAACAAGAGACTATTTCGGCAAGCGGGCAAGAATCAAGACATTTGTGGTAGGTGATTTGGTCAATCGAGCGACCGAAGCATCTGACCCACGCCACACGGGAAAACTAATGCCAAAGTGAGAGGGACCCTACAAAGTCATCCAAGTACTAAGACCAGGATCGTATAAGCTAGCAAGGATGGACGGATCGGAAGTCAACAACACCTGGCATGGCGACAAACTCAGGAAATATTACCAGTAGAAGCGCACTAAGCGGTTGTCATTATGTATTAACCCCTAAAACTCCAATCTATGTATGAGTTGGGTGACAACCCTTTATGTTTGAAAAATGCAATCTAATGAACGCGGAATGCTTTTGACTCCAACTCTTCTCATAAACTAGCAAACTTCTTCGAAGGCCAAGGTCAATGACCAAGGCAACACGAAAGCAGTCACAAGGGAGGTGTCGCTCACCTCCAACCAACGTAACATGCAAATAAAGCAAAGTCACAAGGGAGGTGTCACTCACCTCAAATCAACGTAACATGCAAAAATACAGCAAAGTCACAAGGGAGGTGTCGCTCACCTCCAAGCAACGTAACATGCAAATAAAGCTAAGTCACAAGGGGGGTGTCGCTCACCTCAAATCAACGTAACATGCAAAAATACAGCAAAGTCACAAGGGAGGTGTCGCTCACCTCTAAGCAACGTAACATGCAAATAAAGCAAAGTCACAAGGGAGGTGTCGCTCACCTCCAAGCAATGTAACATGCAAATAAAGCTAAGTCACAAGGGAGGTGTCGCTCACCTCAAATCAACGTAACATGCAAACATACAGCAAAGTCACAAGGGAGGTGTCGCTCACCTCCAAGCAATGTAACATGCAAATAAAGCTAAGTCACAAGGGTGGTGTCGCTCACCTCCAAGCAACGTAACACCAAATGAAGCTAAGTCACAATGGCGATATCGCTCACCTCAAAGCGGCGTAACATGCAAATAAAGATATGAACCAAGGAAGGCGTCGCCTAGTGTAACAGCCCCAAATCCGGGGTCAGGGATTTAGAGTAGTCACGATCCATGCACTCCTTGCCTTACCTGTATTACTCACACCATTCATAATTCACCTGCTCATGACCCCACAATATAAGTCTTACACACACACACACACACACAGGTTAGAGTCTCAGAAACGACACAATACAACAACTGCAGAATAAATAATTTTTATTACAATACCCAAGTGTCTTTTGAATCTGTCACTGATACAATTTCTAAGTAATGTTACATTACCAACTTAGCCTTCTGATGCTCACAATCCTCTCATACCATTCATATCTATACATAAGTTGAATACCAAAAGCTGTAGCCTGATTCGATTGGTTCGTCCTACTCTCGGGATCACTGCTAGAAACTGTTTACGGAAACGCCTTGCGAGGTATGTGCCGACCCATTGGCATCCTGCTTCGCTGCTATATAATATATATAAAACAATAGCAAGAGTGAGCGATAGCTCAGCAAGGTAATGAAAGTATGGCATAACTCTGCCTTTAACTCAACCCAGAATAAAGCGGGTATAAGACAATAATTTGTCAAAATATCTCGATAATGAAATTATATCCTTATCGGAATGTATTCCCAAAAACAGTACCATTATTGTACTTCCAATATCATTTCCATAATATTTCTGCAAACTTTCGATATTCAAACTATGAACAAAGTTCTAGTATAAAAGATGAGGTTTCAAAGGAAACCAAATATAACCTTTCCAAAAGTATCTGCTATGTAAGCAGAATATCAACACATATTTTAAAAGATGAAGTTATAAGGTGATTCAGTATAAACAACTCCCTTACCATAACCCATGTTATGCAAGGTATCCACAGAGTCATAACTCATAAATAAAAGATGAAGTTGCATGAATTTATTGTCACTTCATTTTCAAACACTTTCGACCCCCTGCCAACATGATTGGTTTTTCATCCCAATACATGTTGCAGGAATATCCAAATTGGATGATGAACTAATATTGGAGTTGCTACCGCGCCCGCTGTGCCTAACCTTGCTATGATCAGTAGCAGGTCGCACCGCTCAAATAGTTTTCTACATGTAGATGGAAGAATCACGACGGCCTGACATTGTCTACCGCCTTCCAGTGACCTCCCGGCCCATTTGGGGCCATAAAAGTTGGATGGGTCTATCGCAACTGGACCACTTACACCACTCCTAGTTCAGATGAAATCCATGACTCTGAAACGTAAAGGTCGTCCGCCTTTCCCCAAGTGTAACACTTGTTGATACGACTCCACTAAGTAGTTATATCTAGGTTGGAAAGGAAGATTCCCCAATATTTCCCAAGCTATGCTTGTTAATGGATATCGACTTGTTCCATGAATTTACCCCTCGATCATTGAGGTGGTAACACAACATTAGACTGGCAGCAATTAAATTGCTCCAAGAAAATATCTGTCCCTTGACAGTTTTGGAATTGAGAGTTTAAAAAAAGTAGTAGTCACTTAAATCAGGTTTCCCATATTTTTGATAGTTGAGCGAGCATTTAAATCTTCTTAAAAGACAGATTCAAATGGAAAAACAATGTTTTGGGAACCTCTTTTTGATTTAAAAATACTTACTAACATTTATTAAACAAGTAAATCTTAAATGAATATTGAAAATAATATTCATTAAATAAGTAATCCTCAAATGAATATTTGAAAATAATATTCATTAAATAAACAATCCTCAAATGAATATTTATAAATAATATTCATTAAATAAACCTCAGATGAATATTCGAAATAATATTCCTCAAATAAGTAAACCTCAAATGAATATTCAAAATAATATTCATTAAATAATAAATAATCCTCGAATGGATAATAATAATAATATTCTTAAAGTCCATAATCCTCAAATGAATATAAATAATTAATATTCATTAAATACATAATTAACCCTCGAATAAGTAAGCCTCAAATGAATATTCAAAAGTAATATTCATTAAATAGATAATTAATCCTCGAATGAATATTCATAATTAATATTCATTAAATAAATAAATACTCTTCAAATGATTATTCAACATAATATTCATTAGAAAAATCCTCAGGTGAATATTCACAATAATATTCCTTAACTAAATAAGGATTAAATAACCGTTGCCCGATATCTTTATCGGAAAATAACCTTTAATATATACACATAAAATATAATTGTTTCTGATCTAAAGAAATATCTTACGCCCTTAACCTAGGGCCTTTATAAAAACCTGGCTTATAACCGATATCCCATATCTAGCTTATAAGCCAGTTACCAAATCATTTTCAAATAATAACCTTCGAATGAGGTAATATTCAAATAACATTCCTCAAATCATTTCCAGGTAATTAATACTTTCTAGAAATATAATTAATGTTTAATAATAGCAGTCCTCAAAATAATTAGTACACTGCCGCTGGAATCCCTCCGGGTTTCCACGGCTATCTCTATATCTCAAAATACTGACTCCCGGTCTAGAGTCGAAAATAAGAAGTATGCTCTTATCTCTAGAGCTACAAGGTACACCGGTTTATAACTACTTTATCTCAAAGCTCATATATAAACCAAAATCAAACTCTATATATAACATGTATCGCAAAACTGTATAACTCCACACATGGCAAAAGCAGTAATATATAATCAATACTTCAAAGTATAGATTTAGAAAACTTGCCACAATACTTGCAACAAAGATTTGGTATATAAATTGGGAATACACAAGTATTGAACATTGGAAAATATACCTACTCTGAATAATATAGTAAGGTTTAGTAAACTTGCCTGATGCTCGAGAAGTGATAGGGCTCGTGACGATGTCGAACGATCTAGACAAAGTCAAAAGAAAACGTACGATTAATCCCCTAGATAATCCACTTGTACATCAACACTTAAACACGTAAGTGAAACAGAACCAAGGAATTACTAACTCGTTATAGGCTCATACTAAGTCCCTGTTATCCGTCAAATACTTATATCATAAGTTTGGTTCGAAATCCATCCTCAAATCCAAGTTATACTTAACCATTTGCAACATCGGTTTCTAAGTCATGCTCTTAGTGGTTTTCACTTGCGCGACCTTGACTAAAACATTTGTATAAAATCGAAAAATAATCCTTTTGATATGAGGTCTTCTCTCATATCTCCATTATGACCTCTAGTATTTAATTACCAAGATTCTTAACCGAATATCTCATTATAAGGGGGTTCCATTGAAGTTACGAACTCACACTTACGTTTACGAACCGCTTTTACGATTTTTATCATAACGCCTAAACCGTAAGTCGGAATGCTACGATTCTTTCGCCAAAATGATCTATGACTCAAGATATACAAGTATAGGTCAGTTAATAAGTAAGGTCAAAAGGTTATATCAACTGTTAAGCTCGGTTCGTAAGGTTAAAGAAATTTCGCCATTACGACGGCTATAAATCAAACGTTTCCATTTTACGATCACTCCAAATAACCAACCAAGGCAACCCATACTTCATCAATCTCAACAAACATCCATTTTACATCTCTAAGTCCAGTGGTGAGACTAAAATCAATTACCCATCATTTTACACATCAAAACAAAGCCAAATATCTAAGGATGTTCTTATTAAGCACTAATCTTTATGTAACATCAAAACCACATCAAAAACTCATAATAACTCAAAGGGTGGGTTAGGGCTTTACCTTCTTGGAAGCTCTATCAACACTACCAAGGGTTTATAATCACTTAACAATCTTTAACAAGTCCTTATAATGCTTAAACCTTAAGAACAAAGCAAGAAAACAAGTTAGTAATTTCGGAGTTACTATTCACCTCTTGAAAGAACTGGAAACACGAGGGCCTTACCATGCTTTTCTGGACTAGGCTCCTGAATAGAAGTTGTAGAGCAGCTCAATACCTTTCCAACAAGATAAAGAACACATGATTCCATTGAGAAACGAGGGAGTTATGGCTATTTGAAAATCGGTGCAGAAACTGCCAAGATCATGGCAGTTTGGATTCTTCAACTTGGGGAGGCGATTTGACTAGGCTATACTCCTTGGATTTCTATGAAATCTTGAACGCATGTTATATATGGAGTGAAGAAGCTGTGGTTAAATTTTGGTGATTTTATCATGGTTGGAAATGGAGTTATGGATTTTTCTTTGGAGGGTGCTCTAGCTGATCAGTTTTGGAGAATTTTGTGTTTCTCTTGCTTTTCTTTTCTTCTTTTCTTTTTGTTTTGAGTAAAAGATAAGAATGCTGATATTTTGTTAAGTGGTGAGTCATAGGGACACATGTCGATCAGTGGGGTATCATGGTGGCAAGCAGGGACACGTGTCGCGCATGCACGCGTTTGGTTAAAGTAGCTTTACTGGTTCGTTTCCTTTCACATGGATGATCCAAACGTTGCATCCCTCGAATTAATCTTGTTACATGTTACTTCCATGTCTATATTTAATCTTGTCATAATTTCAATCCTTAATCCATGATTCGTTCGCTTAATCGCTTAATCTCGTTATAAAGTATCAGCGGTTTCTAGAACATTCGTTTCACTGTCTCAGTGGTTTTCGTTCTAAATTCTCAAATCAAATATAATAAAATTCCAAAATATTAAATCCTCAAATCCTCAATTTTAATATCTCATTTCTTGAATATAATAATATATAATTCGCTGTCCGGTCAAATATTTCACCAAAATAAAATTTGGAATTTCTGAATTCCGATCGTCTTTGCATTCACTTATTTACTCCGTAGATCACTAATATGACTTCGGAATATCCACACTACGTCTCGTACATAGGTGGCATGAAAAATTTTGTTAATCCTCAAAATCACTATTCATCCACCAAATTCACTATTCACTGATGCACTTAATCATAATACGAAAAGTTTTAATTAATCCAAAAATTCGGGTTATTACAGTCTCCCCTCCTTAAAAGGATTCCGTCCCGGAATCAACTTAGGAATAACTGGGGGTACTTCTCTTCCATTGCACTTTCTAACTCCCAAGTGGATTCTTCCACTTCTTGATTCTCCACAAACCTCTCACTAGCTTGGCAACCTCGTCACTTAGCACTTGCTCTTTTCTATCCGTGATTTCCACAGGTTGTTCTTTGTAAGTCAGACCATGTTGTATATCTACCTGCTCATACTCTACATATGTCGGGCATCTATAGTATACTGACGTAGCATTGACACATGAACCCCGTTATGACCATTCTACAAGTTTGGGGGGCAAGGCTGGCTCGTAGGCCACCTTCCTGACGCGTTTTAACATCTCAGATGACCCAATGAATCTCGGGCTCACTTCCCTTTCTTTCCAAATCTCATTAATTCTTTCCATGGATATCTTTTAGCATCACGAATCTCTAACCTCATATTCTCTATCTTGTTTGTACAGAAATACACCAGCATAAACTTGATTGTCATTCATCAACTTGCCATTTAGCTTATCAATAGCAGTACTATCTCTATACTCGCGGGCTTAGTCCGCATACTTTCTCTGTCTGTCTTGGCTGTTACTAGCCGCTTGTTGGTGAAATCTTTTGCCTTTCTAGTTTGTCGGATTAACTTGGGTTTTGTGTAAAATCTCATCCTTTAATTCCCGATCCTTCGGAATCCATCTCTGTCTCATTTTCATTAAGGGCATCGGCCACCACATTGGCCTTCCCCGGATGGTAGTGTATCTCACAGTCATAATTCTAGGTCAATTCTAGCCATTTCTCCATCTCATGTTATCTACTATCACGGGTAACTCAAAGCCAATTCATTACATTCTATAAAATTTGTGGGTGCATTAGTAAACCCAAAACAACCTCGCTGAAAACTCGAAGTGTCTATTCCAAGTACGAATCGCAGCCTTGGGTATATCCTCGGATTTAACTTCCAACTGGTGATACCCAGTTCTTAAATAAATTTGGAAATACACAGCGTTCTTCCGCTGATCAAACAATCATTTACAAGGGTACCTATTCTCCATGTCGAACTCATACTACTCTCGAGGTTCGATATATAATCTTGTGCTAACATCTTTCTCTCTTACAACAACACCGGGCTCTACACGGTGGTACACTGGGTCTTATCATACCCTTATACAACAACTCTTGTAACTGAGTCACTAACTCTTCCATTCCCACTATACCCTGAATACTCGATATTCATTCTCATGTCATCCAAATCGATATCTGGTAGCTCATTAAAACCTTGTACAATCTCCCAAAACCATTGTAGTTCCCTTTATACTTGGTATCTCTCTTCTTGGCGTCAACCATAGAGCCAATTAAGCCTCATATCTCTGGCGTAATAGTTTCTTAGTCTGAACTATATTCAAGAATCTCTGAATCTGTCTCCATTCTTTATTTATTACTCTCTCTCCCTTACAATCAGTCTGGGCTCCATTGGGTGTCAACCAACCCATTCTTATTATAATATCAACTTCTCCCAACTTGAAAAGAATCAGGTCTATCAAAAGTGTCGACCTCATATTTCTAGTTCACAACCTGGACGTACCAGTCTTATGGGAAAATCCCTCGAATGGCTATTTCTACTTGTAATTATTCCCTTAGTGGCTCGGCCTTAAGGTTTAATTGTCATGCAACTTCTTGATATACAACGATACATTAGCTCTGTCTAAACAGTATAGAAGGGCACCTGCTATTCCTTTCACATATGTCGATTGACACGCTTTCCATTATCATAACCTCCTTGGGAGAATAAACCTTTCATCGATATGTCACTAACATTCTATTCGTCTTAGGGATTCGCTCCTGTCATAGGCGACTTCGTTGCGAATCTAATTCCTATCAGCGAATTTTGACTTATTTGACCTGGTTGGCCTCCCCTTGAAATTCAATAAGGATAACAAAATTTATGGGGCTTTGAAAGATAGCTCCCATATCAAAGAAAATGTCACACACTGGTGATCATAAGGTTATGAGTTTTAAGGTAACCTTATTGGAGGTAAGAGAATTTTACCGAGAGATCAATATGATCATAAGAACTCAACGTTGTGTGCCTCAATTGAGACATTACTAAAGGTAATTAGCCTTCTTGTATTTCACAACTTACAAGTGATGGCGTCCCATCAGACTTCTATCACACAGACAGATAGTCCTTGTAGCCCCTATAAGTATAGGGTTGTTCGTCTCAGTGGAAGTTGAAAAATATGAAAGCAATTCGATATCAATTTAATGATTATCGTCTTTCGACAATATTTCTTAAAGGAACACCTTGGATTAAAATTGAACAGATTCCAAAGGTGCGGTTTTCCAAAGAAAATACAAAGAAAAGAATAACCACAAAGATACTGGTACTTAACAAACAAGTGGTGAGGTATCACCATAGGGTCATTCATTATTTGAAGGAAAGTGAAAGCTTAAATAACATCATTTGGCAGGGCTTCGAAAGCCTGAAAGTAGGCATTGTGACAGCCTCTGGCACAAGTGAAACTGAATATGGTTTAGCACAAGTGTTATAAAACAACTTCGAAGAGGGAATATACCCTTTATCAGAATTCTTTCTTGGAGAGAGGTCAAGATAGATCATAGATTGGGGAGGTACCCCACATAATTTGCAAATGGGGAGGGTACTACCAAGGTCTCTACGGATGCCTTTTTATGTCGGCTCCTCTAATGGATAATCGTTCCATTCTAAAGCTTTTCTTCTCCATGCACACCCTAAGGTGCTCGATACTTACGTTATTGTCGACTCATAATAGTCGCTAAGGATTCAACCATCGACCTTTGCAATCGCAGGGAATTCTATTCGACTAGGCGCAAACATCCCAAGTAAGCGTTCTGTTCTATAAGAAGACTTCGATACCGTTGTTGCCCGTAGCAATGACAATTCCACATGTCGACTGGGCGGTACTTCGGAAGATCGTTAGAAACTACAAGATTAAATCCGGTCTCTATTTCAATCATCCTTATATCCAATATTCCTTCTCCCATATCAATCCCGTGCGCTACATAAGCTTAACACTTTTGGCACAATAGCCTTTTCATTTAAGTCAATCCCGGAATTTATCAGTCCGTCTTGGTCCTTAAATATATTTCGCCTTTACCGTCCAATCTCATCTTCCTCATTTAATCTCTACAATCACTTATAGCAATCAGGGTCTGTCCACCAACCCATATAACGGCTATCTTACCCAATCCACAGGGTTTGCTCTGATTTCCACTCTCTTTGGTGACATCCTCCGGTAATCAGAAAGACAAGGTTTGCCAAAATTTGCTGAATTTCTTCCAAAAATCAGGGAAATTTGATCAATCTTATTACCTACTAGTAATGCTCGGGTCTGATTTCCGACCTTTCTGTTCTATCCTCATAATTCCTTCCTGGTTTCCTGAGGGTGGTAAATCTCGTTCTCGATTCCGTCTTAGCGTGCTTGTCTTGCAATGGCATTTGCATGGTACATATAACCAAAATTTTCCTTGAGATAATAAAATCCCTCAATGATGTAATAGACACCATTTCCAGTGGAATCGCTGGTCGTGGGGGATTGAAATCTCATAGCCCAAAACAATTCCTTCCACTATTCTAGGCAACTAAGTACCCTTAATCATTCGCGAAAATCTGAACATCTTGGTTCTTACGTATGCCGCCTCCTTATGGGCAACTATAACCGACTACGAGTAACAGGTTTCGTTCAAGTCGAATCAATCCACTGATACTGGCTATACCGCCTCTACCTCTTCTGCTTTGGAGACTCTACTCTATTTGCTTTGTCATATCTCTTGATGAATCATGAACGATCCTTAAACTCTCGTCTCGTCACTTATTTATCCCCTGAAGGTTCGTCCGGTCTTATTATTAGACCTCAAGTAACACACCACATCTTTATCAATCGGCACGTTCTCTACAAGATTCTTTCCTTGACCCACTATGGGGTCTTCCTCTAGATCCTCCTATGGATCTTTCTTTATCGGGTCTCCGTCCATTTCAAGGAGCGCATCATCAAATGCCTACTCGAAGGCCTCGGGATCTGGCATCTCAGAGTCCCATCCATCTATAACTCATACGAATCGAGGTGACTACTCACGAAGTCCTAAGTACGGTTTCCCAGAAGAAGTCCCCTCTCGGGCTTCATCTTAAACAGTCAGGGTCATGTCCTCTAACCCGACTACGAACTCAATTTGAGCTCTAGATGTCCTTATCATTATTAAGGGTATTGTAAGACTCGATCTCCTATCGTTTCTGAGGACTGTAACCTAACGCTCTGATACCATTTCTGTAACAGCCCCAAATCCGGGGTCAGGGATTTAGAGTAGTCACGATCCATGCACTCCTTGCCTTACCTGTATTACTCACACCATTCATAATTCACCTGCTCATGACCCCACAATATAAGTCTTACACACACACACACACACAGGTTAGAGTCTCAGAAACGACACAATACAACAACTGCAGAATAAATAATTTTTATTACAATACCCAAGTGTCTTTTGAATCTGTCACTGATACAATTTCTAAGTAATGTTACATTACCAACTTAGCCTTCTGATGCTCACAATCCTCTCATACCATTCATATCTATACATAAGTTGAATACCAAAAGCTGTAGCCTGATTCGATTGGTTCGTCCTACTCTCGGGATCACTGCTAGAAACTGTTTACGGAAACGCCTTGCGAGGTATGTGCCGACCCATTGGCATCCTGCTTCGCTGCTATATAATATATATAAAACAATAGCAAGAGTGAGCGATAGCTCAGCAAGGTAATGAAAGTATGGCATAACTCTGCCTTTAACTCAACCCAGAATAAAGCGGGTATAAGACAATAATTTGTCAAAATATCTCGATAATGAAATTATATCCTTATCGGAATGTATTCCCAAAAACAGTACCATTATTGTACTTCCAATATCATTTCCATAATATTTCTGCAAACTTTCGATATTCAAACTATGAACAAAGTTCTAGTATAAAAGATGAGGTTTCAAAGGAAACCAAATATAACCTTTCCAAAAGTATCTGCTATGTAAGCAGAATATCAACACATATTTTAAAAGATGAAGTTATAAGGTGATTCAGTATAAACAACTCCCTTACCATAACCCATGTTATGCAAGGTATCCACAGAGTCATAACTCATAAATAAAAGATGAAGTTGCATGAATTTATTGTCACTTCATTTTCAAACACTTTCGACCCCCTGCCAACATGATTGGTTTTTCATCCCAATACATGTTGCAGGAATATCCAAATTGGATGATGAACTAATATTGGAGTTGCTACCGCGCCCGCTGTGCCTAACCTTGCTATGATCAGTAGCAGGTCGCACCGCTCAAATAGTTTTCTACATGTAGATGGAAGAATCACGACGGCCTGACATTGTCTACCGCCTTCCAGTGACCTCCCGGCCCATTTGGGGCCATAAAAGTTGGATGGGTCTATCGCAACTGGACCACTTACACCACTCCTAGTTCAGATGAAATCCATGACTCTGAAACGTAAAGGTCGTCCGCCTTTCCCCAAGTGTAACACTTGTTGATACGACTCCACTAAGTAGTTATATCTAGGTTGGAAAGGAAGATTCCCCAATATTTCCCAAGCTATGCTTGTTAATGGATATCGACTTGTTCCATGAATTTACCCCTCGATCATTGAGGTGGTAACACAACATTAGACTGGCAGCAATTAAATTGCTCCAAGAAAATATCTGTCCCTTGACAGTTTTGGAATTGAGAGTTTAAAAAAAGTAGTAGTCACTTAAATCAGGTTTCCCATATTTTTGATAGTTGAGCGAGCATTTAAATCTTCTTAAAAGACAGATTCAAATGGAAAAACAATGTTTTGGGAACCTCTTTTTGATTTAAAAATACTTACTAACATTTATTAAACAAGTAAATCTTAAATGAATATTGAAAATAATATTCATTAAATAAGTAATCCTCAAATGAATATTTGAAAATAATATTCATTAAATAAACAATCCTCAAATGAATATTTATAAATAATATTCATTAAATAAACCTCAGATGAATATTCGAAATAATATTCCTCAAATAAGTAAACCTCAAATGAATATTCAAAATAATATTCATTAAATAATAAATAATCCTCGAATGGATAATAATAATAATATTCTTAAAGTCCATAATCCTCAAATGAATATAAATAATTAATATTCATTAAATACATAATTAACCCTCGAATAAGTAAGCCTCAAATGAATATTCAAAAGTAATATTCATTAAATAGATAATTAATCCTCGAATGAATATTCATAATTAATATTCATTAAATAAATAAATACTCTTCAAATGATTATTCAACATAATATTCATTAGAAAAATCCTCAGGTGAATATTCACAATAATATTCCTTAACTAAATAAGGATTAAATAACCGTTGCCCGATATCTTTATCGGAAAATAACCTTTAATATATACACATAAAATATAATTGTTTCTGATCTAAAGAAATATCTTACGCCCTTAACCTAGGGCCTTTATAAAAACCTGGCTTATAACCGATATCCCATATCTAGCTTATAAGCCAGTTACCAAATCATTTTCAAATAATAACCTTCGAATGAGGTAATATTCAAATAACATTCCTCAAATCATTTCCAGGTAATTAATACTTTCTAGAAATATAATTAATGTTTAATAATAGCAGTCCTCAAAATAATTAGTACACTGCCGCTGGAATCCCTCCGGGTTTCCACGGCTATCTCTATATCTCAAAATACTGACTCCCGGTCTAGAGTCGAAAATAAGAAGTATGCTCTTATCTCTAGAGCTACAAGGTACACCGGTTTATAACTACTTTATCTCAAAGCTCATATATAAACCAAAATCAAACTCTATATATAACATGTATCGCAAAACTGTATAACTCCACACATGGCAAAAGCAGTAATATATAATCAATACTTCAAAGTATAGATTTAGAAAACTTGCCACAATACTTGCAACAAAGATTTGGTATATAAATTGGGAATACACAAGTATTGAACATTGGAAAATATACCTACTCTGAATAATATAGTAAGGTTTAGTAAACTTGCCTGATGCTCGAGAAGTGATAGGGCTCGTGACGATGTCGAACGATCTAGACAAAGTCAAAAGAAAACGTACGATTAATCCCCTAGATAATCCACTTGTACATCAACACTTAAACACGTAAGTGAAACAGAACCAAGGAATTACTAACTCGTTATAGGCTCATACTAAGTCCCTGTTATCCGTCAAATACTTATATCATAAGTTTGGTTCGAAATCCATCCTCAAATCCAAGTTATACTTAACCATTTGCAACATCGGTTTCTAAGTCATGCTCTTAGTGGTTTTCACTTGCGCGACCTTGACTAAAACATTTGTATAAAATCGAAAAATAATCCTTTTGATATGAGGTCTTCTCTCATATCTCCATTATGACCTCTAGTATTTAATTACCAAGATTCTTAACCGAATATCTCATTATAAGGGGGTTCCATTGAAGTTACGAACTCACACTTACGTTTACGAACCGCTTTTACGATTTTTATCATAACGCCTAAACCGTAAGTCGGAATGCTACGATTCTTTCGCCAAAATGATCTATGACTCAAGATATACAAGTATAGGTCAGTTAATAAGTAAGGTCAAAAGGTTATATCAACTGTTAAGCTCGGTTCGTAAGGTTAAAGAAATTTCGCCATTACGACGGCTATAAATCAAACGTTTCCATTTTACGATCACTCCAAATAACCAACCAAGGCAACCCATACTTCATCAATCTCAACAAACATCCATTTTACATCTCTAAGTCCAGTGGTGAGACTAAAATCAATTACCCATCATTTTACACATCAAAACAAAGCCAAATATCTAAGGATGTTCTTATTAAGCACTAATCTTTATGTAACATCAAAACCACATCAAAAACTCATAATAACTCAAAGGGTGGGTTAGGGCTTTACCTTCTTGGAAGCTCTATCAACACTACCAAGGGTTTATAATCACTTAACAATCTTTAACAAGTCCTTATAATGCTTAAACCTTAAGAACAAAGCAAGAAAACAAGTTAGTAATTTCGGAGTTACTATTCACCTCTTGAAAGAACTGGAAACACGAGGGCCTTACCATGCTTTTCTGGACTAGGCTCCTGAATAGAAGTTGTAGAGCAGCTCAATACCTTTCCAACAAGATAAAGAACACATGATTCCATTGAGAAACGAGGGAGTTATGGCTATTTGAAAATCGGTGCAGAAACTGCCAAGATCATGGCAGTTTGGATTCTTCAACTTGGGGAGGCGATTTGACTAGGCTATACTCCTTGGATTTCTATGAAATCTTGAACGCATGTTATATATGGAGTGAAGAAGCTGTGGTTAAATTTTGGTGATTTTATCATGGTTGGAAATGGAGTTATGGATTTTTCTTTGGAGGGTGCTCTAGCTGATCAGTTTTGGAGAATTTTGTGTTTCTCTTGCTTTTCTTTTCTTCTTTTCTTTTTGTTTTGAGTAAAAGATAAGAATGCTGATATTTTGTTAAGTGGTGAGTCATAGGGACACATGTCGATCAGTGGGGTATCATGGTGGCAAGCAGGGACACGTGTCGCGCATGCACGCGTTTGGTTAAAGTAGCTTTACTGGTTCGTTTCCTTTCACATGGATGATCCAAACGTTGCATCCCTCGAATTAATCTTGTTACATGTTACTTCCATGTCTATATTTAATCTTGTCATAATTTCAATCCTTAATCCATGATTCGTTCGCTTAATCGCTTAATCTCGTTATAAAGTATCAGCGGTTTCTAGAACATTCGTTTCACTGTCTCAGTGGTTTTCGTTCTAAATTCTCAAATCAAATATAATAAAATTCCAAAATATTAAATCCTCAAATCCTCAATTTTAATATCTCATTTCTTGAATATAATAATATATAATTCGCTGTCCGGTCAAATATTTCACCAAAATAAAATTTGGAATTTCTGAATTCCGATCGTCTTTGCATTCACTTATTTACTCCGTAGATCACTAATATGACTTCGGAATATCCACACTACGTCTCGTACATAGGTGGCATGAAAAATTTTGTTAATCCTCAAAATCACTATTCATCCACCAAATTCACTATTCACTGATGCACTTAATCATAATACGAAAAGTTTTAATTAATCCAAAAATTCGGGTTATTACACCTAGCGCCAAGCAAAATACAAATAAAGCAAGCAAGGAAACATGCAGAGAAAGCTAAAGCAAAAAATAGAGACAAAGAAGGGATGAACAATTAAAAACTAAGGCAAAGTACGGCACGTTACAGAAACAAGAGTTACATAAATAGCACGTCTCTTACACGGCAACAAAATATTAAGTAGTTCACAAATCACCAAATCTATTACAGTCTGGATACCGGTAAACTACCAAATACCAAAAGATGATTAAAACTATAAAGACAGCGACGTCCCGCTAACCAGCTCATCACCAGAATCTTCAACAACTTCAGCTCCATCGTCGACAGCAGCTTCAACATCCCCAACCGCATCACCAACAGCTCCATCTACCTCCGCGTCAGCAGCATCATCAACATCCACCTGAACATCCGCTTCAGGAACCTCCTCACCTCCACTAGAGCTACCGGCAGAAGGAACACTTCGCTCGCTCAACTCCTTTCTCAAGGTAGCATATTTCTTTTTCTGCTTCCGGGCGGCCCTTTTCATCTTCCTCGCCTCTTTCAACTTCTTCGCGGCCTCCTCTTCGAGAGCTTTGCGAGTTGCTTCACAAGCCCCCAACCTCTCAAATACACAAGTATCAGCCAGAGCCTTCGCAGCAACTTCGACAGACTTCTGGAAATCCTCACTCTTCTTCCAATTGGCAACGCCCACAGCAACCCTCTGGCGCATCTCTCTCTCAACAGCAGCCGCGACCTCCTTCATCAATTCTTCCTTGTACGCATCACTGGCCCGGTATTTCATAATGGCAGCCTCTTCAGTAGGCCTGCTCGCCAAATGACTCTCAGCATCTGCAAGACACTTCTTCGCATATTCAAACTCTTTAGCCAGACACTCAGTCTCAGCGACGGCCTTCTCAACCCCAGTAGCAAGGTCACTCATCTCCCTCTCAGCAACCGCCAACCTCTCCTGGAGGGTCGCCACTCTCCTTTACGCAAGGATCATCCTATTCTTATACACATGCCTCTCAGAGAAGTACCGTTTCTTATCAGCCTCAATCTGGTCTAAAGAGGCCACCAAGTTACGCTTATACTCTTCCTGAGCACCCAACTCCTTTTTAAGCTGCTCCTCGATTTTCCTCAACCGCTTGTTCTCCAACCTGTAAGCGTCACCTTGAGCTAACACAGCAGCAAAATGACATTGACTCTGCAAGAGCATCACAAACCCGTCAAAACACAATATAAAGCAAACATCGTTGAACAACAAGGGACAGAAAACAAAAACACTTACCTTGGTGTGATACTTCTGAGAGCGCCTCGCAAGCTTGCTCCACCCGAACCCTTTCAATTTCTGAAAGTCATCCTCCGTCATCGAATCAATAGTAAAAGAGCCTGGTCCGGTCTTAAACATGTACCCATAGTCGGGCCTCCTCTCCCCGGTCTCTTCATCAACAACGACCATCCCCTCATCACTGTCGCTGTAAGTCACAACCATCTTAGTCCGTTTCTTTCTAGAAGTTGTCACACCCGAACCAACCATAACAAAGTTCACTTTCCTCTTCTTCAAAACAAACCTACCGCCCATCCGCAAGTGCCCTCCCATCCGCAAGCGGCCACCCATCCTGCAGACTCACCAACCTCGTGCACAGACTTAACTCTCTTCCGTGACTCATCAACAACAACATCAACCGCCCTCTTGCGCTTCTTCCCAAAACGCCCTCCAACCCTGACAGAACCAGCATTCACAACAGCCCCCTCGGGCACAACCTCATCAGGTTCCAACTCCTCATGATCACCTCCTGCCCCACCAACCTGCCCGCTACCCTCCTCAGCATGCTCACCCATAGCATCCGCGCCTGCATCCCCCACAAACGGGACCAAGGCCCTCTCAACAACGATGTCGCCATCCACTGGCCCACCCGCCTTAACAACCTCTCTACAATCATCCTCACTAGAAGAAAACACATCCTCCACAACTATCCTTTCCTCAGCATCAGCACCATCAGAACCACCATCCCCAGCATCCTCACTGCTCGAGGTAATGACCATCTCAGGCATACCAGCCTGCGTGGCATCTAAATCCCCGCGACCATCATCAGTTTCAGTGTCACTATCAGCATCGTCGTCATCCTCACCTCCAGGAACAACAGTATCTTCATCACTATCCAAGGAAGCGCGAAACCCTCCTACCACCACCGTGGCACCACTTGCGTCCAGCTCCTCAAAATCGGCATCCGCCTCATCAACCAAGATAGATTTCTTTTTACGGCTAACTTTCTTCCCCACTGTAGCAGCACCGCCAGCCTCGCCCCCCTCAACCGCGCGCCTCCCTTTCTTTTCACGAGGAGGGTGGACGTTCACAGAATCACGTGGCGGCATGGCATTCAAAAACTCTCTTTGCTTCTCGGGCTCGTTGAAAGTGGCATTCTCGAGAACAGGCAAATCACCCCTAGTTGGTATCAACACTAACATGAACACAAAAACAAACATATATTAGAAAACTACAATCCAAAGACATATATACACACAGAAAATACACGCATAACCAAATACTTACAGTTGTGCTCTAGCAGCCGGGCATTCTCAAAGAAATCAACCTCAGTCCACACGCGTCCAAGTGACCGCACGGTACGTTCCAGTAAGTCCGCGACAGCCTCGCTTACTCCTTTCTTCTCGGACGGGTACACGTTCCTCACCCCCAGTGCAAAGTTAGGAAGATAAGCAAGGTCACCCCCACGAACCATGATGAATTCCTCTTGCCAGTTCGCCATCCCCTTGGGAAACCGAAAAAGATTGTGACCTGACACCCGCTTGGCCACAGCCGTATAACTGTTCCAGTGAATCTCACAGAACGGTTTTGCACTGGTCACCCGCACAAAAAACAGAGCAAATAAGCCTTTAAAAGTTGGCTGCCTACCATCCTTAGAACATGCAGCAATAAACCAAAGAATCACCCGTATGGCGTTGGGCGAGAATTGGGCAGGCGAGCAACGAAAGTAATACTTGAAGAGGTCAGACATAAACTTGTGCATCGGCAGCCTCAAACCCGCTTTGAAGTGAGATACTGGAATCGCCATCCAGTCGTCCGCGTCACGATCATATAACCGCTCACCAGCACGCGGCAACCTCCATTCATACCCATCCTCAATTCGGAACAACCTAGAAACCAAATGGCCATACCGCTCGTTCTGGAAAGTACTACCACAGTCCAAATGTTTAAACTTACCAAAAGCCTCGTCCATCTCCCTCTTGTCAAAAGCAGTAACGGGAATTCCCTCAGTACGGTACAAACTCTCGAAGGTATCAAAGTATCTCACCCTATCACAGGCGGCAACACCCAGGTAGCTGTGAACCTGCGCATCAACCCACCTGCCCATAACATCTATCAGCACCGGGCGAGTCTTGGGCATGGTTGGTTTTGACCGTGACATGTTACTGAAAACACAATACAAACAAAGATGATTACCAAAACAAGTCCCCCGACAACTATACCGCTAACCAAAGCAACCCACAGAAAAATAGCCATCCTACTCAGTCGGGTCAAACATAAAACACACGCGGATAAACAAATCAACAATGATTTATCCCCAAAAAAACCTCAAACGATTCATATTCTACAAAAAAACCTAGGAACCACTAACACTTACACAACACCAATCAAACAGCAAAATACGCCCATTTTCAATACAATTACACATATTCATACAAAAAACATCAAACACACTCACGCATCATAAGCAACACCAGGTTCAAACTGCTAAAACATCCAACAAAAAAACGTCCTAATAAACTTATAGCACGCCGATCAAATAGCAAAATACACCCATTACTCAACATGTTTACACATGCATACATAAATACAACAAACACACCCATTTTTACCAAAACCCACAACATCAAATAAGCATACTCGCATACATCTCAAACAAAAAACATCCACCTACGGCCGTAACAAAACACATGAAAACTACCACATGCAAAAACAAAAAGCCAAACATCTCGCAAACACTTTCAAGCCTGACACAGTACACTAAGAACAAAAGCAAGAGTCTAGGAAGATTTACCCGGTAAAGAAAAAAAAGCAGCAAGCAGCGACAAGGAAAGAACGACGACGGCGAAATCACCAACAGATCGACAAACTCCAACAAATCACAGGGAGAAGACGATGAATAGAGAAAACAATTACAGTGGAGAGTAAAATGAAGATTAAGACACAATAATTCTACACAGCTTTTTATACCAGTTCAAGCACGGTTACATACATACATTAACTGCACAAGACACGTGGCACTCTGTCATTGACGTGTACCCCGCACGACCTCAACAACCCAGCCCAAGCGTCCCCCACTTTTCAAATTCCTCCACTTCTCTTTTTATTTTATTAAGAATATCAGCTTACATAATCGTACCCTCTCAGTAACCGTGCATACACCCCTATATACATCTATATACGCATACACCCCTGACACTGTCACATCAGAAAAACTTTTCAGACCCCCATTTAATGTTCATTTATATCCCATCATTCACATTTATTGTGACTAATCAGTAGTGCGAAAACAAAAGAAACCTTTCGCCTACACAGCACTTACTCTACATTCCCTCATTAAATTACAAAAAACCTCGACTAAAATCTCACCACCCAACTTCAAAACTTATTCAAACTCCAAGTGACGCTCGCTCACTTCACTTGGGGGGCACCAACTTCAAAATTTATTCCAACTCCAAGTGACGCTCGCTCACTTCACTTGGTGGGCACCAACTTCAAAATTTATTCCAACGTCAAGTGACGCTCGCTCACTTCACTTGGGGGGCACCAACATCAAAAGTTATTCCAACTCCAAGTGACGCTCGCTCACTTCACTTGGGGGGCACCAACTTCAAAACTTATTCCAACTCCAAGTGACGCTCGCTCACTTCACTTGGGGGGCACCAACTTCAAAATTTATTCCAACTCCAAGTGACGCTCGCTCACACCCCTCGGTCACACCCCTCGGTGGGCACCAGACCGCATCCGGCCTATCTCATCTCCTGTTTCCGCTATACTCTCCCTACCCGCTCAATCGGCTAGCGAGAGTGGGGGGCAATGATATATACCAAAAATCACCATTACCGCCCACTGCCTGCCCAGGGGACACTCAGCGACAGTCGATAAAGTACCCATGGAATAACATTTGTTCAACGGACAGGTGTCAACAATTAATATTTAGAGCGCTGCTTAAAGAGCCCCATGCCCAAAGGTATACCAACTCAACTATATGCCGTCACTGTAGCATGAAGGTACATCAACTCAACTGTACGCCGTCACTGTAGCAAGAAAGTACATCAACTCAACTGTACGTCGTCACTGTAGCAAGAGGAACCATGCCTCCAACTGTAGCCACAGTGCGCGGTCCTCACAACTACAGGGACAGGTTTTAGCCTATAAATACTGGTCCATCTTATGTTTACAGAGATATTCTCACACACACATACACTACACACACGCTCACCAGAAAACACACTCGATACTTGCTACATTTTATCATACCAATACTCCGTTACTTGATACTTAAACGGCCACCACCACCGGGCAAGCATTATTTTGCAGGTCCCTCACCACAGGCCGAAACTACCAACCAGAACAGTGTCTTCGGCGACAGAGCAAGTGTAGCACTTATCACCAAGCTATTTCTCAGTACATGTCTTATATTGATTGTATTTTCATTCAAACTATTGATTCTATATGCAGGCTTTACATAATTCAGATTCTTGATTAAATTATTTAAAATTAGGTGAAAAAAATGATGATTACATACACATATTTGTTAATGAAACAAGCGCCTACTGATATTACCGAACTGGTGACACGAACACACGTGGCCACCTAAAGTTACACATAGTTTTCCAATTCTAGTGTGTCTTCTTTATTTTCTTATTTCCTTAGTGGATTACAACCAGTTGAGCTTTAAACTTTAAAGTCCAAGGTTCCATCTTCAATAAACCCCATCCTATTTATAAATGTCAAATCCTATAAAAATCCCATAGACTCCAAATGATCATACACCATCCAAAACCAAACTAAACCATGTCCGTCAACTACTTGCACATACTACTCATCTTAGGAGCAGTGGTTCTCACCGCTCCCTCTCTTACTATTCGCCATCCGAATCATAAGCCCCAACCAAAGTACAAGCCAGTATCACCAGAGTACAGAGCGCCAGTTCATAAGCCACCACCAGAATACAAATTGTTGATTCATAAACCACCAGTCCCATTCATTCCCCAACATTCAGAAACATCAAAGAAGAAACCATTACCTTGGAATCACAGGCCAAGTCCCATCTGATCGCATGTATGTTCATCGCCCTTGACACACTCCTGCTTAGAATAAACTCCAGCAGGGGGCCGCTAGGGTAGTGCAAGATGAATGTAAACATTAGACCCAAAATATATGTAACCAAAAAATTGACTCTATTGCTTGTGAACTTTTTTAACTAAATTTTGTGATTCAACGTTAAGAAGCCATCTTCTAAATTGAATAATGATGTTTGAAATTTGTTATAACCAGTTTCTTTATTGTACGACTAACAGTCAGTCTATTTGTCATAATAAATTATCTACTTTCTTCATACTGCAATTACAAATATTGTTTTAATGAAATTAATCATCTCTTCCCCTTCCACACCACGGTGCAAGAATAATATTTTTCCGATCTGCTTGTTACAACCTAACTTCATTTTTTTCAATCATTAACTTATAAGAGCTTAAGTAGAAAAGTTTAAAAACACTACAAAATTATTGAAAACACTATGCATCAAAGTGTAAAACACCAGAGATAAGAGCCATATATGTAGTCATATAATCACAGTCGGGATTGTAATGCTTACAAACACATAAAGCCCTCGAATACTGATGGATCAGAAATGGTGGAATATTGTAGAGCAAATCAATGTTTTGGACATCCAAGAAAATCTCAAGAAGAATCTGATTTTACCCAAAAGGCAATCTTATCCGGTTCTTTTGGTGAATTCCAAATTGGTATTCTATATTCTACATTCTATATTCTAATAATCATCACATATTGTAATAACTTATAGACTACTAATCTCACTTAACACGGCAGGAACAATGTGATCACTGAAGTTCTCAATCCTATCCTATCCTATGTTCTTATTTTCTCAATGATTTACAACTAGTTAAGCTTTAAAGTCCAATGTTTCTAGCTCCAGTAGACTCAGGACAACGTATCCCCATCTTGTTCATTGGATGTACTAGGTCAGTAGTGATGAACAAGAACTTTTATAAAAAATCCCATCCAACACTTGTTTATGATCAACATTGAAATCAAAATACACCAAAATAGATGTTTCTGATCAACTACTTAAATTTAGTGCTCATTTTAGGAGCAGCAGTTTTGACTGCTCCCTCCCTTGCTCTTCGCTATCCAAATAATAAGCCCGACTCAAATTACGAGTCAATATCACCAGAGCACTTACAACCAGTTCATAAGCCCCCACTACGATACAAAATACTATTCTGTGAACAATCAGTTCCAGTCATGCCTCAACAACCAGAACCGTTGAAGAGGACACCATCACCCTTGAATCACGTTCCTCCGAGTCCGCACTGTGCAACTCCTGTGTATACCAGGGAGCCTCTAGTAAGTCCAGAAGCACTAGAACATCCTGTGTATCCAGGTAACGAGCCACCACCGCCTGCTTGCAAGGCTTCGACTGCATTTGTTTACCATTATGGACACCCTCCGTCGGATAACACAGAAAACTAGATTTGCCTACACTTAATTAAATATAGCCATCTTGATTCCTATCACACCAGCCATGCAACTAGTTTACTAGAAATCAGGGTTGCTGAATGCATGTTCTGTGTTATAACTCAGCCAAATATTCCCCTACCTGGATCAAAGCTCCTGAAGTCACTTAGTACTGCGTCTTAAGAAGTCTTATATATCCAGATTTCTTGTTTGAGTCTAAATTACAATAGCCAGTTCTTAGTTCTACTATCTGAAAGTCAGTGTATGCAGTTGTAATCATGTACTTTAGGCATATAGCATGATTTAATTTGTCGATGAAATTCGTCTTCTTGGCCTATAAAAAACAGATTGAACACACACTCTTGCACTACCGAGGCAAGTGTAATATCTTCTAAAAAAAGTAATACTCTACTTGTGATAAGATTATTTGCTCTATTATGCATTAATTCTGTTATCAGCTAACAAGTGGTTACATATTAAGGTCTTTGAGGGAACTGGGAAGGCTACATATCTATACTTTTTATTAATAAGCAAAACAATGTGAAAATGGCGCGCGGTATTAAAGTACCAAAGTACCAAATTTGGTACCCAAAGTACCAAATTTGGTTATCACTTAACCCGGGTTCGATTCCTCGCAACTACATAATTATACATGATTTATTTACTTTAAATTATTTAGCTTCATCCAGGGTTCGAATCCTTACAACTACATAATTATACAAGATTTATTTATGTACTTTAAATTCAATAGTTTCATACAAGATTTATTTATTTACAAGATTTATTTATTTACTTTAATTTCTTTAACTTTATGCACAGTTCGATTGTCTATAACTACATAATTAAATAGTTATTTATTTATTATAGAGTAAATTGCAAATTTGTGGCCGAACTTAATCTCATTTTGCATTTTGATGGCCAGATTTTTAAATTTGCAATATAGTGCCATACATTACTTTTATTTTTCGAAAAGATGGCTAAGGACCACTTTTTTGAAAAAAAAGTTCTAAAAAAAGTGGCTCTTAGCCACCTTTTTGAAGACTAAAAGCAATATTTGGCCACCAAATTACAAATTTGAAAGTGTGGCCACCAAAATGCTAATGCGGGTAAAGTTCAGCCACCATTTTACAATTTACTCTTTATTATATATTTTTATCATTCAATTCTCGAGAAATACATTTTTAAATAATACTTATCAATAATTTATTAATACTAATATTTTAATGTCGACTTATACTTGGCTCGTGCTTGACACGGGTTATAAGCTGGTAACTATAAATAAAGACAACTCATACGATCAGATAAGATATCAAGTGAAGGTTGTTATTGTTTGTTGGTTGATTGCTAATAAATATATTTATTTTGATGAAAAACTCCCTTGCATAAAAGTTTTGTTTTTGACTTTTCTCTAAAAAGAAGCGTATGATTTGTGACGTACTTGGAAGACACAAATTTTACACACAAAGAGCCAATTTATTATCTTCAAATGTTGAGGGTGAAGGGATATTCTAGGGCCAAGAATGAATGAGGTGATGATCAGGAAGTCCTATAAAAGGCCATTCACTCTACATGATAATATGCACCATCCAAATCCCAAATCTACATATCTCAAAATGCCTCTCGACAACTTGAACTTCTTTCTACTACTCTGTTATGGATTAAAAAATGTGTTTGTGTAATTAATGCTAAGGTTTAATGAGCTTCGAGCTTTTATGGCTGCACTCGTGTTTCCGGACTAAATTGGTCCTCACAAGATGCCTACGTATCTCAAATCGTTATTGAGAATCAAGCCAAAGACGTAGTTCTGATTGTAGGATCAGGGACCTTATATAGGCGTCTGGAGCCTAGTATTTATGGTATGTTTAGGAGTCTTAGAGAATAAGTCTCCTTTTTGATATTGGATAAACATTGTATTGTTTGCAGGATAAGTCTTTTCCTTGTTGATAAAGGCTATGACTCATTAATTGCCTTTAATTGGGATTCTGGATCCTCCTTTGACCAATTTGCCATAATTTGGGCTCTTTTAATGAGCTATAAATTTTCCCTTTTCATTAATTACGAAATTAATGAATAATTAGGGATTTGGGCATTAAATATCAAGCCTTTTTATTGGACCGTCCATTATATTTCTATAATTACTTTTCTGACCATATCATTTGCCCCCCAACTTCTGGGAAAATATCCTTGGGGTTTTCGTAGAAGTTACAGCGCATTTTTCCCAAAATTTTCCATTTTTAGGGCATTTTTTACCTCAAATTAGGTCATTTTTCGACCAGGAATTCGACCAGGAATCAGTACAAATTCGACCTGGAATTTCGACCAGGAATCAGTACAAATTCGACCTGGAATTTCGACCAGGAATCAGTACAAATTCAACCTGGAATTTCGAGCTCAAACAGCTGTGAGGTCGAAGTTGTCGACCAGGAATCTCAGGTCTTTTTCGACCTCAGCTGTTCGACCTCGACTCAATATGTTTTCGACCTGGAATTGTAGACCATTGTCGACCTCGAATTGTCAACCTCGTTCCTAGTATACTTTCGACCTCGATTGGTCGTGAGGTCGTGTGTTTCGACCTCGACTTATAGGTCAATTTCGACCTCAAAGTGCCGACTTCAATTCTATGTGGTTTCGACCAGGATTTCTTAGTTATCCTGGTTTTATTTTGGTACGAGGTCGTATGTTTCGACCTCGATTTCCCATACATTTTCGATCTCGTTTGCTCGATCTCATCCTCGTGTCTCTTCGACCTCGTTCTTCTAGGTCAACATAGACTTAAGTTTTTGGGTCATTTTCGACCTCGTTTTTCTGCCTTTCGACCTCATTTTGGAGTGAGGTCGAAGGGTACGAGTTCGATTTATAGTGTATTTTCGATCTCGTTCAATCGACTTCGATCTAGGGTCTTTTCGACCTCGAATTTTCAATTTTTTGACTGGATTTTTTATGCGAAGTCGATGGAAACGACCTCAATTCCTCGTATATTTTCGACTTCGAGCCTTCGATGTCATTCTAAGGTTTTTTCGACCTCAATTTCATTATTTTTCGACTTTATTTGGGAGTGAGGTCGTTGGAATCGACCTCGTTTTCCCATATGTTTTCGACCTCGGTCGTACAATTTCGATTTAATGTCTTTTCGACCTTAAATCTTTGATTTTGCCTTGGCTATATTTCAAATTTCATTCTTTTCATGGGCCTTAACTAGCCCAATTTTTAATTGGACTTAAATTATTCCAGCCTTGGGCCTTATTGGGCCTTTATTGTTTGGGCTTCGAATTTGCCTGAGACCCAAATTATTTGGGTTTTAATCTCTATAATCCATAAATGGATTTGTGGGCCTTAACTGGCTATAGACGGTTGCCCTTCCTTAACCGGTTGGGTTTCCAGTCACTAGGAGATTCCTGGCGAGATTTTATGTTGAATCTCATCGTTTTCTGGGTTTCTTACTTGAAGTTTTGAAGAATTCTTTGAAGATTCTGGGATTTCTTTGAAGATTCTGGGTTTAAAATGGCTGATCGCGCTTCCCAACGTCTATGATAATGCACTAGGATTTCATAAAAGTTATACCGATCTTTTTCGAGACTTGGGGTCTTTTTATCCCTTACCTAGGACTTACTACCCTTTTTTGGGGATTTTAATATACACTAGTGTTTCACGAGTATCGTCTTGGTGTAAAGTGTGGAGCGACCTACACATTTACGACGATTTTGCCTTATTCGAGGCTAACTTGACATTTGCATAAGCCTTTTATGTCTTATACCGTCTTGTTTTGGCTTTAAGCCTTTCATTGAGCATATCGAATGATGGGGTTTGGACTGAATGTCTTAGATTTCTGGGGTTTCAACCCTTCATTTGCTTTCTAAGAAGCTCATGATTTCATCGAACCTTATTTCTATTTGTCCTAGTAGTGAGTCCAATCAGGACACACTTTAAACATAATAGACTTTCAAATTTGAGGCATGCCAAGTCCTTGGCACCTCATGCCCTTCGAGGGTTTCTAGCTTGTACGAGCCTCGACCAAATACGTTCTTGACGCGATATGGTCCTTCCCAATTTGGGGCCAACTTGCCTTTTTGTCCAACTCCGGATGCCTCAATCTTTCGGAGGACTAAATCTCCTTGTCGAAAGAATCTCTCTTTAACCCTTAGGTTGTAATAGAAAGATGCTCATTTCTGATGCTGAACTATCTTGGCATTTGCCTCATCTCTAACTTCATCAATCAAATCTAAGGCCAGCCTCAAGCCTTCCTCATTTGTTTCTGGCTCATAAGCCTCAATTCTTGGAGACGTGTGAGTAATCTCCAATGGAACCACTGTCTCTGCCCCATATGCCAACAGAAAGGGGGTAGCTCTAGTGGTGACTTTGCAGGTAGTACGATATGCCCATAGTATGGGGAGCAATTCGTCCACCCAAGTGTTCCTGGAGCGTTCAACTCTTTTCTTCAGTCCATCTAGGATAATTCGATTTGCAACCTCAGCTTGCCCATTTGCTTGAGGATGGGCGACAGAAGTGAAGCGCAACTTGATATCGTTCTCATCACAATATTTCTTAAACTCATCGTTGTTAAACTGAGTTCCATTGTCTGTGACCAAGATACGTGGAATCCCGTATCTGCATATCACATTTTCCCAGAAGAAATGCATCACTTGCTTGGTGGTTATCTTGGCTAATGGCTTAGCCTCAATCCACTTGGTGAAGTAGTCGATTGCTACTATCAAGAACTTTCGTTGTGCACTTGCCATTGGGAAAGGTCCAAGTATATCCATTCCCCACATGGCAAATGGAATTGGTGATTTTATGGATGTCAACAGCTCTGGTGGTTGCCTAACCACTGGTGCATGTTTCTGGCACCGTTCACACTTCTTCACATAGCTTTTAGCATCTTCTAGTATGCTTGGCCAGTAGAAACCTAGACGAGTGATTTTATGGGCAAGGGCTCTGCCCCCCAAGTGCTGCCCACAAATTCCTTCATGTACTTCCTTCAGGGCCAATTCTGCCTCTTGAGGTCTTAAATATTTCAGATATGGAATGATGAAAAACTTCTTGTATATGATTCCCTCAATCAGGGTATACCTTAGTGCTCTGACGTATAGCTTTCTTGCTTCTGAAGTGTCGTTGGGTAGCCACCCAGTTTCCAGATGGGCCTTGATGGGATCCATCCAACAACTAGCAACATCATTGGGTGCTACCAACTTTCCGTTGATGCTTGGGGTCTTCAAGACTTGGAAGTATACACTCCCTGCATAGTTTTCAATTTCTGAAGAAGCAAACTTAGACAAGGCATCAGCCTTCATGTTTTCTTCCCTTGGAATGTGCTCTACATAGCATTCGTCAAATTGAGTCATGATTGCTTTGACGAGCTTTAAGTACTTGGCCATGATTTCATCTCTGGCTTCAAACTCCCCATTTACTTGGGAAACCACTAGCCTCGAGTCTCCACATACTTTCAGAGTTTTGACTCTCAAGGCTTCAGCCAGCCCTAAGCCAGCTATCAGAGCTTCATATTCAGCTTCGTTGTTTGTCGTTAGGAAGTCCAGTTTTAGTGCGTACTCTATGAGGAATCCATCAGGACTTTGTAGCACTAAACCGGCTCCACTTGATTTTGTTTTTGATGCTCCATCAAAATAGAGCACCCAACATTCTTTGGAGACTATTTCTTCAACTTCCTTGTCTTCCACTGTCACTTCCTGCCCCCCCAACTTCTTGGTTGTTAATGGTGCATTCAACCATGAAGTCAGCAAGTGCTTGTGCTTTTATGGCCGTTCGAGGCTTGTATTTGATGTCAAATTCCCCTAGTTCAATGGCCCATTTAATCAATCTTCCACTTACTTGAGGGTTGTGCAAGATGTTTCTTAGAGGCTGATTAGTCAAGACCTCTATCTTGTGTGCCTGGAAGTATGGACGTAGTTTTCTTGAGGCCATAATCAAGGCTAAGGCAAACTTCTCTATGGTAGAGTAGTTTATTTATGCCCCATGTAGGATCTTACTCACATAGTAGATGGGTTTCTGAACCTTCAATTCTTCTTTTACCAAAACGGCTCCAAGGGCTGTGCTAGAAACCGCCAAGTACAAATAGAGAATTTCCCCTGGCTTGGGCTTTGCGAACAGTGGTGCCTCAACCATGTATTTCTTCAAGGCCTCAAAGGCCTCTTGGCTTTCAGTTGTCCATTCAAAAATTTTCACTTTTTTGAGTGCTTTGAAGAAGGGTAAACACTTCTCTCCTGACTTGGAGATGAACCTTCCCAATGCTGCCACTCTCCCTGTTAGTTTTTGGACATCTTTAACAGTCCGTGGTGGCTCCATGTCTAGAATTGCTTTGATTTTGTCGGGATTGGCCTCGATTCCTCTCTTGGAAACCATTAGGCCTAAAAAATTTCCCGAGCCTACACCAAAGGCACACTTTGCTGGATTCAACATCATCTTGTGGTGCCTCAGCACTTCGAATGCCTCTCGGAGGTGCTTAATGTGATCGGCCTTATCGAGGCTTTTGACTAGCATGTCATCTACGTAGACCTCCATGGTTTTTCCAATTAGGTGCTCAAAGATTTTGTTTACCAACCTTTGATATGTTGCCCTTGCATTCTTAAGTCCAAATGCCATGACTAAGAAGCAGAAAACACCAAAGTCAGTGATGAACGATACTTTGGCGATGTCATCCTCATGCATCTTGATTTGATTATATCCACTGAAGCCATCCATGAAGCTAAGTCAGTGAAGTAAGGGAAAACAATCCTTAGGACATGCATCATTCAAGTCAGTGAAGTCGACGCACATCCTCCATTTTCCGTTAGCCTTTTTAACCATCACGGGGTTAGCGAACCATTCTGGGAATTGGATTTCCTCAATGAATCCAGCTTCCAAAAGCTTATTCACTTCTTGCTTAATGGCTTCAAGCCTTTCTGGAGCAAAATTTCTTTTCTTTTGTTTCACTGTCTTCCTTTCTGGATCCACATTCAATTTGTGAGATATCAATTGGGGATCAATCCCTGGCATGTCGGCCGCTGTCCAAGCAAAAACGTCATTGTTTTCTTAAAGAAAAGACGTGGGTTTGCTCTTCAATGGTTCGGGCAGTAGAGCCCCAATATAAGTCACCTTCTCTGGTTCACCCGGGACTAAGGGAATTGGGATTAAATCCTCAGCTGGTTTCCCTCTTCGGTCCTCATTGTCACTAGTGTTCATGTCTTCAATAGGGAGAACCTGCCCCCCGACTCCATCAGGCCTTAGCGCGGCTACATAACAACTTCTAGCCATCTTCTGGTCTCCTCGTTCTTCACCAATCCCATTCCTTGTTGGGAACTTGATTTTTAGATGGTAAGATGAGGCAACGGCCTTGAACGCATGAAGACCAGTCCTTCCCAGGATTGCATTGTAGGTTGAAGTCGCTTTTATAACTATGAAGTTCAGCATTTGAGTAGATGTATTCATCCGTTGCCCCATAGTCATTGGGAGTTGGATAGTGCCTTCCACTTTTGATTCCACCCCGTTGAATCCATATATAGGCATATTTGAGGGTGTTAACTGAGAGTCTATGTAACCCATCTTGATAAAGGCATCGTGGAACAAGATATCCAGTGAAGCTCCATTATCAACCAAGACTCTTTTTGTTTCGGAGTTGCCTACCACAGGTATTATGACAAGAGGATCATCATGGGGGAACTTCACCCCTTCTAAGTCTGAATCGTCAAAACCTATTGACACTTCTGTTCTGGCACGTTTCGGTGCTTCTCCAACCACAGTCATTACCTCACGGGCATAAGCCTTTCTTGAGTTTCGGGAGGACCCAGCAGCAGTTGGCCCTCCGAATATCATGTTGATCACTGGCCCTCGGGGCTTGGGATTCCGATCTTGATCGTTGTCCCTTCTATCATAATCTTTTCTTTCATAGTTCCCCCTTTGGCTCCCTTGGCTTCCATCCTTAGTGAACTTGCTGAGTTTTCCTCTTCGTATCAGAAACTCAATCTCATCTTTCAGTTGTCTACAATCATCGGTGTCATGACCGACTTCTTTGTGGAACCGACAAAACTGATTTTGGTTCCGTTTGGACAAATCAGCCCTCATTGGCTTTGGCCATTTGATATCTTCTTCCTTGCCTATCTCCATCAGAATTTGACTCCTGGGAGTATTTGTTAGATCAGAATTCAATGATCGTCAGAAGCTAGACTCAACTGATCAGGATTGCTGACGTCATCAGTATTGCATGGTCATCAGTATTTGATCAAGCGTCAGTATCTTATTGATCATCAGGATTCCTACTCAGACTATGATCAGGATTGATCATCAGAACTTGAAGCTGATCAGGATTCCTACTTCGAGTTATATTTGGAGTCTAGATAAACATGGAAGTTTATTCTATTTGTTCCTGGTTTGTAGAATGCAGCTATCGATTAAAGATATGTTTCTATCTTTGTTATTGATTAGGACTTATCTTGTAATTGATAGAGAAGCTGTGTGTACTATATAAACACAGTCTTGGTTTCGATTTATGTATTCATTCGAGAGAGAACATAATCGAATAGAAGCTCATAAGAACAGAATTTCTTGAGAGAGTTTTTGTAAACTAGCAGCTCTCAAGAACATCAGAATTTCTTGAGAGAGTTTGTAACAGTTTTATATCAGATTTAATAAAGCTGTTATCTTTCTTTTCATATTTGTGATATATACATTAAGAAGTCGATTATCTTACTCTATTGTATTCAACCCCCCTTCTACAATAGATTATTACTGGGCAACAATTGGTATCAGAGCAAACTGATTTATTTTTAAATCAGAGACGATCTAAGATGTCGACAACCAAGTATGAAAGCATGAAGATTCCCATCTTAAAGATATCAGAATATCCTACATGGAGGGTAAAGATGCTGATGTACCTGGAGGCTATGGATCCTGACTACTTGGACAGGATTCGTGATGGACCATATATACCAACAAAGTTCGTAGAACGAACAGATACAGTACCAGAACATTATGTGGTCAAAGCTAAAGCTGAATGGACTCCAGAAGAAAAAGCTCATGTACTCAGGGAACCAAAGATAAAGAATATCTTGCATAATAGCCTTGATGCTGTCATGTCAAACAGAGTGATTGCATGCAAGTCTTCAAAAGAAATCTGGGATACTTTGGAAACTCAGTGCCAGGGATCTGCATCTGTTAAGAAAAACAGAAGGGCTCTTTTGATTCAAGAATATGAACAATTCGATGCAAGACCTGAAGAGAGCCTGACTGATCTATATGATAGATTTCTGACACTATTGAACAGCTTATCCTTAGTTGACAAAGTATATGAAACTGAAGATTCAAACACCAAATTTCTTAGAGCTTTACCTGAAGAATGGGATACTCAGACCTCAATCATTAGACACCAGTATGATCTGAACATTGTGTCTCTTGATGAGATCTATGGGATGCTAAGAACTCATGATCTTGAAGTTCAACAGAGAAAGAACAAGAAAAGCAGCAAGGCAAAGTCAATTGCTTTGAATGTAGAAGCTAAATCAAAAGGAAAAGCTATGGAGGTCTCTAGAAGGAAAGCAAGAGTAGCTGAGTCAGATCCTGACGACTCTTCATCAGATACTGATGGCAATTCTGATGCCAATACTGGTGATGAATCTTCTAATTCAGACATGGAAGAGATGGTTGCTATGATTGTCAGAAACTTCAGAAGGATGAAGTTCAGGAAGAATAGAAGACAAGGCAACTTTCAGAAAAAGACCTTCAAAGCAGACAAAGATAAGTATATAAAAAAGGACAGCAAGGGTAGCAAATTTGACAAATCAAAGGTTAGATGCTACAAGTGTAATGGAATGGGTCACTTTGCTTCTGAATGCAACAAGACAAAGGCACTCATCACATCAAGCAAGGATTGGATGGACTCTTCCTCAGAATCTGATACTGAGGTAGTCAACTATGCATTAATGGCCAATGCTGATGTAACTACTGCTCCTGATGATAAGGTACTATATACTATCTTTGATTTTGATACTGATAATGCTTCTGAGTTAAGACGTTTTCTAAAGTCATTACATATTAGCTTTAGAAGTCAAACTGCTGAGAATACTAGAATCTTATCTGAGATGTCTGACCTTAGAAAGAGGAATGAGATATTAGAAGCTGAATTTTCTCGTATGCAAGAAGTACAAAAAGAATGTGATAATGCTAAACACATGCACTTAGAGATGACATCTAAATGTACTTCCCTTGAAAAAGAACTTGAATATGCTAATGAGAAAATCAGAACCTGGACAGACTCTGGTAGGAAATTTCATGAGATTAATACCTCTAAGAATTGGAAAGAGTGTCTAGGATATAAGTCAGACGAAGATAAGAAATTAGCAGAGAAAATTGTCATTGATGAGACAGTCAGTCCAAAGACCTATAGACATGTTATAGACTCAACCAAATCTAAGATTACTCCTGTTAATTTTGTTTTTGGTAAGGATTCCAATTCTACTTTTGAAAAGGGATCTTCTTCTACTCAAGGAATTAAAATTATAAAGTCTAAACCTGTCATGAACAAAGTCACTAAGAATCTAGGTCTATTGTCTCAGAAACAGCTTAAAGATAAAATCTGTGAGGTTACAGATAAGAAAAAGGAAGCTACTGTTAAGAGAAACAGGAATGGTAAAGTTGGGATCAATAAAGAGAATGGTTATAAATATATCCCAAATGCACCTAGAAAGTGTTGTTTTAACTGTGGTAACTCTAATCATCTTGCTATTGATTGTAAGAAGATTAAAAAGGAGATTGCTGATATTTCTAAATCTCATGTGAGGAATAGATCAATACTCTATAAACCGCAGAAGTCCTGTTTTCATTGTGGTAGTCTATGGCATTCTATTTATACATGTAAAGAGTATCATGATTTGTACTATAACTTTTATGATCCATTGCCTAAGTTTGAAAGTAGTACAAAGTCTGATAGAACTGAAAATGTCATAGTGAAGCATGCTTTTGTTAATACTGATGCTGACAAAGCAAATCCTGATGGAGTAAATCCTGTCAGGACTGCTAAAGTCAGAAAGTCTTCTGCTGCTAAAATTAATAAATTGCATGAGAAAGGAACCCAACATGTATGGGTTCCTAAGTGTTCTAACTAGTGTGTTTCTATTCTGATGCAGGGTAAAAAGAAAAATGTGTTAGTCATGGATAGTGGATGTTCTGTGCACATGACTGGAAACAAAGCCCTGTTATCAGAATATGAGGAAAAAGCTGGCCCAACTGTGTCTTATGGAGATGGCAACATTGGACAAACCTTGGGATATGGCAATATAATCATTGGATATGTCATCATTGAAAAAGTAGCTCTAGTGAAGGGACTAAAACACAACTTGTTGAGTATTAGTCAAATCACTGACAGAGGTTATCATGTTAATTTCTATTCCACACATTGTGAAGTAGTCAGTAAAGCAACAGGGAACATAGCACTAACTGGCTACAGTCATGGTAACATATATGAAGCCAACATTCTCTCAGATACTGATGGCTCCCCTACATGTTTCATCAGTAAAGCTTCAGTAGATGAAAGTTGGAATTGGCACAAGAAGCTTTCTCATCTCAACTTCAGCAACATCAATGAGTTGGTTAAGAAAGAGTTAGTAAGAGGATTACCTAATGTCTTATATACACCTGATGGACTCTGTGATGCATGCCAAAAAGCAAAACAAAGAAGGACATCATTCCAGAGTAAATCAGAATCCTCTATTGAAGAACCATATCACATGCTACATCTTGATCTGTTTGGTCCAGTCAACATCATGTCCATCAGTAAGAAAAGGTACACTCTTGTAATTGTTGATGAATATTCTAGATTCACCTGGGTGTATTTTCTGCATAGAAAAGATGAAACTCCTGAAGTTCTGTTGGATCATGTGAGGATGATTGAGACAACCACAAAGCACAAAGTCAAGATTCTGAGAAGTGATAATGGTACTGAATTTAAGAATTCAAAGATGGAAGAGTTCTGCAAATACAAAGGAATCATTCAACAATTCTCTGCTCCTGGCACACCTCAGCAAAATGGAGTAGTAGAAAGGAAGAATAGAACTCTTATTGAAGCTGGCAGAACTATGTTGGAAGAAGCTAAATTACCTACATATTTCTGGGCAGAAGCAGTCAACACAGCATGCTATACACAAAATCTCACATTGATAAACAGGCATGGTGTCACTCCTTATCAGTCACTCAAGGAGAAGAAACCAAGTCTGAAGCATTTGCATGTGTTTGGCTGTAAATGTTTTGTTCTCAGAACTCATTCTGAACAGCTAGGGAAATTTGAAACAAAGGCTGATGAAGGAATATTCATAGGTTATCCTACATCAAGAGCCTTCAGAGTTTTTAATTTGAGAACAAGAACTGTCATGGAGTCAATTCATGTATCTTTTGATGATAAGAAGATAACTGGAATCATTGAAGACTCGCATGATAGATTGTTATTTGAAAATGAAGCTTCCAAGGAACCTGAAGAAATTGAATCAGATCCTGTCAATTCACCAGATACTGATGGGTCACCAAATCCTGATGACTCACCAGGTACTGATGATGCTAATACTGATGATGCAAACAACAGTGATACAACTAGTAGTGCTAATGTTGAGGGGGAGCAACGGCATTCAACTACAAGTTCAGAGTCAACTCAATCATCAGGACAGAATTCTTCAGATACTGATTCAAGTGAAGATCCTGATAACACATCAGGAGGGCATAGTAATAATTCAGGGAGAGCTTCAAATCAATCAAATTCTTTCAATCAAGATAACACCAATCCAGGGGGAGCATCTACTTCAAGAAACAATTTGACACCAGCAAGGAAATGGACAAAAGATCATACTCCTGATTTGATAATTGGAGATCCTGATGCAGGTGTTCAAACAAGAAGTGCAACTCAGAATGAATGTTTATATAATAACTTTCTATCCAAGGAGGAGCCTAAGAAAGTTGAAGATGCACTTAAAGATGCTGATTGGGTTACTGCAATGCAAGAAGAACTGAATGAATTTGAAAGGAATGAAGTCTGGAAACTGGTACCAAGACCAAAGAATAGATCAATTGTTGGTACAAAGTGGATTTTCAAGAACAAGACTGATTCTGATGGAGTCATTATCAGAAATAAAGCTAGACTAGTTGCAAAGGGGTATTCCCAACAAGAGGGAATTGACTATGATGAAACTTTTGCTCCTGTTGCAAGACTAGAAGCCATCAGGATATTTCTTGCTTATGCAGCACATAAGAAATTCAAGGTTTTCCAGATGGATGTTAAAAGTGCTTTATTAAATGGTGAACTGGAGGAAGAAGTTTATGTTGAACAACCTCCTGGTTTCATTGATCCTAAATATCCAGATCATGTCTACAGACTGGATAAGGCACTTTATGGACTAAAGCAAGCTCCAAGAGCATGGTATGAAACCTTAGCTCAATTCTTACTGGAAAGTGGATTCAAAAGAGGTGCAATTGATAAAACTCTATTTTATTTGAATCATGGTAAGGAGTTGCTGTTAGTTCAGATTTATGTTGATGATATCATTTTTGGGTCAACAAACAATAAGCTGTGTGAAAAGTTTTCCAAGCTTATGCAGTCAAGATATCAAATGAGCATGATGGGAGAAATGAGTTACTTTCTGGGTCTTCAAGTTAAACAGACTGATGAAGGGATTTTTATTAATCAGTCTAAATACACAAGGAACTTACTGACAAGGTTTAACATGCAAGACAGTACTTCTGCTTCAACTCCCATAGCTACAGCTACCAAACTTGATCCTGATCAAGGTGAAGAGGTAGATGTAACTCACTACAGAGGAATGATTGGCTCTTTATTGTATCTCACTGCCAGTAGACCAGATATCATGTTTGCAACCTGTCTATGTGCAAGATTTCAAGCAAAACCTAGAGAACCACATCTGATTGCAGTCAAAAGAATTTTCAGATATCTCAAAGGCACTCCTTCACTTGGCCTTTGGTATGCAAGGGAATCAGATTTTGGGTTCTGTGGTTATTCAGATGCTGATTTTGCAGGATGCAAAATAGACAGGAAAAGTACTTCAGGAAGTTGTCAGTTTTTGGGTGGAAGACTAGTTTCATGGTTCAGTAAAAAGCAGAAATCTATTTCCACTTCAACTGCAGAAGCTGAGTACATTGCTGCAGGAAGTTGTTGTGCGCAGATAATGTGGATGAGAAATCAGTTGTTAGATTATGGCCTGTCATACTCAAAAATCCCTATTTATTGTGATAACCAGAGTGCTATTGCAATGACAGGAAATCCAGTTCAGCATTCTCTTACTAAACACATAAGTATCAGATATCACTTTATAAGAGAACAGGTTCTGGAAGGAACAATTGAACTTCACTTTGTTCCTACTGATCAACAACTAGCTGATATATTCACCAAGCCACTACCTGAAGCTACTTTCAATAAGTTGGTGAATGAACTTGGAATGATGAATTTTGAGAATTTCTGAGGAAAAGCTACAGAGAGGAAATCCTGATAACTGTCAAATCCTGATGGTTATTCAGAAAGGTATGTATCTTTGATCAAATCCTGATAGGACTCAATCATGACAGGAAATCAATTGGTCAAATCCTGATGCTCAGATATTGAAGCTGGTATGAAAACCAGAGGTTCTATGCTAATTTGTCATTAACACTCCTGGTAAACTCTGGACAATTAGATTATTACTTAGTCTTTGATTAAGTTTTCAGTCTTAATTATCAATTTCAATTTCATTATTATCAGAGTTTATTATTTATCATCTCTATATCACTATGAGTGTTACTAACAAATTTTGCAGGCAAGTACAGGAAGAAAACAATTGAGAAAATGCCTGCTCGTTATGGACTACTTTCTAATGCTATGGGGCAAGGCTCAACCCACCTTGTTCCTGACACAAGCATGCAACCTAAACAGTCTAAACAGTTAACAACCACCTCTACTGTATCTCAAAAGACTTTAGTTGTAAAATCAAAGAAATCAGCTAGAACTGATGTGTCTGGAAGGCAATCAGGTTCAAAGGATTTTTCCTCTACACCACTCACTAAAAAGAAGATACAAGGGGGTGTACAAGGGGTCCTGGTGAAGAAAGCTGACAAGGTTGTTAAGAATGTTCCTGTGAAAAGGAAGTTAAGGTTGATTGATGAAAGTGATTCAGAGGATGACTTACCTATATCCTCTGTGATGAATGTGAACAAGGAAGTTGCTGATACTGCTACTAAAGCTGTGGTACCTTCGTCAAATCCACAAACGAAAAGGAAATTATCAAAGAGCAGGTATCATATTCCTTTGACAGTGCAAATGAAGGATACTGATATTCAGACATCAAATCCTGATGAGTCATCTACTCCTGATGCTCTAGCAAATCCTGATGTTAGTATTCCTGATGCAACAACAAAAGTTGTCTCTATATCAGACTCTCCAGCCTCTCCATCTCAGATTAGAGAAATTTCTTGGGAGAAGGTTTCTACAACTGCTTCCTTGGTTGGTCTTACACCTACATCAAAGAAAAAGAGGAATGCAGAAGAGTTAGTCTATCAGAGACAGAAGAAGCTGAAAGGATCAAGCCCACAAGAACCTGAATTTCAGAGTAATTCAGCAGCTACTGTTGATCCTGCCACACAAGAACCACTCAATCAAAGTTTGGGTGAAGGCTTAGCTAGTGGAATGGTCACACAAGAACCATTTTCTCAAAGGGAGAATGAAGACATCAACATTCCAGCTACACAAGACCCATCTTCTCAAAGTGAAGATGCAGGCAAAGCTACAGCTTCTGTTGAAAGATTGGTCGCGAACATTGTCAATGAGGGAAGCACACAAGAACCTTTAACTCAAAGTGTTGAAGAAGCTTCTGAACCTCAAGCTCCACAAGAACCATTGGTAGCAAATACTGATGCACGCATATCAAATCCTGACGATGTTCATCCTGACGCTAGTGGTGCTCCTGATAATGAACCTATTTTGATACAGCCACTTCGTTCAAGACCAATGGATCATCCTATCTCAGAACCACAGGATAAACTGAAAGGTATTGCTATTCCTGATCCTGATATTACTCCTGATACTGATGATGATAGTTCTGATGATGATAGTGATGATGATAATGAGAATCGAAAAGAGAAGGAACAGCTTGCTACAACACTCAAAATTAGTCTTGGAACTAATTTTGGTTCATCCAGTACATATATGACTAGCAATGCTTCCACTGGGAAAGATCAGAGACAAGATTTTTCTATTCCTTCCTTTGATCCTGCAGAGGCATTTAGACAGAATGAATGGAACAATTCATGGCACCAATCTGATGAATCTATCAGTTTTTCTTCTGCTATTGAACATGCCTATAATGCAGTGAAATCTATAGAGAATCAAGACTTGAAGAATCATCTGAAGGCTACTACTCTGTTATCCAAAAGCCTGAAAAGTGAGATTGATTCTATCAAGGGCTCAACTGAAAAAGTGAGGACTGATATCTTTAATAATTTTACAAAGGTGCCTACTACTTTCCAACTAAGGGTAGTGGAATCCCAAGTGAAATCTGTTGTTTCAGAACAAACCTCAATCAATCAAAGAATTGATTCTCTGGATACTAAGGTAACTGAAATTCAAGCCTCTCTTTCCTTAATTTTGCAATTATTGTCAAATCCTGATGTCAAAAAGGGGGAGAAGGTTATTCAGACAAAATGTACACCTGATCTAGTATTAAGAAATAATGATGATGATACTGGAGATGATGGTGGTGACAAAGCGATACAAGGAGAAACCTCTGATGCTGTTGTTATGAAGACAATCCAAACTTCTCAAAGTCAAACAACGCAGTCAACTCATGTTTCTGATTCTGGAGTTAAGACAGTAAGAACATTGGTGCAATCTCAAATCCTGACGGAAGATCAAATCCTGACACCTGGTCATGGACACATTCTTGCTACAATTCCTGAAGGTGATGAAGATGTAATTATTGATAATCCTGAAGATGCATCAAATTTATTCCAGAAGTTTTCTACAAAAGACGGCAGAATTGTTACTCTATATCACACTGATAAAAGAGTTCAACAATTATATGCAAGAAAAGCACTCTCTACAGCAAGTGAAGAATATCCAGATCTCTCACATGAAGAATTCTTGAGACTACAAAGAGAGACAATGGAAAGCTATACTGCTCCTGCTAGAGGTAGAGGAAGCAGAGGTAGGAGAGGTGCTAGAAGAAGTAAAAGAGGTTCTTCAACTCAAATAGTACCTAGACAGACAAGGTCTAGAGGGTTAAGAATTGAAGAAATTCCTGAACCTATTCAAACTCTAGTAGTTCCTGACAGATCTACTTTTGGTGATGATGGAATTGTTGAAGAAGAACCTGAATTGAGAAGAAAATCAAGTAAATCAACTCTCAGCAATACAAATCAAATTGAAGATTCTAATTCTGACAATATTCAAGATCCTGACGAATCTGAAATTCTGCAAGAGGTTGATTTGATAATCTTATCTACTGTTGTTGATTGTCACAACAAAGAAGTAGATGAAGAAGAAGAAGCCATAAGAAGAGAAATTACAAAGAGAACAAATGAAGATTTTAATCTCTATCTACAAAGGCTTAAAGTTTCAAATGAAAGACAATGGAGAAATACAAGCAGGCAAGAATCTTTACTTGAAAGAAGCTACACTCATGAAAAGGAGAAAGACAAGAAGTGGGAACACATAAGTACACTGAAGTGTGATACACCTATCAATTTTCAGACTGGTGGAATTATTACAAGTGCTTCAAGTGTTGTTGATTTATCTGAGATGGTTAGATCAAAAGCACTCTGGTTAAAGATGTTTTCAAATCTGAAGCAATTGTCAAGTAATTCAAGAGGAGGTATTGGACACAGAGATGGTGAATATCTGAATATGTCGTATGTTGATCCTTACTCCTTAACTGAAATTGGAGGTACTTTAACTTCTGAAAACCTGAACAATTTATTAGCTGTTGATATAGTTATAGATTGTCATGATGGTTTTGAAAAGAAAGAAAAGCTTCTGTACTTCATGAAAGATGGTAGTGTGAAGATTCTATCTATTCAAGATCTGCTGATGAAAACTACACAGGAACTGAAATATGTTCACTATCTGTTAAGATGGAAGAACCAAGTGTACAAAGTATGGGCTGACATGATTTTGTCAACTATAAGAAGAAGACTGGATGAAAACAGTAATTTTGATGGTAATTATATTCCCATGTACTTAAATCAAAGAGGTCAGGATGTGGAAATGCAAAGAGGTACTGCTGTTAAAGAAGTAACTTTTGGTATGACCCAACTTACTCTCAATCCTGATGGGAAGGAAATTGCTTATCTTTTGCTTGAAGAGCACAGTCTACAGAAAAGCTCCATACAGAATCTCAGAGCAGTTATCTACCAGATTAATGAGGAAGATGAAGAACTCAGAAATCTTAAGGAAAGACTGATTCAAATTCTTGAAGAAAAAGAAGAAAGTTTATTATCCAACTTCTTGAAGATGAATCTGTTCTATCAAAAAGCTTAAACAGATAAGTTGTTTCTGAAGATACTCGTACATTTTGATACATGTTTTTGACATCATTGAATATTTGGAATCTATACTTTATTTCACAAAGTATGAGATTGGGGGAGATTGTTAGATCAGAATTCAATGATCGTCAGAAGCTAGACTCAACTGATCAGGATTTCTGACGTCATCAGTATTGTATGGTCATCAGTATTTGATCAAGCGTCAGTATCTTATTGATCATCAGGATTCCTACTCAGACTATGATCAGGATTGATCATCAGAACTTGAAGCTGATCAGGATTCCTACTTCGAGTTATATTTGGAGTCTAGATAAACATGGAAGTTTATTCTATTTGTTCCTGGTTTGTAGAATGCAGCTATCGATTAAAGATATGTTTCTATCTTTGTTATTGATTAGGACTTATCTTGTAATTGATAGAGAAGCTGTGTGTACTATATAAACACAATCTTGGTTTCGATTTATGTATTCATTCGAGAGAGAACATAATCGAATAGAAGCTCTTAAGAACAGAATTTCTTGAGAGAGTTTTTGTAAACTAGCAGCTCTCAAGAACATCAGAATTTCTTGAGAGAGTTTGTAACAGTTTTATATCAGATTTAATAAAGCTGTTATCTTTCTTTTCATATTTGTGATCTATACATTAAGAAGTCTGTTAGATATAATTGCTGACGTTTGTTTATCAGTGTTTAAGTAACAGGTACTGACCAGAGTTTATCAGAAGCCGGTCAGAGTTTAATTAAACTCTGACAGGGTGAAGAGTTTAAAGGAAGCCGGTCAGAGTTTATTTAAAGTCTGACAAGGTGATAGTTGAATTAGCTGTCGGTGCTGAATTGAAGATTCTAGAAGCAATATATTCTGAAGATGGAAAGAAGCAGAATATATTGATACAGCTAAGGAAACGGAATAGAAGATAAGAAGCAATCCTTAATTGATAACAATTGTATAGCTAATTTGTAGGAATATCAATTAGATAAGGATTGTGTAACTGTGTACTGTATAAACACAGATAGGTTATCCCTAGAAGGGATGCGATCATTGAATATTTTATTCTTGAAACCTAGAAGCTCTTTGTGATTCATTAACATCACTAAGAGAGAATTATTTAATACAATTCAGTTTGTTGATTTACAAACCTGTGTTCTTAATTGTTATTCTCATACATACTTGATTATATATTGTGTATTCGGCCTAACAATTGGTATCAGAGCCAAGGTTGTTTAATATATACAGTTTTACGATTCAAACACAGTATTAATCATGTCTGAAGAAAATCAAACTGCTCCTAAGGCTGAACAGGTTAAGCCCAATTCTGTGAGTCGATATGAAACAATCAGGGTTCCAATTCTCAGGCCTGTAGAGTATCCGATTTGGAAGGTGAAGATGACCATGTTTCTGGAGGCTACAGATCCAGAATACCTTGACAGAATCAATGATGGTCCTCATATGCCGACTAAATTGTCCCCTGTTGTTGATGGACAAGAACAAAAGACTGTTCCAAAGGAAAAGAAAGACATGACTCCTGAGGACATCTCATCAATTGCAAAAGATGCAAAGGTTAGACATCTTCTCCACAGTGCTTTAGATAATGTTATGTCTAACAGAGTAATTGGCTGCAAGACTGGCAAAGAGATATGGGATGCTTTAGAAGTCAGATGCCAGGGAACAGGTGCTATCAAGAAGAACAGAAAGACAATACTCACACAGGAGTATGAGCACTTTGATTCAAGAACTAATGAAACCTTGACTGAGACTTATGACAGATTTTGCAAACTGTTGAATGATCTGTCTCTGGTTGATAAAGAATATGAACTTGAAGAGTCTAATCTCAAGTTTCTGTTATCTCTACCTGAAAAGTGGGATTTAAAGGCAACAACAATCAGAGATAATTATGATCTTGCTGATACAGATCTTGATGAGATCTATGGATTGTTAAAGACTCATGAACTTGAGATAGAACAAAGAAACAGGAGATCCAGCAAGAAGACAAAATCTATTGCTCTCAAAGTTGAGGAGAAGCCCATTAAGAAGGAATCATCAAGGAAGAAAGCCAAGGGAAAGGCTTTAGTTATTAAATCTGAAAGTGAGTCATCAAACTCTGATGATGACTCAAACTCTGATGAAGCTTCTGACTCTGATGATGATGAAGAACAGATGATGCAAATGGCTGCATTGATGGTGAAGACCTTCAAGAAGATGGGATTCAAGAACTTCAAGAAGGGAAAGAGATTCTCAAGGAAAGATTCAAACTCTGAAAGGAGAAGTTTCAGAAAGTCTGATGGAAGGGAGACCAAATCTGGCAAGAAGGATAAATCTGAAATCCAGTGCTACAAGTGTAAGGAGATGGGTCATTATGCCCCAGAGTGCAAGAAAGGCAAATCTGAGAAAGCACTCATCTCTAAAGGCAAAGACTGGGCAGATACTTCAGACTCTGATGATGGAGAAAACTATGCTCTTATGGCAACTGTCAGAGATGAGACTGAATCATCAGAAAATAAGGTACCCCTAACTACTTATGCTTATGATACTGATAATATATCTGAGTTAAGGGTATATCTGAAAAGTGTTCATGTTAGCTATAGGGATCAGACTTTAGAAAATGAGAGAATTAAATCTGAGAATCTTAGTCTTAAAGATAGAAACAAGTTTTTTGAAGGAGAACTTGAAAGTATGAAGCAGATTCAAAAAGAAAGAGATGATGTTGTTTATGTTGAACAGGAGTTGCTTAAAAGGTATAGGCAACTAGAATCTGATTTAGAGAAGGAAAGAAAAATAATCAAGACTTGGACAGATTCTGGAAGAGACACTCATCAAGTGTTTCAGACTGATTCTGTGGGTTTAGGTTATTGTGAAAATGATGAACTTAGGTTTAAGGACAAGGTTAAGGTAAAACCACAACTTAAACCTATGAAATTTGTTCCAGAAGCCAATAAGTTAAAATCTGTTGTAATAAGGGAAGCTGATATGAAATCAGATGAAGCCTGTGAAGAACAGGAAAATATTATAACAGAAAACCTTATGGAAATAGAAGCTGTAAGAAAGCCAGTAAAAACTTGTGATAAACAGGTTAATGTTGGCTTGATGACAGGAAAACAGTTCAATCATAAGCTGAAAGAGGTAAAATCTGCCATGAAACCAAAAGGATCCAAGAAAAATAGGAATGGAAAAATAGGCATAAATAACAGAAATAATCATTTGCCTAATGCTGGTGCTTCAAGGAAAACATGTTACAATTGTGGAAGTTCTAATCATCTTGCTAGATTTTGCACTAAGAACAAACATATTAATTCTTTATCTTCTACATCAGGAGTAAAGAATGATTATGTAAGAGTTAAACCACAAACTTTATGCACACACTGTGGGAGCACTTGGCATTCCATTTATACTTGCAAGAGTTATCATGCTATTTATCACAACTATTATGAGCTAAAACCCAACTTGAAGTGGGTTAGAGCAAACTCTGCAAGTGTAAAGTCTGACAATGTTAGCTTAAACTCTGTTGATAGTAATTCCGCTGCAAAAGTTAACACTGTTAAGAAAGACAAAGGATCCAAGCAAGTCTGGGTCCTTAAAACTAACACTTAGTGTTTGTTTGTGATTGCAGGGCATAAGAGAGAGCACACTTATCTTGGACAGTGGATGCTCAGGACACATGACTGGAAATAAAGCCCTGCTATCAGACTTTAAGGAGAAGGCTGGCCCAAAGGTTTCCTATGGAGATGGCAACATAGGACACACTCTAGGATATGGCAATATCAATCTTGGAAGTGTCATCGTTACTAATGTAGCTCTAGTCTCAGGACTCAAGCATAATCTGTTATCTGTGAGCCAAATCTGTGACAGAGGAAACCATGTAGATTTTCATAGTGAATACTGTGAAGTCATCAGTAAATCTACTGGAAAAGTTGTTCTAGTTGGACATAGGCGCAATAACATTTATGAAGCAAGTTTGGTAACAAACTCTGATGGAAAAACAGTATGTCTGACTGCAAGAATGTCAAATGAAGAGAGTTGGAATTGGCACAAGAAGCTCTCTCATCTCAATTTGAACAACATAAATGAACTTATAAGAAAGGATCTTGTAAGGGGACTTCCAAAATCAATACTCAGTCTAGATGGCCTATGTGATTCTTGTCAAAAGGCCAAGCAAAGGAAGTCATCTTTCAAGAGCAAATCTGAATCTTCAGTAGTGGAACCTTATCATCTTCTACATGTTGATCTCTTTGGACCAGTGAATGTGATGTCTTTGGGCAGAAAGAAATATGCTCTAGTAATTGTTGATGAAAATACTAGATATACATGGGTGTATTTCTTATCAAAGAAGGATGAAACTGCTCAAACTCTGATGGATCATGTAAATCTACTGGACAAAGGATCACAGCACAAAGTCAAAGTTATAAGGAGTGATAATGGAACTGAATTCAGAAACTCAATCATGGAAGCTTTCTGCAAGGAAAGAGGAGTGAAACAAGAATTTTCTGCACCTGGAACTCCACAGCAAAATGGTGTAGTTGAAAGGAAGAACAGAACTTTAATTGAAGCAGCCAGAACTATGCTTGATGAAGCAAAATTACCAACTTATTTCTGGGCAGAAGCTGTTCAAACTGCTTGTATTACTCAAAATTCTACATTGATCAACAAGCATGGGAAAACACCATATGAGATGGTGAAAAATAAGAAGCCAAATTTGAAATATTTTCACATATTTGGATGCAAATGCTTTGTGTTGAAGACTCATCCTGAACAGTTGACAAAGTTCGAGTTAAAAGCTGATGAAGGAATCTTTGTTGGCTATCCATTGTCCACAAAAGCATTCAGAGTTTATAATCTAAGAACTAAGGTGATCATGGAATCCATACATGTGTCATTTGATGACAAGAAAATAATTGGACTTGAAGACAAGGATGGATATGATCAACTACGTTTTGAAAATGAAGATCTATTCTCTGATGATATAAACTCTGATGAAGCAGGTTTGACAAACTCTGAAGAAGCATACTCTGAACCTCTACTGGTAAATACTGGAGAAACTGGAAATTCTCAAATTGAACAAAATAGAGAACCAGTTGAGGGGGAGCGTGAAGAAGCTCAACAAGACACAGCAAGTGAGTCAGTTGAGGAAACTGATTCAAACTCTGCAAGTTCAAACTCTGAGCCATCCAATTCAGGGGGAGCCTCAGATGCTGCAGAAAGTCAACATATGAATCAGGAGAGCATGGATCAAGGGGGAGGATTCAATAATGATGCAAGAAACCACTTACCAACAGCAAGAAAGTGGACACAGGCACACACACCTGATCTCATAATTGGAGATCCTGATGCTAGTGTGAGAACTAGAAGTGCAACAAATAATGAGTGTCTGTATCATGCTTTCTTGTCTCAAACAGAACCAAAGAAAGTGGAGGAAGCTCTTCAAGATGCTAATTGGATTACAGCAATGCAAGAAGAGTTAAATGAGTTTGAAAGAAATGAAGTCTGGACACTTGTACCTAGACCAAAGAATAGATCAATAGTAGGTACAAAGTGGGTTTTCAGAAACAAGACTGACAGTGAAGGTGTGATTACAAGAAACAAGGCTAGACTTGTGGCAAAAGGTTATTCACAACAGGAAGGAATTGACTATGATGAAACCTTTGCTCCAGTTGCAAGATTGGAGGCCATAAGAATTTTTCTGGCCTATGCTGCACACAAGAAGTTTAAAGTCTTTCAGATGGATGTAAAGAGTGCTTTTCTCAATGTGAAGCTTGAAGAAGAAGTGTTTGTTGAACAACCACCAGGATTTGTAGATTCCAAGCATCCAGATTATGTCTACAGGCTTGACAAGGCATTATATGGACTAAAGCAAGCACCAAGAGCATGGTATGAAACTCTCGCTCAATTTCTTTTAGAAAGTGGGTTCACAAGAGGTACAATTGATAAAACCTTGTTTTATTTCAATTCTGGTGATGATTTGCTTTTAGTTCAAATTTATGTAGATGATATTATTTTTGGATCTACTAATGACAAACTCTGTAAGAAGTTTGCAAAGCTTATGCAATCCAGGTACCAAATGAGCATGATGGGAGAGCTTAGTTATTTTCTAGGCTTACAGGTCAAGCAAACAGATGATGGGATTTTTATCAATCAAGCAAAGTATACCAGAAATCTTTTAAAGAAATTTGGTATGCTTGATAGTTCATCTGCTACAACTCCCATGGCTACAGCAACGAAGCTTGACAAAGACACAGGAGCCTCAGTAGATATGACTAACTACAGAGGAATGATAGGGTCTCTACTGTATCTTACTGCAAGTAGACCTGATATCATGTATGCAACATGTCTTTGTGCAAGATTTCAAGCAGATCCCAGAGAGCCTCATCTAACAGCTGTAAAAAGGATCTTCAAATATCTTAAAGGAACCATAACCTTGGGTTTGTGGTATCCTAGGGAATCAGAGTTTAAGTTAATTGGTTACTCTGTTGCAGATTTTGCAGGTTGTAAGATAGACAGAAAAAGTACAAGTGGAAGCTGTCAATTTTTAGGTGACAGATTGGTTTCTTGGTATAGCAAGAAACAGAAATCAATTTCTACATCCACAGCAGAAGCAGAGTATATAGAAGCTGGTAGCTGTTGTGCACAGATTTTATGGATGAAGAATCAATTGCTGGATTATGGGTTAAGGTACTCTAGAATACCTATTTTCTGTGATAACCAAAGTGCTATTGCTATGACAGGTAATCCAGTACAGCATTCCATGACCAAGCACATCAGCATAAGGTATCATTTTATCAGAGAACATGTGGAAGAAGGAAACATTGAGCTTCATTTTGTGTCAACAGACCAACAACTTGCAGATATCTTCACCAAACCTTTGAGTGAAGCTACTTTTACAAGATTGGTAAATGAACTTGGAATGATCTCTGGTTCTGACTAGAGATACGGGTTAGACTCACTTTTTATGTTCATGATCTCTTACATGTGTTAACTGTTATGTGAACCAGCATGTTAAACTCTGATAATAAACTCTGTGAAGTGTCAGTCATACTCTGAAAGTAAACTCTGATGTTAAACTCTGTTGTTCATACTCTGGTAGTTACAGTTTAATGCTATTCTCTAATTGTAATTTTGTCTGAAACATATGGACCAATGAAGAAATTTGTATGAAGCATAATTCTCAGTAAGTAATTATGAATCCTTAAGAGTTGTATAGATTCTGATCTCAAACATGTGTAGCAAGCTAACACAGCATGATACTGTCTCTGTATTTATACCATCTCTTAGTTTATTGATCCTATACACTGAGTTTGTATTAGCTGTTTGCATTTTCTCTCATAAGTTAATTATATCTACTGATGAAAAGTCTAAACTCTGATTATTAATTGAAAATAATTCATCCTCAAATCAAAAGATGCCAAACAGAGCACAAATTCCTTTGAGATCATGTTGTGCCTAGGAAGATCCAGGAACTTATTGTATGAAATAAGGGCTAAAATCTTTGATTTTTGGTGACTAGTGCCAACCACTGATTACTGGAAAAATAAAATTAAAAATATATATATATATATATATATATATATATATATATATATATAAATATAAAGGGGGTGAAAATTAAAAGACATATCCAAATGAAAGGATATCAGTATACAGAGTTTAGATATAAAATCAGATTTTATGTTATAAATGAGAGTTTAGGCAACCAGTTTTTACTACTTTAGTTTGTGGATTTTATGCACTTTGAGATGATCTAAATATTGATTACGGTAAACTCTGCTATTGCACACACATATTTTCACAACTGTACAGTTTGAGAAAAGAGTTTATTGACAAAGAAGGACAAATGGTAAACACTGAAGTATTGTGTGACATATGCCGAGGTAACTTTGTTTTAATCTCTAATGGTTAAAATAATTTCTTTGTTTCAGACATTCTATAATTTTGAGATTAGACATTTGTTTTCGAAACAGTATGATTGATAACGAATATATTTTACATTCAACAGAGAACAGAAAGAGTGTGTTTGATAAGTTCTGATGGTGATTAGTAGCGCTGATGAGTATGTAAAACAAAACAATGGATTTTTCTCATTAAATGATTCAAACTTTGTTTACATTTAGACAACTTTATACTCTTGTCTAGCTACTGTTCGATTAACAGGCTACTATAACATCTGGGATTTTCATGGCTTGACAACCCCCTGATGTTGAATCATCATCATCATCCTCTCGACTTCTCTTTCTGGTTTGCAGCTTGCAGGATTCCAAGAAGACATTCTTTTTCGAACCCTTCAAGTAGCTCTGATAGAAGAGCATCATACAGATCTCCACAGCCTCATCATCTGCAAGGATGGGCACATCATATGGTCCAGGACGGATGATGTGCACATAGGGGTTGGAAATAGGTCCTTCCGCTATTTCATCATCAGCGATGAGCCCCTCATCATTCAGAAATGACAACACAAGAAACTCATCGATGATATAGTTTGCTTGTTGACGCCAGTTCAAATCCAAGAATGATTCTACATCTATGAATTCAAAGGTTCCTACCATTTGATGTATGGTAATTTTTTTTTTTGATATGTGTATTGCCTGTTGTTACAATGCTCCAGCTTTTATAGCACCCAACAGGGCAACTGAAGGGTTTTGCGTGGTTCGAAGCTTGGGAACATGAAAGTGCGGAGTTCCAAGACAGTCATTATTATTCTGACTGTTGAGCTCCTTCGTACTTTATTATTATGTTTCTGAGATATTCAAATCGATAATTTTATTATTATTGATTTTTTTTAATAAGCGGATATGTGATGCAAGGTGTCTTCTCGTTTGCACGTATGTATTGGAAGTTGTTCAATACAGCTGTCAGCGTCTGTACGTTTGCCATGTGTCCCACTCACATGATTATAGGAGTAAGACAGTTGTGTATTAATGATTAAAAACTCTTCAGTTTTTCATCTTTAATTTTCTTTTAAATACAATAAACACATCTTAAGTTAAACTTTTCACATCTTACTCATTTACATCTATTATCACACACACATATTCACAAACACCTTTCTACACATAAACTCTGTTATTTCTTCAAAATCTTCTAATGGCAACCACAGCTTTCGTTTCGTCTGGGTTAGAGTTCGTTCCAAACAACTATACCGCACCACTAAACACTGCAAACGCACCAGAAGCATTTCATATGATTCAGAAGTTTCTTGCTCAGTCAGCGATTGGGCGTGCTTTAGTTGAACCAGCCACACTTTCTGGTTTACAAATCAAGGCGTTCTGGGAGACAGGGGTTTATGATGATGGTGGTGAAACTGGGAGCCCATCCATAATTTTTGAGTTTGACGAAACAGAGTATGTTATTACTGCTGGTACTATTCGCGATGCAATGGGGTTTCCTGAGTATTCTTCTTACACTATTGGAATGGGTGATGAGGATTTAATCCGAATGATGCGAGAGATTGGCTACTCTGGGCCGTTGACAAAGATTGGGCAACTCAAAAGGCCGTTTCTGCGTAAGGAATGGAGTTTCTTCTTCGATTGCATTACCAGGACATTTGGCAAGAAATGCACAAATTGGGATGCTATTCCCACAGACAGTCTGCAAATCGGGTATTCTTTATTATATGATAATCATTTTGATTTTGCACGACTTGTGTTGACTAACTTAGGGGAGAAGATGACTGAGAATAGAGGAGTTGTTTATTTTTCTCGATTCTGTCAGCTTTTGGTTTCTTATTGTGTTGAAGGAGAAAATGTATTTGAAGCAGATGTTTCTTGTTTTAAATTACATAAGAGAGTATTTACTGATCTAGTAAATAAAGACATTAAGAAAGGCATTGTTGGCGATCTTTTGCTACCTACTTCTGTGCAACAGTTTGTGGATGCTCAAGTAAATCCACAACCACAAGCTGAATCTCAACCAGAACCTCTATCAACTCCTGTTAAACCTGCAAGGGGAGGTAGGACCAAGCACATTGGTACTAAACCTGCAAGGAAACCATCTTCTGAAGCTGGGGCATCAACACCTGAAGAGCTGCCTCAGAAGACAATGCTAAAGAAAAGAAGAGCCAATAGGGCAAAGTCTGTTGTTGAAACCTCAGAGACTGAAACTGATGAAGAAACTCTTCATCAGAGAAAAAGAAGACTAGTGGTTGCACATCTTTTTGGTGCTATAAATGTAACCATGGACAAAGTCTCTAAGGACACTGAAGCTCCTGCATCAGAGAATGAGGAGATTGTCGCTGAAGCTGTTCCTCAAGATACTCCTGAAATTGGTGTTGAGGAGGATATTATAAATGCTGATGAGGACAGAGTGTTTGTAAACACTGAAGCTCCTGAAATGTTTGTTCAGGAGGATGCTGCAAATGCTGAAGCTGTCAATCTGGACAGGATCCATACTGATACTATGATGGATTTGGATTTGGTAACTCCTACATCAAAGGCTAATGATGTAGTTGAGGAAGCTGCTACTCATTCTGATAGCAGAGTTTTTGATACTGAAGCACACACCTCTATCTATTCTGATCTTTATACAGAGGGTGTGGAAGCTGATCAAGTCACTGATCAGGTAGAAGAATCTCTAGCCACTCACACTGAAATTATTTCTTGTGATCTTGACAAAGGTGAGGAGGTTACTCAGCTGATTAAAGTCACAGAGAAAATTGATGAAGCTGTGATGGAAAAGGAACAAGCGGCTACTGATGAGCTAAACTCTGAGAACATTATTCTTGAAGCTTTGCAACAATCTGTTGTTGAGATTGTTCAAAGAGAAGCAGAGGTTTTTGCTCAGGCCACCTCTGATATTCTTGAAGCTGTAGTAGAGGAGAACATTGATGAAGCTGCACAGTTTACTGCTGACAATATTCTTAATGCAAATGAAGCAGCCAATAATGAAGAAACTGGAAATGATGCTGAGGGTTCTCATTCACACCCTAGTATTCAAGTTTCATTGGCTGATGATGTCAATAGTGCTGATGCAAGGGAAGTCAATAGACAGACCAATGAGCATTTCCAGAATATGTACTACAAAAATTGGGCTGATGCAGATTGTGTCTTCCCAGCACAAAGGGCTGCAGATTTTCTATCTGATTCTGTCAAGAAGATCTCAAATACTGATGTACTTACAAGCTTACAGGCAACTGTTGTTCAAGTCAAATCTCTTAACAATAGATTTGATGAGAATCAACAAATGCTTACAAATCTAAGGAATGAAGCCAGTATGAAGGATCTTACTTTGAAGTCTGACAGAACTTTTTATTATTCTATGCTCAAGCAGCAAGCCAAGGATTCTGAGGAAATCAAGAAGAGGCTTGGGAAAGTTGAGGAAAATCAGAATGCAATGTCTACTCAACTGCATTCCATTTCTACTGCCATTGAATTGCTGACATCGGTATTACTTTCTGATGATGTCAAAAAGGGGGAGAATGTACCTAAAGACAAATGCAAAGACATTCAAGCTCTGAGACGGAGGGATGATTCTACTGATGGGGGAAACAAAGAAAATAAAAGAAAGGTTATTGCTCAAAGGCAAAGCAGGACAAGAGTAAACTCTAGCAGACAAATAAACTCTGACCAGATAAACTCTGGTGGCCAATCTACTTCAAATCTCAAGAGTTTAGTTGTTTCAACTAATCCATCTACTGATGAAGAGATTGCTGCTAAGATATTCATGAAAGAGCATGGAAAGAATGTAACTATTGAAGATATCCAGGCTGAAGAGCAAATGCTTGCTGAGAAACACAAGAAAAATCTTGAAGCTGGAATCTACAAGAGAAAGGAAATCAAGGCTCCTAGAAAGAAAGAAGTTGGTATTTCTATCAAAGAGAATATTCAACAGAGTATACAAAATACAAGGAGATCTGTGATTAGAAACTCTGATAAGGGTAAAGGCATAATGATTGAAGAGTCTAACCTAAAGAAGAAAGATATTTCAACCTCTGACATTGCTCAAGTTGAAACAAGATTAGATAAATCAACCTCTAATGCTGCTCAAGTTGATGTTTCTATTGAAGATATGACAACCTCTGACGTTGCTCAAGTTGTACAGAAATCTACACTACTTCCAGGATTCAGCAAACCAAAAATTCTTGAAGACTTAAAGCTTGAAGCTGTGAATTTCTCAGAAACCAGAACAGTATTGGGAAAAGAAGCCTTTGACAAATCTGGACTGGGTTCACACAGAGAGAGAAGAACTAATAACAGATCTCAAGACAAGTTTTCATTGGCAGAATTTGGAGTTGGAATTACTCAAGAAGGCCTTAACAAACTAGAATCTGTACAGATGATTTTTCACAAAGGAATCAAAAAGGAATTCTTGTTATATTTTATGGCTGATGGCAGAGTGTATAGATTTGGTGAATTTGATATCCAGTTAAAACTTTGGGAAGAGCTAGAGTATGTTCTATATCTACTTGAAGTAAAGAATAGAAGTACTTATGATGCTGCTCGAGTTTTGAAGGAAAGGATGATGAAATCCAAAGTTTTGAGTGGAGCTGGAGTATCAAGTGCATACATTCCTAAATACAGAGATGCACATGGAAAGTTGGTAGAAATGAAAAGGAATAGTGCTAGGTTCAGAACTGCACTAAATAAAAAGGTTCTTGAGTTCAATCTAGAGTCTGATAAACCTTTTTATATCAGACTTGGCAATGAAATGAACAAAAACAGCATATATTCTTTGAGGGCTGCCATTTATCAAATTGGTGAAGATGAACCAGAAATGAAGGAGCTGAAGAAGATTATGATTGCTGAATTGAATAGAGCTGAGAAGAAACTACTGTTAGATTATATCAGGACTGTGCCTGATATTCAAGAAATCAAGTAAAGTCTGACTGTAAGTTTTTAATATATTTTCTATTCTAAGTCAAATTTAAACTCTGTTTTAAAATTAAACTCTGTTATATGTTAAACACTGCATTTGTTAAATGTTTTTGACATCATCAATTATATGTTTAACTTGTACATTTTATTATGAACAAGTTGGGGGAGATTGTTAGATATAATTGCTGACGTTTGTTTATCAGTGTTTAAGTAACAGGTACTGACCAGAGTTTATCAGAAGCCGGTCAGAGTTTAATTAAACTCTGACAGGGTGAAGAGTTTAAAGGAAGCCGGTCAGAGTTTATTTAAAGTCTGACAAGGTGATAGTTGAATTAGCTGTCGGTGCTGAATTGAAGATTCTAGAAGCAATATATTCTGAAGATGGAAAGAAGCAGAATATATTGATACAGCTAAGGAAACGGAATAGAAGATAAGAAGCAATCCTTAATTGATAACAATTGTATAGCTAATTTGTAGGAATATCAATTAGATAAGGATTGTGTAACTGTGTACTATATAAACACAGATAGGTTATCCCTAGAAGGGATGCGATCATTGAATATTTTATTCTTGAAACCTAGAAGCTCTTTGTGATTCATTAACATCACTAAGAGAGAATTATTTAATACAATTCAGTTTGTTGATTTACAAACCTGTGTTCTTAATTGTTATTCTCATACATACTTGATTATATATTGTGTATTCGGCCTAACAAAGTCGATTATCTTACTCTATTGTATTCAACCCCCCCTTCTACAATAGATTATTACTGGGCAACAGTATTCAATCTTGCATATTCTGTGAATTTTGGCCCAAAATTGTTTCTCTTGGGGGCAGAATCGGAGTTCTTTGATGTTCTGGGGAACTTTTCCTTGACGTCGTACTCCTGAGTTTCTTTTCTTTTCTTTGAGTTTCCACCATCGCCAGCGGTGGGTTCATACTTTCTCATGCTTTCCTCAGCCTTGATGTACTTTCCGGCTCTATCTTGGAGCTTCAACATGCTCTCTGGTGGATGTTTAGCCAACGACCTCCTGAAGTGGTCATCAGTGGTTCCTTGTTGCAGGGCTATCATAGCCACTTTGTCATCTAAGTCCGAGACTTTCAAAGCGTCCCGAGTGAATCGATTAATGTAGTCCCTTAGGGCTTCATTCTTTCCTTGACGTATTGCCATGAGTGATGCAGAACTTTTCTCATGCACCCTTCCACTAATGAACTGATTGATGAAAGCCTTGCTTAGTTCCTTAAAGGACCCAATAGAGTTGGGAGGTAGACGGCTATACCAACGTTGGGCCATGCCTGCCAAGGTTTGTGGAAACGCCCTACACTTGACCGCATCGTTGGCTGGCTGCAACAGCAGTGCATTGGAGAAGGTCCTTACATGATTTGCAGGATCTCCCGTTCCATCATAGGCTTTGATCGAAGGCATCTTAAACTTTCTGGATATAGCCATTTTCATGATGTCTTGAGTAAACGGTGGTGTAGGATCATCAGGATCTCCTAGGGGCAACAGAATACTAGGATCACCCCTTGGGGCTTCAGCCCTCTTGGTCCTTCTTGGTGGATCCAAGTTGATTATCGGGATTCCTTCAGTCGTTCGGCCCCGAGATTGAGCGACCTCTTCTTCAGCAAGGAGTTTTTTGAGCCTTGCAGTCTCTGCCTCATGGGCTGCAAGTTTCTCCCTAGTAGTTTGGGGTTGCTCCCGATTTGTCTGTGAAGAACGTCTCCTTCTTGGGGCGACATCCTCCCCAGTTGTATAACCCTCATCCTCAGTGTATGGGCCAGAGTAATCTTGAATGAGAGGGGTCTGACGAGTTTGTTGATTTTGGGGTCCCAGACCTTGAATATAAGGGGGCACATATGCCTCATGGTAGATTGGATTAGTTCCACTACCGCCCGCCATGGGTCGAGAGGGAATGCCATAGCTTGGCATCCCCAAAGTCTGATTCGCGTATTGAGGGAGATCAGTAGTATGGAGTTGAAGGCTCCTTGGTGCACTCATGAGCAGCGAAGAGGTCGTGATTGGTTGCTGGTGAACGGTCTCTTGTGGATTAGATCCATGAATGACCATCTGTAGGGGATTCGTCCCTTCAACCGAAATCGGGATTTCCGGTCCTTGAGTGTTGGTGGGGATATTCGCCCCTTGTGTGCCGGTAGGCGGCGGTGGTTGATCAGCCTCAGAGGTGATGGGGCGATCATCGGGAGTTTGAGTATCCTGAGCTGTTCTTCGTGTGTTTGCCATGGTTGATGTTGTCTTCCCACAGATGGCGCCAAATGTTATGGATTAAAAAACGTGCTTGTGTAATTAATGCTAAGGTTTAATGAGCTTCGAGCTTTTATGGCTGCACTCGTGTTTCCGGACTAAATTGGTCCTCACAAGATGCCTACGTATCTCAAATCGTTATTGAGAATCAAGCCAAAGACGTAGTTCTGATTGTAGGATCAGGGACCTTATATAGGCATCTGGAGCCTAGTATTTATGGTATGTTTAGGAGTCTTAGCGAATAAGTCTCCTTTTTGATATTGGATAAACATTGTATTGCTTGCAAGATAAGTCTTTTCCTTGTTGATAAAGGCTATGACTCATTAATTGCCTTTAATTGGGATTCTGGATCCTCCTTTGACCAATTTGCCATAATTTGGGCTCTTTTAATGAGCTATATATTTTCCCTTTTCATTAATTACGAAATTAATGAATAATTAGGGATTTGGGCATTAAATATCAAGCCTTTTTATTGGACCGTCCATTATATTTCTATAATTACTTTTCTGACCATATCATACTCATTATGGGAGCACTGCTTCTCACAGCTCCCTCCCTTGCTCTTTGCAATTTGAATCAACCAGATGACAAACCTCCTCTGTCTTATCATCGCAGAGAATTAGCAATCCGCACTCCACCAGAGGATCACCATAATCCTGGACACCCTCAGGTAGCAGACGGTATCCCACTCAGCCTCATTCCACGCATCCACATCCGACAAAAACCAACGATACCAAGGATACCGCCGTATCATCCCCTGGTCGTGGACATCTGTTAAAAATAAAATATAATTTTGACTTATAAAATAATAGAAGTGTGTGGATGATTCTAGATTATTCTTGGTACATGTATTTGTTCTTTCTATATTCAATGTATTGTTCTAGATGCATGTAATCTCTAGAAGTATCCATAGAAATTTCTAGTGGTCTAGCATTTAAGTAAGTGTGTAGATCTTTCTATGGAGTCCTGTATAAAGCCTTGTATTGTGCCCTAAATCTCACATGGGCTCAGTTTAAGGCCCATACTTGTTAAAGGTCCAGTAAGGATGTATTGGGTTAGTATTGTATGTACTAAGGTGCAGGTTAAGGGTACCGAGGTACAGGTTTAGGACGCCCTGGCTTAAGTGCAGGGTACCCTGATAGGTACAGGGTGCTAAGCTAGGTTCAAAGTGTGGAGTTTCAGGAAACGGGCATTGAGGTTCAGGTGGTCTGAACCTCGAGGCTGGTCTCAGGTGACGAGTAGTTGGGACCTCAGGAAGGCAGAATACTAGTAGGACAAGGATTCAGCTACCTATACTTTAGGGGAACGGATTTGTACTTGTAAAAGGACTCGTAAACCTGATAAAACAGGATGGATAGAACAAATATAATTAGTATGGGACTCATATTAATTATTCGGATACATATTACTTACTTGAGGATTTATAGGACTTAGAGTTGGACATGGACTAGGACACTGGAAAGCTCGGTTGGAGCTACCTAATTCGACTATAACTCTAAGATGGATTATCTTAGAATGGTGGAATTCATGGCAGGGAAGAAGTATAAACTTAATAGAACTACATGGGGCTTGATTCCTATAAATAGGATATGTAGGCACTTGACTAAAGGATTCAGATTTTCACTCTTGAGAAGCATAAGGCACGTGCACCTCAGTGATACATATTCCGGAGAATTTACTGGTGGTGTATGATTTACACTACTCACTTCGACCGGTGGTTTGTCAACTCAGCCCCCGGAGACATACTTCAACCATTCTGTTCTCATAATCAGCTTCAGGCTTTGAGCTTTGAACCTGTAAGCCCTGTCCGATAATCAAGGACGTTGCTCACGAATATTCCAGCAAGATTCTCTCAATTGTGTTGTACCAAATTTCTCTCACAACATAAGTGGCGCTAGAAGGAGGGGAACTCCATTAAAAATCTTGAGAGAGAAAAGATGTCGGATGATTCCGGAAATACACAAACACCAACCAATGGTGAAGATGGTCCTGGAACAGGTCCTCATGGCGAAGTGACGAACAAGGATATTTTAGATCACCTCAAGAAAATTGGTGAAATGGTGGATTCCTTGGAGAAGAAGTCTGAAAAGATGAAAAAATGGCGAAAAAAGCAGAGGTCCTCGGAAAAACATCCGAAAGCTCCAAAGGTCATACCTACTCGGCTGGATTTTGGTAGTGACGAAGAAGAACCTGAAAAGGAGAAGACCAAAAAGATTTTTTCTGACGTCGAAACTGATCAGAGTAAGCCAGACTGGAACTCTGAAGCTGAGCTTAAGAATAAGGAGGACCCTGAACCTTCGGTTACAAGGAGTGTCACTGTATTCGACCGAATGGGAAAAAAGCTAACAAGTAAGGATTTGAGGCTTAAGCTATTGGAGGCAAAACAGAAGGGTCCCAAGAAGGTACAAAGTGAGAAATCACTGTCTAAGGCGTCAGGTAGTCATAAGGATAAGTCCCACTCTAAACCTGAAGATGAGCATAGCTCAGGCTCGTCCTATAAAGATGATGACAGTTCTGATGAGAGCTCCAACGGTGGGAGTGACACTGATGACACCTCTGAGTCAGCTGAAGGTGGTGGAAAATACAAGGAGGAGGACCTTAGGAAAGTCCTCGAGAAGATTATGGCAGAAAAGGCCCCCAATCAGGATTGACGGTGGGATCACCTTTCACTAAGAAGGTGCGGGATTCGCCCTTACCCCGTAGCTACAGGGGAGTAGGAGACTTGAAGTTTAATGGAACCACGGACCCTGTAGAGTTTCTCAGTCGTTTCAACACGGAGATGGAAGTCTATCAAATCAAGGATCGCACAAAATGTCGGTTGCTGGCTGCAACTCTAAGGGATAGTGCTCATCAGTGGTTCAAGAGGCTCCCCTCCAATTCTATTAAGTCATGGAGACAGATGGGTGAGATGTTTGTAACTCAGTTTAGAGCTTCAGTCACGTTTGCACCTCCGGCCAATACCCTAGCAAATATCAAGCAACGTGACAACGAAACACTTAACGACTATTTCAAGAGGTTCAATGCTGAGGTTCCAAGGATGCGGAAAACCACAGTCGAGACTTATAACAATTTCCTGATAGCTGGGGTTAAGCCCGGGACCGAATTCTGGAAAGAACTGCAGAGTAGGGAACCTACTACCCTGGCTGACTTCTACGCCAAGGCAGAAAGGCATAAAGTCGTGGAACAATCCTTGGAGAATTTGAAGAAGGATAATGCTTCACGAGATTGGAACGGGAATAAGAGGAATAGGTCGTACAGCCCGAAGGAAAGAAACTACAGCAAGCGGACAACCTATAACACAGCTTCAGCAGAGGGTCGGGATATCAGCAAGGAGGCGAAGACCGCACCTCTGTCAGTAAACACCACAGGTTCAAAGAGAACAGTAGAGTACAAATATCCATCTCCTAAGGGTAGTAGGAGATACTCAGAGTACACCCCTTTGGCTGCACCTGTGGAACATATATTCGAAGTTGGTGATAAGTCGGGGATGTTCAGAAAACCCTCCAGGACGGGACCTCCCGGAAGGAAGGATTTAGCTAGATATTGTGCTTTTCATGATGCTAATGGGCATGAAACAGCCGAATGCCGACACCTCAAAGATCATATTGAGGATTTGATCAGGAAAGGTTTCCTTACAGAATTTGTGGCCCAGGAGGCAAAAAAGTACAAGGATGATAGGTCCAAGAGAGATGAAGAGAAGTCCGCACCTGATCGAGCTACCAGGGCTGGTAGTATCCACACGATCATTGGCGGGCCGTACATTGGAGGCTTCAGCAGGAATGCAATGAAGAATTATGCACGAGAGGCTAGAGGAAACCCTCTCACAAATGTTTATCATTTGGCAGATAGTCCCCCGAAGCTGTTTAGAGGTGAAGCGGCGGACATCACCTTCACTGAAGACGATGCAAGACATGTGCATCACCCCCACAACGATGCATTGGTGGTGACTATCACAATTGGAGGGCTCAATGTGCATCGAGTCTTGGTGGATAATGGAAGTTCTTGCAACATATTGGCTTATGACACTTATCAAAAGATGGGACTCGCGGACAAGGAAATGTCCCCTGCTTACAATGACTTATATGGATTTACTGGCGGACCAGTACAAGTTGTGGGTAGGGTGAAGAGAGCTCTACGGATATTGTCTTTTCTTCGGGGGTAGATACCCAGAATGAGGTACGGATGCTGGAGGCACCCCTACCAAAACTTGTAGAAGACAGTGAACCTTTTATCGAAGGTATTGTTGAAGAAGTAAATGATAGTGACTTTGAGGACGCTCAGGCAGAGGTTCAGGTGAAGGTTGACTTAGATCCCCGAATGCCTGAAGCTAGGGAGACAACAGGTGCTGCTGGTGACACTTTGTCAATCCTAGTAGATGCAACTGACCCCTCCAAAGAACTAAAAATTGGAAAGCAGTTGGAACCTGAAGCTAGGGAAGCATTGACTCGTTTCTTAAAAGATAACTTAGATGTTTTCGCTTGGTGTCACTCTGACATGGTGGGGATCGATCCCAAGGTGATGTGTCATCACCTTAACATTGACCCCGAAAGGGTTGCTGTGAGACAAAAACGAAGGGCAATAAGTGGTGAGAGAGCTTTAGCCCTCAAAGAAGAAGATGACAGGTTACTAGAAGCTAGGCTGGTAAGAGAATCATTCTACCCGGATTGGTTGGCAAATCCAGTTCTTGTCAAGAAGCCTAATGGAAAATGGCGAACATGTGTGGATTTTACGGATTTGAACAAGGCATGCCCTAAAGACAGCTTTCCACTCCCACGGATTGATCAATTGGTTGATGCTACAGCTGGACATGCTCTTTTAAGCTTCATGGATGCCTACTCGGGATATAATCAGATTCCCATGTATGAACCTGATCAGGAGCACACATCCTTCATCACGGATAGAGGTCTCTACTGTTATATTGGCATGCCTTTTGGATTGTTGAATGCTGGAGCTACCTACCAAAGGCTGGTTAATAAGATGTTCAAAGATCAGATAGGGAAAACTATGGAAGTTTATGTTGATAACATGCTGGTCAAATCTAAAGCTGCAGCTGACCATGTGTTACACCTATCAGAAATGTTCAACATACTACGAAGGTTCAGAATGAAGCTCTACCCTCAGAAATGTGTTTTCGGCGTGGAATCAGGAAAGTTTCTAGGCTTCATTGTCAATCATCGGGGAATTGAAGCGAACCCTGCCAAAATTAAAGCTTTGGTTGAGATGAGATCTCCTCGTAACATAAAGGAGGTTCAGAGTCTTACCGGCAGAATTGCAGCTTTGAACAGGTTTGTCTCCAAATCTTCAGATAAATGTAGAGAATTCTTTGCAGCAATCAAGAAAGGGAAGAACTTCGAATGGAACTCGGAATGTGAAGCAGCCTTTACAAAAATAAAGGAGCAGTTGGGCAGTCCTCCATTGCTGTCTAAACCTCTTGATGGAGAGGTCCTCAAATTGTACTTAGCAGTTTCGGAATACTCTATCAATGATGTGTTAGTTCGAGAGGAGCTGCAGGTTCAACACCCGGTTTATTACGTAAGCAAAAGATTGTTGGATGCTGAAACAAGGTATTCTAACATGGAAAAGTTGTCTTATTCCTTGATCTTGGCTTCAAGGAAGCTTCGGCCTTATTTTCAAGCACACCGAATCGAGGTACGCACCTCATTCCCTTTAAGACAAGTTTTGCACAAACCTGAAGCTTCAGGAAGGCTTATGAAATGGGCTGTGGAGTTGGGACAGTTTGATATTGACTTCAAGCCAAGGACGGCTATAAAAGGGCAAGTGCTGGCAGATTTGTTTCTAGAATTCCCTCCAACAGTTGAGGTTAAGGGCGATGAGTGCATAGCTGAACCCGTAGCCCCCGAGGAGATGGTTGAAAACTGCTCACCATGGTGGACACTTTACGTAGATGAAGCGGTAAATGGAAATGGGGCAGCAGCTGGTATTGTTCTCATTAGCCCGGAGGGCCACAAGCTTCAAAGCTCCATCCACTTCGATTTCAACGCGACCAACAATGATGCAGAGTACGAAGCTCTGATAGCTGGTTTGAAGCTTGCTTTGGAAATGAGGGTGGAAAACCTGACTGTTTTCAGTGATTCTATGTTGGTTGTATGGCATATTCGAGGAGGATTTCAGGCTAGAGGTCCTCGTACCGACCTTTATATGAGGTACTCTCAAGAGCTGATTAGCAGATTCAAAGAAGTGAACCTTGAACAGATCCCAAGGACACAAAACATTGATGCTGATGCACTTGCGAAGTTGGGTTCACAAAGGGAAGCTACTATGTTAGGGGTTATACCCTTGGATATTCAACTTCAACCTAGCATTCCTAGACTCGAGGTTATGAACTTGGAACCTGCGACTGAGGCGTTGTGGACAACACCTATTATGAATTATATCATAAAGGGGATCGTTCCAGAAAGAAAGGAGGAGGCTAGGAGAATAAGATACCAGGCTACAAGGTATGTTATCTACGATGGTTCTTTATACAAAAGAGGATTTAACAAGCCGCTTCTGAGGTGCATATCAGGTGATGAGTGCGAGTACATCATGCGGGAAGTCCACGAAGGAATTTGTGGCAATCATTCGGGCGGAACCTCTTTGGCGCATAAAATACTCCGTCAAGGATATTATTGGCCCACGATTCAAAAGGACGCTCATAGGTTCACGCAGGCATGTGATCGTTGTCAAAGGTTTGCAAACTTCAATAGCACTCCAGCTGTTCCGTTGAAACCTCTCACCAGCCCTTGGCCTTTCGCTGTGTGGGGAATTGACTTGATTGGAGAGCTGCCTAAAGGTAAAGGGGGAGTGAAGTATGCTGTGGTGGCTGTAGATTACTTTACCAAGTGGGCTGAAGCTGAACCTCTGGCTACGATAACGGCTGCGAAAATAAAGGAATTTGTGTTCAGAGCAATTGTTTACAGGTTCGGAGTTCCTTACAAGCTAATTTCGGATAATGGAAAGCAATTCGATAGCAAAGAGTTGAGAAAGCTGTGTGATGACCTTGGGATCCAAAAGGGCTTCACGGCAGTTTACCACCCTCAAAGTAATGGACAGACGGAGGCTGTCAATAAGATTATTAAGCATACTTTGAAAACTAAACTGGAAGAAAGCAAGGGATTTTGGCCTGAGGAACTCCCTATGGTTTTATGGTCATACAACACAACACCGCGAACCACTACAGGAGAGTCACCCTTCACCTTAACCTATGGTTGTGAAGCGATGGTACCCGTGGAAATTGGGGCTGGTTCGTTCAGAAGGGATAACTATGATCCTGGGAATAATGAGGTCAATCATCGATTGTACTTGGACTTGGTAGAGGAGGTTCGAGCCACGGCGCAGCTAAAGCTAGCTGCATATCAGCAACGTACTCGGAAGTACTTCGACAGCAAGGTTCGCGCTCGTCCATTGAAGGTTGGCGATTTGGTTCTAAGAAGGATGATGCCCAACATGAAGGTTCATGGTCATGGTGTGTTTGGTGCAAATTGGAAAGGTCCGTACCTCATAAAGGCTGTCTTATGGGAAGGTACCTATCATCTCACGAATTTGGATGGAAAGCTCATTCCAAGGGCATGGAATGGTGAGCACCTCAAGAAATATTAACAGTAAATCATCAGGTACTATTTCTGTAGGCCTCTTTCAGGCATAGGAACAATAAAAGCGGTTTATTAGTTGTAACTGCCATGTCTAGCTATAGCTTCATAGTTATCAGCCCCAGCTCTACAGCTGTTTGGCTCATCTATCTGCCTTAGGTTTATAATAGAATATGTTCGTCTATTCTCAGGACACTCGGGGGGTAGTGTATGCACACCCTACCTATTTCATGTTTTTTGGCAAAATTTTACAATATTAATGAAACCTCTATTGTTGGTTCATATGGTTGTTCTCGTTCGGATGCTTTGTTATTCTTTATGTGCTTGCTATAAGAATTACACATGGATTAGGGTTGAATGTATGACTATCTTTGCTTAGTTCTTCATCATAAATGATTATATGATAAAAGAACTGGGAGGTTGTGGATATACTACATACGGGTTCAAATGGTGAAATTCCAAAATTTAATATTATTGGATTGGATTTAATATTATTGGATTGGATTTAATATTATTGGAACAGATTTAATTGAATTGGAAATTCACACTCATGGATTATGAGGTGAAGGTTAAGACTTATGGATTATAAGTCACATGCTCATGCTTCCACCGGAGGACTGGTTTAATGAAGCCCCTGTCTGACATTGTTGTAAAACAAATAAAGCTTATTACAGCTCATATAAGCCCTAGGGATACTAGGCATAAACACTATGGCAAAGTGTGGGAGCCAAACACAGGCCACACTCTGGATTAAACTCCTTGCACAATTGCAAGTTGGAACATTAAAAAGGTCAAGACTACACTAGAGAGGTTCAAGGTTGGCGAACCCCTGAAGCTGTAGCATGGGTTAAGCTTCATACAGGTTTATGAAGTACATAGAATTTAATGGCACATCACCTTAGGCAGGGATATGTATGCATAATCGGGTTTTTCGAAGGCATTGGATAAAAATGGCTTATGGATGTTCTAATCAGATTGTCGGAATAATTTGTTCATGAATAATTTTTATCATCTACGGTTTATATCTCTGGTCAAGAGGTAGGAAAAAGCTCGGGTGAGTTTCAGGTTTATGGCTGCAATAACGCAAATATGCGTGTTGGTGAACTTTGTATAAAATGTGATCTTATGGTATAGATCCTATTGGTTACCTGTATGGTACATATCATGGATATTCTTGGATTGGCACATAATTATTTATAAATACAGGTATGTTAGTTATCTAATGGTGCAGGATAGGTTGGTCTTACGCATTTGGAATTTTACATGAAGCTACAGCTACTTATATGTGAACTCAATATGGTGACCTAGTGATCATCTGGAAGAAATAACATGGCAAATCTAAACATGGATTTCGGGTATAGGGGAAATCAAAGCATGATAAATTAAAGAGATGAAAACCAAGAGTTAAAGGTTACATCTTGCGAGGTATTCGGAGGTACCCGCACCCTCATCCAAAGTTCGAAACCCATGGCGCGAACGCCAGAAATGTTATCAAGATAAAAAAGCCCATCAAAGTTAACCCTTTCAAGGGTGTGAATGTTCTCAAAAGAAAAAGTACTTATAATTGGAAACCCGTGATCATGCAGCAGGTTTGTCAGGAGAGGCATCAAGGCCATCTTGATCAGAAGCTGGATTAGATTTTTCTGCATATTCCATCTGAACCTCCAGGCTGGTGCCGTCTGCGCCCTGAGCCTCACCTTCAGGTTCCAATGGGACAGCTTTCTCCTGACCTTTCATGGCCTCAGCTTCTTTCTTCTTGATCTCCTCCACCAGCTTCACAACGTCATCACCCAGTAGAGTCCAGTCCAAAGTTGGGAAGTGGTCATATGTAGATTCAATATAGTCGTTCACCCCACGGCTATACCCGGCTTCGAATTTTTCCCGTTTGGCAGCTTCCCGGGTGGACCTCTCCATGGTGATGGTGGTATTGAGGGAATCCAACTTTTTCTTGAATTCACCAACTTTCTTGGTGTAGGAAGCCTGTAGAGCATCTTTCTCAGCATCAAGGTTGATTATGGAGGTATTTAACTGGTCTCGTTCTTTCAGGAGCCTAGCCTCGGAAGCCTTAAGCTTCTTACTGGCATCGACCAATTTCTTCTTTTCAATCTCACTTTCTTTGAGGGAATTCTTTAGTTGCTTCAATTCTTCCGATAGCCGTTGGTCACCCCGGGCCGCTGCCACAATTTCTTCACCTCGTTTCAGGGTGTGAAAAAAGCTTTGAGCTTCGCACCAGGTAATGGCCTTAGCAGCTTCGGACAGGCTTATTTTGTCCCACTCAGTGATGACTTCTTCCGGAATTTGGTTGTCAGTTATAGTAAGAAACTTATGAATCAAGGGGTTCGAACCTTCGTCAGAAGCTCCAGGGGTAGAAGGCTTGATTTTCTTATTGAAACGGGAACCTGAACCTTTGACAGGGTCAACAATAGCAGTTGATGGCAATTTTCTTTTTGAGAAGGTAGTGGACCTATCCTGAGATAAGGTAGTTGATTTCACACGGGAAATGGGAGTAGCTGCAACGGGAACAAGATCTTTCTCTTCATCACCAAAGAGATCATCGTAGCTGACTGATTTGTTAACAAAGGATGGCACACCAGAAGCCATATCTGCAAGAAAAATCAAGGATTATCAAATGAACGATTAAATATGCAAGCATGGCATGGATCAATAAAATGCACAGTAAAATGTAAAGATGCAACAAGAGACCTAATCTGTTGGAGGCTCCAGCTTCAGAGTCCTCCATCAAAAGCAAATTCATGGTTCTGTCACTTGGCAAAAAACCGCACTTAATCAAGTTTTGGCTTGTCAGCAGACTAGCACCATCTCCTAGTGCTGCTAACAGTTTCAGAGCTTCTTGGGCTCTCTCCAAGGAGTGACCCTTGAGGGTTGTTTTACTTGGAATCTCTATACAAGGATTTAAGTATGGGTTAGACCTTATCATCTAAATTATCCAAAAGCCAGAAATGTTGAAGTTATACGTAAGGTACTTACTAGGATTTTTGTTAAACTCAGTTCTATAGGCGGGACAATCGTAACAATACAAGAATTGAGGTAACCAGTCAGTCATTCCCTTTCGGTTTCCTTTGATGCACTGCCCGTCATGGACATTCCAGGCAGAGAGATAGTAGAAGCCGGAGTTTTTTCCTGTTTGTTTCAGCTGGTAAAAGAAACCCAGCTCACGAGCAGACAGTCTCTTCTCAAATTGCTTGTCGTAAAGGATGAACATGCACATTGCCATTCGATAGGCGTTCGGAGTCATTTGGAGCGGGGCAATATCGTAGTAAGTAATAATATCATAAATAAAAGGATGAAGAGGGATGGACAAACCCATTCTAAAAAACGTAGCTGAAAAAACGGCACAAGGTATCTGTTGGTCTGGTTCAAAGTTGTCAAAACGGTGACACCTCTCCCCAGGGGAAGGTATCACCAAGCGACAGTTGGGTTGATGTTTCTGAAGGAGAAGCATTAATCTATTGGCATTCATTGAGGTGTCAAGATCCTCGCAAGCTGGGATAAGGCCCTGGGACTCGAAAGGGGTTTCTTCATCTACTGAGGTCTCTACCTCAACCTCAGAGTTGGGATCAGGGGTTCTAGATTTAGCAGATGAAACCCCCTCTTTGTGGGAATAATACTTGGAGAGCGGCAAGTTTTTGGTGTCAAGGATTAGATGGTTCTCAGAGGATAACTGGGTAGTGGCTCCTGGTTCGGAATCTTTAATTTTCAGGGGAAAGAGGTTGTTGCGAACTGATGAAATAGCAGCATCACGAACTAACACCTTACCCTTGGAACGGGTCCTGGTGCTCACTGGCTTAATAGTAGGTGGTTTAAGCATAGGGGTCCTGGTTAACGAGTCATCGGAGTCTAGAAGGTCAACACGGTTTTGCACCTCCTGAGCAGCTGATTGCTGCGAGCTGGCCGCACTTGAGCTCCCTGACATCTGCAAACGATGGAGCAGGGTGAGTTAACGGCCAACAGGTTCCTTCTCAATCAGGCAAGCAAGAGGACAGATAAACCGTAATATTTGCGAGGATTTTCCATTGGGACTCTTTGCAAGGTGTCATAGGGGATTTGGGTCGAACAGATGGTGACCCGGGTAGCTCCAATGATTTGGGGGTTACAAATTTCAAGGTCGTTTCTACACCTAAAAGGTTAGATAGAGGTCCATAGAGGTCTTCATCTCGGGGGAGGTCTCAGTATACAGAAATTTAAACCTAAAACTACAGTAAAGGGTTTCAATTATTAACATTAAATCCTTTTATATGATGACACATCGGCGTCAAAATTACGGGATGAATATGGCATATATCATCGACTACCCGTACCAACAAGGATTGTCAGGAAGACGGATAGACACGGTGTTGCAAGTAATTTATGGCAAGGAAAAGGACATAAGCAGTAGGGGTTTAACAGTCTCTATTTGATTAACATGGTAGCAAAAAGAAGTAACATCGTGCGATTACAGTTCATAAAAGGAGTGTATGCATGACATCTTGGCCTTCGATTTGACTACACAGAAGATATGAGGGTGTGCATGTGTACATATGTGATTATGTATGTATATGGGCATACATATGCAAGTCAAGTACATTCAAGGATGACATGCAATGGAAAATAGGGGTTAAAAGTAAAAGATAAAGGCAGATTCGTACCTTATGATGTGTTCCAGGGGGGGAATCGCTGGGGATCGCCGGAGATATGGACCGCCTTGAAGCTTCTTGTCAGGAGGAAGAAGGTGGGAACTATGGAGTCTGTGTTGGGAAATAAAAGAGAATAAAGGATGGAAGGGCGTGTTTTTAAATGCACGCTTGTATAGGAACAGCCGCACTAGGTGGCGTCCCTTGATTGTTTAAAAAAAAATGCTGAAATATGAAGGGTTAAGGAATGGACCAGAATTCTAGAAGGAATGCAAAAGGGTTTTTGCCTGTTAATTCGAATTTGAATTTTGGCTTAGAGGATAAGGCAGAAATGGGCCGAAATTTATGTTGAATTAGAATATTGGTTCGGTTTTTGGAAGGATAATGAAGGATTGCAAAAGGGTCATTTGGGAGAATGAGGCTAGCCTGGACCTGTAGCTGGATATAAGGTTAAGGGTTGTTTGTCGAAGGGTAAAATAAATGTTGGCTTTATCTGAATCTCTTGTTTCACGTATAGGGTTCTTTTCTCACAAAAGCTTAGGGGTTTCGAGAATGGGAAGCATGGTTTGTTTTGAATTTATATGATTTAGAACTCATGAGTTGAAGGTTTTGGTTCCTCTTGTATTCAATACTGCAAGGAACCGGGGCGTAGTTGTTGTGCCCTAAATCTCACATGGGCTCAGTTTAAGGCCCATACTTGTTAAAGGTCCAGTAAGGATGTATTGGGTTAGTATTGTATGTACTAAGGTGCAGGTTAAGGGTACCGAGGTACAGGTTTAGGACGCCCTGGCTTAAGTGCAGGGTACCCTGATAGGTACAGGGTGCTAAGCTAGGTTCAAAGTGTGGAGTTTCAGGAAACGGGCATTGAGGTTCAGGTGGTCTGAACCTCGAGGCTGGTCTCAGGTGATGAGTAGTTGGGACCTCAGGAAGGCAGAATACTAGTAGGACAAGGATTCAGCTACCTATACTTTAGGGGAACGGATTTGTACTTGTAAAAGGACTCGTAAACCTGATAAAACAGGATGGATGGAACAAATATAATTAGTATGGGACTCATATTAATTATTCGGATACATATTACTTACTTGAGGATTTATAGGACTTAGAGTTGGACATGGACTAGGACACTGGAAAGCTCGGTTGGAGCTACCTAATTCGACTATAACTCTAAGATGGATTATCTTAGAATGGTGGAATTCATGGCAGGGAAGAAGTATAAACTTAATAGAACTACATGGGGCTTGATTCCTATAAATAGGATATGTAGGCACTTGACTAAAGGATTCAGATTTTCACTCTTGAGAAGCATAAGGCACGTGCACCTCAGTGATACATATTCCGGCGAATTTACTGGTGGTGTAGGATTTACACTGCTCACTTCGACCGGTGGTTTGTCAACTCAGCCCCCGGAGACATACTTCAACCATTCTGTTCTCATAATCAGCTTCAGGCTTCGAGCTTTGAACCTGTAAGCCCTGTCCGATAATCAAGGACGTTGCTCACGAATATTCCATCAAGATTCTCTCAATTGTGTTGTACCAAATTTCTCTCACAACACCTTGTACCAAATGTTTTCTAATCAAGTCATTTCAAGTAAATACTTCTTCTCCTAAATTGAGTTGTGTGAGTTTGAGTGAGATCCTTTCTTCCAACAAAGTGGTATCAAGAGCCAAAGGTTCTAACTTGTCTTCAAAGAAGGCTAAGAAGGAGATCATGGCAAATGGAATGTCTCAATGGCAAATGCCAAAATTCACCAAAGATAATTATGAGAATTGGTGTATCCGTATGAAGGCGATCCTTGGAGCAAATGATGTGTGGGATATGGTGGAGAAAGGATCGGTGGTGCCCGAAAATGAAGAAAATTTAAATCAACTTCAAAAGGATCAACTACAATCTCAAAGAAAGAAGGACCAAAAGGCGATCATGATCATTCATCAATTTTTGGATGATTCTATGTTACAAAAGGTGGCTTCCGCAACAACATCAAATAAAGTTTGGGATACTCTCAAAGCTTCTTTTAGTGGAGATGCTAAAGTGGAGTGCGGCTACAAACAGTTCATGGAGAGTTTGAGGCTTTGCGAATGAAGGAATCCGAATCAATCTCGGATTATTTTTCAAGAGTCTTGACCGTTGTCAACCAAATGTGTTATAGAAAAAATTCTTCGTTCACTTGACTCTAAATTTGATTACAAAGTCGTGGTAATTGAGGAGGCTAAAGATATAGATGAAATGACTATTGATGAGTTCATAGGATCACTACAAGCCCATGAAGAAAAAATGTTACAGAGGAATGAGCCAATTGAATAAGCCTTGCAAGCAAAATTATCTTTTAAAGATAATGATGGAAGATATACAAGAAGTCAAAGAGGTCGTGGAAGAGGACGTGGACGAGGAGTTGTACATGGACAAGGACGTGGACGTGGCCAACAAAGGGATGATAATAAAAAAGATGAGAGATTGTATGAGACAAGAAATTCAAGAGGCTGTGGAAGAGGAAGATCCATTTCAAGGTATGAAAAATCAAACATTAAGTGTTATAATTGTCAAAAATATGGTCACTATGCTTCCGAGTGCCGCACTTTGAAAAATCAAGTTGAGGAAGAAACTAATATTGTTGAAGACAAAGGCGACGAGCCCACTTTGCTTCTAGCACAAAAAGGAGAAGAAAATGTGGAGAAAATTTATGGTATCTTGATAGTGGGGCAAGTTATCATATGTGTGGAAATAAAAAATTGTTCATGGATCTTGATGAAAATGTGGATGGCAAAGTCACTTTTGGAGACTCTTCGGGAGTGCCCATCAAAGGCAAAGGTAACATCTTAATTCGCTTGAAAAATGGAGATCGTGATTTTATTTCAAGTGTTTATTATATGCCTAGCATGAAAAATAATATCTTGAGTTTGGGCCAATTAATGGAGAAAGGCTACACCATCACAATGAAAGATGGATTTCTTGACTTGAGAGATTCTTGTGATAATTTAATTGCTAAGGTGCCTATGACCAAGAATCGTATGTTTATTCTCAAAATTCAAAATGATGTTGCAAAATGTTTAAAGACTTGTGTTGGAGATTCTTCTTGGCTTTGGCATCTTAGGTTTGGGCACTTAAACTTTGAAGGACTAAATTCACTAGCAAAGAAGCATATGGTCAATGGCTTGCCTCACATCAACCATCCATACCAAATTTGTGAAGGATGTCTATTCGGAAAGCAATCAAGAAAGGGTTTTCCAAAGGAATATATGACAAGAGCAAGGGAGCCTCTTGAACTCATTCACTCGGATGTATGTGGGCCTTTTAACCCTCCATCTTTTAGTAAAAATCGTTATTTCTTGTTATTTATTGATGATTTTAGCCGCAAGACATGGGTGTATTTTCTCAAAGAGAAGTCTCAAGTTTTTGAATGCTTCAAAAAATTCAAAGCCCTAGTTGAAAAATAGAGTAAGTATCAAATAAGAGCTATTCGTTCAGATCGAGGAGGAGAATTCAATTCAAAGGAGTTCTTAAAATTTTGTGAAGATCATGGAATAAGAAGGCCCGCAACGGTTCCACGATCACCTCAACAAAATGGAGTCGTCGAAAGGAAAAATAGAAGCATTCTTAACATGGCTCGAAGCATGCTAAAGAGCAAGAATATGCCTAAGGAATTTTGGGCCGAAGCGGTAGATTGTGCCGTCTACTTGTCAAATCGATGTCCCACGAGAAGTGTCAAAGACATGACTCCACAACAAGCATGGAAAGGAAAGAGACCAACTATTACTCACTTACGAGTCTTTGGAAGCATAGCTTATGCACATGTCGATGATGAACGAAGGACAAAGTTGGATTACAAAAGTGAGAAGTATGTATTTGATGGATATGATGCAAGAGCAAAGGGTTACAAACTTTACAACCCCATCAATGGAAGAATAGTAATTAGTCGTGATGTTGTATTTGATGAAGAAAGCTCGTGGGATTGGAGTAACTCACAAGAAGAGTATAATTTCTTCCCATTTGTTGATGAAGATGAAAGTAAAGAAAATTATGACCAACATATCACTCCTCCCACATCACCATGAGCAACAAGTGATGGACAAGAAACTCCTCTATCTTCATGAAGTGATAGTGACGAGACACCACCAAGGTGATATAAAAGGCTTGAAGAAATATATGAAGAAACGGATGAGGTTCCCACTATTTCCGACTTAACTCTTCTCTGTCTTCTAGCGGAAACCGATCCAACAAGTTTTAGAGAAGCAATCCAAGATGAAAAATGGAAGAAATCTGTGACGCCCTCCAAACCCGGGGTACAGATTTGAGGAGTCATCCGACCAACGGAACACTATTTAACACATGCATAATATATATATAAAGACACAATTACCCCTTGACCAAGACCGCATCCAGATTATGGCAATGAACACAAGCTACTACAATCTTTTATTATTACAAACCAGTTTTATCAGAGTTATTACATCACAACTAAAGTTCAAATCTAGACATTAAATCTAGAAAAGCAAAACAACAACTACCCTGCCAATAACAGTGACTCGAGGGGCTCTCCTGACCGCTGGTGAACTATCGGTCACGCTATGCCAACTCATACTCTCGCTTCACTGGAATAGGGTTAGAAAACAACAAGCAAGAGTGAGCCAAAATTGCTCAGCAAACATCAACGAATCATTTCTATCACGGTTGTAAGGATATGAATTTAAGATATCAGAATCAACAATATTTAGCTAACACATGCTTTGTATCAATAATGATTGAAGTAAGGAATTAGAATTTGGCTTATACATTTTATTCAAATCAAAGGTTGTGCTGCTGGCCAGCCACGCATCAACCCCGGACTAGCTCATGTCATAGTCCTCTACTGGATCCCAGGCCAATCTGGGCCTTAAGTTACTTCGACCAATTACTGGTCCATTTTTAAAAACACATGCCAATTCTATAATAGGGTATAAACAATAACATGCTCAATAAAATAAACTGAATGTATAGTAATTGCAAAAGAGCTTCAACTGTTCAGTATCAACGAAGATCGAGAAAGGATCATGGAGTAGTTTCAAGATGGAAATCAAACAATCAAAGGTTGTCAATGATAATCAAAGGATGATAAATGGCAACACTAGGTGGTAAACAATAATCAAGTAAATTGGAAATAAGGGTTTCCGATGCAGATCAAATCAAAGAATCAAGAATTTCTAAGGAAATGGAATCAGTTGTCCAAATGCGGTTAAAAGATGGATAATTTGAATTGTTCTGGGGATAACGGTATTCAAGTAATCAAGACAATAATAATTTTATCACAAGTAAAGGCACAGATACTTGCCTGGTCTAAGCTGCTGTCGGATCGACTCTGCTCACTCTACTTTCCCCTTTCCCTTGCTCCGGGAACTCGATTCTATAATTTAAACAACTCATCACAATAAGTCTAACTATGCTCGTTCTACTCTCGACACTTATTCAATCAATAATCACATTTAAACAAGTAACCGGTTACGTATCGGACGTCCGGTATAATTTATGATATTTAAAACTCAGATATTTGCCCTAGCACGGGCATATACAGACTATAAAACACGACACACAATTAATATGAACCATATAGCACTTATAAACATTTTTAAAACATCATACGGAACTCATTTGAATTTTTAATAAGTCATTACTAATTTTTAAATCAAAAATCGGATTTTTAAATCCAATATAAACATTTAAATGAAAATAAATCAATTAATAAAATTAATTGACACTCTTTAAATACTCAAACTATTTTTAAATAAATAAATAGGCTTGAAAATAATTAAACTGAATTTTTAATTAATTAAATCTAATTAATAATTAATTTTTAAGAATTAATTGATTAAAAGAATTAACCAATTAATTAATAAATTAATTATTAATTAAAAATAATTAAAATAATTAAGTTTAATCAATTTTCGGATTTAAAATAATAAATATAATTTATCAGAATTTTTCTGATATAAAAATATATTTTTAAAATAAAAATATGAATTTTTAAAGTTTTTAAACTATTTTCGAATTAAATTTAAAAATAAAATTCAAAAACAGTTTTCTGAAAATGAATTAGGGTTTTGAAGATTGAAACCGGGTCGAAAAATCGGGTAAACGGGTCGGGAAGAACGAATCCGGGTCACCAAGAACAACCCGCCGGAATCTGGGTTTTCCAGAATCCGGCCGGCGTCCGGTGGCCGGACTTCGCCGTTTCCGATCAAAACCAAACCAAACTATAGGGCTTTTGTTCGCTTTTGCAAGACAAACACAACCCACATACACACACATCTGTCCCATGCCGGAATCGTGCCCAGAATTCATTCAAAGAACTCGCCGGCGACGACCTCGGCCGGAAACCCGATCTACTTAAATCCTACATGAAACTCAAAGATTAATATACCAAAATGAAGCTTATAACTCATACAATAAAAGCCCTTTACCAAAAACAATGTCAGATCAATATCAAGAACGTACGAATTGAAAGAAGAAATCGGGTTAAAACCCGAAAATCAAACCCGACTAAATCGAACATAAACATGAAATTAAAGCATGGATTCTTGCTAATTAGAACCCTAGGAACATGTTAGAAGCAACCAATTGAACGGAGAATCAACAGAATGAAAATCCCCAAATCGAATCAAGAACCCTAATTTTAATTCGAAACTTGTAAAATCAATATAAAATCGAATACTTACCAGATGATGATGAGGTTGGAAGATTCTGAAACTAGATTTTTGGGGCTTTGATTTGAGTATAAGAACTTCAGATTTGGACTTCAATAACCCTTAGAACGAATTGATTGAAGATCAAGAACACAAAATAATCATTTGGGAATTTCGGATTTCTTGAGTAATTTCTGAAGAATTGCTAGGGTTATGAAGTCTGATTGATCATTTTATATTTTTGGAAAAATAATACCCCAAATAACATTTTTGGATCGATATTGATTCGTTAGATCGTTTAAAAACCCTAATTAGGTCAAAAACACGTTTTACGAAAAGTAAGGGGTTAAAAAGGTTGATGATTATCCAAATTGATATATATCATTATATAACTAATGCTCAAGAATACTAGGGCTATAACAACTTCAATATTGATATAGAACGATAAATCCGTCCCCTTAAGCAATTAGGGTTCGGAACGATTTTTCCTTTTTCGGATCAAAAATTGAAATTAATTTGCAGAATCAAATAGGTAGGGTTAAATAGAATCCCATAACCCATTCGATAACGATTCGAATACGAAAGACGAAGAATTAAAAATGAATGTACGAAATTTCAACGGGCTCTTGAATTATCAAAACGGCTCAAATTTGAAGAAAATTCCAAATGACGAAATTTTTGAAAGGGGCTTCCGACTCACCATTTAGCACATAATCACACACTAAATATCATATAATAATATTCCAATATTCCAAAATAAATATTTTAGATTAAATATATCATTTAATCAAATATTAAAATTCACGGATATTACATCCTTCCCCCCTTAATAGGATTCTGTCCTCAGAATCAGATCAAGGAAACAACTGGGGATACTTCTCTAACATCTCACTCTCTAACTCCCAGGTAGACTCTTCTACTTTAGGATTCCTCCACAAAACTCTCACTAACGCTACTGTCTTATTCCTTAGTACTTTCTCCTTACGATCCACTATCTGAATTGGTCGTTCTACATACGATAAATCTGCCTGGACCTCTATTGGTTCATACTCTATTACATGATTCGAATCTGGTCGATACCTCTTAAGCATAGATACATGAAATACATTATGAACGTGCTGCATATGCGGTGGCAACGCCAACTCGTAAGCTACTTCGCCCACTTTCTTCAAAATCTCAAACGGCCCAACATATCTCGGACTCAACTTCCCTTTCTTTCCAAATCTAACTAATCCTTTCCATGGTGAAACCTTTAGTAACACTTGCTCTCCTTCTTCGAATCCCACATCCTTTCTGGCTAGATCCGCATACTTCTTCTGTCGGTCTTGAGCTGTTATCAATCTTCTCTGAATCAATTGAACCACTTCTTTTGTTCGTTGTACTAGTTCTGGTCCTATCATTTTCCGTTCACCAACTTCTTCCCAATATACTGGAGATCGACACTTTCGTCCATACAAAGCTTCGTACGGTGGCATTCCGATGCTCGCGTGAAAACTATTATTATATGAAAATTCCACCAAGGGTAGATGATCGTCCCAACTGCCTTCAAAATCAAGTGCACACGTCCTAAGCATATCTTCAATAGTCTGAATTGTCCTTTCGCTCTGACCGTCCGTCTGCGGGTGATAAGCCGTACTCATTCTCAACTCGGTGCCCAAACACTCTTGAAAACTCCTCCAAAATCTTGAATTGAATCGAGGGTCTCTATCAGACACTATCGATACTGGAACTCCATGTCGTACTACGATTTCTTTTATGTACATATGAACTAACTTATCCAGCGAGAATCTCTCGTTAATCGGAAGAAAATGCGCAGATTTCGTCAATCGATCCACGACAACCCAGATGGCATCATGGTTAGCTTTGGTTCTAGGCAATCCTACTACAAAGTCCATCGCGATGTGTTCCCACTTCCATTCGGGAATCTCCAATGGTTGAAGTAATCCACTTGGTCTCTGATGTTCCGCCTTAACTCTTTGACACGTAAAGCATTTACTTACCCATTCCGCAATCTCTCTCTTCATATCTGGCCACCAAAAGTTCGTCTTTAGATCTCGATACATCTTCGTACTCCCTGGATGAATTGAATACTTCGAGTTATGTGCTTCGTGCAGAATCTCACTTTTCAGTTCCGTTACGTTAGGTATCCATATCCGAGAAGCAAATCTCAAGATCCCTTTGTCGTCCGGTTGGCTACATATTTCCTCACCTGTCATTTTATTCACATCGTCGTTCATAACTTGCTCTTGGCACTTTCGTATCTTCTCCAACAATTCAGGTTGAAACGTCATGGTATAAATTATTTCCGTAGCGTCCTTCGGATTAATTACTTCGATTTCCAATTTCTCAAATTCCTTGTATAATTCTTTGGTCATCATTAGTGTATTTAATCTCTCTTTTCTGCTCAATGCATCTGCTACCACATTTGCCTTGCCGGGATGATAGTTGATAGAAACGTCGTAGTCCTTGATTAGTTCTAACCATCTTCGTTGCCTCATGTTCAGCTCTTTCTGAGTAAAGATATACTTCAAACTTTTGTGATCGGTGTAAATTTCACATCTCTCTCCATACAAGTAGTGTCTCCATATCTTCAAAGCAAACACAATAGCTGCTAACTCCAAATCGTGTGTAGGGTACTTCTGTTCGTGGGGTCTCAACTGTCTTGACGCATAGGCAATCACCTTGTCATGTTGCATAAGTACGCATCCTAATCCTTTGTACGACGCATCACTATAGATTACGAAATGACCTTGATCGTCTGGTAACATCAATACCGGTGCCGTAGTTAGTCTTCTCTTTAACTCTTGGAAGCCTTCTTCGCATTTATCGTTCCATATGAATCGCTCGCTTTTCCTTGTCAGCTTGGTCATTGGAGTAGCTATCTTCGCAAAATCTTGCACAAATCTCCGGTAGTATCCGGCTAATCCCAAGAAACTTCTGACTTCAGTCGGTGTCCTTGGTCTCTCCCAATCTTTCACTGCCTCTATCTTTGCTGGGTCCACTTTGATGCCTTCGCTGCTCACCACGTGTCCTAAGAAATGAACTTCTTTCAACCAGAATTCACACTTGGAAAACTTCGCGTATAGTCCTTCTTGTCTCAATGTTTCTAACACAATTCGCAACTGGTCTGCATGCTCTTCTTCTGTCCTTGAGTATATCAAGATGTCGTCGATGAATACCACTACAAACTTGTCCAAATATCTCTTGAAAATCCTGTTCATTAGATCCATAAAAGCTGCGGGTGCATTCGTTAGTCCAAACGCCATTACTAAAAATTCATAGTGCCCATACCTTGTTCGAAAGGCTGTCTTCGGTATGTCGTCTGGTCTAATCTTCAATTGGTGATATCCTGACCGTAGGTCGATCTTCGAAAAATGTACCGCTCCCTTCAGCTGGTCAAACAGATCATCTATTCGAGGTAACGGATACTTGTTCTTAATGGTCAGCTTGTTCAACTCCCGATAGTCTATACACAATCTCATGCTTCCATCCTTTTTCTTGACAAACAGTACTGGTGCTCCCCACGGTGAAACGCTGGGTCTAATAATTCCTTTTTCTAGCAAATCTTGCAGTTGATCAGCCAATTCCTTCATCTCCACTGGTGCCATTCTGTAAGGGGCCTTCGATACTGGCTCCGCGCCCGGTACTAAGTCTATCGCAAATTCAATTTCTCTATCTGGAGGTAAACCTGGTAATTCTTCCGGAAAGACATCTGGAAACTCATTTACGACTGGAATATCTTCTAACTTAGAAACTTCCTTATCTATATCTATTACATAAGCTAGATACGCCTCACAACCTTGCCTTAATAACCTCTTAGCCTGAATCATTGTCAGGAACCTCTTTCTTTGTTTCTCTCCTCTAAATATTATCTCTTTCTTTTCTAGGGTAATCAAAGTAACCCTCTTATTCTTACAATCAATACTTGCATCATGCTCAGTCAACCAATCCATCCCTAATATCACATCAAATTCACCTAACTTAAAAGGTAACAAGTCAACATAAAAACGATTTCCCAAAATCTCTATCTCACAACGGGGATAATATGAACTGACCGCGATACGATCCTGATTAGCTATCTCTATAGTCAACACTCCTCTTAAAGGTTTCATTACGCAATTCAATCTACGAGCAAACGTTTCAGAAATAAAAGACTTCGTCGCTCCCGAATCTATTAACACTTGTGCAGGAATAGAATTTACTAGAAGTGTACCTGCCACCACGTCGGAATCTCTCACTGCTTCTCCCATTGACATATTGTAGGTCCTGGCTAACGGCTGGACGTTAACAACTGGGGGTGCTTCAATTGCCCGAATCATATTGTTCACGGTTGCTGGTGCTCTGCAGTCCTTAATCATGTGACCTGGTTTCTTACACCGATGACACACGATGCCCATCTTGCAATCCCGGGAATAATGTCCCTTCTGATTGCATTTAAAGCATGTGATAGTCAATCGATGGCATATCCCTAGATGTCGCTTCCCGCATGTCTTGCATTCTGGTAGTGGGGGTCTAGAAAGTCCCTGCTGACCGCCGGTTAGTAGACGGTTATCTTGTCCTACGTTTCCGGTGTCTGGTTTCCTGAAACTTGTATTCCTTCCGTGCTGAAATCCCAGCTTCTTATTTGCTTGCCCTTGAAAACTTCCCTGCTGCTGTCCCTTATCGGGTATCCCTGCTTTCCTTTTCTTGTTCTCCTTCTCTCTCATGTAAGAATCACTCTCTGCCTCCGCAATCATTGCCTTTTGGACCACCGCTGCATAGGTGTCCAACTCCAATACAGCTAACTTACTACGAATCCAAGACCTCAGTCCCTGCTGGAACCTCTTGGCCTTCTTCTTTTCCGTATCCACATAGGTTGGAACAAACCTTGACAACTCCGTAAACCTTGTTTCATATTGGGGCACTGTCATGCTTCCCTGCTTTAATTCCAAAAACTTCAATTCCATCTGATCTCTCATATAGTCCGGAAAATATCTTTCCAAAAACAACTCTGTGAATCTTGCCCACGTAATCAATCCCTCGGGCTCCATAGCCCTACTCGTTTCCCACCAATAACTAGCCTCATTCTTCAGAAAATAGCTTGCATACTCTGTCTTCTTATCCTCTGTCACCTCTATCAAGGCAAAAGCCTTTTCCATCTCTTTCAACCATGCCTTAGCCTCTACAGGGTCTGCTGATCCTTTAAATTCTGGAGGTTTTGCTGCCTGGAAAGATTTGAACGTAACTGCCGGTGCTGCTTGCTGGTGCTGTTGTTGATGCTGCTGATGCTGATGTTGCTGATGCTGATGTTGCTGATGCTGTTGCTGCTGTTCTAAGAGCTGTTGCTGAAATGCACGTTGCTGCTGTGCTAATGCGGCAGTCTGTTGAGTAAGGGTATTTAACAACTGGATTACCATCGGGTCCACACGGCCCGTGGGAGGTGTATTTTGTTGACCTTCTTGGTCAGAAGTATCAGTTGAACGGGTTTGTCTTCTAGGAGCCATATCGCTAATGAATAAACAATAATTGGCTTAATCAATCAGTTCATATAAGAGAAGGAAGGATCACAATTGATATCTCGAAGGTTTACAGATCTTCTCAACGGTGTATGGATACACTCGTTGCAATAAGTAGAATAACAGTTATGATGCTGGAAATGAATGACAGGGGAATAAATACAGTTCTATAAAAGAGGTTTATCATATATATATATAGATAGAGTTAGTACAAGCGTAGAACGCTTCAAAAGAAAATATATCATGGCTGAACCATAACTGCCGACCAGCAATACAACAACAAAAATGCAACAACAACCCGAGGCGTTCCTATAAGCCCGGTGCACTGCTGATTCTACTATATGCATCTATATACTAACTATCTAGAACCATACATCCATGTCACATCTGTCTGCTACCGATACCTGCTCACAGATCACCTGCTCCTGCCGGCCATAACGGGGGTCCTGAAACCTCTGCAATCTCACTCATCGCATAATCCAAAATCTGTCTCATCCCTGCTACTGTCTCTCCCTCTCGACTAGAAGCTAATCCATGCAATCGAGTCTCAACCAAAGTCCTCGTAACCCTAAACCTCATCTGAATGTCTCTCATCTGATCTCTAAGTCTGTCTCTCTCTCTGACAGCGGCTGCCTCGATCGAACGAATCCTACCCATCTCCATAACCTGTCCATAAAGGAAATCCTTCTCTCTTCTCACCCTCTGATACACATGGTGTGGAACTGGTGGCTCACCTAACTGATACAAAGGCCCACAAACTGATGCCTGAGACGCTGGTGCTGGGGCTACTCGCCGGAGTGGAATAGGACAAGGTATCTGATCTCTCCTGACTACTGGGCCCTGATGCCTAGGCTGATATCGCACTGGCCGAGACGGTCCTGCTCTCTCAACGGGTGTAGGTATCTCTGATATCGTATCCTCGGAAGGGTCTGAGTCTGAACTAGAACTAGGGGGCTGCAATTATAACCACATTTAATTACTACGCGTAATATCCCTAATTGACCTCCTAATATCCTTACGTGAATTCCTAACTCTCTATGTTATCCTGGACCCTAAGTCCTAACTTGTTTCAAATGCCATAACCTGTTGCTCTGATACCAACTGTGACGCCCTCCAAACCCGGGGTACAGATTTGAGGAGTCATCCGACCAACGGAACACTATTTAACACATGCATAATATATATATAAAGACACAATTACCCCTTGACCAAGACCGCATCCAGATTATGGCAATGAACACAAGCTACTACAATCTTTTATTATTACAAACCAGTTTTATCAGAGTTATTACATCACAACTAAAGTTCAAATCTAGACATTAAATCTAGAAAAGCAAAACAACAACTACCCTGCCAATAACAGTGACTCGAGGGGCTCTCCTGACCGCTGGTGAACTATCGGTCACGCTATGCCAACTCATACTCTCGCTTCACTGGAATAGGGTTAGAAAACAACAAGCAAGAGTGAGCCAAAATTGCTCAGCAAACATCAACGAATCATTTCTATCACGGTTGTAAGGATATGAATTTAAGATATCAGAATCAACAATATTTAGCTAACACATGCTTTGTATCAATAATGATTGAAGTAAGGAATTAGAATTTGGCTTATACATTTTATTCAAATCAAAGGTTGTGCTGCTGGCCAGCCACGCATCAACCCCGGACTAGCTCATGTCATAGTCCTCTACTGGATCCCAGGCCAATCTGGGCCTTAAGTTACTTCGACCAATTACTGGTCCATTTTTAAAAACACATGCCAATTCTATAATAGGGTATAAACAATAACATGCTCAATAAAATAAACTGAATGTATAGTAATTGCAAAAGAGCTTCAACTGTTCAGTATCAACGAAGATCGAGAAAGGATCATGGAGTAGTTTCAAGATGGAAATCAAACAATCAAAGGTTGTCAATGATAATCAAAGGATGATAAATGGCAACACTAGGTGGTAAACAATAATCAAGTAAATTGGAAATAAGGGTTTCCGATGCAGATCAAATCAAAGAATCAAGAATTTCTAAGGAAATGGAATCAGTTGTCCAAATGCGGTTAAAAGATGGATAATTTGAATTGTTCTGGGGATAACGGTATTCAAGTAATCAAGACAATAATAATTTTATCACAAGTAAAGGCACAGATACTTGCCTGGTCTAAGCTGCTGTCGGATCGACTCTGCTCACTCTACTTTCCCCTTTCCCTTGCTCCGGGAACTCGATTCTATAATTTAAACAACTCATCACAATAAGTCTAACTATGCTCGTTCTACTCTCGACACTTATTCAATCAATAATCACATTTAAACAAGTAACCGGTTACGTATCGGACGTCCGGTATAATTTATGATATTTAAAACTCAGATATTTGCCCTAGCACGGGCATATACAGACTATAAAACACGACACACAATTAATATGAACCATATAGCACTTATAAACATTTTTAAAACATCATACGGAACTCATTTGAATTTTTAATAAGTCATTACTAATTTTTAAATCAAAAATCGGATTTTTAAATCCAATATAAACATTTAAATGAAAATAAATCAATTAATAAAATTAATTGACACTCTTTAAATACTCAAACTATTTTTAAATAAATAAATAGGCTTGAAAATAATTAAACTGAATTTTTAATTAATTAAATCTAATTAATAATTAATTTTTAAGAATTAATTGATTAAAAGAATTAACCAATTAATTAATAAATTAATTATTAATTAAAAATAATTAAAATAATTAAGTTTAATCAATTTTCGGATTTAAAATAATAAATATAATTTATCAGAATTTTTCTGATATAAAAATATATTTTTAAAATAAAAATATGAATTTTTAAAGTTTTTAAACTATTTTCGAATTAAATTTAAAAATAAAATTCAAAAACAGTTTTCTGAAAATGAATTAGGGTTTTGAAGATTGAAACCGGGTCGAAAAATCGGGTAAACGGGTCGGGAAGAACGAATCCGGGTCACCAAGAACAACCCGCCGGAATCTGGGTTTTCCAGAATCCGGCCGGCGTCCGGTGGCCGGACTTCGCCGTTTCCGATCAAAACCAAACCAAACTATAGGGCTTTTGTTCGCTTTTGCAAGACAAACACAACCCACATACACACACATCTGTCCCATGCCGGAATCGTGCCCAGAATTCATTCAAAGAACTCGCCGGCGACGACCTCGGCCGGAAACCCGATCTACTTAAATCCTACATGAAACTCAAAGATTAATATACCAAAATGAAGCTTATAACTCATACAATAAAAGCCCTTTACCAAAAACAATGTCAGATCAATATCAAGAACGTACGAATTGAAAGAAGAAATCGGGTTAAAACCCGAAAATCAAACCCGACTAAATCGAACATAAACATGAAATTAAAGCATGGATTCTTGCTAATTAGAACCCTAGGAACATGTTAGAAGCAACCAATTGAACGGAGAATCAACAGAATGAAAATCCCCAAATCGAATCAAGAACCCTAATTTTAATTCGAAACTTGTAAAATCAATATAAAATCGAATACTTACCAGATGATGATGAGGTTGGAAGATTCTGAAACTAGATTTTTGGGGCTTTGATTTGAGTATAAGAACTTCAGATTTGGACTTCAATAACCCTTAGAACGAATTGATTGAAGATCAAGAACACAAAATAATCATTTGGGAATTTCGGATTTCTTGAGTAATTTCTGAAGAATTGCTAGGGTTATGAAGTCTGATTGATCATTTTATATTTTTGGAAAAATAATACCCCAAATAACATTTTTGGATCGATATTGATTCGTTAGATCGTTTAAAAACCCTAATTAGGTCAAAAACACGTTTTACGAAAAGTAAGGGGTTAAAAAGGTTGATGATTATCCAAATTGATATATATCATTATATAACTAATGCTCAAGAATACTAGGGCTATAACAACTTCAATATTGATATAGAACGATAAATCCGTCCCCTTAAGCAATTAGGGTTCGGAACGATTTTTCCTTTTTCGGATCAAAAATTGAAATTAATTTGCAGAATCAAATAGGTAGGGTTAAATAGAATCCCATAACCCATTCGATAACGATTCGAATACGAAAGACGAAGAATTAAAAATGAATGTACGAAATTTCAACGGGCTCTTGAATTATCAAAACGGCTCAAATTTGAAGAAAATTCCAAATGACGAAATTTTTGAAAGGGGCTTCCGACTCACCATTTAGCACATAATCACACACTAAATATCATATAATAATATTCCAATATTCCAAAATAAATATTTTAGATTAAATATATCATTTAATCAAATATTAAAATTCACGGATATTACAAAATCAATGGATGAGGAGATAGAATCTATCAAGAAGAATGACACATGGGAGTTGGCAACACTACCTAAAGGACAAAAATCTATTGGTGTGAAGTGGGTTTACAAGATGAAGAAAAATGCCCAAGGTAAGGTTGAAAAATACAAAGCAAGATTGGTGGCCAAAGGTTACAAACAAAGACATGGAGTTGATTATGATGAAGTTTTCGCACCGGTTGCAAGGATGGAGACTATTAGACTAATCATTTCTCTGGCGGCACAAAATGGATGGAAAATTCCTCAAATGGATGTGAAGTCCGCATTCTTGAATGGTGTTCTTGAAGAAACCGTGTATGTGGAGCAACCATTAGGATACATCATCAAAGGACAAGAAAGAAAGGTATTGAAGTTGAAGAAGACCTTATACGGATTAAAAAAAGCACCAAGGGCTTGGAATAGTAGACTTGACAAGTACTTCCAATCTCAAGGTTTTTACAAGTGTCCTCATAAACATGCTCTATATGCGAAGGTTAATAAAAAGGGAGAATTTCTTCTTTCATGCTTGTATGTGGATGATTTAATATTTACGGGCAATAGTCCAAGTATGTTTGAGAAATTTAACAAGACATGGCAAGAGAGTTTGAGATGATCGACATTAAACTTATGTCATACTATCTTGGCATCGAAGTGAAACAAATGAGTGATGGAATAATAATATCTCAAGGAAGCTATACAAGGGAGATTTTGAAGAAGTTCAAGATGGAAAATTGTCAAGCCGTTAGCACACCCATTGAATGTGGAACAAAATTGTCAAAATTTGAATAGTGTGAGAAAGTGGATCCTACTTACTTCAAAAGTCTTGTGGGAAGTTTGAGATACTTAACATGTACGAGGCCCGATATACTTTATAGTGTTGGACTTGTTAGTCGCTATATGGAGGCTCCAACAACAACACACTTGAAGGCGGTCAAAAGAATTCTTCGTTATCTTAAAGGTACAATCGATTATGGATTGTTTTATCATCGTTCTAATGAGTTCAAACTTGTTGGTTATTGTGATAGTGATTGGGCCGGTGACATTGATGATCGGAAGAGTACCACCGGATATGTGTTCTTTATGGGTGATACGTCTTTTTCATGGAGTTCAAAGAAGCAACCCATTGTTACTTTATCCACCTGTGAGGCGGAATATGTGGCGGCGTGCTCTTGTGTTTGTCAATCTATATGGTTAAGGAGAGTTTTGGAGGAGCTCAATATGTCACAAAAGGAGTCCACAGAGATATTGGTTGATAACAAGTCGGCTATAGCTTTGGCGAAAAATCCGGTGTTCCATGAATGAAGCAAGCATATTGATACAAAATATCACTATATCCGAGAGTGCATTGAAAGAAATGAAGTGGAGCTCAACTATGTGAACTCGCAAGATCAAATTAGTGACATATTTACGAAGCCTCTCAAAAGTGACCTCTTCAACAAATTTCGAAGTCTACTTGGGATAGTCAAAATTAAGGGGGTGTTAAAAATAAAATATTATTTTGACTTATAAAATAATAGAAGTGTGTGGATGATTCTAGATAATTCTTGGTACATGTATTTGTTCTTTCTATATTCAATGTATTGGTCTAGATGCATGTAATCTCTAGAAGTATCCATAGAAAGTTCTAGTGGCCTAGCATTTAAGTAAGTGTGTAGATCTTTCTAAGGAGTCATATATAAAGCCTTGTAACAAATCTTTTCTAATCAAGTCATTTCAAGTAAATACTTCTTATCCTAAATTGAGTTGTGTGAGTTTGAGTGAGATCCTTTCTTCCAACAACATCCTCCGACAGCAGACGGTACAGGACATGCACTAAATGACCCTACAGTTACCATGGGGAAACTTTACAGTAAATAAGCTGGATTAATGCATATATAATACATTTATGCTACGTTTGTATATCTATATAGTATTCTCTCCCGCCTGAACCAACGCTCCTGTAATCCAACGCTCCTGTAATCACTTAGTACGCTTCTTATATATGTATAACTAGTTTGTTTGTATTTTGTGGTTGATGTGCCCTTATTAATTATGTAAACTCATAGTCTTCTTAGTCTCTCTATATAAAGACTTGACTGCATCAGTTGTAATCAAGCAAGCAAGTAAAATATCCGCAAATGTTGAGGGTGAAAGATATTCTAGGGCCAAGAATGAATGAGGTGATGATCAAGAAGTCCTATAAAAGGCCATTCACTCTCAAATTTAAATATGCACCATCCAAATCCCAAATCTACTTATCTCAAATTTAAATTTTATTTTAAATTTGAATCATAGATATTCAACATCCTCCCTTGATTCAAATTTAGAAAAATTAAAAATAAAATAAAATTATTTTTCTCTTCATTTTTTAAAGTAGTTGTGTTAAACTTTTTTAAATGATTAAAAGTATTCAAATAAATTTTAAAATAAATAGGTAACAGTTTGACGGTGATATTTTTGGAAAAGAAGGCGTTTTATTAAGGAAAAATAGAAAAAATAACATGTTTTAGTTGAAAAATGTAATTTCCTGTAATTAAAATAGGTGTTAAAATAAATAAGTAAGGATTTGCCGATGATATATTTGGAAAGAAGGGATTAGTAAGGAAAAATAGAAAAAGTAACGTATTTTAGCTGAAAAGATAATTGGTTATAAATAAAATTATTATTTAATAATATATTGTTAAAAATAAATAAGGGTAATTAAGCTTATCACCAACCGATCCACCAAACTTTTAATGTTTGGTCTATTATAATATTGTATAGATTTGTGTTAACCTTTAACAATTTTCAGTATTTTTTAATTTTTAATATTAATGTTAAAATTCTTCAAGGACAAGAAAATTGACATAATCCATTATTCTGTCAATCTTCTTCTATATATTAAAAGCCAACCAAGGGCAAAATATGTCAATAAAATGGCTGTGAAATTACAGTTTTACCCTTATTTATCATATAATTACAAAAATGCCACCCCTCTATAGTTTATGCAAAAATTATATGAAATTTTGTTGCTTTCAGGATTCGAACACAAACCTTCCACTTACAAATAAAGTATCATAACCATTGTGCTACCTCAATTTTTGAGTTAACTTTAAAAATCTTATTAGATAAGCTACAGGTTTCCTTATAATCGTATTTTCTATTTTTTACTTTACTTTTTGATTAAATATATTATTGGTTTATATTTCTAATAACAAAGAAATTCTAAATTATTCATAAATGTAACCAAATTCAAATTGGGAAAATATGAATTTGTTAAAATTCGTCCCTATGTATATATTAGATTATTGGATAATAATAGGATAATATTTTAAGAAAGATGAATATTTCATTTACGTGTGGATATAATTGCATTATATAATTTTTAGATATATAAATTTAAAGTTGAGTTAAAAAATAATTATACATCATCATATTAAATATGTTTTAATTTACTTAATTTCTAAACTAGGCTGTTAGATAATGTGTGTAATGAATAATAGACTTAAAATAGATAGTTTAATTTAAAATTATATAAATACGAAAAAATATATATATACATGGAAAAAAGAGCAAGACAATCTAAATGTATACTTTACATACATAACCAATTTTTTTAAAAATCTACTTTTAAATATTAAAAGATCATCAGAGGCAAAAACAACCCAAAAAGTGTTCATGAAATTACAACTTTATCCTTGTATTTTTAAAATTACAAACATGTCACCTCTTTATTACTAAAGATAGAAAATGTCAAATTTGTTTGTAAACATCGAGAATCGAAATGTTGGCATCCTCGTAACAGTTTCATGTCATAATCGAGTGTGCTACATTGAGTTTTGAGATTATTTTAAAATTATTATTAGATAAAGTATATTCGCTCATCATATTATCTTTTATTATTTCAACTTTTGAGTAAAGAATATGTTGTTTTATATTATTTATACAACATGCTTATTCAATTTTTTAATAAAAAATGTTAGTTTATATTATTTATATAGCTCCATTTTTTTTTAAGTTTTCGTAGTTTTAATATATAATTATGTATTTTTTTTACAAATTTTATTATTTCACCCTTAATGTTTTTGATTAAATGTTAATTGTTATACGACTTATATTTTTATACAATATTATGTAACTTATTAGCTTTATACGAATTATTCAAGTATTGATAAATCTATAATCAAAATTTGATCTAAAATAAGTAACATATTATACGTAACTTTTATATTTTAGAATTATACAAGGGACTGTAAAAAATGGGAATCATAGTTAGGGGTGTTCATGGGTCAGGTTGTCGAGGGTTGGAAACATTTTTGCAACCCAGTCTAATTAAATAAGTTTGAAATTTTTTAATCCAACTCACAAAAAATTAATTCATGACCCAACCGTACTTATCATCCTTAAGTTTCCGCCGGGTTGGGTTGGTTTGAATGTGTTATATAATTTTTATAAAAAATAAATATTACACAATGTTCTCATTTCAAAAATTCAAGTAAAGCTAAAATACGTATAACTTACGATTTTAGTGCTAATATTTTTTTTATTAACATAATAATTTTAGTTATGTACACATCTATAAATAAGATGATATACTGTATTATATAATGTACAGTTACATATAATAATAATAATAATAATAATAATAATAATAATAATATATTATCGAACAAATTTTTTAATTTAAATAGGGTTGAGTTAGGTCGGCTGAAATATATAAAACTGATATGCAACCATTAAAATCAGTTTGAAATTTTTTTAGACCCAATTAAGTATCGGGTTTTCTTTGTCGACTTGGTTGGGTGAAAAAAAGGGCTGGGTATATTTTCTTCATTTTAATCGGTTCGTAAGCCAATTTTCGACCGATTAAACCAATTTATGTGCCAAGTTAATCCAAATTATATGATTTCTAGATTGATTTCTATAAAAAATGATTTTTCGATCCGATTTTAACACATTTGGATTGATTAGTCACCGTCTAGCGGTTAGAACATATATTATACATATTATGATAGTGTTTAGAACATATATTATACATATAAACACAACTGAGTCTAGACCGATGTTAAATTATTTAGTTATATTATGATTCATATAAGATCAAATACAAGATAATTTATAATTCAAATATTAAAATCGCATGGGATAGAATTTTATGGTTGTGTTAAAAAAATGATTCTAAATTACATATAAAAAATTTCAATTTGTGTAATTTTTAAACTACGATCTTAGATATTTTATAATTAATACTAGACTAAACATCTACAATTGAGTTTAAAAGGGTCCAAATATGTACATATGAAGGAAAGAGTAAGACAACTTCAAAATTGACTTTTACATAAAATAAAGAGATTTTATAATGTGTTCACTCTATAGTCTTACATTGTTAGGCCGAATACACAATATATAATCAAGTATGTATGAGAATAACAGTTAAGAACACAGGTTTGTAAATCAACAAACTGAATTATATTAAATAATTCTCTCTTAGTGATGTTAATGAATCACAAAGAGCTACTAGGTTACAAGAATAATGTATTCAATGTTCGCGTCCCTTCTAGGGATAACCTATCTGTGTTTATATAATACACAGTTACATACAATCCTTATCTAATTGATACTCCTAAAAATTAGCTATACAATTGATATCAATTAAGGATTGCTTCAGTCTTCTGTCCAGTCTCCTTAGCTGTATCAATATATTCTGCTTCTTTCCATCTTCAGAATATATTGCTTCTAGAATCTTTATCTTTGCACCGACAGCTAAGTCAACTTTCATCCTGTCAGACTTTACCAAACTCTGACCGGCTTCCTTTAAACTCTTCACCCTGTCAGACTTTAAATAAACTCTGACCGGTTTCCTTTAAACTCTTATCAGTACCTGTTGCTTAAACACTGATAAACAAACGTCAGCAAATATATCTAACAATCTCCCCCAACTTGTTCATAATAAAATGTACAAGTTTAAACATATAATTGATGATGTCAAAAACATTTAACAAATGCAGTGTTTAACATATAACAGAGTTTAATTTAAAACAGAGTTTAAATTTGACTTAGAATAGAAAATTTAAAAACTTACAGTCAGACTTTACTTGATTTCTTGAATTTCAGGCACTGTCCTGATATAGTCTGATAGTAGTTTCTTCTCAGCTCTTTCTAACTCTTCCACCATGATCTTCTTCACTTCTTTCAATTCTGGATCAGATTCTCCAGTCTGATAAATTGCAGCTCTCAGAGAATAGATGGAATTCTTCCTCATCTCATTCCCTAGCTTAATATAATAAGCTTTATCAGATTCTAAGTTGAATTCAAGAACTTTTGTACCCAGTGCTGTTCTGAACTTAGCACTGTTTCTTTTCATCTCAATAATCTTCCCATGTGCATCTCTGTATTTTGGAATATATGCACTTGATACTCCTCCTCCAAGCATCATCTTCGATCTTAGCATCTTTTCTCTGATTACTGAGGCAGCATTGTGAGTATTTCTGTTTTTGACTTTTAACAAGTACAAAACATACTCCAATTCTTGATAAGATTTGAGATTTACATCAGACTCTGCAACCTTATAAACTCTTCCATCATTCATAAAGTACAACAAGAATTCCTTCTTTAACACCTTATGAAAGATCATTTGAACAGAGTCTAGCATATCAAGATTTTCTTGAGTAATAATACCAGATTCTGCCAATGAAATGTTGTCTAGAGATCTGATATTTGTTCTTCTCTCTCTGTGTGAACCCAGTCCAGATTTATCATAGGCTTCTTTTCCCAATACTGTTCTGGTTTTTGAGAAATTCACAGCTTCAAGCTTTAAATCTTCAATCATTTTTGGTTTGCTGAATCCTGGAAGAAGTGTAGATTTATGTACAACTTGAGCAACGTCAGAGGTTGTCATATCTTCAATAGAAACATCAACTTGAGCAGCATTAGAGGTTGATTTATCTAATCTTGTTTCAACTTGAGCAATGTCAGAGGTTGAAATATCTTTCTTCTTTAGGTTAGACTCTTCAATCATTATGCCTTTACCCTTATCAGAGTTTCTAATCACAGATCTCCTTGTATTTTGTATACTCTGTTGAATATTCTCTTTGATAGAAATACCAACTTCTTTCTTTCTAGGAGCCTTGATTTCCTTTCTCTTGTAGATTCCAGCTTCAAGATTTTTCTTGTGTTCCTCAGCAAGCATTTGCTCTTCAGCCTGGATATCTTCAATAGTTACATTCTTTCCATGCTCTTTCATGAATATCTTAGCAGCAATCTCTTCATCAGTAGATGGATTAGTTGAAACAACTAAACTCTTGAGATTTGAAGTAGATTGGCCACCAGAGTTTATCTGGTCAGAGTTTATTTGTCTGCTAGAGTTTACTCTTGTCCTGCTTTGCCTTTGAGCAATAACCTTTCTTTTATTTTCTTTGTTTCCCCCATCAGTAGAATCATCCCTCCGTCTCAGAGCTTGAATGTCTTTGCATTTGTCTTTAGGTACATTCTCCCCCTTTTTGACATCATCAGAAAGTAATACCGATGTCAGCAATTCAATGGCAGTAGAAATGGAATGCAGTTGAGTAGACATTGCATTCTGATTTTCCTCAACTTTCCCAAGCCTCTTCTTGATTTCCTCAGAATCCTTGGCTTGCTGCTTGAGCATAGAATAATAAAAAGTTCTGTCAGACTTAAAAGTAAGATCCTTCATACTGGCTTCATTCCTTAGATTTGTAAGCATTTGTTGATTCTCATCAAATCTATTGTTAAGAGATTTGACTTGAACAACAGTTGCCTGTAAGCTTGTAAGTACATCAGTATTTGAGATCTTCTTGACAGAATCAGACAAAAAATCTGCAGCCCTTTGCGCTGGGAAGACACAATCTGCATCAGCCCATTTGTTGTAGTACATATTCAGGAAATGCTCATTTGTCTGTCTATTGACTTCCATTCTTTCATCACTATTGACATCATCAGCCAATGAAACTTGAATGCTAGGATGTGAATGAGAACCCTCAGCATCATTTCCAGCTTCGTCATTATTGTCTGCTGCATTTTCAGAAAGAATATTTTCAGCAGTAAACTGTGCAGCTTCATCAATTTTCTCTTCTGCTACAGCGTCAGGAATCTCAGAGTTAATCTGAGCAAAAACCTCTGCTTCTCTTTGAACAATCTCAACAACAGATTGTTGCAAAGCTTCAAGAATAACATTCTCAGAGTTTAGCTCATCAGCAGCCTCTTGTTCCTTGGCCATCACAGCTTCAACAATGTTCTCTGTGACTTTGATCAGCTGATTAACCTCCTCACCTTTGTCAAGATCACAAGAAATAATTTCAGTGTGAGTAGCCAGAGATTCTTCTACCTGATCAGTGACTTGATCAGCTTCCACACCCTCTGTATAATGATCAGAATAGATAGAGGTGTGTGCTTCAAAATCAAAAACTCTGCTATCAGAATGAGTAGCAGCTTCCTCAACTACATCATTAACCTTTGATGTAGGAGCATCGAAATCCATAGTAGCATCAGTATTTAATCTGTCTAGATTGACAGCTTCAGCATTTGCAGCATCTTCCTGAACAAACACTTCAGGAGCTTCAGTGTTTACAAACACTCTGTCCTCATCAGCATTTAAAATATCCTCCTCAACAACAATTGCAGGAGTATCTTGAGGAACAGCTTCAGCAACAATCTCCTCATTCTCTGATGTAGGAGCTTCAGATTCCTTAGAGACTCTGTCCATATTGACATTTATAGCACCAAAAAGATGTGCAGCCACTAGTCTTCTTTTTCTCTGATGAAGAGTTTCTTCATCAGTTTCAGTCTCTGAGGCTTCAACAACAGACTTTGCCCTATTGGCTCTTCTTTTCTTTAGCCTTGTCTTCTCAGGTATCTCTTCAGGTCTTGATACCCCAGCTTCAGAAGATGGTTTCCTTGCAGGTTTAGTACCAATGTGCTTGGTCCTACCTCCCCTTGCAGGTTTAACAGAAGTTGATGGAGGTTCTGGTTGAGATTCAGCTTGTGTTTGTGGATTTATTTGAGCATCCACAAACTGTTGCACAGAAGTAGGTAGCAAAAGGTCTCCAACAATTCCTTTCTTAATATCTTTATTTACTAGATCAGTAAATACTCTCTTATGTAATTTAAAACAAGAAACATCTGCTTCAAATACATTTTCTCCGTCAACACAATAAGAAACCAAAAGCTGACAGAATCGAGAAAAATAAACAACTCCTCTATTCTCTGTCATCTTCTCCCCTAAGTTAGTCAACACAAGTCGTGCAAAATCAAAATGATTATCATATAATAAAGAATACCCGATTTGCAGACTGTCTGTGGGAATAGCATCCCAATTTGTGCATTTCTTTCCAAATGTCCTCGTGATGCAATCGAAGAAGAAACTCCATTCCTTGCGCAGAAACGGCCTTTTGAGTTGCCCAATCTTTGTCAATGGCCCAGAGTAGCCAATCTCTCGCATCATCCGCATTAAATCCTCATCACCCATTCCAATAGTGTAGGAAGAATATTCAGGAAACCCCATTGCATCTCGAATAGTACCAGCAGTAATAACATACTCTGTTTCTTCAAACTCAAAGATTATGGATGGGCTCCCAGTTTCACCACCATCATCATAAAGCCCTGTCTCCTAGAACGCCTTGATTTGTAAACCAGAAAGTTTGGTTGGTTCAACTAAAGCACGCCCAATCGCTGACTGAGCAAGAAACTTCTGAATCATATGAAATGCTTCTGGTGCGTTTGCAGTGTTTAGTGGTGCAGTATAGTTGTTTGGAACGAACTCTAACCCAGACGAAACGAAAGCTGTGGTTGCCATTAGAAAATTTTGAAGAAAGAACAAGTAATTGATGTGAAAGCAGAGTTTATGTGTAGAAAGGTGTTTGTGAATATGTGTGTGATAATAGATGTGTATGAGTAAGATGTGAAAAGTTTAACTGAAGATGTGTGTATTGTATTAAAAAAAATAAAGATTAAAAACTGAAGAGTTTTTAATCATCAATACACAACTGTAATCATGCGCATAATCATGTGAATGGGACACATGTCAAACGTGCATACGCTGACAGCATATAATTGGCAGTTTCCAATACGCATGCGCAGTAAAAACAGCAATAATTACCGCCTGTTACACTTTTCTATGCAATTAACCTCTCTCCTCTGTTTAAAATATTCTTGAACAACTTTCCAATCTACACGGCAGACGAGGAGACACCTGATATCACATAAGACACTCATAATTTCCGCTTATTGTCAAATAAAATCAATAATAATAAAATTATCGATTTTAATATCTCAGAAACATAATTTCGAAGTAGCTCAACAGTCAGAAGTGTTGCCCAGTAAATAACAATTGTAGAAGGGGGGTTGAATACAATTGTATAAGATTCTCGACTTTATATAACACAAATATGAAAGATCAATAATAATAACAATAACAGCTTTATTAACTTTGATATAAAACTGTTACAAACTCTCTTAAGAAATTCTGATGTTCTTAAGAGCTGCTAGCTTACAAAAACTCTCTCAAGAAATTCTGTTCTTAAGAGCTTCTCTCCGATTATGTTCTCTCTCTCTGATCAGTACATAAATCGAAACCAAAAATGTGTTTATATAGTGCACACAGCTTCTCTATCAATAATAAGATAAGTCCTAATCATAATAAAGATAGAAACATATCTTTAATCGATAGCTGCATTCTACAAACCAGGAACAAACTTCCATGTTTATCTAGACTCCAAATATAACTCGAAGTAGGAATCCTGATCAGCTTCAAGTCCTGATGATCAAACCTGATCATAGTCTGAGTAGGAATCCTGATGATCAATAAGATACTGACGCTTGATCAAATACTGATGACCATGCAATACTGATGACGTCAGCAATCCTGATCAGTTGAGTCTAGCTTCTGACGATCATTGAATTCTGATCTAACAATCTCCCCCAATCTCATACTTTGTGAAATAAAGTATAGATTCCAAATATTCAATGATGTCAAAAACATGTATCAAAATGTACGAGTATCTTCAGAAACAACTTATCTGTTTAAGCTTTGTGATAGAACAGATTCATCTTCAAGAAGTTGGATTATAAACTTTCTTCTTTTTCTTCAAGAATTTGAATCAGTCTTTCCTTAAGATTTCTGAGTTCTTCATCTTCCTCATTAATCTGGTAGATAGCTGCTCTGAGATTCTGTATGGAGTTTCTCTGTAGACTGTGCTCTTCAAGCAAAAGATAAGCAATTTCCTTCCCATCAGGATTGAGAGAAAGATGAGTCATGCCAAAATTTACTTCTTTAACAGCAGTACCCCTTTGCATTTCCACATCCTGACCTCTTTGATTTAAGTACATGGGAGTATAATTACCATCGAAATTACTGTTTCCATCCAGTCTTCTTCTTATAGTTGACAAAATCATGTCACTCCATTCTTTGTACACTTGGTTCTTCCATCTTAACAGATAGTGAACATATTTCAGTTCCTGTGTAGTTTTCATCAGCAGATCTTGAATAGATAGAATCTTCACACTACCATCTTTCATGAAGTACGGAAGCTTTTCTTTCTTTTCAAAACCATCATGACAATCTATAACTATATCAACAGTTAATAAATTGTTCAGGTTTTCAGAAGTTAAAGTACCTCCAATTTCTGTCAAGGAGTAAGGATCAACATATGACATATTCAGATATTCACCATCTCTGTGTCCAATACCTCCTCTTGAATTACTTGACAATTGCTTCAGATTTGAAAACATCTTTAACCAGAGTGCTTTTGATCTAGCCATATCAGACAAATCAACAACACTTGAAGCGCTTGTAATAATTCCACCAGACTGAAAATTGATAGGTGTATCACAACTTAATGTGCTAATATGTTTCCACTTCTTGTCCTTTTCCTTTTCAAAAGCATAGCTTCTTTCCAGTGAAAATTCTTGTCTGCTTGAGTTCCTCCATTTTCTTCTATTTGAAAGTTTAAGCCTTTGTAGATAGAGATTGAAATCGTCATTTGTTCTTCTTGTAATATCTCTTCTTCTGGCTTCTTCTTCTTCATCTACTTCTTTGTTGTGACAATCAACAACAGTAGATAAGATTATCAAATCAACCTCTTGCAGAATTTCAGATTCGTCAGGATCTTGAATATTGTCAGGATTAGAATCTTCAATTTGATTTGTATTGCTGAGAGTTGATTTTCTTGATTTTCTTCTCAATTCAGGTTCTTCTTCAACAATTCCATCATCACCAAAAGTAGATCTGTCAGGAACTACTAGAGTTTGAATAGGTTCAGGAATTTCTTCAATTCTTAACCCTCTAGACCTTGTCTGTCTAGGTAATATTTGAGTTGAAGAACCTCTTTTACTTCTTCTAGCACCTCTCCTACCTCTGCTTCCTCTACCTCTAGCAGGAGCAGTATAGCTTTCCATTGTCTCTCTTTGTAGTCTCAAGAATTCTTCATGTGAGAGATCTGGATATTCTTCACTTGCTGTAGAGAGTGCTTTTCTTGCATATAATTGTTGAACTCTTTTATCAGTGTGATATAGAGTAACAATTCTGCCGTCTTTTGTAGAAAACTTCTGGAATAAATTTGATGCATCTTCAGGATTATCAATAATCACATCTTCATCACCTTCAGGAATTGTAGCAAGAATGTGTCCATGACCAGGTGTCAGGATTTGATCTTCCGTCAGGATCTGAGATTGCACCAATGTTCTTACTGTCTTAACTCCAGAATCAGAAACATGAGTTGACTGCGTTGTTTGACTTTGAGAAGTTTGGATTGTCTTCATAACAACAGCATCAGAGGTTTCTCCTTGTATCGCTTTGTCACCACCATCATCTCCAGTATCATCATCATTATTCCTTAATACTAGATCAGGTGTACATTTTGACTGAATAACCTTCTCCCCCTTTTTGACATCAGGATTTGACAATAATTGCAAAATTAAGGAAAGAGAGACTTGAATTTCAGTTACCTTAGTATCCAGAGAATCAATTCTTTGATTGATTGAGGTTTGTTCTGAAACAACAGATTTCACTTGGGATTCCACTACCCTCAGTTGGAAAGTAGTAGGCACCTTTGTAAAATTATTAAAGATATCAGTCCTCACTTTTTCAGTTGAACCCTTGATAGAATCAATCTCACTTTTCAGGCTTTTGGATAACAGAGTTGTAGCCTTCAGATGATTCTTCAAGTCTTGATTCTCTATAGACTTCACTGCATTATAGGCATGTTCAATAGCAGAAGAAAAACTGATAGATTCATCAGATTGGTGCCATGAATTGTTCCATTCATTCTGTCTAAATGCCTCTGCAGGATCAAAGAAAGGAGTAGAAAAATCTTGTCTCTGATCTTTCCCAGTGGAAGCTTTGCCAGCCATATATGTACTTGATGAACCAAAATTAGTTCCAAGACTAATCTTGAGTGCTGTAGCAAGCTGTTCCTTCTCTTTTCTATTCTCATTATCATCATCACTATCATCATCAGAATTATCATCATCAGAACCATGAGATATGTCAGGATCAGGAATTGCAATACCTTTCAGTTTATCCTGAGATTCTGAGATAGGATGATCTATTGGTCTTGAACGAAGTGGTTGTATCAAAATAGGCTCAGTATCAGGAGCACCACTAACGTCAGGATGAACATCGTCAGGATTTGATATGCTTGCATCAGTATTTGCTACCAATGGTTCTTGTGGAGCTTGAGGTTCAGAAGCTGCTTCAACACTTTGAGCTAAAGGTTCTTGTGTGCTTCCCTCATTGACAATGTTCTCGACCAATCTTTCAACAGAAGCTGTAGCTTTGCCTGCATCTTCACTTTGAGAAGATGGTTCTTGTGTAGCTGGAATGTTGATGTCTTCATTCTCCCTTTGAGAAAATGGTTCTTGTGTGACCATTCCACTAGCTAAGCCTTCACCCAAACTTTGATTGAGTGGTTCTTGTGTGGCAGGATCAACAGTAGCTGCTGAATTACTCTGAAATTCAGGTTCTTGTGGGCTTGATCCTTTCAGCTTCTTCTGTCTCTGATAGACTAACTCTTCTGCATTCCTCTTTTTCTTTGATGTAGGTGTAAGACCAACCAAGGAAGCAGTTGTAGAAACCTTCTCCCAAGAATGTCCTCGAATCTGAGATGGAGAGGCTGGAGAGTCTGATATAGAGACAACTTTTGTTGTTGCATCAGGAATACTAACATCAGGATTTGATGTCTGAATATCAGTATCCTTCATTTGCACTGTCAAAGGAATATGATACCTGCTCTTTGATAATTTCCTTGTCTTTTGTGATTTTGATAAAGGTACCACAACTTTAGTAGCAGTATCAGCAACTTCCTTGTTCACATTCATCACAGAGGATATAGGTAAGTCATCCTCTGAATCACTTTCATCAATCAACCTTAACTTCCTTTTCACAGGAACATTCTTAACAACCTCATCAGCTTTCTTCACCAGGACCCCTTGTACACCCCCTTGTATCTTCTTTTTAGTGAGTGGTGTAGAGGAAAAATCCTTTGAACCTGATTGCCTTCCAGACACATCAGTTCTAGCTGATTTCTTTGATTTTACAACTAAAGTCTTTTGAGAGACAGTAGAGGTGGTTGTTAACTGTTTAGACTGTTTAGGTTGCATGCTTGTGTCAGGAACAAGGTGGGTTGGTCCTTGTACCATAGCATTAGAAAGTAGTCCATAACGAGTAGGCATTTTCTGATGTAAGAAAAACCTAACCTCATCAGGAATAAAAGCATTTCCGCACAAAATATTTTGCCATATCAGGATTAAAAAATATTCAATAAGATTAAAATAAAATTTTATTTAAGAAAACAAAATTTATTTTAACAACCCTGAATAGCGTTTTGGTTTAAGAAAAATAACCAAAGTAATGGTCATAGAATTAAAACACGCTTACCAGCAAACGAGGCAAAAATATTTATGGAAAACCGAACCGTCTCCTTGAGATTGTAGAAATGACCTGCACCCTTAATACACATTCTCTATAAAAGAGAACTGTTAAGCATAATCATCATATATCTATTAAAACACAAACCCTCTCCAGAGAAAAACTTACGAAAACCTTTCACCTTCTTTGTTTTTCAATGGCTGCCAACAATCAAAACAACATACCTGATGAAGAAATTGATAGAATTTGGCAACAAATGGATGAGGCGCTTGCTGAGATGGAGCCACAACCAGTTCCTGACCCTCAGGAACATGAAGCGTTTATAAACGCTATGGTTGATGTGGTGTGGCACAACTTTGTGCAAGCCAATCCTGACTGGAATCCTCTTGAGAATCTCATCTATGAAGAGGATGAAGACGATGAGGATGATGAAGAGGATGAGGATGAAGATGATGAAGAGCTCGTCCGAGAGCTTGAGAAACGTAAGAAGAGAATCCGTGATGCTTGTACATCATGCAAGTTGGAGGCACGGAGGCGTCCCGGTGGTCACGGTGACGATCCGCCTTCAAGTGCATCAGCTCCTCTTTTTGTCTCTTAAGGATGGAACAAGAGACCTTCCAGTTCTGATGAACTGTGAAGCTGCTCAGGAGCATTCATGCTAATTTGCAGGGCACGTGTTCATGCTTATCTGTAAAGCACGAGTTCCTGAGTAGAAAATAGACTAGGAAAACAAATATGTAATTTCCATATTTCATGTGTAATGTATCTTCAAGTATTAATGAAATTTGTCTATTTTCTCAATTGTTTGCTTCCTGTACTTGCCTGCAAAATTTGTTAGTAACACTCATAGTGATATTGAGATGATAAATAATAAACTCTGATAATAATGACATTGATAATTAAGACTGAAAACTTAATCAAAGACTAAGTAATAATCTAATTGTCCAGAGTTTACCAGGAGTGTTGATGACAAATTAGCATAGAACCTCTGGTTTTCATACCAGCTTCAATCATCTGAGCATCAGGATTTGACCAGTGGACTTCCTGTCAGGATTCCATCCTATCAGGATTTGATCAAAGAAAACATACCTTTCTGAATAACCATCAGGATTTGACAGTTATCAGGATTTCCTCTCTGTAGCTTTTCCTCAGAAATTCTCAAAATTCATCATTCCAAGTTCATTCACCAACTTATTGAAAGTAGCTTCAGGTAGTGGCTTGGTGAATATATCAGCTAGTTGTTGATCAGTAGGAACAAAGTGAAGTTCAATTGTTCCTTCCAGAACTTGTTCTCTTATAAAGTGATATCTGATACTTATGTGTTTAGTAAGAGAATGCTGAACTGGATTTCCTGTCATTGCAATAGCACTTTGGTTATCACAATAAATAGGGATTTTTGAGTATGACAGGCCATAATCTAACAACTGATTTCTCATCCACATTATCTGAGCACAACAACTTCCTGCAGCAATGTACTCAGCTTCTGCAGTTGAAGTGGAAATAGATTTCTGCTTTTTACTGAACCATGAAACTAGTCTTCCACCCAAAAACTGACAACTTCCTGAAGTACTTTTCCCGTCTATTTTGCATCCTGCAAAATCAGCATCTGAATAACCACACAACCCAAAATCTGATTCCCTTGCATACCAAAGGCCAAGTGAAGGAGTGCCTTTGAGATATCTGAAAATTCTTTTGACTGCAATCAGATGTGGTTCTCTAGGTTTTGCTTGAAATCTTGCACATAGACAGGTTGCAAACATGATATCTGGTCTACTGGCAGTGAGATACAATAAAGAGCCAATCATTCCTCTGTAGTGAGTTACATCTACCTCTTCACCTTGATCAGGATCAAGTTTGGTAGCTGTAGCTATGGGATTTGAAGCAGGAGTACTGTCTTGCATGTTAAACCTTGTCAGTAAGTTCCTTGTGTATTTAGACTGATTAATAAAAATCCCTTCATCAGTCTGTTTAACTTGAAGACCCAGAAAGTAACTCATTTCTCCCATCATGCTCATTTGATATCTTGACTGCATAAGCTTGGAAAACTTTTCACACAGCTTATTGTTTGTTGACCCAAAAATGATATCATCAACATAAATCTGAACTAACAGCAACTCCTTACCATGATTCAAATAAAATAGAGTTTTATCAATTGCACCTCTTTTGAATCCACTTTCCAGTAAGAATTGAGCTAAGGTTTCATACCATGCTCTTGGAGCTTGCTTTAGTCCATAAAGTGCCTTATCCAGTCTGTAGACATGATCTGGATATTTAGGATCAATGAAACCAGGAGGTTGTTCAACATAAACTTCTTCCTCCAGTTCACCATTTAAGAAAGCACTTTTAACATCCATCTGGAAAACCTTGAATTTCTTATGTGCTGCATAAGCAAGAAATATCCTGATGGCTTCTAGTCTTGCAACAGGAGCAAAAGTTTCATCATAGTCAATTCCCTCTTGTTGGGAATACCCCTTTGCAACTAGCCTTGCTTTGTTTCTGATTATGACACCATCAGAATCAGTCTTGTTCTTGAAAATCCACTTTGTACCAACAATTGATCTATTCTTTGGTCTTGGTACCAGTTTCCAGACTTCATTCCTTTCAAATTCATTCAGTTCTTCTTGCATTGCAGTAACCCAATCAGCATCTTTAAGTGCATCTTCAACTTTCTTAGGCTCCTCCTTGGATAGAAAGTTATTATATAAACATTCATTCTGAGTTGCACTTCTTGTTTGAACACCTGCATCAGGATCTCCAATTATCAAATCAGGAGTATGATCTTTAGTCCATTTCCTTGCTGGTGTCAAATTGTTTCTTGAAATAGATGCTCCCCCTGGATTGGTGTTATCTTGATTGAAAGAATTTGATTGATTTGAAGCTCTCCCTGAATTATTGCTATGCCCTCCTGATGTGTTATCAGGATCTTCACTTGAATCAGTATCTGAAGAATTCTGTCCTGATGATTGAGTTGACTCTGAACTTGTAGTAGAATGCCGTTGCTCCCCCTCAACATTAGCACTACTAGTTGTATCACTATTGTTTGTATCATCAGTATTAGCACCATCAGTATCTGGTGTGTCATCAGGATTTGGTGACCCATCAGGATCTGATGTATTGACAGGATCTGATTCACTTTCTTCAGGTTCCTTGGAAGCTTCATTTTCAAATAACAATCTATCATGCGAGTCTTCAATGATTCCAGTTATCTTCTTGTCATCAAAAGATACATGTATTGACTCCATGACAGTTCTTGTTCTCAAATTAAAAACTCTGAAGGCTCTGGATGTAGGATAACCTATGAATATTCCTTCATCAGCCTTTGTTTCAAATTTCCCTAGCTGTTCAGGATGAGTTCTGAGAACAAAACATTTACAGCCAAACACATGCAAATGCTTCAGACTTGGTTTCTTCTCTTTGAGAGACTGATAAGGAGTAACACCATGCCTGTTTATCAATGTGAGATTTTGTGTATAGCATGCTGTGTTGACTGCTTCTGCCCAGAAATATGTAGGTAATTTAGCTTCTTCCAACATAGTTCTGCCAGCTTCAATAAGAGTTCTATTCTTCCTTTCTACTACTCCATTTTGCTGAGGTGTGCCAGGAGCAGAGAATTGTTGAATGATTCCTTTGTATTTGCAGAACTCTTCTATCTTTGAATTCTTAAATTCAGTACCATTATCACTTCTCAGAATCTTGACTTTGTACTTTGTGGTTGTCTCAATCATCCTCACATGATCCAACAGAACTTCAGGAGTTTCATCTTTTCTATGCAGAAAATACACCCAGGTGAATCTAGAATATTCATCAACAATTACAAGAGTGTACCTTTTCTTACTGATGGACATGATGTTGACTGGACCAAACAGATCAAGATGTAGCATGTGATATGGTTCTTCAATAGAGGATTCTGATTTACTCTGGAATGATGTCCTTCTTTGTTTTGCTTTTTGGCATGCATCACAGAGTCCATCAGGTGTATATAAGACATTTGGTAATCCTCTTACTAACTCTTTCTTAACCAACTCATTGATGTTGCTGAAGTTGAGATGAGAAAGCTTCTTGTGCCAATTCCAACTTTCATCTACTGAAGCTTTACTGATGAAACATGTAGGGGAGCCATCAGTATCTGAGAGAATGTTGGCTTCATATATGTTACCATGCCTGTAGCCAGTTAGTGCTATCTTCCCTGTTGCTTTACTGACTACTTCACAATGTGTGGAATAGAAATTGACATGATAACCTCTGTCAGTGATTTGACTAATACTCAACAAGTTGTGTTTTAGTCCCTTCACTAGAGCTACTTTATCAATGATGACATTTCCAATGATTATATTGCCATATCCCAAGGTTTGTCCAATGTTGCCATCTCCATAAGACACAGTTGGGCCAGCTTTTTCCTCATATTCTGATAACAGGGCTTTGTTTCCAGTCATGTGCACAGAACATCCACTATCCATGACTAACACATTTTTCTTTTTACCCTGCATCAGAATAGAAACACACTAGTTAGAACACTTAGGAACCCATACATGTTGGGTTCCTTTCTCATGCAATTTATTAATTTTAACAGCAGAAGACTTTTTGACTTTAGCAGTCCTGACAGGATTTACTCCATCAGGATTTGCTTTGTCAGTATCAGTATTAACAAAAGCATGCTTCATTATGACATTTTCAGTTCTATCAGACTTTGTACTACTTTCAAACTTAGGCAATGGATCATAAAAGTTATAGTACAAATCATGATACTCTTTACATGTATAAATAGAATGCCATAGACTACCACAATGAAAACAGGACTTCTGCGGTTTATAGAGTACTGATCTATTCCTAACATCAGACTTAGGAATATCAGTAATCTTCTTCTTACTCTTCTTACAATCAATAGCAAGATGATTAGAGTTACCACAGTTAAAACAACACTTTCTAGGTGCATTTGGGATATACTTATAACCATTCTCTTTATTGATCCCAATTTTACCATTCCTGTTTCTCTTAACAGTAGCTTCCTTTTTCTTATCTGTAACCTTACAGATTTTATCTTTAAGCTGTTTCTGAGACAATAGACCTACATTCTTAGTGACTTTGTTCATGACAGGTTTAGACTTTATAATTTTAATTCCTTGAGTAGAAGAAGATCCCTTTTCAAAAGTAGAATTGGAATCCTTACCAAAAACAAAATTAACAGGTGTAATCTTAGATTTGGTTGAGTCTATAACATGTCTATAGGTCTTTGGACTGACTGTCTCATCAATGACAATTTTCTCTGCTAATTTCTTATCTTCATCTGACTTATATCCTAGACACTCTTTCCAATTCTTAGAGGTATTAATCTCATGAAATTTCCTACCAGAGTCTGTCCAGGTTCTGATTTTCTCATTAGCAAATTCAAGTTCTTTTTCAAGGGAAGTACATTTAGATGTCATCTCTAAGTGCATGTGCTTAACATTATCACATTCTTTTTGTACTTCTTGCATACGAGAAAATTCAGCTTCTAATATCTCATTCCTCTTTCTAAGGTCAGACATCTCAGATAAGATTCTAGTATTCTCAGCAGTTTGACTTCTAAAGCTAATATGTAATGACTTTAGAAAACGTCTTAACTCAGAAGCATTATCAGTATCAAAATCAAAGATAGTATTTAGTACCTTATCATCAGGAGCAGCAGTTACATCAGCATTGGCCATTAACGCATAGTTGACTACCTCAGTATCAGATTCTGAGGAAGAGTCCATCCAATCCTTGCTTGATGTGATGAGTGCCTTTGTCTTGTTGCATTCAGAAGCAAAGTGACCCATACCATTACACTTGTAGCATCTAACCTTTGACTTGTCAAATTTGCTACCCTTGCTGTCCTTTTTGATATACTTGTCTTTGTCTGCTTTGAAGGTCTTTTTCTGAAAGTTGCCTTGTCTTCTATTCTTCCTGAACTTCATCCTTCTGAAGTTTCTGACAATCATAGCAACCATCTCTTCCATGTCTGAATCAGAAGATTCATCACCAGTATTGGCATCAGGATTGCCATCAGTATCTGATGAAGAGTCGTCAGGATCTGATTCAGCTACTCTTGCTTTCCTTCTAGAGACCTCCATAGCTTTCCCTTTTGATTTTGCTTCTACATTCAAAGCAATTGACTTTGCCTTGCTGCTTTTCTTGTTCTTCCTCTGTTGAACTTCAAGATCATGAGTTCTTAGCATCCCATAGATCTCATCAAGAGACACAATGTTCAGATCATACTGGTGTCTAATGATTGAGGTCTGAGTATCCCATTCTTCAGGTAAAGCTCTAAGAAATTTGGTGTTTGAATCTTCAGTTTCATATACTTTGTCAACTAAGGATAAGCTGTTCAATAGTGTCAGGAATCTGTCATATAGATCAGTCAGGCTCTCTTCAGGTCTTGCATCGAATTGTTCATATTCTTGAATCAAAAGAGCCCTTCTGTTTTTCTTGACAGATGCAGATCCTTGGCACTGAGTTTCCAAAGTATCCCAGATTTCTTTTGAAGATTTGCATGCAATCACTCTGTTTGACATGACAGCATCAAGGCTATTATGCAAGATATTCTTTATCTTTGGTTCCCTGAGTACATGAGCTTTTTCTTCTGGAGTCCATTCAGCTTTAGCTTTGACCACATAATGTTCTGGTACTGTATCTGTTCGTTCTACGAACTTTGTTGGTATATATGGTCCATCACGAATCCTGTCCAAGTAGTCAGGATCCATAGCCTCCAGGTACATCAGCATCTTTACCCTCCATGTGGGATATTCTGATATCTTCAAGATGGGAATCTTCATGCTTTCATACTTGGTTGTCGACATCTTTAGATCGTATCTGATTCAGAATTAAATCAGTTTGCTCTGATACCAATTGTTGCCCAGTAAATAACAATTGTAGAAGGGGGTTGAATACAATTGTATAAGATTCTCGACTTTATATAACACAAATATGAAAGATCAATAATAATAACAATAACAGCTTTATTAACTTTGATATAAAACTGTTACAAACTCTCTTAAGAAATTCTGATGTTCTTAAGAGCTGCTAGCTTACAAAAACTCTCTCAAGAAATTCTGTTCTTAAGAGCTTCTCTCCGATTATGTTCTCTCTCTCTGATCAGTACATAAATCGAAACCAAAACTGTGTTTATATAGTGCACACAGCTTCTCTATCAATAATAAGATAAGTCCTAATCATAATAAAGATAGAAACATATCTTTAATCGATAGCTGCATTCTACAAACCAGGAACAAACTTCCATGTTTATCTAGACTACAAATATAACTCGAAGTAGGAATCCTGATCAGCTTCAAGTCCTGATGATCAAACCTGATCATAGTCTGAGTAGGAATCCTGATGATCAATAAGATACTGACGCTTGATCAAATACTGATGACCATGCAATACTGATGACGTCAGCAATCCTGATCAGTTGAGTCTAGCTTCTGACGATCATTGAATTCTGATCTAACAATAAGAATAATGACTGTCTTGGAACTCCGCACTTTACTGTTCCCAGAGCTTCGAACCACGCAAAAACCTTTCAGTTGCCCTGTTGGATGCTATAAAAGCTGGAGCATTGTAACAACAGGCAATTCATACATTAAAAATTACCATACATCAAATGGCAGGAACCTTTGAATTCATGGATGTAGAATCATTCTTGAATTTAAACTGGCGTCAACAAGCAAACTATATCATCGATGAGTTTCTTGTGTTGTCATTTCTGAATGATAAAGGGCTCATCGCTGATGATGAAATAGCGGAAGGACCTATCTCCAACCCCTATGTGCACATCATCCGTCCTGGACCATATGATGTGCCCATCCTTGCAGATGATGAGGCTGTCGAGATTTGTATGATGCTCTTCTATCAGAGCTACTTGAAGGGTTCGAAAAAGAATTTCTTCTTGGAATCCTGCAAGCTGCAAACCAGAAAGAGAAGTCGAGAGGATGATGATGATGATTCAACATCAGGGGGTTGTCAAGCCTTGGAAATCCCAGATGGGATAATGATCAGATAACCGAACAAGTAGCTAGATAATATTATGAAATTTTCTGAATGTAACCAAAGTTTGAATCAATAAAAAAAATCATTGTTTTGCTTTACATATCAGTATCTCATAGTAATTGTAAAGTGAAAGAAATGATATCACTTTAAACAGTAAACTAATATACTCATCAGCGCTACTAATCACCATCAGGACTTATCAAACACACTCTTTCTTTTCTCTGTTTAATGCAAAATTGATCTTTTACAAATCATACTTTTTCGAAAAACAAATGTCTAATCTCAAAATTATAGAATGTCTGAAACAAAGAAATTATTTTAACCATCAGAGATTAAAACAAAGTTACCTCGGCATATGTCACACAATACATCAGTGTTTACCATTTGTCCTTCTTTGTCAATAAACTCTTTTCTCAAACTGTACATGTGTGAAAATATGTGTGTGCAATAGCAGAGTTTACCGTAATCAATATTTAGATCATCTCAAAGTGCATAAAATCCACAAACTAAAGTAGTAAAAACTGGTTGCCTAAACTCTCATGTATAACATAAAATCTGATTTTATATCTAAACTCTGTATACTGATATCCTTTCATTTGGATATGTCTTTTATTTTTCACCCCCTTTATATATTTATATATATATTTTTTTTTTTTTTTTTATTTTTTAATTTTATTTTTCCAGTAATCAGTGGTTGGCACTAGTCACCAAAAATCAAAGATTTTAGCCCTTATTTCATACAATAAGTTCCTGGATCTTCCTAGGCACAACATGATCTCAAAGGAATTTGTGCTCTGTTTGGCATCTTTTGATTTGAGGGTGAATTATTTGTAATTAATAATCAGAGTTTAGACTTTTCATCAGTTAATACAATTATTTTATGAGAGAAAATGCAAACAGCTAATACAGACTCAGTGTATAGGATCAATAAACTAAGAGATGGTATAAATACAGAGACAGTATCATGCTTTGTTAACTTACTGCACATAATTGAGATCAGAATCTATACAACTCTTAAGGATTCACAAATTTCTTCATTGGTCCATTGTTTCAGACAAAATTACAATTAGAGAATAGCATTAAACTGTAACTATCAGAGTATGACCAACAGAGTTTAGCATCAGAGTTTACTTTCAGAGTATGACTGACACTTCACAGAGTTTATCATCAGAGTTTAACATGCTGGTTCACATAACAGTCAACACATGTAAGAGATCATGAACATAAAAAGTGAGTCTAACCCGTATCTCTAGTCAGAACCAGAGATCATTCCAAGTTTATTTACCAATCTTGTAAAAGTAGCTTCACTCAAAGGTTTGGTGAAGATATCTGCAAGTTGTTGGTCTGTAGACACAAAATGAAGCTCAATGTTTCCTTCTTCCACATGTTCTATGATAAAATGATACCTTATGCTGATGTGCTTGGTCATGGAATGCTGTACTGGATTACCTGTCATAGCAATAGCACTTTGGTTATCACAGAAAATAGGTATTCTAGAGTACCTTAACCCATAATCCAGCAATTGATTCTTCATCCATAAAATCTGTGCACAACAGCTACCAGCTGCTATATACTCTGCTTCGGCAGTGGATGTAGAAATTGATTTCTGTTTCTTACTGTACCAAGAAACCAATCTGTCACCTAAAAATTGACAGCTTCCACTTGTACTTTTTCTGTCTATCTTACAGCCTGCAAAATCTGCATCAGAGTAACCAATTAACTTAAACTCTGATTCTCTAGGATACCACAAACCCAAGGTTATGGTTCCTTTGAGATATTTGAAGATCCTTTTTACAGCTGTTAGATGAGGCTCTCTGGGATCTGCTTGAAATCTTGCACAAAGACATGTTGCATACATGATATCAGGTCTACTTGCAGTAAGATACAGTAGAGACCCTATCATTCCTCTGTAGTTAGTCATATCTACTGAGGCTCCTGTGTCTTTGTCAAGCTTCGTTGATGTAGCCATGGGAGTTGTAGCAGATGAACTATCAAGCATACCAAATTTCTTTAGAAGATTTCTGGTATACTTTGCTTGATTGATAAAAATCCCATCATCTGTTTGCTTGACCTGTAAGCCTAGAAAATAACTAAGCTCTCCCATCATGCTCATTTGGTACCTGGATTGCATAAGCTTTGCAAACTTCTTACAGAGTTTGTCATTAGTAGATCCAAAAATAATATCATCTACATAAATTTGAACTAAAAGCAAATCATCACCAGAATTGAAATAAAACAAGGTTTTATCAATTGTACCTCTTGTGAACCCACTTTCTAAAAGAAATTGAGCAAGAGTTTCATACCATGCTCTTGGTGCTTGCTTTAGTCCATATAATGCCTTGTCAAGCCTATAGACATAATCTGGATGTTTGGAATCTACAAATCCTGGTGGTTGTTCAACAAACACTTCTTCTTCAAGCTTCCCATTGAGAAAAGCACTCTTTACATCCATCTGAAAGACTTTAAACTTCTTGTGTGCAGCATAGGCCAGAAAAATTCTTATGGCTTCCAATCTTGCAACTGGAGCAAAGGTTTCATCATAGTCAATTCCTTCCTGTTGTGAATAACCTTTTGCCACAAGTCTAGCCTTGTTTCTTGTAATCACACCTTCACTGTCAGTCTTGTTTCTGAAAACCCACTTTGTACCTACTATTGATCTATTCTTTGGTCTAGGTACAAGTGTCCAGACTTCATTTCTTTCAAACTCATTTAACTCTTCTTGCATTGCTGTAATCCAATTAGCATCTTGAAGAGCTTCCTCCACTTTCTTTGGTTCTGTTTGAGACAAGAAAGCATGATACAGACACTCATTATTTGTTGCACTTCTAGTTCTCACACTAGCATCAGGATCTCCAATTATGAGATCAGGTGTGTGTGCCTGTGTCCACCTTCTTGCTGTTGGTAAGTGGTTTCTTGCATCATTATTGAATCCTCCCCCTTGATCCATGCTCTCCTGATTCATATGTTGACTTTCTGCAGCATCTGAGGCTCCCCCTGAATTGGATGGCTCAGAGTTTGAACTGTCAGAGTTTGAATCAGTTTCCTCAACTGACTCATTTGTTGTGTCTTGTTGAGCTTCTTCACGCTCCCCCTCAACTGGTTCTCTATTTTGTTCAATTTGAGAATTTCCAGTTTCTCCAGTATTTACCAGTAGAGGTTCAGAGTATGCTTCGTCAGAGTTTGTCAACCCTGCTTCATCAGAGTTTATATCATCAGAGAATAGATCTTCATTTTCAAAACGCAGTTGATCATATCCATCCTTGTCTTCAAGTCCAATTATTTTCTTGTCATCAAATGACACATGTATAGATTCCATGATCACCTTAGTTCTTAGATTATAAACTCTGAATGCTTTTGTTGACAATGGATAGCCAACAAAGATTCCTTCATCAGCTTTTAACTCGAACTTTGTCAACTGTTCAGGATGAGTCTTCAACACAAAGCATTTGCATCCAAATATATGAAAATATTTCAAATTTGGCTTCTTATTTTTCACCATCTCATATGGTGTTTTCCCATGCTTGTTGATCAATGTTGCATTTTGAGTAAAACAAGCAGTTTGAACCGCTTCTGCCCAGAAGTATGTTGGTAATTTTGCTTCATCAAGCATAGTTCTGGCTGCTTCAATTAAAGTTCTGTTCTTCCTTTCAACTACACCATTTTGCTGTGGAGTTCCAGGTGCAGAAAATTCTTGTTTCACTCCTCTTTCCTTGCAGAAAGCTTCCATAATTGAGTTTCTGAATTCAGTTCCATTATCACTCCTTATAATTTTGACTTTGTGCTGTGATCCTTTGTCCAGTAGATTTACATGATCCATCAGAGTTTGAGCAGTTTCATCCTTCTTTGACAAGAAATACACCCATGTATATCTAGTATATTCATCAACAATTACTAGAGCATATTTCTTTCTGCCCATGGACATCACATTCACTGGTCCAAAGAGATCAACATGTAGAAGATGATAAGGTTCCACTACTGAAGATTCAGATTTGCTCTTGAAAGATGACTTCCTTTGCTTGGCTTTTTGACAAGAATCGCACAAGCCATCTAGACTGAGTATAGATTTTGGAAGTCCCCTTACAAGATCCTTTCTTATTAGCTCATTGATGTTGTTCAAATTGAGATGAGAGAGCTTCTTGTGCCAGTTCCAACTCTCTTCATTTGACATTCTGGCTGTCAGACACACTGTTTTTCCATCAGAGTTTGTTACCAAACTTGCTTCATAAATGTTATTGCGCCTGTGTCCAACTAGAACAACTTTTCCAGTAGATTTACTGATAACTTCACAGTATTCACTATGAAAATCTACATGGTTTCCTCTGTCACAGATTTGACTCACAGATAACAGATTATGCTTGAGTCCTGAGACTAGAGCTACATTTGTAATGATGACACTTCCAAGATTGATATTGCCATATCCCAGAGTGTGTCCTATGTTGCCATCTCCATAGGAAACCTTTGGGCCAGCCTTCTCCTTAAAGTCTGATAACAGGGCTTTATTTCCAGTCATATGTCCTGAGCATCCACTGTCCAAGATAAGTGTGCTCTCTATTATACCCTGCAATCACAAACAAACACTAAGTGTTAGTTTTAAGGATCCAGACTTGCTTGGATCCTTTGTCTTTCTTAACAGTGTTAGCTTTTGCAGCGGAATCACTATCAACAGAGTTTAAACTAACATTGTCAGACTTTACACTAGCAGAGTTTGCTCTAACCCATTTCAAGTTGGGTTTTAGCTCATAATAGTTGTGATAAATAGCATGATAACTCTTGCAAGTATAAATGGAATGCCAAGTGCTCCCACAGTGTTCGCATAAAGTTTGTGGTTTAACTCTTACATAATCATTCTTTACTCCTGATGTAGAAGATAAAGAATTAATATGTTTGTTCTTAGTGCAAAATCTAGCAAGATGATTAGAACTACCACAATTATAACATGTTTTCCTTGGAGCAGCACCAGTAGGCAAATGATTATTTCTATTATTTATGCCTATCTTTCCATTCCTATTCTTCTTGGACCCTTTTGGTTTCATGGCAGATTTTATCTCTTTCAGCTTATGATTAAACTGTTTCCCTGTCATCAAACCAACATTAACCTATTTTTCACAAGTTTTTACTGGCTTTCTAACAGTTTCTCTTTCCATAAGTTTTTCTGTTATAATATTTTCCTCTCTTTCACAGGCTTCATCTGATTCCATATCAGCTTCTCTTATTACAACAGATTTTAACTTATTGGTTTCTGGAACAAATTTCACAGGTTTAAGTTGTGGTTTTACCTTAACCTTGTCTTTAAACCTAAGTTCATCATTTTCACAATAACCTAAACCTACAGGATCAGTCTGAAACACTTGATGAGTGTCTCTTCCAGAATCTGTCCAAGTCTTGATTATTTTTCTTTCTTTTTCTAAATCAGATTCTAGTTGCCTATACCTTTTAAGCAACTCCTGTTCAACATAAACAGCATCATCTCTTTCTTTTTGAATCTGCTTCATACTTTCAAGTTCTCCTTCAAGAACCTTGTTTCTATCTTTAAGACTAAGATTCTCAGATTTAATTCTTTCATTTTCTAAAGTCTGATCCCTATAGCTAACATGAACACTTTTCAGATATACTCTTAACTCAGATATATTATCAGTATCATAAGCATAAGTAGTTAGGGGTACCTTATTTTCAGATGACTCAGTCTCATCTCTGACAGTTGCCATAAGAGCATAATTTTCTCCATCATCAGAGTCTGAAGTATCTGCCCAGTCTTTGCCTTTAGAGATGAGTGCTTTCTCAGATTTGCCTTTCTTGCACTCTGGGGCATAATGACCCATCTCTTTGCACTTGTAGCACTGGATCTCAGATTTGTCCTTCTTTTCAGACTTGGTATCCCTTCCATCAGACTTTCTGAAATTCTTCTTCTCAGAATTTGAATCTCTCCTTGAGAATCTCTTTCCCTTCTTGAAGTTCTTGAACCCCATCTTCTTGAAGGTCTTCACCATCAATGCAGCCATTTGCATCATCTGTTCTTCATCATCATCAGAATCAGAAGCTTCACCAGAGTTTGAGTCATCATCAGAATTTGATGACTCACTTTCAGATTTAATGACTAAAGCCTTTCCCTTGGCTTTCTTCCTTGATGATTCCTTCTTAATGGGCTTCTCTTCGACTTTGAGAGCAACAGATCTTGTCTTTTTACTCAATCTTCTATTCCTTTGTTCTATCTCCAGTTCATGAGTTTTCAATAACCCATAGATTTCATCAAGATCTGTATCAGCAAGCTCATAATTATCTCTTATTGTGGTTGTCTTTAAATCCCACTTTTCAGGTAGAGATAACAGAAACTTGAGATTAGACTCTTCAAGCTCATATTCTTTATTAACCAGAGACAGATCATTCAACAGTTTACAAAATCTGTCATAAGTCTCAGTCAAGGTTTCATTAGGTCTTGAATCAAAGTGCTCATACTCCTGTGTGAGTATTGTCTTTCTGTTCTTCTTGATAGCACCTGTTCCCTGACATCTGACTTCTAAAGCATCCCATATCTCTTTGGCAGTCTTGCAGCCAATTACTCTGTTAGACATAACATTATCTAAAGCACTGTGGAGAAGATGTCTAACCTTTGCATCTTTTGCAATTGATGAGATGTCCTCAGGAGTCATATCTTTCTTTTCCTTTGGAACAGTCTTTTGTTCTTGTCCATCAACAACAGGGGACAATTTAGTTGGCATATGAGGACCATCATAAATTCTGTCAAGGTATTCTGGATCTGTAGCCTCCAGAAACATGGTCATCTTAACCTTCCAAATCGGATACTCTACTGGCCTGAGAATTGGAACCCTGATTGTTTCATATCGACTCACAGAATTGGGCTTAACCTGTTCAGCCTTAGGAGCAGTTTGATTTTCTTCAGACATGATTAATACTGTGTTTGAATCGTAAAACTGTATATATTAAACAGCCTTGGCTCTGATACCAATTGTTAGGCCGAATACACAATATATAATCAAGTATGTATGAGAATAACAGTTAAGAACACAGGTTTGTAAATCAACAAACTGAATTATATTAAATAATTCTCTCTTAGTGATGTTAATGAATCACAAAGAGCTACTAGGTTACAAGAATAATGTATTCAATGTTCGCGTCCCTTCTAGGGATAACCTATCTGTGTTTATATAATACACAGTTACATACAATCCTTATCTAATTGATACTCCTAAAAATTAGCTATACAATTGATATCAATTAAGGATTGCTTCAGTCTTCTGTCCAGTCTCCTTAGCTGTATCAATATATTCTGCTTCTTTCCATCTTCAGAATATATTGCTTCTAGAATCTTTATCTTTGCACCGACAGCTAAGTCAACTTTCATCCTGTCAGACTTTACCAAACTCTGACCGGCTTCCTTTAAACTCTTCACCCTGTCAGACTTTAAATAAACTCTGACCGGTTTCCTTTAAACTCTTATCAGTACCTGTTGCTTAAACACTGATAAACAAACGTCAGCAAATATATCTAACATACATTAATAACCAATTTTATATTTTATAAATATACCTTTATTTCATTAAAATTATATTACTTTACATACGTCTTATACACGAAATTAAAAGTAAGAAATTTTATGATGTATTTAAAGTCTATTCGTACATTTGTGACCAATATTATATTACAAATATACTGTTATTTTATTAACAATACATGAGTTTACATACATTCATTTTATATACGGAGAACTCTGATAAAATAACCATTTAAATTATCTTGAATTTTTAAATTTGATAAAATTCACTTCACGACATTCAAAACTGAACTAATATTTTGAAGATTAAAAATAATCATTTGATCTTTATCTTATAGAAATTTATCCAAATTTTATGAAATCTTATTCAATTAGAAAAAATATATATACATAAATACTATGCATATATAATATAAATTCAAAATACTATCATTTACCATATTTACAAAATTATATATATTGGTGCGAATTTATTTTTTCAGTATAAAAACAGGTCTGTGTCTCGCACGGGCTTTTACGCTAGTTGTTGATTAAATGGACCATAATACTTTGTAATTTTTATTACATATAATAATTATGAAAAAGTTTATTAAACTTATAATCAATATATATATATATATATATATAAAGGAGGATACACCAGAGGTTAGGTGGCGCCCTAAGATCGTTTCAATCTATTTTGCTAATTTTGTAGAATTTTAGAATTTAAAATGCTAATAAAAAAAAAAAATTCTTTAACATATTAGAAGTAGAATAGGTATTCGAATTTATAGAGGAGAAGAGTTTGAATATATTAGAAATAAAACAAGTGTTCGAATTTATAGAGAAAAAGAATTCGAATATATCAATAATTAATGTAACATAATCTACTAGAATTAGAAAAGGTATTCAAATTATAAAATATTTGTTGTTCTGATTTTTCCATCACAGTGCCTCAGCTTGGGAATATTTTTAACTGTAATTATTGTTTCTCTTTTCATTTTTCGAGGATACTTAATACTTTTTCATTATATTGATTGCAGGATTCAAAATCAAACTTTACGGATTTCACCAGTACGTCGCCTTGCTAGCAACTTACAACACCAGTGGTGATATATATATAAGGTACACAGTTTTGTTTGAAGTGATTACCACAAATTCATATATGTTTTAAATAGTATAAATTACAAGTTCTGCAGATATTGAAATTAATTATGCTGGACTCACCTTTACATTGAGCAAGTACTGTATGAGGTTTTGAGGAAATTTTAATTTTAAACTTACTACAATAACGAGTTACACAATCTAAAATATTAAATTTGATTTTAAGTCTTTTATAAATTAAAGAAAAAGACGGGTGATGTGTCTAAATATTTGTGCTTTATTTAGGCTGAAATCATAAACCAGAGTACTATAGGCAGACACGTAGTGTACTAGAGTTGTTTGTTGAAATTAAAAAAGAAAAACCTTAAGCTTTTAACTTTCTTTTTTAGTTTTTACGTTATATAACTTGGCAAATAAGATCAGCAAAAATGCTAAAGGTATCTAATAGCGAATCTAAAAATTGGGTTTCCACCGATCCATGAGTAAAAGACATATTTTAATAAAAGTTATATTTAAAATATAATAGGTGTCTGAATTTATAAAGAAGATAGTTCAAATTTATAGATTACATATATAATTAAAAGTTTCATCAGAAATAAAATAAGTTTTATGTAGTAGAAGAGTTTGAATTTATTAGAAATACATATAATTAAAAATTCTGTTGAAATATAATAGGTTTTTGTAAGATATACATTAGTTAAAAGTTCTCTTATAAGTAAAATAAGGAGTGCGAATTTTTATAGATGTTTTTCAACGAGAAAACGGCTCAATAGAAAGTAGTACGTTAACATGAAAATTAATATATAAAACAAGTAATCAATATATTAAAATTGAGATTTTAATCTTAGTGAAGGAAGCGTGTTTAATGGGAAGACGGCTTATTAGAGAGAAATGAGTAATTGTTGTAATTTTAACAAATTAGAAGTAGAATAAATGTTTCAATTTATAAAGGATAATGGTCCAAATGTATAGGGAAGACACATAGATGAAAGTTATATTTGACATATAATTAAAAGTTTCATTAGAACTAAAATAGGTTTTCGAATTTATGGAATAAAAGATTTCGAATCATCAATATATATATATATATATATATATATATATATATATATATATATATATATATATATATATATAAATAAAGGAGGATACGCGGGAGGTGAGGTGGTGTCTCTAAGATATACATATAGTTAAAAGTTATATTGGAAATAAAATAGGATTATTAATTATATAGGTATTTTTTCAACGAAAAAGTGGCTCATTAGAAAGAAGTATGTTAACATAAAAATTAATATATTAGGGAGTAACGAGTAATTTTTGTAATTTAATTGATAGATGTATTTTTTTCTAACGAGAGAGCGACTAATTAGAAAAAGTAGTGTGTTAACATGATAATTAATATATAACACAAGTATTCAATATAATAAATTTGAGATATTGATATTAAAAAGGAAATGCGTTTTACGGGAGAACGGCTTATTAGAGAGGACCGAGTAATTTTTATAATTTAATCGATGAAGTTTTAAAAAATAATTATGACACCGCCGCGAAGCGCGGTTTTTTCAATTAGTTTAATATAATTTTAAAATTAATAAAAATCAGTATGAACACCCTCCAGCAAATACCAGGGGAAACTTATTAATAAAAAATTATAATTTTTATTCTGCATATGTTTACCACTATGAACACCCTCCGGCAGATACCACAGGAAACTAGATTCACCTAAACTAAATTAAATAGAACCATCCTTTCACACCAGCCATGCAACTGGGGTTTACTACTTTAGCAACAAAAATCAGTACCATGGAAGTTAATAATATTAATTTGATATAAGCAACATCATAAAACTATCCAAAGAATATGCAGCAGTGTGATATATGTTGGAAAATACGGGTGAATTGTGGTATGGGTGAGTTAATTGATTTGGTAAAATCAATTCCGTTTTTAACTTTGGATTTTTTGCAGATATGACTTTGATTTTGAGTTATCTGATAAAATCATTGATTTTGAGTTATCTAATAAAATCATTGATTTTAGGTTATCTGATAAAATCATTGATTTTGAGTTATCTGATAAAATCAATTCTGTTTTTAATTCGGATTTTTTTGCCATTGACGCGATTAATTAGCTTGACTAATTAATTAAGGAAATTGCCACCAACATAATTGTCACCGATGCAATTAATTAGTTTGACTAATTAATTAAGGAAATTTCCAACCGATATAATTGGTTAATTAATTATGGCAATTGTGTAGCGCACAAGTTTTCCTAGCCTATATAAAGTCGTGTCTAGCCTTAGGATTATTCATTCGAAAAATACATCCTATCTTACACACATCTCTCTTATCTTCCTCCGGTGATAGTTCTCTTGTTCGTATCAAGTTCGCTGAGAGTGACGCTATTCGACAGCCTCACTACAAACTGTTTTATCCTGGGAAACAATTCGCTCGCACACTCGGTGAGGGCTAATACGAATTAAGGAGACAGTCACACACTGGACTCGGTTTTGTTCCTTGTCTCCTTATTTTTATTTGTTTATTTGTTTACTGTTTACATACACCTTATCTGTTATTCACACACGCCCACGTTATTTTATGTACTAATATCACAGATTGTCTGACAATCTTAAAGCGTATTATTATTATTATAATCTGTGACTGATACATCTGCCTCTGTTTGATTTTGAGTAACAGATCTATAGAGAATATTGAAACTGTAAACAATGGAAGCTCGGTTAGTCCCAAGGCACAGGTTACACCTGATGGGGAACAGATATCGAGTGGACATGTGTGTTCGGGACATACTTTCGTTGGACAGTTTAATGTTCCATTTGGACAGATGATAGGAGGTTTTGGTTCTACTGGTGTGCAGACATCGGTAGTATAGACGCCTATTATAACTATAATGGCTACTGCACCTGTTGCGCCGACGGTTACTACTGTGCTTGCTGCACAAGCTGAGAAACCTGAGAAGTTCAATGGTACGAACTTCAAACGCTGGCAGCAAAAGATGTTGTTTTATCTGACAATGTTGAATTTTGATCGTTATGTGAAAGAGGATGCACCGTTACTCACTTCTGAGAGTAACGCACAGACTGTGTATGCAGTTGATGCCTGGAAGCACGTCGATTATATGTTAGGTCCAAAGTATCGTAGAAGGGGGGGGGTTGAATACGATACTCACAAATTATTTAATTTCGTTAGCGGATAATTCTTTCAGTTCTAATACGAAATCAAATGCACAAAATCAAAACACGAGTAGGGAAATATATCGTTTTATAAATATAAACCGCGAGGGGTGCTACAATTCTAATCAGTAGGATTAGTTTCAATGAGTTTAGGTTACACAAAATCAATATAATGATAGAATTCAAAGCACTATTAATTTCTCTGTGAATTTCTCTGGCTCAAACTCTCTCCTCGTAATGTTCTGTGAAAATCCTAACTGAAGAAGACAATGTCTTCACTCTTCAAAATGTAGACTTGAAAACTATCGAAGCCTTTGTAGGAAGAATCCTGGCCGTTCAAGTTTTCATCAACCTGACAAAGTACTACAAATTTCACCTGCTCCTTCTTTTAAAAACTATCGAAGGAATTAATTAATTCTTCCTTCGATAGATTTTATTTAAAATCTATCGAATGAAGAATTACTTCTTCGATGGTTTTTCATCCAAATCCACTTGATCAATTTCGATAGTTTTTCTTAAAAGAAAACTATCGAATGTTTTATTTATGCAGTTTGACCCTTGAAGATTCTCTCCTTTTTCAGCAAGTATATTGTACTTTCATTTAAACCTAAACATACCTTGTAATATTGTTTTCACTTTCAGGATGTTTCAGATTTAGACTTAAATCAACTTCTTCTGAGACGATAAACATCTTGATCTTTTAGTTGCTGACAACTAGTGCAACTGGTCTGATTCACAGATGACTAACACTCGATCAATACTTCCATGTCTTCAATTCAATGTTGTTGATAAGTCCTTTGTCGTTCTGGTTGCTTCAATTAAATCACTGGAATCCTATGGTACTAACTCTTAATCATTCAAATACTTTTGTAGTCTTGAAAGTCTTGTTTCTTTATTTGTCACTGAGGCTTGAACATTTTAATGAACTTCTTTCCCTGGCATGTTTACGGACTTCAAGAATACATACCATATTTTGATTTTTTGAGTTTACATTTTCTTCTTTACTTCTGGATTCTTGTGCTTCTGTTAATATTATTTTCTATCTTGTCCTTTGTTGAGTTGTAGTTATCTCTGTTACATCTTATGTTACATTATGCTTTACAATCTCCTCCTATTTGATTGTTAGAGTTCGACAAGGAAATACCTCGAGGATAACTCAACTAACTAAGGAAACATGAAACTAATTAAAGTAAGACATCTTGATAATATTAAATTCATTCTGGATAAAATATATACATTTCCAGATTTCAAAATTCAAAGAACATTAAAACTTTTTACAATAAAGTTGCTCCTCTAGTCTGAGAAGATAGTTATTGTGTTCTTTGTTTCAATTCTTCAGTCCATCTCAATCTCACCTTCTTCAATCACCGGATTGGAGTTAGCAGCTTGATAATCAATCACGGATGGATAGTGCAGTGGTTCTCCAGGTTTAAGGATTGTTCCTTTGATGTGTATTCCGATATACTCAACCTCTTGACCCACTCCAGCCCACAACCATGCAGTGTTAACATCTTTCTTGTTTACACTACAAGAAATCTTATATTTACCTACCAATAAATTATCTACTAATATATATTAGTAGGTAAAAGTTATGTTTACTTACTAATAATTATTTGTAAAAGTAATTGGTGGGTAAATTCTAACTTCTCCATCGGTCAATTCTGTTAACAAAACCGTAGGCGGTTAACAGAGTTCCACCCATGTATTAACACCATTGAATTTTTCAAAAAAAATTGCGGTGGACCCTTCTTTTTCAAAAATATCACGGACAAGCCCTTATTTATTTATTTTTAAATATATTTTAATGCTTTTAATTATTTAAAATTATAATACATTAAATATTAATTATCTTTTTTGGTTAAAACACATTATTTTTCTATTTTTCTTATAAAATTCCCTTCTTTTTCAAAAATATGATGGGCCATTATCTTTTTCCATTAAAGTTTATTACCTTTTCTAACAAAATAAATATCTAAATTTAATATGTTGTTGATGAGATTCGAACAGGATTAAGCTAGAATGAATAATAAATTAAACATTATATCTAACACAATAAATATCTAAATTTAATATGTTGTTGATAAGATTCGAACTTTAGAGCTTTAATAATATTTTAAATATTGAAACATAATTTTTTTAAAATATTAGATTTAGCTGTTTTTATTTATTTGTTCATGAACATTGTAGCGGTTATTTTTCTATGATTATCCAAGATTATAGATTACAAAAAATCTTAAATTTGCTTATTATAAATTAATAAAGATATAGACTATATAATGTAAATAAATTAATTAATTTACAAGAAGTCCAAAAAGTAAAATTACTCCGTTCAGCAAAACATATAATGGAACTAAAATCCCGCCTAAATATTTGAGTGAAAAATATCCCGCTACTAGAGGTGGGTTGAGTTTATCTTAAAAAGGATCTAACCGCCTAATTCCTTAAAACCACTAACAAAAACTTATCTAAGTACCACTTATTTTTATTTTATTAAAACGGAGTACCACTTTCTCAAACAACTAAAAAGGTAACATTTTACTTGTTTATTTATGTATCTATTTTGTAGTTCAACAATGGTTAGTATTTCATTTTTTCCATTAAAATTGCTTGTTTAACTTTTTTTATGGATGTTATGCTTCAGTACAACACTGTTAAGTGGAGAGATAGACAATGCAATGTCGGGACATACATGCGGAGTCATTGATCACATACAAGAAGAGGACCGAAGAATTTTATTAGCAGGAAGAGTGAAGAATTACATTTTCTAACGTGAAACCCAACGATTTTTTGTGCAATACAAATTATTTAAGTTTTGTAAAATTTGGTGACCAAGTTACCGTGTACCGTTAATTTGTAATATCACTTTTATAATGTAACTCATGTTTTGCCTCATATATTTGACATTGTTACTTACATTATTAGAGCATTTACAATGGGGTTGGCTAAAATGGTTGGCTAAAATAATATAAAATAATGATTGGCTAAAATTTGTTGAATCTGTAAGGTATTGTGCTCTCATGGGGTTGGCTATAATGGTTGGCTATATTTTAAAATAATATATTATAATTGTAAACCATACTTTTTCAATAAAATTAAACTTTAAATTTTATAATTTATGAATTGATCTTAAATTGTGGTCAAATATCTTAAAATTTTAAATTAAAAAATATGAAATTATTGTACATGAAATTTAATACACAATAAAAAACACACTAAAAACGTAAAGAAATTGTGTATCCTTGAGATATCAATTTTGCAGCTTTATTTAAATTTGACATGACAATACGTTTTTTACTCTTTTCAAAAAATTGCAGAATGAGCAGCTTTACTTTTTTTGTAGTTGATGTGAAAGTGCACTTGCAACATTCAGAACTGGGCCACAACAATTGCAATAATTTTGATTTCTTAGCTTTACACTCCATCTGAACTTCCTACTATAAATAGATAACAAAAATGTGAACAGCAGGAACTACAAACTTGAAATATTTCAATACACTTCACTACTCAATTTCAATGGACAACACCACACAAATGATTCTTGATATTATGCAAGCAGAAGAAGAAGAGCATGAAGCAAGAATGAGAATGGCTGCTGTATACATTCATCATCGACCTCAAAGAGAGAATTCTATTTCAAATCATGGTGGTTCTATAGTTAATCACCGTGTCATTAATCGCAACAGAGAAGAAGGTCATAATAGACTGTATCATGATTATTTTTCTAATACACCTACATACACGGAAACACAATTTCGTCGAAGATTTCGAATGCGTAAATCATTATTTTTGCGAATCGAAGAAGCAGTTGTAACTCATGATTACTACTTTACTCAACGAACTGATGCTGTCGGAGTTCGTGGATTATCATCACTTCAAAAAATGACAGCTGCACTTAGGATGCTTGCATATGGTACTGCGGCTGATGTTGTCGATGATTACGTACGTATTGGTGAGAGTACAGCAATAGAGAGTCTAAAAAGATTTGTTAAAGCAATTGTCGAAATATTTGGAGTAGAATATTTGAGACGACCAAATAATGAAGATGTGGCTAGATTATTGGCAGAGAATGAGCAACGAGGCTTCCCTGGAATGTTGGGTAGTATCGACTGCATGCACTGGAAATGGAAAAATTGTCCAACTGCTTGGCAAGGTATGTATACAGGTCATGTTCATGAACCCACTATAATATTAGAAGCCATAGCTTCAAAAGACTTATGGATTTGGCATTCGTTTTTTGGGCTACCAGGATCATTAAATGACATCAATGTACTAGATCGATCTCATCTATTTGAAGACTTGGCAGAAGGTCGTGGACCTGAAGTGAAGTTTACTATCAACGGGAATGAATATAACATGGGCTATTATCTTGCTGACGGTATATATCCATCTTGGCTAACATTTGTAAAACCTATTCCAAAACCACAAGGTAACAAAAGAAAATATTTTGCAATGGCACAAGAATCTGTTAGAAAAGATATGGAAAGAGAATTTGGAGTTTTTCGATCTCGATTTGCAATGGTTCGGGGTCCATCACATTTTTGGGAGGTCGAAACAATGAAATATATTATGACAGCTTGTATAATCTTGCACAACATGATCATCGAAGATGAAAGGGAATTACTTATCGAAGATGAACATTTTGATACAGATGTTGCAATACCAATTGTTACTCCGATGCGCAATCATTCAAATAATCTAAGAGAATTCATACAGGTGCATCAAAAAATTCGAGACAAACAAGTTCATATTCAGTTGCAAAATGACCTTGTAGAGCATCTTTGGGAGATCCATGGTGGTGACATGAATTAAACTTTTGTGGTTATGTACTTTCGTTTATATTTGTGATGTAGTTTTCCTGTTCTTAATTGTTATGTAATTTCTTTTTATATGTGTTACGCAATTTGATTTTCTATGTATTTTGATTCTAAATAACAAGTAGCTTCGATAAATAACATAAGCAAATTGAAGCGGATCACATAATAAGCAAAAATAAGTCAAGTACAGAAAATAAACTACGACATGTTTTTCAGGATTGTAGCTTTCAATGCATTATAATATTTTGCTTGATCCGATAACATTTTACTAGTATCCATGGCCATGATAGAGGCTTCATAAATTTGCCTTTCACGCACCTCTTTCTGCCTTTCCCGCTCCTCCTTTTGTCTTTCACGCTCCTCCTTTGCTAAGCGAAGTTGCAACTTTTCCTTTTGTACATGCATCAATTATGTCTGCCTTTCCTGCTCCTCTTTTTGCATTTGCATCATTTCCTTTTGCAGCTGCAAGCTCATTTTAATGGATTCACTTCTTGAAGATGCAATAGCCATAGCATGTTTCTGCATTGATTTAAGAATTTCCAAGCTTACCCCTTCAGATGCTTCATAAGCAGCCCTTTTCATTTTCTTAGCAGCTTTTCTTCCTATCAGACGTTCCATTCCTTCTGATTCTACCCCCTGGTTGTCAGAAAGGGGACTCTCAACTGATGGTGAAAACGGTTGATTCTCCTTCAAATTTGTCTTGCTTTTTTTCTCCAAAGTAGCTGCGTATTTTGGTGAATGACACAGCTCATTCCAATGTTGTATGAAAGGGAATTTGTCTTTCGTTATATCCTCGTATAGCTTCAAAGCAGTTGCAATCTGCCATTACAAGAAGGGAATATGCAGAAAATTGATTGAGTGATAGCAGTAAGTTACATGCCTCTACATATTACTTATCCTGGTATATGAAGCAACAACTTCTGTTACTTACAAAGTTCTGGTTTTTATGGTGCATAGTATAAAACTGGCAGATACTCTGGTTTTTATTCACACATCACACTTCCAGGTTATACATTAACACTGAAACAGATACTCTGAAGGTCTATCTATTAAGTTGCTATTGAATAAACAACTCTGAATCTAATCACAGAAAAACTTAAACAGATATATCATAAATGAGAAAGATTCAAAACCAAGTGATCACTTAAAACCAGTTATTTTGTGCTGAATTATAGTACTTCAGAGCTTGACTGAGCATAATCGAACATTTCAACAATCACACAGTCTTAAGTAACAAATAAGTAAGAGCTTGTTAGATTCTATTACTCAGTAGTCAGTTTTATTAACCTGGACCAGTCTACTGATCCTGTAAAGTTGAACAACTAACTGTTTTTGCTAATCCGAAACATACATATGCTTAACATAACGATTATAGCAACTTTAAACAAGGTTTTGCAGGAACAAAATAACTAACACAACGATGCCATAAATATTTAAATAAGCATCAGAACTACGTTACTATATTTTACAATTTTATTTCTGTTCAAAGCAAACACCATCAACTACTGTCATGATTGTAAACTTTTGTATATCACTTAGGTATACTAGATATACATTTTAAATGGTGACCTCAAAACTCACCAGCTTTATATGATAAATGTTTATACTGTTGAATTTACAATCTTTTCTGCTGAAATTTTAAAAAGCTGCAATTCTTTTGATATACACCAATAATGCACATATGTAATTTAGGCCAACATTTTCCAATGGGGTTCCAGGATATGAATTAATTTAGGCAAGGTAACACCAATTTCTAATATCAAAAGAATCAGCAAAAAGGCTATTTACATAAGCTTTTTACAGTTAACCAGAACATTGGATGATGTAATTGGTTCTGTGATAAAGTGACCAGGCTAATCTGAAACATACATACATACGTTCTGGTGGTATTTGTTTGGCAGGACAAGGTTTTTCAGGACAGAATAGGACATACAGATATTGTTCTGCTCCAGTTCACGCAAACAATTTCGGGAGGTCAGCGCCTACAGACTTACAGTGGAGAAAATGTGATGACAATCAACTCTAAGGATAACATTTTGTCATACAAAAATATAATTGTGATAACATTTAGGTCATCCAAACATCTTACAAATATACTAAATCAGAGAGCTAACATGTTCTAAAGCAGTTCTAAAAAATTGCCAAATATATTGCCAAAGCAGTATGAAAAAATATACTATCCTCTCAAGTAAATTGCCAAAGCAGTTCTAAAAAATCATTTCTATGCCTGGCTTGCACCAGTGCAGTGACTGATTAACAACTATCTAAAGCATGGTATCATCAAGCTGAGCATAATGGTTTAATAAAACAGCTTGCAAAACATATAAATATCCAGGACTTGAACATAATCAAAAGTACTATCATAAAAGAGGGGTCTACATTTCCAAATGCCTGAAACTTTGTTTAAAATTTCTACCAGTCAGAAAAATACAAAATAATTTCCATTACAAACTTAAGTTGACAACTAATGCAAAGGGAATTTTCTTAAATCTTCCTGAACACAAGCAAAAACATCGAAATGCCTCCAATACTCCTATCATTCATCCTTATTTACCCTCACCTCATTTCATTCCAACGACCAAACACAATCAATATTCAATACCAAAACTACATACAACTAGTCGTAAATCTAACATGTCAAACACAAACCTAGCATCAATTAATCAACCCAATCACAATTAGCTACATTCTAGCATCAGCATCTAAATAGCAATAACAAAATCATCGAAATCGGTACCTTATTTTGCTCGGTAGCGCCACTTGGATTTCTTCTACTTATTTGATTATAAAAACCAATAAACTTGCTTACGGATGTATTAATTGCAGACCACCGGTTACACAACGATGTAGGTGTCCGATCACTTACGAATGTTTTATTTTCATGAAAATAAGTCCAAATTCTATTCCAATATGTCATTTGTGTCTGATTGTTACCTTGAATTGGGTTTGTGCTAATGTTTAGCCAACCGGATAAGAGTTACATATCCTCTTCGATCAAAAAATTCTTTGATCGTCCCTTTTTCGGTTTGCTTGGCACTTGTTGACTATTCTGGGGTGGTGGAGAGTAACAAAAGTCATCACTTTCGCTATATGTACCATCATTGAGCAAAGAAACAAAAGTATGATCCATGTTTAATTATCCAAATATTGCCTGAAAGTTTAAGATAATTACAACAACACAACAAACATCAAGAAAAAATGAATATTTCTTTCAGACAAATGATCAAACAAGTAGTGATGCCTCCATAATTCAATTTGATACAAGGAAAAACACCTTATTGATTTGATTTTGAGATGTTCCAAAAGCCCAATTTGTACAATAATCATAAATTAAAACAAAAATAAATAACAGAGGAGATAGAAAATACATGCATGTGCTTGCAAATAAAGCGGCAGGAGAAGAAGAAGAAAGGACCGGGAGAGGGAAAGAAAGCAGCGGGAGATGAGGTGGAAACAACCTACAGATCTGTAAGCTTTCAGCAAATATAGCCAAGCATATCTTCGTGGCTATAATTTTAGCTACCAGTGATCTATGGTTGGAGTGGCCATTTTTTTATAAAGTTGGCTATATGCCCTGCCAGCTGTCATTTTTAGCTAAGGGCGTAGAAAGATTGGAGATGCTCTTATAGAGTTTGTGTTTCAATTTCATTTGTTGAATATGAATAAATAAATAAGCAAATTAAATTTATTTAATTTAGCAAAAATAATATTTTCCTGCCATTTATAACGCCATTCAGACCAAATATGAGTCAACATGCTAACCAATCATGGAATACCAAGTGGACTAATCAGGTAGTGCCATGTGGATAGCTTAGGACGTACCTTGTAAGCGCCACGTAGACCGCTTACGAGATGCCACATAGATTTCTTACAAGGCGCCATATAGATTAATGACTCAACAATATTTAGTCAACAAAGTGGGGTCCACATTATATTTACCTACCAATATAGATTTAGGTAGGTAAAGACTCTTTCTTTACCAACTTTTACTTACCACATGCTACCAATATGATATTGGTAAATAAATAGTTTTTATCTACCAATTAGATATTTTTACCTACACTTAAAATTGGTAGATAAATGTTAAATTTCTTGTAGTGTTAGCTTTGGCATGTTTGGTAGTCTGGGAGGCACTTCCAATCCCTTCTCCACTCTCTTCCTGTAATAGGGAACATTCTCCATCAGATATCTTCTTAGAGTGTCTACTTCTTTGTCCTTCTCCGTTGATGTGAATCCAATGGATCTTAGATACTTCTCAACTGATATTAGATAATTATTTGGGTAATCTCTCAGTTTGTCCTCCGTCAGATAGCAGATTCTGAACTAGTCATTCGTCATGAATCTCACCATAGGAGGATCTTCAGTAATCTATGGACTGACCTTCATCAAGATTTCCTTAACATGCTCACGGAGTAGTTCATTTAGCCTTGTGGTTCTCTGGATCTTGATGAGCATCACCTGCAGTTCTGTATATGTTCTATGTTCGAAAAATTTAGTTGAAATCACAAATGTACCTTTGTCAATAAAATTGATCAGTATGTTCCAGGCACCATTTTCTTCAACCCCGTCTTTCAGAAAGATAAGAGAATTTCTCAATGCAGTGAAGTAAGTCTGATTTGCACTCTTTATATCTTGAATGATAACTTCCACCTCAGCATTGCTGTTGACTTCTAAACCGTCTTCAACTCCGCAGAAAGTGTTGTAAGCTACCTCCCAATCTTTTCCTTGTTTCTGTGCCAAATCAATCATCTTCTTCTTCATTGCTTCACTATACATCTTGAATCTTTTTAGCTTCTCACTTCTCAGGATTGATTGGTGAGTTTCCTTCTCAGCTTGCCTGACATCTCTTTCTACTTTCTCAGTTTTCAATCTTTCCAAGGTAGCTTCTTGTTCTGTTGTAAGAGGATTTGCTTCTTCCATATCATCATCCAAGATAGGATGTTCAATTGGCTCTGGATAATATGGTTCATGCTCTTCCAGTGGTTGTTGCTCGTGCATGAATTCAAATCCCTCTTCAACCTCTTTTTCTACAATGTCTTCAATCCAGTATTGTCTCACTGGAATAGTGGTTGTGATCTTTTCATTAGTTTCCTATTTCCCCCATCCTTCCCATTTCGCCCATCCATCTTTCTCCCCCTTAGTTGAGGAATCCTCCACGAAGTCATCCTCGGCATAATAGGTTGTTGAAGGACCAGATTGTTGGGTTGAAGAACTAGGTTGATGGTTTCTCAACATATTCCAGATCGACTGTACTCCGTCATTTTGGTTCTCCATGAATAGAGCAATGTCCTTTTTCATTTCTTCGATAGAAGCTAGCTTCAGGTCAATGCCATTAAGTCTTGAGTTGGTAGTTTGCTCGATTCTATCCAATCTCTTGTTGAGGCGAGACTCCACTCTTGACAGCGTGTTCATTGCATCCTTGACCCTAGCCTGACCATCCCGGATAACCAGAATGTCTTCACTTAAAGCTTCTTGTCCTGTTGTAATACATGCACTTCATTTACAAAACCATCTCTCAATTCCTTGGCGTCTGCTCTCAAGTCGACCAGTTCCTCCATAGCTTCCTTCTTCAGGGAGTCCACTGCATGTTTAGTACCTATTATAGTGTCAGATGCACTGCCTAAGACCCTATAGGTTCTTCTGGAATCAGCTGCAGCCAAGCCAATCTTATGTTGAATAGTAGTTAAAGAAGTATCAACTGGACCGGAGGAGATTCCTTGGTCAAAGGAAGGTCGTAGTGGGACTTTGAATAGTGGATTTCCTTGACGATCATGAACTGTCATCTCCTTGAGAGTGGATTGAACATGTAGCTCTCAGTCTGTAGGCATTAGCAAATCATCTATGTTTGTTAGGGTTTGGGTGTCACTCCTCGCATTTGGCTTTGGGTGTTCACTCAACGTTTCTGTTGGTGTTTCACTCATTTTTCCTTTCCCACTCAGGCCAGGTGATAGTGTTTTTGTTTCACTCATTCCCTTCTTGCTAGTTGTACTTGCATCAGAATTCACCGTAGCCATTACGGAGGTCACCGGTGGTGCAATGGGGCTTCGCAAGTCCCTATCCTTGGATATACCAAGTTGTTGATCATCCTTAGATGATGTATCCTTTGTAGGATCTAGAGTTTGAATCTCTAGGAGGCTAGAATCAGGCTCTATTAACAGCAGAGATCCTGAAACTTCCTCTAAAGTCTGTGAAGACTTTTCCTCAATTAAAATTGATTCATTGTCACCGAGTTTCCGATCTGCACATACGTCAGACCCTGTACCCGCAGGATCCAGATATGTTCCATCTGGGGAGCTAGATAATGACCCTTGAAATTGTGCATTTAGGTCAAAACCTTCTCTCGACGTCTGTGAAGACTCTTGGTTCAATTAAGAACCTTCAACCAGTGATCCTGACCGTAATATGGTCGGAACACCAGTTGCTTCCGTCAATTCTTCCTTACTTGATTGAGCTATTGGTTCAGATATTTCTTTGGTAAGTGTTGCCCAATCAGCATTAGAAAAATCAGTGAAGGGCTCTTTGGATGATTGAAATGAAGTTTCAACAGTTGCCTCGGTTTCTATTCTTCTCCTTTTAGAGGAAGGCAGAGCTGTTGTTGAAGGGCGTATCTTCTTATGTGGTGCTGCTAAGGCACTATCTCCCTCTACAGTCAAGGATGTTTGAATGATTGGTATAGTAGGGGTAGGAGGTTCGTTTATGGTTTCATTTGGCTCATCCAAAGGCTCTATGACCGTGGTTAGAGATTGTGGGTTTTCAGCCTCTTGGTCAGGAATGACCACCGAGGGCTCTGGATCAACATCCATAGGTTCAGGTTGTGGAACCACAACAGGTTCAGGAATATTATCTTCGTTTACCTGTTTCCCTGGGGGTAGAAGTGGTAGGGGTACCGTTCTTAGATATTCAGTGAGAACAGTAGGCACCCTTGGAAGATGGTTCTTCTTGATAAGAGCTGTTATAGCATTGCTCTTCATCTTCATACAATCCATGGTCTCCTCACCTTCAAAAATGTCCCGTTCTTCAGCTATTAACACATCATTAAGAATTAGCTGTAGGAACCTTGGATAAAAACAAAGCACATCATCCATGCATGTTCTTTCTTCCAGTGGTCCCATGCATAGAATCATTTGATTAGTCACAAGCCTTCCAATGTTTATATGCATATTGTTAGCAACAGCAAACCCTAGTTTCTGAAGAAACAGAGGAATACCATGCATATTTGTAAGCTTTGGAGTAAAAACATGGATTAAGGTGTGAAAGAAGAAATTCCATGGCTTGGTCAGATAATGCTTTAAAAACTCTCCCACAAAGAAGTTTGGTTGTTGACTTCTAATGAGAGTGAAGAAAGCATGTATTTCTTCAGTATTGGGATCAGGAACAAGGTTTTATGTTGGAAAGTGTAAAATCCTATTAAGGTCATGTTCCGTCACCCTTATTTTTCTGCCCCCTAGCACAACAAAACTGAAAGAAGATATATTATTCTCCGATGTGTTAGTGGCTGATGTGTATAGTGCAGTCAATTGATCAATACAAAGGACTGCAGGAGTACTTAAAGCGTATGCCACTAAAGAATGTGTATTCAAGAATTGTGCCCATGCACGAAACTGTAAGTTCGCAATGGATTGCACATTCTGAAAAGAGACATAATTAGTCTTGGTTACGATAAATTCTCCGGCCATTGTATTTTCAAAAATTCTAGAAAATTTAAATTTTAAACCAAAAATATTTTAATTAATTATTTCTAATTAATCAAACTTTTAAAATAACCCTTTTATCCGAATTCAACAAACTTAAACAAATACTCAAGAACCTTAAATTGTTAACTTTCGAATTTTTTACAAAAATCCAAAGAAATTACTTGTTTATCAATTAATTTCTAAACAAGAGCAATGTTAACAGTTTTGTTAAATTCACAAGTATCACTTTCGATGGTTTCTCCCTTACTGATATGTTTCAAAAACTCAAAAGAATCAAACTTTCACGGTTAAAATCAATTAACAGTGATAGAATAGTAACTTTTTCAAGTTTTAATCGGTTAAAATTGAAGAAAATGTCGATGGTGACTGTTGTTGTTTGTATCTATTTGTGTAAGTATAAAAAGCTTTTCTTAGATCTGAGAATAGTGAAAGGAAAAACGTCTAAGGGCCATTTATATACTTATTGTTCTGAAAGGGTATTTTAGTCATTTAATGTTCGATGGTTTTTAAATAGTACCATTGATGGTTTTTTCATAGGGGCAAAAAAGTCAATCTCACTTCGATAGTTTTTAAAAACTATCGAAGTGGTTAAAATTTAGAATTCAAACAGACTTTTTGAAAAACCATTGAAAGATTTTTTGCTTTATAAACCAAAAACTAACTACCCTTTTCTGAAAACTATCGAGAATTTTAAATATTAAAAAATTAAATTACCTTCGATAGATTTCAATTTGCATTTCAAAAACTATCGATAAATAACTTCGATAGATTTCTTTTCTTTTCAAAAAACTATCGGAAATTACTTTCGATAGATTTTTTCTAGTACTTAGAAAAACTATCGAATTTCCTAATTCGATACATTTTTGCTCCTGTTTAATTTTAAACTTGTTCTTGTTTAAAAAATCAAACATTTCTTATTTTCTGTCAACTTAGAATCTGTTCAAGATTAACAAATTTACCAAAATCAAAACCAACAGAAAATTCACAATTTTCTTAGAATAAAATCGACTAAATATCATTAAATGATATTAACCAATTAAAATCCAATAAATTATGCTGCATTAATCTACAATGTTTAAAACAAAGTAAATTAATTCAAATTAAATAGATGCTTAAATATTTAGAACAAATATTAGCACCGAAAATTAAATAGATGCTTAAATACTAGTTAAATGCCAAAAGATATATCATCCATAAATATGACATAAAATTAGTACAGTAATTCTAACTTACGAGAATTGCTCCTGAAAATAAATTCACGAGTCCTAAGGATATAGAAATTCTTAAACTCATGTATTTACTAGGACTACGTTGCAGTTACTCACTTCTAATCAAAATCAATTAGAAAGATTTAACATCCCAAGTTCACCAACCAGCTTAGAAAAAGTGGATTCATCAAGCGGTTTAGTAAAGATGTCTGCAATTTGTTCCTCTGTGGGTACAAAATGTAACTCCACGGTTCCATTCATGACATGCTCTCGGATAAAATGATACCTGATGTCGATGTGCTTCGTCCTCGAGTGTTGCACTGGGTTGTTGGAGATTGCTATGGCACTTGTCTTTTCGCAAAATATTGGAATCTTAGTCAACAAAAGTCCATAGTCACGGAGTTGGTTCCTCATCCACAAGATTTGAGCACAACAGCTACCAGTAGCTATGTATTCAGCTTCAGCTGTTGATGTGGACACTGAGTGCTGCTTCTTGCTATACCAAGAAACTAATCTTCTTCCAAGAAACTAACAGCTTCCTGAAGTACTCTTCCGATCAATCTTACAACCTGCAAAATCTGAGTCTGTATATCCAATAAGATCAGTCCTGCATCTTTAGGGTACCAAATTCCAAGATTTGGGGTTCCCTTAAGATATCTAAATATTCGCTTAACGGCTATTAGATGAGATTCTTTAGGATCAGACTCAAACCTAGCACACAGGCATGTTGCAAACATTATATCTGGTCTACTTGCAGTGAGATATAGTAAGGAGCCTATCATACCTTTGTAGCTTGTGATGTCAACCTTCTTACCAGTTTCATCCTTATCAAGCTTAGTGGCAGTTGGCATTGAAGTCTTTGCTGTAGATGAGTCTTCCATTTGATACTTCTTCAGAAGATCTTTAATGTACTTGGACTGGCAAATGAATATTCTATCTAGCCTTTCATACACTTGTAGTCCAAGAAAGAATGACAATTCACCCATCATGCTCATTTCATATCGACTCTGCATTAACTTAGCAAATCTCTTGCATAAATCATCATTAGTAGAACCAAATATTATGTCATCAACATATACTTGCACCAATATCAAATCATATTTGTGCTTTTTGTAAAAGAGAGTTTTATCTACGACACCTCTTGTAAAGTTATTTTAAAGTAAAAATTCAGAGAGAGTGTCATACCATGTCCTTGGAGCTTGTTTGAGTCCATAGAGAGCTTTGAATATAAAGTACACAAAGTCTGCCAGTTGTGAATCCTCAAACCCTGGAGGTTGTTCCACATACACTTCTTCTTCTAGCTCCCCATTCAGAAAAGCACTCTTCACATCCATTTGATATACTTTGTAATTGGAATGTGCTGAGAATGCAAGAAACATCCTGATGGCCTCAAGTCTTGCTACTGGTGCATAGGTTTCATCATAATCTATACCCTCTTCTTGAGAGTAACCTTTAGCAACCAGTCTGGCTTTGTTTCTCGTTACAATGCCATCTCCATCCAACTTATTTCTGAATACCCATCTTGTTCCTGTAACAGATTTTCCTTTTGGCCTGGGTACCAGCTTCCAAACTTTCTGCCTTTTAAACTGATTGAGTTCATCTTGCATTGAAATCACCCAATATGGATCATCTAGGGCATCTTCAACTTTCTTAGGTTCTATTTCTGAAAGAAACCCAGAATAGTGACATTCATTTTGTGATGTCCTCCTAGTTCTCACTCATGTGTCCGGATCACCAATGATCAAGTGAAAGGGGTGATCTCTATTCCATACCCTTTGTCTTGGCAGATGCGATCTTGATGATTCTCCTTGTTCAAAATGTTGTGGAGTGTGACTAGTAGATCCTTCTTCTGCTCCCCCTGAGTTGTTGCCGGTATGATCTGTTGACTCTGTTGATTGACTAGTGGATCCTGTATCAGTTTGAGGATCTCCACCACTGTCACCACTTGGTCCAGAATCATTATCATTATCATTATTATTATTACTAGGAACAACTTCAGGTTCTTCTTCAATGTCAGAGAGATCTCCTGATAGATTTTCAAATACCAAGGATTCAGAGTTCTCTCTAGTTTGCAGGCCTGGTCTTTTGGTGTCATCAAATGTTACATTTAGGCTTTCCAACATCTTCTTATCTTCAATCACATATACCCTGTAAGCTTTAGATTCCAGAGAATAGCCCAGAAAAATGCCTTCACTACGACATAAGTGAGCATACGCAACCCCTCTTTAGTGTTGCATACAGCTTGAATAGCGTTGCCTAAGGTAAAAGGCAACGCCATGGCAGCGTTGCCAATACCAACGTTGCGTAAGACCTCTAATGCAACGCTTTTACTAGCTATTGCAACGCCACGAAAGTATTGTGTAAGGCCTATGTTGCAACACCAAAAGCACATAAAGGCAACACCATATGGTGTTGCATAAGATTTGAAGCCTCTTCAGCAGTGGGGCCAACCATGGTGCCACGTCAGCAATGGGTCCCACCAAGGTGCCACATCAGCGTGGGGCCCACCAAGGTGCCATGTCAGCATGGGCCCACCAAGGTGCCACGTCAACAATGGAGCCCACATGGTGCCACGTCAGCAATGGGGACGATTGTGTAATGCAACACTAGTGTAGTCTATTGCAACACTACTTTTTTTGTTTAAGCAACATCAATCCTTTTAAATGCAACACCATTTTTTTTATTGCAACATCAAATGTTTTTTTAGCAACATCATGTCTATGATACTGCAACACAAATAGAGTCAAATGAAACAGTTTTTTATAAAAATTTCGAAATAGATGTTTTGTTTATACATAAATCCATCCTGTCCAAACCAAGCCAACAAAAAATTGAAGGTCCAAACCAACAACTAGCCAAGGATGCAGCCAACAAAAATACTGAAGTTTTACAAATTCTTACCAACATGTACTAAAACCAAGCACATGCACTAATTCTAACTTCAACGTACGCCAATTCAAACTTCAAAAGTACAAAATAACCAAGTTATACTACTACTAAAAGTTACAGAATAAAATCCCTACGAAGTTGTGCCACCTTGAGTCAATGGAGTACCATTGTCATCCAATCTGATTTCACCAATCTTGAGTCAATGGAGTACCGTGTACTGAAATTGAACCTCCCACTATTTTGAGGCTTAGTCAGAACCTGCAATTTAATACAAAAAACAGTTATATTCAGAAAGACAGAAGTTCTGAAAGTGTTGCCTTGCACAAAAATGGGAGTGAAGATATGGATTTGCCGTTTTTTGAATTTGAAAGAATTGCGAAGGCCACAAGTAACTTCTCCCAGGACAACAAACTTGGACATGGTGGCTATGGATCTGTCTACAAGGTGACTATAATAATATGCAACCTGGTATATAAACATTTATGCATGTAAAAAACCAATATTGTCTTGCTACCTGGTTTTATCTACAAGTAGTTTGTCACTACTGAAATGAACTGAAGGCAGAATACTATTACATATATTCAAGTACCAAATAACTGAAAACCAGTAGACGAGTCTGTACCACACCTGGATAGCACACAAACATTAATGAGTATAATTATTACTGAATACATGTTATGGCATCATTAAAATAAAAATGAAGTAAAGAACTTACATGAGGTGTTAATCTGCAGTGCCTGTAATGTGATTAACTCAGAACTTGTCTTTCATTAAAAGCATAAAACCTGCTTTCAAAATAGTTAAACATTAAACCATTTTTTGGCCCAAAACATGGAAATATGGAATCATCAAAATGATTATATTCAGGGCATGTTGGATGCTGGACTAGAAATAGCCGTGAAAAGACTTTCAAACAATTCAACTCAAGGACTAAATGACTTCAAAAATGAAGTTTCATTTATCGCCAAACTTCAGCATAAAAATCTTGTGGCACTTCTTAATTGCAGCACTTCTTGTGGCACTTCAGCATAGATTTCTTCATTTTTGGTATGGCCTCTTTTTTTGAATATTATGTGATGATCTTAATTGTGACTAACCTGAGGTTTATCATCTACGTCTCTGTGCATAGACAACTATGGACTAATTTGATGAAAATTGAACAGATGAAAAAATTAGAAACACAATGGACTGGCAGAAACGATACAACATAATAAATGGTATTGCTAGGGGACTTCTGTATCTTCATCAAGATTCAAAGCTAAGAATCATACATAGAGATCTCAAGGCAAAAAATCTTACATCCAGTAAGCTTGTAAAGAATTGTCTATCAAGCGTGTCGCTAAGGTTACGATTAGGTTTTGCATTTGCTGCGACAAGTACACGAACTCCTTCTGGACCACTTACTTCTTTGGTATAGCCATCCTGATCATGAGCATTCATTTAAGCGTCAATTAAGTTTTGCATGTATGGTTAGCAACAATTTATATTCGTTAGAAGAAAACGACAATGTTGAAGATCAAGTTGATACCTCACATCTCCCTGTACCACCCTTGACAAGGCAAAATGGATCCTGATTTCCAGTTTGAACATGGCCACTGTGAATCCCGTTTTGCCTATAGTTATAAATATCCTCTATATGTCAAAATAGCGGATTTGAGCCATCAGATATCCCGTAAGGTGTGTCTGAAGTAACTACAGTTATGTTCATGTACTTCATTTCTGCAAACTCATTTTCCCCATCATGCCTGTAGAAATTATTCATAGATGAGGCCGCTACACCAGCATTAAACGCATCCCAAATTGAAAACCGCTGTCAAGTGAAGCCATACATAGTCAGTGAGGTAAAAATTAGACCAAACCAAATGAACATGGTACAGCTTTATCTCTACTCTGAGAGTAGATAATTTTTTATCAGCAGAGAAAAATATAAGTTGTTTGCATAAAGATCCTGGCTTTGACAATGCTGGTGACTAGTGAGGCATAAATGGTATTTTTTCCCCTTGAATGAGTGCTAGAAGTACTTAAATAATACACTAGTTTGATGTGCGTTAAAGTTCCTCACCTTGAGAAATTGGCCATTAAAGGTAGTGTCATGAGCTATGACCAAAGATTTATAACAATATTTAGCCTCATACGTGAGCTGATTATCCTTAAATATATCAAAGAACTCTTTAGTTACAGGAATGGTAGCTGTTGCATCCAAGGGGACCAGGGTAACCGGAATCCCAGAATGTATCACCTGAATAACAAAGATTTATGTTACACGCGTTCATTAAATATTTCATCAAATTAATTTTACATTTACACGCTATATAATCCTGAGACCTTGAGTTTTTGTGACAAGCTACTTTAATTTGTCTAGCGCTGATTTCAGATACTTTGTTTGCTTCAACATTTCCTAAATCTTTTGATTAGTATGAAACCTGGACCTACTTCTCATTGTTTCTTTTCTTTATAAGCTGCAGCATCATGCTTTGTAGTCTATTAACTGTTAGCAGTTCAGGCCGCCTCTTTTTCATTTGTCTCCAAATCCATTCACATATAGGCTGTAGTAAGATCGTTCTTCAGAGCTTCTGCTGCTTTGAAGAATTCGTTATGTGTATATCGAATCATGGTAAAATACAGAAGTTCCTGGGGCTGGATAAGTCCACGCAAACATAACATTACAATTCCCACTCTGAAGTGTGCAGATTAAACTAAGTTTGCTAATTATAAAAAAAATTGTGGGGCTAATCTATAATTCTATATATAAGCACCAACAACTTTCATATCTCCATGCATATTCATCACTGCAGAAATATCGTTCCATTTGGTTTATTAATTTTAATAATAAAACATAACTAACTAACTTAGCTAGAACCAAAAAAGATATTCACTAGACCTATAAAATCTATTATACATAAAAGAATCAATTAATAATAGCCAACACATATTCCATAGACAACGCATATTCCACAACAACTTTGAGTCACACTGCTAAAACCGGACATTACATACACTAACAATTCACCAATACCAAAAGTATTACTGATTCAATTCACCGAACATACGAATCGGCTAACATAAACACAAATAAACTAACACACACAAACATCAATATGTATCGAATACCTTTTGGAGAAATTGCCATCAGAAGTAATAGTAATTTTGCTCTTCTCACGAGTAACCGTAACAGAATCACCGAGAGCACCAGCTTTGCCAGCGACTTTGATACGTTCCTGGAGAAACTTCTCGAGTGAAGCAATCTCCATCTCACAATCTTCACCTTTTTCTTTGTTTCTGTATGCCGCTCCCTCTCTATATCTATCTTACCGTATGCATCTGTCTGTCTGTCACTAACACATAACTGATATAAAGTAAATATAACACAAATTACATAAAATTGATGTAAAACCCAAATTAGACCAAAACCCAGAACATAAATTTAATCTTTAAGCAGTCACATGTAATACCCAAATTAGATAGAGGTGTTTTACCTAATTAAAAACCCCAAATTGAAAGTACCAAATTTCACCTGCGAAATAAGAAAATCAATCAAAGAGTGGAGAGTAAAAAATGAGGCCAAGAAAATTTGTAATTAATTACCCGTTCGTAGTTATAGCTAGTGAAAGAAAGGTATGAATTGGGGGAGATGGGTAGTCCGAGAGTGAGAAAGAGGTGTATGCGGCGGGGAGTTAGAGATGGGAAAGTGGATTATAAAATTTTCATTCGGAGGGAAAATGACCCGCCCTCTTTTCTCCTCCAAACATGTGCGGACAACTTTAGCCACTTGGTTATCTTAAAAACTGATCAAAAATTTTATCTTTAAAAATGATTTATTTCTCTTAAAATGTGATAAAGTTAATTTGTTAATTAAAAATTTTAAGATTTTGTTAATAGAAAATACGGTATGTATTAACATTAAGTATTTGTAATAAAAGTTAAAATTCATAATTATTATCTCTCAAACTTTAAAAATAAGAAATATATCTTAATTTAAATTTTTTTTACATATTTTTATAATATATTCAACTTCAAAAATTATAAAAATTATACATATTTTTTTATTATATATATATATATTAATTATAAAAAATACGATATGTATTTTACGAGATATTTAAATTTATAATATTTTATATATCAAAATTTAAAAGTAAAAAAAAAATTATAAAAATTTAGTATCATTTTTACTTGCACAAAAAATTCAAATTTAATAACAATTATTAAAAGAATCTTTCTCTATATATTAAAAGCCAACAAAGGGCAAAGTTTGTCATTTTAATGGCTGTGAAGTTACGATTTTACCCTTATATTTTCTAAAATTACAAAAATACCATTCTTTAATAAAAATGTAAAAATTGTGAAATTATGTTAATGATGGGAATCGAACCCTTAACATATCCATGTCAAACTCATGTCATAACCAACTGTGCTACACTTTGTTTTGAGTTTATATTCAAACTCTTATTAGATAAACCACCTCTTCTTCCAATTTTTTTATTTTTTGAGTTAATAAACATTGATTTATATTATTTTTAGAATATTGCACAATACATAGTTATAATAAATATTTTTAGCAATTGAACATAATCTACAATTCTCTTTTATCAATTTAAATTATTGATATATGTCATTTTAATACCTTGAATTTATGATTTTGCCCCTACATGCTAAAAAATTACAAAAACATCAACTCTTTTATATTTATGCAAATAGTAGATAAGATTACGTTAGTGTAGTAAATTGAACCATTAATCTTCTCTAATCAAGCTCATGCATAAGTAGCATAGTACATTTTGTTTTAAGTTTTCTTTAAAATCTTATTAATGTTAATTTCTCTTCTTCTCTCATCTTCTTTTTTATAATTTATTATTTTTAAATAAATAAAATGTTGGTTTATATTATTTATAAAATATTGCATTATATATAATTACCAAAAATATTTTAATGGATTGAGCATACTCTACGATTCTCTTTCTTTTATTTTAAATGATTGATATAAAAAATAAAATTTTAAAAGAGTATAAGATTATAGATAACGTATAATTTCTACATAATAATAAGATTATAGATAACATATAAGATTAGAGTATAAAATTTTTATAAAATTTTAAAAGTAAAAAAATTGAGTGAGACGCCGCATGGATGACTTTTAAATAATATTAATAGATTTTGTAATAAGTCTCAGCCCTACGTTTATATCTGACAATGTTAAGACTGCATCGCCTATGTTATATACCGACAATTTTGTAATTTACTTCGCAAGATAGGGAATCTATCTACACAAATGATTTACATAAATATTTTTCATATTTTTTTTGTAAATCTAACGGTACTAAAAGAAAAGATCGTACAAAAATAACAAATTACACAAAATATTATAAATTTCACCCGTAGAAAATAAGATTATTTTAATATTATAAATTTTATTTATTTGCATTAAATATATAACGGTTTGAACTTTATATCGTATTATATTACAAATTGCGTCGTCTATCATATAAAGTTTTTCATAAATTAATATACTCGATAATTATTACGTCATCTTTTCATCTATATGATTGAACTTACAATTTTTTTAAGAAAAATAATTTGAATTTAAGAACATTTCGGTCGAAATAATACATATATAGCCGAATGTTTTAATTTCTTTTAAATGTTTTTAAAAATAGTAGACGAATGTTTTCATCTATAACATATTTTGTTTTTTGCAAATGTAACCATGCAACTATACATAGATAGTGGTTCATATTTTTTATATATAAATTACAATTTGCATCAGCTATGCACTAATTTGTAATTTGTAAGTAACTTAATTAATACATTTAACAATTTTTACGTAACTACTGTTTCGTTTGTATGATTGCATCTACGATTTAAAAAAAAAACACAATGTGAATTTAAAGGAGTTTGGATCGAAAAATATTTAATCAAATTAATATATATGAGATTTAAATTTTGGACTCTATTTCAATTATCTCTTAAATAATAACATATAAAAAAAACATAAATAAATAAGCACGAAAACAACTTGTTCTAAAATTGACCCAAAAATAATAGAATTACTTTTATATTGTAAATAATATTTATTTGTATCAAGTAGACAAAGACTCAAATTTTATATCCTATAAATTATAAATTGCATCATTAACCATGCCAATTTGTACATAAGTTAATATACTCAAAAACAATTATGTAATCTTTTTTCAAATATATGGTTGGATCTACGATTTCAATATATATATATATATATATATATATATATATATATATATATATGAATTTAAGGGCGTTCCGGTCGCCAATATATATGTATATATATTAAATTAATCGAAATGAGATTTGAATTTTGAATTCGATATTATTAACGCTTAATTAATTACATAAAATACATATATATATAGTCAAGTTAAAATACATTATTATTAGTACACGATGATCATTTATAAAAAAAATTGGATTAAAATTTGTAACTGTAAAACGACATTCCAAACATATTATTAAAGTACTAAGTGTGTTCATATAATTTAATACAGTGATGGACACAAGAGAGAAGTGCGAAATCAGTTCCCAAGTTAAAAAAATAAACACGTGATATGAATACTCCATATTGCAATAGGTGCTCATCTCCCAAAGTATTTGTCTTGTGAGAGTGTGCAAAGATGCACCAACCTTCAGCTTCTTTTTAAAATCCTCTATCTCATTCACATGTGTTCGATTATATTACAACAACATTGTGTGCATTTAACGATTTATATTCTAGACTGCAAAAAAATAAAAAAAACCAAATCAATTGATCGCTGAAAAACAAACAACAACTACTAAGGCAAAATACCTATTTACAAATTATACTTTCTCCAACATAGAAAACTCCGGTAAACCTGATTATAATTGCAACAAGAACAATAGTTCGACCGTGTTTCAAATTTTACATTGTTTCTATTTGTTCTTAATATCAATAATACTCACTATGAACAAGTCCCAAAGCCTTGGGTTTGGCACAGTTACGTTATCATATTAATTTACATACACTAATGTTATATACGGACTTTAGACTAAAAGATTTTAAGATGTGATCACGGTGTGTAGTCTTACGTACCTGACCAACTTTATATTTTATTTACAAGTATATTGTCATTTCGTTAAAAACACATTAGTTTAGATACATCCATATCATATATGAACAACTATACTAAAATAATCATTTAGATTATATTTAATTGTTGAATTTGATAAAATGCATTTCACGACATTTAAAACTAAATTAATATTTTGTCAAATGAAAATATTAATTTGATCTTTATTTTATAGATTTTTTTTCCAAATTTTGTGAAATCTTATTAAATATTAAAAAAAATTAAAAAAAATTTATACAAATATAAGATAAATTCAAAATTAATTTTAATTACAAAATTGTTTCGATATATATACATTTTCGTGCGAAAAATTATTTCAGTAAATAAGCAGGCCCGTGCTTCGCACGGGTTTTTAGGCTAGTTAGATATAGTGCAACATCATCAAATGTGTTGCACGTTTAAACACCAAAATTAGGGTGCAACGCTAATGTATGTCTAATGCAATAGTATTGGAGAGGTGTTGCAAAAGATCAAAATTGAGATATCTATTGAAACGCTTTTCTCGCAACACTAAAAAAAAGCATTGTGTATGAGCACTTATGGCGTAGTGCTTCATCTGCTTTGGCATCAAACTTGCCTATATGTTCTCCATCTTTTAGTACAAAGCACTTTGCACCAAACACATGAAAGTATTTCAGTGTTGGTTTCTTGTTGACCATTAACTCATACGGAGTCTTTTCATGATCTTTGTTAATCAGGGTTCGATTCTGAGTGTAGCAAGCTGTATTTACTACTTCAGCCAAAAAGTAAGTGGGAAGTTTTGATTCATTTAACATTGTCCTTGCTGCTTCAACCAAGGTTCTGTTCTTCCTTTCCACTACTCCATTCTGTTGAGGAGTTCTTGGTGCTGAATATTGTCTTGATATTCCTTTCTCTGAGCAGAAATCATTAAGAACCGCATTCTTGAATTCAGTTCCATTGTCTGATCTGATTGTCCGCACAGGTATCTTAGCTTCCGCTTCTATCTTCTTGATGTGATCAATGATTAGTTGTGTTGCTTCATCCTTCGAATGTAAGAATAACACCCACGTGTACTTGGAGTAGTCATCCACCATCACTAATGCATATCTTTTTCTTGAAAGTGACATAACATTGATTGGACCAAATAAATCCATATGAATCAGCTGAAGAGGTTCATCAATGCTTGTCATTTCTCTGCTTCTGTGTGATGCATTCTTAGACTTCCCTTTTTCATATGCTTCACATAGCCCCTCCTGATAAAATTCCATCAGGGGCAACCCTCTCACTAACTCTCTCTTTACCAAAGAGTTCATAGTTTTGAAGTTCAAGTGTGAGAGCTTCTTATACCATAACCAACTTTGTTCTGAAGATGCCTTACTGTAGAAACAAGTAACTTCTCCTTCACTGGTAGAACGTAAGTCAGCTATAAACAAATTTACTTTTCTCACTCCCAGTAGAGCAAGCTTCTCATCCTTCCTGTTTGTGATCAAGCACTTGTCCTTTCTGAAATCTACATTGTATCCTTTATCACAGAATTGACTGATACTTAGAAGATTGTGCTTCAATCCTTCAACAAGAGATATGTTTTCTATGGTGACATTCCCAATTCTCAAATTACCATATCCCGTAGTAAATCCTTTGTTGTCATCTCCAATGGTTACAATCGGGCTGGTCTTCTTAACCACCTATGTAAGCTGGGACTCTTCACATGCCATGTGTCTAGAACAGCCACTATCCAGGATCCACACGACCTTTGAGCTTTTAACCTTACCTTGCAATCACAGATTGATTAAGCGGACTTTGGTACCCAAACTTGTTTGGGTCCTGAAGGTTTAGATACTTTAACAGGAGTAACATTCAAGTCAGTCTTAACTTCTTTGACTTTCATGCTGTCTGTGGATTTATCACTTTTAGTATTAGTGCTACTAGATGCATTCATCAACTTAAAATAAGCATGCATGATATTGTATGCACAAAGTAAACACTCTTTCTTTCCACATGGTTCATGAAGATCAGGAATGTCATACATGTTATGCATTACAGAAGTAACAGCAGTTTCTACTTTAACCTTTTTACATGTATGTGTAAGGTGTCCAGCAGAATTACAATTAGTGCACAACTTCCAAGATGCAATGGGAGAAGATGAAACAATATTCTGATTAGCACTATCTTTCCCATTCCTGTTCTTTTTAGCCTTGCTAATCTTATTGCCTAAATCAGTTTTAGGTAATTCAGTTTTTACTGACTTCCTAGGCAACTTAGTCTTTATCTCTACTTCCTTCAAAAGATCCTCCTCAAGCAACTCTTGTCTAATGAATAGATCATCCTCATTAAAAGGTGTTGCAACAGGCTTAACAAAAACTGGACAATCTACATCCTTAAGAATATGTGGAGTATCCTTCTTGACAACTGAAGATGTCACAGGAAATTCCACTATCTTCTTTCCAGTTGTCTTGTTGTAGTCAAATCCTATAACAGTTTTATTCCCTAAGGTTTGAGTATCAATTATTTCCTTAGCAATTAGGGCGGAGTTCTTATATGCATTTAGTTTCAAATCTAAGTCTGAAATCTACTTCCTGAGGATAGTCTCTATCTCATCATTACACTTGACTTTGTTTTCTAAGTACTCATTTCTCTGTCTAAGATCTTCTAATGTGATAGCTACAAGCATTAGTTCTTCATTCTTAGATTCTAGATTTTTAATCTTAAGAACTAGTTTAGCGTTCTTAATTTCTGATGCTAGCATGCTTGTGTGTACATTAAACAATTCTACACTTAGATCTTGCACAGTTTTCTTGTACTCAGAATTAGACATGTCAATTGTAGTTAAGATAGGTAACTGAGATGATTGTGGTGATTCCTCTGAAGATCTTGCTTGACGAGGCTTCCGGCATTCAGTGGGGAAATGCCCTAACTCATTGTAGTTGTAGCATCTTGATTTGCTTCTATCAATCATGCCAGTCTTGTAGCCTCCCTTAAAGCCAGTGCCTGGTGAATACTTGCTCTTCTGAAATCTGTTGGTTGAGCCCTTGAACTTGTACTTAGGGCTTCTCTTGAAACGAATGTGGCTAAACTTTGCAGCTAAGTACGCCATGGTTTTGTCTTCCATTTGCTCAAGCTCTTCTAGGGTGTAGTAATCACTTTCATCAACACCCAGATTTACAGAATCCATTTCAGCTTCTATAATCACCTCCTTTCCAGCTCTAGGGGTTTGAACCTGAATATCAGAAGTTGTTGGTTCATCCACTACAAGTGCAGCTGATCTTGCGAGTGCAGAATTCTTGTTGTCCACTGTCCCTGGTCCGTAGATTATCACTCATTGTTCTTGCTCCATCTCATAAGTCTTAAGCTTGCCATAAATTATCTCCAATGGCATCTTAGTAAAGTCAATTCTTTCTCTAATGGATGAGGACTTGTGTTCTACATGATGGGGCAGTGTCATCATGAGCTTCCTGTTTGTCTCTCTCAAAGGATAGGTCTTCCCTTTCATGGTTAATTCATTCAACAGCTTAGTATACTTCTCAAAGACCTGAGTTATATTTTCTCCAGGAAGTGACCTAAATGATTCATATTGAGAAGTCAGGATGTCCAATCTGTTTTCCTGCACGTCTTCAGTTCCTTCCATTATTAAATTTATGGTATCCCACATTTGTTTCTCGCTCACATAGTTCATTAACTGATAGCTCATTTCCTTGTCTGCGAAGTCTGTCAATATCAGCATCAAACCTGTATCCAATCGAATCAGTTCTTTGTCTGTATCTGTGTACTCAGATAAATCCTTTGGGGTTGAGCCTTGAGGAATTCTGGTACCGTCAGGAGATGTTGATTCACCAACTGGTTTCACTGGTACAAACGGTCCGTTCTTTAATATGTCAATATACAACGGATTAGATGCCTTGATAAATAACAACATCTTCATCTTCCACAAACTGAAATCATCTCTAGTGAAGGGGGGGGGGGGGAACCTTGATACCAGCAGTTGTCTTTGGAGCACTCATGGTTTCTGAAAATTTCAAATTGTTTAAAATTCAAGAAATTCCAATTAAATGAAAAATTTTGAAAGTTAAAAAATTTGCTTCAAATTTTCAAGCCTTGTTTGATTTTGGTCTCATTCACCGGATCTGATTTGTACATCAATCAAGAAGCTTTGATACCAACTGTTAGGTCCAAAGTATCGTAGAAGGGAGGGGTTGAATACGATACTCACAAATTATTTAATTTTGTTCGCGGATAATTCTTTCAGTTCTAATACGAAATCAAATGCACCAAATCAAAACACGAGTCGGGGAATATATCGTTTTATAAATATAAACCGCGAGGGGTGCTACAATTCTAATCAGTAGGATTAGTTTCAATGAGTTTAGGTTACACAAAATCAATACAATGATAGAATTCAAAGCACAATTCATTTCTCTGTGAATTTCTCTGGCTCAAACTCTCTCCTCGTAATGTTCTGTGAAAATCCTAACTGAAGAAGACATTGTCTTCACTCTTCAAAATGTAGACTTGAAAACTATCGAAGCCTTTATAGGAAGAATCCTGGCCGTTCAAGTTTTCATCAACCTGACAAAGTACTACAAATTTCACCTGCTACTTCTTTTAAAAACTATTGAAGGAATTAATTAATTCTTCCTTCGATAGATTTTATTTAAAATCTATCGAATGAAGAATTACTTCTTCGATGGTTTTTCATCCAAATCCACTTGATCAATTTCGATAGTTTTTCTTAAAAGAAAACTATCGAATGTTTTCCTTATGCAGTTTGACCCTTGAAGATTCTCTCCTTTTTCAGCAAGTATATTGTACTTTCATTTAAACCTAAGCATACCTTGTAATATTCTTTTCACTTTTAGGATGTTTCAGATTTAGACTTAAATCAACTTCTTCCGAGACGATAAACATCTTGATCTTTTAGGTGCTGACAACTAGTGCAACTGGTCTGATTCACATATAACTAACACTCGATCAATACTTCCATGTCTTCAATTCAATGATGTCGATAAGTCCTTTGTCATTCTGGTTGCTTCAATTAAATCACTAGAATCCTATGGTACTAACTCTTAATCATTCAAATACTTCTGTAGTCTTGAAAGTCTTGTTTCTTTACTTGTCACTGAGGCTTGAACATTTTAATGAACTTCTTTCCGTGACCTTTTTACGGACTTCAAGAATACATACCATATTTTTATTTTTTGAGCTTACCTTTTCTTCTTTACTTTTGGATTCCTGTGCTTCGGTTAATATTATTGTATGTCTTGTCCTTTGTTGAGTTGTAGTTATCTCTGTTATATCTTATGTTACATTATGCTTTACATTATATCTGTCGGAACTACGTGCTTAATGGTTTGGCTGACTCGTTGTATAACGTGTATAGCTCAAAGCCAACAGCTAAAGCCTTATGGGAATCTCTTGACCATAAGTATAAAACCGAGGACGTTGGGGCTAAGAAGTGGATTGTTGGCCGCTTTCTTGATTATAAGATGGTGGATTCAAAGACTGTGGTTAGTCAGGTGCAAGAACTACAAATGATCATCCATGATATTCATGCTGAAGGGATGGTCATAAGTGAGTCTTTCCAAGTTGCTGCTGTGATTGAAAAGCTTCTACCTGGTTGGAAAGATTTCAAGAACTATCTTAAGCACAAGCGAAAGGAGATGTCTATGGAGGATCTGGTCGTTAGACTTCGCATTGAAGAAGACAACAGGAGATCCGAGAAGAAGACATATGTTGCCACTGAAGAAAGAAGCAAACATAGTCGATGACATCTCCAAGGAGATGGGTGACATAGACCTATGTGCTACGGTCTCTGAAGTGAACCTGGTTGGCTCCAATTCAAAGGAATGGTGAATTGATACTGGTGCTACAAGGCACGTTTGCTCAGACAAGGCGATTTTCTCTAGCCTCATAGCTTCTAATGCTGGTGAGAAGCTCTACATGGGGAATTCAGCGACTTCTACCATTGAAGGGGAAGGCACGGTGACTCTGAAGATGACTTCTGGGAAGGATCTGACTTTGATGAATGTACTTTATGTGCCTGATATTCGCAAGAACCTTGTGTCTGGTTTCTTGTTGAATAAGCATGGCTTTCGCATTGTAATAGTCAGATAAAGTTATTTTGTCTAAGAATGGTATGTTTGTAGGCAAGGGCTATGTTACCGATGGCCTTTTTAAGCTCAATGTGATGTCCGTTAAGGACAATAAGGAAATAAAGAATTCTTCTGCTTACTTGCTTGAGTCTCCTAATTTATGGCATGCTAGATTGGGACATGTAAATTATAACACTTTACGAAGGTTAAGTGTAAAAGAATACATACCGAAATTGAATATCGATTCAAAACATAAGTGTGAAACTTGTGTTGAGGCAAATTAACGAGATCATCGTTTAAACAAGTTGAAAGAAACACCAAAGTGCTAGACCTAATACATAGCGACATTTGTGACTTAAAATTTGCTCCGACTAGAGGAGGCAATAAGTATTTTATTACATTCGTGGATGATTGTACAAAATACTGCTATGTATATTTGCTTAAAAGCAAAGACGAAGCTATAGATAAATTTAAAATCTTTAAGGAAGAAGTTGAGACACAACATACAGAGAAATTCAAAACGATACGAAGTGATCGTGGAGGTTAATATGTTGAACCCTATGGGGAATTCTGTACACAACATGGTATAATCCATGAGGTCACTGCACCATACTCCCCTCAGTTAAATGGAGTAGCTGAGAGGAAGAATCGCACTCTCAAAGAGATGATGAATGCGATGTAGTTAAGCTCTGGTCTTCCGCAGTCGATGTGGGGGGAAGCCATCTTAAGTGCGAACCATCTTTTAAATATGATGATTCAGAAGAATAAGGATATAAGTCCTTATAAGATGTTTAAGGAAAAGAAACCAAGTTACCAAACTCTGAAAGTGTGGGGGTGCCTTGTGAAGGTACTAATCCCTGCACCTAAGAAGGTGAAGATTTGTCGAAAGACTGTGGATTGTATCTTCATCTGGATATCCACCACATAGTACTGCATATCGATTGTATCTTGTGTGTGTATATATATATATATATTCGGGTAAATGTTGTATGTATATATAAGTATGCATATTAATTTGCAGCATTTAATAATATGTAATAAATACATATGTATAAGTATGCATATTAATTTTGTAATATTTAATAATATGTAATAAATTTATTAATTTTAAAAGACCAAAATAACCCGAAAAATATATAGTAAAAGTAAGGGTAAAATGGTCCATTAGATTTAAATTGCTTACACCAAACCCTTTGTTGTAGTATTATATATATAATAGATAGATAATAGATGTCAGCGTATTTTGTTTTTAAGTGCTTAATGATTATTTTGGAAATAATTTTTAAATTATGTTTTGTACCTGGTGTCATTTACTATGGCTTGTTGCCCGATGGTATTTTGGGTCATTTTGGACTCTTGTCTAGTCAAAGGGTTTCTTTGATTAGATTTTTTTTTGTAATTAGTGTGTTATTAATATTAATATATTTAAGATTTATTTTCTTTGTTGTTTTATTTACTTTAATATTAGTTTAGAAATATTATTTTTAATGAGATTTTTCTTGCTGTTTTTTTTCAGGTGTGAACACAATGGAAAGTTTCTTTTCGGACATTAAAGATCTATTATCTAAATTTCTGGAAACATCATGCATGCGGTTAGATAATAAACTTTTTTGAACGAAAAAAACTAAATCCCTTTTTACGGTTTTTTTCAATATTGTATTTCGGTACAATTCATATACGAAATGTATCTCCTGACAAAAAAAATCCTAATATTGTACTCCCTCTGTCCCTCTTAGCGGGAGTAACTTTCTATCACTATTTATTAATATAAATTATTTTCAACTGTTAGTCTGTTACACGTGATGCAAAACTTATAAACATATAATTCTCAGAATGTTAATAAATATATTAACAGCTCCTGAAAATTTATTCATAAATTTATTTCTATAGCCCATACATGTCAAATAAAGACAGAAAACCGACACATTCAAATATACGTACATATAAAAAGAATTCACACAAACATAAGTGTTCTCCTCTTGTTCATAAACAGATTTTTTGCCTCATTCTCAAACTAACTTTGCATACGAGATGGGTTTCACTAGGAGAAAGATGACATGCATTTTCGGGTTCTGTGTTGCCTTTGCTTTGCTTTTTGGTACTCTCTCTCCCTCTTTTCTCTCTGTGTCTCTCTATGTCACTCTATGCATTCATCTCTCTCTCTTACCCTTCTAAAATGGCACGAGTTATTGTTGTGATAGCTGGTTGCTATTGTCTTTAGATATATGGAATCAGATTGTAAAAACCAAAAAGATTGTACAGTAAGTGTGCATATATTTAGCCTGTGCATGTTTCATATATGTCTTGGGCGTTCAACTTTTCTGTATTTGAGCATAGTGTAATTCTTCTAGTTAGTACTAATATCACATGAATCAGTACATGCTTGAAAGATAACTGTTTTTTCTCATCAGAAAATGAATGCATTTAAATTTATAGAACATGTTCCTGATTACAAGAGGGCTGAGATTTGATTAAAATGAATATTCTTTATCAATAAGTAAAACAATGTCTAATTAATGCACAAAATTACCAACTACATGATTTTAATTTTATTTTTTTGTTTTCACCGTGGGTTGGATTCCTACAACTACATAAATTTAAAGATTTATATATTTGGTTTAATTTTTGGGTTCGATTCCTCCAACTACATGATTAAACAAGATTTATTTACTTGATTTATTTCTTTGTTTTCACTATGTGGGGTTTGATTCTCTACAACTACATAGTTCAAATATTTCTTTATTTGATTTAATTTATTTGGTTTCATCCCACTTTCAATTCCCTATAACTACATAAATAAATAGTATTTATTTATTATATATACTAGCTTATACACGGTTTTCTTTAATATTTTATTATTTTTATTTAGATTTTTGTAGTTATATCTTTTTTGATGAAATTTTAATATATATTTATATGTGTATATAATAAATTGGATTTATATATCTAACAATATAAGTATTTTAATTTAATAAATTGTTGACGTAATATTTAGTAGTATTTTAGATATTAAAATAGAAAAATATTTTTAAATAATATATCTAACGGTTCGTATCTATTTCCTCTTAAAAAATCTAAGAGTGACTAAATTACAAATAACAAAATATGTGCCCCTGTAATGTGTCGAGTTTCTTTTAACATATGCTATTTATTAATTATCTTATTTAAATTGAATATTATAAAAAAATATATTAAACATGGATTTTATAAGTTTAATATAATAATATATTCATTATTTCTATATTTTGCTCGTGTTTTTTTTAATTCGAATATGAGTTGTTTCAATTAAAAAATATAAAACAGACAATGTCCTTTAAAAGATAGTTAGTTACTTATTAATAATTATATAAAATTATATTACATTTATATTTATATATATTTATATATATATATATATATATATATATATATATATATGTGTGTGTTCCCGTGTTACTTTTAGAAAATTAGTTGTTTAAATTAGAAAATAGAAAATTATATTACCTTTCTATATATATGTTGATCGTGTTAATTTTAGAAAAATTAGTTGTTTAAGTTAGAAAAAATAAAAAAGGTTATGTGTTTAGCTGAAAAGGGTAAGTGGTTATTTATTAATCAATACTATTATATTAAAACGAAACATTGAAAGTTTTGTAGTGGTCCTGAAAATTTTTGTAGTATAGTCACTACATTCATAGTCGTTAGATACATAATAAGATTATAATTGCTAATAAATAACCAATTACCATTTTTAGCCAACGTGTATATTCTTTTTTTATATTTCTTAACTAAAATTTCTAATTTTCTATTTTTTCTAAGTAAAACCTCTCATTTTCCAAAAATATCACGAATAGTTCTATTTAATAAAATAAAATAATAATATTATAATTATTAATGACTAATCGATTAGCTTTTTTTCCAAAACCTATATTTTTTTATATTTTCTAACTAATATTTCTCCTATCTAAAATCTCAAAAATATCACGGGGTATTACATTTAGTAGCATAAAATACTAATATTATAAATTTATCTATCTATACTATATTATTAAAGACGAAATATTGAAAGTTTTGATACCTATTTTTTGGTACGTACTTACCTTATTTAATTGTTTATTTAATTATTATAAAATTATTATAATCAGTTACCCTTTCAGTTAAAATACATTACCATTTTTTTCTAAACAAAATCACCGAGAATTTCCTTTTCAGCTAAAACATGCTATATTTTCTATTTTTCTTATTAAAATCCCTCATTTTCCAAATATATCACGGGCAAACTCTTACTTATTTATTTTAAAACTTATTCTAATACTTTTTCTATTTCCCTTACAAAAATCCTTCATTTTCCAAATATATCACGAGCAAACTCTTACTTATTTATTTTAAAACCTATTTTAATACTTTTAATTGACAATTACATTTCCCCTCTTTTTCTAGAAAAATCACTGGCAATTACCTTTTTCAGCTAAAACATGCTATATTTTCTATTTTTCTTACTAAAATCCCTCATTTTCCAAATATATCACGGCAAACTCTTACTTATTTATTTTAAAATCTATTCTAATACTTTTAATTGAAAATTACATTTTTCAACTAAAACATGTCACCTTTTCTCCTTTTCTTACTAAAACTCTTTTCTTTTTCAAAAATATCACGAACAAATCGTTACTTTTATATTTTAAAATTCAACAAAAACATGTTATTTTCTATTTTTATTACTAAAATCCCTCTTATTTCAAAATATCATGGGCAAACCGTTACTTATTTATTTTAAAATCTATTTTAATACTTTTAATTATTTAAAAATGTTTAACACGCCTACTTATTTTTTTAATAAATGCAATTAATAAAATATAAAATATAAATGATAAAATTAATAATTATTAAAAATAATATGTGCATCGCACAGGTTTTAAGCTATATTATTAAAGACGAAACATGTTTGGTAGTCGGACAGACGGACATTCGGTAATTAGTAATTTTACTTAATTGTCATCACTTATTTTTTTAAAAACTATCACTACATAATAATATTATTTATAAACAATTACCTTTTCAGCTAAAATACATTACTTTTTTTTTCCTAACAAAATCCTCTCCTTTTCTAAAAAAAAACACGGGCGATTATCTTTTTTAACAAAAGCATGTTATTTTTTCTATTTTTCCTTACTAAAATCCCTCATTTTTCAAAAATATCATGGGCAAACCCTTACTTATTTATTTTAAAATATATTTTAATACTTTTAATTATGAGCACTTTTTCAGCTGAAACGTTTTATTTTTTCTATTTTTTTTTCATTTTCTAAAGAAATTATTATTAAATAATAACATTTTTATAACCAACTACCTTTTTAGCTAAAATACATTACCTTTTCTGTTTTTTCTAACAAAATCCTCTCTTTTTCTAAAAAAATCACGGGCAATTACATTTTTCAACTAAAACATGTTACTCTTCTATTTTTCCTTACTAAAATCCCTAATTTTCCAAAAATATCCCGGGTAAATCTTTGCTTATTTATTTTGAAACCTATTTAAATATTTTTAATTACGACCACTTACCTTTTCAGCTAAAACATGTTACTTTTTCTATTTTTCAGTACTAAGACCCCTCCTTTTCCAAAAATATCACGGGCAAACAATTATTAATTTATTTTAAAATCTATTTTAATACTTTTAATTATTTAAAAAAGTTTAACTCGCCTACTTATTTTTTTTAGCAAATGCAAATTAATAGAATATTAAAACATCAATAATAAAAATAATAATTATTAATAACAATTCGTGTATCGCACGGGTTTTAAGCTTGTAATTATATATAACAATACTAGCTTAAAACCCGTGCGATGCACGGATTGTTAATTGTTATTTTATTATTATTTTTTAAATATTTTTATTAATTGTAATTGTGCAAAAAATAAGTAGAAATGTTAAAATAGCTAAACACTTTTAATTAATTAAAAACATTAAAACAGATTTTAAAATAAATAAGTATGGGTTTGCCCGTTATATTTTTGGAAATGAGGGGTTTTAGTAAGAAAAAATAAAAAATAGAACATATATTTAGTTTAAAAAGGTAAATGCTTGTGATATTTTTGGAAAATGAGATTTTAAAATTTAATAATTAAAAATATTTAAATACGTTTTAAAATAAATAAGTAAAGGGTTTCCTGTGATATTTTTTGAAAAAGAATGGATTTTAGTGAGAAAAATAGAAAAAGTAAATTGTAAAAGGTAATTTTCCGTGATATATTTAGAAAAAGGAGGGACTTTGTTAGAAAAAATATATAATGTGTTTTAGCTAAAAAGGTAATTGGTTATAAATAGGTATTTGATTATTTATATTTTAATATTTTTAGTAATTGCATTTGTTAAGAAAAATAAGTAGACATGTTAAAATAGGTAAACTTTTAAAAAATAATTATAATATTAAAATATGTTTAAAAATAAATAACTAAATGTTTGTCCGTGATATTTTTGAAAAATGAGGGGTTTTAATAAGGAAAAATAGAAAAACTAACATCTTTTAGTTAAAAAAGGTAATTGCCCGTGATATATTTGAAAAATTAGGGGAATTTGTTAGAAAAAATAGAAAAAATAATGTATTTTAGGTGAAAAAGGTAATTGGTTATAAATAGGTAATATTATTATTTAATAATATATTTCTATAAATAAGTAAGGTGAATTAAGTAAAAACACGAAGTAATTAAGGGCAATTAAGTAAAATCACAACGTACCATACCGACCAACCAAACTTTTAATGTTTCGTCTATTATATAATAATATTGATTATAGGTTTAAAAATAAATAACTAAAGGTTTGTCCGTGATATTTTTGGAAAATAGAGGGTTTTAGTAAGAAAAAATAGAAAAACTAACATGTTTTAGTTAAAAAAAGGTAATTGTCATGTTTGAAAAAGTAGGGGAATTTATTAGAAAAAATAATGTATTTTAGGGAAAAAGGTAATTGGTTATAAATAGGTAATATTATTATTTAATAATATATTTTTATAAATAAGTAAGGTTAATTAAGTAAAAACACGAAATACAGTTAAGGACAATTAAGTAAAATCACAACGTATCATACCGACCAACCAAACTTTTAATGTTTCGTCTATTATATAATAGTATTGATTACCCGTACATATTTATTTTGCAGGTGTTATGTTTAAAACATGAATTGTTTTAGTTAGAAAATGTAAAACATATAATGTGTTTTAGCTGAAAAAGGTAATCAGTTATAAATATGTAATAATATTACCAATATATATATATATATATGTTACCTATTTTATTTTTATAAGATGAGTTATTTTAGTTAGAAAAATAGATAAAATAGGTAATGTATTTTACCTGAAAAAAGCAATTGATTATAAATAAATTGGTTATATATAGGCCCGACCCAAATTATAAATAGGTCCGACCCAATAATAATATACTATAGTATAGATACTTTCATCCTAATTTAAGATTCAATTATCTACAAGTTCCTATTTAGGTAATACTTAATATTCATTCTCAATAATCTAATAAAATTAATATTCTAAGTACGGGTTATCGGCTACTATATTCAGTAATACCGGAAAGAATTTATTTTGTATCATATTAACATCCAAGTTTTGATACTTTCTTAATTTAAATGATGCGGTTGGATATATTTTAAAATTAGGGGTTCAACCTTGTTAAATACAGGTTTGTGTGTGACTGTGTTGAATTAGAATAATAATAATAAATTATGAAATTAGAATGATCGAATATTGCCAAAAATGTGGCAATTTTTGAATTATCGAATAATGCCAAAAATGTGGCATAGCATACAGTAGGAATGACTTCATGTTCATAATGACATAAAATTTTGTTAAACCTTTGGGAGATATATAGGGCCTATTTGGCCAACCTTATTTTTATAAGCTTATGACTTATAAATCAATTTTGATTTATGCAGGGTGTTTGTGTACTCAACTTATTTCATTAACTTATAAATTATTAGCTTATAGCTCGTGCGATGCACGGTTACTTAAATTTTATTTTTATTATTCATGCAACACACGATTGTTTTTTAAATATTTATAATTATATTTATTTATGAATATTTAAAAGTTATTAGTTTACATGATTAAATTATTGTTAAAAAAGATTTAGCCAAAAAAATTAAAGTTAAAAATTTGATATTTATTACTATATTTTACACGCTAAACTATTCTAAAACTAAAAAGAGAATAAAGTGACGAAATTTAATGTTGAGAATTCTATTCGATTTAGGAAATCTACTTATATGTTGTTTAGATTATTAGAATGGCCTTTATTAACCAAATACAGTTTTTAATGTTAAATGAGTTTCCTTATTTTTAAATGAGTTTCCTTATTTAATTACAACTATTTTTATGTTTTGACTTTTTAGAAAATCCAATCCTAATATAATATCTTTTAACTTATATCATTTTTAGATAATAACTTCTTTTTATATGATATAATCTTGATCATCTATTTTTAAAAGTATTGGATCTAACGGTTGAGAATGTTTTGGCGATATTTAGAAACAAACTACCATGATAACATCATTAATTTTTTTTAATATTTATAATTTTTTTAATTTATAATTTTTTTAAATATTAATTGCTAAAATATAATATACTCTTTTTTATAATATGTTAAAGATGCGGGAACTTTGAACTTTTGAGAAAATAAATTATCAATTAAAATATAATTTTTTTGTAATAGTTCTTCTTTTAAAGTAGTCAGTGTTCTAAAAGTCGACGATTAATCGGGATTAATCGTCGATTAATCGCTAGACGGCGGGTCACCGAACTGATTAAGCGAAAATTGGTCAATTAATCGTTTTTTCAGAAAAACGGTCAAAAATCGGCTGAATCGGTCAAAAATCGAATTAATCGGTCAAAAATCGAGCTAATTATTTAAAAATAGTAAAAAATAGTTAAAATTTAAAAATAATAATTAAAAATTTAAAATGTAGAAACTTGATTAAAAAATAGGAAAAAATATTATTTTTGTACATATAATTATAATTTTAAATGCCTAAATCATAAATTCTCTTTATTTTTCCTCTTAAATTGATCTCTAATTGAAAAGTTAAACCTTCAAAATTTTATTTATTACAATTATATAATATTTTTAACATATTTGCATAAATATATGATAATAACATATGTTTAGTTGAAATAACGAAATAATTATATATATGAATATAATTGTATATAAAAAATATTATTAAATTTATTCCAATTATGATCTGATTAATCATTCCGATTAATCCCTAGACGGTGCATTCACCGATTAACTCCGATTCCTGCTTTTTACAACACTGAAAGTAGTACACTATGACGATCAAAATTCTGTATAAAATTCATTTTTTATAGTATATCCTATAAATATTTATGTTATTATATTAAAGATTAAATAGTGAAAGCTTCCTTATAAGTTTGGTCGCTTTGTTTGATCACTCAATCCATAATCGTTGGATCTTGCAAATTAAATTGAAATTAAATTGTTGAAAAACGTTAGATATAACAGTAAAATTATCCTGTAGAATGATCTAAGGTTTGAATCTACCAACAACATATTAAAATTTATAGGTTTTTTTTTAAATAAAGAATTTTTTCATTTTTTTTCTTGCAAACATAGGTTATTTGATAATATTTTTTGTAAAGTACGATTTTTCAGAAAAGTACTATATTAATTGATTAAGAAACTTTTAAAGTTTCGAAATTAATAATTTACAATGTATATATGTTAAAAAGGTTTGGCCTCTGTAGCTGAGTCTAAAATTTCAAAATACGGTTTTTTTTAATATGAATATAGTCCTGCTAACAATGAAATTAGGTATCCATGAGTTCTTATAAAACAAAATCACCATTTACGTATAGTTTATTATTTAATAATAAATAATATTTGATTAGTTATGATCTAAAACTTAATAAAATAGGATTAAAAATATGCACAATTTTATAAAATTTTATCCTCGTATTATTATATTATTTGTTGATTTGAATTTTTCTTAGATTGATTTTAATTTTTGAACATAGATTTCTAAATTTAAAATAGTTAAAAAAAAGTAATTAAATTGGTGTTAAAATAATGATGACATAATAATTATTATTAGAATTTAAATATTCACTTTACTAATTTGGGCTTTATCTTGTGTTTTAAAAATCAGATTTTGACGATTTTAAAACTCACATGAAGATAACTAAATTATATTTAATTAAATGATGGTTTAACAATTTTTATATAACCGGAATTGTCCATGAAAAAGAAAAGAAAGTCACGAATTTTTTACATGGAGAATTCTATTCAATATAGAAAACTTATTTATATTTGATTTAAATTATCAAAATACACCTTTTATAATTTAAATATAATCTTATTATTAATAAAATACAATTTTTAAATATTTGATCTAACGATTTTCATTTATCTAGTTAAGATCTAATGGTCCTTATTAATTTGGTTGTTTACGACCAAAATTTTGGATAAATTCCCTATTATGATTATTATATATAAGGATTTAATATAATAAGGATATCAAATATATACTGATATAAGTATCTTACCAACTGTTTTTACTTTTAATGTTTCGGTTTTATTTACAGTGTATATAAAATTTTAAAATACATTATTAAACAGAATAAAAATTATGTTATGATTATATAAAATTTTATTCTCATATTATTATATTTTTTATCGATTTGAATTTGTTCTTAATTAATTTTGATACTTTTTTGAAAGAAACATAAAATTTCTCTATATTTAAAAGAATTAGTGGAAAAATAAATAAATTGGTGCTACAATAATAAAAAAAATTTATTAAAATTTAGATACACACTTTACTATTTGGGTTCTATCATGAGTTTTAGAAATTGAATTTTGACGATTTTACAACTCATGCGAAACTAACGAAATTATCTTTAATTTAATGATGGTTTAATAATTATTATCTAACTTGACCAGTTGACATATTCATAAAATAAACTGAAAAGAAAAGATGATTAAGAAGTTTTACATAAAGAATTCAATTCAATATAGAAAATCAATTCATAATTGGTTTAAATTATCAAAGCTCACTTCTTAGTATTTAAATATAATCCTACTTTTAATCAAATACACATTTTAATATAAGTATTATATTCAAAATTATCGTTTATGAATATGAAACCCTCAATATTTTAATAATATTTTGATATTATCCTTTTATGTTTGTTATATGTAAAATAATATAATTATAATTTGGATTAATCAAATTGTTATGTTCCTTCAGAAAAAAAATTATTTAAATTTATTCATGTACATGACTTCTCCTAAGTCTGTTATAACGTAGGGTCCACGTGTATCATTATAATCGATATGAATTGTTATCTTGATATTTGGTTTAACAATTATTATCTAACTGGAACTATACATAAATTCAAGAGAAAAGATATTTAAGAATTTTTACATAGAAAAATTTTAAATTATCATAATACACTTTTTAGTATTTAAATATAATTCTATTATTAATCGGATACACTTTTTAATATTAGATCTAACAATTCTTATCGATCTATTTAAGATCTAACTATAATTATTAATTTGGTCGTAATCGTACACGGACGATTGATTTTAATTTTTTCTTAAATTAGTTTTAATATTTTATTGAAATAAACATAGAATTTAAAATTTTAAAAAAATTAGGAAAAAAAATTAAATTGGTGCTACAATAATAAAAATATATTTATTAAAATTTAGATAATAACTTTACTGTTTGCGCTATATCTTGAGTTTTAGACAACATATTTTAACGATTTTATAGCCCACGCGAAGCTTACAAAATTATCTTTAATTTAGTGATGGTTTAATAATTATTATCTAACTGGAACTATCCATAAACTAAAGATAAAAGATAATTACGAATTTTTACATAAAGATTTCTATTCAATATAGAAAACCTATTTATAATTGGTTGAAATTATAAAAATACATCTTTTAGTATTTAAATACTATCCTATTAATAATCAAATACAATTTTTATATCTGACGGTCCTCATCGATTTGAAGATTTATAGTTTTATAATCCAACGGATCGTATACTTTTGGTTTTGGATAAGATCTCCCTTACGCTTATTATATATAAGGAGTTAATAGTATAGACTATAGATAGAGAGATAAATTTATAATATTAGTATTTTATGCTACTAAATGGAATAGCCCGTGATATTTTTGAGGTTTTAGTTAGGAGAAATGTTAGTTAGAAAATATAAAAAAGAATATACATTTTGGGAAAAAAAGCTAATCGGTTAGTCATTAATAATTATAATATTATTATTTTATTTTATTAAATAGAATTGTTCGTGATATTTTTGGAAAATGAGAGGTTTTATTTAGGAAAAAAAGAAAAGTAGAAATTTTAGTTAGAAATTATAAAAAAGAATATACACTTTGGCTAAAAATGGTAATGGGTTAGTTATTAGCAATTATAACCTTATTATGTTATTTTATTAAATGAAAATGTCCGCGATATTTTTGGAAAAAGAGATGTTTTAGTTAGGAAAAATAGAAATGATATTCTATATAAAATTTTTAATATTTTATCTAACGGTTCTCATCGATTTGATCAGAAATATCTAACGGTTATGAATGGAGTGACCAGACTACAAAAATTTTGAGGACCAAACTACAAAACTTTCAATGTTTCGTCTTTAATATAATAGTATAGATAACTTATTTTTTTAACTTATGACTTATGGGGGGTGTTTGTCTACTCAACTTATAATCTAACTTATAACTTATATAAGATGATAAGTTGAATGTTATAAAATACTAACATTTTGCTCAACTTATTTCATTTTTCATGATTTCTTTATCTATTTAGTAGTTTATATTTTTATGATTTATACTTTTAAATGTTTTTTAATCTAAAATGTATTTATCGAGATCATTATATTAATTAATTATTTTTTCAATTTAATTTAACAAAAAAATTATTAACTTATAAGTAAATTTATCCAAACACTTACGTAACTTATAAGTTTGCATCAACTTATCACTTATATAACACTTGCTCATTATAAGACATAAGAGCAAGTCCAACAATGTCCTAGTTGGTTACTTATAAATATTATATAATAATGTGTCCTAGTGATTTAGGGACTTGATTTCTTGTAGGAACTCCAACAATATTACTCATATCCATTCCCTATTATTATTATAATAATATATTTGAAAAGAGAGAGAAAAAGAGTGGAAGAAAGAGAGAGAAAAGAAATGTAGAAAAAGGAGAGAAGTGAATTTTTTATTCTTGGAAATTGAATAGGTAATGGCTAGTGGTTACCTATTAATAGGTAATGAGATGGATGTCCTAGTGATTTAGGTAACCACTAGGACATTGTTGGAGCATCATTTTTTGCTAGATTACTTATATTTGAGCTTAGGACATGATATAAGTAAGCTCTTGGACTTGCTCTAAGTTCACTTTTTTAAGTTCTCCCAAAATCCATCAACTTATGACTTATAAAACACTTACTCATTTTAAGCTATAAGTCATTGATACCCCAAACGCCCACATAATTGGTAGAAGAGAAGTTTGAGATCAATATTTATAAGTTTATCATTGGTACAAAAGATGGGTGGAAGAGAAGTTACAAATTTTTAGCACCATACAAAATTACAAATTTTATACTAAATGTAAATATCACTCCTACTTCTTCTATTATATTTAATTTATTTATTTATCTATGTAATATAAATTTAAAAAAAAAACTAAATAATTAGTTGATGTTTGGACCATATATCTAGACATCTTCCAATATTAAGTGTCAATTCCATGAAGCAGTAACTATTGAAACCGATGAAAGTGAAAATGAGAAAATATATATTATTTTTATTGAGTTGACATGGATGAAAGTGCCTCCGTCTGAGATGCTCTTATAATACCTGCTTCTAATGTTATTGCAGTTGGTGACGGCAGCAGTACTGGTGTTGGCGCTCATGAAGAGAGGATTAATATCTTCAAAGTAAATCAAACTTCATCCATTCCCAGCAGGTCAGGGTCTAATGGCTCGGATGGGCCTGGAGGATCAGATGCATCTAGCGGGTCAGTAAAACGAATTGGTCCAGGGTGCTCAAAGAGCAGCATCGATGTATTTCAAGAACAGACAGCGCCTTTGCCCAGTGGAATTCCAACCTACACGGCTACAGTGGAGAACATTTGTGTCACCGGGTGCACCATATCAAACATTCACCTAAGCTGTGGCTGGTTCAGCTCTGCAAGGTCGATTAATCCCAGGGTTTTTCGCCGTCTTTCTTTCGTACAATGATTGCCTTGTTAATGATGGGCAGCCCCTTGGTCCTGGACAAACCATTACCTTCCAGTATGCAAATACCTTTTCCTATCCTCTGGCTGTCTCTTCCATTACTTGCATCTGAGCAATAGCCCAACTATAATATAGTACGTAAAGCACTTTTATTATTGGTATGTAAGCTTGTGCTAGATCAATTATGATATTAATTTTATCAAAAAAAATGATAATTTGTACTTGTCAATTATGATATTAATTTTATCAAAAAAAATCACAAAATTCAAGTTAGTTAACAATTATAAATACTCATTGAAAGCTCAAATGCAGCGTTAGTCATTGAGCAACTAGTCGAATACAGAGTTTCATTCAAAATATCACAACCCCTGAGCTCGTGATTTTGGCTATAACATTATGGAAATTCAGAAGTCCAGCAACCGAAAATTCAGATGGATCAAGTAGACCCAGCTGAGGCTACTCTAAAATGGCAGTTAGAAAATATTGTGACACGGAACAAAGTTCTGTACGAAGCAAATAATAGCAACTCAACGAACATGATTAAACATGATCAATTTTTCTTCTCACCTATGGATTTAGAAAACATGTAGCAGTGTTGGGAGTTAGAAGATACACACACTGTTAATGATTTTAATAGTACAACAAAACCAGATTACCCACGAATTGGTGTAGAATGAAAGGCGTATTGTTCCTTTCGGCTTACACCCATGACTACCATAGATAGGTTTGCGTAGATACTAAAACTAACCTTCTTCTGTTAAAATATAGCATAAGATCCCTTTGGTGTCTTCCTCTAACACCTTAAGGTTTTAGATGAGCTGGTTACTCAACATGGTATCAGAGCTCTCGTCGGCGGGGATCACGAGTTCGACTCCCTGCCACCCTCAATATTCTGGCGCTCCCAGAAAACCAACGCCTACTAGCAAGGCTTCGACAGAGAGTACATGAAACTAGCTAGATTAACATACACTTCATTATATTGAAACATCTTGTAGCGACACCATGCAACCATCTTTTAACAATCGAATTTCTTGTTCATTTCTGATGATAAGTCCGTTCTCCCCATTGGTAGTTTTCACAAAACTTTGCACAAGTAATGGTTACACTGTCCTTACCATTTTCATCTATTCATCTACTGTTTTGCGATCTTGTTACTGCTTATTTTTAAAATGAAAATGAAAATGTTGGCTCCTTTTTCTTAGATTCAGCCCTCACTAAGAGCATCTCCAACGGTGTTGGCTAAAATCGTTAGCTAAAATAATATAAAATGCTGATTATGTAAAATTTGCTGAACCTGTAAGATATTGTGTTCCAATGGAGTTGACTATACTAGTTGACTATATTTTAAAAATAGAATGTTATTATTATTTCAAGTTATTAAAAATAGAATATATAATTTGAATATGGTAATAATTGATGTGGAGTTTTACTACAGGTCCATAGAGGTTCGACAAAAATAGCCAACATGGAGAGGTTGGCTAAAATTTTAGCTAACAGTTTTATCCCATTGGAGCGGATTTTTTTTTACACATTATCTAAATTTTTTATTTATGGCAATCCACCTATGATTTTAGCTAAGGGTTCTCCACCATTGGAGATACTCTAAGAAGTTGATTATACAAAATCCAAGACCAGACATTCCAAAATGTCTCTCAAGTACTTGAATCTATTCCTAATTTTCGGATTAGCATATGGTAACAAATTATCTTAATTAAGCAATACAAGATTTTCCGAAATTAATAAGTTCCACAGTTCTGTATTAATACAAATTTAAACTAAAAAAATTTCTCAATGGATTACAGCCCATGAAGCCTTAAAGTCCAATAATGCAGTTCCAAAGTATTCCAAGACAAAACATATCATGTTCATGTCAACTAATAAAGACAAATTAATCTATAAAATTGTTGGATTCCCCATGTCTGAAACCAAAGTGAATATCATTTAAAAACCAATCCTTGTTCACACACAGGCAGCCTTCAAATTTCCAAAGTTTCGAATCCTTTATAAATATATAAAACATACGGTATCCGTTCCCGTAAATTAATTTCCAGAAAACTGCCTAAATTTTGGGGCCGGTCCTCTGTGTGCATGATAAATTGATAATACAACAGCCAGATCCAGACACGTAAAAATGTTTCTTAGCTACTTGAACCTACTCATCATTTTCGGATCAGCGTTCACTGATTTCTCCCTTGCACTTGGGTATCCAAATCATAAGCCCCCGACAGAGTACAAGCCACCAGCAGAATACAAACAGCTGTTCCCTAAACCACCAATTCCTGTCATTTTTCATCATCCAGAGACGTCAAAGAAACCACTAGTCGGGAATCACAGGCCAAGTCCGGCCTCTTCACGTCCTGTTTCTTTTAACAAGCCACGACTTCCACCAACACGTCCAGAAGATCCTGTGTCTCCTGGTAACAACCCACCACCTCCTACTCGCAAGGCATATGTTGGACACCCTCGGGCAGATTAATCTCTCATTTAAATTTACCATCATCTCCCTTTTAATCATGCAACTAGTTTACCATATGCAAGAGGTGCTGCATGATAATTGTGCTTAATCATCCTGGAGCACTTAATCAGTACCATCTCTTTTATATATATCATATAATTTCAGATTTAGATTTGAGTCTGCTTTATTATTGCTTAGTTCTTAGTCAAATGTTCAATACATCAGTGATCAGTGTGCGCTCTTTTTTTCTTTTTCTTTTTTGCTAAGTGTGTGCTCTTTTTTGGTGCAGTTTTCTGCAATTTTCTGAGCAGATTTTTGCAACAGTTTTTTCTGTGGTTTCCTGCAGAATTATAATAGCAGTTTTCTGGAGTTCTTTGGGGCAGTTTTCTGCAATTTCTGAAACAGTTTTTTGCAATAGTTTATGTAGAATTTAGCAACAGATTTCTATAAATTTCAGCTGTAGCTTTTCTTCAAAAATTGTTGCATTTTGCTGCTCTTTTGTGTCGAGGAGTTGCATGCAATTTTCTTGATTTGTTTTATTGAATCATGTTGTAAAACATACAGAGTGTTTGTGGTTTCGATGTACTCTCTCTGTCCCCCTGAGTTATTTATCTGGGGAACGGGGACTCGGCACGTATTTTAAGACTTTTATAAAATATATTTCCATAAATTATTTTAAAAAAAAATTTCTTCTGAATAAAAGTATAATGCTTAAATTTTTATTTAAAAAAAGAAAATTTTGAAAATAAGTTGTAGAATTATACTTTATAGGAGCCTGCGTGCCAAATAATATAAAAAAATTGTAAAGAAATGAGAGGGACAGAGGAAGTATGTTCTGGTTAGCTTATTTCCGTTAGGTCGTAGATCGATAACATTAAATTCTATATCTTTAGTCTTCTTTTGTAATGGGTGCTATAGTGGTGCTCTATTAGTAGAGTATATTGCGAACATAAACATTGTGCTACATATAAAATGCAAATTCGCGACTGTGTTGCGAATTAAATGCTACTCTACTATGAACGGAGACAACTTTTTAAGCCTTGAAAGACCTTTTCAAGCCTTAAAATACCATGTGTCAAGCTCAGAGTAACAAGCAAAAAAAAAGAGAGGATTGCACTAAAAATAATTAAACCAGAGTCAGAGTCATGCAGATATCGCATATGCATGATATTCTATAAAGATTTCTCATTCCAACTTAAAACCCAAAATTGTAGGTTCAATCTTGTACTACAATTTCATTAGGAGGAATAGACACATAAAAATATCTTTCTCATTGGACTGGAAAAAAATTAGGATGTGATTAAAATGCAGTACACAAAGAGCGTGAGAGCTGCCTCAGTGGAAACGAGGCCTAGCGTTGATCCAAAGGGTCACGGGTTCGAACCTCACCCGCCCCCTGCGTGTAGCCGTGTTGGAGAGACAGTGGAACTTTGACCAAAGCAGAGCGTGGTGTATCTTGCGTATCGCAGGGAAGCCCAGCCACTGGGTCTTACCGCACGGTTAGCATGATTTACATGCCGGTGTTGACCATGGGGCTGGTCGGCCGGTCCATTACAAGACCAAAATGCAGTACACAAAAAAATCAGAATAAACAAAATCATAAGAACCCAATTTCTCATTGGACTGGAAATAAGTAAATATTGATCTTATAAATGATCTAATACCTTTCTTTATTATAATAGTTGTTCACTTGTTCTGCACTTGGAATGTGAATATCATCTTACAATGCGAATTAAACAAATGCAGCAATCTTTCTCTCTCCAAGACGAACAATGAAAATGAGGGTAGATACAATTCAAAATTTTGGAAACTGTCGATATGGTGAATGTCATTGCAGGATAATAGGGATTGAAAAAAGCACGACTCTATTGCTATTGTATTGCACACAAAAGATGCTATACATTACCCTTATCAATTAAGTTTTTTACAAAAATACCATTATCTATTTTTTAATCAAGGCCACAAGATCAAAATTGATCCAACGGTATATATAATATGTCTCCAAGGTCTCCATAATTATTGGGTCTCCATAGAGCCCAACTCTCAAATAATATATTGTATTGCTATGAGGATGAATATTACCTATTATATAACTTGCTTTTTAGGATACATAAATTAATAATCACGTAGTGATCAGTATTATTTATAGAGTAAATTGCAAATTTGTGGCCGAACTTAACCCCATTTTACATTTTGATGGCCAGATTTTCAAATTTGCAATATAGTGGCCAGACATTACTTTTATTTTTCGAAAAATTGGCTAAAGTCCAATTTTTTGAAAAAAAAGTTCTAAAAAAAGTGGCTCTTAGCAACCTTTTTGAAGACTAAAAGCAATATTTGGCCACCAAATTACAAATTTGAAAGTGTGGCCACCAAAATGTTAATGTGGGTTAAGTTCAGCCACCATTTTGCAATTTACTCTTATTTATATTGGTTTGACGTATGTACTCTAAAAAAGACGTTCTAAATAAGTCGGTAACCTCAACCTTACAATTTTCAATTACCCTTGTTACAAGTAATTTGGTGTTGTCTTGTGAACTAGCGTCCTGTTCTCTGGTGATATTGGTTTATACTCTGGTGGGGGATTGTGACTTGGATGTCGAAAACCGAGTGAGGGAGCAGTGAGAACCATTTCTTCGAAAATGAGGAGTAGGATCAAGAAGTTGAGGGACATTTCAGTGTATTTGGGTGATAGGCTATGTATAGCCCAGGCTTATCTCTGAGCCAGGTGTTACCTGGAACCCGGATTACCATTCGAGTCATGGCTCACTTCCTAGTCCGGACTCGTCTTGGAGTCATGACCTATATACCAGTCCGGACTCATAGCCAGGCTATGTCTCAGCTATAAGTCTGACTCTCCTGGCGACAAAGGCAATATCTTGCGTGAGAAGAACTATCCCTCATTACGTGACGTGCCTAGGTCATCACTGACGGCCACACCTAATAACGACACGTAAGAATACCTAATGATTGGGACAATTATGTCCAATTCAAGACACACGCCAGCAGGAGCCTGGCACACGACACCACAATCGAGGACCTGGACACGTGCAATCCATCAACATCACCTAGGTGTCTTACCTACCTAGGATTCAACGCTCATGATTGCAGGTACAACCCCTAAACCCTAATCCTTGGCCTATAAATAGACCAAGGAGGAAAGGTTTAGGGGGGACATTCTCTTTTACACACTAAGCCTATATTATATGCTACCTATACACACACCCTCCACATTTTAGATATCTCTATAGTCCTGTCTACCTTTCCAAAGCCGTTACTTATTCTCACGCCGGAGGCGCCGCCAGGGTCCAAACCCCCCTCCGGTGTTGTTTTGCACAATCCCAACCGCAGCGACACCGCTTCCAGGCGTGGGATCGGCCGGGAAGGACTAGATCCGAGTTTGGAGTTATCATTGGGGATGATCTATTATCATGTAGACTGCAGGATGTCTTTTATAGGATTTCTTGGTCATCACTACAGGCCTAAAATATAAATTAGTCAACTTTACTGAATTTTAGTTGCGTTTTTAGACCTTTTGGTTGTGTGAATTTTAAAGAAGGATCTGTTGGTTGACATTTATGAACAGGATGAGCTTGTCATGGAATACATTGTATCTGAAATATTGGACTTTAAACTTACCTAGTAAACCATTGAGTAAACGGAGTAGGAAATTCATAAACTCGGCCAAGGCAAAAATCGAAGACTTACAAGTCAACCACTTTCTCAGTGCATAGTCTCCTCATTTTTGTAAAAAACTTATCGGCTTATCGCTAATTAGGAATCCTGTTGCAGTCCATTGGTGTTGTCCGGTGGGATGAGCCAATAACCAGAACGCTTTCAGTTTTTTACTGAGCAATCGAAAAATGGGACAACATTTAGTGGACAGCTCCACCACTTCTAGTTCTGATTGCACTTGTAGGCCTTCAAATGTTTAAAAGTATTACAGTACAGTGATTATGTGACTATATATAGGACTACTAGCCTCATTTTATATCACACTGCTGCATATTCTTTGGATAGTTTTATGATGTGGCTTATATCAAATTAATATTATTAACTCCTCTTAGTACTGATATTTGTTGCTAAAGTAGTAAAACCCAGTTGCATGGTTATATTTAATTTAGTTTACGTGAATCTAGGGATGGCAATCGGGTCGGGTCGGCTGGGGTTTTGCATTATCCAAATCCAAACCCGATTTTTTTAACCATACCCGAACCCGAAAAATACCCGAAAATTAATATCCAAATCCAATCCAATGGATTTCGGTTCGGGTTTGGATATACCCGAAACCCGAAATTTTTTGGATTGGATTTGGATAATACCTGAAACCCGAAATCCAAATTTTAAGCAACATCATTTTCAAATAGCAAATTAGCAATCTGCATTCTGCAATCCAAGATACTCATTCCCATTTTGACTATAATAATTATAAAGCATCAATAAGTAACAGAATTCAAAACTATAACAGCAGCATGCGCCAGTGCAGTAATTCAAAGTCCAAAAACAAGTAAACAAGATAAGTAGATAACAGTATACATGCTAGTTATTAGTGATTACAACCAATAAGTAACCAAAGTCCAAAAACAAAACAAAAATATAACTGCACTACAACAGCAGGACTACTGGACCAGCAAGTAGCACTAAAGCAGCCGCAACCGCAGAGATCCTCAGATCCTTGCACCATATCACTTGATATCCAATTATCCATCCACCTGAAACTGAAATACAATAGAATTATTTGTGTTTACTGTTTACATCTACAGAAATTTGGATTTTAAAGTTGGTGCAGGCTTTTAAAGTTGGATTTTTAAAATTTTATCTTTACACTAAACTGATACTAAATGTAAATTGATTGAGATAGTTGGAAATGGAAATGATCCAAGCTCAAAAAAGCTCAATAAAACAATAAACAATCCCTCAGCATTTGACACACCAGAGTCCAAGGCTACATTGATAGTACTCTACCAGTCTTCTATAGGAACACGAGTACTGCATACATTTTTTTCTAGAGCAATTTCATTTGTACGTATAAAACTGGTTCGTCATTTACCAAATCCTAAAGTATGTGATGAATGTGTATGCAATTTTCAAGAGTAATAGCAGACAACATAATAGATACACAAGAATGGATGGCAGAACAACATATAAAAACAGTCTCAAACAGTCTCAACATAATCGAAATAATTGAATTCTCTGCAAAACAAGATACTAAATTTACTGAAAGGAAATTAGAATTTAGAATAGACAATTTAGAATGAAAGAAATGAAATAAGTGTCATACTTTCTTTGCAAAAAGTGTCCACTGATTATTTGACCTCTCGTGTGATACACGAATCTTCCGATTCAACATCATTGTATATAGTTGCATAGCCTGTAGATGCTTCCCCTGGAATTATTTATCAAAAATTTTAGAGATGCTTAAATTATAAATAAGGAAGAACAGTAGAACATAAAGACACATTAAATTTACATCTGATTACTAATCACCTTGCATTTCAGCAGCCCATAGCCAACTTTGAGCACACATTAAAGCTTCTATTGTTTTGGGATGAAGCCTATTGCGATGCGGACTTACCAACCTTCCACTAGAGCTAAATGCAGACTCCGATGCAACTGTTGATGCCGGAATTGCCAAGAAATCGCGAGCCAAGCGCTGCAAATTGGGATATTTAAGTTCATTTACCTTCCACCAGTTTAGCAAATGTTAATGAAACATTGATTAGAAGTAGGGTATTTCGTACCAGAAAACATCTCAGTTGCCTTGAAAAACTTTTTTAATCTAGTGCACACATCTTAAGCAAATTCCCACTCCTCTCTCGAAGGGCAAAGGGCAGAATTTCTATATTGAGTCTCTCTTTGACCCAATCGAGTGAAAACATCTTTATATAACAAAGCTGTTTCAAGCATCAAGTAAGTAGAATTCCACCTAGTTGCACAATCAAGTCCTAATTTTTTTGTACTTGTACTACGCAATTGTTTAGACGTTTCTTCAAATTTTTCTTCCCTTTTAGGTGTTGCTGTCCAATAGGCAACAGAACCTCAAACCTTTTCAACTCCAATTTTAATCACATCCAACCCATCTTTTACAATTAAGTTCAGAATATGTGCAACACAACGCATATGAAATAAACTCCCACTAGCTATAAGTGAAGTACTGTCCAACTTTTCTAACAATATCTCAATCATGGCATCATTAGTTGTACAATTATCAACAGTGAGACATGATAATTTTCTATCCAAATTCCAATCCATCAAACATTCAAGCAAATTATCACATAGGACTTCCTTTGTGTGTGGACAAGGAACATAAATAAACCTAAAATAAAATATACAAATTACTAACAAGTAACAAGCATCATATATTAAATGAAATTGAACTTAAACAGCTTTAATTACAAATTGAAATGTACCTCATTATTCGACTTTGTAAAATCCAAGAAGCATCAATAAAATGTGCGGTGACCGCCATGTATCCCTTTTTTTGGTTGCTTGCAGTCCACATATCAGTGGTGATGGCCACCCGACTTACATTACTCTCCAACAAACTCAAAGTCTTCGCCCTCTCAAATTCATAAATATGGAATATCTCATTCTTTATAGTGTTTCTACAAGGCACTTTAAATAGTGGTTGAAGATATGATGAGTACCTCTTGAATCCAACATGGTCCACAATAGAAATGGGATATTCATGCATAATTATCATCTTTGCAAGCTCATTCTTTGCCCCCTCAGCACTGAAATTATACGAGGCTAATTCTGGGTGGTCTTTGTTGAAATTGCTTGATAAAAGCTTTTGCCTTATACTAGTTTGAACCTTGTTGTGATGCTTCGATCTGTAGTGGCTGAATAAATGAGAAGTACCACAACTTGAATCACCTCTAAGTTTGGCAGAACAATATTTATACACAGCTTTAATAAGACCATCTATTCTGACTCTATCAAAGTGATTCCATGCTTCACTCTTTCCTTTTTTAAGTTCTTCATCCTCCTTAAAGTTAACATCATCATTGTTAATTGTTATTACATCTGGTTGACTCGAACCAGTTGGGACTGATTGTTGCTCTGGTGTTGATGGTAGAGAAGCTTCTTCCGGAGAGGATTTAGAATTAGGGGCTGACTGTGAAGTTGACATGGCTGAAAAAAGAAAACAGAAAACAAATCTAATTACCAAACAAATCTAATTACCAAACTAAAAATCCTTCAAAAACATAATTACGAAAACAGAAAACAGAGCTGAACCAAACTAAAAATACTCATCAATTACGAAACATCCTTCAATTTCACATAATTAAACAAATCTAAGAAATAAGATATTCGAGGTAATTAATAACCTAAGTGAATATAAGATACGTTAAATCTAAGATACATATACAGGTGATGTATTGAAGTATTAAATCGAATATAACTAAATAAGATTAGATGATTCTGAATTTTTAATTCAAGATAAAGAGTTAAAGAATAACCTGATTAAGAAAGTGAAACCGTGGTCGAATCGTGGAACCGTGATCGTGCAAAGTGAAAGTCTCGCGGTCGGCGGTTGTGGCTGCGGCCTGCGTGGCTGTGTGGCTCGGTGGCTACGTGAATTGTGATTTGTGAGACACTGAGACTTGAGTCTTGACTTGTGTCTGTTTGATTAGCCTAAAGTAACCCTAATGGATTTTCTAATTAATGAAATTGTAATTCTTTTTCTTTGACAAAAAAAATTGTAATTCTTTTTATGAATTTAATAATACACATTCTTTAATTCTTTTAGAGAAATTAAATATTTTATGTTTGTGTATACTATAAATTATTACTGTTAATATTTTTATATTCATTTTTCTTACAAATATATTAATTAATTTAACTCGTTAAAATAGGATTTATACGAAGTAGATCCTTAATAGTTAATAAAAAGATCCTCAAAAAATGATTTTTAAATTTAAATTTGAATGGCTATAATCTATATGTGGTTGTTGAACCTGGTGTTGAATTGATGTGGGTGTTTCTGTTTGATCCCAAGAGTCAAACGACTCAAACCGAGTTTAGTATTATAGATCCCACAATTCTCATCAGTTTGTTTTAAAAAAAACTAACATGTGTCAATTAATAGCAATGTAAGTAATGATTGGATGAGAATAAACAAGGTCTAATTATACCTTAATGTTTCGTTACGGTCGGTTACTTTGAAATTTTAAAGTTTAGGGGTTACCCATTTACCCTAACCCCTAAACCCTAAATCATATACCCTAAATCCTAAACCATGTACCCTATGCTCTAAATTCATATGCCCCCTAATGTAACATATGGTAATATATATATATATATATATATATATATATATATATATATATATAGGCAGATGATCAAATGAGAGCCTCACTTAAAATGAGAACTGAGAATTAATCTTAGCCCCACACATTTTATATTAATATTTAATCCTAGCCACACAATAATTGATTCGGCCTTTTCCTTTCACCTTTATCCACCCATCACAGTTTCATTTCTATTTTGTTCTCCAGCAACCAACCTCCCTCCCTGTTGCCGTCATATCACCCCCATCATCATATCTTGCCTCTTGTTGCCATCATATCACCATCGTCATCGGAAAACAATCATCAGCGTCATCACCACTCTAATCCGTGTCTTTCTCGATCCAGTATCGTTGTTCCTTATGTTATCGATACACCCACTCCTAATTTCGATCAATTTGGGCGAAACAAAATAAAATATAGGTACGAATTCTTTCATAATTATAACTCCTTAGCTAGGATATGATGTTTGGGTAGAGTGATGTTTGGGTAGAGTGATGTTTATGATAGATATGGTGAATACAGTAGTTGTAGAGGTGAAAGGAGTACGGTGATTAAGTTAATGGCGGAGATGGTGGTTGCAAGTATGATGGAGATAGCCTATTATGGTGATTTGCTTTAAAAAAATATAGTGATTTTGTTGAAATCTAGTGATCTCTGTTGAAATTTTGGTGATTGGAGTTTATATTTTAGTGATTTGTGTTAAAATTTGGTGATTTGTTTTTGATTTTTTAGTAATTTAGAATTAAATTTGGTGATTATGGATGATACCAGCAGTTTGAGGGTGATTTTGTATGACGGAGATGGTGATAACGAAGGTCATTTGTAGTGATTGTGATTGTGGTGGATCACGTGGTGATGATGATTGTGATTAGTTGTTGTATTTGGTGATGGTAGGTCGGGTAGTGGTACCGACGACGATGCCATGAAGAAGGAAGCGATAATGGCAATGTGATGATATATAATTATATAGGTGCGTATGTATGTGATGACGAAAGTTATGATATGGTGGAGATTATATTAATATGGTGGTGATTTTGCTTTAAAAGATTCTGGTAGGTTGTAATGAAATTTAGTGATTTTTGTTGAGTTTTGGGTGATTGGGGTTTGAATTTAATGATTATTTAGATGGTGGTGGTAGTGATAGGTGATTTAAATTTTGGTGATTCTGCTTTGAATTTGGTGATTTAGGTGGTGCTGCGGTAGACTATGGCAGGTGGTGTAATGATCGTTGTGGTGGCGAGGCCGGGTAACAACGAAGGAGAAGAAAGGGGTGTCATGTGTGTTGACAACAAAAAGCGTGAAGTTGTTTTTATTTTGATGTATTCTGTATGCCCTGACAATGAAATTATATTACAAAAATGCCATTAGTTCTCAGTTCTCATTCTAATATAGGGTCTCATTTGAGTAGCCCCCTATATATATATATATATATAACATATGATAATATATAATATATATATACATACAATATATTCGGGTTTTTTGTCGGGTTTCGGATTCGGTTCGGGTTTGGATCGGGTTTCGGGTTTCGGGTTTCGGGTCGGTATACATAAAATCCAAATCCATATCCAAAAAAATTCGGGTATAAAAATCAAATTCATATCCAAATCCAAATCCAAAAATCGGATTCGGTATATCCAAAAAATCGGGTTTCGGATCGGGTATCCTTCGGGTCGGATAATTTTGTCATTCGTAGGTGAATCTAGTTTCCTGTGGTATCTGCTGGAAGGTGTTCATAGTGGTAAACAGATGCAGTCGAGGCGGTGGGTGCTCTGGTGCTTCTGGACATTATGTGGTATCTAAGTTCTATGTGTTTAAACAAAAATTTCTTATCTTAACAAACAATTTAATATTATGTTGATCAATGTCTTAAAAAATTTAAGTCATTTCACAAAATTTATGTTTTATAACTTTTGATCTTCAAACTTATTTGAATTTAACTACATATATATCATACATCACTAATTTATATTTTTACTAATTTTAAAATTTATATTCAATTATAAGTTTAATAAACTTTTTCATAATTATTATATGTAACTACAAAGTATTATGGTCCATTTAATAAACAATTGACAGAATATTATTGAATTATGTCAATTTTCGTGTACTAGAAGAATATTAACATCTATAACCTTTATTAATAAGTTAAACCCCCTTTTTAACATGGTACCAAATTTGGTTCGCACTTTTTTTGGTTCACACTTTTTTTTGGTTTCACCCCTAATTTTTTTAAATATATTATTATCTAATTTAAAATAGATTATATTATACCCTAAGTCTTATTTCATGTAGTAGAATTATTATATCCTAAACTCATATTTCACGTAGTAGAACTTTATGTTGTTTTTAAATTTTTTTTGTTTTGTTCAATGCTCTACTTTCACCAATCTTCTAACAATTTTATTATTATTTTGACCTTTCCGTCTTAAAAAAAATAATATTTTATTTTTGACTTTTTGTCATAACCTTTGTTAATAAGCAAAACTCCCTTTTAACATTTTACCAAATTTGGTTCACATTTTTTTGGTTCACACTTTTTTTGGGTTTCACCCCTAATTTTTTTTAAATATGTAATTATTTAATTTAAAATATATTATATTATACCATAAAATCCTATTTCATGTAGTAGAATTATTATATCCTAAACTCCTATTTCACGTAGTAGAACTTTGTTGTTTTTAAATTATTTTTGTTTTGTTCAATGCTCTACTTTCACCAATTTTCTAACAATTCTATTATTATTTTGACTTTTTCGTCTTACAAAAAATAATATTTTATTTTTGACTTTTCATCTTGCACATATAAGCAATTAAAATTCTGCAGGATAAAAGATTACCTTTTTTCTTTGTCACTTCTTTGTCATTTTCATAACAGTGATATACATATGTATGTAATCGCATACAATGGATAGTTAAGCCATAAAATTTAAACATTTGTATCAAATTTTTTTTGAAAGTATAAATTTACTATACACTTGCTACTTCAATGTTCGACTCATATATTATATATTATTGTAGAATTTTATGTTGTTTTTAAATTAAAAAAAATAATAACTATCCAATCTAAATAGATTATATTATTATTGTACTCTAAACTCCTATTTCATGTAAAACTCTAATTTTTTTTAAGAAAAAACTAATTCTATGTTGTTTTGAAATTAAAAAAAAATTATATAATCTAAAATAGATTATATTGTTATTGTACCCTAAACTCTTATTTCACATAAACTTCTAAGTTATTTTTAATAATAATAATAATAATCTAATCTAAATCTACAATAAATTATATTTACCAAAATATATTATAATATTATATCATGTAATAGATATCCCATGTTGGAAGAGTTACAATAAGATCACAACATAAGCAAACTATAGTAAGTGTAATTTGTAGTTTAGGTCATCTGAAATTTGTATTCTTATTGTAGTTCTAATTCTTTTTATAATCTTAGTGTCTTGGTGAATTGAACTTAAAATATGAAACACCAACGAATATGATTGTACGTCGTTATTACCGAAGAAGTGATCTGTTAGGCCGAATACACAATATATAATCAAATATATGTATGAAAATAACAATAAGAACACTGTTTATGAATAATAAACTGTATGGAATTAATAACTCCTCTCTCGGTGATGTAAAATATCACAAAGAACTGCTAGGTTACAAGAATAATATTTCAAGTATTCGCTTCCCTTTTAGGGTTAACCTATCTGTGTTTATATAGTACACAGCTACATACAATCTTTAATTGATATTCCTATAAATCAGCTATACAATTAATATCAACTAAGAATTTCTTCTGTCTTCTGTTCCGTTTCCTTAGCCATCACGATATCTCTTTGCTTCTTCCCTTCTTCAAAGTATATTGCTTCTAGAATCTTCATTGAATATAACACCGACAGCTAAGTAAACTCTGACTGTCAGAGTTTAACAAACTCTGACCAGTCTTCCAGCTAAACTCTGATATTTACCTGATACTTTAAACACTGATAAACAAACATCAGCAATTATATCTAACAATCTCCCCCAACTTGTGCATACAAAAATGTACAAGTTAACAGATAATTGATGATGTCAAAACATATAACAAATGCAGTGTTTATAAAATCACAGAGTTTATATTTTAACTTAGAACAGAAAACTTAAAAACTTACAGACTCCATTTACTTAATCTCTTCAACTTCAGGTACAGTTCTGAGATAGTCTATAAGCAATCTTCTTTCAGCCCTTTCAAGCCCAGCTACCATAATCTCTTTCAGTTCTTTCAACTCTGGATCACTCTCTCCAGTTTGATAGATAACAGCTCTCAAAGCATAAATATTGTTCTTTCTCATTTCATTTCCCAGCTTTATCATGAAAGATTTATCTGACTCCAGATTAAATTCTAACACTCTTATACCAAGAGCTGTTCTAAATCTTGCATTGTTCCTCTTCATTTCTACAAGCTTTCCATGATGATCTCTGTACTTAGGTATGTAAGAACCTGCAGACTTTAAGCCACTAAGAACTCTAGCTTTCATCATCCTGCTTCTTAATACCTCAGCTGCTTGTTGAGTTCTTTGATTTTTGACTTTGAGTAAGTACATCACATATTCTAGCTCTTCCTTCATCTTCAATTCAATGTCAGCTTCTCCAACTCTGATCAGGGAAAATACACTCATGACTTGACCAATTAGCAAAGTACATATCATGATAATGAGTTTCAGTAGCATGGTGAGATGTACCACCAAACTCAGTCACTTTAGGATTTTTTTGAACAGAAACCCTTGGAGAAGATGAGGAATCAGCTGTGTCATCAGACTTTGCTGAAGATTCTGCACTTGGAGAATTAGGAACATTCTCAGCAACATTTTCCTGTGCACCTTCATTTGTAATATTTTCAGAGTTTAAGTTCTCAAAAAGTTCCTCATTTGCTTGAACAGGCTCAACAATAGGCTCTACAGCAGCTTCAAGAACAGTCTTTGCAGTATCTTCAAGTACATTCTCAGAAATTACAGCCTTTGTTGTCTGATCAACCTCCTCACCCTTTTCAAGAACCTGGTGAGTAACAGAGCATACCTCTGTGTGAGTAGCCATAGACTCATCAAGAATCACAGTAGGTTGATCAGCTGTAGCCACATCATCTGTTTCATCAACACTGTCAAACTCTTCAAGAGTTGCAGAAGGATGTGCTTCAACATTCTCCTCTATCTCCATTTCCAGTGGATCAATAAAGTTTGGCTCAGGTTGTTCATCATTCATGTCAACCATCTCATCAGTATTTGCTCTGGCTTCATCAGGCACAGTAGCATCCATAGTAGCATCTTTAGAGATAATTTCTGGAGCTTCAGTTGGTGTAGATTCTTGAACCAATTCATCAAATGAATAAGCAGCTACCAGCTTCCTCCTTTTGGTCTGTAAGGGCTCATTAGCATCAGAGTGTGGTCTGTTTGCCCTTTTCTTTGTTCTTGAAGTACCAACAGACTTTGGTAACTCAGCATCAGAATGTGGTTTAGCAGCCTTACCAGCTTTAAAAGCCCTGTGCTTAGTTCTACCTCCAGATTTTGGTCTTTGGGATGTAGATTGAGGAAGATCAATGTTTAATGGTTGTGATTGTGATTGAAGTTGTGGTTGAGGTGGCTTTAGAAACTGTTGGACTATATCAGGAAGTAATAAGTCACCAACATTCCCCTTCTTAACATCCTTGTTGGTCAAATCAGAAATATCCTCTTATGCAACTTAAAAGAGGGAATCACATCATACTCAACAATTTAAACCCAGTAACACAAACAGAAAATATCAATTGACAAAAGCGAGGAAAGTACACTACACTTCTATTTTCTGACATCTTCTCTCCTATATTATGCAGTACTAGTCTAGCAAAATCAAAATTAGTACCATAGAGAAGAGAATACCCGATTTGCAGACTATCAATAGGAATGGCATCCCAATTTGTGCACTTCTTGACGAACGCTCGAGTAATACAGTCAAAGAAAAAGCTCCATTCCTTCCTCAAAAGCGGTCGCTTCAACTGACCTATCCTTTCCAGTGACCTACTGTAACCAATTTCTCTCATCATCCTCTGTAGCTCAGCATCACCAACAGAAATTGTGTAAGCATTAAAATGTTCAAAACCCAAAGCATCACGAACAGTGTCTGGAGTAACCACAAACTCTTGCTCTTGAAACTCAAAAACAATCGAAGGAGTCCCATACTCTCCTCCATCATCATAGACGCCTGTCTCCTAGAAAACCTTGATTTGCGATCCAGAAAGTTTCGCAGGTTCAACGAGAGCTTGCCCAATAGCAGACTGGACAAGAAAGTTTTGGAACAAATGAAACGCCTCCGGTACGTTCTCATTATTCAATGGTGCTGCATAATTGTTAGGAAGAAACTCTAATCCAACAGAGTGAAAGACGGTGGTTGCCATTAGAAACAGATTCGAAAATAATCAGAGAATAAGCTTTGAAAGGTGTTTGAAAAATCGATGCAGAAAAGTGTTTATGAAAATGTGTGTAACAATATATGTGAATGGAGTAAGTCTGTAAAGAATACGAACGTTGTGTGTATAATGATTAAGTAAGAAATACAAAAATTAAAACTGAAGAGTTTTAATCATTAAGACACACAACTGGCTTACTCGTGAAGTGTGTGAGTGGGACAGGTGTCACACATGCAGTAACTGCCAGCAGTAACGTGGTAGTTTCCAACACGCATGCGCAGTAAAAACAGGCAATAATTACTGCTATTTTCTAGACACGTTTCATCCTTTTCAAAACTCATACAAACCGTTGTCAATCATACTCTCTATTTTCAAAAAAAATAATGTTCCTCAAAAATGTGAAATGTCTGAAACATATTTATTTATTTTAATCAACAGAGATTAAAAATAAATTATCTCGGCGTAGAGTACACAGTTCATCAGTGTTTATCAATTCTCCAACATCATTAATAAACTCTTTTCTCAAAGTGCACAGTTGTGAGTATTTGTGTGTGGATAGCAGAGTTTACTGAATGTAAATATTTAGAGCATCTCAAAGTGCATAAAATCCACAAATTAAATCAGTAAAAACTGGTTGCCCAAACTCTCATATGTAAAACAAAACCTGATGTCATCTAAACTATGTACCTATGTATTTATTTATTTATTTTATTTATTTTTTTTTATTTTTTTTTTGTATAAGTATCTATATATATATTGTTTTCACCCCCTGTCTAATTTCCTTTTCCTTTTCTTTTTTTTCTTTTCCAGTAATCAGAGGTTGGCACTAGTCACCAAAAATTTAGAAATTTTAGCCCTTATCTTAACAGTAAGTTCCTGGATCGTCCTAAACAATTAACTAGTCACCAAAAGTTTAAATTTTAGCCCTTACAAACAGAGTAAGTTCCTGGTTCTTCCTAGCCTCTTGACTAGTCACCAAAAATTTAAACTTTAGCCCTTACTGAAACAACAAGTTCCCGGATCTTCCTAGCTAATTGAGTAGTCACAAAAAATTTCAAATTTTAGCCCTTATTGACACAATAAGTTCCTGGGTCGTCCTAGGCACAACATGATCTCAAAGGAATTTGTACATGTTTATACATCTTTTGCTTGGGGGTGAAGTAGCAGCAACTATTTATAAGAGTTTAGACTGACATCATTTAACACATATAATTTATGAGAGAAAGTGCAAACAACTAATACAGACTCAGTGTATAGGACCAATAAACTAAGAGATGCCATAAATATAGAGACAGTATCATGCTGTGTAAATTTTCTGCACACATTTGAGATTAGATCATATATAACTCAGAAGGATTCATGATTACTTACTGAGAATCATGCTTCATACTATTTTCTTCATCGGTGTTTATGTTTCAGACAATACCACAATCAGAGATTAACATCAGAGTTTAACCAACAAAGTATGCTAACAGAGTTTAACAACATGATTTGCATGACAGTTAGCATATGCATAGAAACATGAGCAACATATCACAGAAGAGTAAATTTTGAGTCTAACCAGTATCTCTAGTCGAAACCAGAGATCATTCCTAGTTCATTTACCAGTCTTGTAAATGTAGCTTCACTCAATGGCTTGGTGAAGATATCTGCAAGCTGTTGATCTGTAGACACAAAATGAAGCTCAATATTTCCTTCCTCCTCATGTTCCCTGATAAAGTGATACCTTATTCTGATGTGCTTGGTCATGGAGTGCTGTACTGGATTTCCTGTCATAGAAATAGCACTTTGATTATCACAGAGAATAGGTATTTTAGAGTACCTTAACCCATAATCCAGCAGTTGATTCTTCATACACAGAATCTGTGCACAACAACTACCAGCAGCAATATACTCTGCTTCTGCAGTGGATGTGGAAATTGATTTCTGTTTCTTGTTGTACCAAGAAACTAGTCTGTCACCTAGAAATTGACAGCTTCCACTGGTGCTCTTTCTGTCAATCTTACAACCTACAAAGTCTGCATCCGAGTAACCAATAAGCTTAAACTCTGATTCTCTAGGATACCACAAACCCAAGGTTATGGTTCCTTTGAGATATTTGAAAATCCTCTTCACATCTGTTAGATGAGGCTCTCTGGGTTCTGCTTGAAATCTTGCACAAAGACAGGTTGCATACATGATGTCTGGTCTACTTGCAGTCAGATAAAGAAGAGACCCTATCATGCCTCTGTAGTTTGTCATATCTACTGAAGCTCCTGTGTCTTTGTCTAGCTTGGTTGCGGTTGCCATAGGAGTTGTTGCAGATGAACTATTAAGCATACCAAATTTCTTGAGAAGATTTCTGGTATATTTTGCTTGATTGATAAAAATCCCATCATCTGTTTGCTTTACCTACAAGCCTAGAAAATAACTAAGCTCTCCCATCATGCTCATTTGGTACCTGGACTGCATAAGCTTGGCAAACTTCTTACAGAGTTTATCATTAGTAGACCCAAAGATTATATCATCCACATAGATTTGAACTAAAAGCAAATCATTACCAGAATTGAAATAGAACAAGGTTTTATCAATTGTACCTCTTGTGAACCCACTCTCTAAAAGAAATTGAGCTATAGTTTCATACCATGCTCTAGGTGCCTGCTTTAGTCCATAAAGTGCTTTGTCAAGCCTGTACACATAATCTGGGTGCTTGGGGTCCACAAACCCTGGTGGTTGTTCAACAAACACTTATTCTTCAAGTTTCCCATTGAGAAAAGCACTCTTCACATCCATCTGAAAGACTTTAAACTTCTTGTGAGCAGCATATGCTAGAAAAATCCTTATGGCTTCTAACCTTGCAACTGGAGCAAAGGTTTCATCATAGTCAATTCCTTCCTGCTGTGAATATCCTTTTGCCACAAATCTAGCCTTGTTCCTTGTAATTACTCCCTCACTGTTAGTCTTCTGAAAACCCATTTTGTACCAACAACAGATCTGTTTTTGGGTCTTGGTACAAGTGTCCAGACTTCATTTCTCTCAAACTCATTCAACTCCTCCTGCATTGCTGTTATCTAGTTAGCATCTTGAAAAGCTTCATCTACTTTCTTAGGCTCTGTTTGAGACAGGAATGCATGAAACATACATTCATTAGTTGTAGCACTTCTTGTTCTCACACTTGCATCTGGATCTCCAATAATCAGATCAGGTGTATGAGCCAGTGTCCACTTTCTTGTTGTAGGTAAGTGGCTTCTTTCATCATTATTTGATCCTCCCCCTTGATCTATGCTCTCTTGATTTTCTTGTTGACCATCTGTATTATCTGAGGCTCCCCCTGAATTGGACTGCTCAGTCTTTGAACTTTCAGAGTTTGAGCCAGAGTTTGTGTCAGATTCTTCAGCTGACTCACTTGAAGAATGTGAGTTCTCTATTCTGTTCTGTCAGAGAAACTTCCTCAGTGTTTACCAGTAGAGGTTCAGAGTATGCTTCAACAGAGTTTGTTGGATAGGCTTCATCAGAGTTTAGATCTTCATTTTCAAAGCGTAGTTGATCATGATTTTCTTCATCTTCAAGTCCAGTTATTTTCTTGTCATCAAATGACACATGTATAGATTCCATGATCACTTTAGTTCTCAGATTATAGACTCTGAATGCTTTAGTCGACAGTGGATATCCAACAAAAATTCCTTCATCAGCTTTTAATTCAAACTTAGTCAACTGTTCAGGATGAGTTTTCAACACAAAGCATTTGCACCCGAAAATATGAAAATATTTCAGGTTTGGTTTCTTTTTCTTCACCATCGCATATGGTGTTTTCCCATGCCTGTTGATCAGTGTAACATTTTGAGTAAAACAAGCAGTTTGAACAGCTTCTGCCCAAAAATAAGTTGGCAATTTTGCTTCATCAAGCATTGTTCTGGCAGCTTCGATTAAAGTTCTGTTCTTTCTTTCAACTACACCATTCTGCTGTGGAGTCCCTGGTGCAGAAAATTCTTGCTTCACTCCTCTTTCCTTGCAAAATTCTTCCATTTTTGCATTTCTGAATTCAGTACCATTATCACTCCTGATAATTTTCACTCTATACTGTGATCCTTTGTCCAGTAGCTTTACATGTTCCATCAGAGTTAAGGCAGTTTCATCCTTCTTTGCTAGAAAGTACACCCAGGTGTATCTAGTGTACTCATCAACAATGACTAAAGCATATTTCTTTCTGCCAAGAGACATTATATTCACTTGACCAAATAGACCAACATGAAGAAGATGATAAGGATCCACAACTGAAGATTCAGACTTACTCTTGAAAGATGACTTCCTTTGCTTGGCCTTTTGACAAGAATCACACAGACCATCTAAGCTGAGTATAGATTTTGGAAGTCCCCTTACAAGATCTTTTCGAATCAACTCATTGATGTTGTTCAGATTTAGATGAGAGAGCTTCTTATGCCATTTCCAGCTCTCTTCACTAGACATCTTTGCAGACAGACAAACAACTTTTCCTTCAGAGTTTGTTACCAAACTTGCTTCATAGATATTATTACGTCTGTGTCCAACTAAAACAACTTTCCCTGTAGATTTGCTAACAACCTCACAGTATTCAGGTTGAAAATCTACATGATAACCTTTGTCACAGATTTGACTCACAGATAGCAGATCATGCTTGAGTCCTGGGACAAGAGCTACATTTGTGATGATGACACTTCCAAAATTGATATTGCCATATCCCAGAGTACGTCCTATGTTGCCATCTCCATAGGAAACTTTTGGGCCAGCCTTCTCCTCATAATCTGATAGCAAGGCTTTATTTCCAGTCATGTGCCCTGAACATCCACTGTCCAAGACTAGGGTGCTCTCCCTTATGCCCTGCAATCACAAACAATTACTGAGAGTTAGTTTTAAGGATCCAGACTTGCTTGGATCCTTTGGCTTTCTTAACATTGTTATCTTTTGCAGCGGAATTCTTATCAACAGAGTTTAAGCTAACAGTATCAGAGTTTACACTTGCAGAATCAACTTTAACCCATTTCAAATTGGGCTTTAACTCATAATAGTTGTGATAAATAGCATGATAATTCTTGCAAGTATAAATAGAATGCCAGGTACTCCCACAGTGAGTGCATAAAGTCTGTGGTCTAACCCTAACATAATCATTCTTTACTCCAGACTTGGAGGGTAAAGAATTAATGTCTTTGTTCTTCCTGCAGAAACTTGCAAGATGGTTAGTACTACCACAATTATGACATGTTTTTCTAGGAGCATCAGTAATAGGCAAATGATTATTACTTTTATTAATGCCTACTTTTCCATTTCTGTTCTTCCTGGACACTTTCTGTTTCTTGACAGACTTTACCTCTTTGAGCTTATACTTGAATTATTTCTCTGTCATTAAACCAACATTAACCTGTTTAACGCAAGTTTTTACTGGTTCTTTCTTAACAGTTTCTGTCTCAACTACAGAGTTTAGCTTACTGGATTCAGGAACAAATTTCATAGGTGGAAGATGTGTTCTAACTTTAACTTTATCTTTAAACCTAAGTTCATCTTCCTCATAGTAACCTAACCCAACTGTATCTGTTTGAAACACTTGATGTGTGTCTTTTCCAGAGTTTGTCCAGGTTTTAATTATCTTCCTCTCTTTTTCCAATTCAAATTCTAGTTGCCTAAATCTCTTAAGCAACTCCTGTTCAACATAAACAACATCATCTCTTTCCTTTTGAACTTGTTGCATGTTAACAAGTTCTTCTTCAAGAAATTTATTTCTCTCTCTAAGCTTTAGATTCTCAGATTTAATTCTTTCATTTTCTAACGTCTGATCTCTGTAACTAACATGTATGCTTTTAAGATATATTCTCAATTCAGATATATTATCAGTATCATAAGCATAAGTTGTTAGGGGTACCTTGTTTTCAGATGATTCAGATTCATCTTTAACAGTTGCCATGAGAGCATAGTTGACATCCTCATCTGAGTCTGAAGTGTCTGCCCAGTCTCTCCCTTTAGTGATGAGTGCTTTTTCAGATTTTCCTTTCTTGCACTGTGGAGCATAGTGACCCATCTCTTTACACTTGTAGCACTGGATCTCAGACTTGTCTTTCTTCCCAGATTTGGTATCCCTTCCTTCAGACTTTCTGAAACTCTTCCTTTCAGAGTTTGAATCTCTCCTAGAGAATCTCTTTCCTTTCTTAAAGTTCTTGAGACCCATCTTCTTGAAGGTCTTCACCATCAAAGCAGCCATTTGCATCATCTGTTCTTCATCATCCTCGGATTCAGATGATTGAACAATGTTTGAGTCATCATCAATGTTTGATGACTCACTTTCAGAGTTTATGACCAAAGCCTTTCCCTTAGCTTTCTTCTTTGATGTCTCTTTCTTAAGAAGCTTTTCTTCAACTTTAAGAGCAACAGATTTTTTCTTCTTACCAGATATTATGTTTCTTTGTTCTATCTCAAGTTCATGAGTTTTAAGCAACACATAGATTTCATCAAGTTCTGTATCTGCAAGCTCATAATTATCTCTTATTGTTGTTGCCTTTAAATCCCATCTTTCAGGTAGAGATAGAAGAAACTTGAGATTAGACTCTTCAAGTTCATATTCTTTATCAACCAGAGATAAATCATTCAACAGTTTACAGAATCTGTCATATGTCTCAGTCAAAGTTTCATCAGGTCTCGAGTCAAAGTGTTCATACTCCTGTGTTAGTATAGTCTTCCTGTTCTTCTTTATAGCACTTGTTCCTTGACATCTGACTTCTAAAGCATCCCAAATTTCTTTGGTAGTTTTGCAACCAATAACTCTATTAGACATGACATTATCTAAGGCACTATGGAGAAGATGTCTAACTTTTGCATCCTTTGCAATTGATGAGATGTCTTCAGGAGTCAAATCTTTCTTTTCCTTTGGAATAGTCTTTTGTTCTTCACCAGCAACAACAGTAGACAGTTTAGTCGGCTTATGAGGACCATCATGGATTCTATCAAGGTATTCTGGATCTGTGGCTTCCAGAAACATGGTCATCTTTACCTTCCATATTGGATATTCCGCTGGTCTGAGAATTGTAACCCTAATCGTCTCATATCGACTCACAGAAGTTGGTTGAACCTTTTCGGAATTAGAACCTGCTTGGATATTTTCAGCCATGATTATACTTGTGTTTGGATCAAAAACAAAACTGTATATATTAAACAGCCTAGGCTCTGATACCAATTGTTAGGCCGAATACACAATATATAATAAAATATATGTATGAAAATAACAATAAGAACACTGTTTATGAATACTAAGTTGTATGGAATGAATAACTCCTCTCTCGGTGATGTAAAATATCACAAAGAGCTGCTAGGTTACAAGAATAATATTTCAAGTATTCGCTTCCCTTTTAGGGTTAATCTATCTGTGTTTATATAGTACACAGCTACATACAATCTTTAATTGATATTCCTATAAATCCGCTATACAATTAATATCAATTAAGAGTTGCTTCTGTCTTCTGTTTCGTTTCCTTAGCCATCACGATATCTCTTTGTTTCATCCCTTCTTCAAAGTATATCGCTTCTAGAATCCTCATTGAATATAACACCGACAACTAAGTAAACTCTGACTGTCAGAGTTTAACAAACTCTGACCAGTCTTCCAGCTAAACTCTGATATTTACCTGATACTTTAAACACTGATAAACAAACATCAGCAATTATATCTAACATGATCATTGTCCATCACCAAAGTACAAAAAAGTTACTAATCGAATACAAGTTGTGGACAGGTAAATTAACTTTTCAGCATGCCAAGTTGTTCTCATCTGCATGCGAATCAATTTCATAGAAAATGTTCGAATATTTACATCACCAATCACAAGTGCATAAATTGAACTCAATTATATTTGTCCTGTTATATTTATTCTTTATTCATGAGTAGCCTTATTATATTTAAATAGTCCCAAATGAATTTAACTATATGTATTCTGTACAGTTAGTTAATTCATGAATAGGCTTACAATCCATACTTTGTACGATATTGAGCTAATTTTTTAGTCCCCTGTATTTTTTTCCTTCTAGCTATGCCTTTATAATTGGAAGACAAATGATATGCATACAAAAAAAGATATCGTCAAACAAGAGATTATTACACTATTGAGTAGTGAGATAAACGTAATGATTAAATTCACAAAACAATTATGTCCAAAGTATTACTATCAAAAGTTTCTTTTTTCTTAATTTTTAGAATTATTCGATTCAAATAATGATCTCTTGTGTTTTATGTATAAATAAAAAGTTGTTTCTAGAAATAAAGAAACTCAACTGGATGTCAATCTTCTAAATTTTAGCCCATGTTATATATTCAAAATTTTAATTATATATACATAGTTTACATGATCGATTTCTTAGTCCCCTTATAATTATTCCTTACAGTTAAGCCTTCAAAATTGGAATTGTAAAGAAAGATATTGTCAAACAAGAAATTCTTAAACTATTGAGCAGTAGAATAAACATAATGAGAAACATCGCAAAAAATATATGACACATGTATTGGTGACGAAGTTTTTTGTATTTAATTTTATATAATTTTTCAATTCAACTAATGACCTCTTACGTTTCTATATAAGAGAAAGTTGTTTATGAAAATAAAAAAATTCAATTGAATGGGAATCTTTTGGATCTATATATACAGGTTGGTTTTTCATTTTTCAAATTAATTTGATTTTAATTACGTTTTCTACATAATAAAAAAAGCTATTTCTAGGAATAAAGAAAATCAACCGGATGGAAATCTTTTGGATCTTATCCCAGGTTGAATAATTTTTTTTTAATTATATGTATACATACACAGTGTATACTATTTGGCTAATTTGTTATTACCCTTATAATTATCCCTTATAGCTACGCTTTTAAAATTGGAAGTTAAAAGATCTGCTGGAATAAAAAGATGTCATCAAACAAGAAATTCTGAATTAGTGGAATAAACGTAATGAAAAACTTCGAAAACAATATATGGCACAGGTATTGGTGACATAGTTTCTCTTACTTATATATATATATATATATATATATATATATATATATATATAATTATTCAAAAATTACAACTATTAATCTCTTACGTTTTCTATATAATAGAAAGTTGTTGCTGAAAATAAAGAAATTCATTTGGATGAGAATCTTTTGGATCCAAACACAAGTTGGTGTTTTAGATTTTAAAATGATTTTGCTTTCGATATTGAAATATAAATAATCTACCATTAACATTTAACTGCTCTATAGTTCATTGAGATTCCGTTATGTTGTAAAGGGATAACATACAAAGTTTTTATAATTAACTGAATAATAATAATATTTTCATGAGTAAAATATTTGTAAAATTTAGTAACTAATTTCATGAAAAAATAATGTAATTGTAAACAATTTTAAGTCAAAATTTAAAATAACATAATTGATAATATTAATTAAAAAATACTATAAATAAAATAAATTTCCAAATAAAATCACTTTGTCCGTGAGCACGGATTATCTTCTGGTTTATGTTAAACCATGATTTTGAGAGAGCCGAGGATAAAAAAAATTGTGGTTATTATTTAGAAGGCTGCTGGGGATTAAGATAGATTTTCTACATATTTTTAACTACAAATACAGGTATGAAAAGAAATTAATATATTGTATAATATAGTATGTGGATATTCTAAAGTGTGTCGTCCTTAGGCCCTGTTTGGGATTGTTGTTAAAAATTGTTGTGTTGTTGAAAAAAGTGCTGTTAAAATAAGTGTTGTTGTGAAAATCAGATAACTGTTTGGTAATATTTTTGATATGTACATGTTTTTGTGTATAATACAAAAAATTAATGTTTTGGTGAGTTTTGATGTTGAAATCAGTAACTGCTTTCCGCAAAAGCTAAAAAGCAGCATTTTTCAAGAGCGTGGGAGGACCTGCTTTCTCTAAAAGCGGGTCAAAAACGCTTTTCAGAAAAGCAGTTTTTAAATTTAACCAAACACTTTTTTAGCTGTTTTACAGAAAAAAGCTGTTGTTACTGTTTGCAACAGCAATGCCAAACGGAGCCTTAGTCGTCGTCAAATTAGCAAGTTGGTGCATTGGACTGTTTCATTGAATTATTGGTCCTTGCATTCGTGGCTAAGAAAATAATAGCAATCACGTTAACTCATTAACTCCTTATATATAATAAGCGTAAGGGGGATCTTATCCAAAACTTTGGTTGGTCACTGTACTACCAAAAGTATACGATCCGTTGGATTATTAAACTATAAATCTTCAAATCAATGAGGACCGTCAGATATAATATTAAAAATTGTATTTGATTATTAATAGGATAGTATTTAAATACTAAAAGATGTATTTTGATAATTTAAACCAATTATAAATAGGTTTTCTATATTGAATAGAAATCTTTATGTAAAAATTCGTAATTATCTTTTCTCTTCAGTTTATGGATAGTGCCAGTTAGATAATAATTATTAAACCATCATTAAATTAAAGATAATTTTGTAATCTTCGCGTGGACTGTAAAATCGTTAAAATCTGTTGTCTAAAACTCAAGATAGAGCCCAAACAATAAAGTTATTATCTAAATTTTAATAAATATATTTTTATTATTTTAGCACCAATTTAATTTTTTTTCCTAATTCTTTTAAATTTATAAATTCTATGTTTATTTCAATAAAATATTAAAACCAATTTAAGAAAAAATTAAAATCGATCGTCCGTGTACGATTACGACCAAATTAATAATTATAGTTAGATCTTAAATAGATCGATGAGAATTGTTAGATCTAATATTAAAAAGTGTATCTGATTAATAATAGAATTATATTTAAATACTAAAAAGTGTATTTTAATAATTTAAAATTTTTCTATGTAGAAATTCTTAAATATATTTTCTCTTGAATTTATGTATAGTTCCAGTTAGATAACAATTCATATCGATTACAATGAATAAATTTAAACACTTTTTTTTCTAAAGGAACATAACAATTTGATTAATCCAAATTATAATTATATTATTTTACATATAACAAACATAAAAGGCTAATATCAAAATATTATTAAAATATTGAGGGTTTCATATTCATAAACGATAATTTTGAATATAATACTTATATTAAAATGTATATTTGATTAAAGGTATGATTATATTTAAATACTAAGAAGTGTGCTTTGATAATTTAAACTAATTATGAATTGATTTTCTATATTGAATTGAATTATTTATTTAAAACTTCTTAACCATCTTTTCTTTTCAGTTTATTTTATGAGTAGGTCAACTGGTCAAGTTAGATAATAATTATTAAACCATCATTAAATTAAAGATAATTTCGTTAGTTTCACATAGGTTGTAAAATCGTCAAAATTCAATTTCTAAAACTCAGGATATAACTCAAATAGTAAAGTTTGTATCTAAATTTTAATAATTTTTTTTATTATTGTAGCACCAATTTATTTATTTTTTCACTAATTCTTTTAAATATAGAGAAATTTTATGTTTCTTTCAAAAAAGTATCAAAATTAATTAAGAACAAATTCAAATCGATAAAAAATATAATAATATGAGAATAAAATTTTATATAATCATAACATAATTTTTATTCTGTTTAATAATTTTTAAGTAATAATGTATTTTAAAATTTTATATACACTATAAATAAAACCGAAACATTAAAAGTAAAAGCAGTTAATAAGATACTTATATCATTATATACTTGATATCCTTATTATATTAAATCCTTATATATAATAATCATAATAGGGATTTTATCCAAAATTTTGGTCGTAGATAACTAAATTAATAAGGACCATTAGATCTTAACTAGATAAATGAAAATCGTTAGATCAAATATTTAAAAAGTACATTTTATTAATAATAGGATTATATTTAAATTCTAAAAGGTGTATTTTGATAATTTAAACCAAATATATCAAATATAAATAAGTTTTCTATATTGAATAGAATTCTCCATGTAAAAAATTTGTGACTTTCTTTTCTATTCCATGGATAATTCCAGTTAGATAAAAATTGTTAAACCATCTTTTAATTAAATATAATTTAGTTATCTTCATGTGGGGTATAAAAACGTCAAAATCTGATTTTTAAAACACAAGATAAAGCCCAAATTAGTAAAGTGAATATTTAAATTCTAATAATAATTATTCTGTCATCATTATTTTAATACCAATTTAATTACTTTTTTCTAACTATTTTAAATTTAGAAATCTATGTTCAAAAATTAAAATCAATCTAAGAAAAATTCAAATCAACAAAGAATATAATAATACGAGGATAAAATTGTTTATTAAGTTTTAGATCATAACTAATCAAATATTATTTATCCAAAACTTTGGTCGGTCACTGTACTACCAAAAGTATACGATCCGTGGGATTATAAAACTATAAATATTCAAATAGATGAGGACCGTTAGATATAATATTAAAAATTGTATTTGATTAATAATATAATAGTATTTAAATACTAAAAGGTGTATTTTGATAATTTAAACCAATTATAAATGGGTTTTCTATATTGAATAGAAATCTTTATGTAAAAATTCGTAATTATTTTTTCTCTTTAGTTTATGGATAGTTCCAGTTAGATAATAATTATTAAACCATCATTAAATTAAAGATAATTTTGTTAGCTTCGCGTGGGCTGTAAAATCGTTAAAATCTGATTTTTAAAACACAAGATAAAGTCCAAATTAGTAAATTGAGTATTTAAATTCTAATAATGATTATTATGTCATCATTATTTTAACGCCAATTTAATTACTTTTTTCTAACTATTTTAAATTTAGAAATCTATGTTCAAAAATTAAAATCAATCTAAGAAAAATTCAAATTAACAAAGAATATAATAATACGAGGATAAATTTTTATAAAATTCTGCATATTTTTTATCCTATTTTATTAAGTTTTAGATCATAACTAGTCAAATATTATTTATTATTAAATAATAAATTATACGCAAATTGTGATTTTGTTTTATAAGCACTCATAGAGACCTAATTTCATTGTTAGCAGGACTATATTCATATTAAAAAAATTGTATTTTGAAATTTTAAACTCAGTTACAGAAGAGGCCTAACTTTTTTAACCTATATATATTGTAAATTATTAAATTCGAAACTTTAAAAGTTTGTTAATCAATTAGTATAGTACTTTTCTGAAAAATCGTACTTTAAAAAAAATATTATCAAATAACCTATGTCTGCAAGAAAAAAAAATGAAAAAAAAATTCTTATTTTTCAAAAAAAACCTTGTGAATTTTAATATATGTTGGTAGATTCAAATGTTAGATCATTCTACATGATAATTTTACTGTTATATGTAACGTTTCTCAACAATTTAATTTGAAAGATCCAACGATTATGGATTGAGTGATCAAACAAAGGGATCACACTTATAAGAAAACTTTCATTATTTAGTCTTTAATATAATAACATAGATATTTACGGTATATACTATAAAAAAATGAATTTTATACAGAATATTGATCGTCACTGTGTACTACTTTAAAAGAAGAACTATTACAAACAAATTATATTTTAATTGATAATTTATTTTCTCAAAATTTCAAAGTTCCTGCATCATTGAAATATTACAAAAAAGAGTATATAATATTTTAGCAATAAATATTTAAAAAAAATAAATATTAAGAAAAATTATTGATGTTATCCGGGTAGTTTGGTCATAAATACTGCCAAAACATTATCAACCGTTAGATCCAATACTTTTAAAAATAGATGATCAAGATTATATCATATAAAAAGAAATTATTATCTAAAAATGATATAAGTTAAAAGATATTATATTAGGATTGGATTTTCCAAAAAGTTAAAACATAAAAATAGTTGTAATTAAATAAGAAAACCCATTTATTACCAAAATAATAAAAATCGTTTAATCTTAAATAAATAGGTGAAAACCGTTAGATTTAACATTAAAACATGTATTTGGTTTATAAAGGTTATTCTAATAATCTAAAATACATATAAGTAGATTTCCTAAATCGAATCGAATTCTCAACATTAAATTTAGTCACTTTATTCTCTTTTTAGTTTTAGAATAGTTTTTAATTGAAAAAAAACTATTAAACCACGACTAAATTAAAGGTTATTTTGTGAATTTCATGTGGACCGTAAAATTGGCCAAATCTAACTTTTATAACTCAATATAAACAAATATTAAATTGAGTGTGTAAAACATAATAAATATCAAATTTTTAACTATAATTTTTTTTCGCTAAACCTTTTTTAACAATAATTTAATCATGTAAACTAATAACTTTTAAATATTAAAATATTCATAAATAAATATAATTATAAATATTAAAAAAGCAATCGTGTGTTGCATGGGTAATAAAAATATAATTATAAACAGAATAATTATAAATAAAATTTAGGGTTTTTTTCATAAATACCTAACCCAAAAAAGTTTTTTGCAAAAATACTATGTATTTTTTAAATTTTTTGCGAAAATACCAAAATATTTGCAAAAATACCAACTTTTTGAAAATATTTACAAAAATACGGTTTGCAACTACTTTCAACCATATCTGCAACTGCAACCAAAATCAACCACATATGCAACTTTTTAATCAAAAATGATTTTTTTCCGGCGTCCTGATTTTAGGGTTGTAAACAACCATAAAATCAGGGTAGGTTAGGGTTTAGAATCTAGGGTGAAGGGTTCCGTATACGAATTATTCTTCATTCTTAATATTTCTAAAACCCAACCATTGAACCCCAAAGGTTAACTATTGAACCCCAGAAGAATGGCTTAATCAAGACCACAAGCTTACCAAACATCTTACTAACAATTTTTTTTGAATTCTCGGCTGTTTTTCAATCATTTTTTAAAAAATTTGCTTCTGGTTGCGGACCGTAATTTTAGTTGCATCTGTGGTTGATTTTGGTTGCAGTTGCAGATGGTTGAAAGTAGTTGCAGGCCGTATTTTTGCAAATATTTTCAAAATTTTAGTATTTTTGCAAATATTTCCAGAAGATGGTAAAATTGCAAAAAAAAACTTTAAAAAAGTAGTATTTTTGGTAATTTCCCTAAAATTTAAGTAACCGTGCATCACACGGCTATAAGCTAGTATACATAATATAGATAACAGAAGATGGTGGTCACTAATAGTACCATGGAAGCACCACCATCCATCACATCTTACTCTAATCGCCGGAGTGAACTACAAGCTTTTGATTACACCAAAGCCGGGGTGAAAGGATTAGTAGATGCGGGAGTTCAGAAGATTCCCAATATATTTGTCCATCCACCTGATGCCTTCGACAAGAACCCAGGTGACAAGTGCAAGGAATTTAGTATCCCTCTTATCGATCTTATTGAAGAAATTGCAGAGCCCTTAGCAGAAAATGTTGTTGAAGATAGGGTTGTTTCTGACAGTAATGATCACACTTCAGTAAATTCTGATCGTGCAAACTCTGGGATAAATATTACCCTTTCAGACTCTGATGATCATGAATCAATACCTTTTCTAAGGGATCCTACTGCAGAGTCTGTCAAGGAAAATCAACGTGCCACTGAAGATCATTTTAGAGAAATGTACTATGCAAATTGGTCAGGAGCAGAGTGTATTTTCTCTACACAAAGAACTGCTGATTTTGTTGATAAGTCTGCTAAGGAGATTTCAAATCCTGAGCTATTGACACATTTGAAGGCTACAATTGTTCAAGTTAAATCCTTGCATAATCGCTTTGATGAGACTCACAAAGCTGTTATAGGCCTGAGAAATGATATTGCTACTAAGGAATTGGCCTTGAAGAATGATAGAGCTAAATATTCCTCTATGCTCAAGGATCAGATAGAAATTAAGCAAAGACTAAGCAAAGTTGAGAGCAATCAAGATGAAATTTCTACAAAGATTGATTCTATTGCTGCATCTTTGGAATTGCTAACATCAGTACTTATTCCTGATGATGTCAAAAAGGGGGAGAGAGTTCCTAAAGACAAATTCAAAAGGGATCAAACTCTGAGACGGAGGGATGATGCAACAGATGGTGGCAACAAAGAATCAGAGAGAAGGTCAAAATCTACTCAAGAGCAAGGGAGACTTAGGTCAAACTCTGCTAAGATGACAAACTCTGATAGAGTAAACTCTGGTGCTCAATCTTCTTCAAGACTTAAAAGTCTAGTGATTTCAGCTAATCCAATTACTGATGAAGAGATTGCTGCTAAACTGTTTCTGGAAGAACATGGTGGTGATGCCACAGTTGAAGATATAGATGCTGAGATGCAGATTCTTGCTGAAGAACATAAGAAGAAGGTTGAAGCTGGAACTTATAAGCAAAAGGCTATCAAGGCTCCTAGGAGAAAGGAAAAAGGAATTGTTATTAAAGAGAATGTGAACTCTCAACAGAGTTTACAATACTCAAGGAGGCCTGTTGAAGCAAGTACTGATAAGGGTAAAGGCAAACTGATTGAAGAACCTGAATTATCAAAGAAGGTTCATTCAACCTCTGGCATGGCTCACGTTGAATCAAGACCTAATAAATCAACCACTGACGTTGCTCAAGATGATAATTCTGCTAAAGTTGTGACAACCTCTGACACTGCTCCAGTTGTACAAACTCAATTGATATCTTCACAACTCCAATGTACTTTTGCAAGACCAACTAGAGATGAAACTCTGAAGCCAGGAAATGTGAATTTTCTTCAAACCAGAACAGTGTTAGGAAAGGAATCTTATGATAAATCTGGTTTGGGATCACATAGAGAGAAAAGAATAAATAACAGTCCTTTAGATCATACATCACTGGCAGAACCTGGTGTTGGGGTAACTCAAGAAAGCCTTGACAAGTTAGAGTCTGTTCAGATGATTTATCACAAGGGAATTAGAAAGGAGTTTCTGTTATACTTTATGGCTGATGGAAGAGTTTATAGAGTTGGAGAAGCTGATATTCATCTAAAGCTATGGGAAGAGTTGGAGTATGTTTTGTATTTGCTGAAAGTGAAAAATCAAAGTACTCATAATGTTGCTCAAGTTTTGAAAGAGAGAATGATGAAGTCTAAAGTTTTGCTTGGAGCCAGAATTTCAAGTGCTTATATTCCTAAATATAGAGATGCTCATGGAAAGATGGTAGAGATGAAGAGGAATAGTGCTAAGTTCAGAACTACACTGGGAATAAAAGTCTTAGAGTTCAATCTAGAATCTGATAAGTCTTTCTTTATAAGACTTGGAAATGAGATGAATAAAAACAACATTTATTCTCTGAGGGCTGCCATATATCAGACTGGTGAAAGAGAACCAGAACTTAAGGAGCTGAAAGAGATTATGACTGCTGAGCTAGAAAGAGCTGAAAGAAGACTACTTACAGATTATCTCAGAACAGTGCCTGACATTGAAGAAATTAAGTAAAGGCTGACTGTAAGTTTTTAAAGTTTTCTGTTCTAAGTAAAAGTTAAACTCTGTTATGTTATAAACACTGCATTTGTTATATGTTTTGACATCATCAATTATCTTTTAACTTGTACATTTTTGTTATGCACAAGTTGGGGGAGATTGTTAGATATAATTGCTGATGATTGTTTATCAGTGTTTAAGAAACAGGTACTCATCAGAGTTTACACTAGAAGCCAGTCAGAGTTTGTTAAAGTCTGACGGGATGAGAGTTTATTTAGCTGTCGGTGCATACTTGAAGATTCTAGAAGCAATATATCTTGAAGATGGAAAGAAGCAAGATATATTGAGATAGCTAAAGAAACGGGACAGAAGATAGAAGCAATCCTCAATTGATATAAATTGTATAGCTGATTTATAGGAATATCAATTAGAGATTGATTATGTAACTGTGTTCTATATAAACACAGATAGGTTAACCCTAAAAGGGATGTGAATACTGAATACATTATTCTTGTAACCTAGCAGCTCTCTGTGATATTTTACATCACTGAGAGAAGAGTTATTTAATATGTTAGGTCCTGATAAGTTTGTAGAAGGGGGGTTGAATACAAACTATACCTTTTTATCGAAATTTGTTCGTTTAAGATTAAACAATTTAGAACAAATTAATGCGGAATAAAAACTGAAACAATATTCAAGTTAAATAGAAACTCTATTAAACTTGAGGAGTGTTACAACTTTGATCACTGATTACAAAGAACTTAATAAAACAAATCTAGAATAAATTCGACATGAATTTATCTATTTTTGTAATAAAAAGGATCGAATACTAAAAAGTAGTTCGATATAAAATCTAGGGATTATGATCCGCTAGAAAGCTAAAGCAGTACAAGTGAAATGATCCTTATGAATTTAATGATAAGAACTTGTCAAGAATTAAATCACTGGCCGGAAATGAGTGCTTTGCAGTTGAAGAATTAATGAAGAATGTAATGCTTTTGTTCTGTATCTTTTCTTCTCTGTGTCTTCTTAATGTCAACTGCCTCTTTTCATTTATACAATTCACTTGTCAAACTTTTCCACGCGCCAATCCACTAGCAGATTGTATTTAGAAGACTTGCTGGAAAACTATGGAAATGGCCTTGGAAGACTCTCGGGAAGACAAGGTTTGTACTTAGAAGACAACCGGGAAGACAGTGGTTTGGCCTAGGAAGACTCTCGGGAAGACAGCCTTGGTAGTCTTCCTAGTCCAAAGAACTAAGTCTTCCTAGTTCAAATATATTCTAATTTAAATAATTAACTAAATAAATTATGTATTAAATTAATTCTTTGCAGAATTAATTTAATAAATAATATACTTAATAATATTAATTATTTATAAGAGAATAAATAGAACAAGTTGACTTCTCAATTAATTCCAGAATCACTTTAAAACTTAGATAAATAACAAACACAATAGTACGTTGACACTCGATGTACTGTCTGGTTCATGAGTGACTAACGACAATGTCTGTTCTTTATCTATTTAACTTTAAGCAGTGATTCACTACCTTCTCATTCAAGAACTCCGTAATCAGTATCTTTTTCTGTCACCACTTGAAATCTCTGTCACTTTAAATAAATCCACTGAGCTTGAATACTTCATTGAGGCTTGATCAATAAATTGAGCTTCTTTCAATGTAGAATCACTTCAAGTCTGTAGATGACTTTAATCTTCATTCTTTGACAGATATAATCTTCTGAGATTCCTGTGACAATTGAATTTTATTATTTACTTATTACATCTTAATTAAAGTTGAGTAGAATCCTCGGTGTTTACAAATAGGACTAGACATATGCCTTTCATAATACAATTCAGTTTATTGTTCATAAACAGAGTTCTTGATTGTTATTCTCATACATATATTGATTATATATTGTGTATTCGACCTAACAATTATAATTATTAATGACTCCCCGATTAGTTTTTTTTTTCCAAAACGTATATTCATTTTTATATTTCATAACTAATATTTCTCTTAACTAAAACCTCAAAAATATCACGGACTATTCCATTTAGTAGCATAAAATACTAATATTATAAATCTATCTATCTATCTATACTATATTATTAAAGACGAAACATTGAAAGTTTTGGTACCCGTTTTTTTGGTACGGTACTTGCCTTATTTAATTGTTTATTTAATTATTATAAAAATTATTATAATCAGTTACCCTTTCGGTTAAAATGCATTACCATTTGTTTCTAAAAAAATCACGAGCAATTTTCTTTTCAGCTAAAACATGTTACTTTTTATATTTACTTTACTAAAATCCCCCATTTCCCAAATATATCACGAGAAAACCCTTACTTATTTATTTTAAAACATATTTTAATACTTTTAATTGATAATTACATTTCCCCTCTTTTTCTAGAAAAATCACGGGCAATTACCTTTTTCGACTAAAACATGTTATATTTTATATTTTTCTTACTAAAATCTCTACTTTTCCAATTATATCACGGGAAAACCCTTGCTTATTTACTTTAAAATCTATTTTAATAATTTTAATTAACAATTATCTTTTTCAACTAAAACATGTCACATTTTGTATTTTTCTTACTAAAACCCCTCTTTTTTTCAAAAAATATCACGGACAAATCGTTACTTTTATATTTTAAAATTCAACGAAAACATGTTACTTTCTATTTTTCTTACTAAAACCCCTCTTTTTCTAAGATATCACGGGCAAACCGTTACTTATTTATTTTAAAATCTATTTTAATACTTTTAATTATTTAAAAATATTTAACACGCCTACTTATTTTTTTAACAAATGCAATTAATAAAATATAAAATATAAATAATAAAGTTAACAATTATTAAAAATAATTCGTGCATCGCACGGGTTTTAAGCTATATTATTAAAGACGAAACATTAAAAGTTTGGTAGTCGGATGGACGGACGATCGGTACTTAGTGATTTTATTTAATTGCCCTTATTATTTTTTAAAAAACTATCACTAAATAATAACATTATTTATAACCAATTACCTTTTCAGCTAAAATACATTACCTTTTTTTATTTTTTTTCTAACAAAATCTTCTATTTTTCTAAAAAAAAACACGGGCGGTTATCTTTTTTAACAAAAACATGTTACTCTTTCTATTTTTTCTTACTAAAACCCCTCATTTTCCAAAAATATCACGGGTAAACCCTTACTTATTTATTTTAAAAATCTATTTTTTATTTTAATAATTAAAAGTATTAAAATCTATTTTAATACTTTTAATTATGAGCACTTTTTCAGCTGAAACATGTTACTTTTTCAATTTTTTCATTTTCTAAAGAAATTATTATTAAATAATAACATTTTTATAACCAACTATCTTTTCAGCTAAAATACATTTCTTTTTCTATTTTTTCTAACAAAATCCTCTATTTTTCTAAAAACAATCACCGGCAATTATCATTTTCAACTATTACTCTTTCTATTTTTCCTTACTAAAAACCCTCATTTTCCAAAAATATCCCGGGCAAATCCCTACTTATTTATTTTGAAACATATTTAAATACTTTTAATTACGGGCACTTACCTTTTCAGATAAAACATGTTTTTTTTTTTGACTAATTAGGCTTATATGCCTTTACATGAAATCTCGGAGTGAGCGAGAATCGAACCGAGGACCTAGGACCATAGGAGATAAATTCTTTACCACTTGAGCTACTTTTTCTATTTTTCCTTACTAAGACCCATAGCTTTCCAAAAATATCACGGATAAACAGTTATTAATTTATTTTAAAATTTATTTTAATACTTTTAATTATTTAAAAAAGTTTAGCACGCCTACTTATTTTTTTAGCAAATGCAAAATTAATAAAATATTAAAACATAAATAATAAAAATAATTATTATTAATAACAATTCGTGCATCGGTTTTAAGCTAGGATAATTATTAAGATATGATCTTTTGATTTCGCTGAAACGGCAAAACTACTTCTGTTTCTGTTCATCTAATAAACAATTTAGAACATAATGACAGGTTGTGTCGTCATTAATTTAAAAAATTGTTCCAACAAAAACACAAATATTATAATTAATAATAGAAAAAATAATTAAAAAATTAAAACTAAGAACAAAAATCTTAACTCAAAACCAATGAAAACGGCCAATAATTCTACTAGGAAGTGCTACTCCAGATAAAGCCTAGACTTGGAAAGTTTTAAGTCTTAATTCCAGACCATTATAGTAAACCAGTTGCATGGCTGGTGTGACAGGAATGAGGATGGTTAATTATATTTAATTAAGTGTAGTCAAATCTAGTTGTATGTGTTATCTTCCGGAGGGTGTCCATAATGGTAAACAAATGCAGTCGAAGCCTTGCAAGCAGGCGGTGGTGGCTAGCTCGTTACCTGGATACACAGGATGTTCTGGTGCTTCTGGACTTACTGGAGGCTTCCTGGTATACACAGGAGTTGCACAGTGCGGACTCGGAGGAACGTGATTCAAGGGTGATGGTGTCCTCTTCAACGGTTCTGGTTGTTGAGGCATGACTGGAACTGGTTGTTCACGGAATAGTATTTTGTATCGTAGTGGGGGCTTATTATTTGGATAGCGAAGAGCAAGGGAGGGAGCAGTCAGAACTGCTGCTCCTAAAATGAGCACTAAATTTAAGTAGTTGATCAGAAACATCTATTTTGGTGTATTTTGATTTCAATGTTGATCATAAACAAGTGTTGGATGGGATTTTTATAAAAGTTCTTGTTCATCACTACTGACCTAGTACATACAATGGTGGATATAAATTTCGCTATCAAAGTAAAGGTTAGGAAGAAAATTAGAACTGTCTTTATTGGTTGACATTCATGAACAAGATGGGGGTACGTTGTCCTGAGTCTACTGGAGCTAGAAACATTGGACTTTAAAGCTTAACTAGTTGTAAATCATTGAGAAAATAAGAACATAGGATAGGATAGGATTGAGAACTTCAGTGATCTCATTGTTCCTGCCGTGTTAAGTGAGATTAGTAGTCTATAAGTTATTACAATATGTGATGATTATTAGAATATAGAATGTAGAATTTGCTGAATACATCGTTCACAAAATTTAAGACCTGCTACCAATTTGGAATTCACCAAAAGAACCGGATAAGATTGCCTTTTGGGTAAAATCAGATTCTTGAGATTTTCTTCGATGTCCAAAACATTGATTTGCTCTACAATATTCCACCATTTCTGATCCATCAGTATTCGAGGGCTTTATGTGTTTGTAAGCATTACAATCCCGACTGTGATTATATGACTACATATATGGCTCTTATCTCTGGTGTTTTACACTTTGATGCATAGTGTTTTCAATAATTTTGTAGTGTTTGTAAACTTTTGTACTTAAGCTCTTATAAGTTAATGATTGAAAAAAATGAAGTTAGGTTGTAACAAGCAGATCGGAAAAATATTATTCTTGCACCGTGGTGTGGAAGGGGGAGAGATGATTAATTTCATTAAAACAATATTTGTAATTGCAGTATGAAGAAAGTAGATAATTTATTATGACAAATAGACTGACTGTTAGTCGTACAATAAAGAAACTGGTTATAACAAATTTCAAACATCATTATTCAATTTAGAAGATGGCTTCTTAACGTTGAATCACAAAATTTAGTTAAAAAAGTTCACAAGCAATAGAGTCAATTTTTTGGTTACATATATTTTGGGTCTTATGTTTACATTCATCTTGCACTACCCTAGCGGCCCCCTGCTGGAGTTTATTCTAAGCAGGAGTGTGTCAAGGGCGATGAACATACATGCGATCAGATGGCGAAGGCGGTGGTGGGCTTGGTGGAGCCTCACTTGGATACACATGACGTGAAGAGGCAGGACTTGGCCTGTGATTCCAAGGTAATGGTTTCTTCTTTGACGTTTCGGAATGTTGGGGAACACTACAAGAAAAACGGCTAAATTCGACAAGAAAAATTCTGTCGAATTTAATTAAATTCGACGGAATTTTGTCGAATTTAACTAAATTCGACAGAAAATGTGTTTGTCGAAAATGCTCGCGTCGAATTTAGTAAATCGGTCGAATTTAGTATGCTAAATTCGACTAACTTTGGTCAAAATTGATATTGTTAAATTCGACCAAATTTGGTCGAAATTAGCACTTCAGGCGCCAAATTTCAAAATTTTGAAAATTTTAAATTTTGGTGAAAAATTCAAAATTTTAAAATTTTGCCGCCTGAAGTGCTAAATTCGACCAAATCTGGTCGAATTTAAAATGCTAAATTCGACCAAATCTGATCGAATTTAAAGTGCCGGAATTTAAAAAAAAACAGCAGCTTCTGCTGCTTCTTCTGCCGGAGTTACTGTTCCGGTGAACCAAAAACATCTCTAAAAATTACCAAATTAACATATCAGTAGGTAAATCCAACGATCTAAATATTCACCTAAACATAATTTAAAAACGAAAACTAAAACCCATATTCCGGTAAACCGAACATTTTCCGATGAGTCAAAACAAATCTGAAAAATTCTCAATTTAATATATGTATCCAAGCATCCGACGATATATACAATAGTCAAAATTGAAAATCAAAAAAAAATTATAATTGTTAATTCCGGCCACCTCAAGAATTTTCCGGCGAAATAAAAAGTGCCCGGAAAATTATGAAATTAATAACTAAGCATAAACAAGCACCAACATACAATCTTGCAGCCTCAAAATCATCAAAAACTTCATCAAACCTCCAACCCGAATTAAACTTCAAATATTACCCAGAAAAATATTTGATAAAAATCAAAAAATATTTATATCAATGTATAGAGCTTGATTTGTAGAATACATACATATATAAATCACTAATTTTGGATGAATAGATTGAGAGATGTGAATTTTTGAAGATTAAATATTATGTATATGTATATGTATATGTGCGGGGGGGAGGGAGGCAGGGGGGAGGGAGGCAGGGGGCAGGGGGAGATCGGGAGGGGGGCAGGGGGAGAGAGAGAGAGAGAGAGAGAGAGAGAGAGAGGAGAGAGAGAGAGAGAGAGAGAGAGAGAGATTAAATATTATGTATATGTGGGGTGGGGTGGGGTGGGGTGGGGTGGGGTGGGGTGGTTGAATATGAATCGTTGGATGGTGTTTTTTTTTGTTTTAATCAAGGGTTAGAAATTGATTAAAGAAGCACAATCCATGTGCTATGTTGTCCACCAATAACACATTGACACATGTTATCAAACAGAATTTTTAATTTTCTATTCCTAATATAGAGTAAAATAAATATATTATATTGACTAATACTCGTAACTAGTGCTTTGTCACAAATTATTATTTCGATTTTTTAAAAAATATTTCTCGACGATCCAACCGTACGGATGTCAATATAAATCTAATTTAATATTATTCCCAAATTTTCAAAAGATAAAAAATTAATTTGGCCACAGATCTTAGTAGATCATTATTATATTGACTAATACTCGTAACTACTGTTTTGTCACGGATTGTTGTTTCTATTTTTTGAAAATTAATTCTCGACGATCCAACCGTACGGATGTCAAGATATATCTAATTTAATGATATTCCCAAATTTTTAAAAATTAAAAAATTAATTTGGTCAGAGATCTTAGTAGATTACTACTATATTGACTAGTACTCGTAACTACTGTTTTGTCACGGATTGTTGTTTCTATTTTTTTAAAATTATTTCTCGACGATCCAACCGTACGGATGTCAACATATATATAATTTAATGATATTCCCAAATTTTCAAAAGATAAAAAATTAATTTGGTTGGAGATTTTAGTAGGAAACTACTAAATCAATTAGTACGGTTGGAGATTTCTGGAAAGATGCGGCATAACCGGACATTTATATTTTTTTTTATTTTTTCCCAACACTAGAATGACTACCTATTAACATCCGTACGGTTGGATCGTCGAAAAAATCAATTGAAAAAATTATTCAGTAAATTTGAGACATGTCCAGTTCCTCGAAACAGTACTATTCCAACGTTTCTGGAAAGATGCGGCATAACCGGACATTCATATTTTTTGATTAATTTTTCCCAACCCTAGAATGAGTACCGATTAACATCCGTACGGTTGGATCGTCGAATAAATCAATTAAAAAATTATTCGGGTTTAGGGTTCGGGTTTAGGGTTTAGGGTTTAGGGTTTAGGGCACTCATGGGTCCCACGTTTTTCAATATTATTTTGAATTAAAAATTAATTATTAATTAATTATTCATTAATTGTTTTATTAATTTTTAATTGAAAATTAGAAAAATTAGTAGGGCCCACTATCATAATATTATTTTTAATTAAAAATTTTTTATTAATTAATTTTTAATTGAAAATTATAAAATTTTGTGGGGCCCACTTGTGGGGCCCACGTTTTTTCATATTATTTTCAATTAAAAATTAATTATTAATTTATTATCAATTAATTATTGATTTTTTTTTCATGCTATTTATTCACATTTAATTATTTAATAACGTTTTTTTTTAAAATTGCAAAAATAAACCTTCGACGGAATTCTGTCACTTTTATAAATGCGACTAAAAACTGTCGAATATAGTTTTGAACGGTCTGAAAAATTTCGGCGGCAATATTCCCACAAAAACTAAAAGTTAAATTCGACAGAATTCGGTCGAAGTTTGAAATCTGAAATTAATATTTTTGGTGGGATTGTTCCCGCTTTTTTTTGGTGGGTTCTAATTTCGACAGTACAAACAATTCTGTCGAATTTAGTATTGAAAATGTTAAATTCGACAGAATTCGGTTGAAGTTTGAAATCTGAAATTAATATTTTTGGTGGGATTGTTCCCGCTTTTTTTTGGTGGGTTCTAATTTCGACAGTACAAACAATTCTGTCGAATTTAGTATTGAAAATGCGACATAATAAAAATTTCTGTCGAATTTAGTACTAATTGCGACAGAATTGTGTCGAATTTAGCCGCAGTCTTAATTTTCAGCTGATATCTGTCGAATTTGGTGTCTGTCGAATTTATTCTGTCGAATTTAGCCTTACTTTCTTGTAGTGGAATGAATGGGACTCGTGGTTTATGAATCAACAATTTGTATTCTGGTGGTGGCTTATGAACTGGCGCTCTGTAATATGGTGATACTGGCTTGTACTTTGGTTGGGGCTTATGATTCGGATGGCGAATAGCAAGAGAGGGAGCGGTGAGAACCACTGCTCCCAAGATGAGTAGTATGTGCAAGTAGTTGACGGACATGTTGTAGTTTGGTTTTGGATGGTGTATGATCATTTGGAGTCTATGGGTTTTTTATAGGAATTCTTGGTCATCAGTACTCTAGGCCTAGAAGACACAACTGTGAATATAATTTTCGATTTCAGACGTAGTGCGAAATATGAGATAGAACTATCACTATTAGTTGACATTTATAAACAGGATGGGGTTTATTGAAGCTGGAACATTGGACTTTAAAGTTTAAAGCTCAACTGGTTGTAATCCACTGAGGAAATAAGAAAATAAAGAAGATACACTAGGATTGGAAAAATGAGTGTAAATTTAAGTGGCCACATGTGTTCGTGTCACCGGTTCTGTAATATCAGTAGGCGTTTGTTTCATTAACAAATATGTGTCTGTAATCATCTTTTTTTTCCACCTAATTTTAAATAATTTAATCAAGAATGGTTTGAATCAATAGTTTGAATGAAAATATAATCAATATAAGACATGTACTGAGAAATAGCTTGGTTTGTCATTTAAACTTGCTGTATTAGGGGAATACAGGATCTTTGTTAATTCCCGTAGGAGAATATTTGGTTGTTTATAATGTTGGAACAAATGCATAGTCCAGTGGTTGCAAGTTGCATGGCAGGGTGGGAGAGGTAAATTGGATGCATTTAACTAAGTGGAGGTTATGTAGTTTCTTGTATACTCAACCAGATGGTTTCATGGTTTGTGAACATTTTCGATCCAAGTCTTGCGAGAAGAGTCAGAAGGTGGTGGTGTCTTGATATAACCTGGATACACAAGGTCAGAAGGTGGTGGTGGTGGCTTGATAAAACCCGGATACACAGGACGTGCCGGGTTTGGCGGTATGGGATTCCATCTTATTGGTTTCTTCAATGTTTCTGGATGTTTAGGAATGGGTAGGATTGGTGGGTTATGGAACAGAAACTCGTATTCTGGTAGTTTGTACTTCGGAGAGGCCATTTGGTTTGGATAGCGAATAGCGAGGGAGGGAGCAGTGAGAACCACTACTCCGAGAATAACAAGTAAGTTGAGGGAATAGAGAGACATTTTGGTGCACTTGGCTTTAGAAGTTTGGATGTTGTATCATCCTGCAGAGGAGATGGTTTTTCTTTATAGGAGTTCATCATTAGGGGTGATCTTTACATAGGCCTGGATTATTAATTTCGCTTTCACAAGTAAAGGTAGTGCATATGAATTTGATTTGAACATATACCGTACATAGGCCTGGATTATTAATTTGAACGCTGATCCGAAAAAATTTACGGGAACGTATACCGTATGTTTTATATATTTATAGAGGATTCGAAACTTTGAGAATTTGAAGGCTGCCTGTGTGTGAACAGGGATTGGTTTTTAATTGATACTAGCGGATAACTCAAAAAATATAGTTATACGCAATTGAATGATAAAAATATATAATATATAAATATTATTTAATTATGTAGTTATAGACAATTGAATCCGGTTGAAATTAAAAAAAAATAAGTTAATGAAATCAAAATAAATAAATAAATCTTGTATAGTTACGTAGGAATCGAACCTGGACGAAGCTAAAGAATTTAAAGTAAATAAGTCTTGTATAAATTTTGTATAACTAGATATTTGTAAGGAATCGAAACCCCTGTGAAGCTAAAATTTTTTAAGTAAATAAATATTGAAATCAAAGTTCAGTGATAACCAAATTTAGTACTTTTGTACCGCAATTAAATAAGTTAATGAAATATAATTAGGTATTTGTAGGAAATCGAACCCGAGTGAAGTTAAAAAATTAATATCAAATAAATCTTGCATAACTAAGTAGTTATGAGCAATCGAACCCTGAATTTAGTGATAATCAAATTTGGTCTTTGGTACTTTAGTACTGCGCGTCATTTACACATTATTTTGTTTATTAATAAATAGTATAGATTTTGGTTTCAGACAAGAGACATCCAGCATTTTTATTTTTATAGATTAATTTGTCTTTATTAGTTGACATGAACAGGATATGTTTGTCTTGGAATATATTGGACTTTAAGGCTTTATTGGTTGTAATCCCTTGAGAAAATTTTTAAAGTTTAAATTGTATTGATACAGAACTGAAGAACTTATTTATTTCGGAAAATTTTGTATTGCTTGATTAAGAAAATTTGTTACTTGGCCATTTTGGTTTTCACAAATTAATGGAAGTTTGAAATAGATAAAAGAATTATCAAGCGTAATAAAAAGGAGGTTAAGAAAAAAGAAAACAAAAATGCTGAGGTACAAATATTAAGAGTTATAAAGACTGATCGAGAAGCATGACAGTTTAACCGTGGAATTGTTTTTGAAAAAATCGATTGGGAGAAAGAACTTGGCATCAGAAATGAACAAAAAATTCATAGCGTGATCTTCTTCATTAGGTACATCTAAACTTAATAGGTACTAAATACACTTACAGTCAACAATGAGCTTCTGGTATATAAGCTGTTAAAAGACTGATAACTTTTGTAAAATGCAATGAAGCCAGAGAGAAAAGAGAATAGAAAGCAATTCTGAGTTTATTTCATTCAAGTTAATTTGTAATACACCCACACTTTGGTTATATAGTAAAACTGGACCCTAACAAACTTAACGTACATACTTGGTTTATTACAATAATACCCTTAAACTATATATATGCCTTTAATCTTCAATAAAGACCACTTATACATGTCAACATATGCATTTTGAAGTCTGGGACAAGGAAGCTTTTACGACGTTGCACTACAGAGAGGGGCGTACAAAAGCTGATTAATTTGGATAAGGAGAGATTAATCTTGTTTCCTGTATTCTGTCCGGAGGATGTCCACCATATGCCTTGCGAGTAGGAGGTGGTGGGTTGTTACCACGACACACAGGATTTTCTGGACATCCGGACTTGGCCTGTGTTTGTTGACTAATGGTTTCTTCAACGTTTCTGGATGACGAAGAATGATTGGCATTCGTGGTTTAAGGAACAGCTGTTGGTGTTCTGGTGATGGCTTGTGACCCGGCTGTCTGTACGACGGTGGTGAGATTGGCATGTACTCTGACGGGGTCCTTTGATTTGGATACCCAAGAGCAAGGGAGAAACCAGTGAACGCTAATCTGAAAATGAGGAATATGTGCAAGTACTTGAGAGACATTTTGGTGTGTCTGGCCTTGGATGTCGTATAACCAACTAATTAGTGAGGGGCTGAGGGTGTTAGATTAATCTCAAGTTTTTATTTGTTTTAATTCTTGTTTAATAAAGTTGTTAGTAACATGTTTGTTACCGTTAGTGTATGACTTGGTATGCCAAGTTATGGAGTTGTTTTAGGAGTTTATTTTGCATCATTGGGCTGGGCTTCCTGGTTTGTAGGAGTTCAATTTTTACTTCTTGTTATTTATGCTTTGTACTAAGTTGCTTTGGTTTTACAATTCCATTCAAGTGTTCCTGATACACACACCTCAGTTTTGTTTTCCAACATATGGTATCAGAGCACCAGGAATCAGAGAGTGGATTACAAAATGTCCGGAGTTGAAATAAACAAAGGGAAAGGAGGCTCTTTTGGGTTGAGCTACCCACTGTTAGCCAGAGGAAACTACACTACATGGTCCCTCAAGATGAAGGTTTTTATGCAGGCTCAAGGCGTCTGGATAGCCATTGATTCGAGTGATCCAAAAGCAGTGGTCGAGGATAAGATAGACAAAATTGCTTTGGCCATGCTATACCAGAAGATGTGCTGCTCTCGGTGGCAGAGAAGAAGACGGCGAAAGAGGCTTGGGAGGCCATAAAAACGCTCTGTCAAGGAGCCGAGAAAATAAAGATGGCAAGAGTACAAACCTTGAAAGCTGAATTTGAGGCGTTGTGCATGAAAGATTCAGACCAAATTGATGAGTTTTACATGAAACTCAATGGACTCGTGACTAATATACGAGCCCTGGGAGAGGAGATGCAAGAATCATATGTTGTGAAGAAATTGCTGCGAGCTATGCCAACCAGATTCTTGCAAATCACATCCACGATGGAGCAGTTTGGAAATCTCGAGACAATGACTGTTGAGGAAGCTATTGGTTCGTTAAAGGCCCATGAAGAACGAATCAAAGGCAAGAATGAAACTCATGAAGGAAAGCTGATGCTCACAGCAGAGGAATGGCAAAAGAGAGAAATCTCAGAGGGAAAACTTCTACTTACAAGGGAGGAGTGGCTGAAACGCAACAAAACGGGTGATGTTCAAACCTCCACTGTCAAGGTTAAAGACAAAAGTCGCATAAGGTGTTTCAATTGCAGCTCGTACTGTCACTTTGCTGTGGAGTGTCGAAAATCGAGACGTTTTAGAGAACAAAGACAAGAGTCAAATCTTGCTCAAGTAGATGATGACGAGCCGGCTCTGCTATTCGCAAAACTTGGGAATCATGAGCCCAAATTATTGATGGTGAATGAAGGAAATGTGAGGCCAAAGTTGATCGCGAACAACAGTGAAATGGTTCAAGAATCAAACTTGTGGTACATGGATAATGGGGCAAGCAATCATATGTCCGGGTTCAAGGCAAAATTCGATGTACTAGATGAGAGCATCACTGGAAAAGTGAAGTTTGGGGATGGTTCAACAGTAGAGATAAAGGGAAGAGGTTCCATTGTTTTGAAGTGCAAGGATGGACAAGAATGAACTCTACGTGAGGTATTTTTCATTCCATCTCTTCGTACAAATATCATAAGTGTAGGACAATTGACAGAGGGAGGCTATAATGTTATGATGAAAGGGGAATTTGTTGATGAAGATAAAGCGTACACAAAATCGACTGTATAGATTGATAATTGAGAATTGTGCTTCCAAGTGTTTACCGTCAAAGATAGATGAGGTATCAAGACTTTGGCATGATCGAATGGGTCATGTAAATTATCAAGCACTAAGCTTGATGTCCAGAGAAAACATGGCGAAAGGAATACCTAAGATTGTACAGCCGAAAGAGACGTGCACTGGTTGCTTGATGGCTAAACAAGCTAAGAAAAGTATACCAGTTCGATCGAGTTTCAGTGCAAGTAAAACACTTGAGTTAGTTCATGCTGACTTATGTGGTCCTATAACTCCGGACACAGCCTTAGGAAACAGGTTCTTTCTTCTCCTTGTTGACGACTTTAGTAGAGTAATGTGGGTGTATTTGTTGAGAAACAAAAGTGATGCTTTTGGTGCATTCAAAAAATTTAGAGCATTGGTTGAAGATGGGTCTGAACGAAAGATTAAGATGTTGAGGACGGACAGGGGAGGTGAGTTCATGTCTACTGAATTTATGAAGTATTGTGAAGATGAGGGAATTGGGAGACAATATACTAACCCGTACACGCCTCAACAGAATGGTGTCGTTGAACGGAGAAATAGGACCGTGATGGGGATGACTAGAAGTTTTCTTAAGGGAAAGCAACTACCTGCAATGCTTTGGGGATAAGCTGTGAGACACACCATTTATGTGTTGAACAGGTTACCAACGAGGTCGTTGACAGGGATGACACCATACGAAGCTTGGTCGAACAGAAAACCAGATGTAGCCCACATACGTGTGTTTGGTTGCTTGTGTCATATGAAAGCTCCGAGCCCAGGTTTGAGAAAATTGGATGATTGTAGCCTATCGGTTATAAATTTGGGTCGAGAGACAGGCACAAAGGGCTATAGATTATATGATCCTGATCGAAAACGAGTGTATGTCAGCAAAGACGTAACGTTTGAAGAAGGGAAGTCGTGGAACTGGGAAAACTGCAGTGATCAAAACACGGCACAGGTAGAACTATTGTTCCCTTCTTTTCCAGAAAATGATGAGGAGATTGTTGAAACTACGGAGGATAGGTCTGTGAACAGCCCAGAACCACAGATCACTAAAAACAACGGGGAGGATTAGAGCCCTGTATCACCAGCTTCACAGCAACCTACTAGGCTGAGGTCTGAAAATTACGATGATAGTGTTGAACCAAAGAAATCTCGATTGTTGAATGAGGTGTACAATGATACTGAAGAAGTGATTATGGACGAAGAACTATACCTTATGGGGACAGTAGAACCAGCTAATTACAAGGAAGCATCGAGAGAAAAATGCTGGACACAAGCCATGGAGAATGAAATAGATTCGATTGAACGTAACGGGACTTGGAAATTAACAGAACTTCCAGTTGGTCAGAAGGTCATTGGTTTGAAGTGGATCTTTAAGTTGAAAAAGGATGCAACTGGGAATGTCACTAAGCACAAGGCCCGACTCGTTGCAAAAGGTTATGCACAGGAACATGGGATAGACTATCAAGAAGTTTTTACACCCGTCACAAGGCTGGAAACTGTGAGGATGTTACTTGCTTTAGCAGCTAAAAGTTATTGGGAAGTTCATCATATGGATGTTAAAACGGCGTTTCTGAATGGGGAAATAAAAGAAGATGTTTATGTTGCGCAACCGGAAGGGTTTGAAAGACAGGGATGCAAGCATCTGGTGTATAAATTGATAAAGGCTATTTATGGTTTGAGACAAGCTCCAAGAGCTTGGTACTCAAAGCTAAACAATTATTTGATTAAGCTTGGTTTTGAGAGATGTCCCTATGAAAATGCTGTTTATTCAAAGGGTACGGGAGATGAGTGTTTGCTGGTTGTAGTCTACGTGGACGATTTGCTAATTACTGGTGCAAATGGGGAGAAAATTAAAGAGTTCAAACAGCAAATGGAAGAAAATTTCGAGATGACAGATTTGGGAAAACTTTGTTACTATTTGGGAATTGAAGTTAATCAAGGAGAACGTTTTATTGAACTCAAACAAAGTGGGTATGCTATGAAATTACTTGATCGTGCAGGTTTGAGGGATTGCAATTCTACGAGATTTCCTATGGATCCTAAGGAACAGGTTAGCAAGGATGAAACAGGTCATGTGGTGGATGCAACGCTGTATAGGAGTCTGATAGGAGGTTTGAGGTACTTAGTAAACACGAGGCCTGATATAGCTTACTCGGTTGGTGTTGCTAGAAGATATATGGAGAGACCCACGGTGTTACATTTGAATATGGTGAAACGAATTCTTCGTTATATCAAAGGTACGGTACAGTATGGTTTGGTATACAATTTAAGCAGTGGTAAAAATGTGGTTTCGGGCTTCTCTAACAGTGATTTGGGTGGTGTGGTTGATGATAGACGGAGCATTGGAGGTGTGGTTTACTACTTGAACGATAGCATTGTTTCATGGGTATCACAAAAACAGAGGGTAGTAGCTTTATCATCCTGTGAGGCCGAGTTTATGGCAGCCACATCAGCTGCATGTCAGGGCATATGGCTGAGGAATGTTTTGTGCAATATGAAAGGGGAAAAAGTTGGTCCAGTGACATAGATAACAAATCTGCGATTGATCTAGCGAAAAATCCTGTGTTTCATGGCAGAAGTAAACATATCGACATACGCTTTCACTTCATTAGAGAGTGTGTTGAGCGTGGAGAAGTGATTGTGAAGCATATGAGGACTGATTTGTAGCGTGCAGATGGTTTAACTAAGGCACTGGCTATGGTAAAATTCGAGAAAATGCGGAAATTGCTGGGTGTACAGGAGCTCATGAAGCGGGCTTGAGATTAAAGGGGGGAATGTTAGATTAATCTCAAGTTTTTATTTGTTTTAATTCTTGTTTAATAAAGTTGTTAGTAACATGTTTGTTACCGTTAGTGTATGACTTGGTATGCCAAGTTATGGAGTTGTTTTAGGAGTTTATTTTGCATCATTGGGCTGGGCTTCCTGGTTTGTAGGAGTTCAGTTTTTACTTCTTGTTATTTATGCTTTGTACTAAGTTGCTTTTGTTTTACAATTCCATTCAAGTGTTCCTGATACACACACCTCAGTTTTGTTTTCCAACAGAGGGTAGATCCTTAAGTAAGGAGCCAACATTTTCATTTTCATTTTAAAAATAAGCATATAACAAGAACGCATGACGGTGGATGAATAGATGAAAACGGTAAGGACAGTGTAACCATTACTTGTGCAAAGTTTTGAGAAAATTACCAATGGGAGAAAGGACTTGTCATCAGAAATGAACAAGAAATTCGATTATAAAAAGAACCACTTATATATCTCACGTGTCGATTTATGCATTTCAAGTATGAGATAAGGGAAAAATGGAGCACCTTTGTAGTAACCACAAATTTAGTCTCATATATTGTCATGAAGATTGGTGATCAATGGATGATTAACAAACTAAGCAAAAAAACAGAGTGTGTCGTGTTCATGAAGTATGGTCTGGAAGGTCACAGATAGGATAGTTATATATATGTACAGATTACTATCACAAATTAATATGTAAGAGTTAAATATTCAGATTACAATTTGCCATCGACTGATAAGATATTTGGGAAATTTGTTACAGAGTCCAAAATTCAAATGGTTACAACTTACAAGTATTACACTATTTCATGGACTGGCCTAAGTTGAATTAATAAGTCTTTGCTCAAGGCCCAAATATTGTAGATGCAAATATATGTAAATAGGCGCTCATATAAGCGCAATTTTCCTCATTCTAATTTCTGGGGCATTTATATTTTCTTTTTGGATAACATGCATTAGGTTCATTATGTACAGTTGGGCTAATTACGAATATCTCATTTCTCAATCTTACATATATAATTCATTGCAAACAATTATTTTTAACTTACCATACATTCGTAATTTTTGTGTATGTAACGTATAGATGAGAATCATTACCCAGAAGTAAAAAATATATCTTCTGAGCTAGCGAACTTATTTGCCTCACTTATTTTTTTTTATCGAACCTTAATTCGACTCACTTATTTGCCTATATCTTCAGAGCTAGCGAACTTATTGACTAAAAGTTTACCTTCGACTCAATTTCAGTAACTCTTGTCCAAGTTAGGCTTCCATGATGGTCAAGCTCCTCGACATCCTAACTAAGAGGGTGTTAGAGTAACTTATTGTGCTATATCAGTTTCATCATAAGCATCATAAGCAGAAGTTAGTTACTTTACCTGCTTGCTATAATACAGCTGGTTAAAAGTTTGTTATGCTACTAGTGCTTCAAGATAAGAACGTCGATATACATTTCAGTACTTTCACTTTAGAATGAGTTATTTAGATTTCTTCTCGTGAAACATATTGAGAATATGTAGATTTACAGAGATGATTTGAATTGCTTTCTTCTTCTTCAATACTGTTGAGGCTGTCTAGAGCCTGTTTCTTGAACCCTACCTTATATTGAGCAGTTGCAATTCCTTTTTGATGTCATAATGCCTGTTTCATTTCATACTTAACTTTGTTGAGCATGCTATTACTATTACCCTGCGATAGAATTGGAATGTTTTTAAAATGGACCAATAATGGTCAAACCATATTTACGGTCGGAATGAATTAAGGCCAAATGAGGCAAGGGATCCTACTTAAAGGACTTTGTTGTGTGCCTAGTCTGGGGTTAATGCGTGACTGGTCAGCAGCTTAACCTTAATGTTTTCTTAAAACGTAAAAGTCCAGTTCTAATACCATTTGTTACATTTGAGATTGATTATAGCCATATGCTCTGTACTTGAGATTTATACTCGGATATCCATGTTTACCCTTTTGTTTTAAAATTTTGGTTGATATATATATGCTTGCTGAGCACATTTGGCTTAGCTCGTAGCGTCGTATGAATTCCAATTTATTTAAAAATAATATGATTCAAATGTCTTGCTTTGACAGACTTGTTGTTTTCAAAAGATTTCTTGGGTTGAACTATTACCTTCAAACTTACTGATCTACATTTACATTCTGTTTCCTACATACTCTTGTATTCATGATTGTTCGAATAACTGTGGCGACCAATATAGATTCCTTCTGTTTTAAACTATTCAGTTGCAAAAAGGTTGAATGAAAAGTTGTTGCGAAACATCAAAATTGTTTTAAATTTTTGGAAATCATAAATGTTCAAACCAAATACCTATTTTATTTGAAAAACTCAGACTTATTATGAAAAGTATCCTATCGTACTTTGAGAATACACATGCTGAGCATTTCTTTTGGTCATACTTGTTTTATTCATATTTTATCCTTTTAGTAAGAAGGTAAATTAGCGAGAGTTGTTCGCGTAACTTGGACAGAGAAGGGAAAAGAGGTTAACGTGAAGATGTTATAATCCAGAGTACTTGGAGCTATTGTAAGGTTATTGTATAAAGTTGTTTTCTATTAGATACTATATTGTATAAGATTATTTTTGCCTGGTATACTTCTTGTCGAAATTATACTAGTGTTATAGAATTTTTGCAAGAAGAAAATTTTATTTAATGGAATTTTGGATTCTTGTTTATAGCACTATAGCCTAAAAGATCTTGGTATAGTTGGGGTCGCAGATGCTACATTTCAATTGTGAAACAATTAAAGGTGAAAGTTTAAGATTAAACAGGTGAGTTAATATTGAGATTTTATCGTGACGACCAAATCTTCTAACCCCGGATTTGGGGGCATTACAACTGACCTCTCTTGAAGGGGCTAGGGTGATTTTTCCTGCAGGTACATCATCACAATACGGAGATAGACAGCTAGTAGTGAGGAATGAGAGTCAAACACGGAGCGAAACACAAGCACGTGAGTTGAGTGAAACACCACTGAGAGAAATTGAAGTGGTGCACACACTGACACAAACACTGCTTCTTTGTTAGCTCAAATAGCTGCTCTACAACAACAATTGTCAAAAATCCAGGCTGATAAATAAATTCTACAAGCACAAGTGGTTGAACGGTCTTCTTCTTCCACCTCTGTCAACAATCAGCTGGGAATTATCAAGGATGATGTTGAAGGCCTGAAGATTTCTCTGCTCCCCAAGCTCAATGTCATTCAACAGTCTCAGATATTAGTGGCTTCAGACATCTCTGGACTTTCATATTTCAATTCTCAGATAGCAAAGAGTGTCAAGGAGATTGCTTCCATTTCTGCCAAAGTGGACTTGATTCAGAAAACAATGGATGAAAATCAACTATTTGATGCTGAAAGGTTTTCTAGAATTGAAGGAGGGATGGAGCATCTTAATGAAGGGATGAAGCACTTATATCTAATAATCAAGAACTCTCATCAACCCAATGTTGAGCAGAAGATTTTCTTTGAGGGCGATGATGATGATGATGATGATAATGATGATCAAGAACATGGAGGAGATGGTGGAGATAGGAGGGAGGTAAATCTGAAGCTCAAAAAGCTAAATCTGTAGAGGATTCCTCAACTAAGGGGGAGAATAAGGAGGAGAAGCTGGAGGAGCTTCCGGAAAGGACAAAGGGAAAGGGAAGTAACAGTCAATTTTTCAAGATGACTTTTACTACGGGGATGAACAGGATGACTTTGATGTTTTTGGTGTTCAGGAGGATGATGTCCCTGAAGAGACCATTCCTAAAGATATCTTTGGTGAGGAGGAAGTTGAAGAGGAAGCTGACTTTGCTGAATGGGATGAACAAGATGATATTTTCAACCCTGATCCTGCATTTGAAGAGGAGCTAAAGAAGCAACAGGAAGATATAAGGAGGAAACAAGATGAAAATGTCAAGGTTTCTCAACTAATTGCTGAAAATGACAAATTCAAAAAGCTGAGCATGAAGAGAAACAACATCTTCATATCTTAGAAGTCAAATGTAATATCCGGGAATTTAGGTATGAATTCCTATTTATTTAAATGATAATTATAGTAAAATATGTATTTATTTTAAAATTTTGCTGCAATATGTGATTAAATGTTTAAATATTATTCTGTGAATATGTGAATGTGGTAGTATGTGTGAAAACTTATTTTCAGTATTTATTAGTTAATTTGAGCCCGACCTAATTTGATTTAATTAAAATAGTTGAAAATTTATTTAATTATAAATTTTGTGCATTTAATTATTTTGGAGTAATTTTGGTATTTAAACTATTTTAATGGGTCAGGAATTATTTTAGTAGTACCGAATAATTGTTTTTAAAATTAGTCGTTACAAATTATTTTGCAGTACTGGACAGTTTAATGTTAGGTGCAGTTACTTTTGTGTTAATTAATGGCACCACCTAACCACCTAACCACCTTTATCATTATCTCTAAATTCATTCTAATCTATATCTAACACTAAAACACACACCCCCAGACAGACATACACAAAAACCCACACCAGTAATACATATATACAGCTGATTGTCTTTTCTGTTTATAAAGTTCAGTAAAGGAGAAGAATCGAGGGCAACCCTTCCCCCTTCATCTTGTTCACGCACGCCTCACCCCTCTGTCTTTCTTCTTCCGCGCACGGCCGCGCCGCGCCGCCGCGTTCTTCTGTCCAGCTGCCGCCTCCCACCGCGCGTAACCGCGCCACCACCGCCAATCATCAGAGTTCTGTCCCCTCTGCCGATTCTTGCCTCCATCTTGTTAACTTCGATTCTTGTGAGTAATGATCGAAATTCTTTGTTTATCTATATTTCGTTTTTGTGTGCATAGCTAGTAAATTGTGTTTTGGGTGTTATCACATTCGTTTTTTTTTGGTTGTTTGTATATACTAGAATTCGTTTTATTGATTGTGTTAATTATGAAATCATTCTTGTATTTAATTAATATTTCGTTTTTATTTAATAATTCAGGAAGATTACAAATTCGTTTTGTAGAATTAGTATAAAATTGTTTTGGTAGTAAGTAGCTAATAATGCATATTGTTATTAATTTTTGATGGTATCAATTCGTGTGTTTATATTTTTGGTTTAGGATATTAATAGAATGGTATTATAGAAACTTGTTATAGATTGATTTAAATGTGATTAGTTAATAAGGTTGTTTTAATAAAGTATGATGTGTATAAATTCATTTTGTAGTAATTAGTGTAAATTCGCGTATTTTGATTAATGAGTTCATAATATGCTGTTTCAGTTATAAGTGCAACATTTTTGGTAATTTCTCAAAAACTATTAGTTTTAAGTATTTTGAGAGTGTATTCTGAAATCTTCAGAATATATATAGTATGGATTGTATTTGAAAGTTTTGTTGAATCAATAAATTACTATCGATTTTAAGAGTTGTAGATTGTCGTTATGTTGTTGTCTTGAGTTATTGGTTCTGTGATGTTGCAGAACTGTGAACGTTTGATATTTGTTTTGGGTTATAGTCTGTGATTTTTGAATCTTACAGAAGGTGTTGACGATTTCAAAGTGGAGTAAGAATTGCTAAGTGGATAGTATAGTATATTGTTAATAGTTCACTTCTATTTAGTAACTCATTTTAGAATGCCAAGATTGTTTGCGAAATATGTTTTCTTAGTTTATTAGTGTCTGGGTAAATGAAATTAGTGTATTGTAAATTGTAGTATTTAAAGTTTGGTTGTAAATTGAAGATAAATTTTTAGTTGTAAATTAGTTGTGGTAGTGATTTTGGTATTTCGATTTAATTCCCAGCTTGGGGAATTATTATAGTTGATGGTTGAGGTATTTATGTTGTTATTTGCTATTAAAATATACAGGTTGTTGTTGTGCTGTACTATGTGATCCGTCCTATGACTGGGGGCGCAACATAGTACATGCAAAATTTCTGGCTAGTCCTGTTTACGAACGGGTCATGCCGAAATTTTGTAAAATTTATATATGTATTTATTATTTGCATTTTATTATTAGTGTCTCAAGAATAATTAGATTTGATTATTTTCAATCAATTTTAAACAATAATTTAATTGATTTAATTGACCAATTAGCTGAGTAGTTAATTGGTGAATTTTATTAATTAATTATTATTTAATCTTGATTAATTATAAATCAAATTTAATTAATATTTTCAAAAATTATTTTATTATTTACCTGACTTGATTAATTGCTTGATTAATTGAATTGATTTATTTTGATTAATTCTATTTAATCTAGTGATAATCGGATTTAAAGTATGAGTGGTTGTTTAAGTCTTGTATTCTATACGTGACTATAAATGTGTGATTAAATGTTATGTGCAGTTATATGTTGGTGAGTTATATATATATATGAAAGATATTTTCAAGTGTTATGTTTTCTCTATTTGATAAATCATATTTGTTAATTGCTTAGTTAATTAGTATAGTTATAATTAAAACCAACCCTTGATAATTGTTTGAGAATTGAATAATATTAATTCTTGGTGCATAAATCAACGAAACAGCAACAACTAGTCTCTGTGGACGAACTCTGTTTTACAGACTATATTACTTGCGATCGCGTACTCTTGCGTGGAAAAGTGTAATAAACTATAGTTATCACCATGGGTACCATAGTTAACATTTTTAATAAACTAAACAAGATTCAATGTAATAAACACTAAGTATTACGAATAGAATTCAACCAACTATCCACCGCTAGAAGATTACAAAGGAAATTGAAGAACAAATTGAATCCGTAAGCTTGATTTTGATCTCTTGAACTTAGGTATTGATCTCCTCTCTCTCCCCCCTTTCATAGTGAGAACCCTAAGGCATGATATATCCCTAAACCAATGTGAAATTCCAGAAAAACCCTTCAAAGCTCGGCCAGAACTGAAACAAAAACCAACAGAAACTCAAGGCAGCCCGCGCCCGCGCCCTCTAGCGCGCGCCCGCGCCCTGCCAAGTAGCCCGCGCCCGCGCCCTGTAGCGCGCGCCCGCGCTCTGCCAAGCTTGGCCTGTCCAATTTTCTGTTTTCCTTCTGTCTACTCTCACTGTTGGCTAGCTCTTGCTTGTGCTCATTTTATCTTGATATGTTCCTTGGACCTCTTCTAGCGCGTTATGACAAGTTCTCTCCTTGTTCTCGCCTCCGACCACATTAGAATATGCAATCCTACAAAACGAACAAAATAGCTCAAATGAGACTAAAATATTGAAGATTCACGACGACCAAGTCACAAAGAAGTCTATAAAAGTGGATATAAAATCCACTTAACAAACCCCCAAACTTGAATCTTTGCTTGTCCTCGAGCAAAAACAAAACGTGCAAAATATGCAACTACTAATGATGCGAATGCAAGGATCCCCTCAAACTTTCTCTAACCAATTAAACAAGCAACATCGCTTAGAAAATGACAATGCTAAATAGAGCTCGACCAAATCCTCGTAACTAAACAACATACTCAGAATGTGGTGTGTGAAATGCTCATTAATTTACTCTCCACTGAATCACAACCATACCTATCTCTCGTCTAACCAATCCCAAGTTTATAAATAAAATTAACCTTAAACCAATAATCACTTGGAATTACCCTCGTACTTCCTTCAAGTTAAACCAGGGTTCATGCTAAATTACTGACACTACTAACATGTATTTACATATGCTTATTTGACCGTGCAATGGCTAAGGCCCCGAAAGACTTATGCAATGGTACCCTTGTAACGAGCTTTAGGTTGGCGGATCCCAGACCTTGAAAGGCCTTAGGTCACCAGGCACAAAGTCCCCAAGAACTTACTAACTCGAGCACCAAAGAGCTCAACCGTGGTCAATTATGCACTAATAAAATTAAAACAACTATATTTATTTTTTTTTCTTTTTTTCTTTTTTTTTTTCCTCTTTTTTTTTTCTTTTTTTTTTTTTTTTTTTATAATTTCGAAATGAGCGCGCTTCGCTTTCTCACCTCACCCTAGACTACTCACCTTATAGTGAGCCGGCTACTAGCCATTTGACACCTAGCCTTTAGTAATCAACATAAGCACCTGATTTTCCCCCAAACTTGTTCTTAGGTTCATCCTACGTTTTTAAAGGAATACTGAAACTTCTAAATATAAACAAGGGATTAATTCTAACTTAAACAAGCATGGTTTGATCACTTTCAAGAACTCAATGAGACTTGTGAATTTTAATTTATTCTAAGCATGCAACTCAATTTCGTAGGGACTATGAATCAACCCTCTATTCGTTATCACCACATCTCATTAACATCACTCATTCTCTTAGCCAAAGTTCATTCTAAGGGATCATGCAAAATGCTATGACATGCAATTATATGAACAATCACGTAACACAAGACTTCAACAAAATGCAACATTCTACATGATTTTTTTTTTTTTTTTTAAATGCAACTAAAATATATGATGCTACATGAATTAACCTAAATGGCATGCATATGACATTATACTACTATACAACCCTACTATCCAATACCCCCAAACTTGAACAAATCAATGTCCTCATTGAGAAGAAAGGATAAAGGTAATAAGTACTCCCCTACTGGTCGTCGGCATCACCACCCTCCTCAAGTGGTGGAGAATCTGGAGGTGGATAAGGATGGCTCGCTCCATACACAGGCCACTGCACCTGCTGTCCATCTCGCGCAAGAACACTATTCAAAGAACTAGTCAATTCCTCGGCAAACTGTCGATCGATTTTTTTTTTTTTTTATTTTCCCTCACCCGGGATCAGTGGCAAGAGGCAGGCCGCGCCGGCCGCGGGCTCGGGCGCGCCGGGCGCGCGCTGCCCTTCCGCACTGTCCCTCAACCTAAACTTGGGACTTTTGGAAAAAAAAACTAACTTCTTTTTTTTTTTTTTTTTTTTTTTTTTTTTTTTTTTCACACACGGGTTGCCTCCCATGAAGCGCTGTCGTTAATGTCATTTAGCCGGACAAATGTGAATCAAATCATGGTGGTTCGAAGATCGCATTTGACTTGTCCTTAGCAGAAGAACCATTCACCCGTTGTTTGATAACCTTCTTGCTTTCTTCCCTCATCTTTTCCAAATCAAACTTCACCTTGACTTTTCCATCAATCGATTTTTTCTTTTTCTTCTTTACACCTCTAAGGTGTTTATGCTTCTCCGTCGATTGATAAGAACACTCTTTTACCTCATCATCCTTGTTCCACCTTCTCAACACATTATCTTCACACTCTTTAAAAATCACCAACTCATCATTCAGAAGGATATACTTCAAATGTGGTGGAAGTTTTCCAAGCTTGACATTCGAAAGATCTCGAATGGAAGAATTGTCAATGGAATCACTGATGTGATGCTTGAACTTGTGCATGTCCGACTTTTTGCTCAACATCTGATCGAACTCCTTTCTCTGACCCGTATCAACCATCTTCAAGCTAAAACACTCTTCCTCCTCTGTCGGAAATTTCATAGCCTTGAACACATTAAAGATGACCTTTTGATTACTCACCCTCATTGTGAGCTCTCCTTTCTGAACATCAATAAGAGTCCGACCTGTAGCCAAGAATGGTCGTCCCAAGATGATAGGGATCTTCTTGTCTTCCTCAAAATCAAGAATGACAAAATCTGCAGGGAAGATAAGTTTATCAACCTTAACCAGGACATCTTCCACAATCCCCCTCGGGTAAGTTACCGAACGATCAGCCAATTATAAAGTCATGGTAGTTGGCTTGGGCTCAGGTAGCCCCAGTTGAACAAATACAGAATACGGCATCAGATTGATGCTCGCCCCCAGATCACATAAACACTTTGAAAATGACAATGCGCCTATAGTACAAGGAATGGTGAAACTACCTGGATCCTTCAATTTCGGTGGTAGCTTTTGCTGCAGAACAGCACTACATTCCTCTGTTAGTGCCACAGTCTCTAACTCTCCCAAGTTCAGTTTTCTCGACAGAATGCCCTTCATGAACTTGGCATAACTCGGCATTTGCTCTAATGCCTCTGCAAATGGAATGTTGATGTGCAACTTCTTGAAAACATCCAAGAATCTGGAGAATTGCTTATCCAACTTTTGTTTTTGAAGACGCCCAGGGAATGGTGGTGGAGGGTAAATTCCCTGAGACTCTGCAGCCTTGCTCTTCTTCTCTTTCTCAGTAGCCTGCATCTCGGCTTCCTCTACCGGTTCAACCTGAACAGGCTGTTTTTCCGAAATTGCAATAGCATGCTGATTTAGCACCTCTTCCTCTCGTGTGCTCTTACCAGATCTCAAAGTAACTGCATGAACCTGGTGGTTGGGCTCCTTCTTACCAGGATTAGCTTCCGTGTCGCTTGGCAACTGGCCCTGTGGCCTCTGCAGAAGTGCATTAGCTATTTGTCCCATCTGTATCTCCAAATTCTTCATAGAAGCAGCCATACTCTTTTGTTGTAACTTCATCTCTTCCACCTCAGATCTTTCTACAAAGTGGTGCTGATTTCCCTGATGCTGCTGAAATCCAGGAGGGACATAAGGTGCTCTAGGAGCATACTGCTGCTGATAATTAGAATTGCTATACGGCCTAGAACCGTATTGTTGCTGTCCCTGCGTTGGCTGCTGATTAGAATTCTGGTTGTCTTTCTAGCTGAAATTTGGATGATTCCTGTTATTGGGATGATACGAATTAGGAGCTGGCTGAGATGACCTCTGAAAATTACTGACAAACTGCGCCGATTCGCTAGATATCGCACACTGATGAGTCTCATGTGCGCCCGCACATAGTTCACAAACCATTGCTACCTGCTGTGTACTTGCCTTGGCCAAAGATTCGACCTTCATAGTTAGGGCCTGAAGCTGGGCTGCCAACGCCGTGCTAGAATCAACGTCCAGAATGCCTGCTGCTCTTGCCTGTGGTATACGCTGAGTAGGATTCTGATACTCGTTGGCTGCCATCATCTCTATTAGATTATAAGCTTCCTCATAGCTTTTAGCATACAGTGCTCCCCCAGAAGCAGCATCCAACATAATTCGAGAATGTCCCAAACCATTGTAGAATCCATTAATCACCATCCAGTCAGGCATCCCATGATGTGGGCATAGCCTTAGCATCTCCTTGTACCTTTCCCAAGCTTCATAGAGAGACTCACCTGTCTGTTGAGTGAATTGAGAAATAGCATTCCTCATAGCCGCAGTTTTAGCCATAGGAAAGAATTTGGACAAAAATTTCTGAGCCAGATCTTCCCAAGTAGTAATAGACCCAGCTGGCATAGACTGTAACCAGCTCTTAGCTTTGTCTCGCAGCGAGAATGAAAACAATCTCAATTTAATAGCATCGTCAGGAACCCCATTAAATTTGAATGTATCGCAGATTTCTATGAAGTTTCTGATATGAGCATTAGGGTCCTCAGAAGGTAGACCCCCAAACTGTACTGAATTCTGTAGCATCTGAATGATTCCAGTCTTGATCTCAAAATTGTTGGCTGCGATAGCCGGCTTGGTGATACTCGACTGAATATCATTGATGCTAGGCTGAGAATAGTCCTTCAGCGCCTTGATTGCCTCTGCTTCACCATGTGGTGCTCCCATAGTGTCAAGTGGTTCAGTCTCTTCCTTAGCAACAGATGACTGAACTTCTACTTCCGTTCTCTGAAACAATTTCTTCCGAGCTTGAGAGCGTGTTTGCATACACTCTCAAATTAAGTACCTGATAAATTCACCAAGAAAATTGGTGAGAAACGTCTGAGTCACTGAAATTTTATGACCCCTGATGACAAATACATAAACAAAACAACGAAAAACCGAGTCCCCGGCAGCGGCGCCAAAAACTTGTTCACACTTTTCCACGCAAGAGTACGCGATCGCAAGTAATATAGTCTGTAAAACAGAGTTCGTCCACAGAGACTAGTTGTTGCTGTTTCGTTGATTTATGCACCAAGAATTAATATTATTCAATTCTCAAACAATTATCAAGGGTTGGTTTTAATTATAACTATACTAATTAACTAAGCAATTAACAAATATGATTTATCAAATAGAGAAAACACATGGGGTTTTTACCATCATCATATATGCAATTAACCAATTAAATTCCTTTTCCTCCTAACATGCAATTACACTGACACCTGATCGATTACACGAAACTGATACACGCCAAAGGTCTTTGTACGTATACCATCCTAATGAACATCCACAATTAAGATAGAAGTCAAATAGTCAATCAATTGTAGGCAGTCCCAACAGGTCTGCGGGATTTAACGTACAATGATTTTGAAACACAAGTAATCAATAAGATCACGTAGTCAATACCAAACGGGTAGAGTGATATCGCAAATAAGCCATGTCATCAGACACACCAAATTCCTACGCTATCATGGCAAGTTCTAAATCTCTATTTTCAGTACGGTCGCTGCAATAGAGATTAACACACAATCACAGAAGTTGATCAGACAACTATAATTGAATATGCACAACCATACAAGGATGTCAGATATAAGAACATGCAAGGAATAATTGAAATCAACCAGAAAACATTATATAAGAATCCGGTACAACCCCATGATAATAGATTAGTTCATAATTGAACTAATTATCACCATGGGTACCATAGTTAACATTTTTAATAAACTAAACAAGATTCAATGTAATAAACACTAAGTATTACGAATAGAATTCAACCAACTATCCACCGCTAGAAGATTACAAAGGAAATTGAAGAACAAATTGAATCCGTAAGCTTGATTTTGATCTCTTGAACTTAGGTATTGATCTCCTCTCCCTTTTCTCTCCTCTCTCTCCCCCCTTTCATAGTGAGAACCCTAAGGCATGATATATCCCTAAACCAATGTGAAATTCCAGAAAAACCCTTCAAAGCTCGGCCAGAACTGAAACAAAAACCAACAGAAACTCAAGGCAGCCCGCGCCCGCGCCCTCTAGCGCGCGCCCGCGCCCTGCCAAGTAGCCCGCGCCCGCGCCCTGTAGCGCGCGCCCGCGCTCTGCCAAGCTTGGCCTGTCCAATTTTCTGTTTTCCTTCTGTCTACTCTCACTGTTGGCTAGCTCTTGCTTGTGCTCATTTTATCTTGATATGTTCCTTGGACCTCTTCTAGCGCGTTATGACAAGTTCTCTCCTTGTTCTCGCCTCCGACCACATTAGAATATGCAATCCTACAAAACGAACAAAATAGCTCAAATGAGACTAAAATATTGAAGATTCACGACGACCAAGTCACAAAGAAGTCTATAAAAGTGGATATAAAATCCACTTAACATGTTACAAGTGTGGTTTACCTTCCATTAACAAAGTATGTGATCTGCAGCAGTTTGTTTTAAAAGTTTCTGAACTCGTTACTTGCTCATTTTTAACGAACCTTACCATTCTGGAAAGGTCTCGGAATTTTCTACAATTTTATTGTTTTACACTTTTTCATTTGAGTTCATCTTTATATGGTAAATTGTCCATCTTTCTAACTAGTTAAATCTGATTTTTTTATTTCCGATAGTATGATAATAAGTTTAGTATCGTATAGTGGCATATGAACTGATAATTTCTATGAGTTTAAATGGTATATCGAGTTGATTATGTTAGTTGTAAATTGATTCTTGGTTGTTGGTATTAGTCTAAAACAGGTGGATTATTATATAAATAGAGGAAGTGCTGCCGGATTTCCGGCAGGACTAATAAATGAATATTATTTGGAAATGTATATGATATGATATGCTAGTTTAAATGCGTACGTGAATGAAATGTGTTTATGTGTTAAATGTATAGCTATTAAATTTGTATAATTATAAGAGTTATCGGTCCAAACATGTGCTATGTGTTATATGAAGTATATGAAATTATGTGAATTAGTTATTTGACTTGCTACGTGGTAAATGTTGAATGTGATTGTTTATTTCTGGATAAAGTAACTACAAGTCGATGCAGATTATTTTCTTATATGTTTATTTTCTTTTATGTTTACTGCAAGTCGAAGCAGATTATTTGAGTATTAAATAAGTTATGGATTATATTGTGGATGATTGAGTTAGAAAGTTTTGGTGTTTTAAAACAGGGCAATGTCCACTTTACGAATAGGTCATGCCCAATTTTCTGTAGAAAGTACATGCGCTTAAGTTTACAAACATTGATATTATGTAGAAGTTATAGTATGAAGGCTAAAGTATATCTTATATTTAACTAGTGAAAAGTTGGGCGGGCACGATCTCGATAGTGCAGACTCGTAGCAACCGCATACGCGCCGGAACCAAGAGTTATCAGAATAGAGAATTGTGATGACATAAGATAGAAGAAGAGGAGAATCATAGTACTTCGGCTTTACGTAATAGCTAAGGACCAAAGGCAAGTTTACTAACTCATACTCTCTTGTTCAGAGTATCGTACCAAGATTCATGTTTCCCATTTTCACTCAATTATTGTTCATAACCAGATTCTTTTATTATCCTGAGATTCAGACAACCTATTGTTCTTGATTCGACAAATTCTATTTCATCTCATAATTTATACCTTGCAGTACCTTACATTTATCAGATTACCTTGACTCCTTGTGATTGGAAATCAAATTCTTATGCATTTGTTTCAGCCTAATTCAGTTGATAAAGTTAAGCATATAGTCGAAAGTAATAGTTTGAATTATCAAGGTAGTCGATTGTTCCGACACCTAACTCCCAGTATAAGTTGGAATTGGAAGTTTTTATAAAATGAAATGTTTTTATGGACTGCCGACGCCAGTCAGAGTATCAGAATTATGTAGGCCAAAAGCGGTCTTGGATCCAGTTCAGTATTTGGACATACCATGGGTATGGTCCGGGGTTTTGGTGTGACTGATCATCCACCTTAAATCGTTGCGTCACAGTAAAAATCCAATTCTAACTTATAGTTTGAAGTTGATTCTCAGTATTGTTCATTTTACCAGTTAAGTTGATCTTTTCATTTATTGCCATTTTCTTGGCCAGCTGAGTTCAGTTCATTTTCATATCTTACTATTATTGCACCATCATTTTACCCCAGTTGAGTTGATTTCTTTTCATATATTGTTGCATCATTATTTTATCTTGTGCAGTACTATATACTTGTTGAGCTTCTTTTGCTCACTCTTGCTTGTTTCACCTTTTTAACCCTCCAGTGAAAAGGTAGATTGACAGTATTTAATTGCATCACTATGGAACGAGAAGAGTCAAGATGATGTTGGGAAGACGAGTTGATGCGGAGCATTTGGATCTAGTGTCAGGTTATTGTATAAAGTTAATTTCTAGTAAATATTATTATGTATATAATTAGTTTGGCCTGGTATACTTCTCATCGAAGTTATACTAGCGTTATAGGATGTATGCAAAGAGATTGTTGTAAAAGGAAGTTTAAGTTGTAAACTTTTGGATTCTTGTTTCTAGCACTATAACCTTTAAAGATTCTTGGTAGAGTTGGGGTCACAGATGTTATATTTGTTTTGGTTTAATATTTAACAGGTTGTTTTAAATTGAGATTTAGCGTGACGACCAAATTCACTGACCCCGGGATTTGGGGGCGTCACATCAAAGACCGGAAGTTAGACATAAGGTTGAAGAAGGGTGATAAATGGGCCAAAGCAAAAGAAATGTTTACACTCCCTCAAAAAGGATCAAACAATGATCGGGAGTTTATTGGTCTTCTTCAAAAGTTCAAGAATGTCAATCCTGATAATTCAGTGTACATGAAAGCTTTACAAGAAGAAATGTTAAGGATTATCACTGGATTTGACAGAGTGAGAAATGAGATGATCATCTACGTATCTTGTCAAATCATAGGATCTCTCACAGTCTCTCTGGATTGCTTTGCAAGTAGATCCTTGTCAGAGCTTTGGGTTCTCATGAGCAGAGTTAAAGAATCTTCACATTTGAATGTACTGCTGCATGAGCAACTCAAAGAATATGCTATAAGGGCCATTCCTCAGGTTGTAGATGTTCCATTTGAAGTCAAGTTTTACAAAGGTAGAGCACTTCAATCCTGCAGAGTGGATCTTGTTTCTTTGAAGAGTTACCATGCAATGCATCTGATAAAACTGGAAAATATGCTAAGGACCACTGGATTTGCTTCAGAAGAAAAGACTGAAGTTGCTGACATTATTCAAGACTATTGCATAGCTAACTTCAAAAGGTATCATCAGTTGAAGAATAGGTTCAAGAAAGTCACAACTCTACCAGTCAGACCAACAAATCTCACATCTGAAAGTGATCGTGTCCTAGACAAAGATTTGTTATATGCTTTGGAAGAAGGTGAAATGAGTGATCAAGAAAAGTGATCTTAAGCTCAATTTGTATTGTAATATGTTTAGAGCTTAAGTAAATCAAGATAGGATCAATGTATTCATATGTTCAGTCTAGAGGAACATCCATCTTGTATTTATCTTTAATGTTTGAATCTGGAAATGTTATATATAAACCAGAACTTTCTTTTATTATTTACTTGGCTCTTAAAGTCTTATTTTTTACTTGTTTAATTAGTTGAGTTATCCTCTAGGTATTTGGTTGTTATTCTCTAACAAACAAATAGGGGGAGATTGAAAGACATATGTATAGGCCTATTTGTGAACATCGAGGATACGACTCAACTTAAACAAGTATGTAATAAGTAAATAATAATTCAATTGTCACAGGAATCTCAGAAGGTTATATCAGTAAAAAGAATGAAGATTAAAGTCAATTAATCTACAGACTTGAAGTAATTCTACATTGAAAGAACTTCATTTATTTGATCAAGCCTCAGTGAAGTATTCAAGAAAATGGATCCATTAAATTGATAGAGATTTCTACAGCGTGACAGCAAGTGTACATGTTACAGTGTTTGATAAATGAAAAAGAAAAAGAACCACCGCTTAAAGTCAAAAGATGAAGAACCGTCATTGAAGTTATTCACTCATGAACCGGATAGTACATCGAGTGTCAACACCATACAGTGGAAGTTCTTTATTAATCACATTGGTTCAAGATTTATTTCTGCTATCAAGTAAGAATATTAATTCTCTTTTAATTAATTAATTCAATTAATTTTTTTATTCAATAAATTAATTATGTTCCTTAAATTTATTATCAGATTAATTAAATTAGAATTAGTAAAATGTACTAGAATGACGAAGTAAAATAAACTACAATGACTATGAAAATGAACTGCAATGACTATCAAGGATAGTCATCCCGATAGTCATTCTAGGTTTAATTGTCATAGAAATGAACTGGAATGACTATCAAGGATAGTCATCCCGATAGTCATCCTTGTTCATTTACATAGTAATTGTAGTTTAATCTAAGTCATTCTGATAATCATTACAAGCATATTGGATAGTCATGCCAAGTTTTTTTTATAATCATGCCAAGTCTAATGGATAGTCATGCTAGCTAAAAGGATTTGCGTACTTAATGAAGAGATAAGGCAGAAGCTTCTCAAAAAGATTAAGACCGAAGAAAAAGTGTATTATTCATCATCTACTTAAACCAAATAGAAATTGTCCGAGCTTTTCAAGATATCAAGCTAATTATTTCTAGCAGTTAATGTTATATTCAAGCCACTAGAAATCATTTATTTGTAATGCTTTGACTATCTAGCGGATCATTATCCCTGGAATTTATCTCGAACTAATTTTTAGTATTCGATATTTTTATTACAAAAATAGATAAATTCATGTCGAATTTATTCTAGATTTATTTTAAATAGTTTGAGATTAAATCATTGTAATCTGTATTGTATTTGCAACACCTTTCAAGTTTAATATAAGTTATATTTAAATTAAATTTTGTTTCATTTAATTCTAAAATAATTTGTTCTTGGATTGTTAAATCATAAACCAAACAAATTCAATAAAACAGTACCGTTTGTATTCAACCCCCCCCCCTCTACAACATTTTCAGGACCTAACAATAAATTTCTCCATCCACATCACAAAATTCATCGATTACTTTCATCATTTTTTGTGAGAATATTCAAGTTATGGTATAAACACAATATGAGATACCAATGCTCAGTAGCACAACATTTAAATACAAATAACTTCAATTGTAGAACTTAAAATTCATTTATATGACTTCAAAATTCAGTTCCTTGACTTTTAAGTTCAGCAGAAGAACACTAAAGTTATTGTAGTAATAAAACATGAGATACATTATTCAACAGTAAAACATTGTAAAAAAAATAAGTTCAGTTTTAGAACTTTGTGAAAAAAAAATTAAATTCAGTTGGAAAACTTTAAAGTTCATGTGCATAGTTTTTAAAATTCAATAGAAGACCATTGTATTTATACTACGAAACAAAATAAGTTCTGCAGTAGAATCCTATTTTCTCAAAAATTATTTTCTTGCATAAAAGTTTTAATAAAATAAATAAATAATTTAAAAAAATTAAAATTGAAAAAGCAGCCAAAAGATAAGTGAGACGAAAATTAAAAAAAAAAACATATTTTAAGAAATGGGTAATTGATTAAACTTTCTTATTTAAATTAATTGAATTAATGTTATAGTTATTTTATTCCAACAATACCCTTACAAGGATTTTGTGTATAAAAATGAGTTAAATCAGGATAGTTTTTTTTTTTTAAAACAAAAGAACTTTCATCAAACAACCATAGAATCGATTACAAGGGTCTCCAACAAAGAACTAGGAGGAGATATAAAATCATTGTAGCAATTTAGAGGACAAGGTACACGCGCCATAAGATGAGCTACCTTGTTCGCTTGCCTTCTAACAAAATGTAATGACAAGTTGTCTTTGGCTTCAAGCATGATACGACAACCCTCAAGAATGTGACCAACTTCCAGCAAATAATCAGAGTTCCTGCAGATGGCATTCACAGTTAAGAGCGAGTCACTTTCGATGGTCACCTTCTTGTCTTTCAATGCATAAATCCAGGACAATGCTTCATAGACTCCCAATACCTCAGCTTCAAAGATAGTAGCAGTAGCTGCAACCTTCATATTTCTACCTGAAACCAAATGGCCATTGTGGTCTCTTAGCACCATCCCCACACTGAAGAAAGAAACACCCTCCACTACTGCAGCATCGACATTCAATTTTAATTCCCCCACAGCTTGAGCAACCCACCTTTTAACTTCGGGACGATCACTACTTGTCGTTCCCACCTGAACTGTGCAGTGCTTAAGCCTCACATCACGCCATTCACCTATCTGCTTTTTACTCCATTCCATTGCTAAGATTGGAGTTACACTTTTATTTTCTCACAACTTCATATACCGTGCGTTCCAAATACCCCAGAGCCCTGTAGCTATTATGATAGATTCCTCCCTATCCCCACTACTCAACTTCTGAAGAAGCTAGTGAGGAGCAGATTCAACGCTGCTCATATCATAATTACATCCCAACTAGTGTCAACACTCGAAAGCAAAACCACAATAAAAAAAAGACATGGATGCGATGTTCAACATCAGAACAACATATAGGACATAAGATAGTGACATGGACACCCTTATTCATTAGAAGATTACGAACTGGAACATTATTACGGCAAAATCGCCAGAGGAAAATTCTCACCTTGTGAGGTACCTCCAATTTCTAGATTTTACTCCACATACTTGACTGAATTAGACTTACGCACTCCGAATATCTTTCTTGCCAATAGTTATACCCCGTTTTGACACTGTATTTGCCATCCGTAGAGTGAGTCCAAGCAACTCGATCCTTAACATGGTTTTGAGAAATATAAGTTTCGAGAACCGAGATAACATCACATGGTTGAAACGAGTTCCGAACCTTTTTCTCATCCCATCTTTTAGAACCATTGAAAAAAAAACTAGCTGACCTTTTCATTCCGAAGAACATTAGTAGGAGCATCATCAACACACATAAATCCTTCTTTGCCCTCAACCAATGGTCTTTAAATGCATCAATCTCACTCTCATCGCCCAAAACCCATCTAAAACCTCTCCTAACAGCCTCTTTGGCTTGCCAAATTCCCGACCAAATAAAACTAGACCCCCTCCCCTAGACGCTTGGAATAGATGAATGTTAGGGAAATACCTATGTTTATACACTCTTGCCAAATTGGGGCTATTTACGAAATTCCAGACATGCTTACCCAATAGAGCCAAGTTGAAACCATGAAGATCACATAATCCCAACCCTCCCTTACTTTTAGCCATGCTCATGTTCCCCCAAGAAGCCCATCTGATACCTCTATCTGAAGAAGTATTTGACTGCCACCAATAACCACTCATCAACGCTTCAATCTTTTTACAAAGAGATTTAGGAATTAAAAAACAAGACATGCAATACAACGGAATCACCTGAGCAACATTATGGAGAAGGACGGCTTTACCTGCCTTCGAAAGAGGCTTTGTACTTCACCGTTGTATTCTCTTCCATACTCGCTCCTTTAAAAAGTTAAACATTGACTTTTTCGATCTCCCAATAAGAGAGGGAAGGACCAAGTAATTACTAAGCCAAAGGTCGTTTCTCAAACCCAAAATGTCTGAAAGCTCTCTTTGCTTATCAGTCCTCACATTCGCACTGAACATGATCCCAGATTTTTGTAAATTGATAAGTGGATTTTTAATCCACTTGGAACGCTTCATATCGGCTTAAATTGATGACTTGAACTCAAGTATGTGGTGTGTTTAATGTGTTTTCATTAAGTTTTGCAGAACCAAGAGTTGGAGGTTAATTTGATTAAAATTCGGATTTTCCGGGTAGGTTAATAGACTGACCAAACAAGAGTTCATACAAATTCAACAAAGACTTTACCACCTCTATTTCATCTCTTGTGGCCTTAAAGAACACGAAGTTGTCATCTGCAAAGAGCAGATGAGTCATAGTCGGGGCACTTGTGCTGATGCGACACCTATTTATACTCTCATTCTCTGCTGCATTTATTAAAGATTCCGATAACCCTTCAACACATAATTAAAATAAGTACAGTGATAGTGGGTCACCCTGGCGCAAGCCACGTTTTGGAAGGAGTGATCCCACAGACATGCCATTAAAACAGATCGAGTATGAAACTGTCGTCACACATAACATAATTCGCCTCACCCACTTATCAGAAAACCCCGTGTTTGACATACGGTTCTTAAGAAACCCCAAATCAACCCTGTCATAGGCTTTACTAACATCCAACTTTAACGCCACCTCCCTATCTGAACCATAGTTTTTCCTCCTCATATGATGAATTATTTAAAAAACTACAAGAACATTATCTGAAATGCTTCTACCCGGCACAGAAGCTGATTGATTTTCAGAGATAATATTTGGAAGAATCTGCTTTAGCCGATTGGAAAGAACCTTAATGTAATAACCCGAATTTTTGGTAAAATTAAAATTTTTTTATTATGATTAAGTGCATCAGTGAATAGTGAATTTGGTGGATGAATAGTGATTGTGAGGATTAATAAAAATTTTCATGCCACCTATGTACGAGACGTAGAGGTGGCCAAATGGGCGGGTTTATTCAGCTCGTTCAGCCCGACACGGTACTTTATTCGGATATTATTCGGTTCGATTGAACCGCGAATAATTCGACCCAACCCGCGTCTTAGTTAGTGCCGGTTACGAGTTCAATTTCTAAAACCCGTGAATCGACCCGGCCCGCCCGACTCAAAACCCGACAACGAACCGGACGAACCCGCACGGACCGCACGGACCGCACGAGCCGCACAGCCCGCGAGCCCGCACGGGAGCACAACATTATATGTTAATACTCCATCCAATAAATACTATAACATTATGGTACCATTATGGACTAACGTGTAATGTATTTAATTACATTATATGGAGTATATTAGGACCGAGTATTTAATTTGTATTGTAATTTTATATGTTTATGCGGTTTGTTCCGTTTTTTTAGAGAGGAGTCCTCTCAAATAATTTGTAAAAATATTTTTGAAATTAATAAAATTTATATGAGGTACCGTCCTCTTTTATCACAAATTAACAAAGCAAGATATTCTTCTATTTTTTTAGATTTATTAACTCGAATTAAAAATTAATAAATTAATTAAAAGATTAAAAATAATATGTAATATGTGATTAAATGTAACTTGCATAAATGTAAAATATTTGTTAATATAAGCCCATGGGCATAAGATTTCAGTAGAAGATAATGTAAATATAAGCATAACTGCATAAGTATTGTGTTTAATACAAATGATTTCACATACTTGAAAAAACATTTTCAAACAGGCAGGTAATCATGCCACGTTTGGTGACTCCTACAGGCTACAGGCTACAGCTACAGCCAGGCTTCTCCAAACACAACACACACAAGGCTGCCACGTTTTTCTCAAACATAAAACGTGTCTTCACCTTATGCTGCAGCCTGCAAGTTGGACATATTATTTATTAAAACACTTGCAAGTTGCAAGCAAAACATGTGTACACACTGCACAGCCGCACACAGTCACGGACCAACCCGCTAGAGCCCGCAAAAACCCGCCCAAACCGGCACTAACCCGTCAAAACCCGCAAACACGACCAACCCGCATTAATCCGTACAACCCGTATTGCCGGTCCCGAATTCTATTTTTTCGATTCAAACCCGGCCCGGCTCGGCTCGTTCAACACTACGTGCCGGTTCCGTGCTCGCCTCAGCCGAACCCGACCCGTGTCAAGCCCGGCCCGGCTCGCACGGACCGCCCATTTGGCCACCACGTAGTGTGGATATTCCGAAGTCATATTAGTGATCTACGGAGTAAATAAGTGAATGCAAAGACGATCGGAATTCAGAAATTCCAAATTTTATTTTGGTGTAGTATTTGACCGGGCAGTGAATTATATATTATTATATTCAAGAAATGAGATATTAAATTTGAGGATTTGAGGATTTAATATTTTGGAATTTTATTATATTTGATTTGAGAATATTCGAAGAAACGCGAGAATATTTTCTAAGAACGAGGAATAAAGAGGGAATAGATAAGGGATGTTGGAGTTAATATTGATTTAAGGGATTGTGCCACAGTGGAGTAATAAAATGCAACATATAAGCTGTAACGTATTGATTGTATTAAAAGAACACAAAGACGATCCAATTGGTGAAAGAAGAAAAACCAAGGTGTCATGCATGAAAGTCAACCAGAAAGCTAGTGGTGTATTTGCAACATTGGCAAAAATGGGGTTGTTTGATGAGAGGCCAACACTTGGAATAATGAGAGAGCAACAAGTGGACTAATGGGTGGTTAACAACACAAAAGAAAAGATGCATCCAAGTGAAAAACAAAACAAAAGTAAAGATGAGCAAAAAGCTCTCCAATCTACCAACCAAGAACACAACTCAAAGAAAAATTCATATCTCCACTTCTATCCATCCATAAATCACCAGATTTCTACCTTAGCTTCTCCACTCCATGGGTAAGGTTCGTTCAAAATTTCATGTCAAACAAAGGGGTGTAGCCTAGTCAAATCCCTTCCCCAAGTTGAAGATTCCAATCTGTCCTGTTCCTGGCAGATTCTGCCACCGATCTTAAAACGCCCATAAGTAGAGCTTCAAGCATTCCCTGGTGATGATATAGGACTCAAAAGAAATCCTTTGAAGATCAGAAGGTGTGGTAAAAGATTTGAGAACGAAACTCTTATTTTTCGATTTTATATGATTTTTACAAGATGGTGTGTTCTAGGATGATTAGTTACTAACTTAATTTTCATATTTTGTTTCTTGATGGTTTGGTTTCCAAAGGATGTTCTAAGCAAGGTTTAAGAGTTGTAAAGTCTTAAGAGAACTTCTAAGCTTCAAGACAAGGTATAAATCTTTGGAAACCCCTTTGATGAATATTGTGTTTTAATGGAGTTTTGATGTGGTATGCATGTTTAGAGGCATGAATCTTATGTGGTTGTTATGAAAATGGAAAAATAAGTATTGTAGCTCCAAGACCGGTTGAAGCAGTGAGGAAGATGATGAATGGTGTATATGAGTCTTGGGTGTTGGTTGAATGCTTATTTGGGTTGGTTAAAAAAATTGGATTATTCGATTTTAAGCCGTCGTAATGCCCGATTTTGGGTAACTCTAAAAACTGCCTAGAATCCGAACACCTAACTGCCCCTTTTGGTTCAGTGATGAACATGAGTGTGTAGAGATTTGTTTCTAGTTTATGTGAGCGCAAGAATCATGTCAAAATAGTTTACGGTTTATGAGATATGACCATTTTAGTGAAAGTGGTTCAAGGAATGAGATTGCAGAAATGTACCAACTTTGTGGCTATGTTTGAGGCCCTTAATAGTTGTTTTAAAATATGAAATTTGGTATTGAAGTGCCAAGGTCAGTTACGAAAGTTTGTACGAAGGTTTCGAGTCCAAAAGATTATTTTTCGATTTTATAAAAATATGTTAGCCGAGGTTGTGCAAGTGAAAACCACTAAGAACATGACTTAGAAACCAATGTTGTAAATGGTTAAGTATAACATGTATTCGAGGATCGATTTCGGACTAAACCTATGACTTAAGTAATTGTCGATTAACATGGACTTAGTATGAGCCTATATCGAGCTAGTAATGCCTTGGTTGTGTTTCGCTTACGTGTTTAAGCATTGGGTACAAGTGGATTATTCAGGGGATTAATCGTGTGTTTTCTTTGACTTTGTCTAGATTGTCCGACATCGTCGCGAACCCCTGTCACTTCTCGAGCATCAGGCAAGTTTCTAAATCTATACTTTGAAGTATTGACTATATAATACTGCTTTTGCCATGTATAAAATTGGACAGTTTTGCGATATATCTTATTTCTTGTTGAAATGGATTTGACCTTTGGATTATATAAAATCTTTTGAGTTAAGTAGTTATGAACCGGTTTACCTGGTAGCTCTAAATATAAGAGCATATTCATTGTTTTCGACTCTAAATCGGGAGTCGATATTTTGAGGTATGTAGATAGCCGTGGAAACCCGGAGGGATTCCATCGGCAGAATACTATGTATTTTGAGGATTGTTATTCGAGTATGACATCATTCGAGGAATGATATTTGCTTATTATATCTTTCAAGGAATGTTATTTGAGTATTATCTCGGTCAAGAAATACTATTTGAATACTATTTCAGTTATAAATGCTAATGGAAGGCATAACTGTTTTCGAAAGTATATTGTGATACTTGCTTTATGATTTAATTATGGGTTTCTAAGCTAAATATGGGATATTAGTTAAAAGCCAGGTTTTTATAAAGGCCCTAGGTAAAAGGGCGTATGATTTTATTCTTTAGACCGAAAGTAGTAATATTTTCTGTACATGTTAAAGATTATTTTCCGATAAAGATATCGGGCAATTATTATTCAATGATTATTTATTTAATGAATATTATTTTAAATATTCATTCAATGTTTATTTATTTAATGAATATTATTTTAAATATTCATTCAAGGTTTATTTATTTAATGAATATTATTTTTGAATATTCATTCAAGGTTTATTTATTTAATGAATATTATTTTGAATATTCATTTAATCCTTATTTATTTAATGAATATTATTTTTGAATATTCATTTAATCATTATTTACTTAATGAATATTATTTTCGAATATTCGTTTAAGGTTTACTTACTTAATAAATATTATTCGATTATTTATTAAATACTTTTAAAACGTTTTAAAAATGAGAAATGTTATTTAAAGTTTATCCTCGACCTTCAATAATTACGAAGGATACTCTAAGCTGTATAACTAATTATTTTTAAATCAAAAAGAGGTTCCCAAACACTGTTTTTCAATTTAAATCTGTCTTTTAAGAGGATTTAAATGTTCGCTCAACTATCAAAAATATGGGAAACCTGATTTAAGTGACTGCTACTCATTTTAAACTCTCAACTCAAAACTATCAGGGAACAGATATTTTCTCGGAGCAATTTAATTGCTGCAAGTCAAATGTTGTGTTACCACCTCAACGATCGAGGGGTAAATTGATGGAACAAGTCGATATCCATTAACAAGCATCGCTTGGGAAATATTGGAGAATCTTCCTTTCCAACCTAGATATAACTACTTAGTGGAGTCGTATCAACAAGTATTACACTTGGGGAAAGGAGGACGATCTTTAAGTTTCAGAGTCATGGATTTCATCCGAACTAGGAGTGGTGTAAGTGGTCCAGTTGCGCCGACCCATCCATTTTATTGCCCCAAATGGGCAGGGAGATCCGGGAAGGCAGTAGACAATGTCATGTTGTCGTGATTCTTCCATCTACATGTAGAGAACATATTTTTGTTGTACGACCTGCTACTGATCATAGTAAGGTTGGTACGACGGGCGCGGTAGCAACTCCGGTATTAGTTCATCATCCATTTTGGATAATTCTGCAACATGTATTGAAAGGGACTACGGATGACATCCTTGGTACAGGTTTACCGATCATGTTGGCAGGGGTTCTGCAACATGTATTGAAAGGGACTAAGGATGACACCGTGGTACAGGTTTACCGATCATGTTGGCAGAGGGTCGAAAAGTGTTCAAAGAAAATTAAGTTGCAATAAATCCTTGTAACTTCATCTTTTATTTTATGAGTTATGATTCTGATAAAACCTTACTCTGATTATATATGCATAAGTGGATTTTGGGTTACGGAACATTATATGAAATTTTCCTCGTAACTTCATCTTTTATATCATATGACTCTGTGGATACCTTACATAACATGAGTTATGGTAAGGGAGTTTTTTATACTGAATCACCTTATAACTTCATCTTTTAAGTTATATGTTGATATTCTGCTTACATAGCAGATATTTTTCAGAAAGGTTATATTGGTTTACTTTGAAACCTCGGCTTTTATATTATACTATAACTTTGTTCATAATATAGCAAAAGTTTGCAGAAATATTACGAAATGATATTTGAAATACAACAATGGTACCGTTTTTGGAATACATTCCGATAAGGAAATAATTTCAGTATCGAGATATTTTGACAAATTATTGTCTTATACCCGCTTTATTCTGGGTTGAGTTAAAGGCAGGATTATGTCATACTTTAATTACCTTGCTGAGCTATCGCTCACTCTTGCTATTGTTTCATAAATATTATATAGCAGCGAAGTAGGATACCAAGGATTCGGCGCATCCCTCAGGCGAGTGGCAAGCGCAAGGCACTCTCATGAGCAGTTTCTAGCAGTGATCCTGGAAGTAGTGTGAACCAGTCAGATCAAGCTGGAGCTTTTGGTATTTATCTTATGTATAGATATGAATGGTATGAGAGGGTGGTGAGTATTACAAGGCTAAGTTGGTAATGTACCATTACTTAGGAGTTGTATCAGTATCAAATTCAAAAGACATTTGGGTATTGTAATAACGATTATTTATTTCGTAATGGTTGTATTTGTGTCGTTTCTGGGACTCTAACCTCTGTGTGTGAGAGAGAGAGATATATTCATTGTGGGGTCATAAGCAGATGAATTGTGTCTATTATGAGTAAAGCAGGCAAGGCAAGAAGTAAGTGGATCGTGACTACTCTGAATCCCTGACCCCGGATTTGGGGATGTTACATTTAACATGAATTGTATAGAGTACAATACATAAAGCTATGGGCATAAGGTCTTTCATAGTATCTGCACACTCTTTCTTCGGAATAAGAACCATATTGGTATCACTAACCTCAGCTGGGAAAGAGACCTTGTTCAACCAAGACTTACAACATCTATAGACTTCTTTACCAAATAGGGCCCAAAAGTGCTGGAAAAAAGCGGGATTAAGGCCATCAGGCCCCGAAGCTTTATCGGGGTGCATTTGTTTTACGGCCACAGTAAATTCCTCAAATGAAACCTCTGTTGTTAACATGGCATTCTAATCTTCTGAAATCACTATGTCCTTTAATTCTTTCCCTATGTCTACATCATCACTCAACCCAGAAAAAATGCTAGTGAAATACTCCTTAACAACTTTGCACATTCCCTGTTCAATGTCTACCACTTCGTCATCCTCTGTTTTGAGTTATGCAACATGATTATGTTTTCTCCTCAAAGAAGCAGATGCGTGAAAAAAATTTCGAGTTCGTATCACCTTCCTCGAGCCAGAACATTTTCACTCTTTGTTTCCAGTAATCTTGCTCATGCTTCATCAGGTCATCCAGTTTACTTTTTTCCTCGAAATAATGACGAATGTTCTCTTCATCCTCACATTTTACCAGGCTATAAACAACACATTTTTGCTACTTTATCTTATCACGAAATTTGTGAAAGAAATCACGCCCCCACTTGGCCATAAATGATGAAACATATATCAGTTTCGGGAGTAAATGGATAGATGAAAGACCCTCCCAAAATGAAACAACCTCCTGTTTAAAACTCACATCTTTCAACCAGGTGTTCTCCAACCTAAACCTGAATTGCTTATTCGAGAAAGATAAATTCATAAGATCAAGAGATATCGGATCATGGTCAGAGTATACAGTGTGGATGATAGACAATTTATATAAGGGGAATCTGCTCTACCAACTAGCAGTACCTAACGCTCGATCGAGCCTTTCGCGAACCCAATCAGCAGAACCTCTACTCTTCTCCCACGTATATCTACCACCAATTAAGTCAATTTCCATGAGCGCACTATCTTCAATTGATGTTCGACAACCATCCAACAATGATTAGGGGTGAGAATTGTTACCCTTCTTATCTGTACTATAAAGCATATCATTAAAATCTCGAAAAATGATCCAAGGAAGAGAAGACTTTGAAGCTAAACTCTGAATGAATACCAGGACTCTCTCCTTTTGTTTCTTTCCAGAAAACCATAAAAGCAAGACAATATCCATGATTGTACATTATTCTCTGAGATAACGACATCAATGTGATTGAGAGAAGACTCAACAACTTCACACAACACAGTATGCTTCCAAAAAATAGCTAAACCACCTCCACGCCCCAAAGTATCAACTGCAAAACACTGGGAAAATCTAAACTTCGCACATAGTTCACCAATCCCGGTGCCATTAACCTTAGTTTCTGAAAGAAATAAAAAGTCGGGATTGGAAGATTTAATTAAATCTCTAAGAACACGAACTGCCCGGGAATTCCCCAACCCCCGGCCAAATCAGAACCCTGGGATGCTGAAAAATCCGTTACAGAAATAACAGCCTCCATGTTAGGACACACCATATCTGAACCAACACCTAAAGCTCTCTCATCCAAAGACGTGTTGTCAGAAGTCTCAATATCACTTCTCCTTCTATGAATTTTGATGATCACATATTGACAAAGATGTTTGTGTTTACAGATGTAAAGCAGCAAGCTATATGCTCTATACTAACTTTTTGTTGCAGGGCAAGATGGCTTATTGATATTAAATATCATTGCATATAAAATAGCATGCCATTATCATATATACTTACTTGGTTTTGCAGGGGAAAAAATAGTTTGCTGACATGTCTGTTAGTTTATCAAAACAGCAAGCCATTAGTGTTGGACCGAGTCAGTTTGGCAAGCCAACTTCACATGTTCAATATACAAATAGCAAGCCAAGTTGTTCTGCTCAGAATCTTTCAAGATCGTGGATCATGAATCTATCTTAGGAAACTTGATTAAATATATTGTGAGGGATCTTTTAAGACTTAATACATACATAATATATTTAGAGCTCAAAATCTTGTATCCAATCCTTTCTAAATAATCTCTTTCCTAAATTATAGGAGCTTGCCATGTTTAAAAGATTTTCTCTCACAAAACCTTCTATACATGTTTTCTATACACACAAACAGAAAGGTTATATTTTTCTTCGATCTATCTCTTCCAAACCCTCTGTCAAACGGTGACATGAACGTTGCTAAAATATCTCCAACCAATTGTACGCTAGAATTGGATTCTAGACGTTGGTAATTGATTGGTTGATTTTCGAACGTTGTTTGTGAAGGTATAATAACTTGTTCTTGTGTCATTTTCAATCATCCATCCAAGCACAACAAGAACACATTCAACTCAGTTTTACTTTGCTATATTCAAACATATTCTTGAGCTCTTTAGATATCATATACGTACTATATCTTTGAGAGTTCATAGGTTTTGAGTTGTAATCACTTTATTGATTTGTATTGCTCTATTTGTAATCAGTAGTTGCTGGACATATTGGCTAGGGAACAAGGGTTTGGTGAATGTTGCTAGAGAAGTGTACTTGGAAAGTATAGCTTAGAGAGCAAGTTCTGAAACAGGTGTTCAACAAGCCATTTGTCAGCAGCCGGGAAGAAGGGTGGTATCTTATTGTAACTTGTAGTTTTTTATTATCTTTGATCAATAATATATTTTCTTACCAGTTGGTAAGGGACCAGGACATAGACCATGGGGATTAGGGGTCGTACCTGGCTAAAAGTCTATTGTGTCTTTATATTTCTGCACCTTACTTACTGTATTGCATTTAGTTGATCAGCGTGCCATTTGTGTCTGCATAAGTAACAATCAACGTGCCATTTGTGTCTGCAGAAATTGAACTCAGGAAGCTGTTTTTGGGTAACAATTAAAATTGAACATAGTTAGCCATTTACACTTATTCACCCCCCCCCCCCTCTAGGTGTGTATTTTCAAGCTCATCATTTTCAGGCCCAACATAATGATTGGCTTGTTTCTCAAATCCCGTGACTGTAGTGTTTCTAACTTGATTTTCGGATAAGCCAGCTTTTGAAATATTATGTTTCTTTACACTCCTAAATCTTCGCTCTTGACTTATCGCATTCCCCACTTTTACCAACCCTTCCTCCTGAAATGGCGGGATATTGTTGCTCCTACCAACTCGTGCCTCCCAATCCACGTCATCCTCGTCAAGTAGCCACTTACTTCTCGTTTGTCCGGCAGCCCTACGCGGCGGTGCCCTCAACCAATTACCCCACTCTTTTACTGTATCATCTCCCCTCTTATCGATGAATCTCCTGCAAAATCTCTCAGTATTAGAGATGAGGCAACAAGAGAAACAAAATTCTCCAAGTCTTTCATACTTACACGAGATGACAAACTCTGGACCATTCTTCCTAGTAATTTTCTTCTTACATTTAATCGGCTTCCTCACATCTAAGTGAATCTTAATTCTCATACACTCCCTCCAAATGCTGGAGTTGTTTTTGAGATCATAAGATAGAAATTCACCAAAAAAATCCCATGTTGCTTGCCCACCGTTTCTGACATGAATCCAGTGAGTAGATCATGAATCTGAATCCAAATATTTAAGTGCCATAACGGTACCTTCAGCGGTTCAGTCTCAGGAGGTATGATAGCAACAATCAACATTGTGTTATCAAAGGACCATGGTCCCCCGTTTAAAACCCGGTTGAGATCCTCCTTGTGATAAAATTGAAAGAGATAAATACCAGTCTCCGGTTCTTTAATGTTTATCCCTATTGCTAGTTTCCACACGTCAACCATCTTAGTTTTCATCGCCCTACCATTGATGCTCTTCTCTGTGAGATACCTTCCCACTAGACTCAGTTCATACTTGTTTGTATCCTCCTCAACATCACCTTCAAAGACAAACTCCTCATCCCCCCCCCCCTTCAATATCCAAATCTGCTAATTGCATCTCTATGTGCGTGTTTGGGGTATCACAAAAAAGTTGACTTATAGCTTAAAATGAGTAAGTGTCATATAAGTGATAAGTTGATGAATTCTTATAAGATATATGGGTGTTTGGATAAATTTACTTATAAGTTAGTTGGGAGTTTGCTAAATTAAATTTGAAAAAATAATTATTAAATACAATGATTTCAACACTTACATTTTAAATTAAAAAAATATTTAAAAACACAAAGGTAAAAATATAAAGTATTAACAAACAAAGAAATCAAGTAATGAGTCAATAAGTTCAGGAAAATGTACCTCATTATTAACATTCAACTTATCAACATATAAGTTATAAGTTGAGATCATAAGGGTTGACAAACACCCCCCATGAGCTGTTACGGGTTTATAAGCCATAAATCGGCTTATAAACCCGTTGCCAAACAGACCTTATATCTTGGTACCTCGCCATGAATAACACTTACTCTCACAACCTTCCCCTGCAGCAAAGAAAAGTAGAGAGAAAAAAACAGACTCTCACGTACTACGAAGAGAAAAAAGTTTGTTTTTTCAAATAGAGTGATCTAAAGATGATCCAACGACTCTAATAAAGACTCTAATAGTTAAATCTGACTAGTTGATCTAAAGATGATCCAACGATTAATAACAGTTCTTCGGTTCTTTTTTAGTGATGTTACAAATAGAAGATAACTTTGTGTATAGAGAATCAGGGATCCCGTGATCATCTCCGGTACAATCTTCAATTAATAACATCTGGGAAAGGGTGAATTTGTGAAAGAGTAGTGTTAGAGATCCTAAATTGGGTACCAAAAAAGTTCCCAAATGATGTCGAATAGTTGACGTGGCAATTTGGGCTATTTTAATTAGTATTATTGATGTGAATCTATAGGGGTCTACCTTGTTTAATTATTTTATGACCGGTCAGAAAGTGACACGTGAATTTGGGAATTATTTTGGATCTAATAGATCCGACATTTTCCTCAATGAATTGTAAATTCAAGAAAAGATTTTCATGTTTGTCAAAATATCATTAATTTTATATAAAAACACTTTATAAGTTTAGAAAAACTTGATATTAGACCCGAATTCTAGGATATATAAGAAAAGGTAGCAAGTGATTCGAGTTGCGTTGTCCTTGGAGAATATATTTGGCTGACTATAACGCATTTTGCATACTGCAACTATATTTTATACAGTGTAAAATGGTTGCATGGTGTGGTTACAAGATGTGTGAATATAATGAAGTGTATGTTAATCTAGCTAGTTTCCTGTATTCTCTGTCGAAGCCTAGCAAGTAGGCGGTGGTTTTCAGGGAGCGCCAGTTTTTTGGATAGCGACCCCCAGATACTTAATATGAGTGCCTGGAGGGGGGCTGATGCCATAATTGTGGTTCTTTGATGTTTTCGGATGTTGAGGTATGATTGGTGGTTTCTGTTTGTATTTTGGTGGAGGACTGTGAATTAATTAGTGGCCTGTGTACAAATGATTTTGGCATGTACTCTAGCGGGAAATTATGATTGGGATAGTGAATAATAAGGGAGGAAGTACGGAGAATCACTGCTCCAAAAATAAAGACTAGGTTCACGTAGAAGTAGTTGGAGAGACATATCTTAAGTGATTGGTTTTGGAGACTTGTACATATCTTAGCAAAAATTTATGATACATCAACCGGAGATAGGAAAAACGGGACAACTTTGCTGACATGAATTTAGTTTAGTGTCCTAGTTGTTCTTCGTATGGATTAAAAGTGTATAACGAGCTTAGGGGTTCTGATATGTTGAATGAAACTATGTATTCGACTAGTTGCTCAATGACTAACGCTGGATTTGTGCTTTCAATCATTACATAAGTAGAGACTTTTATAAGTTAGGTTACTTGAATTTTGTGATTTTTTTTTATAAACATTAATATCATAATCTACAAGTACAAATAATCAGTTTAAATTTTTCTTTTTTCAATTTTTAATTATTTAACAATAAAGTGTAACAATTGAACCAGAACTTGCAGAACAGATCTAGCACAAGCTTACATATACCAATAATAAACGTGCTTTACGTACCCTACTACAGTAGGGCTGTTGCCTGTTGCTCAGATGCAAGTAATGGAAGAGACAGCCAGAGGATAGGAAAAGGTATTTGCATACTGGAAGGTAATGGTTTGTCCAGGACCAAGGGGCTGCCCATCATTAACAAGGCAATCATTGTACGAAAGACGGCGAAAAACCCTGGGATTAATCGACCTTGCAGAGCTGAACCAGCCACAGCTTAGGTGAATGTTTGATATGGTGCACCCGGTGACACAAATGTTCTCCACTGTAGCCGTGTAGGTTGGAATTCCACTGGGCAACGGCGCTGTCTGTCCTTGAAATACGTTGATGCTGCTCTTTGAGCATCCTAGACCAATTCGTTTTACTGACCCGCTCGATCCATCTGATCCACCAGGTCCATCTGAGCCATCAGACCCTGACCTGCTAGGAAGGGATGACGACGTTTGATTTACTTTGAAGATATTAATCCTCTGTTCATGAGTGCCAACACCAGTACTGCTGCTGTCACCAACTGCAATATTAGAAGTTGGGTTATTTTTGAAAGTGCCGATTTTACAAAATTTTAACGTAATTCTGAACTTGAAGAAGTCCAAAAATTATCGAATACTAATTGAGATAAATAATCAATAGCTTAAGCCCTACGTTTTATGTTGCTAAAACGAGGAAAGAGTTATCAAATGACGGGAAATCTATAATATTCTTTAATAATAAGCAAAATAATGTGTAAATATTGCAAAATTACAAAAATATCAAATTTAGTTATAAAAGTACTAAAATATCAAATTTGGGAATCACAAAATTCAAGTTCAATTCTATGATTAAACAAGATTTATTTATTTGATTTAATTTTTTTGATTTTATCCCGGATTCGACTCTCAAAAACTATGTAATTCAAAGATTTATTGATTTGATTTTCTTTTTTTAATTTCATCCCAATTTCAACTAATATTTTAATCTAAGTTTGTTCGAACAGATTATCAGCTAGTATCTCTAATAACATTAAATCAAATCACAAAAATATGACAATGTGAAAATTATACGAGACAAAACAAATTCTTTCCAATATTAACAAAATATATTCTAAAATCGCCGACACAAACTGATACAACTTCCATCTCAGCCCCATCAACCACAAAGTCCTATGAACATGTTTTATTATTACTAGCTTAAAACCCGTTATTTTAAAATAGTTGTTATTTTATTATTTATGTTTTAATATTTTATTAAGTGTTTTAAACTTTTTTAAATAATTAAAAATATTAAAATAGATTTTAAAATAAATAAGTAACGGATTACCTGTGATATTAAGAAAAAGTAACATGTTTTAGTTGAAAAAGGCAATTACCCTGAATTTGTTTAAAAAAATAAGTTATATGTTAAAATAGGTAAATTTTTTATAGAATTAAAAATATTAAAATAAGTTTTAAAATAAATAAGTAAGGTTTTGCCCGTGATATTTTTGGAAAAATGAGAGATTTTTGTAAGGTAAAATAAAAAAAGAACATGTTTTAGTTAAAAGGGTAATTTCCCATGATATTTTTAGAATGAGGGGGATTTTGATAGAAAAAGTAATGTATTTTAGCTAAGAAGTTAATTGGTTATAAATAAATAATTTTATTAATTTAATAATTTTTTATAGATAAGTAAGAGTAATTAAGTAAAATCACGGAGAACCAAAAAACTATGCCTTTTAAAATAATTTTAAAAACATTAAAATATGTTTTAAAATAAATAATTAAGAGTTTCCCGTGATATTTTTGGAAAATGAGGGATTTTAGTAAGAAAAAATAGAAAAGGTAATATGTTTTAGTTGAAAAATGTAATTGTCCGTGATATTAAAATAGGTTTTAAAATAAATAATTAAGGGTTGCCCGTGATATTTTTGGAAATGGGGATTCTAGTAAGGAAAAATAGAAAAAATAACATGTTTTAGTTGAAAAAGATCATTGTCTTTAGAAAAAGTAATGTGTTTTAGCTGAAAAAGGTAATTGGTAATAAATAGAACTTATTATTTAATAATAATTTTTTATAGATAAGAAAGGGTAATTAAGTAAAATAATGAAGTACCAAAAAACACGGATTATTTTGTATAGTTGTTATTTATTATTTACGTTTTAATATCTTATTAATTGCATTCATTAAAAAAATATAAATGGACATGTTAAAATAGGTAGATTTTTTAAATAATTAAAAGCATTAAAATAGATTTTAAAATAAATAGGTAATGGTTTGTTCGTGATATTTTTGGAAAAAAGAAGGGTTGTAGTAGAAAACATAAAAAAGGTAACATATTTTAGTTGAAAAAGTAATTATCCATGATATTTTTGGGGAAATGAGGGTATTTTGTTAGAAAAAATAAAAAGATAATGTGTTTTAGCTTTATAAGCTAATTAATATATAATGTAATTATTATTTTGAATAATTAAAAGCATCATAAGAGGTTTTAAAATAAATAAATAAGGATTTACCCGTCATATTTTTAGAAAAGAGAGAGTTTTATTAAGAAAGATGGAAAATGTAACATTTTTTAGTTGAAAAGGTAGTTGACCCTGATATTCTTGAAAAAGGAGAGGATTTTATTAGAAAAAAAATAGAAAAGTGATGTGTTTTAGCATAAAAAGGTAAATATTATTTAATGTTATTATTATTTAATATCTATTTATAGATAAGTAATGGTAATTAAGGAAAAACACAAAATACCAAAAAAACAGGTACCGACCAAAATTTTAATGTTTTGTCTTCAACCCATGCACGGATTATTAATTGTTGTTTCATTACTTACTTTTTAATATTTTATTAACTATATTTGTTAAAAAAAATATAAGTAGTCATGTTAAAATAGCTAAACGATTTTAAATAATTAAAAGCATTAACAAAGATTTTAAATTAAATAAGTAAGATTTGTCCGTTATATTTTGGAAAAGGAGGAGTTTTAGTAAGTAAGGGTTTTAGTAATGAAAAATAGAAAATGTAACTTGTTTAGTTTTTTTTTTTTAAAGTAATTGCCCACGATTTTTTAGGAAAATGAGTGAATTTTGTTATAAAAAATCTAAAAAGTAATGTGTTCAGCTGAAAAAGTTAATTGGTTATAAATAGGTAGTTTAATTATTTAATAATATCTTTTATAAATTAAAGGTAATTAAATAAAAACATGACTGGTATCGACCAACCAGACTGTTAATGATTCGTCTATTATATTGTTTTTAATAATTATTATTTTATTATTCAAGTTTTATTAATTATATTTGTCAAAAAAATAAGTTGTCATGTTAAAATAGGTAAACATTTTTAAATAATTAAAAGCATTAAAATATGATTTAAATAAATAAGTAAGACTTTTAACGTGATATTTTTAGAAAATTGGGGGTTTTAGTAAAAAATTAATAGAAAAAGGTAACATATTTTAATTGAAAAAGGTAAGGTTTTGACCCCCATATTTTTTGGAAAAAAGATTGAAAAAGGTAAGGTTTTGACCGTGATACTATTTGGAAAAAGAGTGGCTTTAGTAAGAAAAAATTAAAAAGATAACATCTTTTAATTGCAAAAGGTAATTGTCCGTGATATTTTTGAAAAAGTAAAGGATTTTGTTAGAAAAAATAGAAAAATTAATGTATTTTATTTAAAAAAATAATTGGTTATAAAATAGATTATATTATTATTTTATATTCTTTTTATAGATAAGTAAGAGTAATTCAGTAAAATCACGAAGTACAAAAAAAACATGTACCAAAAAACTGGTATCGTACCGACCAAACTTTTAATGTTTCGTCTTTAATAATATAATAGTAGCCTATAACCCGTGCTATGCACAGATTATTTAATAGTTGTTAACTTATTATGTTAGATCGGGATTCAATGATCGTTAGGATCTAGACTCAACTGATCAGGATTGCTGACGTCATCAGTATTGCAGAGCCATCAGGATTGCATGATCGTCAGGATCAGGATTGATATCAGGATTTCATATCAGGACTAGGATCAGGATTGATCATCAGGACTGGAAGCTGATCAGGATTTCTATTTCGAGTTATATTTGGAGTCTAGTTAAATAAGGATTTTTATTTTGTCGGTTCCTGGTTTGTAGGAACGTAGCTATCAATTTAGGATAGGTTTCAATCTTTGTAATTGATTAGGACTTATCATGTAATTGATAGAGAAGCTGTGTAGTATATAAACACAGTTTAGGTTTCGATTTATATCGATCAAACACTCGAGTATTTTTGTAACCTATAAGCTCTAAAGAACATCAAAATTTCTTGAGAGAGTTTGTAACAGTTTTATATCAGAAATATTAAAGTTGTTATTATTCATATTTGTGTTTAAAATCGAGAATCTTATACAATTGTATTCAACCCCCCTTCTACAATTGTTTATTACAATTGCCACCTCTATTGTCTCCCAAAAGACTTTAGTTGTAAAATCTAAGAAATCAGCTAGATCTGATGTGTCTGGAAGACAATCAGGATCAAAGGATTTTTCCTCTACACCACTCACTCAAAAGAAGATAAAAGGGGGTGTACAAGGGGTCCTGGTGAAGAAAGGTGCTAAGATTGTTACTGACAAGGTTGTTGAGGATGTTCCAGTCAAAAGAAAGTTGAGGTTAATAAATGAAAGTGATTCTGAGGATGATATGCCCATCTCCTCCAAGTTTAAGATAATCAAGGAAGTTGTTGATACTGCTACTGAAGCTGTGGCACCTTCATCAAAGCCACAGAAGAAAAGGAAATTATCAAAAAGCAGGTATCATATTCCTTTGACGGTGCAAATGAAGGATACTGATATTCAGACATCAAATCCTAATGAGTCATCTATTCATGATGCTCAACCAAATCCTGATGTTGGTATTCCTGATGCACAACCAAAAATTGTCTCTATCTCAGACTCTCCAGCAAAAGCCTCTCCAAATGCAAAGATTGTTGAAATTTCATGGGAGAAGGTTGCTGAGACTGCTTCAAAACTTGGGTTTTCACATCCCATGGAAAAGAAAAGAAAAGCAGAGGAGTTAGTCTTTCAGAGACAAAAGAAGCTGAAAGGATCAAGCCCACAAGAACCTGAATCTCAATGTGATTCAGCAGCTACTGAAGATCCTGCCCCACAAGAACCACTCAATCAAAGTTTGAGTGAAGGCATAGCTATTGGAACGGTCCCACAAGAACCATTTTCTAAAAGGGAGAATGAAGACATCAACATTCCAGCCACACAAGAACCATCTTTTACTTCTGAAGATGCAGGCAAAGCTACAGCTTCTGAGAAATTTCCTGACAATGCTCAAGGGATTTCTAGTGAAAATGAAAGATTGGTCGAGGACACTGTCACTGAGGGAAGTACACAAGAACCTTTAACTCAAAGTGTTAAAGCAGCTTCTGAACCTCATGCTACACAAGAACCATCAGTATCAAATCCTGATGCAAGCTTATTAAATCCTGACGGTGTTGCTCCTGACGCTAGTGGTGCAACTGATGCTCCTGATATAGTCACTTAGCTCCAGACCAATGACAGATACTATCACAGAATCACAGGATAAATTAAAAGGTATTGCTATTCCTGATCCTAATGTTCCTGATGATTCTGATGTTGATGATAGTGATGACAATGATGATAATAATGATGAGAAGGATCAGCTTGTTACAGCAATAAAAGCTTGTCTTGGAACCAACTTTGGTTCATCAAGCACATTCATGGCTGGCAAGGCTACTACTGGAAAAGATCTCAGACAAGATTTTTCCGTTCCTTCTGAAATTTCTCCTACTGAGGCACTTAGGCAATATGAATGGAACAATTCATGGTACAAATCTTCTGAATCCGTTAGCTTTCCTTCTGATTTGAATCATGCCTATGATGCAGTAAAATTGATTGAGAATCAAGATTTGAAGAATCATTTGAAAGCAACTGCTCTTTTATCAAAAGGCCTCAAACATGAAATTGATTCTATCAAGGCTGCTATAGAATTAGTAAGGACTGACATTTCTCAAAACTTCACAAAGGTGCCTACTGCTCTTCAACTAAGAATAGTGGAATCCCAAGTCAAGTCAGTCATTATTGAAGAAACTTCCATTAATAGCAGAATTGATTCACTTGATTCTAAGGTAACTGATATACAAACCTCTCTTGCCTTAATTTTGAATTTATTGTCAAATACTGATGTCAAAAAGGGGGAGAAGGTAAGTTCTACAAAATGTACACCTGATCTAGTATTAAGGAAAAATGATGATGATACTGGAAATGATGGTGATGACAAAGTACTAAAAGGAGAAACCTCTGATGCTGCTGTTATGAAGACTATTCAAACTTCTCAAAGTCAAATAACGCAGTTAACTCATATTTCTGATTCTGGAGTAAAGACAGTGTGGACATTGGTGCAATCTCAAATCCTGACGGAAAAGCAAATCCTGACAGGTGATCAAATCCTGATGGATGATCAAATCCTGACGCCTGGTCAAGGACAAATTCTTTCTACAATTCCCGAGGGTGATGAAGATGTAATCATTGATAATCCTGAAGAAGCATCAAACTTATTCCAGAAGTTCAAAACAAAGAAAGGTGATGTTGTGACTCTTTATCATACTGATAAGAGGGTACAACAGTTATTTGCTAGAAATGCACTTTATACTGCTACTAAAGAATATCCTGATCTCTCTCATGAAGAGTTCTTAAATGCTCAAAGAGAAATGATGGAGAGTTTCAAGAATCCTGCTCCTGCTAGAGGTAGAGGAGGCAGAGGTAGAAGAAGCTCATCAACTCCAATTATGCCTAGACAAACAAGGTCTAGAGGATTAAGGATTGAAGAAATTCCTGAACCTACTCAAACTCTAGTAGTTCCTGACAGGTCTAATTTTGGTGATGATGGAATTGATGAAGAAGAACCAGAATTGAGAAGAAGACCAAAACAATCAACTCTCAGCAATACAAATCAAATTGAAGAGTCTAATCCTGATATTGTTCCTGACAATATTCAAGATCCTGATGATTCTGAAATTTTGCAAGAGGTTGATTTATTAATTCTTTCTACAGTGGTTGATTCTCACAATAAGGAAGTAGATGAAGAAGAAGAAGACAGAAGAAAAAGAATAACAAGGTCAACAAATAGAGATTTTCAGCTCTATAAACAAAGACTCAAAACTTCAAATAAAGGGTTGTGGAGAAATCTCAAAAGACAACAACCTCAACTAGACAAGAGTTACTCTTATGAGAAGGGGTACTGCTATTAAAGAAATATCCTTTGGCATAAAGCAACTTATTCTTAATCCTGATGGGAAGGAAATTGCTTACCTCCTGGTTGAAGATCATAGTCTACAAAGAAGCTCAATTTAGAATTTGAGAGCAGCTATCTATTAGATTAATGAAGAGGATGAAGAACTTAAAGAGTTAAAAGAAAGACTTATTCAGATTCTTGAAGACAAAGAAGAAAATCTGTTGTCAAGCTTCTTGAAGATGAATATGTTCTACCAGAAAATCTGAGGAGATAAGTTTGTTACTGTAAATACTTGTACATTTTGTATATATATTTTTGACATCATTGAATCTTGGAAATCTATACTTTATTTTACAAAGTATGAGATTGGGGGAGATTGTTAGATCAGGATTCAATGATCGTCAGGATCTAGACTCAACTGATCAGGATTGCTGACGTCATCAGTATTGCATAGCCATTAGGATTGCATGATCGTCAGGATCAGGATTGATATCAGGATTTCATATCAGGACTGGGATCAGGATTGATCATCAGGACTGGAAGCTGATCAGGATTTTTATTTCGAGTTATATTTGGAGTCTAGTTAAATAAGAATTTTTATTTTGTCGGTTCCTGGTTTGTAGGAACGTAGCTATCAATTTAGGATAGATTTCAATCTTTGTAATTGATTAGGACTTATCATGTAATTGATAGAGAAGTTGTGTAGTATATAAACACAGTTTAGGTTTCGATTTATATCGATCAAACACTCGTGTATTTTTGTAACCTAGATGCTCTCAAGAACATCAGAATTTCTTGAGAGAGTTTGTAACAGTTTTATATCAGAATTATTAAAGCTGTTATTATTCATATTTGTGTTTAAAGTCGAGAATCTTATACAATTGTATTCAACCCCCCTTCTACAATTGTTTATTACTGGGCACCATATTATTTATGTTTGTATATAATATTTTTATTAATTAGATATTAAATGAATTTGTTAAAAAACTAAGTAGGTCTAAATATATTTTTTTTGAAATTTATAATTATAATAAAAAGACATGTTAAAAATAATAAATAATGTTTCAAAATAAATAGGACTGTTTAAATAAGTTTTTCAAATAATTAGGCCTACTTTTAAAATAAGTAGAGTAATTTGTGATAATTAATTACAATATATTATACTAATTAAAAATAATATAATTTATTAGTATATTATTTTAATTGATATGTAATAATTATACTTAAATAAATACCTTTAAAGATATACTAAAATATTTTTTTAAATAAATATGCCCGTAAATTGGTCCAAGTATATTGACTTATAGTATAAGCTCATCACACGACCCAAATATATAGGTTTAAGATATGCGTTCTAATTTAGCATAGTTAATTATTTTTATATAAATAAATTTGTTAACTGTTGAATGGACAAATTAAATAACGACTAACCAAACTACTAATAAAACTTTTTTTTGCAAGTGTTACTTTTAAATAATTTCTTACTTAATATATTTTTTTTTAAAGTTATATATAGGATATAGTTGATCTATTATATATTAAAAAAAGTATAATACTACATATTTGATGAAATTTAATCTTTATTTGTATTTTTTAAATTAATATTATAAATAATAATTTTAATATGTTGTCATATTTGCTTTTATATTTTGATGATTCATTTATGCATTCATTTGCTATATTAAATTTTTAAAAAAATTATAATGAATAATTATTTGAATCGTCGTGATTTAATAATTTATAGGACCATCCTTGTCTAATCTTCAGCGTTTAGTGTCGCATTGGAGATAACTGATAATTATATATATGTTGTCTATGATAATTTTAGAAAAGGGAGAAATTTTAGTTAGAAAAAATATATAAAAAATATACTATTTGGTTAATAAATGTAATCGGTTAATTATTAGTGTTACTAAATGAAATTGTCCCTGATATTTTTGAGATTTTAGTTATGAGAAATTTTAGTTAGAAAATATAAAAAAATATACGTTTTTGGGGGAGAAAAAGTTAATCGGTTAGTCATTAGTAATTATAGTATTATTATTTTATTTTATTAAATAGAACTGTGCGTGATATTTTTGGAAAATGAGAGGTTTTAGTTAGGAAAAATAAAAAAATAGAAATTTTAGTTAGAAAATATAAAAAAGAATATGCAATTTGGCTAAAAAGGTAATGGATTAGTTGTTAGCAATTATAATTTCATTATATTATTTTATTAAATGAAACTGACTGCGATATTTTTTGGAAAATGAGATGTTTTAGTTATGAAAAATAGAAAATATATACTATATAGTAATTTTAATATTTTATCTAACGATTCTCATCAATTTGATCAGAAATATCTAACTACTATAAATTCTGTTGTTACTAAAATCCTTTAACCACAGTGCTATGCTATATAAATATATATAGCCAGGTGGCCGACGTGCGGTGCATTAACTTTCTATTTTTCTAATGGAACAAACAGTTATCTTTCGACTTTCAAGCATATGCCGATTCATGTAATATCAATATAGTAACCATAAGAACTACGGTATGATTAAAAGGGCTAGTCTCGGACAAGATTGTTACAGTTTACCGCATTGCAGATATTGTTTACCGTATTTTTTGATATAAAATTGAAAGTTCATATATATTTTTTCAAAAAAAAAAGAAAGTTCATATATATTTATGATACGGTATGCTATAATAAATGACCGACTATAATTATAAAATATGAAAAAGTTGAATGTACAAAACATGAACCATGCACAGGGTTAAAATATGCACACTTGTTGTATAATCTTTTTAAATTTTTACCATCAGATCCCATAGATCTAATAAAGACAATAGCAACTAGAAACCAGCTATCACTACAATAAATCGTGCCATTTTAGATGGGAGAGAGAGAGAGATGAATACACAGAGAGAAAAGAGGGGGAGAGAGAGTACCGAAAAGCAAAGCAAACGCAATACAGAACCCGAAAATGCATGCCATTTTTCTCCTAGTGAAACTCATCTCATATGCAATACCTTCAGATAACCTAAACATAAGTGGAAGCAAAGTTAGCTTTAAGAGTTGGCCAAAAAATTTGTTTATGAACGAAAGGAGAACACTGGAATGTTTTTCTGGCACGTTGAGGTAATTAAATTCGTTTTATATGTACGGCATGTGTCCGTTACTCCGTTTTCTCTCTTTATTTACTGGTCATAGAAATAAATTTATGAATAAATTTTCAGTAACCGTAAATATATTTATTAACATTATGAGAATTATATGTTTATAAGTAATGTACCACGTGTAACAGTTGAAATTAATTTATACTAATAAATTGTGACGGAAAAGTTACAATGTCAGGATTTAAATGTATCCAAATATATAACTATAAAAACATATTTTTTGAATAACTTTACATATTTTTCTTACTATAATTATCATATTTTTTTTGCAACAAAAGGATCAAATTTCATTAAAAAGTATAAAAACAATATTTATTGCCTTATAATCATATTATATATACAGAGAATCAGGTATCCACCTAATTATCTCACGTGGTTTTATAATAATTTTTCTAAATTTTTTTAAAAAATATTCTACAAAATATGTTTTTAGATAAAATAACATTTCTAACATAGTAAGGTTTTTTTTGAATTCTACGTTTCTTCTTGATCATTTACCGAAATTTTGAATATATATCGAAAAGGTCAATTGTTTAATATTTTTTATTATTTTAATATTATATCAAATATTAGTAAATTTATAACCATTTTAATTTTTCTTAAAATTCATATTTCAACTTCTATGTTAAAATACATAATATAAAATCAATATTAAATTCTAGCATACAGTAAGCTCTTCCTAATGAATTGCACCAACATTTAACATGTTTTCGCTTTCTCGTTGTTACCAAATATAAACAGAAAACAAACTAATTTACTAAATAAGGTACATCATCTATGGATCAATTTTATTATATCATAAAATTTAACTTAAATATTTTTAATAATTCTAATTTTTTTTATTTAAAATACACGTACTCGAGAAAATAAATGAAAAAAAATAAATAAGACTTCTACATTTTATTTTATAGAAACTTGCAATTTCTGTAAGTATTATCTTTTATATATTATAGAACGTAAAACTTGAAAATTGATTTTTAATATATATGTAAAACATATAGATAAATTAAACGTGGATTTTTTACAAAACATTATGAGAACATAATTTCTAATAGCTTTTTTGGAAAATATTAAGATGATAATCTGATTTCAAGATAAATTTTAGAACTTAAAAAAAATATTTATCAGAATATTAAGATGGTAACTTTGAGTTTAAGAGAAAGTTTAAGAAAATATCGACATGGTAATTTGACTTGAAGATAAATTTTAGGAGAATATTGACTTAAGAAGAATGTTTCGCAGAATATAAGGTAATTCAAATTTCCATTACTGGATATTTAAAATGCAATTTAGATAATTAATAACCTTTAATATTATTAATTCAAAATTTTGAGAAAATTAGAAAAATAGATCAAGGTAATTTTAGAGATGCCTCTCAAATCGTCTCGCACCTCTCGTATCGTATCCTTATTATTTTCCTCGATTAAAAGATAATAAAAAGAAATTACTAAATAAATTAGACTCGTAAGTAAAGTTTATAAGAATATTAATATAATATACTTAGTTTTGACTTAAATAGAAAATTCATGAGAATATTAAGATAATATTTCATATGTCAGTAAGTATATTTATTAATAAAAAATTTAGGAGAATATTAAAATTGTATTTAGTTTCCTACATTAGTAAAGATTTTAAAGACAAAAAATATTAAAATTGTATATTTAGTTTCCTCTATTATAAAAGATTTAAAAAACAATTGAGATATTTTCTAATTAAAAAAATTGGGAGAATATTAAAACTGTATATTCAGTTTTCACCATTAGTAACGATTTTAAATGACTTGAAAATAAATTTTAGGAGAGTATGAATATAGTAATTTCACTTAAGAAACAAATTTAGGAGAATATAAGGTAATTAGAATTTCCATTACTAAAGATTTAAAAAGCAATTTAGATATTTTATGATTTTTAATATTATTAATTCGAAATTTGAGAAAATTAAAAAAAATAGATCAAGGAAATTTGAGAGGCGCCTCTCTAATCGCCTCGCACCTCCCATATCGTCTCCTTATTATTTTCCTCGATTAAGAGATAGTAAAAAATAATTACTAAATAATTTGGACTCGTAGAGTAAGTTCGGGAGAATATTAATATAGTATACTTAGTTTTGACTTAAATAGAAAATTCAGGAGAATATTAATATAAAATTTTCTATGTTAGTAAATAGTAAGTATATTCATTAATAATCGAGAAGATAAATGAAAAGAAAATAAGACTTCTACATTTTATTTTATAGAAACTTGCATTTTTTGTAAGTATTGTCTTATATATATTTTAGAAGGTAAAGCTTAAAAAAATGATTTTTAATATATAAGTAAAAAATATAGATAAATTTAACGTGTGTTTTTTACAAAAAAAATTATGAAAACATAATTTCTAATATCTTTTTTAGGAAAAGATTAAGATGATAATCTGATTTCAAGATAAATTTTAGAACTTGAAAACAAATTGAGAATATTAAGATGTTAAGAGAAAGTTTAAGAAAATATCAACATGGTAATTTGACTTGAAGATAAATTTTAGGAGAATTAAGATAGTAATTTGACTTAAGAAGAAAGTTTATGAGAATATAAGGTAATTAAGATTTTCATCACCGAAGATTTAAAAGACAATTTAGATATTTAATAACCTTTAATATTATTAATTCAAAATTTTGAGAAAATTAGACAAATAGATCAATGTAATTTGAGAGGAGTCTCTCAAATCTTCTCGCACCTCTCGTATCACCTCTCGTATTGTATCCTTATTATGTTCCTCGATTAAAAGATAATAAAAATAAATTACTAAATAAATTAGACTCAGAGTGTAAGTTTATGAGAATATTAATATAGTATACTTAGCTTTGGCTTAAATAGAAAATTCAGGAGAATATTAAGATAATATTTCCTATGTTAGTAAGTATTCTCATTAATAAAAAATTTAGGAGAATATTAAAATTTTATTTAGTTTCCAACATTAGTAAAGATTTTAAAGGCAAGATAGTTTCCTCTATTAGAAAAGATTTAAAAAACAATTGAGATTTTTTCTAATCAAAAAATTAGCAAAATATTAAAACTTTAATATTATTAATTCAAAATTTCGATAAAATTTGAAAAATAGATCAAGGCAATTTGAGAGGCGCCTCTCTAATCTTCTCACACCTCTCATATCGTCTCCTTATTATTTTTCTCGATTAAGAGATAGTAAAAAAGAAATTACTAAATAAATTGGACTTGTAGAGTAAGTTTAGGAGAATATTTTGTACAAGTAAAAATGTAGCATTCAACGGATAGCATGTGTATACAGTATCCGTTGAAGGGTAGCATATCAATTGATAAGACTCTTTCTAACATATTCCTTTAGTTTCAATATCAGTTGAAAGTGTAAGTGTTAGGGTTGAATAAGTCATGTTGACTATCAATTGATATGTAGAATAGAAAGGCTAATTGTAAATATTTGATGTCTTGTAATTTTACATAAGTGAAATGTACTTCAACGGATACAATTCAGCCTTCAACGGATACAATTCAGCCTTCAACGGATGCAACCAATGAAAATGCACATAGAGTTTCAGCCAATACACCTTCAATGGATGCAACCAAGATACTTTCAACGGATGCTGGACAAATCAACCTCAACCAATACAAGGCCAATAATTAGCAGTTGAAAGTGTGATAAGGACAGTTCTGGCAAGTCACATGGGTTGATGAAACAAAAAGGATCATGGAAACCGGCATTTTGGGAAACCCTGAAGAAAAAGCAACCATTCTATTTTCATCTGGTCAATAGAGATGATTGAAGAAGGTTATTCAGCTAAAAGGCAAATCATTTCAAGGACCGCTGGATTTAGAGTGGAAAATCAAGCTTTTTGACTTTACCTACTGGATATTTGTTGGTCCTTGACTATTGCAGAAGGGGGGGGGGGGGGTTGAATGCAATACTGATAAATCTCAGTCTACGTTTCAACAACAAAAACTAAGATTAACGTTTATCAGTTTATGGAATTGCAAACACAAGTAGACACACGATTAATTCTCACAAAATAAATGTTTTATTTATTTTGTAATGGGTTGCTACAACCTCAAGAAAATGTTTGTTTTCTTGAGCTTCGGTTTCTCGAGAGATACAAGGAATGGATTGAGAGATAGTCTAAGTAGACTAAACCTATCACTATCAACACGGGTCTTGTGAAGTTGCTGTCATTTTCATGTGGCAGCTTCTTACAAATTGCCTACCCGTGAGTCTTTCCTAAATTGCTATACAAACAGCTTATCAGTACAGAGCAAATCAATCTAGAAACATTCTATTTTAAGCTAACACAATTCAGTAGATGTAGATTTGTCATACTCTGGAATTGGTGAGCTTTGTCATGTGATCTCTCAAGCTTCGGTCGTAGTCTTGCAGACCTGTTACAGTGTTGGGATACTGCAACAATCCTGTTTCTTAAACATCCAATCTGTCACAAGTTTGACTGGGTTGTTCCCCAATACAAATGTTATCCCTTCATGACAGTATCCTGATGGCTGAGCTTGCTGTCACAGGAATGCACTTTTGGTGACAGTAAGAAATCCCCGCAGAAGGTGCTGTCAGGATTTCCAAGCTTGTTGTCAGGCTAAGGTAAAGTTGATGTCCAAGGGCTTCCGCCAATGTTGCTGTCAAAGTGAATGAACTGTCGTGACTTGCAACATGTTGTCTTATTGTAACCTTAATGTCAACGATGTGACAGTAATCTTTATTTTTGCTTTCCATCTTGAGTACTTCTTGAGGCTTGAACAAATGAATGAACTTCTACCAAGATGCACTAGAATCTTATTTGTACTAAACAAAAACAGTTACAAAGACATACTCTGGCTGTGACAGTATGTTCATACTTAATAGAATTAAGTATTTAAAATATCTAGTTAAATTGTCTCATAGCTATCACCCATAAATCCTAACAATCTCCCCCAATTTGTTTTTATGGACAATAACAACAAATTTACAATTAATACATGCTGACAACTTAACTAACAAGATCAGAATTGACAAAAGATTTTTATTTAGCTTCAGATTTCCTTTTATGTCTTGCTTCATCCTCTCTATTGAGAGCTTCCTTAAGAACTTCTCTGAGTTCTTCCACCAGTGCTATTTCATCATGAGTGATAGCCTCATCTTCAATCTCATCAATGTGCTTTTGGACTGTCTTGGAGAGACATACCCTAGCATCCTGAAGATCCATCCATAAGTCTTTGCCAAATGCATGAGTTCTGAACTTCAGTGTGCTTCCAAAAACTTTGAATCTAATTCCAGGGTATGCATTCAGGGTTTTTCTCCTTGACTTATCCAGCTTTGAGTCTTCACCCTTTCTTCTTTGAAGAATGCCCTCAATCTCAGAAGAGCATTGTTGTTCCAATGGATGAATTGATCCAATCACCAGGTATAGTAAGTCTTTCAGGGCACTAGTTTTAAGTTTATGAAAGCTTCTCACTAGAATCTCTTCCCATATGAACTTGATTCTCAGAGGATTCTCAAGCATACAAGATTGGTAATTGGGTCCTTCACTTTTCACCATGTTGGCTTATCTGCTTTTATCCAAGAATGCATCTTCCATATCTTCAGTGGCATTTCTTGCTGCAGGATTTGATGGTCCTTCTTGACCAGGTTCTGCTTGTGTTTCTTCTTCAGGAATATCCTCTTCATAATCAGCTACCTCTTCATCAGAATACTCCAACAAATGAGTAATGTCAGAATCATCATGGTCTTCAAACATACCAAACTTCTGATAGAATTCCATATCCCTTTCATTCTTGAACTTCGGAACATGTTCCATGACCTTGTTGGGTACATTGTCATAGTTCTGAAGTAGCTCTACCATTCTGTCCAAGACAAAGTAATCAATTCTTCTTCTGACCTTTGTTCTTACAATCGAAGGGATGTCATCCACAGAGATTGACTCAAGTTCCATGATGAAGTTTGCATCCACCTTTGCTGACCTTGATGAATCCCACCAAAGAATGTACATGTTTGCTTCCTGGTTGACATTTAGCTTCACTTCAACACTTCTGATTTCTTTGGATTTTGCATGTTGTACTTCAAGAGAGTTTGGGTATTTGAATTGAAGAGGCTTCTTCAGATTCCTGCAAAGCCCAGTAGCTTTTAGAATTCCCAATTACTTGGTCTTTCATCTCCTTTCTTTAGCAGTCTCCTGATGTAATAACCCGAATTTTTGGTAAAATTAAAACTTTTCTTATTATGATTAAGTGCATCAGTGAATAGTGAATTTGGTGGATGAATAGTGATTTTGAGGGTTAAGAAAATTTTTCATGCCACCTATGTACGAGACGTAGTGTGGATATTCCGAAGTCATATTAGTGATCTACGAAGTAAATAAGTGTATGTAAAGATGATCGGAATTCAGAAAATCCAAACTTTATTGTTATGGAATATTTGACCGGGCAGTGAAGAGCATATCGATGAGATCAAGAGAGTGATTTATTTAAATTTAGAATCCAAGGATTTTATATTTTATTATTTTATTAAAGTCGATTTAAGGATTCGATTGTTGGAGCGAATAGTGAATAGTTACTATTCACTACGAGAATCGCGTAGAGTTTTATTCGCTATTTTTAGGAAATATTTTCGAATCGTTTCAAGAGGAACAAAAACAAGGATGAATAGTAACATTGATGAATAGTGCTCCAAGGTGAATAGTAAAATTTTATAGTCTCCGATTGATCCTATATTTCAGCGGAAGTTCAGGAATAATAAACGGTTACTAATCGCGTAGTCAGAAATCGCAAACGAAAACGAGAATCGAAAATCCGTTCGAAGGAGCAACCTTGGACATATTATAACTTAGGAAATAAAGAATAATATATGTATTAAAATAAAAAGGTAAAGAAAGGAAGTGGTGGAAGAAGTGTGTTAAAGAAACTTGTAAGCTTAACCAAACTTGAGGGGCTAACTTGCATTTTGTTAAAAACAAAATATCTACCTTATCATCACACCTCCACCACACATTACACACACAAAATTAGCAGCCCCCCACCCCCATTTTCTTGAAGAAAAAAACGAATGGAAGAAGAAGAAGAAGATGGGATGCTTGCTTGCTTGTTTCTCGTGTTCTACCACTCGAATCGAAGTCCTTTCCAAGCTCTTCGCATCTAGGGTAACATCTCTCTCACCCATGAACTCTAGATATCTCTTTTATTAAGTTAAAGAAGATGATGAATAGTGTTTTATTGAGTTTTATGTTTATAATTGAAAAATGGAAGCATGAATGTATTGTTAAGGTCACGAGTAAGTGGATTATGTAGTTTGTTTAATTGTTGGATGAGTTGTGGATGGATTTTAAATGTGATACCAACTGGTTTGGATCGGTTTGGGATTGATAATGGACTTTAAGTGTTGTAATTGATGTGTATGATGATTGGTGGTGAATTGGAATGAGATTTGAATCTCGGAAATGTTAAGTTTTAAGCCGACGTAATGCCCGATTTTCGGTAACGCTAAAAACTGCCTAGAATCCGAAAACCTAACTGCCTCTTTTGGTTCAGTGATGAACATGAGTGTGTAGATATTTGTTTCTAGTTTACGTGAGCGCAAGAATCATGTCATTACGATTTACGGTTTATGAGATATGACCATTTTAGTGAAAGTGGTTCAAGGAATGAGATTGAAGAAATGTACCAACTTTGTGGCTATGTTTGAGACACTTAAGAGTTGTTTTAAAATATGAAATTTTGTATTGAAGTGCCAAGGTCAGTTTTTCAATTTTATAAAAATGTGTTAGCCGAGGTTGCGCAAGTGAAAACCACTAAGAACATGACTTAGAAACCAATGTTGTAAATGGTTAAGTATAACTTGTATTCGAGGATCGATTTCGGACTAAACCTACGACTTAAGTAATTGTCGATTAACATGGACTTAGTATGAGCCTATAACGAGCTAGTAATGCCTTGGTTGTGTTTCGCTTACGTGTTTAAGCATTGTGTACAAGTGGATTATCCAGGGGATTAATCGTGTGTTTTCTTTGACTTTGTCTAGATTGTCCGACATCGTCGCGAACCCCTATCACTTCTCGAGCATCAGGCAAGTTTCTAAATCTATACTTTGAAGTATTGACTATATAATACTGCTTTTGCCATGTATAAAATTGGACAGTTTTGCGATATATCTTATTTCTTGTTGAAATAGATTTGACCTTTGGATTATATAAAATCTTTTGAGTTAAGTAGTTATGAACCGGTTTACCTGGTAGCTCTAAATATAAGAGCATATTCATTGTTTTCGACTCTAAATCGGGAGTCGGTATTTTGAGATATGTAGATAGCCGTGGAAACCCGGAGGGATTCCATCGGCAGAATACTATGTATTTTGAGGATTGTTATTTGAGTATGATATCATTTGAGGAATGATATTTGCTTACTATATCTTTCCAGGAATGTTATTTGAGTATTATCTCAGTCGAGAAATACTATTTGAATACTATTTCAGTTATATATGCCAATGGAAGGCATAACTATTTTCGAAAGTATATTTTGATACTTGCTTTATGATTTGATTATGGGCTTCTAAGCTAGATATGTGATATTAGTTAGAAGCCCGGTTTTTATAAATGCCCTAGGTAAATGGCGTATGATTTATTCTTTAGACCGGAAGTAGTTATATTTTCGGTATATGTTAAAGATTATTTTTCCGATAAAGATATCGGGTAATTGTTATTCGATGATTATTTATTTAATGAATATTATTTTTGAATATTCATTTAAGGCTTATTTATTCAATGAATATTATTTTGAATATTCATTTAATCCTTGTTTATTTAATGAATATCATTTTGAAAATTCATTTAATCAATTTTTATTTAATGAATATTGTTTTGAATATTCATTTAATCATTATTTATTTAATGAATATTATTTTGAATATTCATTCAAGGTTTATTTATTTAATGATTATTATTTTGAATATTCATTTAATCACTATTTATTTAATGAATATTATTTTTTGAATATTCATTTAAAAGTTTATTTATTTAATAAATATTATTTGATTATTTATTAAATACTTTTAACACGTTTTAAAATGAGTTATATTATTTAAAGTTTATCCTCGACCTTCAATAATTACGAAGGATATTCTAAACTGTATTATTAATTATTTTAAATCAAGGGGAGGTTCCCAACACTGTTTTCCCATTTAAATCTATCTTTTAAGAGGATTTAAATACTCGCTCAACTACCAAAAATATGGGAAACCTGATTTAAGTGACTGCAACTCATTTTAAACTCTCAACTCAAAACTGTCAGGGGACAGATATTTTCTCTGAGCAATTTAATTGCTGCAAGTCAAATGTTGTGTTACCACCTCAACGATCGAGGGGTAAATTGATGGAACAAGTCAATATCCATTAACAAGCAATAGCTTGGGAAATATTGGAGAATCTTCCTTTCTAACCTAGATATAACTACTTAGTGGAGTCGTATCAACAAGTATTACACTTGGGGAAAGGGGGGCGATCTTTACGTTTCAGAGTCATGGATTTCATCCGAACTAGGAGCAGTGTAAGAGGTCGAGTCGCGCCGACCCATCAATTTTTATTGCCCCAAATGGGCCGGGGAGATCCAGAAAGGTGGTAGACAACGTCAGGCTGTCGTGTTCTTCCATCTACATGTAGAAAACATTTTTAGTTGTACGACCTGCTACTGATCATAGTGAGGTTGGGACAACTGGCGCGGTGATTACTCCAGTATTGGTTCATCATCCAATTTGGATAATTCTGCAACATGTATTGAAAGGGACCAGGGCTAACACCCTTGGTTCAGGTTTACCGATCATGTTGGCAGTGGGTTGAAAAGTGTTCAAAAATGAAGTTACAATAAATCCTTGCAACTTCATCTTTTATTTTATGAGTTATGACTCTGATGAAGCCTTACTCAGATTATATATGCATAAGTGGATTTTGGGTTACGGAACATTATATAAAATTTTCCTCGTAACTTCATCTTTTATATCATATGACTCTGTGGATACCTTACATAACATGAGTTATGGTAAGGGAGTTGTTTATACTGAATCACCTTATAACTTCATCTTTTAAGTTATATGTTGATATTCTACTTACATAGCAGATATTTTTCGGAAAGGTTATATTGGTTTACTTTGAAACCTCATCTTTTATATTATACTAGAACTTTGTTCATAATATAGCAAAAGCTGTAGAAATATTATGAAATGATATTTGAAATACAACAATGGTACTGTTTTTGGAATACATTCCGATAAGGAAATAATTTCAGTATCGAGATATTTTGACAAATTATTGTCTTATACCCGCTTTATTCTGGGATGAGTTAAAGGCAAGATCATGCCATACTTTAATTACCTTGCCGAGCTATCGCTGACTCTTGCTATTGTTTTATAAATATTATATAGCAGCGAAGTAGGATACCAAGGATTCGGCGCACATCCCTCAGGCGAGTGGTAAGCGCAAGGCATTCTCATGAGCAGTTTCTAGCAGTGATCCTGGAAGTAGTGTGAACCAGTCCGATCAAGCTGGAGCTTTTGGTATTCATCTAATGTATAGATATGAATGGTATGAGAGGGTGGTGAGTATTACAAGGCTAAGTTGGTAATGTACCATTACTTAGGAGTTGTATCAGTAGCAAATTCAAAAGACATTTGGGTATTGTAATAAAGATTATTTATTCCGCAATGGTTGTATTTGTGTCGTTTTTGAGACTCTAACCTGTGTGTGTGTGTGAGAGAGAGATATATACATTGTGGGGTTATAAGCAGATGAATTGTGTCTATTGTGAGTAAAGCAGGCAAGGCAAGAAGTAAGTGGATCGTGACTACTCTAAATCCCTGACCCCGGATTTGGGGCTGTTATAGAAATGGTATCAGAGCGTTAAGTTACAGTCTTCAGAAACGATAGGAGATCGAGTCTTACAATACCCTTAATAATGATAAGAACATCTAGAGCTCAAATTGAGTTCGTAGTCGAGTTAGAGGACATGACCCTGACTGTTTAAGATGAGGCCTGAGAGGGGACTTCTTCTGGGAAACCGTACTTAGGAGTTCATGGTTAGTCACCTCGATTCGTATGAGTTATAGATTGATGGGATTCTGAGATACCAGACCCTGAGGCCTTCGAGTAGGCAGTTGATGATGCGTTCCTTGAAATGGACGGAGACCCGATACAGGAAGATCCATAGGAGGATCTGGAGGAAGACCCCATGGTGGGTCAAGGAAAGAGTCTTGTATAGAACGTGTTGATTGATAAAGATGTGGTATGTTACTTAAGGTCGTATAATAGGACCGGACGAACCTTCAGAGGTCAAATAAGTGCTGATACGAGAGTTTAGAATCGTTATGATTCAACAAGAGATATGGCGAAGAAATGGGGTAGAGTCTCCAAAGCAGAAGAGGTAGGGGCAGAATAGCCAATACCGGTGGAATGATTCGATTTGAACGAGACCCGTTACTCGTAGTCTGTTGCAGTGCCTAGGGAGGCAGCATACGTAAGAACGAAGACGTTCAAACTTCATCTATGATTAAGAGTACTTAGTGACCTTAACTAGTAGAGGCATTACCTTATTTATGGGGTTTAACTCCCCACGATCAGCGATTCCACCAAAGAAGGTGTTTACTACGGTACTGAGGCATTTTATTACCTCGAGCAAGATTTTTGTATGTACGTACTACGCAAGGTGTCATTGTAACACGAGTACGCCAAAACGAGATATATTTAAAAGAATCAAGACGGACTAAGAAAGTCTGGGAAAGACTTAAATAAAGAGGCTGTTATGTCACAAGTGTTAAGCTTATGTAGCATCCGGGATTGATACAAGAAAGGAAATGTTTGGTATGAAAACGGTTATAATAGTAATTGGGTTTAAGCATGTAGATTCTAACAATCTTCCGGAATACCGTCCAGTTGACATATGGAATTCGTCGTTGCTATGGGCGACACCGGTATCGAAGTCCTCTTACGATAGAACGCTTGCTTGAGATGCTTGCACCGAGTCGAATAGAACTCCCTACGATTGCAAATGTTGATGGTTGAATTCTTAGCGACTATTATAAGTCGGCAATGACGTAAGTATCGAATACCTTAGGGTGCGTGGAAAAGAAAAGCTTTGTAATTGAACGATTATCCATTAGAGGAGCCGACATAAAAGGCATCCGTAGAGACCTTGGTAGTACCCTCCCCATTTGCAAATTATGTGGGGTACTTCCCCAATCTATGATCTATCTTGGCCTCTCTCCAAGAAAGAATTCTGATAAAGGGTATATTCCCTCTTCGAAGTTATTTTATAACACTTGTGTTAAATCATATTTAATTCCAATTGTGTTAGAGGCTGTCACGATGCCTACTTTCAGGTTTTCGAAGCCCTGTCAAATGATGTTATTCAAGCTTCCACTTTTCTTCAAATAATGAATAACCCTATGATGATACCTCACCACTTGCTTGTTAAGTACCAGTATCTTTTTGGTTATTCTTTTCTTTGGAAACCGCACCTTTGGAATCTGTTCAATTTTAATCCAAGGTGTTCCTTTGAGAAATATTGTCGAAAGGCGATAATCATTAAATTGATCTCGAATTGCTTTCATACTTTTCAACTTCCACTGAGACGAACAACCCTATACTTATAGGGGCTACAAGGACTATCTGTCTATGTGATAGAAGTCTGATGGGACGCCATCACTTATGAGTTGTGAAATACAAGAAGGCTAAGTACCTTTAGTAATGTCTCAATCGAGGCACACAACGTTGAGTTCTTATGATCATGTTGATCTCTCGGTAAATTCTCTTACCTCCAATAAGGTTACCTTAAAACTCATAACCTTATGATCACCAGTGTGTGAAGTTTTCCTTGATATGGGAGCTATCTTTTCAAGGCCCCATAATTTTTGTTATCCTCATTGAATTCCAAGGGGAGGCCAACCAGGTCAAATAAGTCAAAATTCGCTGATAGGAATTAGATTCGCAACGAAATCGCCTATGACAGGAGCGAATCCCTAAGACGAATAGAATATTAGTGACATATCAATGAAATTGGTTTATTCTCTCAAGGATATTATGATAATGGAAAGGGGGTCAATCGATATATGTGAAAGGAATAGCGATGTGCCGTGAACTCCAGTGACAACGGTGTTAGATAGATGCCCTATAGTGGAATTGAGATTTTGGAGGAGTTGTTTACGAATGGACACTACCTCTGGGTTAGCAAGATAAGTACTGGCGATGAGTCAGAGGGAGCTGGTATTGTGACTTGGGAGAGGTGCAGCGTGTTGTTTTTAGAGAAATAATTTCCGGAAATATATGGAGACCCGGATGAAAATAAAAGTTAAAGAGTTAAAACAAGAAACCATGAATGTGACCGAGTATGGGGCCAAGTTTTCCGAATTATCGAGGTTTGTTCCGGAGTTTGTGAACACAGAAGAAAAGAAAGCCAGTAGGTTTCAACCAGGGCTACCTCCAACAAGCAGCCCACTGTCAGGACCTTTAAATAGCAGGTACCCTTCTATACTATTTAGACAGATCTAATGTATCGTTGTATATCAAGAAGTGCATGACAATTAAACCTTAAGGCCGAGCCGCTAAGGGAATAATTACAAGTAGAAATAGTCAATCGAGGGATTTTCCCATAAGACTGGTACATCCAGGTTGTGAACTAGAAATATGAGGTCTACACTTTTCATAGACCTGATTCCTTTCAAGTCGGGAGAAGTTGATATTATAATAAGGATGGGTTGGTTGACACCCAATGGAGCCCAGACTGATTGTAAGGGAGAGAGAGTAATAAATAAAGGATGGAGACCGATTCAGAGATTCTTGAATATAGTTCAGACTAAGAAACTATTACGCCAGAGATACAAGGCTTAATTAGCTCTTATGGTTGACGCCAAGAAAAGAGACACCAAGTATAAAGGAAACTACAGTGGTTTTTGGAGGCTGTACAAGATCTTAATGCGCTACCAAATATCGATTGGGATGACATGAGAGTGAATAACGAGTATTCAGGTTCTAGTGCCGCATCTCCTGTTAGCCTCAGTAGGAATGAAAGAGTTAGCGACTCAGTTACAAGAATTGCTGGGCAAGAATATGATAAGACCCAGTGTACCACCGTGGAGAGCCCGGTGTTGTTGTAAGAGAGAAAGATGTTAGCACAAGATTATGCATCGAACCTCGAGAGTTGAATGAGTTCGACATGGAGAATAGGTACCCTTGTAAATGATTGTTTGATCAGCGGAAGGACGCTGTGTATTTCCAAATTTATTTAAGAACTGGATATCACCAGTTGGAAGTTAAATCCGAGGATATACCCAAGACTGCGATTCGTACTAGGAATAGACATTTCGAGTTTTCAGCGAGGTTATTTTGGGTTGACTAATGCACCCACAAATTTTTATGGAATGTAATGAAGTGGCTTTGAGTTATCCGTGATAGTAGATAACATGAGATAGAGAAATGGCTAGAATTGACCTAGGATTATGATTGCGAGATACACTACCATCCGGGGAAGGCCAATGTGGTGGCCGATACCCTTAATTAAAATGAGACAGAGATGGATTCCGAATGATCGGGAATTAAAGGATGAGATTTTACACAAAACCCAAGTTAGTCCAACAAACTAGAAAGACAAAAGATTTCACCAACAAGCGGCTAGTGACAGCCAAGACAGACAGAGAAAGTATGGGGACTAAGCCCGCGAGTATAGAGATAGTACTGCTATTGATAAGCTAAATGGCATGTTGATGAATGACAAGCAAGTTTATGTTGGTATATTTTCTGTACAAACAAGATAGAGAATATAAAGTTAGAGATTCGTGATGCTAAAAGATATCCTCGTGGAAGGAATTAATGAGATTTGGAAAGAAAGGGAAGTTGAGCCCGAGATTCATTGGGCCATCTGAGATTTTAAAACGCGTCAGGAAGGTGGCCTACGAGCCAGCCTTACACCCCCCCCCCCCCCCCAAACTTGTAGAATGGTCATAACGGGGTTCATGTGTCAATGCTACGTCAGTATACTATAGATGCCCGGCATATGTTAGAGTACGAGCAGGTAGATATAAAACCTGGTCTGACTTACAAAGAACAACCTGTGGAAATCACGGATAGAAAAGAGCAAGTGCTAAGAGACAAGGTTGCCAAGCTAGTGAGAGGTTTGTGGAAAATCAAGAAGTGGAAGAATCCACTTGGGAGTTAGAAAGTGCAATTGGAGAGAAGTAACCCCAGTTATTCCTAAGCTGATTCCAGGACGGAATCCTTTTAAGGAGGGGAGACTGTAATAACCAGAATTTTTGGTAAAATTAAAACTTTTCTTATTATGATTAAGTGCATCAGTGAATAGTGAATTTGGTGGATGAATAGTGATTTTGAGGGTTAAGAAAATTTTTCATGCCACCTATGTACAAGATGTAGTGTGGATATTCCGAAGTCATATTAGTGATCTACGAAGTAAATAAGTGTATGTAAAGATGATCGGAATTCAGAAAATCCAAACTTTATTGTTATGGAATATTTGACCGGGCAGTGAAGAGCATATCGATGAGATCAAGAGAGTGATTTATTTAAATTGAGAATCCAAGGATTTTATATTTTATTATTTTATTAAAGTCGATTTAAGGATTCGATTGTTGGAGCGAATAGTGAAAGTTACTATTCACTACGAGAATCGCGTAGAGTTTTATTCGCTATTTTTAGGAAATATTTTCGAATCGTTTCAAGAGGAACAAAAACAAGGATGAATAGTAACATTGATGAATAGTGCTCCAAGGTGAATAGTAAAATTTTATAGTCTCCGATTGATCCTATATTTCAGCGGAAGTTCAGGAATAATAAACGGTTACTAATCGCATAGTCAGAAATCGCAAACGAAAACGAGAATCGAAAATCCGTTCGAAGGAGCAACCTTGGACATATTATAACTTAGGAAATAAAGAATAATATATGTATTAAAAATAAAAAGGGAAAGAAAGGAAGTGGTGGAAGAAGTGTGTTAAAGAAACTTGTAAGCTTAACCAAACTTGAGGGGCTAACTTGCATTTTGTTAAAAACAAAATATCTACCTTATCATCACACCTCCACCACACATTACACACACAAAAGTAGCAGCCCCCCACCCCCATTTTCTTTAAGAAAAAAACGAATGGAAGAAGAAGAAGAAGATGGGATGCTTGCTTGCTTGTTTCTCGTGTTCTACCACTCGAATCGAAGCCCTTTCCAAGCTCTTCGCATCTAGGGTAACATCTCTCTCACCCATGAACTCTAGATATCTCTTTTATTAAGTTAAAGAAGATGATGAATAGTGTTTTGTTGAGTTTTATGTTTATAATTGAAAAATGGAAGCATGAATGTATTGTTAAGGTCACGAGTAAGTGGATTATGTAGTTTGTTTAATTGTTGGATGAGTTGTGGATGGATTTTAAATGTGATACCAACTGGTTTGGATCGGTTTTGGATTTATAATGGACTTTAAGTGTTTTAATTGATGTGTATGATGATTGGTGGTGAATTGGAATGAGATTTGAATCTCGGAAATGTTAAGTTTTAAGCCGACGTAATGCCCGATTTTCGGTAACGCTAAAAACTGCCTAGAATCCGAAAACCTAACTGCCTCTTTTGGTTCAGTGATGAACATGAGTGTGTAGATCTTTGTTTCTAGTTTACGTGAGCGCAAGAATCATGTCATTAAGATTTACGGTTTATGAGATATGACCATTTTAGTGAAAGTGGTTCAAGGAATGAGATTGCAGAAATGTACCAACTTTGTGGCAATGTTTGAGACCCTTAAAAGTTGTTTTAAAATATGAAATTTTGTATTGAAGTGCCAAGGTCAGTTACGAAAGTCTGTACGAAGCTTTCGAGTTCAAATTATTATTTTTTGATTTTATAAAAATGTGTTAGCAGAGGTTGCGCAAGTGAAAACCACTAAGAAGATGACTTAAAAACCAATGTTGTAAATGGTTAAGTATAACTTGTATTCGAGGATCGATTTCGGACTAAACCTACGACTTAAGTAATTGTCGATTAACATGGACTTAGTATGAGCCTATAACGAGCTAGTAATGCCTTGGTTGTGTTTCACTTACGTGTTTAAGCATTGTGTACAAGTGGATTATCCAGGGGATTAATCGTGTGTTTTCTTTGACTTTGTCTAGATTGTCCGACATCGTCGCGAACCCCTAACACTTCTCGAGCATCAGGCAAGTTTCTAAATCTATACTTTGAAGTATTGACTATATAATACTGCTTTTTCCATGTATAAAATTGGACAGTTTTGCGATATATCTTATTTCTTATTGAAATAGATTTGACCTTTGGATTATATAAAATCTTTTGAGTTAAGTAGTTATGAACCGGTTTACCTGGTAGCTCTAAATATAAGAGCATATTCATTGTTTTCGACTCTAAATCGGGAGTCGGTATTTTGAGATATGTAGATAGCCGTGGAAACCCGGAGGGATTCCATCGGCAGAATACTATGTATTTTGAGGATTGTTATTTGAGTATGATATCATTCGAGGAATGATATTTGCTTACTATATCTGTCAAGGAATGTTATTTGAGTATTATCTCAGTCGAGAAATACTATTTGAATACTATTTCAGTTATATATGCTAATGGAAGGCATAACTGTTTTCGAAAGTATATTGTGATACTTGCTTTATGATTTGATTATGGGCTTCTAAGCTAGATATGGGATATTAGTTAGAAGCCAGGTTTTTATAAATGCCCTAGGTAAAGGGCGTATGATTTATTCTTTAGACCGGAAGTAGTTATATTTTCGGTATATGTTAAAGATTATTTGTCCGATAAAGATATCGGGTAATTGTTATTCGATGATTATTTATTTAATGAATATTATTTTTGAATATTCATTTAAGGCTTATTTATTCAATGAATATTATTTTGAATATTCATTTAATCCTTGTTTATTTAATGAATATCATTTTGAATATTCATTTAATCATTATTTATTTAATGAATATTATTTTGAATATTCATTTAATCATTATTTATTTAATGAATATTATTTTGAATATTCATTCAAGGTTTATTTATTTAATGATTATTATTTTGAATATTCATTTAATCACTATTTATTTAATGAATATTATTTTTTGAATATTCATTTAAAAGTTTATTTATTTAATAAATATTATTTGATTATTTATTAAATACTTTTAACACGTTTTAAAATGTGTTATATTATTTAAAGTTTATCCTCGACCTTCAATAATTACGAAGGATATTCTAAACTGTATTATTAATTATTTTTAATCAAGGGGAGGTTCCCAACACTGTTTTCCCATTTAAATCTATCTTTTAAGAGGATTTAAATACTCGCTCAACTACCAAAAATATGGGAAACCTGATTTAAGTGACTGCTACTCATTTTAAACTCTCAACTCAAAACTGTCAGGGACAGATATTTTCTCTGAGCAATTTAATTGCTGCAAGTCAAATGTTGTGTTACCACCTCAACGATCGAGGGGTAAATTGATGGAACAAGTCAATATCCATTAACAAGCAATAGCTTGGGAAATATTGGAGAATCTTCCTTTCCAACCTAGATATAACTACTTAGTGGAGTCGTATCAACAAGTATTACACTTGGGGAAAGGGGGACGATCTTTACGTTTCAGAGTCATGGATTTCATCCGAACTAGGAGCAGTGTAAGAGGTCGAGTCGCGCCGACCCATCAATTTTTATTGCCCCAAATGGGCCGGGGAGATCCAGAAAGGCGGTAGACAATGTCAGGCTGTCGTGTTCTTCCATCTACATGTAGAAAACATTTTTAGTTGTACGACCTGCTACTGATCATAGTGAGGTTGGGACAACTGGCGCGGTGATTACTCCAGTATTGGTTCATCATCCAATTTGGATAATTCTGCAACATGTATTGAAAGGGACCAAGGCTAACACCTTTGGTTCAGGTTTACCGATCATGTTGGCAGGGGGTTGAAAAGTGTTCAAAAATGAAGTTACAATAAATCCTTGCAACTTCATCTTTTATTTTATGAGTTATGACTCTGATGAAGCCTTACTCAGATTATATATGCATAAGTGGATTTTGGGTTACGGAACATTATATAAAATTTTCCTCGTAACTTCATCTTTTATATCATATGACTCTGTGGATACCTTACATAACATGAGTTATGGTAAGGGAGTTGTTTATACTGAATCACCTTATAACTTCATCTTTTAAGTTATATGTTGATATTCTACTTACATAGCAAATATTTTTCGGAAAGGTTATATTGGTTTACTTTGAAACCTCATCTTTTATATTATACTAGAACTTTGTTCATAATATAGCAAAAGTTGCAAAAATATTATGAAATGATATTTTAAATACAACAATGGTAATGTTTTTGGAATACATTCCGATAAGGAAATAATTTCAGTATCGAGATATTTTGACAAATTATTGTCTCATACCCGCTTTATTCTGGGATGAGTTAAAGGCAGGATTATGCCATACTTTAATTACCTTGCTGAGCTATCGCTCACTCTTGCTATTGTTTTATAAATATTATATAGCAGCGAAGTAGGATACCAAGGATTCGGCGCACATCCCTCAGGCGAGTGGTAAGCGCAAGGCATTCTCATGAGCAGTTTCTAGCAGTGATCCTGGAAGTAGTGTGAACCAGTCAGATCAAGCTGGAGCTTTTGGTATTCATCTAATGTATAGATATGAATGGTATGAGAGGGTGGTGAGTATTACAAGGCTAAGTTGGTAATGTACCATTACTTAGGAGTTGTATCAGTAGCAAATTCAAAAGACATTTGGGTATTGTAATAAAGATTATTTATTCCGCAATGGTTGTATTTGTGTCATTTCTGAGACTCTAACCTGTGTGTGTGTGTGAGAGAGATATATACATTGTGGGGTCATAAGCAGATGAATTGTGTCTATTGTGAGTAAAGCAGGCAAGGCAAGAAGTAAGTGGATCGTGACTACTCTAAATCCCTGACCCCGGATTTGGGGCTGTTACACCTGAGGTTCTGGTTCCTGTCTGGAAAACCAAGCCTTTGCTAAGGTTTTTGTCCTTTTTGGCTTGACAGTAGGCTTGATTCCATCCTTGACAGCATCTTTGTTGACTGTGTCCTCTATGACAGTATCTTTCTTGACAGTGTCTTTTGTGACAGCTTCTTTCATGACAGCTTCCTTGAGGACAGTGTCTTTTGTGACAGCTTCTTTGTTAACAGTATCTTTTTCAGCATTTATACTGTCTATAGCACATCTTAAGATATCTGCCTCCAAAGCTTCAATTATTTCAGACTCCTCTTCTTCTGTAAATTCAGCATCTTTCTTTTCTTGTACAAGAGCTTCTTCTTTATTTTCCTCCTGGGATTTAGTTCCAACATCCCCAGAAGTACTTCCACTAGAATTTCTTGCTTCTTCAGTTCCTCCACTACCATCCAACTCATCATCATCCCCATGAGGAACATCATAGGAACAGCTTTCTCCTTGTTCAGCTCTGTTGGAGCTTGCTTTGGAGATCATTTTCTTTATAGTAGAGCTCAGTTTCTTGTCCCTTTTCACCAACAAGTCATAGATTGCATTGACAGCAAGAACTCTTTCCTTGTTGGCTTTAGAGTTGAGAATCATGTTTAACAGCTTCAAAATTGCCCTTGACTCCATTGTTGAACTGCCTCCTAGACTCATGTATGCACATCTCCTGCTACCACTTTTGGTGGTGCTTTCATAGTAGACACAAAATGGATTGGTGTAGACTTCTGGAAGTTTTTCTGAATTTAATTTCAGCATTTGCAGATGTAGGATCTCATTGAAGGCTGTATGGTTTGCCTTGATTTTGTTCTTCATCATAGTTAGCACCTTTGCTGGAAGACTCTGCAATAGCTGCATGGTGATGAACATAGATATTCCAGTGTTCAAGTACACATCAATAGCCCACCTCCTTTCTTCATTGATCTTTACACATACACTGATGATTTTCTCTTTAAGCACAGTTGAGCAATTATTCAACCTTCTGCTAGGCTCCTTCATAGATTCATCAACTATCTTGTAGAAGTCCTCATCATGATTCTTCAAAGTTCTTTCCCTGTAGTTAACCATCAAAGTATTGGCTTCTTCCTACCTGAACTCTGTTCCTTCACTCCATATGTTAGCTGACAAGATGTATTCAGGCATCTTGTCTTTCCCTTTTCCCAACCTATTATGCTCCTCCTTTTCTCTCCATTGCTTGTCAAGAGCACTCTCCTTTGTCAATGGAGTTGGCTCTCTTATTGTCACAGGAGGTAGTACTGGTGATTTGGAAGGAACATTCCCTTGCATTTCTTCCAGGGCTTCTTTAGACATAAGAACTGTTTCTCCAGCAATCTCATACTCAAACAGATTTTCAGTTTCTTGCTCTTGCTCCCCCTTGCTTCCTGAACCTCCTTTTGCTCCCCTTTTTCTCTTTGCAGACACTGTTTTCTTTTTAACAGCAGGCTCCCCCTTGCTCCTTGAAACATCCTTTGAGATTGGCCCCCCTGACTCCTTGAAACATCCTGCTTGGGGATACCTACTGATTCTGAGTGTTCCCTTCCTGATTTTGATCTTACCCTTTTCTCCCCCTTAGTTAAGTTGGTAGCATCAGGACTTGCAGAAAGATCCTGAATGGTTGCCTGAAGACTGGAGAAGCCAGAATCCACCATTGTAGACATGCTGTCAATCTTGGATTCCATTGAGAGACACCTGTTCTCTAGAGCTTCCAACCTGAGTGCAGTAGAGGGGCCACCTGATCTTAACCTCCTTGGGGGTGAAGGAAAAGATGGGGGCTTGGAGGTTGTGGGGGTTCTCACACTCTCAGTGTTTTTCTGAGTGATCTCATCACTCCTCACAAAAGAACTCTCAAGGCCTAAGGCCTGTAAATGTGGGGCTCCCTCAAGTTCACTCTGGACATGCTCAAGTCCCTCACCTTTTGCCAGCTCATTTGGCTGCCTCTCATTTTTATGCTTACCTCTCTTTTCTTTTATCTCTCTTTTCTTTTTCACACCCTCACTCATCCTAGATGCATGGGTATAAGCAGTACTTACATGCAATGAAATAGATGGTTTAGAATGTACCTTTAAGAATTGAGACAGTGGCACATCATCATCAGAGACATCCTCAACAGTTACAACATCAAAATCAGGCTGAGTAGAGGTGACAGTAACTTTGTCAGGAATGTTACTGTCAGTTGGAAGATTGACAGTAGGTTCCACGGCATCTTGGACAGTATGTGTGGTTGTGACAGTAATGTCAACTGAGTCCTCGACAGCAGGGTCACCTGTGACAGCAACATTCTCAGAGTCTTTGACAGCATCTTCCCGAAGGTAAGATGCTCCTTGGAGATTGAACAAGGTACTGGCTGTTTCAGTTTCTAGCAGAGATGTACCTTACTCTTTCTCAGTGTTTGAGGGAGTGGTGTCCAATTCACTTTGAGAAATGGGTTCTTGTGGACCACTTGATGGGGGCTCATCCATGATTGGAGATGGATGATCAAAACCTGAAGGGTTGGGAGTGTCCCCCTCTCTAGGTTGTGGAGAAGAAACAAATGAATGTGTAGGGAAGTAAGAAGGTGAAATTGGAGAAGAGAATGATGGCTGCTCCACAGAAGGAACTTGTCCTGACTCCAGGTGTGTTTCTGCAAGTGGAGGCTCCTCATGAGTTGGAACATGAGGTTGTGCAGACTCTTTACAGGGTGCCTTGGGAGACAGGCCAATTTCAATAGATGTCCCTTGTTGAGAAGGCACATCTAGGGAGGAGTTTAATTCCCTTGTTTCCTCTACAGTCCTTTGGGAGACTGCAGGGTGGCTGACAGTGGTTTTGGTCCTCTTAGCTCTCTTCTTCTTAGGCTCAGGAGGAACCACTGTGAGTTCTGTTTGACTACTTTCCTTATTTACTGCACTAGGTGCAGGAACTCCCTCTTGACTCTCAACACTACCACCAACACCAGTCTCTAGGGGTCTTTTTCTGGTTTCTTGTAAGGCTTGTCTCTGTACTTTGGGAAGTCTAGAGAACCTAGGCTGAGTGTAAAGAGTAGAATGAGGGTTAGCTAAATTGGGGTCTAATCCAGCTTCATTCTCAACAGTGAAGGTGTCAAAACCAGAAGGCGAAGGAAAATCAAGGTTGGTCACTTGATCAACCATGTGTTTGGTGAAACATAGTGGAATATGTGCATTTAAGTTCTGTGAAGTGAGAGTTGTGTGAGTGTTTCTTTTCAGTATAGGGCACACCTCTAAGCGAGGGGCATTTTCATCAAAATCACATAAAGAATTAATGCACAACATTAGAAAGCGAGGATAGATGTGTACCTTCTTACCTATGGCAGCCTTGAGGTGTGCCATGAGTAGCTTTCCAACATCCACTTTGTACCCATGAACAAGAGAGTGGGTGAGCTTTTTGATGTAGGTGGGAATTCCATTCCAGCCTGTGGTCTTGGTAGAGAACACTTTCACCATTGCATCAAACACCATGATCCACTCCTTGCGGAGATACTTCCTGTCCATTTCACCAGAAGGGTACCATTTTGTTGTTCCCTCTTCAAGAATGGGTCCAGAATACCCAATTTTCAGGAAGAGCTTCTTGAGGGTCTCATCACTTGCAAGCTCGGTATAAGTCTTTCCAGGTTCTAGTACAATTCCCAAGGCTGCATTGATGCCCTGAGCATTGAGAGTATAGCTATGCTCCTTGATTTTGAACTGAATAGAGGAGATATCACCATCTTCTTGATCAACAGTTGTCTCCCAGAAATTTTCAATCATGTCTAGATCAAGAACAGGGGTTGAGGTAATTGCATACCCAAGATTAGGGCTGCACAAATGGTCAAAACCGGACTGGACCGGCCCGGACCGGACCGGACCGAAGACCGGTTTTTTTGGAAATGGTGGACCGGAGACCGGACCTGTTACTATCGGTCTTGAGACCGGACCGGACCTGAAAAAAACCTGACCGGACCGGACCGGGCCGGGATGGACCGATAAGTAAATATGTACAAGAACATTCAATAACATGTATTTATTTTAGTTTATAGCAACATGAACCCGAACATGATAGATGACAATTTCCACAACCACAACCACAACCAGTGATTACTAATGCTTTAATTAAATCATATACTAATTAAATCACATACTAATGTCAGTGCTCAATTTGCTGTTCACCGAATCACCGAATCACTTGAAATTTGAATCACCTCAAAAATTTTGAATCATAATGCAATGAATTCAGTCTGTAGCATAGTTTTCCATGGAAATTCTAATTTAATCAATTCCAAGATCCTAGTTAATTATGCACCCTTATTCTGTATCTTCTTATATATATTTAGCTCCTATATATCAGTATAAACTTTACAACACAGATAGGATCATTTCATGCCAAGCAAAAGCAATTTTGTTTGTAATTAATAACAAATTTATCAGCAAAAAAACACAAACAAATGATAATATAACAAACCAATGATAGGCGCAAACCCAAAAGTAAGTTCGATTTGAACTTGGAAATTCTGACAATCGACAGAAAAGATAGGCAAAGACTAAAAATCACAATCACAGATGATAATATAACCTTGCCAAGTGCCCACTAAAACCTAATTATGAACTTACTTTTCCCCAAATCGAATTAAAAAAACTTACTTGATTAATTGGGTTGTCGACTTGTCACTAAAACTTTGAAACTTGTAGATACTGTAATCCTAAATCCTAATTGTAGTGTAGCTTTAAAACTCTTCTATAGTTCCATTGACATCTACACGACTCCACACTTTTCTGTTTCTCACTCCCATCCCATCACGTTTCACGTCTTTGTAATTTTTTGGTTTATGATAATATACAAATATTTGTGAAATATTATTAATCAGGTCCATTCCGGGTTTTTTCCGGTCTTTCCGGTTTTAGACCGGACCGGACCGAATACACAACTTTCTGAAATATTAGGACCGAGGACCGACCCGGATGTAATAGGTCCGGTCCGGTTTTGGACCGAAAGACCCGGTCCGGTCCGGTTTTCAGGTCTAGTCCTTTTTCTTGTGCAGCCCTACCCAAGATAGGACTTATTCATAAAATAAACAAGCCCTTTGAAACCCTCACCAGCATCACTAGGAGAGTAGATGCCAGCAAAGTTGGTTTGTGAAATTGATTGTTTGGGGGCCATTTTTGCTTGTTGAGAGAAGAAAGAGAGAAAAGAATGAATTGCTTGGAGAGAAGAGAAAATAGAGTGTTGTGTTTACTTTTTGAGGACAGTTGTATGTTTGATGAATTTAGAGGGAAGTGCAAGCGTTTAACTGAAAAAGTGGGAAAGTGAAATCGTGTCTTAACCCATTTAACAGTCACGTGGGTTACTGGCTGAATTCTCTCTCCTCGTGGAGGGTGAGTGTCCAAAAGTAACGGTCCACTACTTTCGACAGTAACCTATGCGCTCAGAACAACCGTGTCAGTAACTTTGGTGTGATGATAGCATGTTTTGCGCGACAGTAACATTTCGCGCAAAACCTACTGTCATCGTTAACTTCTCATATGACAGTGTCTTTTACAAGTCGTGACAGAAGGTTGTTTACTGTTGTTGAGAAACTAACTGTCAATAAACTGTGACAGCTACTTTTCTTGAAGACAGCAACCTTTGCGGGAAAACAACAACTGTCGAGACCTTGTATTGAAACTGTTATGATAAATAACTTAACTGAAGAGACACCAGTTAAACATATGCATTATTTATTACTGATTCATTATTCATCCATAACAAGAACAACCATTCAAGTAATTATCCACACAAGCAATAAGAAACTACAGAGGAAAATGGATATATTTTATTAATAGAAGAGGGTTAAATTACTACACTTGGTAAGATTAACTATTCATTACAGTCTTTCTTAACCAATTCTAGAAATTCTGCCCTAATTTCCTCTTCTGTTGTTCCTTCTTCCTGAAGGAGTGCTTGAAACTCCTTTTCTTCTTGCAACTTAGCCTCCTCAGTGGCTTTAGCAGCAAGTTCTTTTTCTTCCTCCTCATCGAGGATATCTAACAGTTCATCGAACAAAGCTTAAACTTCTTCCTTATGGGGAGAATCACAACTGATTTTAGGCCTGTACTCGATTCCTACTTTGTTTTCCATTTTACCATTTTCTGAATGAATCACTAATATGGCCTATGGTTCATTTTATAGACATACTAGATAAAGGGAAGGTAAATGGTCAACAGTTTAGAAAACCCATACAACTACCACATAATGCAATTAAGTGATGTCTACCACTAATCCAACAATCAAAGCAAAACTGACCAATCAAGGAGAATCCTTGACCAATTTCATCAGTAAAAACCATGCAAGTTAATGTCATACAAGATCAAACTATCAAATATAGGACTAGCACAAAATTCAATTCAACAAAGTCAAAGTAAACATGCTGTCGAAAACAGATAGAGACTTAAGTAGACAATAACTTTCTCATGACAACAACTTTTTGAGATGTTACTGTCACAAGCTTCAGTTGAATAATAGAATGGAAAAACTATTAAGTTAACATACCAGATCCAGCATTCCCAATTCACTTACCAACCTGTTAAAGGTTGCTTCATCCAGTGGTTTTGTAAAGATGTCCGCAAGTTGCTTTTCTGTGGGCACATAGATCAACTTCACAGTTCCTCTTTCAACATGCTCTCTTATGAAATGATGTCTGATATCAATGTGCTTTGTTCTAGAGTGTTGAACAGGATTGTCTGAGATGGCTATGGCACTAGTGTTGTCACAGTAGATAGGGATATTATTTAACACTAGACCATAATCCAACAGTTGATTCTTCATCCACAAAATTTGTGCACAGCAACTTCCAGCTGCAATGTATTCAGCTTCTGCAGTAGATGTAGAAACTGAATGCTGCTTCTAACTAAACCAGGATACCAATCTTCCACCAAGAAATTGACAGCTTCCTGTAGTACTCTTTCTGTCAATTCTACACCCAGCAGAGTCTGAATCAGAATACCCCACTAGCTCAAATCCAGTATTTTTAGGATACCAAAGGCCTAGATTAGGAGTGCCCTTTAGATATCTAAAAATTCTCTTGATGGCTACCAAGTGTGACTCTTTTGGATCAGCCTAAAACCTTGCACAGAGACATGTAGCAAACATTATGTCAGGTCTGCTAGCAGTTAGGTACAGAAGAGATCCAACCATGCCTCTATAAGCACTAGAGTCCACTTTCTTCCCTTTGGAGTCTAGATCCAAACTAGTTGAAATAGAGATGGGAGTCTTGGCAGGTGATGAATCTTCTAGGTTGAACTTCTTGAGAAGTTCCTTGACATACTTTGCTTGACAAATGAAGATACCATCATCTTTCTGAAGAACTTGTAAACCAAGGAAGAATGACAGTTCTCCCATCATGCTCATCTCATATTTGTTTGTCATTACAGATGAAAACTTCTCACACAGCTTCTCATTTGATGAACCAAAGATGATATCATCAACATAGATTTGAACTAGAATGATGTCTTTGCCATGATGCTTGTAGAATAGTGTCATATCTACTACACCTCTTGTAAACTGGTTTTCCAAAAGAAAAGCTGAGAGGGTATCATACCAGGCTCTTGGAGCTTGTTTCAAACCATAAAGTGCCTTGAATAGCTTGTACACAAAATTATACATTTCAGCATCTTCAAAATCAGCTGGCTGTTCAACATACACTTCTTCTTCCAACTCTCCATTTAGAAAAGCACTTTTGACATCCATTTGGAACACCTTGAAGTTACAGTGTGCAGCAAAGGCTAGAAAAATCCTGATAGCTTCAAGTCTGGCAACAAGTGCAAATGTCTCATCATAATCTATCCCTTCATGTTGACAGTAACCTTTAGCTATTAGCCTTGCCTTGTTTCTAGTCACATTTCCATTTTCATCTAGTTTGTTTCTGAAAACCCACTTTGTCTCAATAACTGATTTTCCCTTTGGTCTTGGAACCAACTTCCATACATTGTTCCTTTCAAACTGGTTGAGTTCCTCTTGCATAGCAATCACCCAATCAGAATCTAACAATGCTTCATCAATTGTTTTTGGCTCTATTTGAGACAGAAAATAGGAAAACATGATGTCAGTAGAAACATTATTCCTGTTCCTCACCCCAGAAGAGGGATCTCCAATTATTAGATCATTTGTGTGATCCCTGTTCCACCTTGTGGTTCTGGGCAAGCTTCTTGTTTGATCTGAAATAGTAGTCTCAGTTTGGGGAACTGATTCTTCACCAGGGCAACTGTCTCCACCATTTTCTTCAATGTCTCCAGAGTCACCATCATTTTGAACATTTCCTGATATAGTCTGTGACTGGGCTGGAGTCTGATTAGCATTATCTTCAATGACAACATCCTTTTCAGTTTCAACAGTTTGAGTGAATGTAGGTTCTTCATCAACAATTTCTTCTTCCTCCAAGTATCCTTGATTCTCAAACCTAAGAATCTGCATTTGACCTTCTTCATGGAGTCCAGGAAACTTGGTTTCATCAAATGTGACATTCACACTTTCATCTATGATTCTGTGTTCCAAAAGATAAACTCTGTAGGCAGTCCTTTCTAGAGCATACCCCATGAAAATACCTTCATAAGCTTTGGTGTCAAATTTCCCTTTTATTTCATGGTTGTCTTTCATCATGAAACATTTGCTCCCAAACACATGAAAATACTTGACAGTAGGTTTCTTTTCATTGAGCAGATAGTAAGGAGTGTTCCCATGTGTCTTGTTGATCAAAGTTCTGTTCTATGTATAACAAACTGTGTTGATAGCTTCTGCCCAGAAGTATGTAGGTAACTTTGCATCATGAAGCATAGTTCTGGCAGCTTCAATGAGAGTCTTGTTCTTCCTTTCTACAACTCCATTCTGCTGAGGTGTCCTTGCAGCAGAAAATTGTTGTACAATTCCTTCATCTTTACAGAAATTACCAAGAGTGGCATTTCTGAACTCAGTCCCATTGTCACTTCTCAACATCTGAACTTTGGCATTTGGAGCTCTTTCAAGAACCCTTAAGTGATCAATGATGACTTGAGCTGCTTCATCTTTTGATTCTAGATACTTCACCCAAGTATACCTAGAATAATCATCCACCATAACTAATGCATATCTCTTCTTGGTTAATGATGGAACATTGACTGGTCCAAAGAGATCCATGTGAATTAGTTTGAGTGGTTCAGTGTTGGTGTTGACTTGCTTTGACCTGTGCACAGCTTTCTTCAATTTTCCCATTTGACAATCCTCACACAGTCCTTCTTGACAGAATTCCTGTTGAGGTAGTCCTCTCACTAGTTCCTTCTTCATCAGCATATTCATTGGCTTGAAGTTGAGGTGTAAGAGTTTCCTGTGCCAAAGCATACTGTCACCAACAGAAGCTTTACTGTAAAAGCAGTAAATCTTGTCCTTCTTTGTTGAGCTCAGGTCAGGAACAAACAAGCTTCCTTTTCTTACCCCTTTCAGGGAGAGGCTTCCATCCTTCTTGTGATAGATGTTGCACACCATCATGTCAAAATCAACCTTGAATCCCCTGTCACTGAATTGGCTAACACTGAGTAGGTTGTGCTTCAATCCATCCACAAGTGCAATATCATTAATGACAACATTTCCAATTTCCAAACAGCCATATCCCACTGTGTAACCCTCGCTGTTGTCTCCAAAGGTTATGATTGGGCCAACTTTCTCTACAAATTATGATAGCATGGCTTTATCACCAGTCATGTGTCTAGAGCAGCCACTGTCAATGATCCATATGACCTGCTCCTTATTCTTACCCTGCAAAACAAATTGTATTTAAAAGGCATATGGTACCCAATCCTTGTTGGGTCTAGTTACTTCAGTATCACAAGCATAATCAACATTTTCAACTTTAATCATCACATCAAGAATCTTCTGTTGGACTCTTTTCTTCACCCACTTATCTTTAGAATTAGACTTGGTCTTCTTCTTAGTGGATGTAGCCTTCTTACTGTTTCCAGTAGACTCAGAAGTCTCAACAGTTTGCATATAGAGACATTGTTCAGTAGATGAAATAGGCAAATTGAAGCAAGTACTCATGGCAGTTACTTTTCAAGGCATACAGTCAATGTTATTGCAGACTACCATAGATCTATGCATAATGGGGGTTCTATGCAAGTTGCCATTTATCATGGTCACATTGTCCTTGACCTCTTTTGGTTTCTTACAAACATGAGTTAAGTGATGTGAAGAGCCACAATTATTGCATAGTTTTCTAGGAGCATTAGCATTGTCATTTCCAAACTTACCATTAATGTTTCTATACTTGTAGGTAATTGTGTCAACATGATGTTCTGAAGTTGCTGTCGAGCCTTTCTTGACAGTACCTTTCACGCCTTCTGTCTTGACAGTAGGTTTGGAGGTCACTGTCTTTGAGGCTCTCTTGACAGCATCTTTGGAAGGTACTGTCTTGCCATTATTGACAGCATCTTTAGAACATTCTGTCAGATTGTTTGGGAGAGTTACTGTCTTGGGGATTGTGACATCATCTTTTCCATCAACTATTGTACTGTCAATACCTTCATCCTCATCATCAAGTTGTTGCTTGATGAACATGGCTTCCTCATCAAACTCAAGTTCAGAAAGTTTGAAAATAGGTTTGTTGATCTTCTTGAGGATATGAGGCTTGACAGTAGCATCAGTTGAACAATCCTGACTTACAATTTCCTTACCAGGTCTTTTACCATACTCAAAACCTATCCCTACTTTTTGATCCACTATGTGTTTCTCATGATAATCCTAAAGTTGTTTGGATGAGTTTCTATAGGCTTTAATCTTGAATTCATTTTTACTAATTTCTTTCCTTATAAACTCCTCAATTTCTTTAGCACAGACTAATTCATTTTTAAGTTTAGCATTCTCCTGTGTTAAGGATTCTAAACGACCGGTCTTCAACAAAAGCAAATCGTTTTCAGAAGTGAGTGTTTCATTCAATTTAGTTAACCTAGCAATTTCTTCATTAGCTGCAGTTAAACTAGTGTGAACATTGAACATTTCTGCACTCAATTCCTCGACAGTTTGTTTGTATTCATCTTTAGACATATCAAGTAAGACAAGTGAGGGTACCTGACTTGGAGAGCTAGAGGTGGCCTCATCAGACTTAGCCATGAGGGATAGATTTACATATTCCTCTTCCTCTTCATCATCATAATCATCCCAGCACTTTCCTTCAGCCACATAGGCCTTTTCCTGTCCTTTCTTGAAGTGTCCACTTGACCCTTTATCCATCCTCTGATTCTGCTTTGGTCTTCTGCACTCAGTAGCAAAATGACCAAGCTCATTGCAGTTCTAACACCTGAACTTGGATCTGTCCACCATCCCTTTTTTGTAACCACCCCTTGTGGCACCACCTTCAACCTTGGAAGAATTCCCTCTGTTGAACCTTGATGTTTGACCTTGAGGCTTAAACGGATTGTTTCTCTTGAATCTTATGTTTTTAAATTTCTTAGCCATGTAAGCCATAGTTGGATTATCCATCTTCTCCATTTCTTTTAAGGAGTAAAAGTCTTCATCTTCAACATCAGTTATCTGCAGTACAACTTTCTCCTCATCATCCACAACCTCTTCAATCTTAAGAGGAGGCACTGGAGCAGGTTGTGTGACTTGAGTTTCTTCACTAGGTTGAGTGATTCTTGGCACATGAGCCACGAGAGCACCTGACATATTAGCCATCTTTCCTCTGGATCCAGCTAGAATAGCTCTTTTCTGGAAAAACTCAAGCTCATATGATTTAAGCACACCATATAAGGTTTCAGGAGAAATATTGTTCAGATTTCTTCCTTCTCTTATGGCAGTAACTTTGTGCTCAAGATGCTCATGAAGTGTGAGTAAGAACTTGACATTTAGCTCCTTCATATCATAGTACTTGCCATGAATCTGTAGCTCAGTCATCAGTTTACTAAACCTCTCAAACATTGTTGTTAGGTCTTCTCCTGGCTTTGCCATGAAAGCTTCGTACTGAGATATAAGAATTTGTCTTTGATTGTCTTTCACTTCTTCACTTCCTTCACATAGCAGCTCGATCTTATTCCACATATCCTTGGCTGATGAGCACTTAATGACATTCCCACACATGGCTTTTTCCAAAGTGAGAGCATCCAGTAAGATGAGTTGCAAGTAATCATCCAAGGCCACCTTCTCTTTTTCAGGCTCCAGAAACTCCGAAGGTAATTTGTTGACCCAGTAGGCTGGAATAAGAACACCGTCCACAGTTGAGGCTTCAATCTCTTTTCGTGGAACAAAGGGACCATTTTGGAGGATTCCCAAGTATAAGGGATTCACAGCTTTGATGAACAACAAAATTTTTATTTTTCACACGTTGTAGTTCTCCTTATCAAATGCCGGAATCTTTATGCTACTCGACTTCTGCACACTTGTCATGATCGTCAGATTAGTAGAACAATCTGTAGGCTCTGATACCAGTTGTTGATCCTTGACTATTGCAGAAGGGGGGGGGGGTTGAATGCAATACTGATAAATCTCAATCTACGTTTCAACAACAAAAACTAAGATTAACGTTTATCAGTTTATGGAATTGCAAACACAAGTAGACACATGATTAATTCTCACAAAATAAATGTTTTATTTATTTTGCAATGGGTTGCTACAACCTCAAGAAAATGTTTGTTTTCTTGAGCTTCGGTTTCTCGAGAGATACAAGGAATGGATTGAGAGATAGTCTAAGTAGACTAAACCTATCACTATCAACACGGGTCTCGTGAAGCTGCTATCATTTTCATGTGGCAGCTTCTTACAAATTGCCTACCCGTGAGTCTTTCCTAAATTTCTATACAAACAGCTTATCAGTACAGAGCAAAGCAATCTAGAAATATTCTATTTTAAGCTAACACAATTCAGTAGATGTAGATTTGTCATACTCTGGAATTGGTGAGCTTTGTCATGTGATCTCTCAAGCTTCGGTCGTAGTCTTGCAGACCTGTTATAGTGTTGGGATGCTGCAACAAGCCTGTTTCTTGAACATCCAATCTGTCACAAGTTTGACTGGGTTGTTCCCCAATACAAATGTTATCCCTTCATGACAGTATCCTGATGGCTGAGCTTGCTGTCACAGGAATGCACTTTTGGTGACAGTAAGAAATCCCCGCAGAAGGTGCTGTCAGGATTTCCAAGCTTGCTGTCAGGCTAAGGTAAAGTTGTTGTCCAAGGGCTTCCGCCAATGTTGCTGTCAAAGTGAATGAACTGTCGTGACTTGCAACATGCTGTCTTCTTGTAACCTTACTGTCAACGCTGTGACAGTAATCTTTATTTTTGCTGTCCATCTTGAGTACTTCTTGAGGCTTGAACAAATGAATGAACTTCTACCAAGATGCACTAGAATCTTATTTGTACTAAAAAAACAGTTACAAAGACATACTCTGGCTGTGAAAGTATGTTCATACTTAATAGAATTAAGTATTTAAAATATCTAGTTAAATTGTCTCATAGCTATAACCCATAAATCCTAACAATATTTTATGTAGTTCAATTAGGCTTGTAAACTTGGAGTATATAACCAAGTGTAGCAATGTTTTTGTAAGTAAGAAATCAGTTTAGTTTTCAAAAGCTTAAGCAATACTCTCTTGTAAATTTCTGAAGCAAAAACATTGTAATTGCAACTGTGTGTTTGTTCAAAACATCACAGAGATTTTTTCAAATAAAATCTCTCAGGTGGAACAATCTGTTAGTATTAGTGCTCTAGAGACAATACTTTTATGTTTTAAAGAAAAAATTTTATTATTATAAATTATGTTTTATTGATTATTATTATTATTTTATTATGTCTTTATTTACCGCGTTATAAATGTTAGCATAATAAATGTCCTTGGAATTATGATACGTATTCGATATCATTAAGTATGTGACTTAAAAATGATATTATATTAATAGTATCTTTATTCCTAAATATCTCTAGTCGAGTGTTATTATTTAAGGACAATAATAATGCACAAAGACTAGTATGTTTGTTGACTTATGACCACATCTCATTGGTCATAGGTATGGTGATACTAAAGTCAAAACATAGGTGCATGTAAGAGTACATGACACTGGATTGACCCGTTGTAACACCCCGACACTGGCACCACTAAAACATACTACTAAACAAGTAAACCAAACCCTGCTTATAATATACATACATAAGTTGATCATGACAACTTTAAACAAACTACCCATATATCCTAGATCGTATCCAGGTTCAAGTTTGAAATAATATACTACTCAATATCCAAAAGAAACTGATTCTAGAGTTATTACATATAATTGGCTAATCTTATGTCATAAGCTACCAAAAGAGCTGAGCACCTAGTGTCTGGTACTAATAGGTACCAACCTGGACAAACTGTCTCCTAAATGCGGCTCCTGAACCACCTGTCCTCTTACGTGCATTATGCATAGTTCTCACCATACTTGCTAACTGTAAGGGTTAGATAGCAACAAAGGAGTGAGCTACAAAGCTCAGCAAGTGTATAATAATAGCCAACAAGCTTCGAACAGGATACAAGAAATGAATCAAGATATTTGATATATAACAGGGTTTCATAACAGAAATCAATAATTAAACAGATTGGAATTGGAACCCCATGCTACGAGCTAAGCTAGGTGATCAGCCAAAGCATTAGCTCCGGATCACATATTTAATGTGATTCCAAACACACACTGGATCCATAGGTAACATACTGGCCTTAATTATTTCATAAATCAGACCGGCACCACGGTCAAAAACAAATTTCCAATTCCAGGGTCGAATAAAATTAACAGATTATTCGCAATGAATAAGGGTGTCAAGATCTCAATTATAATTCAAGTCTATAGGAACAACTTGTTTCAGTTTTACATATTTCGATTCATGATTACACTTCAGGGTTTATGTGAAAAAGAAAAGTAGAAAGATCATTCTATAAGGGTCAAGCAAAGGTATTATACAATAATCAAACTCTAAGTAAGCATGACAATTCTAGTAAACGGGTTTAAGACAAAGCAAGATAGGTATATAGGATGTAGTCGCAATATAGAACAAAATGTTCAAAGGTATTACATGAAACATAAGGTAAAAGAAAGAATTTAGGTTAGAGAAAATACTCGCCTTAGTAAGGAGACGACTAGAGTTCTTCTTTTCCTATCTGAGCTAGCTCCTTTCCTGATCGCCTACTTGGATCTATAAAAGAATTTAACTCCACTTAGTACTTGAGCTTAGCTTTTCTCCTCAGTACGTAACCAACAAATAGATTCTAAAATCTACCTTTGCGATACATATACTTAACATAGTCATCCAACAAATATAATCACATATCATTCCTTGAAGTGTTTGACGAAAAAAAAAACCTCAGGATAAAGTATTATATTAACACTTACTAGTTCTTTTGACAATAATAAAAAAGAATTCATTAAATCAAGTAAACATATTTGACCATACCAAACATATAAATTTAACAACCATTTAACACATTAAAAAGAATCATAAAATGATATTGTGGCAACAATACAACTAGTAATTTTAATTAATGGTCGTATTGACACTTGATACAAATAATTAAATAAAATAAAAAGAATTGCATCATTAAATATATATTAATTAAATCCATACAAACAAACCATAATTACGTACTAATAAAATAAAACAATTTATTATTAAATAATTAACTATAGAAATTACTCCAACTTTGTCAACTAATAATTCACATTCCAACAAGTAATACCAAATAATTACACTCAAAATACTAACCATTACTAATTATTATTATTCTATTCTACTACTCTCTCTCTCTCTCTCTCTCTCTCTCTCTCTCTCTCTCTCTCTCTCTCTCTCTCTCTCTCTCTCTCTCTCTCTCTCTCTCTCTCTCTCTCTCTCTCTCTCTCTCTCTCTCTCTCTCTCTCCCCCTTTACCAACACACACACACGCTACACACACACATGCGCACACATACCCGAGAGCACACACATGCACACACATCACAATTTCACACTTCATTTCTCTCAATTAAACCACATCATCTCTCCTTTTCTACCTTTCTATTTTCTTCTTTCTCCCTCTCGGCCCTCTCACCCTTCCACCTTAACATCCCACAAAATCCATAGCCAACACAACACCACACTAGTTTAATCCTCTAAATCACAAAATTATTAACATGCAAAATAAACCCAAATAGATTACATACTATACTTTATGAATTTATAACATGCAACCCAAAATTAATACATCCAAGTCTTTATTCACAATAAAAATCAAGAACTCATTACTAAATGAATCTAAAACATAAGATAAAATTGAAACCTTTTACATGCATCAACAAATCCACTACTAATCACCTAATTAAACTCAAGAAAACTCTTGCTCATCACTTTAACATAACACAATTACAATAAAGCTTTACATGTAATAATTTTTATAAGCTAATTATACTAGATATATTCATAAGAATGACATGCAAAACAAAAATTCCTTATAAACAATCTTTAAACACCAAAAAAACTAAAATCCACTAAAAACCATAAAGATTACTATCATACAATAACTTATATACTCCAATTATTTAAGATCTATCAAAAACAAAGCTTGCATGTAGAAAAATCAAGACCCTCAGCTCCTACAAGTCATTGTCGGGGTCGAGTTCCTCTCCAGTGAGCCCAAATATTACGGGTCTCATCAATATTGAACTCGAAACTTTATATAATCCATTGCATGCTACTAAAAAGTACTAAATCTCAACTTACACTAAAAAACAAAGCATCAAAATATAAACATATATATACTTACTAAGGCTAAGTGTATAAAAGAGAACTTGATTTTGTGATGGGGTTTGAGAAAAGAAGAAAGAAAAATGGGGGATGGGGTTCGGGAAAATAAGAAATGGGGGAGGAGAGGGGTGAGCCGAGAGTGTAGAGAGAGTGGAGAGAAAAGAGAGTCGTGGATGTCTTGGTGTTTTGAGAAATGAATTGAAAGTAGTGTTTAAGTGTTAGTTTTTGGTAGTGGTTTTTTAGAATGTACACAACTAACCTTCTAGCATAAATGAAAAGGAGTTTGGCCAAGGCTAGTAGTGTAATTCTATAATTAAAAGTAAAGTAACATTTCTAAATAACAAATCATTTTGCTAGTTGGTATAATTAAATACAATTAAATATTTATACAATCTCCACTAATAAAATAATTGAATATAATTCAAATATAGAAAATTAAATATACAAGCATCACTAATATTCCAAATCGACATTAAATCATAAAATACAAATAATTTCAAAGATTGTTCAAATATAAATTAAAGAAGCATTTTTATCTAAATAAATATAACTAAATACAACTTGCACGTAAATCACATTATATCAAGATTGTCACTACTAAAATATTAGAGATAAAAATCCCAAATGCTATTATCTGTAATAGAACAATATTTACAACTCTTATTAACATAAATAATTTAAGAAGACCCTATATAATATAAGAGTCTATTTAACAATCATTTAACACATATAAAAATATGAGGTAGCTAATAAAATAAAAATTTAATCACCTTCGCATATTGAAAATAATTTACAAGCCAAAAATTGTAAGGCGTTACACCCGCCGTGAGATTACACATGTTAATAGTGTCATAGGTAATTATCATTGTGATAATGGTGTAATGATCCTTAAACTTGAAATCATTATATTTTTATATGAGAATTAATATACTTTGATTACATTAAAAGTTACCTTTGACCGGGTGATGATAAAAGTGCACATTGGGTATATTATGAATCGTATAAAAAATATAAATGATCTAGATGAGATTTAACCCTCCTAATTTTAGAAGCGATATTATTGGCCTCTTGTTTGAGTGAGACTATGAAATGCACGACCGTGCTCAAATGTTGATTTGATTTATTAGTCTACTCATCGATCAAGAAAATTAAGATTAAATTAAGAAGAGGATGACACACTACATGCCTCGAGTTTAATCTATAATATTAAGGTTAAAGGGATTATATTACATGGAACATTATTCATGAAAGGCTTAATCGAATCACCGATTTAATTATTATTACTTGGGTGACAATGATGTATTACTAGATGCCGCTCATTGTTTACAATTTTAATTAGTTATTAAAATTGTTACCAACGTAATAATAACATACATGGTCACACACAAAGAACGCTTGAAAGAGAAATAATTTAAATTATGAATTTAAATTAAATAAGTAATTCAATCTATTTATAATATTAATTAAGTATGACTTAATTAATTAATTAAATAGAAAAGAGAATTAGTTAAACTAATTTCAAAATAAGTTATTAATTAATTAAGTGAGACTTAATTAAATAATAAATTAAAATTTCGGATTAGTATTAATTATATTTGGATTATAATTAATAAAGTTTATTCTTCTCTATATGAACTCTCTTAGAGGTTGATTTTAGTTGAGGAAAAACTTTTTTATAAGAAAAACCCTAGCCATTTATGAGAGCATGAAAAGAGAGAGAGAGAGAGAGAGAGAGAAAGAAGCAGTTTTCGGGTGCTAGTACACATCAATCCTTCAAGAAAAGCGTTCGTGTGGATAACGTAGAACGTAGATCGCGAGAGGGGGATACGTGGTGATTGAACAAGCTTTGGATCTCCATTAATCCTCCATTAACGAACTGTTAAAGCTTCTTAAGATATTTGTTCTTAATCTCCGAATTAAATCTTTTGTTTTCGCATGGATCCTGCGGAGGGGTTTCGAATTTTGATTTATTTTCACGTTTGTCGTTGCGTTTATGTGCTCGAAACCCTTCACAATCAATCCACCTGAATTTTTAATTCTTGATTTTTTATTAACTTCAATTTTAATTTTTGTTCTAAAGTCCTTTGTCTGCAAAAGAATTGGAAATGCATATTTAGGAGAATATTAATATTGTATTCAGTTTCCTCCATTAGCGAAGTTTTAAAAGACAATTGAGATATTTTCTAATTAAAAATTTATGAGAATATTAAAACTGTATATTCAGTTTCCTCCATTAGTAAAGATTTTAAATGCAAAGACATTAAAATTGAATATTTAGTTTCCTCCATTAGTAAAGATTTTAAAATCAATTGAGATATTTTCGAATCTTTAATACTAATAATTAAAAAAATTGAGAAAATTAGAAAAATAGATCGAAGAGATTTGAGATGCGTCACGTCACCGTAATAAATTACGAAAATTACTCGGTACTCGCTAATAAGCCGTCCTCCCATGAAACACGTTTTCTTTTTTAATATAAAAATCTCAAATTTAATATATTGAATATATACTTGTCTTATATATTAATTTTTATGTTAGCATACTCTTTTCTTTTCTAATGAGACACTCTTTTTCGTTGAAAGAACACCTATATAATTTCACATATTCTACTTCAAATAGAACTTTTAGTTATGTATTACAAACACTTATTCTACTTTCAACTTTCAATAGAACTTTTATTGCAAGTACTTCTTTTATATCCAAACTCTTCTCCTCTATATATTGAAACACATATTCTACTTCAAATAGAACTTTGCAAGTACTTCTTTTATATATTTGAACTATTCCCTTCTACAAATTCAAATACCTATTCTATTTCAAATAGAACTTTTAATTTTATTTCTTCGCTATAAATTCGAACACTTCTCCTCAATAAATTCGAACACTTATTCTACTTCTAATATGTTAAATGATATTTTTTGATTTATTAGTATCTAAAAGTCTAGAAAATTAGAAAAATAAATTGAGACATTTGACCGAAAAATATGTCATAAAAAAATATTTGTCCAAAATTTCTGTTACCTAAATTTTTTTTGAAAGGGTCTTTCTTGAAATATAAATCCTCGGAAAAAAGTTTCTTTAAAGAATCATAAGGAAGTATGCAAATTTCATAAAAATATTCACTCTCTAGTAAATACATGCACTATATCTTGAACTACTTTTTGAAGAAATCATGTTGCACAACATGCAAAGTTAAAAGCAAATTTGAAGTAGAATGCAAATAGTAAAATAGAAATATCATTCCCACACAATCACGATTGACCAAAACAAAAAAAATAATGAGAAACCATGACCTCTGCATATCATTCTAAAAAACATGAACAAATATACAAAATACTATATTTTTCATGCCTAATTAGCTAAATTAATCAACCATTAACAAAAATTATACAAAACGCACGTTACTTTAGTTGTCACCTTGGTTTGGTTCAGGACAAACTCTTCTTGAGCAGAGCCTAGCCTGTACTGCATTGCAACCCGATCATAATTAGATAAATTTGATGTATAACATAAATAATACGCCTGCTTAAAATTATAGGGAGAAAATGTAAAAAAAATTCCTGCAAAGAGCGGAAGACCTTTGAAGAAAAATTGAATATACATTTTCTAACGATCAAAGATTAAATATATATAGTATAATTTTTTAATCTTTTTCGAACTCTTCTCCTCTGTATATTCGAACACATATTCTATTTTGTTTACCTATTCTACTTCAAATAAAACTTTTATTTACATGTCTTTCATATAAATTCGAACTCTTCTCCTCAATAAATTCGAACACTTATTCTACATCTAATATGTTAAAGGATATTTTTTTATTTATTAGTATCTAAAATTCAAAAATTCTAGATAGTATCTAAAATTCAAAAATTCTAGAAAATTAGAAAAATAGATTGAGGCGATCTTAGGGGCGTCACCTAACCTCCCACGTATCCTCCTTTATATATATATTGATGATTGATACACATTATAAGTTCAAGAAAATCTAAAATCTAAAATTATTAGACATGGTAAAATAGACCTGGATCCGAATTTTAGAAACCAAAATCCGATTTTATATTCAAACCATTTTATCCATAAAAATTTTGAAAATTGATCTAATGTAACCCGAAAATTATTCAAACCGAAAACGATCCAAAATATTAGGTCTTGTTACGCCATATTTTCGGTTGCCTCAATTATCTCATAATTTCCCAATATGAATCTATTAATAATTAACTTAATTCCCAAGTTAATTATTGATAATTTCCCAATATGAATCTATTAATAATTAACTTAATTCCCAAGTTAATTATTTTCTCTCTCTGAAACGAGGAAAAATCTCCAATTAATTATAGAAAATATCTCTAAATAATTTCTTTCAAATGAGGAAGGTATCCCAATCTAAATCTAAAAAGATAAAATCAACTAATTCCAAATATATCCCTAATAATCACAGGGATTAAAAACACAATCTTATAACAGAACTGCTTGATCCCTATAAATATATATCGGGTACACAGACATCTTTGAATAGGATCCGACACATCTAACAAGTCGAAAGTAGAGTCTCAAACATCCAAAAATCTCAAATCCCCCTATTTTCATAATTCGTTATTTCAACAATTATCGAAATTTGTTATCAACAAATTCCTCCGTAAACCATTATCAACAAAACTAAAAATAAGTCCTCCCAAATTCCTCCGTAAACCATTATCAACAAAACTAAAAATAAGTCAAACCAGATTAGGACTCAATTATATGAAGTAGTTTTTACTATTTGAAAAATGAAAAGTTGATGAAATGACGGAAGAAACAGGACAGGAAATGGCTCAAGCCCGGCCAGGACCAACTTTTACCAGTTCTTCGTGACTTATTTTTAAATAAAATCTTTTTCAGGTATTACGATGCAAGAGCTGGGCCTGTATTAAAAATTGTCTAGCAAACAAGAACACAATACAGTCTTTGTGAAATCTTTATACTTCCTTGCTATTATTCAGCATGTTCGTGACATATTAGAAATCGTGTACAACATTAAAATATGGACCTTTAAAATTATCATAATGCAATAAGTAATAAATTCTTAACGATAATTGTGAAGGGCAAATTTCTAAATATTTTTTGATGAAAAAAGTATATTCTACTTTAAGATATTAACTTTTATTCATGTATTGGAATTTTATTAAACAAAAACATAAGAGTCGCATTTTTCCTATTTTCTCCCCTCTCTATTTATTCGTTCAGTTCATATTTTATTTATATCAGTTTTAAAATAAAAACATTGATTTATAATATGATTCAAAATTCTCAATTCTTATTTTTCTTTAAAGTTGAAATTACTTTTTTTGTGTAGATAAATATCGGTTTAAATGAAACCAAACTAAACCAAACCGTTCTAATTGGATTTGTTTGATTAAATAGATGATTATATTATTTTCGACATAAAAATATTTTAAATAGAATTTTGCGCATGTGTAATCGGTAGGTTAACCGTTAATGCACATGAACTATGAGTTATGAGTTATGATTCATTAAAATTATAATATTTAAACCAAAACTCAATTCATCGTTTTTTTATTCGAATTTATATCAGGTCTCATATTTTGTGTAATATTCGATTCTGGAAACTTATTATTCGTTTTGATCTGTTAAGGTTCTCTCCATAAGAGGGGGACTCTTCTCTCCATAAGAGGGAGTCATCTCTTCATCTATAAGAGGGTGGACTCTTCTCTCCAAATGAGGGAGGACTCTTCTCTACATAAGAGGTAGACTCTCTTCACCTTAAGAGGGTGGACTCTCTTCACCTATAAAAGGGTGGACTCTCTTCTCCATAAGAGGGAGTACTCTCTTCTTGGTGAGCTTCCCGGAAGTATAGGTAAGCACCCTGGAAGTACGGGTTTACCAAAATATTTCAAACCAAACAATACCCTTTACAAAGAAGGGCCTTCAAAAATAAATTCCAAGCAACACCTTCCACAAAGAAGGGCCTTCAAAAAATAATTTTCAAGCACCACCTTAAAGAAGGACCTTCAAAAATAATTTTCAAGCAACAACTTAAAGAAGGGCTTTCAAAAATAATTTCCAAGCAATACCCTCCACAGATAAGGGTCTTCAAAAATAATTCAAGCAATACCCTACGCAAATAAGGGTCTTCAAAAATAATTCAAGCAATACCCTACGCAAATAAGAGTTTTCAAAAATATCACACATAGACAACCACAAAATCTAAGAGTTTCGAATGTTTACGAGTAAATGTATGATGGACATGATGCACATGATGATATGAATGAATGCATGATGCGAATGATGCACATGGTGATTAATGAATGCATGATGCGAATGATGTAGGACCTTCAAAACAAGATTACCCCGAAAGGTCTTCAAAAGACGATCACCACGTAGGACCTTCAAACAAAATCACCCTGAAAGACCTTCAGAAGACGATTAACCCGTAGGGTCTTCAAAAATATTATCCTTCTTGGAAAATGGTTTTCAAAAATATTATCCTCCTCGAAAGAGGGTCTTCAAAACAAGATCAAACAATACCCTATTGGAAGAAGGGTTTTCCAAAAGAGGGTTTTCCAAAACATTACCCTTCTCAGATAAGGACTGTCCGGACTTATTTTTGTCCATGCACGAGCTAGGGAAGTAATCAAATAATGTGATATGAATATTGCATCACAATTCTTTAACATCTCCATGATTCAGATTCTGCTCAGGTCTGTTTTTTACCATTTTGGCCCTGTAAACGACGTTTTCTTGAAAAACACAAAACATCCGAGTTGTAGGAAACGAAAAGATCTTTCCGATGATATATGGCTCGTTAGAAACGAACTTATAACGAACCGGAAATCAAATAAAACATCTGCTGATTAACTTCTCAATACTGAAAAACGGGTTCTGATTATGTTTTGTGATTTCGAGAATAGATCGAAACATAATCTCAGAAAACACCAAGAACAAAAGTTGTGGGAAATCGCAAAAAATTTCTGGATCATAAAAAATCATCAAAATCTGACTTGTATTAAATTTACTACGAATCTATAAAATAACTTATTTGTACAGACAAAATCATAAGAAAACTATCCATGCGTATTGGATATATTGATTGTCCTTAACAATCAAAAAATTACTCCCTCCTAGCACAAATTGTTAACGAAGGAATTTGGTGATAAAAAATTTCGGGGATTGCTGAAATAATGAATTATGAAAATAGGGGGATTTGAGATTTTTTGATATTTGGGGCTGGATTTAAAAGTTGTCTCGGCTTGTTAGATGTGTCGGATCCTATTCCAAGATGTCTGCGTACCTTATATTTATAGGGATCAAGCCAACACAGTTCTCTTATAGGATTGTGTTTTTAATCCATGTGATTATTAAGGATGTATTTGGAATTAGTTGATTTTATCTTTTTAGATTTAGATTGGGATACCTTCCTGATTTGAAAGATATCGTTTAGAGATATTTTCTATAATTAATTGGAGATTTTTCCTCGTTTCAAATAGAGCAAATAATTAACTTGAAAATTAAATTAATTATTAATATATTCATATTAAAAAATTAGAAGATAATTGAACCAACCGAAAATATGAGATAACAATAATATCTTACCTAACGTTTATAAAAAAAACGCTGGATAAGCAACTTGACTTCTTTGCCTAACACAAAAAGTACAATGTATCCCAAGTTTAAATTTGCAGTAGCGATGGGTTTCGATGCTGTAGATGGTCTTTTTTTGTCTTGTTGTGAAGCAAAATACGAAAACAAGAAAACTGTTTAACACAGTTACACTATTATATTATATCCTATATATAATTGGCATAAAAGAGTTTAGGTGGTTTGGTCGTCAGGGTTAAATTAGTAAATTTATAATTATTATTATAATTAGAAAGGAAAAATATTATATGTAAAATGCATGGTGGTAGCAAAAGACTACACACACGTGAAAGAAAAAGGATAGGTGTTGTGAACAAGTTTGTAGAAAATATATCAAAAAAATTGTTATGTATGGTATCTAAATATTATAAAGTAAAACTCTCCTTTCTATAATTTGACATTTCACCTTAAAATTCACCAATTTAAGTAACAAATTAAACATATTATATATTATAAAATTTATATTTTTAAAATATCTTAATAGAGGTTGAATATTCTATATAATTAGTAACATTGTAAGATTATAAATGAATATTTTTAAATTATTAGTTAACAGATAAATTTTACTTTGAAAAACTAAATTGAGATAAATATTATGTAACATAATAATAATAATAATATAAAATATATAAAATTATATAAAAAATATTAATAAATCATCCCGTGCATCGCACGGGTATAAAGCTAGTATTTCCTAATATGGACATGTATTACTTTTAAGGTTTTTTCATAAATACCTAAATTCAAAAACATTTTTGCAAGAATACTGTTTTTTCAAAAAAAAAATTGCGAGCATACCAATTTTTTGAAAAATATTTGCAAAAATACATTCAGCAACTTTTGCAACTATCACATATGCAACTTATAAAAATTTAGTAATTGAAATATTTTTGGTTGCATAATAAGTTGCTTAACAAGTTGCACCGGTTAAATCAAATCCAACCAAAATCGACCAAAATGCAAATAAAAGCAACTTCAATTAATTTTTAAGAAAAACGTAAAAACAGGTTGCATCTTGGTTGCTTTGGTTGCAGATCGTATATTTTCAAATATTTTAAGAAGATGGTAAAGTCGCAAAATAATTTAGAAAAATAGTATTTTTGATATTTTCTCTTACTTTATAACATTGCAATGAAATGTTTTATAATAATATTTATTTATATTTTTATTGAATTAAAATACTTTTAACATATTTTTTGAAAGAATTGTAAAATAATGTATGCAAAATCCATTTAGTTAATGATAGTTATTTTATTAAAATTAATTTTTATTATTTTAGTTCTTATTATATTTTTTAGCTAAAATTTCATATTTTAATTTGAAAATTATTAAATTTTAATTTTTTTTATTTTCTTAAATTCAGTACCTTCATCATATTATATAAAATTAATTTCTGATTTAGAAAATTGCAAAATGAATTTAAAAAATTTTATTCATAATTTTTGTAATAAAGTATAAAATTTAATAATATTTTTAATTATATTTAGGATATAATTTGAATAAAATCAATGTTTATACTTTCTACGTTAATACTAGTATAGATTGATATTTCATAATAAATTTAAAATATTTGCATATTTGTAACATTAGTATGATTCAAAACTTATTCATTTCACTTCTCCCTTATCTCTTATAATTTTATTCAAGTGATTTGCTTTCATCTTCATTTTGTAAAATTGTATATTATGTAGTTTAGGTCATTAAGGTCATTAGGGTATACAATTTTCTTGGATAAACTTTTAAATTTTCAATCTTCTCCGAATCTTAGTTTGCGCTATCATATATTTCCTCCATCTCATTTAAAAATTTGTTTCCAAAACTGTACTTATATTTACTAGTAAATTCATCATTTTAAAACTTAGTAGATTCTCAATTTTCAAGATTAGTAATTAAGGGTGTTAGTTGGAAAAAATATCTAACGAACATCCTCTTATGCATAATTTTTTTTAAATTGATATGTAAAAAAGATGAAATAAGTAATAAAAAAATTGAGAACCTACTTTCAATTATCAACATTATCTTGATTTCGTTTATATTTACATGAATCTTAACTCGTATTACCATAAAAGAAGAAAAAAATAGAGCCCTTTTTCGATTTTGTCCCGGACCCTCAAATATTATGGAACGGCCACGCGTTCCTCTCTCATTTCTTTACATTTGAGTTAGGTAGAGATTAAGAAATTTGTGTAGAAATGTAAGAAAGTGATAGAATTATTTAATATTTAATGTATAAATTAGTGAGTATAAGGGAGAAAAGTAATATACACACACACACACATATATACGAGGAGGTTCAGAAGAGACCATTCCTTAGCGAGAGAACAAGAGACCCATGTTATTTATCCTTGATTTCATTTTGATCCCGTGGCCTAGATTTTGTACATATTAGATAGTATTTTACCTATTTTTAATTGTAAGGGTAGGATTTTGAAAAGTGAAAAATGTGCATATTATACAATATAATTTCTATATTTGTAAAGATTGTGTGCACGATCAACGTGCTAATTGCCATACATGTGTTTATCAGCAATGGTATGTAATTGATTGCCTTTATTTCATTTAATTTAATGTTTCAACATTACATAATCAGTTTCACAACTACATCGTCGTTGTCAACTTCGTATATTCATCACAGAACACTAGCTTTCAAATTGGACATGGAGAATGACATGGATGATGAATTAGGTTTTAAGTTTTATGTCCCTGTAATATATGTAATTCACGTTATAGTTTTTTATTCTTGTGATATATATGTTCATCAATATTTAATTCTTTTGATCTTCAGTATCATATGTATCACTATGAATTATAATGAATTTTGGTAATTTTTGTTCATTTATCATGTTTACTTTTCATAACAAATTTTTGTCTTTAGTTATTGCTAAAAATACAATATAATTTTAAACTTTAGAAGATGTTTTATACATGTCTGAGATTTATGAAAGGCATATGCACTGGCCTATTTGTAAACACCGAGGATTCGACTCAACTTAAACAAGAATGTAATAAGTAAATAATATACAAACTGTCACAGGAATCTTAGAAGATAATATCAGTCAAAGTGAATGAAGGTTAAAGTCAATCTACAGACTTGAAGTAATTCTACATTGAAAGAAGTTCATTTATTTGATAAAGCCTCAGTTAAGTATTCAAGAAAGTGGATTTATTTAAGTGAATGAGATTTCAACAGTGTGACATGAAGTGTACAGGTTATAGAGTTTTGTTAAAGAGAAAAGAAAAAGAACCACAACCTAAAGTCAAAAGATGACGAATAGTCATTGCAGTTAGTCACTCATGAACCAGACAGTACATCGAGTGTCAACATCATAGAGTGGAAGCTCGTCATTATTTTCAGTGGTTCACAGATTGATTCTTCTATCAATGAATTATATTAATTCTCTTTTAATTAATTAAATCAGTTAGTTAATCTATTCAATAAATTAATTCAACAAGAATTAATTTATTCCTTAAATTAATTATACTTTTAAATAAATTAGAATTAATATATATGCTAGTATGACTTTGAAAATGAACTGGTATGACTATCTAGCATAGTCATACCGAAAGTCATACAAGTTCAAAGTGACAATCATACTGATTGCCATATTGGTTTAAAAGGTAGTCATGCTAGTTCTATAGACAGTCATACCAAAAGTCATACAAGAAGGAAATGATAGTCATGCCAAGTTAAAACTAATAGTCATATCAGTTCAAAAGAAATGCGTACAAATATCTACAAATGCAGTTGAAAAGGACACAAAAATTACAAGACATAAGCTCTTAAGAACATTTCATTTTTCTCTCCCACTGTCTTTAAAAACACTACAACTGCCCGAGCTCAACTTTGATTATAGTGAATTAATTTCTAGTATTACTATCTCACGAACCGAACAAATTTGATTAAACAGTATAGTTTGTATTCAACCCCCTCCACCCCCCCCCCCCCTCTTCTACAAACATATCAGGACCTAACAGTTTAGAATAACGAACTAGGAAACGATTGGATTTCAGAATGCCAATCACATAAGAAGCCACTTTTAAATCAAATGTTCTTTGATTTGGACTATACATTTAACTTTTTATAAACAAATATTGGTGTGTGTGTGTGTGTGAGTTTTATGTTCTTTGGGCATTTGAGAAAAGTGATAAAGCTATGAATACGATCACTAAAACCGTGGTGCTCCATTCCTTTAGTGTTAAAATTGTGGATTTGGGGCACTAAAAATTACTTTATTTTGGTCTATTTAGTATCGGATTAAATGGCGTATTGGTGCCACATCATCGCCAAATGAGCTACCAAATCAGTTTGTTAACCCGCCAAAATAGAACCCGGTCCAATTCTAACCCACCCCTTTTAACTTACATTCTATCTAAAATTATACACCCCCAATTGCAAATTATATAGCCATATTATATATCCCTAATTACACACACTAAAATTTAAACTATATTTGCAAAGAGATGGTGAGAACTTGTTGGGGTATTAGATTCGTTTAACTCAGAACATGTTGATGAAGATAAAATCATCATTGAAGATGATGATGTTGCTGTAGAAGAAAAAATAGACATATACGGCTCATGAAGGAGTTGCTATTATCATATGGATTAATAATCGAAGAGTTGCTACTCCTTGAAGTAGACATTGAAGAATGAAGAAGAAACTAAGAACCCTAATTGAGAAATTATATAAGAGGCAAATGAAGGTGAATACATGGGTTGTGGTTCTATAAATTGGTTTAAAATAAGTCGGGTCGGGTCACATTTTGTTTCAGCTGACATATACATGCCATTTTGCATCTATTCAAGCCAATTCACCTTGCATTGTCATCTTTCCGTCCAATTTTTAACGTCAATAACGACCAATGACCTCAATTTGACTGAAAGCTTTTTCAGTTGGATGACCCAATTGCAAGTTTTTAGTCAGTTGAGTGACCAAAATGTCAATTAACCCATTTAGTATTAGTGAAGAGCATATCGGGTGATTCTTGGAGTTTGTTCCCAGAGTTTTGGTTAGTTTTTTGCATATGTAAAAAAAGAATTCTATAATGAGTTCAAATAAGGGTTTCTATGCCATTGTTTTAAAATTGCTACACTTCAAGGTTGTGATGATTAATTTTCTCAAGTATCTGCTTTTATTGCTATTACTGTCAAAATGTGAAAATGGTTGTAAAGATGATGTCTTACTAATATTAGTTGTGAGACTCGTATTTATAACAGGGCAACAATATAAACACATTAAATAACTTCATTGTTAATTTCACAAGTTCCCTCTTAATAGAATTCAAACTACCTTTTCTTTTCTAGGTGTTAGTGGACTGAAGAGTGCAGAAATGACTCATGCTCCTGCAGTTTCGTTTGCCGAGATGGAAGAGTCCAGACATGTTGCACATAAAGATGTTTTGAAAGTGTTCAGTGAAGTGTTCTTAATACGCCACTGAGGCTCTTCACTAAAGTGTTCTTAAAAGTGTTCAATGAAAGTGTCAAGACTATTATATCATCTATGTTTGGTCTTGTTTGTCCGTTGTTACTTTTGGAGTCTGTTAGTTGCTAGTCACCGGAGTTGTTTTAGTTTTTGGCTTCTCCCTGAGCACATTTCATGTATGAGATCATTTCCTTAGCTTTTTTCTTATAAAAATATAAGATTGTTAGGGATTAAAAAATGTACTTATAAATTTACTGTTAGGGTTTAAGAGCTTTCGAGCTTTAATGGATGTTCTCGTGTTTCATGACTAAATAGGTCCTCACAAGATGCCTACGTATCTCAATCAATGCTGAGAATCAAGCCAAAAACGTAGTTCTAATATGAAGGATCAAGGTCCTTATATAGGCGTCAAGAGCCTCATATTTAGAGTATGTTTAGGAGACTTAGCGAATAAGTCTCTTAGTAGATAAGTATTGTATTTCATGGTGGGCAAGTCTTTTCCTTGTTGTAGGATAAGGACTGTGACTAATTATTTCTTTTAATTGAGATTCTAGATCCTTTTTTGAAGAATTTACCATATTTTGGACTCCTTTCATGAGCTGTATATTTTCTCTATTTATTAATTACGAAATTAATAAATAATTAGGGTTTCGGGCCTTGTTTATTGGGCCGTGTTCTTGGACCAATCTAGGTCTAATTAATACATCATTAATTACATTTTTAGGGTTATTTTTCAGCCCATATCATTTGCCCCCCAACTTCTAGGAAAATCTTTTTTAGATTATCGTAGAAGTTATTTCATTCGGGAGTTACAAAGTTCTCTTTTGTATTTTTTATACTAGTCTGGTTTTGTGAACATATAGTCCTAAACCAATAATTTTCCCAAAATAGGAATCGGGGATTTTCATTAATTTTCTGGAAAATAATCCAAAATTCGAAAATCTGGTATAATTTCGACCAGGATTCTGGTCGAATTTTGCTTCTTTTCAGCTCCTGGTCGAACACTTTCAACTAGGATTCTGGTCGAATTTATGCCTCACTTTGGCTCCTGGTCGAACACTTTCGACCAGGATTCTGGTCGATTTTGTGTGCCATTTTGGCCCCTAGTCGAACACCTTCGACCAGGATAAGGTCGTAGGGTTTCGACCAGGACCGCGGTCGAAGATACATGCCATTTTGGCCCCTGGTCGAAAACTTTCGACCAGGATGAGGTCGTAGGGTTTCGACCAGGACCGTGGTCGAAGATACATGCCATTTTGGCCCCTGGTCGAACAGTTTCGACCAGGATGAGGTCGTAGGGTTTCGACCAGGGCCGTGGTCGAAGATACATGCCATTTTGGCCCCTGGTCGAACACCTTCGACCAGGATGGATGTCGTGGGGTTCGACCTTATTTGAGGTCGAACATTTCACCCATTTTGGCCCCTGATCGAACACTTTCGACCAGGATGAGGTCGTAGGGTTTTGACCAGGACCGTGGTCGAAGATATGTGCCATTTTGGCCCCTGGTCGAACACTTTCGACCAGGATTCTAGTCAACCATTTCGATTTCGCTTGGGATCGAACATAGAATCACGAGTTTCTTCAAGTTGTACCTCTTGTGCTCTTTGAGGTCCATCTTTGTTGGGCTCAAGTTGGGCCCAAGGCTTTTACTGGTCCAATTAATAACTGGGCTTGTAATCCATTATGGGCTATACCGGCTAGTCTCGGTTGCCCTTCCTTTAACCTGCCATTGACCGGCTATTCTTTCTATATAAGTGTGAAGCTTCACTCAACATTATTCATTTCTTACTTTCTATTTCTCAAAGTTACTCTGCTAGATTAATTTTCTCCAAAATTTTCTCTATGAGGCTCTTCTAGGGTTCTTAGGTAAGGCGATTCCCGGTGAGGTTTTCCGATTGAATTCACCGGTTTCTGGGTTTTTCCGTTTGAAGATTCTGGGTTTTCCTTCTTGAAGATTTGAAGGTTTCTGGGCTTTTCTGCTTGAAGTTTTGAAGATTCTGGGTTTTCCTACTTGAAGATTTGAAAATTTCTGGGCTTTTCTGGAATGGCTGATCGCGCTTCCCAACATCTTCAGAAAATGAATTCTGCTTCTAAACGAGGTACCCCCATTCCTATTCGTTCTAAATACATGTCTTTGCATGATATGATTAACGAACGTGGGGATGAGTACCCGTTAGTGTCTGCCTTAGATTCATTTGATTGTAGTAACAAATTCCATGACGTAGATAAAATCGGAGATTATAATAAGATGTATAGGGTTAAATCCCCCCTAAAATTAGTTCCTGGCGGTGCTGGCGACCGTTCTTGCCATTGGCGGCCTAACGCCCTATGCATTTACAAAGATGTCATAGTTGCCGGCATTAGGTTTCCTTTTCATGAATTTATACCCAGACTTCTAGCTGATGTTCAAATAAACCCTTGCCAATTACCTCCAAATGCCTGGAGGATAACTAATTATTTTATGGTTTTATGCCTTCGTAACAATTTTCCTCTTTTTGTCCCATTGTTTAGAAAGATTTTTCAGTTTAAGAATAGTTCTGCCAACAACTTGGGTTGGGTATACATTAGCCATAGAGTTGTATTTTCCTTCATTTTCCACCCAAAGTCTATCCCCGATAATAACCCTATGTGGAAGAATGAATTTATGTACCTTATCTTGGAAGGTGGGGATTGGGGAACTTTGTTCTGTAAATCATTTGGTAGAGTTGCGGATGGTAGTCCCAACAACATAATTTTGAACGACGAGGAGTCCCATGCCTATTCTGAGCTTATCAAAGACAATGGGACTACCGTGGCTTGGGAGCTTCTGGACGAATTTGTCCTCAAGTATGTTCATCTTTCAACTGTTTCTGATAAGGGTAATTTTACTTATCCTTTTTGTTTATTACTTTCTTTCTTTTTGAGATTTTCTGTTAACCATTTTTTGGTTGTGTTTACAGCTGCGGCTTTTATAAACAAAACCAATGAGCCAAAGGATGATGAAACCTCGAGGATGAAGAGGGCCAGGATAGGAGGGGATCCTCGTGGGAAGCCTGATGTTCCCGGTTTCTTGATCCCTCCTCAGATTCCTGTGGATGAGGTAGACATTCCTATGTCCTCGAAGTCCTCTGTTTGGCGCCCCAACTGGGGTATTAGGAAGAGGGATACCATTACTGGGGTGTCCAAGCATGCTGTGGATTGGTCATACCATTCACTCACTCCTTGCGACTACAAAGATTTCGTTGCAAATTCTACAATCGAGGGAGTTGAGCATCTGGGCGCTCAGGCCATTGTTGCGGTATTCTTCCTACCTTAGCCTTTTTAGTCTTTATTCTTCTCACCTTTATCTTACTTTAAATTCCTTTTATTTTTTTGGTAGAGCAATGCCAACTTCCAGGGGGCACTTTTCCAAGCTAGCTTGGCGTACCTCTTCTGAGGCCAACAGGATTAAACGGGAAAAGTCCGAAGATGAGGTGAAGTCTCTAAAAGAGACTTTAGCTAGGAGGGAGAAGGAGCTTGCTGATGCTCAAGCTGATCTAGTCGAGGTGAAAAAGAGCAAGGATGACTATATTGATGAGTACCTTAACTCTCAGGAGTACAAGGACTTGATAGAGAAGCACGATGAGATCCTTTTCCCAGTCCAGCATACAACAGGATGGGAGGATGTCGTTCAGGCTATCTTGGCCAAGCATCCCCGGGCTTTTGATTCTGCTAACTTTCCAGCTCCTCACCCTCCTACACCTCTAGAGTGCCTCCTGGCTGGGACAGCTGTCATGGAGGAGGATGACAGGATTTTGGATCCAGTGCATTCATCACCCCTTGGTGACACTTCTGTTGATGATCCTGATGTTACTGATCATACTTCTGGCTCCAGCTCAGGAGAGGAGACAAATGTTGGTGACAAGGGAGTGGAAGCGTAGCTGTAGTTTGTTTATCTTTCATGGTCGTATGTGGCTTGTATTATTTTTCATGTATTTCCAGCCTTCGGGCTTAACTTAAACTCTTAGTAAGTTTAATTTTATTTCTTCCAGTTTCTTCAAATTCTTGACTTTGCATGTTTAGTTAACATTTTATGCATATCTATCAATACGTAATGCACATAAAGCATCATGAAAACATAATGTAACAGCCCCAAATCCGGGGTCAGGGATTTAGAGTAGTCACGATCCATTTACTGCTTGCCTTATCTGTATTACTCACACCGTGCATAATTCACCTGCTCATGACCCCACAATATATGTCTCACACACACACACACAGGTTAGAGTCTCAGAAACGACACAATACAACAACTGCGAAATAAATAATCTTTATTACAATACCCAAATGTCTTTGAATCTGTCACTGATACAATTTCTAAGTGAGGTTACATTACCAACTTAGCCTTCTGATGCTCACAATCCTCTCATACCATTCATATCTATACATAAGTTGAATACCAAAAGCTGTAGCCTGATTCGATTGGTTCGTACTATTCTCGGGATCACTGCTAGAAACTGTTTGTGGAAACGCCTTGCGGGGTATGTGCCGTCCCATTGGCATCCTGCTTCGCTGCTATATAATATATATAAAACAATAGCAAGAGTGAGCGATAGCTCAGCAAGGAAATGAAAGTATGGCATAATTCTGCCTTTAATTCAACCCAGAAATAAAGCGGGTATAAGACAATAATTTGTAAAAATATCTCGATACTTAAATTACATCCTTATCGGAATGTAATCCCAAAAATAATACCATTGTTGTATTTCAAATATCAATTTCATAATATTTCTGCAAACTTTGGCTATATTATGAACAAAGTTCTAGTATAAACGATGAGGTTTCAAAGTAAACCAAATATAACCTTTCCGAAAAATATCTGCTATATATGCAGAATATCAACATATAACTTAAAAGATGAAGTTATAAGGTGATTCAGTATAAACAACTCCCTTACCATAACTCATGTTATGTAAGGTATCCACAGAGTCATATGATATGCTTTAAGCGGATAAGAAACTAGTATAATATAAACGATGAAGTTACGAGGAAAATTAATATAATATTTCCGTAACCCAAACTCCACTTATGCATATATATCTTTAATCAGGTTTTATCAGAGTCATAACTCAAAAGTAAAAGATGGAGTTGCACAAATTTATTGTCACTTCATTTCCAAACACTTTTCAACCCCCTGCCAACATGGTTGGTTCTTCACACCAATACATGTTGCAGGAAATATCCAAATTGGATGATGAACTAATACTGGAGTTGCTACCGCGTCCGCTGTGCCTAACCTTACTATGATCAGTAGCAGGTCGCACCGCTCAAATAGTTTTCTACATGTAGATGGAAGTATCACGACGGCCTGACATTGTCTACCGCCTTACTATGACCTCCCGACCCATTTGGGGCAATATATAAAAGTTGGATGGGCCCACGCAACTTGACCACTTACACCACTCCTAGTTCAGATGGAATCCATGACTCTGAAACGTAAAGATCGTCCTCCTTTCCCCAAGTGTAACACTTGTTGATACGACTCCACTAAGTAGTTATATCTAGGTTGGAAAGGGAGATTCTCCAATATTTCCCAAGCTATGCTTGTTAATGGATATCGACTTGTTCCATTAATTTACCCCTCGATCATTGAGGTGGTAACACAACATTAGACTGGCAGCAATTAAATTGCTCCAAGAAAATATCTGTCCCTTGACAGTTTTTGAATTGAGAGTTTAAAAAGAGTAGTAGTCACTTAAATCAGGTTTCCCGTATTTTTGATAGTTGAGCGAGCATTTGAATCTTCTTAAAAGACAGATTCAAATGGAGAAACAGTGTTTTGGGAACCTCTTCTTGATTTGAAAATAATTAATAATATTTATTGAATAAGTAAACCTCAAATGAATATTTGAAAATAATCTTCATTAAACAACTAATCCTTAAATGAATATTTGAAAATAATATTCATTAAATAAATGATCTTTAAATGAATATTTGAAAACAATATTCATTAAATAAATAATCTTTAAATGAATATTTGAAAATAATATTCATTAAATAAATAACTCTTAAATGAATATTCAAAAGTAATATTCATTAAATAAATAACTCTTAAATGAATATTCAAAAGTAATATTCATTAAATAATAAACAATCCTCGAATGGATAATAATAATAATATTCTTAAAGTCCATAATCCTCAAATGAATATAAATAAATAATATTCATTAAATACATACTTAACCCTCGAATAAGTAAGCCTCAAATGAATATTCAGAAGTAATATTCATTAAATAATAAATCTCAAATGAATATTCAAAAGTAATATTCATTAAATAGATAATTAATCCTCGAATAACAGTTATCGGATATCTTTGTTATCATTTCGGAACAAAGCGATTTTAAGAAAACATTTTGAAAATGATATTCATCTAAGTAAACAAATTTAATTAGACGAATAAGGCTTATTTAATCCGTAAATGCTTCCAGAAGTATTTACTAATTAAATAAACACTGGTTTATTGGTGATGTTGCCTTTAGGTTAATTATTGCGAAAATCTTTCTAAAAAGCTCTGTCCGGGTTTTCGAAAATATACCTTACAAAATAACCCCGATACGCTGGCTAAGTTATAAACTCAATACATGCTCTACCCTCTGAGCCTTTCTTATTCCAGTACACAAATACCTACCTTATGATATAAAGTCCCCTTCCACCATACGAAAAGTTTATAAATATATACACCATATAATTCAAGGCGTAGGATCTTAAAAGCATCATCACCCATCAACAGTATTATAAGGTCATGGGATTTTGGTTATCGCACGAGCAGGATTTAATATCATTAACAAGACCAAGGATATACTGGTTTTGATAAGGAAGCACAATATTGGGAAACTTGCAAATATGGATTGAAACTTATTCAACATATTTCATATATTTCAAAATAAATATACTCTGAACGACCGAGTATGCATACATAACTTGCATCTAGTATATGCATACTTCAAAATATGGTTTTTAGAAACTTGCCTGATGCTCGAGAAGTGATAGGGGTTCGCGACGATGCCGGACAATCTAGACAAAGTCAAACGAAAACACACGGTTAATCCCCTCGATAAACCACTTATAACTCAATGCTTAAACACGTAAGCGAAACACAACCAAGGCATTACTTGCTCGCTCTAGCGTCACACTAAGTCCATGTTATTCGTCAAATACATATATCATAAGTTTGGTTTGGAATCCCTCCTCAAATCCAAGTTATACTTAACCATTTACAACATTGGTTTCTAAGTCTCGTTTTCAGTGGTTTTCACTTGCGCAGCCTCGGCTAAAACATTTTTATAAAATCGAAACATAATCTTTTTAATACGAATCTTTTTCGTGAGCCTTCCCAACTGTCTCTAGTATTATTTCTCAAAGTTTCACATTTTAATATGGCTTCTAAGTGGTCCAAATACAGCCTCAAAGTGACTGACCAGAGAGGGGTGGTTCCTCCGAACGACGTTTACTAAAACTCACTTTTCTCCTAAACCGTAAATCGTATAGACATGATCTTTATACCAAAACAAACCTTAAAACAAGACCTACAGGCTTCTGGTCAGTTCTGCTCAAAAATATTCCAAGAACAGTTCGTAATTCTTGCTCGAAACAACCTTAAATCAAATGGGCATTACGACGGCTATAATCGTAACGTTTTCCATTTCCAAAACACAACCAAATCAATACCCATTAATACCAAACTCACCATCCACCTTATACACCCTCCACTCAGTCAAATCCTCCATGAATAATCAAAACAATTCATAATCCATCCTCCAAACTCAACCAACAATTCATATAATTACTTAATCATCAACCCATTTCATATACTACACATACATGCTTTCCAAACTTATATAAAACTCAAAGGTGGGTTAGGGTTTTACCTTCTTGGAAGCTCTAGCAGCACTAACCAGTGCTCACAATCAGTCAACAAGCCTTAGATACTCCTTACAAAGCTTAAACCTTAAGATCCAATCAAGAAAACAAGTTAACAAATTTCGGAGTTACTATTCATCATCACTTTGTAAAATCCATATAAAATCGAAAAACAAGAGTTTGGTTCTCAACTTTTTACCACACCTTATACTCTTCAAGGGCTTTCTTTTGAGTCCTATCGCATCACTAGGGGATGCTTGAAGCTCGACTTATTGGCTTTCTAAGGTGAGTGGTCGAAACTGGAAAAGGCAGGACAGTTTCTGTTCTTCGACCTGGGGAAGCGATTTGACTAGGCTACACTCCTTTGTTGGTCATGAAATTTTGAACGAATGTTTCCCATGGAGTGTAGAAGCTATGGTTAATATTTGGTGATTTTATCATGAGTAGATATTAAGTTACGAATTTTTCTTCATGGCTTGGTCCTGCTGGGCAGAAATCTGGAAAATGAGAGAGAGAGAGCTTTTCTTCTTTTCTTTTTGTTTTGTGTAATAATGATAAAAATGCTGATATTTGTATGCAATTGGTGAGTCATCACCCTTGGTTGCCTCTCCTTCTGACACTTGTCCAACATGCACTGGTCTAGATAAAGTAGCTTTACTGGTTCGCTCTCATTTCACATGGATGATCCAAATGTTGTATTTCTCGAATTAATCTTGTTACATGTTACTTCCATGTCTATATTTAATCCTGTAAATGTTGCCTTGTTCCTCTTCGAAACGATTCGAAAATATTTCCTAAAAAGAGCGAATAAAACTCTACGCGATTCTCGCAGTGAATAGTAACTATTCACTATTTATTCCAACAATCGAATCCTTAAATCGACTTTAATAAATAATAAAATTCCAAAATATTAAATCCTCAACTCCTCCATTTCAATATCTCATTTCTTGAATATAATAATATATAATTCGCTGCCCGGTCAAATACTTCATCAAAATAAAATTTGGAATTTCTGAATTCCGATCGTCTTTGCATTCACTTATTTACTCCGTAGATCACTAATATGACTTCGGAATATCCACACTACGTCTCACATAGGTGACATGAAAAACTTTGTTAATCCTCAAAATCACTATTCATCATCCATCATATTCACTATTCACTGAGGCACTTAATCATAATAAGAAAAGTTTTAATTTTTCCAAAAATTCGGGTTATTACAGTCTCCCCTCCTTAAAAGGATTCCGTCCCGGAATCAGCTTAGGAATAACTGGGGTACTTCTCTCCCATTGCACTTTCTAACTCCCAGGTGGATTCTTCCACTTCTTGATTTTCCATAGGTTGTTCTTTGTAAGTCAGACCAGGTTGTATATCTACATGTTCGTACTCTACATATGACGGGCATTCATAGTATACTGACGTAGCATTGACACATGAACCCCGTTATGACCATTCTACAAGTTTTGGGGGGTAAGGCTGGCTCGTAGGCCACCTTCCTGACGCGTTTTAAAATCTCAGATGACCCAATGAATCTCGGGCTCAACTTCCCTTTCTTTCCAAATCTCATTAATTCCTTCCACGAGGATATCTTTTAGCATCACGAATCTCTAACCTCATATTCTCTATCTTGTTTGTACAGAAAATACACCAATCATAAACTTGCTTGTCATCCATCAACTTGCCATTTAGCTTATCAATAGCAGTACTATCTCTATACTCGCGGGCTTAGTCCGCATACTTTCTCTGTCTGTCTTGGCTGTTACTAGCCGCTTGTTGGTGAAATCTTTTGTCTTTCTAGTTTGTCGGACTAACTTGGGTTTTGTGTAAAATCTCATCCTTTAGCTCCCGATCATTCGGAATCCATCCCTGTCTCATCTCAATTAAGGGTATCGGCCACCATATTGGCCTTCCCCGGATGGTAGTGTATCTCACAGTCATAATCCTAGGTCAATTCTAGCCATTTCTCCATCTCATGTTATCTATTATCACGGGTCACTCAAAGCCAATTCATTACATTCCATCAAAATTTGTGGGTGCATTAGTCAACCCAAAAATAACTTCGCTAAAAACTAGAAGTGTCTATTCCTAGTATGAATCGCAGTCTTGGGTATATCCTCGAATTTAACTCCCAACTGGTGATATCCAGTTCTTAAATAAATTTGGAAATACACAGCGTTTTTCCGCTGATCAAACAATCATTTACAAGGGTACCTATTCTCCATGTCGAACTCATACAACTCTCGAGGTTCGATACATAATCTCCTACTACCATCTTTCTTTCTTACGAACAACACCGGGGCTCCCCACGGTGATACACTGGGTCTTATCATACCCTTATACAACAACTCTTGTAACTGAGTCACTAACTCTTTCATTCTCACTATACTCTGAATACTCGGTATTCATTCTCATGTCATCCAAATCGATATTTGGTAGCGCATTAAGATCTTGTACAGTCTCCCAAAACCACTGTAGTTTCCTTTATACTTGGTGTCTCTTTTATTGGCATCAACCATAAGAGCTAATTAAGCCTCGTATCTCTGGCGTAATAGTTTCTTAGTCTGAACTATATTCAAGAATCTCTGAATATGTCTCCGTCCTTTATTTATTACTCTCTCTTACTTACAATCAGTCTGGGCTCCATTGGGCGTCAACCAACCCATCCTTATTATAATATCAACTTCTCCCAAGTCACAATACCAGCTCCCTCTGACTCCATCGCCAGTACTTATCTTGCTAACCCAGAGGTAGTGTCCATTCGTAAACAACTCCTCTCAAAGTCTCAATTCCACTATAGGGCATCTATCTAACACCGTTGTCACTGGAGCTCACGGCACATCGCTATTCCTTTCATATATATTGATTGGCCCCCTTTCCATTTTCATAATATCCTTGGGAGAATAAACCAATTCATTGATATGTCACTAACATTCTATTCGTCTTAGGGATTCGCTCCTGTCATAGGCAATTTCGTTGCGAATCTAATTCCTATCAGCGAATTTTGACTTATTTGACCTGGTTGGCCTCCCTTTGAAATTCAATAAAGATAACAAGAATCATGGAGCTTTGAAAAGATAGCTCCCATATTAAGGAAAACGTCACACATTGATGATTATAAAGTTATGAGTTTTAAGGTAACCTTATTGGAGGTAAGAGAAATTTACCGAGAGATCAACATGATCATAAGAACTCAACGTTGTGTGCCCCGATTGAGACATTACTAAAGGTAATTAGCCTTCTTGTATTTCACAACTTACAAGTGATGGCGTCCCATCAGACTTCTATCACATAGACAGATAGTCCTTGTAGCCCCTATAAGTATAGGGTTGTTCGTCTCAGTGGAAGTTGAAAAGTATGAAAGCAATTCGAGATCGATTTAATTCGCCCTTCGACAATATTTCTCAAAGGAACACCTTGGATTAAAACTGAACAGATTCCAAAGGTGCGGTTTGCAAAGAAAATACAAAGAAAAGAATAACCAAAAAGATACCGGTAGTTAACAAGCAAGTGGTGAGGTATCACCATAGGGTTATTCATTATTTGAAGAAAAGTGAAAGCTTGAATAACATCATTTGACAGGGCTTCGAAAACCTGAAAGCAGGCATCGTGACAGCCTCTAACACAATCCAATTTAACTATGATTTAACACAAGGGTTATAAAATAACTTCAAAGAGGGAATATACCCTTTATCAGAATTCTTTCTTGGAAAGAGGTCAAGATAGATCATAGATTGGGGAAATATCCCACATACTTTGCAAATGGGGAGGGTACTACCAAGGTCTCTACAGATGCCTTATATGTCGGCTCCTCTGATGGATAATCGTTCAATTCCAAAGCTTTTCTTCTCCATGCACACCTTAAGGTGCTCGATACTTACGTCATTGTCGACTTATAATAGTCGCTAAGGATCCAACCATCGACCTTTGCAATCGCAGGGAGTTCTATTCGACTAGGCGCAAACATCTCAAGTAAGCGTTCTGTTCTATAAGAAGACTTCGATACCGTTGTCGCCCATAGCAATGACAATTCCACATGTCGACTGGGCGGTACTCCGGAAGATCGTTAGAAACTACAAGATTAAATCTGGTCTCTATTTCAATCATCCTTATATCCAATATTCCTTCTCCCATATCAATCAACACCTTCTCTACAAGATTCTTTCCTTGACCCACCATGGGGTCTTCCTCTAGATCCTCCTATGGATCTTCCTTTATCGGGTCTCCGTCCATTTCAAGGTACGCATCATCAATTGCCTACTCGAAGGCCTCGGGGTCTGGTATCTCAGAATCCCATCAATCTATAACTCATACGAATCGAGGTGACTAATCATGAAGTCCTAAGTACGGTTTCCCAGAAGAAGTCCCCTCTCGGGCTTCATCTTAAACAGTCAGGGTCGTGTCCTCCAACCCGACTACGAACTCAATTTAGGCTCTAGATGTTCTTATCATTCTTAAGGGTATTGTAAGACTCGATCTCCTATCGTTTCTGAGGACTGTAACCTAACGCTCTGATACCATTTCTGTAACAGCCCCAAATCCGGGGTCAGGGATTTAGAGTAGTCACGATCCATTTACTCCTTGCCTTATCTGTATTACTCACACCGTGCATAATTCACCTGCTCATGACCCCACAATATATGTCTCACACACACACATAGGTTAGAGTCTCAGAAACGACACAATACAACAACTGCGGAATAAATAATCTTTATTACAATACCCAAATGTCTTTGAATCTGTCACTGATACAATTTCTAAGTGAGGTTACATTACCAACTTAGCCTTCTGATGCTCACAATCCTCTCATACCATTCATATCTATACATAAGTTGAATACCAAAAGCTGTAGCCTGATTCGATTGGTTCGTACTATTCTCGGGATCACTGCTAGAAACTGTTTGTGGAAACGCCTTGCGGGGTATGTGCCGTCCCATTGGCATCCTGCTTCGCTGCTATATAATATATATAAAACAATAGCAAGAGTGAGCGATAGCTCAGCAAGGAAATGAAAGTATGGCATAATTCTGCCTTTAATTCAACCCAGAAATAAAGCGGGTATAAGACAATAATTTGTCAAAATATCTCGATACTTAAATTACATCCTTATCGGAATGTAATCCCAAAAATAATACCATTGTTGTATTTCAAATATCAATTTCATAATATTTCTGCAAACTTTGGCTATATTATGAACAAAGTTCTAGTATAAACGATGAGGTTTCAAAGTAAACCAAATATAACCTTTCCGAAAAATATCTGCTATATATGCAGAATATCAACATATAACTTAAAAGATGAAGTTATAAGGTGATTCAGTATAAACAACTCCCTTACCATAACTCATGTTATGTAAGGTATCCACAGAGTCATATGATATGCTTTAAGCGGATAAGAAACTAGTATAATATAAACGATGAAGTTACGAGGAAAATTAATATAATATTTCCGTAACCCAAACTCCACTTCTGCATATATATCTTTAATCAGGTTTTATCAGAGTCATAACTCAAAAGTAAAAGATGGAGTTGCACAAATTTATTGTCACTTCATTTCCAAACACTTTTCAACCCCCTGCCAACATGGTTGGTTCTTCACCCCAATACATGTTGCAGGAAATATCCAAATTGGATGATGAACTAATACTGGAGTTGCTACCGCGTCCGCTGTGCCTAACCTTACTATGATCAGTAGCAGGTCGCACCGCTCAAATAGTTTTCTACATGTAGATGGAAGTATCACGACGGCCTGACATTGTCTACCGCCTTACTATGACCTCCCGGCCCATTTGGGGCAATATATAAAAGTTGGATGGGCCCACGCAACTTGACCACTTACACCACTCCTAGTTCAGATGGAATCCATGACTCTGAAACGTAAAGATCGTCCTCCTTTCCCCAAGTGTAACACTTGTTGATACGACTCCACTAAGTAGTTATATCTAGGTTGGAAAGGGAGATTCTCCAATATTTCCCAAGCTATGCTTGTTAATGGATATCGACTTGTTCCATGAATTTACCCCTCGATCATTGAGGTGGTAACACAACATTAGACTGGCAGCAATTAAATTGCTCCAAGAAAATATCTGTCCCTTGACAGTTTTTGAATTGAGAGTTTAAAAAGAGTAGTAGTCACTTAAATCAGGTTTCCCGTATTTTTGATAGTTGAGCGAGCATTTGAATCTTCTTAAAAGACAGATTCAAATGGAGAAACAGTGTTTTGGGAACCTCTTCTTGATTTGAAAATAATTAATAATATTTATTGAATAAGTAAACCTCAAATGAATATTTGAAAATAATCTTCATTAAACAACTAATCCTTAAATGAATATTTGAAAATAATATTCATTAAATAAATGATCTTTAAATGAATATTTGAAAACAATATTCATTAAATAAATAATCTTTAAATGAATATTTGAAAATAATATTCATTAAATAAATAACTCTTAAATGAATATTCAAAAGTAATATTCATTAAATAAATAACTCTTAAATGAATATTCAAAACTAATATTCATTAAATAATAAACAATCCTCGAATGGATAATAATAATAATATTCTTAAAGTCCATAATCCTCAAATGAATATAAATAAATAATATTCATTAAATACATACTTAACCCTCGAATAAGTAAGCCTCAAATGAATATTCAGAAGTAATATTCATTAAATAATAAATCTCAAATGAATATTCAAAAGTAATATTCATTAAATAGATAATTAATCCTCGAATAACAGTTACCGGATATCTTTGTTATCATTCCGGAACAAAGCGATTTTAAGAAAACATTTTGAAAATGATATTCATCTAAGTAAACAAATTTAATTAGACGAATAAGGCTTATTTAATCCGTAAATGCTTCCAGAAGTATTTACTAATTAAATAAACACTGGTTTATTGGTGATGTTGCCTTTAGGTTAATTATTGCGAAAATCTTTCTAAAAAGCTCTGTCCGGGTTTTCGAAAATATACCTTACAAAATAACCCCGATACGCTGGCTAAGTTATAAACTCAATACATGCTCTACCCTCTGAGCCTTTCTTATTCCAGTACACAAATACCTACCTTATGATATAAAGTCCCCTTCCACCATACGAAAAGTTTATAAATATATACACCATATAATTCAAGGCGTAGGATCTTAAAAGCATCACCACCCATCAACAGTATTATAAGGTCATGGGATTTTGGTTATCGCACGAGCAGGATTTAATATCATTAACAAGACCAAGGATATACTGGTTTTGATAAGGAAGCACAATATTGGGAAACTTGCAAATATGGATTGAAACTTATTCAACATATTTCATATATTTCAAAATAAATATACTCTGAACGATCGAGTATGCATACATAACTTGCATCTAGTATATGCATACTTCAAAATATGGTTTTTAGAAACTTGCCTGATGCTCGAGAAGTGATAGGGGTTCGCGACGATGCTGGACAATCTAGACAAAGTCAAACGAAAACACACGGTTAATCCCCTCGATAAACCACTTATAACTCAATGCTTAAACACGTAAGCGAAACACAACCAAGGCATTACTTGCTCGCTCTAGCGTCACACTAAGTCCATGTTATTCGTCAAATACATATATCATAAGTTTGGTTTGGAATCCCTCCTCAAATCCAAGTTATACTTAACCATTTACAACATTGGTTTCTAAGTCTCGTTTTCAGTGGTTTTCACTTGCGCAGCCTCGGCTAAAACATTTTTATAAAATCGAAACATAATCTTTTTAATACGAATCTTTTTCGTGAGCCTTACCAACTGTCTCTAGTATTATTTCTCAAAGTTTCACATTTTAATATGGCTTCTAAGTGGTCCAAATACAGCCTCAAAGTGACTGACCAGAGAGGGGTGGTTCCTCCGAACGACGTTTACTAAAACTCACTTTTCTCCTAAACCGTAAATCGTATAGACATGATCTTTATACCAAAACAAACCTTAAAACAAGACCTACAGGCTTCTGGTCAGTTCTGCTCAAAAATATTCCAAGAACAGTTCGTAATTCTTGCTCGAAACAACCTTAAATCAAATGGGCATTACGACGGCTATAATCGTAACGTTTTCCATTTCCAAAACACAACCAAATCAATACCCATTAATACCAAACTCACCATCCACCTTATACACCCTCCACTCAGTCAAATCCTCCATGAATAATCAAAACAATTCATAATCCATCCTCCAAACTCAACCAACAATTCATATAATTACTTAATCATCAACCCATTTCATATACTACACATACATGCTTTCCAAACTTATATAAAACTCAAAGGTGGGTTAGGGTTTTACCTTCTTGGAAGCTCTAGCAGCACTAACCAGTGCTCACAATCAGTCAACAAGCCTTAGATACTCCTTACAAAGCTTAAACCTTAAGATCCAATCAAGAAAACAAGTTAACAAATTTCGGAGTTACTATTCATCATCACTTTGTAAAATCCATATAAAATCGAAAAACAAGAGTTTGGTTCTCAAATTTTTACCACACCTTATACTCTTCAAGGGCTTTCTTTTGAGTCCTATCGCATCACTAGGGGATGCTTGAAGCTCGACTTATTGGCTTTCTAAGGTGAGTGGTCGAAACTGGAAAAGGCAGGACAGTTTCTGTTCTTCGACCTGGGGAAGCGATTTGACTAGGCTACACTCCTTTGTTGGTCATGAAATTTTGAACGAATGTTTCCCATGGAGTGTAGAAGCTATGGTTAATATTTGGTGATTTTATCGTGAGTAGATATTAAGTTACGAATTTTTCTTCATGGCTTGGTCCTGCTGGGCAGAAATCTGGAAAATGAGAGAGAGAGAGCTTTTCTTCTTTTCTTTTTGTTTTGTGTAATAATGATAAGAATGCTGATATTTGTATGCAATTGGTGAGTCATCACCCTTGGTTGCCTCTCCTTCTGACACTTGTCCAACATGCACTGGTCTAGATAAAGTAGCTTTACTGGTTCGCTCTCCTTTCACATGGATGATCCAAATGTTGTATTTCTCGAATTAATCTTGTTACATGTTACTTCCATATCTATATTTAATCCTGTAAATGTTGCCTTGTTCCTCTTCGAAACGATTCGAAAATATTTCCTAAAAAGAGCGAATAAAACTCTACGCGATTCTCGCAGTGAATAGTAACTATTCACTATTTATTCCAACAATCGAATCCTTAAATCGACTTTAATAAATAATAACATTCCAAAATATTAAATCCTCAACTCCTCCATTTCAATATCTCATTTCTTGAATATAATAATATATAATTCGCTGCCCGGTCAAATACTTCATCAAAATAAAATTTGGAATTTCTGAATTCCGATCGTCTTTGCATTCACTTATTTACTCCGTAGATCACTAATATGACTTCGGAATATCCACACTACGTCTCGTACATAGGTGACATGAAAAACTTTGTTAATCCTCAAAATCACTATTCATCATCCATCATATTCACTATTCACTGAGGCACTTAATCATAATAAGAAAAGTTTTAATTTTTCCAAAAATTCGGGTTATTACACATAAGAATATTGAATTATAACTTTGAAAATGGGTTCAACCCTTACATAATACTCTACTTTCTACCTCAAGTTTAAAAACTTGGATTGGTTTCGTCGACCTTATTTCTACTTGTCCTAATAGTGAGTCCAGCTAGGACACACTTAAACATAATAGACTTTCAAGTTTGCAGCATTCCAAGTTCTTGGCACTTCTATCCCTTCGAGGGTTTCCAACTTATATGAGCCTCGTCCAAACACATTCTAACTCGGTATGGCCCTTCCCAATTTGGAGCCAACTTGCCTTTTTGTCCAACCCTGAATGCCTCAATCTTTCGGAGGACTAAGTATCCTTGACGGAAGAATCTCTCCTTAACCCTTAGGTTATAGTAGAAAGATGCCCTCTTTTGATGTTCAACTACTTTGGCATTTGCCTCATCTCTAACTTCATCAATTAGATCTAAGGCCAGCCTCAAGCCTTCTTCATTTTCCTCTGGCTCATAAGCTTCTACTCTTGGAGATGTGTGAGTGATCTCCACCGGAACCACTGCTTCTGCCCCATACGCTAACAGAAAGGGGGTTGCTCCAGTGGTGACTTTACAAGTAGTACGATATTCCCATAGTATGGGGAGCAATTCGTCCACCCAAGTGTTCCTAGAGCGTTCAAATCTTTTTTTCAGTCCATCCAAAATAATTCGATTCGCAACCTCAGCTTGTCCGTTAGCTTGAGAGGATGAGCAACAGAAGTGAAACGTAACTCAATATCGTTCTCCTCGTAATACTTCTTGAAATCTTCATTGTTAAACTGAGTTCCATTATCCGTGACCAAGATTCGTGGAATTCCATATCTGCATATTACATTCTCCCAGAAGAAATGCATTACTTGCTTGGTGGTTATCTTGGCTAAAGGTTTAGCCTCAATCCACTTAGTGAAGTAGTCGATTACCACTATCAAGAACTTTCTCTGCGCACTTGCCATTGGAAATGGTCCAAGTATATCCATTCCCCACATGGCAAATGGAATAGGTGAGTTTATGGATGTCAACATCTCTGGTGGTTGTCTAACCACTGGTGCATGCTTTTGGCACCGTTCACACTTCTTCACATAACTTTTAGCATCTGCAAGTATGTTTGGCCAATAGAAACCTAGATGAGTAATTTTATGAGCAAGGGCCCTGCCCCCCAAGTGCTGCCCACAAATTCCCTCATGTACTTCCCTTAGGGCCAACTCAGCCTCTTGGGGTCTTAAACATTTCAAGTAAGGAACAATGAAAGACTTTTTATATAGGATTCCCTCAATCAAGGTAAACCTTAATGCTCTCACATATAACTTTCGTGCTTCTGAAGTGTCTTTAGGTAACCAACCAGTTTCCAGATGAGATTTGATGGGATCCATCCAACAGCTAGCCACATCAATGGGTGCTATCAACTTTCCATTAATGTTTGGGGTCTTCAAGACTTGGAAATATACACTCCCTGCATAGTTCTCAATTTCAGAAGAAGAAAACTTAGACAAAGTGTCAGCCTTCATGTTTTCTTCTCTCGGAATGTGTTCCACATAACACTCATCGAACTGAGTCATAATGGCCTTGACAAGTTTCATATACTTGGCCATGACTTCATCTCTAGCCTCAAACTCTCCATTTACTTGGGAAACCACTAACCTCGAGTCTCCACACACTTTCAGAGTCTTAACTCTCAAGGCTCCAGCCAGCCCTAAGCCAGCTATCAGGGCTTCATACTCAGCTTCATTGTTTATCGTCAGGAAGTCCAGTTTTAGTGTGTACTCTATGAGAAATCCATCGGGACTTTGTAGCACCAAACCTGCTCCACTTGATTTTGTTTTTGATGCTCCATCAAAATAGAGCACCCAACATTCTTTGGACACCATGTCTTCATCTTTCTTGTCTTCTTCTTTTCCTTCTAGTACTACTTCCTGCCCCCGACTTCCTGGTTGTTAATGGTGCATTCAACCATAAAGTCAGCGAGTGCTTGAGCTTTTATTTCCGTTCGAGGCTTATACTTGATGTCAAATTCTCCCAATTCAATAGCCCATTTGATCAACCTTCCACTAACTTGAGGACTGTGCAAGATGTTTATTAGAGGCTGATTGGTCAAGACCTCTATCTTGTATGCCTGGAAATATGGGCGTAGCTTTCTTGAGGCCATAATCAGGGCTAAGGCAAACTTCTCTATCATAGAGTAGTTTATTTCTGCTCCATGTAAAATCTTGCTCACATAATAGATGGGCTTCTGAACTTTCAATTCCTCTTTAACCAAAACAGCTCCAAGGGCAGTGTTAGAAACTTCCAGGTATAAGTAGAGAATTTCTCCTGGTTTTGGTTTTGCCAACAATGGTGCCTCAGCCATGTACTTCTTCAATGCCTCAAAGGCCTCCTGGCTTTCTGTTGTCCATTCAAAGTTTTTCACGTTCTTGAGTGCTTTAAAGAAAGGTAAGCACTTTTCTCTTGACTTGGAGATGAATCTTCCCAATGATGCCACTCTTCATGTTAACTTCTGAACATCCTTGACGGACCGTGGTGGCTCCATGTCCAGGATTGCTTTGATTTTATCGGGGTTAGCCTCAATTCCTCGTTTAGAAACCATCAGGCCTAAAAACTTTCCTGACCCAACGCCGAAGGCACACTTTGTTGGATTCAACATCATCCTATGGTGCCTCAGCACTTCAAATGCTTCCCGTAGATGGTTTATATGATCCGCCTTATCGAGGCTTTTAACTAGCATGTCAACCACATAGACCTCCATGGTTTTTCCAATTAGGTGTTCAAAGATTTTGTTCACCAACCTTTGGTAAGTTGCTCCTGCATTCTTAAGCCCAAATTTCATAACCAAATAACAGTAAACACCAAAGTCAATGATGAATGATACCTTGGAGATATCATCTTTGTGCATTTTGATTTGGTTGTATCCACTGAAGCCATCCATGAAGCTTAGCATCTCGTGCCCAGCTATGGCATCTATCAGAGTATCAATCCTTGGCAAGGGAAAACAATCTTTAGGACATGCATCGTTCAAGTCAGTGAAGTCCACACACATCCTCCATTTTCCGTTGGCTTTTTTGACCATCACTGGGTTAGCCAACCATTCTGTAATTTAAATTTCTTCAATGAACCCGACTTCCAAAAGCTTATCTACTTCCTGCTTGATGGCCTCTTGCCTCTCTGGAGCAAAATTTCTCTTCTTCTGTTTCACAGTTTTCCTTTCAGGATCTACATTCAATTTGTGTGTTATCAACTAGGGATCAATCCCTGGCATGTCGGCTGTTGTCCAAGCAAAAACATCATTATTTTCTTGAAGAAAAGATATGATCTTGCTCTTTAATGGTTCAGGTAACAATGCTCCAATGTAAGTAACCTTCTCCGGTTCACCAGGAACTAAGGGAATTGGGATTAAATCCTCAGCTGGCTTCCCTCTTCTATCTTCATTATCTCTAGCATCCATGTCCTCAATGGGGAGAACCCGCCCCCAATTCCATCAGGTCTTAAAGCGGCTACATAACAACTTCTAGCCATCTTTTGGTCACCTCGTTCTTCACCAATCCCATTTCTCGTTGGGAACTTGATTTTTAGATGATAAGATGAGGCAACAGCCTTGAACGAATGAAGACCTATCCTTCCTTGGATCGCATTGTAGGTTGAAGTTGCTTTTATAACTATGAAGTTCAACATTTGAGTAGATGTTTTCGAACCTTGCCCCATTGTCATAGGGAGTTGGATTGTACCTTCTACCTTTGATTCCACTCCATTGAATCCGTATATGGGCATATTCGAGGGTGTCAACTGAGAGTCAGTATAGCCCATCTTGATAAAAGCATCATGGAACAAGATGTCCACTGAAGCTCCATTGTCAACCAAAACTCTCTTCGTTTCAGAATTGCCTATCACATGTATGATGACTAAGGGATCATCGTGGGGAAACTTCACTCCTTCCAAGTCAGAATCATCAAAACCTATTGTTATTTCCGTTCTGGCACGCTTTGGTGCTTCTCCAACCATAGTCATTACCTCTCGGGCATAGGCTTTCCTTGAGTTTCGGGAGGACCCAGCAGCAGTTGGTCCTCTAAATATCATGTTGATGACAGGCCCTCGGGGTTTGGGATTACGATCTTGATCGTTGTCCCTTTTTTCATAATCCTTCCTTTCGTAGTTTCCTCTTTGACTCCCTTGATTTCCATCCTTAGTAAACTTATTTAGTTTTCATCTTCGAATCAAAAACTCTATCTCATCTTTCAGTTGTCTGCAATCATCCGTATCGTGACCAACTTCTTTGTGGAACCGAAAGAATTGGTTTTGATTCCTTTTAGACATGTCAGTCCTCAGTGGCTTCGGCCATCGGAGATCCTCTTCCTTTGCTATTTCCATCAGAATTTGGCTCCTGGGAGTGTTTAATCTTGCATACTCCGTGAACCTTGGCCCAAAATTGTTCCTCTTAGGTGGGGAATCAGAATCCTTTGACGTTCTAGGAAACTTTTACATAACATCGTATTACTGGGTCTCCTTTCTTTTCTTTGAATTTCCACTGCTCCATGTAGCGGGTTCATACTTTCTCATGCTTTCTTCAGCCTTGATATACTTTCTGGCTCTATCTTGGAGCTTCAACATGCTCTCGGGTGGATGCTTTTCCAAGGATCTCTTGAAGTGATCATCAGTGGTTCCTTGTTGCAGGGCTATCATAGCTACTTTGTCCTCCAAGTCCGAGACTTTCAGAGCCTCCCTAGTGAATAGATTTATAGTCTCTTAAGGCTTCATTCCTTCCTTGTTGGATTCCCATGAGCGATGCAGAACTCTTCTCATGCACCATCCCACTAACAAATTGGTTGATAAACGCCTTGCTTAGTTCCTTAAAAGACCCAATGGAATTGGGAGGTAAACGGCTATACCAACGTTGGGCCATGCCTGCCAAGGTTTGTGGGAACACCTTGCACTTGACCGCATCATTGGTTGGCTGCAACAGCAGTGCATTAGAGAAGGTTCTCACGTGATTCGCGGGATCTCCCGTTCCATCATAAGCTTTGATCGTTGGCATCTTAAATTTCCTGGATATGTTAGCTTTCATGATGTCCTGAGTGAATGGTGGTGTAGGATCATCAGGATCTCCTAGAGGCAAAAAAACACTAGGATCACTCCTTGGGGCTTCAGCCCTCTTGGTTCTTCTTGGTGCCGGATCTAAATTAATCACCGGGACTCTTACAGTTGCTTGGCTTTGTGCCTTGGCAGCCTCCTCTTTAGCCAGTAATTTCTTGAGTCTTGCAGCCTCCGCCTCATGGGCTGCAATCTTTTCCTTGGTAGTTTGCTCCCGATTTGTTTGGGAAAAAACGTCTTCTCCTTGGGGCAAGATCTCTCTCCTCTCCAGTTGAGTCATTCTCATCCTCAGTGTAGGGTCCCGAGTAATCTTGAATCAAAGGGGTCCGTCGAGTTTGAGTTTGTTGGTTTTGGGGTCCTAGACCTTGTATGTAAGGGGGAAAATATGTTTCATGGTAAGTGGGATTGAGACCACTGCTGCCCACCCTGGGTCGAGGGGGCATGCCATAGCTTGGCATCCCTAGAGTTTGAGTTGCGTATTGGGGAGATCCGTGGTATGAAGTTGAAGGCTACGTGGTGCATTTATGAGCAATGGGGAGGTTATGATTGGTTGCTGGAGAGTGGTCTCTTGTGGATTAGGTCCATGAACGACCATTTGCAGGGGATTCGTCCCTTCAACCGAAATCGGGATTTCTGGTCCTTGGGTTATGGTGAGGGGGATATTCGCCCCTTCCGTGCCAGTAGTTGGCGGTGGTTGGCTTCCTTGAGTACCTGCCTCAGAGGTGAGAGGAAGTCCTTCAGAAGTTTGAGTTTCTCGAATTGTTCTTCGTGTGTTTGCCATGGTTGATGTTGTCTTCCCATAGACGGCGCCAAATGTTAGGGATTAAAAAACGTACTTATAAATTTACTGCTAGGGTTTAAGAGCTTTCGAGCTTTAATGGTTGTTCTCGTGTTTCGTGACTAAATCGGTCCTCACAAGATGCCTACGTATCTCAATCAATGCTGAGAATCAAGCCAAAAATGTAGTTCTAATGTCAAGGATCAGGGTCCTTATATAGGCGTCAGGAGCCTCGTATTTAGAGTATGTTTAGGAGACTCATCGAATAAGTCTCTTAGTATATAAGTATTGTATTTCTTGGTGGGCAAGTCTTTTCCTTGTTGTAGGATAAAGACTGTGACTAATTATTTCTTTTAATTGAGATTCTAGATCCTTCTTTGAAGAATTTACCATATTTTGGACTCCTTTCATGAGCTGTTTATTTTCCCTATTTATTAATTATGAAATTAATAAATAATTAGGGTTTCGGGCCTTGTTTATTGGGTCGTGTTCTTGGACCAATCTAGGTCTAATTAATACATCATTAATTACATTTCTAGGGTTATTTTTCAGCTCATATCAAAGATAATATTGGCTTTAATTGTTAGGCCGAATACACAATATATAATCAAATATGTATGAGAATAACAATAAGAACACTGTTTATGAATAATAAACTGTATGAGGTTAATAAGTCCTCTCTCAGTGATGTAAAATATCACAGAGAGCTGCTAGGTTACAAGAAGAATATTTCAAGTATTCGCATCCCTTTTAGGGTTAACCTATCTGTGTTTATATATTACACAGCTACATACAATCGTTAATTGATATTCCTATAAATCAGCTATACAATTAATATCAATTAAGAATTGCTTCTGTCTTCTGTTCCGTTTCCTTAGCCATCACGATATCTCTTTGCTTCTTTCCTTCTTCAAAGTATATCGCTTCTAGAATCTTCATTGAGTATAACACCGACAGCTAAGTAAACTCTGACTGTTAGAGTTTAACAAACTCTGACCAGTCTTCCAGCTAAACTCTGATAGTTTCCTGATACTTTAAACACTGATAAACAAACATCAGCAATTATATCTAACAATCTCCCCCAACTTGTGCATACAAAAATGTACAAGTTAACATATAATTGATGATGTCAAAACTTATAACAAATGCAGTGTTTATAAAATCTCAGAGTTTATATTTAACTTAGAACAGAAAACTTAAAAACTTACAGACTCCATTTACTTGATCTCTTCAACTTCAGGTACAATTCTGAGATAGTCTATAAGCAGTCTTCTTTCAGCCCTTTCAAGTTCAGCTACCATGATCTCTTTCAGTTCCTTCAACTCTGGATCACTCTCTCCAGTTTGATAGATAGCAGCTCTTAAAGCATAAATACTATTCTTCTTCATTTCATTTCCAAGCTTTATCATGAAGGATTTATCTGACTCCAGATTAAATTCTAACACTCTTATACCAAGAGCTGTTGTAAATCTTGCACTGTTCCTCTTCATTTCTACAAGCTTACCATTATAATATCTGTACTTAGGTATGTAAGAACCTGCAGACTTTAGGCCACTGAGGGCTCTAGCTTTCATCATTCTTCATCTTAATACCTCAGCTGCTTGTTGAGTTCTTTGATTTTTGACTTTAAGTAGGTACAACACATATTCCAACTCTTCCTTCATTTTCAGTTCAATATCAGCTTCTCCAACTCTGTATACTCTTCCATCAGTCTTGAAGTATAACAGAAAATCCCTTTTCAAACCTCTATGGTGTATTATCTGAACAGATTCCAAAGTATCAAGATTTTCTTGAGTCACACCAACACCAGGTTCAGCCAATGATGTATGATCCATAGGACTATTATTCACTCTCTTTTCTCTGTGAGATCCTAAACCAGATCTATCTCGAGATTCCATGCCCATGATGGTTCTGCTTTGAAGAATATTCACATTTCCATGAATCAGAGAATGTTGAATTGTGATTGGTTTTGCAAAAGTCCTTTGAAGTTGAGAAGATAACTGAGCATGTACAACTTGAGTAGTATAAGTGGTTGTCACAACTTCCAATGATTTGTCAACTTGAGCATTGTCAGAGGTTGATTGAACTTTCTTCAGTACTTGCTTTTCTTCTACAAGCTTCCCTTTGCCTTTATCAAGACTAGCTTCAACTGATCTCCTTGCATATTGTAAACTCTGTTGAGAATTTACATTTTCTTTGATAACAATTCCTTTCTCTTTTGGCCTTGAAACTTTCACAGCCTTCTTGATCTTTCCAGATTTCAAATTCTTCTCATGCTCCTCAGCCAGCATCTTTTCTTCAGCCTGAATATCTTCAATGGTTGCATTTTCACCATGTTCTTCCAGAAACAACCGAGCTGCAATCTCTTCATCAGTAATTGGTTGAGAAGTAGGCACTAATGTTGGGATTTATGGGTGATAGCATAGGAACAACTTAACTTTGTATATACTTAATTTTTAATTAAGTAGAACATACTGTCACAGCCAAAGTATGTTCTTGTAATCAGTATGCAATGTTAGTTTAATTGTGTAATTTGGAAGAAGTTCACTTTCTGTGTTCAAGCCTCAAAGAACGCATATTGGACGACAGTATGAATAAAGGTTACTGTCATAAGAATTGATAGTAAGATTACAAGAAGACAGAATGTTGCAAGTCAAGACAGCATATTCACTCTGACAGCAACATTGGCGGAAGACTACGCAACAGCAACTTTAGCCCTCGACAACAAGTTTGGAAACCTCGACAACACACTATGCGGGGAACTCCTACTGTCACCAAAAGCACATTCCTGTGACAGCAAGCTTTGTGGCAAAAGTAACTGTCTCGAGAAAGACCCTTGTTCTAAGTATCTTTCTCAGTCAAATCCCGTGACAGTTTCAATGTTCAAGAAACGGGCGTGATGCAGTATCCCTAAGCTGCACCAAGTCTGCAAGACTACGACAGAAGCTTCAAGCACTGCAAACAAAAGCGAATCAATTCAAGAGCAAGGTCAAGTCTCTATTTGCTGAATTGTTTTAGCTAGAAATAGAATGAATCTAGGTTGCTTTCTTTGTAATGTATATCTGACATTGTTAGCAATTTAGGAAAGTCACATGGGTAGACAATCTGTAAGAAGCTGCCACTTGACAATGACAGCAGCTTCACAAACCCGTGACTGATAGTGATAGGATTAGTCTTATACCTACTATCAATTCATTCTAGAAAGTAGACGAAGACAAGCAAGTGCCTTGAAGAAAATCGAAGCTCAAGAATTCTCTCTTGAGGTTGTTGTTAGATCAGAATTCAATGATCGTCAGAAGCTAGACTCAACTGATCAGGATTGCTGACGTCATCAGTATTGCATGGTCATCAGTATTTGATCAAGCATCAGTATCTTATTGATCATCAGGATTCCTACTCAGACTATGATCAGGATTGATCATCAGAACTTGAAGCTGATCAGGATTCCTACTTCGAGTTATATTTGGAGTCTAGATAAACATGGAAGTTTATTCTATTTGTTCCTGGTTTGTAGAATGTAGCTATCGATTAAGGATAGGTTTCTATCTTTGTTGTTGATTAGGACTTATCTTGTTATTGATAGAGAAGCTGTGTGTACTATATAAACACAGTCTTGGTTTTGATTTATGTATTCATGAGAGAGAGAACATAATCGAAGAGAAGCTCTTAAGAACAGAATTTCTTGAGAGAGTTTTTGTAAACTAGCAGCTCTCAAGAACATCAGAATTTCTTGAGAGAGTTTGTAACAGTTTTATATCAGATTTAATAAAGCTGTTATCTTTCTTTTCATATTTGTGATATATACATTAAGAAGTCGATTATCTTACTCTATTGTATTCAACCCCCCTTCTACAATAGATTATTACTGGGCAATAATTGGTATCAGAGCAAACTGATTTAATTCTGAATCAGATACGATCTAAAGATGTCGACAACCAAGTATGAAAGCATGAAGATTCCCATCTTAAAGATATCAGAATATCCTACATGGAGGGTAAAGATGCTGATGTACCTGGAGGCTATGGATCCTGACTACTTGGACAGGATTCGTGATGGACCATATATACCAACAAAGTTCGTAGAACGAACAGATACAGTACCAGAACATTATGTGGTCAAAGCTAAAGCTGAATGGACTCCAGAAGAAAAAGCTCATGTACTCAGGGAACCAAAGATAAAGAATATCTTGCATAATAGCCTTGATGCTGTCATGTCAAACAGAGTGATTGCATGCAAGTCTTCAAAAGAAATCTGGGATACTTTGGAAACTCAGTGCCAGGGATCTGCATCTGTTAAGAAAAACAGAAGGGCTCTTTTGATTCAAGAGTATGAACAATTCGATGCAAGACCTGAAGAGAGCCTGACTGATCTATATGATAGATTTCTGACACTATTGAACAACTTATCCTTAGTTGACAAAGTATATGAAACTGAAGATTCAAACACCAAATTTCTTAGAGCTTTACCTGAAGAATGGGATACTCAGACCTCAATCATTAGACACCAGTATGATCTGAACATTGTGTCTCTTGATGAGATCTATGGGATGCTAAGAACTCATGATCTTGAAGTTCAACAGAGAAAGAACAAGAAAAGCAGCAAGGCAAAGTCAATTGCTTTGAATGTAGAAGCTAAATCAAAAGGAAAAGCTATGGAGGTCTCTAGAAGGAAAGCAAGAGTAGCTGAGTCAGATCCTGACGACTCTTCATCAGATACTGATGGCAATTCTGATGCCAATACTGGTGATGAATCTTCTGATTCAGACATGGAAGAGATGGTTGCTATGATTGTCAGAAACTTCAGAAGGATGAAGTTCAGGAAGAATAGAAGACAAGGCAACTTTCAGAAAAAGACCTTCAAAGCAGACAAAGACAAGTATATCAAAAAGGACATCAAGGGTAGCAAATTTGACAAATCAAAGGTTAGATGCTACAAGTGTAATGGAATGGGTCACTTTGCTTCTGAATGCAACAAGACAAAGGCACTCATCACATCAAGCAAGGATTGGATGGACTCTTCCTCAGAATCTGATACTGAGGTAGTCAACTATGCGTTAATGGCCAATGCTGATGTAACTGCTGCTCCTGATGATAAGGTACTAAATACTATCTTTGATTTTGATACTGATAATGCTTCTGAGTTAAGACGTTTTCTAAAGTCATTACATATTAGCTTTAGAAGTCAAACTGCTGAGAATACTAGAATCTTATCTGAGATGTCTGACCTTAGAAAGAGGAATGAGATATTAGAAGCTGAATTTTCTCGTATGCAAGAAGTACAAAAAGAATGTGATAATGCTAAACACATGCACTTAGAGATGACATCTAAATGTACTTCCCTTGAAAAAGAACTTGAATATGCTAATGAGAAAATCAGAACCTGGACAGACTCTGGTAGGAAATTTCATGAGATTAATACCTCTAAGAATTGGAAAGAGTGTCTAGGATATAAGTCAGATGAAGATAAGAAATTAGCAGAGAAAATTGTCATTGATGAGACAGTCAGTCCAAAGACCTATAGACATGTTATAGACTCAACCAAATCTAAGATTACTCCTGTTAATTTTGTTTTTGGTAAGGATTCCAATTCTACTTTTGAAAAGGGATCTTCTTCTACTCAAGGAATTAAAATTATAAAGTCTAAACCTGTCATGAACAAAGTCACTAAGAATCTAGGTCTATTGTCTCAGAAATAACTTAAAGATAAAATCTGTGAGGTTACAGATAAGAAAAAGGAAGCTACTGTTAAGAGAAACAGGAATGGTAAAGTTGGGATCAATAAAGAGAATGGTTATAAATATATCCCAAATGCACCTAAAAAGTGTTGTTTTAACTGTGGTAACTCTAATCATCTTGCTATTGATTGTAAGAAGAGTAAGAAGAAGATTACTGATATTCCTAAGTCTGATGTTAGGAATAGATCAGTACTCTATAAACCGCAGAAGTCCTGTTTTCATTGTGGTAGTCTATGGCATTCTATTTATACATGTAAAGAGTATCATGATTTGTACTATAACTTTTATGATCCATTGCCTAAGTTTGAAAGTAGTACAAAGTCTGATAGAACTGAAAATGTCATAGTGAAGCATGCTTTTGTTAATACTGATACTGACAAAGCAAATCCTGATGGAGTAAATCCTGTCAGGACTGCTAAAGTCAAAAAGTCTTCTGCTGTTAAATTTAATAAAATGCATGAACAAGGAATCCAACAAGTGTGGGTTCCTAAACATTCTGACTAGTGTTTTACTATTCTGATGCAGGGTAAAAGGAAAAATGTGTTAGTCATGGATAGTGGATGTTCTGTGCACATGACTGGAAACAAAGCCCTGTTATCAGAATATGAGGAAAAATCTGCCCCAACTGTGTCTTATGGAGATGGCAACATTGGACAAACCTTGGGATATGGCAATATAATCATTGGAAATGTCATCATTGAAAAAGTAGCTCTGGTGAAGGGACTAAAACACAACTTGTTGAGTATTAGTCAAATCACTGACAGAGGTTATCATGTCAATTTCTATTCCACACATTGTGAAGTAGTCAGTAAAGCAACAGGGAAGATAGCACTAACTGGCTACAGGCATGGTAACATATATGAAGCCAACATTCTCTCAGATACTGATGGCTCCCCTACATGTTTCATCAGTAAAGCTTCAGTAGATGAAAGTTGGAATTGGCACAAGAAGCTTTCTCATCTCAACTTCAGCAACATCAATGAGTTGGTTAAGAAAGAGTTAGTAAGAGGATTACCTAATGTCTTATATACACCTGATGGACTCTGTGATGAATGCCAAAAAGCAAAACAAAGAAGGACATCATTCCAGAGTAAATCAGTATCCTCGATTGAAGAACCATATCACATGCTACATCTTGATCTGTTTGGTCCAGTCAACATCATGTCCATCAGTAAGAAAAGGTACACTCTTGTAATTGTTGATGAATATTCTAGATTCACCTGGGTGTATTTTCTGCATAGAAAAGATGAAACTCCTGAAGTTCTGTTGGATCATGTGAGGATGATTGAGACAACCACAAAGTACAAAGTCAAGATTCTGAGAAGTGATAATGGTACTGAATTTAAGAATTCAAAGATGGAAGAGTTCTGCAAATACAAAGGAATCATTCAACAATTCTCTTCTCCTGGCACACCTCAGCAAAATGGAGTAGTAGAAAGGAAGAATAGAACTCTTATTGAAGCTGGCAGAACTATGTTGGAAGAAGCTAAATTACCTACATATTTCTGGGAAGAAGCAGTCAACACAGCATGCTATACACAAAATCTCACATTGATAAACAGGCATGGTGTCACTCCTTATCAGTCACTCAAGGAGAAGAAACCAAGTCTGAAGCATTTGCATGTGTTTGGCTGTAAATGTTTTGTTCTCAGAACTCATCCTGAACAGCTAGGGAAATTTGAAACAAAGGCTGATGAAGGAATATTCATAGGTTATTGTAATAACCCGAATTTTTGGAAAAATTAAAACTTTTCTTATTACGATTAAATGCATTAGTGATTAATGATTTCAACGAACCGTGGTGGTGATGATTGGATATTGCCTTGAGTAATGATCCCGATACATATGTGTATTGTCAGAATAGTGTAATGCAATGATTAAGGACATAGATAAGAATAATCTATCGTTCGAATAAGCTAATGTACCCTAGAGGAAAGATGAGAAGTGAGTTAGAGTACTCACTATACCAATTACGAAATGGGAAGAGCAAGTATGTACTAGTAAATACAGAGAGAATGGATGTATGCGAACGAAGTGAGAATTCAGAGAATCCAAGCATTATTTATTCCACTATGGACAAGGAAGTCAGGAATCTAATAATTGGATTATAAATTGAGGATATTAAATATTAGAAGTCCAATGGAGGATGTATTATGAGGGGGGAAATGGAATTGAGAATAAAACCATAGAAAAAGGGGAATCGAGAACATTTTTCTGAGAACAAGAAATAAAAAGAGAATAAACAAGGAATATTGGAATTAAGACCGAGTTAAGAGATGGTACCACAGTGGAGTAATAAGGTGCAACGTATAAGTCGTAACATATTAATCGTATTAAACGATACAAGGATCAACCAAGATAGCACTCGTGACATCATAGGATGACCTCATCACTTTATTAAAGTAACTTTATTAAAGCTACTTTAATAAAGTTACTTTATTAAAGTAACATCCCTTTGCACCAGTCATACAAGAGGATTATTACATGTATTACACCAAAAACACAACACTTAATCACTAAGCAAAGCAAAGAAATCATTTCTCTCCAAAACTGCCCAGCAGGAGCAACCCTCAAAGAAAAATTCGTATCGCACAATCCACACATGATAAAATCACCAAACTTTAACCACAGCTTCTCCACTCCCTGTATAACACTCGTTCAAAATTTCATGGCAATCCAAGGTGTTTAGCCTAGTCAAATATCCTCCCCAAGTTGAAGAAATCAAACTGTCCTGTTCATGACAGTTTCGGTTCAGCGGAAAAAGGGGGCCCAAAACCCTAGCTAGGAAGCTTCAAATCTGATGATCCAGGACTCAAAACAAAGCTTATGAAGAGGCCAAGATGTGGTAAAGAGTTTAGAGCCAAACTCATATTTTTCGATTTTCTATGATATTTACAAAAGTGATGATGAATAGTAACTCTTAGAAACTAACTTTGTTTTCTTAATTTCTTTGATGATCTAAGCTAGCTTAAGGCCATACAAGGACTATATAAGGATTATTATAGCTGGTATACTCTCCAAGGAAGGTATAAATTTTAAGGACCTTAGATCTTACTTTGATTTTATGCTTGTTCTTGATGGATTTGAGCCTAGTGATGTTTATAGTATGATTATAAGCATGAAAGCATGTTATTGTAGTGGTTGATTTGACTTGAGAAATTTGGGGTATAAACTGAAAAGGTAGGCTGGTCTTGATGAGCATTATGTTCATGAGTTGTATGGATGCCCGGTGTGGCTTGGATTTGATGTTGTGATTTTTGGAACGTTCGATTTATAGCCGTCGTAATGCCCAAATTTTTACCTACTGATTGGTTCCCTGTTTTTCCTCTGTTAGAACTCGACCATTGAGTCCTACTGCCCATGATTGTGTAGTTTATGTTATAAGCTTCGTAATGATATGTGGTTCGCCTTATTCGGCCGAACGGTTTAAGAGTTATGCTAGTTTTAGTAATCGTGGTTCGAGAGGTTTCATCGCAGAAATGTAACCACTTTGATGCTAAGTCAAAGACTTTTAAGAGTCGAATTAAAATGTGAAACTTTGTGATATAATGCTAAGGACAGTTAGCAAGCCTTGTGCGAAGGTTTCGAGTCAAAAGGATCATTTTCCGATTTTATAAAAATAAGGAAGCCGAGGTTGCACAAGTAAAAACCACTGAAAACGAGACTTAGAAACCAAGGTTCCAAATGGTTAAGTATAACTTGGATTTGAGGATGGATTTCGAACCAAACTTATGATATAAGTATTTGATGAATAACATGGACTTAGTATGAGCCTATAACGAGTTAGTAATTCCTTGGTTGTGTTTCGCTTACGTGTTTAAGCATTGAGTTATAAGTGGTTTATCGAGGGGATTAACCGTGTGTTTTCGTTTGACTTTGTCTAGATTGTCCGGCATCGTCGCGAACCCCTATCACTTCTCGAGCATCAGGCAAGTTTCTAAAACCATATTTTGAAGTATGCATATACTAGATGCAAGTTTTCTTATTCCATGCTATGTTTCCCATTAAGTATACTAATGATGCATACGATATGATGTTATGCATGTTTTCAAACCTTACATCGTATATAGATGTAATGGTATTAAAAATGTTGAGACGTAATATATGCATATGATAGATGCATGCAAGTTTTCAAACCTATACCTTTTTAAAACTGTTGTGGTGATAACTAAAGATTTTGAGATATATGCTATATGTGAATGATTTCTATAATGCTAAGTCAAAGTATTGATACAAGTTGAACTTGTAAGCTATAGGATATAGTAGTATTTTGGAGCTGATGTGCTAAGCAAAACCCTCAGTAGGGGGTGTATACTTTGCAATTATACTTTGGACCGGGAATGGTATCAGTTGTTATCTAGAGATATATTATATATTCTCTATAATTATTATATATACTAGGAATGGTATCAGTTGCTATCTAGGGTTATTTTATTGTGTTATTACAATTAATCTCGATAAGTGGTTTACAAATTAAAGATCATTTGGAGTTTAATCTATTAAGGGTATATTTTTAAATATATGATGAATAGTTGTTATCTACCCCTTTTTGATAAGAAAGTACTTGAGAATTATTTCTAAATAAATATTCTTTATTAAATACAGTTTGCATTAATTATTTAAAGCCCTACTTCTTAAGGAAGTATTTTGTGAAAATTATTTTAAACCCTAGATAGCTAATAAAGTGTATTTCAGTCAACTTTTAAATATAATTAGAGAAGGTTCCCAAAACTATTTCCCGTTTAAGTCTATATTCAGAAAGACTTAAATGCTCGCTCAAACTTCAAAGATACATGGAACCTTTCTCAAGAGTTATGCTTGTTTCAAGTGGACTGCCCGGTCCTAAATCTTTTTAAATCAATGAAATTATCAGTGTGATATACTACCATCAAAAATGATTTTGATTACTCTCTCAAGATTCGAGGAGTAAAAGCAGTGAAATCAGTTGTATCCATGAACAAGCATCAGCTTGGGAAATATGAGTGAATTTTCCTTTCCAACCAGATATGACTACTTTGTGGAGTCGTATACTTGGGAAAAAGGGAAAGGAACTTTATGTTTCAAGGTTATGGATTTTCTCGAACTCGGAGAATGTGTAAGGGACTGAGTGGCGACCTGTCCCCTAAGGGAATTACACGTAGACCGGCAGTCTATGAACGGGTCTGTTCTTCCCTTAGATTATCAGATAGTGCCCGACCGTAGGATAAGAGAAGAGCATCAGAGGCCCCTAAGTGAATGGGTACCCCTAAGTGAATGGGTATGCTCTTCCCCCTACAACCAATTGGCGGGGAGGTGAGAGAAGAGTATCGGAGGCCCCTAAGTGAATGGGTACCCCTAAGTGAATGGGTATGCTCTTCCCCCTACAACCAATTGGCAGGGAGGTAGGTCAGTTAGCGTCTGCCCTATTTTCCTTTCTACGTAGAAAAACAGCAGTGGGGATTGCCTTACGACTGATCATCGTAGAGGTATCCTTGTCGCCCAGAATCTCCGTCTACAGTTCATCATCCATGAAAGAAAGTTTATTCAAGTTATTCAGTTTTATGCAAGTTATCAGAGAACATGTTCTAAGCAAGTTTCCAGAAAAGAAAAGTTATTCAAGTTTACTCAAGTTTATTCCAGTTCATGCAAGTTATTCAAGTTCAGAAAGCGGATTGGAAATATTCTGCCTTGTCTTTATTTCCAGAATATGATATGAGATAAATGTTTGATATGAAAGATGATATTTGGAAATTCCTACAACTTCATCTTTTATCTTATGAGTTATGACTCTGATAAAAACCTGATTAAGGATATATATGCACAAGTGGATTTTGGGTTACAGAAACCTTATATTTTCCTTATAACTTCATCTTTCAAGTATATGTTGATAGTCTGCTTATATTTTATATAGCAGATATTTTACAGAAAGGATATACTGAGTATCTTGTTATTTCATCTTTTATACTATACTAGAACTTTGTTCATAGTATAAACATTGAAGGTTGCAGAGTATTATGAAATGATATTTGAAATACCACAATGGTACTATTTTTGGAATACATTCCGATAAGAAAATGATTTCAGTATCAAGATATTTTGACAAGTTATTGTCTTATACCAGCTTTATTTCTGGGTTGAATTAAAGGCAAAATTATGCCATACTTTCATTACCTTGCTGAGCTATCGCTCACTCTTGCTATTATTTTATATATATATTATATAGCAGCGAAGCAGGATGCCTATGGGACGGCACGTACCTCGCAAGGCGTTTCCATAAACAGTTTCAGCAGTGATCCCGGGAGTAGTACGAACCAATCGAATCAGGCTACGGCTTTGGTATTCAACTTATGTATAGACATGAATGGTATTAGAGGATTGTGAGCATGAGAAGGCTAAGCTGGTAATGTACCACTACGTAGAAATTGTATCAGTAACAGATTCAAAGACATTTGGGTATTGTAATAAAAGTTATTTATTCCGCAGTTGTTGTATTGTGTCGTTTCTGAGACTCTAACCTGTGTGTGTGTGTGTGCGAGACATATGTTGTGGGGTCATGAGCAGGTGAATTATGAATGGTGTGAGTAATGCAGGTAAGGCAAGGAGTACATGGATTGTGACAACCCTAGATCCCCGACCCCGGATTTGGGGCTGTTACAGAGATGGTATCAGAGCGTTAGGTTACAGTCCTCAGAAACGATAGGAGATCGAGTCTTACAATACCCGTAATAATGATAAGAGCATCTGGAGCTCAAATTGAGTTCGTAGTCGGGTTAGAGGACATGACCCTGACTGTTTAAGATGAAGCCCGAGAGGGGACTTCTTTTGGGAAACCGTACTTAGGACTTCATGGTTAGTCACCTCGATTCGTATGAGTTATAGATGGATGGGATTCTGAGATACCAGATCCCAAGGCCTTCGAGTAGGCATTTGATGATGCGTTCCTTGAAATGGACGGAGACCCGATAAAGGAAGATCCATAGGAGGATCTAGAGGAAGACCCCATACTGGGTCAAGGAAAGAATCTTGTAGAGGACGTGTTGATTGATAAAGAGGTGGTGTGTTACTTGAGGTCTAATAATAAGACCGGACGAACCTTCAAGGGACAAATAAGTGACGAGACGAGATTTTAAAGATCGTTTATGATTCATCAAGAGATATGACAAAGAAAATGGAGTAGAGTCTCCAAAGCAGAAGAGGTAGAGGCAATATATCCAGTATCAGTGGATTGATTCGACTTGAACGAAACCTGTTACTCGTAGTCGGTTATAGTTGCCCATTAGGAGGCGGCATACGTAAGAACCAAGATGTTCAGATTTTCACGAACGATCAAGGGTACTTAGTTGCCTAGTATAGTGTAAGGAATTGCTTGGGCTATGAGGTTTCAATTCCCCACGACCAGCGATTCCACTGGAAAGAGTGTCTATTACATCATTGAGGGATTTTATTATCTCAAGGAGAATCTTGGGTATATGTACCATGTAAATGTTATTGTGAGACAAGCACGCTAGGACGGAATCGAGAACGAGATTTACCACCCTCAGGAAACCAGGAAGGAATTATGAGGATAGAACCGAAAGGTCGGAAATCAGATCCGAGCATTACTAGTGGGAAAATAGATTGATCAAGTTTCCCTGATTTTGGAAAGGAATTCAGCAAATTTTGGCAAACCTTGTCTTTCTGATTACCAGGGAATGTCACCAAAGAGAGTGGAAATTGGAGTGAACCCTGTGGATTGGGTAAGATAGCCGTTATATGGGCTGGTGGACAGACCCTAATTGCTATAATTGATTGTAGAGATTAAATGATGAAGTTGAGATTGAACGGTGAAGGCGAAATATATTTAAGGACCAAGACGGACTGAGAAATACCGGGATTGACTTAAATGAAAAGGTTATTGTGCCAAAAGTGTTAAGCCTATGTAGCGCACGGGATTGATATGGGAAAAGGAATATTGGGTATAAGGATGATTGAAATAGAGACCGGATTTAAGCTTGTAGCTTCTAACGATCTTCTGGAGTATCGCCTAGTCGACATGTGGAATCATCATTGCTATGGGCGACAACGGTATCGAAGTCTTTTTATAAAACAGAACGCTTACTTGAAATGTTTGCGCCAAGTCGAATAGAACTCCCTGCGATTGCAAAGGTCGATGGTTGAATCCTTAGTGACTATTATGAGTCGGCAATAACGTAAGTATCGAGCACCTTAGGGTGTGCATGAAGAAGAAAAGCTTTGGAATTGAACGATTATCCATTAGAGGAGCCGACATAAAAGGCATCCGTAGAGACCTTGGTAGTACCCTCCCCATTTGCAAATTATGTGGGGTACCTCCCCAATCTATGATCTATCTTGACCTCTCTCCAGGAAAGAATTCTGATAAAGGGTATATTCCCTTTTCGAAGTTATTTTATAACACTTGTGCTAAACCATATTCAGTTTCACTTGTGCCAGAGGCTGTCACAATGCCTACTTTCAGGTTTTCGAAGCCCTGTCAAATGATGTTATTTAAGCTTTGACTTTTCTTCAAATAAGGAATGACCCTATGGTGATACCTCACCACTTATTTGTTAAGTACCAGTATCTTTTGGTTATTCTTTTCTTTGCGATTCTTTGGAAACCGCACCTTTGGAATCTGTTCAATTTTAATCCAAGGTGTTCCTTTGAGAAATATTGTTTACAAGACGATAATCATTAGATTGATATCGAATTGCTTTCATACTTTTCAACTTCCACTGAGATGAACAACCCTATACTTATAGGGGCTACAAGGACTATCTGTCTGTGTGATAGAAGTCGGATGGGACGCCATCACTTGTAAGTTGTGAAATACAAGAAGGCTAATTACCTTTAGTATGTCTCAATCGAGGCACACAACGTTGAGTTCTTATGATCATGTTGATCTCTCGGTAAATTCTTTTACCTCCAATAAGGTTACTTTACAACTCATAACCTTATGATCACCAGTGTGTGACGTTTTCCTTGATATGGGAGCTGTCTTTTCGAGGCCCCATAATTTTTGTTGTCCTCATGGAATTCTAAGGGGAAGCCAGCCAGGTCAAATAAGTCAAAATTCGCTGATAGGAATTAGATTCGCAACGAAATCGCCTATGACAGGAGTGAATCCCTAAGACGAATAGAATGTTAGTGACATATCGATGGAATTGGTTTATTCTCCCAAGGATATTAGGATAATGGAAAGCGTGTCAATCGATATATGTGAAAGAATAACGATGTGCCGTGAACTCCAGTGACAACGGTGTTAGACAGATGCCCTATAGTGGAATTGAGATTTTGGAGGAGTTGGTTACGAATGGACACTACCTCTGGGTTAGAAAGATAAGTACCGGCGATGGATTCAGAGGGAGCTGGTATTGTGACTTGGGAGAGGTGCAGCGTGTGTTGTTTTTAGAGGAATAATTTTTGGAAATATATGGAGACTCGAATGAGAATGAAAGTTAAAGAGTTAAAACAAGAAACCATGACTGTGACCAAGTATGAGGCCAAGTTTTCCGAATTATTGAGGTTTGTTCCGGAGTTTGTGAACACAGAGTAAAAGAAAGCCAGTAGGTTTCAGCCAGGGCTACCTCCAACCAGCAGCCCACTGTCAGGACCTTTAAATAGCAGGTGCCCTTCTATACTGTTTAGACAGAGCTAATGTATCGTTGTATATCAAGAAGTTGCATGACAATTAAACCTTAAGGCCGAGCCACTAAGGGAATAATTACAAGTAGAAATAGCCATTCGAAAGATTTTCCCATAAGACTGGTACGTCCAGGTTGTGAACTAGAAATATGAGGTCGACACTTTTGATAGACCTGATTCCTTTCAAGTTGATATTATAATAAGGATGGTTGACACCCAATGGAGCCAATTGATTGCAAAGAAAAAGAATAATGAATAAAGGACGGAGACAGATTCAGAGATTCTTGAATATAGTTCAGACTAAGAAACTATTACGTCAGAAATACGAGGCTTAATTAGCTCTTATGGTTGATGCCAAGAAAAGAGGCACCAAGTATAGAGGAAACTACAATGGTTTTGGGAGATTTTACAAGATCTTAATGCGCTACCAAATATCGATTGGGATGACATGAGAATGAATACCGAGTATTCAGAGTATAGTGAGAATGAAAGAGTTAGTGACTCAGTGTTAATCCCAAATGACCTAACAGAATTGTAGAAGGGGGGGGGGGGGTTGAATACAATTCTTGATATTTCTTTAACTTAAAAGTACTTTATAAAATTAAACTGAACTGAATAAATAAAAACACAAGATATAAATAATTCAGCTGGATTGTTTGATGATCCAACTGAAGTGTTTTTATTGCGGAAATAATCTGTGATACAAATGTACACAGCTGCTCAGTTACAAGGTTGTTGAGAAGAAAAATGCTCTCAAAGATAGCTAATACAAACTCTTTGTTTTTCTTCTTACATCTAAAGTAACTGCTACACTTGGTTATATAAACCCAAGTTTACAACCCTACTTTTGGTTACACTAAAAGTACAATGAGTAACCGCCAATAGTTTGCTTTTCATCCCTTTGTCCAGTGGTCCTTGGAGATCCTTGCTTTTGTCTTTATGCTTATTATGATCACTCCCAAGAGCCCAATTGGAAACTGGGATGTTTCCTTATTCCCCATGTCCATTTTAATGGTTTCCAATGCAAAGTACACTTCCACATCTCCTTTTTGATCTGTCAGGAACCTGTCACTATCACTTTGTCAATTATATAGAAAAGCAATAATGATTCGTTGATGGCATGGAGATGTGTTTCGTTGATAGCTTTATTCTCCATTTCGTTGATGGTGTTTCCCTTGTTTCGTTGATGGGTAAACTCCATACCGTTGACAGAGTAATCTTCATACCGTTGACATGTCTTCACTTAGGCAAAATTACAAGGCATAATATATGTACAATTAACCAACCTATTTTGCCTATCTAGTACTTAGTCAACATGACTTAGAAAACCTATCTGATACATACAACAAAATGCCTATCATACTGTGAAGTATTGTACAATGCAATTGCTACAACACTCATTTCGTTGATGAGCTTCCTGTCAACGAAACACTGCAAAGCATGCCATTCCGTTGACAGTTACAAAAGAACTTAATACAAAATCTACTAAGTGTTTTTATCATTATCATCAAGAACAACATATTCCTAACAATCTCCCCCAATTTATGACTGATAGAATAACAGCCATAAATCAAGAGCCTTGATGATAACAAAAACACTCAGGCATATTACACATGATAAAAGTAAAAATTGTATTGAGCTTCATAAAGTTTTAGAAATAATGCAAGACTTACAAGACTGATGCCCAAATGTACTCCTCTAGACTGAGCAAATAATTCATCTTTGTCTTCTTTGGGGCATAGTCTTCTTCCCTCTCCTAGAGTTGTTCTCCTCAATCTGGACCTGTAGCCTTCTGTAAAAGATCTTCTCTTCTTCATCTTGATCACCAAGCATGGATTGCATAAACCTTAGAGTCTGATTAGATGCCTTGTCCAGCTGGTCTTCCATCCTGAAGAACCTTCTGCAGTTGTCCTTGTCCTTGAATTCCATCATCCAGAAAGGTTGAAGATGGATCTTCTTTCCTGTTGAGGGCACTCTTAGCATCCTGGGAAGAGCCTCAGGCTTGTTCCAGCTAGCCTTTATTTGACATATTTTGGAGACCACCTCAGACTTGGCTGTTTTGGTGAAGCCAAAGTCTTTCTTCAAGCATCTAAACACTGTGAGTAGTGTTTGGTAGTCTTCTCCTAGAATTCTGTAGAGAGGCCAAATTTGTTCTCTACCACCCTTGTATGTGAAAACCAATCTTTCAGGTAGCTTCTGAGAAGCTGCAATGCCCCTTACTTCCACCAGGTTGTCTAAATCAAGATGCAAACTGGATTCTTCCCTGATGTCAGCAATGTACATGCAGTCCTCTGGATTTGAAGGGGGTTTTTGAGGTTGTGGCTTTCTCACAAATACTGGCTTTGCCTTGACAGCCCTTTGCTTCAATTTCTTCTTTGGATCCATCTCAAAAAGGAATTTAGGAAAATTAGCCTCATCAAGCTCAATTGGCTCTTCCTTTGGCTCAATTGGCTGATCATGATAATTAACAAGATGTTTGGGATCACAGGCTAACTTTAAAGATGGATCAGGAATTGTTGGAGGTACAGAAGAGTCTGATGCAATACTCTGAGAGTCATCATTTTCAAGGGTTATGTTTCTTCTAGCCCTTGCCTTTGGTTGCCTTGTACTCTTCTTTTCACTCCTTTCCTCTTGGGCTTTTTCTTCTTGCTGTCTTTCTTCTTCATCAAGAGATTGAGCAACTGCAAGAGCTTGCATTACTGCTCTTTCTGATTCTTCAGCTTTAGCTTCAGCAAAGTTTGGGTGACCAGCCCAAACACAAATTTCTTGTCCATTCCTGTAGACAATTGCCCTTTGTTTCCTTATCTCATAATCATTGCTTTCCTTGCTTTTTGTGATGAGAAGTCCAAGTAGCTTGTGCTCATCTGGATAAGGTGCAGGATAGAAAGTTCTTGCTATGTTTTTGCCTTTTGGTTTAGCAGGAGACTTGGGAGATAAGCTTCTTTGTAATGTAGCTTCTTCCACATCCCTAATGCATGAAGTTTGTCCTTTCTCCTTTCTTGGTCCTAGAATGACTCCATGTAGAAGGGGCTCTATAGCATAAGAGCTCTTGAACTGTGGCTCCACTTGTACAGTCACCATTGCATTTGTTGATGGCTGATCTGTCTTTGAAGATTCAGTAATTTTCTTGAACCTTGCTTCTATGTTGGACCAGTGATCTTTGATTTGTTCTGCAAGTTTCATCCTCATAGAAGCTTCCTGGATCAGGTCAATACTATCCTTCTTCTTCTTCCCAAACTCCCCCATTGCTAGTGGCTCCTGTGGCAATGTGATGGCTGGGACCAGCACCTTTGTGATTTGAATGGTTAGCTCCTGAGATTTCTCCCCCTTTTTGTTATCATCAAGAGAGACAACTGGGAGTCCTTGAGCTGCCACTAGCTGGGCCAAAAGTTGAGTCTGCTTCTCCTGTTCCTTTTGCATTTGAGATAAAGTAGCTTCCACCTTGTCCACTCTAGAAGAGAGAGTCTTCAAGGAGGTAGCCACTTCAGGTTCCTTAGAGAAGAACCTGTTCATTTTGGACATAGTGAGAAGAGGGAGCTTTTCATCCATCATCCTGTAGTTAGCATCCCTGAAATTGCTAATAGAGTCCTTGATTTCTGTAGCCTCAATCCTTGTCTGCATCATTTGTAGCCTTTGAATTTCCAGAGAATCCATGATGGCCTTGTAGAATTTCTTGTCCCTTGCATTTGCAGACTCATGAGCTAAGTAGGCTTCATTGTACTGCCTGGAGATAGCAGCATCTAGAGTGGCTCTACCATGCATACCTTGAGAAAGCCAGCCTGGTGTAGGAGGCACCACAGAAGTCCCAGTCTGTGAAGTGGTGGCCACCTGTAGATTATCACCATAGCTGTCCTCATCATCAGAAAACTCAAATTCTCCACTTGCTGCGGCTCCTGAAGGTAGATTGGTCAGGGCATCCTTTGCTCTTTGCATTGATGCAGTTGTATGAATTAGATTTAGTGACCTTTCTGCCTCCACATTGCCCTGCTGAGCCATAATTTGATAGGCTGGCACAGGATGAGTAAAGGTCTCAGGATCCAGGGAAATACTATCCAGAGTTTGCTGATAATGCTCTTGGAAAGTAAGTTCCCTTTCTCCCTCACTGACCTCCATTAACTCACTTGCAATGGCTGCTTCCCTCCTTATAGCTCCTGTAGTCCCTTCTCTCTCTCCACTCTTTTCTTGCATCATGGGCTCCCCATGGCTCACACCTCTCACACCCTCACCTTCACCTACTAAGGTGGTACTCTCAATCTCTCCTTTTGCCTGGCTGGAAGAAATAGCCAGCCTCTCACTCACATTCTCTCCTTTTGCCTGGCTGCAAGCCAGCCTCTCAGTTTCACTCCCTCTCAGTCCTAGAAGTGTCTCAACTACCACTAGATCATCTGCACTAGTTGTGGGAACAACTTGATTTTCAATTAAAGGTGCAGAGTGAACTATCAACGGAATGGTAGTTTGAACTGTCAACGGTATGGATACCGTTGATGGAGAAACACTTGTCAACGAAATAGACTGTTTCGTTGATGAAGTCAAGAAAGCACTTTGAAAATGAGAAATTACAGTGGAGTCTGTGGTGATTGATTTTAAAGAATGGTCCACAGATCCCCTTGCAACTTCAGGAAAAATTGGTTGATGGCCCAACAAATCACTTAACAAGTGATGGCCACCAGCTTCAGAGTGGGGCTTCTCCAAGATTAGAGTTGGAGAATCAGGAATAGATGTATGGATCATGTCCACATCTAAAGATTGAGTTGGTGAATTTGATGGAGATAATTCAAGATTGATGTTTAGAGAATGGGACTGTAACCCCAGAGAAATGATAGGTGTTACATCAAACTGAATTTGAGAGACTGGAAGTGTTGCTTCCAGTGTGTGTGCACCCTGTGTACCCTTGGACTTTTGCTTCACTCTCCTTTGGTATTGGGAAAATGTAGACTTTGGGCTAGAAGTGTCCCTTACCCTTTTGGACTGTGCTCTAGGAGGAGAGCTTGTTTCAATAATCACATCCTTTTGGGAGGATGCAATTAGACTTGTGCTTAAATCCATGTTACTCATTGTGCCTTGTTGGGAAGACACAATGGGGCTTGGCTGGTACACACTAACCTGTCCTTCCTTATCCTTGGGGTTTCTTTGATGTTCACCCCTTCCCTCACCTCTCACAACTCCAGACTCACTCCCCTTAGGTTGTGTGGTAGTTTTTACAACAGGTGCCTTTTGAGAAGCACTTGAGGTTGGCTTGGAGGATTTCTTTGATTTTGGTTTTGTTGCTAGGGTAGGAGCCTGTTGGGTCACAGCTACAGACTCCATAGCAACATTGGAAGGTAAAACAGTAGAGGTGTTAGCTACACTAACAGGGATAGTAGTAGTTACCTCAATGATTGGCAGATACACCACTGGAACATCACCATTGTGGTTCAGCCTCAGTATGTCTGTCAATACTCTCTTTTCTTGCACAAAGCACTCGAACCTGGCATTATGGTTAGAGATAACTAATGGTGCTGGACTAACATGGTTAGCCAACATCATCAGAAACCTAGCATAATAGATATTTTTCTTCCTATTTGCTTTGTCACCCAACTTAGCACCAATTTCATACATAAGTTGGGTGCTAAAGTTGTGATATCTATCATTTAGAAGCATGGTTAGAAGAATTAACATAGAGTTAGTTAATGCATCAAAATTGCTAATCTTTCCAGAAAAGACCTTAATGAATGCATCAGCTAAATAACTGTATTCTCTAACCAAACCTCTCCTAATTATTCTACCCAGATTATCGGTAGGCAAAGAGTAGTTTATAGAATTTAACATGGTAGTTATTTCAGTGTTAGTAGGCAAAGCATCACAGTTATTATCAGGAATATGTAAACATGCTTGCAAAACATCAGAATTAACTATGTACTCATTACCTTGAAGAGTGAATTTTAGTGTGCAGTGTGTTCCACTATACTCACATGAGGTCCAAATTTCCTCGATTATCTCATTGTAGAGTGGTGTAGAGTGAAACATTGCGTAGCTCAACTTGCAATTCTTCATGAAATCCATCATTTTGAAGAACAGACTGTTCGGGTTTTCCTTGACAACAAAAGGGATGGAGTTGTTCTTCTCATAGATGAACCCTCCAGCAGACATAAGCTTGACTATAGGTGCCATTGTTGATTAAAGGAAAGCTTCGAACTGAATAGCTTGTTAGAGAGAAGAAGAGAGAAAAAAACTTTGGAATTTTTGAGAACAGGTAAAAAGAAATAATAAAAATAAAATTTCTTAAATACTCCCCCAAAAATTCTCAGAAAATGAATCCAATAATAAATGTAAATTACTGGATTGGCTTGAAAATATAACCGTTACTCTTTAAAGTATTACCATGATTTATACTTACAGGGGTGTATGCATAGATCGTGGTAAAAGACGTGTCAAATTTCAACGGTTCAGATAAAAAGCGCTAAATCAACGAATCAGGAATGGGCGGTTAAAGTCCCGTCTTATTTCTTTGATAAAGCTGCGTTTCGTTGATATAAAAGAGCTATCAACGAAACACCCAGAAAACTGCTAAGACTGTCAACGAAATGGTGCATTCCGTTGGCATAGTAATTTTGACTTAGACAAAATTTTACCTTTTCCTGAGAAAATTCATTCACAGAAAAACATAGCAAATTTCTGGCTGCATTATGACTTGCAAATATCTCAAAAATAATTAAGAGAAATTTAGCATACCTAGCTCACTTACTAATCTTGAGAATGTTGATTCATCAAGTGGCTTGGTAAAGATGTCTGCAAGTTGTTGTTCACTTGGAACAAAATGTAACTCCACAGTACCATTCATAACATGTTCTCTAATGAAATGGTACTTGATGTCAATATGCTTGGTTCTTGAATGCTGCACTGGATTCTCAGTAATGGCAATGGCACTAGTGTTGTCACAGAAAATAGGAATTTTCTCAACTCTTAATCCATAATCAAGTAGTTGATTTTTCATCCATAAAATCTGTGCACAACAACTTCCAGCTGCAATATACTCAGCCTCAGCTGTGGAGGTGGAAACTGAGTTTTGTTTCTTGCTGAACCATGACACAAGCTTGTTTCCTAAGAATTGACAGGTGCCTGTTGTGCTTTTCCTGTCAATTTTACATCCTGCATAATCTGCATCTGAATAACCAATTAGTTCAAAACCAGATTCTCTAGGGTACCAAATGCCAAGGTTTGGTGTTCCTTTGAGATATCTGAAAATTCTTTTAATAGCAACTAAATGGGATTCTCTAGGATCAGCCTGAAATCTAGCACATAGACATGTAGCAAACATAATATCAGGTCTACTAGCTGTTAAATATAAAAGTGAGCCTACCATGCCTCTGTAACTTGAAATGTCCACAGATTTTTCCTTAGTATTCAATTCAAGTTTGGTGGCAGTAGGCATGGGAGTTTTGGCAGGAGAGCATTCCATTAGGTTAAACTTCTTTAATAAATCAAAAATATATTTTGTTTGACTAATGAAAATGCCTTCATTAACTTGCTTTACTTGAAGACCAAGAAAGTAAGTTAATTCTCCCAACATGCTCATTTCATACTTACTTTGCATAAGCTTGGCAAACTTTTGACAAAGTTTCACATCTGTAGACCCAAAGATTATGTCATCTACATAAATTTGAACAAGTATAGTAGAGCCATTCACAATCCTGTGAAAAAGAGTTTTATCTACAGTACCTCTAGTGAAGTGATTCTCAAGAAGAAACTGTGAGAGTGTGTCATACCAGGCTCTAGGTGCTTGTTTCAAACCATAGAGTGCTTTGAGGAGGAAGTATACATATTCAGGAAAATCATCATCTTCAAAACCAGGAGGTTGACTCACATAGACCTCCTCTTCCAATTCCCCATTCAGAAAAGCACTTTTCACATCCATTTGATAGACTTTGAAATTGGCATGGGCTGCATAGGCTAGGAAAATCCTTATTGCTTCTAGTCTTGCAACAGGAGCAAATGTTTCATCAAAATCAATTCCTTCTTCCTGTGAGTAGCCTTTTGCAACCAGTCTTGCTTTATTCCTTGTGACTATGCCATTTTCATCCATCTTGTTTCTGAACACCCATTTTGTGCCTATGACACTCCTGTCTTTAGGCTTGGGCACCAGCTTCCAAACATTGTTCCTTTCAAATTGGTTTAGCTCTTCTTGCATAGCCAAAACCCAATCTGGATCTAGAAGTGCATCCTCAACTTTCTTTGGCTCATCTTGAGACAGAAAGCTGCTATATAGACATTCTTCTTGAGTTGCTCTTCTAGTTTGGACTTTTGAAGAGACATCACCTATAATGAGTTCAAAGGGATGATCTTTAGTCCATTTCCTTGAGAGAGGTAGATTTGCTCTTGAAGACGTAGCTTCATGATCATGATTGCCTTGATTGGATATTTGTCCTTGAGAAACTCCCCCTGAGTTTGTTGTCCCTAATTGATCACTTCTAGAAGCATTCCTATGACTATCAACGGTATGACCGTTTTGGCTGTCAACGAAACGCTCATTCTGACTGTCAACGAAACCACCACCATGACTGTCAACGAAATGACCATTTGGTCGGCTAGCTGCTATCCTTTTTAACCTTAATGCAGCAATTTCATCTTCACTGCTGCTTTCATCTGTGCTAGATACAACAACTTTAGGCTGATTCTCAGTAGCCTTATCATGATTCACTTGTTCTCCTTCCTCATTCTCAAAAGAGAGACTTTCATGGAAACCTTCATCACAGAGACCTTGTATTTTGAGATCATCAAAAACAACATGTACAGATTCCATAACAATGTTGATTCTGAGATTAAAGATTCTGTAAGCTTTCCCTGCTGCATATCCCACAAATATTGCTTCATCTGCCTTTGCTTCAAATTTCCCCAAATGCTCAGCTTGATTTCTCAGAACAAAGCACTTGCATCCAAAGACATGAAGAAAATCTAATAGTGGCTTCTTTCTTTTGAGTAACTGATAAGGGGTCATTCCTTTGGCCTGATTAATCAAAGAAATATTTTGAGTAAAGCAAGCTGTGTTAACTGCCTCAGCCCAAAAATATGTAGGTAACTTTGATTCATCTAGCATTGTCCTTGCAGCTTCAATAAGTGTTCTGTTTTTCCTTTCAACTACACCATTTTGCTGTGGTGTTCTTGCTGCTGAAAACTCATGCAAAATACCATTTTCTTCACAGAACACCTTCATGCTTGAATTCTTGAATTCTGTCCCATTGTCACTCCTAATCCTTCTTACTTTGAAATCAGGATGATTGCTTACCATCTTGATGTGATTGATAATGATTTCACTTGCCTCATCTTTAGAGTGCAAGAAGAAAGTCCATGTAAATCTAGAAAAATCATCAACAATCACAAGACAGTATTTCTTCTTTGAGATGGACATAACATTTACAGGGCCAAATAGATCCATATGAAGTAACTCAAGCTGATGGACAATAGATGACTCTGTCTTGCTTTTGAATGATGCCTTCTTTTGTTTCCCTTTTTGACAGGCATCACACAAACCATCCTTGGAAAACTCCACCTGTGGAATTCCTCTAGCAAGATCCTTCCTTACCAAATCATTCATAACCTTGAAATTCAGATGGGATAACTTCTTGTGCCATAACCAACTTTCATCCTTGCTTGCCTTGCTGAAAAGACAAGTGATGGTGTCTGAACTTGTGCTACTAAAGTCAGCAATGTACACATTCCCTCTTCTGAATCCAGTCATTACCACATTGTTGTTTCCTCCTTTAGAAACAACACAGGCTTCTTTTGAAAAAGTAACTAAAAATCCTTTGTCACAAAGTTGGCTGATACTAAGCAAGTTGTGCTTAAGACCATCCACCAATGCAACCTCATCTATGATGACATTCTCTTTTGAAATCAAGCCATATCCCTTTGTGTAGCCTTTGCTGTCATCTCCAAAAGCAATACAAGGGCCAGCTCTTTCCTGAAACTCTGTGAGCAGGGTAGAATCACCAGTCATGTGTCTTGAACAACCACTATCCAAGTACCAAAGATTCCTTTTGTCTCCCTGCACACAATAAAACCAAATCAAGTTGATTTTGGTACCCAAGTTTCCTTGGGTCCTGTCTTGTTAGCCTTTGCATTCCCTTTTGTACCATTTTTCACTTTGGGCTCAGATTGATTCAGATCAATCTTTACCCTTGGTGTTGATTTCTGAGGGTTGCTCATATTTTCATTCATAGCATGCATAGTTGGAGGAACAGTCATGTTATTCATGTTCCATGGCATTTGTGGCATGTTAAACATATTCATGTAAGGATTAGACACAAAAGGCATGTTAGCATATGGATTCTGAAATTGTGCATATGGAGCAAACATGTTAGACATAACAGGCATTGTAGGCATAGGGCTATTCCTTGCAGGCTTGGGAATTTTCACAATAGCAGTTTTCTTAACAGATTTGCAGTTAGTAGACAGGTGACTAACACTTCCACAATTAACACATGTCTTTCTAGGAGCATATTTATCAGGTGTGTAATTGTTGTGTTTGTTAATTCCTACTTTGCCATTCCTGTTATTCTTTTTATTTCCCTTAGCCTCATTTTGAACTTTTTCTACCTTGTCTTTCAATTGCTTGTTAGACAAGTGACCTACATTAGCTCTCTCAACAGGCTTCTCAACTTTCTTTGAATTACTAGACTCACCTTGAACAAAGTTCTTGGTAACAGGACCATACTTGTCATTAAGTCTAGTGAGTTTCTCTTTTCTTTTGTCTGTCAACGAAACAGCCTGATCGGTTGATGGTTCATGTGTCAACGAAACATTACATTTCGTTGACATATCAACCTCCAACAAATGATCATTGTTGTTTGTTGACTCTTTTTCTGATTCTAAGGTTTCACCAACACACCCTAGCTTCTCTTTGTTCTTTTTCCATGATTGCTCACAGAAAGATTCCATACCTTGAACATTAATGATGTTGGTAGCAACATTCCTGGCATCTTTCCATTTAGCAATCACACCTTGTTCTATTTCAAGTTGTGTTTTAAGAATTTCTTCCCTTTGTAACACGTTCTCAAGTTCCCTCTTAGCATCCCTACTGACACATCTCATTTTCTCAAATTCAATGAGCTGTGCTTCTAACGTTGCATTCCTATCACTTAAGAACAAATTAGTCTCTTTTATTCTTGAATTCTCCTTGGTAAGTGATTTAAGAGTAACACGCAAATTATATAGTACAGTAGACATTTCATTTACTGCACTATCGCATTCCTCTTTAGAAAGCTCAGAAAGATTAGTAATTGTTACCTGGTTGCTTGAGGAACTTGCTTCCTGCTCATGATTGTCAGCCATAAGAGCCAAGTTGACATACTCAATTTCATCATCAGAGTCTTCACCATTACCAGCCCAGTCATACTCCTGAGACATGAAAGCCTTTTCTTTTTCCTTGAGAAGTTCAAAGTATTTCTTTTTATAATCAACAGGCTCAAATTTCCTGTTGCCCTTCTCAACCTTGGGCTTTCTGCAGTCTCCAGCAAAGTGACCAACCATTCCACAATTGAAACATTTTGACTTAGACTTTTCAATCCAGTTTGTTTTGCTAGGTTGAAAGTCTCTTCTTGGTGGCCTTGCCTCTGAGTTTCTTTTGAACTTGAACTTAGAGAATTTCCTAGACAGAAAAGCAATGTGCTCATCAATCTCATCTAAGTCATTCAAGTTGGCTGGTTCTGATTCTTCTTCTTCTTCTGTCATCTTGTCTTTACCCTTGCTAACATCACTCCTACAACTAGGTCGACTAGTTGTGGCCTTTGCAGTTTCTTTACTGTCATCTTCCAGTTGGTTCACAGATGCAATCAATGCAATAGATCCACCCTTCCTCTGTACCTTTTCAATTTCCTCATCTTGCTCCATTTCCAGCTCATAAGTCTTCAAGGTTCCATAAAGCCTTTCAAGAGTGTAGTCTTTGTACTCTTGAGTGTTTCTAAGAGAAACAGTCATAGGCTTCCATTCTTTTGGAAGAGCTCTGAGAAATTTAAGGTTTGAATCCTTAGTTTGATAGATCCTCCCATACAACTTTAATCCATTCAAAAGCTTCTGAAACCTACTAAACGTGTCATTTAGGGTTTCACCAGCCTTAAAATGAAAATGCTCATATTGTTGTATAAGGAGTTGCATTTTATTTTCCCTGACTTGCTCAGTTCCTTCACAGAGAGTTCTAACAGTATCCCATACTTCCTTAGAGGTTGTACAGTTGATAACATTGTCAAACATCTCTTGCTCCAAACCATTAAACAGAATGTTCATGGTTCTTTTGTCTTTATGGACTTCTGCAACATCTTCAACAGTCCATTCTGAGACAGGTTTTGGAATCTCTACATCAGGAGCATCATCTGGCAATCCAACTCTAGAATCAAGCTTCATGGGAACGTGTGGACCTTTCTCAATGCAGTCTACATACCTCTCATCCATAGACATGAGATGTAAATGCATCTTTACTTTCCAGTGAAAGTAATTGTCCTTATCAAGAACTGGTATCTTCACACCTGCATCCTTCTTCACCATGGTATCTGTTATTGGTCTTGATCTTTAAACTTCTTGTATGTTAGAAGCTTGCTCTGATACCAATTGTTAATCCCAAATGACCTAACAGAATTGTAGAAGGGGGGGGGGGGGGGGTTGAATACAATTCTTGATATTTCTTTAACTTAAAAGTACTTTATAAAATTAAACTGAACTGAATAAATAAAAACACAAGATATAAATAATTCAGTTGGATTGTTTGATGATCCAACTGAAGTGTTTTTATTGCGGAAATAATCTGTGATACAAATGTACACAGCTGCTCAGTTACAAGGTTGTTGAGAAGAAAAATGCTCTCAAAGATAGCTAATACAAACTCTTTGTTTTTCTTCTTACATCTAAAGTAACTGCTACACTTGGTTATATAAACCCAAGTTTACAACCCTACTTTTGGTTACACTAAAAGTACAATGAGTAACCGCCAATAGTTTGCTTTTCATCCCTTTGTCCAGTGGTCCTTGGAGATCCTTGCTTTTGTCTTTATGCTTATTATGATCACTCCCAAGAGCCCAATTGGAAACTGGGATGTTTCCTTATTCCCCATGTCCATTTTAATGGTTTCCAATGCAAAGTACACTTCCACATCTCCTTTTTGATCTGTCAGGAACCTGTCACTATCACTTTGTCAATTATATAGAAAAGCAATAATGATTCGTTGATGGCATGGAGATGTGTTTCGTTGATAGCTTTATTCTCCATTTCGTTGATGGTGTTTCCCTTGTTTCGTTGATGGGTAAACTCCATACCGTTGACAGAGTAATCTTCATACCGTTGACATGTCTTCACTTAGGCAAAATTACAAGGCATAATATATGTACAATTAACCAACCTATTTTGCCTATCTAGTACTTAGTCAACATGACTTAGAAAACCTATCTGATACATACAACAAAATGCCTATCATACTGTGAAGTATTGTACAATGCAATTGCTACAACACTCATTTCGTTGATGAGCTTCCTGTCAACGAAACACTGCAAAGCATGCCATTCCGTTGACAGTTACAAAAGAACTTAATACAAAATCTACTAAGTGTTTTTATCATTATCATCAAGAACAACATATTCCTAACACTCAGTTACAAGAGTTGTTGTATAAGGATATGATAAGACCTAGTGTACCACCGTGGAGAGCCCGGTGTTGTTGTAAGAGAGAAAGATGTTAGCACAAGATTATGTATCGAACCTCGAGAGTTGTATGAGTTCGACATGGAGAATAGGTACCCTTGTAAATGATTGTTTGATCAGCAGAAGAACGCGGTGTATTTCCAAATTTATTTAAGAACTGGGTATCATCAGTTGGAAGTTAAATCCGAGGATATACCCAAGACTGCGATTCGTACTTGGAATAGACCCTTCGCGTTTTCAGCGAGGTTATTTTGGGTTGCCTAATGCACCCATAAATTTTATGGAATATAATGAATTGGCTTTGAGTTACCCGTGATAGTAGATAACATGAGATGGAGAAATGGCTAGAATTGACCTAGAATTATGACTGTGAGATACACTACCATCCGGGGAAGGCCAATGTGGTGGCCGATACCCTTAATTAAAATGAGACAGAGATGGATTCCGAATGATCGGGAATTAAAGGATGAGATTTTACACAAAACCCAAGTTAGTCCAACAAACTAGAAAGACAAAAGATTTCACCAACAAGCGGCTAGTGACAATCAAGACAGATAGAGAAAGTATACGGACTAAGCCCGCGAGTATAGAGATAGTATTGCTATTGATAAGCTAAATGGCATGTTGATGGATGACAAGCAAGTTTATGTTGGTGTATTTTCTGTACAAACAAGATGGGGAATATGAGGTTAGAGATTCGTGATGCTAAAAGATATTCATGGAAGGAATTAATGAGATTTGGAAAGAAAGGGAAGTGAGCCCGAGATTCATTGGGCCATCTGAGATTTTAAAACGCGTCAGGAAGGTGGCCTACGAGCCATCCTTGCCCCCCCTAAACTTGTAGAATGGTCATAACGGGGTTCATGTGTCAACGTTACGTCAGTATACTATAGATGCCCGACATATGTAGAGTATGAGCAGGTAGATATACAACCTGGTCTGACATACAAAGAACAACCTGTGAAAATCACGGATAAAAAAAAAAGTGCAAGTGCTAAGTGACGAGGTTGACAAGCTAGTGAAAGGTTTGTGGAAAATCAAGAGGTGGAAATCCACCTGGGAGTTAGAAAGTGCAATGGAAGAGACGTACCCCAGTTACTCCTAAGTTGATTCCGGGACGGAATCCTTTTAAGGAGGGGAGACTGTAATAACCCGAATTTTTGGAAAAATTAAAACTTTTCTTATTACGATTAAATGCATTAGTGATTAATGATTTCAACGAACCGTGGTGGTGATGATTGGATATTGCCTTGAGTAATGATCCCGATACATATGTGTATTGTCAGAATAGTGTAATGCAATGATTAAGGACATAGATAAGAATAATCTATCGTTCGAATAAGCTAATGTACCCTAGAGGAAAGATGAGAAGTGAGTTAGAGTACTCACTATACCAATTACGAAATGGGAAGAGCAAGTATGTACTAGTAAATACAGAGAGAATGGATGTATGCGAACGAAGTGAGAATTCAGAGAATCCAAGCATTATTTATTCCACTATGGACAAGGAAGTCAGGAATCTAATAATTGGATTATAAATTGAGGATATTAAATATTAGAAGTCCAATGGAGGATGTATTATGAGGGGGGAAATGGAATTGAGAATAAAACCATAGAAAAAGGGGAATCGAGAACATTTTTCTGAGAACAAGAAATAAAAAGAGAATAAACAAGGAATATTGGAATTAAGACCGAGTTAAGAGATGGTACCACAGTGGAGTAATAAGGTGCAACGTATAAGTCGTAACATATTAATCGTATTAAACGATACAAGGATCAACCAAGATAGCACTCGTGACATCATAGGATGACCTCATCACTTTATTAAAGTAACTTTATTAAAGCTACTTTAATAAAGCTACTTTATTAAAGTAACATCCCTTTGCACCAGCCATACAAGAGGATTATTACATGTATTACACCAAAAACACAACACTTAATCACTAAGCAAAGCAAAGAAATCATTTCTCTCCAAAACTGCCCAGCAGGAGCAACCCTCAAAGAAAAATTCGTATCACACAATCCACACATGATAAAATCACCAAAATTTAACCACAGCTTCTCCACTCCATGTATAACACTCGTTCAAAATTTAATGGCAATCCAAGGTGTTTAGCCTAGTCAAATATCCTCCCCAAGTTGAAGAAATCAAACTGTCCTGTTCATGACAGTTTCGGTTCAGCGGAAAAAGGGGGCCCAAAACCCTAGCTAGGAAGCTTCAAATCTGATGATCCAGGACTCAAAACAAAGCTTATGAAGAGGCCAAGATGTGGTAAAGAGTTTAGAGCCAAACTCATATTTTTCGATTTTCTATGATATTTACAAAAGTGATGATGAATAGTAACTCTTAGAAACTAACTTTGTTTTCTTAATTTCTTTGATGATCTAAGCTAGCTTAAGGCCATACAAGGACTATATAAGGATTATTAGAGCTGGTATACTCTCCAAGGAAGGTATAAATTTTAAGGACCTTAGATCTTACTTTGATTTTATGCTTGTTCTTGATGGATTTGAGCCTAGTGATGTTTATAGTATGATTATAAGCATGAAAGCATGTTATTGTAGTGGTTGATTTGACTTGAGAAATTTGGGGTATAAACTGAAAAGGTAGGCTGGTCTTGATGAGCATTATGTTCATGAGTTGTATGGATGCCCGGTGTGGCTTGGATTTGATGTTGTGATTTTTGGAACGTTCGATTTATAGCCGTCGTAATGCCCAAATTTTTACCTACTGATTGGTTCCCTGTTTTTCCTCTGTTAGAGCTCTACCATTGAGTCCTACTGCCCATGATTGTGTAGTTTATGTTATAAGCTTCGTAATGATATGTGGTTCGCCTGATTCGGCCGAACGGTTTAAGAGTTATGCTAGTTTTAGTAATCGTGGTTCGAGAGGTTTCATCGCAGAAATGTAACCACTTTGATGCTAAGTCAAAGACTTTTAAGAGTCGAATTAAAATGTGAAACTTTGTGATATAATGCTAAGGACAGTTAGCAAGCCTTGTGCGAAGGTTTCGAGTCAAAAGGATCATTTTCCGATTTTATAAAAATAAGGAAGCCGAGGTTGCACAAGTAAAAACCACTGAAAACGAGACTTAGAAACCAAGGTTCCAAATGGTTAAGTATAACTTGGATTTGAGGATGGATTTCGAACCAAACTTATGATATAAGTATTTGATGAATAACATGGACTTAGTATGAGCCTATAACGAGTTAGTAATTCCTTGGTTGTGTTTCGCTTACGTGTTTAAGCATTGAGTTATAAGTGGTTTATCGAGGGGATTAACCGTGTGTTTTCGTTTGACTTTGTCTAGATTGTCCGGCATCGTCGCGAACCCCTATCACTTCTCGAGCATCAGGCAAGTTTCTAAAACCATATTTTGAAGTATGCATATACTAGATGCAAGTTTTCTTATTCCATGCTATGTTTCCCATTAAGTATACTAATGATGCATACGATATGATGTTATGCATGTTTTCAAACCTTACATCGTATATAGATGTAATGGTATTAAAAATGTTGAGACGTAATATATGCATATGATAGATGCATGCAAGTTTTCAAACCTATACCTTTTTAAAACTGTTGTGGTGATAACTAAAGATTTTGAGATATATGCTATATGTGAATGATTTCTATAATGCTAAGTCAAAGTATTGATACAAGTTGAACTTGTAAGCTATAGGATATAGTAGTATTTTGGAGCTGATGTGCTAAGCAAAACCCTCAGTAGGGGGTGTATACTTTGCAATTATACTTTGGACCGGGAATGGTATCAGTTGTTATCTAGAGATATATTATATATTCTCTATAATTATTATATATACTAGGAATGGTATCAGTTGCTATCTAGGGTTATTTTATTGTGTTATTACAATTAATCTCGATAAGTGGTTTACAAATTAAAGATCATTTGGAGTTTAATCTATTAAGGGTATATTTTTAAATATATGATGAATAGTTGTTATCTACCCCTTTTTGATAAGAAAGTACTTGAGAATTATTTCTAAATAAATATTCTTTATTAAATACAGTTTGCATTAATTATTTAAAGCCCTACTTCTTAAGGAAGTATTTTGTGAAAATTATTTTAAACCCTAGATAGCTAATAAAGTGTATTTCAGTCAACTTTTAAATATAATTAGAGAAGGTTCCCAAAACTATTTCCCGTTTAAGTCTATATTCAGAAAGACTTAAATGCTCGCTCAAACTTCAAAGATACATGGAACCTTTCTCAAGAGTTATGCTTGTTTCAAGTGGACTGCCCGGTCCTAAATCTTTTTAAATCAATGAAATTATCAGTGTGATATACTACCATCAAAAATGATTTTGATTACTCTCTCAAGATTCGAGGAGTAAAAGCAGTGAAATCAGTTGTATCCATGAACAAGCATCAGCTTGGGAAATATGAGTGAATTTTCCTTTCCAACCAGATATGACTACTTTGTGGAGTCGTATACTTGGGAAAAAGGGAAAGGAACTTTATGTTTCAAGGTTATGGATTTTCTCGAACTCGGAGAATGTGTAAGGGACTGAGTGGCGACCTGTCCCCTAAGGGAATTACACGTAGACCGGCAGTCTATGAACGGGTCTGTTCTTCCCTTAGATTATCAGATAGTGCCCGACCGTAGGATAAGAGAAGAGCATCAGAGGCCCCTAAGTGAATGGGTACCCCTAAGTGAATGGGTATGCTCTTCCCCCTACAACCAATTGGCGGGGAGGTGAGAGAAGAGTATCGGAGGCCCCTAAGTGAATGGGTACCCCTAAGTGAATGGGTATGCTCTTCCCCCTACAAACAATTGGCAGGGAGGTAGGTCAGTTAGCGTCTGCCCTATTTTCCTTTCTACGTAGAAAAACAGCAGTGGGGATTGCCTTACGACTGATCATCGTAGAGGTATCCTTGTCGCCCAGAATCTCCGTCTACAGTTCATCATCCATGAAAGAAAGTTTATTCAAGTTATTCAGTTTTATGCAAGTTATCAGAGAACATGTTCTAAGCAAGTTTCCAGAAAAGAAAAGTTATTCAAGTTTACTCAAGTTTATTCCAGTTCATGCAAGTTATTCAAGTTCAGAAAGCGGATTGGAAATATTCTGCCTTGTCTTTATTTCCAGAATATGATATGAGATAAATGTTTGATATGAAAGATGATATTTGGAAATTCCTACAACTTCATCTTTTATCTTATGAGTTATGACTCTGATAAAAACCTGATTAAGGATATATATGCACAAGTGGATTTTGGGTTACAGAAACCTTATATTTTCCTTATAACTTCATCTTTCAAGTATATGTTGATAGTCTGCTTATATTTTATATAGCAGATATTTTACAGAAAGGATATACTGAGTATCTTGTTATTTCATCTTTTATACTATACTAGAACTTTGTTCATAGTATAAACATTGAAGGTTGCAGAGTATTATGAAATGATATTTGAAATACCACAATGGTACTATTTTTGGAATACATTCCGATAAGAAAATGATTTCAGTATCAAGATATTTTGACAAGTTATTGTCTTATACCAGCTTTATTTCTGGGTTGAATTAAAGGCAAAATTATGCCATACTTTCATTACCTTGCTGAGCTATCGCTCACTCTTGCTATTATTTTATATATATTATATAGCAGCGAAGCAGGATGCCTATGGGACGGCACGTACCTCGCAAGGCGTTTCCATAAACAGTTTCAGCAGTGATCCCGGGAGTAGTACGAACCAATCGAATCAGGCTACGGCTTTGGTATTCAACTTATGTATAGACATGAATGGTATTAGAGGATTGTGAGCATGAGAAGGCTAAGCTGGTAATGTACCACTACGTAGAAATTGTATCAGTAACAGATTCAAAGACATTTGGGTATTGTAATAAAAGTTATTTATTCCGCAGTTGTTGTATTGTGTCGTTTCTGAGACTCTAACCTGTGTGTGTGTGTGTGCGAGACATATGTTGTGGGGTCATGAGCAGGTGAATTATGAATGGTGTGAGTAATGCAGGTAAGGCAAGGAGTACATGGATTGTGACAACCCTAGATCCCCGACCCCGGATTTGGGGCTGTTACAGAGATGGTATCAGAGCGTTAGGTTACAGTCCTCAGAAACGATAGGAGATCGAGTCTTACAATACCCGTAATAATGATAAGAGCATCTGGAGCTCAAATTGAGTTCGTAGTCGGGTTAGAGGACATGACAGAATTCTTCAGATACTGATTCAAGTGAAGATCCTGACAACACATCAGGAGGGCATAGCAATAATTCAGGGAGAGCTTCGAATCAATCAAATTCTTTCAATCAAGATAACACCAATCCAGGGGGAGCATCTACTTCAAGAAACAATTTGACACCAGCAAGGAAATGGACAAAAGATCATTCTCCTGATTTGATAATTGGAGATCCTGATGCAGGTGTTCAAACAAGAAGTGCAACTCAGAATGAATGTTTATATAATAACTTTCTATCCAAGGAGGAGCCTAAGAAAGTTGAAGATGCACTTAAAGATGCTGATTGGGTTACTGCAATGCAAGAAGAACTGAATGAATTTGAAAGGAATGAAGTCTGGAAACTGGTACCAAGACCAAAGAATAGATCAATTGTTGGTACAAAGTGGATTTTCAAGAATAAGACTGATTCTGATGGTGTCATAATCAGAAACAAAGTAAGGCTAGTTGCAAAGGGGTATTCCCAACAAGAGGGAATTGACTATGACCATTAATTTGGTTATTTTTCTTAAACCAAAACGCTATTCAGGATTGATAAAATAAATTTTGTTTTCTTAAATAAAATTTTATTTTAATCTTATTGAATATTTTTTTTCAATCCTGATATGGCAAAATATTTTGTGCGGAAATGCTTTTATTCCTGATGAGGTTAGGTTTTTCTTACATCAGAAAATGCCTACTCGTTATGGACTACTTTCTAATGCTATGGGGCAAGGTCCAACCCACCTTGTTCCTGACACAAGCATGCAACCTAAACAGTCTAAACAGTTAACAACCACCTCTACTGTCTCTCAAAAGACTTTAGTTGTAAAATCAAAGAAATCAGCTAGAACTGATGTGTCTGGAAGGCAATCAGGTTCAAAGGATTTTTCCTCTACACCACTCACTAAAAAGAAGATACAAGGGGGTGTACAAGGGATCCTGGTGAAGAAAGCTGATAAGGTTGTTAAGAATGTTCCTGTGAAAAGGAAGTTAAGGTTGATTGATGAAAGTGATTCAGAGGATGACTTACCTATATCCTCTGTGATGAATGTGAACAAGGAAGTTGCTGATACTGCTACTAAAGCTGTGGTACCTTCATCAAAACCACAAAAGACAAGGAAATTATCAAAGAGCAGGTATCATATTCCTTTGACAGTGCAAATGAAGGATACTGATATTCAGACATCAAATCCTGATGAGTCATCTACTCCTGATGCTCTAGCAAATCCTGATGTTAGTATTCCTGATGCAACAACAAAAGTTGTCTCTCTATCAGACTCTCCAGCCTCTCCATCTCAGATTAGAGAAATTTCTTGGGAGAAGGTTTCTACAACTGCTTCCTTGGTTGGTCTTACACCTACATCAAAGAAAAAGAGGAATGCAGAAGAGTTAGTCTATCAGAGACAGAAGAAGCTGAAAGGATCAAGCCCACAAGAACCTGAATTTCAGAGTAATTCAGCAGCTACTGTTGATCCTGCCACACAAGAACCACTCAATCCAAGTTTGGGTGAAGGCTTAGCTAGTGGAATGGTCACACAAGAACCATTTTCTCAAAGGGAGAATGAAGACATCAACATTCCAGCTACACAAGAACCATCTTCTCAAAGTGAAGATGCAGGCAAACCTACAGCTTCTGTTGAAAGATTGGTCGCGAACATTGTCAATGAGGGAAGCACACAAGAACCTTTAACTCAAAGTGTTGAAGAAGCTTCTGAACCTCAAGCTCCACAAGAACCATTGGTAGCAAATACTGATGCACGCATATCAAATCCTGACGATGTTCATCCTGACGCTAGTGGTGCTCCTGATAATGAACCTATTTTGATACAGCCACTTCGTTCAAGACCAATGGATCATCCTATCTCAGAACCACAGGATAAACTGAAAGGTATTGCTATTCCTGATCCTGATATTACTCATGGTACTGTTAATGATACTTCTGATGATAGTGATGATGATGAGAATCGAAAAGAGAAGGAACAGCTTGCTACAGCACTCAAAATTAGTCTTGGAACTAATTTTGGTTCATCCAGTACATATATGGCTAGCAATGCTTCCACTGGGAAAGATCAGAGACAAGATTTTTCTATTCCTTCCTTTGATCCTGCAGAGGCATTTAGACAGCATGAATGGAACAATTCATGGCACCAATATGATGAATCTATCAGTTTTTCTTCTGCTATTGAACATGTCTATAATGCAGTGAAGTCTATAGAGAATCAAGACTTGAAGAATCATCTGAAGGCTACAACTCTGTTATCCAAAAGTCTGAAAAGTGAGATTGATTCTATCAAGGGCTCAACTGAAAAAGTGAGGACTGATATCTTTAATAATTTTACAAAGGTGCCTACTACTTTACAATTGAGGGTAGTGGACTCCCAAGTGAAATCTGTTGTTTCAGAACAAACCTCAATCAATCAAAGAATTGATTCTCTGGATACTAAGGTAACTGAAATTCAAGCCTCTCTTTCCTTAATTTTGCAATTATTGTCAAATCCTGATGTCAAAAAGGGGGAGAAGGTTATTCAGACAAAATGTACACCTGATCTAGTATTAAGAAATAATGATGATGATACTGGAGATGATGGTGGTGACAAAGCGATACAAGGAGAAACTTCTGATGCTGTTGTTATGAAGACAATCCAAACTTCTCAAAGTCAAACAACGCAGTCAACTCATGTTTCTGATTCTGGAGTTAAGACAGTAAGAACATTGGTGCAATCTCAGATCCTGACGGAAGATCAAATCCTGACATCTGGTCATGGACACATTCTTGCTACAATTCCTGAAGGTGATGAAGATGTGATTATTGATAATCCTGAAGATGCATCAAATTTATTCCAGAAGTTTTCTACAAAAGACGGTAGAATTGTTACTCTATATCACACTGATAAAAGAGTTCAACAATTATTTGCCAGAAAAGCACTCCCTACAGCAAGTGAAGAATATCCAGATCTCTCACATGAAGAATTCTTGAGACTACAAAGAGAGACAATGGAAAGCTATACTGCTCCTGCTAGAGGTAGAAGAAGCAGAGGTAGGAGAGGTGCTAGAAGAAATAGAAGAGGTTCTTCAACTCAAACAGTACCTAGACAGACAAGGTCTAGAGGGTTAAGAATTGAAGAAATTCCTGAAGCTTCTCAAAATCTAATAGATCCTGTTATCAAGGATATCATGGAGAAAGAAGACAAGGAATTTGTTGAAGAAGAACCTGAATTGAGAAGAAAATCAAGTAAATCAACTCTCAGCAATACAAATCAAATTGAAGATTCTAATCCTGACAATATTCAAGATCCTGACGAATCTGAAATTCTGCAAGAAGTTGATTTGATAATCTTATCTACTGTTGTTGATTGTCACAACAAAGAAGTAGATGAAGAAGAAGAAGCCATAAGAAGAGATATTACAAAGAGAACAAATGAAGATTTTAATCTCTATCTACAAAGGCTTAAAGTTTCAAATGAAAGAAAATGGAGAAATTCAAGCAGACAAGAATCTTTACTGGAAAGAAGCTATGTTTTTGAAAAGGAAAAGGATAAGAAGTGGAAACATATTAGCACATTAAGTTGTGATACACCTATCAATTTTCAGTCTGGTGGAATTATTACAAGCGCTTCAAGTGTTGTTGATTTATCTGAGATGGTTAGATCAAAAGCACTCTGGTTAAAGATATTTTCAAATTTGAAGCAATTGTCAAGTAATTCAAGAGGAGGTATTGGACACAGAGATGGTGAATATCTGAATATGTCATATGTTGATCCTTACTCCTTGACAGAAATTGGAGGTACTTTAACTTCTGAAAACCTGAACAATTTATTAGCTGTTGATATAGTTATAGATTGTCATGATGGTTTTGAAAAGAAAGAAAAGCTTCTGTACTTCATGAAAGATGGTAGTGTGAAGATTCTATCTATTCAAGATCTGCTGATGAAAACTACACAGGAACTGAAATATGTTCACTATCTGTTAAGATGGAAGAACCAAGTGTACAAAGTATGGGCTGACATGATTTTGTCAACTATAAGAAGAAGACTGGATGGAAATAGTAATTTCGATGGTAATTATATTCCCATGTACTTAAATCAAAGAGGTCAGGATGTGGAAATGCAAAGAGGTACTGCTGTTAAAGAAGTAACTTTTGGTATGACCCAACTTACTCTCAATCCTGATGGGAAGGAAATTGCTTATCTTTTGCTTGAAGAGCACAGTCTACAGAAAAGCTCCATACAGAATCTCAGAGCAGCTATCTACCAGATTAATGAGGAAGATGAAGAACTCAGAAATCTTAAGGAAAGACTGATTCAAATTCTTGAAGAAAAAGAAGAAAGTTTATTATCCAACTTCTTGAAGATGAATCTGTTCTATTACAAAGCTTAAACAGATAAGTTGTTTCTGAAGATACTCGTACATTTTGATACATGTTTTTGACATCATTGAATATTTGGAATCTATACTTTATTTCACAAAGTATGAGATTGGGGGAGATTGTTAGATCAGAATTCAATGATCGTCAGAAGCTAGACTCAACTGATCAGGATTGCTGACGTCATCAGTATTGCATGGTCATCAGTATTTGATCAAGCATCAGTATCTTATTGATCATCAGGATTCCTACTCAGACTATGATCAGGATTGATCATCAGAACTTGAAGCTGATCAGGATTCCTACTTCGAGTTATATTTGGAGTCTAGATAAACATGGAAGTTTATTCTATTTGTTCCTGGTTTGTAGAATGTAGCTATCGATTAAGGATAGGTTTCTATCTTTGTTGTTGATTAGGACTTATCTTGTTATTGATAGAGAAGCTGTGTGTACTATATAAACACAGTCTTGGTTTCGATTTATGTATTCATGAGAGAGAGAACATAATCGAAGAGAAGCTCTTAAGAACAGAATTTCTTGAGAGAGTTTTTGTAAACTAGAAGCTCTCAAGAACATCAGAATTTCTTGAGAGAGTTTGTAACAGTTTTATATCAGATTTAATAAAGCTGTTATCTTTCTTTTCATATTTGTGATATATACATTAAGAAGTCGATTATCTTACTCTATTGTATTCAACCCCCCTTCTACAATAGATTATTACTGGGCAACAGTTGTAGCAACACTTTGCAAAATAAATAAAACATTTATTTTGTGAATCCTGTCTTCTCTATTTTACTGTTTGTGAATACATACATATTATTGGTAACATTAAATCTTAGTTTTAGTTGTTGAAACTGAGATTGAATTTTATCAGTATTGCATTAATCCCCCCCCCCCCTTCTGCAATACACAAGGACCAACAACTGGTATCAAAGCCTTCAGATTAACATACATATATGAGATCCCGTCGACAATGCAGAAATCAAACAGTATCAAGATCCCAGCTTTTGATAAAGAGAACTACAGCATTTGGAAAAGAAAAATCTTGTTGTTTATCAAAGCTGCGAATCCACTATACCCAGGTATACTCGAGAATGGTCCTTTCATACCAAGAAAGGAAATTGAAGCCACAACAGTAAATGGTGAGATCATTCCTGCACATTGGGTTCCCAAAGATCCCTCGGAATTTTTGGAAACTGAGAAGGAGAAAATGGTGCTAGATGATCACTTGCAACTTATCTTGCTCGATTCTCTCACGTTGGATAAAGCCATGTGTGGAAGTGTGATAAGCTGCACATCAGCCAAGGAGATGTGGATCAGGTTAGCCTTACTCTGTGAAGGAAGTGAAGAAGTTAAGGGCAACCAAAGGCAAATACTTATATCTCAATATGAGGCATTTATAGCCTATGTGGCTGAAGAAAAGTGTTGGGATGAGTCTGATGATGAAGATGAAGAAGAATATGTCAACCTAGCTTTCATGGCTAGCACTGATGAAGTAACATCAACATCCTCAAGTCAGGTACCTTCACTTGTCTTACTTGATATGTCCATTGATGAGTATAAGAAAACCATTAAAGACTTAAGTGCTGAAATGTTCAATGTCTATACTAGCTTATCTGCTGCCAATGAGGAAATCACTAGGCTGAATAAGCTAAATGAAACACTAAAGTCTGAAAATGAATCTCTTGTTCTCAAAACTAGTTCACTAGACTCTTTAGCTCAGGAGAATGCTAAACTTAAAAATGAATTGAAATGTGCTAAAGAGGTTGAGGAATTCCTGAGAAATGAGATTGCTGAAAATGAATTTAAAATCAAGGCTTATAAAAACTCATCAAAGATAGTTCAGGATTACAATGATAAGCATATAGAAAATCAGTCAGTTGGTATAGGTTTTTCATATGGTAGAAGACCTGGAAAGGAAACTGTGATTCAAAATTGTTCTGGAAATGCTGCTGTCAAACCCACCATTCTCAAGAAAGTTAAAACTCCCATTTTCAAAGCTGCAGAAATTGAGTTTGATGAAGAAGCCATGCTCATCAAACAAGAAATTCTTGATGAGGATGAAGGTGTTGACATCACATTCAAGGATGGAAAGGATACTGTCACAATCCCCAAGACAGTAAACTTACCAAGAAATCAGACAGTAATTTCAAAAGATGCTGTCACAGTTGGCAAGACAGAATCTTCCAAAGATACTGTCAAGAATGGTTCCAAGACGGTAACTTTAAAACCTTCTGTCAAGACAGTAGGAATAAAAGATACTGTCAAGGAAAGTTCGACAGCAACTTCTGAACATACTGTCAATCCAGTAATTCCCAAGTCTAAGAATAGGAATGGAAAGGTAGGAGTCAACAAAGGAAATGGATACACTAATGTTGGAGGTGCTTCTAGGAAACTATGCAATAACTGTGGATCTACTCATCACTTAACACATGTTTGTAAGAAACCAATTGAGGAAAAGGTCAATGCAACTGAACTCAATGGTAACTTACACAGAACCCCCCTCATGCATAGAACTATGAGTGTCTGTAATAACATTGAATGTATGCCATGCAAAATTACTGCTATGAGTACATGCTTTAACTTACCTATTCTCACTACTGAAAAATGTTCATACTCAAACACTGTTGAGACCTCTGAGCCTGCTGGCAACAGCAAGAAGGCTCCATCCACCAAGAAAAGGACCAAGTCCAATTCTAAACCTAAGTGGGTGAAAAGAGAAGTCAAATAGGAGATTACTGATAATGCTTATGACTTTATGACTGAAAGAAACTCAGGAGACACTGAAACTGCAGGACCCAACAAGGATTGGGTACCATATGCATCTTAGACACATTCTGTTTTGCAGGGCAAGAGGAAAGATCAAGTCATGTGGATCATTGACAGTGGCTTCTCAAGACACATGACAGGTGATAAAGCCCTGTTATCACATTATGTTGAGAAAGCTGGCCCAATCATAACCTTTGGAGACAACAGCAAGGGTTACACAGTGGGATATGGCTGTCTAGAAATTGGAAATGTTGTCATTGAAGATATTGCTCTTGTGGATGGATTGAAGCACAATCTACTCAGTGTCAGCTAATTCAGTGACAGGGGATTCAAGGTTGATTTTGATATGATGATGTGCAACATCTATCACAAGAAGGAAAGTAGCCTCTCTCTAAAAGGGGTTAGAAAAGGAAGCTTGTTTGTTGCTGACTTAAATTCAACAAAGAAGGATAAGGTTTACTGTTTCTACAATAAAGCTACTGTTGGTGACAGTATGCTTTGGCACAGGAAGCTCTCATATCTCAACTTCAAGACAATGAACATTCTGATGAAGAAGGAGTTAGTGAGAGGTTTGTGTAATATCCGTGAATTTTAATATTTGATTAAATGATATATTTAATCTAAAATATTTATTTTGGAATATTGGAATATTATTATATGATATTTAGTGTGTGATTATGTGCTAAATGGTGAGTCGGAAGCCCCTTTCAAAAATTTCGTCATTTGGAATTTTCTTCAAATTTGAGCCGTTTTGATAATTCAAGAGCCCGTTGAAATTTCGTACATTCATTTTTAATTCTTCGTCTTTCGTATTCGAATCGTTATCGAATGGGTTATGGGATTCTATTTAACCCTACCTATTTGATTCTGCAAATTAATTTCAATTTTTGATCCGAAAAAGGAAAAATCGTTCCGAACCCTAATTGCTTAAGGGGACGGATTTATCGTTCTATATCAATATTGAAGTTGTTATAGCCCTAGTATTCTTGAGCATTAGTTATATAATGATATATATCAATTTGGATAATCATCAACCTTTTTAACCCCTTACTTTTCGTAAAACGTGTTTTTGACCTAATTAGGGTTTTTAAACGATCTAACGAATCAATATCGATCCAAAAATGTTATTTGGGGTATTATTTTTCCAAAAATATAAAATGATCAATCAGACTTCATAACCCTAGCAATTCTTCAGAAATTACTCAAGAAATCCGAAATTCCCAAATAATTATTTTGTGTTCTTGATCTTCAATCAATTCGTTCTAAGGGTTATTGAAGTCCAAATCTGAAGTTCTTATACTCAAATCAAAGCCCCAAAAATCTAGTTTCAGAATCTTCCAACCTCATCATCATCTGGTAAGTATTCGATTTTATATTGATTTTACAAGTTTCGAATTAAAATTAGGGTTCTTGATTCGATTTAGGGATTTTCATTCTGTTGATTCTCCGTTCAATTGGTTGCTTCTAACATGTTCCTAGGGTTCTAATTAGCAAGAATCCATGCTTTAATTTCATGTTTATGTTCGATTTAGTCGGGTTTGATTTTCGGGTTTTAACCCGATTTCTTCTTTCAATTCGTACGTTCTTGATATTGATCTGACATTGTTTTTGGTAAAGGGCTTTTATTGTATGAGTTATAAGCTTCATTTTGGTATATTAATCTTTGAGTTTCATGTAGGATTTAAGTAGATCGGGTTTCCGGCCGAGGTCGTCGCCGGCGAGTTCTTTGAATGAATTCTGGGCACGATTCCGGCATGGGACAGATGTGTGTGTATGTGGGTTGTGTTTGTCTTGCAAAAGCGAACAAAAGCCCTATAGTTTGGTTTGGTTTTGATCGGAAACGGCGAAGTCCGGCCACCGGACGCCGGCCGGATTCTGGAAAACCCAGATTCCGGCGGGTTGTTCTTGGTGACCCGGATTCGTTCTTCCCGACCCGTTTACCCGATTTTTCGACCCGGTTTCAATCTTCAAAACCCTAATTCATTTTCAGAAAACTGTTTTTGAATTTTATTTTTAAATTTAATTCGAAAATAGTTTAAAAACTTTAAAAATTCATATTTTTATTTTAAAAATATATTATTATATCAGAAAAATTCTGATAAATTATATTTATTATTTTAAATCCGAAAATTGATTAAACTTAATTATTTTAATTATTTTTAATTAATAATTAATTTATTAATTAATTGGTTAATTCTTTTAATCAATTAATTCTTAAAAATTAATTATTAATTAGATTTAATTAATTAAAAATTCAGTTTAATTATTTTCAAGCCTATTTATTTATTTAAAAATAGTTTGAGTATTTAAAGAGTGTCAATTAATTTTATTAATTGATTTATTTTCATTTAAATGTTTATATTGGATTTAAAAATCCGATTTTTGATTTAAAAATTAGTAATGACTTATTAAAAATTCAAATGAGTTCCGTATGATGTTTTAAAAATGTTTATAAGTGCTATATGGTTCATATTAATTGTGTGTCGTGTTTTATAGTCTGTATATGCCCGTGCTAGGGCAAATATCTGAGTTTTAAATATCATAAATTATACCGGACGTCCGATACGTAACCGGTTACTTGTTTAAATGTGATTATTGATTGAATAAGTGTCGAGAGTAGAACGAGCATAGTTAGACTTATTGTGATGAGTTGTTTAAATTATAGAATCGAGTTCCCGGAGCAAGGGAAAGGGGAAAGTAGAGTGAGCAGAGTCGATCCGACAGCAGCTTAGACCAGGCAAGTATCTGTGCCTTTACTTGTGATAAAATTATTATTGTCTTGATTACTTGAATACCGTTATCCCCAGAACAATTCAAATTATCCATCTTTTAACCGCATTTGGACAACTGATTCCATTTCCTTAGAAATTCTTGATTCTTTGATTTGATCTGCATCGGAAACCCTTATTTCCAATTTACTTGATTATTGTTTACCACCTAGTGTTGCCATTTATCATCCTTTGATTATCATTGACAACCTTTGATTGTTTGATTTCCATCTTGAAACTACTCCATGATCCTTTCTCGATCTTCGTTGATACTGAACAGTTGAAGCTCTTTTGCAATTACTATACATTCAGTTTACTTTATTGAGCATGTTATTGTTTATACCCTATTATAGAATTGGCATGTGTTTTTAAAAATGGACCAGTAATTGGTCGAAGTAACTTAAGGCCCAGATTGGCCTGGGATCCAGTAGAGGACTATGACATGAGCTAGTCCGGGGTTGATGCGTGGCTGGCCAGCAGCACAACCTTTGATTTGAATAAAATGTATAAGCCAAATTCTAATTCCTTACTTCAATCATTATTGATACAAAGCATGTGTTAGCTAAATATTGTTGATTCTGATATCTTAAATTCATATCCTTACAACCGTGATAGAAATGATTCGTTGATGTTTGCTGAGCAATTTTGGCTCACTCTTGCTTGTTGTTTTCTAACCCTATTCCAGTGAAGCGAGAGTATGAGTTGGCATAGCGTGACCGATAGTTCACCAGCAGTCAGGAGAGCCCCTCGAGTCACTGTTATTGGCAGGGTAGTTGTTGTTTTGCTTTTCTAGATTTAATGTCTAGATTTGAACTTTAGTTGTGATGTAATAACTCTGATAAAACTGGTTTGTAATAATAAAAGATTGTAGTAGCTTGTGTTCATTGCCATAATCTGGATGCGGTCTTGGTCAAGGGGTAATTGTGTCTTTATATATATATTATGCATGTGTTAAATAGTGTTCCGTTGGTCGGATGACTCCTCAAATCTGTACCCCGGGTTTGGAGGGCGTCACAGTTGGTATCAGAGCAACAGGTTATGGCATTTGAAACAAGTTAGGACTTAGGGTCCAGGATAACATAGAGAGTTAGGAATTCACGTAAGGATATTAGGAGGTCAATTAGGGATATTACGCGTAGTAATTAAATGTGGTTATAATTGCAGCCCCCTAGTTCTAGTTCAGACTCAGACCCTTCCGAGGATACGATATCAGAGATACCTACACCCGTTGAGAGAGCAGGACCGTCTCGGCCAGTGCGATATCAGCCTAGGCATCAGGGCCCAGTAGTCAGGAGAGATCAGATACCTTGTCCTATTCCACTCCGGCGAGTAGCCCCAGCACCAGCGTCTCAGGCATCAGTTTGTGGGCCTTTGTATCAGTTAGGTGAGCCACCAGTTCCACACCATGTGTATCAGAGGGTGAGAAGAGAGAAGGATTTCCTTTATGGACAGGTTATGGAGATGGGTAGGATTCGTTCGATCGAGGCAGCCGCTGTCAGAGAGACAGACAGACTTAGAGATCAGATGAGAGACATTCAGATGAGGTTTAGGGTTACGAGGACTTTGGTTGAGACTCGATTGCATGGATTAGCTTCTAGTCGAGAGGGAGAGACAGTAGCAGGGATGAGACAGATTTTGGATTATGCGATGAGTGAGATTGCAGAGGTTTCAGGACCCCCGTTATGGCCGGCAGGAGCAGGTGATCTGTGAGCAGGTATCGGTAGCAGACAGATGTGACATGGATGTATGGTTCTAGATAGTTAGTATATAGATGCATATAGTAGAATCAGCAGTGCACCGGGCTTATAGGAACGCCTCGGGTTGTTGTTGCATTTTTGTTGTTGTATTGCTGGTCGGCAGTTATGGTTCAGCCATGATATATTTTCTTTTGAAGCGTTCTACGCTTGTACTAACTCTATCTATATATATATATGATAAACCTCTTTTATAGAACTGTATTTATTCCCCTGTCATTCATTTCCAGCATCATAACTGTTATTCTACTTATTGCAACGAGTGTATCCATACACCGTTGAGAAGATCTGTAAACCTTCGAGATATCAATTGTGATCCTTCCTTCTCTTATATGAACTGATTGATTAAGCCAATTATTGTTTATTCATTAGCGATATGGCTCCTAGAAGACAAACCCGTTCAACTGATACTTCTGACCAAGAAGGTCAACAAAATACACCTCCCACGGGCCGTGTGGACCCGATGGTAATCCAGTTGTTAAATACCCTTACTCAACAGACTGCCGCATTAGCACAGCAGCAACGTGCATTTCAGCAACAGCTCTTAGAACAGCAGCAACAGCATCAGCAACATCAGCATCAGCAGCATCAACAACAGCACCAGCAAGCAGCACCGGCAGTTACGTTCAAATCTTTCCAGGTAGCAAAACCTCCAGAATTTAAAGGATCAGCAGACCCTGTAGAGGCTAAGGCATGGTTGAAAGAGATGGAAAAGGCTTTTGCCTTGATAGAGGTGACAGAGGATAAGAAGACAGAGTATGCAAGCTATTTTCTGAAGAATGAGGCTAGTTATTGGTGGGAAACGAGTAGGGCTATGGAGCCCGAGGGATTGATTACGTGGGCAAGATTCACAGAGTTGTTTTTGGAAAGATATTTTCCGGACTATATGAGAGATCAGATGGAATTGAAGTTTTTGGAATTAAAGCAGGGAAGCATGACAGTGCCCCAATATGAAACAAGGTTTACGGAGTTGTCAAGGTTTGTTCCAACCTATGTGGATACGGAAAAGAAGAAGGCCAAGAGGTTCCAGCAGGGACTGAGGTCTTGGATTCGTAGTAAGTTAGCTGTATTGGAGTTGGACACCTATGCAGCGGTGGTCCAAAAGGCAATGATTGCGGAGGCAGAGAGTGATTCTTACATGAGAGAGAAGGAGAACAAGAAAAGGAAAGCAGGGATACCCGATAAGGGACAGCAGCAGGGAAGTTTTCAAGGGCAAGCAAATAAGAAGCTGGGATTTCAGCACGGAAGGAATACAAGTTTCAGGAAACCAGACACCGGAAACGTAGGACAAGATAACCGTCTACTAACCGGCGGTCAGCAGGGACTTTCTAGACCCCCACTACCAGAATGCAAGACATGCGGGAAGCGACATCTAGGGATATGCCATCGATTGACTATCACATGCTTTAAATGCAATCAGAAGGGACATTATTCCCGGGATTGCAAGATGGGCATCGTGTGTCATCGGTGTAAGAAACCAGGTCACATGATTAAGGACTGCAGAGCACCAGCAACCGTGAACAATATGATTCGGGCAATTGAAGCACCCCCAGTTGTTAACGTCCAGCCGTTAGCCAGGACCTACAATATGTCAATGGGAGAAGCAGTGAGAGATTCCGACGTGGTGGCAGGTACACTTCTAGTAAATTCTATTCCTGCACAAGTGTTAATAGATTCGGGAGCGACGAAGTCTTTTATTTCTGAAACGTTTGCTCGTAGATGGAATTGCGTAATGAAACCTTTAAGTGGAGTGTTGACTATAGAGATAGCTAATCAGGATCGTATCGCGGTCAGTTCATATTATCCCCGTTGTGAGATAGAGATTTTGGGAAATCGTTTTTATGTTGACTTGTTACCTTTTAAGTTAGGTGAATTTGATGTGATATTAGGGATGGATTGGTTGACTGAGCATGATGCAAGTATTGATTGTAAGAATAAGAGGGTTACTTTGATTACCCTAGAAAAGAAAGAGATAATATTTAGAGGAGAGAAACAAAGAAAGAGGTTCCTGACAATGATTCAGGCTAAGAGGTTATTAAGGCAAGGTTGTGAGGCGTATCTAGCTTATGTAATAGATATAGATAAGGAAGTTTCTAAGTTAGAAGATATTCCAGTCGTAAATGAGTTTCCAGATGTCTTTCCGGAAGAATTACCAGGTTTACCTCCAGATAGAGAAATTGAATTTGCGATAGACTTAGTACCGGGCGCGGAGCCAGTATCGAAGGCCCCTTACAGAATGGCACCAGTGGAGATGAAGGAATTGGCTGATCAACTGCAAGATTTGCTAGAAAAAGGAATTATTAGACCCAGCGTTTCACCGTGGGGAGCACCAGTACTGTTTGTCAAGAAAAAGGATGGAAGCATGAGATTGTGTATAGACTATCGGGAGTTGAACAAGCTGACCATTAAGAACAAGTATCCGTTACCTCGAATAGATGATCTGTTTGACCAGCTGAAGGGAGCGGTACATTTTTCGAAGATCGACCTACGGTCAGGATATCACCAATTGAAGATTAGACCAGACGACATACCGAAGACAGCCTTTCGAACAAGGTATGGGCACTATGAATTTTTAGTAATGGCGTTTGGACTAACGAATGCACCCGCAGCTTTTATGGATCTAATGAACAGGATTTTCAAGAGATATTTGGACAAGTTTGTAGTGGTATTCATCGACGACATCTTGATATACTCAAGGACAGAAGAAGAGCATGCAGACCAGTTGCGAATTGTGTTAGAAACATTGAGACAAGAAGGACTATACGCGAAGTTTTCCAAGTGTGAATTCTGGTTGAAAGAAGTTCATTTCTTAGGACACGTGGTGAGCAGCGAAGGCATCAAAGTGGACCCAGCAAAGATAGAGGCAGTGAAAGATTGGGAGAGACCAAGGACACCGACTGAAGTCAGAAGTTTCTTGGGATTAGCCGGATACTACCGGAGATTTGTGCAAGATTTTGCGAAGATAGCTACTCCAATGACCAAGCTGACAAGGAAAAGCGAGCGATTCATATGGAACGATAAATGCGAAGAAGGCTTCCAAGAGTTAAAGAGAAGACTAACTACGGCACCGGTATTGATGTTACCAGACGATCAAGGTCATTTCGTAATCTATAGTGATGCGTCGTACAAAGGATTAGGATGCGTACTTATGCAACATGACAAGGTGATTGCCTATGCGTCAAGACAGTTGAGACCCCACGAACAGAAGTACCCTACACACGATTTGGAGTTAGCAGCTATTGTGTTTGCTTTGAAGATATGGAGACACTACTTGTATGGAGAGAGATGTGAAATTTACACCGATCACAAAAGTTTGAAGTATATCTTTACTCAGAAAGAGCTGAACATGAGGCAACGAAGATGGTTAGAACTAATCAAGGACTACGACGTTTCTATCAACTATCATCCCGGCAAGGCAAATGTGGTAGCAGATGCATTGAGCAGAAAAGAGAGATTAAATACACTAATGATGACCAAAGAATTATACAAGGAATTTGAGAAATTGGAAATCGAAGTAATTAATCCGAAGGACGCTACGGAAATAATTTATACCATGACGTTTCAACCTGAATTGTTGGAGAAGATACGAAAGTGCCAAGAGCAAGTTATGAACGACGATGTGAATAAAATGACAGGTGAGGAAATATGTAGCCAACCGGACGACAAAGGGATCTTGAGATTTGCTTCTCGGATATGGATACCTAACGTAACGGAACTGAAAAGTGAGATTCTGCACGAAGCACATAACTCGAAGTATTCAATTCATCCAGGGAGTACGAAGATGTATCGAGATCTAAAGACGAACTTTTGGTGGCCAGATATGAAGAGAGAGATTGCGGAATGGGTAAGTAAATGCTTTACGTGTCAAAGAGTTAAGGCGGAACATCAGAGACCAAGTGGATTACTTCAACCATTGGAGATTCCCGAATGGAAGTGGGAACACATCGCGATGGACTTTGTAGTAGGATTGCCTAGAACCAAAGCTAACCATGATGCCATCTGGGTTGTCGTGGATCGATTGACGAAATCTGCGCATTTTCTTCCGATTAACGAGAGATTCTCGCTGGATAAGTTAGTTCATATGTACATAAAAGAAATCGTAGTACGACATGGAGTTCCAGTATCGATAGTGTCTGATAGAGACCCTCGATTCAATTCAAGATTTTGGAGGAGTTTTCAAGAGTGTTTGGGCACCGAGTTGAGAATGAGTACGGCTTATCACCCGCAGACGGACGGTCAGAGCGAAAGGACAATTCAGACTATTGAAGATATGCTTAGGACGTGTGCACTTGATTTTGAAGGCAGTTGGGACGATCATCTACCCTTGGTGGAATTTTCATATAATAATAGTTTTCACGCGAGCATCGGAATGCCACCGTACGAAGCTTTGTATGGACGAAAGTGTCGATCTCCAGTATATTGGGAAGAAGTTGGTGAACGGAAAATGATAGGACCAGAACTAGTACAACGAACAAAAGAAGTGGTTCAATTGATTCAGAGAAGATTGATAACAGCTCAAGACCGACAGAAGAAGTATGCGGATCTAGCCAGAAAGGATGTGGGATTCGAAGAAGGAGAGCAAGTGTTACTAAAGGTTTCACCATGGAAAGGATTAGTTAGATTTGGAAAGAAAGGGAAGTTGAGTCCGAGATATGTTGGGCCGTTTGAGATTTTGAAGAAAGTGGGCGAAGTAGCTTACGAGTTGGCGTTGCCACCGCATATGCAGCACGTTCATAATGTATTTCATGTATCTATGCTTAAGAGGTATCGACCAGATTCGAATCATGTAATAGAGTATGAACCAATAGAGGTCCAGGCAGATTTATCGTATGTAGAACGACCAATTCAGATAGTGGATCGTAAGGAGAAAGTACTAAGGAATAAGACAGTAGCGTTAGTGAGAGTTTTGTGGAGGAATCCTAAAGTAGAAGAGTCTACCTGGGAGTTAGAGAGTGAGATGTTAGAGAAGTATCCCCAGTTGTTTCCTTGATCTGATTCTGAGGACAGAATCCTATTAAGGGGGGAAGGATGTAATATCCGTGAATTTTAATATTTGATTAAATGATATATTTAATCTAAAATATTTATTTTGGAATATTGGAATATTATTATATGATATTTAGTGTGTGATTATGTGCTAAATGGTGAGTCGGAAGCCCCTTTCAAAAATTTCGTCATTTGGAATTTTCTTCAAATTTGAGCCGTTTTGATAATTCAAGAGCCCGTTGAAATTTCGTACATTCATTTTTAATTCTTCGTCTTTCGTATTCGAATCGTTATCGAATGGGTTATGGGATTCTATTTAACCCTACCTATTTGATTCTGCAAATTAATTTCAATTTTTGATCCGAAAAAGGAAAAATCGTTCCGAACCCTAATTGCTTAAGGGGACGGATTTATCGTTCTATATCAATATTGAAGTTGTTATAGCCCTAGTATTCTTGAGCATTAGTTATATAATGATATATATCAATTTGGATAATCATCAACCTTTTTAACCCCTTACTTTTCGTAAAACGTGTTTTTGACCTAATTAGGGTTTTTAAACGATCTAACGAATCAATATCGATCCAAAAATGTTATTTGGGGTATTATTTTTCCAAAAATATAAAATGATCAATCAGACTTCATAACCCTAGCAATTCTTCAGAAATTACTCAAGAAATCCGAAATTCCCAAATAATTATTTTGTGTTCTTGATCTTCAATCAATTCGTTCTAAGGGTTATTGAAGTCCAAATCTGAAGTTCTTATACTCAAATCAAAGCCCCAAAAATCTAGTTTCAGAATCTTCCAACCTCATCATCATCTGGTAAGTATTCGATTTTATATTGATTTTACAAGTTTCGAATTAAAATTAGGGTTCTTGATTCGATTTAGGGATTTTCATTCTGTTGATTCTCCGTTCAATTGGTTGCTTCTAACATGTTCCTAGGGTTCTAATTAGCAAGAATCCATGCTTTAATTTCATGTTTATGTTCGATTTAGTCGGGTTTGATTTTCGGGTTTTAACCCGATTTCTTCTTTCAATTCGTACGTTCTTGATATTGATCTGACATTGTTTTTGGTAAAGGGCTTTTATTGTATGAGTTATAAGCTTCATTTTGGTATATTAATCTTTGAGTTTCATGTAGGATTTAAGTAGATCGGGTTTCCGGCCGAGGTCGTCGCCGGCGAGTTCTTTGAATGAATTCTGGGCACGATTCCGGCATGGGACAGATGTGTGTGTATGTGGGTTGTGTTTGTCTTGCAAAAGCGAACAAAAGCCCTATAGTTTGGTTTGGTTTTGATCGGAAACGGCGAAGTCCGGCCACCGGACGCCGGCCGGATTCTGGAAAACCCAGATTCCGGCGGGTTGTTCTTGGTGACCCGGATTCGTTCTTCCCGACCCGTTTACCCGATTTTTCGACCCGGTTTCAATCTTCAAAACCCTAATTCATTTTCAGAAAACTGTTTTTGAATTTTATTTTTAAATTTAATTCGAAAATAGTTTAAAAACTTTAAAAATTCATATTTTTATTTTAAAAATATATTATTATATCAGAAAAATTCTGATAAATTATATTTATTATTTTAAATCCGAAAATTGATTAAACTTAATTATTTTAATTATTTTTAATTAATAATTAATTTATTAATTAATTGGTTAATTCTTTTAATCAATTAATTCTTAAAAATTAATTATTAATTAGATTTAATTAATTAAAAATTCAGTTTAATTATTTTCAAGCCTATTTATTTATTTAAAAATAGTTTGAGTATTTAAAGAGTGTCAATTAATTTTATTAATTGATTTATTTTCATTTAAATGTTTATATTGGATTTAAAAATCCGATTTTTGATTTAAAAATTAGTAATGACTTATTAAAAATTCAAATGAGTTCCGTATGATGTTTTAAAAATGTTTATAAGTGCTATATGGTTCATATTAATTGTGTGTCGTGTTTTATAGTCTGTATATGCCCGTGCTAGGGCAAATATCTGAGTTTTAAATATCATAAATTATACCGGACGTCCGATACGTAACCGGTTACTTGTTTAAATGTGATTATTGATTGAATAAGTGTCGAGAGTAGAACGAGCATAGTTAGACTTATTGTGATGAGTTGTTTAAATTATAGAATCGAGTTCCCGGAGCAAGGGAAAGGGGAAAGTAGAGTGAGCAGAGTCGATCCGACAGCAGCTTAGACCAGGCAAGTATCTGTGCCTTTACTTGTGATAAAATTATTATTGTCTTGATTACTTGAATACCGTTATCCCCAGAACAATTCAAATTATCCATCTTTTAACCGCATTTGGACAACTGATTCCATTTCCTTAGAAATTCTTGATTCTTTGATTTGATCTGCATCGGAAACCCTTATTTCCAATTTACTTGATTATTGTTTACCACCTAGTGTTGCCATTTATCATCCTTTGATTATCATTGACAACCTTTGATTGTTTGATTTCCATCTTGAAACTACTCCATGATCCTTTCTCGATCTTCGTTGATACTGAACAGTTGAAGCTCTTTTGCAATTACTATACATTCAGTTTACTTTATTGAGCATGTTATTGTTTATACCCTATTATAGAATTGGCATGTGTTTTTAAAAATGGACCAGTAATTGGTCGAAGTAACTTAAGGCCCAGATTGGCCTGGGATCCAGTAGAGGACTATGACATGAGCTAGTCCGGGGTTGATGCGTGGCTGGCCAGCAGCACAACCTTTGATTTGAATAAAATGTATAAGCCAAATTCTAATTCCTTACTTCAATCATTATTGATACAAAGCATGTGTTAGCTAAATATTGTTGATTCTGATATCTTAAATTCATATCCTTACAACCGTGATAGAAATGATTCGTTGATGTTTGCTGAGCAATTTTGGCTCACTCTTGCTTGTTGTTTTCTAACCCTATTCCAGTGAAGCGAGAGTATGAGTTGGCATAGCGTGACCGATAGTTCACCAGCAGTCAGGAGAGCCCCTCGAGTCACTGTTATTGGCAGGGTAGTTGTTGTTTTGCTTTTCTAGATTTAATGTCTAGATTTGAACTTTAGTTGTGATGTAATAACTCTGATAAAACTGGTTTGTAATAATAAAAGATTGTAGTAGCTTGTGTTCATTGCCATAATCTGGATGCGGTCTTGGTCAAGGGGTAATTGTGTCTTTATATATATATTATGCATGTGTTAAATAGTGTTCCGTTGGTCGGATGACTCCTCAAATCTGTACCCCGGGTTTGGAGGGCGTCACAGTTTGCCCCAACAGGAATTCTGTCAAGAAGGACTGTGTGAAGATTGTCAAATGGGCAAACTGAGAAGAGCTGTGCACAAGTCCAAGCAATTGAACACCAACATTGAAGCACTCAAGTTGATTCACATGGATCTCTTTGGACCAGTCAATGTACCATCAATGGCCAAGAAGAAATATGCTTTAGTGATGGTGGATGATTACTCAACGTACACTTGGGTGAAGTTTCAAGAATCCAAAGATGAAGCTGCTCAAGTGATTATTGATCAAGTCAGAGTTCTTGATAGAACTCCAAACTCAAAAGTTCAAATCTTGAGGAGTGACAATGGTATAGAATTCAGAAATGCCACACTTGGAAATTTCTGTAAAGATGAAGGAATTGTACAACAATTCTATGCTGCAAGAACTCCACAGCAGAATGGAGTTGTAGAAAGAAAGAACATGACTCTCATTGAAGCAGCTAGAACTATGTTGCATGATGCCAAACTGCCAATATATTTCTGGGCTGAAGCTATCAACACAGCTTGTTATACTCAGAACAGAACCATGATCAACAAAACTCATGCAAGTTCACCTTACTGTCTGTTAACTGGAAAGAAACCTACTGTCAAATATTTTCATGTGTTTGGGAGCAAATGCTTTATGATGAAGGATAACCATGAGAAGAAAGGAAAATTTGACACCAAGGCTTTTGAAGGACTATTCATGGGTTACAGTACTGAAAGGACTGCCTACAGAGTTTATGTTATGGAACACAGGATTATTGAAGAAAGTGTTAATGTCACATTTGATGAAACCAAGTTTCCAGGACTGCATGAAGAAGGAAAGATGCAGACATTCAGATTTGAGAATCAAGGATACTTGGAAGCTGAGGAAATTGTGAATGAAGAACCTAGCTTCACTCAAATTGTTGAAGTTGATAAAGATACGGTCAATGCCACTACTGTCAACCAAACTCCAGCTCAGTCACAGACCATAATCTCTAACATTCATGACAATGGTGACTCTGGAGACAATGAAGAACATGGTGAAGACAATGGGATTTGTGATCATTCAACTCAACAAGCTGAAGAAAATGTTCCTGTACAGTCAAGTAGCTTGCCCAGAATCACCAAGTGGAACAAAGATCACTCAAGTGACCTCATCATTGGTGACCCTAATTCTGGAGTGAGGACCAGGAACAAAGTCTCTGCTGACAGCATGTTTTCATGCTTCCTGTCTCAAATGGAACCTAAGATAACTGATGAAGCATTGTTGGATTCTAACTGGGTGATAGCCATGCAAGAAGAGCTAAATCAGTTTGAAAGGAACAATGTATGGAAGCTAGTTCCAAGACCTAAGGGAAAGTCAGTCATTGAGACCAAATGGGTTTTCAGAAACAAGCTTGATGAAAATGGATCAGTGACAAGAAACAAAGCAAGGCTAGTAGCTAAGGGTTACTGTCAACAGGAGGGAATAGATTATGATGAGACATTTGCACCTGTTGCAAGACTTGAAGCTATAAGAATCTTTCTAGCCTATGTTGCACACTACAACTTCAAAGTATTTCAGATGGATGTCAAAAGTGCCTTCCTAAATGGAGAATTGGAAGAAGAAGTGTATGTTGAACAACCTCCAGGGTTTGAGGATGCTGAAGTGTATGATTTTGTATACAAACTCTTCAAAGCTTTGTATGGACTAAAGCAAGCACCCAGGGCTTGGTATGACACACTCTCCACTTTTCTCTTGGACAATCAGTTTACTAGAGGAGTTGTGGACAAGACACTTTTCTACAAACACCATGGCAAGGACATCATTCTGGTACAAATCTATGTGGATGATATCATATTTGGTTCAACAAATGAGAGACTGTGTGAGAAGTTTTCTTCTCTCATGAGTAACAAATATGAGATGAGTATGATGGGAGAATTGTCATTCTTTCCGGGATTACAAATTCTTCAACAATCTGATGGAATCTTCATTTGTCAAGCTAAATACATCAAGGAACTTCTCAGAAAGTTCAACTTGGAAGATTCATCACCTGTAAAAACACCAATGTCCACCTCAACCAGTCTGGATCTTGATCCTAAAGGGAAGAAAGTTGACTCAAGCACCTATAGAGGCATGGTAGGATCTCTCCTATACCTAACTGCTAGCAGACCTGACATCATGTTTGCTACATGTCTCTGTGCAAGGTTTCAGAGTGATCCAAAGGAGTCTCACTTAGTAGCCATCAAGAGAATCTTTAGATACCTAAAAGGCACTCCTAACCTAGGTCTTTGGTATCCCAAGAACACTACATTTGATCTCATTGGCTACTCAGACTCAGACTATGCTGGATGCAAGATTGACAGAAAAAGCACTACTGGTAGCTATCAATTTCTTGGTGGAAGATTGGTCTCATGGTTTAGCAAGAAGCAGCATTCATTTTCTACCTCAACTGCAGAAGCTGAGTATATTGCTGCAGGCAGTTGCTGTGCACAAATTCTATGGATGAAGAATCAACTTCTGGATTATGGTCTAGTGTTAAGTGAAATTCCTATCTACTGTGACAACACTAGTGCCATAGCCATTTCAGACAATCCAGTTCAACACTCTAGGACAAAGCACATTGATATAAGACATCACTTTATCAGAGAGCATGTTGAACAAGGAACTGTGAAGCTGATCTATGTCCCAACTGACAAGCAACTTGCTGACATCTTCACTAAGCCATTGGATGAAGCAACCTTCAACAGGTTGGTAAGTGAATTGGGAATGCTGAACCTGGTATGTTGATTTACTCAGTTTTCTATAAATCCAAATTCTCTAATGAAGCTCATGACAGCAACTTCAAACCTGCTGTCAAGAGAAGTTACTGTCTACTTGGTCTATGTCTGTTATGTGACAGCATGTGTTGATTTGACTTTTCATGTCAGTATTTTGTGCCAGTCTCATACTTTTAAACCGTGTATGACATTAATGTGGTTACTTGTTAAGTTTGAGAGATAAAAATCTGTTCCATTGGACTTTCACACTTTTTTTTGCATTAATCTGTAGGATTAAAGGAGGACACAACCATTAATTACTTTTGTGGTAGTTGTATGGGTACTCTAACTGTTGACCATTAGACTTTAATCCTTAGACGGTTTTGCCTATAAATTAACCTTAGGTTTCACCAGTCTGCTCTCAGTTTTAAAGTAAATAATGGAAAACAAAGTAGGGATTGAAGTTGGGCTAAAGAAGTGTGATAGTGAACCATACAATGAAGAGATTGAGGAGCTCTTCGAGGTGATGTTGGATGCCCTCGATGAGATAGACGAGGAAAAGAAACAGGACGAGGAGGCCAAGGCTCAGGAAGAAGAGAAAGAGCTTCAGGCACTTCTCAAAGAAGAAGGTCGCTCTGAAGAAGAAATTAAGGCAGAGACGTTAGAACTAGTTGATAAAATCATAGAATAATGTACTCAATGTTCTATTTTAATGATTTTATTAATAATAAAAGTTCTTGTTTTTGTGATTATTGAGTTTATGAAGTGTCTGTGTACTTTGCTTAATATCTGTGTTGAAACGATTACATTGCAAAATCCATAATGTGTCAATATTAAGTTAAGTATATGAATAAAGCATTCTAATAAGTTTATGACATAACCTATTCCCAATCAAAGTTACTGTCGTTAAGAAGGATACTGTCGTGTGTTTCTTGACAGCAACCTTCTTGACAGCAGGAAAAGACTTTCTGTCAAGACTTCTAAAGGATACTGTCATTCATATGCTTAACGGTGACAGCAACTACTGTCGCGCAAAACCTGTCACGCAAAACCTACTGTCACCACCTCTTATTACTGATAGATTGTTTCTAGCGCACAGGTTACTGTCAACAATAGTGGACCGTTGAAATTGGATATTTATCCCACGTTGGTCAGTGAATAACGGGCAGTAACTCACGTGTTTAAGAGTGGGTTAAGACACGTTCTTGAAATCCACTTTTTATGCACAAATCGTTTGAGATACCCCTATTTATTCCCCAGTTACTCAGACATATCTTTCTCTTTCTCATCAAACTCAAGGCAAAATACCTTTCTTCAAGCAAAAAGCAACTTTCTTACTTTCTTCTTTTCTTGCAATCTCCATGGCCCCCAAACAGACTCTCTCTCAAACAAACTTTGCTGGCATCTTTTCCCCAAATGATACTGGTGAAGGCTTCAAAGGACTAGTGTTTTTCTTGAACAAGTCCTATCTCGGTTATGCCATCACCTCAACCCCCATTCTCGACTTAGACAGACTTGAGGCGTTTTGGCAAACTGTTGTTGCTCAAACTGAGGGTGAGAACCCGGGTATTCAATTCACAATCTCTGGGCAACAATACACTCTTACAGCTGAGGTCATCAACAATGCTCTTGGTATTACACTTGAAGCAAGACAACAATTTACTGAACTTGCAAATGATGACGCTCTCAAGAAGCTCTTCTTGAAGATTGGGTATGCAGGCCCTATTCTCGAAGAGGGAACTACCAAATGGTATCCAACTGGTGAAATGGATAGGAAGCATCTGAGAAAGGAGTGGAACATGATACTTGATGTGATGGTCAAGGTGTTCTCTACCAAGTCTACCGGATGGAATGGGATACCCTCCTACATCAAGAAACTGACACATTCTCTTGTCCATAGATACAAGGTGAATGTTGGAGCTCTCCTCATGGCACACCTCAAAGCTGCCATAAGTAAGAAGGTATCAATCTACCCTCGCTTTCTTTTGATGTGCATTAATTCATTCTGTGATTTTAATGATGCTGCCCCTCGTTTAGAGGCTTGCTCAGTTTTGAAAAAGAACACACACACACACACTGTTATCTTCACAGAATCTCAATGCACATATTCCACTTTGTTTCACTAAGCACATGGTTGATCAAGTGTTCAACCTTGATTTTCCATTACCCTCTGGTTATGACTCTTTCACTCTTGAGAATGAAACTGAATTAGACCCAAATTCAGTTAACCCACATTCAACACCATACATTCAGCCTAGGCCCTCTAGACTCCTCAAAGCCCAAAGAGAGGCTTTACAAGATTCCAGGAAATGATCCTTAGAAGCTGATGTTGGTGGTAGCTCTGTTAGTCAAGAGGGAGACACTGCACCTAGTGCAGCAAATAAGGAAGGTATTCAAACAGAACCCACAGTGGTTCCCCCTGAGCCTAAGAAGAAGAGAGCTAGGAGGATCAAAACCACTGTCAGCTACCCTGCAGTCTCCCAAAAGACTGTAGAGGAAACCAGGGAAATAAACTCCTCCCTAGATGTGCCTTCTCAACAAGGGACATCTATTGAAATTGGCCCGTCTCCCAAGGCACCCTGTATAGAGTCTGCACAAACTCATGGTTCACAACCTGAGATACCCCCACTTGAAGAAACACACAGTGAGTTAGGGCACAGTGAGTATTTCTCTACTCCAATTGATGGTTCACATATTTCATCTGTGAATCAGCCCCCACTCTCTGCTACACTTTCACCTTCTTCCTTCCCTACACATTCTTTTGTTTCTTCTCAACAACCTAGAGAAGGGGACAGTCCCAACCCTTCAGGTTTTGATCATCCATCTCCAATCATGGATGAGCCCCCATCTAGTGGTCCATAAGCACCCATTTCTCAAAGTGAGATGGACACCACTCCTCCAAACACTGAGCTAGGGCAAAGTGGTATTTTGTCAGAAAATGAAACAGCCAACACTTTGTCTGAACTCCAAGGAGCATCTTACCTTCAGGAAGATGCTGTCACAGCCTCTGTTGCTGTCAAAGGCACTGGCAATGTTGATGTCCTGGACACAGCTGCTGTCATGGGTGGAGAGAAAGATACTGTCCCTATAGAAACTACTGTCACTCCACCTCCCAAAGTTGCTGTCATGCCAGAACCTGTTGTCCAGACTCCAAATGACAGTAACATTCCTGCCAAAGATGCTGTCCAGTCCTCTCAGCCTGATTTTGATGCTGTGATCATTGAGGATGCTTCTGATGATGATCTATCTCTTGCCAAACTCTTAAAGGTACATTATAAATCTACTCCTTCCATGCATATTAGTACTGCTCATACCCATGCATCTAGGTTGAGTGAGGGTGTGCAAAAGAAAAGAGAGATAAAAGAAAAGAGAGGTGAGCATAAAAATGAGAGGCAGCCAAATGAGCTGGCAAAAGGAGAGGGACTTGAGCATGTCCAGAGAGCTATTGAGGGAGCCCACACTATTCCGGCATTAGGCCTTGAGAGTCAATCTGTGAGGGGTGATGAGATCACTCAAAAACACCCTGAGAGTCTGAGAACCCCCATAGCCTCCCAGCCCCTTTCCTTTCCTTCCCCTCCGAGAAGGTTAAGGTCTGGTGGCCCCTCTGCTACTTTTGGTAACAGGATTGCAGCTCTGGAAGGACAGTGTGCTACTTTGAACTCCAAGATGGACTCTCTCTCTCTCAACTGATGGTTGATGGTTTTGCTGCTACTCAGCTCTCTATCCAGTTCCTCACTGACCTAGTAGCTGTCAACTCAACTAAGGGGGAGAAGGTAGCAAGATCAGAATCAATGTCTATTCAGGAATCAGGTGGAACTCAGGGGGAGCCAGTAGCTGTGAAGAAAAAAGGGGGAGCTAAGGGGAAAGCAATATCTAAGGGGGAGCAGGTCAAACCAAACAGTGGACAACCAAAGGATAAAGCAACTCAAGATGCAATGCAAAGAAGACCTGCATCTAAACATCCAATTCTACCTCCTGTGATAATCAGAGAGCCAACTCCAGCATCTCAAGAATCTGCTCTACAAAGAAGATGGAGAGAAATGGAGGAACAGAATAAGTCTGAGAAAGGTAAAGGGAAACTGCCTGAATCCATCCATAAAGGAAATACTTGGTCCAATGGTACTGAGTATGATCAAGAAGAAGCCAATACTCTAATGGTGGATTACAGGGAGAGCACATTACACAATCATGACAGTGACTTTAGCAGTTTGGTGGAAGAAGCAATGAATGCTCCAAGCAACTGTCCAACCAACACCACAAAACTTTTAAAGGATCAAATCACCAGTGTCAATGTAATGGTTAATGATGAGAAAAGATGGGCTGTAAGTATCTATTTCACTTCTGGCATATCTTATTTCATCACAATGCAGTTATTGCAGAGTCTGCCAGCAAAGGTGTTGTGTGCTTTGAAGGGAAAGATCAGGGCAACTCAAACACCATTCAATGAAATATTAGATATGCAAATCCAGAACCTGCTCACACAAAAGCTACCTGAAGTCTACACAAATCCACCAAGTGTTTTCTACAGATCTGTGACTAAGGATGGCACAAGAAGGAACAGCTTCATGAATTTGGTTGGCACATCCAGAATGGAAACCAAGTCAATTCTGAAAGTGTTAGATGGAATACTCAGTTCAAATGCCAATCCAGGAAGAGTTTATGCTGTTCAAGAGATCTACAAAATGCTGGTGTTGAGAGACAAGGCACTGGGAGCTAGAGTGAAGGAACTAATCTCTAGAGCCAATGCTAAAAGAAATGATCAAGGTGGAAGTTGTCTCTATGACATTCCTCCTCAGGATGATGATGATGATGATGTTGATGATGAGGTTGGAGGAGGTGAAGCTTCTGGAAATGCTGGAAATGCTGGTGGAAGTAATTCTGGGAATACTGGTATTCAATCCCAGAATGAAGGCAATGAAGAAACTCCTAGTCAAGAAAAGAAAGATGCTGGTGCAACAGATGAAGAGGAGCCAAGAATACTGGAAGCTTTGGAGGCAAGCATTCTTAGATGTGCTATTGACTGCATAAATGCAGAAAAAGATGCTGTCACCAAAGGTACTGTCGACAAGGAAACTGTCAAAGAAGATGCTGTCATGGAAGATACTGTCGACAAAGGTACTGTCAAGAAAGGTTCTGTCAAGGATGAAGCCAAAGCTACTGTAAAGCATAATGTAACATAAGATGTAAAAGAGATAACTACAACTCAACAAAGGACAAGACAGACAATAGTATTAATAGAAGCACAGGAATCCAGAATCAGAGAAGAAACGGTAAACTCAAAAAATCAAAATACGTTATGTATTCTTGAAGTCCGTAAACAGGTCACGGAAAGAAGTTCATGAAAATGTTCAAGCCTCAGTGACAGCAATAGAAACAAGACTTTGAAGACGACAGAAGTATGTGAATGATTTAGGGTTCAATACCACGGGATTCCAGTGATGAAGCAACCAGAACGACAAGGGACGTATCAGCAGCAATGTATTGAAGACATAAAATAAGAATTGATCAAGTGTTATTCATCTGTGAACCAGACCAGTTGCACTAGGTGACGGCATTGAAAATATCAAGTTGTTTTATCGTCTCCGAAGAAATTGATACAGTTTATTTCTTAAACACCCAGGAGCTCAGTGGAATCATTAATGAACAAAAGACAAGAAAAGGAATTCGAGAGTTTTTCTTATTAGAAAACTATCGAATGGTAGGTAAAGTGATTAATTGAAAACCAAAATAAGTTAATTTGGTATTCGATAGTTTTAATTAAAAAACTATTGAATGGTGAATTAACTTAATTTATTCGATGGTTTTTAAATCCATTCGATGGTTTTTAATTCATGGAGCAGGTGAAAAGAATTACTTGTCTGACAGGTTGAAGAAGATCCAACGGCCAGGATTGTTTCTACAATTCTAATTCGATGGTTTTTCTAAACAAAGCCTACAGTTAATACAGAGTGAAGAAGGTGTCTTCTTCAGTTAAGGGCATTCAACACAGACACATAACTGAGAGAGAGAAGAGCCGGAGAAAATTATCAGAGAAATTAATAGTGCTCAGAACTTGATTATTGTTGTGTATTTGTGTTACCTTAAACTCATTGACGCTAATCTACGGATTAGAAATTGTAGCACCCCTCGAGGTTTATATTTATAAAAAGATATATTCCCCGAAACTTGATTTGGTTTGGTGTGTTTGATTTCGTTATAGAACTGAAAGATTAATCCGCGAACGAAATTAAATTATTTGTGAGTATCGTATTCAACCCCCCCTTCTACGATACTTTGGACCTAACAGCTACTGTCAAGCCCATAAGACTGAAAGCCAAAGCAAGAGCATGGTTTTCTAGACAGAAACCTGAAGGAAAGCACAAGTACTCAGGAAAGGAAAAGACCACTGGATTTGGCAGGAATCTTAAGAAGCCAATTCAATCAATTCCTCCCAACAGTCTTAAGATATAACAGATGCAATCTAGAGAAATCAAGAGTGTTGAGGTAAAGATGGATGCAAATCAAGAGGTCACTGAGTACATTCTGTGGTGGGAAGAATCAAGATCTACCAAGGTTGATAAAGATTTCAATCTGGTCTCCATATCAACCAGTGGTAGGACATCAACCTTAGATAAAAGAAGAATTGACTTCTTCTACCTGGAAAGAATGGTAGAGTTGCTGGAGAGCTATGAAAATGTTCCAGAATCTGTTATGGAACATATTCTGAAATATCAAGCTGATAGGGATGCTGAATTCTATCAGAAATTTGGCTACAACTTTGCAGATTTTGATGATGCTGATATTTCAACTGATTTACCAGCTTCTCCTATACCATATCACTGGTACTATGAGTTTGATGACTCACCCACAGAAGAAAGGAAAACCCAACCCACAGAGGAAGGGCAACCCAAGCCAAGCAAAAGACCTGACTCTTCTCAATACGCTAAATATCAGTCAGAACTTGATAAGAAGGAAGCTGAACTCCTGGAAAGATGCAAGACTGCCAACAAGGCAGAAAGTGAAGCTCCAAATTATCAAACATGTATGCTGGAAAATCCCTTAAGAATCAAGCATCTAAAAGAAGAAATCTATGTTTGCAGCTTGCACAAGCTAAAAACAACTATTCTGAAGGATTTACAGTATATGGTTGCTGGATCAATTCATCCCCTGGAGCAGATATGTTCTAACAAGATAGAGGAATTATTGGAAAGGAGAAAAGGAGAAGATTCGAAGCTGGACAAGCAAAGGAGGATGTCTCCCAATGCTTATTGAGGAAGTAGATTCAAGCTCATTCATGAAGAACTCCACTTCAGAAGCTATCCATTTGATCAAGAGCAATGGTTGAATCTCAGGGATGCCAGTTCTCTTATTTCTCCTACTATCAAGAAGATCATTGAAGAAATAGAAGATGCTGCAGTTTCTGCTGCTGAAATTTCTCTTATAGAAGGTCTAAGAGGCTGCTTGGTAGAAGCTCTCAGAAGAGAGGAAGTAACAAGACAGAAGAGGAAATCTCAAGCTAAGTAAACATTCTAAATCCATTCTGATCTTGTTAGTTAAGTTGTCAGCATATATTGTAAATTTGTTGTTATTGTCCATAAAAACAAATTGGGGGAGATTGTTGGGATTTATGGGTGATAGCATAGGAACAACTTAACTTTGTATATACTTAATTTTTAATTAAGTAGAACATACTGTCACAGCCAAAGTATGTTCTTGTAATCAGTATGCAATGTTAGTTTAATTGTGTAATTTGGAAGAAGTTCACTTTCTGTGTTCAAGCCTCAAAGAACGCATATTGGACGACAGCATGAATAAAGGTTACTGTCGTAAGAATTGACAGTAAGATTACAAGAAGACAGAATGTTGCAAGTCAAGACAGCATATTCACTCTGACAGCAACATTGGCGGAAGACTACGCGACAGCAACTTTAGCCCTCGACAGCAAGTTTGGAAACCTCGACAACACACTATGCGGGGAACTCCTACTGTCACCAAAAGCACATTCCTGTGACAGCAAGCTTTGTGGCAAAAGTAACTATCTCGAGAAAGACCCTTGTTCTAAGTATCTTTTTCAGTCAAATCCCGTGACAGTTTCAATGTTCAAGAAACAGGCGTGATGCAGTATCCCTAAGCTGCACCAAGTCTGCAAGACTACGACAGAAGCTTCAAGCACTGCAAACAAAAGCGAATCAATTCAAGAGCAAGGTCAAGTCTCTATTTGCTGAATTGTTTTAGCTAGAAATAGAATGAATCTAGGTTGCTTTCTTTGTAATGTATATCTGACATTGTTAGCAATTTAGGAAAGTCACATGGGTAGACAATCTGTAAGAAGCTGCCACTTGACAATGACAACAGCTTCACAAACCCGTGACTGATAGTGATAGGATTAGTCTTATACCTACTATCAGTTCATTCTAGAAAGTAGACGAAGACAAGCAAGTGCCTTGAAGAAAATCGAAGCTCAAGAATTCTCTCTTGAGGTTGTAGCAACACTTTTCAAAATAAATAAAACATTTATTTTGTGAATCCTGTCTTCTCTATTTTACTGTTTGTGAATGCATACATATTATTGGTAACATTAAATCTTAGTTTTAGTTGTTGAAACTGAGATTGAATTTTATCAGTATTGCATTCTTCCCCCCCCCCCCTTCTGCAATACACAAGGACCAACAACTAAGTTTCTAACTCTTGAAGATGATTGAGCTCCAATGTTTATTCTTTCAGAGTTTGTCCTAGCAGAGTTTGACCTCAGTCTCCCTTGCTCTTGAATTGATTTTGACCTAAACTCTTTGTCTTTTGCACCACCATCAGTAGTATCATCCTGTCTACTCAGAGTTTGAGATTTCTTGAATTTGTCTTTAAAAACTCTCTCCCCCTTTTTGACATCATCTGGAATCAACACTGATGTGAGCAATTCAAGTGAAGCAGCAATTGAATCAAGCTTGTCAGACATGACATTTTGATTTTCTTCAACTTTGCTTAGCCTGGTTCTTATAGCCTCCTGATCTCTAGATAAAGAAAAAATTTCTTGCTTCAAAGTCATTTCCCTTGCAGCCACATCATTTCTCAGCCCAGTAACATCTTTCTGAGTTTCATCAAAACGATTGTTAAGAGACTTTACTTGTACAATTGTAGCTTTAAGATGTGCAAGAAGCTCAGGATTTGTGATAGTAGCAGCAGACTTGGACACAAATTCAGCAGCCCTTTGATCAGGAAAGATACATTCATAACTTGACCAATTTGCAAAGTACATGTTTTTAAAATGAGCCTCAGCATCATGATGAGATGTACCACCAATATCAGTCACCTTAGGATTGTGTTGACCAGAAACCCTTGTAGAAGAAGAAGAATCAGCTGCATCATCAGACTTTGTACTAGAAGTAAAAACATTCTCAGCAACATTTTCTTGAACAAATTCTTCATTTTCTGTATGTTCAGTGTTTAAGTTCTCATTTATTTTCTCAGTTGCTTGAGCAGCCTCAACAATAGGCTCTACAGCAGCTTCAACAGTAGGCTCTACAGCAGCTTTAACAGAGTTTGTTGTCTGATCAACCTCCTCACCCTTTTCAATAACCTGGTGAGTAACAGAGAAGACCTCTGTGTGAGTAGCCATAGACTCATCAATAATCACTGTAGGTTGATCAGCTGCAGCCACATCCTCTGATTCATCAACAATATCAAACTCTTCAAGAGTTGCAGAGGGATGTGCTTCAACATTTTCTTCTTCAAGTTTCCCATTGAGAAAAGCACTCTTCACATCCATCTGAAAGACTTTAAACTTCTTGTGAGCAACATATGCTAGAAAAATCCTAATGGCTTCCAACCTTGCAACAGGAGAAAAGGTTTCATCATAGTCAATTCCTTCCTGCTGTGAATATCCTTTTGCCACAAGTCTAGCCTTGTTCCTTGTAATTACTCCCTCACTGTCAGTCTTGTTTCTGAAAACCCACTTTGTACCAACAACAGATCTGTTTTTTGGTCTTGGTACAAGTGTCCAAACTTCATTTCTCTCAAACGCAGTCAATTCCTCCTGCATTGCTGTTATCCAGTTAGCATCTTGAAGAGCTTCATCTACTTTCTTAGGCTCTGTTTGAGATATGAATGCATGAAACAGGCATTCATTTGCTGTAGCACTTCTTGTTCTCACACTTGCATATGGATCTCCAATAATCAGATCAGGTGTATGAGCCTGTGTCCACTTTCTTGTTGTAGGTAAGTGGCTTCTTTCATCATTATTGGATTCTCCCCCTTGATCCATGCGCTCCTTATTTTCTTGTTGACCATGTGTATTATCTGAGGCTCCCCCTGAATTGGACTGCTCAGTGTTTGAACTTTCAGAGTTTAAGCCAGAGTTTGTGTCAGATTCTTCAGCTGACTCACTTTCAGAATGTGAGTCATCATGTTGAGATGTTCCCGAAGTATCTTCATGCTCCCCCTCAACTGGTTCTCTATTTTGTTCTGTCAGAGAAACTTCCTTAGTGTTTACCAGTAGAGGTTCAGAGTATGCTTCAACAGAGTTTGTTGGATAGGCTTCATCAGAGTTTACGTCATCAGAGTTTAGATCTTCATTTTCAAAGCGTCGTTGATCATGATTTTCTACATCTTCAAGTCCAGTTATTTTCTTGTCATCAAATGACACATGTATAGATTCCATGATCACTTTAGTTCTTAGATTATAGACTCTGGATGCTTTAGTCGACAGTGGATATCCAACAAAAATTCCTTCATCAGCTTTTAATTCAAACTTGGTCAACTGTTCAGGATGAGTTTTCAACACAAAGCACTTGCACCCGAAAATATGAAAATATTTCAGGTTTGGTTTCTTTTCTTTCACCATCTCATATGGTGTTTTCCCATGCCTGTTGATCAGTGTAACATTTTGAGTAAAACAAGCAGTTTGAACAGCTTCTGCCCAGAAATAAGTTGGCAATTTTGCTTCTTCAAGCATTGTTCTGGCAGCTTCGATTAAAGTTCCGTTCTTTCTTTCAACTACACCATTCTGCTGTGGAGTCCCTGGTGCAGAAAATTCTTGTTTCACTCCTCTTTCCTTGCAAAATTCTTCCATTGTTGCATTTCTGAATTCAGTACCATTATCACTCCTGATAATTTTCACTTTATAGTGTGATCCTTTATCCAGTAGCTTTACATGTTCCATCAGAGTTAAGGCAGTTTCATCCTTCTTTGCTAGAAAGTACACCCAGGTGTATCTAGTGTACTCATCAACAATGACTAAAGCATATTTCTTTCTGCCAAGAGACATTACATTCACTGGACCAAATAGATCAACATGAAGAAGATGATAAGGATCCACAACTGAAGATTCAGACTTGCTCTTGAAAGATGACTTCCTTTGCTTGGCCTTTTGACAGGAATCACACAGACCATCTAATCTGAGTATAGATTTTGGAAGTCCCCTTACAAGATCTTTTCGAATCAACTCATTTATGTTGTTCAGATTTAGATGAGAGAGCTTCTTATGCCATTTCCAGCTCTCTTCACTAGACATCTTTGCAGATAGACACACAGCTTTTCCTTCAGAGTTTGTCACCAAACTTGCTTCAGAGATATTATTTCGTCTGTGTCCAACTAAAACAACTTTCCCTGTAGAGCTAACAACCTCACAGTTTCAGGTTGAAAATCTACATGATAACCTCTGTCACAGATTTGACTCACTGATAGCAAGTCATGCTTGAGTCCTGGGACAAGAGCTACATTTGTGATGATGACACTTCCAATATTGATATTGCCATATCCCAGAGTACGTCCTATGTTGCCATCTCCATAGGAAACTTTTGGGCCCGCCTTCTCCTCATAATCTGATAGCAGGGCTTTATTTCCAGTCATGTGCCATGAACATCCACTGTCCAAGACTAGGGTGCTCTCCCTTATGCCCTGCAATCACAAACAATTACTGAGAGTTAGTTTTAAGGATCCAGACTTGCTTGGATCCTTTGGCTTTCTTAACATTGTTAGCTTTTGCAGCGGAATTCTTATGAACAGAGTTTAAGCTAACAGTGTCAGAGTTTACACTTGCAGAATCAACTTTAACCCATTTCAAATTGGGCTTCAACTCATAATAATTGTGATAAATAGCATGATAATTCTTGCAAGTATAAATAGAATGCCAAGTGCTCCCACAGTGAGTGCATAAAGTCTGTGGTCTAACCCTAACATAATCATTCTTTACTCCAGACTTGGAGGGTAAACAATTAATATCTTTGTTCTTCCTGCAGAAACTTGCAAGATGGTTAGTACTACCACAATTATGACATGTTTTTCTAGGAGCATCAGTAATAGGCAAATGATTATTACTTTTATTAATGCCTACTTTTCCATTTCTGTTCTTCCTGGACACTTTCTGTTTGTTGACAGACTTTACCTCTTTGAGCTTATACTTGAATTGTTTCTCTGTCATTAAACCAACATTAACTTGTTTTACACAAGTTTTTACTGGTTCTTCCTTAACAGTTTCTGTCTCAACTACAGAGTTTAGCTTACTGGATTCAGGAACAAATTTCATAGGTGGAAGATGTGTTCTAACTTTAACTTTATCTTTAAACCTAAGTTCATCTTTCTCACAGTAACCTAACCCAACTGCATCTGTTTGAAACACTTGATGTGTGTCTTTTCCAGAGTTTGTCCAGGTTTTAATTATCTTCCTCTCTTTTTCCAATTCAGATTCTAGTTGCCTAAATCTCTTAAGCAACTCCTGTTCAACATAAACAGCATCATCTCTTTCCTTTTGAACTTGTTGCATGTTAACAAGTTCTTCTTCAAGAAATTTATTTCTCTATTTAAGCTTTAGATTCTCAGATTTAATTCTTTCATTTTCTAAAGTCTGATCTCTGTAACTAACATGTATGCTTTTAAGATAAATTCTCAATTCAGATATATTATCAATATCATAAGCATAAGTTGTTAGGGGTACCTTGTTTTCAGATTCATCTTCAACAGTTGCCATGAGAGCATAGTTGACTCCTTCATCTGAGTCTGAAGTATCTGCCCAGTCTCTCCCTTTAGTGATGAGTGCTTTTTCAGATTTTCCTTTCTTGCACTCTGGAGCATAGTGACCCATCTCTTTACACTTGTAGCACTGGATCTCAGACTTGTCTTTCTTCCCAGATTTGGTATCCCTTCCTTCAGACTTTCTGAAACTCTTCCTTTCAGAGTTTGAATCTCTCCTTGAGAATCTCTTTCCTTTCTTGAAGTTCTTGAAACCCATCTTCTTGAAAGTCTTCACCATTAAAGCAGCCATTTGCATCATTTGTTCTTCATCATCCTCGGATTCAGATGATTCAACAGTATTTGAGTCATCATCAGTGTTTGATGACTCACTTTCAGAGTTTATGACCAAAGCCTTTCCCTTAGCTTTCTTCTTTGATGTCTCTTTCTTAAGAAGCTTTTCTTCAACTTTAAGAGCAACAGATTTTGTCTTCTTACCAGATCTTCTGTTTCTTTGTTCTATCTCAAGTTCATGAGTTTTAAGCAACCCATAGATTTCATCAAGTTCTGTATCTGCAAGCTCATAATTATCTCTTATTGTTGTTGTCTTTAAATCCCATTTTTCAGGTAGAGATAGAAGAAACTTGAGATTAGACTCTTCAGGATCATATTCTTTATCAACCAGAGATAAATCATTCAATAGTTTACAGAATCTGTCATATGTCTCAGTCAAAGTTTCATCAGGTCTCGAGTCAAAGTGTTCATACTCATGTGTCAGTATAGTCTTCCTATTCTTCTTTATAGCACTTGTTCCTTGACATCTGACTTCTAAAGCATCCCAAATTTCTTTGGCAGTTTTGCAACCAATAACTCTGTTAGACATGACATTATATAAGGCACTATGGAGAAGATGTCTAACTTTTGCATCCTTTGCAATTGATGAGATGTCTTCAGGAGTCAAATCTTTCTTTTCCTTTGGAATAGTCTGTTGTTTTTCACCAGCAACAACAGGAGACAGTTTAGTTGGCTTATGAGGACCATCATAGATTCTATCAAGGTATTCTGGATCTGTGGCTTCCAGAAACATGGTCATCTTTACCTTCCATACTGGATATTCCGCTGGTTTGAGAATTGGAACCCTAATCGTCTCATATCGACTCACAGAAGTTGGTTGAACCTTTTCAGAATTAGAACCTGCTTGGATATTTTCAGCCATGATTATACTTGTGTTTGGATCAATGAAAACTGTATATATTAAACAGTCTAGGCTCTGATACCAATTGTTAGGCCGAATACACAATATATAATCAAATATGTATGAGAATAACAATAAGAACACTGTTTATGAATAATAAACTGTATGAGGTTAATAAGTCCTCTCTCAGTGATGTAAAATATCACAGAGAGCTGCTAGGTTACAAGAAGAATATTTCAAGTATTCGCATCCCTTTTAGGTTTAACCTATCTGTGTTTATATATTACACAGCTACATACAATCGTTAATTGATATTTCTATAAATCAGCTATACAATTAATATCAATTAAGAATTGCTTCTGTCTTCTGTTCCGTTTCCTTAGCCATCACGATATCTCTTTGCTTCTTTCCTTCTTCAAAGTATATCGCTTCTAGAATCTTCATTGAGTGTAACACCGACAGCTAAGTAAACTTTGACTGTCAGAGTTTAACAAACTCTGACCAGTCTTCCAGCTAAACTCTGATAGTTTCCTGATACTTTAAACACTGATAAACAAACATCAGCAATTATATCTAACATTAATTATATTATTTCTAACCGCGCCCATTAATATTTAGAAACTAAATTTTTGTTACTGAAGATTTTGATCTTAAATGTATTTTAATCTTGTTATACACAACAATGAAATTACAAATGTTAGGCAGAATTACGTTTTGTTAAAACTCATTAGAAGTATTTTAAGTGTAAAAATAAGGAAAAAGTATTACATCAATAAAATTCTAGTAGTGAATACATTATATAAATAAATTTTATTATAGAGTACTCACTAGAATCTTAGTATAAATTTTTAAAAAATTTATAAATCTAAACATTTAATGGAATCTTCAAAATATTTATTTGATGGATGATTTCTTATTAAAAAACATTTATCCAAAAACACTAGAGAGAATCTTAAAAAAAAGTTCTCACATCCTTTTAAATAATCTTTTAGAAATTTTATTTTATTTTTGTAGTTTTTTAGATATATAGTGAGGTTCCTTAAAGTATTTTAAAATGCACATTTGTCAATGTGCGATTTCTTGAAGGATTAATTTTTTAAAATGTTGCCATATGTAGTAATATTTCATAAACTTTCCAGGTTATCTCGTAATATCCTGTAATTTTTTATGTTAATATTAATAATAGAAAAAAGATTAAAATTTGATAAAGACTAGAATTTAAAATTTAATTAGATTAGTGGGCCTAAAATTTGAATCATGTTTGAATACGGATAACTTGTAGTCTTAAAATTAGGGTTTTCAAACACTATATAAACATTATGTTGTCGTTCTTCATCTTTTTTATCAAAATTCGTAGGGCTTTGATACACAAAAATCAGCAATCTTATAGAATTCGTATAAAATTCATCGTAAGTCGGAATTTGTTGATTTTGAACATTTACGAAAGCTCTTTCAATTTTATACAACTTTTGTTTCACAGTATTTTCCAAGATTATGGCTCCGTTTGGCATTGCTGTTGCAGACAACAACAACAGCTTTTTTCTGAAAAGCAGCTAAAAAAGTGTTTGGTAAAATTTAAAAGCTGCTTTTCTGAAAAGCACTTTTGGCTGAAAAGCTGCTTTTAGAGGAAGCAGGTCCCCCATGCTTTTGAAAAAAGCTGCTTTTCAGCTTTTGCGGGAAGCAGCTACTGGTTTCAACATCAAAACTCACCAAAAACATTAATTTTTTATATTAGACACCAAAACATGCACATATCAAAAATATTACCAAACAGTTATCTGATTTTCACAACATCACTTATTTTAACAACACTTTTTTCAATAGCACATCAATTTTTAATAGCAATCCCAAACAGAGCCTATGCTTTAAACAATTCTTAAAATCACAAAACATGTTCAAATCTCGTTTTCCAGTTTTTATTCAAATTCAGCGGACTTTTTATTCAATTCCCGATTCGTTATAAGTCCGTTTCTAATGAGCATTATTACCTTGTCGGAAAGATCTTTTCATTCTCTACAACTTTAGTGGTTTAAGTTTTTCAAGAAAACGTTGTTAAAAGTGTCAAAAAGGTTAAGAACAAAACTGATCAGAATTGGATAAATGATCTAGGATGCGTTGAGGTAAGTTTCCGATTGATTTACCTAGTATTTTCGAAATTATGTGTTGCGTGTGTATATTTGATTTATATAAATTTGGGCTAATTGAGATTATATTTTGAAGTGATATGTTTATTTGATATATGTTGTGTGTAAGAAATAATAGTCTTGGGATTCTGATTTGTTTCATGGTTTGTGAAAATATCGAATAAGATTAAGGACCGAGTCACCAGGTTGTAGTGACAGTTTTCTGAAAATTTAGGACCGTTATCACCTGGTTGTTGTGGTCGTGGCATGAATTGTTTGTTTTGAGTTATTGTTTTGATGTGGTGTCGTATCGTATCGTATTGAATAAGAATATGTGTGTCAAAGTTATGTATCGTATAATATTATTGTATCGTATCAAATATTGTATTATCACATGTGTATACTTGTTATTTGCCCGACTAGTTGGATCCATTGGTTTCTTATTGGGTTGTATAGCTCATTACTTACAATTTTCAGGTTCCAGTTAAGATCGAGTTGGATAGCATTGGAGTTCGATGACCTTAGGTTTGGAATAGGTTGACTTTTCGATTATCGTTAGTTGCGCCTTTGTAATTAAACTTTTGTCACACTTCCGTCTGTAATTGTAATTGTATAGTTTATTTTTGATATTTATTGTAAGATTAAAAGTCTGAAAAGTCGGGCTGTTACAGGTGGTATCAGAGCAGGCTGTCCTCCGGAGTGTGTTAGGTATGAGACTAATATGTTGGGTTTGTGGAGTCTAACAGGTTTCAGAATTGGTTTCTGATTTGAGTTAGAATTTCCAGATCTGAATTCTAATTAGAGTTAGTAATTTCAGAATTAGACTCTGATTAGTTTAGGCCCAGTTTTTCTCTTATAAATAGTCTCATGTAATTGTAAAACACCAACACATCAGAACACAACATAGTTCTGAGAGATCAATACAAAATTAGTGCGGCTTGTGGAGTAGGAATTTCCGAACCACGTAAATCTTTGTCTTGTGTGATTGTCGTTTATTTTCTTGTTCTTGTTTATTCGCTTTGGGTTTTGCTTTCGTTGTTGTATACTCAACAACTGGTATCAGAGCCTAGGTTTTCAGGCGAGTGGGAGCGATGGAAGAAGAAGGGAAAGTAAAGATCGAAAAATTTGATGGCAAAGATTTTGGATATTGAAAGATGCAAATTGAAGATTATTTGTATCAGAAAAAACTACACCAACCGCTAGAGGAGAATAAGCCAGATTTAATGGATGAGACTGAATGGAAGCTATTGGATAGGCAAGCTCTGGGTGTTGTCAAATTGGCTTTGGCGAAGAACGTTGCTTACAATATCGTCAAGGAAACGACAACTCATGGATTGATCAAGGCGTTAACAAATATGAATGAGAAGCCATCTGCTTCGAATAAGGTGTATTTGTGTCGTTTGTTGTTTGCCGCGAGATTGAATGAAGGCGATTGTGTTGCTGATCATGTGAACGAATTTAATTCTATCATGTCAAGATTGGCATCAGTGGATATTAAATTCGATGATGAAGTAGAAGCCTTGTTGTTGGTATCCTCGTTACCTGACAGTTGGTCAAGATTTGTCACTGCTATTAGTAATTCATCTGGGAGCGGTAAGATGACTTTTAATGGAGTTCGAGATTCGATTCTTGGAGAAGATATTCGTAGGAGAAACTCAGGAGAGTCGTCAGGTTCCTTATTGAGTACAGAGAGTAGAGGCAGAAAGTCCGAGAGGGGGTAGAATCAGGGGCGTAGTAGATCGAAGCCACAAAAAAGAGGACAATCCAAAGATCACAAGGAGATTGTTTGTTGGAATTTTTAGAAAAAGGGTCACTTCAGAAATCAGTGTACGGCTCCTGTAGCTCCTAAATGAAAAAAAAGAGGATAATTCAGCTAATGTAGTTGAAGAAGTGGTGAGCGACGATGCTTTGATTTGTTGTGTCGAATGTTCGGTTGAATCATGGGTTATGGATTTTGGTGCATCATTCCATGCGACCCCTTGCAAGGATTTGATGTTAAATTTCAGACCTGGAAATTTTGGTAAAGTCTGTCTTTCTGATGATGAGACTTTGGATATTGCGGGCAAGGGAGATATTGTTAGGATTTATGGGTGATAGCTATGAGACAACTTAACTAGATATTTCATGTATTTAATTTTATTAAGTATGAACATATTGTCATAGCCAGAGTATGTCTATGTAACCATCTTTGTTTGATGCAAATAAGATTCTAGTACATCTTGGTAGAAGTTCATTTATTTGTTCAAGCCTCAAGAAGTGCTCAAGACGAACATCAAGAATAAATATTACTATCACAGCGTTGACAGTAAGGTTACTTGAAGACAGCATGTTGCAAGTCACGACAGTACATTCACTCTGACAGCAACATTGGCGGAAGCCCTTGGACAACAACTTTACCTTAGCCTGACAGCAAGCTTGGAAATCCTGACAGCACCTTCTGCGGGGATTTCTTACTATCACCAAAAGCGCATTCATGTGACAGCAAGCTCAGCCATCAGGATACTGTCATGAAGGGATAACATTTGTATTGGGGAACAACCCAGTCAAACTTGTGACAGTTTGGATGTTCAAGAAACAGGCGTGTTGCAGTATCCCAACACTGTAACAGGTCTGCAAGACTACGACCGAAGCTTGAGAGATCACATGACAAAGCTCACCAATTCCAGAGTATGACAAATCTACATCTACTGAATTGTGTTAGCTTAAAATAGAATGTTTCTAGATTGTTTTGCTATGTACTAATAAGCTGTTTGTATAGCAATTTAGGAAAGAATCACCGGTAGGCAATTTGTAACAAGCTGCCACATGAAAATGACAGCAGCTTCACAAGACCCGTGTTGATAGTGATAGGTTTATCTTACTTAAATCTATTGCTCAATCCATTCAATGTAATCACTCGAGAAACCGAAGCTCAAGAAAACAAACATTTTCTTGAGGTTGTAGCAACCATTGCAAAATAAATAAAACATTTATTTTGTGAGAATTACTCGTGTGTCTACTTGTGTTTGCACTAGATAAACTGATAATCCTAAATCTTAGTTTTTGTTGTTGGAACATAGATTGAGATTTATCAGTATTACATTCAACCCCCCCCCCCCTTCTGCAATAGTCAAGGACCAACAACTGGTATCAGAGCAGACAGATTGTTCTACAAATCTGAGATCATGACAAGTATGCAGAAGTCAAGTAGCATAAAGATTCCAACTTTTGATAAGGAGAACTACAATGTATGGAAAAGAAAAATCATGTTGTTTATCAAAGCTGCAAATCCATTATACTTGGGTATCCTCCAGAATGGTCCCTTCGTACCACGAAAAGAAATCGAAGCCTCAACTGTGGATGGTGTTCTTGTTCCAGCCTACTGGGTTAACAAATTACCTTCAGAGTTTCTGGAGCCAGAAAAAGAGAAGGTATCCTTGGATGATTACTTACAACTCATCCTACTGGATGCTCTCACTTTGGACAAAGCCATGTGTGGGAATGTCATTGGGTGCTCATCAGCCAAGGATATGTGGAACAAGATCGAGCTGCTATGTGAAGGAAGTGAAGAAGTGAAAGACAATCAGAGACAAATTCTTATCTCACAGTATGAAGCCTTCATGGCAAAGTCAGGAGAAGACCTAACAACAATGTTTGAGAGGTTTAGTAAACTGATGACTGAGCTACAGATTCATGGCAAGTACTATGATAGGAAGGAACTAAATGTCAAGTTCTTACTCACACTTCCTGAGCATCTTGAGCACAAAGTCAATGCCATAAGAGAAGGAAGAAATCTAAACAATATTTCTCTTGAAACCTTATATGGTGTGCTTAAATCATATGAGCTAGAGTTTTTCCAGAAAAGAGCTATTCTAGCTGGATCCAGAGGAAAGATGGCTAATATGTCAGGTGCTCTCGTGGCTCATGTGCCAAGAATCACTCAACCTAGTGAAGAAACTCAAATCACACAACCTGCTCCAGTACCTACTCTTAAGATTGAAGAGGTTGTGGATGATGAGGAGAAAGTTGTACTGCAGATAACTGATGTTGAAGATGAAGATTTCTACTCCCTAGAAGAAATGGAGAAGATGGATAATCCAACTATGGCTTACATGGCTAAGAAATTCAAGAACATAAGATTCAAGAGAAACAAGCCATTTAAGCCTCAAGGTCAAACATCAAGGTTCAGCAGAGGGAATTCTTCCAAGGTTGAAGGTGGTGCCACAAGAGGTGGTTACAAAACAGGGATGGTGGATAGATCCAAGTTTAGGTGTTACAACTGCAACGAACTTGGTCATTTTGCCACTGAGTGCAGAAGACCAAAGCAAAATCAGAGGATGGATAAAGGGTCAAGTGGACATTTCAAGAAAGGACATGGAAAGGCCTATGTGGATGAAGGAAAGTGTTGCCCAGTAAATAACAATTGTAGAAGGGGAGTTGAATACAATTGTATAAGATTCTCGACTTTTAATAAACACAAATATGAATAATAACAGTTTTATTAAATCTGTTATAAAACTGTTACAAAACTCTCTCAAGAAATTCTGAGTTCTTAAGAGCTTCAAGGTTACAAAAATACTCGTGTGTGTGATCGATATAAATCAAAACCTAAACTGTGTTTATATACTACACAGCTTCTCTATCAATTACATGATAAGTCCTAATCAATTACAAAGATTGAAACCTATCCTAAATTGATAGCTTCATTACTATAAATAAGGAACCGACAAAATAAACTTCCTTATTTAACTAGACTCCAAATATAACTCCAAGTAGAAATCCTGATTAGCTTCCAGTCCTGATGATCAATCCTGATCCAAGTCCTGATATAGAAATCCTGATACTGACGCTTGAGCAAATACTGATGACCATGCAATACTGATGACGTCAGCAATCCTGATCAGTTGAGTCTAGATCCTGACTATCATTGAATCCTGATCTAACAATCTCCCCCAATCTCATTTTGTGAAATAAAGTATAGATTCCTAGATTCAATGATGTCAAAAACATATTTACAAAATGTACAAGTATTTACAATAGCAAACTTATTTTCTCAGATTTTCTGATAGAACAAATTCATCTTCAAGAAGCTTGACAAAAGATTTTCTTCCTTGTCTTCAAGAATCTGAATAAGTCTTTCTTTTAGTTCTTTGAGTTCTTCATCTTCCTCATTAATCTGATAGATAGCTGCTCTGAGATTTTGTATGGAGCTTCTCTGTAGACTGTGATCTTCAATTAAGAGGTAAGCAATTTCCTTCCCATCAGGATTGAGAGTAAGTTGCTTGATGCCAAAGGACATTTCTTTAACAGCAGTGCCCCTTTGCATTTCCACATCTTGACCTCTTTGATTTAAGTACATGGGAGTATAATTACCATTGAAATTTCTGCCTTCATCCATTCTTCTTCTTATTGTTGCTAAGATCATGTCACTCCACACTTTGCACACTTCATTCTTCCATCTTAACAGATAATGAACATATTTCAGTTCCTTTGTAGTTTTCACCAGTAAGTCTTGAATGGAAAGAATCTTCACAGAACCATCTTTCATCAAGTAGAGTAGCTTTTCTTTCTTTTCAGAACCATCATGACAATCTATTACTATATCAACAAATAATAAATTGTTCAGGTTTTCAGAAGTTAGAATACCTCCAATTTCAGTCAGGGCATAAGGATCAACATGAGGTGTATTTAGATATTCAGCATCCCTGTGTCCAATACCTCCTCTTGAATTTTTTGCCATTTGCCTCAGATTTGAGAACATTTGAAGCCAGAGTGCTTTTGATCTAACTGACTCAGAAAAATCAGCAACACTTGAGGCACTTGTGATAATTCCCCCTGCCTGAAAATTGATAGGTCTATTACACCTAAGTGTACTTATGTGTTTCCACTTCTTGTCTTTCTCTTTTTCAAAAGCATAGCTTCTTTCTAGTTGTGGTTCTTGTCTGTTGGGATTTCTCCACAACCTTCTATTTTAGAGTTTAAGCCTTTGTACATAGAGATTGGAATCTCTATTTGTTGTTCTTGTGATTTCTCTTCTTTTGGCTTCCTCTTCTTCATCCACTTCCTTGTTGTGAGAATCAACCACTGTAGAAAGAATTAATAAATCAACCTCTTGCAGAATTTCAGAATCATCAGGATCTTGAATATTGCCAGGAACAATATCAGGATTAGACTCTTCAATTTGATTTGTATTGCTGAGAGTTGTTTGTCTTGGTCTTCTTCTCAATTCTGGTTCTTCTTCATCAATTCCATCATAACCAAAAGTAGACCTGTCAGGAACTACTAGAATTTGAGTAGGTTCAAGAATTTCTTCAATTCTTAATCCTCTAGACCTTGTTTGTCTAGGAATTTGTTGATTGTTTGTTTGTCTAGGCATTTGCCTCCTCTTCCTCTTGTAGGAGCAGGGTTATTAAAACTGTCCATCATTTCTCTTTGTTGAATTAAGAATTCTTCTTGTGAGAGATCAGGATATTCTTCACTTGTTGTGGAGAGTGTTTTCCTTGCAAATAACTGTTGAACTCTCTTATCAGTATGATAAAGAGTAACAACATTTCCATATCTTGTTTTGAACTTCTGAAATAGGTTAACAGCATCTTCAGGATTTTCAATGAGAACATCTTCATCTCCTTCAGGAATTGTGGCAAGAGTTTGTCCATGACCAGGCGTCGGGATTTGACCAGTCATCGGGATTTGATCACCTGTCAGGATTTTTTCTTCCGTCAGGATTTGAGATTGCACCAATGTTCTCACTGTCCTTATTCCAGAATCATAAACATGAGTTGACTGCGTTGTTTGACTTTGAGAAGTTTGAATTGTCTTCATAACAGCAGCATCAGAGGTTTCTCCTTGTAAAACTTTGTCACCACCATCATTATTATTCCTTAATACTAGATCAAGTGTACATTTTGTAGAACTTACCTTCTCCCCCTTTTTGACATCAACATTTGACAATAAATTCAAAATTAAGGCAAGAGAGGTTTGAATGTCAGTTACCTTTGCATCAATTGTATCAATCCTGTTGTTGATTGAAGATTGTTCAGTAATGAGTGACTTAACTTGGGATTCTACTACCCTGAGTTGAAGAGCAGTAGGCACTTTTGTAAAGTTCTGAGAAATATCAGTCCTCACTTTTTCATTGGAATCTTTGACAGAATCAAGTTCATGTTTTAGGCTCTTGGATAAAAGAGTAGTAGCCTTCAAATGATTCTTCAAATCTTCATTCTGAATCAACTTAGCAGCATAAAAAGCATGTCCAATGCATATGGATAGCTTACATAATCATCAGACCTATACCATTCATTTTCCCATTGATTCATTCTCAGTTGTTCAGCAGGATCAATCTCAGAAGGAACAGAAAAGTCTTGTCTTAAGTCCTTTCCAGTAGTAGCCTTGCCAGTCATGAAGGTGCTTGATGAACCATAGGTGGTTCCAAGACTAGATTTAATAACTCTGGCAAGTTGATCCTTCTCTTCATTATTATCATCATCACTATCATCACTATCATCAGCATCAGAATCATGAATAACATCAGGATCAGGAATAACAATACCTTTAAGTTTGTCCTGTGATGCTGTGATAGAATCTGTCATTGGTCTTGAGCTAAGTGGATGTATCAGGATTGGCTCAGCATCAGGAGCACCACTAGCGTCAGGAGCAACACCGTCAGGATTTGATAAGCTTGCATCAGGATTTGATATTGATGGTTCTTGTGTAGCATGAGGTTCTGAAGCTGCTTTAACACTTTGAGTTAAAGGTTCTTGTGTACTTCCCTCAGTGACAATGTCCTCGACCAATCTTTCATTTGCACCAGAAATCCTTGAGCATTGTCAGGAAATTCCTCAGAAGTTGTAGCTATATGGCCTGCATCTTCACATTGAGAAGATGGTTCTTGTGTGGCTGGAATAGAAGTGTCTGCATTCTCCCTTTGAGAAAATGGTTCTTGTGGGACCATTCCAATAGCTATGCCTTCACCCAAACTTTGATTGAGTGGTTCTTGTGGGGCAGGATCAACAGTAGCTGCTGAATCACATTGAGATTCAGGTTCTTGTGGGCTTGATCCTTTTAGCTTCTTCTGTCTCTGAAAGACTATATCTTCTGCTTTCCTCTTCTTTTCCATGGGATGTGAAAACCCAAGTTTGGAAGCAGTCTCAGCAACCTTCTCCCATGAAATTTCAACAATCTTTGCAGATGGAGAGGGCTTTGCTGGAGAGTTTGAGATAGAGACAATTTTTGGTTGTGCATCAGGAATACCAACATCAGGATTTGGTTGAGCATCAGGATTTGATGACTCATCAGGATTTGATGTCTGGATATCAGTATCCTTCATTTTCACTGTCAAAGGAATATGATACCTGCTCTTTGATAATTTTCTTTTCTTTTGTGGCTTTGTAGAGACCACAGTAGCAGTATCAGCAACTTCCTTGATTATTTTCATCTTGGAGGAAATAGGTAAATCATCCTCAGAATCACTTTCATCTCTTAAAATCAACCTTCTTTTTACTGGAACATCCTCAACTCCTTTAACAAGAACAGTCTTTGCATCCTTCTTCACCAGGACCCCTTGTACACCCCCTTCTTTCTTCTGATTGGTGAGTGGTGTATAGGAAAAATCCTTTGATCCTGATTGTCTTCTAGACACATCAAATCTAGCTGATTTCTTAGTTTTTACAACTAAAGTCTTTTGGGAGACAATAGAGGTGGCTGTTGACTGTTTGGACTGTTTGGGAGGCATGCTTGGGTCAGGAACAAGGTGTGATTGACCTTGCCCCGTAGCATTAGAAATTAAACCATAAAAAGTAGGCATTTTCTCATGCAAGAAAAGCCTGACCTCATCAGGAATAAAGGCATTGCCTATAAAACCATTTGCCTTATCACAATTGACTAAGGACTTCAAGTTGTTCTCTGTAATTCTACAAATAGGTAGAATCACATCATCCTCAAAAGTAACACCAGGACATAAGTGATTAAATATTAATTGGAAAAATCTAATAAAACAGACATAGCCTAATTTATCAGCTTTTCTATCACTTAAAGCTTTCAACACAAAACTACCATAATCAAAAACTTTAGAGTAGATAAGAGAGTACCCAATCTTAAGTGATCCTGATGGCATAGTATCAAAGTTAGATGTCTTATTCAGGAAGCATCTGCTGAGTGTGTCAATGAAATAATTCCACTCCCTTTTGAGCTTTGTCCTGAAGAGGCTTCCATACCTCTTTACCTCACCATTGTATCCCAATTTTGTGACAAACTCAAAAATTATAGAGTCTGAAACATTATCAGGAACTTGGTCACCCAGAATCGGCAAATGCAGTGCCTCTTCAACAATAGCAGGCCTGACATAGTGAGTTACTCCATTACATTCAAACTGCATCAAAACAGTTCCTGTAGAGCTTTTACCGAAAACAACTGTGTTCCACACCTGCATCACAGACTTAAGAGAAACACTCACAGGCTCTGTTAAAGCATACTTCAATGGGCTTGAAGTAAGAAAATCCTGGATTATCTGGAACTCAATAGGAAATTCCTGATGGTCTAGAATAGCTACAAAATTATTAGTGGCAAAAGTAACACCACTAATCACAGTCTGTTTATTCATGAATGCCATTTTTTCTGTATGAAAACTTGAGAATTGAGATTTGAAAAGGCTAGGGGTCTTGAGCACAGAGAGAGAAAGAAGGTGAAAAACTGATGACGAGAGAATAATTAGGAATTTAGAAAATCAAATGTATTTTGTTAAAACAAAATATTACTCTCAATGACAGGTGGCAAAATATGATTTGTGCAAAAATGATTAGTGGACAAATTACGTGCGTAATTAAACATAACTGCACCGCTTTTTATGTGTATCTATATGTATATATCTATCAGTGTGACACACGCGCGCATACAGTTGTCCAAATAAAAACTCAAACGTTTCTCATCAGTAACTGACGAAAAATCAGGCACAAATTAAGCAATGAAATACTGACCTGTTCATCAAGATTGACCAGTTGACTTCCTGTCAGGATTATGTCCTATCAGGATTTGATCAAAATTACATACCTTGCAGAATGACCATCAGGATTTGATAGTGATCAGGATTTCCTATCTGTAGCTTTCCTCAGAAATTCTCAAAGTTCATCATTCCAAGTTCATTCACCACTTTGTTGAAATTAGCTTCAGGTAGTGGCTTGGTGAATATATCAGCTAGTTGTTGATCAGTAGGAACAAAATGAAGTTCAATTGTTCCTTCCAGAACATGTTCTCTTATGAAATGATATCTAATACTGATGTGTTTAGTAAGAGAATGTTGAACTGTATTTCCTGTCATTGCAATTGCACTTTGGTTATCACAATAAATAGGGATTTTTGAGTATGACAGGCCATAATCTAACAACTGATTTCTCATCCACATTATCTGAGCACAACAACTTCCTGCAACAATGTACTCAGCTTCTGCAGTTGAAGTAGAGATAGACTTTTGCTTTTTACTGAACCATGAAACTAGTCTACCACCCAAAAACTGACAAATTCCTGAAGTACTTTTCCTATCTATCTTGCATCCTGCAAAATCAGCATCTGAATAACCACACAACCCAAAATCTGATTCCCTTGCATACCAAAGGCCAAGAGAAGGAGTGCCTAGCTTTGAGATATCTGAAAATTCTTTTGACTGCAATCAGATGGGGTTCCCTAGGTTTTGCTTGAAATCTTGCACATAGACAGGTTGCAAACATGATATCTGGTCTACTTGAAGTGAGATACAATAAAGGGCCAATCATTCCTCTGTAGTGAGTTACATCTACCCCAGTACCTTGATCAAGATCAAGTTTGGTAGCTATAGCTATGGGAGTACTTGTAATAGCACAATCTTGCATGTTAAACCTTTTCAACAAATTCTTTGTATACTTTGACTGATTGATAAAGATACCATCATCAGTCTGTTTAACTTAAAGACCAAGAAAGTAACTCATTTCTCCCATCATGCTCATTTGATATCTTGACTGCATAAGCTTAGAAAACTTTTCACATGGCTTGTTGTTTGTTGACCCAAAAATGATATCATCAACATAAATCTGAACTAAAAGCAAATCCTTACCATGATTCAAATAGAACAAAGTTTTATCAATAGTACCTCTTTTGAATCCACTTTCCAGTAAGAATTGAGCTTAGGTTTCGTACCATGCTCTTGGAGCTTGCTTTAGTCCATAAAGTGCCTTATCCAATCCGTAGACATGATTTGGATATTTAGGATCAATGAAACCAGGAGGTTGTTCAACATATACTTCTTCCTCCAGTTCACCATTTAAGAAAGCACTTTTCACATCCATCTAGAAAACCTTGAATTTCTTGTGAGCTGCATAAGCCAGAAAAATTCTGATGGCCTCTAGTCTTGCAACAGGAGCAAAAGTTTCATCATAGTCAATTCCTTCTTGTTGAGAATACCCCTTTGCAACTAGTCTTGCTTTGTTTCTGATAATTACACCATCTGAATTAGTCTTATTTTTGAAAATCCATTTTGTACCAACAATTGACCTATTCTTTGGTCTTGGCACCAGTTTCCAGACTTCATTCCTTTCAAATTCATTCAATTCCTCTTGCATTGCGGTAACCCAATCAGCATCTTTGAGTGCATCTTCTACTTTCTTAGGCTCCTCCTTTGATAGAAAGTTGTGATATAGACATTCATTCTGAGTTGCACTTCTTGTCTGAACACCTGCATCAGGATCTCCAATTATCAAATCAGGAGTATGACTTGCAGTCCAATTCCTTGCTGGTGGTAAGTCATTTCTTGATGTAGATGCTCCCCCTAGATTGGTGTTATCTTGATAAGAAGAATTTGCTTCTGAAGAAGCTCCCCCTGAACTATTGGTATCTCATCCTAATGGGTTATCAGGATTGTCACTTGAATCAGTATCTGAAGAATTTTGTCCTGATGATTGAGTTGACTCTGAATTTGTAGTAGATTGTTGTTGCTCCCCCTGAACATTTGCACTACTAGATGTATTACCATTATTTGCATCATCGGTATTAGCACCATCAGTAATTGGTGCTTCATCAGGATTTGGTGTGTCATCAGGATTTGGTGACCCGTCAGTATCTGATGAATTGTCAGGATCTGATTCATTTTCTTCAGGTTCCTTGGTAGCTTCATTTTCAAAAACCAATCTATCATGTGAGTCTTCATTCAATCCAATTATCTTCTTATCATCAAAAGATATGTGTATTGACTCCATGACAGTCCTTGTTCTCAAGTTAAAAACTCTGAAAGCTCTTGAGGCTGGATATCCAATAAAAATTCCTTCATCAGCCTTACACTACGCCATAAGTGCTCATATGCAATGTCTTTTTAGTGTTGTTGTAGGCACAAATAGTGTTGCCAAAATTATTAGGCAACACCATGCTCTTGTTGCCAATACGGTCGTTGCCTATGACATGTAATGCAACATTTTTAGTCTCTACTACAACACCCGGAAAGTATTGCATTATGTGCATAATGCAACACCACTCACACATAAGGGCAACATCACATGGTGTTGCCTAAGATTTGAAGCCACACCAGCACAGGGTCCCACACAGTGATAGTGGGACCCACCATGGTGCCATATCAGCAATGGGCCAACTACACGTAATGCGACACTAGCAAAGATTACTGCAACGCTACTATTTTTTGTATTAGCAACATCATATTTTTTAATGCAACATCGAATAAAGTCAAAAGCAACATCTTATATAAAAATTTGAAATAAACTATTTTGTTCATACATGAATCCCATCCAAAACAATCAAGGAAATATGATACAAAACACCCAAACAACAAAACAGAAAATATTTATAATCTCCTTCCTTCAAAACAGAAAAAGTCAAAGAATCTTGTGGCAAAGTTCACTGGCTTCTGGAAGATTGCTGGTCTGCCATAAATATGATCAACATTCCAGATCAAGATCTGTCTATCTAAACCCGAGGTAGCCATATACTTCCCATTAAGTGACCAAGACAAGAAACAAACAGGTTGCACATGATCACCTCTCAGTGTAAACAGTTTTTCAGCCGTGTCTCTGTCGTACATAACCACATCATTTTTCAAACCCGGGACAGCCAACATCTCACCATCTGGACTCCACTGAAGTAAATTTTTAATAGAACTGTCAGAACTGGTTGGAGGAGCTATGCATTTAAGATTATGAGCTATTATCCCTGAATTATGTAGTTCCCAGTATATGACTGTCCCAACCGAATCAACTGAAGCCAAGTACTCACCTTTAGGATCAAAAGATATGCCTGTAACAGATCCTCTATGTCCTTTCAAAACCCTTGCAACTGAACCATCAATAGTATTAATAAGTTTAATACCCTCATCATCATCCGTAGCTGCCAACATAGTTCCAGATTTGATAAAAGCAAGGCTTCGAATCAGTAGAGTAAACCTGGTAATATTGGTTTCGAACTCTCCACCTGATAACATAATACAAAACAAGAAAATGTCATTAATATTAAAACCACATACAGTAAAACAAAAGCACGTGGTAAGATCTTTCAAAGCCTTAGTTATCTTCTATATTTTTTTAAAAAGGCATAAAATCGTTTTGCTATTGTTTTTCACCCCTAGTGCTAATAAATTTAGTTAGTGACGTTACTCTTATCCGCTAGAATCAGTAATAAGCATTTAGAATGTGGTTAGGACTGTGTTAGGTCCTGATAAGTTTGTAGAAGGGGGGTTGAATACAAACTATACCGTTTTATCGAAATTTGTCCTTAAAATGATTTAACTGTTTAGAACAAATTAATGCGGAATAAAAACTGAAACAATATTCAAGTTAAATAGAAACTCTATTAAACTTGAGGAGTGTTACAACTTTGATCACTGATTACAAAGAACTTAATAAAACAAATCTAGAATAAATTCGACATGAATTTATCTATTTTTGTAATAAAAAGGATCGAATACTAAAAAGTAGTTCGATATAAAATCTAGGGATTATGATCCGCTAGAAAGCTAAAGCAGTACAAGAGATACAATTCTTATGAATTAAATGTTGAAGAACAATCAAGAATTAAATCTCTGGCGAATTTTGTAGCTTGACAGTTGAAGAAGTAATGAAGAGAGAATGAAATATTTGTTGTTGTCTTTACTTCTGTGTAAACTGATGATTATTGAATGTCAACTGCCTTGTTTTCCTTTATACAATATACTTGTTCTTTGTTTCACACGCGCCAATCCACTTGCAGAAAGTAATTGGAAGACTTGCTGAAGAACATTTCTTTTTGCCTTGGAAGACAATCGGGAAGACAAGCATTTGTACTAAGAAGACATTCGGGAAGACAAGGGAATGGCCTAGGAAGACTTTCGGGAAGACTCACTTGTGAGTCTTCCTAGTTCATTTTTCTAAGTCTTCCTAGTTCAAACCTAAGTCTTCCTAGTTCATATTTATTCTAATTTAAATAATTAACTAAATAAATTATGTATTAATTTAATTCTTTGCAGAATTAAATTAATAAATAATATACTTAATAATATTAATTATTTATAAGAGAATAAATAGAATTAGTTGACTTCTCAATTAATTCCAGAATCACTTAAAACTTAGATAAATAACAAACACAATAGTACGTAGACACTCGATGTACTGTCTAGTTCATGAGTGACTAACGACAATGTCTGTTCTTTATCTATTTAACTTTAAGCAGTGATTCACTACCTTCTCATTCAAGAACTCCGTAATCAGTATCTTTTTCTGTCACCACTTGAAATCTCTGTCACTTTAATAAATCCACTGAGCTTGAATACTTCATTGAGGCTTGATCAATAAATTGAGCTTCTTTCAATGTAGAATAACTTCAAGTCTGTAGATGACTTTAATCTTCATTCTTTGACAGATATAACCTTCTTAGATTCCTGTGACATCTGATTTTTATTATTTACTTATTACATCTTAATTAAAGTTGAGTAGAATCCTCGGTGTTTACAAATAGGCCTGGACATATGCCTTTCAATCTCCCCCTATTTGTTTGTTAGACAATAACAACCAAATACTCTAGAGGATAACTCAACTAAAACAAGAAAAGATAAGACTTTTAAGAGCCAAGCAAATAATAAAAGGTTCTGGATTAAATATAACAATTTCCAGATTCAAACAGTAAAGATAAATACAAGATAGATGTTCCTCTAGACTGAACATATGAATACATTTCCCTATCTTGATTTACCTAGCTCTAAGGATATACCATTTACAAATGAGCTAACTACATCATGCCTTTAGTCTCTAATTTCACCTTCTTCAGCTTCTTGTAAGGTGACTAGAAGATCTTTGTCAAGGACACGATCACTTTCAGAAACCACACCACTTGGCATTACTGGTTGATTGGTGATCTTCTTCAATCTATTCTTCATCTGAGCATATCTTGGAATTTTCTCCGTGCAGTAGTCTGAAATCATATCAGCAACTTCAGACTTCTCTACAGAAGCAAACCCAGAAGTTCTAAGAAGATTCTCCAACTTCACCAGTTGCATAGCAGTCTGTAGCTTCATGGAATCAGGATCCAGCCTCACAGTTTCTAAAGTTGTACCTCTATAGATTTTGACTTCATAAGGAAAAAGTACAACTTGAGGACTGGCCTTCATAGCAGAATCTCTAAGCCGGTCATATAGAAGCTCATTCAAGCAAGAAGATCTCTTTACTTTACTCATCAGAATCCACAATTCAGATAGAGATCTTCTTTGTAGGAGGTCAAGAGAAATGGTGAATGACCCTTCAAGAGCACTTGAGACATAAATGAACAGTTCTTGCCTCACTTGATCAAATGCAGACGTAATCCTTAGGATATCTTCCTTCAATGCCTTCATATATAATGAGTTGTCTGGATTAACCGTTCTGATCTTCTCAAGCAGCTTCAGAAAAGTAGCATCATTGTTTGTGCCTCTCTGAGGGATATCAAACATCTCCCTTGCCTTTTCCCACTTGCTTCCTTGCTTCATCCTCACATCCAATCTCCTTTCTTTGACATGAATACTATGAAGACGTTGTTTGTCTTCATGTTCAGCCTTTTGAATTTTCAGCTTCTGAGATATGATGTCGGAGACTTTGGCATTCTCATCCTCCTTTCTCCTTAGCTCCGTCTGCTGTTTCTTCAACTCCTTCTGAAACAAAGGGTCAGGTGTATATAGATCAGCTTCATCCTCCCAATCCTCAAAGTTTGCTGCCTCCTCAACCTCCTCCTCACCAAAGGCTTCCTCAGGTATGGTCTTCCCAAGATCACCAGATGTGTCATAATGGAAGTCATCCTGTTCACCATGGTAGTAGTAGGCATCATCAAAGATAGTATCCTCCAGTGATTGTTTACCTTTTCCCTTATCCTTTCCAGAAGCTCCTCCAGCTTCTCTATTTCCTCCTTCTTTCTCCTTCTCCCCCTTAGTTGAGGAATCCTCTACAGTTTGAGTTGTGGAAGCCCTAGGATTCACCTCAGATGTTCTCCTTATCTCTCCTCTTTCTCTCCCATCTCCTCCTTCATCAGCATCATCATCCTCATTATCATCTCCCTCAAAGAATGTTCTTTGATCTTCAGTAGGTTGATGTGAATTCTTGATCATATTGTATAGGTGCTTCATCCCTTCATTGAGATGCTCCATTCCTCCTTCTAACTTAGACATCCTTTCTTCATTAAACCTCTGGTTTTCATCAGTTGTTTGTAGAATAAAGTCCACCTTGGTAGAAATAGCAGCAATCTCCTTGACACTCTCCGATATCTGAGCATTTGACGTTGTAAGATCAGAGATGTCTGAAGCCACCAGTACCTGAGATTGTTGGATTGAATTCAGCTTCGGGAGTAGATTATTCTTCAATCCTTCCAGGTCATCCTTCACAGTACCCAGCTGATTTGATACAGAGGTGGTAGATTGAGAAACCACTTGTGCTTTAAGAAGATTGTTCTCAGCCTGGGTTTCTTGTAACTTCCTTTGTAGATCAGCTAGCTGGTTCAACAAAGCAGTGTTTGTGTCAGTGTGTGCACTCACCTCAATTGCTCTCAGTGGTGTTTCACTCAACTCACGTGCTTGTGTTTCACTCGGTGTTTGATTCATATCTCTCACCACTAACTGTCTGTCAAGATTCGTAGTAGATGTACCTGCAGGAAAAATCACCCTAGCCCCTTCAAGAGAGGTCAGTGGTGGTGCAATGGGAGTTCGCAATTCCCGATCCCTGATTGAGTCTGTCAAAATATTTGACATTGTATACTGAATTTCTTCAGGGACAGACTCATCAAGTTGCCTTTCACTTTCTCCAGTAAAAACTGCGAGTGAAAAATCCCTTAGGGGAGCCAGAGATGTTCCCTCTGGGAGGGGAGAAAATGATTCTATTTGAGTTGGCAAAGAATCAGATTTTCCCTCAGATGCCTGTGAAGGCACTTCTACCGTAACTATGGTAGGCACTGTATCAAAATCAAAAGTAAAGTGCTCTCCTGACATGGTGTCCTGAGTGTCATCTAAATGGATATCTTCTCCCATTGTGAGTAATGGAAGTGTGCTTGACTCAGTACAAGATGCCATGGCCCTATGGCGAATTTCAATAGATCCACCCTGTTGAGAGGATGTCTCCAGAGACTGTGTAGTGGCCATATCAATGTCCATATCCTTGTGAGAGGATACAGATGGGCTTACAGTTATCTCCCTATAGGTTTTTCTTTTCTTTAAGGGTGGAGACTGAGCTGTGGGAACACTCATTTCAGGTATATCACTAACCTTTCTTGAACTGGTTTGAACATTAGGCTCAGATTGTGTTTCAGGAGTGTTTGACTCTCTGTTTGGCTCTATGACCTGGGTCAGAGACTGTGGTTCTACAATCTCTGGGTCAGCCCTAACAACCACTTGGGTTTCAATTGAAGTACCAGAAGAAGAACCAAAGTTAGGAATAACTACCTGCAGTGGTACCGGATGTGGTTCGGGAACTTGTTCACCAAAGATAGGAAGATTAATGAATTGACTCATCAATGGTGAAACAAGAACAGGTATATTGAGGAATTTGGATGAGACGTCAAGTCTGGTGTAGAATTTGGTGTCTGTGGTTGGAGAGGTTTCAAATCTAGCTTCTCGAAACAGTTCTACCTGCTCAGCAGTGAGAAGATGATTAATGATAAGAGTTAGAAAGCGAGGGTACCAACACCTTACTTTCACACCATTATCAGAATCTCTCCTAGAGTGAGCAAGCCTGTTGAGCAATAGGTTCCACAGAATCTCAGCAAAGTTCAATCTACGACCAAATACTATAGCATAGGCAATATATTGATTAAGACTGGTAATGCAATGAAAGTTTGTTTTTGTGCAGTTACCAAATACCCTAGCTATAGTATCAAAGAACAGATCCCATTCCCTTACAACAAAAGTTTTTGACAATTTCACCATTTGAAAGGGACCCTGATAATGAATATTCACAAAGAACTGTGTTAACTCATCATCAGTGGGTAATGGATCAAATCTATCCTTTGGAAAATGCAACACATCACAAAATAAATCAAAAGTAACTGTATATTGCTGGTTTAAAATATTGAAAGAGAAAGATTTTGAATCTTCAGCAATAACAGCACTTGAACACAACATCCTTAATGGATCAATTTTCAGAAGTGCATTGGCACAAATAGCATAACTAACACATGTATTGCTATTTAAAAATTGAATCCACGGCCTAAAACGTTCCACTTTACACCTAGCCGGATCAAAATACCCAACAAAATTATTTAAAACTAGTTCAAAATTATTAGGATCCATTTTAAAACAAAACACAAAATTTAATTAATCTTAAAATAAAATTAAAATTTTAGGGATTTTTAGAATTAAAAAAAAATACTTAAAATCCAGAAAATTCAACTTTTATCAAAATTAACTAAATTTTTAATTAAAAATCCTAAAAATTCGAACTTAACTTTTGAAATGCAAAAACTGAATTGGGCAAAAGAACGGGCAATTCTTCAAGAACACACACAGTACCACACACACAGTTTATCAAGCACAGAAAACACTAAAATCACTAACACACAAGAATTACTAAGCAAATCAAGAAAACTTAAATCGAAATGGGTGTCAAGAAAAATGAAAAATTTGACAGCATTTCGACTTAAAAAGTTTGATTTTAATGAATAGTTATGATTTGCTAAGTTAAAACTTGAGCAAGATGATCAAGGATCTCTGCAGAATTGAAAGAAATCGAAAGGGGGAAATATGAAAAACTGATAAGGCAAAGAAACTGCAGTGTATGTTCGTGTGTATCTATATATATGAATTTAGAATAATAAAACAATAAAAACTGAAAAGAAAGGAATACTTACCGTTTGTACTGGGAAGACAATCGGGAAGACTTAGGATAGTCTTCCCGGTAGTCTTCCTAGTACAAACTAGAAAGTCTTCCGGAAATAAATAAAAGAAAATTACTCAAAATAAAACTAATTAAATTAAGTCTTCCCGATAGTCTTCCTAGTTGAAAAAACTGGGAAGACTTCGAAAAAAACTTAAAATAAAAAGGGAAAAAAAACAAAAACAAACTGACAATTTACATTGTTTTCCCGGTATGTAAAACTGGGAAGACTTACCAAAAAATTCAGAATAAAATCCGAATATTTACAGAAAATGCTGAAAAACTTAGAAAAATGCATGAAAAATATATAAAATTCTAGAAAAATTCACAGAAAATTCCATAAATCCTAGAAAAATATGCAGAATATTAGAAATGCATAAAATTAATATAAACTTGCAGAAAAAATTCAAACAACAATATTTACAATCTGAAAAATATCTAAATAATTCTAAATAAATATATTTTCAATAAAAATACATTTCTCCACTTAAAAAATATGATAAAAATATTTTTAAAGAAAATAAAATATTCAGAACCATTTAAATCAACAAGCATGCAATTATTAAATGAGAATTGGCAGAAAATATCAATAGATGACAAGAGAAAATGAATTTATTGAAAGAACAAACATGACAGAGACATTGTTAATCACTAAGACTGTTTAACATACCCAATTTACCAACTAACTTGATAAATATGGATTCGTCAACAGATTTAGTGAATATATCTGCAGTCTGTTCTTCTGTGGGTACAAAATGTAACTCCACAGTTCCATTCATGACATGCTCTCTGATAAAATGATACCTGATATCAATGTGCTTCGTTCTCGAGTGCTGCACAGGGTTGTTGGAGATTGCTATGGCACTTGTATTATCACAAAATATGGGAATTTTGTCTAAGGCAAAGCCATAGTCCTTTAATTGATTCCGTATCCATAAGATCTGAGCACAACAGCTTCCAGCAGCAATATATTCAGCTTCTGCTGTTGAATTGGAAACTGTTTGCTGTTTCTTGCTATACCAGGAAATCAACCTACCTCCTAGGAATTGACAACTCCCAGAGGTGCTTTTTCTATCCACAACACTACCTGCATAATCAGAATCTGTATATCCAACAAGATTAAAACCAGAATCTTTAGGGTACCAGATACCTAGATTAGGTGTACCCTTAAGATATCTCAAGATTCTTTTCACAGCAACGAGATGAACATCTCTAGGGTCCGCTTGGAACCTTGCACACAAGCATGTAGCATACATAATATCTGTTCTACTAGCAGTAAGATAGAGTAAGGAGCCAATCATACCTCTGTAGCTTGTAACATCTACCTTGATAGATTTGTTAGAAGCTCCAAGTTTGATTGCTGTTGAAGATGGAGTCCTTGCTGATGCTGAATCCTCCATGTGATACTTCTTGAGGAGTTCTTTGAGATACTTGGATTGACAAATAAATATACCATTTGACCTTTGACTTACTTGTAATCCAAGAAAGAACTTCAGCTCACCCATCATACTCATTTCAAACTTACTCTACATTAGCTCAGCAAATCTCTTACAGAGATTATCATTAGTAGACCCAAATATGATGTCATCCACATAGACTTGGACTAATATCATATCACTTTTGTGTTTCTTTGAAAAAAGAGTTTTGTCTATGATACCTCTAACAAAACCATTTTCTAAAAGAAAACCAGAGAGAGTGTCATACCATTTTCTTGGGGCTTGTTTGAGACCATAGATAGCCTTGAAGAGAAAGTACACAAAGTCCAGCAGCTCCTGATTTTCAAAGCCAGGGGGCTGTTCCACATACACTTCTTCATCAAGTTCACCATTCAGGAATGCACTCTTAACATCCATTTGATAGACTTTAAAATTGGAGTAAGCAGCAAATGCTAAGAACATCCTGATGGCCTCAAGTCTAGCCACTGGTGCATAGGTTTCATCATAATCAATGCCTTCAGCTTGAGAATACCCTTGTGCAACCAGTCTTGCCTTGTTCCTTGTAACAATGCCATCCTCATCTAGCTTGTTCCTGTATACCCATCTTGTACCAACTACTTTCTTGTTCTTTGGCCTGGGTACCAGCTTCCAGACTTGCTGTTGTTCAAATTGATTGAGTTCATCTTGCATAGCAATCACCCAATCTGGATCAGTCAGTGCTTCCTCAGTTTTCTTTGGCTCCATTTTAGATAGAAATGCTGAGAAAAGACATTCATTCTGAGAAGCTCTTCTAGTTTTAACTCCAACATCTGGATCACCAATGATCAGCTCAAAAGGATGAGCTCTATTCCAAACAGTCTGTCTTGGAAGATTTGATCTTGATGATTCGCCTTGAAATTCACTTTGATGTTGTGAGTGACTAGTTGATCCTTCATTTGCTCCCCCTGAGTTGTTGCCTGTTTGCCTTGATGATTCTTCTCCAGTGTTGGTGGTATCTCCATTGTTACCAGTGTTTCCACCACCATCACCATGATCATTATCATCATTGTTATTATCATCACCAGCAATAACTTCAGGTGGGTCTTCATCATCTGATTCTGAGTCTGGCAAGTTATCAAACTTCAGCTTTTCAGATGAGTCTTCTTTTTGGATACTGGGGAACTTAGTGTCATCAAAAGTAACATTGACACTTTCCTTTACTGTGTGACTGCCAACCACGTAGACCCTGTAAGACCTTCTGGAATATCCAACAAAAATAGCTTCTTGTGCCTTTGCATCAAACTTGCCACGTTTAACATTATCATCTATAAGCACAAAGCATTTTGCTCCAAATACATGAAAGTACTTGACAGTTGGTTTCTTGTTGTTCATGATCTCATACGGAGTCTTCATTAAGTCCTTGTTGATTAACGTTCGATTCTGAGTATAACAAGCTGTATTCGCTGCTTCAGCCCAAAAGTACGTTGGAAGTTTGGACTCACTTAACATAGTCCTTGCAGCTTCAATTAATGTACGATTCTTTCTTTCCACTACTCCATTTTGTTGAGGAGTTCTAGGGGCAGAATACTGTCTTGTTATTCCTTTATCAGCACAAAAGTCATTTAGAATGGCATTCTTGAATTCAGTACCATTATCTGACCTTATGGCTCTAACAGGGAATCTAGAATCCAGCTCAATCAACTTCACATGGCCAATCACCAGGAATGGGGTCTCATCCTTGGAATGTAGGAATAAAACCCATGTATATTTTGAATAGTCATCAACAATCACAAGTGCATATTGTTTCTTTGACATGGACATCACATTAACTGGACCAAACAAATCCATGTGCAGTAGCTGAAGAGGTTCAGTTATTGATGATGTATCAGTGCCCTTGTGAGAAGCTTTCTTTGACTTTCCTTTCTGGCATGCCTCACACAGTCCTTCCTGTGTAAATTCCATCTGAGGCAAACCTCTAACTAATTCCCTCTTGACTAAAGAGTTCATAGTTTTGAAGTTAAGGTGAGACATCTTCTTGTGCCATAGCCAACTATCATCTGATGAAGCTTTAGCATAAAAACAATTAACTTCATCTTTGAATCCCGAGTTCAGATCAGCTATGAACAAGTCACCTTTCCTCACTCCTTGAAGAGCAGGCTTTCCATTCTTCTTGTGTAGGATCTGGCACTTCTCTCTTTCAAAGGAAACAGAATATCCTCTGTCACAGAACTGACTGATGCTGAGAAGATTGAACGTCAGACCTTCCACAAATGAAACATCTTCAATGATAACATTTCCGTACTTCAAACAGCCATATCCTTTCGTAATACCCTTGCTGTTATCTCCAAAGGTTACTACTGGGCCAGCTTTTTCAACCATATCTGATAGCAGGGCTCTATCTCCGGTCATATGCCTTGAACAGCCACTGTCAAGAACCCATATAACACGGCTTACCTGTTTAACTCCCTGCAATACTAGATTGATTAGTCCTTCCTCGGAACCCACACTTGATTGGGTCCGGCATACTTAAAGAATTGGCCTTTGTCAGGCAAAACAACATTTTTAAGTACAACTACTTCAACCTCTTTCACATAAGAGCGTTTCCATTTATAGCCAGCCTTAACACATTTCTGAGTAGGCTTAGGGATAAATGAATCCACTCTAGTCTGAGGAGGACTAGTAGTCTTTACTTTAACATGCTTCTTATTATTAACATGTTGACGTGGAGCAGTCTTATCACTAGATACATGCTTTTTATTAAAGAAAGCATACATAACATTAAAAGCACAAGACATGCAATTACTCACACCACATGCTTTATGAGAAGAATTAACAGCAGGCATGTTAGTTCTACAGTTGTTTTGATCCAACTTATGGATATCTGATTTAGTCTTTTTAGTTGTAGCAACTTTGACTGGAATATCAGATATACACTTTTTGGATTGTTCAACTTCCAAAGCAATATTCTTCACGAATCTCCTCTGCAAAGATGATAGAGTCTTCATTCATAGGCTCTGCCTCAGACTCCCTACAGAAGGGTGTTTCAATACCCTTAAGTATATATGGAACAACCTTTCCTTCAGATTTGTATCTACAAGGGGAATTAATTCCAAGCAGTCCAATAGCCTCATTATAATCATACCCTATACTGACATGATTACCAACAACTTGCTTATTGAGAATCTCTTTAGCCGTCTTACATGAGCTAAAATAGGCATTAGCTTTAGTCTTGAGCTCACTAATCTCTTTCTTAAGAATGGTTTCCAGTTGAATATAACATTTAACCCTATTCTCAAGAAAAGCTATTTTCTCAACAAGTTCATCCTGATTAACATGCACTAGTTTTAATTCTTTTATCTCATTTTCAAGATTTGTGTTCAAAAGAATTATTCTATCATTTTCAGTGCGAGCACATTCTAAGGTGCCACCAAGATGACGAATCATTTCAGTATCAGTAAACATTACCTCTGACATGTGTGCAGATGAAGTGCTTGCCTCTTTAGCCACTAAAGCAAGGTTCCCAATCTCACCTGCTTCTTCATCACTGTCAGTGTCATCCCAACTCTTTCCTTCAGCAACATAAGCTTTCCCAATCTTGTTCTTCTTGCTAGAATCAAATGTGTTTCTAGTCACTTGCTTTGGCTTTCTGCATTCAGTAGCAAAGTGACCCAACTCATTGCAATTGTAGCATCTGATTGTGCTCCTTTCCACAGTTCCAGTTTTGTAGCCACCCCTTGTGCCACTTGAAGATGAAGAACCACCTCTCTGAAACCTGGGTCTGAACTTAAGATTGGGATTCCTCTTGAATCTAAACTTCCCAAATTTCCTGACTATCAAAGCCAAGTCACCATCCTCCAGCTGATCAAGTTCTTCTAAAGAATAGAAGTCACCACCAGATTGATCAATGGATGTTAATCCATATTCAGCATCAATAACATTCATGTTAGAACTGGAAGGTTGAACATGCTTCACTTCCAGTTTCTGTGGGACTTCAGCAGCCAGTGCAGTAGAAGTACTAACAATCTTCCCAGTTCCATACAGCTCCCTTTGTTGAATCTGCTCCAGCTCATAGGTCTTCAGAACACCATACAGTCTCTCCAAAGCAATTTCATTCATATCTCTTGCTTCTCTAATGGCAGAAATTTTGTGCTCCAAATGAGGTGGAAGTGTAAGAAGGAACTTCTTGTTAATCTCCTTGTTGGTGTAGTGCTTCCCATTGAGATTCAGATCATTGATTAACTTGTTATATCTCTCAAAAACCTGAGAGATACCTTCACCAGGGTTTGATCTGAAATGCTCATATTGTGAGGTGAGAATCTCCAGCATATTCTCCCTAACTTCCTCTGTCCCCTCATTGATTATCTCTATAGTTGCCCAAATGTGTTTAGCAGTATCACAGTTGAGAACATGATTATGCATGATTGGATCAAGACAATCAATAAGGATCAACTGAAGACAGGAATCCAAGGTAACATCCTCTTTCTCATCAGGAGTGTAATCCTTGGCATCTTTAGGGTACATTCTGGCAGCCCTAGTCACAACATTATTCTCAATGAGTTCTCCCTCAATAATCATAGGGACTTTGGGACCGTTCTTCAGCACATCAATGTATTTAGGATTTGCAACCTTAAGAAATAGAAGCATTTTCTTCTTCCACATTGGATAATGCTCCTTGCTGAACATAGGGATTTTGACAGTACCAACTTTCTGTGTAGTAGACATCTTTTGATATTTTTAGGAATAAGATAAAAAATCAGAGTTTAAAAGAAAAATATCAAAACAATTGGATCTTTGATTTGTATATCAATCAAAAGGCTCTGATACCAATTGTTAGGTCCTGATAAGTTTGTAGAAGGGGGGTTGAATACAAACTATACCGTTTTATCGAAATTTGTCCTTAAAATGATTTAACTGTTTAGAACAAATTAATGCGGAATAAAAACTGAAACAATATTCAAGTTAAATAGAAACTCTATTAAACTTGAGGAGTGTTACAACTTTGATCACTGATTACAAAGAACTTAATAAAACAAATCTAGAATAAATTCGACATGAATTTATCTATTTTTGTAATAAAAAGGATCGAATACTAAAAAGTAGTTCGATATAAAATCTAGGGATTATGATCCGCTAGAAAGCTAAAGCAGTACAAGAGATACAATTCTTATGAATTAAATGTTGAAGAACAATCAAGAATTAAATCTCTGGCGAATTTTGTAGCTTGACAGTTGAAGAAGTAATGAAGAGAGAATGAAATATTTGTTGCTGTCTTTACTTCTGTGTAAACTGATGATTATTGAATGTCAACTGCCTTGTTTTCCTTTATACAATATACTTGTTCTTTGTTTCACACGCGCCAATCCACTTGCAGAAAGTAATTGGAAGACTTGCTGAAGAACATTTCTTTTTGCCTTGGAAGACAATCGGGAAGACAAGCATTTGTACTAAGAAGACATTCGGGAAGACAAGGGAATGGCCTAGGAAGACTTTCGGGAAGACTCACTTGTGAGTCTTCCTAGTTCATTTTTCTAAGTCTTCCTAGTTCAAACCTAAGTCTTCCTAGTTCATATTTATTCTAATTTAAATAATTAACTAAATAAATTATGTATTAATTTAATTCTTTGCAGAATTAAATTAATAAATAATATACTTAATAATATTAATTATTTATAAGAGAATAAATAGAATTAGTTGACTTCTCAATTAATTCCAGAATCACTTAAAACTTAGATAAATAACAAACACAATAGTACGTAGACACTCGATGTACTGTCTGGTTCATGAGTGACTAACGACAATGTCTGTTCTTTATCTATTTAACTTTAAGCAGTGATTCACTACCTTCTCATTCAAGAACTCCGTAATCAGTATCTTTTTCTGTCACCACTTGAAATCTCTGTCACTTTAATAAATCCACTGAGCTTGAATACTTCATTGAGGCTTGATCAATAAATTGAGCTTCTTTCAATGTAGAATAACTTCAAGTCTGTAGATGACTTTAATCTTCATTCTTTGACAGATATAACCTTCTTAGATTCCTGTGACATCTGATTTTTATTATTTACTTATTACATCTTAATTAAAGTTGAATAGAATCCTCGGTGTTTACAAATAGGCCTGGACATATGCCTTTCAGACTGTTAGAAGTTCCACCAACAGTAGACAACACACTTAAACTTGATAAGGTAGCTGAATTAGATACTTCAGGTGTAGATGTTCGTGGGTTGCCAAGAGAAAAGGTCAGCTTCTACATTTAATACATTTAGGCTTCAAAAAAACAAGGATACTGATATTTTATTTGTATGGATGAATAGATAATTATATTCAAACCCCCCAAAAAAAATTGTACAGTGTTGGATATTTACAGCCAGTGTTGTTGGTAGTTTCTTACATCTAAGTTTCTAGACTTTTACGTCAGTTATACTAGTGCTTCTCTTTACTTAATTTGGTAATATCCTCAACATATCAACTAAGTGATGCTAGTCTTAGCCGAATAAACTATAAATTACACTCCACATACCAGGCTTCTGTTTTGGATCGTAAACCATCATTCTTGAGGTATCTGGATAAATAAACTTTGTAGATTGATTTGAACCAGTTGCCAGTCCTGAAGAGGCCTTATCTGTGTGACAAAAGGAGTGTCTTTAGACCAGGTGCCTTAATAATAACTTTTTCAGGAAAACAATATTGAGTTGAATTATACATGTCTGAGCAACACCATTGGAAAGAGAAATTTTTTCATTTTTCTTCTTGATATTTTTCGAAAGCCACTACAAAATCAAAAAGGCAAAACTATAAATGCAAATTGTACAGTGTAGATTTCAGTTCTGTAAGATTGAATGACAAATTATATAACAGTCATACATTTGGCAAAGGTCCACTATACACTTTCCAGTTGTGAATATAAAAAAAAGCACAGAGGAATAGCAAGTAAACGTTCACAATCCTTAGCAGTATAACAAGTAAAAGAGGTAAGACAAAATGTCTCACAATGTGTGATTTTGCACAGTGTGAGATTAAGTGTAAAACGAGATGATGTAATTTGCACAGTGTGTGATTTTGTTATACAATAGTGGTGCAATGATTAACTGAAAGAGGTAAAAATGTACGAGATGAAGTATAGAAAGATTGTATGAGCAAATTATAGGACATGGGAGGATTGTACTTGCCATAAAATAATTAGTAAATTCAAATTAATATAGGAATGGAGTATGGATACTATGCTAAAAGCCAACCAACTATTAAACCAAATATTCCATTTTAATCTCTTGTCGACTGAAAACAGCCTTAGAGAATCAGCCAAACCCCTAGAGTAGCAAGTTGGTCAAGATCAGTGTTATTATTTATTAAAGGGTTGCTGTGTCACATACCTAGGCGGAAAGAAGGGAACTCAAGCTTCTATTTACTGGTAAAACTTAAATGATATGTACTTATTTATAATACATTAATGCATGGATAAAGCTCACAAGATGATATATAAAGGAATAACTCACCGCACTATAAACAAAATTTTCAATCAAAACTTAACATTATTGATATCTGATATGTCAATACTCAATAGTGATATGTGCTACAATTTAAATTTTTCTTTCAATGGGTGAAGGCCCTTTTTATTTATTTTCTAACAACACCTACCCAAAATTCCTGGTTGGGCCTTTTTACATACCGAATGCATCAGATGAAGGTGTATCCCATTTTTTCCCTATTACCGTGCATAGGATTACACATCTGATATTAACATAAATCGATAAAATATAAAGTCAAAATTTTGGCTGCTAATATATCCGAGATAACATATCAATAGAGTAGGATTACATAACTCTTAAATACTACCATACAATTAGTTGAATAAGCTAACTGTAAAACTATAATTATTATTTAATATTTTGTTCTTTGATCACTGTCTACATTTATTGCAAACTGAACTAGCTAAATTTAAACTGGAAAATATTAGAAAGCTTACTTCAAAGCAGTTGTCTTAGATTTCAAAGCAGTGCTATAAAATTCTCCCTGTGTATCTCTCTTTGTGTATCTCGCTGCATCTATGCATCTCAATCTCTGTCTTTCTCTCCATCTGTATCTCTCTGTGTGTCACTATATGTCTCTATATCTCTCTCACACTCAAATACAAAATCAATATCAAGCAAAAAAATACATATTACATAAAGTCATACAAAACCCTAAACTATATCTCTAATCAATCAATTGAAAGCCACTAACTGAAAGCCGTAATGAGATAGAGGTATTTTACCTTAACAAAGCCCTAAATTGAAAGCCTCAAACTGAAAGCCCTAAATTGAAATCCTCAAACTGAAAGCCCTAAATTGAATTCCTCAAATTGAAAACCCTAAATTGAAAGCCTGGAATTCAGCTGCAAAATCAAAAAAAACAAAAACAAACAATGAGTGGAGAGTAAATGTTGGAGCCAAGAAAATGTGTAATTAATTACCAATTAGTTCTAGTTCAAGCAAGAGGTGTATGAGTGGGGGTGTAGTTTGAGAGGGTGTACGAGGGAGAGGGGGTGTATTGAGTTGTGAGTGAGGCGTGTAGGCCGGGAAAAGTGGATTGAAATTTTGGTTTACGGGGGAAGTTATGCGCCCAAATATTTGTAAGAAAAGTAAGAAACAATAAATTACTCGGTTATTAAAGCTTAAAAGTAAGAAATCAATGACAATTATTTTTAATTATATTATATTTTTAAATATATAAAACATAAAAATTTAAAAATTATAAAAAAAATATTTTATTAAAAGTAAAAAATGCTAAATATTTGTATTAGATATTTAATTTTGAATTTTATATTTCAAACTTGAAAAGTAAAAATATTAATTAAAATGTAATGTCATTGTATTTTTCTTGAAAATGTATTCAACTTTATTTTATAATTATTAAAAAACAGATTTAATGCAACACCATCAAATACATGTTGCATGTTGAAACCCCAATATTTACGTGCAACACCAAATGTATGTCTAATGCAATAGTATTCGAGCAGTGTTGCAAAAGATCAAAATTAAGTGTATGTATTGAAACTCTTTGCTCGCAACACTCAGAAAAAGCGTTGCCTATGAGCACTTATGGTGTAGTGTTAGTTTCAAATTTTCCTAGCTGTTCAGGATGAGTTCTGAGAACAAAACATTTATAGCCAAACACATGCAGATGCTTCAAACTTGGTTTCTTCTCCTTGAGTATTTGATATGGAGTTACACCATGTCTGTTTATTAATGTGAGATTTTGTGTATAGCATGATGTGTTGACTGCTTCTGCCCAGAAATATGTAGGCAATTTAGCTTCTTCCAACATAGTTCTGTCAGCTTCAATGAGAGTTCTATTTTTCCTTTCAACTATTCCATTTTGTTGAGGTGTGCCAGGAGCAGAGAATTGTTGAATAATTCCTTTGTATTTGCAGAACTCTTCCATCTTTGAATTCTTGAATTCAGTACCATTATCACTCCTCGGTATCTTGACTTTGAACTTTGTAGTGGTCTCAATCATTCTCACATGATCCAACAGTATTTCAGGAGTTTCATCTTTTCTGTGCAGAAAATGCACCCATGTGAATCTAGAGTATTCATCAACAATTACAAGAGTGTACCTTTTCTTACTTATGGGCATTATGTTGACTGGACCAAATAGATCAAGATGCATCATGTGATATGGTTCTTCAATAGAGGATTCTGATTTACTCTTGAATGATGTCCTTCTTTGTTTAGCCTTTTGACAAGCATCACAGAGTCCATCAGGAGTATACAAAACCTTAGGTAATCCTCTCACTAAATCTTTCTTAACCAACTCATTGATATTGCTGAAGTTGAGATGAGAAAGCTTCTTGTGCCAATTCCAACTTTCATCTACTGATGCTTTACTGATGAGACATGTAGGGGAGCCATCAGTATTTGAGAGAATGTTGGCTTCATAAATGTTACCATGTCTGTAGCGAGTCAATGTTATCTTTCTTGTTTCTTTGCTGACTACTTCACAATGTGTGGAATAGAAGTTGACATGATAACCTCTGTCAGTGATTTGACTAATACTCAACAGGTTATGTTTTAGTCCCTTCACTAGAGCTACTTTTTCAATGATGACATTTCCAATGATTATATTGCCATATCCCAAAGTTTGTCCAATGTTGCCATCTCCATAAGACATAGTTGGGCCAGCTTTTTCCTCAAATTCCGATAACAGGGCTTTGTTTCCAGTCATGTGCACAGAACATCCACTATCCATGACTAACACATTTTTCCTTTTTCCCTGCAATCAGAATAACAAATCACTAGTTAGAATGTTTAGGAACCCACATTTGTTGGGTTCCTTTTCCATGCATTTTATTAATTTTAGCAGCAAAAGACTTTTTGACTTTAGCAGTCCTGTTAGGATTAACTCCATCAGGATTTGCTTTGTCGGTATCAGTATTAACAAAAGCATGCTTCACATTGACATTCTTAATGCTACCAGAATTTGCACTATTCTTAAAGTTAGGTAATGGATCATAAACGTTATAGTACAAATCATGGTATTCTTCACATGTATAAATAGAATGCCATTTACTACCACAATGAAAACAGGAATTCTGTGGTTTATAAAATACTGATCTATTCCTAATATCAGACCTAGGAATTTCAGTAATCTTCTTTTTACTCTTCCTGTAATCAATATCAAGATGATTATAGTTACTACAGTTATAACAACACTTTCTTGGTGCATTTGGGATAAACTTATAATTATTCTCTTTATTAATCCCAACTTTACCATTCTTGTTTCTCTTGACAGTAGGTGGATTATGTCTACCAGTCACATCACTAACTTTTTCCCTAAGTTGTTTCTGAGACAATAAACCTACATTTTTCTTTTCAATTTTCTTAACAGGTTTAGACTTCACATTAGAGACTAAGTTTTCAGAAGTAGATCCCTTTTCAAAAGTAGAATTGGGATCATTACCAAATACAAAATTTAACAGGCTTAATCTTTGATTTGGTCTTATCTATAACATGTGTGTAGGTCATTGGATTTACTGTCTCATCTATAACAACTTTCTTTTTCAATTTCTTATCCTCATCTGACTTATAACCTATACACTCTTTCCAATTCTTAGAAGTATTTATTTCATGAAATTTCCTTCCAGAATCTGTCCAGGTTCTGATTTTCTCTTTAGCATCCTCAAGTTCTTTTTCAAGAGAAGTACATTTGATTTTTATCTCTAAATTCATGTGTTTAGAATTATCACATTCTATATGTACTTCTTTCATAAAAGAGAATTCAGTTTCTAGATGCTCATTCCTTTTTCTAAGTTCAGACATCTGAGATAAAATCCTAGTATTTTCAGCAGTTTGACTTCTAAAGCTAATATGCAATGACTTTAGAAAACGTCTTAACTCAGAAGCATCATTAGTATCAAAATCAAAGACGGTATTTGGTACCTTATCATCAGCAACAACAGTTTCATTAGTATTGGCCATTAGGGCATAGTTGACCACCTCAGTGTCTGATTCTGAGGAAGAGTCCATCCAATCCTTGCTTGAAGTGATAAGTGTTTTAGCCTTCTTGCACTCAGTTGCAAAGTGCCCCATTCCATTACACTTGTAGCATCTAACCTTTGACTTGTCAAATTTTCCACTCTTGCTGTCCTTTTTGTTGTACTTGTCTTTGTCAGCATTGAAGGTCTTTTTTCTGGAAATTGCCTTGTCTTCTTGCCTTCCTGAACTTCATCTTTTTGAAGCCTCTGACTATCATAGCAACCATCTCTTCCATGTCTGAGTCAGAAGAATCATCATCAGTATTGGCATCAGGATTGCCATCAGTATCTGATGATGAGTCATCAGGATCTGACTCAACAATTCTTGATTTCTTCCTTGAGACCTCCACAGCTTTTCCTTTTGATTTAGTCTCTACTTTCAAGGTAATAGACTTTGCCTTGCTGCTTTTCTTATTCTTCCTTTGTTGAACCTCAAGATCATAGGTTCTCAGCATCCCATAGACTTCATCAAGAGACACAGTGTTTAGATCATACTGATGTCTAATGATTGATGTTTGTGTATCCCATTCTTCTGGTAAAGCCCTCAGAAATTTGGTGTTTGAGTCTTCAGTAACATACACTTTGCCTACTAGAGATAGATTGTTCAGAAGTGTCAGGAATCTATCATACAAGTCAGTAAGGCTCTCATCTGGTTTAGCATCAAATTGTTCATATTCTTATATTAGTAAAGCCCTTCTATTTTTCTTGACAGATGCAGATCCTTGGCATTGAGTTTCCAAAGTATCCCAAATTTCCTTTGTTGTTTTGCATGCTATCACCCTGTTTGACATGACAGCATCAAGACTATTATGTAAAATATTCTTTACCTTCGCATCCCTGATAACATGAGCTTTTTCTTCTGGTGACCACTCACCTTTTTGGTTTCATCTCATAGTGTTCAGGTACAGTATCTGTGCGTGCAACTATTCTCGTAGGAATATATGGTCCATCATGAATCCTGTCTAAACAATCAGGATCTGTTGCTTCCAGGTACATCAGCATCTTCACTTTCCATGTAAGATACTCGTTTTTCTTCAGCATGGGAATTTTAATGCTTTCATATTTGAATGTCGACATCTTAAATCGTATCTGATTCAAATTTAAATCAGTTTGCTCTGATACCAATTGTTGCCCAGTAAATAACAATTGTAGAATGGGGGTTGAATACAATTGTATAAGATTCTCGACTTTTAATAAACACAAATATGAATAATAACAGTTTTATTAAATCTGTTATAAAACTGTTACAAAACTCTCTCAAGAAATTCTGAGTTCTTAAGAGCTTCAATGTGACGTCCCCAAATCCGGGGTCAGGATTTGGTGCCACTATCGCTCTGAATAAAACTTGATTATACAGACGACCCCTCAACAAAGGATCGATCACAGGTTATGGTATGAAACAAGAATCTAAAATATCAAAGTTTATTACAACATCTAATTCAGTTTTATTACAAACCATAAGCCACCATCTAACCATTGGTGAGAACTAACATGAATTCTATATGTCTAGCAATATGGATCCTAAATTCTCGAATCAGGCCTTCTCACGGTCCTCTTAGCGGTTACTCGAAAACGGCATACTCCATTCCTAACTGAAAGGTTAGGAAATAATAAAACAAGAGTGAGCCAAAAATTGCCCAGCAAGTGAAATCAATGTAAGTAGTTTTCATTTGATAAATCCATCAACTAGAAATTCATTAGTAATCAAATGGTAATCAATTGGTAATCAATTGGTAATCAAAAGGTAATCAAATGGTAATCATATGGTAATCAGTTTCAAGATATACATTTCTGTTCAAAGAATAAGATTAAACAATTGAATTGGAACTTCCGGTAAGACGGTACGAGCTATACGGGTGATCAGCCACGTAAAGCTCCAGACCATGTTTTCACAAGGTCCTAACATTCAGGATCCATAGGCACACATTGGCCATAAAATACATACATACATAACTAACCAGGACCGCCGCCACGGTCAAAGTTCGTTCAATTCATAAGTAATTCAACAAAAGGGGTTAGATGAACAAGAAGCTTTCAACATTTCCAATAATCATTTCAGGGTATAAGCTAATTCAAGATTTTATTGTAAGGGTATAAAGAATGAATAATTGAAAGGCATGGTAAGTAAGTGAGCAAAGAAATAAGTAAGCTTCGGGTATCAGAAGTTAATAGAGGTCAACAAAGTATAAGTCAAGGAAAAGGCTTATATGAACAAAGCAAAGGTAAAGGAACAATTGTAGGTTTAATATGAAAGAACAAGGTAAAAAGGGTACAATAACATAGTATTGAGAACAATTGCAAGATGATAAGTAAAGGATAAGTAAAAGTATGACGTATACTTGCAATAGAATTCAAGGGTAACATTCACATCATAATTTAAGAGAACTACCACTTGAAAAATAAGTGGAGGGAATAGACACTTGCCTCAAAAGCCGATAAACTAACTCAATAACTTGTACACCACTCCGACTTTACGTACACGGGCTCCTTTCCTGGCCTCCTACTTGTACCTATATAAAGGTATAATATCGTCTTAGTCTTTATAACTTAGTACCTCAGCTTTGTTTACGTATCTCTAAGTACTTCTACCCCATCGTCATACAATCACATGTACTTATATATATATACAATCAAGAAGCACATAGTGTCTTCACAACTTTAATTAACACTTAGACATGTAGTCACTTAACACATATTTGCTTAATGACATCAACAATTCTAGTCAAAATGACCATATAGACTTTCAACACATTCAACCTTTACGACATAACCGACCTTTAATCATTTAACACGTACCATATGACGTCACATGACTTTCCTCAACATATTGATGAAAGGCCTCAAGATAAAGACTTCTAACATTTCTATCTAGTTCCTTTTGACCATAAATAACACTTGATCACATAAAGCCACTTATACTCACAACATGTTTAGTTAACCAATACATAACAACTTACGACCAATTTATAGTTCACTAACCAAGTCTAGATTCAAGTTACTATAACAATGCTAATTCTAATTAAAGACAACCATATTGGTTCAACACATATGTAATTATTCAAATTACATCATAGCGATGTCTTATACCAATTAAAATACAATTAAGCAACTAACACATAATTGTTCTCAGATTCGACACAAAGTTCTAGTTAGTACGATCACGGAAAAGAATACCTTTTATAATTAGTTACTCTACCCTTAATATAAAGACTTATATAACTCTTAAAATCTATATACTTAACCTCCATACGAGTTTTAAAGTCCACTCTAGCGAGTTAGACTTGAAAAATCTCAATTTACCAATAAAATATCAAAACAGAATTTTTATAAAACTGCGTTACCAACACACAAACATTTTTAGTAAATCAAATATTCATGATATCCGTTTGAAATTTTTTTGAGACCTTCATAAAACTAATGAATTTCTACAGAAAAAGTTTCAACTTGAAATTCAAAGATTAAGAAATTAAATCGTAGCTTAGAAAATCAGAAACCGTAACAGTTTTATACTCTGCGCGTACACTAACAAAATAATCATAATAAATAGCTCAAAAATCGGATTGCTTCCAAATTTTCGCGTGCTTACACTATATTCTGAGGAGCTCATGAATCTCAGTGAATTGCAACCAAGGGTGACCTTGAGCTGCTCGAAACAGAGCTCCAACAGAGCAGTGCTGCTGCAGAAATTTGAGCGACTATGGACTTATGTAATTACAACTCACACAATCACACACTACTCACACATTACTCACACATTACCTACACTAACCCACACACACGCACGCTGCACACACACACTCACCTCTACACACACACCCGAGAGCACACACATGCACACAACACAATTTTCTACACCTTACTTCTCCCTAAATTTGACCATAACCTCTTTCCTTTAATCCCATGCACCTTAACTCCCACTCCAAAACCATAAACCATTTCACATACATCAACATCATCTCAAATAAAAATCAATTACAAAATTTCAAACTATACCATACTTCACTTTCACTACAAAACACACATACAAGTCTAAATGTTCACCACTCAACACTTTTATTCAAAAAGAATCATGACCCATTATCAAACTATCACTCAAATCACTAAAGCTCACAAAATTAGTGACATGCAATCACTAAAACTCTTAGTTATTAACTATCCATCATCAAACATAACTATATACTAACAATAATTGAAACCCACTATCAAACTCTAGCTAAAATCATCAAATATCACCAAATGAATAACATGCATCCATAATCAATACCCAATTATCAAAACAAACTTGAATTAAACTAATATATACAAAAATCAAGACTATGGCTCACCATGATCATCGTCAATGGTCGGGTTTCTTCTCGGATGAGTCCAAAATGATGGATCTCACCGAGAATCATCCCTATTACTAATAATCAACCATTGCATGTAAGTTTTACACAAAGAGGAATGAAAATCCGAAAATTCCCAATTTTCAAAGTTGAATCAAAACTTGATATTGACACAAGAGGGTTGTAGAGATTTGAGAGAGGAGTGTTTTGGTTACTCACACTTGAAATTTGGATAAGAGAATCACAAGTTTTGGTGGGTTTAATTTGTGAAGAAATGAAGAACAATGGAGAGTGTTTGGGAGAGTGAGGTCTCGGGAGAAAAAAAAGAAATGGGGAAGAGAGAGCCGAGAGAAAATGAGAGAGAGAAGTGATGGTGGGCTTTTTAAAGAAGTAAAATGGAAGTGTGTAGAAAGTGATTTAAAAGTAATGTAAAAATAATATTATCTATTACATAGTTCTAGAAATAGATTATAATTTACAAAATTGTCCCACTAACTCCATTGCTAAATTAATAAAAACAAGGGCTATGATGTAAATTCATAATGCCCACTCTAGATCAATTAGAAATATTATTCTACAAATAACTTTTGCAGATTAGATAATTAAAATTGCATTTACATAGAAATAATCAAATAAAATGTCTTTTTATCTCAAAAATAATTTTAAATAAAAATTTACCATTCTCTAGGTAACTAAATAAATTACCCACTGAAAATAAATAATCTAGAAGGTGTAGCATCCCTCAAAATAAATATTTAAAAATAAATGAATGATTTATAAAATTTAAATCATAAGTTTAAAAATAAAATAAAATAATGCTAAGAAATATTTTATGCTGCTGAATAAATAATTCAAGCATACTCCAAATATAATATAAATATTTTATGACTCAATTAAATTCTCAGAGCACTTAAATAAAATTTAGAAACCACATTCATAATTAACTAATTATTCACCACGCACATAATTGACATTTTAAGCACGTAACAATTATGGCACATAAAGAAATTTCATAATTATAGGACTATATCAAAGAAATATTTTTATCCTAATTAAGTATAACTTAAATATGAGCTTACACATAAATCACATCATACCAAGATCATCATTGCTAAATAAAATATCAAGAATAAAATCTCAATTGCTATTACTTAGAAATAAATGCAAGATAAATTTAAACAACTCTTATTAACAAAATAAATTTAAGGCTACTCTAATTAACACAAAGAGCCTATTAAAACGCACATATAAAATTAATCGTATTCACATATTGGTAATAATTTACAAGTAAAAAAATTTCTAAGGCGTTACATTCAAGGTTACAAAAATACTCGTGTGTGTGATCGATATAAATCAAAACCTAAACTGTGTTTATATACTACACAGCTTCTCTATCAATTACATGATAAGTCCTAATCAATTACAAAGATTGAAACATATCCTAAATTGATAGCTTCAATACTATAAATAAGGAACCGACAAAATAAACTTCCTTATTTAACTAGACTCCAAAAATAACTCCAAGTAGAAATCTTGATCAGCTTCCAGTCCTGATGATCAATCCTGATCCAAGTCCTGATATAGAAATCCTGATGATAATCCTGATACTGACGCTTGAGCAAATACTGATGACCATGCAATACTGATAACGTCAGCAATCCTGATCAGTTAAGTCTAGATCCTGACGATAATTGAATCCTGATCTAACAGAAAGTGCTGGGATGATTCTAATGATGAAGAGGAAGATGAATATGTGAATCTAGCCCTCATGGCTAAGTCTGATGAAGCCACCTCTAGCTCGCCAAGTCAGGTACCCTCACTTGTCTTACTTGATATGTCTAAAGATGAATAAAAACAAACTGTTGAGGAATTGAGTGAAAAAATGTTCAATGTTCACACTAGTCTAACTGCAGCTAATGAAGAAATTACTAGGTTAACTAAATTGAATGAAACACTCACTTCTGAAAATGATTTGCTTTTGTTGAAGACCAGTCGTTTAGAATCTTTAACACATGAGAATGCCAAACTTAAAAATGAATTAGTCTGTGCTAAAGAAATTGAGGAGTTTCTAAGGAAAGAAATTAGTGAAAATGAATTCAAGATTAAAGCCTACAGAAACTCATCCAAACAACTTCAGGATTATCATGAGAAACACACAGAGGATCAGAAAGTAGGGATAGGTTTTGAGTATGGTAAAAGACCTGGTAAGGAAGTTGTTAGTCAGGATTGCTCAACTGATGCTTATGTCAAACCTCATGTCCTCAAGAAGATCAACAAACCTATTTTTAAACCTTCTGAACTTGAGTTTGATGAGGAAGCCATGCTCATCAAGCAACAACTGGATGATGAGGATGAAGGTATTGACAGTACAACAGTTGATGGAAAAGATGTTGTCACAATCCCCAAGACAGTAACTTCCCCAAACAATCTGACAGAATGTTCTAAAGATGCTGTCAATAATGGAAAGACAGTAGCTTCCAAAGGTACTGTCAAGAGAGTCTCAAAGACAGTGACTTCCAAACCTACTGTCTTGACAGAAGGTGTGAAAGGTACTGTCAAGAAAGGCTCGACAGCAACTTCAGAACATCATGTTGACACAATCACCTACAAGTCTAGAAACAGGAATGGTAAGTTAGGAAATGGCAATGCTAATGCTCCTAGAAAACTATGCAATAATTGTGGCTCTTCATATCACTTAACTCATGTTTGTAAGAAACCAAAGGAGGTCAAGAACAATGTGACCATGATAGATGGTAACTTACACAGAACCCCCATTATGCATAGATCTATGGTAGTCTGCAATAATTTTGACTGTATGCCTTGTAAAGTAATTGCCATGAGTACTTGTTTCAACTTGCCTATTTCATCTACTGAACCATGTATCTATATGCAAACTGTTGAGACTTCTGAGCCTACTGGAAACAGTAAGAAGGCTTCATCCACTAAAAAGAAGACTAGGTCTAATTCTAAAGATAAGTGGGTGAAGAAATGAGTCAAACAGAAGATTCCTGATGTGATGATTAAAGTTGAAAGTGTTGATTATGCTTGTGATACTGAAGTAACTGGACCCAACAAGGATTGGGTACCATATGCCTCTTAAATAAAATTTGTTTTGCAGGGTAAGAATACAGAGTAGGTCATATGGATCATTGACAGTGGTTGCTCTAGACACATGACTGGTGATAAGGCCCTGCTATCACAATTTGTAGAGAAAGCTGGCCTAATCATAACCTTTGGAGACAACAGCAAGGGTTACACAGTGGGATATGGCTGTTTGGAAATTGGAAATGTTGTCATTAATGATATTGCACTTGTTGATGGATTAAGCACAACCTGCTCAGTGTCAACCAATTCAGTGACAGGGGATTCAAGGTTGACTTTGACATGATGGTGTGCAACATCTATCACAAGAAAGATGGAAGCCTCTCTATGAAAGGAGTAAGAAAAGGAAGCTTGTTTGTTGCTGACCTAAGCTCAACAAAGAAGGACAAGATTTACTGTTTTTACAGTAAAGCTACTGTTGGTGACAGTATGCTTTGGCACAGGAAACTCTCACACCTCAACTTCAATACAATGAATATGCTGATGAAGAAGGAACTAGTGAGAGGACTACCTCAACAGGAATTCTGTCAAGGAGGACTGTGTGAGGATTTTCAAATAGGAAAATTGAGGAAAGTTGTGCACAGGTCAAAGCAAGTCAACACCAACACTGAACCACTCAAACTAATCCACATGGATCTCTTTGGACCAGTCAATGTTCCATCATTAGCCAAGAAGAGATATGCATTAGGTATGGTGGATGATTATTCTAGGTATACTTGGGTGAAGTATCTAGAATCAAAAGATGAAACTGCTCAAGTCATCATTGATCACTTAAGAGTTCTTGAAAGAGCTTCAAATGCCAAAGTTCAAATATTGAGAAGTGATAATGGGACTGAGTTCAGAAATGCCACTCTTGGTAATTTCTTTAAAGATGAAGGAATTGTACAACAATTTTCTGATGCAAGGACTCCTCAGCAGAATGGAGTTGTAGAAAGGAAGAACAGGACTCTCATTGAAGCTGCCAGAACTATGCTACATGATGCAAAATTACCTACATACTTCTAGGCAGAAGCTATCAACACAGCCTGCTACACACAGAACAGAACCTTGATCAACAAGACTCATGGGACCACTCCTTACTATCTGCTCAATGGAAAGAAACCTATTGTCAAGTACTTTCATGTGTTTGGAAGCAAATGTTTCATGATGAAAGATAACCATGAAAAGAAAGGGAAGTTTGACACCAAAGCTTATGAAGGTATTTTCATGGGATATGCTTTAGAAAGGACTTCCTACAGAGTCTATCTCTTGGAACACAGAGTCATAGATGAAAGTGTGAATGTCACATTTGATGAAACCAAGTTTCCTGGACTGCATGAAGAAGGTCAAATGCAGATTCTTAGATTTGAGAATCAAGGATACTTGGAAGAAGAAGAAATTGTTGATGAAGAACCTACCTTTATTCAAACTGTAGAAACTGAAAAAGATGCTGTTATTGAAAGTGATACAAATCAAACTCCAGCTCAGTCACAGACTATTTCAGGAAATACTCAAAATGATGGTGACTCTGGAGATGTTGAAGAAAATGGTAGAGACAATTGCCCTGGTGAAGACTCAGTTCCTCTAACTGAGGCTACTATTTCAGAACAAACAAGAAGCTTGCCCAGAACTACAAGGTGGAACAAGGATCACACAAATGACCTAATTATTGGAGATTCTTCTTCTGGGGTGAGAACCAGGAACAATGTTTCTGCTGACAGTATGTTTTCCTGTTTCCTGTCTCACCTAAAGCAATTGGTGAAGCATTGTTGGATTCTAATTGGGTGATTGTTATGCAAGAGGAACTCAACCAGTTTGAAAGAAACAATGTGTGGAAGTTGGTTCCAAGACCAAAGGGAAAGTCAGTTATTGAGACAAAGTAGGTTTTCAGAAACAAACTGGATGAAAATGGAAATGTGACTAGAAACAAGGCAAGGCTAGTAGTTAAAGGTTACTGTCAACAGGAAGGGATAGACTATGATGAGACATTTGCACCTGTTGCAGGCTTGAAGCTATCAGGATTTTTCTAGCTTTTGCTGCACACTGTAATTTCAAAGTGTTCCAAATGGATGTCAAAAGTGCTTTTCTAAATGGAGAGTTGGAGGAAGAAGCGTATGTTGAACAGCCACCTGGTTTTGAAGATGCTGAAATGTATGATTTTGTGTACAAGCTGTTCAAGGCACTTTATGGATTGAAAGAAGCTCCAAGAGCATGGTATGATACTCTCTCTGCCTTTCTATTGGAAAACCAGTTTACAAGAGGTGTAGTAGATAAGACTCTATTCTACAAGCATCATGGCAAAGACATCATTCTGGTTCAAATCTATGTTGATGATATCATCTTTGGTTCATCAAATGAGAAGCCGCGTGAAAAGTTTTCATCTTTAATGAGAAACAAGTATGAGATGAGTATGATGGGAGAGCTGTCATTCTTCCTTGGGTTACAAGTTCTTCAAAAGGATGATGGAATCTTCATTTGTCAAGTTAAGTATGTCCAGGAACTTCTCAAGAAGTTTAACCTAGAAGATTCATCACATGCCAAGACCCCCATCTCTACTTCAACAAGTTTGGATCTAGACTCCAAAGGGAAGAAAGTGGACTCTAGTGCATACAGGGGCATGGTTGGATCACTTCTCTATCTAACTGCTAGCAGACCTGACATAATGTTTGCTACATGTCTTTGTGCAAGGTTTCAGGCTGATCCAAAAGAGTCACACCTAGTAGCCATCAAGAGAATTTTTAGATATCTAAAGGGCACTCCTAATCTAGGACTTTGGTATCCTAAAAATACTGGATTTGAGTTAGTGGGGTATTCTGATTCAGACTATGCTAGTTGCAGAATTGACAGAAAGAGTACTACAGGAAGTTGTCAATTTCTTGGTGGAAGATTGGTATCCTGGTTCAGTAAAAAGCAACACTCAGTTTCTACTTCAACAGCAGAAGCTGAATACATTGCAGCTGGAAGTTGCTGTGCACAAATCTTGTGGATGAAGAATCAACTATTGGATTATGGCTTAGTGTTAAATAATATCCCTATCTACTGTGACAACACTAGTGCCATAGCCATCTCAGACAATCATGTTCAACACTCTAGGACAAAGCACATTGATATCAGACATCATTTCATAAGAGAGCATGTTGAAAGAGGAACTATGAAGTTGATCTATGTGCCCACAGAAAAGCAACTTGCAGACATTTTTACAAAACCACTGGATGAAGCAACCTTTAACAGGTTGGTAAGTGAATTAGAAATGCTGAATCTGGTTTGTTAACTTACTAGTTTTTCATTCCTTTATTCACATGTAGCTTGTGACAATAACATCTCCAGAAGTCACTGTCATGAGAAAGTTACTATCTACTTAAGTCTCTATCTGTTTTCGACAACATGTTTACTTTGACTTTGTTAAATTGAATTTTGTGCTAGTCTCACATTTGATAGTTTGATCTTGTATGACATTAACTTGCATGGTTTTTACTGCTGAAATTGGTCAAAGATTCTCCTTAATTGGTCAGTTTTGCTTTGATTGTTGAATTAGTGGTAGACATCACTTAATTGCAATATGTGGTAGTTGTATGGGTAATCCAAAATGTTGACCGTTTGCATCCCTCTTAACCTAGTATGCCTATAAAATGAATCTTAGGCCATATTAGTGAATCATTTTAAATAAACAAAAAAAATGGAAAAATGGAAAACAAAGTAGGAATTGAATACAGGCCTAAGCCTTGTGGAAGTGAGCCCTACAATGAAGAGGTAGAAGCCTTGTTTGATGAATTATGGGATGCCCTTGATGAGGAAGAAGAAAAAGAACTTGCAACCAAGGCCGTTGAGGAGGCTAAGGTGCAAGAAGAGGAAAAGGAGTTTCAAGCACTCCTCAAGGAAGAAGGAACCTCAGAAGAGGAAGTTAGGGAAGAAGTTCTAGAATTGGTTAAGAAAGACTGTAATGAATAATTAATCTCGCCAATTGTAGCATTTTTCCCTTCTTCATTTAATAAAATTAATAAAATTTCTCCTTCTGCAGTTTCTATTTGCTTCCTGTGTGTGTTGATTAATTGCTTAACTGGTTGTATATTGTTTTGGATGAATGATGGATCAGTAATAAATATTGATCAGTAATAAATATTGCATAATAAATATTGTAGCTCTTCTTGAAGATTGGGTACTCGGGACCTATTCTTGAATAGGGAACAACAAAATGGTACCCCTCTGGTGAAATGGACAGGAAGTATCTCCGCAAAGAGTGGAGCTTGGTGTTTGATGCAATGGTGAAAGTGTTCTCTACAAAGACCACTGGCTGGAATGGAATTCCCACCTACTTCAAGAAGCTCACTCACTATCTTGTTCATGGGTACAAAGTGGATGTTGGGAAGCTGCTCATGGCACACCTCAAGGCTGCCATAGGTAAGAAGGTACACATCTATCCTCGCTTTCTAATGTTGTGCATTAATTCATTATGTGATTTTGATGAGAATGCCCCTCGTCTAGAAGTGTGCCCTATACTAAAAAGAAACACTCACACAACTCTCACTTCACTCAACTTGAATGCACATATTCCACTATGTTTCACCAAGCATATGGTTGATCAAGTGACTGACTTTGATTTTCCATTACCTTCTGGTTTTGACACCTTCACTATTGAAAATGAAGCTGGATTAGACCCAAATTCAGCTAACCCTCATTATACCCCATACATTCAGCCTAGGTTCTCTAGACTTCCCAAAGTACAGAGACAAGCCTTACAAGAAACCAGAAAAAGACCCCTAGAGACTGATGTTAGTGGTAGTGCTGAGAGTCAAGAGGGAGTTCCTGCACCTAGTGCAGCAAATAAGGAAGGTAGTCAAACAGAACCCATAGTGGTTCCTCCTGAGCCTAAGAAGAAGAGAGCTAAGAGGACCAAAACCACTGTTAGCCACCCTGCAGTCTCTCAAAAGACTGTAGAGGAAAATAGGGAAATAAATTCCTCCCTAGGTGTTCCTTCTCAACAAGGGATATCTATTGAAATTGGCCTGTCTCCCAAGGCACCTTGTAAAGAGTCTGCACAAACTCATGTTCCAACTCATGAGGAGCCTCCACTTATAGAAACACACATGGAGTCAGGACACAGTGAGGACTTCACTTCCCCTATTGATGCTTCTCAAGTTACATCTGAGAAGCAGCCATCATTCTCTTCTCCACTTTCACCTTCTTCCTTCCCTACACATTCATTTGTTTCTTGTCCACAACCTAGAGGGGGGGGACAGTCCCAACCCTTCAGGTTTTGATCATCCATCTCCCATCATGGATGAGCCCCCATCTAGTGGTCCACAAGAACCCATTTCTCAAAGTGAGATGGACACCACTCCTTCAAACACTGAGAAAGAGCAAGGTACAACTCTGCTAGAAAGTGAAACAGCCAGTACTTTGTTCAATCTCCAAGGAGCATCTTACCTTAGGGAAGATGTTGTCACAGCCCAAGTTGTTGTCAAAGACACTGTGAATGTTGCTGTCACAGGTGACCCTGCTGTCAAGGACTCAGTTGAAGTTGCTGTCAAACCCAAACCTGATGTCCAAGTTGCAGTGGCACCTATTGTCAATCTTTCAACTGACAGTAACATTCCTGGCAAAGCTCCTGGCATCTCTGCACAGCCTGATCTTGATACTGTAATTGTTGAGGATGTCTCTGATGATGATGTGCCACTATCTCAGTTCTTAAAGGTACATTCTAAACCATCTACTTTATTGCATGGCAGTACTGCTCATACCCATGCATCTAGGATGAGTGAGGGTGTGCAAAAGAAAAGAGAGATAAAAGAAAAGAGAGGTGAGCATAAAAATGAGAGGCAGCCAAATGAGCTGGTAAAAGATGAGGGACTTGAGCATGTCCAGAGTGAAATTGAGGGAGCCCCGTATATCCAGGCATTAGGCCTTGAGAGTTCTTCTGTGAGGAGTGATGAGATCACTCAGAAAAACACTGAGAGTGTGAGAACCCCCACAGCCTTCATGCCCCAATCTTTTCCTTCACCCCCAAGAAGGTTAAGATCAGGTGGCTCCTCTACATCTACAATTCAAGAAGCCATTCAAGTTCTATCTGCCAGTCTTGGTGCTGCCAAGTTACCTAAGGGGGAGAAAGGGGCAAGATCAGAATCACAAAGGGCAGAATCAGGAAGGGAAAGATCATGAACAGAAGGTGTCCCCAAGCAGGCTGTTGCTCAGGGGGAGCCCGTCACTAAGAAGACTTCAAGGAGTGAGGGGGAGTCTGCAGCCAAAGGAAGATCAGTGTCTACAAAGAAGAAAAATGGAACTAAAGGAGATTCAGGAAGTAAGGGGGAGCAAGTGCAAGAGGCTGAAAACCTCTTTGAATATGAGATTGTTGGAGAGACTGTTCTAATGTCCAAAGAAGCCCTGGAAGCAATGCAAGGGAATGTTCCTTCCAAGAACCCAATTCTACCTCCTGTGGAAATATGTTAGAGTACGAGCAGGTAGATATACAACCTGGCCTGACTTACAAAGAACAACCTGTGGAAATCACGGATATAAAAGAGCAAGTGCTAAGAGACAAGGTTGCCAAGCTAGTGAGAGGTTTGTGGAAAATCAAGAAGTGGAAGAATCCACCTGGGAGTTAGAAAGTGCAATGGGAGAGAAGTACCCCCAGTTATTCCTAAGCTGATTCCGGGACAGAATCCTTTTAAGAAGGGGAGACTGTAATAACCCGAATTTTTGGTAAAATTAAAATTTTTCTTATTATGATTAAGTGCATCAGTGAATAGTGAATTTGGTGGATGAATAGTGATTTTGAGGGTTAAGAAAAATTTTCATGCCACCTATGTACGAGACGTAGTGTGGATATTCCGAAGTCATATTAGTGATCTACGAAGTAAATAAGTGTATGTAAAGATGATCGGAATTCAGAAAATCCAAACTTTATTGTTATGGAATATTTGACCGGGCAGTGAAGAGCATATCGATGAGATCAAGAGAGTGATTTATTTAAATTGAGAATCCAAGGATTTTATATTTTATTATTTTATTAAAGTCGATTTAAGGATTCGATTATTGGAGTGAATAGTGGATAGTTACCATTCACCGCCAAACCGCGTAGAGTTTTATTAACTCTTTTTAGAAACTATTTTTGAATCATTTTCAAGAGAGAGAAAACAAGGTTGAATAATAACCATGATGAATAGTATCCCAAGATAAATAGTAAAAAAATATTTAGTCTCTGATTGATCTCAAAATTCAGCGGAAGTTTCGTAAGGATAAATGATTGTTTGTCGTGTAGTCGAAAATCGTAAATGAAGGCAAGGACTCAAGAATTAATTCATGGAGCTTCTAGGAACACTTTTGATTTAGAATAAATGAAAAGGAAAAGGAAAAGATTTGGTGGAATAAGTGTGTTAAGGAAGCTTTGTAACTTAACCAAACTTGAGGGACTAACTTGCAACTTTGGTAAACAAAACACACCACACACATAACACACATCCACCACACCTTATCCACACAAATTTCCATAAAGTAGCAGCCTCTCACACCCATTTTCTTCAAGAAAAACCATGGCTAAGGAAGAAGAAGAAGAGGAAGCAAAACTCCATGGATTCTTGGTCGTTTCTCGAGTTATTATGCTTAAAAGAAAGATAGAATCAAACCCGTTCTTTTAAAGGTAACATCTCCAACACCCACCATCTCTAGCATGCTCATTTCTTAAGTTAAAGAAGACGATGAATAGTGTTTTTCAAGAAAAAATTGCTTATAATTGAAAGATGAAAGTGTTTATGCTTAGTATATGTTATGCTTAGTTGTTTTAATTATAAGGATGAATTGTTGGTTGAGTTTGGAGGATGGTTTATGAATTTGTTTTGAATATTCATGGAGGATTTGACTGAGATGAGGGAGTATAAGGTGGATGGTGAGTTTGGGATTGATTGGTATTGATTTGGTTGTGTTTTGAAAATGGAAAACGTTAAGTTTTAAGCCGTCGTAATGTCCGATTCTCGTTAACTCTAAAACCTGCTAATGAGCCGAGACCCTAACTGCCTCCCTTGGGTCAGTTATGAACCTTAGTGTGTAGAATTTGTTTCCTAGTTTGTTTTGGCGCGAGAATCATGTCCAAAGAGTTTACGGTTTATGAGATATGACCATTTTAGTGAAAGTAGTTCAAGGAATGAGATTGCAGAAATGTACCAACTTTGTGGCTATGTTTGAGACCCTTAAGAGTTGTTTAAAAATATGAAATTTTGTGTTAAAGTGCCAAGGTCAGTTATGAAAGTTTGTACGAAGGTTTCGAGTCCAATAGATTATTTTTCGATTTTATAAAAATGTGTTAGCCGAGGTTGCGCAAGTGAAAAGCACTAAGAACATGACTTAGAAACCAATGTTGTAAATGGTTAAGTATAACTTGTATTCGAGGATCGATTTCGGACTAAACCTACGACTTAAGTAATTTTCGATTAACATGGACTTAGTATGAGCCTATAACGAGCTAGTAATGCCTTGGTTGTGTTTCGCTTACGTGTTTAAGCATTGAGTACAAGTGGATTACCCAGGGAATTAATCGTGCGTTTTCTTTGACTTTGTCTAGATTGTCCGACATCGTCGCGAACCCCTATCACTTCTAGAGCATCAGGCAAATTTCTAAATCTATACTTTGAAGTATTAACTATATAATACTGCTTTTGCCATGTATAAAATTGGACAGTTTTGCGATATATCTTATTTCTTGTTGAAATAGATTTGACCTTTGGATTATATAAAATCTTTTGAGTTAAGTAGTTATGAACTGGTTTACCTGGTAGCTCTAAATATAAGAGCATATTCATTGTTTTCGACTCTAAATCGGGAGTCGGTATTTTGAGATATGTAGATAGCCGTGGAAACCCGGAGGGATTCCATCGGCTGAATACTATGTATTTTGAGGATTGTTATTTGAGTATGATATCATTCGAGGAATGATATTTGCTTACTATATCTTTCAAGGAATGTTATTTGAGTATTATCTCAGTCGAGAAATACTATTTGAATACTATTTCAGTTATATATGCTAATGGAAGGCATAACTTTTTTCGAAAGTATATTGTGATACTTGCTTTATGATTTGATTATGGGCTTCTAAGCTAGATATGGGATATTAGTTAGAAGCCAGGTTTTTATAAATGCCCTAGGTAAAGGGCGTATGATTTTTATTCTTTAGGCCGGAAGTAGTTATATTTTCTGTATATGTTAAAGATTATTTTCCGATAAAGATATCGGATAATTGTTATTCGATGATTATTTATTTAATGAATATTATTTTTGAATATTCATTTAAGGCTTATTTATTCAATGAATATTATTTTGAATATTCATTTAATCCTTATTTATTTAATGAATATTATTTTGAATATTCATTTAATCATTATTTATTTAATGAATATTATTTTGAATATTCATTCAAGGTTTATTTATTTAATGATTATTATTTTGAATATTCATTTAATCACTATTTATTTAATGAATATTATTTTTGAATATTCATTTAAAAGTTTATTTATTTAATAAATATTATTTGATTATTTATTAAATACTTTTCACACATTTTTAAATTGAGTTGTATTATTTAAAGTTATTCTTGACCTTCAACATTTATGAAGGATATTCTAAGCTGTATTATTAATTATTTTAAATCAAGGAGAGGTTCCCAAAACATGGTTTTCCATTTGAATCTATCTTTTTGAAGAGAATTTAAATACTCGCTCCACTATCCAGAATATGGGAAACCTGAGTTAAGTGACTGCTACTCATTTTAAACTCTCAACTCAAAACTGTCAGGGGACAGATATTTTCTCTGAGCAATTTAATTGCTGCAAGTCAAATGTTGTGTTACTACCTCAACGATCGAGGGGTAAATTGATGGAACAAGTCGATATCCATTAAAAAGCAATAGCTGGGAAATATTGGAGAATCTTCCTTTCCAACCTAGATATAACTACTTAGTGGAGTCGTATCAACAAGTATTACACTTGGGGAAAGGAGGACGATCATTACGTTTCAGAGTCATGGATTTCATACGAACTAGGAGCGGTATAAGAGGTCGAGTTGCGCCGACCCATTCATTTTTTTGTTGCCCCAAATGGGCCGGGAGATCCAGAAAGGCGGTAGACAATGTCAGGCTGTCGTGTTCTTCCATCTACATGTAGAAAACATTTTTTAGTTGTACGACCTGCTACTGATCATAGTGAGGTTGGGACAACTGGTGCGGTGATTACTCCAGTATTGGTTCATCATCCAATTTTGGATATTCCTACAACATGTATTGGGGTGACGAACCGATCATGTTGGCAGGGGGTTAAAAAGTGTTTTAAAAATGAAGTTACAATAAATCCTTGCAACTTCATCTTTTATTTTATGAGTTATGACTCTGAGGAAACCTTACTCAGATTATATATGCATAAGTGGATTTTGGGTTACGGAGCATTATATGAAATTTTCCTCGTAACTTCATCTTGTATATCATATGACTCTGTGGATACCTTACATAACATGAGTTATGGTAAGGGAGTTGTTTATACTGAGTCACCTTATAACTTCATCTTTTAAGTTATATGTTGATATTCTGCTTAAATAGCAGATATTTTTCAGAAAGGTTATATTGGTTTACTTTGAAACCTCATCTTTTATATTATACTAGAACTTTGTTCACAATATAGTAAAAGTTTGCAGAAATATTATGAAAATGATATTTGAAATACAACAATGGTACTGTTTTTGGAATACATTCCGATAAGGAAATAATTTCAGTATCGAGATATTTTGACAAATTATTGTCTTATACCCGCTTTATTCTGGGTTGAGTTAAAGGCAGGATTATGCCATACTTTAATTACCTTGCTGAGCTATCGCTCACTCTTGCTATTGTTTTATAAATATTATATAGCAGCGAAGTAGGATACCAAGGATTCGGCGCACATCCCTCAGGCGAGTGGTAAGCGCAAGGCATTCTCATGAGCAGTTTCTAGCAGTGATCCTGGAAGTAGTGTGAACCAGTCAGATCAAGCTGGAGCTTTTGGTATTCATCTTATGTATATATATGAATGGTATGAGAGGGTGGTGAGTATTACAAGGCTAAGTTGGTAATGTACCATTACTTAGGGGTTGTATCAGTAGCAAATTCAAAAGACATTTGGGTATTGTAATAAAGATTATTTATTCCGCAATTGTTGTATTTGTGTCGTTTCTGAGACTCTAACCTGTGTGTGTGTGAGAGAGATATATACATTGTGGGGTCATAAGCAGGAATTATGTCTATTGTGAGTAAAGTAGGCAAGGCAAGAAGTAAGTGGATCGTAACTACTCTAAATCCCTGACCCCGGATTTGGGGCTGTTACAGAAATGGTATCAGAGCGTTAGGTTACAGTCCTTAGAAACGATAGGAGATCAAGTCTTATAATACCCTTAATAATGATAAGAACATCGAGAGCTCAGATTGAGTTCGTAGTCGAGTTAATGGACATGACCCTGACTGTTTAAGATGAAGCCCGAGAAGGGACTTCTTCTGGGAAACCGTACTTAGGACTTCATGGTTAGTCACCTAGATTCGTATGAGTTATAGATTGATGGGATTCCGAGATACCAGACCCCGAGGCCTTCGAGTAGGCAATTGATGATGTGTTCCTTGAAATGGATGGAGACCCGATAAAGGAAGATCCATAGGAGGATTTAGAGGAAGACCCCATGGTGGGTCAAGGAAAGAGTCTTGTAAAGAACGTGTTGATTGATAAAGATGTGGTATGTTACTTGAGGTCGTATAATAGGACCGGACGAACCTTCAGAGGTCAAATAAGTGTCGATACGAGAGTTTAGAATCGTTATGATTCAACGAGAGATATGACGAAGAAATGGGGTTTAACTCCCCACGATCAGCGATTCCACCAAGGAAGGTGTTTACTACGGTACTGAGGCATTTTATTACCTCGAGCGAGATTTTTTATGTACGTACTACGCAAGGTGTCATTGTAACACGAGTACGCCAAAACGAGATATATTTAAAAGAATCAAGACGGACTAAGAAAGTCTGGGAAAGACTTAAATAAAAAGGCTGTTATACCACAAGTGTTAAGCTTATGTAGCATCCGGGATTGATACAAGAAAGGAAATGTTTGGTATGAAAACGGTTATAATAGTAATTGGGTTTAAGCCTGTAGATTCTAACGATCTTCCGGAGTACCGCCCAGTTGACATATGGAATTCGTCGTTGCTATGGGCGACACCGGTATCGAAGTCCTCTTACTATAGAACGCTTGCTTGAGATGCTTTCGCCGAGTCGAATATAACTCCCTGCGATTGCAAATGTTGATGGTTGAATTCTTAGCGACTATTATAAGTCGGCAATGACGTAAGTATCAAACACCTTAGGGTGCGTGGAAAAGAAAAGCTTTGGAATTGAACGATTATCCATTAGAGGAGCCGACATAAAAGGCATCCGTAGAGACCTTGGTAGTACCCTCCCCATTTGCAAATTATGTGGGGTACCTCCCCAATCTATGATCTATCTTGACCTCTCCCCAAGAAAGAATTCTGATAAAGGGTATATTCCCTCTTCGAAGTTATTTTATAATACTTGTGTTAAATCATATTTAATTTCAATTGTGTTAGAGGCTGTCACGATGCCTACTTTCAAGTTTTCGAAGCCCTGTCAAATGATGTTATTCAAGCTTCCACTTTTCTTCAAATAATGAATAACCCTATGATGATACCTCATCACTTGCTTGTTAAGTACCAGTATCTTTTTTGTTATTCTTTTCTTTGGAAACCGCACCTTTGGAATCTGTTCAATTTTAATCCAAGGTGTTCCTTTGAGAAATATTGTCGAAAGGCGATAATCATTAAATTGATCTCGAATTGCTTTCATACTTTTCAACTTCCACTGAGACGAACAACCCTATACTTATAGGGGCTACAAGGACTATCTGTCTATGTGATAGAAGTGTGATGGGACGCCATCACTTGTGAGTTGTGAAATACAAGAAGGCTAATTACCTTTAGTAATGTCTCAATCAAGGCACACAACGTTGAGTTCTTATGATCATGTTGATCTCTCGGTAAATTCTCTTACCTCCAATAAGGTTACCTTAAAACTCATAACCTTATGATCACCAGTGTGTGACGTTTTCCTTGATATGGGAGCTATCTTTTCAAGGCCCCATAATTTTTGTTATCCTCATTGAATTCCAAGGGTAGGCCAACCAGGTCGAATAAGTCAAAATTTGCTGATAGGAATTAGATTCGCAACGAAATCGCCTATGACAGGAGCGAATCCCTAAGACGAATAGAATATTAGTGACATATCAATGAAATTGGTTTATTCTCCCAAGGATATTATGATAATGGAAAGTGTGTCAATCGATATATGTGAAAGGAATAGCGATGTGCCGTGAACTCCAGTGACAACGGTGTTAGATAGACGCCCTATAGTGGAATTGAGATTTTGGAGGAGTTGTTTACGAATGGACACTACCTCTGGGTTAGCAAGATAAGTACTGGCGATGGAGTCAGAGGGAGCTGGTATTGTGACTTGGGAGAGGTGCAGCGTGTTGTTTTTAGAGAAATAATTTCCGGAAATATATAGAGACCCGGATGAAAATAAAAGTTAAAAAGTTAAAACAAGAAACCGTGACTGTGACCGAGTATGAGGCCAAGTTTTCCGAATTATCGAGGTTTGTTCCGGAGTTTGTGAACACAGAAGAAAAGAAAGCCAGTAGGTTTCAACCAGGGCTACCTCCAACAAGCAGCCCACTGTCAGGACCTTTAAATAGCAGATACCCTTCTATACTATTTAGACAGAGCTAATGTATCGTTGTACATCAAGAAGTTGCATGACAATTAAACCTTAAGGCCGAGCCGCTAAGGGAATAATTACAAGTAGAAATAGTCAATCGAGGGATTTTACCATAAGACTGGTACATCCAGGTTGTAAACTAGAAATATGAGGTCGACACTTTTGATAGACCTGATTCCTTTCAAGTTGGGAGAAGTTGATATTATAATAAGGATGGGTTGGTTGACACCCAATGGAGCCCAGACTGATGGTAAGGGAGAGAGAGTAATAAATAAAGGATGGAGACAGATTCAGAGATTCTTGAATATAGTTCAGACTAAGAAACTATTACGCCAAAGATACGAGGCTTAATTAGCTCTTATGGTTGACGCCAAGAAAAGAGACACCAAGTATAAAGGAAACTACAGTGGTTTTGGGAGGCTGTACAAGATCTTAATGCGCTACCAAATATCGATTGGGATGATATGAGAATGAATAACGAGTATTCAGGTTATAGTGCCGCATCTCCTGTTAGCCTCAGTGGGAATGAAAGAGTTAACGACTCAGTTACAAGAATTGCTGGGCAAGAATATGATAAGACCCAGTGTACCATCGTGGAGAGCCCGGTGTTATTGTAAGAGAGAAAGATGTTAGCACAAGATTATGCATCGAACCTCGAGAGTTGAATGAGTTCGACATGGAGAATAGGTACCCTTGTAAATGATTATTTGATCAGTAGAAGAACGCTGTGTATTTCCAAATTTATTAAAGGACTGGATATCACCAGTTAGAAGTTAAATCTGAGGATATACCCAAGACTGCGATTATTAGATCAGAATTCAATGATCGTTAGAAGCTAGACTCAACTGATCAGGATTGCTGACGTCATCAGTATTGCATGGTCATCAGTATTTGATCAAGCGTCAGTATCTTATTGATCATCAGGATTCCTACTCAGACTATGATCAGGTTTGATCATCAGGACTTGAAGCTGATCAGGATTCCTACTTCGAGTTATATTTGGAGTCTAGATAAACATGGAAGTTTATTCTATTTGTTCCTGGTTTGTAGAATGCAGCTATCGATTAAAGATATGTTTCTATCTTTGTTATGATTAGGACTTATCTTGTTATTGATAGAGAAGCTGTGTGCACTATATAAACACAGTTTTGGTTTCGATTTATGTATTCATTCGAGAGAGAACATAATCGGAGAGAAGCTCTTAAGAACAGAATTTCTTGAGAGAGTTTTTGTAAGCTAGCAGCTCTTAAGAACATCAGAATTTCTTAAGAGAGTTTGTAACAGTTTTATATCAAAGTTAATAAAGCTGTTATTGTTATTGTTATTGATCTTTCATATTTGTGTTATATAAAGTCGAGAATCTTATACAATTGTATTCAACCCCCTTCTACAATTGTTATTTACTGGGCAACAATTGGTATCAGAGCAAACTGATTTAATTCTGAATCAGATACGATCTAAAGATGTCGACAACCAAGTATGAAAGCATGAAGATTCCCATCTTGAAGATATCAGAATATCCTACATGGAGGGTAAAGATGCTGATGTACCTGGAGGCTATGGATCCTGACTACTTGGACAGGATTCGTGATGGACCATATATACCAACAAAGTTCGTAGAACGAACAGATACAGTACCAGAACATTATGTGGTCAAAGCTAAAGCTGAATGGACTCCAGAAGAAAAAGCTCATGTACTCAGGGAACCAAAGATAAAGAATATCTTGCATAATAGCCTTGATGCTGTCATGTCAAACAGAGTGATTGCATGCAAGTCTTCAAAAGAAATCTGGGATACTTTGGAAACTCAGTGCCAGGGATCTGCATCTGTTAAGAAAAACAGAAGGGCTCTATTGATTCAAGAATATGAGCAATTCGATGCAAGACCTGAAGAGAGCCTGACTGATCTATATGATAGATTTCTGACACTATTGAACAGCTTATCCTTAGTTGACAAAGTATATGAAACTGAAGATTCAAACACCAAATTTCTTAGAGCTTTACCTGAAGAATGGGATACTCAGACCTCAATCATTAGACACCAGTATGATCTGAACATTGTGTCTCTTGATGAGATCTATGGGATGCTAAGAACTCATGATCTTGAAGTTCAACAGAGAAAGAACAAGAAAAGCAGCAAGGCAAAGTCAATTGCTTTGAATGTAGAAGCAAAATCAAAAGGGAAAGCTATGGAGGTCTCTAGAAGGAAAGCAAGAGAAGCTGAGTCAGATCCTGACGACTCTTCATCAGATACTGATGGCAATCCTGATGCCAATACTGGTGATGAATCTTCTGATTCAGACATGGAAGAGATGGTTGCTATGATTGTCAGAAACTTCAGAAGGATGAAGTTCAGGAAGAATAGAAGACAAGGCAACTTTCAGAAAAAGACCTTCAAAGCAGACAAAGACAAGTATATCAAAAAGGACAGCAAGGGTAGCAAATTTGACAAGTCAAAGGTTAGATGCTACAAGTGTAATGGTATGGGTCACTTTGCTTCTGAATGCAACAAGACAAAGGCACTCATCACATCAAGCAAGGATTGGATGGACTCTTCCTCAGAATCTGATACTGAGGTAGTCAACTATGCGTTAATGGCCAATGCTGATGTAACTGCTGCTCCTGATGATAAGGTACTAAATACTATCTTTGATTTTGATACTGATAATGCTTCTGAGTTAAGACGTTTTCTAAAGTCATTACATATTAGCTTTAGAAGTCAAACTGCTGAGAATACTAGAATCTTATCTGAGATGTCTGACCTTAGAAAGAGGAATGAGATATTAGAAGCTGAATTTTCTCGTATGCAAGAAGTACAAAAAGAATGTGATAATGCTAAACACATGCACTTAGAGATGACATCTAAATGTACTTCCCTTGAAAAAGAACTTGAATTTGCTAATGAGAAAATCAGAACCTGGACAGACTCTGGTAGGAAATTTCATGAGATTAATACCTCTAAGAATTGGAAAGAGTGTCTAGGATATAAGTCAGATGAAGATAAGAAATTAGCAGAGAAAATTGTCATTGATGAGACAGTCAGTCCAAAGACCTATAGACATGTTATAGACTCAACCAAATCTAAGATTACTCCTGTTAATTTTGTTTTTGGTAAGGATTCCAATTCTACTTTTGAAAAGGGATCTTCTTCTACTCAAGGAATTAAAATTATAAAGTCTAAACCTGTCATGAACAAAGTCACTAAGAATGTAGGTCTATTGTCTCAGAAACAGCTTAAAGATAAAATCTGTGAGGTTACAGATAAGAAAAAGGAAGCTACTGTTAAGAGAAACAGGAATGGTAAAGTTGGGATCAATAAAGAGAATGGTTATAAATATATCCCAAATGCACCTAGAAAGTGTTGTTTTAACTGTGGTAACTCTAATCATCTTGCTATTGATTGTAAAAAGAGTAAGAAGAAAATTGCTGAAATTCCTAAGTCTGATGTTAGGAATAGATCAGTATTTTACAAACCACAGAATTCCTGTTTTCATTGTGGTAGTCTATGGCATTCTATTTATACATGTAAAGAGTATCATGATTTGTACTATAACTTTTATGATCCATTGCCTAAGTTTGAAAGTAGTACAAAGTCTGATAGAACTGAAAATGTCATAGTGAAGCATGCTTTTGTTAATACTGATACTGACAAAGCAAATCCTGATGGAGTAAATCCAGTCAGGACTGCTAAAGTCAAAAAGTCTTCTGCTGTTAAATTTAATAAAATGCATGAACAAGGAATCCAACAAGTGTGGGTTCCTAAACATTCTGACTAGTGTTTTACTATTCTGATGCAGGGTAAAAGGAAAAATGTGTTAGTCATGGATAGTGGATGTTCTGTGCACATGACTGGAAACAAAGCCCTGTTATCAGAATATGAGGAAAAAGCTGGCCCAACTGTGTCTTATGGAGATGGCAACATTGGACAAACCTTGGGATATGGCAATATAATCATTGGAAATGTCATCATTGAAAAAGTAGCTCTAGTGAAAGGACTAAAACACGACTTGTTGAGTATTAGTCAAATCACTGACAGAGGTTATCATGTCAATTTCTATTCCACACATTGTGAAGTAGTCAGTAAAGCAACAGGGAAGATAGCACTAACTGGCTACAGGCATGGTAACATATATGAAGCCAACATTCTCTCAGATACTGATGGCTCCCCTACATGTTTCATCAGTAAAGCTTCAGTAGATGAAAGTTGGAATTGGCACAAGAAGCTTTCTCATCTCAACTTCAGCAACATCAATGAGTTGGTTAAGAAAGAGTTAGTAAGAGGATTACCTAATGTCTTATATACACCTGATGGACTCTGTGATGCATGCCAAAAAGCAAAACAAAGAAGGACATCATTCCAGAGTAAATCAGAATCCTCTATTGAAGAACCATATCACATGCTACATCTTGATCTGTTTGGTCCAGTCAACATCATGTCCATCAGTAAGAAAAGGTACACTCTTGTAATTGTTGATGAATATTCTAGATTCACCTGGGTGTATTTTCTGCATAGAAAAGATGAAACTCCTGAAGTTCTGTTGGATCATGTGAGGATGATTGAGACAACCACAAAGTACAAAGTCAAGATTCTGAGAAGTGATAATGGTACTGAATTTAAGAATTCAAAGATGGAAGAGTTCTGCAAATACAAAGGAATCATTCAACAATTCTCTGCTCCTGGCACACCTCAGCAAAATGGAGTAGTAGAAAGGAAGAATAGAACTCTTATTGAAGCTGGCAGAACTATGTTGGAAGAAGCTAAATTACCTACATATTTCTGGGCAGAAGCAGTCAACACAGCATGCTATACACAAAATCTCATATTGATAAACAGGCATGGTGTCACTCCTTATCAGTCACTCAAAGAGAAGAAACCAAGTCTGAAGCATTTGCATGTGTTTGGCTGTAAATGTTTTGTTCTCAGAACTCATCCTGAACAGCTAGGGAAATTTGAAACAAAGGCTGATGAAGGAATATTCATAGGTTATCCTACATCAAGAGCCTTCAGAGTTTTTAATTTGAGAACAAGAACTGTCATGGAGTCAATGCATGTATCTTTTGATGATAAGAAGATAACTGGAATCATTGAAGACTCGCATGATAGATTGTTATTTGAAAATGAAGCTTCCAAGGAACCTGAAGAAAGTGAATCAGAAGCTGTCCATTCATCCAGTACTGACGGGTCACCAAATCTTGATGACTCACCAGGTACTGATGGTGCTAATACTGATGATGCAAACAACAGTGATACAACTAGTAGTGCTAATGTTGAGGGGGAGCAACGGCATTCAACTACAAGTTCAGAGTCAACTCAATCATCAGGACAGAATTCTTCAGATACTGATTCAAGTGAAGATCCTGATAACACATCAGGAGGGCATAGCAATAATTCAGGGAGAGCTTTAAATCAATCAAATTCTTTCAATCAAGATAACACCAATCCAGGGGGAGCATCTACTTCAAGAAACAATTTGACACCAACAAGGAATTGGACAAAAGATCATACTCCTGATTTGATAATTGGAGATCCTGATGCAGGTGTTCAAACAAGAAGTGCAACTCAGAATGAATGTTTATATAATAACTTTCTATCCAAGGAGGAGCCTAAGAAAGTTGAAGATGCACTTAAAGATGCTGATTGGGTTACTGCAATGCAAGAAGAACTGAATGAATTTGAAAGGAATGAAGTCTGGAAACTGGTACCAAGACCAAAGAATAGATCAATTGTTGGTACAAAGTGGATTTTCAAGAACAAGACTGATTCTGATGGAGTCATTATCAGAAACAAAGCTAGACTAGTTGCAAAGGGGTATTCCCAACAAGAAGGAATTGACTATGATGAAACTTTTGCTCCTGTTGCAAGACTAGAAGCCATCAGGATATTTCTTGCTTATGCAGCAACAAAAGTTGTCTCTATATCAGACTCTCCAGCCTCTCCATCTCAGATTAGAGAAATTTCTTGGGAGAAGGTTTCTACAACTGCTTCCTTGGTTGGTCTTACACCTACATCAAAGAAAAAGAGGAATGCAGAAGAGTTAGTCTATCAGAGACAGAAGAAGCTGAAAGGATCAAGCCCACAAGAACCTGAATTTCAGAGTAATTCAGCAGCTACTGTTGATCCTGCCACACAAGAACCACTCAATCAAAGTTTGGGTGAAGGCTTAACTAGTGGAATGGTCACACAAGAACCATTTTCTCAAAGGGAGAATGAAGACATCAACATTCCAGCTACACAAGAACCATCTTCTCAAAGTGAAGATGCAGGCAAAGCTACAGCTTCTGTTGAAAGATTGGTCGAGAACATTGTCAATGAGGGAAGCACACAAGAACCTTTAGCTCAAAGTGTTGAAGCAGCTTCTAAACCTCAAGCTCCACAAGAACCATTGGTAGCAAATACTGATGCAAGCATATCAAATCCTGACGATGTTCATCCTGACGCTAGTGGTGCTCCTGATATTGAACCTATTTTGATTCAGCCACTTCGTTCAAGACCAATGGATCATCCTATCTCAGAATCACAGGATAAACTGAAAGGTATTGCAATTCCTGATCCTGATATATCTCATGGTTCTGATGATGATAATTCTGATGATGATAGTGATGATGATAATGAGAATAGAAAAGAGAAGGAACAGCTTGCTACAGCACTCAAGATTAGTCTTGGAACTAATTTTGGTTCATCAAGTACATATATGGCTAGCAATGCTTTCACTGGAAAAGATCAGAGACAAGATTTTTCTACTCCTTCCTTTGATCCTGCAGAGGCATTTAGACAGAATGAATGGAACAATTCATGGCACAATTCTGATGAATCTATCAGTTTTTCTTCTGCTATTGAACATGCCTATAATGCAGTGAAGTCTATAGAGAATCAAGACTTGAAGAATCATCTGAAGGCTACTACTCTGTTATCCAAAAGCCTGAAAAGTGAGATTGATTCTATCAAGGGTTCAACTGAAAAAGTGAGGACTGATATCTTTAATAATTTTACAAAGGTGCCTACTACTTTACAACTAAGGGTAGTGGAATCCCAAGTGAAATCTGTTGTTTCAGAACAAACCTCAATCAATCAAAGAATTGATTCTCTGGATACTAAGGTAACTGAAATTCAAGCCTCTCTTTCCTTAATTTTGCAATTATTGTCAAATCCTGATGTCAAAAAGGGGGAGAAGGTTATTCAGACAAAATGTACACCTGATCTAGTATTAAGAAATAATGATGATGATACTGGAGATGATGGTGGTGACAAAGTGATACAAGGAGAAACCTCTGATGCTGCGGTTTTGAAGTCTATAATTCAAACTTCTCAAAGTCAGACTACGCAGTCAACTCATGTTTCTGATTCTGGAGTTAAGACAGTAAGAACATTGGTGCAATCTCAGATCCTGACGGAAGATCAAATCCTGACACCTGGTCATGGACACATTCTTGCTACAATTCCTGAAGGTGATGAAGATGTGATTATTGATAATCCTGAAGATGCATCAAATTTATTCCAGAAGTTTTCTACAAAAGACGGTAGAATTGTTACTCTTTATCACACTGATAAAAGAGTTCAACAATTATTTGCCAGAAAAGCACTCTCTACAGCAAGTGAAGAATATCCAGATCTCTCACATGAAGAATTCTTGAGACTACAAAGAGAGACAATGGAAAGCTATACTGCTCCTGCTAGAGGTAGAGGAAGCAGAGGTAGGAGAGGTGCTAGAAGAAATAGAAGAGGTTCTTCAACTCAAACAGTACCTAGACAGACAAGGTCTAGAGGGTTAAGAATTGAAGAAATTCCTGAAGCTTCACAAAATCTAACAGATTCTGTTATCAAGGATATCATGGAGAAAGAAGACAAGGAATTTGTTGAAGAAGAACCTGAATTGAAAAGAAAATCAAGTAAATCAACTCTCAGCAATACAAATCAAATTGAAGATTCTAATCCTGACAATATTCAAGATCCTGACGAATCTGAAATTCTGCAAGAGGTTGATTTGATAATCTTATCTACTGTTGTTGATTGTCACAACAAAGAAGTAGATGAAGAAGAAGAAGCCAGAAGAAGAGATATTACAAAAAGAACAAATGAAGATTTCAATCTCTATCTACAAAGGCTTAAAGTTTCAAATGAAAGAAAATGGAGAAATTCAAGCAGACAAGAATCTTTACTTGAAAGAAGCTACGCTCATGAAAAGGAGAAATACAAGAAGTGGAAACATATTAGCACATTAAGTTGTGATACACCTATCAATTTTCAGTCTGGTGGAATTATTACAAGCGCTTCAAGTGTTGTTGATTTATCTGAGATGGTTAGATCAAAAGCACTTTGGTTAAAGATGTTTTCAAATCTGAAGCAATTGTCAAGTAATTCAAGAGGAGGTATTGGACACAGAGATGGTGAATATCTGAATATGTCATATGTTGATCCTTACTCCTTGACAGAAATTGGAGGTACTCTAACTTCTGAAAACCTGAACAATTTATTAGCTGTTAATATAGTTATAGATTGTCATGATGGTTTTGAAAAGAAAGAAAAGCTTCTGTACTTCATGAAAGATGGTAGTGTGAAGATTCTATCTATTCAAGATCTGCTGATGAAAACTACACAGGAACTGAAATATGTTCACTATCTGTTAAGATGGAAGAACCAAGTGTACAAAGAATGGAGTGACATGATTTTGTCAACTATAAGAAGAAGACTGGATGGAAACAGTAATTTCGATGGTAATTATACTCCCATGTACTTAAATCAAAGAGGTCAGGATGTGGAAATGCAAAGGGGTACTGCTGTTAAAGAAGTAAATTTTGGCATGACTCATCTTTCTCTCAATCCTGATGGGAAGGAAATTGCTTATCTTTTGCTTGAAGAGCACAGTCTACAGAGAAACTCCATACAGAATCTCAGAGCAGCTATCTACCAGATTAATGAGGAAGATGAAGAACTCAGAAACCTTAAGGAAAGACTGATTCAAATTCTTGAAGAAAAAGAAGAAAGTTTATTATCCAACTTCTTGAAGATGAATCTGTTCTATCACAAAGCTTAAACAGATAAGTTGTTTCTGAAGATACTCGTACATTTTGATACATGTTTTTGACATCATTGAATATTTGGAATCTATACTTTATTTTACAAAGTATGAGATTGGGGGAGATTGTTAGATCAGAATTCAATGATCGTCAGAAGCTAGACTCAACTGATCAGGATTGCTGACGTCATCAGTATTGCATGGTCATCAGTATTTGATCAAGCGTCAGTATCTTATTGATCATCAGGATTCCTACTCAGACTATGATCAGGTTTGATCATCAGGACTTGAAGCTGATCAGGATTCCTACTTCGAGTTATATTTGGAGTCTAGATAAACATGGAAGTTTATTCTATTTGTTCCTGGTTTGTAGAATGCAGCTATCGATTAAAGATATGTTTCTATCTTTGTTATGATTAGGACTTATCTTGTTATTGATAGAGAAGCTGTGTGCACTATATAAACACAGTTTTGGTTTCGATTTATGTATTCATTCGAGAGAGAACATAATCGGAGAGAAGCTCTTAAGAACAGAATTTCTTGAGAGAGTTTTTGTAAGCTAGCAGCTCTTAAGAACATCAGAATTTCTTAAGAGAGTTTGTAACAGTTTTATATCAAAGTTAATAAAGCTGTTATTGTTATTGTTATTGATCTTTCATATTTGTGTTATATAAAGTCGAGAATCTTATACAATTGTATTCAACCCCCTTCTACAATTGTTATTTACTGGGCAACAGCGATTCGTACTAGGAATAGACACTTCGAGTTTTCAGCGAGGTTATTTTGGGTTGACTAATGCACCCACAAATTTTTATGGAATGTAATGGATTGGCTTTGAGTTACCCGGGATAGTAGATAACATGAGATGGAGAAATGGCTAGAATTGACCTAGGATTATGACTGTGAGATACACTACCATCCGGGGAAGGCCAATGTGGTGGCTGTTACCCTTAATTAAAATGAGACAGAGATGGATTCCGAATGATCGGGAATTAAAGGATGAGATTTTACACAAAACCCAAGTTAGTCCAACAAACTAGAAAGACAAAAGATTTCACCAACAAGGGCTAGTGACAGCCAAGACAGACAGAGAAAGTATGCGGACTAAGCCCGCGAATATAGAGATAGTACTGCTATTGATAAGCTAAATGGCATGTTGATGAATGACAAGCAAGTTTATGTTGGTGTATTTTCTGTACAAACAAGATAGAGAATATGAGGTTAGAGATTCGTGATGCTAAAAGATATCCTCATGGAAGGAATTAATGAGATTTGGAAAGAAAGGGAAGTTGAGCCCGAGATTCATTGGGCCATCTGAGATTTTAAAACGCGTCAGGAAGGTGGCCTACGAGCCAGCCTTACACCCCCCAAACTTGTAGAATGGTCATAACGGGGTTCATGTGTCAATGCTACGTCAGTATACTATAGATGTCCGGCATATGTTAGAGTATGAGCTGGTAGATATACAACCTGGTCTCACTTAAAAAGAACAACCTGTGGAAATCACGGATAGAAAAGAGCAAGTGCTAAGAGATAAGGTTGCCAAGCTAGTGAGAGGTTTGTGGAAAATCAAGAAGTGGAAGAATCCACCTGGGAGTTAGAAAGTGCAATGGGAGAGAAGTACCCCCAGTTATTCCTAAGCTGATTCCGGGACGGAATCCTTTTAAGGAGGGGAAACTGTAATAACCTGAATTTTTGGTAAAATTAAAACTTTTCTTATTATGATTAAGTGCATCAGTGAATAGTGAATTTGGTGGATGAATAGTGATTTTGAGGGTTAAGAAAAATTTTCATGCCACCTATGTACGAGACGTAGTGTGGATATTCCGAAGTCATATTAGTGATCTACGAAGTAAATAAGTGTATGTAAAGATGATCGGAATTCAGAAAATCCAAACTTTATTGTTATGGAATATTTGACCGGGAAGTGAAGAGCATATCGATGAGATCAAGAGAGTGATTTATTTAAATTGAGAATCCAAGGATTTTATATTTTATTATTTTATTAAAGTCGATTTAAGGATTCGATTGTTGGAGTGAATAGTGGATAGTTACCATTCACCGCCAAACCGCGTAGAGTTTTATTAACTCTTTTTAGAAAATATTTTTGAATCATTTTCAAGAGAGAGAAAACAAGGTTGAATAATAACCATGATGAATAGTATCCCAAGATAAATAGTAAAAAAATATTTAGTCTCTGATTGATCTCAGAATTCAGCGGAAGTTTCGTAAGGATAAATGATTGTTTGTCGTGTAGTCGAAAATCGTAAATGAAGGCAAGGACTCAAGAATTAATTCATGGAGCTTCTAGGACCACTTTTGATTTAGAATAAATGAAAAGTAAAAGGAAAAGATTTGGTGGAATAAGTGTGTTAAGGAAGCTTTGTAACTTAACCAAACTTGAGGGACTAACTTGCAACTTTGGTAAACAAAACACACCACACACATAACACACATCCACCACACCTTATCCACACAAATTTCCATAAAGTAGCAGCCTCTCACACCCATTTTCTTCAAGAAAAACCGTGGCTAAGGAAGAAGAAGAAGAGGAAGCAAAACTCCATGGATTCTTGGTCGTTTCTCGAGTTATTATGCTTAAAAGAAAGATAGTATCAAACCCGTTCTTTTAAAGGTAACATCTCCAACACCCACCATCTCTAGCATGCTCATTTCTTAAGTTAAAGAAGACGATGAATAGTGTTTTTCAAGAAAAAATTGCTTATAATTGAAAGATGAAAGTGTTTATGCTTAGTATATGTTATGCTTAGTTGTTTTAATTATAAGGATGAATTGTTGGTTGAGTTTGGAGGATGGTTTATGAATTTGTTTTGAATATTCATGGAGGATTTGACTGAGATGAGGGAGTATAAGGTGGATGGTGAGTTTGGGATTGATTGGTATTGATTTGGTTGTGTTTTGAAAATGGAAAACGTTAAGTTTTAAGCCGTCGTAATGCCCGATTCTCGTTAACTCTAAAACCTGCTAATGAGCCGAGACCCTAACTGCCTCCGTTGGGTCAGTTATGAACCTGAGTATGTAGATTTTGTTTCCTAGTTTGTTTTGGCGTGAGAATCATGTCAAAAGAGTTTATGGTTTATGAGATATGACCATTTTAGTGAAAGTGGTTCAAGGAATGAGATTGCAGAAATGTACCAACTTTGTGGCTATGTTTGAGACCCTTAAGAGTTGTTTCAAAATATGAAATTTTGTGTTAAAGTGCCAAAGTCAGTTATGAAAGTTTGTACGAAGGTTTCGAGTCCAATAGATTATTTTTCGATTTTATAAAAATATGTTAGCCGAGGTTGCGCAAGTGAAAACCACTAAGAACATGACTTAGAAACCAATGTTGTAAATGGTTAAGTATAACTTGTATTCGAGGATTGATTTCGGACTAAACCTACGACTTAAGTAATTGTCGATTAACATGGACTTAGTATGAGCCTATAACGAGCTAGTAATGCCATGGTTGTGTTTCGCTTACGTGTTTAAGCATTGAGTACAAGTGGATTATCCAGGGAATTAATCGTGCGTTTTCTTTGACTTTGTCTAGATTGTCCGACATAGTCGCGAACCCCTATCACTTTTCGAGCATCAGGCAAGTTTCTAAATCTATACTTTGAAGTATTGACTATATAATACTGCTTTTGCCATGTATAAAATTGGACAGTTTTGCGATATATCTTATTTCTTGTTGAAATAGATTTGACCTTTGGATTATATAAAATCTTTTGAGTTAAGTAGTTATGAACCGGTTTACCTGGTAGCTCTAAATATAAGAGCATATTCATTGTTTTCGACTCTAAATCGGGAGTCGGTATTTTGAGATATGTAGATAGCCGTGGAAACCGGGAGGGATTCCATCGGCAGAATACTATGTATTTTGAGGATTGTTATTTGAGTATGATATCATTCGAGGAATGATATTTGCTTACTATATCTTTCAAGGAATGTTATTTGAGTATTATCTCAGTCGAGAAATACTATTTGAATACTATTTCAGTTATATATGCTAATGGAAGGCATAACTGTTTTCGAAAGTATATTGTGATACTTGCTTTATGATTTGATTATGGGCTTCTAAGCTAGATATGGGATATTAGTTAGAAGCCAGGTTTTTATAAATGCCCTAGGTAAAGGGCGTATGATTTTTATTCTTTAGGCCAGAAGTAGTTATATTTTCTGTATATGTTAAAGATTATTTTCCGATAAAGATATTGGGTAATTGTTATTCGATGATTATTTATTTAATGAATATTATTTTTGAATATTCATTTAAGGCTTATTTATTCAATGAATATTATTTTGAATATTCATTTAATCCTTATTTATTTAATGAATATCATTTTGAATATTCATTTAATCATTATTTATTTAATGAATATTATTTTGAATATTCATTTAATCATTATTTATTTAATGAATATTATTTTGAATATTCATTCAAGGTTTATTTATTTAATGATTATTATTTTGAATATTCATTTAATCACTATTTATTTAATGAATATTATTTTTGAATATTCATTTAAAAGTTTATTTATTTAATAAAAATATTATTTGATTATTTATTAAATACTTTTAACACATTTTTAAATTGAGTTGTATTATTTAAAGTTATTCTTGACCTTCAACATTTATGAAGGATATTCTAAGCTGTATTATTAATTATTTTAAATCAAGGAGAGGTTCCCAAAACACGGTTTTCCATTTGAATCTATCTTTTTGAAGAGGATTTAAATACTCGCTCCACTATCCAGAATATGGGAAACCTGAGTTAAGTGACTGCTACTCATTTTAAACTCTCAACTCAAAACTGTCAGGGGATAGATATTTTCTCTGAGCAATTTAATTGCTGCAAGTCAAATGTTGTGTTACTACCTCAACGATTGAGGGGTAAATTGATGGAACAAGTCGATATCCATTAACAAGCAATAGCTTGGGAAATTTTGGAGAATCTTCATTTCCAACCTAGATATAACTACTTAGTGGAGTCGTATCAACAACTATTACACTTGGGGAAAGGAGGATGATCTTTACGTTTCAGAGTCATGGATTTCATCCGAACTAGGAGCGGTATAAGAGGTCGAGTTGCGCCGACCCATCCATTTTTTTATTGCCCCAAATGGGCCGGGAGATCCAGAAAGGCTGTAGACAATGTCAGGCTGTCGTGTTCTTCCATCTACATGTAGAAAACATTTTTTAGTTGTACGACCTGCTACTGATCATAGTGAGGTTGGGACAACAGGCGCGGTGATTACTCCAGTATTGGTTCATCATCCAATTTTGGATATTCCTGCAACATGTATTGGGGTGACGAACCGATCATGTTGGCAGGGGGTTAAAAAGTGTTTAAAAATGAAGTTACAATAAATCCTTGCAACTTCATCTTTTATTTTATGAGTTATGACTCTGAGGAAACCTTACTCAGATTATATATGCATAAGTGGATTTTGGGTTACGGAGCATTATATGAAATTTTCCTCGTAACTTCATCTTTTATATCATATGACTCTGTGGATACCTTACATAACATGAGTTATGGTAAGGGAGTTGTTTATACTGAATCACCTTATAACTTCATCTTTTAAGTTATATGTTGATATTCTACTTACATAGTAGATATTTTTCAGAAAGGTTATATTGGTTTACTTTGAAACCTCATCTTTTATATTATACTAGAACTTTGTTCATAATATAGTAAAAGTTTGTAGAAATATTATGAAAATGATATTTGAAATACAACAATGGTACTGTTTTTGGAATACATTCTGATAAGGAAATAATTTCAGTATCGAGATATTTTGACAAATTATTGTCTTATACCTGCTTTATTCTGGGTTGAGTTAAATGCAAGATTATGCCATACTTTAATTACCTTGCTGAGCTATCGCTCACTCTTGCTATTGTTTTATAAATATTATATAGCAGCGAAGTAGGATACCAAGGATTCGGCGCACATCCCTCAGGCGAGTGGTAAGCGCAAGGCATTCTCATGAGCAGTTTCTAGCAGTGATCCTGGAAGTAGTGTGAACCAGTCAGATCAAGCTGGAGCTTTTGGTATTCATCTTATGTATAGATATGAATGGTATGAGAGGGTGGTGAGTATTACAAGGCTAAGTTGGTAATGTACCATTACTTAGGGGTTGTATCAGTAGCAAATTCAAAAGACATTTGGGTATTGTAATAAAGATTATTTATTACGCAATTGTTGTATTTCTGTCGTTTCTGAGACTCTAACATGTGTGTGTGTGAGAGAGATATATACATTATGGGGTCATAAGCAGATGAATTGTGTCTATTGTGAGTAAAGCAGGCAAGGCAAGAAGTAAGTGGATCGTGACTACTCTAAATCCCTGACCCCGGATTTGGGGCTGTTACAAGATGAGGCTATCACTCCTGATGAAATAGCACTAGTGGAAGGACTCAGAGAAGTTCTTAAGGAAGCTCTCAATAGAGAGGATGAAGCAAGACAGAAAAGGAATTCTGAAGCTAAGTAAAAATCCATTATCAATTCTGATCTTGTTAGTTAAGTTGTCAACATGTATTAATTATAAATTTGTTGTTATTTTCCATAAAAACAAATTGGGGGAGATTGTTAGGATTTATGGGTGATAGCTATGAGACAACTTAACTAGATATTTTATGTACTTAATTTTATTAAGTATGAACATACTGTCACAACCAGAGTATGTCTATGTAACCGTCTTTGTTTGCTGCAAATAAGATTCTAGTACATCTTGGTAGAAGTTCATTTATTTGTTCAAGCCTCAAGAAGTGCTCAAGACGAACAGCAAGAATAAATATTACTGTCACAGCATTGACAGTAAGGTTACTTGAAGAGAGCATGTTGCAAGTCACGACAGTACATTCACTCTGACAGCAACATTGGCGGAAGCCCTTGGACAGCAACTTTACCTTAGCCTGACAGCAAGCTTGGAAATCCTAACAGCACCTTCTGCGGGGATTTCTTACTGTCACCAAAAGCGCATTCCTGTGACAACAAGCTCAACCATCAGGATACTGTCATGAAGGGATAACATTTGTATTGGGGAACAACCCAGTCAAACTTGTGACAGTTTGGATGTTCAAGAAACAGGCGTGTTGCAGTATCCCAACACTGTAACAGGTCTGCAAGACTACGACCGAAGCTTGAGAGATCACATGACAAAGCTCACCAATTCCAGAGTATGACAAATCTACATCTACTGAATTGTGTTAGCTTAAAATAGAATGTTTCTAGATTGTTTTGCTATGTACTAATAAGCTTCTTGTATATCAATTTAGGAAAGAATCACGGGTAGGCAATTTGTAAGAAGCTGCCACATGAAAATGACAGCAGCTTCACAAGACCCGTGTTGATAGTGATAGGTTTAGCTTACTTAAATCTATTGCTCAATCCATTCTCTGTAATCACTCGAGAAACCGAAGCTCAAGAAAACAAACATTTTCTTGAGGTTGTAGCAACCCATTGCAAAATAAATAAAACATTTATTTTGTGAGAATTACTCGTGTGTCTACTTGTGTTTGCACTAGATAAACTGATAATCCTAAATCTTAGTTTTTGTTGTTGGAACATAGATTGAGATTTATCAATATTGCATTCAACCCCCCCCCCCCCCCCCTTCTGCAATAGTCAAAGACCAACAGATATTAATCTCAAGACCTCTTTGGGTACTGGCTGGATGTTGAAAGATGTAAGGTACATTCCTGGACTCAAGAAGATGTTGATATCTGTGGGTCAGTTAGATAAGGAAGGGTATCGAGTTTCTTTCGGAAACGGACAATGGAAGGTTATAAAGGGGAATTTAGTTGTTGCTCGTGGAGAGAAGAAGGAGACTTTGTGGCACCAAAGACTTGGTCATATGAGTGAAAAGGGTATGAAGCTGTTAACTTCAAAGGGGAAGATTCCAGAGCCGAAGAATGTGGAAGTTGGGTTATGTGAGCCATGTGTTCTTGGAAAGCAGAAATGAGTTACTTTTGCAAAATCATGGAGGACCCCGAAGTCTAAGAAGTTAGAGCCAGTTCATACAGATGTATATGGTCCAACAACAGTTGTGTCGTTGGGAGGATCTCGCTACTATGACACTTTCATTGATGATTCCACTAGATGCATTGTCCTATGTTATTTCTTCGAAGTCCACATGTATCACAAAGAACAATACAAACCATGTATAACATAGCAAGATACACATCATGATTAAGCATAATAAACATAATCATATGTCCATGTCGTTCTAGAATACTAAGGTTAGTATCACATGACATGAAACACATATAAGGCATGTATAATAGCACTAATCAAAACAAGTGGATAATCAATATATAAAATAATCCACTATTATGGCCCAATAAAATCTTCGGTTGCCTGTTTGAAGGTTTAAACAAGCTCGGAACAACTTCAAAATTCTGAAACATTTTTCAAGTGCTTGTCTCGTTGTGCCATTTCCGAAAAGGTATTGTGGGATGAAATCGGACATCGTATGCAAAATCTGCATTTTCCAGCATCGCAGAATCATTGGAACTGCCACGAAGCCATCATGCAGCGGAAGAACTCTTGTCTCTTGCAGCACCGTTGATTAACCAATTACATACAAACATAACAGACCTATTCTATTACAACAGATCATAATCTAACTCGAATATACATCGGATACCCTCGTGATTTACAACCAATTACCCACGATAAACCACGTGGGATCCAGTTGCATAAAAAAACACGATTAAACCACGTGGGATCCAATCACATAATCATAAAACATGGCCATAATAGTGGATAACAACCTGCATCACAGAATACATACGAGCAACCACTATATACATGCATATATAAATACGACATGGACATCATATCATAAAACGCAGAACCCTAGAACCAGGCTCTGATACCAATTGTTAGAACATATGATAAATAGGTCTGCGTTTTATGATATAAATTAAAGAGTTCGAAAAGAAGATTAACCTTAATCACTACGGCGCAAGCGATTCAATTCCACGTCTTCTACTGAATTCCTTGATTCCCTTTGAGCGAAGTGTAGCCTTCAATTTCCCAAAGTTTCCTCTCCTCAAAGCCTCGAAATTCCAAAACCCTAGCTACGTGCGGATGCCCCTAGGTCTCAATTTTGATTTCTACTGTGTGTCCAGCTTTAAGGAGAACGAGAATATATATAGGCTTCGGTAGGGATCATGGACAATTAGGCCGGGCCTTCCAATGACATTCTGAGTCAAGCCCAATGTTAGGAATATGTTGTTCTTGATTATAATTATAAAAACACTTAGTAGATTTTGTATTAAGTCATTTTGTAGCTGTCAACGAAATGGCATGCTTTGCAGCATTCCGTTGACATGAAGCTCATCAACGAAATGAGTAATGTAGCAATTGCACTGTACAATACTTCACAGTTTGATATGCATTATGTTGTATGTATTAGATAGGTTTTCTAAGTCATGTTGACTAAGTACTAGATAGGCAAAATAGGTTGGTTAATTGTAAATATATTATGCCTTGTAATTTTGCCTAAGTGAAGACATGTCAACGGTATGAAGATCACTCTGTCAACGGTATGGAGTTTACCCATCAACGAAACGAGGGAAACACCATCAACGAAACGAAGGAAACACCATCAACGGAATGAAGAATAAAGCTATCAACGAAACACATCTCCCTTCTATCAACGAATCACTATTGCTTTTTGAACAGTTGACAAAGTGATAGTGACAGTTTAATGAACAGATCTAAAGGAGATATGGAAGTGTACTTTGCATTGGAAGCCATCAAAATGGTTACTGGAAATAAGGAAACATTCCAATTTCCAATAAGGCTCTTGGGAATGATTAAAATAAGCATGAAGACAAAAGCAAAGATCTCCAAGGACCATTGGACAAAAGGAATGAAAAGCAAGCTACTGATGGTTACTACTATTGTTCTTTAGTTTAGCCAAACGTAGAATTGTAAACTTGGGTATTTATAACCAAGTGTAGCAGTTACTTTAAAGATAAGAGAAGAAAAACAAATAGTTTGTATTAGCTATCTTTGAGAGCATACTTCTCTACATTCTTGTAACTGAGCAGCTGTGTACATTTTGTATCACAGATTATTTCCGCAATAAAAATCACTTCAGTTGGATCATCAAACAATCCAACTGAAATTATTTATGTGCTTGTGATTTTTACTTTAAGTTCAGTTTTATTTATAAGTTGTTTTAAGTTTAAGAAATATCAAGAATTGTATTCAACCCCCCCCCCCTTCTACAATTCTGTTAGGTCATTTGGGATTAACAATTGGTATCAGAGCAAGCTTCTAACATACAAGAAGTTTAAAGATCAAGACCAAAACAGTAACCATGGTGAAGAAGGATGCAGGAGTAAAAATACCAGTTCTTGATAAGGACAATTACTTTCACTGGAAAGTAAAGATGCACTTACATCTCATGTCTATGGATGAGAGGTATGTAGACTGCATTGAGAAAGGTCCACACGTTCCCATGAAGTTTGCATCTAGAGTTGGACTGCCAGATGATGCTCCTGATGTGGAAATTCCAAAACTTGTCTCAGAATGGACTATTGAAGATGTTGCAGAAGTCCATAAAGATAAAAGAACCATGAACTTTCTGTTTAATGGTTTGGAGCAAGAGATGTTTGACAATGTCATAAACTGTACAACCTCCAAAGAAGTATGGGACACTGTTAGAACTCTCTGTGAAGGTACTGAGCAAGTTAGGGAAAACAAAATGCAGCTCCTTATACAACAATATGAGCATTTTCATTTTAAAGCTGGTGAAACCCTAAATGACACGTTTAGTAGGTTTCAAAAGCTTTTGAATGGATTAAAGTTGTATGGGAGGATTTATCAAACCAAGGATTCAAACCTTAAATTTCTTAGAGCTCTTCCAAAAGAATGGAAGCCTATGACTGTTTCTCTCAGAAACACTCAAGAGTACAAAGACTACACTCTTGAGAGACTTTATGGAACCTTGAAGACATATGAGTTGGAAATGGAGCAAGATGAAGAAATTGAAAAGGTACAAAAGAAGGGTGGATCTATTGCATTGATTGCATCTGTGAACCAACTAGAAGATGACAATGAAGAAGCTGCAAAGGCCACAACTAGTCGAGCTAGTTGTAGGAGTGATGTTAGCAAGGGTAAAGGCAATATGACAGAAGAAGAAGAATCAGAACCAGCCAACTTGGATGACTTAGATGAGATTGATGAACACATTGCTTTTCTGTCAAGAAAATTCTCTAAGTTCAAGTTCAAGAGAAACTCAGAAGCAAGGCCACCAAGGAGAGACTTTCAACCTAACAAAAGTAACTGGATTGAAAAGTCTAAATCTAAATGTTTCAATTGTGGAATGCTTGGTCACTTTGCTGGAGACTGCAGAAAGCCCAAGATTGAGAAGGGCAACAGGAAATTTGAGCATGTTGATTATAAAAAGAAATACTTTGAACTTCTCAAGCAAAAAGAAAAGGCTTTCATGTCTCAGGAGTATGATTGGGCTGGTAATGGTGAAGATTCTGATGATGATGTTGAGTATGTCAACTTGGCTCTTATGGCTAACAATCATGAGCAGGAAGCAAGCTCCTCAAGCAACCAGGTAACAATTACTAATCTTTCTGAGCTTTCTAAAGAGGAATGCGATAGTGAAGTAAATGAAATGTCTATTGTACTATATAATTTGCGTGTTACTCTTAAATCACTTACCAAAGAGAATTCAAGAATAAAATAGACTAACTTGCTCTTAAGTGATAGGAATGCAATGTTAGAAGCACAGATCATTGAATTTGAGAAAATGAGATGTGTTAGTAGGGATGCTAAGAAGGAACTTGAGAACGTGTTACAAAGGGAAGAAATTCTTAAAACACAACTTGAGATAGAACAAAGTGTGATTGTAAAATGGAAAGATGCCAGGAATGTTGCCACCAACATCATTAATGTTCAAGGTATGGAATCTTTCTGTAAGCAATCATGGAAAAAGAACAAAGAGAAGCTAGGGTATGTTGGTGAAACCTTAGAATCAGAAACAGAGTCAACAAACAACAATGATCATTTGTTGAAGGTTGATGTGTCAACGGAATGCAAAGTTTCGTTGACAGATGAACCATCAACCGATCAGGCTGTTTCGTTGACAGAGAAAAGAAAAGATGAACTCACTAGACTTAATAATAAGTATGGTCCTGTCACCAAGAACTTTGTTCAAGGTGAGTCTAGTAAATCAAAGAAAGTTGAGAAGCCTGTTGAGAGAGCTAATGTAGGTCACTTGTCCAACAAGCAATTGAAAGATAAGTTAGAGGATGTTCAAGTTGAGGCTAAGGGAAATAAAAAGAATAACAGGAATGGCAAAGTAGGGATTAACAAACACAACAATTACACACCTGATAAATATGCTCCTAGAAAGACATGTGTCAATTGTGGAAGTGTTAGTCATTTATCTACTAACTGCAAATCTGTTAAGAAGACTGTTAAAGTGAAAATTCCCAAGCCTGCAATGAATAGTTCTATGCCTACAATGCCTGTTATGCCTAACATGTTTGCTCCATATGCACAATTTCAGAATCCATATGCTAGCATGTCGTTTGTGCCTAATCCATACATGAATATGTTTAATGTGCCACAAATGCCATGGAATATGAATAACATGTTTGTTCCACCAACTATGCATGCTATGAATGAAAATGTGAGCAACTCTCAGAAATCAACACCAAGGGTAAAGATTGATTTAAATCAATCTGAGCCCAAGGTGAAAAATGATATTAAAGGAAAAGCAAAGGCTAACAAAACAGGACCCAAGGAAACTTGGGTACCAAAATCAACTTGATTTGGTTTTATTGTGTGCAGGGAGACAAAAGGAATCTTTGATACTTGGATAGTGGTTGTTCAAGACACATGACTGGTGATTCTACCCTGCTCACAGAGTTTCAGGAAAGAGCTGGCCCTTGTATTGCTTTTGGAGATGACAGCAAAGGCTACACTAAGGGATATGGCTTGATTTCAAAAGAGAATGTCATCATAGATGAGGTTGCATTGGTGGATGGTCTTAAGCACAATTTGCTTAGTATCAGCCAACTTTGTGAAAAAGGATTCTTAGTTACTTTTTCTAAAGAAGCTTGTGTTGTTTCTAAAGGAGGAAACAACAATGTGGTAATGACTGGATTCAGAAGAGGGAATGTGTACATTGCTGACTTTAGTAGCACAAGTTCAGACACCATCACTTGTCTTTTCAGCAAGGCAAGCAAGGATGAAAGTTGGCTATGGCACAAGAAATTATCTCATCTGAATTTTAAAGTCATGAATGATTTGGTGAGGAAGGATCTTGCAAGAGGAATTCCACAGGTGGAGTTTTCCAAGGATGGTTTGTGTGATGCCTATCAAAAAGGGAAACAAAAAAAGGCATCATTCAAAAGCAAGACAGAGTCATCAATTGTCCATCAGCTTGAGTTGCTTCATATGGATTTGTTTGGCCCTGTAAATGTCATGTCTATTTCAAAGAAGAAATATTGTCTTGTGATTGTTGATGATTTTTCTAGATTTACATGGACTTTCTTTTTGCACTCCAAAGATGAGGCAAGTGAAATCATTATCAATCACATCAAGATGGTAAACAATCATCCTGACTTGAAAGTAAGAAGGATTAGGAGTGACAATGGGACAGAATTCAAGCATGAAGGTGTTCTGTGAAGAAAATGGTATTTTGCATGAGTTTTCAGCAGCAAGAACACCACAGCAAAATGGTGTAGTTGAAAGGAAAAACAGAACACTTATTGAAGCTGCAAGGACAATGCTAGATGAATCAAAGTTACCAACTTATTTTTGGGCTGAGGCAGTTAATACAGCTTGCTTCACTCAAAATATCTCTTTGATTAATCAGGCCAAAGGAATGACCCCTTATCAGCTACTCAAATGAAAGAAGCCACTATTGGATTTTCTTCATGTCTTTGGATGCAAGTGCTTTGTTCTGAGAAATCAAGCTGAGCATTTGGGGAAATTTGAAGCAAAGGCAGATGAAGCAATATTTGTGGGATATGCAGCAGGGAAAGCTTACAGAGTCTATAATCTCAGAACCAACATTGTTATGGAATCTGTACATGTTGTTTTTGATGATCTCAAAATTCAAGGTCTCTGTGATGAAGGTTTCCATGAAAGTCTTTCTTTTGAGAATGAGGAAGGAGATCAAGTGAATCATGTTAAGGCTACTGAGAAACAGCCTAAAATTGTTGTATCTAGCACAGATGAAAGCAGCAGTGAAGATGAGATTGCTGCATTAAGGTTGAAAAGAATAGGTGCTAGCAGACCAAATGGTCATTTCGTTGACAGTCATGATGGTGGATTCGTTGACAGTCAAAATGAGCGTTTCGTTGACAGCCAAAATGGTCATACCGTTGACAGTCATAGAAATGCTTCTAGAAGTGATCAGTTAGGGACAACAAATTCAGGGGGAGTTTCTCAAGGACAAATATCCAATCAAGGCAATCATGATCATGAAGCTACCTCTTCAAGAGCAAATCTACCTCCCTCAAGGAAATGGACTAAAGATCATCCCTTTGAACTTATTATAGGTGATGTTACTTCAAAAGTCCAAACTAGAAGAGCAACTCAAGAAGAATGTCTATATAGCAGCTTTCTGTCTCAAGATGAGCCAAAGAAAGTTGAGGATGCACTTCTAGATCCAGATTGGGTTTTAGCTATGCAAGAGGAGCTAAACCAATTTGAGAGGAACAATGTATGGAAGCTGGTGCCCAAGCCTAAGGACAGGAGTGTCATAGGCACAAAATGGGTGTTCAGAAACAAGATGGATGAAAATGGCATAGTCACAAGGAACAAAGCTAGATTGGTTGCAAAAGGCTATTCACGGGAAGAAGGAATTGATTTTGATGAAACCTTTGCTCCTGTTGCTAGACTAGAAGCAATAAGGATTTTCCTAGCCTATGCAGCCCATGCCAATTTCAAAGTCTATCAAATGGATGTGAAGAGTGCTTTTCTGAATGGGGAATTGGAAGAGGAGGTGTATGTAAGTCAACCTCCTGGTTTTGAAGATGATGATTTTCCAGAATATGTATACTTCCTCCTCAAAGCACTCTATGGTTTGAAACAAGCACCTAGAGCCTGGTATGACACACTTTCACAGTTCCTCCTTGAGAATCACTTCACTAGAGGTACTGTAGATAAAACTCTTTTTCACATGGTTGTGAATGGCTCTACTATACTTGTTCAAATTTATGTAGATGACATAATCTTTGGGTCTACAGATGTGAAACTTTGTCAAAAGTTTGCCAAGCTTATGCAAAGTAAATATGAAATGAGCATGATGGGAGAATTAACTTACTTTCTTGGTCTTCAAGTGAAGCAAGTTAATGAAGGCATTTCCATTAGTCAAACAAAATATATTCATGATTTATTAAAGAAGTTTAACTTAATGGAATGCTCTCCTGCCAAAACTCCCATGCCTACTGCCACCAAACTTGAATTGAATACTAAGGAAAAATCTGTGGACATTTCAGGTTACAGAGGCATGGTAGGCTCACTTTTATATTTAACAGCTAGTAGACCTGATATTATGTTTGCTACATATCTATGTGCTAGATTTCAAGCTGATCCTAGGGAATCCCATTTAGTTGCTATTAAAAGAATTTTCAGATATCTCAAAGGAACACCAAACCTTGGCATTTGGTATCCTAGAGAATCTGGCTTTGAACTAATTGGTTATTCAGATGCAGATTTTGCAGGATGTAAAATTGACAGGAAAAGCACAACAGGCACCTGTCAATTCTTAGGAAACAAGCTTGTCTCATGGTTCAGCAAGAAACAAAACTCAGTTTCTACCTCCACAACTGAGGCTGAGTATATTGCAGCTGGAAGTTGTTGTGCACAGATTTTATGGATGAAAAATCAACTACTTGATTATGGAATAAGAGTTGAGAAAATTCCTATTTTCTGTGACAACACTAGTGCCATTGCCATTACTGAGAATCCAGTGCAGCATTCAAGGACCAAGCACATTGACATCAAGTACCATTTCATTAGAGAACATGTTATGAATGGTACTATAGAGTTACATTTTGTTCCAATTGAACAACAACTTGCAGACATCTTTACCAAGCCACTTGATGAATCATCATTCTCAAGATTAGTAAGTGAGCTAGGTATGCTAAATCTCTCTTAATTATTTTTGAGATATTTGCAAGTTACAATGTAGCCAGAAATTTGCTATGTTTTTCTGTGAATTAATTTTCTCAGGAAAAAGTGAAATTTTGTCTAAGTCAAAATTACTATGTCAACGAAACGCACCATTTCGTTGACAGTCTTAGCATTTTTCTGGGTGTTTCGTTGATAGCTCTTTTATATCAACGAAACCCAGCTTTATCAACGAAACAAACGGGACCTTAAACGCCCAATTGTGATTCGTTGATACAGCGCTTTTAATCTGAACCGTTGAAATTTTGACACGTCTTTTACCACGATCTATGCATACACCCCTGTAAGTATAAATCATGGTAATTCTTTAAAAGTAACGGTTATATTTTTAAGCCAATCCAGTAATTTACATTTATTATTGGACTCTTTTTCTGAGAATTTTTGAGGGAGTATTTAAGAAATTCTATTTTCTTTAATTTCTTTTTACCTGTTCTCAAAAATTCCAAAGGTTTTTCTCTCTTCTTCTCTCTAACAAGCAATTCAGTTCGAAGCTTTTCTTCACACAACAATGGTACCCATAGTCAAGCTTATGTCTGCTGGAGGGTTCATCTATGAGAAGAACAACTCCATCCCTTTTGTTGTCAAGGAAAACCCGAACAGTATCTTTTTCAAGATGATGGACTTCATGAAGAACTGCAAGTTGAGCTATGCAATGTTTCACTCAACTCCTCTCTATAATGAGATAATCGAGGAGATCTGGACCTCGTGTGAGTATAGTGGAACAAACTGCACACTGCAATTCACTCTCCAAGGTAATGAGTACATAGTTAATTCTGATGTATTTCAAGCATGTCTACATATTCCTGAAAATAACTGTGATGCTTTGCCTACAATCACTGAAATGGTTAACATGCTAAATTAAATAAACTACTCTTTGCCTACTGATAATCTGGGTAGAATAATTAGGAGAGGTTTGGTTAGGGAATATAGTTATTTAGTTGATGCATTTATCAAGGTCTTTTCTGGAAAGATTAGTAATTTTGATGCATTAACTAATTCCATGTTGATTCTTTTTACCATGCTCCTAACTGATAGATATTACAACTTTAGCACCCAACTTATGTATGAAATTGGTGCTAAGTTGGGTGACAAGGCTAATAGGAAAAAGAATATCTACTATGCTAGGTTTCTGATGATGTTGGCTAATCATGTTAGTCCAACACCATTAGTAATCTCTAACTCTGTTTCCAAGTTTGAGTGTTTTGTGCAAGAGAAGAGAGTATTGACAGACATACTGAGGCTGAACCATAATTGTGAGGTTCCAGTGGTGTATCTACCAGTAATTGAGGTAACTACTGCTATCCCTTCTAATATAATTGTTACTTCAACTGTATCACCCAGTCCTGTTGCTGTGGAGTCTGTAGCTGTGACCCAACAGGCTCCTGCCCCAGCAACAAAACCAAAATCAAAGAAATCCTCCAAGCCAACCTCAGGTGCTTCCCAAAAGGCACCTGTTGTAAAATCCACTACACAACCTAAGGGGAGTGTTTCTGGAGCTGTGAGAGGTGAGGGAAGGGGTGAACATAAAAGAAACCCTAAGGATAAGGAAGGACAGATGAGTGAAATCCAGCCAAGCCCCATTGTGTCTTCCCAACAAGGCACAATGAGTAAAATGGATTTAAACACAAGTCTAGTTGCATCCTCCCAAAAGGATGTGATTATTGAAACAAGCTCTCCTCCAAGAGCACACTCCAAAAGGGTAAGGGACACTTCAAGCCCACAGTCTACATTTTCCCAATACCAAAGGAGAGTGAAGCAAAAGTCCAAGGGTACACAGGGTGCACACACACTGGAAGCAACACTTCCAGTTTCTCAAATTCAGTTTGATGTAACCCCTATTATTACTCTGGGGTTACAGTCCCATTCTCTAAACATTAATCTTGATTTATCTCCATCCAATTCACCAACTCAATCTTTAGATGTGGACATGATCAATACATCTTTTCCTGATTCTCCAACTCTTATCTTGGAGAAGCCCCACTCTGAAGCTGATGGCCATCACTTGTTAAGTGATTTGTTGGGCCATCAACCAATTTTTTCTGAAGTTGCAAGAGGATCTGTGGACCAATCTCTAAAATCAATCACCACAGATTCTACTGTAATTTCACTTTCTCAAAGTGCTTTATTGACTTCATCAACGAAACAGCCTCTTTCGTTGACAAGTGTTTCTCCATCAACGGTATCCATACCGTTGACAGTTCAAACTACCATTCCGTTGATAGGTCATTCTACACCCCTTATTGAAAATCAAGTTGTTTCCACAACTAGTGTAGATGACCTGGTGGTAGTTGAGACACTTTTAGGTTTGAGAGGGAGTGAAATTGAGAGGCTGGCTTGCAGCCAGGAAAAAGGAGAGAATGAGAGTGAGAGGCTGGCTATTTCTTCCAGCCAGGCAAAAGGAGAGATTGAGAGTACCACCTTAGTAGGTGAAGGTGAGGGTGTGAGAGGTGTGAGCCATGGGGAGCCCATGATGCAAGAACAGAGTGGAGAGAGAGAAGGGACTACAGGAGCAATAAGGATGGAAGCAGCCATTGCTAGTGAGTTAATGAGGGTCAGTGAGGGAGAAAGGGAACTTACCTTCCAAGAGCATTATCAACAAACTCTGGATAGTATTTCCCTGGATCCTGAGACCTTTACTCATCCTGTGTCAGCCTATCAAGTTATGGCTCAACAGGGCAATGTGGAGGCAGAAAGGTCACTCAACTTAATTCATACTACTGCATCAATGCAAAGAGCAAAGGATGCCTTGACCAATCTACCTCCAGGAGCTGCAGCAAGTGGAGACTTTGAGTTTTCTGATGATGAAGACAGCTTTGGTGACAATCTACAGGTGGCCACCACTACACAGACTGGGACTTCTATGGTGCCTCCTACACCAAACTGGCTTTCTCAGGATATGCATGGTAGATGCAACTTGGATGCTGCTATCACAAGGCAGTACAATGAGGCATATCTAGCTCATGAGTCTGCTGAAGCAAGGGAAAAGAAATTCTACAAGGCCATAATGGATTCTCTGGAAATTCAAAGGCTACAAATGTTACAGACAAGGATTGAGGCTACATAAATCAAGGATTCAATTAGCAACCTTAGGGATGCTACTGACAGGAGGCTAGATGAAAAGCTTCCTCTTCACACTGTCTCCAAGATGTCAAGGTTTTTCACCAAGGAACCTGAAGTGTCCTCATCTTTGAAAACTCTCTCCTCTAGAGTGGACAAAGTTGAGGCTACACTTTCTCACATGCAGAAGGAACAGGAGAAGCAAACTAGCCTACTCACCCAGCTTCTGGTAGCTCAAGGAATCCCTATCATCTCACTTGATGATAACAAAAAGGGGGAGAAAACTAAGGAGCTAGAGATACAAATCACAAAGGTTTTGGTCCCAGCCATCTCCTTGCCAGAAGAGCCATTAGCAATGGGGGAGTTTGGAAAGAAGAAAAAGGATGGTATTGACCTGATCCAGGAAGCTTCTATGAGGATGAGACTTGCAGAACAAATCAAAGACCATTGGTCCAACATAGAAGCAAGGGTCAAGAAAATTGCTGGAACTACAAAGGACTCAAATCCATCAACGGATCAACCATCAACGAATGCCATGGTTCTAGTGTCAACAGAATGGGAGCCACAGACCAATTCTTTCTATAAGGTAGAGCCCCTTCTACATGGAGTCACTCAAGGTCCAAGGAAGGAAAAAGGACAAACTTCATGCATTAGGGATGTGGAACAAGCTACACTCCAAAGAAGCTTATCTCCCAAGTCCCCTGCTAAACCAAAGGGCAAAAATATAGCAAGGACTTTCTATCCTGCACCTTATCTAGATGAGCTCAAGCTTCTTGGTCTACTTATCACAAAAAGCAAGGAAAGCAATGATTATGAGATAAGGAAGCAAAGGGCAATTGTCTACAGGAATGGACAAGAAATCTGTGTTTGGGCTGGTCACCCAAACTTTGCTGAAGCTAAAGCTGAAGAGTCAGAAAGAGCAGCAATGCAAGCCCTTGCTGTTTCTCAGTCTCTTGATGAAGAAGAAATACAGCTAGAAGAAAAAGCAAGAGAGGAAAGGAGTGCAAAGAAGAGCACAAGGTAACCAAAGGCAAGAGCTAGGAGAAACATAGCCTTTGAGAATGATGACTCTCAGAGCATTGCATCAGACTCTTCTGTACCAATTGCACCTCCAACAATTCCTGATCCAGTTTCAGAGGTAAAGTTAGCCTGTGATCCTAATCATCCTGTAAATTTCCATGATCAGCCAATTGAGCCAAAGGGAGAGCCAATTGAGTTTGATGAGGCCAACTTTCCAAAATTCCTCTTTGAAATGGATCCAAAGAAGAAATCTAAGCAAAGGGCTACCAAGGCTAAGCCATTTCTGATAAGGAGACCACAAGCTGAGAAACCCCCTACCAACTCAGAAGACTTCATCTACATTGATGATATCAGGGAGGAGTCTGACATTCATATCAATCTTGATGACCTGGTTGAAGTGAGAGGAATAGAAGCTTCTTACAAACTACCAGAGAGATTGGTATTTGTCTACAAGGGTGGGAGAGAACAGGTTTGGCCTCTACACAGAATTCTGGGAGAAGACTATCAGACACTGCTATCTGTGTTTAAATGTTTGAAGAAAGATTTTGGTTTTACCAAAACAGTCAAGTCTGAGGTTGTCTCCAAGATTTGCCAAATCAAAGCTAGCTGGAACAAGCCTGGTGCACTTCCCAGAGTATTGAAGGTCCCTCAAACAGGAAAGATAATTCATCTCCAACCTTTTTGGATGATGGAATTCAGAGATAAGGACAACTGTAGAAGATTCTTCAGAATAGAAGACCAACTGGAGAAGGCATCCAATGAAACTCTAAGGTTAATGTAATCCAAGTTGGGGAATCAAGATGAAGAAGAGAAGATTTTCTACAGAAGACTTCAAGCTCAAATTGAGGAAAACAATGCAAGAAAAGGGAAGAAAACAAGACCACAGAGGCAAAGATGAAAAATCTGCTCAGTCTAGAGGAGCAACTCTGTGCACTTGTTTTGTAAGATTTTCTACTTTGCATTTCAATTAAATTCAATGAAGCTCAATGCAATTTCTACTTTTATCATGTGTAATATGTCTGAGTGTTTTTGTTATCATCAAGGCTCTTGATTTATGGCTGTTATTCTATCAGTCATAAATTGGGGGAGATTGTTAGGAATATGTTGTTCTTGATGATAATTATAAAAACACTTAGTAGATTTTGTATTAAGTCATTTTGTAGCTGTCAACGAAATGGCATGCTTTGCAGCATTCCGTTGACAAGAAGCTCATCAACGAAATGAGTAATGTAGCAATTGCACTGTACAATACTTCACAGTTTGATATGCATTATGTTGTATGTATTAGATAGGTTTTCTAAGTCATGTTGACTAAGTACTAGATATGCAAAATAGGTTGGTTAATTGTAAATATATTATGCCTTGTAATTTTGCCTAAGTGAAGACATGTTAACGGTATGAAGATCACTCTGTCAACGGTATGGAGTTTACCCATCAACGAAACGAGGGAAACACCATCAACGAAACGAAGGAAACACCATCAACGGAATGAAGAATAAAGCTATCAACGAAACACATCTCCCTTCTATCAACGAATCACTATTGCTTTTTGAACAGTTGACAAAGTGATAGTGACAGTTTAATGAACAGATTTAAAGGAGATATGGAAGTGTACTTTGCATTGGAAGCCATCAAAATGGTTACTGGAAATAAGGAAACATTCCAATTTCCAATAAGGCTCTTGGGAATGATTAAAATAAGCATGAAGACAAAAGCAAAGATCTCCAAGGACCATTGGACAAAAGGAATGAAAAGCAAGCTACTGATGGTTACTACTATTGTTCTTTAGTTTAGCCAAACGTAGAATTGTAAACTTGGGTATTTATAACCAAGTGTAGCAGTTACTTTAAAGATAAGAGAACAAAAACAAATAGTTTGTATTAGCTATCTTTGAGAGCATACTTCTCTACATTCTTGTAACTGAGCAGCTGTGTACATTTTGTATCACAGATTATTTCCGCAATAAAAATCACTTCAGTTGGATCATCAAACAATCCAACTGAAATTATTTATGTGCTTGTGATTTTTACTTTAAGTTCAGTTTTATTTATAAGTTGTTTTAAGTTTAAGAAATATCAAGAATTGTATTCAACCCCCCCCCCCCCCCTCTACAATTCTGTTAGGTCATTTGGGATTAACACCCAATGTCATTAAATATTAATTCAATCCACTATAGAATTAATATTTGCACTACCGTTCTAATACCGCAATTCTTTTATTATTTAATTCGGCTCCTATATTATTTGCTTATTAAATTCCCCACATTTAAGATATCGCATGTCCATTAATTAAATTAATCACTGACAATTAATTTAATTAATATCTTATTTATCCTTGATCATCCACTCAACCTTATAATTATGTCAGAAATTAATATGCCTGCACATAATTATCTTTATGAGCTTTCAAGAGGACATCATCAACCCGAATATTATCAGGACATGGATTCCTTCTATAATTAATATCCCACTCTGCATGCAATATCATTGCTTAACACATAATATTGTTAGAATAGAAGAGCAATTCTAATATTTTGATCATGTTCAATATACACAAAGTATACAAGTATTATTCAATAGTCAAGATAAACTATTCCCAAATAATACTTTAGTCATTCCAGTGGTTTGTCTAGTACCACTTAGACTGTGAACGTTTATTATATTATATATAGACACTGATAATCTAATCTTCTATTATCCCATTTGATACTAGATTATCCACAATATATAATAAACATACAATGTAATAATATGAAATCAAGATTCTCAATAAAATGGTCAAAGTTTATATACTGCAAATGAATAGTTCAGTATAAAACCCAACAATACTATCATATGATCAAGCATGTCTTACTGAAAATCTGAGTGATGAACTGACTCAAAGACATCTTGATAAACTTATATCTTTTTAGATGGTGTATGCCTTATGTTAGATATAATTGCTGACGTTTGTTCATCAGTGTTTAAGTACCAGGTACTCATCAGAGTTTACTGGAAGCCAGTCAGAGTTTATTAAAGTCTGACGGGGAGAAAGTTTACCTTAGCTGTTGGTGCTGATATAAAGATTCTAGAAGCAATATATCTTGAAGATGGAAAGAAGCAAGATATATTGAGACAGTTAAGGAAACGGAACAGAAGACAGAAGCAATCCTAATTTGATATAAATTGTATAGCTGATTTATAGGAATATCAATTAGAGATTGATTATGTAGCTGTGTACTATATAAACACAGATAGGTTAACCCTAAAAGGGATGCGAATACTGAATACATTTATTCTTGTAACCTAGCAGCTCTCTGTGATTCTTTAACATCACTGGGAGAAGAGTTATTATATATAATTCAGTTGTTGATTCAGAAACAGTGTTCTTGAGTGTTATTATCATATTAATATTGATTATATATTGTGTAATCTGCCTAACAATTGGTATCAGAGCCAAGGCTGATTAGTATATACAGTTTAACGATCCAAACACAAGTATAATCATGACTGACAACTCTCAGGAAGGTTCTAATGCAGGTTCTAATGCTCAGAAGGTTCAACCTACTTCTGTGAGTCGATATGAGACTATAAGGGTTCCAATTCTCAGACCAGTTGAATATCCAATATGGAAGGTGAAGATGACCATGTTTCTGGAAGCCACAGATCCAGAATACCTTGATAGAATCAATGATGGTCCTCATATACCAACTAAATTGTCTCCTGTTATTACTGGGCAAGAACAAAAGACTGTTCCAAAAGAGAAGAAAGATTTGACTCCTGAAGACATCTCATCAATTGCAAAGGATGCAAAGGTTAGACATCTACTACACAGTGCCTTAGATAATGTTATGTCTAACAGAGTTATTGGCTGCAAGACTGCCAAAGAAATTTGGGATGCTTTGGAAGTCAGGTGTCAAGGAACAAGTGTTATAAAGAAGAACAGGAAGACTATTCTAACACAGGAGTATGAACACTTTGACTCTAGATCTGATGAAAGTTTGACAGATACATATGACAGATTTTGTAAATTGTTGAATGATTTGTCTCTGGTTGATAAAGAATATGAACTTGAAGAGTCAAATCTCAAGTTTCTTCTATCCCTACCTGAAAGATGGGATTTAAAGGCAACAACAATCAGAGACAATTATGATCTTGCAGATACAGATCTTGATGAAATCTATGGATTGCTTAAAACTCATGAACTTGAAATAGAACAGAGAAACAAAAGATCTGGAAAGAAGACAAAATATGTTGCTCTTAAAGTTGAAGAAAAGCCTGTCAAGAAGGAATCATCAAGAAAGAAAACCAAAGGAAAGGCTTTAGTCATTAAATCTGACAGTGAGTCATCAAACTCTGATGATGGCTCAAACACTGATGATGAAGAAGAGATGATGAGAATGGCTGCTTTAATGGTGAAGACCTTCAAGAAGATGGGATTCAAGAACTTCAAGAAAGGAAAGAGATTCTCAAGGAAAGATTCAAATTCTAATAAGAGAAATTTCAGAAAGTCTGATGGAAATCATACTAAGTCTGGAAAGAAAGACAAGTCTGAGATCCAGTGCTACAAGTGTAAAGAGATGGGTCATTATGCTCCAGAATGCAAGAAAGGAAAATCTGAGAAAGCACTCATCACTAAAGGCAAGGACTGGGCAGACACTTCAGACTCAGATGAGGGAGTTAATTATGCTCTCATGGCAACTGTTAAAGATGAAGCTGAGTCATCTGGAAACAAGGTACCCCTAATAACTTATGCTTATGATACTGATAACATATCTGAATTAAGAATTTATCTTAAAAGCATACATGTTAGTTATAGGGATCAGACTTTAGAGAATGAGAGAATAAAATCTGAGAATCTAGGTCTTAAAGAAAGGAATAAATTTCTTGAAGAGAAACTTGTTAACATGCAACAAGTTCAAAAGGAGAGAGATGATGTTGTTTATGTTGAACAGGAATTGCTTAAAAGATATAGGCAAATAGAATCTGAGTTGGAAAAAGAGAGGAAAATTAAAACCTGGACCAATTCTGGAAAAGACACACATCAGGTTTTTCAGACAGATACTGTAGGTTTAGGTTACTGTGAGGAAGATGAACTTAGGTTTAAAGATAAAGTTAAAGTAAAACCACAACTTAAACCTGTGAAATTTGTTCCTGAATCCAGTAAGCTAAAGTCTGTAGTTGTGAAAGAAGCTGTTATGAAACCAGTTGAAACTTGTGTAAAACAGGTTAATATTGGTTCAATAACAGAGAATAAGATTGAGTTAGAAGCTGTTAAAGAACCAGTAAAAATCTGTGATAAACAGGTTAATGTTGGTTTAATGACAGAGAAACAATTCAAACATAAGCTCAAAGAAGTAAAGTCTGTCAACAAACAGAAAATGTTTAAGAAGAATAGGAATGGAAAATTAGGCATTAATAAAAGAAATGATTATCTGCCTAATTCTGCTGCTCCTAGAAAAACATGTCATAGTTGTGGTAGTACTAACCATCTTGCCAGGTTTTGCAAGAAGAACAGAGATATTAACTCTTTACCCTCCACATCTGGAGTAAAGAATGATTATGTTAGGGTTAGACCACAGACTTTATGCACACACTGTGGGAGCACTTGGCATTCCATTTATACTTGCAAGAGTTATCATGCTATTTATCACAACTATTATGAGCTAAAACCCAACTTGAAATGGGTTAGAGCAAACTCTGCAAGTGTAAAGTCTGACAATGTTAGTTTAAACTCTGTTGATAGTGATTCCGCTGCAAAAGCTAACAATGTTAAGAAAGCCAAAGGATCCAAGCAAGTCTGGATCCTTAAATCTAACACTTAGTGATTGTTTGTGATTGCAGGGCATAAAAGAGAGCACTATTATCTTGGACAGTGGATGCTCAGGACATATGACTGGAAATAAAGCCCTGCTATCAGATTTTGAGGAAAAAGCTGGCCCAAAAGTTTCCTATGGAGATGGCAACATAGGACATACTCTGGGATATGGCAATATCAATCTTGTAAGTGTCATCATCAAGAATGTAGCTCTAGTCTCAGGACTCAAGCATGATCTGCTTTCTATGAGTCAAATCTGTGACAGATGATACCATGTAGATTTTCATTCTGAACATTGTGAAGTGATCAGCAAATCTACAGGGAAAGTTGTTCTAGTTGGACACAGGCACAATAACATCTATGAAGCAAGTTTGGTAACAAACTCTGAAGGAAAAACTGTGTGTCTATCAGCAAGAATGTCTAGTGAAGAGAGTTGGAGATGGCATAAGAAGCTCTCTCACCTAAACTTGAACAACATCAATGAGCTGATTCGAAAAGATCTTGTAAGGGGACTTCCAAAGTCAATACTCAGCTTAGATGGTCTGTGTGATTCTTGTCAAAAGGCCAAGCAAAGGAAGTCATCTTTCAAGAGTAAATCTGAATCTTCATTTGTGGAACCTTATCATCTTCTACATGTTGATCTTTTTGGTCCAGTAAATATAATGTCAATGGGCAGAAAGAAATATGCTCTAGTCATTGTTGATGAGTACACTAGATACACATGGGTGTACTTCTGAGCAAAGAAGGATGAAACTGCCTCAATTCTAATGGAACATGTAAAGCTACTGGACAAAGGATCAGAATTCAAAGTGAAAATTATAAGAAGTGATAATGGTACTGAATTCAGAAATTCTGTATTGGAAGCTTTCTGCAAGGAAAGAGGAGTGAAGCAAGAATTTTCTGCACCTGGAACTCCACAGCAAAATGGTGTAGTTGAAAGAAAGAACAGAACTCTTATCGAAGCTGCCAGAACAATGCTTGATGAAGCAAAATTGCCAACTTATTTCTGGGCAGAAGCTGTTCAAACTGCTTGTTTTACTCAAAATGCTACACTGATCAACAAGCATGGGAAAACACCATATGAGATGGTGAAGAATAAGAAGCCAAATTTGAAGTATTTTCATATTTTTGGATGCAAGTGCTTTGTGTTGAAAACTCATCCTGAACAGTTGACCAAGGTTGACTTAAAAGCTGATGAAGGAATTTTTGTTGGATACCCACTATCAACTAAAGCATTCAGAGTCTACAATCTAAGAACTAAAGTGATCATGGAATCTATACATGTGTCATTTGATGACAAGAAAATAACTGGAATAGAAGATGAAGAATACCATGATCAACTTCGCTTTGAAAATGAAGATCTATACTCTGATGATGTAAACTCTGATGCAGCAAATCCAACAAACTCTGACGAAGCATACTCTGATCCTCTACTGGTAAACACTGACGAATTTTCTCTGACAGAACAAAATAGAGAACCAGTTGAGGGGGAGCGTGAAGAAACTTCAGAAACTTCTCAAAGTAATGACTCAAATTCTGAAAGAGGGTCAAATGAAGAATCAAACAGAAACTCTGAAAGTTCAAATTCTGAACAGTCCAATTCAGGGGGAGCCTCAGAGAATGCAAATAGTCAAGAAGAAAATCAGGAGAGCATGGATCAAGGGGGAGGATCTAATAATGATAATAGAAGCCAATTACCAACAGCAAGAAGGTGGACACAATCCCATACACCTGACTTGATAATTGGAGATCCAGAAGCTAGTGTAAGAACTAGAAGTGCTACAAATAATGAATGACTGTTTCATGCATTCTTATCTCAAACAGAGCCCAAGAAAGTGGAAGAAGCTCTTCAAGATGCTAATTGGATAACAGCAATGCAAGAAAAGTTAAATGAATTTGAGAGGAATGAAGTCTGGACACTTGTACCAAGACCAAAGAACAGATCTATTGTTGGTACAAAGTGGGTTTTCAGAAACAAAACAGACAGTGATGGAGTGATTACAAGGAATAAGGCTAGACTTGTGGCAAAAGGCTATTCACAGCAAGAAGGAATTGACTATGATGAAACTTTTGCTCCAGTTGCAAGATTGGAGGCAATAAGGATTTTTCTGGCCTATGCTGCTCACAAAAAGTTTAAAGTCTTTCAGATGGATGTGAAAAGTGCTTTTCTCAATGGGAAACTTGAAGAAGAAGTGTTTGTTGAACAACCACCAGGGTTTGTAGATCCCAAACATCCAGATTATGTCTACAGGCTTGATAAGGCATTATATGGACTAAAGCAGGCACCAAGAGCATGGTATGAAACTCTGGCTCAATTTCTTTTAGAAAGTGGGTTCACTAGAGGTACAATTGACAAAACCTTGTTCTATTTTAATTCTGGTGATGATTTGCTGTTAGTTCAAATCTATGTGGATGACATAATTTTTGGGTCTACTAATGACAAACTCTGTAAGAAATTTGCCAAGCTTATGCAGTCAAGATATCAAATGAGTATGAAGGGAGAGCTTAGTTATTTTCTAGGCTTACAGGTCAAGCAAACAGATGATGGGATTTTTATCAATCAAGCAAAATATACCAGAAATCTTCTCAAGAAATTTGGTATGCTTGATAGTTCATCTGCTACAACTCCCATGGCTACTGCAACAAAGCTAGACAAAGACACAGGAGCCTCAGTAGATATGACGAACTATAGAGGGATGATAGGGTCTCTTCTTTATCTCACTGCAAGCAGACCTGATATCATGTATGCAACATGTCTTTGTGCAAGATTTCAAGCAGACCCCAGAGAGCCACATCTAACAGCTGTAAAAAGGATTTTCAAATATCTCAAAGGAACCATAACTCTTGGTTTGTGGTATCCTAGAGAATCAGAGTTTAAATTAATTGGTTACTCTGATGCAGATTTTGCAGGCTGTAAGATAGACAGAAAAAGTACAAGTGGAAGCTGTCAATTTTTAGGTGACAGATTAGTTTCTTGGTACAGCAAGAAACAGAAATCAATTTCCACATCCACAGCAGAAGCAGAGTATATAGCTGCTGGTAGCTGTTGTGCACAGATTTTATGGATGAAGAATCAATTGCTGGACTATGGGTTAAGGTACTCTAAAATACCTATTTACTGTGATAATCAAAGTGCTATTGCTATGACAGGTAATCCAGTACAGCATTCCGTGACCAAGCACATCAGCATAAGGTATCATTTTATCAGGGAACATGTGGAAGAAGGAAACATTGAGCTTCATTTTGTATCTACAGACCAACAGCTTGCAGATATCTTCACCAAACCTTTGAGTGAAGCTACCTTTACAAGACTGGTAAATGAACTTGGAATGATCTCTGGTTTTGACTAGAGATACTGGTTAGATTCAAACTCTATACATGATTTTATGCTCATGATTCTTTGCATGTGTTAACTGTTATTTGTACCAGTATGTTAAACTCTGAGAGTAAACTCTATTAGTCATACTCTGTCAGTCATACTCTGTCGGTTAAACTCTGATATTATACTCTGATTGTGATTTTTTTCTGAAACACATGGACCGATGAAGCAAATTGTATGAAGCATGATTTTCAGTAAGTAATCATGAATCCTTCTAAGTATTATAAATTCTAAATTACAAAATGTGCAGAAATTTTACACAGCATGATACTGTCTCTATATTTATAGCATCTCTTAGTTTATTGATCCTATACACTGAGTCTGTATTAGCTGTTTGCATTTTCTCTCATAAATTAATTGTATTAACTGATGAAAAGTCTAAACTCTGAAAATCAGTTACAAATATTTCACCCTCCAATCAAAAGATGCCAAAAAGTGCACAAATTCCTTTGAGATCATGTTGGGCCTAGGACGATCCAGGAACTTATTGTATGAAATAAGGGCTAAAATCTTTGATTTTTGGTGACTAGTGCCAACCACTGATTACTGGAAAAAAAATTATATATATAAAGGGGGTGAAAGTAAAAGATATATCCAAATGAAAGGATATCAGAATACAGAGTTTAGATATAAAAATCAGATTTTATTTTATATGAGAGTTTGAGCAACCAGTTTTTACTGCTTTAGTTTGTGGATTTTATGCACTTTAAGATGATCTAAATATTCATATTCAGTAAACTCTGCTAATTCACACACAAATACTCACACCTGTACAGTTTGTGAAAAGAGTTTATTTATAAAGGAGGAGGATTGGTAAACACTGATGAACTGTGTACTCTACGCTGAGGTCATTTTATTTTAATCTCTGATGATTAAAATTAATTATTTGTTTCAGACAGTTAACAATTTTGAGAAAACATTCTTGAAAATAAAAGAGTATGATTGGTAACGGTTCTAATTTGTATTAAATAGAGGAGAGAGGTTGAGTGTCTAGAAAAGTGTAAAAGGCGGTAATTATTGTTGTTTTTACTGCGCATGCGCATTGGAAACTGCCAATTACTGCTGTCAGTCATTGCATGTGTGCCACGTGTCCCACTCACACAGTTAACGGAGTAAGACAGTTGTGTATTAATGATTAAAAACTGTTCAGTTTTTAATTTTGAATTTCATATTTATACAATACACACACATACGTCTAAACCTTTCACATCTTACTTCAATTCACATCTATTGTCACACACACATTTTCACAAACACCTTTCTACTTACAAACTCTTTTGAAGCTTTTGCATCAGTTTCTTTGTTATTCTTTCAAATCTTTCAAATGGCAACTACAGCGTTTGTTTCTTCTGGGTTAGAATTTGTTCCAAACAACTACGCAGCACCACTAAACACTGCTAACGCACTAGAAGCGTTTCATATGATACAAAAATTTCTTGCTCAGTCAGCGATTGGGCGTGCTTTAGTAGAACCAACAAAACTTTTTGGTTCTCAAATCAAGGCGTTCTGGGAGTCGGGTCTTTATGATGATGGTGGTGAGACTGGTAACCCATCTATAATTTTTGAATTTGAAGAAACAGAGTATGTAATTACTTCAGGAACCATTCGTGCTGCAATGGGGTTTCCTGAGTTTTCGTCATATACCATTGGAATGGGTGATAATGATTTGCTGAGGATGATGCGAGAGATTGGGTATTCTGGACCCTTGACTAAGATTGGACAGTTGAAACGACCATTCTTAAGGAAGGAGTGGAGCTTCTTCTTTGATTGCATCACAAGAACTTTTGGAAAGAAATGCACAAACTGGGATGCTATTCCCACGGACAGTCTGCAAATCGGGTATTCTTTATTATATGATAATCATTTTGATTTTGCACGACTTGTATTGAATAATTTAGGGGAGAAAATGACAGAGAATAGAGGGGTAGTATACTTTTCTAGATTTTGTCAGATTTTGTTCTCTTACTGTGTCCAAGGGGTAGACATTGTTGCTGAAGATGTTTCTTGTTTTAAATTACACAAGAGGATATTCTCTGATCTTATTAACAAAGATGTTAAGAAAGGGGTTGTTGGAGATTTGTTATTGCCTGCATCTGTGCAACAGTTTGTAGATGATCAAGTTAATTCACAAACACAAATTCCTTCTCAACCAGAACCTTTGCAAACAAAGCTTCCTCCATCAACATCTGTCAAACCTAAATCTAGTGGTAGGACTAAGCATGTTGGTTCTAAACCTGCAAGGTCTGTTAGACCAGCTACTGATGTAGGGGTGTCCAAATCAAATGATGAGCCAAAGGGTCATTACAAGAAAAGGAGAGCCAATAGATCAAAAGCAAATGATGAGGATGATCTTGACAATGAAACTCTTCATAAGAGAAAAAGGAGATTAGTAGCAAATTATCTTTTTGATGATTTGGATGAGTCTAGACCAGACTCTGAAGCTGTCCAGCATGAAGCTCCAGAAGATTTTGTTGAGGAGCATGTTGTAACTACTGCTGATGAGGACAGGGTTTTTGTAAACGCTGAAGCTCCTGAAGTTTTTGTTCAGGAGACTACTGAAAATGTTGAAGCAGCCTCTGTGCCTGACTTGGCAAATGCTGATATAGAGGCTGATTTTGATCAAGATGTTTTATTTGCTGATTTTGATGCAAATGTTGAAGCACATCCTAGTATCAGTGATTGTGATACTGAGGATGTGGCAGCTAATCAACCCACCCACATTTTAGATGAGTCAATTTCAACTCACACAGAGATTCTCTCTGTAAGTAATCAAATTCCTGAATTGGGTGTGGAGGTTGATCAGATAGTTGAAGCTGCTATAGAGCAAATTGATGAAGCTATGGCAGAGACTTTGAAAGAGACTACTGTACAAACTGAAGAAATTATTGCAGAGTCTGTTCCTATAGAAACAGAGGTTATTGTAAACTCTGAGATTCCTGAAGCTGCACAGGTAAATGCTGAGGTTACTGCTGACAATGTTATTAAAGAAATTGCAGAGCAGTTAGAGGAGAATTCTAATGAAGCTCGAGTTGATTTTGATAATGCTGATCACACATTTGTAAACTCTGAATATGCAAACTCTGAGATTAATCCTAAACTTTCAAACTCTGATAGTCATGAGTCACTACCTTTTCTAAGGGATCCAACTACAGAGTCTATCAAGGAAAACCAAAATGCAACTGAAGCTCATTTCAGGGAAATGCATTATGCTAACTAGTCAGGAGCAGATTGCATTTTCTCTTCTCAAAGAGCTGCTGATTTTGTAAATAAGACTGCTACAGAGATTACTAATCCTGAGTTATTATCGCATTTTAAGGCGACCATTGTTCAAGTTAAATCATTGCACAACCGCTTTGATGAGACTCACAAGGTTGTTCTTGGATTGAGTAATGATATTGCTCTTAAGGAGTTAGCACTAAAGAAAGATAGAGCTCAATTTTCATCTATGCAAAAGGATCAAGAGGAGATCAAGCAGAGGCTTACTAATGTTGAAAGCAATCAGACTGTTATGTCTTCACAACTAACTTCTATTGCTGCATCACTTGAGTTGCTGACATCAGTTTTTATTCCTGATGATGTCAAAAAGGGGGAGAAGATACCTAAAGACAAATGCAGAAGGACTCCAACTTTGAGACTGAGGGATGATTCAAATGATGGTGGAAGCAGGGAAACAGAGAAAAGGTCAAAGTCTTCTCAAGAGCAAGGGCGACTTAGGTCAAACTCTGATATGATAAACTCTGGTGCTACTGGTTCTGGTACTCATGCTCAATCTTCTTCAAGACTTAAGAGTCTAGTGATTTCAGCTAATCCAATAACTGATGAAGAGATTGCAGCCAAGCTGTTTTTAGATGAGCATGATGGTGAAGTGACAGTTGAGGATTTGGAAGCAGAAATGAAGATGCTGTCTGAAGAACATAAAAAGAAAGTTGCTTCTGGAAATTATAAGAAGAAATCAGTAAAGGCTCCTAGAAAGAAAGAAATTGGAATTTCTATTAAAGAAAATACTCAACAGAGTATACAATACACAAGGAGGCCTATGATTGCAAATACTGATAAAGGAAAAGGTAAACTGGTAGAAGAAGGGCAGTTACCAAAGAAGAATTATTCAATCTCTGACGTTGCTCAAGTTGAATCAAGGATAAACAAATCAACCTTTGACGTTGCTCATGTTGATATTTCTACTAAAGTTGTGACAACCTCTGACAAGGCTCAAGTTGTACAAACTCAGCTAGCTCCACAACTCAAAGGTTTCTTAAGACCTGTACTTTCTGAAACTCTGACGCTAGAACCTGTGGACTTTTCTCAAACCAGGACAGTACTTGGAAAAGAATCTTATGACAAGTCTGGTTTAGGTTCACACAGGGAAAAGAGAATAAATAACAGACCTTTAGATCAAATATCACTGGCAGAAGCTGGTATTGGGGTATCTCAAGAGAGCCTTGATAAACTAGAATTTGTTCAGATGGTCTATCATAGAGGATTGAAGAAAGAGGTTCTGTTATATTTTATGTCTGATGGAAGAGTATACAGAGTAGGAGAAGCTGATGTTCAATTGAAGCTATGGGAAGAGCTTGAGTATGTTTTATACCTTCTCAAAGTCAAAAATAAAAGTACTCATGATGCTGCTCTTGTTCTAAAAGACAGAATGATGAAATCCAAAGTGCTTCTTGGAGGTGGTGTTTCTAGTGCATATATTCCTAAGTACAGAGATGCTTATGGAAAGATTGTTGAGATGAAGAGAAACAGTGCTAAGTTTAAGACAACACTGGGTATTAAAGTCTTGGAATTCAATCTGGAGTCAGACAAATCATATTATATCCGGCTAGGGAATGAAATGAGAAAGAACAACATTTATTCTCTGAGAGCTGCTATCTACCAGACTGGAGAAAGTGATCCAGAGCTCAAGGAATTGAAAGAGATCATGGTAGAAGAGCTAGAAAAGGCTGAAAGAAGACTTCTCATCGATTATCTCAGGACAGTGCCTCATATTGAAGAGATTAAGTAAAGTCTGACTGTAAGTTTTTAAAGTTTTTTGTTCTAAGTTAAAGTTAAACTCTGTTATATTTAAACACTGCATTTGTTATATGTTTTGACATCATCAATTATCTATTTAACTTGTACATCTTCATTATGCACAAGTTGGGGGAGATTGTTAGATATAATTGCTGACGTTTGTTCATCAGTGTTTAAGTACCAGGTACTCATCAGAGTTTACTAGAATCCAGTCAGAGTTTATTAAAGTCTGACGGGGAGAAAGTTTACCTTAGCTGTCGGTGCTGATATAAAGATTCTAGAAGCAATATATCTTGAAGATGGAAAGAAGCAAGATATATTGAGACAGTTAAGGAAACGGAACAGAAGACAGAAGCAATCCTAATTTGATATAAATTGTATAGCTGATTTATAGGAATATCAATTAGAGATTGATTATGTAGCTGTGTACTATATAAACACAGATAGGTTAACCCTAAAAGGGATGCGAATACTGAATACATTTATTCTTGTAACCTAGCAGCTCTCTGTGATTCTTTAACATCACTGAGAGAAGAGTTATTATATATAATTCAGTTGTTGATTCAGAAACAGTGTTCTTGAGTGTTATTATTGTAAGACCCCAGATTTTGGGTAGAGTTAAAAACTTTTATTTTATGTTGATGTATGTACGAATAGTAGTAATGAATTGAGAATCAAGTTATGAAATGAATATCGATTTCAGTTTTCAAGTATCCTGTGAATAGTAAGAAGGGACTGACCATTTAGATAAGAATAATCTCTCTGGAAAAATAAGAATATGACACCCCAAGGAAGAAAAGTATTTTATGTCATCCAAATCGATATCTGGTATGCATCCGACAACTCCGTAAACAAGATAGAGTATGCCCGAGAAAGCTCTAGAACATTGTCTAAGTACAAGAAATAAAGAGGAAATAAAACAGGAATATTGGAACGGATAATGATCCAAATGATTATGGATGAATAGTGACTTTTGTTAAAAACCACTGATGAATAGTAACTTTTTCATTCAAAAAGTTTTCAGACCACCCTATATACGGGACGATATAATGAACTTTCAAAGCTGTATTAGTAATCTACGATGAAAATAAAGGAATGCAAAAGCTGTCAGAATCGGAAAAATAGCATTTCCGTTTTCTCCGAAATTTCACCATTAACGGACGGATTAATTATTATTTGGGAATATTGGAGGATTTAGATTATCAATTCTATGGATATGGATTAATAAAAGAATTAGAGATATCAAGGACGTACAGGATTAAATATAGACATGGAAGTAACATGTAACAAGATTAGTTCGAGGAATGCAACATTTGGATCATCTATGTGAAAGGAAACGAACCAGTAAAGTTACTTTAACAGGGCCGTTGCATGTGCGACAAGTGTCGAAAGAAGAAGATACCAAGGACCATGACTCACCATTTGACCATTAAAAGATCACAAATATCAAAAGTAATTAAACAAAAAGAAAAACAAAAACATCATCACCATTTTCATCAAACTTTCGGCCAAGAAAAGGAGAAGGGAGAAGTAGAGATTTCTTCTACCAACAATTGCAAACAAGATCTTAAAACGAAGCTAGTGGTTAGTACAAGGTGAGCCATGAATCTTATAGCTTTTCTTTAAGTCTTTCATGTTGAAAATTGAGGTCAAATATGGAGATGAATAGTAATTTTCAAGAACTAACCTTTGATTCTTGATTTCTTTTGATGATTCAAGCTAGCTTAAGGTTATATAAGGGCTATACAAGGATTATTAGGCTTATACACACTCCAAGGAAGGTATAACTCTTGAACCCTTGTTTATAAATTCGATTTATATGATGAGTTTTAAGTACAGTTTAGTCGGTGTAATCGTAAGATTGATTAAGTGATTTTGATGAAAGTTTGAGGTTGTTTTGATGATAAGCAACTAAGGGTTGATTTTGACTGATTAGTGATGATTATGGATTAGTATTGATGCTAAAGATTTGACTTGGTGAATTGGTTTGGTTGCGTATGTAAAGTTTATGATTAAACTTTGGAATCGTTAAAACATAGCCGTTATAATGCCCGATTTTCCTTAACCATTGCTTTGTCTATGATGTTCGGACAAAAGGACTTCTGTCCAGAGTCACCACTGCCTAGTATTGTGTGGGTCTTGTTTCAAGGTTCGTTTTGATATAAAGATCATGTGATTCCGAATTACGGTTCAGGAGAAACGAGTGTTTTAATTAAGGACGTTTCGAGAAACCGAACTATACCACTTAGCCAACTTTGAGGCAATGATCAAACCCCTTAAGTGACTAATCAGAATATGAAACTTTGTGTTAACATACTAGGTATGTTTAGGAGGACCCTCAAAAAGATTTCGTGTTAAAAGGATTTAATCTCTATTTTATAAAAATGTTCGAGTCGAGCGTGCGCAAGAGGATTCTTAAGGAGTTAACTAGAAATCATGTCTTGGTTTAAGTAAAGTACATACTTAGTTTCGTGCAAGTATTCAAGTGATTAACCTTGGATCTTTTGACTATGTATAGATCGCCGAATTGACTCGAGGCACACTACCCCTACCTCACCACCAGGCAAGTTTTCAAAACCTATACTACTGTTGTTGTGATCATAAACTGTTTTCATATATGTTATGTAAATGCGATATATAAATTGCATGCTTGTTTTTGAACTGCTATATATATATATATAGCAATACTTGAGGATATGATTGATGTGGGGCTTATAAGCTAGATATGGGATATCAGTTATAAGCCAGTTTGGTATATAATGCCCTAGGATAAGGGCGGGTGATTTTCTCTAAGATCAGAAATAATTATATTTCGGTATATGTTAAAGGTTATTTCCAATAAGATATCGGGTAACTGTTACTCGAGGGTTAATTGTTTTATTTAAGAATATTATTTATTAATATTCATTTTAAGGATATCATTTGTTAATATTCATTTGAGGATTATTGACGTTAAGAATATTATTTATTAATATTCATTTTAAGAATATTATTTATTAATATTCATTTTAAGAATATTATTTATTAATATTCATTTGAGGATTATCGACTTACAGAATATTATTTATATTCATTTGAGGATTATTGACTTAAAGGATATTATTTTCATTTAAGGATTATTGACTTAAAGGATATTATTTTCATTTGAGGATTATTTATTTAATGAATATTATTTTGAATATTCATTTGAAGATTATTTATTTACTGAATGAATATTAGTTTTGAACATTCATTCGAGGACTATTTAATTATTTAATGAAGATTACTTTTGAATATTCATTCGAAGATTATTTATTTATTTAATGAATATTATTTTCAAATATTCATTTGAGGGATGCTTACTTAATGAATATTATTTTCAAATATTCGTTTAAGGTTACTTATTTAATAAATATTATTAATTATTTTCAAATCAAAAAGAGGTTCCCAAAACAATGTTTTTCCATTTAAATCTGTCTTTTAAAGGGGATTTAAATGCTCGCTCAACTATCAAAAATATGGGAAACCTGATTTAAGTGACTACTACTCTTTTTAAACTCTCAATTCAAAAACTGTCAAGGGACAGATATTTTTCGGAACAATGTAATTGTTGCAAGTCAAATATTGTGTTACCACCTCAACGATCGAGGGGTAAATTCATGGAACAAGTCGATATCCATTAACAAGCCTAGCTTGGGAAATATTGGGGAATCTTCCTTTCCAACCTAGATATAACTACTTAGTGGAGTCGTATCAACAAGTGTTACACTTGGGGAAAGGAGGACGACCTTTACGTTTCAGAGTCATGGATTTCATCTGAACTAGGAGTGGTGTAAGTGGTCCAGTTGCGATTGACCCATCCAACTTTTTGGCCCCAAATGGGCCGGGAGGTCACTGGAAGGCGGTAGACAATGTCAGGCCGTCGTGATTCTTCCATCTACATGTAGAAAACATATTTGAGCGGTGCGACCTGCTACTGATCATAGCAAGGTTAGGCACAGCGGGCGCGGTAGCAACTCCAGTATTAGTTCATCATCCAATTTGGATATTCCTGCAACATGTATTGGGGTGAAGAACCAGTCTTGTTGGCAGGGGGTCGAAAATGCTTGAAATCTAAGTGGCAATAAATTCATACAACTTCACCTTTTATGAATTATGACTCTGATAAATCCTGATTAAGGATATATATGCATACGTGGATTTTGGGTTACGGAAATATTTTAATAATTTTCCTTGTAACTTCATCCTTTATATTATACTAGTTTCTTATCTGTTTAAAGCATAACATGTGGCTACAGAAATACCTTTGAATTTTTATATTTTGGTAATCTGTTATAAGTTATTTTGGTGAGCTCTATTGCTCACCCTTGCTTTATTTATTTATATCACAACAACAGCTAGAGCAGATGGGCCGGTTCAATCACACCCTGCGAAAGCGGGTAGCAGTCGTCAGAGATTTACCCGTTGATGTCGTAGCCGCCATAGCTGAGGTAGTAACCCCCCAGTGTTTTAATCTTCAGCTTTTGGGTATCAGACTTATGTATAATTATGATTAATGTAATCAACAGCAAGAACTTTTAAATGCTCTGTAATCTTTTAGGTTTGTAATAACTTATAACTTGTGGATCCTATGGCTAGATACTTATTTCAATTTCATCTCTGGGACTATAACTAGTGGTGTGTATGGTGATGTATTGTGGGGTCACAGCATGTAGTTTAATTGTTTTGATTCAAGTGCAAGTATTATTGATGGGAATTGAGACCGTAACGACCGGATCCCCGACCCCGGATCTGGGGCTGTTACAGAAATGGTATCAGAGAGAGAGTTATAAACCCCAGAGATGATGCGACGCTACAATAATAAATTCACTAAGATAATAAGGAACTCTTGCCAAGTTCGATTAAAACCCTTATGGGAACTTTAATATCATGATAGTAACATAAGTTCGTTATTGTGTAGGTGAGCGACATCTCTGACCCTGAGGCTTACGAGAGACAGCATGATGAGGACTTGCTTCGGACTACAGATCCATACTATGAGGGTGTTGGAGAGGAGGACCCGGAGGAGGTCCAGGCGGATGCGGACACCGAGGTTGTTGAGGATTCTGATGATGAGGATCCCGAGGAGGACCCGACCCTAGCTGATACTGAGGATATGGAGGGAGATGCTGAGGACCAGACTCCACTTCCTATCGAGAGAGCCCCTACCCCTCCACCACTGCCTTTGAGCCCTTCCCCTGATGAGTTCGAGGAGCTTACCCCTGAGCCACAACAGGCAGAGGATGCACCACCAGCTGACCCAGTTACCCCACCCCATGTTCCGTTGGAGGGGATACCAGTATGTGTGCATAACTAGACCGTGAATAGAGTTCAGTCAGATTTGACAGCAGCTGAGGCTAGGTTGGCAGAGTCACGGATGCAGCAAGAAGCAGAGAGAGATGCCAGGATGGTGCGCCAGGGCGGCGAGGGGTCTGTGCCCCCTCGGGTTGCCCGGAGGGCGATGACTCGCATTGAGCTGAGGGCACGGATGAGGATTCGAGCTTTGCCTACTGATGGCGATGGCAGGGTATCCAGGGTTGATGCTGAGGAGATTTTCCGCATAGCCATGGCGAGGGTGAGGGCATGGCACCGTACCAGTGGCTGATTTTAGAATTGGTGATGTAGTAGTCTAGTCTTCTAGTCACGTACGGACGTAGTAGTGCCGACTTTTGTGGGATTGTTCCATTGTATATATTATCCCTTTTCTGACTAGAAGGATAGACCATGTATTTCACTTTTGACTAGATGATGTTAGGACAGTTGTACTTGTAAACTGTCGATGTTGACTCAGACTTTGTATCGTTGGTACCCTGTATATATTTGTTTCCTTTCAGTTGAATCCAGTACTGTTGTGACGAGATCACAAGTTTATTATATTGTTGTATGCACCGTACGATTAAATTGCGATAAAATATAGAACTGCGGAAGTCTACTTCCAATTATGTAACGACTATATTTGTAACCCAGTAAACGGGCCTAATATGAATTTTCCAAATTTCAGTAAGATGCCTCCACGAAGAGTGGGAACTAGGGCTAATCCCCCTGAATCTGATGATCAAGAAAGCCATAATCAAAATAGGGAAGACCCTGAGTATAATGAAGAAATGGATGAGGATTATAATGAACAGGACGACTCCCAGTATGGGGAGGCAGATGAATCCTTTTTCACTGCGGACATTGAGAATGAAGAAGAGGAAGTTGGAGCGGAACAAGAAGAAGGGAACCAGGGTAGAGACCCCATGGGTCAGTTCATGAATCTACTTAGGCAAAATTTGGACCGTTATCCCCAACCACCCCAAGGAAACAACAATGCCATAGCAAACTCTTTCAGGGCTTTTAAGTCACTCAAGCCCCCAGAATTCCAAGGATCGGCTGACCCAGTAGAGGCAAGAGCTTGGATAAAGGAAATGGAAAAGTCCTTTGAGATTTTAAGCATTGAAGGGGCGCAGAAGACCGTTTTTGCCACTTACCTACTGAAAGGAGAGGCCAACTATTGGTGGGAGGCCAAGAAGAACATGGAGACGAATGTTATCGTGACTTGGGAAAGGTTCAAGCAATTGTTTCTAGAAAAGTATTTCCCAAGGTTTATGAAGACTCGGATGGAGCTTAAGTTTTTGGAACTAAAGCAGAATAACCTAACAGTGGCTGAGTATGAGGCAAAATTTACCGAGCTATCAAGGTTTGTGCCAGAATTTGTAGATACCGAAGAAAAGAAAGCTAATAGGTTTCAACAGGGATTGAAGCAGTGGATTCAAAATTGCGTGGCAGTCTTGGAGATTACAGACTATGCCACGTTGGTACAAAAGGCTTCAATCGTGGAAGCAGGGAGTGATCAGATGCATAAGGAAAGAGAGAAAGGAGGGATAAAAAGAAAGCATGCGAGTATGGGTGGAGGTTCTGCTGGAGGAAAACCCCAAAACAGGTTTAATCATGGGACAGCCTCCCTACCTGAAAGGAATATGGGTTTCAAGCGAACCGTAAGCTCAAGTGTGAACCAGGGCGGCAACCCATCAGGAGTATCCCACTCTTACCAATCTCAACCCCCATTACCAGTATGTACGACTTGTGGGAGGCAACATCCCGGTGTGTGCAACCAGAGAACGGTAACCTGTTTTAAGTGTGGGCGAGGGGGCCATTATGCTCAGAATTGTACCGTAGTTAACCCTAGCGTCAGCAGACACCTCACTTGTTTCCAGTGTGGACGTCAAGGTCATATGAAGAAGGATTGCCCCACAAACCGACCCGCAGCATCAGGGGCCAGCAAAGCTGCCTCCAACAAACCACCAACCGCTAGGACTTTCAACATGACAGTACAGGATGCCGTGAGAAACACGGATGTGATAGCAGGTACCTTTTCTCTGAATTCAGTTAGCGCAAATGTTTTATTTGATTCTGGGGCAACTAAGTCTTTTATATCGAGGGATTTTGCGCATAGATTGAAACTTAAATCCCAACCATTAAAGGATTCCCTACAAGTAGAGATAGCTAACCACGAAATAGTCCCAGTTAATCGAATCCACCCAAACTGCAAATTGGAAATAGGGGAACAATCTTTTTATGTGGATTTGATTCCTTTTAAATTAGGAGAATTTGATGTCATTTTGGGGATGGATTGGTTGTCTCGCAATACGCCCAGATAGATTGTAAAGGGAAAAAGGTTAGATTAAATACCCCAGGAAAGAAGGAAATAGTGTTTAAGGGAATGAAACAGACACATAAATTTCTAACCATGGCGCAGACCAAAAGATTGTTACGGAAGGGAAATGAGGTTTACTTAGCATATGTTGTAGACACCCAGAAAGAGGTGCCTAGGTTACAGGACATTCCAGTAGTCAATGAGTTCGAAGATGTATTTCCACAAGATCTCCCAGGGTTACCACCCGATAGGGTAATTGAATTTGCTATTGAATTAGCCCCGGGGACGGCGCCAGTCTCGAAGGCCCCTGTTAGATATAATTGCTGACGTTTGTTCATCAGTGTTTAAGTACCAGGTACATATCAGAGTTTATCTAGAAGCCAGTCAGAGTTTGATAAAGTCTGACTGGGTGAAGAGTTTACATTGAAGCCAGTCAGAGTTTGATAAAGTCTGACGTGGTGATAGTTGACTTAGCTGTCGGTGCAAAGATAAAGATTCTAGAAGCAATATATTCTGAAGATGGAAAGAAGCAGAATATATTGATACAGCTAAGGAAACGGAATAGAAGACTGAAGCAATCCTTAATTGATATGAATTGTATAGCTAATTTATAGGAGTATCAATTAGATAAGGATTGTGTAACTGTGTACTATATAAACACAGATAGGTTATCCCTAGAAGGGACGCGATTATTGAAATATTATTCTTGTAACCTAGTAGCTCTTTGTGACTCATTAACATCACTAAGAGAGAATTATTTAATATAATTCAGTTTGTTGATTTACAAACTTGTGTTCTTGATTGTTATTCTCATACATACTTGATTATATATTGTGTATTCGGCCTAACAGCCCCGTACCGGTTAGCCCCAGTAGAAATGAAAGAGCTAGCTACCCAGTTAAAGGAACTGTTGGAGAAGGGTATGATAAGACCCAGTGTGTCACCGTGGGGGGCACCAGTGTTGTTTGTTAAGAAGAAAGATGGGAGTATGAGGTTATGCATCGACTACCGAGAGTTGAACAAGCTAACTATAAAGAATAAGTACCCATTACCCAGAATAGACGATTTGTTTGACCAGCTAAAGGATGATGTGTACTTCTCTAAGATTGACCTGAGAACCGGATATCACCAATTAAAGATTAAACCCGAAGATATTCCGAAGACTGCGTTCCGTACTAGATATGGACATTATGAGTTTTTGGTGATGTCGTTTGGATTGACCAATGCCCCAGCAGCTTTCATGGATTTAATGAATATGGTGTTCAAGAAGTATTTGGACGAGTTTGTTATAGTTTTCATAGATGATATTCTTATCTACTCAAAGACAGAGGCAGAACATGCAGAACATTTGAGGATAGCCTTAGGAATACTCAGGAAGGAGCAATTGTATGCCAAATTCGCGAAGTGTGAATTCTGGCGAAATGAAGTTCAGTTTTTAGGACATGTGATCAACAAGGAGGGAGTGTTGGTTGACCCCTCCAAGATAGAGGCAGTTTTAAATTGGGAACGACCAACCACACCAACAGAGGTGAGAAGTTTCATAGGATTAGCAGGGTATTATAGAAGATTCGTTAAGGATTTTGCGAAGATCGCAGCCCCGTTAACCCGACTTACCCGTAAAACTGAGAAATTTGAATGGACAGAAAAATGCGAGAAGAGTTTCCAAGAGTTAAAGAAAAGGTTGGTAACTGCCCCTGTGTTGGCATTGCCAGATGGAAAAGGAGATTTTGTGATTTTCAGTGATGCTTCGCATAAGGGATTAGGGTGCGTGCTAATGCAGCACGGTAAAGTGATCGCGTATGCATCGAGACAATTGAAGGAGTATGAGATTCGATATCCTACTCATGATTTAGAATTAGCAGCCGTAGTTTTCGCTTTAAAGATTTGGAGGCACTACTTGTATGGAGAGAAGTGCGAGATTTACACTGACCATAAGAGCCTCAAGTACATTTTCACCCAGAAGGAGCTTAACATGCGCCAGAGAAGATGGTTAGAGCTGATCAAGGATTATGACTGTGAAATTCTTTATCACCCAGGGAAAGCCAATGTGGTGGCTGACGCCATTAGTAGGAAGGAGAGACTCAAGATGATAATGTCATCGGAAGAGCTGATTAGAGAATTTGAAAAGATGGAAATAGAAGTGAAGGTGACCGGGGACGGTACCGAAAAGCTGTTTGAGATTTCCTTGCAGCCAGAGTTGTTAGAAAAGATAAGAAGATGTCAAGAAAGAATGATAAGTGAAGACAGACAGTCAATGACCGGAGAAGAGATCCACACTGTCAAGGATGATAAAGGAATAAGGAGGTATACTTACCGAATTTGGGTTCCGAATGTTCAAGAACTGAAAGACGAGATTTTACACGAGAGTCACAGTTCTAGGTATTCAATCCACCCAGGAAGCACCAAGATGTATGGAGATTTGAAAGAGTACTACTGGTGGCCTAACATGAAAAAGGATGTAGCAGAGTGGGTAAGCAGATGCTTGACCTGCCAACGAGTGAAAGCGGAACACCAGAGACCCAGTGGACTGTTGCGACCCCTAGAGATTCCCGAATGGAAATGGGAACACCTAGCCATGGACTTTGTGGTAGGTTTACCAAGGACCAAGGCCAATCACGATGCCATATGGGTAATTATAGACAGATTAACGAAGTCAGCACACTTTCTTCCGATTAACGAAAGGTACACTGTCGGCAGACTAGTGGATATTTACTTGAAGGAAATAGTGGTACGACATGGAGTCCCAGTCGCCATAGTATCTGACCGAGATCCCAGATTTAACCCAGATTCTGGAGAAGCTTCCAAGAATGTGTAGGGACCCGGCTGAACATGAGTACTGCCTATCACCCCCAAACAGACGGACAAAGTGAAAGGGCCATCCAAACACTAGAGGATATGTTAAGGGTCTGTGCTATAGACTTTAAAGGGAATTGGGATGATCACCTACCACTGATTGAGTTTTCCTACAACAATAGTTTTCATTCGAGTATAGGAATGCCGCCTTATGAGGCCCTTTATGGAAGAAGATGTCGATCCCCCTTGTATTGGGATGAAGTTGGGGAGCGAAAGATGCTTGGACCTGAAGTGGTCCAACGGACTAAGGACATAGTAGATCTAATCAGAGGGCGGCTGGTAGCAGCCCAAGATAGACAAAAGAAGTATGCTGATTTAGCCCGGAAAGACAAGGAATATGAGGTGGGAGACCTAGTGTTCTTAAAAGTATCTCCTTGGAAAGGTTTGATGAGGTTCGGAAAGAAAGGAAAACTGAGTCCTAGATATATTGGACCATTTGAGATCTTAAGACGTATTGGAAACTTAGCATATGAGCTAGCATTACCCCCAAACCTGCAACAAGTGCACAATGTGTTTCATATTTCAATGCTGAGGAAGTACAACCCGGATGCTAAGCACATAGTGGAATACGAACAAGTGGACATGCAGCCAGACCTAACCTATGTGGAGCAACCAATGGAAATCATAGATCAAAAGGAACAAGTGCTCCGAAATAAGGTCATCAAGCTAGTCAGAGTTTTGTGGCAAAATCATAATATGGAAGAATCAACTTGGGGGCTAGAAAGCGAAATGCTGGAAAGATATCCCCATTTGTTTTCAGAGTGATTCCGGGACGGAATCCTTTTAATGAGGGGAGACTGTAAGACCCCAGATTTTGGGTAGAGTTAAAAACTTTTATTTTATGTTGATGTATGTACGAATAGTAGTAATGAATTGAGAATCAAGTTATGAAATGAATATGGATTTCAGTTTTCAAGTATCCTGTGAATAGTAAGAAGGGACTGACCATTTAGATAAGAATAATCTCTCTGGAAAAATAAGAATATGACACCCCAAGGAAGAAAAGTATTTTATGTCATCCAAATCGATATCTGGTATGCATCCGACAACTCCGTAAACAAGATAGCGTATGCCCGAGAAAGCTCTAGAACATTGTCTAAGTACAAGAAATAAAGAGGAAATAAAACAGGAATATTGGAACGGATAATGATCCAAATGATTATGGATGAATAGTGACTTTTGTTAAAAACCACTGATGAATAGTAACTTTTTCATTCAAAAAGTTTTCAGACCACCCTATATACGGGACGATATAATGAACTTTCAAAGCTGTATTAGTAATCTACGATGAAAATAAAGGAATGCAAAAGCTGTCAGAATCGGAAAAATAGCATTTCCGTTTTCTCCGAAATTTCACCATTAACGGACGGATTAATTATTATTTGGGAATATTGAAGGATTTAGATTATCAATTCTATGGATATGGATTAATAAAAGAATTAGAGATATCAAGGACGTACAGGATTAAATATAGACATGGAAGTAACATGTAACAAGATTAGTTCGAGGAATGCAACATTTGGATCATCCATGTGAAAGGAAACGAACCAGTAAAGTTACTTTAACAGGGTCGTTGCATGTGCGACAAGTGTCGAAAGAAGAAGATACCAAGGACCATGACTCACCATTTGACCATTAAAAGATCACAAATATCAAAAGTAATTAAACAAAAACAAAAACAAAAACATCATCACCATTTTCATCAAACTTTTGGCCAAGAAAAGGAGAAGGGAGAAGTAGAGATTTCTTCCACCAACAATTGCAAACAAGAGCTTAAAACGAAGCTAGTGGTTAGTACAAGGTGAGCCATGAATCTTATAGCTTTTCTTTAAGTCTTTCATGTTGAAAATTGAGGTCAAAGATGGAGATGAATAGTAATTTTCAAGAACTAACCTTTGATTCTTGATTTCTTTTGATGATTCAAGCTAGCTTAAGGTTATATAAGGGCTATACAAGGATTATTAGGCTTATACACACTCCAAGGAAGGTATAACTCTTGAACCCTTGTTTATAAATTCGATTTATATGATGAGTTTTAAGTACAGTTTAGTCGGTGTAATCGTAAGATTGATTAAGTGATTTTGATGAAAGTTTGAGGTTGTTTTGATGATAAGCAAGTAAGGGTTGATTTTGACTGATTAGTGATGATTATGGATTAGTATTGATGCTAAAGATTTGACTTGGTGAATTGGTTTGGTTGCGTATGTACAGTTTATGATTAAACTTTGGAATCGTTAAAACATAGCCGTTATAATGCCCGATTTTCCTTAACCATTGCTTTGTCTATGATGTTCGGACAAAAGGACGTCTGTCCAGAGTCACCACTGCCTAGTATTGTGTGGGTCTTGTTTCAAGGTTCGTTTTGATATAAAGATCATGTGATTCCAAATTACGGTTCAGGAGAAACGAGTGTTTTAATTAAGGACGTTTCGAGAAACCGAACTATACCACTTAGCCAACTTTGAGGCAATGATCAAACCCCTTAATTGACTAATCAGAATATGAAACTTTGTGTTAACATACTAGGTATGTTTAGGAGGACCCTCGAAAAGATTTCGTGTTAAAAGGATTTAATCTCTATTTTATAAAAATGTTCGAGTCGAGCGTGCGCAAGAGGATTCTTAAGGAGTTAACTAGAAATCATGTCTTGGTTTAAGTAAGGTACATACTTAGTTTCGTGCAAGTATTCAAGTGATTAACCTTGGATCTTTTGACTATGTATAGATCGCCGAATTGACTCGAGGCACACTACCCCTACCTCACCACCAGGCAAGTTTTCAAAACCTATACTACTGTTGTTGTGATCATAAACTGTTTTCATATATGTTATGTAAATGCGATATATAAATTGCATGCTTGTTTTTGAACTGCTATATATATATATAGCAATACTTGAGGATATGATTGATGTGGGGCTTATAAGCTAGATATGGGATATCAGTTATAAGCCAGTTTGGTATATAATGCCCTAGGATAAGGGCGGGTGATTTTCTCTAAGATCAGAAATAATTATATTTCGGTATATCTTAAAGGTTATTTCCAATAAGATATCGGGTAACTGTTACTCGAGGGTTAATTGTTTTATTTAAGAATATTATTTATTAATATTCATTTTAAGGATATCATTTGTTAATATTCATTTGAGGATTATTGACGTTAAGAATATTATTTATTAATATTCATTTTAAGAATATTATTTATTAATATTCATTTTAAGAATATTATTTATTAATATTCATTTGAGGATTATCGACTTACAGAATATTATTTATATTCATTTGAGGATTATTGACTTAAAGGATATTATTTTCATTTGAGGATTATTTATTTAATGAATATTATTTTGAATATTCATTTGAAGATTATTTATTTACTGAATGAATATTAGTTTTGAACATTCATTCGAGGACTATTTAATTATTTAATGAAGATTACTTTTGAATATTCATTCGAAGATTATTTATTTATTTAATGAATATTATTTTCAAATATTCATTTGAGGGATGCTTACTTAATGAATATTATTTTCAAATATTCGTTTAAGGTTACTTATTTAATAAATATTATTAATTATTTTCAAATCAAAAAGAGGTTCCCAAAACAATGTTTTTCCATTTAAATCTGTCTTTTAAAGGGAATTTAAATGCTCGCTCAACTATCAAAAATATGGGAACCTGATTTAAGTGACTACTACTCTTTTTAAACTCTCAATTCAAAAACTGTCAAGGGACAGATATTTTTCGAAACAATGTAATTGTTGCAAGTCAAATATTGTGTTACCACCTCAACGATCGAGGGGTAAATTCATGGAACAAGTCGATATCCATTAACAAGCCTAGCTTGGGAAATATTGGGGAATCTTCCTTTCCAACCTAGATATAACTACTTAGTGGAGTCGTATCAACAAGTGTTACACTTGGGGAAAGGAGGACGACCTTTACGTTTCAGAGTCATGGATTTCATCTGAACTAGGAGTGGTGTAAGTGGTCCAGTTGCGATTGACCCATCCAACTTTTTGGCCCCAAATGGGCCGGGAGGTCACTGGAAGGCGGTAGACAATGTCAGGCCGTCGTGATTCTTCCATCTACATGTAGAAAACATATTTGAGCGGTGCGACCTGCTACTGATCATAGCAAGGTTAGGCACAGCGGGCGCGGTAGCAACTCCAGTATTAGTTCATCATCCAATTTGGATATTCCTGCAACATGTATTGGGGTGAAGAACCAGTCTTGTTGGCAGGGGGTCGAAAATGCTTGAAATCTAAGTGGCAATAAATTCATACAACTTCACCTTTTATGAATTATGACTCTGATAAATCCTGATTAAGGATATATATGCATACGTGGATTTTGGGTTACGGAAATATTTTAATAATTTTCCTTGTAACTTCATCCTTTATATTATACTAGTTTCTTATCTGTTTAAAGCATAACATGTGGCTACAGAAATACCTTTGAATTGTTATATTTTGGTAATTTGTTATAAGTTATTTTGGTGAGCTCTATTGCTCACCCTTGCTTTATTTATTTATATCACAACAACAGCTAGAGCAGATGGGCCGGTTCAGTCACACCCTGCGAAAGCGGGTAGCAGTCGTCAGAGATTTACCCGTTGATGTCGTAGCCGCCATAGCTGAGGTAGTAACCCCCAGTGTTTTAATCTTCAGCTTTTGGGTATCAGACTTATGTATAATTATGATTAATGTAATCAACGGCAAGAACTTTTAAATGCTCTGTAATCTTTTGGGTTTGTAATAACTTATAACTTGTGGATCCTATGGCTAGATACTTATTTCAATTTCATCTCTGGGACTATAACTAGTGGTGTGTATGGTGATGTATTGTGGGGTCACAGCATGTAGTTTAATTGTTTTGATTCAAGTGCAAGTATTATTGATGGGAATTGAGACCGTAACGACCGGATCCCCGACCCCGGATCTGGGGCTGTTACAATTATCATATTAATATTGATTATATATTGTGTAATCGGCCTAACACCTTACATGATGGAGTTGTTCCTCAAGAGAAACTTCTTTATTTTCTTAAAGATAGAACAATGTTTGTTTTGATAGCTCAGGATATTACAATGAAGAAATGGGAAGAACTAGAATATGTTCTTTATTTGTTTGTTCCTAAAGATCAAGTCTGTAGAAAGTGAAGAGAGAAAATTCAAGCAATAATTAATCTCCAGCTAAGGGGAACAAGGTTTGTAAGATCTGCATATATTCCTAAGTATATTCACAGGAATGGATATGAAGTTGAAATGAAGAAATATAGTGCATATGTGGAAACATATTTTGGTATGACACACTTGAACTTCAATCCTGATAGTGAAGAACTTAAGTGTATATATCTGGGAAATAGAATGCAGAACAGCTCTGTTGAAGACTTGAGAGAAGCTATTTATTAGACTGGAAGTGAAGATAGAGATTTGAAGAGATTGAGAAGAAAGATGATTAGTTTACTCTTGTTTGGGGAAGACAAGTTAATGGTTGGTTTTCTTCAGAAGAACTCAAGATTCATCAGAGTTACTGACTTGAAAGAATATCTAAAGCAAAATCCTTTTGTTGATCCTGCGAGCATTTAACAGAGGTTTTGGCATCATTAAATCAAGAATTTATGCTTTATTTCACAAAGTATAAATTGGGGGAGATTGTTGGATATTAGTTGATTTAATTAGTGCATCAGGACTTGGGAATCAGTAGTTGACGACATGATGACGTCATCATCAGGAATTAGCAAAATTAGTAGTTATACTGATTGATACTGATCCACAATTTCAGGAGAGGATTGATTTGCTAGATATGTCGGTTACACGAAGTTAGGGATGGCAGCCATCGACGGAAGATAAGTAACAAGAGAATCAATCTTAACTAGTGATTATCTTTTGTAATAGATAGTGCAGCTGTGTGATGTATATAAACACAAAATATGTTTTACGTATGTGTAACAACTTACACGAGTATTTGTAAACCTAGAATCTCTTTAAGAACTTTGTATTTCTTGAGAGAGTTTTTATAAATAATTAATAAAAGGTGATATTGTTCTTATATAATCTGTTTCATTTCGATTAATATATACGATTATATTCAACCCCCTTCTATAATCGTTATGCATAAAACTAAAACTATAGAATATAAACAAATTATTAAACACATAAAAGTTTAAAAAACACAAAAAAGAACAAAATATACAAATATACAAAACACATAAAAAAGCAATTAGAGAAAATTACAATTTAAAAGGCATGTAAAAAATAAAGGGCACACAAAGTGTATCAAATATAAAAATATACATGACACATAAAACTTAAATTACAGAACATAAAAAATTAAAATAGACATAAAAGATTACATAACACATCAAAATTTTAAAGAACACGAAATTTATGATGAAATTCAAACAATATACAGAACATAAAAGATAATAATTAGAGAACATAAAATTTAAAGAACATATACACATTTTATTATTTTTATGAAATACTATAATATCTATCTATCTATTACTATATATTAAACCACAACACAAGGGCAAAAAGTGCCACTTTAATGCATGTAAAGTTACGATTTTGCCCCTGTTTTTTGAAAAATTACAAAAACAACACCCTTTTATATTTATGCAAAAAATAAATTAAATTATGTTAGTCTTGAGAATTGAACTTATGCCCTTTTACACTCAAACTTGCACCACAACCATTATGCTACACTTTGTTTTAAGTTTACTTTCAAAATCTTAATAGATAAACTACATCTTCTCCCATCTTTTTTTTTTATTTTTATTATAGAGTAAATACATATTGATTTATATTATTTTTATAATATTGCACAATATATAATTACAAAAAATATATTTATCGATTGAGCATAATCTACAATTCTCTTTTGTCAATTTAAATTATTGATATATGTCATTTTAATACCTATGAATATATGATTTTGCTCCTATATGTTAAAAAAATTACAAAAAACACTTTTTATTTTATATTTATGCAAAGAGTGGATGAAATTATGTTATTTTGAGTTTTCTTTAAAAATATTTTTAGGTAAATCACATTTTCTCCTCTTCTACCATTTTTTTATTTTTACTTTTGAGTAAATAAAACGTTGGTTTATATTATTTATAGAATGTTGCATAGTATATAATTACAAAAAATATTTTAATGGATTGAGTATACTCTATAATTCTATTTTGCCATTTTAAATGATTGATATAAAAAAATAAAATTTAAATAATATAAAATTATAGATAAATGTAATCGAGTCCTAAAAAAATATGAATTTATTTACATTCTCCTCTGTGTAGATATTAAACTATTGAAATAAAAAAATAAGATTTGGTTTTAAGAAATATTTAATTTTATTTATAAAATTATACATAATAAATGATTGTCTCGCATAATTTTTATGTATATAAAATTTTAAATACGCGAGTCATATTAGAGATTTTTGGTCGACCAACTATTTAGACTTTCAGCGATTTAAAAGTGTGACTGATCTAAAAACATAAATATTAAAAGAAACTAAAATAATTGAATTTATGTTTAAGAAAAATGACAACTCCAAAAATAAGATTTATGTTGTATATATAAAAAATAACATAATTAATATTCAATAGAAAATGAAAAAAGATATGTTTTTTTGAATTATAAATATTACAAAATTACAATAATTATTAGCAATGATCAATTAGACTATAACTTAAAGTATGGTAATATGAATTTTATATAGTATACTAAATTGATCAAATAATCAGCATAATATATGATGGTTGAGTTATAACATATACTTAGATCAACCTATGATGAAACCAAAAACTTTCATCTTAGATATTATGTTGATGTACAGTCATTAAGATCGTCTAATCATAATTTACATTGATCAAAATATTTGTAAAATTTCAAGTTGAGCTAAAAAATAATTCATATTATAAAATAAAAAATGTTTCAATTTACCAAAATTTTAAAATAGAATTTCGATATTGTGTAATAAATTTTAAACTAAAACTAAACATTTGGGTTTAAAAATGTAAAAATATGTATGTAATATATAAAAAAATGAGCTATACACCGCAAGTACGACTTTCACATAATATTAATAATTTCATAATATGTTTTCGCCTTACGTATATATCGATTCTTTATAAATGTACTCTAACTAAGTTAAAATCACGTTGCCTATGTTATATATTGACAATTTTAAAAAATAATTATTTATTTTATACTCAAATGTTCAATTTGATAAAATTCCGTCATAAAAAACCATATTATTATATACTCAAATGTTCAATTTGATAAAGTTCTTATCACGTCATCGAAAATCATATTAATATCTTAGCAATTAAATCTAATCATGCGATTATTATCGTAAGGATATTTTTCCAAATTTTATGAAATTGAATCAAGTTATAGAATTGATATGGTCAGAAAAGTAATTATAGAAATATAATTGACAAGTCAATGGAAAGGCCGATATTTAAGGCCCGACACCCTAATTATTCATTAATTTCGTAATTAATGAATAGGGAAAAAATATACAGCTCATAAAAAAAAGTCCAAAATATGGTAAATTCATCAAAGAAGGATCTGGAATCCCAATTAAAGGCAATTAATGAGTCATGGCCTTTATCAACAAGGAAACGAATTCTCCAGCAAATAATACAATGTTTATCCAATATCAAAAAGGAGACTTATTCGCTAAGACTCCTAAACATACCATAAATACTAGGCTCTAGACGCCTATATAAGGACCCTGATCCTACAATCAGAACTACGTTTTGGGCACAGCTCCATACGTCACAACGCCTCGAAGGCGCAACAAGCCACAAAGGCACCCCTAGAACTACGTTTTAGACTTCATCCTCGAATAAGGACATACAAGTCACTACGTCCTTGGTGTGCCCCTGCCACCATAGCCCCAAGGGCAACACCAAAAACTACGTCTTTGGCTTAATTCTCAATAACGAATTGAGATACGTAGGCATCTTGTGAGGACCGATTTAGTCTCGAAACACAAGTGCAGCCATTAAAGCTCGAAGCTCATTAATCCTAGCAATTAATATACAAGTACGTTTTTTAATCCATAACAAGAATATATTGTTAATGTAATTGGTATGTCATATTACAAAAATACTATTAAAATATAAGATAAAATCAAAATATTATCCTTTTTCGAATTTTAAATTACAAAATTATCCCTATATATAAACAATTTCGGGCGAGAAATTATTGTAATGTCCGTGCCTTGCACGGTCTTTTACGCTAGTTTTTATATAATGACAAGAGATACATAACACTGCAATGTTTTTTTATTGAACATTGCTAACACTTTTACAGAATCAGAAATAAAAAAGTACAAAATCAGTTTTGAGAACCCTACAACATTTTTGCAACACTTTTACGGAACAATAAAAAATTACAAAACACTATCTACAATTTAATAATTTCATTTTCTTAAGAATGCAATAAAATTACAAAATTGATCAAAAAATATTTATAAAAATTCCAAATACACAAAAACTTACAAACACATACAAAAGTTAGAGCACCTAAAATAACAATGTTGATAGAACTTGTACAAGAAATAAGGACCAACCAAAAAAATAAAATTTTGGAAAATGTTATTTGTATAAGAGTTTTAGCTTATAGCCCGTGCGATGCACGATTACTTAAATTTTATTTATAATTATTTTGTTCATAATTATATTTTAATTACCCATGTAACACACGATTGTTTTTTTAATATTTATACTTATATTTATTTATGAATATTTTAATATTTAAAAGTTATTAGTTTACATGATTAAATTATTGTTAAAAAAGATTTAGCCAAAAAAAATTATAGTTAAAATTTTGATATTTATTATTTTTTACACGCTCAATTTAATATTTGTTTATATTGAGTTATAAAAGTTAGATTTGGCCAATTTTACGGTCCTCATGAAATTCACAAAATAATCTTTAATTTAGTTGTGGTTTAATAGTTCTTTTTCAATTAAAAACTATTCTAAAACTAAAAAGAGAATAAAGTGACGAAATTTAATATTGAGAATTCTATTCGATTTAGGAAATCTACTTATATGTAGTTTAGATTATTAGAATACCCTTTATTAACCAAATACAGTTTTTAATGTTAAATCTAACGGTTTTCACCTATCTATTTAAGATTAAACGATTTTTATTATTTTCATATTAAATGGGTTTCCTTATTTAATTACAACTATTTTTATGTTTTAACTTTTTGGAAAATTCAATCCTAATATAATATCTTTTAAGAGATCCTGATGATCCTACACCACCGTTTACTCAAGACATCATGAAAACGGCTATATCCAGAAAATTTAAGATGCCTTCGATCAAAGCCTGTTAGGTCCTGATATGTTTGTAGAAGGGGGGTTGAATACAAACTGTACCGTTTTATCGAATTTGTTCGGTTCGTGATTTAACAATTCAAGAACAAATAAGTGCGGAATAAAATGAAACAAGATTCAAGTTAAATATAAAATATATTAAACTTGAAGGGTGTTGCAAATACAGTACAGATTACAAGGTTTGAATCTCAAACTATTTAAAACAAATCTAGAATAAATTCGACATGAATTTATCTATTTTTGTAATAAAAAGATCGAATACTAAAAACTAGTTCGAGATCAAATTCTAGGGATAATGATCCGCTAGATTGTCAAACAAGTACAAGTAAATAACTTCTAGTGGTTTGGATTTAACAATAATGCTAGAAATGATTTACTGTAAAATATTTGAGCTCCGGCAGTTGTTTGGTTGAAGAAGACAGAGGATATCACTTTGTTTCTGTCTTGTTTTCAATTGTTAAAGTGTCCTGCCTTGTTTGATCATACTTTGGTATATAACACAAGTCAACAGGACATCTTTTTCACGCGCCAAACATTTCAGTTGATATTAATATTGGTAGTACTATCAATACACTTGGTAGTACTATCGGTAGTACTAACCAATTGTATTGGTAGTACTATCGGTAGTACTAAGTAAGATAGTACTACTAGTATTAATATGATAGTACTACTAGTATTAATATGATAGTACTACTAGTACTATTTAGAATTAGAATGAATTCTATTTAATTTATTCTGTTTTTAATTGATTTAATAAATGAATTAATTCTTTCAAAATTAATTCATTGACTAAATAAATTAAAATAATTTACTTAAATAATTCCATAAATAAATTAATTCTAGAGAATTAATTTATACATTAAATTACTTAAGATCTAGATTGATTAATTTAATATATGAATTAATTCTGAAGGAATTAATTCATAGATTAAATTAATTATCTTAAAGAATAATATTAAAAGAGAATTAAACTAATTCTTAGAACCACTAAAATTGATGACGAACTTCCAATGGCTGACGTTGACACTCCATGTACTGTCTGGTTCATGAGCGACTAACTTTAATGGTTGTTCTTCATACTTGACTTTAAGCTGTGATTCTTTTCTCCTTCTAATTAAACAAAGGACTGTAACCTGTACTTTTCTCTGTCACACTTCTGAAATCTCTGTCACTTTAAATAGATCCACTTCCTTGAATACTTCACTGAGGCTTGATCAAATAAATGAACTTCTTCCAGTGTAGAATTACTCCAAGTCAGTAAATGACTTTAAACTTTATTCTCTTGACTGATAAAACCTTCTGAGATTCCTGTGACCTTTAATCTAATATTTACTTATTACATTCTTGTTTAAGTTGAGTAGAATCCTCGAATTACAAATAGGCTAAAGCATATGCCTTTCAATCTCCCCCTATTTGTTTGTTAGAGAATAACAACCAAATACCTAGAGGATCACTCAACTAAAACCAAGAAAAAGATAGGACTCTTAAGCCTAAGTAAATACTAGAAAGTTCTAGATCAAATATGACATTTCCAGATTTCACCAGTAAAGATAAATGCAAGACAGATGTTCCTCTAGACTGAACATATGATAACATTGAACCTGTCTTGATTTACCTAAGCTCTATACATATAACATTTACAAAACAGAGCTAATTACCTTTACTCCCCTGAAACTCCTCATGTTCCTTTTATATCTTTTTCAGCTCCCTCTTCCTAGCTTCTCCAAATTTCTCTATAAACTTCTCCCCCTTAGTTGAGGAATTCTCTACAGATTTAACTTTATGAGTCTCTGAAGCTAGTAGGAGTTGAGATAGTTGATGGAGTTGATCTTGGAAGTAAATTTGTCTTCAATATTTCCTTGAGCAGTCCCAGCTGATTGTTGACAGAGGTGGAAGAAGAAGACCGTTCAACCACTTGTGCTTGCAAAATTTCTTTATCAGCCTGGGTTCTGAATAGATGTTCCTGTAGATCAGCTATGTGAGCTAACTACATTGCAGTGTATGTGTCTGTGTGTGCACTCACTTGAATTTCTCTTGTAAGTGTATCACTCATCTCACGTGCATGTGTTTCACTCAGTGTTTGACTCACATCACTCAACATTAGCTGTCTGTTTGCTCCTTTTTGATCAGTACCTACATTGAAACTCACCCTAGCCTCTTCAAGAGAGGTCAGTGGTGGTGCAATGGGAGTTCGCAAATCCCGATCCTCAATCATGTCTATCAAATCACTTGGATTTGAAATCTGAATTGCTTCAGTGATAGACTGACCAAGTTGCCTTCCACTTTCTCCAGATAAATCTGCGAGTGGAAAATCCCTTAGGGAGCCAGAGGTGTTCACTCTGGGAGGGGAGAAAATGATTCTATTTGATTTGGCAAAGAATCAAATTTTCCCTCAGATGCCTATGAAGGCACTTCTACCGTAACAATGGTAGGCACTGTAACCAGTTGCAGGTGCTCTGCTTTCACTGTGTCCTGAGTTTCATCTAATGAAATTGTTTTCTCCCATTGTGAGTAATGAGAGTGTGCTTGACTCAGTACAAAGTGCCATGGCCCTATGGCGAATTTCAATAGATTCATCCTGTTGAGAGAATGTCTCTAGATACAGTTCATTGGCCATTTCAAAGTCCATATCCTATTGAGACGATACAGATGGGCTGACAGATGCCTCAGTATATGTTGAATTTCTTTAGAGGAGGCAGAGCTGTGGGATCACTCACTATTTCAATCAAAATACTTCTTTATTTAACATTTGATTTCTGTTTAGGCTAAGAGGTCAAGTAATTAAGTTGTAGACTCATTGTTTGGCTCTAAGACCTGGGATAGAGATTGTGGATCTACAATCCCTTGGTCAGCCCTAACAACCACTTGGGTTCAGCAACCGTAGAAGAAGTGGATTGAGAGATAGAAAGTAATACCTGAATTGGAATTGGCACTGAATCTCCAACTAAGCAAGAGCTAGATCAAAAATACTATATACAATATATTTATACAAATAACTAAGATAAATAGAAAATAAAAGATAATAAATAATAAGCAATAAAAATAAAATACAATAATAATAAAAAAAACATATTTACAGGAAACTATTTACATGCAATAACTATACAGAATATTCGATTATTTTCAAATAAAAGATTTTCAATAAAAATAGATTTCTCTACAATTTTAACTTGTAAAATTTGAGAAAAATATTTTTAGAGAAAATAATTAATCTTAACTTACTTAAACTAAGAAGCTTAACAATTAGACAAGACATGTCAATAATCTACAATCAACATGCAAAAGAGAAATTGAGATGATAAAATAAATTTACAAGTGATTTAAAAAATATATATACAACAAATGAACACTTGTAAATTTAATTAAGAACAAACATAAAAAATAAACAGAGTTAATCACTAAAACTATTTAACATACCCAATTTACCAACCAATCTGGTAAACATGGATTCATCAAGAGATTTAGTGAAAATATCTTTTGTTTGTTCCTCTGTGGGTACAAAGAGTAACTCCACAGTACCATTCATGACATGCTCTCGGATAAAATGATACCTGATGTCAATGTGCTTTGTCTCTTGTGATTATGCCATCTTCATCTAATTTAATTCTGAATACCCACCGAGTACCAACTACTTTCTTGTTCTTCGGTCTAGGTACCAGCTTCCAAACTTGTTGTTGTTCAATTTGATTGAGTTCATCTTGCATAGCAATCACCCAATCAGGATCACCCAGTGCTTCCTCAATCTTCTTTGGTTTCATTTCAGAAGGAAACCCTGAATAATGATATTCATTTTGAGTAGCACTTCTAGTTCTGACTCCAACACCTGGATCACCAATAATCAACTCAAAAGGATGAGCTCTAATCCAAACTGTTTATCTTGGAAGATTTGATCTTGATGATTCGCCTTGTTCTACATTATGGTGTTGTGAATGACTAGTTGACCCTTCATTTCCTCCCCCTGAGTTGTTGGCAGATTGTCTTGGTGATTCTTTTCCAGTGTTAGTGGTATCTCCATTGTAACCAATGTTTCCACCACCATCACTCTCACCATTATCATTGTTATCACCAGCAACAACCTCAGGTGGATTCTTATCATCTGATTCTGAATCTGACATTTCATCAAACTTCAGTTTCTCAGATGGATTTTCTGTTTGGATATTAGGGAGTTTGGTGTCATCAAATGTAACATTGATGTTCTTATTGACTGATAACATTTCTTGATTTCAAACAGGCCATATCCTCAGTTATACCCTTGCTGTTATCTCCAAAGGTAAGCACTGGGCCAGCTTTCTCAACCAAATCTGATAGCAGGGCTCTATCTCCGGTCATATGCCTTGAACAGCCACTGTCAAGAATCCATATAACACGGTTTACCTGTTTAACTCCCTGCAATATCAAATTGATTAGACCTTCTTCGGAGCCCAAAATTGATTGGGTCCGGCATACTTAAAGAACTGGCCTTTGTCAGGCAAAACAACATTTTTAACTATAACTACTTCAACCTCTTTCACATAAGAGCGTTTCCATTTATAGCCAGCCTTAACACATTTCTGAGTAGGCTTAGGGATAAATGAATCCACTCTAGTATGAGGAGGACTAGTAGTCTTTGTTTTAACATGCTTCTTATTATTAACATGTTGACGTGGAGCAGTCTTATCACTAGATACATGCTTTTTATTAAAGAAAGCATACATAACATTAAAAGCACAAGACATGCAATTACTCACACCACATGCTTTATGAGAAGAATTAATAGCAGGCATGTTCGTTCTACAGTTGTTTTGATCCAACTTATGGATATCTGATTTAGTCTTTTTAGTTGAAGCAACTTTGACTGGAATATCAGATATACACTTTTTGGACTGTTCAACTTCCAAAGCCATATCTTCTTCACGAATCTCTTCAGCAATGATTATAGAGTATTCATTCATAGGCTCTGCCTCAGACTCCCTACAGAAGGGTGTTTCAATACCCTTAAGTATATATGGAACAACCTTTCCTTCAGATTTGTATCTACAAGGGGAATTAATTCCAAGCAGTCCAATAGCCTCATTATAATCATACCCTATACTGACATGATTACCAACAGCTTGCTTATTGAGAATTTCTTTAGCAGTCTTACAAGAACTGAAATAAGCATTAGCTTTGGTCTTAAGCTCACTAATCTGATCTTTGAGAATGGTTTCCAGTTGAATATAACATTTAACCCTATTCTCAAGAAAAGCTACCTTATTAGTAAGTTCATCTTGATTGATATGCACTAGTTTTAAATCTTTTATTTCCTTTTCAAGATTTGTGTTTAAAAGATTTATTCTATCATTTTCAGTGCGTGCACAACTTATGGTGCCACCAAGATGATAAATCATTTCAGCGTCAGTAAACTTTACCTCAGACATGTTGGGTGAAGATAACATGGAATCAAAGAGTTTGCCTCCTTTTGCCACAAGTGCAAGATTTCCAACTTCTTCATCTTCACTGTCTGTATCATCCCAGCTCTTCCCTTCAGCAACATAAGCCTTCTCAATCTTATTCTTCTTGCTAGAATCAAATGAGTTCCTTGTCACTTGCCTTGGCTTTTTACATTCAGTAGCAAAGTGACCCAACTCATTGCAATTGTAGCATCTGATTGAGCTCCTCTCCACAGTTCCAGTTTTGTAGCCACCCCTTGTGCCACTTGAAGATGAGGAATCACCTCTCTGAAACCTGGGCCTGAACTTAAGATTGGGATTCCTCTTGAATCTAAACTTCCCAAACTTCCTGACTATCAAAGCCAAATCACCATCCTCCAGCTGATCAAGTTCTTCTAAAGAATAGAAGTCACCACCAGATTGATCAATGGATGTTAATCCATATTCAGCATCAATAACATTCATGTTAGAACTGGAAGGTTGAACAGCCTTCACTTCCAGTTTCTGTGGGACTTCAGCAGTCAATTCAGTAGAGGTACCAACAATCTTCCCAGTTCCATACAGCTCCCTCTGTTGAATCTGCTCCAGCTCATAGGTCTTCAGAACACCATACAATCTCTCCAAAGCAATCTCATTCATATCTCTTGCTTCTCTAATGGCAGATATTTTGTGCTCCAAATGAGGTGGAAGTGTAAGAAGGAACTTCTTGTTAATCTCCTTGTTGGTGTAGTGCTTCCCATTGAGATTCAGATCATTGATTAATTTGTTGTATCTCTCAAAAACCTGAGTGATACCTTCACCAGGGTTTGATCTGAAATGCTCATATTGTGAGGTGAGAATTTCCAGCATATTCTCTCTAACTTCCTCTGTCCCCTCATTGATTATCTCTATGGTTTCCCAAATGTGTTTGGCAGTATCACAGTTTAGGACATGATTATGCATGATAGGATCAAGACAATCAATAAGGATCAGCTGTAGACAGGAATCCAAGGTAACATCCTCTTTTTCACCAGGAGTGAAATCCTTGGGATCTTTAGGGTACATCCTAGCAGCCCTAGTAACAATGTTACCCTCTTTTAATTCTTCCTCAATAATCATAGGAAGTTTTGGTCCATTCTTCATCACATCAATGTATTTAGGATTTGCAACCTTAAGAAATAGGAGCATTTTCTTCTTCCACATTGGATAATGCTCCTTGCTGAACATTGGGATTTTCACTGTACCCACTTTCTGTGTAGTAGACATCTTTTGAGATTTTTAGGAATAATAAAAAATCAGAGTTTAAGAAAAATCTCAAAACAATTGGATCTTTGATTTGTATATCAATCAAAAGGCTCTGATGCCAATTGTTAGGTCCTGATATGTTTGTAGAAGGGGGGTTGAATACAAACTGTACCGTTTTATCGAATTTGTTCGGTTCGTGATTTAACAATTCAAGAACAAATAAGTGCGGAATAAAATGAAACAAGATTCAAGTTAAATATAAAATATATTAAACTTGAAGGGTGTTGCAAATACAGTACAGATTACAAGGTTTGAATCTCAAACTATTTAAAACAAATCTAGAATAAATTCGACATGAATTTATCTATTTTTGTAATAAAAAGATCGAATACTAAAAACTAGTTCGAGATCAAATTCTAGGGATAATGATCCGCTAGATTGTCAAACAAGTACAAGTAAATAACTTCTAGTGGTTTGGATTTAACAATAATGCTAGAAATGATTTACTGTAAAATATTTGAGCTCCGGCAGTTGTTTGGTTGAAGAAGACAGAGGATATCACTTTGTTTCTGTCTTGTTTTCAATTGTTAAAGTGTCCTGCCTTGTTTGATCATACTTTGGTATATAACACAAGTCAACAGGACATCTTTTTCACGCGCCAAACATTTCAGTTGATATTAATATTGGTAGTACTATCAATACACTTGGTAGTACTATCGGTAGTACTAACCAATTGTATTGGTAGTACTATCGGTAGTACTAAGTAAGATAGTACTACTAGTATTAATATGATAGTACTACTAGTATTAATATGATAGTACTACTAGTACTATTTAGAATTAGAATGAATTCTATTTAATTTATTCTGTTTTTAATTGATTTAATAAATGAATTAATTCTTTCAAAATTAATTCATTGACTAAATAAATTAAAATAATTTACTTAAATAATTCCATAAATAAATTAATTCTAGAGAATTAATTTATACATTAAATTACTTAAGATCTAGATTGATTAATTTAATATATGAATTAATTCTGAAGGAATTAATTCATAGATTAAATTAATTATCTTAAAGAATAATATTAAAAGAGAATTAAACTAATTCTTAGAACCACTAAAATTGATGACGAACTTCCAATGGCTGACGTTGACACTCCATGTACTGTCTGGTTCATGAGCGACTAACTTTAATGGTTGTTCTTCATACTTGACTTTAAGCTGTGATTCTTTTCTCCTTCTAATTAAACAAAGGACTGTAACCTGTACTTTTCTCTGTCACACTTCTGAAATCTCTGTCACTTTAAATAGATCCACTTCCTTGAATACTTCACTGAGGCTTGATCAAATAAATGAACTTCTTCCAGTGTAGAATTACTCCAAGTCAGTAAATGACTTTAAACTTTATTCTCTTGACTGATAAAACCTTCTGAGATTCCTGTGACCTTTAATCTAATATTTACTTATTACATTCTTGTTTAAGTTGAGTAGAATCCTCGAATTACAAATAGGCTAAAGCATATGCCTTTCAAAGCCTATGATGGAACGGGAGATCCCGCGAATCATGTAAGGACCTTCTCCAATGCACTGCTGTTGCAGCCAACCAATGATGCGGTCAAGTGTAGGGCGTTTCCACAAACCTTGGCAGGCATGGCCCAATGCTGGTATAGCCGTCTTCCTCCCAACTCAATTGGGTCTTTCAAAGAACTAAGCAAAGCTTTTATCAATCAGTTCATTAGTGGAAGGGTGCATGAGAAAAGCTCTGCATCACTCATGGCAATCCAGCAAGGAAAGAATGAAGCCCTAAGGGACTACATCAATCGATTCACTCAGGAGGCTTTGAAAGTCCCGGACTTAGAGGACAGAGTGGCTATGATAGCCCTGCAACAAGGAACTACTGATGACCACTTCAAAAGGTCGTTGGCTAAACATACACCCGAGAGCATGCTGAAGCTCCAAGATAGAGCCGGAAAGTATATCAAGGCTGAAGAAAGCATGAGAAAGTATGAACCCACTACTGGCGGTAGTGGAAACTAAAAGAAAAGAAAAGAAACTCAGGAATACGACGTCAAGGAAAAGTTCCCTAGAACATCAAAGAACTCCGATTCTCCCCCCAAGAGAAACAATTTTGGGCCAAAATTCACAGAATATGCAAGATTGAATACTCCCAGGAGTCAAATTCTGATGGAGATAGCCAAGGAAGAAGATCTCAAATGGCCAAAGCCAATGAGGGCTGATTTGTCCAAACGGAACCAAAATCAGTTTTGTCGGTTCCACAAAGAAGTCGGTCATGACACCGACGATTGTAGGCAATTGAAAGATGAGATTGAGTTCCTGATACGAAGAGGAAAACTCAGCAAATTCACCACGGATGGAAATCAAGGGAGTCAAAGAGGAAACTATGAAAGGAAGGATTACGACAGAAGGGACAACGACCAAGATTGTAACCCTAAGCCCCGAGGGCCAGTCATCAACATGATATTTGGAGGACCAACTGTTGTTGGGTCCTCCCGCAACTCAAGGAAATCTTATGCCCGAGAGGTAATGACTGTGGTTGGAGAAGCACCGAAGCGTGCCAGAACAGAAGTGTGGATAGGTTTTGATGATTCTGAATTGGAAGGGGTGAAGTTCCCCCACGATGACCCTCTAGTCATCATACCTGTGATTGACAATTCTGAAACAAAGAGAGTCCTAGTCGACAATGGAGCTTCAGTGGATATCTTGTTCCACGATGCTTTTATCAAGATGGGTTACACTGATTCTCAGCTAACACCCTCAAATATGCCTATATACGGATTCAACGAGGTAGAATCAAAAGTGGAAGGCACTGTCCAACTCCCAATGACCATGGGGCAAGGGATGAATATGTCTACTCAGATGTTGAACTTCATAGTTATAAAAGCGACTTCAACCTACAATGCAATCCTGGGAAGGACTGGTCTTCATGCGTTCAAGGCTGTTGCCTCATCTTATCATCTAAAAATCAAGTTCCCAACGAGGAATGGGATTGGTGAAGAATGAGGAGACCAAAAGATGGCTAGAAGTTGTTATGTAGCCGCGTTAAGGCCTGATGAAATTGGGGGCAAGTTCTCCCAATTGAAGACATGAATATCAGTGACAATGAGGACCGAAGAGGGAAACCAGCTGAGGATTTAATCCTAATTCCCTTAGTCCCTGGTGAGCCAGAGAAGGTGACATATGTTGGAGCACTACTACCTGAGCCATTGAAAAGCAAGCTCATATCTTTTCTACAAGAGAATAATGACGTTTTTGCTTGGACAGCGGCCGACATGCCAGGGATTGATCCCTAATTGATAACTCACAAACTGAATGTGGATCCTGAAAGGAAGACGGTGAAACAGAAAAAGAGGAATTTTGCTCCAGAGAGACTTGAAGCCATTAAACAGGAAGTTAATAAACTTTTGGAAGCTGGGTTCATAGAGGAAATTCAATTCCCAGAATGGTTGGCTAACCCCGTGATGGTCAAAAAGGCTAACGGAAAATGGAGGATGTGCGTCGACTTCACTGACTTGAATGATGCATGTCCTAAGGATTGTTTTCCCTTACCAAGGATTGATGCACTAATAGATGCTACAGCTGGACACGAGATGCTTAGCTTCATGGATGGCTTCAGTGGATACAATCAAATCAAGATGCATGAGGATGACATCGCCAAAGTATCATTCATCACTGACTTTGGTGTTTTCTGCTTCTTAGTCATGGCATTTGGACTTAAGAATGCAGGGGCAGCCTATCAAAGGTTGGTGAACAAAATTTTTGGGCACCTAATTGGAAAAACCATGAAGGTCTACGTAGATGACATGTTAGTCAAGAGCCTCGATAAGGTCGATCACGTTAAGCACCTCCGAGAGGCATTTGAAGTGCTAAGGCACCACAAGATGATGTTGAATCCAGCTAAGTGTGCCTTTGGTGTAGGCTCGGGAAAGTTTTTAGGCCTGATGGTTTCCAAGAGAGGAATCGAGGCCAATCCCGACAAAATCAGAGCAATTTTAGACATGGAGCCACCACGGACTGTCAAAGATGTCCAGAAATTAACGGGAAGAGTGGCAGCATTGGGAAGATTCATCTCCAAGTCAGGAGAGAAGTGTTTACCCTTCTTTAAAGCACTCAAGAAAGTGAAAAATTTTGAATGGACAACTGAAAGCCAAGAGGCCTTTGAGGCCTTGAAGAAATACATGGCTGAGCCACCACTATTGGCTAAACCAAAACCAGGAGAGGTTCTTTATCTATACTTGGCAGTATCCAACACTGCCCTGGGAGCTGTTTTGGTAAAAGAAGAGTTAAAGGTTCAGAAACCCATCTACTACGTGAGCAAGATCCTACATGGGGCATAAATAAACTACTCTACCATAGAGAAGTTTTCCTTAGCCTTGATAATGGCCTCAATAAAGCTACGCCCGTACTTCCAGGCTCACAAGATAGAGATCTTGACTGATCAACCTCTAAGAAACATCTTGCATAGCCCTCAAGTTAGTGGAAGATTGATCAAATGGGCCATTGAATTGGGCGAATTCGACATCAAGTATAAGTCTCGAACAGCCATAAAAGCTCAAGCACTTGCTGACTTCATGGTTGAATGTACCATTGACAACCAAGAAGTCGGGGGGTAGGAAGCAATAATGGAAGACAAGGAAGCTGAAGACATAATCTCCAAAGAATGTTGGGTGCTCTATTTTGATGGAGCATCAAAAACGAAATCAAGTGGAGCCGGTTTAGTGCTACAAAGTCCTGATGGATTCCTCATAGAGTATGCACTAAAACTTGACTTCCCAACGACAAAAAATGAGGCTGAATATGAAGCTCTGATAGATGGCTTAGGACTGGCTGGAGCCTTGAGAGTTAAAACTCTGAAAGTATGTGGAGATTCGAGGCTAGTGGTTTTCCAAGTAAATGGGGAATTTGAGGCCAGAGATGTAGTCATGGCCAAGTACTTGAAACTTGTCAAGGCCATCATGACTCAGTTCGACGAATGCTATGTAGAGCACATTCCAAGGGAAGAAAACATGAAGGTTGATGCCTTGTCTAAATTTGCTTCTTCCGAAATTGAAAACTATGCAGGGAGTGTATACTTCCAAGTCCTGAGGACCCCAAGCATCAACGGAAAGTTGGTAGCACCCATTGATGTTGCTAGTTGTTGGATAGATTCCATCAAGGCTCATCTAGAAACTGGGTGGTTACCCAACGACACTTCAGAAGCACGAAAGCTGTATGTGAGAGCACTAAGGTATACCCTGATTGAGGGAATCCTATACAAGAAGTCTTTCATCATTCCATATCTGAAATGTTTAAGACCTCAAGAGGCATAATTGGCCCTGAAGGAAGTACATGAAGGAATTTGTGGGCAGCACTTGGGGGGCAGAGCCCTTGCCCATAAAATCACTCGTTTAGGTTTCTACTGGCCAAGCATACTAGCAGATGCTAAAAGCTACGTAAAGAAATGTGAAAGGTGCCAGAAGCATGCCCCAGTGGTTAAGCAACCACCAGAGATGTTGACATCCATAAACTCACCAATCCCCTTTGCCATGTGGGGAATGGATATACTCGGGCCATTTCCAATGGCAAGTGCTCAACGAAAGTTCTTGATAGTAGCAATCGACTACTTCACCAAGTGGATTGAGGCTAAGCCATTAGCCAAGATAACCACCAAGCAAGTGATGCATTTCTTCTGGGAAAATGTGATATGCAGATACGGGATTCCACGTATCTTGGTCACAGACAATGGAACTCAGTTTAACAACGATGAGTTTAAGAAATATTGTGATGAGAACGATATCAAGTTGCGCTTCACTTCTGTCGCCCATCCTCAAGCAAATGGGCAAGCTGAGGTTGCAAATCGAATTATCCTAGATGGACTGAAGAAAAGAGTTGAACGCTCCAGAAACACTTGGTTAGACGAATTGCTCCCTATACTATGGGCATATCGTACTACCTGCGAAGTCACCACTGGAGCTACCCCCTTTCTGTTGGCATATGGGGCAGAGGCAGTGGTTCCAGTGGAGATTACTCACACGTCTCCAAGAGTTGAGGCTTATGAACCAGAAACAAATGAGGAAGGCTTGAGGCTGGCCTTAGATTTGATTGATGAAGTTAGAGATGAGGCAAATGCCAAGATAGTTCAGCATCAGAAACGAGCATCTTTCTATTACAACCTAAGGGTTAAAGAGAGATTCTTTCAACAAGGAGATTTAGTCCTCCGAAAGATTGAGGCATCCGGAGTTGGACAAAAAGGCAAGTTGGCCCCAAATTGGGAAGGACCATATCACGTCAAGAACGTATTTGGTCGAGGCTCGTACAAGCTAGAAACCCTCGAAGGGCATGAGGTGCCAAGGACTTGGCATGCCTCAAATTTGAAAGTCTATTATGTTTAAAGTGTGTCCTGATTGGACTCACTACTAGGACAAATAGAAATAAGGTTCGATGAAATCATGAGCTTCCTAGAAAGCAAATGAAGGGTTGAAACCCCAGAAACCTAAGACATTCAGTCCAAACCCCATCATTCGATATGCTCAATGAAAGGCTTGAAGCCAAAACAAGACGGTATAAGACATAAAAGGCTTATGCAAATGTCAAGTTAGCCTCGAATAAGGCAAAATCGTCGTAAATGTGTAGGTCGCTCCACACTTTACACCAAGACGATACTCGTGAAACACTAGTGTATATTAAAATCCCCAAAAAAGGGTAGTAAGTCCCAGGTAAGGGATAAAAAGACCCCAAGTCTCGAAAAAGACCGGTATAACTTCTATGAAATCCTAGTGCATTATCATAGACGTTGGGAAGCGCGATCAGCCAATTTAAACCCAGAATCTTCAAAGAAATCCCAGAATCTCAAAACTTTAAGTAAAAAACCCAGAAAACAATGAGATTCAACAGAAAATCTCGCCAGGAATCGCCTAGTGACTAGAAACCCAACCGGTTAAGGAAGGGCAACCGTCTATAGCCAGTTAAGGCCCACAAATCCATTTATGGATTATAGGGATTAAAACCCAAATAATTTGGGTCTCAGGCAAATTCGAAGCCCAAACAATAAAGGCCCAATAAAGCCCAAGGCTGGAATAATTTAAGTCCAATTAAAAATTGGGCTAGTTAAGGCTCAAGAAAAGAATGAAATTTGAAATATATCCAAGGCAAAATCAAAGATTTAAGGTCGAAAAGACATTAAATCGAAATCGTACGACCGAGGTCGAAAACATATGGGAAAACGAGGTCGATTCCAACGACCTCGCTCCCAAATAAAGTCGAAAAATAATGAAATTGAGGTCGAAAAAACCTTAGAACGACATCGAAGGCTCGAAGTCGAAAATATACGAGGAATTGAGGTCGTTTCCATCGACTTCGCACCAAAAATCCAGTCAAAAAATTGAAAATTCGAGGTCGAAAAGACCCTAGATCGAAGTCGATTGATTGAGATCGAAAATACACTATAAATCGAGCTCGAACCCCTCGACCTCACACCCAAGTGAGGTCGAAAACAAAAGGATTCAAGGTCGAAAGAATGAGGTCGAATATGACCTAGAAAACGAGGTCTAAGCGTTCGACCTCACGCCAAAATAAGGTCGAAAACGACCTAGAGATCGAGGTCGATATTGACCTAGAAATCATGGTCGAAAAAGGCTGGAACGAGGTCGAATGACCCAGGTCGAAAATGACATGCAAAATGAGGTCGAAAGTATGAGGAATCGAGGTCGAATGACCCAGGTCGAAAATAACCTAATTTGAGGTCGAAAATGCCCTTAAAAATGGAAAATTTTGAGGAAAAGCACGTTATAACTTCTACGAAAACCCCAAGGAGATTTTCCCAGAAGTTGGGGGGCAAATGATATGGTCAGAAAAGTAATTATAGAAATATAATTGACAAGTCAATGGAAATGCCGATATTTAAGGCCCGACACCCTAATTATTCATTAATTTCGTAATTAATGAATAGGGAAAAAATATACAGCTCATAAAAAGAGTCCAAAATATGGTAAATTCATCGAAGAAGGATCTGGAATCCCAATTAAAGGCAATTAATGAGTCATAGCCTTTATCAACAAGGAAACGAATTCTCCAGCAAGAAATACAATGTTTATCCAATATCAAAAAGGAGACTTATTCGCTAAGACTCCAAAACATACCATAAATACCAGGCTCTAGACGCCTATATAAGGACCCTGATCCTACAATCAGAACTACGTTTTGGGCACAGCTCCATACGTCACAACGCTTCGAAGGCGCAACAAGCCACAAAGGCACCCCTAGAACTACGTTTTAGACTTCATCCTCGAATAAGGACATACAAGTCACTACGTCCTTGGTGTGCCCCTGCCACCATAGCCCCAAGGGCAACACCAAGAACTACGTCTTTGGCTTAATTCTCAATAACGAATTGAGATACGTAGGCATCTTGTGAGGACCGATTTAGTCTCGAAACACAAGTGTAGCCATTAAAGCTCGAAGCTCATTAATCCTAGCAATTAATATACAAGTACGTTTTTTAATCCATAACAAGAATATATTGTTAATGTAATTGGTATGTCATATTACAAAAATACTATTAAAATATAAGATAAAATCGAAATATTATCCTTTTTCGAATTTTAAATTACAAAATTATCCCTATATATAAACAATTTCGGGCGAGAAATTATTGTAATGTTCGTGCCTTGCACGGTCTTTTACGCTAGTTTTTATATAATGACAAGAGATACATAACACTGCAATGTTTTTTTATTGAACATTGCTAACACTTTTACAAAATCAGAAATAAAAAAGTACAAAATCAGTTTTGAGAACCCTACAACATTTTTGCAACACTTTTACGGAACAATAAAAAATTACAAAACACTATCTACAATTTAATAATTTCATTTTCTTAAGAATGCAATAAAATTACAAAATTGATCAAAAAATATTTATAAAAATTCCAAATACACAAAAAATTACAAACACATACAAAAGTTAGAGCACCTAAAATAACAATGTTGATAGAACTTGTACAAGAAATAAGGACCAACCAAAAAAATAAAATTTTGGAAAATGTTATTTGTATAAGAGTTTTAGCTTATAGCCCGTGCGATGCACGATTACTTAAATTTTATTTATAATTATTTTGTTCATAATTATATTTTAATTACCCATGTAACACACGATTGTTTTTTTAATATTTATACTTATATATTTATTTATGAATATTTTAATATTTAAAAGTTATTAGTTTACATGATTAAATTATTGTTAAAAAAGATTTAGCCAAAAAAATTATAGTTAAAATTTTGATATTTATTATTTTTTACACGCTCAATTTAATATTTGTTTATATTGAGTTATAAAAGTTAGATTTGGCCAATTTTGCGGTCCACATGAAATTCACAAAATAATCTTTAATTTAGTTGTGGTTTAATAGTTCTTTTTCTCAAGTGGTAACAGCTTATCTCTTGTCGTCCCAGGTCCTGGGTTCAATTCTCGCTCACCCCGAGATTTCTGAGAACAGATACTCACATGTAAAGGCATATAAGTCTAATTAGTCAAAAAAAAAAACTATTCTAAAACTAAAAAGAGAATAAAGTGACGAAATTTAATATTGAGAATTCTATTCGATTTAGGAAATCTACTTATATGTAGTTTAGATTATTAGAATACCCTTTATTAACCAAATACAGTTTTAATGTTAAATCTAACGGTTTTCACCTATCTATTTAAGATTAAACGATTTTTATTATTTTCATATTAAATGAGTTTCCTTATTTAATTACAACTATTTTTATGTTTTAACTTTTTGGAAAATTCAATCCTAATATAATATCTTTTAACTTATATCATTTTTTAGATAATAACTTCTTTTTATATGATATAATCTTGATCGTCTATTTTTAAAAGTATTGGATCTAACGGTTAAGAATGTTTTGGCGGTATTTAGGACCAAACTACCCGGATAACATCATTAATTTTTTTAATATTTATATTTTTTTTAATTTATATTTTTTTAAAATATTTATTGCTAAAATATAATATACTCTTTTTTGTAATATGTTAATGATGCGGGAACTTTGAACTTTTGAGAAAATAAATTATCAATTAAAATATAATTTTTTTTGTAATAGTTCTTCTTTTAAAATAGTACACCGTGACGATCAAAATTCTGTATAAAATTCAATTTTTATAGTATATCCCGTAAATATCTATGTCATTATATTAAAGACTAAATAATGAAAGTTTTCTTATAAGTCTTGTCGCTTAATCACTCAATCCATAATCGTTGGATCTTTCAAATTAAATTGTTGAGAAACGTTAGATATAACAGTAAAATTATCACGTAGAATGATCTAAGGTTTGAATCTACCAACAACATATTAAAATTTACGTGTTTTTTTGAAAAATAAGAATTTTTTCATTTTTTTCTTGCAAACATGGGTTATTTGATAATATTTTTTATAAAGTAAGATTTTCAAAAAAGTACTATACTAATTGATTAACAAACTTTTAAAGTTTCGAATAGTTGAGTCTAAAATTTCAAAATACGGTTTTTTTAAATATGAATATAGTCCTTCTAACAATGAAATTAGGTCTCTATGAGTTCTTATAAAACAAAATCACCATTTGCGTATAATTTATTATTTAATAATAAATAATATTTAATTAGTTATGATATAAAATTTAATAAAATAGGATAAAAAATATGCACAATTTTATAAAATTTTATCCTCGTATTATTATATTCTTTGTTGATTTGAATTTTTCTTAGATTGATTTGAATTTTTGAACATAGATTTCTAAATTTAAAATAGTTAGAAAAAAGTAATTAAATTGGCATTAAAATAATGATGACGTAATAATTATTATTAGAATTTAAATACCCACTTTACTAATTTGGGCTTTATCTTGTGTTTTAAAATTTAGATTTTAACGATTTTACACCCCACATGAAGATAACTAAATTATCTTTAATTAAAAGATGGTTTAACAATTTTTATCTAACTGGAATTGTCCATGAAATAGAAAAGAAAGTCATGAATTTTTTACAATTTTTAATATTATATCTAACGGTCCTCATCTATTTGAATATTTATAGTTTTATAATTCAACGAATCATATACTTTTGGTAGTACAGTGACCGACCAAAGTTTTGGATAAGATCTCCAATTATATATAAGGAGTTAATTTATTGTGTGTGTTTAATAACGACGTTTCATATTAGAGCATGAGTTCCTTATTGAGACAAATCCTATATAAAATGTAATTAGTTTTTATAATACTATAAAATTATATTATTTTTGAATTTTTTTTGAAATATAAATATGAGACTAACTTCTAAAAAGTGAAAATGTAAAGAAATAATGTGACGAAGAAATAACAAAGTTAGATTTTGTTGGAATTTACACACATTGTCGGTCCAAACAATAACCGTTAAATTTAGTTGAATTCCTCATTTATTCACCAAATAAAATAAATATTTAACATAATAATAATAATAACAATAATAAAAGATTTTTTAAAACTAACTAATATCATATGCTTTTTTGCAAAAATGATGCTTTTTTAAAAATAGTTGGCATATATACAAAGTAAAATGTAAAAATAAAGTGTGCAACTTTACATTAATATTTGCAATTAACATCAATAAAAATTAATCAGAAATATAACTTTGAAAATTTAGTAATTGAAATCAATTTTGGTTAGATTACTTAACAAGTTGCACCGATTAAATCAAATGCAAACTTAAATCGAATCAAAATTAACCTCAAAATACAATAAAAAATAACTTTAATTATTTTTCAAAAAAACGTAAAAACAAGTTGCATTGGTTGCAAATTGTTGTTTTGCAAATACTTTCAAAATATAGTAAATTGCAAAAATACACTTAGAAAATTAGTATTTTTGATAATATCAATAATAATAATAATAATAATAATAATAAATAATAATAATAATAATGTGAAAATTGAGAAACTTACATGGATCATCCTAGAATACACGACCCGAGTCCAAGACCAATGTTGACTTGTCCGCGTTCCTCCATATAAAATGTGTGTGTATAAATACATACGTGGGCACCATTTCTCTTCTTAATGGAATCCCTCTTTCTCACTTTTATCATTTGAGCGGCTATACATACATTACATACACAAGATAGCCACGAATGTTTTACAGAACCCCAATTCACTCCCACCCTTTTCAACTCACTTATTCTTTTTCATAACCCATCAAGAAATTTAAGTATTTTTTCAAAATGGAAGCTTTGGGTCTTGATGATATTATTAATCGATTGCTTGAAGTTAGAGGAAGGCCTGGGAAACAAGTGCAGCTTTCTGAGTCTGAAATTAGACAGCTTTGTATTCAATCTAAAGATGTGTTTATGCAACAGCCTAATTTGTTGGAGCTTGAGGCACCTATCAAGATCTGTGGTATGGGGTTTTTTGTGTCTGTTTTTGGGTGATTTGATGTGGGTTTTTGGTTTTGTGAAATGGGTTGTTGTGATTTTGGTGTTTCTGTGATGTTTTTTATTGTGGGTTTTGTGGGATTTTATGTGGGGTTTTGGATTTTTGATTGACTGTTGTTGACTTGAATTGAGTGGTCATTTCTTTATTGATTGTTTGCCTTGTGTTTTATATGTTTGTACTTTGTAGATTATTTTTGTTGGGACTATTAATGTGTGGTAGAACTTTGAAAGGACTAATTTGAGCTGGTAAGGTACGGGTTTGTGGGTATGTAGAAAATCATGTGTGGATATCGTTGTTGTGGTTGGAGACGCTGGTATTTCAGTTTAGGTGTTATATGATATGCTACTTGGTGGGACTTTCTGTTTCTGCTTATTTGAGTTTTCTGATATGATTGAAAAGTGAGTTGTCTAAATGGTGTTTTGAATTTATCGTGTTTGTAATTAGTGGATTATGGGACTTGAATGATTTGTTGTGGACTTGCAGTTCTTCGTTGTTTGTGCAGATGTCCTTTTTTAAGTTTACTGCAGTTGGTAGTTTCTAAATGAGGTTAGGTTAACTACAAATTTCTGTTATTTTTAGTACTAGAAATTTCTGGCATTTTCGTAAACTTGTAGCTTTAACTTTATACATTAAAAGTTTGTATCATCCGGGTATGGAATGAGAAGCCAGGACACTAGAAGTTTTGTTCTAATTTTTGGTATCTGAGTAGCCAATCAGCTGTAGGTCAATTAGTATTAATGGTTTTGCAGGAGAGGTCTAGTCGAGCCTCAAAATAATTATTAATTTAATCTGAGTATATAATTATAAGCATTCAAGTCTTTAAATATACTGTGCTGCTAATTTGCTGTATGTGAAATGCATGAAATGGGAAACATTAAAACGTATCATTTTGCCATTTTTCTTGTTACTTATTTGGGCCATACCGACAGTAAAATATTGGTCTTACCTAACACTATGAAGGACTATAATGTCCATAACTTATGTTATTTGCTAAAGATTAATACATGCTTCCCTATTGACTATGGTACACAGATATAGTGCACAGAACCCTTAATATGTACATATTCTGAAATTGTGCATCATTTTAATGCATTGTCTTTAAATTCCTCAGGAGATATTCATGGTCAGTACTCTGATCTACTGAGGCTTTTTGAGTATGGTGGTTTACCTCCTAAATCCAATTACTTATTCTTGGGTGATTATGTTGATCGTGGGAAACAAAGTTTGGAAACAATATGCCTTCTCCTTGCATTTAAGATAAAGTATCCAGAGAACTTTTTCCTGTTGAGGGGAAACCATGAATGTGCCTCTGTTAATCGTATATATGGATTCTATGATGAGTGTAAGCGAAGATTCAATGTGAGGCTCTGGAAAGTATTTACAGATTGTTTCAACTGCTTACCTGTGGCTGCTCTTATTGATGAAAAGATACTGTGTATGCATGGGGGTCTTTCTCCAGACTTGACCAATTTGGATCAAATCAGGAACTTAAAGAGGCCAACTGCTGTTCCAGATAGTGGTTTGCTCTGTGATCTACTGTGGTCAGACCCTACTGGCGATGTAAAGGGATGGGGAATGAATGATAGGGGAGTTTCCTTCACCTTTGGAGCTGATAAGGTGACAGAATTTCTTCAGAAGCTGGATCTTGACCTTATATGTCGTGCTCACCAGGTATAATACTAAATCTCTCATTGTATGTCACCAGAAATCAGAATCTCAACTTCTCTATGTTCATTTCTTTTTGCAGGTTGTGGAAGATGGATATGAATTTTTTGCTGATAGACAACTTGTGACTATATTTTCAGCTCCTAATTACTGTGGAGAATTTGATAATGCTGGTGCTATGATGAGTGTGGATGAGACATTGATGTGCTCATTCCAAATATTAAAGCCTGCAGACAAGAAGCCAAAATTTGGGTTTGGAAGTACTACGACGACTAAGCAAGGAAGCCCTTTCATGAAAAACAAGGTATACTTTATTCAGATGTAACTAAAGTTGACATCTTAACTGGTCAGTGACCAAGTTAAAAGTGTATGTTCCTTTTCTCCTGCACTCCTAGTAATACACACATTACGAAATTGTGTTTTTATATAAGAAGTATAACCTAGTTCTTTTTTTGAATCGAAGAGAGGTCATAATTAGGTGATACTGGATGGCATTTACAACTGGAGTATGGGATAATTTAGTTCAAGGAAGAATGACAACCTTCATTTCTCAGTCCACCTTTCTGGAAATTAGAAGATATTTTTGAAAATGAATGGATTAAAAAGAATGTGAAGCAAATTTATATAATAAGATTTATGGAGATGAGTAGAAAGAAGGAAAGAGCATCCATTGTCATATTAGAATTCAAAATTATGAATAAATGCCCATAATAATAGTACAAATTTTATCAATCTTTCCAGCAAACTGGAGAATAAAGACATTAGCCATTTTGGAGTGTTAAGATCTTTAATGTTAATTATGATACTTGCTGTGGCATATTTGTTTGCTTCATACCAGTGACTGTTAATACTTCTTATATAAAAATATGTGGATTTCAGTAGTATGCTTTGCTAATATTTAGTTTTTTGTGGGTGCAAAGGTATGATGAATATGTTTATGTATATCCGATGTCTCGTGAGGATGCTGTTTGGAATCTGTAGTACATAGAGCAGAAGCCTTCTGTCAAAGAACTTGGAGCTTTCTTGCTAGTGCTAGGCAAAGATCATTGGAAGCACTCTTTGGCAGATTGAAAATATAGCACAAAACCTCCTAATGATAGATAGAGTAGGAGGGTGGTAATTAACATTTTCTTTTTAAATGTAAAATGCAAATTGCTTTGGTAAGGGACAAAGATCTTTTACCCTGACAAGAAAACTGCTGTGTTTCCTTTTTTTTTTTTTAAATGAGGTCAAATGATACTGGGAAAAATCAAAACATTGTTAGGTACCAAAGGGCTGTTGATGACCTGATGCTGTTTTGTGTTTTAATGAGATACATGTGGTGCCTGTTCTTCTGTGTCCTAAAGTTTATAATCTACTCCTATTTGGCGAGTGATTTTGTATCTACTTTTGGAGATAAAAATTGTTTGCTGGTGATGCGCGCAAATTAAGTATTCAGGTAATGATTTATAAGCTGGCATCTTTGGGAAGCAAAGGTTCAGCCTCCAGGAAAGAAAAGGGAGTAGTTGACAGGATCTCGTTTATTTTATGTTGTCAGATATTGCTTTCTGCAATAAATGGATATATTTGTCTCTGGTTGCGTTGATTACCAGTTGATCTCTTGCGGTGATCAAAATTTGCTGTTTCAGTAAGTATGATCAATGTTACCTCATATGAAAGATGAATAATATAAAAGATGTAGGTGATTCGGTTGAGATCCATTTGCATATAGCTTGTGCTTGTTTGATTTCCTATTGAAGCCTGTCTGGATTTAACAATCTCAACTGATGATGGCCTAAATGGCCTGCTAATGCGAAATTAATAAAATCCACTCAAATTTGCTGTAGGAGAAACTTAGCCATTTATGATCTATATCTAATCTTGGGGCAAGTTTGTCTAGTGATACAAAATTGACCTGGCTAAATGTATTACTTTTTCATGGTTGAAAGCCTTTATAAATTACAACTGAATTTAGTACCGTAAAAGGATGGATGAAAGTGGCCTTACTGCATCGAGGTATACTAATATATACAGGGGACAATATTCTCTGCGAGTTTTCATCACACAGCCCGGGTGGAAAACCCCATTGAAGGCTCACGTCATTGTGTAGAGATTAGTCTAGTCGGTGTAGTCCTACTATAAAAACGCAGAGGGGATAATTCATCAAGGAGTTTAGGACATAAATAGTTTTGAACATCGATTCTAGGACATGATTAATTCCAGACATTGCTACTTTGCTAGCACTATTTTTCACTGAACCACTCAATTTACCACACCGCTGAAGTGAAGCACCTGGTGGCAGGAAATGGCCTTATTTCTGTTTGGCTTATATACCGTTTTAAGAAGATAAATAAATACAAGAAAAATGAAACTAAGATCATGGTAGTTGTTTATCCATGTATTCAGTAATATAATTCTTTTAATGAGATAGAACCATGCGAAGTCTAGTGATTGATAACATTGCCATTCCAAAACAAACATATTCTAAACAGATGATTCGGAGTCTGCTGTTCTGAGTGAAGAATAAGTAAGCACTTTCTGCACGTGAATTATACATATGTAATATACAGAATAATTATATCTGAATACATCGTGTTACATAGTACAACAAAACATCCACAATGTAACACAGATAGACGCTGTTGAATGGTTGGTTCCGTTCGTCTACTCTAATTGACTGATATAACACACTGCACCTTGTAAGCAACATGATAAATATACAAAACCCCACAAGCTAAGACAGAGAAGCAAGAAACTCCAACAATCCATCCTCTCGTCATGCATACATACACGAGAAATTCAGATCCTACACCATCATACTCCCACGTATCCTGCACATTAATGCAACGTAATGCACTTGGGTTTTGCAAAGATGACAAGTTTCAAAGAATGACCACTATCAGATAGAATAATGTGTAGTGAGCCTACAGCCTACTTCACTAAAAGATAAGGGATACATTCTAATGGACTTTTTTAGGAATGAGGAGGTAAAGAATGTCATTAACTAAGAAGATACTGGAAGAACTGCATGAAAATGACAGTAATGTAACCATATGTGAAGGACACTTAAAGAACCCTATCCTCCTCCAGGACTAGGAGGCCTTCCCGACTTACATATTTGTCTCTTTCTGGTATTCAATGATTGAAAAGGCCTTGATGTATTCTCATGAAATGATTTCCTTACAGTGTTATGTAACTATGCGATATAAATCGCTTTAATTAAAATGTAATTAAACTATGGAATCCACCGTCCACTCTATTTTCAGCATGAAGCTGTGTTATCATACTAGAACTGTGATAAAGATTTTATTGCAGAGAATATCAATGCCAATAAAGTTTCTAAAAAAGAATGACTAGCATTTTAGGCTAATTTATTCTTGCACATCAGATGACAATAAAAGATACACATTCTGTAACAGAAACCAATGCAAGTTACAAATATAGACAATTGGAGGAGATATGAGCTCTAGTGATAACCAATAGCAAGTTACGTACCTTACTGGCTTGAACTGTTCTCCATATCTATTTCTACATTGCATGGCTTCTTTAGATCAGAGGATACTGAACAAGATTGTGGAACCGAAAAGGAAGTGCTGCTGCAAGTTGTCTGCTTCTTTGCTGAAGATGATACAGCTGTGGAGCACAAGTCGTCATCTATTTTTGATGTCTCACCCTCACTGTTACTAATTTGCATGTTCTTTTTAAGATGTCCTTCTTCTTCAACAGGGAGTAATCTCTTGCGGCTAGACAAGCCGTTCTTAAAACTTTGCATTGAAGGTACCTGCTGATCGTGAGAAGAAGTCGCAGAGCAAGGAGCCGTCTCCTTGAGAACAACCTTTGGAATTGCTAAATTGTCAATGCAGTCGGAGTTATCTCCAACCACTTCATCATTTCCACCGGATTTCTCCGCTCTTGCAACACATTCTCTTTCCCGCAAGATTAGTAAAGCGTCAGATAAGCGATCTCTTGCTAAATCAATGTCAACAATAGGTACTGGATAGTTTAATCCCAATTCCACTCCTGCAGATCTAAGTACACTAGAAGGTGCATCCCAGGGATGATGGATCCAATCAGAGGGCATTCTTGCTAGCTCAGGCAGCCATTGCCTCACATATTCACCCTCTGGATCAAATTTAAATCCCTGAACCTGTATTGTAATTGAACATCAATAAGATCCGAGGTTTTAAAAAAAAAAGAGAGCCATAAACTCGGCTCTTTAGATCCCTAGAATTGTAGCCTAGTGGAGACTCCTCACCCTTGGTTACCAAGAGGTCGAGGGTTTGAGTCTGGGTTCGAGTCTCAGTGAAGACAAATGTCTGCGTAAGTATTTAAATTACTTGTAACTGAACTTACCCAAAAAACACCTGGCTATTTGCCAAGGGTACAGCTGATGATGACATCAAGAAGAAAGTATTAATTTATTACAAAATTTATTATTAATTTATTACAAAATTTATTGTTGCTATTAGTATTTTCAGTAAGATTATCTACTTGGGTCACAACTGGAAAGGGAAAGGAAAGAGAAAAAGCAATTACCAAAGTAATTGCAGAAAGCCTCGCTGTACAGTAACTAACAAATAAACTTTTGCTAGCATTGAAATGATGTCTTTTAATTTCTACAGCGTGAGCCTCATATTGAATTACTGTTACTTTTTGATAATTGAACACTCACCCATCTTGTCTTCGACAAGATTTGACCAAGCATCCTTTTATCCACTTAAGTTTTTAAGATTTTAGTCTATATAATGCATTATTGCACTAAAGAAATGCAACAGTTCTGTGGTATATAATGATAGTACAGATGTTTAGATCACAAGCCATATAGACATGTTTTTTTAGTTTATAGCCCTATTTCAACAGGTGTAAATATTTATAGAAGAGAAAATCACAATGCACCTGTGGGCTATCTAGACGCTCAAGCTCATGTCCATCTGGCAAGCTCCCTGATATGTATTGCCAACCAAGTATATCACTTTCTAAATCTGCGTCCAGAAGTGTATCCCAGAAGTACTTCATTCCCCATTGCCATGGTAGAAGCAGAAATTTTACAAAAAAACTGGAAACAATCACTCTTATTCTATTGTGCATCCACCCTGTTGCCCAAAGCTCCCTCATACCTGCATCAACTAATGGATAACCAGTACGACCCTGCCTCCAAGCCTTAAAATGGGCCTGATCCGCTTGCCAAGGGAAAAACTTCAAGTTGCTCAACAATGATCTTTCATGAGTAAATGGGTAGTTAAAACAAATGTAACGAGAATATTCTCTAAACCCAATAGCACGAAGAAACAGAGCAACACTCTCTTGTCCAACAGAGTTTGCTTCTTTTGTCCACAATATCTGCTTCATACGTACACAGTGGAAAACTCTCCTCACACTCATTTCCCCAAAATGAAGATGTGGTGAAAAGAGTGATGTTGAGTTCCCTGAAACTGTTATCCTATCCTTTGAGTAGTCAATCAGATTGTGTTCCACAAATGTATTTAGAGCCTTATCAGCATTGCTCCAACCTGGAGACCATCCTCTTCCTAATAAAGCATTACTAGATTTTTCCATTTCATTTTCTAGACCCAGATCCTCAATTGAACAATCACCGACCATTCCTGTCATTTGCACATTTGAACCCACAGTTAATTATTGCAATTACTAATCTTGCTTTTCTTTCTTCATTTGATGCTAAAATTTTAAACTCTGGGACTGCAATCATTTATCCCACAACTATGTATATGGTCCAAACAATGGGAGTCCTGGAAACTTAATTACAAGAAAAAATGCAAGTTAGATAAACTTTGCTCAACACTGTGAGAGTACCTTCAACTGGAACTAATCGCCACGGAGGAAGATGTGACACAGGTTCTTTCTGCATGTTTAAGCACCGTGCCCAGTATGCATCAAAGGTTGTAAAGGCGTGTCCTTCATTGTCATATATTTCCCATGGTTCATACAATAAATCTCCATTATAGCTTTCGACCGATATACCAAGCTCCCCAAGCTTTTGTTTGATAGTGTGATCACGAACAAGTGAAACAGGATCTGGATAAATATCAAAACCAAAGAAAAATATGAGAGGCCTCTGAGGAAGTATATCACAGTTTCCACGAGAAGTCTGACATGATATCTTGGGAGAACTATCTCCGCATCCTACTCTATAGACTGTGGTCTTGTGTGAGGATATGTGTACTTCACAGAAGTGCCCTGCTTCTATACTAAGAAAGCAAAGAGAGTAAATTTCTGACAGTCGCTTACCGAAATACAGTGTAGTATTATGTGCATGTTAAGACTGATACAGGGAATACTTGCATAAATAAGCTAGTCTTTCTAGCTATTTATTTTTTGATAGTTCACATATTTTAAAAGATAGGGGAAGGGGGAGATGAGGATTGAACTCTAAAGTCTAGACCTTCTCGTAGAGCACCCTTTTCACCATTTGGGCACTCCTTGATTCTCCGGTCTTTCTATTCGAGCCATATAAAATATGAAAATATTAATCTCTTATTTTATAATACTATAATAACCACAACTTTAAATTAGAATAAACCAAAGAAGTAAATAATGAAATATTTCTATATGCTCTTTAAGAGACTCCTCTGGATTGTTACAAAGGCAGAAAGGATTACATTCCTCGGAAACAAACATAGCCTTGAAGTACATTATTACAAAGTCCAGCATTCTAGCAAAAACTTCACAGATTTAGCGTCACATTGTTTGAGGTCACAGTAGTTGAGAACAAATGAAAACTCATACACTGAACTAATAACATTACAACATACGTTATAATTTATAACAATGGAATAAGAAAGTGATCCGAAACTTCCATTCCAACTGTAAAATGCATGACAAGTTTGTACGAGATAACATGTGTAATTTCTAAATTTTGAATAATATATGGTGTGTGTCAGCGTGGGTAAAGCACTACAGTTTCTATCGCACTAAGTAAGGACCATACCATGAAGGATAGTATATACTTTTACGGCTAGACAACTAGAACCTGTACAATAAATTTGTCTTTGAAGCGGTTGAGAATAATAAGAATATTAACAAGCCAGAGCAGCTTCCTGAAGACCTCTTTCAATTTATAAGTGTCTTAAAAACGTATAAAAAGTTGTTAATAGATAAATGACATATGACATGTTGAGTGATTGTAGGATCCTTTGTGAAAAAGTAAACTTAGCTCCCTAGAATTGACATAGACTAAATCTTTATTAGCACTTGAAACAAAACACCAAGTGCCAGGCCATGTAGCCAATAAAAACGAAAACAAAACAGGAGAAGCAGAACCGACCATACCATAAAGATGGTTATACACTATTTTTGTTGCCCCGACAGCACTGATGCATTCCAAAAGAGCTTTAAGAGTACTTTGTGCTTTGATTAGGACAAGTTTAGCACCAAGAGACTCCATGGATTGCTGCAGATGTACAAGAGACTGCTTGAGCCACCACCTTGAAACTCGCCCTGGGTAAAATTGCCCTTCTTCTTGAGGACACCAAATAAACACAGGCAGAACAGAACCATCTCTAGCACCGGCAACCAATGCAGGATTGTCATCAATCCTCAGATCCCTCCGAAACCAAACAATAGTCTTACACTTGCCATCCATCTTCAATAACTTAATCTTTCACTACAATATTTATCTTTACAACCCAAACTCCTTCAAAATCAAAGATCAACTAAAACCTACATATCCATAATCCAAGAACCCATGTAAGCATAAATTTCGATAAACCAAACACAAACAAGAAGTTCAATTTCAACAACTACCTCTTAAACAAGTCAAAACATCCCAATTCTACAATCCAACCAAAAAGTTCAGATCTTTAACAACCAAACCATCAATCAAACTCTATACACACAAACAAAAGTTCAAAACTTTAACAAAAATTAATCAAATTTAAAGTCAAAAAACAAAAAACAGAGCAACCCAGATGCAGAAAACAGTTTATAACAACCTCAACTAATCAAGAACTGTTATAAGAGCAACAAATAAAATCATGACATGTGAGTAAGTAGCAGAAATCCCAAAAAAAAACTAACAATATCTAGACACAAATAAGTAAACAATAATATCCACAGGACCACCACTAGATAAGTAGAAAAGAAAGAAACAAATAAGTACTCCATCCGTGCCCCCACATGGGACCGTGCTGGTCACGCATTTGTTATGTATTTTAAGATTTTTATAAGTATATTTTCATAAATTTTTTTCTACTTAATTAAAATTTATAATTTAAATTTTTATTTAAAAATAATAATTTAAAAATAAGTCATAAGAGTTATATTTTATATACATTTTAAAATATATGTCAAATTCTGACTATATAAAATTGAGTGGGACGGAGGGAGTAATAAATATGTGTACATCTGCGTTTCATTATAAAGATAGTGACAGCAAAAATAGGGTTGAATAATACATACACTGATTTGTATGAGCCCACTTCATCTCCATCTTCTACGATCTTCTTTCTTATTATTACTTGTGGTGTGGTATATTATATATACGGATATACCATGTATATGCTAGCTTCATTTTATTCATGTCATTTTTCATTTGCTAGCTTGACTTTTAACTGGTAGTTAAATTTATTCATTTTTCATATTTGAGCATTAAAAATTGCGAGAATGATATATGATGCAGTTGAGACATTTTCGTTCAAGTTGTAAACGAATTAAAAATTGCTAGAATGATATATGATCTAGTTGAATTGAGATGTTTTTTGTTTGAGTTGTACAAAAAAAAATGAATTATTTAAATTTTCTTTTTAAATCTTAGTTAAGATAAGTTTGTTCGGGGGCAATACAAATGAAGACCTACTAACTAAAAGAATGAAGATGTAAGTTCGATTAAATAATTAAGGCCATAAGTGATTAGATTTATTTAACTAAAGTTTCACAAAAGAAAGATGAAAGCTAAGGAATAATTAAAAAAACATAATAAAATTGAGACTTAATTGCAGTATAATGGTCTGAACTTTAATACTTTTGCCCAAAATGGTCTATATATATAGACATTCACATGACTAAATTTTAATTTTTTTAGCAAACGATTGCATTACGTTAATTCTATCTAACATATGTTACTTTTGTGGGGGTAAAGTTGGAAATATCAAAATTAAATTGTTACAGAACTATAAAGCTTAAAGTTCTCCCCGGAAATCAATACACTGTGACAAGTGACAACAGTGGTTGATAATGGATTGGGTTTTCAAATGGAGTTAGCAACAGTGTAAGTATCGAGTATATTCTTCAGATCATAGATATGGGTAGAGCATGAATATATAGCTCTTAGACTTCGTGCTTATGAATACTCCTGTATGTCTGCAATGTATACATAGTCTGCCTTGTCCTCAATTGGCTTGGCAATTGTTGGTACAACATTCAGTTTGATTGGTCCTTGTTGAGCTTTTTTCTTTGGTTCTCTTTTTTTTTTCTTCATTTCAGCTTCAACAATGAACTTAGGGAATACCAGGTTTTCAAACTCAATAGGCTCATCTTTGGGCTCTACAGGAATTTCATGAAAGGTGATTTGAGATTGAGTTGAAGATGGAATGGGGTCTTCAAATGTAAGTCTCCTCCCAATGTCCTTTTTCTCTTCCACTTTCTTAGGAGAGACATGCATGTTTGATCTTTTCTTCCTTCTGATTGGATTGGTCTTTGGCACTGTCTTCCTTTTCTTTACTTTTGTTCTAGTAGGGGCCTCTTCCTTTACAGCCTCACTACTTTCTTCCTCTATTTCCCTTATCAGTTCTAGGGACAATCTAGCCTGTTTTTCAGGTGTAGATTCAAAGCCTTGGGGATTGGCTTCTCTCCTCAATCTGGAAATTTCTTCTCTTTTAGCTTCATTGAACCTGGGATGGCTGTTTGTGATGTGAATTAGCCATTCCTGTAGATGACAACCATCCCCTCTCTGAGCATTACATCTGTGGAAGCTTTGAAATCTTTGATTTGAGCTGCCAATACCTTAGAGTCATCTAGCTTGGGGAAGGGATAATCCACTTCTAGCTTGTTCTTGCTATGATGTCTAGGTGGTGAGCCAGTCCTGCCACTGAAAATGGGTTCAAACTCCTTCACAAAAGAATATTTAGCATCATATTCTTTTTCTAGAATGATAGTGTCGGGAGTGAGAACTTTGAGAATAGTTGTGTGGACAGGTACAATCTTTGATGTAGAGGAGGTCACAACCTTGAAGATAGACTCCTTGATAAGCCTATCAGAGTTGAGAATTCTCTGAGCATCCTCAGCTGGAGAGAGAACCACCTTTGTGAGTTGAAACTCACTTGGATTAGCAATTATTTGAGGTGTCTCCCCCTCACTTGATGGCACACCTTGGACCTCCCCCTTACTTGATGGCACACCTTGGACTGAAGTAGTTACTGGCTCAGAGACCACTAGTGCACTATCCCCTTTTTTGTTATCATCAAGGGTTTGAGGAAAACCAGTAGCCTACAGCAACTGTTGCAGAAGTTGAGTCTGTAGGGCTTGATTAGCCAAGAAGGTGTCCATCTGTTGTTCAACCTTGTCCATCCTCACAGTAAGACTGGCCACATCCTTCACCAATTTGTCTTGTTTGAATCTTTGAGAGGTAGAGGGAGCTACTGCATCAATTCTCCTTTCTAGAGCACCCTTTACCTCATAAATATGGCCTTTGATGTCATATGTGTTAGCTCTTTGCTGAAGAAAGTGAGATTGATGAAGTTGAAGAGATGCCACAAAATTCTGGATGATGGTGGCATGAAGAGGATCATAGGATTGTGCTTCTCCATAGGCCCTTTGATAATTCCTTAGAATGACTACCTTGGTGTCATTGCGAATGTAAGAATTGGAGAACAACCAAGGAGGCAACTCTTGTAGAGTGGAAGGGCATGCATCTCCTCCTTCACCACTCCTGGAATGATCACTCTCCTCTTCAAACTCTGAGTCATAAGCAAAGTCTTCACCAGCTCATGGAGGCAGATTGCTGATAGCTTCTTTTGCCCTACACATTGATTCAATTGTGTGCACTAAATGCAACATCTTTTCTACCTCCACATTGCCCAGTCCAGCCAAAACTTGATAGGCTATAACAGGATGAGTAAATGTCTCAGCATTCAGGTTAATTTGATCCAGTTCATGTTGATAATCTAACTGGATCAATCTTTCTTTTTCAGCATCACTGACATCCATTAACTCATTTGCAATGGCTATAGGTTCTTCTTCCACCCTTATATCTCCAGTACCTGCTTTTCTCTCAATTTCTCTCTGCATCAGGGGCTCCCCCTGGCTCACACACCTCACACCCTCACCTTCACCTACTAAGGTGGAACCCTTTAGCTCTCCTTTTGCCTGACTCGAAAAAATAGTCAGCCTCTCATTCTCACCCTCTCCTTTTGCCTGGCTGCAAGCCAGCCTCTCACTCTCAGAAATGACACTCCCTTCCCTCATACCTAGAAGTGTCTCAACAACTACCAACTCTTCTACACTTGTTACTAGAGTTGTAATGTTTGAAATTTGGAGAAGTGTAGAAGTAGTCAGCAACGGATGACTGGAAGGTGCATCCGTTGTTGTGGTAATTGTAGCTGTCTACGGATGGCTTACTTGGGGCTCATCCGTGGATAGAAAAACACCTGTCAACGGATGAAGGATATCCGTGGATGAAGTAGAAGGAATAGAGATTGATGAGGAAACCAAAACAGAATCTGTGGATAGTGATTTTAAATTAAGTGCCACAGATTGAGTCAAGGTTTCAGAATAAGAGTATTGATGGTCCAACAAATCATCTAGAAGATGATGACCACCAATCTGAGAATGGGAATCCTCCATGAATTTTAAGGATGGAGAATCAGGTATTGATGTGGAAATCATATCCACATCCAGAGAGATGGTTGGAGAATTTGGTGTTTCAAAGTTTATTTGTAAAGAATGGGGCTGTGACTCCATATTTACTGGAGCCACATCAATCTGAATTTGTGAAGGCTCAGTCACCAAGTTAGAAACTTGAGACTGAGCAGTGTATGTTCCCGGTGCATCCCTCATTGTTTTAGCCTTCTTTTTCCTTTGGTAGGCTTTGGAGGTGTCAGTTGGGCTTCTTGTGTCCCTATCCCTCTTGTACTGTATCCCTGGTTGGGGACTATTTTCAATAGTGACATCCTTTTGGGAGGAAGCCACTAGGGATGAGCTTATTCCTTTTTCAACCAATGTATCCTTTTGAGAAGATACATGGTGGCTAGCTAGGGACTCACTAACCTCTCCTTCCTTATTCTTGGGGTTTCTTTGACTGTCACCCCTTCCCTCACCACTCACCACCTCCTTCACACTCCCTTAGGTTGTTTGGTGGTTTTTACAACAGGTGCCTTTTGAGATGCACCTGAGGTTGGCTTCTTGGATTTAGATTTAGGAATATTGGGTTTGGCCACTTGGGTAAGAACCTGTGGGGCACTAACAGCTTCCATGGTAGCACTAGAAATCAAAGCATGTAGAGGTTGGGAAGAAGAAAGGTTAGAAGGAGTTACCTGAATTATTGGAAAGTACGCCAATTGTACTTCACTGTTTAGATTCATTTGAATCAGGTCACTTAAGACCCTCTTCTCCTGAACAAAGCAACAAAACTTGCTGTCTGGGTTAGAGATTTCAATATTGTTGTTGCACACATGATTAGATAATAAAATCAAGAATCTAGAGAAATAAATATACGGGGGTGTATGCCTATAATCGTGGCTATCAACGGTTGAGATTAAAACGGATCTAACAACGGATGAGATTGGCCTTTTAACATTCAGTCTATCCGTCGATGAGACAAATAGCTGACATCCATTTTAGAACTAAAATTCCAGTAATGTGTTATACCATCCACGGATAAGAGCATCTGTTTGTGGTGAAACTTCTGACTTAGAAAAACTAACACATTTCTGGCTGCATTATTACTTGAACATAATTCAACTAAAATTAAGAAAAATTAAGCATACCTAACTCATTTACTAATCTTGAGAATGTAGATTCATCAAGTGGCTTGGTAAAAATGTCTGCAAGTTGTTGTTCACTTGGAACAAAATGTATCTCCACAATACCATTCATCACATGTTCTCTGATGAAATGATACTTGATATCAATGTGCTTGGTCCTTGAGTGTTGAACTGGATTCTCAGTAATGGCAATTGCACTAGTGTTGTCACAGAAAATTGGAATCTTATTACTGTTAGACCATAGTCTAGTAGTTGATTTTTCATCCAAAGAATCCGTGCACAACAACTTCCAGTTGCAATATATTCAGCCTCAGCTGTAGAGGTGGAGACTGAATTTTGCTTCTTACTGAACCATGATACAAGCTTATTTCCTAGAAACTGACAGGTGCCTGTTGTACTTTTTCTATCAATTTTGCAACCTGCATAACCTACATCTGAATAACCAATTATATCAAAACTAGACTCTCTAAGATACCAAATGCCAAGGTTTGGTGATCCTTTGAGATATCTGAAAATCCTTTTAATATCAATTAGATGAGACTCTCTAGGATCAGCCTGAAATATAGCACATAGACAGGTGGCAAACATAGTATCAGGTCTACTAGTTGTTAAATATAAGAGTGAGCCTACCATGCCCCTATAACTTGTAATGTCCACAAATTTTTCCTTAGTATTCATTTCAAGCTTAGTGGCAGTTGGCATGGGTGTTTTAGCAGGAGAGTAATCCATTAGATCATACTTTTTTAACAGATCAAAAATATATTTAGTTTGACTAATGAAGATTCCTTCTTTCACTTGTTTAACTTGTAAGCCAAGGAAATAGGTAAGTTCACCTATCATGCTCATCTCATATTTACTTTGCATAAGTTTGGCAAACCTTTTGCAAAGCTTCTCATCTGTAGACCCAAATATTATGTCATCTACATAGATTTGAACAAGAATAGTAGAACCATTAACATTTCTATAAAATAGAGTTTTATCAATAGTACCTCTGGTGAAATGATTCTCAAGGAGAAACTGTGATGGAGTGTCATACCAGGCTCTTGGTACTTGTTTCAAACCATATAGTGCCTTGAGTAGGAAATAGACAAATTCTGGATAATTTGGATCTTCAAAACCAGGAGGTTGACTGACATAAACCTCCTCATCCAGTTCCCTATTCAGAAAGACACTTTTGACATCCATTTTATAGACTTTAAAATTGGCATGGGTTGTATAGGCTAGGAATATCCTCATTGCTTCCAATCTAGCAACATGGGCAAATGTTTCATCATAGTCTATTCCTTCTTCTTGAGAATAGCCTTTAGCAACCAGCCTAGCTTTGTTCCTTGTGACAATGCCATTTTCATCCATCTTGTTTCTGAATACCCACTTTGTACCTATGACACTTCTGTTCTTAGGTTTGGGCACCAGCTTCCATACTTTGTTTCTATCAAACTGATTTAGCTCTTCTTGCATGGCTAAAACCCAGTCTGGATCTAGAAGAGAATCCTCCACCTTCTTTGGTTCCTCTTGAGATAGAAAACTGTTGTACAAGCATTCTTCTTGAGTTGCTCTTCTTGTTTGAACTCTTGTGGTTGCATCACCAATGATCAGATCAAAAGGATGTTCCCTAATCCACTTTCTTTGAGGTGGTAGATGTGTTCTTGATGAAGTTGTTTCATGATCATTTTGACTGATAAGATGCCTTTGAGAAACTCCCCCTGAGTTTGTTGATCTTGAACTGTTAGCTGATGTTCCAATTTGACTTGCAACAGATGCTTCTGGTTGACTGTCCACGGATGTACCAGTTTGTCTGTCCATGGATGCACCAGTTTGACTGTCCACGGATGCACCAGTTTGACTGTCCACGGATGCACCAATTTGTCTGTCCACGGATGCACCAGTTTGTTTGTCCACAGATGCACCAGTGTCATTGGTAGTTTCATCCATTGTTGGAACATCCACTATGGGTGATGTTTCTTCATCATGATCATTGTCTTCTTCATCATTTTCACAGATAGGAGAATCTTCTACCTCATTCTCAAATCTTAGAGTATCATGGAAACCTTCATCACACAGTCCTAGAATATTGTGATCATAAAAAACAACATGTATAGATTCCATAACAATGTTGATCCTGAGATTATAGACTCTGTATGATTTCCCTGCTGCATAACCAACAAAGACGGCTTTATCTACCTTTGCTTCAAACTTGCCTAAGTTCTCACCTTGATTCCTTAGAACAAAGCATTTACATCCAAATACATGAAGAAATTCCAGGGTTGGTTTCCTCTTTCTGAGTAGTTGGTAAGGTGTCATTCCTTTAGCTTGATTCACCAGAGAAATGTTTTGAGTGAAACATGCAGTGTTAACTGCTTCAGCCCAGAAATAAGTTGGCAGCTTTGATTCTTCCAACATTGTTCTTGCTGCTTCAATTAGGGTTCTGTTTTTCCTTTCCACCACACCATTTTGGTGAGGTGTCCTTGCTGCAGAAAATTCTTGAACAATCCCATTTTCTTCACAAAACATTCTTAGGGTAGAATTCTTGAACTCAGTGCCATTTTTACTCCTGATTCTTCTAACTTTCTGATCAGGATGATTGTTTACAACCTTGGTGTGATTGATTATGATTTCACTTGCCTCATCCTTAGAGTGTAGAAAGTAGGTCCATGAAAATCTAGAGAAATCATCCACAATCACAAGGCAATATTTTTTCTTGGAAATTGACATTACATTGACTGGTCTAAACAAGTCCATGTGAAGTAATTGAAGTGGCTGAACAATAGATGATTCAGTCTTGCTCTTGAAAGAGGTCTTCTTTTGCTTCCCTTTCTGGCATGCATCACATAATCCATCCTTGGAAAACTCCAATTGTGGAATACCTCTAGCAAGATCTTTCCTTACCAAATCATTCATAACTCTAAAATTCAAGTGTGACAGTTTCTTCTGCCATAGCCAACTTTCATCCTTGTTTGCTTTGCTAAAAAGACAAGTAATTGAATCTGTATTGGTTGAGTTGAAGTCAGCTATGTATACATTCCCTTTTCTGTATCCTGTCAGAAACAACACAGGCTTCTTGTTTAAAAGAAACTGAAAAACCTTTGTCACATAGTTGACTGATACTAAGCAAATTATGCTTTAGACAATCAACTAGTGCTACTTCTTCAATGATGACATTCTTCATTGTTATCAAGCCACATCCCTTAGTGTAACCTTTGATGTCATCTTCAAAGGTAATGCTAGGGCCAGCTCTCTCCTTAAACTCTGTGAGCAGGGTAGAATCTCCAGTCATGTGCCTAGAACAACCACTATCCAGGTACCATAGATTCCTTCTTTTTCCCTGCACACATCAAAACCAAATCAAGTTGATTTTGGTACCCAAGTTTCCTTGGGTCCTGTCTTATTAGCCTTCTTCCTATTAAACATGTCATTTTGCACTTTAGGTTTTGACTGATTTAAATCAACCTTAACCTTAGGTGTTGACCTTTGCAAGAAAGGATTTGTCAGATGTTCAGAAGCATAAAGATTTGATGCATGCATTAGAGCAATATTGACATACATGTTATTCATGCTTGGTATGTTCTATGGCATTTGTGGCATATTGAATGCATTGAAATATGGATTTGGTACAAATGGCATATTAGCATACTGATGAACATTTTGATCAAATAGGTTAGGCATAGCAGACATGACAGACATAGGCACATTCATCACAAGTTTAGGCAATTGAACATTAGCATTCTTGACAGACTTGCAATTAGTAGACAAATGATTAACACTGCCACAATTAACACAAGTCTTTCTAGGAGCATATTTATCAGGTGTAAAATTGTTGTGTTTGTTAATCCCTACTTTACCATTCATGTTCTTCTTCTTTTTAGCCTCATCCTTGACATCCATGTTTTCTAACTTGTCCTTCAATTGTTTATTGGACAAGTGGCATATGTTTAACTTTTCAACATTCTTGGTTTTGCTACTTTCTCCCTGAACAAAATTTTTGCTGGTTGGACCATACTTTTTGTTCAGTTTCTCCAATTTTTCTTTACTGACACTTGCTGTGTGTTTCACAAGATGATTCTCATCCGTTGACGAATCATCTGACAACGGATGATCATCATCCGTGGAAGCATCATCAGCTCCTAGACCCTTAGAACTAGTGTCTAGTTTCTCTTTCTCCTTTTTCACTGATTCCTTATAGAAAGTGTCCACTCCTTGAACTTTAATAATGTTAGTGGCTACATTTCTGGAATCATTCCATCTAGAAATTACTTAATATTCTTTTGCTAACTGTTCTTTGAGAATTTCTTCTCTTTTCAGAACAGTTAATAACTCATCTCTAGCAATTTGACACTCTAACCTCATTTTCTCAAATTCAATGAACTGAGTTTCCAAGACATCATTTCTGTCACTTAAAAACAGATTAGCATCTTTGATTCTGGTGTTCTCTTTAGTAAGTGATTTGAGGGTTACACGCAAATGGTACAATTCAGTTAAAATTTCATTTATAGTACTATTGCATTCCTCTTTAGAAAGCTCAGTGAGATTAGTAGTGATTACTTGACTTCTTGAGGAACTTGCTTCCTGATCAGTTGCATCAGCCATGAGTGCAAGGTTGACATACTAAGTGTCTTCTTCTGAATCATTTCCTTCATTAGCCCAATCATAATCCTGAGTAATGAATGCCCTTTCCTTTTGCTTGAGAAGTTCAAAATATTTCTTGTTGTTGTCTACAGGTTCAAACTTCTTGTCCTTCTTCTCAGCTTTAGGCTTTCTGCATTCACTTGCAAAGCGACCTCCAATTCCACAGTTAAAACACTTGAATTTAGATCTCTCAACAAAATTCTTTTTTGGTTGAAATTATTTCTTGTAGGGTTTGGTCACTTCAGGATTCTTCTTAAACTTGAGCTTGGAAAATTTTCTAGATAGAAAAGCTAAGTGTTCGTCTAGCTCATCCATCTCCTCTTGATTTTAAGAGTCACCTTCTTCATACATCTTTCCCTTGCCCTTGCCTAAATCAGCTCCACCTTCACAAACATCACTGTTTGGTGTAGCTTTAGCCTTTCCTTTCACCTTTGTGTCCTCAACTATCCTCACTTGCAACTAGAGCTACAGAACTACCTTTCTTCTGACCCTTCTCAATTTCTTCATCTTGCTCCATTTCTAATTCATATGTCTTTAAAGTTCCATAGAGCCTTTCAAGAATGAAATTCTTGTACTCTTGAGTGTTTCTTAGAGAAACAGTCACATGCTTCCATTCTTTGGGCAAAGATCTCAGAAATTTGAGGTTCGAGTCTTTGGTATGATACATCCTTCCATACAGCTTTAATCCATTCAATAGTTTCCGAAATCTACTAAAAGTGTCATTCAGAGACTCGCCACTTTTGAAGTGAAAGTGTTCATATTGTTGTATGAGAAGTTGCATCTTGTTCTCTCTAACTTGCTCAGTTCCTTCACATAGAGTTTGAATTGTGTCCCAAACTTCCTTGACTGTGGTGCAGTTAATAACATTGTCAAACATATCACTGTCTAGACCGTTGAACCAGAAATGTTCATGGCTTTTTTATCTTTGTGCATCTCAGTGATACCTTCCTGTACCCATTTTGATGGTAGCTTTGGAATTGTGTCTGGGGCTCCTTCTCCTTGTAGAGCAATTCCGATGTTAGGTTTCATAGGCACATGAGGACCTTTCTCTATGCAGTCCACATAACTCTCATCCATAGACATGAGATGTAGATGCATCTTTACTTTCCAGTGAAAGTAGTTGTCTTTATCAAGAACTGGTATCTTCACTCCACTATCCTTCTTTCCCATGATTCTGGTTGTGCATGATCTTTAAACTTCAGGTGTGTTAGAAGCTTGTTCTGATACCAATTGTTATTCCCAGTTACACACTTACAGAATTGTAGAAGGGGGGGGGGGGTGTTGAATACAATTCTTGATTTTTACAACTTTTCTAAGATATGAAAGTAAGAACAGGTAAACTAAGTTGTAGAAGCAGAATAAAATGAGAACACAGTACTTTAAAAATTTCAGGTGGATTGTTTTGTGATCCACCTGAGATATATTATTGAAGAAATAATATGTGATATTTGGTTACAAGTACATAGCTGTTATTACAGTTCTTTGCTTCTAAGAAATGCTAGAGAGAAAACCTAGGCAAAGACAATGTAAATTGTTTTCTCTATTTTCAAAGAACTGCTACACTTGGTTATATAAAATCCAAGTTTACAAGTCATAATACAGACAAAAACTATCTCTATTTTCTAGGTCCAGTATGCTTGCTTCTTCATTCCAGATGCATGTGACTGAGATGTTGTACTCTTGACTAGTTGGCTTGTTTGTACATCTCCTATGTTTGCATGGAAATGGAATGCTTCTTCTTCTTCGAGGTTCACCAGTATTTGGCTTCCATATTCTTTTTGTTTACTCTGTCAACCCATGTGCTTCCACCAGTGTCAAGTCACCATCAACCTCTAATCTTGAGCTTCATCCGTTGGTAGTGTTCTTGACTATCCGTGGATGACTATCCGTGGATAACCATCCGTGGATGTTCATCCGTAGATGAGCAAAGAGTTGATTATCCGTGGATAACATTAAGTTGATCATCCGTGGATAGCATTAAGTCTTCATCCGTTGTCATTCATTTTCACTTAAACAGAATTACATAACATAGCATATTTACAATTAGCTATCCTATCATGCTTATTGTAAAGCATAATGTAACATAAGATTTAAAAGAGATAACTACAACTCAACAAAGGACAAGACAGACAATAATATTAACAGAAGCACATGAATCCAGAATCAAAGAAGAAAAGGTAAACTCAAAAAATCAAAATACGTTATGTATTCTTGAAGTCCGTAAACAGGTCACGGAAAGAAGTTCATGAAAATGTTCAAGCCTCAGTGACAACAAAAGAAACAAGACTTTCAAGACGACAGAAGTATGTGAATGATTTAGGGTTCAGTACCACGGGATTCCAGTGATGAAGCAACCAGAACGACAAGGGACTTATCAGCAGCGCTATATTGAAGACATAAAATAATAATTGATCAAGTGTTATTCATCTGTGAACCAGACCAGTTGCACGAGGTGACGGCACCAAAAAGGATCAAGTTATTTTATCGTCTCAGAAGAAAGTGATACAGTCAATTACTTAAACACCAAGGAGCTCAGGATTTCTTAAATAAATCAAAGTCTAAAGGAAAGGGTTAATCAAAAACCATCGAATGAGATAAAAAGAAATCATTAGAAAACTATTAAGAGTTAATGTTTCATTCGATAGTTTTCATTTAAAAACCATCGAATGGAATATTAACTTTTACATTCGATAGTTTTTCTAATATGGAGCAGGTGAAAAGTAATACTTGTTTTTCCAGTTGATGAAGATCCAACGGCCAGGATTGATTCTTCAAGAATGGTTCGATGGTTTTCAATTCAAGTCTACAATTAATACTGAGAGAAGAGTGTGTCTTCTTCAGTTAAGGATTTTAACACAGAGACATTACTAAGAGAGAGAAGAGCCGGAGAAAATTATCAGAGAAATTAATAGTGCTCAGAACTTGATCATTGTTTTGTATTTGTGTAACCTTAAACTCATTGACACTAATCTACGGATTAGAAATTGTAGCACCCCTCGAGGTTTATATTTATAAAAAGATATATTCCCCGAAACTTGATTTGGTTTGGTGTGTTTGATTTCGTTATAGAACTGAAAGATTAATCCGTGAACGAAATTAAATTATTTGTGAGTATCGTATTCAACCCCCCCTTCTACGATACTTTGGACCTAACAATTGGTATCAGAGCTACTTGATTGATATACAAATCAGATCCGGTGAATGAGACCAAAATCAAACGTAGCGTGAAAATTCGAAGCAAATTTTTTAACTTTCAAAATTTTTCATTTAATTGGAATTTCTTGAATTTTAAACAATTTGAAATTTTCAGAAACCATGAGTGCTCCAAAGACAACCGCTGGTATTAAAGTTCCCCCGTTTACTAGAGATGATTTCGGTTTGTGGAAGATGAAGATGTTGTTATTTATCAAGGCATCTAATCCGTTGTATATTGGCATATTAGAGAACATACCTTTGTACCAATGAAACCAGTTAGTGAATCTACAGCTCCTGATGGTAGCAGGATTCCTTCAGGCACCCAACCTAAGGATATAAGTGAATTTACAGATTCTGACAAAGAACTGATTCGATTGGACACCGGTTTAATGTTGATATTGGCGGACTCCGCGGACAAGGAAATGAGCTATCAGTTGATGAACTGTACAAGCGGGAAACATATGTGGGATACCATTAACCTAATAATGGAAGGAACTGAAGACGTGCAGGAAAACAGATTGGACATTCTGACTTCTCAATACGAAGCGTTTAGGTCACTGCCAGGAGAAAGTATAACTCAGGTCTTTGAGAAATATACTAAGCTCCTCAATGAATTGGCAATGAAAGGAAAGACCTATCCACTGAGAGAATCGAACAGGAAGTTCATGATGACGCTGCCCCATCATGTAGAACACAAGTCATCATCCATTAGGGAAAGAATTGACTTCACAAAGATGTCATTAGAGATGATCTATGGCAAGTTGAATACCTATGAGATGGAACAGGAACAAAGGGTGATAATCTACGGATCAGGGACAGTGGAGAACAAGCACAATGCACTTGTGAGATCAGCAGCACTTGTAGTGGATGAACCAATAACTTCTGAGATTCAGGTTCAAACCCCTAGAGCTGGAAAGGAGGTGATAATAGAAGCAGAAATGGATTCTGTGAATCTGGGTGTTGATGAAAGTGATTACTACACCCTAGAAGAGCTTGAGCAAATGGAAGACAAAACCATGGCGTACTTAGCTGCAAAGTTTAGTCATATTCGTTTCAAAAGAAACCCTAAGTACAAGTTCAAGGGCTCAACCAACAGATTCCAGAAGAGCAATTATACACCTAGTACAGGCTTTAAGGGAGGCTAAAAGACTGGCATGATTGATAGAAGCAAATCAAGATGCTACAACTACAATGAGTTAGGGCATTTCGCCACTGAATGCCGGAAGCCTCGTTAAGCTTAAACAGCAACTGGAGGCATTCTCTGGAAAGCAGAAAGGGAAAGCTTATATAGCAGAGGGAAAGCACTGGGATGATACTGATTCGGATGAAGAGGAGGAATATGTAAATGTTGCTCTAATGGTTGACTCTTCAGAGGAATCACCACAATCATCTCAGGTACCTATCTTAACTACAATTGATATGTCTAATTCTGAGTACAAGAAAACTGTGCAAGATCTTAGTGTAGAATTGTTTAATGTACACACAAGCATGCTAGCATCAGAAATGGAAAATGCTAAACTAGTTCTTAAGATTAAAAAGCTAGAATCTAAAAATGAAGAACTAGAGCTTGTAGCTGTAACATTAGAAGATCTTAAGCAAAAGAATGCGTACTTAGAGAACAAGGTCAAGTGTAATGATGAGATAGAGACTATCCTCAGGAAGCAGATTTCAGATCTAGATTTGAAGCTGAATGCTTTTAAGAATTCCGCTCTAGTGGCTAGGGAAATCATTGATACTCAGGCCATAGAGAATAAAACTGCTATAGGATTTGACTATAACAAGAAAGCTGGTAAGAAGATTGTGGAATTCCCTGTGACATCTTCAGTTGTCAAAAGGAATACTCCACATGTTCTTAAGAATGTTGATTGTCCAGTTTTTGTTAAGCCGTTTCCACCACTCTTTCATGAGGATGACCTTTTCATTAGACAAGAATTGCTTGAGGAGGATTTATTGAAGGAAAAAGAGGTAAAGACTAAGTTGCCTAGGAAATCAGTAAAAAATGAATTACCTAAACCTGATTTACCTAAAACTGAAGTAGGTTCCTTAGTTAGTAATGTTAAAAAGAACAGGAATGGGAGGAAGAAGATTGTTAATCAGGAATTAGTTCCATCTTCTCCCATTGAATCTAGGAAGTTGTGCTCCATTTGTAATTCTGCTGGACACCTTACACATGCATGTAAAAAGGTTAAAGTAGAAACTTCTAATACTTCTGAAATGCATAACATGTCTGACATGCCTGATAATCATGAGCCTTGTGGGAAGAAAGAGTGTTTGCTATGTAAGTACAACATCATGCATGCTTATTTTAAGTTGATGAATGATAGTAGCAATAGCACTAGTAATGTTAAATCCACAGATACTATGAATATCAAACAGGGTAAGACTAAATTGAATGTTACTCCTGTTAAATCATCTAAACCTTCAGGACCCAAACAATTTTGGGTACCAAAGTCCGCTTAATCAATCTGTGATTGCAGGGTAAGGTTAAAAGCTCAAAGGTTGTGTGAATTCTGGATAGTGGCTGTTCTAGACACATGACAGGTGAAGAGTCCCTGCTTACAGAGGTGGTTAAGAAGACCGGCCCGATTGTAACCTTTGGAGATGACAGCAAAGGATTCACTACGGGATATGGTAAATTGAAAGCTGGAAATGTCATCATTGAAAACATCTCTCTTGTTGAAGGATTAAAGCACAATCTTCTAAGTATCAGTCAATTCTGTGATAAAGGCTACAATGTAGATTTCAGAAAGGACAAGTGCTTGATCACCAACAGGAAGGATGAGAAGCTTACTCTACTGGGAGTGATAAAAGGGAATTTGTTTATAGCTGACTTAAGTTCTACCAGTGAAGGAGAAGTTACATGTTTCTATGCAAAGGCATCTTCAGAACAAAGTTGGCTATGGCACAAGAAGCTCTCACATCTGAACTTCAAAACTATGAACTCTTTGGTAAAGAGAGAGTTAGTGAGAGGGTTGCCCCTGATGGAATTCAATCAGGAGGGACTATGTGAAGCATGTGAAAAAGGGAAGTCGAAGAAAGCATCACATGGAAGCAAAGGAATGACAAGCATTACTGAACCATTACAGCTGATTCATATGGATTTATTTGGTCCAGTTAATGTTATGTCACTTTCAAGAAACAGATATGCATTGGTGATGGTGGATGACTACTCCAAGTACACGTGGGTGTTGTTCATACAAACAAAGGATGAAGCAACACAACTAATCATTGATCACATCAAGAAGATAGAAGTGGAAGCTAAGCTACCTGTGCGGACAATCAGATCAGAAAATGGAACTGAATTCAAGAATGCAGTTCTAAATGATTTCTGCTCAGAGAAAGGAATATCAAGACAGTTTTCAGCACCAAGAACTCCTCAACAGAATGGAGTAGTGGAAAGGAAGAACAGGACCTTGGTTGAAGCAGCAAGGACCATGTTGAGTGAATCAAAACTTCCCACTTGCTTTTGGGCTGAAGTAGTGAATACAGCTTGCTACACTCAGAATCGAACCCTGATCAACAAAGATCATGAAAAGACTCCGTATGAGTTAATGGCCAACAAGAAGCCAACACTGAAGTACTTTCATGTGTTTGGTGCAAAGTGCTTTGTACTTAAAGATGGAGAACATCTTGGCAAGTTTGATGCCAAAGCAGATGAAGGCATTTTTCTAGGCTATTCTCTGGAATCTAAGGCTTTCAAGGTATATGTGATTGAAGATAAGAAGGTGTTGGAAAGCTTTAATGTAACATTTGACGACACCAAAAGACCAGGCCTGCAAACTGGAGAGAACTCTGAATCCTTGGTATTTGAAAATCTATCAGGAGATTTCTCTGACAATGAAGAAGTACCTGAAGTTGTTACAGTCATTAATAATAATCATAATGATAATGATTCTGGACAAAGTGGTGACCAAAGTGGAGATCCTCAACATACAGGATCCACTAGTCAGTCTTCAGAATCAACAGATCAAACCGTCAACAACTCAGGGGGAGCAGGAGAAGGATCAACTAGTCACACTCCACAACATCTAGAACAAGGAGAATCATCAAGATCGCATTTGCCAAGACAAAGGGTATGGAATAGAGATCATCCCTTTCACTTGATCATTGGTGATCCGGACACAGGAGTGAGAACTAGGAGAACATCACAAAATGAATGTCACTATTCTGGGTTTCTTTCAGAAACAGAACCTAAGAAAGTTGAAGATGCTCTAGATGATCCAGATTGGGTGATTGCTATGCAAGAAGAACTCAATCAGTTTGAAAGGCAGAAAGTTTGGAAGCTGGTACCCAGGCCTAAGGGAAAATCTGTTATTGGAACACGATGGGTATTCAGAAATAAGTTGGACGAAGATGGCATTGTAACGAGAAACAAAGCCAGACTGGTTGCTAAAGGTTACTCTCAAGAAGAGGGTATAGATTATGATGAAACCTATGCACCAGTAGCAAGACTTAAGGCCATCAGAATGTTTCTGGAATTTGCTGCACACTCCAATTACAAGGTATATCAAATGGATGTGAAGAGTGCTTTTCTGAACGGGGAGTTAGAAGAAGAAGTGTATGTGGAACAACCTCCAGGTTTTGAGGATTCAAAACTGGCAGACTTTGTGTACTTTCTATTCAAAGCTCTCTATGGACTCAAACAAGCTCCGAGGACATGGTATGACACTCTCTCTGAATTCTTACTTGAAAATGATTTTACAAGAGGTGTTGTAGACAAAACTCTCTTTGTCAAAAAGCATAAAAATGATTTGATATTGGTGCAAGTATATGTTGATGACATAATATTTGGTTTTACTAATGATGATCTATGCAAGAGATTTTCTAAGTTAATGCAGAGTCGTTATGAAATGAGCATGATGGGTGAATTGTCATTCTTTCTTGGACTACAAGTATACCAAAAACAAGATGGTATATTCATTTGTCAGTCCAAGTACATCAAGGATCTTCTTAAGAAGTATCAAATGGAAGACTCATCTACAGCAAAGACTCCTATGCCAACTGCCACTAAGCTTGATAAAGATGAAACTGGTAAGAAGGTTGACATCACAGGCTACAGAGGTATGATAGGCTCATTACTTTATCTCACTGCAAGTAGACCAGATATAATGTTTGCAACATGCTTGTGTGCTAGATTTCAGTCTGATCCTAAAGAATCTCATCTAATAGCTGTTAAACGAATATTTAGATATCTTAAGGGGACCCCAAATCTTGGAATTTGGTACCCTAAAGATACAGGATTTGATCTTATTGGATACACAGACTCTGATTTTGCAGGTTGTAAGATTGATCGGAAGAGTACTTCAGGAAGCTGTCAGTTTCTTGGAAGAAGGTTAGTTTCCTGGCATAGCAAGAAGCAGCATTCAGTGTCCACATCAACAGCTGAGGCTGAATACATTGCTGCTGGTAGCTGCTGTGCTCAGATCTTGTGGATGAGAAACCAACTCCGTGACTATGGACTTTTGTTGACAAAGATTCCAATATTTTGCGACAACACAAGTGCCATAGCAATCTCAAACAACCCAGTGCAACACTCGAGGATGAAGCACATCGACATCAGGTATCATTTTATCCGAGAGCATGTCATGAATGGAACTGTGGAGTTACATTTTGTACCCACAGAGGATCAAATTGCAGACATCATTACTAAACCACTTGATGAATCCACTTTCAATAAGCTGGTTGGTGAACTTGGGATGTTAAATCTTTCTAATTGATTTTGATTAGAAGTCAGTAACTGCAGAGAGTCCTGGTGAATACATGAGTTTAAGAATTGCTATATCCTTAGGACTCGTGAATTTATTTTCTGGAGCAATTCTCGTAGTTAGGATTATTATACTAATTTTATGTCATAATTATGGATGATATATCTTCTGGCATTTAATTAGTTATTAATTCTAAAAATTATTTAAGTGATAATATTTGTACTAAATATTCAAGCATTTATTTAATTTGAATTAATTTGCTTTGTTTTTAACATTGTAGATTAATGCAGCATAATTGATTAGATTTTAATTGGTTAATATCACTCAATGATATTTAATTGATTTTATTCTAAGAAAATTGTGAATTTTCTGTTGAGAATTGATTTTGGTAAATTTGAAAAGATTTATTAGAATTAAAACTAGGCAGGAAATAAAAATTCTGATTTTTAAAACAAGAATAGGTTTTAAAATGAAGACAGAAGCAAAAAATATCGAATTTAGGAAATTCGATAGTTTTTCAAGTACATTGATAAATCTATCGAAAGTTAATTTCGATGGTTTTTGAAAAGGAAAAAGAAAATCTATCGAAAACAATTCTCGATAGTTTTTGAGAATCTTTTTAAAATATATCGAAAGAATTTAATTAATTCTATATCTAAATTCTCGATAGATTTTAAAAATTAAATTGCAAAACCATCGAAAGGAATTCACTTGATTTAATATTTGAATTCTCGATAGTTTTCCAAAAAGTTCTTCGATAGTTTTGGTATTTTAAGAAAACAGACTTCGATAGTTTTCAGAAAAGCTTTTTAAATTCTGATTTTCAAATCCCTTCGATAGTTTTTCAAAAACCATCGAAGGATAGTTGACCTTTTTGCCCCTCTGAAAAACTATCGGAAGTACATTTAAATACTATCGAAACCTGAAAGGACATTTTTGCCCCTGATAGTTTCAAAAGTATAAAACATTGCCTTGTCTTTTTCATTATCAGTTTTCACAGATCTGAGAAATACAAGCTCTCGTTTAAAATACTTACAAATATAGACACAATCCAAGAACATCACCATCGATACTTTCTTCAGTTTTTAACCGATTAAAACTCAAAATTTTACTGTTCTTTCACAGTTACTTGTTTTTAACCGTGAAAGTGTGAATTGTTTTGTGTTTTCTCTCTCCTGTGAAGAAGAAACCATCGAAAGTGTTTTGATTTCTAAATTCTAAGTTCTGTTAACACTCTTCTACTCTATAAAGAAATTGGTTGTCAATTGATTTCTTTAGTGTTTAAAGAGAAGGTTGGTTTCTAAAAGTTAACAACTTAGGGTTTCTGATAAAAGTTTTCGAATTTGTGTATCTCTGAGAAAAAGGGGTAATTTTGTTTTTAGGGTAATTTTGTTGGAGTTTGATTAATTAGAAATAATTAATTAAATTTAAAAGGAAAAATAGTTTTGGTTATTTAAATTTTCTGGAAATTTTAAAATATGGCTGGAGAATTTATTATTACCAAGACTAATCATGTCTCGTTCCAAAACTTGCAATCCATAACGAACTTACAGTTTCGTGCATGGGCAGAGTTTTTGAACACACGTTCATTAGTGGCATTCGCTGTGAGTACTCCCGTGGTCCTTTGTATTGATCAATTGACTGCGTTGTACACATCCGCCACGGATACAAGTGAGAATAATATAAGATCCTTCAGTTTTGTTGTGCCAGGGGGCAGAACAATAAGGGTGACGGAACATGACTTTAACAGAGTACTTCATTTTCCTACAGAAAACCTTGTTCCTGATCCTACAACTGAGGAGATACATGCTTTCTTCACTCTCATTAGAAGTCAACAACCTAACTTCTTTGTGGGGGAGTTCCTTAAGCATTACTTGCCAAAAGCATGGAACTTTTTCTTTCATACCCTAATCCATGTTTTTACTGCCAAGCTTACAAATATGCATGGTATTCCCTTATTCCTTCAAAAGATAGGGTTTGCCATTGCCCACAATAGGCATATTAACATTGGACGGTTACTGATTGATCAAGTAATCATATGCATGGGACCACTGGATGAAAGAACAGGCATAAATGAAGATGTGCTATGTTTCTATCCTAGGTTCCTACAGCTAATTCTCAATGATATCTTAACAGATAATGAACGGGAGATCTTTGAAGGTGAAGCCAACCAGGAGTGCATGAGAATGAAGAGCAATGCCATAACCGCTCTCATTAGGAAGAACAACTATCTTCCAGGGGTACCCACTGTTCTCACTGAATATCTAAGAACGGTGCCCCTACCACTTCTACCCCCAGGGGAACAGGTAAATCAAGGTAATATTCCACAACCTGAACCTGTAATGGCACCTGAACCAATGGATGTTGATCCAGAGCCCTCAGTGGCCATTCCTGACCAGGAGGTTGCAAACCCACAACCTCTAACCACGGTCGAAGAGCCTTTGGAAGAGCCAAATGAAAACATAAACGAACCTCCTTCCCCTACTATACCCATTAAAGAACCATCCATGAGTGTAGAGGGAGATAGTGCCAAAGCAGCACCACATAAGGAGATACACCCTTCAACAGCAGCTCTGCCTTCCTCTAAAAGGAGAAGAACAGAAACTGAGGCAACTGCTGATACTTCATTTCTTTCATCCAAAGCGCCCTTTACTGATTTTTCTGATGCTGACTGGGCTACGCTAACGAAAACAATATCTGAACCAATAGCTCAATCAAGTAAGGAAGAATTGACGGAAGCAACTGGTGTTCCGACCATATTACGGTCAGGTTCACTGGTTGAAGGTTCTAAGAACCAAGGGTCTTCACAGACGTCGAGAGAAGGCTTTGACCTAAATGCACAATCTAAAAGGTCATTGTCTACCTCCCCAGATGGAACATATCTGGATCCTGCGGGTAAAGGGTCTGACGTAGGTGCAGATCGGCAACTCGTTGACAGTGAATCAATTACTATTGAGGAGTCAACTGAGGTGAAGTCTTTACAGACTCACGGGGAAGATTCGGGATCTCTGCTGTTAAAAGAGCCTGTTTCTAACCCCCTAGAGATTCAAACTCTAGATCCTTTAAAGGATATATCATCTAAGGATGATCAGCAACTTGGTTTATCCAAGGACGGGGACTTGCGAAGCCCCATTGCACCACCGGTAACCTCCTTAAGGACGGCTACGGTGATCTCTTCTGCAGGTACAATCAGCACAAAGGATTTGAGTGAAACAAAAACACTTACACCTGGCCTGAGTGGGAAAGGAAAAATGATTCAAACACCGACAGAAACGTTGAGTGTACACCCAGAGCCAAATGTGAGGAGTGACACCCTAAACCTACCTAATATTGATGATCTGCTGTTACCAACAGAAAGAGAGCTACAAGTTCAATCTTCCCTCAAGGAGATGACAGTTCGAGACAAAGAAGGAAATCCACTTTTCAAGGCTCCACTGCGACCTTCCTTTGACCAAGGGATCTCCTCCAGTCAAGACAATGTTTCTTTAAAGTCTATTCAAGAGAAAGTTGACTTGGCTGCAGCTGATTCCAGAAGAACATTCAGGGTCATTGGCAGTGCATCTGGCACTATAACAGGTACGAAGCAGGCAGTGGACTCCTTAAAGAAGGAAGCTATGGAAGAACTAGTCGAGCTGAGGATGGACGTCAGGGAACTTAAAGATGGATTCATGAATGAAGTAACTGCACTGTCTCAAGGACATGAAGCTTTGAAAGAAGACGTTCTGGTTATCTGGGATGGTCAAGCGCGGGTAAAAGATGCAATGAATACCCTTTCAAGAGTGGAGTCTAAGCTAAACAAGAGGCTGGATCACATGGAAAAGATTACCAACTCAAGATTGGAGAACATTGACCTGTCGCTAGCTTCTATAAATGAATTTAATAAGCAGCTTATGGATTTCTTGGAGAATCAAGGTGACGGAGTACAGTCTATATGGAGTATGCTGAAGAACCAACAATCTGGACAACCTGGTCCTTCCTATCAGGAACCTGATCCTTCTAATGTCTTTTATGCTGAGGATGCTTTTATCGAGGATTCCTCAACTAAGGGGGAGAAAGTTGGAGAAGGGGTGAAGGATAAATGGGGAGTTTGGGAGACTGTTGAGGCTATTCCAATCAGATAGTACTGGATTGAGGAGCTTGTAGAGGAAGACAAGGAAAGTGAAGAGGAATTTGAGGTCATGCATGAGCAACCTATTCAAGAGGAGCATGAGCCATATTATCCAGAGCCAATAGAACATCCTATCTTGGATGATGATATGGAAGAAGCAAATTCTCTATCACCTGAAGAAGAAGCTGCCTTGGAAGCAATAAGAGCTCAGAGAGCTGCAATAGATGCCAGGCAAGCTGAGAAGGAGAAACAGCAAGCAATTCTGAGAAGTGAAAAACTAAAGAGAATGAAGGTGTATAATGAAGTGAGGAAGAAGAAGATGATAGATCTGGCAAAGAAAGATGGTACTGAATGGGAAATGGCTTATAAAACCTTTTGCGGAGTTGAAGACGGATTAGAAGTCAACGACAATGCTGAGGTGGAAGTTATTATTCAGGACATCAGAAGTGCTAATCTTGAAGATCAGACTTACTTTAAAGCACTGAGAAGCTCTATAATCTGTCTGAATGCTGGGGTTAAAGCAAATGGTGCCTGGAGCTTATTAATCAGTTTTCTGGAGAAAGGTACATTTGTGATTTCCACTAAGTTTTTAGAACAGAGGACATATACAGAATTGCAGGCTATACTCATCAAGATCCAAAGAACTACAAGGCTAAATGAACTGCTCCGTGAGCACGTTAAGGAGATCGTGATGAAAGTCAGTCCAGAGATTACTGAAGATCCTCCAATGGTTAGATTCATGATGAATGACTTGTTCAAAATCTGCTATTTGGCTGAGGACAAACTGAGGGACTACCCAAGCAACTATCTAATCTCAGTTGAGAAGTATCTTAGATCTACTGGATTCTCATCAACGGAGAAGGACAAAGCAGCAGACACTCTTAGAAGATTTCTAATGGAGAATGTTCCTTACTATAGGAAGAGAGTGGAAAGAGGATTGGAAGTGCATACCAGATTGCCAAACATGCCAAAGCTAAACAAGAAAGATGTTAACATTGCATGGTTATGGGCTGGAGTGGGTCAAGAGGTTGAATATATTGGAAGACACATCCAAGGAGCAATCCTTAAACCTGGAGAACCACTGCACTATCTATCTGTGATTGATTATCAAGCTGCTAACTCCGATCCAATGATTGAAGAAGGTGAGATTGGAATGGACTGAAGATTGAAGCAAAGAACAAAAGAACTATCAGCTCAGACTAGAGGAGCAACTTCATTGTATAAAGTTTAATTGTTTTTTGATTTATGAAATCTGGAAATGTATATATATCTGATCCAGAATGCATTAATATTATTACGCTGTCTTACTTTAAGTAGTTTAATGTTTCCTTAGTTCGTTGAGTTATCCTCGAAGTATTTGCTTGTCGAACTCTATCCAATCAAATAGGGGGAGATTGTAAAGCATAATGTAACATAAGATTTAAAAGAGATAACTACAACTCAACAAAGGACAAGACAGACAATAATATTAACAGAAGCACAGGAATCCAGAATCAAAGAAGAAAAGGTAAACTCAAAAAATCAAAATACGTTATGTATTCTTGAAGTCCGTAAACAGGTCATGGAAAGAAGTTCATGAAAATGTTCAAGCCTCAGTGACAGCAAAAGAAACAAGACTTTCAAGACGACAGAAGTATGTGAATGATTTAGGGTTCAGTACCACGGGATTCCAGTGATGAAGCAACCAGAACGACAAGGGACTTATCAGCAGCACTATATTGAAGACATAAAATAATAATTGATCAAGTGTTATTCATCTGTGAACCAGACCAGTTGCACGAGGTGACGGCACCAAAAAGGATCAAGTTATTTTATCGTCTCAGAAGAAAGTGATACAGTCAATTACTTAAACACCAAGGAGCTCAGGATTTCTTAAATAAATCAAAGTCTAAAGGAAAGGGTTCGATGGTTTTTGATTAAGAAAAACCATCGAATGAGATAAAAAGAAATCATTAGAAAACTATTAAGAGTTAATGTTTCATTCGATAGTTTTCATTTAAAAACCATCGAATGGAATATTAACTTTTACATTCGATAGTTTTTCTAATATGGAGCAGGTGAAAAGTAATACTTGTTTTTCCAGTTGATGAAGATCCAACGGCCAGGATTGATTCTTCAAGAATGGTTCGATGGTTTTCAATTCAAGTCTACAATTAATACTGAGAGAAGAGTGTGTCTTCTTCAGTTAAGGATTTTAACACAGAGACATTACTGAGAGAGAGAAGAGCCGGAGAAAATTATCAGAGAAATTAATAGTGCTCAGAACTTGATCATTGTTTTGTATTTGTGTAACCTTAAACTCATTGACACTAATCTACGGATTAGAAATTGTAGCACCCCTCGAGGTTTATATTTATAAAAAGATATATTCCCCGAAACTTGATTTGGTTTGGTGTGTTTGATTTCGTTATAGAACTGAAAGATTAATCCGCGAACGAAATTAAATTATTTGTGAGTATCATATTCAACCCCCCCTTCTACGATACTTTGGACCTAACAATTGGTATCAGAGCTACTTGATTGATATACAAACCAGATCCGGTGAATGAGACCAAAATCAAACGTAGCGTGAAAATTCGAAGCAAATTTTTTAACTTTAAAAAATTTTCATTTAATTGGAATTTCTTGAATTTTAAACAATTTAAAATTTTCAGAAACCATGAGTGCTCCAAAGACAACCGCTGGTATTAAAGTTCCCCCGTTTACTAGAGATGATTTCGGTTTGTGGAAGATGAAGATGTTGTTATTTATCAAGGCATCTAATCCGTTGTATATTGGCATATTAGAGAACGGACCGTTTGTACCAATGAAACCAGTTAGTGAATCTACAGCTCCTGATGGTAGCAGGATTCCTTCAGGCACCCAACCTAAGGATATAAGTGAATTTACAGATTCTGACAAAGAACTGATTCGATTGGACACCGGTTTAATGTTGATATTGGCGGACTCCGCGGACAAGGAAATGAGCTATCAGTTGATGAACTGTACAAGCGGGAAACATATGTGGGATACCATTAACCTAATAATGGAAGGAACTGAAGACGTGCAGGAAAACAGATTGGACATTCTGACTTCTCAATACGAAGTGTTTAGGTCACTGCCAGGAGATAGTATAACTTATCCACTGAGAGAATCGAACAGGAAGTTCATGATGACGCTGCCCCATCATGTAGAACACAAGTCATCATCCATTAGGGAAAGAATTGACTTCACAAAGATGTCATTAGAGATGATCTATGGCAAGTTGAAGACCTATGAGATGGAACAGGAACAAAGGGTGATAATCTACGGATCAGGGACAGTGGAGAACAAGCACAATGCACTTGTGAGATCAGCAGCACTTGTAGTGGATGAACCAATAACTTCTGAGATTTAGGTTCAAACCCCTAGAGCTGGAAAGGAGGTGATAATAGAAGCAGAAATGGATTCTGTGAATCTGGGTGTTGATGAAAGTGATTACTACACCCTAGAAGAGCTTGAGCAAATGGAAGACAAAACCATGGCGTACTTAGCTGCAAAGTTTAGTCATATTCGTTTCAAAAGAAACCCTAAGTACAAGTTCAAGGGCTCAACCAACAGATTCCAGAAGAGCAATTATACACCTAGTACAGGCTTTAAGGGAGGCTAAAAGACTGGCATGATTGATAGAAGCAAATCAAGATGCTACAACTGCAATGAGTTAGGGCATTTCTCCACTCAATGCCGGAAGCCTCGTCAAGCTTAAACAGCAACTGGAGGCATTCTCTGGAAAGCAGAAAGGGAAAGCTTATATAGCATAGGGAAAGCACTGGGATGATACTGATTCGGATGAAGAGGAGGAATATGTAAATGTTGCTCTAATGGCTGACTCTTCAGAGGAATCACCACAATCATCTCAGGTACCTATCTTAACTACAATTGATATGTCTAATTCTGAGTACAAGAAAACTGTGCAAGATCTTAGTGTAGAATTGTTTAATGTACACACAAGCATGCTAGCATCAGAAATGGAAAATGCTAAACTAGTTCTTAAGATTAAAAAGCTAGAATCTAAAAATGAAGAACTAGAGCTTGTAGCTGTAACATTAGAAGATCTTAAGCAAAAGAATGCGTACTTAGAGAACAAGGTCAAGTGTAATGATGAGATAGAGACTATCCTCAGGAAGCAGATTTCAGATCTAGATTTGAAGCTGAATGCTTTTAAGAATTCCACTCTAGTGGCTAGGGAAATCATTGATACTCAGGCCATAGAGAATAAAACTGCTATAGGATTTGACTATAACAAGAAAGCTGGTAAGAAGATTGTGGAATTCCCTGTGACATCTTCAGTTGTCAAAAGGAATACTCCACATGTTCTTAAGAATGTTGATTGTCCAGTTTTTGTTAAGCCGTTTCCACCACTCTTTCATGAGGATGACCTTTTCATTAGACAAGAATTGCTTGAGGAGGATTTATTGAAGGAAAAAGAGGTAAAGACTAAGTTGCCTAGGAAATCAGTAAAAAATGAATTACCTAAACCTGATTTACCTAAAACTGAAGTAGGTTCCTTAGTTAGTAATGTTAAAAAGAACAGGAATGGGAGGAAGAAGATTGTTAATCAGGAATTAGTTCCATCTTCTCCCATTGAATCTAGGAAGTTGTGCTCCATTTGTAATTCTGCTGGACACCTTACACATGCATGTAAAAAGGTTAAAGTAGAAACTTCTAATACTTCTGAAATGCATAACATGTCTGACATGCCTGATAATCATGAGCCTTGTGGGAAGAAAGAGTGTTTGCTATGTAAGTACAACATCATGCATGCTTATTTTAAGTTGATGAATGATAGTAGCAATAGCACTAGTAATGTTAAATCCACAGATACTATGAATATCAAACAGGGTAAGACTAAATTGAATGTTACTCCTGTTAAATCATCTAAACCTTCAGGACCCAAACAATTTTGGGTACCAAAGTCCGCTTAATCAATCTGTGATTGCAGGGTAAGGTTAAAAGCTCAAAGGTTGTGTGGATTCTGGATAGTGGCTGTTCTAGACACATGACAGGTGAAGAGTCCCTGCTTACAGAGGTGGTTAAGAAGACCGGCCCGATTGTAACCTTTGGAGATGACAGCAAAGGATTCACTACGGGATATGGTAAATTGAAAGCTGGAAATGTCATCATTGAAAACATCTCTCTTGTTGAAGGATTAAAGCACAATCTTCTAAGTATCAGTCAATTCTGTGATAAAGGCTACAATGTAGATTTCAGAAAGGACAAGTGCTTGATCACCAACAGGAAGGATGAGAAGCTTACTCTACTGGGAGTGAGAAAAGGGAATTTGTTTATAGCTGACTTAAGTTCTACCAGTGAAGGAGAAGTTACATGTTTCTATGCAAAGGCATCTTCAGAACAAAGTTGGCTATGGCACAAGAAGCTCTCACATCTGAACTTCAAAACTATGAACTCTTTGGTAAAGAGAGAGTTAGTGAGAGGGTTGCCCCTGATGGAATTCAATCAGGAGGGACTATGTGAAGCATGTGAAAAAGGGAAGTCGAAGAAAGCATCACATGGAAGCAAAGGAATGACAAGCATTACTGAACCATTACAGCTGATTCATATGGATTTATTTGGTCTAGTTAATGTTATGTCACTTTCAAGAAACAGATATGCATTGGTGATGGTGGATGACTACTCCAAGTACACGTGGGTGTTGTTCATACAAACAAAGGATGAAGCAACACAACTAATCATTGATCACATCAAGAAGATAGAAGTGGAAGCTAAGCTACCTGTGTGGACAATCAGATCAGACAATGGAACTGAATTCAAGAATGCAGTTCTAAATGATTTCTGCTCAGAGAAAGGAATATCAAGACAGTTTTCAACACCAAGAACTCCTCAACAGAATGGAGTAGTGGAAAGGAAGAACAGGACCTTGGTTGAAGCAGCAAGGACCATGTTGAGTGAATCAAAACTTCCCACTTGCTTTTGGGCTGAAGCAGTGAATACAGCTTGCTACACTCAGAATCGAACCCTGATCAACAAAGATCATGAAAAGACTCCGTATGAGTTAATGGCCAACAAGAAGCCAACACTGAAGTACTTTCATGTGTTTGGTGTAAAGTGCTTTGTACTTAAAGATGGAGAACATCTTGGCAAGTTTGATGCCAAAGCAGATGAAGGCATTTTTCTAGGCTATTCTCTGGAATCTAAGGCTTTCAGGGTATATGTGATTGAAGATAAGAAGGTGTTGGAAAGCTTTAATGTAACATTTGACGACACCAAAAGACCAGGCCTGCAAACTGGAGAGAACTTTGAATCCTTGGTATTTGAAAATCTATCAGGAGATTTCTCTGACAATGAAGAAGTACCTGAAGTTGTTACAGTCACTAATAATAATCATAATGATAATGATTCTGGACAAAGTGGTGACCAAAGTGGAGATCCTCAACATACAGGATCCACTAGTCAGTCTTCAGAATCAACAGATCAAACCGTCAACAACTCAGGGGGAGCAGGAGAAGGATCAACTAGTCACACTCCACAACATCTAGAACAAGGAGAATCATCAAGATCGCATCTGCCAAGACAAAGGGTATGGAATAGAGATCATCCCTTTCACTTGATCATTGGTGATCCGGACACAGGAGTGAGAACTAGGAGAACATCACAAACTGAATGTCACTATTCTGGGTTTCTTTCAGAAACAGAACCTAAGAAAGTTGAAGATGCTCTAGATGATCCAGATTGGGTGATTGCTATGCAAGAAGAACTCAATCAGTTTGAAAGGCAGAAAGTTTGGAAGCTGGTACCCAGGCCTAAGGGAAAATCTGTTATTGGAACACGATGGGTATTCAGAAATAAGTTGGACGAAGATGGCATTGTAACGAGAAACAAAGCCAGACTGGTTGCTAAAGGTTACTCTCAAGAAGAGGGTATAGATTATGATGAAACCTATGCACCAGTAGCAAGACTTGAGGCCATCAGAATGTTTCTGGCATTTGCTGCACACTCCAATTACAAGGTATATCAAATGGATGTGAAGAGTGCTTTTCTGAACGGGGAGTTAGAAGAAGAAGTGTATGTGGAACAACCTCCAGGTTTTGAGGATTCAAAACTGGCAGACTTTGTGTACTTTCTATTCAAAGCTCTCTATGGACTCAAACAAGCTCCGAGGACATGGTATGACACTCTCTCTGAATTCTTACTTGAAAATGATTTTACAAGAGGTGTTGTAGACAAAACTCTCTTTGTCAAAAAGCATAAAAATGATTTGATATTGGTGCAAGTATATGTTAATGACATAATATTTGGTTCTACTAATGATGATCTATGCAAGAGATTTTCTAAGTTAATGCAGAGTCGTTATGAAATGAGCATGATGGGTGAATTGTCATTCTTTCTTGGACTACAAGTATACCAAAAACAAGATGGTATATTCATTTGTCAGTCCAAGTACATCAAGGATCTTCTTAAGAAGTATCAAATGGAAGACTCATCTACAGCAAAGACTCCTATGCCAACTGCCACTAAGCTTGATAAAGATGAAACTGGTAAGAAGGTTGACATCACAGGCTACAGAGGTATGATAGGCTCATTACTTTATCTCACTGCAAGTAGACCAGATATAATGTTTGCAACATGCTTGTGTGCTAGATTTCAGTCTGATCCTAAAGAATCTCATCTAATAGCTGTTAAGCGAATATTTAGATATCTTAAGGGGACCCCAAATCTTGGAATTTGGTACCCTAAAGATACAGGATTTGATCTTATTGGATACACAGACTCTGATTTTGCAGGTTGTAAGATTGATCGGAAGAGTACTTCAGGAAGCTGTCAGTTTCTTGGAAGAAGGTTAGTTTCCTGGCATAGCAAGAAGCAGCATTCAGTGTCCACATCAACAGCTGAGGCTGAATACATTGCTGCTGGTAGCTGCTGTGCTCAGATCTTGTGGATGAGAAACCAACTCCGTGACTATGGACTTTTGTTGACAAAGATTCCAATATTTTGCGACAACACAAGTGCCATAGCAATCTCAAACAACCCAGTGCAACACTCGAGGACGAAGCACATCGACATCAGGTATCATTTTATCCGAGAGCATGTCATGAATGGAACTGTGGAGTTACATTTTGTACCCACAGAGGATCAAATTGTAGACATCATTACTAAACCACTTGATGAATCCACTTTCAATAAGCTGGTTGGTGAACTTGGGATGTTAAATCTTTCTAATTGATTTTGATTAGAAGTCAGTAACTGCAGAGAGTCCTGGTGAATACATGAGTTTAAGAATTGCTATATCCTTAGGACTCGTGAATTTATTTTCTGGAGCAATTCTCGTAGTTAGGATTATTATACTAATTTTATGTCATAATTATGGATGATATATCTTCTGGCATTTAATTAGTTATTAATTCTAAAAATTATTTAAGTGATAATATTTGTACTAAATATTCAAGCATTTATTTAATTTGAATTAATTTGCTTTGTTTTTAACATTGTAGATTAATGCAGCATAATTGATTAGATTTTAATTGGTTAATATCACTCAATGATATTTAATTGATTTTATTCTAAGAAAATTGTGAATTTTCTGTTGAGAATTGATTTTGGTAAATTTGAAAAGATTTATTAGAATTAAAACTAGGCAGGAAATAAAAATTCTGATTTTTAAAACAAGAACAGGTTTTAAAATGAAGACAGAAGCAAAAAATATCGAATTTAGGAAATTCGATAGTTTTTCAAGTACATTGATAAATCTATCGAAAGTTAATTTCGATGGTTTTTGAAAAGGAAAAAGAAAATCTATCGAAAACAATTCTCGATAGTTTTTGATAATCTTTTTAAAATATATCGAAAGAATTTAATTAATTTTATATCTAAATTCTCGATAGATTTTAAAAATTAAATTGCAAAACCATCGAAAGGAATTCACTTGATTTAATATTTGAATTCTCGATAGTTTTCCAAAAAGTTCTTCGATAGTTTTGGTATTTTAAGAAAACAGACTTCGATAGTTTTCAGAAAAGCTTTTTAAATTCTGATTTTCAAATCCCTTCGATAGTTTTTCAAAAACCATCGAAGGATAGTTGACCTTTTTGCCCCTCTGAAAAACTATCGGAAGTACATTTAAATACTATCGAAACCTGAAAGGACATTTTTGCCCCTGACAGTTTCAAAAGTATAAAACATTGCCTTGTCTTTTTCATTATCAGTTTTCACAGATCTGAGAAATACAAGCTCTCGTTTAAAATACTTACAAATATAGACACAATCCAAGAACATCACCATCGATACTTTCTTCAGTTTTTAACCGATTAAAACTCAAAATTTTACTGTTCTTTCACAGTTACTTGTTTTTAACCGTGAAAGTGTGAATTGTTTTGTGTTTTCTCTCTCCTGTGAAGAAGAAACCATCGAAAGTGTTTTGATTTCTAAATTCTAAGTTCTGTTAACACTCTTCTACTCTATAAAGAAATTGGTTGTCAATTGATTTCTTTAGTGTTTAAAGAGAAGGTTGGTTTCTAAAAGTTAACAACTTAGGGTTTCTGATAAAAGTTTTCGAATTTGTGTATCTCTGAGAAAAAGGGGTAATTTTGTTTTTAGGGTAATTTTGTTGGAGTTTGATTAATTAGAAATAATTAATTAAATTTAAAAGGAAAAATAGTTTTGGTTATTTAAATTTTCTGGAAATTTTAAAATATGGCTGGAGAATTTATTATTACCAAGACTAATCATGTCTCGTTCCAAAACTTGCAATCCATAACGAACTTACAGTTTCGTGCATGGGCAGAGTTTTTGAACACACGTTCATTAGTGGCATTCGCTGTGAGTACTCCCGTGGTCCTTTGTATTGATCAATTGACTGCGTTGTACACATCCGCCACGGATACAAGTGAGAATAATATAAGATCCTTCAGTTTTGTTGTGCCAGGGGGCAGAACAATAAGGGTGACGGAACATGACTTTAACAGAGTACTTCATTTTCCTACAGAAAACCTTGTTCCTGATCCTACAACTGAGGAGATACATGCTTTCTTCACTCTCATTAGAAGTCAACAACCTAACTTCTTTGTGGGGGAGTTCCTTAAGCATTACTTGCCAAAAGCATGGAACTTTTTCTTTCATACCCTAATCCATGTTTTTACTGCCAAGCTTACAAATATGCATGGTATTCCCTTATTCCTTCAAAAGATAGGGTTTGCCATTGCCCACAATAGGCATATTAACATTGGACGGTTACTGATTGATCAAGTAATCATATGCATGGGACCACTGGATGAAAGAACAGGCATAAATGAAGATGTGCTATGTTTCTATCCTAGGTTCCTACAGCTAATTCTCAATGATATCTTAACAGATAATGAACGGGAGATCTTTGAAGGTGAAGCCAACCAGGAGTGCATGAGAATGAAGAGCAATGCCATAACCGCTCTCATTAGGAAGAACAACTATCTTCCAGGGGTACCCACTGTTCTCACTGAATATCTAAGAACGGTGCCCCTACCACTTCTACCCCCAGGGGAACAGGTAAATCAAGGTAATATTCCACAACCTGAACCTGTAATGGCACCTGAACCAATGGATGTTGATCCAGAGCCCTCAGTGGCCATTCCTGACCAGGAGGTTGCAAACCCACAACCTCTAACCACGGTCGAAGAGCCTTTGGAAGAGCCAAATGAAAACATAAACGAACCTCCTTCCCCTACTATACCCATTAAAGAACCATCCATGAGTGTAGAGGGAGATAGTGCCAAAGCAGCACCACATAAGGAGATACACCCTTCAACAGCAGCTCTGCCTTCCTCTAAAAGGAGAAGAACAGAAACTGAGGCAACTGCTGATACTTCATTTCTTTCATCCAAAGCGCCCTTTACTGATTTTTCTGATGCTGACTGGGCTACGCTAACGAAAGCAATATCTGAACCAATAGCTCAATCAAGTAAGGAAGAATTGACGGAAGCAACTGGTGTTCCGACCATATTACGGTCAGGTTCACTGGTTGAAGGTTCTAAGAACCAAGGGTCTTCACAGACGTCGAGAGAAGGCTTTGACCTAAATGCACAATCTAAAAGGTCATTGTCTACCTCCCCAGATGGAACATATCTGGATCCTGCGGGTAAAGGGTCTGACGTAGGTGCAGATCGGCAACTCGTTGACAGTGAATCAATTACTATTGAGGAGTCAACTGAGGTGAAGTCTTTACAGACTCACGGGGAAGATTCGGGATCTCTGCTGTCAAAAGAGCCTGTTTCTAACCCCCTAGAGATTCAAACTCTAGATCCTTTAAAGGATATATCATCTAAGGATGATCAGCAACTTAGTTTATCCAAGGACGGGGACTTGCGAAGCCCCATTGCACCACCGGTGACCTCCTTAAGGACGGCTACGGTGATCTCTTCTGCAGGTACAATCAGCACAAAGGATTTGAGTGAAACAAAAACACTTACACCTGGCCTGAGTGGGAAAGGAAAAATGATTCAAACACCGACAGAAACGTTGAGTGTACACCCAGAGCCAAATGTGAGGAGTGACACCCTAAACCTACCTAATATTGATGATCTGTTGTTACCAACAGAAAGAGAGCTACAAGTTCAATCTTCCCTCAAGGAGATGACAATTCGAGACAAAGAAGGAAATCCACTTTTCAAGGCTCCACTGCGACCTTCCTTTGACCAAGGGATCTCATCCAGTCAAGACAATGTTTCTTTAAAGTCTATTCAAGAGAAAGTTGACTTGGCTGCAGCTGATTCCAGAAGAACATTCAGGGTCATTGGCAGTGCATCTGGCACTATAACAGGTACGAAGCAGGCAGTGGACTCCTTAAAGAAGGAAGCTATGGAAGAACTAGTCGAGCTGAGGATGGACGTCAGGGAACTTAAAGATGGATTCATGAATGAAGTAACTGCACTGTCTCAAGGACATGAAGCTTTGAAAGAAGACGTTCTGGTTATCCGGGATGGTCAAGCGCGGGTAAAAGATGCAATGAATACCCTTTCAAGAGTGGAGTCTAAGCTAAACAAGAGGCTGGATCACATGGAAAAGACTACCAACTCAAGATTGGAGAACATTGACCTGTCGCTAGCTTCTATAAATGAATTTAATAAGCAGCTTATGGATTTCTTAGAGAATCAAGGTGACGGAGTACAGTCTATATGGAGTATGCTGAAGAACCAACAATCTGGACAACCTGGTCCTTCCTATCAGGAACCTGATCCTTCTAATGTCTTTTATGCTGAGGATGCTTTTATCGAGGATTCCTCAACTAAGGGGGAGAAAGTTGGAGAAGGGGTGAAGGATAAATGGGGAGTTTGGGAGACTGTTGAGGCTATTCCAATCAGATAGTACTTGATTGAGGAGCTTGTAGAGGAAGACAAGGAAAGTGAAGAGGAATTTGAGGTCATGCATGAGAAACCTATTCAAGAGGAGCATGAGCCATATTATCCAGAGCCAATAGAACATCCTATCTTGGATGATGATATGGAAGAAGCAAATTCTCTATCACCTGAAGAAGAAGCTGCCTTGGAAGCAATAAGAGCTCAGAGAGCTGCAATAGATGCCAGGCAAGCTGAGAAGGAGAAACAGCAAGCAATTCTGAGAAGTGAAAAGCTAAAGAGAATGAAGGTGTATAATGAAGTGAGGAAGAAGAAGATGATAGATCTGGCAAAGAAAGATGGTACTGAATGGGAAATGGCTTATAAAACCTTTTGCGGAGTTGAAGACGGATTAGAAGTCAACGACAATGCTGAGGTGGAAGTTATTATTCAGGACATCAGAAGTGCTAATCTTGAAGATCAGACTTACTTTAAAGCACTGAGAAGCTCTATAATCTGTCTGAATGCTGGGGTTAAAGCAAATGGTGCCTGGAGCTTATTAATCAGTTTTCTAGAGAAAGGTACATTTGTGATTTCCACTAAGTTTTTAGAATAGAGGACATATACAGAATTGCAGGCTATACTCATCAAGATCCAAAGAACTACAAGGCTAAATGAACTGCTCCGTGAGCACGTTAAGGAGATCGTGATGAAAGTCAGTCCAGAGATTACTGAAGATCCTCCAATGGTTAGATTCATGAGGAATGATTTGTTCAGAATCTGCTATTTGGCTGAGGACAAACTGAGGGACTACCCAAGCAACTATCTAATCTCAGTTGAGAAGTATCTTAGATCCACTGGATTCTCATCAACGGAGAAGGACAAAGCAGTAGACACTCTTAGAAGATTTCTAATGGAGAATGTTCCTTACTATAGGAAGAGAGTGGAAAGAGGATTGGAAGTGCATACCAGATTGCCAAACATGCCAAAGCTAAACAAGAAAGATGTTAACATTGCATGGTTATGGGCTGGAGTGGGTCAAGAGGTTGAATATATTGGAAGACACATCCAAGGAGCAATCCTTAAACCTGGAGAACCACTGCACTATCTATCTGTGATTGATTATCAAGCTGCTAACTCCGATCCAATGATTGAAGAAGGTGAGATTGGAATGGACTGAAGATTGAAGCAAAGAACAAAAGAACTATCAGCTCAGACTAGAGGAGCAACTTCATTGTATAAAGTTTAATTGTTTTTTGATTTATGAAATCTGGAAATGTATATATATCTGATCCAGAATGCATTAATATTATTACGTTGTCTTACTTTAAGTAGTTTAATGTTTCCATAGTTAGTTGAGTTATCCTCGAAGTATTTGCTTGTCGAACTCTATCCAATCAAATAGGGGGAGATTGTAAAGCATAATGTAACATAAGATTTAAAAGAGATAACTACAACTCAACAAAGGACAAGACAGACAATAATATTAACAGAAGCACAGGAATCCAGAATCAAAGAAGAAAAGGTAAACTCAAAAAATCAAAATACGTTATGTATTCTTGAAGTCCGTAAACAGGTCACGGAAAGAAGTTTATGAAAATGTTCAAGCCTCAGTGACAGCAAAAGAAACAAGACTTTCAAGACGACAGAAGTATGTGAATGATTTAGGGTTCAGTACCACGGGATTCCAGTGATGAAGCAACCAGAACGACAAGGGACTTATCAGCAACACTATATTGAAGACATAAAATAATAATTGATCAAGTGTTATTCATCTGTGAACCAGACCAGTTGCACGAGGTGACAGCACCAAAAAGGATCAAGTTATTTTATCGTCTCAGAAGAAAGTGATACAGTCAATTACTTAAACACCAAGGAGCTCAGGATTTCTTAAATAAATCAAAGTCTAAAGGAAAGGGTTCGATGGTTTTTGATTAAGAAAAACCATCGAATGAGATAAAAAGAAATCATTAGAAAACTATTAAGAGTTAATGTTTCATTCGATAGTTTTCATTTAAAAACCATCGAATGGAATATTAACTTTTACATTCGATAGTTTTTCTAATATGGAGCAGGTGAAAAGTAATACTTGTTTTTCCAGTTGATGAAGATCCAACGGCCAGGATTGATTCTTCAAGAATGGTTCGATGGTTTTCAATTCAAGTCTACAATTAATACTGAGAGAAGAGTGTGTCTTCTTCAGTTAAGGATTTTAACACAGAGACATTACTGAGAGAGAGAAGAGCCGGAGAAAATTATCAGAGAAATTAATAGTGCTCAGAACTTGATCATTGTTTTGTATTTGTGTAACCTTAAACTCATTGACGCTAATCTACGGATTAGAAATTGTAGCACCCCTCGAGGTTTATATTTATAAAAAGATATATTCCCCGAAACTTGATTTGGTTTGGTGTGTTTGATTTCGTTATAGAACTGAAAGATTAATCCGCGAACGAAATTAAATTATTTGTGAGTATCGTATTCAACCCCCCCTTCTACGATACTTTGGACCTAACAATTGGTATCAGAGCTACTTGATTGATATATAAATCAGATCCGGTGAATGAGACCAAAATCAAACGTAGCGTAAAAATTCGAAGCAAATTTTTTAACTTTCAAAATTTTTCATTTAATTGGAATTTCTTAAATTTTAAACAATTTGAAATTTTCAGAAACCATGAGTGCTCCAAAGACAACCGCTGGTATTAAAGTTCCCCCGTTTACTAGAGATGATTTCGGTTTGTGGAAGATGAAGATGTTGTTATTTATCAAGGCATCTAATCCGTTGTATATTGGCATATTAGAGAACGGACCGTTTGTACCAATGAAACCAGTTAGTGAATCTACAGCTCCTGATGGTAGCAGGATTCCTTCAGGCACCCAACCTAAGGATATAAGTGAATTTACAGATTCTGACAAAGAACTGATTCGATTGGACACCGGTTTATGTTCTTCTTAATTTCAGTCGTCCCTTGACACTGAACTTCCAATGCATCCCATATTTCCTTTGTTGTCTTACATGCAATAACTCTATTAGATAACACACCATCCAAACTATTGTGCAAAATATTTCTCACATTTGCATCTTTTATCATAGCAGCTTTGTCTTATGGAGACCAATCCTTTTTATCTTTGGGAGCAACAGTCTCAGGAGAAGTGGTGGTGGTTGCCACAGGTTTGGTTGGAATAAATGGACCATCAGTAATCCTGTCAATGTAATCAGGATCTGATGCCTCTAGATACATCATCATTTTATCCTTCCAGGTAGAGTACTCAGTTTTCTTCAGCATTGGAATTTTCATGGCTTCATATCTGTTTCCTAACATTTTGATCGTTTCTGATTTGTGATTAAATCAGTTTGCTCTAATACCAATTGTTGCATAGTAAAGAACGATTATAGAAGGGGGGTTGAATATAATCGTACAGAATAATCGAAATTGAAACAGATATAAACAATCAATACCAGATTTTTTTAATCTTTATAAAAACTGATACAAACTCTCTCAAGAAACTATGAGTTCTTAAGAGCTGCTAGGTTTTCAAAATAATCGTGTAAGTTGTTACAATATGTAAAACCTATCCTGTGTTTATATAGATACACAACTACGAATTCTGTTACAGAAGATAATCTTTATTAAATGAGATTGATATACTTGTCATCTATCTTCTCTAAATAACTGTTATCCTTGACTTGATGCAAACAGATATATCTTGCAAATCAATCCTCTCCTGAAATCATGGAACAGTATCAATCAGTATAACTACTGATTATGACGTCACCTGTCATCAGCTACTGATGCACCAAGTACTGATGCCACCGATCCTGATGCACTCATTAAATCAATAATATCTAACAGATACAACTTGTATGTATGTGAAAAACTTAACTTCTAAAGATAAGGAAGTTGTGTGTTTATAAACTACACACAGCTCGCTTTTACAAAACTAGTAATAGACAAACAACTTGCCAAACCCTGTCTATACTATTTTGGTGAAAGTTGGCATCATGTGATTTTTTTTTTTACATACTGCCAGATCCTAATCTTTAGCTGATTCTTTTGACTATCTCTCTAAACTTCTTTGTAGACTTTCCATGTGCATACTGTAATTGATTGAGACAACTGCATACGCCTTGGTTTTAGTTCGATCCTTGTTCCCAGAATATTTGTCTCGTTGTTGATTACGAATTCTGATAAGTCCTCCATTCGACATCTCTGACATACTAGGTTCGACAACTTGACTTCTCGAAACAATGTAAACTGACTTCTTGAATTGACTTCTCAAGTCAGTATGAAGACACTTCTCGAATCAGCTATCTCCACTTCTCGAACCAGTAGCTTAGGTACTTCTCGAATCAATATATTGACTTCTGGAATCATGACATCTTGAACCAGTGTTATTATGACTTATCAAATTGACTTATCGAATCCGTATAATAACCACTTCTCGAATCAATATACTTGACTTCTTGAATCTTCACACTTAGGACTTCTCGAACAGATGACTTCTCGAATAAGTTCAATTTGCACTTCTCGAATCTTCACTCAGACAAATTTCACACTTCAATATTGTAACTTCTTTATTCTTCACACTGTCTTCAAATGTCTTGGGGCATGATCTTGTAATCTTCTTCCAGGTCATCATCAGAACTTATTACATAGTTACACATATTGATTTACAGAGTATAGAACCTTTAGGAACAAAGGGATCCCCTAGTTAAAGGGTCAAGTAAGTGACACAAATTGACACGATATTATAAGCTTGTTATTTATATGTTTACAGAAATGTCTCTATCACTAACAATATCATTATTGACTTTAAATCTTATCACGTTACTTTTAATGAATAACGGAGTCAGCTCTATATTGAGACGTTTAAGAATGAGTATAAATTTTGATTAAGCTCAACCTAAAAAAATTAAAGCTATAAATCAAACAGTTAATAATGTTATTGTGTGTATTAATATTGATATCAACTAATTAAATTATTTTAAAATGTTATATTCCTAACGTCACGACATTTTATCACAACTTTTGATAATCAATTTTGTACCCTTAACATTACTTTTAACTAATTTAATAATCTTTAATTAGAACTTTTAATTTTAGATTTGTTGATAAGTGGGCTGATGATACTAACAATGATAATGTCCTACTTCAGTGAAGTATGACAGGTTTTTGATTGGGAATTCTTTCCCGCACCAGTTTATTAAGGCTTGTGCGTTTTTAAATTGTAAAAGTTTGGTTGTTTAAAATCTTTCTAAATTTTTGTTTCGTTTCAAACTAAGAATGCCCAATTGGAAGCTTTAAAACTTATTTTTTGCTTCTATGAGATAATTTACTTGTTTAGAAGCATGAACATGATAGTCTTAATTTCTCTTATGCAGATAATATATTATGCTTTGTTTGGGAAAACATGTTTAGTATACCCAAGCCCTATAGATATAACAATGGACTTGCTATGTTGCTATTGTCATTGGGGAACTTCTCCACTTTGAGCATATTTCATATTACCTTGAAGAGATAGAGACTTGCCGAGTGTCCATTCATCTCCTAAACAATAATATTAAATTTATACCAATCTGGGTGCCCCTCTCTGATGATACTTATGTGCCAATAAAGACTTTCAACCAAGAGTTTCCAAGCAGATTGATTCTAATTGGTCGACCTTGTTTTCCCATCAAGTATGATAACCTGCTCCTTGATGCGGCAATCTTGATTTCTTGTCATGTCTCGCAGATGGATTGGAAGCCTGCTCGACAACTAAACTTCGGGTCTTGCAAGAGGTTTTGGATCATAATTTTAGATTGAAGATGATGGATCAGGCTGCGTGTTTGCAGGTTCCTATTCGAGAGGACAATGCAGGGGGCACATGAAAATCATGAGTTCAAAAAGAGAGACTTAGAAATTCTCAATATTGTTGTTGATGCTGATGACTCAAGAGCTCTACTGTTGTGAAGCTAAAAAGGAACAATTTTGGTCATGATCGCTCCCAGGATTTGGACATAGACAGAGAGACTACCCTAACTCCGAGTTCGTGGGCTGGAATTAAACAGTTTCTGATTGTGTGTAGTTTAGTGTTAACTACTAGTTTATTTGATTTGTATGAACTTTGAGAATTTGTGGAATGTGTCTAAGTGACGTTTTTTCCTAGCAAAGATGGGAGAATACCACTCGGTATTATCTCCTTTTATTTTAAATGTAATCCTAAAATTAGCAAAAAGAAAAAATTTAGATAATTAAATACAACCTGGCGTCTAGTTTGATGTAACCACCCTATAACACAACTAATATAAGACTCAATACTTAAATACAAACAGGTGTCACAAAACTAGAAATTTTAATCACATTCTTTATAAATAAATTATAACTCACTGATTTGGTTGACTCGGTCGAGTACTCGAAAAATCGTAGGTCGGCCAATTCGGATTTGAGAGAGTACTCGGTCGAATACTCGGATGTTGAAAATGAGTACTCGAAAATCAATCGATTACTTGGATTTTGACGAAATCGAGTAGAACCGATTCTCGAGTGTTAGAACCTAGTGATGTTACAATAAATTAATGGTAATTCAATATAGACGTAATATGTTCATTTTGTACCAGTGATCTTTTTGGCATACTCGTATCTCTCTCATCTTACGAGATGCCGAATATTCAAATTTTATCAAAAGAAAAATATGTTCATTTTGTTCAACTTAATTATTTGTGATTTTAATTAGACCAATTACTATATTAATATTCGTTGCGCACATCACTAATATTAAATTAACTATAATTTCTTTCAAATGTTCAATTATTCAATTCGAAATTCAATGAATCAAATTTGAACTTTTACTTTCGAATTTAAATTTATTTTACAAAATTTAAAAATATTCAAAATTTATTGTTTTTTATCCATACCCGTCTGTTATTGTGACAACCCGGGTCAAATCCCGAGTCATTTTTCAAAAATCGGGTCAAGTCCCGATTTCGAGTCCGAATATGACAAAGCCTACTGGCCCAAACTGTAACAGCCCCAAATCCGGGGTCAGGGATTTAGGGTTGTCACAATCCATGTACTCCTTGCCTTACCTGTATTACTCACACCATTCATAATTCACCTGCTCATGACCCCCACAACATATGTCTCACACACACACACACACAGGTTAGAGTCTCAGAAACGACACAATACAACAACTGCGGAATAAATAACTTTTATTACAATACCCAAATGTCTTTTGAATCTGTTATTGATACAATTTCTAAGTATTGTTACATTACCAACTTAGCCTTCTGATGCTCACAATCCTCTTATACCATTCATGTCTATACATGAGTTGAATACCAAAAGCCATAGCCTGATTCGATTGGTTCGTACTACTCTCGGGATCGCTGCTAGAAACTGCTTAATGGAAACGCCTTGCGAGGTATGTGCCGTCCCATAGGCATCCTGCTTCGCTGCTATATAATATATATAAAATAATAGCAAGAGTGAGCGATAGCTCAGCAAGGTAATGAAAGTATGGCATAATTCTGCCCTTTTATTCAACCCAGAAATAAAGCGGGTATGCGACAATAATTTGTCAAAAATATCTTGATACTGAAATCATTTCCTTATCGGAATGTATTCCAAAAATACCATTGTTGTATTTCAAATATCATCTCCATAATATTCTGCAAACTTTCGATATTCATACTATTGAACAAAGTTCTAGTATAGTATAAAAGATGAAATAACAAGGTACCTCAGTATATCCTTTCCGTAAAATATCTGCTATATAAATATAAGCAGACTATCAACATATAACTTAAAAGATGAAATTATAAGGAAAATTCAATATCATCTTTCATATCAAACATTTACCTCATATCATAATTTGGAAATAGATACAATGTAAAATATTTCCAATTCCTTTTCTAAGCTCATCTGATTCCATATACCTTTTTCAAAACAATCATATACCTTTTTGTAATCTCATATGCTTTCTGATAACTCATATACTGGAATATACTGGATTACTCTTGAGTAACCTTTCTGAAAACTTTCATGAAACTGAATAACTGGAACAAACTTTCTTTTTTCTGAGATCGTGCATGAAACATGCTCTTTCATCGATGGTGAACTCTTACTGGAGATTCTAGGCGACAGGGATACCTCTACGATGATCAGTCGTAAGGCAACTCCCCACTGCTGTTTTTCTACGTAGAAGGGAAAATAGGGCAGACGCTAACTGACCTACCTCCCCGCCAATCGGTTGTAGGGGGAAGAGCATACCCATTCCTTAGGGGTACCCATTCCTTAGGGGCCTCCGATACTCTTCTCTCATCCTACGGTCGGGCACTATCTGATAATCATCTAAGGGAAGAACAGACCCGCTCATAGACTGCTGGTCTATGCGTAATTCCCTTAGGGGACAGGTCGCCACTCAGTCCCTTACACATTCTCCGAGTTCGAGAATATCCATAACTTTGAAACATCAAGTTCCTTTCCCTTGTTCCCCAAGTATACGACTCCACAAAGTAGTCATATCTGGTTGGAAAGGAAAATTCACCCATATTTCCCAAGCTGATGCTTGTTCATAGATACAACTGATTTCACTGCTTTTACTCCTCGAGTCTTGAAGGAGTATTCAAATCATTTTTTTGATAGTTGGATACAAAGCTGGTGAAGGAGTAGTTTCAAAAAGGTTTAGGACCGGGCAGTCCACTTGAGCAAACATTAAAACTTGAGAAAGGTCCCCCGAGTATTGGTAGTTTGAGCGAACATTTAAGTCTTCCTGAATATAGACTTAAACAGGAAATAGATTTGGGAACCTTCTCTATTCATCATAAAATTGACTAAAATATACTTTATTAGCTATCTAGGGTTTAAAATAGTTTTCACGAAATACTTCCTTAAGAAGTAGGGCTTTAAATAATTAATGCAAACTATATTTAATAAAGAATATTTATTCAGAAATAATTCTCAAGTACTTTCTTATCAAAAAGGGTAGATAACAACTATTCATCATATATTTAAAATATACCCTTAATAGATTAAACTCCAAATGATCTTTAATTTGTAAATCATTTATCGAGATTAATTGTAATAACATAATAAAATAACCCTAGATAGCAACTGATACCATTCTTAGTATGTAAAATAAATATAGAGAATATATAATATATCTCTAGATAACAACTGATACCATTCCCGGTCCATAGTATAAGTGCAGAGTATATTCCCCCTACTGAGGGTTTTGCTTAGCACATCAGCTCCAAAATATTACTATATCCATAGCTTATAAGTTCAACTTCATATCAATAACTTTTACTTAGCACCACAAGTATCATTTCGAAATCAGAAACACGTAACATATATATCTCACTATCTTTTATTACCGTTACATCTATATACGATGTAAGGTTTGAAAGCATGCATCTATCATATGCATATACTATAATCTCAATAGTTTTAATACTATCACATCTATATACGATGTGAGGTTTGAAAACTTGCATCTATCATATCATATGCATCATCAGTATAATGTAATCTGAAATACAGCATGGGATTTAGAAAACTTGCATCTAATATATGTATACTTCAAAGTATGGTTTTAGAAACTTGCACGATACTTGGAACAAAGAATATATATATATATATATTTTTGAATCAACAAGTATTAAACATTCGAAAATATGCCCACTCTAATAATAGAGTAAGGTTTAGTAAACTTGCCTGATGCTCGAGAGGTGATAGGGCTCCCGACCATGTCGAACAATCTAGACAAAGTCAAACGAAAGCACACGGTTAATCCCCTCGATAAACCACTTATAACTCAATGCTTAAACACGTAAGCGAAACACAACCAAGGAATTACTAACTCGTTATAGGCTCATACTAAGTCCATGTTATCCGTTAAATACTTATATCATAAGTTTGGTTCGAAATCCATCCTCAAATCCAAGTTATACTTAACCATTTGGAACCTTGGTTTTTAAGTCTCGCTCTTAGTGGTTTTCACTTGCGCGCCCTCGACTAAAACATTTTTATAAAATCGAAAAATAATCTTTTTAATCCGAATCTTTTTCGTGAGCCTTCCTAACTGTCTCTAGTATTATTACTCAAAGTTTCACATTTTAATATGGCTCCGAAGTGGTCCAAATATATCCTCAAAGTTGCTGAACAGAGATGAGTCATTCTTCCGAATGGCGTTTACTAAAACTCACTTTTCTCCTAAACCGTAAATCGTAACGGCATGATTCTTGCGCTCACGTAAACTAGAAACAAACCTCTACACACTCATGTTCCTCACTGAACCAAAAGAGGCAGTTAAGTTTCCGGACTCTAGGCAGTTTTTAGAGTTAACGGGAATCGGGCATTACGACGGCTATAATCGTAACGTTTTCCATTTTCAAAACATACTCAAATCAATACCAAACAATCCCAAACTCACCATCCACCTTATACACCCTCCACTCAGTCAAATCCTCCATGAATAATCACAATAAATTCATAACCCATTCTCCAAACTCAACCAACAATTCATCTAATTACTTAATCATGCTCTTAACTTTATATAAACATCAAAACCATATTAAAACTCATATAAGTCAAAGGGGCAGAGGTTTATACCTTCCTCCAAGCTTGCTTGCTGCTATATTCCTTATGTAACCTCAAATCCTTGCTTAATACAACCTTTGGAAGCCACAAACTCAATATCAAAAACAACAAAGCAAAATACAAGTTACTATTCATCCTCTTCTCCAACTGTTACTCACTGAAATCGAAGGGTAAATCACGGGGTTGAGGCGATTGCTTACCATGGTTACGTCGGGCTTCTCGAGAGCTTCGATTTGAGTGGTAGAACGCCAAAAACGGACCACGGAATCTCGAGTTACGATCATTTCTTTCTCCCTCATTTTTCTTCTCTCTTTCTCCCGAATTTTTCCTTCTTCTTTTTCTTTTCTTTGTTTTGGTTAATAAAGATAAGGATGCTGATTTTTGTTAAAATAGGGGTGAGTCATAGCTCTTAGCTTGTGACACTTGTCCAACATGCATTGGTTTAGCTAAAGTAGCTTTACTGGTTCGTTTAATTTCGTAGAACGCTCACAAGGTTTCTCGAGGGTTCTATCAAGGTATTTTACCGAAATCATTCTCGATACTTCTAATTAATTTATCAAATCCATATCCATAGAATTAATAATTTAAATCCTTAAATATCCTCAAATAATAATTATTTAGTCCGTTTTTGGTGAAATTTCGGAGAAAACGAAAAATGCTATTTTTCTGATTCTGACAGCTTCTGCATTCTTTTATTTCCATCGTAGATCACTAATGCGACTTTGAAAGTTTATTATATCGTCCCGCATATAGGGTGGTCTGAAAAACTTTTAAATGAAGGGTTACTATTCATCAGTGGTTTTTCTATAATCCTTTGGATCAAAACCCGTTCCAATATTCCTGATCTATTTTCTCTTTACTCTTTACACTTAGAAAACGTTCTAGTGATTTCTCGGGCGTACGCTATCTTGTTTACGGAGTTGTCGGATGTATTCCAGATATTGATTTGGATGACATAAAAATACTTTCCTTCCCTGGAGTATTGTATTCTTATCTTCCAGATTGATTGTTCTTATTTATATGTTCAGTCCATTCTTACTATTCTCAAAATGTTTGAAAACCGAAATTCATATTCATTTCATAACTTGATTCTCAAAGTCATTGCCACTATCCATATTTACATCAACATATAATAAAAGTTTTAATTCTACCCAAAATCTGGGGTCTTACACAAACGCAGTCAACTTGGGATTTGGCTCGGGATTTAATAAAATCATTTGTTTATTAACTAAAAGAAAATTAGAATTATATATAGTTATATTTGATTTTTTTTATTTTGAGTTCTAATCGTAATAAGAAGGTATTATAGTATTTATAAACTGAATACATGTATTAAACATCCCGTCATCAACCCTAGGGCGCCGCAGGAGAATTTCTTTGATACCATATGTGACAACCCGGGTCAAATCCCGAGCTTTTTTCGAAAATCGAGCCAAGTCCCGATTCCGAGTCCGAATATAAGCCAAAGCATACTAGCCCGAACGCAACCAACTTGGGTAACGACTAGCCCACCACAGGCCCCCAAAAGATCATGATTTGTTGGTGCTAATTAGTAGTAGTACTTTGCTTTATAAACTGAACAGAAGTCCCAAATCTACTCGATGTGGGACTAGGGTGTTACAGTTATCATCCCCAAATTTGTCTAAACTTTAAAGAGAAATACACTATAGTATTCTATTCACGGCAAAAGAAAACTATAGTATTCTAAACTAGGGGTGTACACGGGTCGGGTTGGCCGGGTTAAAGGTATTTTAGAAACCTAACCAATTTAATTCAGTTTGAAATTTTTTAACCCAACCCGTAAAAAATAAACTCAAAACCCAACCCTACTTGTTAAACTTCGGTTCGGCTCGGTTTGGGTCGGGTTGAACGGGTTAATTAATATATAAAATAAAAAAACTTTATCCAAAATTAAGCATAAAAAATAAAAGTCTGGAGCAACTGTAACATAGTCCACCAAAAGATACAAATCATCTATATGACCTCATAACAGTAGGTCTTAAATAGTAAAGTTTTAACACACCAAAAGAAACTAATCATAACAAATGTCTTAAACTTTGATCTGAATCATAAAACAATGATGAATCACACTTCATAACTTGTCAATAATATGAATGTTCTTGGTCACCGTCTTGTTCTTCTCAGTGGCCTGGTCTGCATTCTCTACAAAGTACAAAGTACATAAATAAGATTAGTTATATAATTCACTAGAAATGAGAAAAGCTTATAAGAAAAATATATTTCTGAAAATAACTTGATTTTATTAAATACCCTCTTCAATGAACTGGTAGGAATTGGTTTCATCCACATAGCTATCTAATTTTAGCCCCCCTTGCTGACCTTTTAACCAACTTTGAGTGCACACCAAAGCCTCCACCAGTTTTGGACTCAAAGAGCTCCTAAATGGGTCCAAAATATGACCGCTGGTACTGAAGGCAGATTCGGAAGCAACGGTAGAAACCTGGATAGCAAGCACATCCCTAGCAATTTTTGATAAAACTTTATACCTTTCAGAATTATCCTTCCATCAGAGTAAAATATCGAACGAAGTGGCCATCGGATTGAGAGGCTCATCAGTCAAGTACCGGTCAAGGTCATTCTTCTTTTCAGTAATCTCCATTTTCTGCTGATGTAAGTAGCTTTCCAGTAATCGTCTCTTACTTTTTTCATTGCCAACATTCAGTGGTGTGTTGCTTTGATGGACTTGTGAAAGAAGCGCAGACCCATGAAATAATTTCAGATTTAATGTAATTTCCTGCGTATACCTTACTGCGTATAACAATAACCAAAATTCAGAAGTCTAGGACTATCTCTATTCTCTGCATTAATTCTCTATCTCAGATGCAACTGTAAATTCTTTAAATTCTTTCATAACTTACTCTAAGTAGTTGTTACTTTTACTATTTGTGGTTCACCTGTTCCTATATTATCAAGTTAGTAAATATTCAGCAGCTCAGTGGTTTAACTGAGCTTTTGTTACTGTTTGACGATTATATGCTAATAGTTCGCTGAAAACTGTTATCTCTTAGAGAATATCAAGTAGCTGGACAGACTTTTCAGTCGTATCAGATGTTTCCTTGACTGTTTTGTAATGCAATGGTTATTGGTTGACCCCAGATACTTGCATATATAGTATCCATGTTGTCGGATTGTGCAAAGACAAAAATCCTGATAACGCGAGAATTTTTCAGTTTACTTGAAATGGTTGCAACCTATTATCAATAGACTCACTACATGCAAATATTTTTATGAAGCTATTCAAATATTATTTTCATCAGTATTCATACCAGTAAATCCACCAGTATTCATAAAAATCAACCTTTACAAATAAAAAGTCATTAAAATATTTTTATAAAGATATTCAAATATTATTCAAGATAAAAGTCAAATAAAATTGCATTCTAGATAAAGTCACCCAAATTGCATTCTAGATAAATTGCATTTTCAAGAATCTGACTCCATGAACTCTAATTGTATAACACAAATAAAATTTAAACAAAAAGCTAAGGCAGGTTACCTTTAAGCCATCACCATGAGGCACATGATCATCATAGGCAGTGTACATTCGTTGAAGGAGTGACTCCACCTTCATAACAATTCTAGCAACCGATTCAGCATCATAAACACACTCAAAACAGTACTTCAGATACCCTATCTTGTATCGTGGATCAAGTACAATAGCCAGAAAGAATACATGATTGATGTCCTCTGCATCTCCCCAGTATTTATCAAAATTTTCTTTCATGCTCCCAACCATTGAAGATAGCAAAGGGTCTCAACTAGTAGCCAGATCACTCAATATAGACTGAACCTCACATATCTCATGATAGAAGTTGTTTGAAGTTACGTGCAAAGTGCTGCTAAATTTAAGAGTAACTTCATAAAATGTAGCTAAGAATTTGACAAATATAGATGCAGTGTGCCAATCAGTTGCAGTAGGAGGCCCCATCCTCTTCTTGCCGTTTTCTTTTTCCATGAAGTAACTAACAAATTTATCATCTTCTTCCTCATACCTATTTCATGGCCCCATCAAATGCCATCTTGCCGTTTTCTTTTTCCATGAATTTAATTGTGAACGAGGGCTTAAAAGAAATGCACATCTAAAATCAGCCCTCCCTTGTACTCAATTTTCTATTTTTCTGAACAGATTTTGAACTTTTGCAGCCTTGTTGGTGATGGTCGAATGTATCTCACACTATTTCTAATGGCATCTATGGAGTCGTGCATTTCTTTTAAGCCCTCGTTCACAATTAAATTCACAATGTGTGCACCGCACCGCATATGCATATTCTCACCACCAAGAACATCTCCCTTCCATGCATTCACTCTTCTTCTAACAAAAGCAACAGCCTCCTTGTTAGCCAAAGCATTGTCAAGGGTCACTGTAAACACCTTTTTTATTCCCCAACTAAGCAAACACATCTCTATTGCCTTACCGATGGTATCACCTTTATGATTCGAAATCTGACAAAAATTAATGATCTTTTTCTGCAATTTCCAATCAGGATCAATATAATGTGCTGTTAAACACATATAGGCCATTTGCGTCCTAGAAGTCCAACAATATGTTGTTAAACATACCCTTTGGCTAGTGGTAGTCAGCTGCTCCATCAATTTTGCCTTCTCTCTACAAAATAAGTGATGGACATCCCTAGCAATAGTTACTCTGCTTGGAACAACAAACATAGGCTGCAGTTCTTGAACAAGATCCTTAAATCCATCACCCTCCACAACTCTAAAAGCTTGCTCGTCCTTCACCATAAATTTGGCCAATACGCTTCGGCATCTCACCCCCACCAGTTTCTTTTTTAAAACTAAGTACTTTTTGCTTCTTATCCGCTACCCTTGCTGGATTCTTCTTGCACTTGTTGAAATGAACCCACAAGCTGCTTGTTCCGACTCGAGTATTGTGACAAGCGTAATCAGCACCACAGTAATTGCATTTGCATCGAGGATTATTTTTATCGCCACCTTTCACTTTAGTAAAGTGATCCCAAACGTCCGATGTCCTGGTAGGTTTCTTCTTAACTGTTAATGGTTCATCAACATCTTCTTTCTTGGGTGATTTAAGTTCAATATGAGTAGTATTTGGAGTGGTATTAGGGGTAGTGTTTAGGATGGGATTGGGAAAAGTGTTTGGGGTGGGATTTGAAGGAGTGTTAGGGGTGGGATTGTATGTCACATCTTCCATTTCAGTAGCAACTGAATCCATCTCATTAGTCTTGTGTAATCCATAAAAAATCCATAACAAATTAATCAACTACTAAGTACGCAAAAAATCCATCAGTATTCATAAAAAAAAGAGTAAATAGCATTTTGTGTACCTAAACTATACAACTTCTGCATTTTGTGTACCTAAACTATCAATTGTGCACTTTGTGTACTTGAAGTATGCAAAAACAAACAATTTGTGTACTTTCGTTGTTTATTTATTCAAATGATGCATTTTGTGTATCTTAACTATTAAAATTGAGCAATTTGTGTACTTGAAATTTGTTAATATAATTGATAACACATTTTTTCTATATATTTAATTATATGTATATTAATTGAATATCAAAAAATAAATTCTAAAAAATAATATGAGGTAAAAATATAACATAACTTGATATAATAGAAGTAAATAATATTAACTAATAATATTACTATTTTGACTTATTAAATACATTAAAAAAAATTTATATACACAATTTTTACGAAATTTTATTATTATATTGTGTAATTATATTAAATAATGTTTTAAATTTAGTTACAATTAAATTAAATAAAGAATTTTATAGTATTTATCCTTAATTTTTTTAATCATACTTTATATGTTAATATAATTTATTTATTTTTTGAATAATAACTTTCTAAAAAATTATTCAAAAAATAATTTTTTGTATATACATGCAAAGTTGAGATACACAAAGTGCACATATAAAGTTTAGGTACACGAATTGATGATTTTTATATAGTTCAGGTACACAAAATGCACAATTGATACTATAGGTACACAAATTGCAGATGGTGCATACTTGAGGTACACAAAATGCATTTAACTCTAAAAAAAACTAAGGAATATCAACTACTAAGTACGCAGAAAATCCATCAGTATTCATAAAAAATGAACCTTTACAAAGTATCTAAACCAACAGCCCTTACAAATTAATCTTTGCCTGAACATAACTGCAAATCCTTAGGCCTGCCTATCATTCTTATTATATACAACAGAACAGAACTAAGGAATAACAATGACTAACTAAAATTAATTCTCCTCCATTAAAGACCCTTGTTTTGAACTCTTTTCACTTAAAAGAACTAAAGAAAATCTATCAGTATATTTAAAACAAATAACCAACACTAGCAAATTATTTCTAATTTGATAAATAATCAAAGAAAGAGACTAAGGAATATATGATGTTTCTGTATCAAAGAAAGAGACACCAAGACTAACAATTAACAATCAAAGAAAGAGACTAAGGAATATATGATGTTCGTACCTGTTTTGGAGAGGAGAGTGCGCCTAAATGAGATATAGGGTTTTGGAGACTGGAGAGATCAGCGGATTTTGACACGAGACGAGAGCTACTGGTGTCATATACCACACTGCACACTTACTAAACTGCCCCCGGGTCGGGTTGGGTTAAGATCAAAATAATCTAAACCCATACCCAACCCATTAATGTCGGGTTGAAGCCAATTTAACCCAATTATATACCGGTTTGTAATTTTCCAGATTGGGTCGGCTGAAATTAGGGTCGGGTTGGTCGGTTTGACCGACCCATGTACATCCCTATTTTAAACATTTCTTATAAATATAATAATAATTTCTTACTGAATTTTTTTATTTGGGATCCGAAATACGTACAGCTTTTTCAAACCCGATTTGAATATTTTCCCCAAGTAAAACCCGTTTCCCATTTTAAAATAACCCGTTTCCTACTTCCTGCAATATATCGGTGCCCTAACCCTAAAATTCATTCTCCACAAACCAATTTCGCTTCAATTTCATCATTTTTTGCCACTTAACTTTTCAATTCAACATAATCATCAACTGTCAAACTCAATTCCGGCCCAAAATTGGCGCGAAAAATGGAGTCTCAAGGTATAAAAGTTGTTTAATTGTCCTCGTTTTGGTAATTTTATTGTTTTATGCAAAATTTGAATAATTTTTAAGTAAAAATGTTATCTTTGGTGATGATTGTTAGGGCAAAGAGGACAAAACAACCCTAAAGCCATGCTTACATCTCTTCTTGGCAAAAGACAGAAGCTGCAGGAAGAGCTTCGTTCTATCGAAAAACAAGTATACTTTTCGTATTTACATTTTATTATAATTTTTGTATATGAATGTGTCAGAGAACTACCTTAGCTTGAGAACTGCTTGGAAGTTGGTTTTATTGTATTTTGTAATATTTGATGCCAAAATATTAAATTACATTTTGAGGAAAAAATATTTTTGTTGGAATTTTGATGATGGATTTGTAGAATGGTTCAGCACTTTTTTTAGTATTAGTGGTTCTGAAAATTTCATGCTGAAATTTTGGTATCTAGTATTGCTTTACTAAATAAAATGCAGAACCAGTGGTTTTCACGAGTTTACGCATTAAGGTGGTTCTCGTTTAGCGTCACGAGTTTACATGGTAAGGTGGTTCTCGTTTAGTTTTGCGCTCTAGAGACAGGAGAACATTGAAAACAAGTTTCAGCATTTTTACATATTTGCAAATTTTATGAACCATATATACTAGTAATTCTAGTAATGCAGAGTAATAATTATCACGCTGAAATTGTTCTCACTTGATCGCATACCTATATATATGTTTATTAGTGGTTAGATATGATTGGTTTTTAGGAGATGATGAATGTATTTGAACCCACTTATATATGTTTTTCCTCATAAGTTATAAATTGTTAGTTTGATTGTTTTGAGTAGAATATAAGGGTTAATTTGAAATTTTGTTTTGCTGGGTTGCTGTAGGTTTATGAGTTAGAGACAAGCTACTTACAAGAATCGAGCAATTTTGGGAATATTTGGAGAGGTTTTGAAGGTTTTCTTTCGTCGACAAAAAACACCACAAAGTATGCATCTTTCTAGTTGTGTTTTTTCTCCTTCAAGGTTTTTTTCTAGTTTATTTGGATGGTATGCCTCTTTCTATGTTAATCCTCAGCGGAAGAGTGATTGAAAGAACCTGTTAATTTTCATGTTTGTTAAGCCTTTTAGTATGTATATAGTGACATGTTTCAGGAAGGCCATAAGATAGATAAAGAAGATAGATAAAGAAGAGATAAACCAAGACCCTTAAAGTATTTGAAATAAAGTAGCTAATACCGCCCAACTGGCAGCAAGTCAAATGATCAAATTTTATGTTATGCGCACTCTACATTTCACATCATGAAAAAAGTATCAGATACTCGATATTCACACATGATACTGGAAATTTGACACTCTGACACTTCATTTTCTGTCCAAAAAAAAAACACCTGCTACTTTTTTCCAAATATTGTTGAGTCAGGCACGTATTCACGTTCGAATAATTTCAAAATCTGGATAGAACTAAACCGAAAGATGGCGAACCTTAATTAAAATTTAAATTTAATTAAACAAAAAAAAACTTAAAGACTCTAGAATTACTCCCCACTCTAAGTGGAAGATAACTCCTACTAATGCTACTAGTACTTAGTAGTATTGAACTAAAATTGAAATGCAATTAATATTTATATCTCAATAATAATGGATATTAATGGACTATTATTTCTTCAATTTTTAATTCCTCATCATTTCCTACTAAAAAAAATCAGCATCAAGAATCAAGATATTCCATGCTTCACGAACAGGGTCCCTAATGAAAAAAAGAAGACACTTTAACTTGTGGAAGCCATGCATAAATATTAGATGTGGTCTTGATGTCGTAAAATTCTCCGGGAGGAGTAAATTTGATAAAATCCACCTTAAGAGAGCTTCATCTTTTTTAGCGAGTCAAATTGATACCGGATTTTACATTTTGCACAGTTAAGCCGTACGGCCGTACCTTTTCAGTTTTATGTCCAATTGACCGATTTGAAGTTCAGGATATACAAGCTCTATGCCCGACTGGTTCCCCTTTCAACAAAGGTCAATGCTATATTTACAAATGTAAAGAATTGTGATACACACAAAATAATATGCAAAAGATTGGGGGCGGGGTGGGGGTTTGGAGTAACATATACTAGCGACTCTACAGCTGGATCAACTGAATATCAGTAAATGAAAGTTCACTTGCATAACATTTTTAAAATAGGGAAAAAACTATTGACATGACAACTATTAAAAAACTAAGTAATAAGTGTACTTAAGTTTAAATTTTAAACTAAGTAATAAGTTTACAAATAGAAATTAGGACATGTGTGCTTAAAGCCTTAAGTACACTTTTCCGATCATGTCAGAAAAATATTCATTTAGGATACTCCTGGATTTAGGGTTCTTTTGTCTAAACTACAAGTCACGAACTTAAAGTTTTTTTGACTTTAATTTAAAAAACGTGTGTTTGTGTAATAAGTTAAAAAGTGACTGAAAATTAAAGAAATAGCTTAAATTTAATCTCATCTACAACTTATAAAAAATAAGTATGTTATACTTTTTCTTTATGCTATTATTTAAGTAATAACATAGACATGTTACGTTGTACAAGTTTCGGACAATTTTCAATATGAAGCATCTTGAAGTGTTGCCTGTTTTGTTTGAGTGTTAGAAATTTGGCTCTTATTGATGTTTGAGAGGAATGTCTCTTTAATTTGATAATCTCTTACCCCTAAATAATCAGTTGTTGGGAACCTAATGTATGCCCAAGTATGCAGACATGCATATTTAGGTTTGAGAGAAAGTCCATTTAATTGGTTATTGCCCTCAACTTATTGTACATATGTCCAAAGTAATCCCTTTCAGATATTAGCGTGTATCTCCCAAAACTATCAGTGAACAGTCCTGATTAGAAGGCAAGGAGGGCCTCTTGAACTGTTGTTGGACATTAAACAAAGATAAGTGTGATCTCTGAAATAATTAGCTAGAGCCTAGAGGTACCCAGACTTGCCTTCATGATTTTTGATTAGGAATCAGTAACATGTACGTACAAAAGTATAATTTACATAATTTTTTCAGAGTGGGGATATATTCACTTCAAGTTGTAACCCTCTACTAATTTTTGTGTGGGCAGTTGGGTAATTTCTTTCCTCTTTGCAAGTACTGAGCCGTGACCAGTGGCTTGAAAGCTACTTATTACTATGCTTAATGTCAAGATCACTAAAACTGGATTACTATCAATGGTCGTCTCTGCCATTGTTGATTAATGTAGGCTCTCTGGGAATATTTCCAAAGTTTTAAGAAATTTAAAAAGTAAAACTGATGGAAGCCTTTTATTGGATTTGTAATGTGCACCTCTTGGCATCAGCAACTTATTTATTCATATAGAATATATGGGTTCTTGCTATACCCTATTTGTTTAAAATAAGATTGCCTTAATTGTATTACTTAGTGACAAAAGGTTTGGATATCATTTTGGCACAGCCTGAAGAGATCCAAAAAGTTTCAGCTTGAGGATAGACTATTTTCACTGTCTTCAGTTAGCTCACCTGCGGTATGTTTAAATTTTCTGCTTCTTGGATGTTTTTAATGTCTATTTTTGGCTTAATATTATATAACATCTTCTGTGATCATTTGAAGTCCTCATATCAGAGCACAATATTGTTATTATTTTATCTCCTAGAGTCCTACTCAATCATTTAGTTTTTATCATATAAAAAGCCTGATTATGCAGCTCCTCTTTGGACATCTTGAACTCTTCCCAAAAATGGTTAGGTCCTAGCAAGGCAGGTTCTTATCCGATTCAGTATCTTAAAAGTGAACCTGGCATTAAGCCTGGATGTGATGAGTACACAAAGCTATGTTTGCAAATCAAAGACCTGAAAATATAAAGACTATGATACCAATAATTTACAAATATGTATGGAAGAGATGGAGAAAGGTATAGCATGCCCTTGGAAAATATCAGTCAATGAAATATCTACTCTACCTACCTGGATACCATCTACCTGGATACCATGAATTTGTTGTTGTGAAACTTGCAGCATTATTGGCTGCGATATTGATTTTACCAAAACCTGTTCCTGTGGTTGATGTTGCCAAATATTATCAAGAATACGACAAGCACAACGGTTAGAATATACCCTTTTCACGCGTGCGTTGTGTAGAATACTTAAAAAATGACAGTCTTACCACTCAGTCCCTGATGGCCAGTGGAGAAAATCACTTCTCAGTTATCATTAGTCAGGACATCTTCAGCAACCCGGATGATCCGTAAACATCATGTATCACACACCTCCTACAGTGGTTCACCATACTTTATCATTACGGAAAACCCATGCACCTAATTAAAAATAACCATCAGGAGTAGGATTAGGTCTATAAGTGAAAGCCAAGCAAGTTAGTTTCGTTTCGAAGTGATAAAAATAGAGTACAACCACACAGGTGGTTGACAAGTAACTAATATATTTACACAAAAATTGTTCTTATTTTTAAAAATCGTTTCAACACGGACAAATGCATATTTTAACATATCAACTTGCATTCAATTTTCGATTTGGTCTATCAACCCATTTTTACTTCAATTACAACCATAAACATGGTTTTTGTCAATTAAAATGATCAACCGTTAGCAGAGACGTTAGCTTGTTGACGGAAATGCCACATAAATCTACCTTAACTTAATTACGAGACCTTTTTGCCATGTAGGAAATTAATCTAAACTCCTTTTATAATTAAAATCTAACTGGTTTAAATGATTAACTACTAGAGGATGGTATATTCATACCGGCAATTTAATGTCATAATTTTTTTTAATATTTTAATACTTACATTTGATTTTACTAGTATCATATTGTTGTTACAAAAAAACAAATTATATTGTAAATATTATGTTATAATTTATGTTAGAATTTAATGTAAATCATAGTTTATATTTTAATAGGAAATCAATTATTAATAATTTTATTCATAATTTTGTTTCGGATTATTTAATTATTAATTAAAATAAACAGATTAAATATGTAATTGATGAAATTTTAACCTAATATCTTTGTTTATATTATCAAAGTTAATATAATAAATGTTTAATTTTAGTTTGTAGTTGATGAAAAATAACAAAAGTCAAAGGAGTGTCTAATCTTTGATTTTCTTTATTAATTTTGTTTCTTTTTTTAACTTAAAACTAAATTCTTTCTTATGTAATCATTAAAAAATGTAGTACCATATAATTTAAAACATTGCCAAGTTAACTTATGATTAGTTAAACATAAAAAAGGGCTGGTGTTTTTCCAAATAAATGAAAAAAGAATGATAATACCATTTAGGTGGGAGCCAGGTGGCAGCTCGGTTAGGAAACTAATAATCACTAATAATACCATTAAGGGTTGGTCATTTTAATTTATAAAAGTAATGTTCATGGTTGTAATTTTAGTGATTATTAGTTGATGGACTAAATCGAAAATGATAATTGAGTTCATATGCTGAAAAATGTGTTTTGCCTTTCAACACTAAGACTTTTATGACATGTTATATCTGTTCTATCCAAAATAGTGTATAGTTAGTTATATGTCGAGAGAGTTGTTCTGACTTCACTTTACTTCAAATCTACAAAAGAACAATGCATAAGAAAAATCATCCATTAAATATTAATATTGTTCCGAATCCGTTTGTTAATTTATTAATAACTCTTTAATGGATATCCTCAATTAAATAGAGAAATTCTTTTTTGATCATCCTCAATTAGATGCAGCAGTTTATTTTTTAGTGTTGAGCTATGTAAAGTAGGGGTGAGCAAAAAACCGAATTAAAACCGAAACCGAACCGAAACCGATAAAAACCGAACCGTAAAAAACCGAAACCGAGTTGAAACCGAACCGAAACCGAAAATTAAAAAACCGAACCGTTCTTGAGATTTCGGTTTCGGTTTTAGGTCCAAACCGAACCGAAAAAAACCGAACCGATCCGATTAATAAAAATAAAGAAATAAATATATTATATATTCTACTATACCAATTTTTATGAGTAATGGGAGTAGATTAATAAAGATCATGACATTCCTTTTAATAATTATATTATTTTGTTCTTGTTTTTGAAGTTTTAATTTGTAATAGTTGATTAATAAATGTAGTTTAATAAACTTCTATATCTAGGTGTTTTATATGTTGCTTTATTTTTGGATGTGACGATTTTTCTTGGCTTTCCTGGAAAAACTCTTTACTTATACAAAGACTTCACATAGACTCGAGATTGTTGAATTTCTAACATTGTCTTATATACATTTCAAAGGAAATATTTTTGAAGATCATGTTAAATTTTCATTATTCTCGGATCATGTTGGACTTAAATAATTTATTATGAAAACTTTGTAGGTTTATTTTGGACGAAAAAATAATTTGTAACTTTGCAAGCTTAAAAATTCGAAGTCATTTTATTTATTTTGTTATGTTTATTTGAGGCGGTTTTAAAACCGAAACCGAACCGATTGTAACCGATCCGATCATTTTAAAACCGAAACCGAACCGACGGTTTCGGTTGCGGTTTCGGTTTTCGATTTTAAAAACCGAGGATATGCGGTTTCGGTTTCGGTTTTTAGCTAAAACCGAACCGATCCGACCCGCGCTCACCCCTAATGTAAAGTGGTGTGTGATTTATATGTCAAAGCCCGTAAATTGTCATATTTCATCTATTCTGTAAATAGCAATTTTGTTAATTGGAGTAACTATAAATTTTAATGAATTTTTGTATAAGATCTGTTTATCATTTATTAACATTCTTGTGCTAGTAGAGTATTATCTTATTTCAGTGTTCCTGGACATGTTTACGTAGAACTTCTTTACACCAGTTTTCAAAATAAAAAAAAAAAAAACTTCTTTACACCCGACATGCATATGGATATTTTTTTAGATGCAGATTGTCAAATATTTACTCTGTTTTTTTATGTACAGGCAGAAGAGCTAGGAATTGGAAGAGAAGGTGAGTTCTTAGCATGAATAGAGTAGCATATCTTACTATTTTCCACCATAAATATCCAATTAATATCCATCCATCTCTCTTTTTCTATAGACGGGAAGTCAGATTTGGGTCAGGGTCGACCCAAGGGCGGAGCCTTAGCTACAAATGGACCGTAAGCACACATCTCATCCCTCTAGGCCAATCTGTAAATTCTCTTTGTCTATATTATCTAAGATAAATTACAAAGGTCAAATTCTTGATATTTAGAAATAATGGAACAGGCTAAGATAATGAAATTATTGTGGATGTGAATTTTAGTGTTTTTGTTATGTAACTATAGGGGAAAACCAAAGAGGGGAAGAACAGGTCCAAGAGACGGGAAGAAATTCAGGATTTCAAGCGATTTAGATCCTGATGACGAAGATGATCCTGACATGGCCATGAGATAGCTGCATAATTTATGATTGGAATTTAAACATCATATGTAACATTGTTGTGCATTAGAAGGGCAGTAACCTCCAATAAGTCATTGTAACTTATTTCTCTGGTTTGTAGTTTACATCTGTTAGTAGATTCTCATAAATGTATGTGTAAAACGTGCCACTTGTAGAGTGATTATACAGCAATGTGATACACAATGAGTCAATGACGATAACGATCCACATTATTATTTTTATATTTGTAAAAGATCAATATCGCTGTAAAAAATAAATTTTTCGTTCTAGTTGCACTCTTTTTCTTTGTGAACAAGGTTGAAGTCGAAATCTTCTTTGTCCAGTGACAATTGCCTTCACTGACCTTTTACTCTGATTATCTCTCGTTACGTAGTGAGATTTTAAGTTTGTCAAGAGAAGAGTGGTATCCGCTGTCTGAAATACCCAGTATAACCACCTCCTGTAGATTCACGTGTAATTGACTATCTTTTTGAATAATAGAATTCCAAATGACTCTTGATTCTTGAACATGTATCACTACTTTGTTACTCAATATTCCACATAGCATCTACAGTCGATATTCACCCAGGTTGATGAAGAAGACTTGAATGTCCAAGTCGTCGCATTCTACACCGTGGTTCCTTGGCATTGATGTAGAAGTAAGTTTATTCTGATATTTAAATCATTGTAGTTATCAAAGTTAGTCAATTGTATCTATTTCAGTCGTCTTTAGGTCGCGACATGTTCGTAATATCAAGTGTTCAAGTTGTAACAAAACAAAGATTATTATTATTATTATTATTTTGAATAATTAAGCTTATATGAGAATCGAATCCAAGATAAGCCCTTAATATTAGATTACTTTATATATTGTAAAGTTTTTGGATATGTAAATACTTCCTTTGTCCCTCTCATTTCTTTACATTTTTCTTTTTGGTACGTCTCTCACATTTCTTTAAATATCAAAAATAGTAACATTTTATAATATAAAATCCAATCACATTCACTACTTTACTCCACTATACCTACTTTATACCCGCTTTATACATTAAATATTGATTGGTCCCACCACTTTACTCATTTTTCTTACTTTTCTCTATTAATTTACACTTTTTCTTAATTTCGGTGTCGTCCCCTCAATGTAAAGAATCGAGGGGGACAGAGGGAGTAATATTTATACCATTATCTTAATTTCATATCATTGTGATGGAATAGTCTTTCTACGTGATTATTTGTGTATATCAATATGTCAAGATAGATATATAAGGCTTCTTTTATCAAAAGTATTTTGTATCTACCATATTTATATTATTACATTCTTATATATAATAAGCGTAAATGAGATATTATCCAAAATTATGGTCTGCTCTTCAATCTCGCTAAAACAATCTCAACCGTTTGATCTAATATTTTTAAAAATAGACGACGAAGATTATATCATATAAAGTAGAAATTATAATTTAAAAAGGATATTAATCAAAAGTGGAAGTATTAGTATTAGAATTGGATTAGAAATAATTGTAACTTAATAAAAAGACCAATTCCAATAATACTAATATTCAATTCATATTACATATCAAAATAATAAGGATCGTTAGATTTTTAAATAGATAAATAAGAGTCGTTGGATCGAATATAAAAAAGTGTATTTGGTTGTTAGTCAAATTATATTAAAAATACTAAAAAAAATATATCTTGACAATTTAAACCAAATACATGAAAATTTCATAAATCAAATGGAAGTATTTAGTTTTGGTATAGTTTCTAATTGTAAAAAAATTGTTAAACCATCACAAAATTAAAAATTATTTGTTTGATATTAAAATAGACAGATGATAACTGTTGGTTGTAATATTAAAAAGTGTATTTGGTTGTTAGTAGAACTATATTCAAATACTAAAAAGAGTTTTTTCATAATATAAACCAGATATGAATAGATTTCCTAAGTTGAATAAGAATTATTAATGTAAAAATTCGTCACTTTTTTTCCTCTTTAGTTTCAGGGTATTTTTAATTGGAAAAAAACTATTAAACCATCATTAAATTAAAGATTATTTTGTGAGTTTCGTGTGTGTCGTAAAACTAGACCTGCAAATTCATTCGTGTCGTGTACTTTCGTGTCGTGTATTTTCGTGTTTCGTGTACCTAAATGCTAAACTCAAAACCATCCATTTAGGGTTCGTGTAATTTCGTGTTCGTGTAATTTCGTTTTATGTATTTTTCGTGTCGTGTTTTCATGTAATTCTAATTAATAATAAAAATAAAAATAAATAAGAAAATGTATTAAAATATTAAAAAATTCGGTAATTTTTTTACAAATATGTATTAAAAAAATTTATTTACATAATATTTACAAATAATATTATAAATTTATGTTAAATATCTAATAAAAATATCTAATATAAATATAAATATTTATTTATTTATTTATTTCATGTACTTAGTGTCGTGTCATGTACTTGAAGGGTAAACACAAACCCGACACTAAATTTCGATCGTGTACTTTCGTGTTCATGTACCAAAAATGTAAACCCAAACACTAAATTTTCGTGTCATTTCGTGTCGTGTCGAAAATTATCGGGTCTACGTAAAACGTTCAAATCTAATTTTTATAACTCAATAGTTAATTGATCGTCTAAAATCTAATAAATAAAGTCTAAAAATTAATAACATAAAAATATTTAAAAAAAATACAAATAATATATTTATAGATATAAAAAAAAGAGTCGTGCGTTGCACGAGATCTTATCTAAAACTTTGGTACATGTACCTTCAAACTAATAATGATTGTTGATTTTGAAATAAATAAGTAAAAACTGTTAGATCTAATATTAAAAAGTATATTCGATTGTTATTAGAACTAGCTCCCTAACTCGTGCAAGGCACGAGTTTGCTTTAAATAATAGGTTTCATTGATATATTATTTGTGGTATTTTGCTTCCTTGATTGTAATCTATGTATATAATAATTTCCGAACAATTTTAAAGGGGTAAAAAGGTAATTTCACTTTCAAAAATAATTTTAAAAATAGCCACGTCAGCATTGTTATAAATTTAATCATTAATGTTATTAATTAAATATGGTTATCACAATCAATCATGCATTTTATTGTTTTTTTCACTAATTATGCTAAGTTTTGAAATCAAATTATAGATTACTACAAATAAATTAAGTTATGCACATTAACATCTTTACATTTGGTATATCCAAAAATTAGATCTTCAAAAAATTTCTATTCCTTTCTTTGATCCTCTCAATTTATTTTCTCTTCCTTGAACACTATCAAATCAATATTCAATTTTGATTTTAATATAATTCAAAATTAATTAACTTAATTTTCATTTTTTTAATCTCAATATATGTTTTTTTTTTCTATAAATCAATGATATATGCATGTGTAAGATTCTACTATACGATGAAAATTTCTTAGTTTTAATTTCTTAATGCTTAATCATATAGTATTTTTATTATTTAATTGGTACATCAATCAGACGACATGATATAAATATTTATCACTTAAGTTATCTAATTATCACAAAATTATGTTAAAAAAGAAAATAAATCATCTTGGATCTTTTTTTGATAAAAAAATTTAAATTTAAATTTAAATTTTGAATAATTTATCAGATATACCAAGATTTTTTGAAACTTAAATGGTGAGTTTTGAAAATAATTATATTTACTTATAAGTATAACTTCTTTTCTCTAAAATAAAAATAAAATGTACATAGTTTATCAAATCAAATTTTATATTAACGGTCCTATAAATCTACTAATAAATCACTTTTGTTTTCTCTAAAATAAAGATAATCATTGACTTAATTGAGTCAAACAATTTGAATCAAGATTTACAAAGTTAAAAATTTCTCAAATATCTTTTAAACACGTCTTATATCTTCATAGTTGAAGCTCCTTATGAGCTACCATCATATCTCGAAAGACACCTTCAAATCCAAATTCAAAATCTTAAATATATTTTATAAAAAAAATTTATAAATATTTTAATACTTTTATCAACATCAAACCCACCTTCTCCTAATAACAAGTAAACTCATGGTCAAATGTTGCAAGCAAAAAGATTAATTTATCGTAAAAAAAAAACAATTACAAAACGAATTTCTACCTATAAATTATAATTATAGGTTTTATCATTAAATAAATCAAAAGGATGTGATATAGTTAATAAATAAATAAAATTGGAAGCCCGTGCGCGGAACGCGGGCAAGAAAACACTAGTTGATAATAGTGGAAGAAAAATTATAAAACAGTTGTTATTATATGTTTATCAAGGTTTATTATAATTTTAGACACATGTATTTTGACACATGTATAATGACATAAATATACTAACGTGGTTGAACCGTGGAATAAAATATTTCCCCAAAAAGTGTATGTTGGAGTATTAGAGTAACTATATACTATTCAATATTCTAGAAATGATATAAACCAATATTTATTTACTCAAAAATAAAAATCAGAAAAAATGGGAGAAAATGTGATTTATGTAATAAGAGGTTTGAAAGTAATCTCAAAACAAGGTGTAGCACAATTGGTTATGACATGAGTTCAATTGTATAGAAGGTCATTGGTTCGATTCTTTGGTATGTCATAATATTTTTAGACTTAAAAATCAGAAAAAATGGGAGAAAATGTGGTTTATGTAATAAGAGGTTTGAAAGTAATCAAATACTAAAAAGTGAATTTTAATAATATAAACCAAATATGAGTAGATTTTCTAATTGAATAGAACTGTCTAAGTAAAAATTCATAACTTTCTCTTCTATTCGGTTCTTGAAAGGAGTGATTTCAGTTGAATAATAATGACTAAATCAGCATTCTATACATTTAAACTAATAATTGTGCATTGCACGGGTTATAAGCTAGTATTAATAAAGACGAAACATTAAAAGTTTTGGTCGGTCGATCGGTATTTGGGTCGGGCCTATCTACAATTTGGGTCGGACCTATCTATAACCAATTTATTTATAATCAATAGTGTTTATTTTGTATATTTTTCTAACTAAAACAACTGATCTTCTAAAAATAAAATAGATAACATATATCTAAAATGGTAATATTAATACATATTTATAATTAATTACCTTTTCCATTTAAAATACATTATCCGTTTTACATTTTCTAACTAAAACAACTCATTTTCTAAACATAACACATGCAAAATAAATATGTAATGGTAATATTGTTATATATAATTATTAATAAATAACTACTTACCTTTTTCAGTTAAACACATAACCTTTTTAATTTTTTCAAACTTAAATAACTAATTTTCTAAAAGTAACACGAGCAACATATATATAGAAAGGTAATATAATTTTCTATTTTTTAATTTAAACAACTAATTTTCTAAAAGTAACACGGGCAACACATATATAAATGTAATATAATTCTTTATAATTATTAATAAGTAACTAACTGTCTTTTTAAGTACATTGTCTGTTTTCTATTTTTTAATTGAAACAACTCATATTAGAATTAAAAATAACATGGGCAAACAATAGAAATAATGACAATATTATTATATTAAACTTATAAAATCCATGTTTAATATAATTTTTTATAACATTCAATTTAAATAAGATAATTAATAAAAAATAAAAGTAATAGCATATGTTAAAAGAAACTCGGCATATTACACAACACGTATTTTGTTATTTGCACCTTAGTCATTTTTAGATTTTTTAAGAGCAAATAAATACGAACCGTTAGATCTATTATTTAAAGATATTTTTCTATTTTAATATCTAAAATACTACTAAAGATTACGTCAACAATTTATTAAATTAAAATATTTATATTGTTAGATATATAAATCCAATTTATTACATACACATATAAATATATATTAAAATTTCATCAAAAATATATATTTACAAAATTTTAAATAAAAAATAATAAAATATTAAAGAAAACTGTGTATCTCACTGGATATAAGCTAATATTATATTATATTCACGAATTATCAAAAAACAGGTATCAAAAAACAGGTATACCAAACTTTTAATGTTTTGTCTTTAATAATATAGTATGGATTCACATCAAAACAAATAATGTGCAACTATTCATGGTAGATGAGAAAATCATGTATTTTTGCTGCACCTTTATAAAATTACAAATGGAATCATGCATTATGCGTGAACGAAGCATAGCTATAAATTCTTGTATTTAGTAAAAAGTTGGTTACACTGCCCTATATGTTTTTTTCATAAATATGTCGCAGTGGATGTTGTTAATTACGGTGAGATATCAGAGTAAATTAAAAGTTTATTGTAATTTATTTTTTCTTTTTTTATAACGCTATTATAACTTAGGGCATGTTTGGCCGCATCTTATTTTATAAGCTTATGCCTTATAAATCAATTTTGACTTATGGAGGGTGTTTGCGTACTCAACTTATTTCATTAACTTATAAATTATAACTTATTTTTTTAGCTTATGACTTATGGGGGTGTTTGTCTACCCAACTTATAATCTAATTTATAACTTATAAATTGATAAGTTCAATGTTAGAAAATACTAACATTTTGCTCAACTTATTTCATTTTTCATGATTTTTTTATCTATTTAGTAGTTTATATTTTTATATTTATACTTTTAAATGTTTTTTAATCTAAAATGTATTTATCGAGATCATTATATTAATTGATTATTTTTTCAATTTAATTTAACAAAAAAATTATTAACTTATAAGTAAATTTATCCAAACACTTACGTAACTTATAAGTTTGCATCAACTTATCACTTATAAACTATTCTCATATTACGGGTTGATTACGGATAATGTGTTTGTACCGCAAAACAACGTGGTCACATATGAAATTTTACATAATTGCTAATATGCGGTTTGATTGCAGATTTGATATCTTAAAAATCACATAAGTCAAATCACAACTGCCAACATCACATTATATAAATTAATATGTTGTTATTTAATATATACACTAGTGTATATATATATATATATATATATACTATATGTATATATATACATAAACTATGTAAGTATTTAAACTTGTGGACACTTTCCAATTTTATCAGATTTATTATACTAAATTAATAGTGAACTAGTGCTTGTTGCAATAATACTTTTGGTTTTTTTTGGTAAGTTCATATATTATTTTTAAAGTTGATTTCTTTGTACAACTACTTTCGCGGTTGAATAACACATTTCAACCGCAAAAACCGTAATTTAGCACTCCCCGATCCGAAGTGGCTCGATGCCCACCGCTAATGATTATAATCAATATTATAATTTAGCACTTAATTTTTTTTTTTATGTTACAACTAAAATAGAAATTCAACTCCTATATTAATTGAATTTTCCAATCAAATAATTTCAAATTTAACTAATTTTTTGTTTTTCGTTCCCAACTTTTATTTAAAATGCATCAAAATGTATTTAATTTATAGTTAATTGATGATGTAAATAGATAGAGGGTGAAGCCCAGGCTAAGCCGGAAATTTTAGTAATTTTTTTTTATAAAAGTACAATTTTTAATTAAACATCAGAATAAATTTCACTTTGAGTTCTGGCTAACTTAAAAGATATAGTGATAATTTATTTTAACTCCAATTATTTTGAAATACCGGTTCTGCCATGTATATCTACATCCTTAATTTTAAATTTAGAATACGTACGTGTTTATACATATTTGGATAGAGTGGGGTTCATGAGAGAACTCTTAATTTAAATGCATCAAAGACCAAATCAGGACCCTACATTTAAATGTTAATAGACGGCTACGATCAGATTTAGTAAATGGCCTAATTGTAATTTTAAAATAAATGAAGGGCCTAATTAAATAAACTTCAACAATTATACAAGCAGATACATACACATTACACTCACCGAAACTAAAAAATTTTCAGTTAGATCTCGAAGATTGTGCAAACCTGCTTCAATTCAACAATGCGATTTTGAATTGAACAAGATTCATACACTTTTTATAGAGAAATGTTTCATCAATCAGGTACATACATCGTCATTAACTACGTTTTTTATAGAGATTCAAAGAGATTCATAGAGATTCATAGAGATTCAAAGAGATTTTGATTTGTCATATTTTGCTTAGTTTCGTAACTGTATTGCTGCGTTTTCTGATTCATTCAAGTTATGATATCGTATGAGCACGTAAATTGCTTGTGCTCAATTGATTTTTAGTTTTTATTTGTATTTTAATTGTTTTGATATGTTGAGCTACTTGTTTTAATTGAGATTCATAGAGATTTTGATAGTGATTTGTCATATTTTGCTTGGTTTCGTAATTGTATTGCTGCGTTTTCTGATTCATTCAAATCATGATATGGTATGTTGAGTTGCTCGTTTTAATTTGAGATTCATAGAGATTCAAAGAGATTTTGATTTGTCATATTTTGCTTAGTTTCGTAACTGTATTGCTGCGTTTTCTGATTCATTCAAGTTATGATATCGTATGAGCACGTAAATTGCTTGTGCTCAATTGATTTTTAGTTTTTATTTGTATTTTAATTGTTTTGATATGTTGAGCTACTTGTTTTAATTGAGATTCATAGAGATTAGTAAATTGGAACGCGGAATGAGATTAGTGATTTAACTAGCTGCAAGTTCTTGGTGACTGGTATAGATGGTTGAAGCTGTACTAACAGTATTATACTACAATGCTTTATCCGTTGAAAAATAGCTGAAAGTGCATCTTTTATCTTCCAGACAATACTAGATATATTTAAAACGGAGTGATAAATAAACTTACTAGAACGCTTACGGATGTATCGTAAGCGTTCTCAAAGTAAAACGGAGAGATGAATAAACTTACTAGAAATGAATATGTGAGGTTCCTGCATCAAAGAAAGTCATCAGTGATGTGAGATTAGCATTCTGATTAAAGAAAGTCTCAATTAATTCGCAGACCTTGTCGTAGAATATTATTTTAACCGGGGGCACGTAGGCTGGTAAATATTATTTTCATATAGAGAACATTTAGAATTTACACTATATTGTCAGTTCCTTAAATTTTAGACTTTAGTTGTTTACCTGTGTAGTGTGTTCGTTACGGCAGCAGGCAGATTTAGTGATGCCTAAGAATATATCTGGACTTATTCAGAACTTGTTTTGCAAGGCAGGCAAACTGATTCAGCTATTGCTCTTTTTGATAAAATAATTGATCAGAGTTTGAGCCCAGATCAGGTCAATTACACTGCTTTGATTGTAATAATCTTTTTGGTCACTGTGAAGAAGGGAAATGGGATACTGCCATGTTATAACTTCAAAATACTGGAAGCAAATGCTTGCATGCCAAGCACTGAAACTTACAAATCTGTAATATATGGGGAATTGCACAATAGTAACACCCAACATTTTCACTTTTCAAAGAACTTAAATTCCCAATAATAACATTTTGACTATTATTTCCTGTTCCTGTGAGATTGCACTTTTTCTATAGTTTTGATTTACTGTATGCTGAAATGATTAAGTTAATACTAGGTTGTATTCATGTTTAGTCAATAAAAAGTAAACGCAAGGTAATCGAGTTTCCTAAATAATTAAGTAGCAGCTAGACATGATAATTGGCACATGAGTAGCCTAATTAGCTACCTACTTTTCCATATAATTTATTTCTAATCATATGAACAACAGTTTCCACACCAGACATACCTAGGGTATCTCGTTCAAACAGCAGAATACAGGGAGGGTAAGGTGTACTTAGACCTTACCTCTACTCTAGAATACGTACATATTTTATTGCTTAATCTTTATTTTTTCTTAGCAACTTACAAATTCAACCGCGCATACTCACTTTTATGCATTACATGCATTGGATGTCTCGCAACATAGAGATCTACAAAGCTGTACACTGAGACCGTAGGATAGGTTAATGATCATTTTTATGTAATCTTAATATATGCCTGCTCAACCTGTGTATTGGGCTGAGTATATAGGCTTAACGTTAAGTCAATGTTGTGCAAAATAAATTGTGCTAAAGATCGTTTTTATCTGAGCTATATGTATAAGTGCTCTAAAACTTAAAATTGGTACTACTTTGGATTCAGCCCAGTGAATGCTCTACTTCTAACTTCTTTTCGCTTGTGTTATAATCAAGATTTAACTACTGCAGTATTGGTTCAGTTTTGTTGTTGTCAACATTCTTATTGTTATCATTACTGTTGCTGAATATGGTATCTAAGGTTATTGACTCTAGAGAAACTCGTGTTTTTTAATATGTACGATTATATTAAATCGGAAATAGAGATAATATGTTGGTATTTGGTATGAGATAATAACATTTTGAAAATCTAGTTGCTTGATCCTGATTGAGGTTTAATTTCAAGAAGTACATATTGTTTTCTATCAGGTGTGTATATATGGAAACATATAATCATGCACAGAATTTTCCGAGATGATTATCATAGAATGGGCTTTCTGTGGGAGGTCCCTGACTACCGGTAATGCCAACTTGTTGGCATATGTGACAAACTGACAATTTTATATATCAGTTCCCTGTCTTGTAAATGTCCGCCCCAACAGAAAACAAAACTCAGACTTTAGGAGGATTTATTAAAATTTAACAAAGATGACCGACTCTCGAAAATTCATAGGAAACACAGTGCCAACAGATCACTGACACCAAGATTCAGCAATAGTACTTGGACATTTGCTATACGAGTCTTTTTTCTCTATATCAACTAATTCACTTACTTTTCCAACTATTTAGGATAAAATGAAGGAGGAGCCAGCACGAGATGGTGAAACTGAAGCTATGGCTAAAAATTCGAATCTTGAAGTAAGGGTGGATGCAATAGTGTTGAACTTATCAGAAAATTGTAGGCAGGTAAAACAGGTACCATTTATTCTTTTACAAGTCAGATAACATCTCTACGAATCTCTTTAGTATGTTGAACTGTTTAGTATGTTGTATTTTAAGTAGAATCTAGACAAATCTATACGAATCTATAAGACCAGAAATGTGTTCTATTAAACTTTTTATCTAGGAGTTGATAAATAATTTCACCTAATTCTTAAGTTTTCAGAATGTATATGTTTCTCAAGTCTCTTGTAAATGTTTGCAGGCACTATATCATGCTCTTCCAATGAACTAATTACTGTTTTCGAGCTTCGCAACAACCAGGAAGCAAACAAAGGGACTTGTCTACTTGTGGCGGTGTTCGCTCCATCGGATCAGATCTTACTCGCATGATAGATGAATCTGATGCATATCAGAACGGATCTATCAGGAGTGACCATACTGTTGTAAAGATAAAAGAGCATGGGACAGCCACAAGCAGAGCTCAGGTTTGTCTGGTCAACAACTTCCTCAACTTTACCAAGTAACAATTGTTTTGCTTTCTGATTTTCTATGCCTTCTGACCCAAAATTCTAGAATCCCACTTTTCTGAATCATGCAGCCAGCAGCTTCAAGGGAGAGTTTCGCACAAGTAATGGAAAATGGCAGAACCGATGGGAATGGTGACAACTTCAGTGAGTACGATGCAGTCATCTATAGCAAGTCTTCATCTCAGAGCAAGCGGTCCAGAAAAGCAAGCGCTGTAAGCTTTCAACCATGGCTGTATTTTTATGTCTAGTTAATAGGTATCTGTCACTTGGACTGATACTCCATGCATCCCCACACACAAACACGCAAAAGTATCATTTGCTAAATTTTTAATTTGTTCCTATAAATCCCCACGGTAACAATCTGTCTCTATCCTCAGGCAATAGGATAAGAGCTTTCTGTGAAGAATTGGAACATAACATTAAAATCAAGAACTTGATCTAAGGACATCATGTCATTTTATGTTATAGTAATGATTAATGACAACTTGATTTCTGGGACAAAAATAGTCTTAAAAATAGTTTTATGTTATTGCAGTGGACTTATCAACGGCAATATTAACATGATCAGAGAATGGAGATTTACAGAGAATATATGACAAATGGTTGTCAAGAAGCACATGCAGATTAGATACTGCTGAAATTGACTCTGATCGTCTTCACCTGGAAAGCTTCTGGGGTGTCTTTCTTATATGTGGGATAGCTTGTTTCATTGCTCTTTCCATATACTTCTTTCAGATTATGCGCCGATTTCGCCATTCTGCTCATGCTGATTCTCTGTTGGATGGGCAGGGTACTTCACGTTCTAAGACTCTTGAATCGAGAAGAAATGTTGAGCCTGAGATACAAAATACTTTAGTTTGAACACTATCCACATTCCCTGTCTCATTCTTTTATCTCTCAAAAGAAAGAGATGCAGTTATTACTACAGGCCTCTTGTTTTCTGACTGTCTCCTTTCATTTGTTAGCAAAAAAAATCAAAGAGAAGGACATTCCTCTTATATTACACAATTGACATTTAACGAAATAAAGAACAAGTATACTTCTTATGTTCATAATCAACATTTTCAAGTTATAATTCTTCAAACTAAATCCATGTTAAAATTATAGATAAAGTATTGATTAAATGTACTCCTTGAAAATGCAAACAACAAGATGTATTCCAGAAGATTTTATTTCCAAGAATAAACTGCGATATTCTGATATCTATAAACAACACCGGATTATGTAATATAACTTTTAACTCTATACCCCCCAGAAACATTGAATGGTAAACGGAAACATAACAGTATTCCTGGTCCCTGCCCAATAAAATTAATCTGGAACTCCTGTCCTCAGAGTATAGGTATACAACAGGATTTCTTATTCAAAAACCTTGCACTCCTCTTCAGCAGGGTTTGACTTGCAGTAATCCTCCAGAGGGTCTCCACTTCCTCCTGCTGCCACACCTGGCCATTTGCTTGCTACAAGATGTGCCAAATCTACAACTCTTTGGCTGCAAAAAACATGCTCACTCTTGTAAGTATACAGTCACAAATAAATATGAAGCCACATAAGCGAATAAACTTTAAAGCAGATGAAATTTTATCATATTTAGGAATCCAAGTTTCATGCAACTCACTATTGTCACTATTATCATGGAGTCCATAAAAGACATTGATAGACTGAACCTCATCATTATCCACATCCATTCCAAATGTACCATTGCTATCAATCCCTGCAATAAAAATGTAATAACGAACATGAGTAGTGTGAATATGTATTAGAATCTTTACAAATCTAAATATAATCTCTATGAACCTTTCCAAATCTAAAATATAATCTCTACATTGTAACATACAAAATCTACTAAAATCTCTTGAATCTCATTGAATCTCTATTAGAATCTCTTGAATCTCATCGAATCTCTATCAAAATCTCTTGAATCTCTATTAAAATCCATACAGAATCACTATTATCAGCATTAAGGAAAATAAATTTTAACATACGAACAAATCAATTTAAACAGATATCATTGTTTCCCCACATATCTTCTTCGTAGTTTTGTTTATTGGCAATGAGATACGAGCAGTGCAGGGAATGTCATTTTCCTTGGATCCATCGACATTTTTAACTACTCATTTGCATTCCCTTTACATTAATTCTCTAGACTTGATGACCATATACACACACACAACAGATACCCCTCCAATTACTCATTTAGTCATTTCTAACTTAATCCCTATATCATATTTGCAGGCAGTTCCTGGCTGGTGCGTACCTAGCTTCCGTTTATTCACATTCCTAAGTAAGATACATATATCATGGGAATCAACTTTTTAGGTTTTAAAAGTAGTACCAAAAGGCCACTTTGTTGTTTACGTTGGAGAAAATGAAAGGAAGAAATTCATAGCATGTTTGAGGCATCATGCATTCCAGAAATTGTTAAGGCGAGCCGAAGAAGGCATCATGTACCTTTGTACTTCTTATATATTGTTAAACTAGTGATTATCTTTAATATTTGTACGCATAAATATAGTCTTAGCCCTACAAGTGAGTGCTCAGATAAATATGGCTGGAAGTTTTTTTAAAATTTGTTGACAAAATGAAGAAAAGTCAAGGATATAGATATGTAGTCTTTCAATGACACAAGGGGATCAATTGCCTTTGCTTTATGTGTGATATTGCTTCATGTGATTTTTTATTCTTCTGCTGGCTTACTGTGGAACTTATTTATGTTAATTTATTGGAGTATGCAGTAGAAAGAAAAGGCATAGTCAGGAGAATATTCAAGCTATTATTCAGCGGAATGCAAGGATAAAAAAGCTCGATCAAGCAAATGCACATGGAAGATAGAGACCCTGTTTTGCTTGGTTATACTCACGTTAGTAATGCATGCACGAGCATCAGTTTTCATTCTACTCTTTCTATGAATGACACCCTCATCTACGCTGGTATTTGCTTTGTCGCTTCACTAATCGGATTAATGGTAGTGCAGAAAATAATTAGGAAACATGGTAGAGCCTCCTTGATTGTGTTCTCAGTGGGTATTGTAATGATTTTAAGCACATTGCTAATGACCAGCTTTGGAGCTATTAATGTCTGGAAGGATTATAAAAATGATCATTAACCTATCCTACGGTCTCAGTGTACAACTTTGTAGATCTCTATCTTTTTTATTCTTGTACAACTTAAACTTCCTATAAAGATTGAAATGACAACTATTGTGCTCTACTGATTTTTATAGATCTGAAAACAAGATTTTCTTTCAGAAAGTAGCGAAGAATGTTTTAGACGCAAATTCTGCGCAATTGCAAGGGCAGTATTATATACAGATGGGCCAGAGATCAGAACTTTGAGATGAATTTCCAAACCGAAAGTAGAGAAATGGTATTAGTTAGTTATTGTTGACTGACTTCATTTCCAGCCATATTTAAAACCACACTAAACCACTGTACTATCTATCTAATTATCATCTTACCAGTTTCTAACTAACCTTCTTCCATGGCTTCCTCAAGTAATCAGTTAGCTGTCCCTTTTTCTTATCCCTCTTCTAAAAATCTTTGACACCTCTCTGGGATGTTTTCTTGAGCTTCTATGGTAACGACACTCGCAAAAACTAATATCTTAGGTCACGGACGTCTAGCCACCAGGCCAACTCAATATCTAAATGACAAAAAACAATTTTAGTTCAGCAACTTACACGTAACCTTGGATCTAAGAATGTATTCAATATAGGAGTGAGGGATCATTTTCTCAGGCAAGGCAAGAACATTGTGATCAGATCTACATACATTGTGATCAGGTCTACTGATTACGACTAAGTAATTTGGAATCTCTACACTTGTGACTAAAATATGTACGTATTCTAGAGTAGAGGTAAGATCCAAGTACACCTTACCCTCCCTGTATTCTGCTTGAACGAGATACCCTAGGTATGTCTGGTGTGGAAACTATTGTTGATATGATTAGAAATAAATTATGCTGTTTGAACTCTGAGACTGAAGATTCAAGAGAGCAAACTAATTCTGTATAGTTTGGACCACAAACTCCTGTTTCATACAACACAATTCTCACCATTTTATCCATTGAACCACTAGGTAATTTGAAGTGTTTTTTTCCTAGTTATCCCCTATACCAGTCACCAAGAACTTGCAGCTAGTTAAATCAACGACTTCTTCTTTTCTTTTTCAGCTTTATGCAGTGATTCTCATTCCGCGTTCCAATTTACTAGAAATTTTAGATTGTTTCACATTTATCGCTTAAAACATGTCTACAATCTCCAAACTATAAAAATATGACAAATCACTATCAAAATCTCTTTGAATCTCTATGAATCTCAATTAAAACGAGCAACTCAACATATGATATCATGATTTGAATGAATCAGAAAACGCAGCAATACAATTACGAAACCAAGCAAAATATGACAAATCACTATCAAAATCTCTTTGAATCTCAATTAAAACAAACTCACAAAATCCAAACAGGTCAAGCGCAGTTTTAATTTACCAAAAACATGATTTGAACCTCAAATTTATCCTATAATTTCAAAAAAAAAATTAGTTTGAGAAAGTTAATACCTGAATTATGATCCATGCTTTCTGATGTGCAAAACTTGAATGGTATCAAATCACCGCAAAAAAATTCAAAGATACGACACAAATAAATTGCTGATTCAACACAATTAAATTGCTTCGAATGATAGAAGATGAGCTGAGAAGTCGCGCAAGAGAAGAAAACTGAAGCGCAGAAGATCATCGAAGAGCATCGCAGATATCGATCGAAGCAAATATTTGATTGATTTAGATACAAATAGAGATACAGAAATTCAGTTGAAAGAGGTAACTAAGTTGATTTTATTTGTTTAATATAATGACCGTTGGATTAGAATTAATCAAACGGTCCAGAATGGTACTCTGATTTACTATTAATATATAGTTCTCTTTGGAACCTTTGCCTATTTGGATATAAGTAAGTACCTTTTAAATTAAAAGTTTTTGTATTTGATCCTAAACAATAAAAATGAAACAAATTTAATATTGTATTGGACTTGTTTTTACTACCAAGAGGATCCTTGATCCGGCTACCAAATCGCTAAAGGACAGTTGATTAGGACTCTTGTGTTTAGTACTCTTCAAATTCTACTGACCAATTAAAACTTAATCTCTGTTAAAACCTAAGTACTTGAAGTATCTTATAGAATATACAATATAATGACAAAAACTAGCTAATAGATATATATTCTCCTTCCTGGAAATTACACACAAGACTTGTTGGAATTTAGATGCCATGGTTGGAGGTATGCATATATAATTAATATATAAGTAGTAGCAGTAGTATCTCTCTCTTCTCTAACCCAAGTGTATGTCTCTCTCTGTCAAGTCAATTTTTAGGATATAAGGAAGCAGAGCTAGTGAAAATAACAAAGAGAGACTGTCACAATTTATCATCAAGATCAATATATTAGTAGAGATGGTGAGAGCTCCTTGCTGTGATAAGATGGGACTTAAAAAAGGTCCATGGACTCCTGAAGAAGATCAAATTCTCATTTCTCACGTCCAACAAAATGGCCATGCAAATTGGAGGGCTCTGCCAAAACAAGCCGGTATTTTATTTTGTTTTGTTAAGTAATCATGTAGAGCTATTACAACTGCGGAATTTTAAGTAACTAACCCATCGAAAGTATCAGGAAGAGGACTTATCAAGATCTTATTTTATATATTCTAACACCGATCCATGAGCATTATTATGTGTGTGTATTAGGAACTTAAAAATGCCTAGGGGGAAAGACTCATTTCTGTCCAAAAAAAAAAAAAAGGTGTGGTCGAAGACATGCATGTTCTTATTTTCTACAAATGAAGCAATAGGATTAATTAGTATATATCATGGACTATGGATTAATTAGTGGTGATGTATTATTAATCTGTTTTAGGCACTGATCATTAGTTCATCATATTCATTTATTTTTAGGTCTTCTAAGATGTGGGAAGAGCTGCAGACTTCGATGGACAAACTACTTGAGACCTGATATCAAGAGAGGAAATATCAGCAAAGAAGAAGAGGAGACTATCATTCGGCTACATGAATTGCTCGGCAATAGGTGCGTACTAAATAGAAATTATTAATATTATTGTGTTTAATCTCTGTGGCCGCTCTAGATTCTGAGATACCCAAGGCAATTTTAAAATTAGAGGCTTTTTTGTATTGAAAATTATAATTTCTTAATCTTTTGTACATATTCTTTAGTCATATTTAGAAAATATGTAGCAATTATTTATTATTGTAACTTTTTTTATTATAAAAATGTTTTTAAATTTCTGAAAACAATACAAATAGTTAAAATTATTTAGAGTACAATTTTGAAAGTCTAGAGCAGTTGCTTCACTTGCCTAATGGAAGAGACTCTCATGAGCACTCTGTAAGTAGTAAATTATTCATATCATGAAGCGCTGACGGGAGTAAATAAATCCAATAAACAGACCCCTCTTAAGACACTATTATATAACATAACAAGACAAATATAGGAAGTTTAGATTATTTATGTGTGTTTGAAGTACGAGATCTCATGCATAGAAAGCTTAATTATAACTTGTATATATATCTCATAAAGCTAAATTATATTTGGGATAATGCTACGTATCCCGAATTGAATTTCAAATATGTTTTGGAATAATATCTGGGATGTTTTATTTGCAGCATTCATATGTATGCATAATGATTTATCTCATTTATGAGAGAAAAGCTAATAATATATTGACAACTCACTATTCGAGAACGATTTTAAGAATCAATTTGGAGACTCTAGCATTTTTCTTAGATTATTGTTTAAAGCTGAAACTGACAAGTTTACAAGTACTGTTGCTTGAATTTTTGGATGATAATTAATTTTCGCTCTCTAAATCGTACTTCTTGATTAACATATAGTCCAATTGTAAAATAATTGCTATGTAAATACTAATTTCAAATTAGTCACGTATCTTCTTGGGCTAGTGTGCCATAATTATGTTAAGATTTGCTTAACCTTTTCTATTGTCTACCACTAAATCATCTACTATATCATGCACTTGCGCTATTATTTGTCGATTTGTTTTGGTTTGATTTTCAGATGGTCCGCCATGGCGGCTAAATTACCTGGAAGAACTGACAACGAAATTAAAAATGTTTGGCATACTCACATTAAGAAAAAGCTCAAAAACTATCAATCCACTAGAGACTCGAAAAGACAGAAAATCAGAGAATCCGATCCTCAATCCGAAAACCCGAATATTTCAAATCGTAAAGAGATTAACGGTTTCGGGTACATGTCAATTTCGCCACAAAGTTCTGGTGAACTCTCTTCGGTTACATACTCACCGGTCATGACCACTCCGGATATCTTTAAGCCGGAAAATTTTAATTCATCGAAGAGTACATTTTCGGAGATACGAAAAAGATTTCTTCCAGGTGACATACAAGGTGATGATGATTTAAAAACGTGGTTTGAAATGGATCAGGAATTAAGGTGTGTTGGAAGTGATGATGGCAAGGACTTTTGGTACAATCTTTTCATTAAAGCTCAGGGCTTGCCAGGCTTTCCTGGTGATGTTATTTGACCAATTATCAACTTTTGGCTAGGAATTCCACAACACAAAAGCCGGTCCATACCTGATTTCTTTAAAATTTTGAATACAGATGTGTGTATTTACATATTGGCATGGAAATTGGAATGTATGGTGAAAAATAACTACTTTGATTTTTATTGAAATAATAATTAATGTTGGCTACAATGTCATATTTTCTCCCATTGGCAGTAAAAGGTCTACCGTGTGGAAGAAGGTGGATGAAAAAATGGGTTGATCACTTTTTATTTCACTCAGAGAATTTTACACGGTATACTTTTCGAATTTGCTACACATGATTTTCTGACAACTGATCTCCAGTTTTAAGGTAGAGATGATTATCTTGTCTCTGATCTGAACTCCCAATTCCAAACTATAAAGATCGTACATTTTTCTTTGGAGACAGAAAATAAATATTTAAATAAATCGTACATAAACAAAATAAATTAGCATCTAGTTTCAGAATTTCTAAGGTTTGAGTGCAATCCAAAGAATAGTTATTCAAATGAACAGATTACGTTAAGGAACGTTTTCACAAAAATATGTTTTTCGTCTTATATCTAAATAAATAATTTAGGATCTTCTTATGCAATATTATCAAGTTTACGTAATAAATTGTGACGCGAAAGTGTATGACCGTAGATATTAATGCGGATTAATGAATTTGATCTTCCACAGACTTGGTTCGCTTTCTAACCGTGTCTCGCTCAACTTGATGAGATAGAGCAGTAGAGGTTGTGAATAACATAGGGACTACTATTATGTTTTTATATATTAGTCCAATTATACCCCATTAACCCTGATCAGACTTAGTATTACACATTACAAAGCCTATATCGAATAAGATGTTATTTGATCTTTTATTTTAGATCACTTAATTAATCCAAATATATAATAAACATTAAATATAATTGTCTTTAATTTATAAACCCACCTTCCTCGTTTATCAACATAGCCGACGGGGCTTCCATCGGTTTTTTCGGTGGAAAGCCCCAAATCCTTTAATTTATTTTGTTTGTTTCAATAATCTCCCTTTAGGGTAAGGATTTCTACCCATTTGATTTGATTGGTTTGTTTTTTAGATCTAACTCATCGGAGCTTCTGGTTTTCTTTCTTATTCGATTCAAGAAGAGCTTGTTTGGATATAAGAGTGGATCGAGTATCTCTTATTGTGATTTCATTTTTTAGATCTAAGATTTATTATTTGGAATTTCAGTTTGCAAGTTCAGTTTGTTTGCTCTCCTTGGTGAGAGGGTGTTTGTTTCTCTCATTTATTGTGAGTGTTGGTTTTGATTTAGTGATGAAAGTTTGTATGAGATAGCATTTATGGTCGATAGCTCAAACGGATTGCGGCGAAGCGGGTACATGTAAATATATCATCTTCAATATATCGCTTGATTGTCTTTTCATGAAGATTGGCGATTTGATCTTTTTTATGTTTGTTCGACTCGATCATTTTTGTAGACGTCGTATGGTTTTTCATTATTGAATTAACCCTTTTTTTCAAAAAAAATTTAATAAAATAATCCAACAATCTCCCACTTGGGCTACAAATTATTCCGAACAATAATAACATTCAATAACCTTAGGTGCGCACAAAATTATTTATTCTTCAAAAACATCTTCATTAGTCAAACTAGTTCATCTCATATATAAACATAAAACCAAAGCGACCTTCATCACATTACCGTAACTTGATCCTCAATGATCACCACATAAATATATTCAATAACATAGATCAAATATGGATGTCTAACCGGAAATTACATACAATGTGATCTCAATCATGCCTATTTCCAATTGATCCTAAATACCTTAGTGAGATCAATCTTTATTCTTTCAACTTTATGTCAAACCACAATTTAAAGAGATAACTCATTTAGAGTAAAAATAGAGAGATTAAAATAAACGAAATTAACTTTATTCTGCAGAAAACACAATGTATCACAATAGTATCAATATAAAATCGAGTACCGAATATAAGAACAAAACAAAACTCCCACTAACACTAAATATCCTCCAAAGAGGCAACACGAATACGAGCAATATGACCACAGACGACGCCAAATATTGTGGAATAAAAACTAGGGTGTAATTAATGCTAGGGTTTGAGAGCTTCTAGCTTTAATGGCTGCTTTTGTGTTTCGTGACTGAATCGGTCCTCACAAGATGCCTACGTATATCTAGCGTATAGAGAATCAAGCCAATAAAACATAGTTCTGAGATGAGTGGTAGGACCCTTTATATAGACGTCAGGAGCCTTGCATTTAGAGTAGGATTATGAGACTTGGTGAACAAGTCACCTCATTGGACTGAGATTCTAGATCCTTCTTTGCAGGAGGCAGACTCCTATTAGGTTTGGGTGCCTTGGACGCTACTCCTAATAGGAGGTGGCTCTTGTTTGGACACATTTAATGGGCTGTACCACTAGCCTTTATATTAATTACGAATTTAATAAATAATTAGGTTTTTGGGTCTCATTAATTGGGCTTAATTCTTGGACCAATCTAGGTCTAATTAATACATCATTAATTACGTCTTTAGGGTTATTTTTAGCCCATATCAGCATACATTAAGGTCCGAATAATCAAGAGATTCAAGTATTCCTTGTGATACAAATATCTCTAGTCTCCATTTAGAGATATGTCCAAAGCGCTTATGCCATACCATAGCGGAATTTTCTCATGATAATTTTCGTTTTGTAGCCCTTGATGTTATTTGCAAGGTTTCATGAGATGAAGCAATTGTATTCAACATATAATCAATCAAGGAACCAGTCGCAACCAAAGAAGAATTAAGAAATACACTAAATTTATTATTTCCAAATGAACAAGAGTAATGTTAGGAACTATGTTGTTTCTTGATGATAACTAAATTAACTTAGTAAAAATTGTACAAGTAAAATGTAGCCATCAACGGATAGCATGCTTATGCAGTATCCGTAGATGGGTAGCTTATCTACGGATAAGACTCAATGTAACATGCTTTTGTAATCCTGAGATGCAATCCTGATATGCAATCCTAAGGAACAATCCTGATGAAATCCTGATGAGCAATCCTGATATGCAATCCTGGTGTGCAGTCCTGATGTGTATTCCTGATTTGTAATCCTAATGTTGAAGTTGAGGTATTAGTTTTTAGGCTGAAGAAGTCATGTTGACTATTAATAGATATGTAGAATAGGGAGGCTAATTGTAAATAATTTATGCCTTGTAATTTTACATAAGTAAAATTGACTGTCAACGGATAGCAACATTAGCCTTCTACGGATGTGGACAAATGTACTGTCTACGGATAACAGTACTAGATGTCTACGGATGTGATCAAGATACTCTCAACGGATACAACTCAAGTAGCTTCTACGTATACACACTGTTCTTGTAAAAGGGACAATTCAGACAGAGCACATGGGTTGACAGACTACATAAAGCATGGAAGCCAGTTTTTCTGGAAAGGTCACGAAAAGAAAGAAGCATTCTGTTTGTATGGTCAAAAGTAGCATTTCTATAAAAGACAATCAGCCAAGAAGGACAAGCTACCAACTCATGGACCACTACTCAGAATGGAGAAACAAGGATCTTGAACAGATTTACTTTTTGTATTATTGACTGTTCAAATATCTTTGTAAACTTGGGATATATAACCAAGTAGTAGCATAATTCTAAAACCAAGAAATCAGTTAGGCAATTTAGAGAGCAAAAGGCAATATCCTTTGTAAATTGCTGAAGCTAGAATTGTGTGTATGTAGTTGTGTGTTTATTCATAAACATCACAGAGATTTCTTCAAATAAAAATCTCTCAGATGGACAAAAATAATCCACCTGAATTTTTAATTTTTGTGTTATCCTATTTGTGTTTCTGTTCTTGTTTTTAATTTCATATCTTCACTATCAAGAATCAAAAGAAAATTTTAAAGATTGTATTCAACCCCCCCCCCCCTTCTACAATCTTGATTCATTGTCTGGGAATAACAATTGGTATCAGAGCAAGCTTCTAACACACAAGAAGTTTAAAGATCTAAAGACAACTGAATCATGAGTCAGAAGGATCATGGAGTCAAAATACCAGTTCTTGATAGAGAAAACTACTTTCACTGGAAAGTAAAAATGCGACTACATCTTATGTCTATGGATGAAGGTTATGTAGAGTGCAGAGAACATGGCCCTCATGTACCAATGAAGCCAAAAAACTCAATAGCTCAAGGACATGCAGGAGCTCCAAGCACCATTCCAAAGCTACGTTCAGAATGGACTCCTGAGGATGCCATTGCAGTTCATAAAGAAAAGAAGGCCATGAATATTTTGTTCAATGGTCTTGATTCTGATATGTTTGACAATGTTATTAACTGTTCTATAGCAAAGGAGATTTGGGACACAGTCCAAACCATATGTGAAGGGGCTGAGCAGGTAAGGGAAAACAAGATGCAGCTCCTCATACAACAGTATGAACAATTTCACTTCAAGAGTGGAGAATCTTTGAATGATACTTTTAGTAGATTTCAAAAATTGCTGAACGGATTGAAGTTGTATGGTAGAGTGTATCAAGTCAAGGATTCAAATCTTAAATTTCTCAAAGCCTTGCCAAAGGAATGGAAGCCCATGACTGTCTCTTTGAGAAACACTCAAGAGTATAAGGACTTTACTCTTGAGAGGCTGTATGGAACCCTAAAAACATATGAGCTGGAAATGGAGAAGGATGAAGAAATTGAGAAGGTCCAAAAGAAAGCTGGATCTGTTGCTTTAGTAGCAAGTGTTGAAAAGGCTGAGGGCATGAAAGAAGAAGCTGCTGAAACTACACCAAGCCAGAGTGCTTGTGAAGGTAGAGCTGAATCAAGAAAGTGCAAAGGAAAGATGGCTGAAGAAAGTGAGCCCTCCAATCAAGAGGAAATGGATGAGCTAGATGAACATTTAGCTTTTCTGTCAAGAAAATTCTCAAAGCTCAAGTTCAAGAGAAATCCTTATGTGTCCAAACCATTCAGAAAGGACTCTCAAACAAACAAGAACTTTGTTGAGAGGTCCATGTTTAAATGTTTCAATTGTGGAATGGGAGGTCACTTTGCCAATGAATGCAGAAAACCAAAGGCTGAGAAGAGTGACAGGAAGTTTGAGCCTGTTGATTACAAGAAGAAATACTTTGATCTTCTCAAGCAAAAGGGTAGAGCATTCATAACACAGGACTATGACTGGGCTGAAGATGGGAATGATTTTGAGGAGGACACTGAGTTTGTGAACCTTGCACTGATGGCTGATTCAAGTGAGCATGAGGCTAGTTCATCATCCAATGAGGTAATTACCACCAATCTCTCTGAGCTTTTTACTGAGGAATACAATAGTGCAATTAATGACATGTCCACTGAATTGTATCATATGTGTATTTCTCTTAAATCACTTACTAATGAAAACACCAGGATTAAAGATGCCAATCAGTTTTTAAGTGATAGGAATGCAGCTCTAGAAACTCAATTTATTGAGTTTGAGAGAATGAGAGTAGAGTGTCAAATTGCCAAGGATGATTTGCTGTCTGTGCTTAAAAGAGAAGAAATTCTCAAAGCACAGTTAGCTAAAGAACAGGAAACAATAGCTAGATGGACTGATTCCAAGAATGTTGCCACAGACATCATTAAGGCTCAAGGTGTGGATACATTCTACAAGGAATCAGCAAGAAAAGATAAAAAGAAACTAGATGTTGAGAATCTAGGAGATGACACTCCTACGGATAGTGAGCATCCGTTGATGGGTAACACCTCTACGGATAGTGAGCATCCGTTGTTGGACAACACCTCTATGGAAGTGACTTGTCCAAAGAAGTGTTCATCTAGAGTTAGTCTAGAGAAACTTGAGAAGCTGAACAAAAAGTATGGTCCAACCAGCAAAAAATTTGTTCAGGGAGAAGGTAGCAAAACCAAAACTGAGAATGTCAACATAGGTCACTTGTCCAACAAGCAATTGAAGGACAAGGTTGAGAATATAGAGGTCAAGGCTGAGGTGAAAAAGAAAAAGAACAGAAATGGTAAGGTAGGGATTAACAAAAATAACAAATATACACCTGACAAGTATGCTCCTAGGAAAACTTGTGTAAAGTGTGGTAGTGTTAATCATTTATCTACCAATTTCAAAACTGTTAAAACCCCATTTGTTCAAATGCCTATGCCTGTACCCAATATGCCTATGCCTGTTATGCATAACATGTTTGCACATACTGATCAAACATCAAATTTGTATGCCAATATGCCATTTGTCTCAAATCCTTATATGAATGCATTCATAATGCCACAAATGACATGGAGCATGCCACACATGAATGCTATGTATGCACAAAATTCTCAAATGCCTGTATCAAACTGTTGGTCCTTGACTATTGCAGAAGGGGGGGGGGGGGGTTGAATGCAATACTGATAAATCCAAATCTACGTTTCAACAACAAAAGCTAAGATTAAAGTTTATCAGTTTATGGAATGCAAACACAAGTAAACACACAAGTATTTCTCACAAAATAAATGTTTTATTTATTTTGCAATGGGTTGCTACAACCTCAAGAAAATGTTTGTTTTCTTGAGCTTCAGTTTCTCGAGTGATTACAAAGAATGGATTGAGAGATAGTCTAAGTAGACTGATCCTATCACTATCAACACGGGTCTTGTGAAGCTGCTGTCATTTTCATGTGGCAGCTTCTTACAAATTGCCTACCCGTGATTCTTTCCTAAATTGCTATACAAACAACTTATCAATACAGAACAAAGCAATCTAGAAACATTCTATATTAAGCTAACACAATTCAGGAGATGTAGATTTGTCATACTCTGGAATTGGTGAGCTTTGTCATGTGATCTCTCAAGCTTCGGTCGTAGTCTTGCAGACCTGTTGCAGTGTTGGGATGCTGCAACACGTCTGTTTCTTGAACATCCAAAATGTCACAAGTTTGACTGGGTTGTTCCCCAATACAAGTGTTATCCCTTCATGACAGTATCCTGATGGCTAAGCTTGATGTCACAATAATGCGCTTTTGGTGACAGTAAGAAATCTCCGCAGAAGGTGCTGTAAAGATTTCCAAGCTTGCTGTCAGGCTACAGTAAAGTTGCTGTCCGAGGGCTTCCGCCAATGCTGCTGTCAGAGTGAATGTACGGTCGTGACTTGCAACATTCTATCTTCTTGTAACCTTACTGTCAATGCTGTGACAGTAATCTTTATTTTTGTTGTCCATCTTAAGTACTTCTTGAGGCTTGAACAAGTGAATGAACTTCTACCAAGATGCACTAGAATCTTATTTGTACTAAACAAAAACAGTTACAAAGACATACTCTGGTTGTGACAGTATGTTCATACTTAATAAAATTAAGTATTTAAAATATCTAGTTAAGTTGACTCATAGCTATCACCCATAAATCCTAACAATCTCCCCCAATTTGTTTTTATGGACAATAACAACAAATTTACAATTAATACATGCTAACAACTTAACTAACAAGATCAGAATTGACAAAGGATTTTTACTTAGCTTCAGATTTCCTTTTCTGTCTTGATTCATCCTCTCTGTTGAGAGCTTCCTTAAGAACCTCTCTGAGTTCTTCCACCAGTGCTTTTTCATCAGGAGTGATAGCCTCATCTTCAATCTCATCAAGGTGCTTTTGGACTGTCTTGGAGAGGCATACTCTAGCATCCTGAAGATCAATCCATAAGTCTTTACCAAATGCATGAGTTCTGAACTTCAGTGTGCCTTCAAAAACTTTGAATCTACTTCCAGGGTATGCATTCAGGGTTTTTCTCCTTGACCTATCCAACTTTGAGTCTTCACCCTTTCTCCTTTGAAGAATGCCCTCAATCTCAGAAGAGCATTGCTGTTCCAATGGATGAATTGATCCAATCACCAGGTAGAGTAAGTCTTTCAGGGCACTGGTTTTGAGTTTATGAAAGCTTCTCACTGGTATTTCTTCCCATATAAACTTGATTCTCAGAGGATTCTCAAGCATACAAGATTGGTAATTGGGTCCTTCACTCTCCACTCTGTTGGCTTCTCTGCTTTTATTCAAGAATGCATCTTCCATATCTTCAGTGGTTTCTCTTTTTGTAGGCTTTGAGGATTCTTCTTGACTTGGTTGGGTTTGCACCTCTTCTTCAGGAAGATCATCTTCATACTCAGCTATTTCTTCATCAGAATATTCAAGTAAATGAGCAATGTCAGCATCATCAAACAGTGACCATTCCCCAAATTTTTGATAGAATTCTTCATCTCTCACTGTTAGATATAATTGCTGACGTTTGTTCATCAGTGTTTAAGTACCAGGTACTCAACAGAGTTTAATAGAAGCCAGTCAGAGTTTGATAAAGTCTGACGGGGTGAAGAGTTTATTAACTGTCGGTGCTAATATGAAGATTCTAGAAGCAATATATCTTGAAGATGGAAAGAAGCAAGATATATTGAGACAGTTAAGGAAACATGACAGAAGACAGAAGCAATCCTAAATTGATATAAATTGTATAGCTGATTTATAGGATATCAATTTGAGATTGATTATGTAGCTGTGTACTATATAAACACAGATAGGTTAACCCTAAAAGGGATGCGAATACTGAATACATTATTCTTGTAACCTAGCAGCTCTCTGTGATTCTTTAACATCACTGAGAGAAGAGTTAAATATATAATTCAGTTATTGATTCATAAACAGTGTTCTTAAGTGTTATTATCATATTAATATTGATTATATATTGTGTATTCGGCCTAACAATTGGTATCAAAGCCAAGGCTGTTAAATATATACAGTTTTTGATCTAAACACAAGTATAATCATGACTGATAACAACCAGGTAGGTTCTAATGCTCAAAAGGTTCAATCAGCTTCTGTAAGTCGATATGAGGCAATCAGGGTTCCAATTCTCAGACCTGTGGAATATCCAATATGGAAGGTGAAGATGACCATGTTTTTAGAAGCCATAGATCCAGAATACCTTGATAGAATCAATGATGGTCCTCATATGCCGACTAAACTGTCTCCTGTTGTTGATGGTCAAGAACAAAAGACTGTTCCAAAGGAAAAGAAAGATATGACTCCTGAGGACATCTCATCAATTGCAAAGGATGCAAAAGTTAGACATCTACTCCACAGTGCTTTAGACAATGTTATGTCTAACAGAGTTATTGGCTGTAAAACTGCCAAAGAGATATGGGATGCTTTAGAAGTCAGGTGTCAAGGAACCAGTGCTATAAAGAAGAATAGGAAGACTATTCTAACACAGGAGTATGAACACTTTGACTCTAGATCTGATGAAAGTTTGACAGATACATATGACAGATTTTGTAAATTGTTGAATGATTTGTCTCTGGTTGATAAAGAATATGAACTTGAAGAGTCAAATCTTAAGTTTCTTCTATCCATACCTGAAAGATGGGATTTAAAGGCAACAACAATCAGAGACAATTATGATCTTGCAGATACAGATCTTGATGAAATCTATGGGTTGCTTAAAACTCATGAACTTGAAATAGAACAAAGAATCAAAAGATCTGGAAAGAAGACAAAATCTGTTGCTCTTAAAGTTAAAGAAAAGCCTGTCAAGAAGGAATCATCAAGAAAGAAAACCAAAGGAAAGGCTTTAGTCATTAAATCTGACAGTGAGTCATCAAACTCTGATGATGGCTCAAACACTGATGATGAAGCTTCTGACTCTGAGGATGATGAAGAAGAGATGATGAGAATGGCTGCTTTAATGGTGAAGACCTTCAAGAAGATGGGATTCAAGAACTTCAGGAAAGGAAAGAGATTCTCAAGGAAAGATTCAAATTCTGATAAGAGAAATTTCAGAAAGTCTGATGGAAAATATACCAAGTCTGGAAAGAAAGACAAGTCTGAGATCCAGTGCTACAAGTGTAAAGAAATGGGTCATTATGCTCCAGAATGCAAGAAAGGAAAATCTGAGAAAGCACTCATCACAAAAGGCAAGGACTGGGCAGACACTTCAGACTCAGATGAGGGAGTCAATTATGCTCTCATGGCAACTGGTAGAGATGAAGCTGACTCATCTGAAAACAAGGTACCCTTAACAACTTATGCTTATGATACTGATAATATATCTGAATTAAGAATTTATCTTAAAAGCATACATGTTAGTTATAGGGATCAGACTTTAGAGAATGAGAGAATAAAATCTGAGAATCTAGGTCTTAAAGAAAGAAATAAATTTCTTGAAGAGAAACTTGTTAACATGCAACAAGTTCAAAAGGAGAGAGATGATGCTGTTTATGTTGAACAGGAATTGCTTAAAAGATATAGGCAAATAGAATCTGAGTTGGAAAAAGAGAGGAAAGTGATTAAAACCTGGACCAATTCTGGAAAAGACACACATCAGGTTTTTCAAACAGATACTGTAGGTTTAGGTTACTGTGAGGAAGATGAACTTAGGTTTAAAGATAAAGTTAAAGTGAAACCACAACTTAAACCTATGAAATTTGTTCATGAATCCAGTAAGATAAAGTCTGTAGTTGTAAAAGAAGCTGTCATGGAGCAAATTGAAACTTGTGAAGAACGGGTTAATGTTGGCTCAATAGCAGAGAATAAGATTGAGTTAGAAGCTGTTAAAGAACCAGTAAGAATCTGTGATAAACAGGTTAATGTTGGTTTAATGACAGAGAAACAATTTAAACATAAGCTCAAAGAAGTAAAGTCTGTCAACAAACAGAAAATGTTTAAAAAGAATAGGAATGGAAAAGTAGGCATTAATAAAAGAAATGATTATTTGCCTAATTCTGCTGCTCCTAGAAAAACATGTCATAGTTGTGGTAGTACTAACCATCTTGCCAGGTTTTGCAAGAAGAACAAAAATATTAACTCTTTACCTTCCACATCTGGAGTAAAGAATGATTATGTTAGGGTTAGACCACAGACTTTATGCACACACTGTGGGAGCACTTGGCATTCCATCTATACTTGCAAAAGTTATCATGCTATTTATCACAACTATTATGAGCTAAAACCCAACTTGAAATGGGTTAGAGCAAACTCTGCAAGTATAAAGTCTGACAATGTTAGTTTAAACTCTGTTGATAGTGATACCGCTGCAAAAGCTAACAATGTTAAGAAAGCCAAAGGATCCAAGCAAGTCTGGATCCTTAAATCTAACACATAGTGATTGTTTGTGATTGCAGGGCATAAAAGAAAGCACCCTTATCTTGGACAGTGGATGCTCAGGACATATGACTGGAAATAAAGCCCTGCTATCAGACTATGAGGAAAAAGCTGGCCCAAAAGTTTCCTATGGAGATGGCAACATAGGACATACTCTGGGATATGGCAATATCAATCTTGGAAGTGTCATTATCACAAATGTAGCTCTAGTCTCAGGACTCAAGCATGATCTGCTTTCTGTGAGTCAAATCTGTGACAGAGGATACCATGTAGATTTTTATACTGAACACTGTGAGGTAATCAGTAAATCTACTGGAAAAGTTGTTCTAGTTGGACACAGGCGCAATAACATTTATGAAGCAAGTTTGGTAACAAACTCTAAAGGAAAATCTGTGTGTCTATCTGCAAAAGTATCTAATGAAGACAGTTGGAAATGGCATAAGAAGCTCTCTCACCTAAACTTGAACAACGTCAATGAGTTGATTCGAAAAGATCTTGTAAGGGGACTTCCAAAGTCAATACTTAGCTTAGATGGTCTGTGTGATTCTTGTCAAAAGGCCAAGCAAAGGAAGTCATCTTTCAAGAGTAAATCTGAGTTTTCAGTTGTGGAACTTTATCATCTTCTACATGTTGATCTTTTTGGTCCAGTAAATATAATGTCTCTGGGCAGAAAGAAATATGCTTTAGTCATTGTTGATGAGTACACTAGGTACACATGGGTGTATTTCTTAGCAAAGAAGGATGAAACTGCCTCAATACTAATGGAACATGTAAAGCTACTGGACAAAGGATCAGAGTACAAAGTGAAAATTATAAGAAGTGATAATGGTACTGAATTCAGAAATTCTGAAATGGAAGCTTTCTGCAAGGAAAGAGGAGTAAAGCAAGAATTTTCTGCACCTGGAACTCCACAGCAAAATGGTGTAGTTGAAAGAAAGAACAGAACTCTAATTGAAGCTGCCAGAACAATGCTTGATGAAGCAAAATTGCCAACTTATTTCTGGGCAGAAGCTGTTTAGACTGCCTGTTTTACTCAAAATGCAACACTGATCAACAAGCATGGGAAAACACCATATGAGATGTAGAAAAATAAGAAGCCAAATTTGAAGTATTTTCATATTTTTGGATGTAAGTGCTTTGTGTTGAAAACTCATCCTGAACAGTTAACCAAGTTCGACTTAAAAGCTGATGAAGGAATTTTTGTTGGATACCCATTGTCATCAAAGGCATTCAGAGTCTATAATCTGAGAACTAAAGTGATCATGGAATCTATTCATGTGTCATTTGATGACAAGAAAATAACTGGAATAGAAGATGAAGAATATCATGATCAACTTCGCTTTGAAAATGAAGATCTAAACTTTGATGACGTAAACTCTGATGAAGCAAATCCAACAAACTCTGACGAAGCATACTCTGATCCTCTACTGGTAAACTCTGAAGAATTTTCTCTGACAGAACAAAATAGAGAACCAGTTGAGGGGGAGCGTGAAGAAACTTCAGAAACTTCTCAAAGTGATGACTCAAATTCTGAAAGAGAGTCAAATGAAGAATCAAACAGAAACTCTGAGCCAAACTCTGAAAGTTCAAATACTGAACAGTCCAATTCAGGGGGAGCCTCAGAGAATGCGAATGGTCGAGAAGAAAGTCAGGAGAGCATGGATCAAGGGGGAGGATCTAATAATGCTAGTAGAAGCCAATTACCAACAACAAGAAGGTGGACACAATCCCATACACCTGACTTGATAATTGGAGATCCAGAAGCTAGTGTAAGAACTAGGAGTGCTACAAATAATGAATGTCTGTTTCATGCATTCTTATCTCAAACAGAGCCCAAGAAAGTGGAAGAAGCTCTTCAAGATTCTAACTGGATAACAGCAATGCAAGAGGAGTTAAATGAATTTGAGAGGAATGAAGTTTGGACACTTGTACCAAGACCAAAGAATAGATCTATTGTTGGTACGAAGTGGGTTTTCAGAAACAAAACAGACAGTGATGGAGTGATTACAAGGAATAAGGCTAGACTTGTGGCAAAAGGCTATTCTCAACAGGAAGGAATTGACTATGATGAAACTTTTGCTCCAGTTGCAAGATTGGAGGCAATAAGGATTTTTCTGGCCTATGCTGCTCACAAAAAGTTTAAAGTCTTTCAGATGGATGTGAAAAGTGCTTTTCTCAATGGGAAACTTGAAGAAGAAGTGTTTGTTGAACAACCACCAGGGTTTGTAGATCCCAAACATCCAGATTATGTCTACAGGCTTGATAAGGCATTATATGGACTTAAGCAGGAACCAAGAGCATGGTATGAAACTCTGGCTCAATTTCTTTTAGAAAGTGGGTTCACTAGAGGTACAATTGACAAAACCTTGTTCTATTTTAATTCTGGTGATGATTTGCTGTTAGTTCAAATCTATGTGGATGACATAATTTTTGGGTCTACTAATGACAAACTCTGTAAGAAATTTGCCAAGCTTATGCAGTCGAGATATCAAATGAGCATGATGGGAGAGCTTAGTTATTTTCTAGGCTTACAGGTCAAGCAAACAGATGATGGGATTTTTATCAATCAAGCAAAATATACCAGAAATCTTCTCAAGAAATTTGGTATGCTTGATAGTTCATCTGCTACAACTCCCATGGCTACTGCAACAAAGCTAGACAAAGACACAGGAGCCTCAGTAGATATGACAAACTATAGAGTGATGATAGGGTCTCTTCTTTATCTCACAGCAAGTAGACCTGATATCATGTATGCAACATGTCTTTGTGCAAGATTTCAAGCAGACCCCAGATAGCCACATCTAACAGCTGTGAAGAGGATTTTCAAATATCTCAAAGGAACCATAACTCTTGGTTTGTGGTATCCTAGAGAATCAGAGTTTAAATTAATTGGTTACTCTGATGCAGATTTTGCAGGCTGTAAGATAGACAGAAAAAGTACAAGTGGGAGCTGTCAATTTTTAGGTGACAGATTAGTTTCTTGGTACAACAAGAAACAGAAATCAATTTCCACATCCACAGCAGAAGCAGAGTATATAGCTGCTGGTAGCTGTTGTGCACAGATCTTATGGATGAAGAATCAATTGCTGGACTATGGATTAAGGTACTCTAAAATACCTATTTACTGTGATAATCAAAGTGCCATTGCTATGACAGGTAATCCAGTACAGCATTCCATGACCAAGCACATCAGCATAAGGTATCATTTCATCAGGGAACATGTGGAAGAAGGACACATTGAGCTTCATTTTGTGTCTACAGACCAACAACTTGCAGATATCTTCACCAAACCTTTGAGTGAAGCTACCTTTACAAGACTGGTAAATGAACTTGGAATGGTCTCTGGTTTTGACTAGAGATACTGGTTAGACTCAAAATCTATACATGTTTGATTTAATGCTCATGATTCTTTGCATGTGTTAACTGTTATTTGTACCAGCATGGTAAACTCTGATAGTAAACTCTGTTAGTTATACTCTGTCAGTCATACTCTGTCGGTTAAACTCTGATCTGATTGTGATATTGTCTGAAACATATTGACCGATGAAGAAAGCTGTATGAAGCATGATTTTCAGTAAGTAATCATGAATCCTTCTAAGTAGTATAAATTCTGATTACAAAATGTGCAGAAATTTAACATAGCATGATACTGTCTCTATATTTATACACTACGTCAAATTTGGGCTTTCGTCACTCTTTTGTACAGTAAGGGCTGTGACACTTTGGAAAAAACGAGTGGCTAAAGATCATCGTCCCAAGTTTTAGCCACACAATTGTTTTTCGAGTGACCGAAGACACATTTTTTGGAAGATTTAGTCACAACTTCAAAAAAATGTGACAATAACAACATGGTTTTTTTTGACTTTGACCAATTCCAAAATTTATAGTCATACTTGAGAGATAGAAGTGTGACAATAACTAGCGACGCTTCTTTGCTGTGTCTAAATGTTACGAAATGACCACAGTCGTTTTCGGTGATGTGGCTAAATGGGAAATAACCTATGGTCACTACATTTTATATGTGACTAAAAAGTAGAGTTTTCTGCATATATGTCAGAGCTTTGTTCGCTTAAGGAAGCTAAAAACTAGTGACTATATTATTGTGTGACTAAAAAGTTTCGAAAACAGGTGACAACGACTGATATCCTTGTTAGAAATTTGAATATTTTATTACTATTTGAATATATATGCAATAATAATATAACATTCAAATTCCATATTCCAACTATCTGTCGAAAGTAACAAACTATTTTCAAGCAAATATATTCATAAGAACGTCTTGGTTTATTCAAAACATGAGGAGTCAAAACTGGGAGGTGCTTCTGAGCCAAATTAACATCTTTATTTGGGTTGGAACAGATGTATTACCATTACAATACAACATAGATTTAATATGTACAACAGTACAAGGTTCCATGTACAATCAGAATGGTCGGTTCCTTGAGATATCCATCTTTCCACAATATGACATCAACAAGTCTGCACGAAGCTCTTTCCTCTTGCTGCATTATCCTTTTCAACACCCCTATATAACGCACGAGCTCACTCTTATATAAAATTTTAAAGGCATATATAAAAGAAACTTTAAATTCCTATGAAGCTAGAGAACGTACAGGCTTGATAGCTACTTTTGAAAATTCCTCAACTTCAGAAGCATTCACAATAACAGAAACCTAGCAATATGCAGATCAAGATATTAAACAAATTTACTAGTGTAAGGCACGGATACTCTGTTTCACGGCATTGACTACATACTCTGTTTCAGCTTCTGTGAGCTCCACCTGCGTCGAGGACTGGCAAGTGAAATCATTATGAAAATCAACCCAAAATATGAAAAAGAATAAGCAATTATACTTCTAAATCACAGACTATACACTAACCTTGAAACCAGTATTCTCTACATGTTGAGGAGCACCCAAACCAGTATTAGTATTGCTGATATTACAAGTATTCTCTACATGTTGCTGAGATCTCCCTTGGTCAAAATCAGTGAAGATTGTCAACATTGATGTAACATTAACAAATACCTCAATATGTGAGTAAACATAAATCAGATTTAACCATCATGCAAGTCAATCTGTAGAACATTCATCAAGTACACATCTTTTACAGGTCTACAACTGCATACTTACAAGCTAATGATCAATAAACAATGAAACTCTAAGCACGTCATACACCATGTTTCTTTCTGCAAATCAAATGCATCTAAGCTACCAATAATGAACAATGACCATGTCAAACAAGAGAGTATTAGGGATGACAATTACTACAAAAATTACCTTATATGCAGATTTACCTAGCTATTCCTTCTTGAAAAATAGAAAAAGACAAAAAGAACTCATACATAACACTATAAATAACAATTGTTATGATAAAAATAAAAATACTTCCACACTGTCATGATAACAACTATCTCCTTACGTCATAACACTTGCATAACATTGCAAAAAAAAAATTACAAAGAAATAATAACAAAATTCTAAGAACCAGTCTCCCTCCTTCTCTTGTAAATCCTGGATATAGTGACAGCCAGTCCAATGATCCTCTCACGCAACTCCAGGGCCCGGAGACGCTCCGCCTCCCTCCTCTCCTTCTCTAGATCGAAGTGCATCAGCAGAAACATCCACTCGATTTGCTGATCATAGGAGAACTCAGAGCTGATGTTCTTTGGAACAACGTCCACTGGAAAGCGTGCACCTTCCACTACGATCGTGAAGTTTTCGTAATTGAACACTATATTGGCAATACGTATGGTGAGAGCGTTGAAGGCCATTTGATAGACGGGGGGTTTGATAACAATTAAGAATGTTTGAGAGGATGAGAAAGGGGATTAACTAGGGATGGTTTAAATAGAAGAGTGTAAGGCATATGAAACAACGCTCATATTAACTGAGATCAATGTCATAATTGCATGCAGTTGTAGTCTCTTAGATTCCCAATAGACGCAATAAACTCTCTTAGATTAATACGAACAGTTTTAGTCAAAATATTTCAATAAACATATTCTCAAAGTCAGTTAATCAATTAAAACTAAAATTAAAGTCTCCAGAAAATAAACATTCATTAACTAAGTTAATCATATTAACTTAGATTTCCAATAGACGCAAGACTTAATAGATTTAGCCAGAGAGAGAGAGTGAAAGAGAGAGAGAGAGGAGACATACAGGTACTAATTGCCGGACATCATCTTCGCCAGAGAGGGGTGAAAACCTAGGGTTAAGACATAAAGGCGTTGTGTCATGCCAATTGAACTGAACAGTGCCTCCGCTCATCTTCTCCAGAAAGGGGCTTTGTTAATCTTGGGTATTTCAATCAAATCTAGAACCAATTGTTGTTGTATAAGAGGGAAAAAAAGGATATGATTGGGGTTCTTGTTTTAGGCGGCAAAATAGAAGAGAGTGTGGCTACTGCTGTGTGTAGCAATGAATTAGGGTTAAAACATAACCATATGTACCCTCTACTTTACTAATTTATTATACTACTTTGCTGAAAATCAAATTTAATCACTTATTAATCTGAAGTTTAAATAGAAGATAATTTCTAAAATCAAAATTTTAATTAAAAAAAACAAGATCACAAAATTAGCTTCATTCCCATATTTTTAAAATAATTTTGGGATCAAAAATGAATTTATTATGATTTTTACAAGTTTTACCTCAAAATGAAAATTAATTTTCAAAAATCATTTTAAAATACCAAAACTCCAAATTTAATTCATCTAATTTTTTTAAATCATTTTGGAATATTTAGAAGACATATGCAAAATTTAAAAAAAAATCTAAATTTATCTTGTACGACTTTATAACCAAAATCAAGTGAAAGTACTATTTCGAGAAACGAGACTACTACCCACTTAACAAACTATTTTTTTAAATTAATTTTTGGGTGATCCAACCGTACGGATATGAACAACTACTTATATTAGTAATTTGCAAAATTTTTAAAAAAATCTAAATTTATCTTGTACGACTTTATAACAAAAATCAAGTGAAAGTACTACTTCGAGAAACGAGAGTACCACCCACTTAATAAACTATTTTTTTAAATTTATTTTTGGACGATCCAACCGTACGGATGTGAACAACTACTTATATCAGTGATATGCAAAATTTTACAAAAAAATCTAAATTTATCTTGTACGACTTTATAACAAAAATCAAGTGAAAGTACTACTTCGAGAAACGAGAGTACCACCCACTTAACAAACTATTTTTTTAAATTTATTTTTGGACGATCCAACCGTACGGATGTGAACAACTACTTATATCAGTGATATGCAAAATTTTACAAAAAAATTTAAATTTATCTTGTACGACTTTATAACAAAAATCAAGTGAAAGTACTACTTCGAGAAACGAGAGTACCACCCACTTAACAAACTATTTTTTTAAATTTATTTTTGGACGATCCAACCGTACGGATGTGAACAACTACTTATATCAGTGATATGCAAAATTTTAAAAAAAAATCTAAATTTATCTTGTACGACTTTATAACAAAAATCAAGTGAAAGTACTACTTCGAGAAACGAGAGTACCACCCACTTAACAAACTATTTTTTTAAATTAATTTTTGGACGATCCAACCGTACGGATGTGAACAACTACTTATATCAGTGATATGCAAAATTTTAAAAAAAAATCTAAATTTATCTTGTACGACTTTATAACAAAAATCAAGTGAAAGTACTACTTCGAGAAACGAGAGTACCACCCACTTAACAAACTATTTTTTTAAATTAATTTTTGGACGATCCAACCGTACGGATGTGAACAACTACTGTAAGAACCCGAAATTTTTGGTAGAATTAAAATCTTTTTTTTATGATGAAGTGCATCAGTGAATATATGAATGATTAGTGGTTGTAACCACAATGTATTAATGATGTTGAGATTCAAGATTATAAAATGAATATGGATTTCAGTTACAAGTACTTTGTGAATAGAAGGGATGGACTGACCATCTAAATAAGAACAGTCTATCTGGAAAACGGGAATATAATATTCCAAGAAAGAAAAGTATTTTCATGTCATCCAAATCGATATCTGTTATGCATCCGACAACTCCGTAAACAAGATAGAGTATGCCTGAGAAAACACTAGAACATTTTCTAAGTACAAGAAATGTTGGAATTGATATTGATCTACAAGATTGTGGTGAATCGTGAATTCCTCTAAGATGAGAGGGTGATCACACTACACTATATACGAGTCTATAAATGGAACTTTGGAAGTTAGATTGGTAATCTTGAATGTAAATAAGTGTATGTAAATGTCGTCAGAATCAGCATTCGAGGACTTTCAGTTTTCTCCAAAATTCCACCAGATGAACGTGGACTTGAAATTGTGATATTAAGGTAAAGGAATTAAAGAATAAGATACATGAGATCGTAAATATGAGATTATTTTCAAGTACTGGAATACTAAGGATGTTTAGAGAAATCATTTCAAAAGGGGCTATAGCGGAACCATTGAGAATGTTTAACAGAGTTGAGCAAAATCTGATCAATGAGGCACGAATTAATTTAAGTACGAGATTGATGAATAGTGATCCGACACGAGAACCCTATGAAGGTGGAATTTATGAGGAAGAATAATATTTAAGGAATTAAGGATTCGTCGGAATAAGAGAATAGAAATTCTGGAATTAAGATGATTGAAGCAGTCTAAGATGACTCGAAGTGAATAGTAAAATGTTTCGAACTCCGAATGGAATGAATTTTAAAAGCAAACTTGGTTAATATATTAATTAGTAAAATGTGAGGTTGGAAAGTGGGTATAAGTTAAAGAACTCGAGAAAGTTGGAGAAAAGAATGAAACAAACGAGAAACAAAATGCGAGCGTTATCAAAAAGAAGCTTCTAGAGAAAGCTACAATAAAGCAAAGGGCAAGATGGTCATTTGCACCAAAAATATCAGCCAAATATAAGGATAAAGCAAGCATTTCTTCATCACTTTTCTAGAAAACCCGAGAGAGAAGGAGAAAGAAAATGGAGGAGGAAGAAATGATCATAACTCGAGATTCTGTGGTCCGTTTTTGGCGTTCTACCACTCAAAACGAAGCTCTCGAGAAGCCCGACGTAACCATGGTAAGCAATCACCTCAACTCCGTGATTTACCCCTTCGATTCAGTGATTAACAGTTGGAGAAGATGATGAATAGTAACTTGTATCTTGTTTTGTTTTGTTTTGATAATGAGTTTGTAGCTTCCAAAGGTTGTATTAAGCAAGAATCTAAGGCTACATCAGGAGTATGGCAGAAAGCAAGCTTGGAGGAGGTATAATTTTGAAACCCTTGAATTATTATAAGGATTATGGATGATTAATGGTGTTATGCATGATTATAGCCTTAGTTGTTATGATTGGGTTTTGATTTAAGTGATAATGAGTTATATGAACGGAAAGGTATTGCTTGGCCTCAGTTCTATGATATATAAGATGTATGTGTTATGTGGAGTGATCAATATGTATTTTGGATGATTTGAAATTTGGGAATATCCGAATTATAGCCGTCGTAATGCCCAAATTTTTACCTACTGATTGGTTCTCTGTTTTTCCTCTGTTAGAGCTCCACCCTTGAGTCCTACTGCCCATGATTGTGTAGTTCATGTTATAAGCTTCGTAATGATATGTGATTCGCCTAATTTGGCCGAATGGTTTAAGAGTTATGCTAGTTTTAGTGAACGTGGTTCAAGAGGTTGCATCGCAGAAATGTAACTACTTTAATGCTAAGTCAAAGACCTCTAAGAGTCGAATCCAAATGTGAAACTTTGGGGATATAATGCTAAGGACAGTTAGCAAGCCTTGTGCGAAGATTTCGAATCAAAAAGATTATTAGTTGATTTTATAAAAATGTTTTAGCCGAGGTTGCGCAAGTGTAAATTCACTGAAAACGAGACTTAGAACCAAGGTTCCAAATGGTTAAGTATAACTTGGATGTGAGGATGGATTTCGAACCAAACTTATGATATAAGTATTTGATGAGTAACATGGACTTAGTGTGAGACTAGAGCGAGCAAATAATGCCTTGGTTGTGTTTTGCTTACGTGTTTAAGCATTGAGTTATAAGTGGTTTATCGAGGGGATTAACCGTGTGCTTTCGTTTGACTTTGTCTAGATTGTTCGACATGGTCAGGAGCCCTATCACCTCTCGAGCATCAGGCAAGTTTACTAAACCTTACTCTATTATTAGAGTGGGCATATTTTCGAATGTTTAATACTTGTTGATTCAAAAATATATCTATATATATATTCTTTGTTCCAAGTATCGTGCAAGTTTCTAAAACCATATTTTGAAGTATGCATACACTAGATGCAGTTTGCTTATTCCATGCTATGTTTTCCATTAATTATACTAATGATGCATACGATATGATATTATGCATGTTTTCAAACCTTACATCGTATATAGATGTAATGGTACTAAAAATGTTGAGACGTAATATATGCATATGATAGATGCATACAAGTTTTCAAACCTATGCTTCTATAAACTATTATTGTTGTGATAATAAAAGATATTGAGTTATATGTTAGGTGTTCATGATTTCGAAACGATACGTATGATGCTAAGTAAAAGTTATTGATCTGAGTTGAGCTTATAAGCTATGGTTATAGCAGTATTTTTTTTTGAGCTGAGACGTTAAGAAAACCCTCAGTAGGGGAGATATATACTCAGTATTTAAACGACGGACCGGGAATGGTATCAGTTGCTATCTAGGGTTATTTTATTGTGCTATTACAATTAATCTATTAAGGGTATATATTTTAAATATATGATGAATAGTATTATCTACCCTTTTGTTAAGAAAGTATTTAGAAATTATTTCTAAATAAATATTCTTTATTAAATATAGTTTGCATTAATTATTTAAAGCCCTACTTCTTAAGGAAGTATTTTGTGAAAACTATTTTAAACCCTAGATAGCTAATAAAGTATATTTCAGTCAATTGTTATTATAAATAGAGAAGGTTCCCAAAATCTATTTCCCGTTTAAGTCTATATTCAGAAAGACTTAAATGTTCGCTCAAACTACAAATGCATGGGACCTTTCTCGAGATTTTATGGTTGTTTCAAGTGGACTGCCCGGTCCTAAACCTTTTTGAAACTACTCCTTCACCAGCTTTGTATCCAACTATCAAAAATGATTTGAATACTCCTTCAAGACTCGAGGAGTAAAAGCAGTGAAATCAGTTGTATCCATGAACAAGCATCAGCTTGGGAAATATGGGTGAATTTTCCTTTCCAACCAGATATGACTACTTTGTGGAGTCGTATACTTGGGGAACAAGGGAAAGGAACTTGATGTTTCAAAGTTATGGATATTCTCGAACTCGGAGAATGTGTAAGGGACTGAGTGGCGACCTGTCCCCTAAGGGAATTACGCATAGACCAGCAGTCTATGAGCGGGTCTGTTCTTCCCTTAGATGATTGTCAGATAGTGCCCGACCGTAGGATGAGAGAAGAGTATCGGAGGCCCCTAAGGAATGGGTACCCCTAAGGAATGGGTATGCTCTTCCCCCTACAACCGATTGGCGGGGAGGTAGGTCAGTTAGCGTCTGCCCTATTTTCCCTTCTACGTAGAAAAACAGCAGTGGGGAGTTGCCTTACGACTGATCATCGTAGAGGTATCCCTGTCGCCTAGAATCTCCAGTAAGAGTTCACCATCGATGAAAGAGCATGTTTCATGCACGATCTCAGAAAAAGAAAGTTTGTTCCAGTTATTCAGTTTCATGAAAGTTTTCAGAAAGGTTACTCAAGAGTAATCCAGTATATTCCAGTATATGAGTTATCAGAAAGCATATGAGATTACAAAAAGGTATATGATTGTTTTGAAAAAGGTATATGGAATCAGATGAGCTTAGAAAATGAATTGGAAATATTTTACATTGTATTTATTTCCAAATTATGATATGAGGTAAATGTTTGATATGAAAGATGATATTGAATTTTCCTTATAATTTCATCTTTTAAGTTATATGTTGATAGTCTGTTTATATTTATATAGCAGATATTTTACGGAAAGGATATACTGAGGTACCTTGTTATTTCATCTTTTATACTATACTAGAACTTTGTTCATAGTATAAACATTGAAAGTTGCAGAGTATTATGAAATGATATTTGAAATACCACAATGGTACTATTTTTTTGGAATACATTCCGATAAGAAAATGATTTCAGTATCAAGATATTTTGACAGGTTATTGTCTTATACCCGCTTTATTTCTGGGTTGAATTAAAGGCAGAATTATGCCATACTTTCATTACCTTGCTGAGCTATCGCTCACTCTTGCTATTATTTTATATATATTATATAGCAGCGAAGCAGGATGCCTATGGGACGGCACGTACCTCGCAAGGCGTTTCCATAAACAGTTTCAGCAGTGATCCCGGGAGTAGTACGAACCAATTGAATCAGGCTACGACTTTTGGTATTCAACTTATGTATAGACATGAATAGTATTAGAGGATTGTGAGCATCAGAAGGCTAAGTTGGTAATGTAACAATACTTAGAAATTGTATCAGTAATAGATTCAAAAGACATTTGGGTATTGTAATAAAAGTTATTTATTCCGCAGTTGTTGTATTGTGTCATTTCTGAGACTCTAACCTGTGTGTGTGTGTGTGTGTGTGAGACATATGTTGTGGGGTCATGAGCAGGTAAGGCAAGGAGTACATGGATTGTGACAACCCTAAATCCCCGACCCCGGATTTGGGGCTGTTACAGAGATGGTATCAGAGCGTTAGGTTACAGTCCTCAGAAACGATAGGAGATCGAGTCTTACAATACCCGTAATAATGATAAGAGCATCTGGAGCTCAAATTGAGTTCGTAGTCGGGTTAGAAGACATGACCCTGACTGTTTAAGATAAAGCCCGAGAAGGGACTTATTCTGGGAAACCGTACTTAGGACTTCATGGTTAGTCACCTCGATTCGTATGAGTTATAGATGGATGGGATTCTGAGATACCAGATCCCGAGGCCTTCGAGTAGGCATTTGATGATGCGCTTCCTGAGATGGACGAAGACCCGATAAAGGAAGATCCATAGGAGGATCTAGAGGAAGACCCCGTAGTGGGTCAAGGAAAGAATCTTGTAGAGGACGTGTTGATTGATAAAGATGTAGTATGTTACTTGAGGTCTAGTAATAAGACCGGACGAACCTTCAAGGGATAAATAAGTGACGAGACGAGAGTTTAAGGATCGTTCATGATTTATCAAGAGGTATGACAAAGAAAATGGAGTAGAGACTCCAAGGCAGAAGAGGTAGAGGCAGTATAGCCAGTATCAGTAGATTGATTCGATTTGAACGAAACCTGTTACTCGTAGTAAGTTATAGTTGCCCATAAGGAGGCAACATACGTAAGAACCAAGATGTTCAGATTTTCACGAACGATTAAGGGTACTTAGTTGCCTAAGAATAGTGAAAGGAATTGCTTTGGCTATGAGGTTTCAATCCCCACGACCAGCAATTCCATTGCAAATAGTGTCTATTACATCATTGAGGGATTTTGTTATCTCAAGGAAAATTTTGGGTATATGTACCATGCAAATGATATTGTAAGACAAGCACGCTAAGACGGAATCGAGAACGAGATTTACCACCCTCAGGAAACCAGGAAGGAATTATGAGGATAGAACAGAAAGGTCGGAAATCAGATCCGAGCATTACTAGTAGGTAATAAGATTGATCAAATTTCCCTGATTTTTGGAAGAAATTCAGCAAATTTTGGCAAACCTTGTCTTTCTGATTACCAGGGGATGTCACCAAAGAGAGTGGAAATTGGAGTGAACCCTGTGGATTGGGTAAGATAGCCGTTATATGGGCTGGTGGACAGACCCTGATTGCTAAAATTGATTGTAGAGATAAAATGATGAAGTTGAGATTGGACGGTAAAGACGAAGTATATTTAAGAACCAAGACGGACTGAGAAGTTCCGGGGTTGACTTAAATGAAAAGGCTATTGTGCCAAAAGTGTTAAGCTTATGTAGCGCCCAGGATTGATATGGGAGAAGGAATATTGGATATAAGGATGATTGAAATAGAGACCAGATTTAATCTTGTAGTTTCTAACGATCTTCCGGAGTAATGCCCAGTCGACATGAGGAATTGTCATTGCTATGGGCGACAACGGTATCGAAGTCTTTTTATAAAACAGAACGCTTACTTGAAATGTTTGCGCCAAGTCGAATAGAACTCCCTGCGATTGCAAAGGTCGATGGTTGAATCCTTAGCGACTATTATGAGTCGGCAATAACGTAAGTATCGAGCACCTTAGGGTGTGCATGAAGAAGAAAAGCTTTGGAATTGAACGATTATCCATTAGAGGAGCCGACATAAAAGGCATCCGTAGAGACCTTGGTAGTACCCTCCCCCTTTGCAAATTATGTGGGATATTTTCCCAATCTATGATCTATCTTGATCTCTCTCCAGGAAAGAATTCTGATAAAGGGTATATTCCCTCTTCGAAGTTGTTTTATAACACTTGTGTTAAACCATATTCAGTTTCAATTGTGCCAGAGGCTATCCCAATGCCTACTTTCAGGCCTTCGAAGCCCTGTCAAATGATGTTATTCAAGCTTTCACTTTTCTTCAAATAATGGATGACCCTATGGTGATACCTCACCACTTGTTTGTTAAGTACCAGTATCTTTTTGGTTATTCTTTTCCTTGTATTTTCTTTGGAAAACCGCACCTTTGGAATCTGTTCAATTCTAATCCAAGGTGTTCCTTTGAGAAATATTGTCGAAAGGCGATAATCATTAAATTGATCTCGAATTGCTTTCATACTTTTCAACTTCCACTGAGATGAACAACCCTATACTTATAGGGGCTACAAGGACTATCTGTCTGTGTGATAGAAGTCGGATGGGACGCCATCACTTGTAAGTTGTGAAATACAAGAAGGCTAATTACCTTTAGTATGTCTCAATCGAGGCACACAACACTAAGTTCTTATGATCATGTTGATCTCTCGGTAAATTCTTTTGCCTCCTATGAGGTTATCCTAAAACTTATAACCAGTGTGTGACGTTTTCCTTGATATGGGAGCTGTCTTTTCAAGGCCCCATAATTTTTGTTATCCTCATTGAATTTCAAGGGGAGGCCACCCAAGTCAAATAAGTCAAAATTCGCTGATAGAAATTAGATTCGCAACGAAATTGCTTATGACAGGAGCGGATCCCTAAGACAAATAGAATGTTAGTGACATATCAACGAAATTGGTTATTCTCCCAAGGATATTATGATAATGGAAAGCGTGTCAATCGATATATGTGAAAGGAATGGCGGTATGCCGTGAACTCCAGTGACAACGGTGTTAGATGGATGCCCTATAGTGAAATTGAGATTTTGGAGGAGTGTTTACGAGTGGACACTACCTCTGGGTTAGCAAGATAATTACTGACGTTGGAGTCAGAGGGGGCTGGTATTGTGACTTGGGAGATGTGCAGCGTGTGTTGTTATAAAGGAATAATTTTCAGAAATATATGAAGACCCGGATGAAAATAAAAGTTAAAGAGTTAAAACAAGAAACCATAAACTGTGACCGAGTATTCAGAGTATAATGGGAATGAAAGGGTTAGTGACTCAGTTACTAGAGTTGCTGTATAAAGGTGTAATAAGACCCAGTGTACCACCATGGAGAGCCCGGTATTGTTGTAAGAGAGAAAGATGTTAGCACAAGATTTTGTATCGAACCTCGAGGGTTGTATGAGTTCGACATGGAAAATAGGTACCCTTGTAAATGATTGTTTGATCAGCGGAAGAACGCTGTGTATTTCCAAATTTATTTAAGAACTGGGTATCACCAGTGGGAAGTTAAATCTGAGGATATACCCAAGACTGCGATTCGTACTAGGAATAGACACTTCGAGTGTTCAGTGAAGTTATTTTGGGTTGACTAATGCACCCACAAATTTTCTGGAATGTGATGAAGTGGCTTTGAGTTATCCGAGATAGTAGATAACATGAGATGGAGAAATGGTTAAAATTGACCTAGGGTTATGATTGAGAGATACACTACCATCCGGGGAAGGCCAATATGGTGGCCGATACCTTAATTAAAATGAGACAGAGATGGATTCCGAAGGATCGGGAATTAAAGGATGAGATTTTACACAGAACCCAAGTTAGTCCAACAAACTAGAAAGACAAAAGATTTCACCAACAAGCGGCTAGTGACAACTAAGACAAACAGAGAAAGTATGCGGACTAAGCCCGCGAGTATAGAGATAATACTGCTATGGATAAGCTAAATGGCATGTTGATGAATTACAAGTAAGTTTATGCTGGTGTATTCCTGTACAAATAAGATAGAGAGTATGAGGTCAGAGATTTGTAATGCGGAAGGTATTTTCATGGAAAGAAGTAATGAAAATTAGAGAGAAAGAAAAGCTGAGTCTTAAATACATTGGACCGTTTGAGATTTTAAGGCGAATCGGAAGGCTAGCATATGAACTAGCACTAACCCGAATCTGCAGCAAGACCGCAACGTGTTTCATGTTTCGATGCTAAGACCATACAAGTCAAATGCTAAGCATATAGTGGAATTCGAGCATGTGGATATGCAACCAGACTTACCCTATGTGGAGCAACCAATGGAATATTAGATCAAAAAGGAACAAGTGCTCCAAAACAAGGTCATCAAGTTCGTCAGAATTATGTGGCAAAATCATAACGTGGAAGAATCAAATTGAGAGCTAGAGGGTGAATTACTAGAGAAATACCACCATTTGATTCAGACAGATTCCGGGACGGAATCCTTTTAAGGAGGGGAGAATGTAAGAACCCGAAATTTTCGGTAGAATTAAAATCTTTTTTTTATGATGAAGTGCATCAGTGAATATATGAATGATTAGTGGTTGTAACCACAATGTATTAATGATGTTGAGATTCAAGATTATAAAATGAATATGGATTTCAGTTACAAGTACTTTGTGAATAGAAGGGATGGACTGACCATCTAAATAAGAACAGTCTATCTGGAAAACGGGAATATAATATTCCAAGAAAGAAAAGTATTTTCATGTCATCCAAATCGATATCTGTTATGCATCCGACAACTCCGTAAACAAGATAGAGTATGCCTGAGAAAACACTAGAACATTTTCTAAGTACAAGAAATGTTGGAATTGATATTGATCTACAAGATTGTGGTGAATCGTGAATTCCTCTAAGATGAGAGGGTGATCACACTACACTATATACGAGTCTATAAATGGAACTTTGGAAGTTAGATTGGTAATCTTGAATGTAAATAAGTGTATGTAAATGTCGTCAGAATCAGCATTCGAGGACTTTCAGTTTTCTCCAAAATTCCACCAGATGAACGTGGACTTGAAATTGTGATATTAAGGTAAAGGAATTAAAGAATAAGATACATGAGATCGTAAATATGAGATTATTTTCAAGTACTGGAATACTAAGGATGTTTAGAGAAATCATTTCAAAAGGGGCTATAGCGGAACCATTGAGAATGTTTAACAGAGTTGAGCAGAATCTGATCAATGAGGCACGAATTAATTTAAGTACGAGATTGATGAATAGTGATCCAACACGAGAACCCTATGAAGGTGGAATTTATGAGGAAGAATAATATTTAAGGAATTAAGGATTCGTCGGAATAAGAGAATAGAAATTCTGGAATTAAGATGATTGAAGCAGTCTAAGATGACTCGAAGTGAATAGTAAAATGTTTCGAACTCCGAATGGAATGAATTTTAAAAGCAAACTTGGTTAATATATTAATTAGTAAAATGTGAGGTTGGAAAGTGGGTATAAGTTAAAGAACTCGAGAAAGTTGGAGAAAAGAATGAAACAAACGAGAAACAAAATGCAAGCGTTATCAAAAAGAAGCTTCTAGAGAAAGCTACAATAAAGCAAAGGGCAAGATGGTCATTTGCACCAAAAATATCAGCCAAATATAAGGATAAAGCAAGCATTTCTTCATCACTTTTCTAGAAAACCCGAGAGAGAAGGAGAAAGAAAATGGAGGAGGAAGAAATGATCATAACTCGAGATTCTGTGGTCCGTTTTTGGCGTTCTACCACTCAAAACGAATCTCTCGAGAAGCCCGATGTAACCATGGTAAGCAATCACCTCAACTCCATGATTTACCCCTTCGATTCAGTGATTAACAGTTGGAGAAGATGATCAATAGTAACTTGTATCTTGTTTTGTTTTGTTTTGATAATGAGTTTGTAGCTTCCAAAGGTTGTATTAAGCAAGAATCTAAGGCTACATCAGGAGTATGGCAGAAAGCAAGCTTGGAGGAGGTATAATTTTGAAACCCTTGAATTATTATAAGGATTATGGATGATTAATGGTGTTATGCATGATTATAGCCTTAGTTGTTATGATTGGGTTTTGATTTAAGTGATAATGAGTTATATGAACGGAAAGGTATTGCTTGGCCTCAGTTCTATGATATATAAGATGTATGTGTTATGTGGAGTGATCAATATGTATTTTGGATGATTTGAAATTTGGGAATATCCGAATTATAGCCGTCGTAATGCCCAAATTTTTACCTACTGATTGGTTCTCTGTTTTTCCTCTGTTAGAGCTCCACCCTTGAGTCCTACTGCCCATGATTGTGTAGTTCATGTTATAAGCTTCGTAATGATATGTGATTCGCCTAATTTGGCCGAATGGTTTAAGAGTTATGCTAGTTTTAGTGAACGTGGTTCAAGAGGTTGCATCGCAGAAATGTAACTACTTTAATGCTAAGTCAAAGACCTCTAAGAGTCGAATCCAAATGTGAAACTTTGGGGATATAATGCTAAGGACAGTTAGCAAGCCTTGTGCGAAGATTTCGAATCAAAAAGATTATTAGTTGATTTTATAAAAATGTTTTAGCCGAGGTTGCGCAAGTGTAAATTCACTGAAAACGAGACTTAGAACCAAGGTTCCAAATGGTTAAGTATAACTTGGATGTGAGGATGGATTTCGAACCAAACTTATGATATAAGTATTTGATGAGTAACATGGACTTAGTGTGAGACTAGAGCGAGCAAATAATGCCTTGGTTGTGTTTTGCTTACGTGTTTAAGCATTGAGTTATAAGTGGTTTATCGAGGGGATTAACCGTGTGCTTTCGTTTGACTTTGTCTAGATTGTTCGACATGGTCAGGAGCCCTATCACCTCTCGAGCATCAGGCAAGTTTACTAAACCTTACTCTATTATTAGAGTGGGCATATTTTCGAATGTTTAATACTTGTTGATTCAAAAATATATCTATATATATATTCTTTGTTCCAAGTATCGTGCAAGTTTCTAAAACCATATTTTGAAGTATGCATACACTAGATGCAGTTTGCTTATTCCATGCTATGTTTTCCATTAATTATACTAATGATGCATACGATATGATATTATGCATGTTTTCAAACCTTACATCGTATATAGATGTAATGGTACTAAAAATGTTGAGACGTAATATATGCATATGATAGATGCATACAAGTTTTCAAACCTATGCTTCTATAAACTATTATTGTTGTGATAATAAAAGATATTGAGTTATATGTTAGGTGTTCATGATTTCGAAACGATACGTATGATGCTAAGTAAAAGTTATTGATCTGAGTTGAGCTTATAAGCTATGGTTATAGCAGTATTTTTTTTTGAGCTGAGACGTTAAGAAAACCCTCAGTAGGGGAGATATATACTCAGTATTTAAACGACGGACCGAGAATGGTATCAGTTGCTATCTAGGGTTATTTTATTGTGCTATTACAATTAATCTATTAAGGGTATATATTTTAAATATATGATGAATAGTATTATCTACCCTTTTGTTAAGAAAGTATTTAGAAATTATTTCTAAATAAATATTCTTTATTAAATATAGTTTGCATTAATTATTTAAAGCCCTACTTCTTAAGGAAGTATTTTGTGAAAACTATTTTAAACCCTAGATAGCTAATAAAGTATATTTCAGTCAATTGTTATTATAAATAGAGAAGGTTCCCAAAATCTATTTCCCGTTTAAGTCTATATTCAGAAAGACTTAAATGTTCGCTCAAACTACAAATGCATGGGACCTTTCTCGAGATTTTATGGTTGTTTCAAGTGGACTGCCCGGTCCTAAACCTTTTTGAAACTACTCCTTCACCAGCTTTGTATCCAACTATCAAAAATGATTTGAATACTCCTTCAAGACTCGAGGAGTAAAAGCAATGAAATCAGTTGTATCCATGAACAAGCATCAGCTTGGGAAATATGGGTGAATTTTCCTTTCCAACCAGATATGACTACTTTGTGGAGTCGTATACTTGGGGAACAAGGGAAAGGAACTTGATGTTTCAAAGTTATGGATATTCTCGAACTCGGAGAATGTGTAAGGGACTGAGTGGCGACCTGTCCCCTAAGGGAATTACGCATAGACCAGCAGTCTATGAGCGGGTCTGTTCTTCCCTTAGATGATTGTCAGATAGTGCCCGACCGTAGGATGAGAGAAGAGTATCGGAGGCCCCTAAGGAATGGGTACCCCTAAGGAATGGGTATGCTCTTCCCCCTACAACCGATTGGCGGGGAGGTAGGTCAGTTAGCGTCTGCCCTATTTTCCCTTCTACGTAGAAAAACAGCAGTGGGGAGTTGCCTTACGACTGATCATCGTAGAGGTATCCCTGTCGCCTAGAATCTCCAGTAAGAGTTCACCATCGATGAAAGAGCATGTTTCATGCACGATCTCAGAAAAAGAAAGTTTGTTCCAGTTATTCAGTTTCATGAAAGTTTTCAGAAAGGTTACTCAAGAGTAATCCAGTATATTCCAGTATATGAGTTATCAGAAAGCATATGAGATTACAAAAAGGTATATGATTGTTTTGAAAAAGGTATATGGAATCAGATGAGCTTAGAAAATGAATTGGAAATATTTTACATTGTATTTATTTCCAAATTATGATATGAGGTAAATGTTTGATATGAAAGATGATATTGAATTTTCCTTATAATTTCATCTTTTAAGTTATATGTTGATAGTCTGCTTATATTTATATAGCAGATATTTTACGGAAAGGATATACTGAGGTACCTTGTTATTTCATCTTTTATACTATACTAGAACTTTGTTCATAGTATAAACATTGAAAGTTGCAGAGTATTATGAAATGATATTTGAAATACCACAATGGTACTATTTTTTTGGAATACATTCCGATAAGAAAATGATTTCAGTATCAAGATATTTTGACAGGTTATTGTCTTATACCCGCTTTATTTCTGGGTTGAATTAAAGGCAGAATTATGCCATACTTTCATTACCTTGCTGAGCTATCGCTCACTCTTGCTATTATTTTATATATATTATATAGCAGCGAAGTAGGATGCCTATGGAACGTCACGTACCTCGCAAGGCGTTTCCATAAACAGTTTCAGCAGTGATCCCGGGAGTAGTACGAACCAATTGAATCAGGCTACAGCTTTTGGTATTCAACTTATGTATAGACATGAATAGTATTAGAGGATTGTGAACATCAGAAGGCTAAGTTGGTAATGTAACAATACTTAGAAATTGTATCAGTAATAGATTCAAAAGACATTTGGGTATTGTAATAAAAGTTATTTATTCCGCAGTTGTTGTATTGTGTCGTTTCTGAGACTCTAACCTGTGTGTGTGTGTGTGTGTGTGTGAGACATATGTTGTGGGGTCATGAGCAGGTAAGGCAAGGAGTACATGGATTGTGACAACCCTAAATCCCCGACCCCGGATTTGGGGCTGTTACAACTACTTATATTAGTGATATGAAATTTTTTTTAAAAAAATCAAAATTTATCTTGTACGACTTTATAACAAAAATCAAGTGAAAGTACTACTTCAAGAAACGAGACTACCGCCCACTTAACAAACAATTTTTTTAATTAATTTTTGGACGATCCAACCGTACGGATGTGAACAACTACTTATATTAGTGCTATGCAAAATTTTAAAAAAAAATCTAAATTTATCTTGTACGACTTTAAATTTATCTTGTACGACTTTAAATATATCTTGTACGACTTTAAATAAAAATCTAAATCTAAACGATATTTCATTTCCCGCTTCCTCTTTCCCTCCTATGTACCCAATAATTCACTTCCCTCCCTACCCAGTATTTCATTTCCCCATTTTCCCCCTTCTTTTTCAGCACACACATATGTTCACGGCTCTTAGCTCGATTTCAGTATGTTCACGGCTCAAGTTCAAATCAAACACACACATACAAATTGATTTTGCTAGATAGTCCCGGCCCCGATCTGTTTGTTGGTCAGTTGATTTTGGTAGATGTAGGTGTTCGTGTTTTTGTCACAAACATAAAGGTGCTTTCATTATCTTGATTATCAATTTCTGTTTGTGACAAAAGCAGGGAACACATACATCGAGCAAATCCCAAGCTCTCTCAATCGCTGTTTACTGGTTACTGTTGTCGGCAGGTATGAGATGTTGTTTCATTTTCGATTGTTTCGATATTGTTTTGTTTTCGAATATTTCGATAATGTTTTGTTCAAAATTTGATTGTATTGTATGTATGTATGATTGATTTATGCTTTTGTGGTGATAAGTTATAATTATATACGATATTGAGCCGATTTGTTTGTTATATATGATTGTTGAATTAGTTGTTGTTCAGTGTAGTGGTTGATGTTATTGTGGTTGTATTGGGGGGAAAATGTGTTTGGGCTTGATATCGTGTTAGTATTCTGTGATCTTTCCTCGGACTTTTTTGTTATTTCCCTGAATACAGTTGAATACTATGCAATCCATTTCTTCATTTCATTGAGATGATGACTAATTTCATGACTCCAATTTTATCTGAGGTATAGATATATTTGGAGCTATAGTCCCCGTACTATGTGTAAGAAACTTAGTTGATTTTAAGCTGGCAGTTGGCAGTAGTCCCTCTGTAGAGTGTAAGATTGGTCACCTGTGTATGTACTATACGACAAGCACATAGTCTAATCATTTATTATCATTATTTGTGTGTTTTCATATATGTGTAATAATCTGTTTTGTTGTGTATATGTCTCTGTTTCGAGGCTGCTGAAGATGAAATATAATCCTTTTATCTCTTCGATATATCAGAAGCGATAGAACACATAGATGGATTCTTGTTTCTATCAAGCAATGGTAAATGCTTGTAATGCCTGATTATTTGAGTGATCAGTACATTATGTACATAATTTAACATGATTTTGTTGGCTAAATATCTAGGTTGCAGATGCCATAACACCAAATCAAATGGTGAGAAGTGTTCTTGCCCAGCTTGCCCTAGTAATTCCTTCTTGGAGATTAATCCCAACACAAGATATCACTGATGCCGCCAATAGAGACAATCAGAGGAATCAACAATCTCAAGTAAAATTCAGAAGCATAAGCAAGTTGAAGTTATAACGTTGGAGTCTTCTAAAAAGGCACATGAAGAAGCCAAGAAAAAAGCCAATAAATTTCAATCAAATTCAAAGCATCCTTCATTTCTAGCTAGTTGATCATACTTTTGTTCTAATTGAAATTGTGGTTTTAGTTTGGTGATGGATTATGTATGGATTGGTCTTAGCTATTACATTAATTATGTTTCTATTTAGTTTGGTGATGGATTATGCATGGCTAAGTGTTTGAATTTTAGAATATATAGCATTGTGTTTCAATTTTGGTATTATTATTTATTATTGATCATTTATAATACAAATAAAACTCTGTATAATTTAGTTAAGTGTGTGTGGCTATTACTATCCTTTAGCCACACTATATATTACAAAAATTCTATAAAAATAGGTTTTAGCCAGAACTATAGTCACTACAATTATTAGTGACTAAAAGCAGTTGTTTAATAGTATATAAAACATAGAAACGACCACACAAAAATTATAAAATGTGGCCATACCCAAGTTTTTTGCCACGATTTACCAATAAATAATGCGACCAAAACTAAGCCTTTGATGAATGTTGGTGTTTAGCCACGTTATTAATTCTCTTTAGCCACGATGCATCCTGTGGCTGCAAGCTGATATTTAGTCACACTTTTGAGCTTAAAATAGGGGCTGTCAGACCCAAGGGGTGGTATGCTTTAATCACTCTGTTTTGAGTTACAACCACACAGCTGGGGTGTGGCCGTAGGGGGCGTAAAATGATCCGACCTTAGGTGACACTTTGCTGAAAAATTAAAACGTGACGTAAAGTGCTTAGCCACACATATTTGATGTGACGAAAGCCAAAATTTGACGTAGTGATAGCATCTCTTAGTTTATTGATCCTAAACACTGAGTTTGTATTAGCTGTTTGTGTTTTCTCTCATAAATTAATTGTATTAACTAATGAAAAGTCTAAACTCTGATTATTAAGTTGCAAATAATTTCACCCTCAGATCAAAAGATGCCAAAAAGAGCACAAATTCCTTTGAGATCATGTTGTGCCTAGGAAGATCCAGGAACTTATTGTAGGAAATAAGGGCTAAAATCTTTGATTTTTGGTGACTAGTGCCAACCACTGATTACTGGGAAAAAAAAAAAAATTTAAAGGGGGTGAAAATAAAAGATATATCCAAATGAAAGGATATCAGAATACAGAGTTTAGATATAAAAATCAGTTTTTCTTTTAAATGAGAGTTTGGGCAACCAGTTTTTACTGCTTTAGTTTGTGGATTTTATGCACTTTGAGATGGTCTAAATATTCATATTCAGTAAACTCTGCTAATTCACACACAAATACTGACACCTGTACAGTTTGTGAAAAGAGTTTACTTATAAAGGAGGAGGATTGGTAAACACTGATGAACTGTGTACTCTACGCTGAGGTAATTTTATTTTAATCTCTGATGATTAAAATTAATTCTTTGTTTCAGACAGTTAACAATTATGAGAAAAGACATTTGTTTTGAAAATTCAAAAAGAGTATGATTGGGAAGTTGTTCAAGAGTGTATTAAACAGAGGAGAGAGGTTGAGTGTCTAGAAAAGTGTAAAAGGCGGTAATTATTGCTGTTTTTACTGCGCATGCGCATTGGAAACTGTCAATTATTTGCTGTAAATCATTGCTGTGTGCCACGTGTCCCACTCACACGTTATACGAAGTAAGACAGTTGTGTGTATTGATTATAAACAGTTCAGTTTTTAATACTTTCTTTCTGTATTAATATACAATACACAAATTCGTTTAAACTTTTCACAACTGACTCACATTCATACTTTCATATCACACACACATTTCTACAAACATCTTTCTGCATACATCTCTTAAACACTTTCTTGAACTATAAACTCTGATTTCTTTGAAAAATCTAATGGCAACAACCATGTTTCAGTCTCTTGGTCTCGATTTTGTTCCTAATAACTATGCAGGCCCACTGTCTATTGAAAACGTTCCAGAGGCGTTTCACCTGTTTCAAAATTTTCTTGCACAATCTGATATTGGCCAAGCTTTAGTGGAACCAACACGGTTATCTTGTACTCAAATCAAAGCCTTCTGGGAAACAGGTGTTTTTGATGATGGAGGTGAATCAGGAACTCCCTCAATTGTCTTTGAATTTGCTGAACAAGAGTATGTGGTTACTCCAACCACTGTTAGAGATGCTCTTGGATGTGAAGACTTTAATGCGTTCACCATTTCTGTTGGTGATTCTGAATTTCAGCGTATGATGAGGGAGATTGGATACTCTGGGTCTTTGGCAAGGACATGGAATTTGAAGCGACCATTCTTGAGGAAGGAGTGGAGTTTCTTTTTCGATTGCATTACAAGGGCATTCGGGAAGAAGTGTACTAATTGGGATGCAATTCCAATCGACAGTCTACAAATTGGGTATTCTCTTCTCTATGGTGCTCATTTTGACTATGCTAGACTTGTTTTGAACAATATAGGTGAAAAGATGACAGAGAATAGGAGTGTTGTTTACTTTTCTCGGTTCTGTCAATTAATCTTTTCTATGTGTGTTGCTGGGGTTGAGATAGCTGACGAGGATGTCATTCCCTCATTTAAATTACATAAGAGAATATTCTCTGATCTAAAAAACAAGGATGTTAAGAAAGGGAATGTTGGTGACTTGATGCTTCCTGCTTCAGTCCAACAGTTTTTAAATCCACAACCACTACTAAACTCTGAACCTCTTCCATCTACTTCTCAAAAGCCAAGGGCTGGGGGTAGGACTAAGCATAGAGCTTTTAAGGCTGACAAGGCTGCAACACCTGCAAATGCTGATGATTTACCACACTCAGTTGGTACTTCAAGGAAGAAGAAAAGGGCAAACAGACCTTCTGATGATGAGAATAGAGTTTCTGATGAACCAGAATCTGCTAATGCTAAGAAGAGGAAGCTAGTTGCTGCTTACCTATTTGATGGATTGATTCCTGGTTCTACACCAGTTGAAGCTCCTGAGGTTGTGATTGAAAATCATTCTGCAAATGCTACTGTGCCTGAAGCAGCCAGAGCAAACACTGATGATAATACTGCTTTTTCTGATGATTTTCTTGAACCTCTATTGGAGATGGATATTGAAGCACATCCTAGTATCAGTGTTTGTGATACAGAGGATGTGGCAGCTGGTCAACCCACCCAGATAATAGATGAGTCAATTTCTACTCATACAGAAATTCTTTCTGTCCCTAATTCAATTCCAGAAAAGGGTGAGGAAGTTGATCAGGTACTGGAAACTGCTCAGATAAATACTGAAGCTGCTGTAGAGAAAGTAAATGAAGCTATAGCAGAGGAAATAGTTAAGTCTGTTCATGAAGAAACAGAGGTTTTTGCCACTGCAAACTCTGAACATGTTGAAGTTGTTGAAAAGTCTGTTCCTATAGAAGCAGAGGTTCTTGTCAATCTAAACTCTGAGAATCCTGAAGCTGCACAGCCAAACGCTGAAGCTACTGCAGAAAATGTTGCTGAAGATAATGAAGAAAGAGTTGTTTGTGATAATGCTGATCATATTTCTGCAAACTCTGTTCATTCTGATCATGCAAACTCTGGGATCAATGCTGAAGTTTCAAACTCTGATGAATCCATATCTTTTCTAAGGGATCCTACAGCTGAGCATGTCAAGGAAAATATAGCTGCCACTGAAGCTCATTATAGAGATATGTACTATGCTAACTGGTCAGGGGCAGATTGTATTTTCTCCAAGCAAAGGACTGCTGATTTTGTTGCTCAATCTGCAAAGGAGATTTCAAATCCTGAGCTCATGACACATTTCAAGGCTACAATTGTTCAAGTCAAATCATTGCACAATCGCTTTGATGAGACTCACAAAGCAGTCATTGGATTGAGTAATGATGTTGCTGCTAAGGAGTTAACCTTGAGAACTGAAAGAAATAGATTGTCTTCTCTGATTCAAGATCAAGTGGAAATCAAACAAAGGCTAAGCAAGGTGGAAGAGCATCAGACTGTTATGTCTTCTCAACTTGATTCTATTGCTACCTCACTGGAGTTGCTGACATCAGTGCTTATTATTCCTGATGATGTCAAAAAGGGGGAGAGAGTTCCTAAAGACAAATGCAAAAGGACTCCAACCTTGAGATTGAGGGATGATGCAAATGATGGTGGAAGCAAGGAAGCAGAGAGAAGGTCAAAGACTAGTCAAGAGCAAGGGAGACTTAGGTCAAACTCTGCTAGACAGACAAACTCTGAGAGGTTAAACTCTAGTGGTCAATCTTCTTCAAGACTTAAAAGTCTAGGGATTTCATCAAATCCAACTACTGATGAAGAGATTGCTGCTAAACTTTTCATGGAAGAACATGGTGGTGAAGCTACAATGGAAGATATGGACATTGAGATGAAGCTTCTTGCTGAAGAACACCAGAAAAATATTGAAGCTGGTACTTACAAGAAAAAGGCTAAGGCTCCTAGGAAAAAGGAAATGGGAATTTCTATTAAAGAGAATGTGAACTCTCAACAGAGTTTACAATATACAAGGAGGCCTATGATTGCAGAGTCTGATAAAGGAAAAGGTAAACTGGTAGAAGAAGGACAGTTACCAAAGAAGAATTATTCAACCTCTGACGTTGCTCAAGTTGAATCAAGGATAAACAAACCAACCTCTGACATTGCTTAAGTTGTTCAAAAATCAGAAGCTGTGACAACCTCTGATACTACTCAAGTTGTACAGACAAAATTATCTTCAGAATTACAAAGGACTTTTGGCAAGCCAGTCACTGTTCAACACTCTTTGATTCCAGCAAATATAAATCTTCTCCAAAGCAGAACAGTCATGTGGGAAAAGAAACAAGAGATAAATCTGGGCTTGGATCTCATAGAGAGAAAAGAGTAAACAATAGTCCAATGGATCACACTTCTTTAGCTGAACCTGATGTTGGAGTAACTCAAGAAAATCTTGATACTCTAGAATCAGTTCAGTTAATATACCACAGAGGGTTGAAGAAGGATTTTCTGTTATACTTCAAATCTGATGGCAGAGTATACAGAGTTAGTGAAGATGATATTGGTTTAAAGATGAAAGAAGAACTGGAATATGTGCTGTATCTGTTGAAAGTTAAAAATCAAAGAACTCATCAAGCAGCCGAAGTGTTAAGAAGCAGGATGATGAAAGCTAGAATTCTTTCTGGTTTAAAGTCTGCTGGCTTTTACATACCAAGGTACAGAGATTACAATGGAAAGCTTGTTGAGATGCAAAGAAACAGTGCAAGACTCAGAACAGATTTTGGCATAAAAGTGTTGGAATTTAATCTGGAATCAGATAAATCCTTCATAATAAAGCTAGGAAATGATATGAGGAAAAACAACATTTATTCACTAAGGGCAGCTATCTACCAGACTGGAGAAAGTGATCCAGAACTCAAGGAACTGAAAGAAATCATGGTAGATGAGCTAGAAAAGGCTGAAAGAAGACTTCTCATTGATTATCTCAGGACAGTGCCTGATATTGAAGAAATTAAGTAAAGTCTGACTGTAAGTTTTTAAAGTTTTCTGTTCTAAGTTAAAGATAAACTCTGATTATATTTAAACACTGCATTTGTTATATGTTTTGACATCATCAATTATCTATTAACTTGTACATTTTTATTATGCACAAGTTGGGGGAGATTGTTAGATATAATTGCTGACGTTTGTTCATCAGTGTTTAAGTACCAGGTACTCAACAGAGTTTAATAGAAGCCAGTCAGAGTTTGATAAAGTCTGACGGGGTGAAGAGTTTATTAACTGTCGGTGCTAATATGAAGATTCTAGAAGCAATATATCTTGAAGATGGAAAGAAGCAAGATATATTGAGACAGTTAAGGAAACGTGACAGAAGACAGAAGCAATCCTAAATTGATATAAATTGTATAGCTGATTTATAGGATATCAATTTGAGATTGATTATGTAGCTGTGTACTATATAAACACAGATAGGTTAACCCTAAAAGGGATGCGAATACTGAATACATTATTCTTGTAACCTAGCAGCTCTCTGTGATTCTTTAACATCACTGAGAGAAGAGTTAAATATATAATTCAGTTATTGATTCATAAACAGTGTTCTTAAGTGTTATTATCATATTAATATTGATTATATATTGTGTATTCGGCCTAACACTCACAGCTTGGTATGCCAAAACATGGTTCATGACTTTTTCAGGAACATTGTCATAACCTTGCATTAGATTGACTATCCTTACCAAGTAGAAGTATTCAATTCTCCTTGTTTCCGTTCTCCTACTGTATTCAAGAGTTTCTGATACATCATGTGATACCATTTCCATGGCAAAATCCTTTTTAACTGTCACAAATCTTGATGCATCAAACCAATGAATATATTCAGTTGCTTCTTTGTTGTTATCCAACTTTACCTCAACATTCCTGATTTGTTCAGCTTCTTTTTCCAAAAGATCCAGAGAGCTGTAGAGTTTCAATTAGATGGGCTTCTTCAGTTTCCTGCCAAGCCCAGTGGCTTTTTCCTTTCCTGAGTACTTGTGTTTTCCTTTCATTGCTTTTGTAGTCTCCTCAACGTCAGGTTCCTGTCTAGAGAACCAAGCCTTGGCAAGAGATTTTGTCCTCTTTGGCTTGACAGTAGGTTTGATTCCATCATCGACAACAACTTTGTTGACATTGTCCTCTATGACAGTATCTTCCTTGACAGTGTCTTCTGTGACAGCTTCTTTCATGACAGCTTCCTTGAGGACAGTGTCTTCTGTGACAGCTTCTTTGATGACAGTATCTTTTTCAACATTAATACTGTCTATAGCACATCTTAAGATATTTGCCTCCAAAGCTTCAATCAATACAGACTCCTCTTCTTCTGTAACTCTAGCATCTTTCTTTTCTTGCACAAGAGCTTCTTCTTTATTTTCCTCCTGGGATTTAGAACCAACATTCCCAGAAGTACTTCCACTAGAATTTCCTGCTTTGTGGGAATAATCTGTGTTACAAATGTTGGGTTTCATTGTAAAAACGCAGCGAAAAACAGTCGTAAAATAATAAAATTTACGAAACCCTAACGCAGGATCCATGTATAAGTTGTGACTAATTATGGAGAAACGAAATCATACTAGTTAAGAGCTTTACTGTAACAGCCCCAAATCCGGGGTCAGGGATTTAGGGTAGTCACGATCCATTTACTCCTTGCCTTACCTGTATTACTCACACCGTGCATAATTCGCCTGCTCATGACCCCACAATATAAGTCTCACACACACACACACACACACACACAGGTTAGAGTCTCAGAAACGACACAATACAACAACTGCGGAATAATTAATTTTTATTACAATACCCAATGTCTTTGAATCTGTCACTGATACAATTTCTAAGTAATGTTACATTACCAACTTAGCCTTCTGATGCTCACAATCCTCTCATACCATTCATATCTGTACATAAGTTGAATACCAAAAGCTGTAGCCTGATTCGATTGGTTCGTACTACTCTCGAGATCACTGCTAGAAACTGTTTACGGAAACGCCTTGCGAGGTATGTGCCGACCCATTGGCATCCTGCTTCGCTGCTATATAATATATATAAAACAATAGCAAGAGTGAGCGATAGCTCAGCAAGGTAATGAAAGTATGGCATAATTCTGCCTTTAACTCAACCCAGAATAAAGCGGGTATAAGACAATAATTTGTCAAAATATCTCGATACTGAAATTATATCCTTATCGGAATGTATTCCCAAAAACAGTACCATTATTGTACTTCAAATATCATTTCCATAATATTTCTGCAAACTTTTGCTATATTATGAACAAAGTTCTAGTATAATATAAAAGATGAGGTTTCAAAGTAAACCAATATAACCTTTCCAAAAATATCTGCTATGTAAGCAGAATATCAACACATATCTTAAAAGATGAAGTTATAAGGTGATTCAGTATAAACAACTCCCTTACCATAACTCATGTTATGTAAGGTATCCACAAAGTCATAACCATTAAAATAAAAGATGAAGTTGCATGAATTTACTGTCACTTCATTTTCAAATACTTTCGCGACCCCCTGCCAACATGATTGGTTTTTCATCCCAATACATGTTGCAGGAATATCCAAATTGGATGATGAACTAATATTGGAGTTGCTACCGCGCCCGCTGTGCCTAACCTTGCTATGATCAGTAGCAGGTCGCACCACTCAAATAGTTTTCTACATGTAGATGGAAGAATCACGACGGCCTCACATTGTCTACCGCCTTCCAGTGACCTCCCGGCCCATTTGGGGCCATAAAAGTTGGATGGGTCTATCGCAACTGGACCACTTACACCACTCCTAGTTCAGATGAAATCCATGACTCTGAAACGTAAAGGTCGTCCTCCTTTCCCCAAGTGTAACACTTGTTGATACGACTCCACTAAGTAGTTATATCTAGGTTGGAAAGGAAGATTCCCCAATATTTCCCAAGCTATGCTTGTTAATGGATATCGACTTGTTCCATGAATTTATCCCTCGATCATTGAGGTGGTAACACAACATTAGACTGGCAGCAATTAAATTGCTCCAAGAAAATATCTGTCCCTTGACAGTGTTTGAATTGTGAGTTTAAAAGAGTAGTAGTCACTTAAATCAGGCTTCCCATATTTTTTATAGTTGAGCGAGCATTTAAATCTTCTTAAAAGACAGATTCAAATGAAAAAACAGGGTTTTGGGAACCTCTTTTTGATTTGAAAATAATTAATAATATTTATTAAATAAGTAACCTCAAATGAATATTTGAAAATAATATTCAATAAGTAAATAATCTTCAAATGAATATTTAAAATAATATTCATTAAATAAATAACCCTCAGATGAATATTCGAAATAATATTCATTAAATGAATAGACCTTAAATGAATATTCGAAAATAATATTCATTAATAAATAAATCTCAAATGAATATTCGATATTAATATTTCTTAAAGTCAATAATCCTCAAATGAATATAAATGATATTCCTTAAGTCAATAATCCTCAAATGAATATAAATGATATTCCTTAAGTCAATAATCCTCCAATGAATATAAATGATATTCCTTAAGTCAATAATTAACCCTCGAATAAGTAAGCCTCAAATGAATATTCATAAGTAATATTCATTAATACATCTCAAATGAATATTCAAAAGTAATATTCATTAAATAAATAACTCTTAAATGAATATTCAAAAGTAATATTCATTAAATAAATAATTAATCCTCGAATGAATATTCATAAATAATATTCATTAAATAAATAAATACTCTTCAAATGATTATTCAACATAATATTCATTAGAAAATCCTCAGGTGAATATTCACAATAATATTCCTTAACTAAATAAGGATTAAATAACCGTTGCCCGATATCTTTATCGAAAAAATAATCTTTAGCATATACAGAAATACAATCACTTCTGATCTTAGAGAAAATCACCCGCCCTTATCCTAGGGCATTTATAAAAACCTGGCTTATAACCGATATCCCATATCTAGCTTATAAGCCAGTTACCAAATCATTTTCAAATAATAACCTTCGAATGAGGTAATATTCAAATAACATTCCTCAAATCATTTCCAGGTAATTAATACTTTCTAGAAATGTAATTAATGTTTAATAATAGCAGTCCTCAAAATAATTAGTACACTGCCGCTGGAATCCCTCCGGGTTTTCACGGCTATCTTCATATCTCAAATACTGACTCCCGGTCTAGAGTCGAAAACAAGAAGTATGCTCTTATCTCTAGAGCTACAAGGTATACCGGTTTATAACTACTTTATCTCAAAGCTCATATATAAGCCCAGATCAAACTCTATTTTATACAATATATAACATGTATCGCACAACTGTATAACTCCACACATGGTAACAGCAGTAATATATAATCAATACTTCAAAGTATAGATTTAGAAAACTTGCCTGATGCTCAAGAAGTGATAGGGGTTCGCGACGATGCCGGACAATCTAGACAAAGTCAAAGAAAACGCACGATTAATCCCCTGGATAATCCACTTGTACTCAATGCTTAAACACGTAAGCGAAACACAACCAAGGCATTACTAGCTCGTTATAGGCTCATACTAAGTCCATGTTAATCGACAATTACTTAAGTCGTAGGTTTAGTCCGAAATCGATCCTCGAATACAAGTTATACTTAACCATTTACAACATTGGTTTCTAAGTCATGTTCTTAGTGGTTTTCACTTGCGCAACCTCGGCTAACACATTTTTATAAAATCGGAAAATAATCTTTTGGACTCGAAACCTTCGTACAAAACTTCGTAACTTCCCTTGACACTTCAATACAAAATTCCATATTTTAAAACAACTCTTAAGGGTCTCAAACATAGCCACAAAGTTGGTACATTTCTGCAATCTCATTCCTTGAACCACTTTCACTAAAATGGTCATATCTCATAAACCGTAAATCGTAATGACATGATTCTTGCGCTCACGTAAACTAGAAACAAAGATCTACACACTCATGTTCATAACTGAACCAAAAGAGGCAGTCAGGGTTTCGGATTCTAGGCAGTTTATAGAGTTACCGAAAATCGGGCATTACGACGGCTTAAAATCGAATAATCCAATTTTGTCACAACATAACCAAGCCACACTGGGCATACCATACATCCAAAACCTCAAACAAACAACCAACCTACACCTCTAAGATCAGTGGTGAGGCTCAAATCCAACACCCATCATTTTACACATTTAAACAAATCCAAACAATCACTAAATCACTTAATCATGATCTTAACTTTACATGAACATCAAAACCACTTTAAACTCATATAAAACTCAAAGGGGCAGAGGTTTATACCTTCCTCCAAGCTTTCTTGCTGCTATATTCCTTATGTAACCTTTAGATCCTTGCTTAATACAACCTTTGGAAGCCACAAACTCAATATCAAAAGTAACAAGGCAAAATACAAGTTACTATTCATCATCTTCTCCAACTGTTACTCACTGAAATCGAAGGGTAAATGACAGAGGTGAGGCGATTGCTTACCATGGTTACGTCGGGCTTCTCGAGAGCTTCGATTTGAGTGGTGGAACGCCAAAAACGGACCACGGAATCTCAAGTTACGATCACTTCTTTCTCCCCCATTTTTCTCCTCATTTCTCCCTCGGGTTTTCTCTTCAAAATGGATGAATTCTTCTTTTCTTTTTGTTTTGGCCAATTAATGATAAGGCTGATATTTTGTATTAGAAAGTGGCGAGTCACCACACTTTGGCTAGTCACAGGGACACGTGTCGAGCCATGGAGGGTCATGGTGGCAAGCAGGGACACATGTCAAGCACTGGAGGGTCATGGTGGCAAAGCAGCTTTACTAGTTTGTTTCTTTTCACATGAATGATCCAAATGTTGCATTCCTCGAATTAATCTTGTTACATGTTACTTCCATGTCTATATTTAATCCTGTAAATGTCTCGTTGTTCCGTCTCCGTTTAATCTCGAAAAAATGTTCGCAGGGTTTCTTAAGCGTTCTATCGAAGTAGTTTCCTGTAAGTGTTTTTGATATCTCTAATTCTTTTATTAATCCATATCCATGGAATTGATAATCTAAATCCTTCAATATTCTCAAATAATGATTAATCCGTCCGTTATTGGTGAAACTTCGGAGAAAACGGAAATACTATTTTTCCGATTCTGACAGCTTTTGCATTCCTTCATTTTCCTCGTAGATCACGAATGTGACTTTGAAAGTTTATTATATCGCCCCGCATATAGTGTGGTCTGAAAAACTTTTTAAACGACAAAAATTTACTATTCATCAAAAGTTACTATTCATCAGTGGTTTTTCTATAATCCTTTGGATCAATATGCGTTCCAATATTCCTGGTTTATTTCTCTTTACTTCTTGCACTTAGAAATGTTCTAGTGCTTTCTCGGGCACACACTATCTTGTTTACGGAGTTGTCAGATGCATACCAGATATCAATTTGGATGACATAAAAATACTTTTCTTCCTTGGAATATTGTATTCTTATTTTCCAGAGAGATTATTCTTATCTATATGTTCAGTCCATTCTTACTATTCTCAAAATGTTTGAAAACCGAAATTCATATTCATTTCATAACTTGATTCTCAAAGTCATTGCCACTATCCATATTTACATCAACATATAATAAAAGTTTTAATTCTACCCAAAATCTGGGGTCTTACAGTCTCCCCTCCTTAAAAGGATTCCGTCCCGGAATCACTCTGAAAACAAATGGGGATATCTTTCTAGCATCTCGCTCTCTAGCTCCCAAGTTGATTCTTCCACATTATGATTCCTCCATACCACTCTGACTAGTTTGATGACCTTGTTTCGGAGTACTTGTTCCTTTCGATCTATAATTTCCATTGGTTGCTCCACATAGGTCAAGTCTGGTTGTATGTCTACGTGCTCGTACTTTACATATGTCGGGCATCTATAGTATACTGACGTAGCATTGACACATGAACCCCGTTATGACCATTCTACAAGTTTGGGGGGTAAGGCTGGCTCGTAGGCCACCTCCCTGGCGCGTCTTAAATCTCAGATGGCCCAATGAATCTCGGGCTCACTTCCCTTTCTTTTCAAATCTCATTAATTCCTTCCTTGGAGATACCTTTAACATCACGAATCTCTAACCTCATATTCTCTATCTTGTTTGCACAGAAATACACCAGCATAAACTTGTTTGCCATTCATCAACTTGCCATTTAGCTTATCAGTAGCATTACTATCTCTATACTCGCGGGCTTAGTCCGCATACTTTCTCTATCTGCCTTGGTTGTCACTAGCCGTTTGTTGGTGAAATCTTTTGTCTTTCTAGTTTGTTGGACTAACTTGGGTTTTGTGTAAAAGCTCATTCTTTAATTCCCGATCATTCGGAATCCATCTCTGTCCCATTTTAATTAAGGGTATCGGCCACCACATTAGCCTCCCCCGGATGGTAGTGTATCTCACAGTCATAATTCTAGGTCAATTCTAGCCATTTCTCCATCTCACGTTTTCTACTATCACGGATAACTCAAAGTCCATTCATTACATTCCATAAAAATTTGTGGGTGCATTAGTCAATCCCAAAATAACCTCGCTGAAAACTCGAAGTGTCTATTCCTGGTACGAATCGCAGTCTTGGGTATATCCTCGGATTTAACTTCCAACTGGTGATACCGAGTTCTTAAATAAATTTGGAAATACACAACGTTCTTCCGCTGATCAAACAATCATTTACAAGGGTACTTATTATTTAAAGGTCCTGACAGTGGGCTGCTTGTTGGAGGTAGCCCTGGTTGAAACCTATTGGCTTTCTTTTATTCTGTGTTCACAAACTCTGGAACAAACCTCAATAATTCGGAAAACTTTGCCTCATACTCGGTCACAGTCATGGTTTCTTGTTTTAACTCTTTAACTTTCATTTTCATCCGAGTCTCCATATATTTCCGGAAATTATTCCTGCTGCACCTCTCCCAAGTCACAATACCAGCTCCCTTTGACTCCATCGTCAGTACTTATCTTGCTAACCCAGAGGTAGTGTCCATTCGTAACAACTCCTCCAAAATCTCAATTCCACTATAGGGCATCTATCTAACACTGTTGTCACTGGAGTTCACGGCACATCGCTATTTCTTTCACATATATCGATTGACACGCTTTCCATTATCATAATATCCTTGGGAGAATAAACCAATTTCATTGATATGTCACTAACATTCTATTCGTCTTAGGGATTCGCTCCTGTCATAGGTGATTTCGTCGCGAATCTAATTCCTATCAGCGAATTTTGACTTATTTGACCTGGTTGGCCTCCCCTTGAAATTCAATACGGATAACAAAATTATGGGGCCTTCAAAAGACAGCTCCCATATCAAGGAAAACGTCACACACTGGTGATCGTAAGGTTATGAGTTTTAAGGTAACCTTATTGGAGGTAAAAGAATTTACCGAGAGATCAACATGATCATAAGAACTCAACGTTGTGTGCCTCGATTGAGACATTACTAAAGGTAATTAGCCTTCTTGTATTTCACAACTTACAAGTGATGGCGTCCCATCAGACTTCTATCACACAGACAGATAGTCCTTGTAGCCCCTATAAGTATAGGGTTGTTCGTCTCAGTGGAAGTTGAAAAGTATGAAAGCAATTCGAGATCAATTTAATGATTATCGCCATTCGACAATATTTCTCAAAGGAACACCTTGGATTTAAAATTGAACAGATTCCAAAGGTGCGGTTTCCAAAGAAAATACAAAGAAAAGAATAACCAAAAAGATACTAACAAACAAGTGGTGAGGTATCACCATAGGGTCATTCATTATTTGAAGAAAAGTCAAAGCTTAAATAACATCATTTGACAGGGCTTCGAAAACCTGAAAGTAGGCATTGTGACAGCCTCTGGCACAGGTGAAACTGAATATGGTTTAGCACAAGTGTTATAAAATAACTTCGAAGAGGGAATATACCCTTTATCAGAATTCTTTCTTGGAAAGAGGTCAAGATAGATCATAGATTGGGGAAATATCCCACATAATTTGCAAATGGGGAGGGTACTACCAAGGTCTCTACGGATGCCTTTTATGTCGGCTCCTCTGATGGATAATCGTTCAATTCCAAAGCTTTTCTTTTCCACGCACCCTAAGGTGTTCGATACTTACGATTGCCGACTTATAATAGTCGCTAAGAATTCAACCATCAACATTTGCAATCGCAGGGAGTTCTATTCGATTAGGCGCAAACATCTCAAGTAAGCGTTCTGTTCTATAAGAAGACTTCGATACCGTTGTCGCCCATAGCAATGACAATTCCACATGTCGACTGGGCGGTACTTAGGAAGATCGTTAGAAACTACAAGCTTAAATCCGGTCTCTATTTCAATCATCTTTATACCCAATATTCCTTCTCCCATATCAATCACGTGTGCTACATAAGCTTAACACTTTTGGCACAATAGCCTTTTCATTTAAGTCAATCCCGGAATTTCTCAGTCCGTCTTGGTCCTTCAATATATTTCGTCTTTACCGTCCAATCTCAACTTCACCATTTTATCTCTACAATCAATTATAGCAATCAGGGTCTGTCCACCAACCCATATAGCGGTTATCTTACCCAATCCACAGGGTTCGCTCTAGTTTCCACTCTCTTTGGTGACATCCTCTGGTAATCAGAAAGACAAGGTTTGCCAAAATTTGCTGAATTTCTCTCCAAATCTGGGAAATTTGATCAATCTATTTACCTACTAGTAATACTCGGATCTGATTTCCGACCTTTCTGTTCTATCCTTATGATTCCTTCCTGGTTTCCTGAGGGTGGTAAATCTCGTTCTCGATCCCGTCTTAGCGTGCTTGTCTTACCATAACATTTACATGGTACATATACCCAAAATTCTCCTTGAGATAATAAAATCCCTCAATGATGTAATAGACACTATTTCCAGTGGAATCGCTGGTCGTGGGGGATTGAAACCTCATAGCCAAAGCAATTCCTTTCACTATTCTAGGCAACTAAGTACCCTTAATCGTTTGTGAAAATCTGAACATCTTGGTTCTTACGTATGCCGCCTCCTTATGGGCAACTATAACCGACCACGAGTAATAGGTTTCGTTCAAGTCGAATCAATCCACTGATACTGGCTATACTGCCTCTACCTCTTCTGCTTTGGAGACTCTACTCCATTTTCTTTGTCATATCTCTTGATGAATCATAAACGATCTTTAAACTCTCGTCTCGACACTTATTTGTCCCTTGAAGGTTCGTCCGGTCTTATTATAAGACCTCAAGTAACACACCACATCTTTATCAGTCGGCACATTTTCTACAAGATTCTTTCCTTGACCCGCCATGGGGTCCTCTTTTAGATCCTCCTATGGATCCTCCTTTATCGGGTCTCCGTCCATTTCAAGGAACGCATCATCAATTGCCTACTCGAAGGCCTCGGGGTCTGGTATCTCAGAATCCCATCAATCTATAACTCATACGACTCGAGGTGACTAACCATGAAGTCCTAAGTACGGTTTCCCAGAAGAAGTCCCCTCTCGGGCTTCATCTTAAACAGTCAGGGTCATGTCCTCTAACCCGACTACGAACTTAATTTGAGCTCTAGATGTTCTTATCATTATTAAGGGTATTGTAAGACTCGATCTCCTATCGTTTCTGAGGACTGTAACCTAACGCTCTGATACCATTTCTGTAACAGCCCCAAATCCGGGGTCAGGGATTTAGGGTAGTCACGATCCATTTACTCCTTGCCTTACCTGTATTACTCACACCGTGCATAATTCGCCTGCTCATGACCCCACAATATAAGTCTCACACACACACACACACAGGTTAGAGTCTCAGAAACGACACAATACAACAACTGCGGAATAATTAATTTTTATTACAATACCCAATGTCTTTGAATCTGTCACTGATACAATTTCTAAGTAATGTTACATTACCAACTTAGCCTTATGATGCTCACAATCCTCTCATACCATTCATATCTATACATAAGTTGAATACCAAAAGCTGTAGCCTGATTCGATTGGTTCGTACTACTCTCGAGATCACTGCTAGAAACTGTTTACGGAAACGCCTTGCGAGGTATGTGCCGACCCATTGGCATCCTGCTTCGCTGCTATATAATATATATAAAACAACAGCAAGAGTGAGCGATAGCTCAGCAAGGTAATGAAAGTATGGCATAATTCTGCCTTTAACTCAACCCAGAATAAAGCGGGTATAAGACAATAATTTGTCAAAATATCTCGATACTGAAATTATATCCTTATCGGAATGTATTCCCAAAAACAGTACCATTATTGTACTTCAAATATCATTTCCATAATATTTCTGCAAACTTTTGCTATATTATGAACAAAGTTCTAGTATAATATAAAAGATGAGGTTTCAAAGTAAACCAATATAACCTTTCCAAAAATATCTGCTATGTAAGCAGAATATCAACACATATCTTAAAAGATGAAGTTATAAGGTGATTCAGTATAAACAACTCCCTTACCATAACTCATGTTATGTAAGGTATCCACAAAGTCATAACCATTAAAATAAAAGATGAAGTTGCATGAATTTACTGTCACTTCATTTTCAAATACTTTCGCGACCCCCTGCCAACATGATTGGTTTTTCATCCCAATACATGTTGCAGGAATATCCAAATTGGATGATGAACTAATATTGGAGTTGCTACCGCGCCCGCTGTGCCTAACCTTGCTATGATCAGTAGCAGGTCGCACCGCTTAAATAGTTTTCTACATGTAGATGGAAGAATCACGACGGCCTGACATTGTCTACCGCATTCCAGTGACCTCCCCGCCCATTTGGGGCCATAAAAGTTGGATGGGTCTATCGCAACTGGACCACTTACACCACTCCTAGTTCAGATGAAATCCATGACTCTGAAACGTAAAGGTCGTCCTCCTTTCCCCAAGTGTAACACTTGTTGATACGACTCCACTAAGTAGTTATATCTAGGTTGGAAAGGAAGATTCCCCAATATTTCCCAAGCTATGCTTGTTAATGGATATCGACTTGTTCCATGAATTTATCCCTCGATCATTGAGGTGGTAACACAACATTAGACTGGCAGCAATTAAATTGCTCCAAGAAAATATCTGTCCCTTGACAGTGTTTGAATTGTGAGTTTAAAAGAGTAGTAGTCACTTAAATCAGGCTTCCCATATTTTTTATAGTTGAGCGAGCATTTAAATCTTCTTAAAAGACAGATTCAAATGAAAAAACAGGGTTTTGGGAACCTCTTTTTGATTTGAAAATAATTAATAATATTTATTAAATAAGTAACCTCAAACGAATATTTGAAAATAATATTCAATAAGTAAATAATCTTCAAATGAATATTTAAAATAATATTCATTAAATAAATAACCCTCAGATGAATATTCGAAATAATATTCATTAAATGAATAGACCTTAAATGAATATTCGAAAATAATATTTATTAATAAATAAATCTCAAATGAATATTCGATATTAATATTTCTTAAAGTCAATAATCCTCAAATGAATATAAATGATATTCCTTAAGTCAATAATCATCAAATGAATATAAATGATATTCCTTAAGTCAATAATCCTCCAATGAATATAGATGATATTCCTTAAGTCAATAATTAACCCTCGAATAAGTAAGCCTCAAATGAATATTCATAAGTAATATTCATTAATACATCTCAAATGAATATTCAAAAGTAATATTCATTAAATAAATAACTCTTAAATGAATATTCAAAAGTAATATTCATTAAATAAATAATTAATCCTCGAATGAATATTCATAAATAATATTCATTAAATAAATAAATACTCTTCAAATGATTATTCAACATAATATTCATTAGAAAATCCTCAGGTGAATATTCACAATAATATTCCTTAACTAAATAAGGATTAAATAACCGTTGCCCGATATCTTTATCGGAAAAATAATCTTTAGCATATACAGAAATACAATCACTTCTGATCTTAGAGAAAATCACCCGCCCTTATCCTAGGGCATTTATAAAAACCTGGCTTATAACCGATATCCCATATCTAGCTTATAAGCCAGTTACCAAATCATTTTCAAATAATAACCTTCGAATGAGGTAATATTCAAATAACATTCCTCAAATCATTTCCAGGTAATTAATACTTTCTAGAAATGTAATTAATGTTTAATAATAGCAGTCCTCAAAATAATTAGTACACTGCCGCTGGAATCCCTCCGGGTTTTCACGGCTATCTTCATATCTCAAATACTGACTCCCGGTCTAGAGTCGAAAACAAGAAGTATGCTCTTATCTCTAGAGCTACAAGGTATACCGGTTTATAACTACTTTATCTCAAAGCTCATATATAAGCCCAGATCAAACTCTATTTTATACAATATATAACATGTATCGCACAACTGTATAACTTCACACATGGTAACAACAGTAATATATAATCAATACTTCAAAGTATAGATTTAGAAAACTTGCCTGATGCTCAAGAAGTGATAGGGGTTCGCGACGATGCCGGACAATCTAGACAAAGTCAAAGAAAACGCACGATTAATCCCCTGGATAATCCACTTGTACTCAATGCTTAAACACGTAAGCGAAACACAACCAAGGCATTACTAGCTCGTTATAGGCTCATACTAAGTCCATGTTAATCGACAATTACTTAAGTCGTAGGTTTAGTCCGAAATCGATCCTCGAATACAAGTTATATTTAACCATTTACAACATTGGTTTCTAAGTCATGTTCTTAGTGGTTTTCACTTGCGCAACCTCGGCTAACACATTTTTATAAAATCGGAAAATAATCTTTTGGACTCGAAACCTTCGTACAAAACTTCGTAACTGCCCTTGACACTTCAATACAAAATTCCATATTTTAAAACAACTCTTAAGGGTCTCAAACATAGCCACAAAGTTGGTACATTTCTGCAATCTCATTCCTTGAACCACTTTCACTAAAATGGTCATATCTCATAAACCGTAAATCGTAATGACATGATTCTTGCGCTCACGTAAACTAGAAACAAAGATCTACACACTCATGTTAATAACTGAACCAAAAGAGGCAGTTAGGGTTTCGGATTCTAGGCAGTTTATAGAGTTACCGAAAATCGGGCATTACGACGGCTTAAAATCGAATAATCCAATTTTGTCACAACATAACCAAGCCACACTGGGCATACCATACATCCACAACCTCAAAAAAACAACCAACCTACACCTCTAAGATCAGTGGTGAGGCTCAAATCCAACACCCATCATTTTATACATTTAAACAAATCCAAACAATCACTAAATCACTTAATCATGATCTTAACTTTACATGAACATCAAAACCACTTTAAAACTCATATAAAACTCAAAGGGGCAGAGGTTTATACCTTCCTCCAAGCTTGCTTGCTGCTATATTCCTTATGTAACCTTTAGATCCTTGCTTAATACAACCTTTGGAAGCCACAAACTCAATATCAAAAGTAACAAGGCAAAATACAAGTTACTATTCATCATCTTCTCCAACTGTTACTCACTGAAATCGAAGGGTAAATGACAGAGGTGAGGCGATTGCTTACCATGGTTACGTCGGGCTTCTCGAGAGCTTCGATTTGAGTGGTGGAACGCCAAAAACGGACCACGGAATCTCAAGTTACGATCACTTCTTTCTCCCCCATTTTTCTCCTCATTTCTCCCTCGGGTTTTCTCTTCAAAATGGATGAATTCTTCTTTTCTTTTTGTTTTGGCCAATTAATGATAAGGCTGATATTTTGTATTAGAAAGTGGCGAGTCACCACACTTTGGCTAGTCACAGGGACACGTGTCGAGCCATGGAGGGTCATGGTGGCAAGCAGGGACACATGTCAAGCACTGGAGGGTCATGGTGGCAAAGCAGCTTTACTAGTTTGTTTCTTTTCACATGAATGATCCAAATGTTGCATTCCTCGAATTAATCTTGTTACATGTTACTTCCATGTCTATATTTAATCCTGTAAATGTCTCGTTGTTCCGTCTCCGTTTAATCTCGAAAAAATGTTCGCAGGGTTTCTTAAGCGTTCTATCGAAGTAGTTTCCTGTAAGTGTTTTTGATATCTCTAATTCTTTTATTAATCCATATCCATGGAATTGATAATCTAAATCCTTCAATATTCTCAAATAATGATTAATCCGTCCGTTATTGGTGAAACTTCGGAGAAAACGGAAATACTATTTTTCCGATTCTGACAGCTTTTGCATTCCTTCATTTTCCTCGTAGATCACGAATGTGACTTTGAAAGTTTATTATATCGCCCCGCATATAGTGTGGTCTGAAAAACTTTTTAAACGACAAAAATTTACTATTCATCAGTGGTTTTTCTATAATCCTTTGGATCAATATCCGTTCCAATATTCCTGGTTTATTTCTCTTTACTTCTTGCACTTAGAAATGTTCTAGTGCTTTCTCGGGCACACGCTATCTTGTTTACGGAGTTGTCGGATGCATACCAGATATCGATTTGGATGACATAAAAATACTTTTCTTCCTTGGAATATTGTATTCTTATTTTCCAGAGAGATTATTCTTATCTATATGTTCAGTCCATTCTTACTATTCTCAAAATGTTTGAAAACCGAAATTCATATTCATTTCATAACTTGATTCTCAAAGTCATTGCCACTATCCATATTTACATCAACATATAATAAAAGTTTTAATTCTACCCAAAATCTGGGGTCTTACATTTACAAATTCTGTAAGATGGAGGTCCTAGATTGCAATCACCACACAACCCTTGCGTCAAGATCTGTGTCTCTAAATCGTCCACAAGGGCGTCCGATCGTCCAACGATCCAAGGAGCAGGTACTAGCCAAATAAAACCGCCTTCTCTCTCTCTCTAGCCTCTCTTAAAAATGAATTATCTGAGCCAGCCCTAAAACTATACATCATTATGTATATATAGGGCAGAGAGATTGGGCCTAACCCTAATTAGCTTGGGCTTCAACTAAACCAAACTGATTTGGGTTTTTTAATGAATTAAATTCGAAATACAATTTAATTAACTAAGTCCAACTTAATTAATTAATTAACCAATTTCGAATTTATAATTATTTAATTTAAATCTGATATTTAAATTAAAACTCCTTTTAAAACGTTCTTATTGTGTAACCCTTTAGGTTATTATTACGTTGGCAATAATTTCAATATCCAATAACAAAATATAAACAATGAGCGGCATCTAGTAATACATCATTGCTACCCAAGTAATAATAATAATTGGTGATCCAATTAAACCTTTCGTGATTAATGTTTCCGTGTAATATAATCCATTTAACCAAATATTATAGATTAAACTCGAGGCATGTATTTAGTCATCCTCTTCAATGCTTAATCCGGGTTTCCTTGATCAATGAGTAAACTATTAAAACAAATCAATATTTGAGCATGGCCATGCATTTTTCATAGTCTCACTCAATCAAGAGGCCAATAATATCTTCCCTAATAATAGGAGGGTTAAATTCTTTATCTATCATTCATATTTCTCATATGACTCATGATATACCCGATGTCCACTTTTATCATCACCCGGTCAAAGGTAAATTTTAATGTTGTCAAAGTATATTAATCCTCGTATAGAAATATAATGATCTCAAGTCTAAGGATCATTACACCATTATCACTGTGAGTCTTTCTTATGACTTTATTAAACATGAAGAATCTCACTGTGGGTCTGTCCAGTACCATGTACTCCTACATGTACCTATGCATTGACTTTAGTATCTCCATACTTATAACCAATGAGATGTGGTTATCTGTCAATCAACATATTAGTCTATTTATGTATTATTATTGTCCTATATTTAATAATACTCGACTAGGGACCTTTTAAGAATATGATATATTATATAATCTCAAGTTCAAGTCATGTACTTAAACTATATAATGTGTATCATGATTCTAAGGACATTTATTATGCTAACAAATATATCGCAGTAATTAAAGTCATAATAAATACGTTTATTGAATAATCAAATGACATAAAGGTTTATTAAAAGAGACAATGTATTGCCTCTAGGGCACCTACACTAACAACAAACTTAGCATAGCTGCTCAGTTACAAATGTAGAGTGAGAGTGCTCTTCAAAGAAAGCTAATACAAAATTATTCTATCTCACTTCCTACATAAAATGAACTGCTACACTTGGTTATATATCCCAAGTTTACAATGCTATTTTTGGCTACACTAAAAAGTACTAAAGGTAACCGCCAACAGCTTGCTTTTCATTCCTTTTGTCCAATGGTCCTTGGAGATCTTGTCTTTTGTCTTCATGCTTATTATGATCCCACTCAAGAACTTAATTGGTAATTGGAATGTTTCCTCATTCCCAGTGACCATTTTAATGGCTCCCAATGCAAAGTACACTTCTACATCACCTTTTGATCTGTCAGAAAACTGTCACTATCACTTTGTCAACTATTCAGAAAAGTGATAGTAATTCGTTGATAGTAGTGAGATGTATTCCTTTGATAGCTTTATTCTTCAATCCGTTGATGGTACATTCTTCAATCCGTTGATAGTGTAATCTCCATTCCGTTGACATGTCTTCACTTAGGCAAAATTACAAGGCACGTTATATTTACAATTAACCAACCTATTTTGTCTATCTAGTACTTAGTCAAAATGACTTAGAAAACCTATCTAATACCTACAACAATTGTTTATCAACTAGTGAAGTATTGTACAGTGCAATTGCTACATTACTCATTCCGTTGATGAGACTCATTCCGTTGATGAGCTACCTATCAACGGATGCTGCAAAGCATACCATTCCGTTGACAGCTACAAAATTGACTTAACACAAAATCTACTAAGTGTTTTTATAATTATCATCAAGAACTACATATTCCTAACATGGATTGTCTTGGTTGGATGTTTGGATTGGTTGTGAAATGGAAACGTTCGATGTATAGCCGTCGTAATGACGAAATGTTTATTAACTGACTTGACAGTGGTATTCGAGGCTCTTAATCTACTGTCAAGTGTGACCACTGACCATGATAATGTAGGTCTTGTGTCGTAGTTTGTTTTGGCGAAAGAATCGTATCGTTTCGATTTACGGTTTAGGAGAAACACTCGTTTTAGTGAAAGTGGTTTCAGATAACTAAGTAGTTCACTGCATGAACTTTGAGCATGTGATCAAACCCTTTAAAAATGGAATTGGGTCATTAAATTAATGTGGATACTAGTATGGACAGTTAGGAAGGGAACCGAGAAGGTTTCGTGTTAAGAAGATGATTTTTTGATTTTATAAAAATGCGAGAATCAAAGTTGCGCAAGTGAAATATCCTTAAGGGGATAGTTTAAACCATGAGTTTAGTAATGGTAAAGTACTTGGGTTTTGTGAATGGATTATCAACCAAACTTTTGACTTAAGAGTTTAAGAAATGTCATGAGGTTATAAGTGACCAAGAGCGAGACATTTGATGTTCGTTAATAGAACGTTAGTGCTTAAGTTAATGGCCCTTTAAATGGTTATGATAGGGGACTGATCGAGTATTTCTTTGTTTATAGATTTCCCGGCAACTTCTCGAACCCCTAACAACCAAGGACCCAAGGCAAGTTTTCTCATCTCATGTTGTATTTCAAATTACTTATACTGATGATATTGCATATGATAGATGTATGCATGTTTTCAAACCTTACATCTTATATAGATGATGTTATGTTTAAAAATTGTTGAGGTTATAATTTTGCATATGATAGATGTATGCAAGTTTTCAAACCCTACATCTTATATAGATGCTGTTGTGATAAACTGTTATGATTGTGATATAAACTGTTTTATTACTGTAAAGGATTTACGAACTTATATGGTTTATATGCTATGAGTATATTAGATATAAACCGAGGTTTTATAAAGGCTCTAAGCGTAGAGCACTTGTATGATGGTTTTAAAAGATTAGACCGGGAGTTAAATTACTATTTTGTCTTAATTATACCGTCAGAAACTGGAGGGTCCAGGGACAACTATGTTTTAAATACGTTGATTAAATATTCCAATATATATGTATTATTGGATATTTAATGTTAAATATTAAATAATATTATTAAAAATATTATTTGGATATTTATTTAAGTAAGTGAATATTATTTTGGATATTCACTTAAGTGGTATTATATTGGATAATAATTCAATATTTATTAGTTGAATATTTATTAAATATTCCAAAAATGATTTAAAAATCATAGGAACCTTATTTAGATATTACGTAAGGTTCCAATAATTATTTAAAAGATTTCCTGATCTTAAAAAGGTATTTTACCAAACTCCCGGGTCATGATTTCGAAATGATTTACTCGAGGATCGAGGCCAGTTGACAATAGTCAACCCACACAGTTTTATTACTTCCTCAACATTTCCGGAAGTAAGTATGGTAATAAGTTCATACCTATCAACGAGCTAGTTTACGCTCGGGGAACAACGATTAAGTTCGGTTCCAGTTTAAAGGATATGATTCATCATGGGACTGGAAAGGATTAACCGGTGATGAAACAGGCGCCGAGGTAGTGACCTTGCGTGCAAAGGCTTACACGGCAATGAAACAGGTGTCGGGGTAGTGACCATAATTATCAAGTCTTACCCGGTGATGAAACAGGCGCCGAGGTAGTGACCTTGCGTGCAAAGGCTTACACGGTAATGAAATAGGTGCCGATGTAGTGACATTATAGCACAATGGGCCCGAATGCGGCCAGAGTGATAACCGAACAAGAAATCGTCCTTCTACTAGTAGAGAAGTTATGTTACGATACAACGGCTGATCACCGTGTATCGGGTGTTCCAGAATGTCCCCTTCTTCCACTTGGAATTGTGCTGCACATTGTAACGAAAGCCTAGGTGCTGAGTTACCGCTAATGTGACAATAATTGAACAATGATGTTCTGTGTACAGTATTTGAACTGTATGATATGATTTGACGAAAAGAAGATTTAAATATATCATTCTTTATACGAATGAAGTTTTAAAAGATTGCAATTATGATATGAGCTACATATATGATTGTGCTGCTATATATTATTGTTGAGCTTTAGTGCTCATTCTTGTTTTTATATATCACAACACAACAGAGTCAAAAAGGTGTTCATTACTGATATTTTACAGTATTTTGAACAGTATGAGATATCTAAATAGATATGCGTGTATATATGTTGAGAAGGTAATTAAGATATACAGTATGCTGAACTGTATAGTATTTTGAATCAATGGATAGGTTTTAAGCCTTGTGATAAGTGGATTTTTAATCCACTTGGAACGCTTCATATCGGCTTAAATTGATGACTTGAACTCAAGTATGTGGTGTGTTTAATGTGTTTTCATTAAGTTTTGCAGAATCAAGAGTTGGAGGTTAATGTGATTAAAATTCGGATTTTCTGGGTAAGGTGCGAAGCTCTCACGGTTTTGGCCATATCTGGAGTTCTACAAGTCCGATTCTGACGATCTTACAGCTCACGCGAAGAGGACAACATTTTCTATAATTCTGGACAGAAGGTACGGCGCGGCAGCGGCGCCAAAAACTTGTTACGACCAAACTCAACACGCAAGTGCACGTGGTCACAAGTAATATAGAGATAAGTAGAGTTCGTTCCCACAGAGACTGCTTGGTTATTATAGTTTTGTACCTATGCAACAATGTATGGTTTTTATTCACTGCTAAGACAATTAACAAAATAGGGTTTTGAATAACTAAGATTAACTATGAAGCAATTTAATAAACTAAGAATTAATTAACTAACAAGATTTGGAATTGAATTACTTATGCAGAGAAAACATGGGATCCTAACTTCATTAAACAATCCATCTATAGTTTCCAATTCTCTAGCCTTTTCATGTGATTTATTAATACCTGATCGAACACACAAAACTGATATAAGCCAACTTTCGTTGTACCAATACCATCCTAAATAATATCTACAATTAAGATAGAAATCACTTAGTCTCCCAATTATGCTTAGTCCTTATATGTCTATAAAGATTGAAAACATAATGGCTGAAGTACAAGCATTCAATTGATCACATAGTCGTCATAAAACGGTTAGAGTTACGACACTAATTACGAATGGTATTCTCACGCATAAACCTATGCTAGCATGGCAAGTTCTAAACTCTTAGATCCACTTTCGCTTCAATAAGAATTAACACACAATTACAGGAGTTAGCTACTCTCCTATAACGAATTAAAACAACCATGATAGGATATCGCATCAATCACACTATAGGCATCGAGAAAATTCAACACATAAACTTCATGAATAAATCCGCTAAAACCCATGGTGACGATTGTTAGCAACAATAACAGGAAAAATAGATGACTGTCCAAAATATGCATACCTCAGATGATTTGATGAAGATTTAAGAACGAGATTAGTAGTTTTTTTAAATGACGGCTTAAGCCGCACCTGAGAGTTCAAGAGCTCTGTCAAACCAAGCGACTCGTTTGGCGTATCAAATTTCCTCTTCCAAGGAACTGAATTTAACATCTGAACATGCTCTGCTTTTACCTCCTCACTACGAGGCTTGCTTAATACACAAACATCGACTGTATCCGACTTCAACAACTGATCAAACGGTTTATTCTGACCAGTATCAACCCCTTCCACTCTAAAACACTTTTCATTATCCTCCGGAACATTGATGGCCTTAAACACATTAAAGGAGACAGTCTGATCTTGCACTCTCATTGTGAGCTCTCCTTTTTGGACATCGATCATCGTTTTGCCCGTGGCTAAAAATGGTCTTCCCAAGATGATGGGAATCCTCTTGTCTTCCTCAAAGTCGAGAATAACAAAATCAGCAGGAAAGATGAGCTTACCCACTTTTACTAGGACATCTTCCACCACACCTCTTGGATATGTAATTGAACGATCAGCCAGCTGCAATGTCATGTTCGTTGGTTTCGGATCAGGCAGACCAAGCTGCTCAAAAACAGACAATGGCATCAAGTTAATACTAGCTCCCAAGTCACATAAGCATTTGTCAAAAGACAATTTCCCGATAGTGCAAGGTATTGTAAAGCTCCCAGGATCCTTGAGTTTCGGAGGCAATTTCTGTTGCAGCACAGCACTGCATTCCTCAGTCAACGCCACAGTTTCCAAATCCTCAAGCTTCAATTTCCTGGATAAAATACCTTTCATGAACTTGGCATAGCTCGGCATCTGTTCTAGAGCTTCTGCAAAAGGTATATTAATTTGTAACTTCCTGAACACCTCCAGAAACCTGTCCAATTTCTTGTCGATCGCTTGCCTGTAGGCTTTTCTTGGATATGGGGGAGGTGGAAAAATCTGTTCGCTCTCTCTAGTCTGCTCCTGAGAGGATTTCTCAACAGACCTCTTGTTATTGTCCCCTTCTTCAACCAACTGCTCAGCTACCAGCTTAGGAATTACCTCTTCTTTTTCTGGGGAGGGCACAAGTAGTTGTTCCTGGAAATCTTCGTCTTCCTTGGCTGCTAATGTTGGATTGCTTGTGACTCTACCAGACCTGAGTGTTATGGCATTCACCTGCTCTTTAACTTCCCTCTTGCCTGGATTAACTTCTGGTTCATTAGAAAGAATTCCCTGAGATATTTTCAGCATCGCACTGGTAAGTTGTCCCATCTGATTCTCCACGGTCTTGAGTGAGACCGCCTGACTTTTAACCATCAACCTCAACTCTTCCAATTCAGATTGATCTTTAAAAGTTTGACCAGAATTTCCATGAGCTTGTTGAAATCCTGGTGGCTGAAACTGCTGCTGAAAATTCTGCCCTTGCTGCTGAAAACCTGCAGAGTTGTATGGCCTAGCTTGAAATTGTTGATGCGGTTGTTGTGATTGCTGTATGCCACCCTGATTATTTCTCCAACTGAAATTAGGATGATTCCTGTTGCTCGGATGATAAGTATTCGGGGCTGGCTGTTGCTGATTCGGAAAGTTGCTCACAAACTGCACTGATTCATTAGAAATGGCACACTGCTTCGTCTCATGTGCACCTGCACATAGCTCACAAACACTAGCTACCTGACGAATCCCATGATTTGCCAAAGAATCAATCTTCATATTCAATGCCTCTAGCTGAGCCGCTAAAGCTGTAGCTGCACTAACATCAAGAATTCCCGCCACCTTTTGCTGTGGCATTCTCTGCGTTGGACTCTGATATTCATTTTCTGCCATCATCTCAATCAGATCATATGCTTCCTCGTAGCTTTTAGCCCATAGAGCTCCACCTGATGCTGCATCCACCATCGGTCTCGACTGCCACCCCAATCCATTATAAAAACAGTTAATGATCATCCAATCCGGCATTCCATGATGGGGGCATTTTATGAGCATCTCTTTATAACGCTCCCAAGCTTCACACAATGACTCTCCCTGTGCCTGGGCAAACTGAGCAATAGCATTCCTTATGGCAGCTGTTTTTGCCATAGGAAAGAATTTGGAGAGCACCATCAGGATCCTCCGTTTGGGCCACCAACCACTCAGGGTGGCAGTATAATGTGATTCTGGTTAGTCGAGTCCGGCTAAATGACGTTAACGACAGCGCTTCGTGGGAGGCAACCCATGTGTTAGGTATGTTTCTACTATCTTTCTTATTACCTTCAATGAGGGCATTGAATATTCTAAGTTTGGGGGTGATTTGGGGATAAGTAGTGTTGTGGTGTTATGTGTTCATGTAGGAAATCATATTTTGCATATTGTGGTAATTCATTCATGTTTTGTTTGTATTTTGCATGTTTGTTTCATGTAGGACATTTTGTTTATGTTTTTATTATATGTGTCATTTTAGTTGCATGGCATGCATATTTCATGATCCCTTAGGACTTGACTATTTCCGTTGGTGAGTCGATGTTGATTGGAGTGTGGTTGTGATGAATAGAGGGTTGATTAAGTTTTTAAGTATTGACTTGCATGCCAGAAACAATTGTAAATTCACAAGTCTCATTGGTTTCTTTTTGAATTTGATCAGATCATATTTGTTTGGATGTTAGAATTTAACCACTTGCTTATATTTAGAATGTTTTCTATTCTCTTGAAATTGAAAGAAGCACTTAAGTCAAAGTTTGGGGGAAAACAGGGATTTCATGCTAGTTGTAATAAAGGCTAGGCGTCAAATGGCTAGTAGCCGGCTCATTGAAAAGATGAGTAGTCTAGGGTGGGATGAGAAAAAGGCAAAGCGCACTCATTCCGAAATTGAAATAAAAAAAAAGAAGAAAAAAAAAAAGTTGTGTTTGTTTTGTGTTTATGCAGAATTGATCAGGTTGAGTTCTTTAATACTCGAGCAATTAAGTTCTAGGGGACTTTGTGCCTAGTGACCTAAGACTTTGCCAGTCTGGGATCCGCTAACCTAACGCTCGCTATATGGGTATTATTGTATAAGCCTTTAGGGGTCTCAGCCATTGTACGGTCAATTAAGCATGCGTATTGTGTTTAGTATGTTGTTTTGTTATAAAAGCATGAATTCCTGTCTAACTCAAGTGGATATTTGAGGTGTCTTTAAGTGGTTTCTTGTGGCTAGAGTACATTTTCTTTATAAGCTTGTGGTTGTTTTGGTGAAGAATAGGATATGGTCTTGATTTAGTTTGGGAGTATATTGGTGAGCATTGCACACACGCACGTTTCTGTGTTTGTCTTGTTGGTCGATGGGAATTTGGTCGAACTCTGTTTGGAAGACTGTGTTCTTTGAGATGTTGGCTTGTTGATTGGTTTTGGTTGGTTTGAAGGGATCGTTGCATTTTCATATTAGTTGCATACATGCATTGGATTGTTAGTTGCATGAGTAGATGGATTTTGTGGGTACATTCGCTATAGGCCCTCACGAGACCTTACTCGTCCACTAGGGCTGCCTAGGGGTTTAAAGGGCTTGTTGCATATGCCAAATGCAACCGTGATCACCTACGGAAGTGGTACTAGTTAGTTGTATATAGTTATATTATTTATGCTTGAGGACAAGCATCGGTTTAAGTTTGGGGGTGTGATAAGTGGATTTTTAATCCACTTGGAACGCTTCATATCGGCTTAAATTGATGACTTGAACTCAAGTATGTGGTGTGTTTAATGTGTTTTCATTAAGTTTTGCAGAATCAAGAGTTGGAGGTTAATGTGATTAAAATTCGGATTTTCTGGGTAAGGTGCGAAGCTCTCACGGTTTTGGCCATATCTGGAGTTCTACAAGTCCGATTCTGACGATCTTACAGCTCACGCGAAGAGGACAACATTTTCTATAATTCTGGACAGAAGGTACGGCGCGGCAGCGGGGCCAAAAACTTGTTACGACCAAACTCAACACGCAAGTGCACGTGGTCACAAGTAATATAGAGATAAGTAGAGTTCGTTCCCACAGAGACTGCTTGGTTATTATAGTTTTGTACCTATGCAACAATGTATGGTTTTTATTCACTGCTAAGACAATTAACAAAATAGGGTTTTGAATAACTAAGATTAACTATGAAGCAATTTAATAAACTAAGAATTAATTAACTAACAAGATTTGGAATTGAATTACTTATGCAGAGAAAACATGGGATCCTAACTTCATTAAACAATCCATCTATAGTTTCCAATTCTCTAGCCTTTTCATGTGATTTATTAATACCTGATCGAACACACAAAACTGATATAAGCCAACTTTCGTTGTACCAATACCATCCTAAATAATATCTACAATTAAGATAGAAATCACTTAGTCTCCCAATTATGCTTAGTCCTTATATGTCTATAAAGATTGAAAACATAATGGCTGAAGTACAAGCATTCAATTGATCACATAGTCGTCATAAAACGGTTAGAGTTACGACACTAATTACGAATGGTATGCGTGAGAATACAACGGTTAGTCGTTACGACACTAATTACGAATGGTTACGACACTAATTACGAATGGTTACGACACTAATTGATCACATAGTCGTCATAAAACGGTTAGAGTTACGACACTAATCACGCATAGTTTAGAACTTGCCATGCTAGCATAGGTTTATGCGTGAGAATACCATTCGTAATTAGTGTCGTAACTCTAACCGTTTTATGACGACTATGTGATCAATTGAATGCTTGTACTTCAGCCATTATGTTTTCAATCTTTATAGACATATAAGGACTAAGCATAATTGGGAGACTAAGTGATTTCTATCTTAATTGTAGATATTATTTAGGATGGTATTGGTACAACGAAAGTTGGCTTATATCAGTTTTGTGTGTTCGATCAGGTATTAATAAATCACATGAAAAGGCTAGAGAATTGGAAACTATAGATGGATTGTTTAATGAAGTTAGGATCCCATGTTTTCTCTGCATAAGTAATTCAATTCCAAATCTTGTTAGTTAATTAATTCTTAGTTTATTAAATTGCTTCATAGTTAATCTTAGTTATTCAAAACCCTATTTTGTTAATTGTCTTAGCAGTGAATAAAAACCATACATTGTTGCATAGGTACAAAACTATAATAACCAAGCAGTCTCTGTGGGAACGAACTCTACTTATCTCTATATTACTTGTGACCACGTGCACTTGCGTGTTGAGTTTGGTCGTAACACCTTGATTCCAATATTAATATCTATTTTAAAAAGATATGTTTTGAGTCTTGGTTCATTATATCGATACCAAGGATTTATAAATGATTTACGAAAAGTATTTGAGTATGATTATAAGTCATACAGTATTTTGAACGGGATACTATTTTGGGGACAAACCCTAGTAGTGTTAAAACTTTGATCCTATATGGATTATCTACCTTAAAGGTTTAAAGATTTAAACTGGGATAGATTTCTTGCTGAGCGCTATTAGCTCATTCTTGCTTTATTAAAACTTTCAGCATGAAGAAAACATTGCCGATTCACCCCATATTACGAGAGCAAGGGAATGGAGAGACCACCCTTGAGTTAGTTCAGCAGGATGGATACTGCCGGAGTTAGCATAACAGTTGCAGATTGAATTAGTGAGAATCGGTTTCGAGTAGGTTTGCATTATTGCACCTTGTATAGAACGGTGAGGTCTATTATTGTAACTTCAGGTAGAGGTTGTAAATAATAGATGAGATCCTAGTTAGTACATTTGATTTGTAATAACAAATGTTACTTTTGTTTCTCATTTCCAAGGCTATAACTTGTGTGTGTGTGCGTAAGTGATTGGGGTCTTTGGAGTTGTATTATGAGAATGTTGTAAGTAATGCAGGTATTGTATAATTGATGGAGCGTGACAACCCAGATTCCTGACCCCGGATCTGGGGGTGTTACACTCTTTCAACATGCTCTCTTATGAAATGATGTCTGATATCAATGTGTTTAGTCCTGGAGTGTTGAACAGGATTGTCTGAGATGGCTATGGCACTAGTGTTGTCACAGTAGATAGGGATATTATTTAACACTAGGCCATAATCCAACAATTGATTCTTCATCCACAGAATTTGTGCACAGCAACTTCTAGCAGCAATGTATTCAGCTTCTGCAGTAGATGTGGAAACTGAATGTTGCTTCTTACTAAACCAGGACACCAATCTTCCACCAAGAAACTGACAGCTTCCTGTAGTACTCTTTCTGTCAATTCTACACCCAGCATAGTCTGAATCAGAATACCCCACTAGCTCAAATCCAGTATTTTTAGGATACCAAAGGCCTAAATTAGGGGTGCCCTTTAGATATCTAAAAATTCTCTTGATAGCTACTAAGTATGACTCCTTTGGATCAGCCTGAAACCTTGCACAGAGACATGTAGCAAACATTATATCAGGTCTGCTAGCAGTTAGGTAGAGAAGGGATCCAACCATGCCTCTGTAAGCACTACAGTCCACTTTCTTCCCTTTGGAGTCTAGATCCAAGCTAGTTGAAGTAGAGATGGGAGTCTTGGCAGGTGATGAATCTTCTAGATTGAACTTCTTGAGAAGTTCTTTGACATACTTTGCTTGACAAATGAAGATACCATCATTTTTCTGAAGAACTTGTAACCAAAGGAAGAATGACAGTTCTCCCATCATGTTCATCTCATATTTATTCCTCATTAGAGATGAAAACTTCTCACACAGCTTCTCATTTGATGAACCAAAGATGATATCATCAACATAAATTTGAACCAGAATGATGTCTTTGCCATGATGCTTATAGAATAAAGTCTTATCTACTACACCTCTTGTAAACTGGTTTTCCAATAGAAAGGTTGAGAGGGTATCATACCAGGCTCTTGGAGCTTGTTTCAAACCATAAAGTGCCTTGAACAGCTTGTACACAAAATCATACATTTCAGCATCTTCAAAACCAGGTGGCTGTTCAACATACACTTCTTCCTCCAACTCTCCATTTAGAAAAGCACTTTTGACATCCATTTGGAACACCTTGAAGTTACAGTGTGCAGCAAAGGCTAGAAAAATCCTGATAGCTTCAAGTCTGGAAATAGGTGTAAATGTCTCATCATAATCTATTCCTTCCTGTTGACAGTAACCTTTAGCTACTAGCCTTGCCTTGTTTCTAGTCACATTTCCATTTTCATCTAGTTTGTTTCTGAAAACCCACTTTGTCTCAATAACTGATTTTCCTTTTGGTCTTGGAACCAACTTCCACACATTGTTCCTTTCAAACTGGTTGAGTTCCTCTTGCATAGCAATCACCCAATCAGAATCTAACAATGCTTCATCAATTGCTTTTGGCTCCATTTGAGACAGAAAATAGGAAAACATGCTGTCATCAGAAACATTATTCCTGGTTCTCACCCTAGAAGAAGGATCTCCAATAATTAGGTCATTTGTGTGATCCTTGTTCCACCTTGTGGTTCTGGGCAAGCTTCTTGTTTGATCTGAAACAGTAGCCTCAGTATGAGGGACTGAGTCTTCACCAGGGCAATTATCTCCACCATTTTCTTCAATGTCTCCAGAGTCACCATCATTTTGAATATTTCCTAAAATTGTTTGTGACTGAGCTGGAGTTTGATTGACATCATTTTCAATGACAACATCTTTTTCATTTTCAACAGTTTGAGTGAATGTGGGTTCTTCATCAACAAATTCTTCTTCCTCCAAGTATCCTTGATTCTCAAATCTAAGAATCTACATTTGACCTTCTTCATGCAGTCCAGGATACTTGGTTTCATCAAATGTGACATTCACACTTTCATCTATGATCCTGTGTTCCAAAAGATAGACTCTGTAGGCAGTCCTTTCTAGAGCATACCCCATGAAAATACCTTCAGAGGCTTTGGTGTCAAATTTCCCTTTCTTTTCATGGTTGTCTTTCATCATGAAACATTTGTTTCCAAACACATGAAAATACTTGACAGTAGGTTTCTTTTCATTGAGTAGATAGTAAGGAGTGTTCCCATGAGTCTTGTTGATCAGGGTTCTGTTCTGTCTATAACAGGTTGTGTTGATAGCTTCTGCCCAGAAGTATGTAGGTAGCTTTGCATCATGAAGCATAGTTCTGGCAGCTTCAATGAGAGTCATGTTCTTCCTTTCTACAACTCCATTCTGCTGTGGTGTCCTTGCACCAGAAAATTGTTGTATAATTCCTTCATCTTTGCAGAAATTACCAAGAGTGGCATTTCTGAACTCACTGCCATTATCACTTCTCAGAATTTGAACCTTGGCATTTGGAGCTCTATCAAGAACTCTTAAGTGATCAATGATAACTTGAGCAGCTTCATCTTTTGACTCTAGATACTTCACCCAAGTATACCTAGAATAATCATCCACCATAACTAATGCATATCTCTTCTTGGCTAATGATGGAACATTGACTGGTACAAAGAGATACATGTGAATTAGTTTGAGTGGTTCTGTGTTGGTGTTGACTTGCTTTCACCTGTGTACAACTTTCTTCAATTTTCCCATTTGATAATCCTCACGCAGTCCTTCTTGGCAGAATTCCTGTTGAGGTAGTCCTCTCACTAGTTCCTTCTTCATTAGCATATTCATTGTCTTAAAGTTGAGGTGAGAGAGTTTCCTGTGCCAAAGCATACTGTCACCAACAGTAGCTTTACTGTAGAAACAGTAAATCTTGTCCTTCTTTGTTGAGCTTAGGTCAGCAACAAACATGCTTCCTTTTCTTACCCCTTTCAGAGAGAGGCTTCCATCCTTCTTGTGATAGATGTTGCACACCATCATGTCAATATCAACCTTGAATCCCCTGTCACTAAATTGGCTGACACTGAGAAGGTTGTGCTTCAATCCATCTACAAGTGCAATATCATTAATGACAACATTCCCAATTTCCAAACAACCATATCCCACTGTGTAACCCTTGATGTTGTCTCCAAAGGTTATGATTGAGCCAGCTTTCTCAACAAATTGTGATAGCAGGGCTTTATCACCAGTCATGTGTCTTGAGCAGCCATTGTCAATGATCCATATGACCTGCTCCTTATTCTTGCCCAGCAAAACAAATTGTATTTAAGAGGCATATGGTACCCAATCCTTGTTGGGTCCTGTTACTTCAGTATCACAAAAATAATCGACATTTTCAACTTTGATCATCACATCAGGAATCTTCTGTTGGACTCCTTTCTTCACCCACTTTTCTTTAGAATTAGACTTGGTCTTCTTCTAAGTGGATGTAGACTTCTTACTGTTTCCAGTAGGCTCAGAAGTCTCAACAGTTTGCATATAGAGACATTGTCCAGTAGATGAAATAGGCAAATTGAAACATGTACTCATGGCAGTTATCTTACAAGGCATACAGTCAATGTTATTGCAAACTACCATAGATCTATGCAAAATGGGGGTCCTGTGTAAGTTACCATCTATCATGGTCACATTGTCCTTGACCTCTTTTGGTTTCTTACAAACATGAGTTAAGTGATGTGAAGAGCCAAAGTTATTGCATAGTTTTCTAGGAGCATTTCCAGCATTAGCATTGCCATTTCCTAACTTACCATTTCTGTTTCTAGACTTGTAGGTGACTGTGTCAACAGGATGTTCTGAAGTTGATGTCGAGCTTTCTTTGACAGTACCTTTCACGCCTTCTGTCTTGACAGTAGGTCTGGAAGTTACTGTCTTTGAAGCTCTCTTGACAGTATCTTTGGAAGTTTCTATCTTGCCATTTCTGACAGCATCTTTAGAACATTCTGTCAGATTGTTTGGGAAAGTTGATGTCTTGGGGATTTTGACAGTATCTTTTCCTCCAACTGTTGTGCTGTCAATGCACTCATCCTCATCATCAAGTTGTTGTTTGATGAGCATGGCTTCCTCATCAAACTCAAGTTCATAAAGTTTGAAAATTGGTTTGTTGATCTTCTTGAGGACATGAGGTTTGACAGAAGCATCAGTTGAACAATCCTGACTTACAGTTTCCTTACCAGGTCTTTTACCATAATCAAAACCTATCCCTACTTTTTGATCCTCTGTGTGTTTCTCATGATAATCCTGAAGTTCTTTGGATGAGTTTCTATAGGCTTTTATCTTGAATTCATTTTCACTTATTTCTTTCCTTAGAAACTTCTCAATTTCTTTAGCACATTCTAACTCATTTTTAAGTTTGGCATTCTCCTGAGTTAGAGATTCTAATCGACTGGTCTTTAACAAAAGCATGTCATTCTCAGAAGTGAGTGTTTCATTAAGTTTAGTTAACCTGGCAATTTCTTCATTTGCTATAGTTAAACTAGTATGAACATTAAACATTTCAGCACTCAATTCCTCAACAGTTTGTTTGTATTCTTCTTTAGACATTTCAAGTAAGACAAGTGAAGGTACCTGACTTGGAGAGCTAGAGGAGACCTCATCAGTCTTAGCCATGAGGGCTAGATTCACATATTCCTCTTCCTCTTCATCATCAGAATCATCCCAACATTTTCCCTCAGCCACATAGGCTTTTCCTTGTCCTTTCTTGAAGTGTCCACTTGACCCTTTTTCCATCCTTTGATTCTGCTTTGGTCTTCTGCACTCAGTAGCACAATGACCAAGCTCATTGCAGTTGTAACACCTAAACTTGGATCTATCTACCATCCCTGTTTTGTAACCACCTCTTGTGGCACCACCTTCAACCTTGGAGGAATTCCCTCTACTGAACCTTGATGTTTGACCTTGAGGCTTAAATGGCTTGTTTCTCTTGAATCTTATGTTTTTGAACTTCTTAGCCATGTAATCCATAGTAGGATTATCCCTCTTCTCTATTTCTTCTAAGGAGTAGAAGTCTTCATCTTCAACATCGGTTATCTGCAGAACAACTTTCTCCTCATCATCCACAACCTCTTCAATTTTAAGAGTAGGTACTGGAATAGGTTGGGTGATTTGAATTCCTTCAATAGGTTGTGTGATTCTTGGCACATGAGCCATAAGAGCACCAGACATATTAGCCATCTTTCCTCTGGAACCAGCTTGTATAGCTCTTTTCTGGAAAAATTCAAGCTCATATGACTTAAGCACACCATATAATGTTTCAAGAGAAACATTGTTTAGATTTCTTCCTTCTCTTATGGCAGTGATTCTATGCTCTATATGCTCAGGAAGTGTGAGTAAGAATTTAACATTTAGCTCCTTCCTATCATAGTACTTGCCATGAATCTGTAGCTCAGTCAGCAGCTTGCTAAACCTCTCAAACATTGTTGTTAGGTCTTCTCCTGACTTTGCCATGAAAGCTTCATACTGAGAGATAAGAATTTGTCTTTGATTGTCTTTCACTTCTTCACTTCCTTCACATAGCAGCTCGATCTTATTCCACATATCCTTGGCTGATGAGCACCCAATGACATTCCCACACATGGCTTTGTCCAAAGTGAGAGCATCCAATAAGATGAGTTGCAAGTAATCATCCAAGGCCACCTTCTCTTTTTCTGGCTCTAGAAACTCTGAAGGTAATTTGTTGACCCAGTAGGCTGGAACAAGAACACCATCCACAGTTGAGGCTTCAATTTCTTTTCTTGGAACAAAGGGACCATTTTGGAGGATACCCAAGTAAAAAGGATTCACAGGTTTGATAAACAACATGATTTTTCTTTTCCACACGTTGTAGTTCTCCTTATCAAATGCTGGAATCTTTATGCTACTTGACTTCTACATACTTGTCATGATCTCAGATTAGTAGAACAATCTGTCTGCTCTGATACCATTTGTTGGTCCTTGACTATTATAGAAGGGGGGGGGGGGGGTTGAATGCAATACTGATAAATCCCAATCTACGTTTCAACAACAAAAGCTAAGATTAAAGTTTATCAGTTTATGGAATGCAAACACAAGTAAACACACAAGTATTTCTCACAAAATAAATGTTTTATTTATTTTGCAATGGGTTGCTACAACCTCAAGAAAATGTTTGTTTTCTTGAGCTTCAGTTTCTCGAGTGATTACAAAGAATGGATTGAGAGATAGTCTAAGTAGACTGATCCTATCACTATCAACACGGGTCTTGTGAAGCTGCTGTCATTTTCATGTGGCAGCTTCTTACAAATTGCCTACCCGCGCGTGATTCTTTCCTAAATTGCTATACAAACAAATTATCAATACAGAACAAAGCAATCTAGAAACATTCTATATTAAGCTAACACAATTTAGTAGATGTAGATTTGTCATACTCTGGAATTGGTGAGCTTTGTCATGTGATCTCTCAAGCTTCGGTCGTAGTCTTGCAGACCTGTTGCAGTGTTGGGATGCTGCAATACGCCTGTTTCTTGAACATCCAAACTGTCACAAGTTTGACTGGGTTGTTCCCCAATACAAGTGTTATCCCTTCATGACAGTATCCTGATGGCTAAGCTTGCTGTCACAATAATGCGCTTTTGGTGACAGTAAGAAATCTCCGCAGAAGGTGCTGTCAGGATTTCCAAGCTTGCTGTCAGGCTACAGTAAAGTTGCTGTCCGAGGGCTTCCGCCAATGTTGCTGTCAGAGTGAATGTACTGTCGTGACTTGCAACATGATGTCTTCTTGTAACCTTATTGTCAATGTTGTGACAGTAATCTTTATTCTTGATGTCCATCTTAAGTACTTCTTGAGGCTTGAACAAGTGAATGAACTTCTACCAAGATGCACTAGAATCTTATTTGTACTAAACAAAAACAGTTACAAAGACATACTCTAGATGTGACAGTATGTTCATACTTAATAAAATTAAGTATTTAAAATATCTAGTTAAGTTGACTCATAGCTATCACCCATAAATCCTAACACAAACATGTATGCATATGAACATCCTCAACATGTTGTCTCTCAGAGGTCAACACCCAGGGTCAAGGTTGATTTAACTCAACCTGAGATTAAGGTGCAAAATGACAAGAAAGGCAAAGTTAGAGCTAACAGGAGAGGACCCAAGGAAACTTGGGTACCAAAATCAACTTGATTTGGTTTTGTTGTGTGCAGGGATACAGAAAGAATCTATGGTACTTAGACAGTGGGTGTTCTAGGCACATGACTGGAGATTCTACCCTGCTCACAGAGTTTGTGGAGAAAGCTGGCCCTAGTATTACTTTTGGAGATGACAACAAAGGTTATACTAAGGGATATGGCTTGATTTCAAAAGAGAATGTCATCATTGATGATGTAGAGCACTGGTTGATGGACTTAAGCACAATTTTCTGAGTATTAGAGTCAACTTTGTGATAGAGGTTTCTCAGTTTCATTCAATCAAGGAGCCTGTGTGGTTTCCAACAAAGAAAACAACAATGTGGTGTTGACAGGATTCAGAAAAGGTAATGTGTACATAGCTGACTTCAACTCAACAAGTTCATATTCTATCACTTGTCTTTTGAGCAAAGCAAGCAAGGATGAGAGTTGGCTATGGCACAAAAGACTGTCACATTTGAACTTCAAGTCAATGAATGATCTGGTAAGAAGAGACCTAGTAAGAGGACTTCCTCCGTTGGAATTTTCCAAGGATGGACTTTGTGATGCTTGCTAGAAAGGGAAGCAAAAGAAGATTTCTTTCAGAAGCAAGCTGAACTCATCAATTGAGCAACCTCTACAGCTGTTACACATGGATTTGTTTGGACTAGTAAATGTCATGTCAATTTCAAAGAAAAGATACTGCCTTGTGATTGTGGATGATTTTTCTAAGTTTACATGGACATATTTTCTGCATTCCAAAGATGAGGCAAGTAAAATCATAATCAATCACTTCAAGGCTGCTAACAATCATCCTGACCTCAAAGTAAGAAGAATCAGGAGTGACAATGACACGGAGTTCAAGAATTCAACAATGAAGATGTTTTGTGAGGAGAATGGAATCATTCATGAGTTTTCTGCATCAAGAACACCACGACAAAATGGAGTGGTAGAAAGGAAAAATAGGACTCTAATTGAGGCTGCAAGAACAATGCTATGAGAATCAAAGTTACCAACTTATTTCTGGGCTGAAGCAGTTAACACTGCATGTTTCACTCAAAATATTTCTTTGATCAATCAAGCAAAAGGAATGACTCCATATCAGTTGCTCAAAGGAAGGAAACCATCCTTGAATTTTCTACATGTCTTTGGATGCAAATGTTTTGTATTGAGAAATCAAGGTGAAAATCTTGGAAATTTTGAGTCAAAGGCAGATGAACCCACTTTTGTGGGATATGCAACTGGAAAAGCCTACAGGGTTTTTAATCACAGAATCAACATTGTTATGGAATCTATACATGTTGTTTTTGATGATGCCAGAATACAAGGTCTTACTGATGAGGGTTTTCATGAAACTCTCAAGTTTGAGAATGAGGTGGAAGGTCTCTATTATGATGATGAAGATGATGATTATGTGGATGAATCAGTACCTCCAAGAATGATTATCTCAAATATGGATAACTCAAGTTCAAATGAGCCATCTATAGAAGGGACAAATGGGGCATCCGTAGGAAGCCAAAATGGAGCATCCGTATGAAGCCAAAATGGAGCATTCGTAGGAAGCCAAATTGGAGCATCCGTAGATGGATCACAACACAGAGGTACCACCCCAATAAACTCAGGGGGAGTTTCTCTGAGTCAAGGATCAACCTCACATGATCATGCTGATGAGAATGAAATTACATCTTCAAGACCTACACATGCAACAAGAAGAAAATGGACAAGGGATCACCCATTTGAACTGATCATTGGTGATGCATCCTCAAATGTCCAAACTAGAAGAGCTACTCAGGATGAATGTTTATATAGCAGCTTTCTTTCTCAAGAAGAACCAAAGAAAGTTGAGGATGCTCTTTTAGATCCAGATTGGGTATTAGCTATGCAAGAAGAGCTAAACCAATTTGAGAGAAACAAAGTGTGGAAGCTGGTACCCAAACCTAAAGACAGAAGTGTTATAGGTACAAAGTGGGTATTTAGAAACAAGATGGATGAAAATGGCATTGTCACAAGGAACAAAGCTAGATTGGTTGCTAATGGCTATTCTCAAGAAGAAGGAATAGATTATGATGAAACATTTGCCCCTGTTGCTAGATTGGAAGCAATAAAGATATTCCTAGCCTATGCAGCCCATGCCAATTTCAAAGTCTATCAAATGGATGTCAAGAGTGCCTTCTTGAATGGGGAACTGGAAGATGAGGTGTATGTCAGTCAACCTCCTGGTTTTGAAGATCCAAATTATCCAGAATTTGTCTACTTCCTACTCAAGGCACTCTATGGACTGAAGCAAGCACCTAGAGCCTGGTATGATACTCTGTCACAGTTTCTTTTAGAGAATCACTTCACTAGAGGTACTGTTGACAACACTCTTTTCTTTAGAAATGTTAATGGCTCTAGCATACTTGTTCAAATTTATGTAGATGACATAATCTTTGGGTCTAGAGATGAGAAGCTTTGCAAAAGGTTTGCCAAACTTATGAAAGTAAATATGAAATGAGCATGATGGGCGAACTTACCTATTTCCCCGGCTTACAAGTTAAGCAAGTGAAATAAGGAATCTTTATTAGTCAAACTAAATATATCTTTGATTTATTAAAGAAGTTTGATCTAATGGATTGCTCACCTGCTAAAACACCCATGCCAACTGCCACTAATCTTGAATTGAATACTAAGGAAAAATCTGTGGACATTTCAAGCTATAGAGGCATGGTAGGCTCACTTTTATATTTAACAGCTAGTAGACCTGATATTATGTTTGCTACATGTCTATGTGCTAGATTTCAGGCTGATCCTAGAGAGTCTCACTTAATTGCTATCTAGAGGATTTTCAGATATCTCAAGGGAACACCAAACCTTGGCATTTGGTACCCTAGAGAATCTGGTTTTGATCTAATTGGTTATTCTGATGCAGACTATGCAGGTTGCAAGATTGACAGAAAAAGTACAACAGGCACCTGTCAATTTCTAGGAAACAAGCTTGTCTCATGGTTCAGTAAGAAGCAAAATTTTGTCTCTACCTCTACAGCTGAGGCAGAATACATTGATGCTGGAAGTTGTTGTGCACAGATACTTTGGATGAAAAATCAACTAATAGACTATGGTCTAACAGTTAATAAGATTCCAATATTCTGTGACAACACTAGTGCAATTTCCATAACTGAGAATCCAGTGCAACACTCAAGGACCAAGAACATTGACATAAAGTATCACTTCATCAGGGAACATGTGATGAATGGTTTTGTGGAACTTCATTTTGTTCCAAGTGAGCAGCAAACTGCAGACATTTTTACCAAGCCACTTGATGAATCAACATTCTCAAGGTTGGTAAGTGAGCTAGGTATGCTTAACTACTTTTAATTCATTTAAATGTCTGATAATTTGAAATGCAGCCAGTGTCAATATGATTTTCATGAGAATTAAAACTCTCTGAAAAAGAAGAATTTTGTCTAAGTCAAAATTTCTCCCTCTACGGATACCCCTATCCGTTGATGGTCATTTCTGACACTGGATTTTTCTTGTCTACGGATATCACCTTTTGACCTCTACGGATGACGAATCCCAAAAGGTAAAATCCTATCCGTAGATAGTTTAGTTTAATCGTAACCGTTAAAGTCAAAATCTTATCCGTAGTTACATGCGTACAGTACGTGTATGTAATTACAGTAAATTCGTGGCTTTACTTTTCATTCCATTATTTTTAAAAGGTTACTTTCTTGCCCAATCAGATAATTTCTTTCAATTATTCTGATTTTATTACTGAATTATTTTGGGGGAGTATAAATTAAATTTTACTCTCAGATGAATCATTTTCTATCTTTTTCAAAAATTCACTAAGGCAAGAACCCTTCTTCTCTCTTAAAGCTATATCTCTCTCTGTGAATTCAAAGCTTACATCAATGGCACCACCAACAAAACAATGTCACTCACTGGTTTCACATACGAGAAGAACAATTTCACAGCTCTGGTGGGCTTCAAAGAGAAGAATGCATCATATCACACTATGATGAGGTTTTTCTAGAACTGCAAGCTCTCAAAGGCTATGTTCGAAGCCCCCACACTTTACTTTGAGGTAATTGAAGCTATCTGGGAATCAGCTGTATTTGATTCCGTGAATGCTACCATTACCTTTGTTCTTCAAGGTAAGGAACATGTGATTAATAGTGACATTATTTATGCTTGCTTAAATTTGCCTGATAACAGTAGGTTAGAAAAGCATAGTTATACTGAAATTGTTAACATGCTGAATTTGATTAACTATGCTTTACCTACTGATAATTTAAGTAAGATTCAAAGAAAAGGCATGGTCAAAGAATGGATCTTTTTCTTTGATGCCATTCTTAAGGTGTTCTCTGGTAAGATTAGCAACTATGATGCAGTTACATTCTTTATGCTAGATATTTCTTATATGCTTCTTAGTGATAGCTTTTATAACCTAGGGTCCCTAATTCTTTATGAACTAGGTGCTAAATTAGGGAATAAAGCATCTAGAAGTAAGAATATCTATTATGCTATATTCTTCATGTTGCTAGCTAACCATGTAGATAGTAACTTGGTGATCCAATTCCCTGCAAACTCCAAGGAGTGTTGGGTTCAAAATAAGAGAGTCTTTGAGGACTTGAATAGGCTGAACCACAACAGGGAGGTTCAATTGGTGTATCCACCAATTTTTAATACAGCTCAAGAGGCACAGGTGAGTCAGGTAATCTCCTCAACTGTTCCTACCTCTATTGTTTCTTCTTTGATTTCAAGTGCCACCATGGAGGCTGGAACTGTCTAACAGCCTCCTACCCAAGTGGCCACCTCAAAAATTTCCAAATCAAAATCCAGAAAGCCAACCTCAGGTGCTTCTCAAAAGGCACCTGTTGCAAAAACTACCCAAGCCCTTGAGGGGAGTGTGAAGGAGGTAGTAAGTGGTGAGGGAAGGGGTGAACATCAAAGAAACCCTAAGAACAAGGAGGGTGAGATAAGTGTGTCCTAGCCTAGCCACCCTGTATCTTCTCAAAAAGATGCAGTGGTTGAAAATGAATCTATCACATCCCTAGTGGCATCCTCCCAAAAGGATGTTGCTATTGAAAAGAGTCCCCATCCAGGGACACAACACAAGAGGGATAGGGACACCAGAAGCCCCATAGATACATCCATGGCCTATACAAGGAGAAAGAGGTCTAAACAATCTGGGGTTACACAGGGATCACACACAGTGTCTATGGCACCATCTCAAATTCAGTTTGATGTGGCTCTAGTAAATGTGGAGTCACAACCCCATTCTTTAATCATTCAAACTGAAACAGAAACACCAAGCTCACCTACACTCTCTCTGGATGTGGATATGATTCACACATCTATTCCTGATTCACCATCTTTAACCTTCTTGGAGAAGCCCCACTCTGAAATTGGTGGTCATCATCTTATTGATGATTTGTTGGACCACCAATCTATCATTTCTAAGACTTTGGCTCCATCTGTGGCTCTCAATTTAAAATCAATCTCCACAGATTCAGCCTTAGTCTCAATTTCTAGAGCTCCTTCTTTTCCTTCATCTACGGATATTTCTCATCCGTTGACAAGTGTTTGTCTGTCTACGGATATGCCCCAAATCACCTATCCGTTGACATATACTTCTACTACCTCTACGGATACTCCTTCCACGCTTGCACTTCAAATTTCAAATATTACAACTTCAAGTGTGGATGAGTTAGTAGTAGTTCAAACACTTTTAGGCTTGAGGGAATAGAGTGATGCCACTGAGAGTGAGAGGCTGGTTTGCAACCAGGCAAAAGTTGAGGGAGAGAAAGAGAGACATACTATTTCTTCTAGTCTGATAAAAGTGAGTACTGAGAGTTCCACCTTAGTACGTGAAGGTGAGGGTGTGAGAGGTGTGAGCCAGGGGGAGCCCCTGATGCAAGAACAGAGAGAACATGAGAGAAAAGTAGGTACATGAGACATAAGGATGGAAGACTCAGCCATTGCAAGTGAGTCAATGAATGTCAGTGATAGAAACAAAGAGAGACTGTTCCATCTTGAATATCAAAATGAGTTGGATCAAGTCAACCTGAATACTGAGACATTTACTCATCCTGATCCAGCCTATCAAGTCTTGGCTGGACAGGGCAATGTGGAGGTAGAAAGGATGTTGAATTTAGTACACACTACTGAATCAATGTCTAGGGCAAAAGAAGCAATTCAGAATCTGCCTCCAGGAGCTGGTGAAGATTTCAGTTATGATGAAGCCAATGATGATTCTGAGAGTGGTGAAGGAGGAGATGAAGGCCCTTCCACTCTACAAGAGATGCCTACTTGGTTGTTTTCTAACTCTTATGTCCACAATGACACCAAGGCAGTCATTCTCAGGAATTATCAAAGGGCACTTGGTGAAGCTCAGACATCAAATCCACAACATGCCACCACAGTTCAGAACTTTGTGGCATCACTTCAGCTTCATCAAGCCCACATCCTTCAGCAAAGAGCCAATACTGATGACATTAAGAACCATCTGGATGATGTAAAGGATGCTTTGGCAAGAAGGGTTGATGTTGTTGCTCCTTCCACATCTCCAAGGTGCAATCAAGACAAGTTGGTAAAGGATGTGGATGCTCTTACTGTGAGGATGGATAAGATGGAGAAACAAATGGACACATTCCTGGCTAACCAGAATATACAGACTCAGCTTCTGCAACAGTTGCTGCAGGCTACTGGTGTCACTCAAACCCTTGATGATAACAAAAAGTGGGAGAATTCAAGTAAGGGGGAGAGTGCACAAGTGGTCTCTGAACTAGTAAATCAAGGTGTGCCATCAAGCCAAGGGGCGTCACCTCAAATCATAGCTAATCCAAGTGAGTTTCAACTCACAAAGGTGGTCTCTCCTCAAGCTAAGGATGTCCAAGTCTTTCTCAACTCAGAAAAGCTGATCAAGGAATCCATCTTCCAGGCTGTGACTTCATCCTCAAGCAGCCATCCTGTCCACACAACAATTCTGAGAGTTCTCACTCCTGACACCATTGTTCTGCAAAGAATTGTGTGTATTCAGCTATGTGTTTATTCATAGAAAGCAAAAGGCAATATCCTTTGTAAATTGCTGAAGCTAGAATTGTGTGTATTCAGCTGTGTGTTTATTCATAAACATCATAGAGATTTCTTCAAATAAAAATCTCTCAGGTGGACAAAAACAATCCACCTGAATTTTTAATTCTTGTGTTATCCTATTTCTGTTTTTGTTCTAGTTTTTAATTTCATATCTTCACTATCAAGAATCAAAAGAAAATTTTAAAGATTGTATTCAACCCCCCCCCCCCCCAACCACTACAATCTTGATTCAACAAGTAACCATATTTGTCCAAAACAGAAATATAAACCAAATTCCGTCTAAGTGGCGGTACTACATAAGTGTCTCTTAATTCAACAAAATGACCACTCTCAAAAGACAATCTAAAAGTGCCAATGGCTTCAAATGAAATTGCATTGCCAACACCCACATAGATGAATCTTTCAGCATCATTTGGTTTCCGGCTCCAAATGCAACCCCGCATAACATTACTTATTCGCATGCCGAGATTTCTTACAAAAGAAGCAAGTAATAGCTTGATCTTGAGTCTTTTGTTTCTTAGGCTGTGATTTTCCCACTGCAGTCTCTTTATCTTTAGTCCTCTTTCGGTAGTTAACCTTTGAGTTAGTAGTAACATGAGCACTTTCAGTTTATTCATGCTTCAACCTATCTTCCTCTTGCACACAATGTGAAGTGAGCTCATTAAGAGTCCATTTATCCTCCTGAGTATTATAAATCACTATAAATTGACCGTATTGTGCAAGAAGAGAGATAAGTACAAATGCACAAGTAAGTCATCAGACAAGTCAAGCTTTAGTGTCTTAAGTTTTGAAGCAATGTTAGACATCTCCATATCGTACTCAAGAATATTTCCTTTTGTTTTATAGCTCATCAGAACAAGATCAGCTAAAAGCTACTTGTCTCAGCCTTTGCGTTTTTTTTCAAAACGCTTTTCAAGCTCATCAAGGAAATCCTTTACAAATACCTCATCGGAGTCATCAGACGTACCGCCCCTGAATGCTTCAGAAATGCTGCGATTTATCATCATTAGACTTGGGCGATTAGAACGTTTCAACTTCTCAAAGTTCAATTTATCAGTAGCAGAACTTTCATCCGTAAGAGAAGTAGGTTGTTCTTTCCTTATAGCATACTCTAAATCCATGGAGCCGAGAACTAACAGAACATTCTTTTTCCAGCTCTTAAAGTTTGTGCCATTAAGCACATGAATGATGTTCATGTTGGCAAGTTATACTAGCAACAGACGTATTAACTAGCAATTTGGAACAAAAAACACATATAATCTCGCATATTATAAATTCATGTCATATGCATACAAAATAGCACAAGAAAAATAACACATGAATTTAAATACTGTAGTGTGTGTGGGCCCATTTTGACAAGATACCTAATACAACATTAACATTTAGTCTTTGGGCAGAAATATTAACTTGCAAGTGGTACTTTCCACACAGAAATCAAATATTAATAATAAATTCGGTCAAGCAAAAAACCCTCTTTTGGGCCGGTTTATCACTCACATGAAAACTTTATAATTATTACATATTTATTCCTGCATGTATATTCATTATTTGGTCATTAAATAACCTTCCTTTGGGTCGATTATTATAACGCATAAATAATAAATATACACATCCTTACATTTCAAAATAAATAAATTTACACATAATATCACTTTGACAATATTTTGCTTCAATTCACTTATTCACGAAATAAAAGGACAAGATAAATAATTATCTCAACAAAAAATATGGTGCCCAAAATCCGTATAGTTGTAAAAATATTAAAATATAAGTCACAAAATATTTTAATATTATTTACAACAGAAGAAAAACATGTTAACCGAAACATGAGTTTGTTAAAAAAAACCTGAAACACCATCGGGTATTAATTCCATATACATGGATTTATTTTTGCATCACAATAAAAGCAAAAATCGAATAAAAAATGAATTCTAAAGTCATGGCAGCGGTATTAAAAAAATCTCCTGATTTCATGTACTATTGATATGATCAGCCATTAGTCAACATAATTTAATTTATATAGCATGACCTGCGGCCATGTAATGTTAAAAATAATTAACAACAAATAGCATGTATTCTACTGTATTCACATTCCAAGACCAGTATTCATGATGCATATATTCATGATTATAGCATCATGCATGGATTATCTCTTTAAATGACATATCACGTACATTAAATCGAATATGTACTCAGGCGGCCATAATACAGTTAACCCAAGTGCTAATCAAATCGCACAGTGAGATACTAATCAACGAGAATCACAACCGTGACATATTAAAAACACAATATAAACAGAAACAAAGAATACAAATGAGAGTCGATTCCCATCTTCTCCTCCCCTTCTCTTTCCCTTACCTCTTCCCATTTCTTCTTCTAATCTCTCACCCTTCTTCTCTCTTATTTTTCATCCTTTCTTGAAAAATGACTTTAGTCTTTTTTCGTTGTCTTTTTTTTTTTCAATTCAAGTTCTTCTTAGAACTATTGATTATGCTACTCAAGTGATCTCTTTAATTGACATCTTGGAGATTAACTTCAATGAACAATTTTTTGTTAAGGGATACTTTAAATTCTCTTCGACAAAGTGAGTGGAAGTAAGGCAAATGAGGATTGTAGATTTGTCTTTTCTTTTTCAAGTGACCTTGGATTTGAGTTACTCAAATCACACAAGAATTTGAGTTTGCATCCTTCCATGCTTTGTAAGGTATACACTTTGAATTGTCTTCAATTTGTTTTAGCCTACAACTTAGGGGTTGAGTATGTATTCTCAGATTTGATTGTTGTTAGTGATATACTTGGACTTTTGATGGACGATAATCTCTCTTATCATTATGTTCAATTTTGTAGTATTGTTATGGGTTGGTTCGATGTCACAGACTCTCCATTGATAGTTCTTGAGTTATTGCACTTGAAGTGTTTGATCAATGTTGTGTGTGAATTATTTAAGGGTTCAATTGCATATGAATTTGGTCAAGGTGGGTTTTGTCTTCTCGATAAGATCTATGTCCATGTGCATTCTCCATTGCTCCTAGTCATCGAGCACATCTTGTTGGCTCTGAATTCAAGTATGTCTTAGCATGAGTTTTGTCGCCTCTTTACCTTTATCCTCTTGGATTTATGGTTGGGACAAAAACTATGTTCTATTTGGTTTGAAAATTGGTAGTCTTCTCGAGATGTTCTTAATTGGATTAGTAATGAGGATTGTTGGGACCTCCTTAGGGTGGCCAAGTTGCATGAACCTGGTGCATTTTGCTGCACGTGTGATTTACAACTATGATCATTTTCAGTATTTTGTTTGGTTTGTGACTCCTTTATGACACAAAAAGGATGATAAGTTGGAGAGTCTGACTAAGATTCTGAGCTTGTTGGAAGTTGTTGATGTTGTAGTTTCTTTGAGGACATGTATTGTGGATGATGGCAATCATAGTTCTATGCTTAGGGAAATGCTACATGAGAGCTGGGAGGGTGATGAAAAAGCTGCAACTAGTGCTCCCGTGGTTATTCTTATTCAGGGACCTTTTCTACATGTAACAGATGTGGGAAATGAGCTAACATCAGAGACAATCCACAGAGAAACAGGTTACATAACAGGGGACAGTGGGACTACGGGTCTTGTATACAGGCTGTTGGCGACCAGTGAGATGGACATCTCTTGGGATGATTATACACCAATTAAGATTGGCAAGTGACAATGTAATGATCCTAAGTATAATAAGTCTAGTTTAGATATTCTCTTAGTTTAATTTGAACGATGTTGGCTAAGATTTGGAGTTTGTTCTCTTAGCAACGTAGAATTTTGAGCTTTGTTCTAGGGTTTGCCCCGTTATCTCTTGCGCCTCAACTTGTCGAGGCGTGTACTCCCTTACATACAATATAAATGAATTCCAAAAACAAAATGCAATATATATAACCTGATTTTGATTCCCCAAAAACAAATCATGTGAGGTTGAAAGGTTGGGCTAGTTTTTGGTGCTAATGTGGAAAAATTCGTAGAAATTTTTCTGAATGAGTTAGCAGTTTTGTTTTTACGTTTTCCGGAGTTTCAACGGCCGGATCACCCTGAATTTTGGACAGCGTCTTCCTTACTCATATACCTAAATTCTGAACGGTGAAGATCGAATTTAGAGGTCCAGAAGGTCTGTTTAATGCGGTAGGGGAAGGGACTGTTGCACCACGGTGAAGATTAAGCTCCCCATGGTCGAGGCAAATTGGAGCGGGTATTTTTTGGCCCAAAAGTATTTTTGGGTTAATTCTTAAACTAGGGCCATGGTTAATAAGATATGTAAACAGTAGTGAACACTATGCCATAGATGGCCGAATGCAATACTTTTAAATTGCAACGCCCACTTTGTGTTACAATTGATACACTATTTTTTAACTACTGCAATACTTCGGAGGCAGTGTTACATTAAACATAAACGTCCTGTTGTAATAGAACAGACTATGTTGCAAAAGACTCCTTGTGGTACTCTATCGAGATAGTGTTGCATTTGATTTCAATTAATAATTAATTTTTAATTAAAAAATAATATTAAAAAGGGTGGGCCCCACAGAAAAAAGTGGGCCCCACTAATTTTTCTAATTTTTATTTAAAAATTAATTAATAATTAAATAATAATTAATTTTTAATTAAAAAAATAATATTAAAAAAGGTGGGCCCCAAAGAAAAAAGTGGGCCCCACAAGTGGGTCCCACTAATTTTTCAAAATTTTAACCAAAAATTAATTAATACTTGATTTTTAATTAAAAAATAATATTAAAAAAGGTGGGCCCCACAAGTGGGCCCCTAATTTTTATTTAATAATTAACTAATAATTAAATAAATTTTAAATTTTAATTTAAAAATAATATTTAAAAAGGTGGGGCCCACGAGTGTCCCACAGAAAAAAGTGGGTCCCACTAATTTTTCTAATTTTTAAATAAAAATTAATTAATACTCCCTCCGTCCCACCCATTTCTTTACACTTTCCTTTTTGGGATGTCCCATCCAATTCTGTACATTCCAAAACTTTCCTAAAATATTAAAGTTTTATAATATAAAAATCAACTACTTCCACTACTTTCTTCCACTTTACTTACTTTATACTTTAAATATTTACGGATCCCACCACTATAATCCTTTTCTTTACTCTTCTCCATTACTTTACCTATTTTCGTTAAACTCCGTGCCTAACTCAATTGATAACAATTGGGCGGGACGGAGGGAGTAACTGATTTTTAAATAAAAAAATATTAAAAAAAGTGGGCCACACAGAAAAAAGTGGGTCCCACTAATTTTTCTACTTTTTATTTAAAAATTAATTTTTAATTAGAAAATAATATTAAAAAAGTTGGGCCCACAGAAAAAAGTGGGTCCCACTAATTTTTCTAATTTTTAATTAAAAATTAATTAAAAATTAATTAAAAATTAATTTTTAATTAAAAAATAATATTGAAAAAGGTGGGCCCCACGAGTGGGCCCCATAGAAAAAAGTGGGCCCCACAAGTGGGCCACACAAATTTGTCTAATTTTTAATTAAAAATTAAATAATAATTAATTTTTAATTAAAAAATAATATTTAAAAAGGTGGGCCCCACTAATTTTTCTAATTGTTAATTAAAAATTAATTAATTTTTAATTTTTAATCAAAAAATTTGGGCCCTACTAATTTTTCTAATTTTTAAGTAAAAATTAATTAAAAATTCGTTTTTATTTTAAAATAATATTTAAAAAGTGGGCCCCACTAATTTTTCTAATTTTTAACCCTAAACCCTAAACCCGAATAAATTTTTAATTGATTTCTTCGACAATCCAACCGTGTACGAATGTTAATCGGTACTCATTCTAGTGTTGGGAAAAAATAATCAAAAAATATAAAAGTTTGATTATGCCGCATCTTTCGAGAAACGTTGGAATAAAATTGCTTTCAAGAACGGGACATGTGTCAGATTCACTGAATAAGTTTTTTAATTGATTTCTTCGACGATCCAACCGTACGGATGTTAATCGGTACTCATTCTAGTGTTGGGAAAAAATAATCAAAAAATATAAAAGTCTGGTTATGCCGCATCTTTCTAGAAACGTTGGAATAGTATTGCTTTCAAGAACGGGACATGTGTCAGATTCACTGAATAATTGTTTCAATTGATTTCTTCGAAGATCCAACCGTACGGATGTTAATCGGTACTCATTCTAGTGTTGGGAAAAAATAATCAAAAAATGAAAAGCCCCGGTTGTGCCTAATCTTTTCAAAAAACGTTGGAATAGTACTGTTTTTTGGGAATATGACACGTCTCAGATTCAATGAATAATTTTTTTGAAATTATCAAAAATGTTGTAGTAACATTCAAATTTTGAGTTAATTTTTATATTTTAAATCAGTTATAGTATATTAATATTTTTTAATTATATTATGTAATTACACATGATTTTTGCTTAATTTTAAATTATAAATTTTATTTTTACACAAATTAAATTAGTACACAGTATTTTCACGGGCGGCAATTTCCCCCCCTAAACTGAATTACTGGAAGAGACTTCCCCCCATTAGACGAAAATTCACATCTCACTCACATCTCACATATCTCTCACTCCACTCTCTCTTTCACAGACTGAATTAGGGTGTAATTGATTGGGGGTTTTCGATTAACTGGGTTTCAGTCTCGCATTTCACGGCCGCACTTTCCACTCAACTTTCTCTTTCACGCCCGCAACTTTAAGGTAACTGGGTTTCTCTTTCATCCCTTTGTTTATTTTATCTTTCGCAATTGATTAACTGATTTCTTCACTTTTCAATTAGGGTTTAATTGATTGGGGTTTCAATTAGGGTTTCAATTGGGGGTTTCTGTTAGGATTTTGATTGGGGCTTAAATTAGGGTTTCGATTGATTATCTGTTCTTTTTTGTTCAATTAGTACTGTCTATGCTATGACAAAGATATGTTTATCTGTTAGGGTTTCGATTAGTATTGTCTATGCTATGTTATGCTTATATGTTTATATAATATGTTTATATGCTTATATGACAATATATGTTATATGCTATGACAATATATGTTTATATGTATGACAAGTAATTAAATATGACATGCTATGCTTGAATACAGTTTGAGAGTTAGTAGGCAATTTTGAAATAGATATTCAAATATTAGTAATTTACAGTGTTTACGGTGTTTACGATAATGCAACTTAAAGCTATCCTTTTAATTTATGAACCTGGCTTCTTAGTGCTAGATATCAGCCTTTCATTTCTTGTGGTGAGAGTTGGATACAAAATTAATTCTGGAGTGTCTCTATGTATGCCAGTCTTACTTTGTTTTTATCCATGTGTTCATTTCTAAATTAATACATGATGTTTGCTGCCTTGTTTAGTGAAGTGAGATATTAGTAGGTTAATGAGTCTAGAATCAGTTATGAAGTAGTTGTGAAGGTACACAAGTCATGTATGTCAATCAACGAGTATTTGTCAATAAATGATAACGAATACCTGATTATAGGGATAAACTGCATTTTAGTGAATTGTAATCAGTACTTCTAGTAAACATGTTACACTTACAGTATTATCATTAATCTTTTAACTTGTAGTAACGGACGATGATTATACGATTTGGATAGGATTTCCAAAATCTAGTAAAGAATATGTAAAAGGGATAGAAGCATTTATGAAAAATGCATTTCCAGTTAATCGTAAAGGTGAAGAAATGAAATGCCCCTGCAAAGTATGTGTGAACCGCAATTGGCATCTTTACAAGGTTATTTTTTATCATCTCATTTGTAATGGGCCTTCTCCATTACATCTAAAATGGATTTGTGAGGTTTCACATACCAAAGTAGAAGGCAGTAATGCCTTTATGGATTGTGAAACTGGGATGGGTTTCGAAGAGAAATTAGGAGGGATGGGTTTCGAAGAGAATTTAGGAGGGATTGGTTTCGAAGATAATCTAGGTGAAATGTTCAATTGCACGGGTAGGAGGTTTAGAGATTTAGAAAATGACTATGAAGATCTGACCAATGCAGAGGCTAGAAAGTTTTATCGTCATGTTAGAGAGGGAAAACAATCACTATACCTCGGCTGCACTAAATTCTCTAGGTTGAGTTTTATGATCAGCCTTTATCACTTAAAGTGTCTTCATGGAATTACCGAGTCTGCCTTCGGGGAATTACTAGGACTGTTAAAAGACGCTTTCCCTGATGCCCACATACCTTCATCTTTCAATGCCGCAAAGAACATCATTAAGGAATTAGGTCTCGATTATCAGAAAATACACGCGTGCCCAAATAGTTGCATGTTGTATTGGGCAGAAAATAAAGATAAAGACAAATGTGAAAATTGCGGTGTTTCTAGGTAGGTTTTACAAGAAAAGAAAGGTAGTGATGCTATTGATAATGATATAGAGAAGGTTATTCAGAAAGTGCCAGCAAAAGTGATGAGGTACTTTCCACTAAAACCTAGGTTGCAGAGGCTGTTTATGTGCAAGGATTATGCGAAGTTAATGACATGGCACGCAGTGGGATGACAAAAGGATGGGAAACTAAGACATCCGGCTGATGCTCAGGCTTGGAAGACGATGGATGCTGACTTTCCTGATTTTTCATCAGAAAATCGGAATGTTAGTTTGAGAATAGCCGTTGATGCATTCAACCCTTATGGTTCAATGAATTTAAGTCATAGTACATGGCCAATTGTGTTGGTTAATTACAACCTCCCACCTTGGTTATGCATGAAACAAGAAAACTTAATTCTTTCAACTTTAATATCCGGTCCAGATTCACCAAAGAATAGTATCGATGTGTTCATGCAGCCTTTAATTGCGGATTTGAAAGAATTATGGGAGGTTGGCATCGAAACGTATGATGCCTTTGCCGATCAAAATTTTAATTTGCGTGCTCGAGTGTTGTGGATTATTAGCAATTTTCCGGGATACACTATGTTGTCCGGCTGGAGCATGAAGGGGAAACTAGGGTGTCCCACCTGCCATTATGAGACTTCATCTAATTATTTAAAACATAGCAAGAAAAGGTGCTATATGAACCATAGGAAGTTTCTTGAGCCTGAACACAAGTGGAGGCTGAATAAAAGAATATTTAACGGCCAAATTGAAATGGGACAGTGTCCTTAAATTTTAACAGGAAGGGATATTGAAGAGTTGTTGTCTGGGTATGTAAGCCAATTTGGACTGAAAAGGAAGAAGAAGAAAATTGATTCCCCTTTTAAAAAAAAGTCGATCATTTTTGAATTGCCATATTGGAGTCGTAATCCACATCGACACAACCTTGATGCCATGCACATAGAGAAAAATGTTTGCGATAAAATATTAGGTACTTTACTTAAAATTGGTGGCAAGACAAAAGATCATATAAATGCTCGTAAAGATTTAGAAGACGCTGGTATAAGAAAGCCCCTGCATCCTGTTCTATGTGAAGATGGGGAACACCTTGAAATTAGGGAAGCGATATTTGACTTGACGAAGAAAGAGAAGGATATCTTTTGTTCAGTTTTGAAGAACGCTAAACTGCCATACGGTTGCGCCTCTAACATTAGTCGGTATGTGCATACAAAGGAGAGAAATTAGTGGGGTATAAGAGCCATGATGCTCATTTTATACTCCATTACATGTTACAATTTGCTGTGAAGAAAAAATTAAAACCTGAGGTTGCATTACCGTTGATCAGATTAAGTTCATTCCTTAGAGCTCTATGGAGCAAGGTTATTAATTTGGATGATTTGAAGAAGTTGCAACAAGAAATTGTTGAGGTGCTTTGTCGATCTGAGATGATTTGTCCATTTGCTTTCTTCGACATAATGGTGCACCTGCTTGTTCATCTAGTCAGAGAAGTTGAACTTGGTGGACCGTAGCACCTTCAAAATATGTTTCCTATAGAACGGTATCTTGGGAAGTTGAAATCATACGTTCTCAATAGAAGTAGACCGGAAGGTTCCATTGCAGAAGGTTATTTGGCTGAAGAATGTGTGACATTCTGTTCAAGATTTTTAGGTGGTGATGAAGCAACAAAAAAAACCATGTACTGTCCATCACAAGTGGAGTATCATATTGGAACAAGAAGGAATAAAACTAGAATTATTTTCAATTTGAATGATGTGGATTGGAACGCAAGTCACCGCTACGTTTTGTTCAATTCGCGTAATAAGGAAGTAGAGAGGTTGATCAAGTAAGTTCTGCAAGCTTTTAAGATTTTTTGAATAGTGTCAATTTAGAATTTTAATTTTCTGGATTGTTTTAACTTCGTATTATTTTAGGGAACATCAAGCTTTAGTGGACAGTCATGCAAATTTGAAAAAATACAAGAGGGCACGGACACACACTGAAGAATTCTGGAAGTGGTTGAAAGAAGAGGTTGGAAAAATGAACGAGGTTTCAAGAGAATTGGAGGTGTTTGCATTGGGTCCTAATCGAAAAGCTAAGAGGTTTACTGGTTATGTGGTGAATGGTTATCGATTCCACACTACTTCTAGAGATTCTCGATGTACAACACAAAACAGTGGCGTATTTTTGACTGCCCAAACGACTAGCTTCGTAAGTTCGAGAGACCAGAACCCTATAGTTGGGGATGTCAACTACTACGGATCGATAAAAGAAATCATGGAACTTGATTATTGGGGAGAATTTACAGTGGTCCTGTTTAAGTGTCGTTGGTACCAAGAAGAGAAAGATCCATACGGTCTTACTCGAGTAAATTTCAATAGGTTATGTCACAAATCTGATCCTTATGTCCTGGCTTCGCAAGTGCAACAAGTTTTCTATGTAGAAGATCCGATTGAACAGATGGTACATTATGTAATTAAGAAACTGCCGAGGGAGTGGTGTGATGCTGGAAACCTGAATACGATAGAAGAAGATGTCAACAATTCTCATTTACACGACATTGACTTTACTCGTGGAATAGAAACTCAAGTTGCTGAAACCAGTTGGTGTAGAGATGATATCCCCACAACAAGAGTTCCCATTCCCGATAAATGAGTCAAAAAATTTGCTTCTTTATTTGTCTAATATGTGTACTAGAGAGGACAATTTAGTATCTTTTTCATGTTTAGACTACTTGTATGCACTTTAAATTTATAATATTTAGTATCTTTGTCTTGGAATTTTCTTGGTTTTATGTAATTTAACTTTTTAGTTTAATGTTATTTATTGTCTTGTTTTAATGTATTGTTGTATTACTTTAAGTTTCCTACCTTTGCTTGTATAAATGTTAAATTTATTCTCTTTCACTGAAATGAGCTTGCCTTGGCATTTTTCTTGGTTTTATGTAATTAAAATTTCTAGTTTAATGTTATTTACTGTCCTCTTTTAATGTACTATAATGTTTTACTTTAAGTTTACTGCCTTTGCTTGGTTTTGTTTAAACTTGAGAGAATGACATTTCTTTTAACTTTTTGCAGGATGGAAGAAAAAACGGTGAACGTCAGACTTCACTATAGTGGGGAGTTCCGGAGGACAACTTATTCTGGTGGAGACAGTTTGATTGTAAACCGTGTAGAGACTGACGAATTTTCTTATACAGTGCAGATGGAGTTTGTGAAAGACTACCTTACCCTCACTGAAATCGGAGGTGCCTATATCAAAGATAATAATGGTTGGAAGCTACTTACCGCTGACAAGGAGGTGATTGAACTTGTACAAGGCTGCAAAGATGGAGATGAGATACACTTTTATATAGACAACACTGTTGACACTGAAATTGAGACAGTGGTTCAAATACAGCCACACGTGGTCATAAGGCCGAGGATAAACCTGATTCAAGGTCGTATATATATATATATATAAACTATTGAATATTGATGTCTTTTGCACATTTCAATACGTATAATGAGTTTTTATACTATTGGTACAGGATCACCAAAGAAGCCAGTTTCCATAAAGAAGGCAGTTTCAGCAAAGAAACCAGTTTCTGCTAAGAAACCTCAAAAGCGCAAATATGTTACCACACATGAACTCCAGCAGAAGCAGAAGCAGAAGTTCACTAGACAGTTACCTGAATTGGGCAAGAGAATGAATTTACGATCATCACAAGATTTGTTGACTAGTCAACAAGATGCAAATGCTGTGAAGGCGAAAGGGGTTGTTGTTAGGTCCAAAGTATCGTAGAAGGGGGGGTTGAATACGATACTCACAAATAATTTAATTTCGTTCGCGGATTAATCTTTCAGTTCTATAACGAAATCAAACACACCAAACCAAATCAAGTTTCGGGGAATATATCTTTTTATAAATATAAACCTCGAGGGGTGCTACAATTTCTAATCCGTAGATTAGCTTCAATGAGTTTAAGGTTACACAAATACAAAACAATGATCAAGTTCTGAGCACTATTAATTTCTCTGATAATTTTCTCCGGCTCTTCTCTCTCTCAGTAATGTCTCTGTGTTGAATGCCTTAACTGAAGAAGACACTATCTTCTCTCGAGTTAATTGTAGACTTGAATTGAAAAACCATCGAACCATTTAGAATAGAATATTCTTGGCCGTTGGATCTTCATCAACCTGTCAGACAAGCACAACTTTTCACCTGCTCCATGAATTGAAAAACCATCGAATGGATTAAAAAACCATCGAATGGATTAAATCAATTTGCCATTCGATAGTTTTTAAATCAAAACTATCGAATGCCAAATTAATTTACTTGGTTATTCAATGAATCACTTCAACCACCATTCGATAGTTTTTTCAATAGAAAAACTATCGAATTCTTTTTCTTGTCTTTTTTCCTTTAGTAATTACTCCTGAGCTCCTGGGTGTTTAAGTTTTAGACTGTATCAATTTCTTCTGAGACGATAAAACAACTTGATCCTTTTTTTAGTGCCGTCACCTAGTGCAACTGGTCTGGTTCACAGATGAATAACACTTGATCAATTCTTATTTTATGTCTTCAATATAGTGCTGCTGATAAGTCCCTTGTCGTTCTGGTTGCTTCATCACTGGAATCCCGTGGTACTGAACCCTAAATCATTCACATACTTCTGTCGTCTTGAAAGTCTTGTTTCTTTTGCTGTCACTGAGGCTTGAACATTTTCATGAACTTCTTTCCGTGACCTGTTTACGGACTTCAAGAATACATAACGTATTTTGATTTTTTGAGTTTACCTTTTCTTCTTTGATTCTGGATTCCTGTGTTTCTGTTAATATTATTGTCTGTCTTGTCCTTTGTTGAGTTGTAGTTATCTCTTTTACATCTTATGTTACATTATGCTTTACAGTTGTTAGAAGGAAACTCGACTTGCAAAAAAATTCAATTGGAAGAGATAGCTCTGAAAAGAATGATTCCATTACTGAGGTAATTTTTACTTGTGCATGTTTGTGTTGTACGTTTATGTGTTCTCTTTTAAAATTTTCAGTTAATTCATTAATTAATATGAAAGATTGAATTATAAATAAAAAAGTATATAATTTTGATAATTTGCTTCCTAATTGAACCTATTATATTTAGTTTTAACAAAAAAACTATATTTGTTAATTTTAACTTTGTTAAATAAAATTACCAAAAACATTAAGTTAATTTAACAAACTATATATCACCAAATTGTATATTTTTCCAGATTTTAACTTAGTACACAAATACGGATTAAAGTCTAAAATTAACAAACAAGCTGAGTTGGCATGCATACTTTTTACTTGTGAATTATTGCTTATATTTTTTCCTTGTACCTGTTTCACTTGAATCATAATTGATTTATTGTAGTTGCCCGCACAACCAGCACGGCTGACTAAATATGAAGAAGGAAGAATTGCTCAAATGCAAGTAAACGACAAGAGATTGGAAGAACTTGGGATTAAGAAGTTAGTTGGTCAATTAAAAGCTCCTGCAGCGCAGAAAGGGAAATGAAAAGAGAAGGCTCGGGAGGAATGCGATGATTACATTCTAGAAAATGAGGAAGAAAATGACAATGATGATACATCTGAGGTATGAAAGCAGTGAAAATGTTCATTTCCTAGCCTCACATAACAATTGTAAACCTAGTACTGAAGTCTTGATAAGTTAATTGTAGAGAATCAAGAATGCCAAGAAAAGGAAGTTGGTAAGTCGACCACAAACTCGTTCGCGGGTCAATGCTACTGCTGGTACGGAAGCTGAGAAGGAAGTGACAAGTTCATCTCGGGCTAAGCTTTTGAAACCGACATGTAGTAAACTGTTAAAACAGTTGAGCAAGTCTGGAGCATGTGGCATGGTATCTGATTATTTGGAAATGCGAGACCGTCAGAAGCAGGGTATACTAACTCCAACAACCAAGAATGTTCAGGAGTCGAACTTGGAAAATATTGCAGAGGAAGAAACTGAAGCAGGTACTGTGTGTACTGGAAAACTTAGAAAAAGAGTTTAAATAAATTTTTTCTGAGTATTTATACTTAGAAAAAATATACATTTTTTCTGAGTATAAATACTTAGAAATATATACATTTCTCCAGATAAATACTTAAAAAATATACATTTTTACTTAGTATAAATACTTAGAAAAATATACATTTTTCCATATAAATACTTAGAAAAATATACATTTTCCCATATAAATACTTAGAAAAATATACAATTCTCCATATAAATACTTAGAAAAATATACATTTTTACTGAGTATAAATATTGAGAAAAATATATATTTTTTCTGAGTCTAAATACGTAGAAATTATATTCATTGTCTAATGATTTTTTATGTGTAACTGGTATATGAAGTGATAGCTCCTAGAAGATGGAGTGGAAGGACAAAAATGACCAAAGTTCACACAAGAGATATCAATGAAAGACCAGTCATTTTTCTGAACAAACGAGGTCAGCCGGTTTCAAGAAACCGTAAATTATTGAGAGAGCTTAGTAATTTTTTGGGGACACTTGCAAAGGACAATGTGTCGCTTACTTATATCAATTGGCATCTTGTTCCTGCTCAACTGAAGAAGAAACTGTGGGACTATACTAGGGTAAACACTATTACCAAAACTTTAGTTTCAATTCATTTTCATGCACTGAATTAATGAATTTTATGTTTAATATATAATAGGACCGTTATATAATTCCAGATAACGGGCGCCACTGGGTGGACAAGACAATTAGTACATCTTGAAGGGTGTACAAATCTCGTGTGAAGAAGAAGTATTACAAAAAGTATGAAACTGACGATGACAGGATGGCAAATAGGCCGAATACGATTCCTTTGGAGGATTTTAAGCTGTTGGTGAAATATTGGGGAGATGAGGCAGTTAAGGTATTCTAATACACATTTTCAATATGATTATTGTGATTTTTTTTCCTAATTAGGCCTTCTTTTTTTTACTAATTAAAAGATTATCAAAAAAAAATTGTGCAGTGAGTATTTTTTGTGTTGACAGGAATTAGCAGAGGAAAATGAAACACGTCGTGCTTCAGTAACTGACACACACATTCTGGGTCCCAACAGTATGGCACAAGTTAGAGAGAATCTGGTGTGTCTTTCTTTGTGCACATTACCTTTTTGCGGATAAATTTATTATAATGCTAATTAATGAGTTAACTGCACATAAAGTGAAACTAATATGCTTAAATTTATCAAAAATCAAGCTTAAGAACATATAATTTTGAATATTATTCATTCTTGTATTAACTGCAAACAATGAGCTTGGATAACCTTATTCTCTTTGTTTTATAACAGAAAAAGGGTAATCCTGACCTTGGCTCGCCATCAGACGCTCAAGTTTATTTGGATTCTCATGAGCGAGAAGAAGGTCGAACATACAAGACTAATACAGTTGAAATCAAAAAAAGAATAGTAAGTACTTTATTTGTTTTGATACTTACAAATCAAGAATGGTTTATTTAGTCGAATTTCTTTTACAACTTAAGAGATATAGAAAGGCTTTCAGTGTTGGTTTATTTGGTAGAAAATACTATATAACAGCAATATAATATTGCAATTTTGTCGCAAAGTACACCTAAAAACAAATATGTAGGTGCTTGCGTTGTATAATTGAATGACTAACTTGATTCACACATTTGTTTCTTGTAGATTGAGATTAAGAAGAAGGTGGTTGCAGGTGAGGATGCATCTGAACTCATTGCTAATGGCAAGTCTCATGGTCGAGAATGGCTAAAAGGAAGGCATGGTAAAACTGCAAATTTGGCATCGGCTTCAGCTCCTGTTGATGACCCTTTTTTTGATGATGTAACTGAAAAGATAAAACGAGGTCTGGAGGTTGAATTGGAAGCAAAGGTGAACAAGAAGGTCCAACATAACATGACGCTATTGTTGAAAAAGCTAGCAAAAGCTAATCCTGGGTTGAATCTGGACATTGTAGACTATTGTGTTACTATTCCAAGCGAAGATGATGAAAATGCAACCCCGTTCACTGTCGGGACTTCCACTTAGTTGCTTCTCTGTTTACAGTAGTAGCATGGACAGGGTTTTAAAACTTTGGTTATCTTTTGTCGTAATTTTTATTTTGTACTCTATCTTTTGTTTCTTTGTACTTTGTGGTAATTATGGTGGATGATATTATGGTGGAGTGGCGTAGTTGTGGGGTCAATGATGGGAGGAGTTTGATTATATTTTGGAGTTGGATGACTGGTGGAGTTGGAATATATTTTGGTTAGGCTTTGGATGACTGGTGGAGTTGGAATATATTTTGGTTAGGCTTTGGATGACTGGTGGAGTTGTATTACTTTGCACTTTGAATTGGTTGGTTTATTTTGTAAAGGGATCTGATTATGTACCAACTAGGTCTTGCAAATTTTTGAATTTAAGTGTTGCAGTTGCTATTATTACTAATGTTGCAATATTTCATTTTATGTTGCCCTGGTAGGTAGAATTAGTGTTACATTAGCTATTTATAACAATATCTAGTGTTTCATTAGAAAAAGATTTAGTGTTACAATAGAATGTGGGGTCCACCAGTGATGTGGCACTAAAGTGGGACCTATTGGTGACGTGCCACAGTGGGACCCACAGGTGGCGTGGCAATTCTGTGGGGCCCACAGGTGACGTGGCACCTGGTGACGTGGCAGTTCTGTGGGCCCCACAAGTGACGTGGCACCTGATGACGTGGTAATTTAGTGGGCCCCACTTGTGGGCCCCACTTGTGACGTGGCACCTGGTGACGTGGCATTTTGTTGTGGGCCCCACAAGTGACATGACATACACCTAGCGCCTGGTTAGGCTGAGGTAACACGGTTCTTGTGTTGCATTTGTTTGATTTAGTGTTACTCTATGGGCCTAATGTAATACTTTGCCTTGTGTTACCATTGAGAAGGAAAGCGTTGTATTTTATATCAAAGGTTACATTGGCGGATGAAATGGTAAAAGTGCGTTACCTTTGGCCTGATGTAACAAAAATCGTGTCTAAGGTAAATTAGGCGACGTAAAAGGCCAGTTTTGTACTAGTGAGTAGGTATGTGTCTGAATGAGTTAGCAGTTTTGTTTTTGCGTTTTTCGGAGTTTCAACGATCGGATCGCCCTGAATTTTGGACAGAGTCTTCCTTACTCTTATACCTAAATTCTGAACGGTGAAGATCAGATTTAGAGGTCCAGAAGGTTTGTTTAATGCGGTAGGGGAAGGGACTGTTGCACCACGGTGAGGATTAAGCTCCCCGTGGTGAGATGAATTGGAGCGGGTATTTTTTGGCCCAACAGTATTTTTGGGTTAATTCTTAAACTAGGGCCATGGTTAATAAGATATGTAAACAGTAGTGAATTAGCTAGGTTTTTAAGGATTGTCATATTGTATACATACAAAAACATACATATCAATATATACAAGAAAAAAGGCTCTTTCACTTGGCCAACAAAATTCCTTCTTCTTTGTGTGTACTTTGATTACTGTCTTGTGTTATAACTTATAATTTGTGGCGATAGAACTTGGTGTGAGTTATACGTATTAGGTCTTCTCTTCAGGTGTTATTCCGTTGCGTCAAGGGTTGTCCCTCGTTTGAGACCCAACAATTAGCGTCAGAGCCAGAATCAGATTTGGGTGGTAAAGTTCCAATTTGAGGTGTTTCTGGGTTGTGTCTTGTGTGGTGCACACAAGGTGTTTGATAAAATTCCTGAGAGAGACTGATTGTGAAACATGTTAGGTATGGCTCTACAGGCGGTGTAGTTAAAGTAGGAAAAGGCAAGAGAGGCAAGTCTAAGTCGAATTCTAGACCTCCTGCGGAGAGGAATTGTTACAAGTGTGGTGAGCATGGGCATTATTGCGCCGTCTGTGGGACAAGAACATCAACCATGGCAAACACACGAAGAACTTCACGTGATCCACCATCGACTTCTGGTGTTCAAATGGCAGGAAGTCAGCCACCACCAACTACTGGTACTCAAGAGACGAATATCCCCCTCACCACTACACAAGGACCAGAGATCCCAATCTCAGTTGAAGGGACGAATCCCATGCAGATGGTGGTTCATGGAGCCAACCCCCAAACTCAAGAGATGACTCATCATCAACCAATCACATCCTCTCAAGTGATTTTGAATGCGCCCCGGGGCCTTCAACTTCATACTACTGATCTTCTCCAATACACGAATCAAACTTTGGGTATGCCACCTTATGTAATGCCTCCATATGTAATGCCTCCACGACCCCCCATTGGGAGCAGTGGTCATAATCCACTGTATCACGAATCATATGTGCCTCCTTATGTTCGAGGCCTGGAGCCCATTAATCAAAAAACTCAGACTCAGCAAGTCCCTCTAATTCGAGACTTTTCTGGTCCTTATACCGAAGATGAAGATTACTCATCTGATAATGAAAGGGACGTTCCCCCAAGGAGAATACGTCCTACCAAAACAAATAGGGAACCCCAAATTACTAAAGACAGGATTGCAGTATATGAAGCTGAGGCTGCAAGGCTTAAGAAGGTATTTGCAGAGGAAGAGGCAGCTAGAGCCAAAGGCAAATCAACCGAGAGGGTTCCTGTAATTAACTTAGATCCTACACCGAGAAAGTCAAGGAGGGTTGAAGCCCCAAAGGGTGATCCCATTGAGTTGTTGCCCTTAGGTCCTGATAAGTTTGTAAAAGGGGGGTTGAATACAAACTATACCGTTTTATCGAATTTGTCCTTTGAATAATTTAACAATTAAGAACAAATTAATGCGGAATATAAATGAAACAAGATTCAAGTTAAATATAAACTATATTAAACTTGAAGGGTGTTGCAAATACAGTACGGATTACAAAGTATTTATCTCAAACTAATTAATACAAATTTAGAATAAATTCGACATGAACTTTTCTAATATTTGTAATAAAAAGATCGAATGCTAAAGCAATGTTCGAGATAAATTCTAGGGATATAAATCCGCTAGATAATCAAAGCAATACAAGTAATCAACTTCTAGTGGTTTGGATTTAACAATACAAACTAGAATTAATTGCTTGAGAAGAAATGAGATCAAATGGCTTTCTTGCTTTGGAGAGAAAATTCTGTATGATCTGATTCTTGAGTCTCCTTTTCTTTCTATCCAGCCTCGGGTGATATATCCTTTCAGAAGACCTGTATGACCTCTTAATTAAATCAATATGACCTAATTAAACAATCAACATCACTTGTATGACCTCTTAAAACACCTCGGTAGAACCAAGAGATGATCAGTATGACCTGAGAAATGACTCGGTATGACCTTCATATTACTCGGTATGACCTGAGGAATGTGTCAGTATGACCTTGTTATTAATCGGTATGACCTCTAGAAAGTGTCGGTAGAACCTCTTGTTAAACAACACTAGGTCATACCGAATTAAGTTAATTTCCTTTAATTAAATTAGTTAATTTAAATTCTAAATTAAATTAATTCTTTTCTAGAATTAATTTAATAAATAATTTAAACAACTAAATTAATTAATTTAATAAATTAATTAATTCTGAAAGAATTAATTTATTAATTAAATTGATTAATAATTTAATTAATTAAAAGAAGATAACTTAAAATCATTGCATTCCTCTATCTTCTGAAAACCACTGAATATAGATGATTTAATTCCACTGACTGATGTCGTCATTCGATGCACTGTCTGGTTCATGAATAACTGACTTCAATGATAATTCTTCATCTTTAAAACATTTAAAGCTGTGGCTTCTTTTCTTTAGCTCTGAATAAACTTTGTATCCTGTACATCCACTGTCACCAACTAGAAATCTCTGTCACTGTAGTAAATCCACTTCCTTGAATACTTCACTGAGGCTTGAACAATAAATTGAACTTCTTTTAATGTAGAATAACTTCAAGTCTGTAGATGACTTTAATTCTCCATTCTCTTGACAGATATAATCTTCTGAGATTCCTGTGACATCTGACTAATATTTACTTATTACATTCTAGTTTAAGTTGAGTAGAATCCTCGAATTACAAATAGACTATTGCATATGCCTTTCAGTAAAGAATTATAGGTACATCAGCTTAGCATGACAAGTGTTAGGCCGAATACACAATATATAATCAAATAGATGTATGAGAATAACAATAAGAACACTGTTTATGAACAATAAACTGAATGGAATTAAAAACTCCTCTCTCAGTGATGTAAAATATCACAGAGAGCTGCTAGGTTACAAGAATGATAATTCACGTATTCGCATCCCTTTTAGGGTTAACCTATCTGTGTTTATATAGTACACAGCTACATACAATCTTCTAATTGATATTCCTATAAATCAACTATACAATTAATATCAATCTAGAATTGCTTCTGTCTTCTGTTCCGTTTCCTTAGCCATCTCGATATCTCTTTGCTTCTTTCCATCTTCAAAGAATATCGCTTCTAGAATCTTCACTGACTTCACCGACAGCTAAGTAAACTCTGACCATCAGACTTTAACAAACTCTGACTGGTCCTCCAGCTAAACTCTGACTAATCCTCCAGCTAAACTCTGATAGTTTCCCGGTACTTTAAACACTGATAAACAAACATCAGCAATTATATCTAACAATCTCCCCCAACTTGTTCATACTAAAATGTACAAGTTAATAGATAATTGATGATGTCAAAACATATAACAAATGCAGTGTTTATAAAATCACAGAGTTTATTTTTAACTTTAGAACAGAAAACTTTAAAAACTTACAGACTCCATTTACTTAATTTCTTCAATATCAGGTACAATCCTGATGTAGTCCATAAGCAGTCTCCTCTCAGCTCTCTCTAGCTCAGCTATCATTATCTTCTTCAGCTCTTTCAACTCTGGATCATTCTCTCCAGTTTGGTAGATAGCAGCCCTTAGAGCATAGATATTGTTCTTCCTCATATCATTTCCTAGCTTTATTATGAAGGATTTATCTGATTCCAGATTAAATTCCAACACTTTTATACCAAGATCTGTTCTGAGTCTTGCACTGTTCCTTTGCATCTCAACAAGCTTTCCATTGTAATCTCTGTACTTCGGTATGTAAGCACCAGCAGTCTACAAAGAGCTCTAGCTTTCACCATCCTGCTTCTTAATACCTCAGATGCTTGATGAGTTCTTTGATTTTTAACTTTCAGTATATACAGTACATACTCTAGCTCTTCTTTCATCTTTAATCCAATATCAGCTTCACCAACTCTGTATACTCTGCCATCAGCCTTGAAGTATAATAGAAAATCCTTCTTCAATCCTTTATGGTGTATTAACTGAACCGACTCTAAATTATCAAGATTTTCTTGAGTCACACCAACACCTGGTTCAGCTAATGAAGTTTGATCCATAGGACTATTGTTTACTCTCTTTTATCTATGAGATCCTAAACCAGAACTATCTCTTGATTCTTTACCCATGATGGCTTTGCTTTGAAGAACATTGACATTTCCAGGAATCAGAGTTTGTTGAGCCATGACTGGTTTAGCAAAAGTTCTTTGAAGCTCAGAAGAGAATTTAGTCTGTACAACTTGAGTAGTATCAGTGGTTGTCACAGCTTCCAGTGTTTGAACAACTTGAGCATTGTCAGAGGTTGTTTGAGCTTTCTTCATTCTCTGATGTTCTTCCACAAGCTTTCCTTTGCCTTTATCAAGCTTAGTTTCTGCAGCCCTCTTTGCTTGTTGTAAACTCTGTTGAGAGTCAACATTTTCTTTAATAATAATCCCTTTTTCTTTAGGCCTTGAAACCTTCACAGCTTTCTTTACCTTCCCAGACTTTAAATTCTTTACATGCTCTTCAGCTAGCATCAATTCTTCAGCTTGGATATCTTCTATGGTTGCATCAACACCATGTTCTTCTAGAAATAACTGAGCTGCAATCTCTTCATCAGTTATTGGTTGAGAAGTAAGCAATAAGCTTCTAGATCTTGAAGTAGATTGAGCAACAATGTTTATCCTTTCAGAGTTTGTAGCAGCAGAGTTTGATCCTAGCTTTCCTTGCTGTAGAGTAGATTTAGATTTGAACTCTTTTCCTTTTGCACCACCATCAGTAGAATCATCCTGTCTACTCAGAGTTTGAGACTTCTTGCATTTGTCTTTAAGTACTCTTTTTCCCGAACGCTCTTGTAATGCAGTCGAAGAAGAAACTCCATTCCTTCCTCAAGAACGGTCACTTCAAGTTACTTGTCCTTGCCAAAGACCCAGAGTAACCAATCTCCCTCATCATTCGCTGAAGCTCAGAGTCACCAACAGATATGGTGTAAGCATTAAAGTCTTCAAACCCAAGAGCATCTCTAACAGTGGTTGGAGTGACCACATACTCTTGTTCATCAAACTCGAAGATTATAGAAGGAGTTCCAGCCTCTCCTCCATCATCATAAATACCAGTTTCCCAGAATGCTTTAATTTGAAGGCTAGAAAGCGTTGCTGGTTCCATAAGAGCTTGCCCAATGTTTGATTGAGCGAGAAAATTCTGAAACAAGTGAAACGCCTCCGGTGCGTTCACAGTAGATAGGGGTGCTGCATAATTATTAGGGACAAAATCGAGACCAACTGATTGAAACATAGTTGTTGCCATTAGAAAGATTTGAAACTAGATCAGAGTTTATGCTTTAGAGAAAGTGTTTGAGAAAGTGATGCGGAAAAGTGTTTGTGAATATGCTTATGTGAAAATATCCTGTGAATAGAGTAAGTCTGTAAAAATTTGAACCGTTGTGTGTATAACTATTAAATATGAATTAAAACTGAAGAGTTTTAATCATTAAGATATACAGCAGGCTTACTCGTGAAATGTGTGAGTGGGACAGTTGTCACATATGCATTAACTGACAACACTAATCGTGGTGATTTCCAACACGCATGCGCAGTAAAAACAGCCACTAATTACTGCTAGTGAATAGACACTTTTCATCATTTCCAAAACGCAACAAACCGTTATCAATCATACTCTCTATTTTCAAAAATAATGTTCCCCACAAATTATGAAATGTCTGAAACACCTTTATTTATTTTAATCATCAGAGATTAAAAATAAATTACCTCTGCGTAGAGTACACATTTCATTAGTGTTTATCAATTCTCCTCCTTCATTAATAATCTCTTTTCTCAAAATTCACAGTTGTGATTATTTGTGTGTGAATAGCAGAGTTTACTGAATGTAAATATTGAGAGCATCTCAAAGTGCATAAAATCCACAAAATAAATCAGTAAAAACTAGTTGCCCAAACTCTCATGTGCAAAACAAAATCTGATGTCATCTAAACTCTGTACCTTTATTTGTACTTATTTATTTTCACCCCCTTTCGATTTTTTTTTTCTTTCCCAGTAATCAGTGGTTGGCACTAGTCACCAAAAATTTCAAATTTTAGCCCTTATTTCATACAATAAGTTCCTGGATCGTCCTAGGCACAACATGATCTCAAAGGAATTTGTGCATATTTTGCTTGAGGGTGAAGTAGCAGTAACTATTCATAAGAGTTTAGACTGACACCATTTAACATATTACTTTATGAGAGAAAGTGCAAACAGCTAATACAGACTCAGTGTATATGATCAATAAACTAAGAGATGCTATAAATATAGAGACAGTATCATGTTGTGTTAATTTTCTGCACACACTTGAGATCAGATCATATATAACTTAGAAGGATTCATGATTACTTACTGAGAACCATGCTTCATACTATTTTCTTCATCGGTGATTATGTTTCAGACAATACCATTATCAGAGTTTAACATCAGAGTTTAACCAACAGAGTATGCTTCCAGAGTTTATCAACATGATTTGCATGACAACTAACATATGCATAGAAACATGAGCAACATATCACAAAAGAGTTAATTTTGAGTCTAACCAATATCTCTAGTCGAAACCAGAGATCATTCCTAGTTCATTCACCAGTCTTGTAAATGTAGCTTCACTCAAAGGCTTAGTGAAGATATCTGCAAGCTGTTGTTCTGTAGACACAAAATGAAGCTCAATATCTCCTTCCTCCACATGTTCCCTGATAAAATGATACCTTATGCTGATGTGCTTGGTCATGGAATGCTGTACTGGATTACCTGTCATAGCAATAGCACTTTGATTATCATAGAAAATAGGTATTTTAGAGTACCTTAACCCATAATCCAGCAATTGATTCTTCATCCACAGAATCTGTGCACAACAGCTACCAACAGAAATATACTCTTCTTCTGCTGTGGATGTGGAAATTGATTTATGTTTCTTGCTGTACCAAGAAACCAGTCTGTCACCTAGAAATTGACAGCTTCCACTACTGCTCTTTCTGTCAATCTTACAGCCTGCAAAATCTGCATCAGAGTAACCAATTAAGTTAAACTCTGATTCTCTAGGATACCAGAAACCCAAGGTTATGGTTCCTTTGAGATATTTTAAAATCCTCTTCACAGCTGTTAGATGAGGCTCTCTGGGATCTGCTTGAAATCTTGCACAAAGATAGGTTGCATACATAATATATGGTCTACTTGCAGTAAGATAAAGAAGAGACCCTATCATGCCTCTGTAGTTTGTCATATCTACTGAAGCTCATGTGTCTTTGTCTAGCTTTGTAGCAGTTGCCATAGGGGTTGTTGTAGATGAACTATCAAGCATACCAAATTTCTTGAGAAGATTTCTGGTATATTTTGCTTGATTGATAAAAATCCCATCATCTGTTTGCTTTACCTTCAAGCCTAGAAAATAACTAAGCTCTCCCATCATGCTCATTTGGTACCTGGACTGCATAAGCTTGGCAAATTTCATTACATAGTTTATCATTAGTAGACCCAAAAATTATGTCATCTACATAGATTTGAACTAAAAGCAAATCACTACCAGAATTGAAATAGAACAAGGTTTTATCAATTGTGCCTCTAGTGAACCCACTTTCTAAAAGAAATTGAGCCAGAGTTTCATACCATGCTCTAGGTGGCTGCTTTAGTCCATATAGTGCTTTGTCAAGCCTGTAGACATAATCTGGATACTTGGGGTCCACAAACCCTGGTGGTTATTCAACAAACACTTCTTCTTCAAGTTTCCCATTGAGAAAAGCACTCTTCACATCCATCTGAAAGACTTTAAACTTCTTGTGAGCAGCATATGCTAGAAAAATTCTTATGGCTTCCAACCTTGCAACTGGAGCAAAGGTTTCATCATAGTCAATTACTTCCTGTTGTGAATATCCTTTTACCACAAGTCTAGCTTTGTTTCTTGTAATTACTCCCTCACTGTCAGTCTTGTTTCTGAAAACCCACTTTGTAGCAACAACAGACCTGTTCTTGGGTCTTGGTACAAGTGTCCATACTTCATTTCTTTCAAACTCATTCAACTCTTCCTGCATTGCTGTTATCCAATTAGCATCTTGAAGAGCTTCATCCACTTTCTTAGGCTCTGTTTGAGATATGAATGCATGAAACAGCCATTCATTTGCTGTGGCACTTCTTGTTTTCACACTTGCATCTGTAGGTAAGTGGCTTCTTTCATCATTATTGGATTCTCCCCCTTGATCTATGCTTTCCTGATTCTCTTGTTGACTATCTGCATTTTCTGAGGCTCCCCCTGAATTGGACTGTTCAGTGTTTGAACTTTCAGAGTTTGTGTTAGATTCTTCGCTGACTCACTTTCAGAATGTGAGTCATCATTTTGAGATGTTGCTGAAGTATCTTCATGCTCCCCCTTAACTGGTTCTATATTCTGTTATGTCTGAGAGACTTCCTCAGTATTTACCAGTAGAGGTTCAGAGTATGCTTCATCAGAGTTTGTTGGATTTGCTTCGTCAGAGTTTATATCATCAGAGTTTAGATCTTCATTTTCAAAGCGTAGCTGATCATGATTTTCTTCATCTTCAATTCCAGTTATTTTCTTGTCATCAAATGACACATGTATAGATTCCATGATCACTTTAGTTCTCAGATTATAAACTCTGAATGCTTTAGTTGACATCGGATATCCAACAAAAATTCCTTCATCAGCTTTTAAATCAAACTTGGTCAACTGTTCAGGATGAGTTTTCAACACAAAGCATTTGCACCCAAAAATATGAAAATATTTCAGGTTTGGTTTCTTATTCTTCACCATCTCATATGGTGTTTTCCCATGCCTGTTGATCAGTGTAGCATTTTGAGTAAAACAAGCCGTTTGAACAGCTTCTGCCCAGAAATAAGTTGGCAATTTTGCTTCATCAAGCATTGTTCTGGCAGCTTCGATTAAAGTTCTATTCTTCCTTTCTACTACTCCATTCTGCTGTGGAGTCCCTGGTGCAAAAAATTCTTGCTTCACTCCTCTTTATTTGCAAAATTCTTCCATTGTTGTATTTCTGAATTCAGTACCATTATCACTCCTGATAATTTTCACTTTATACTATGATCCTTTATCCAGTAGCTTCACATGTTCCATCAGAATTAAGGCAGTTTCATCCTTCTTTGCTAGAAAGTACACCCAAGTGTATCTAGTATACTCATCAACAATGACTAGAGCATATTTCTTTCTGCCTAGAGACATTACATTTACTGGACCAAATAGATCAACATGAAGAAGATGATAAGGATCCACAACTGAAGATTCAGATTTACTCTTGAAAGATGACTTCCTTTGCTTGGCCTTTTGACAAGAATCACACAGACCATCTAAGCTGAGTATTGATTTTGGAAGTCCCCTTACAAGATCTTTTCGAATTAGCTCATTGATGTTGTTCAAGTTCAGATGAGAGAGCTTCTTATGCCATTTCCAACTCTCTCCATTAGACATTTTTGCAGACAGACACACAGCTTTTCCTTCAGAGTTTGTTACCAAACTTGCTTCATAAATATTATTCCGTCTGTGTCCAACTAGAACAACTTTCCCTGTAAATTTGCTGATAACCTCACAGTATTCAGGTTGAAAATCTACATGATAACCTCTGTCACATATTTGACTCACAGATAGTAAGTCATGCTTAAGTCCTGGAACTAGATCTACATTTGTGATGATGACACTTCCAAGATTGATAATGCCATATCCCAGAGTACGTCCTATGTTGCCATCTCCATAGGAAACTTTTGGGCCAGCTTTCTCCTCATAATCTGATAGCAGGGCTTTATTTCCAGTCATGTGCCCTGAACATCCATTGTCCAAGACTAGGGTTCTTTCCCTTATGCCCTGCAATCACAAACAATTACAAAGAGTTAGATCTAAGGATCCAGACTTGCTTGGATCCTTTGGCTTTCTTAACATTGTTAGCTTTTGCAGCGGAATTCTTGTCAACAGAGTTTAAGCTAACAGTATCAGAGTTTACACTTGCAGAATCAACTTTAACCCATTTCAAATTTGGTTTCAACTCATAATAGTTGTGATAAATGGCATGATAATTCTTGCAAGTATAAATAGAGTGCCAAGTACTCCCGAAGTGAGTGCATAAAGTCTGTGGTCTAACCCTAACATAATCATTCTTAACTCCAGACTTGGAGGGTAAAGAATTAATATCTTTGTTTTTCCTGCAGAAACTTGCAAGATGGTTAGAACTGCCACAATTATGACATGTTTTTCTAGGAGCATCAGTGATAGGCAAATGATTACTGCCATACGGTTGTGCCTCTAACATTAGTCGGTATGTGCATACAAAGGAGAGAAATTAGTGGGGTATAAGAGCCATGATGCTCATTTTATACTCCATTACATGTTACAATTTGCTGTGAAGAAAAAATTAAAACCTGAGGTTGCATTACCGTTGATCAGATTAAGTTCATTCCTTAGAGCTCTATGGAGCAAGGTTATTAATTTGGATGATTTGAAGAAGTTGCAACAAGAAATTGTCGAGGTGCTTTGTCGATTTGAGATGATTTTTCCATTTGAGGTGATTTGTGGACCGCAGTACCTTCAAAATATGTTTCCTATAGAACGGTATCTTGGGAAGTTGAAATCATACGTTCTCAATAGAAGTAGACCGGAAGGTTCCATTGCAGAAGGTTATTTGGCTGAAGAATGTGTGACATTCTGTTCAAGATTTTTAGGTGGTGATGAAGCAACAAAAAAAACCATGTACTGTCCATCACAAGTGGAGTATCATATTGGAACAAGAAGGAATAAAGCTAGAATTATTTTCAATTTGAATGATGTGGATTGGAACGCAAGTCACCGCTACGTTTTGTTCAATTCACGTAATAAGGAAGTAGAGAGGTTGATCAAGTAAGTTCTGCAAGCTTTTAAGATTTTTTGAATAGTGTCAATTTAGAATTTTAATTTTCTGGATTGTTTTAACTTCGTATTATTTTAGGGAACATCAAGCTTTAGTGGACAGTCATGCAAATTTGAAAAAATACAAGAGGGCACGGACACACACTGAAGAATTATGGAAGTGGTTGAAAGAAGAGGTTGGAAAAATGAACGAGGTTTCAAGAGAATTGGAGGTGTTTGCATTGGGTCCTAATCGAAAAGCTAAGAGGTTTACTGGTTATGTGGTGAATGGTTATCGATTCCACACTACTTCTAGAGATTCTCGATGTACAACACAAAACAGTGGCGTATTTTTGACTGCCCAAACGACTAGCTTCGTAAGTTCGAGAGACCAGAACCCTATAGTTGGGGATGTCAACTACTACGGATCCGATAAAAGAAATCATGGAACTTGATTATTGGGGAGAATTTACAGTGGTCCTGTTTAAGTGTCGTTGGTACCAAGAAGAGAAAGATCCATACGGTCTTACTCGAGTAAATTTCAATAGGTTATGTCACAAATCTGATCCTTATGTCCTGGCTTCGCAAGTGCAACAAGTTTTCTATGTAGAAGATCCGATTGAACAGATGGTACATTATGTAATTAAGAAACTGCCGAGGGAGTGGTGTGATGCTGGAAACCTGAATACGATAGAAGAAGATGTCAACAATTCTCATTTACACGACATTGACTTTACTCGTGGAATAGAAACTCAAGTTGCTGAAACCAGTTGGTGTAGAGATGATATCCCCACAACAAGAGTTCCCATTCCCGATAAATGAGTCAAAAAATTTGCTTCTTTATTTGTTTAATATGTGTACTAGAGAGGACAATTTAGTATCTTGGTAGGGCTGTCGCGTGCCTATCAAATTATAATATCTAACTAATCCTTCTAACTGTGTAGCAGGGTAAGTCAGAGTCGATCCCACAGAGACAAACGTATCAATCACTAGTTGTTTCTGATTTAATTCGGCTAAGCAAGTATCACAATAAATATTGAGAATTTATTAAACTAATCTTATACTAAAGCGAATTGTGTTTATATTAAATCAAATATTAAAAACATCCAGAATTAAGTATCCCCACTAGCATGAATTAATGCAATCGTGAATTCCCTCCCCAATTAATCAGATAAATTACTCAAAAGGAAAGATGCGTCCTAAGAATACCAAAAACCCCTCTCAGGTATTAATGGCTTCTCTTAAAATACAATCAAACCTATTCTCATGGTATCATGTAATTTAGAGACATTAATCACGGCACCCTAATTTCCTAACAATCCATTCTACCTATTCTCATGGAGAATTTCATGTTCTTATTGGATAAATCACAACCATCTAATTCCAACTCTCGTTTATAATTAGATATTGGTTCAAACAACACATAATCACGTCTGATTTGCAATTGTTAATTTAAACAAATCAATAAGCAAGAGCAATTAAACAATTAAATTGGGGGAATTGGGAAATTCACACATCAATCATAACTAGGGTTCAACTTAACCCTAGATTAATAATCTACTCACTCATAATTGAATTAACTAAACAAGAGATATATGAATTGTAAGATGAACACATAATTATAAGGAATAGAGATGAACCTTTAATCTTCTATCTTCAAGGAAAATAAAAGTTCTCAGGAAAATCTCCCCAAAAGAAAGTGTTTACAAAGTTGTGTGTATCGTAAAATCTTCTCCTAAAAAACCTGGTCCTTCTTCTCTATGCTAAAAGTATTTTGATGATTTAATTAATTATACCAATAAGTCTTCTAAGCCGAGTAGGATTCTCTACTAAAATTCGCAGTTGTCTGATCTCTGCAGTTTCTGGGCTTCTCCAGTTGGATTTTGCTTACTGGACCATCTCAGAATTAAAGAGAATTCCACAAGCTTCGCGTGGGCTGTAAGATCATCGAAAACGGACTTCTGAAACTCAAGATACGGCCCAAACAATGTAAGGAACCCGTGTAGCCCAATAATTCCGAATTTTCTTCTAATTAAGCTCCAAATAGCCCTTTTTATTCAAATCCTTCCAAATTTAGAACTTCCTTATATCCTACAATAAAACACCAAAATCTATCAAATAAATATCCAAATCAATGCAAAACACAATAAATATGAGAATAAAGTCATCTAAAATATAAATAAAAATATATTCTATCATATCTTTTTCATGTTTAGACTACTTGTATGCACTTTAAATTTATAATATTTAGTATCTTTGTCTTGGAATTTTCTTGGTTTTATGTAATTTAACTTTTTAGTTTAATGTTATTTATTGTCTTGTTTTAATGTATTGTTGTATTACTTTAAGTTTCCTACCTTTGCTTGTATAAATGTTAAATTTATTCTCTTTCACTGAAATGAGCTTGCCTTGGCATTTTTCTTGGTTTTATGTAATTAAAATTTCTAGTTTAATGTTATTTACTGTCCTCTTTTAATGTACTATAATGTTTTACTTTAAGTTTACTGCCTTTGCTTGGTTTTGTTTAAACTTGAGAGAATGACATTTCTTTTAACTTTTTGCAGGATGGAAGAAAAAACGGTGAACGTCAGACTTCACTATAGTGGGGAGTTCCGGAGGACAACTTATTCTGGTGGAGACAGTTTGATTGTAAACCGTGTAGAGACTGACGAATTTTCTTATATAGTGCTGATGGAGTTTGTGAAAGACTACCTTACCCTCACTGAAATCGGAGGTGCCTATATCAAAGATAATAATGGTTGGAAGCTACTTACCGCTGACAAAGAGGTGATTGAACTTGTACAAGGCTGCAAAGATGGAGATGAGATACACTTTTATATAGACAACACTGTTGACACTGAAATTGAGACAGTGGTTCAAATACAGCCACACGTGGTCATAAGGCCGAGGATAAACCTGATTCAAGGTCGTATATATATATAAACTATTGAATATTGATGTCTTTTGCACATTTCAATACGTATAATGAGTTTTTCTACTATTGGTACAGGATCACCAAAGAAGCCAGTTTCCGCAAAGAAGGCAGTTTCAGCAAAGAAACCAGTGTCTGCTAAGAAACCTCAAAAGCGCAAATATGTTACCACACATGAACTCCAGCAGAAGCAGAAGCAGAAGCTCACTAGAAAGTCACCTGAATTGGGCAAGAGAATGAATTTACGATCATCGCAAGATTTGTTGACTAGTCAACAAGATGCAAATGCTGTGAAGGCGAAAGGGGTTGTTAGAAGGAAACTCGACTTGCAAAAAAATTCAATTGGAAGAGATAGCTCTGAAAAGAATGATTCCATTACTGAGGTAATTTTTTACTTGTGCATGTTTGTGTTGTACGTTTATGTGTTCTCTTTTAAAATTTTCAGTTAATTCATTAATTAATATGAAAGATTGAATTATAAATAAAAAAGTATATAATTTTGATAATTTGCTTCCTAATTGAACCTATTATATTTAGTTTTAACAAAAAAACTATATTTGTTAATTTTAACTTTGTTAAATAAAATTACCAAAAACATTAAGTTAATTTAACAAACTATATATCACCAAATTGTATATTTTTCCAGATTTTAACTTAGTACACAAATACGGATTAAAGTCTAAAATTAACAAACAAGCTGAGTTGGCATGCATACTTTTTACTTGTGAATTATTGCTTATATTTTTTCCTTGTACCTGTTTCACTTGAATCATAATTGATTTATTGCAGTTGCCCGCTCAACCAGCACGACTGACTAAATATGAAGAAGGAAGAATTGCTCAAATGCAAGTAAACGACAAGAGATTGGAAGAACTTGGGATTAAGAAGTTAGTTGGTCAATTAAAAGCTCCTGCAGCGCAAAAAGGGAAAGGAAAAGAGAAGGCTCAGGAGGAATGCGATGATTACATTCTAGAAAATGAGGAAGAAAATGACAATGATGATACATCTGAGGTATGAAAGCAGTGAAAATGTTCATTTCCTAGCCTCACATAACAACTGTAAACCTAGTACTGAAGTCTTGATAATTTAATTGTAGAGAATCAAGAATGCCAAGAAAAGGAAGTTGGTAAGTCGACCACAAACTCGTTCGTGGGTCAATGCTACTGCTGGTACGGAAGCTGAGAAGGAAGTGACAAGTTCATCTCGGGCTAAGCTTTTGAAACCGACATGTAGTAAACTGTTAAAACAGTTGAGCAAGTCTGGAGCATGTGGCAGGGTATCTGATTATTTGGAAATGCGAGACCGTCAGAAGCAGGGTATACTAACTCCAACAACCAAGAATGTTCAGGAGTCGAACTTGGAAAATATTGCAGAGGAAGAAACTGAAGCAGGTACTGTGTGTACTGGAAAACTTAGAAAAAGAGTTTAAATAAATTTTTTCTGAGTATTTATACTTAGAAAAAAATATACATTTTTTCTGAGTATAAATACTTAGAAATATATACATTTCTCCATATAAATACTTAAAAAATATACATTTTTACTTAGTATAAATACTTAGAAAAATATACATTTTTCCATATAAATACTTAGAAAAATATACATTTTCCCATATAAATACTTAGAAAAATATACAATTCTTCATATAAATACTTAGAAAAATATACATTTTTACTGAGTATAAATATTGAGAAAAATATATATTTTTTCTGAGTCTAAATACGTAGAAATTATATTCATTGTCTAATGATTTTTTATGTGTAACTGGTATATGAAGTGATAGCTCCTAGAAGATGGAGTGGAAGGACAAAAATGACCAAAGTTCACACAAGAGATATCAATGAAAGACTAGTCATTTTTCTGAACAAACGAGGTCAGCCGGTTTCAAGAAACCGTAAATTATTGAGAGAGCTTAGTAATTTTCTGGGGACACTTGCAAAGGACAATGTGTCGCTTACTTATATCAATTGGCATCTTGTTCCTGCTCAACTGAAGAAGAAATTGTGGGACTATACTAGGGTAAACACTATTACCAAAACTTTAGTTTCAATTCATTTTCATGCACTGAATTAATGAATTTTATGTTTAATATATTATAGGACCGTTATATAATTCCAGATAACGTGCGCCACTGGGTGGACAAGACAATTAGTACATCTTGAAGGGTGTATAAATCTGGGTCCCAACAGTATGGCACAAGTTAGAGAGAATCTGGTGTGTCTTTCTTTGTGCACATTACCTTTTTGCGGATAAATTTATTATAATGCTAATTAATGAGTTAACTGCACATAAAGTGAAACTAATATGCTTAAATTTATCAAAAATCAAGCTTAAGAACATATAATTTTGAATATTATTCATTCTTGTATTAACTGCAAACAATGAGCTTGGATAACCTTATTCTCTTTGTTTTATAACAGAAAAAGGGTAATCCTGACCTTGGCTCGCCATCAGACGCTCAAGTTTATTTGGATTCTCATGAGCGAGAAGAAGGTCGAACATACAAGACTAATACAGTTGAAATCAAAAAAAGAATTGTAAGTACTTTATTTGTTTTGATACTTACAAATCAAGAATGGTTTATTTAGTCAAATTTCTTTTACAACTTAAGAGATATAGAACGGCTTTCAGTGTTGGTTTATTTGGTCAGATTTATTTGGTAGAAAATACTATATAACAACAATATAATATTGCAATTTTGTCGCAAAGTACACCTAAAAACAAACATGTTGGTGCTTGCGTTGTATAATTGAATGACTAACTTGATTCACACATTTGTTTCTTGTAGATTGAGATTAAGAAGAAGGTGGCTTCAGGCGAGGATGCATCTGAACTGATTGCTAATGGCTAGTCTCATGGTCGAGAATGGCTAAAAGGAAGGCATGGTAAAACTACAAGTTTGGCATCGGCTTCGGCTCCTGTTGATGACCCTTTTTTGGATGATATAACTGAAAAGATAAAACGAGGTCTGGAGGTTGAATTGGAAGCAAAGGTGAACAAGAAGGTCCAACATAACATGACGCTATTGTTGAAAAAGCTAGCAAAAGCTAATCCTGGGTTGAATCTGGACATTGTAGACTATTGTGTTACTATTCCAAGCGAAGATGATGAAAATGCAACCCCGTTCACTGTCGGGACTTCCACTTAGTTGCTTCTCTGTTTACAGTAGTAGCATGGACAGGGTTTTAAAACTTTGGTTATCTTTTGTCGTAATTTTTATTTTGTACTCTATCTTTTGTTTCTTTGTACTTTGTGGTAATTATGGTGGATGATATTATGGTGGAGTGGCGTAGTTGTGGGGTGAATGATGGGAGGAGTTTGATTATATTTTGGAGTTGGATGACTGGTGGAGTTGGAATATATTTTGGTTAGGCTTTGGATGACTGGTGGAGTTGGAATATATTTTGGTTAGGCTTTGGATGACTGGTGGAGTTGTATTACTTTGCACTTTGAATTGGTTGGTTTATTTTGTAAAGGGATCTGATTATGTACCAACTAGGTCTTGCAAATTTTTGAATTTAAGTGTTGCAGTTGCTATTATTACTAATGTTGCAATATTTCATTTTATGTTGCCCTGGTAGGTAGAATTAGTGTTACATTAGCTATTTATAACAATATCTAGTGTTTCATTAGAAAAAGATTTAGTGTTACAATAGAATGTGGGGTCCACCAGTGATGTGGCACTAAAGTGGGACCTATTGGTGACGTGCCACAGTGGGACCCACAGGTGACGTGGCAATATTATGGGCCCCACAAGTGACATGGCACCTGATGACATGGCAATTCTGTGGGGCCCACAGGTGACGTGGCACCTGGTGACATGGCAGTTCTGTGGGCCCCACAAGTGACATGGCACCTGATGACGTGGTAATTTAGTGGGCCCCACTTGTGGGCCCCACTTGTGACGTGGCACCTGGTGACGTGGCATTTTGTTGTGGACCCCACAAGTGACATGACATACACCTAGCGCCTGGTTAGGCTGAGGTAACACGGTTCTTGTGTTGCATTTGTTTGATTTAGTGTTACTCTATGGGCCTAATGTAATACTTTGCCCTGTGTTACCATTGAGAAGGAAAGCTTTGTATTTTATATCAAAGGTTACATTGGCGGATGAAATGGTAAAAGTGCGTTACCTTTGGCCTGGTGCAACAAAAATCGTGTCTAAGGTAACAGTAGGTATGTGTCTGAATGAGTTAGCAGTTTTGTTTTTGCATTTTTCGGAGTTTCAACAATCGGATCGCCCTGAATTTTGGACAGCGTCTTCCTTACTCTTATACCTAAATTCTGAACGGTGAAGATCGGATTTAGAGGTCCAGAAGGTTTGTTTAATGCGGTAGGGGAAGGGACTGTTGCACCACGGTGAGGATTAAGCTCCCCGTGGTGAGATGAATTGGAGCGGGTATTTTTTGGCCCAACAGTATTTTTGGGTTAATTCTTAAACTAGGTCCATGGTTAAAAAGATATGTAAACAGTAGTGAATTAGCTAGGTTTTTAAGGATTGTCATATTGTATACATACAAAACATACATATCAATATATACAAGAAAAAAGGCTCTTTCACTTGGCCAACAAAATTCCTTCTTCTTTTTGTGTACTTTGATTACTGTCTTGTGTTATAACTTATAATTTGTGGCGATAGAACTTGGTGTGAGTTATACGTATTAGGTCTTCTCTTCAGGTGTTATTCCGCTGCGTCAATGGTTGTCCCTCGTTTGAGACCCAACAATTGGCGTCAGAGCCAGAATCAGATTTGGGTGGTAAAGTTCCAATTTGAGGTGTTTCTGGGTTGTGTCTTGTGTGGTGCACACAAGGTGTTTGATAAAATTCCTGAGAGAGACTGATTGTGAAACATGTTAGGTATGGCTCTACAGGCGGTGTAGGTAAAGTAGGAAAAGGCAAGAGAGGCAAGTCTAAGTCGAATTCTAGACCTCCTGCGGAGAGGAATTGTTACAAGTGTGGTGAGCCTGGGCATTATTGCGCCGTCTGTGGGACAAGAACATCAACCATGGCAAACACACGAAGAACTTCACGTGATCCACCATCGACTTCTGGTGTTCAAATGGCAGGAAGTCAGCCACCACCAACTACTGGTACTCAAGAGACGAATATCCCCCTCACCACTACACAAGGACCAGAGATCCCAATCTCAGTTGAAGGGACGAATCCCATGCAGATGGTGGTTCATGGAGCCAACCCCCAAACTCAAGAGATGACTCATCATCAACCAATCACATCCTCTCAAGTGATTTTGAATGCGCCCCGAGGCCTTCAACTTCATACTACTGATCTTCTCCAATACACGAATCAAACTTTGGGTATGCCACCTTATGTAATGCCTCCATATGTAATGCCTCCACGACCCCCCGTTGGGACCAGTGGTCATAATCCACTGTATCACGAATCATATGTGCCTCCTTATGTTCGAGGCCTGGAGCCCATTAATCAAAAAACTCATACTCAGCAAGTCCCTCTAATTCGAGACTTTTCTGGTCCTTATACTGTAAAGCATAATGTAACATAAGATGTAAAAGAGATAACTACAACTCAACAAAGGACAAGACAGACAATAATATTAACAGAAGCACAGGAATCCAGAATCAAAGAAGAAAAGGTAAACTCAAAAAATCAAAATACGTTATGTATTCTTGAAGTCCGTAAACAGGTCACGGAAAGAAGTTCATGAAAATGTTCAAGCCTCAGTGACAACAAAAGAAACAAGACTTTCAAGACGACAGAAGTATGTGAATGATTTAGGGTTCAGTACCACAGGATTCCAGTGATGAAGCAACCAGAACGACAAAGGACTTATCAGCAGCATTGAATTGAAGACATAAAAGAAGAATTGATCAAGTGTTATTCATCTGTGAACCAGACCAGTTGCACTAGGTGACGGCACTGAAAAGATCAAATTGTTTTATCGTCTCGGAAGAAATTGATACAGTCTAAAACTTAAACACCCTGAAACTTTTCTGGAGACTAACAAAAGAAAAGGTTCGATGGTTTTTCTAAATATAAAACCATCGAATATATGTAATCATGACATGACATGATTATTTTATTATTTGATAGTTTTCTAAAATAGAAAACCATCGAATGTATGTAATCATGGAATGAAATGATTACTTTTTTATTTGATAGTTTTCTAGTTTAGTAAACCATCGAATGGAAAGCATAAGTAAGTATTCTATTTGATAGTTTTTATTTAAAAACTATCGAATTGAATAATTACTTTATTCATTCGATACTTTTCAAATTAGAAAGTGGGTGAAAAGTTTGTTTGTTTGTCAGGTTGATGAGAATTGGACGGCCAAGATTGTTTTAACAATTAAGGTTCGATAGTTTTCTAAAAACTAAGTCTATAATTACACAGAGAGAGGTAGTGTCTTCCTCGGTCGAGGTTAGTTCATAGTAGCAACTACTGAGAGAGAGTTTTGAGCCGGAGAAGATCGTAGAAATTTATAGTGCTCAGAATTCTTTCATTGTATTGATTATGAATAACCTAGAACTCATTGAAGCTAATCTACGGATTAGAAATTGTAGCACCCCTCGAGGTTTATATTTATAAAACGATATATTCCCCGACTCTTGGTTTGGTTTGGTGTGTTTGATTTCGTTATAGAACTGAATGAATTATCCGCGAACGAAATTGAATTATTTGTGAGTATCGTATTCAACCCCCCCTTCTACGATACTTCGGGACCTAACAATTGGTATCAGAGCTTGTTAATCGACATACAGATTAGATCCGGGTATTTCAGACCAGTCAGACAAGAATTCTGAGGAGGCCAACTTCTAAATAAATTTATTTTATGAATTTATATTTTAATAAGTTTATTTTATAAATTTAAGTTAAAATGAATTTATCTTATAAATTTAATTTAAATGAGTTCATTATTTAAACTTGAATAAGTTTATTTGATTAACTTAATTTAAATAAATTTATTTTATAAATTCAAGTTAAATAAATTTATATTTTAAACTTAAGTAAATTTAATTTATGTTATGAATTTATTTTAGAGGTGCGGCACAGAGCAATTTGTAGTGTGCTAAAGAGACCCCTTAGAATTTGTGAATTGTAGTCAATTTAGGTGGCCAATTTTGAACCTGAGTAGTATGACTTCGATAGTTTTTTTATAAAACAATCGAAGTGGTATTTCTTTTTTTCAAAAATGGTCAGCCAAGGCTCTTCGATAGTTTTTGTTTTAAAATCAATCGAAGTGCTTGAATTGGCCAGCTTTACAAAAGCACCCCGAATTAATATATTTCTGAGTTATTTATTTATTTTGAATTTTTGTTTAAAAAAATTTCTTAAATTCTAATTTTTCTTAAATATTAATTTACATGATTTAATTTTTAAGAATTCGAAATTCTTGAAAATTAAATGTTTTGTAAATATTTATTTTTGATTAATTTATTTTTAAGGAAAATTAAAAATTCTGAATATTTAAATTTTTCTTAAGTATTAAATTGAGGGTGCTCAAGGGCTTGTAGAAGAAGATTCCTCCGGGTGTTAAACTGATTTTTATCTTTCGAAGAAAAAGATGACCATGAAGCTGATTTCAGGAAGAAGTTTCTACGGATATTTTTCTTAAGGAGATTTAATCAAAAGAGATTATGAAGGGAGGAATAAAGGGTGTTAGAGAATTGAACAGACAAACCAACATCTCAGTAACGAGCATTATTGTTGGAACCTCAGAACAGAATAGAAGAATTACTAGTAGCTGAATCAGAAGAAGCTCAGGTAGAAAACCTCGAGAGACTAGACTAAAGATCAGTGTTTCACTTGTCAAGGAAGTTTAGTCACATCAGATTCAGAAGGAGTATAAAAGCTACATCCAAGGATCAGGCCTATTTATTCCGAAGCAAAGACTCTTCAAGATTCAGTTCAAGAGGTAGTTACAGACTGAGATGGTAACAAAAACAAAAGTGATAGTTTCAACTATGATAAGAACTATGTAACGAGAAACTATCAGGGTGTGCTACACAATGAAGAAGCCTAACAAACAAAGAAGAATAGGGACTCAGTTAATGAGCTGAAACAGAAGTGGAATGCTTTGTTGAAGAAGCATCAGCACAAAACTTATGTTGCTTAAGGAAAGAGTTGGGATGGATCAGATGACGAGAAGATCATGGATATCTTGCTTTCATAGCAATCTCTGAAGATGATTCACCTCACATATCTCAGGTATCTTTTCCTTGAACCAATGCAGTATTTAATTCTCAATATTCAAAGCATGTACATAGGAGATCTTATATATGTGTGTATGAATATTTGTAGAATAAGATTTGCAAGTGAGATAGAAGCTTTCTTAAGAAACAACTCTTAGTTTTAGGGGTTAAGTTTCTGGCACATAAGACCTTAGTAAAGCTAAGTTTCAGTATCCCTAGTAGAACAAGATTTGCTCATTTATTCTGAATTGTTTGTTAAGGGATAATCAGTTTGAAGGATGGAGGAATTACCTTTAGAGTCAGTAGAATTTGTAGAACACCAAGCTGTATCTAAAACTGACTTAGGTAATAGAGAAAGTTAGATGCCATACAACAACAGAATGGATTAGATAGAATTAGTGATTTAATTGTTAATTCTTTTATTCCATGTGTGCTTAGAAAATTATTGAATATCTGTAAATCTACTTGCTACCTGTTACACTTGTGTATATTGGTTAAAGTAGAAAGTACTGAATTTTCTAAAATGCAAAACATGCCTAATTTGCACATCTCTTATCTGCAATGTCAAAATGCTCAATGTATGCCATTTATTCTTATTAACATGTTTGCTTATTTAAATATTATGAATGCATATCTTAGAACTTGCATTAATCATAGAAAAAGCATGTTTAAGAATTACATTAGAGCAACGACTGCAAGGTCAGTCAGAGATAAGAATAAGCATGTATAGGTTGAAGCTGTTGTTACCACTTTTAAAAGCAAAATCTCTAATCCATCTGGACCCAAGCAAATAAGTTGGGTACCAAGAACTGTCAATCCATTTGTGAGTGCAGGCAAATCAGGTTAATCGATTTATATGCTTTCTTGGTCTTTACTACTGAAGACATATGATCGAAGAAAGATCTTGCCATCAAATGTGATTGAGAAAGCTGTTCCGTTAATAATCTTTGGAGATGACATCAAAGGTTTTCATCACGGGACATGGCTACGTTTGAAATGGAATGTCATCATGTTTACAATAATTGGTATCATTGATAACAACTAATAGTTGGAGTCAAGGATAACAATTAGAAGCAACTCTCTTGCTGAAGATTCAAAGCACAAATCTTTTTATTCAATGAAGGAGCAGTGTTTTATCTCAAGCAGGAAGGTTGAGAAGCTCTCACCCTTGCATGACAATACAAGGAACTCTTTTCTAAAGATGGTATTGGTGAGAGGACTGCCTCATCTGGGATTCAAGCTAGATGAAATATATGAGGCATGTCATTAAGGGAAGTCAAAGAAACATCACAGAAAAGCTATAATGTGATAAGCATTACTGAGCCGCTTCAGATGATACGTATGGAACTCTACGGACTAGTTAATGTCTTATCTACAACAAAGTAAAGATATACTTCAGTGATGGTTGATGACTACTCTTAATGCAAACTGGTGTTGTTTATTCAATCTGAAGGACAGGACATCACAGATGAGATTAATCACATTTCCATGATCAGTAACAAATACAGGAAGACCCTGTATTGGCCAATAGAAGCAAACTCTGAATTTCTTTCAGGGGTTTGGAGGAAAATGTTTTACAAGTAAGCATCTTGGCAAGATTGGCAACTAAGGCTCTTAAGGATATTTTCCTCGGCTAATCAGTGGAATCTAAAGCCTACGAGGTAAATTTGATTAATCGACAAGAGGTGATTGAAAGTCTGAATATGATGTTCAACAACTCCAAGCTCTCAGCTGTTATGTGTGAAATTAATGGTAATGATGATTCAAATCCAAGCAGTGGTAATGGTAGTTTAACTACACCGCTCAGTACTTCAACAGAACCACTCAGCGAGGATGAGGATTCTCAGGAAATCCCAGCAACAGCTTAGGGGGAGCAAAAGAAGGATCAATTAGTCAGATCAACACCACAATGAATATCTAGAGGACACTTCAAGAACGTATCTGTCAAGACAAAGGGTTTAGATTCAATATCATTCCTGATGTCTAGTTCTTAGTGATCCTAGTGGTGGAGTAAAGACTGGAGCTATAGAGTATGAATGATTATTTTCTTAGTTTTCTTTCTGAAGAAGAAACAAAGAAAGGTAAAGAAGCTCTGATGGATCCAGATTGGGTGATTGCAAAGCAAAATGAACTCAATCAATCTGAAAGGCAGAAAGTTTGGAAGCTGGTACCCAGGCCTAAGGGAAAATCTGTTATTGGAACAAGATGGGTATCCAGAATACTGGATGAAATTGGCATTGTTATGAGGGACAAGGCCAAACTGGATGCTAGGTTACTATTAGGAAGCAGTATCTAACAAGAAGCACCAGTGACGAGACTTGAGGATATCAGGATATATCTGTATGGTAGGAACCGGTATCAATACTCAAGCAATCGTCAAAGACATGGTATGACACTCTAACTGAACTTTTACAGAATATGAATTTATTAGAGTTGTCATAAGGCACAAACATAATGTCATATATGTGCAGTGATATCATGATTATATTATATGTTGGTCTACTAACGAAAACTTGTGCAAGAAATTTGCCAAGTCATTGCAGAGAATGTACAAGATGAGTATGTTGGGAAAGTTGCAATTCTTTTTGGATTTACTTTGAGCAAGCCAGAAGATTAATTCTTTTAGGAGCACAAGTAAGCCAAAAGAGTGATGGCAATAAAAGTAAGTCAAGAATCTTTTGAATGTGCACAATTGAGAAGATTCTAGACATGCCAAGACTCCCTACCAACAGCAGCCACTAAAGCTTGATCAGGACAAATCAGGTAAAAGACAGAAATGACAAGCTAGAGAGGTATGCGTCTCATTAAGTTATTAGCTGCAAATTGACAACACATATTTTATTCTCAAGTTGCCAATGTGCAAGGTTCCAAGTGGATTTCAAAAATCTAGTCTTATAGTTATCAACATGATTTTGAGATATCTTAAGGGAATACCAAATCTCAGTATATGGTACCCTAAAGATACTTGTTAACATGTTTAGCTATTTAGATATAAAATACGCAGGTTGTAAGAAAGACAGGAGAAGCATCTCTGAATGACAGGAGGAGCATCTCTAGAAGCTGTCAACTTCGTGGAGGAAGATTGATTTCTTGTTATTATTTCAGGAAATAACTTTATCTCCAACAACTCTGTGGAACAATCCACGACAATGCACCTTGACAACAGGTATCATTTCTTTCGAGAGAATGTCTTCAATTCATAGAGTAACTTGCAGACACGCACCTCATTTGAAAATCCCATCTGCAAGAAACTCTTAAATAAGTTCACAAGTGTAAAGTTGTCCATATTTTAAGGACTTGTGAATTTGTTTAACATCCAGTCCTCATCTTAATAATTTAGTGCTAATATCTAACTCATAGATATTTAGTACTAATTTATTATTATTTATTTAATGAAATTTGAATTATGGAAATTGAAGCAGTTCAATATCTTATTTGCTCCATAATTTAAAATACATAAAATAAATATACAGCATAATTTATTGGATTTTAATTGGTTAATATCATTCAATGATATTTAGTCGATTTTATTCTGAGAAAATTGTGAATTTTCTGTTGACAATTGATTTTGGTAAATTTGAAAAGATTTATTAGAATTAAAACTTGACAGGAAATAAAACAGTCTAAATTTTAAAACAAGAACAGGTTTTAAAATGAAGACAGAAGCAAAAAATATCGAATTTAGGAAATTCGATAGTTTTTCAAGTACATAGATAAATCTATCGAAATAAATTTTCGATAGTTTTTGAAAAGGAAAAAGAAAAACTATTGAAAACATTTCTCGATACTTTTTGAGGAAAATTTGAAAAAGCATCGAATTGAATTTCATTATTCTTTATCTAAATTCTCGATGGTTTTTGAATTAAAATGAAAATCTATCTGAGAGAATTAATTTTTCCTTTATTTTAATTCTCGATAGTTTTTCCACAAAGGATCCCTCGATAGTTTTTCAAGCTTTAAAAGGTAACAAGTTCGATAGTTTTTCAGAAAAACTTTTTAAATTCTGATTTTCAAACTCTTCGTTATTTTTCAAAATTTATCGAAGTAAAGTTGACAGTTTTACCCCCAACTGAAAACCATCGAACATACTATTAAAAAACATCGAACACTGTAAAGACAATATTGCCCCTGTCAATTCAATAAGTATTTAACAACCCCTTACGTTTTTTTTCTTATTATCAGATCTAAGGGCTTTTGTTTATACTTACTAGAATATATATAACCAAGAACATCACTGCCTCAAGAACTTGTTTCTAAGAAAACTATTTTCACTATTGTTCTTTAGAAGTTAATTGTTTTCAATTGATTTCTTCAGATAATTCTGATTATTTGTGTTACCAAAAGTAGGGTTCTTGATAATAGTGATTCGAAGTTGTGTTTTTTTTAAGAAAAAGGGGTAATTTTATTTTAAGGGTATTTTGTGTCAAGTTTGATTAATTAGTAATAATTAATTAAATTTAATTGGTTTTAGTTTTGGTTTAAAAGTAACCAAGACTAATCATGTCTCGTTTCAAAACTTGCAAGCCATTACGAATTTACAGTTTCGTGCATGGGCAGAGTTTCTGAACACACGTTCATTAGTGGCATATGCCTTGAGTACTCCCGTAGTCCTTTGCATCGATCAATTGACTGCGTTGTACACAACCGCCACGGATACAAGTGAGAATAACGTAAGATCCTTCAGTTTTGTTGTGCCAGGGGGCAGAACAATAAGGGTGACGGGACATGACTTTAACAGAATACTACATTTTTCTATAGAAAACCATGTTCCGGATCCCACAACTGAGGAGATACATGCTTTCTTCACTCTCATAAGAAGTCAACAACCTAACTTCTTTGTGGGAGAGTTCCTTAAGCATTACCTGACATGGGACCACTGGATGAAAGAACATGCATAGATGATGTGCTTTGTTTCTATCCTAGGTTCCTACAGCTAATTCTCAATGATATCTTAACAGATGATGAGCGTGAGACATTCGCTGAAGAGGAGACCATGGAGTGCATGAAGATGAAGAGCAATGCAATAACCGCTCTGATAAGAAAGAATATCTTCCAGGGGTACCCACTGTTCAAACTTGAATATCTAAGAACGGTGCCCCTACCACTTCTACCCCCAGGGGAACAGGTAAATGAAGGTAACATTCCTCAACCTGAACTGGCTCCTGAACCACAACAATGGATGTTGATCCAGAGCCCTCAGTGGCCATCCAGACCATGAGATTGCAACCCACAATCTCTAACCACGGTCGAAGAGCCTTTGGAAGAGCCAAATGAAACCACAAACGAACCTCCTTACCCTCCTATACCCAATATTCAGACATCCATGAGTGTAGAGGGAGATAGTGCCAAAGCAGCACCACATAAGGAGATACGCCATTCAACAACAGCTCTGCCTTACTCTAAAAGGAGAAGAACAAAAACCGAGGCAACTGTTGATAGTTCATTTCTCTCATCCAAAGCGCCCTTTATTGATTTTTTTGATGCTGATTGGACTACGCTAACGAAAGCTATATCTGAACCAATAGCTCAATCAAGTAAGGAAGAATTGACAGAAGCAACTGGTGTTCCGACCATATTACGGTTAGGTTCACTGGTTGAAGGTTCTTTACTGAACCAAGAGTCTTCACAGACGTCGAGAGAAGGCTTTGACCTAAATGCACAATCTAAAAGGTCATTGTCTACCTCCCCAGATGGAACATATCTGGATCCTGCGGGTAAAGGGTCTGACGTAAGTGCAGATCGGCAACTCGGTGACGATGAATCAATTACTATTGACAAGTCAACTGAGGTAAAGTCTTTACAGACTCACGGGGAAGATTCGAGATCTCTGCTGTTAAAAGAGCCTGTTTCTAACCCCCTAGAGATTCAAACTCTAGATCCTTTAAAGGATACATCATCCACGGATGATCAGCAACTTGGTTTATCCAAGGACGGGGACTTGCGAAGCCCCATTGCACCACCGGTGACCTCCTTAAGGACGGCTACGGTGTTTTCTTCTGCAGGTACAACTAGCACAAAAGGGATTGAGTGAAACAAAAACACTTACACCTGGCCTGAGTGGGAAAGGAAAAATGATTCAAACACCGACAGAAACGTTGAGTGTACACCCAGAGCCAAATGTGAGGAGTGACACCCTAACCCTTCAAAATATTGAAGATTTTCTATTACCTGGAGGTACATGTTCAATCCACCCTCAAGAAGATTATGGAATATGTTGAGGAACCAACAACCCGGACCTTCACAGCAACAACCTGATCCTTCTGCTACCTTTTACAATGAGGATAACTTCATCGAGGATTCCTCAACTAAGGGGGAGAAAGTTGGAGAAGGGGAAACAAATGAAGTGACTAATGAAGGTTGGCAAACAACTGGATGGGGAGTTTGGGAAACCAATGAAGCTATTCCAGTTAGATAGTACTGGATTGAAGACATTGTGCAAGAAGAAAAAAGTGAGGAGGAATTTGAAGTCATGCAAGAGCAACCGATTCAGGAGAAGCATGAGCCATATAGAACATCCTATCTTGGATGATGATATGGAAGAAGAAGCAAATTCTCTATCACTGAGAGAGAAAGACACCACTAAAGGTGATTCTCATCAAGATCCAAAGAACTACAAAACTAAATGAACTGCTCCGTGAGCATGTTAAGGAAATCTTGATGAAGGTCAGTCCAGAGATTACTGAAAACCCTCCTATGGTTAGATTCATGACGAATGACTTGTTCAGAATCTGCTATCTGACGGAGGACAAACTGAGAGATTACCCAAACGAATATCTAATATCAGTTGAGAAGTATCTTAGATCCACTGGATTCACATCAACGGAGAAGGACAAAAGCAGCCGACACTCTAAGAAAATATCTTATGGAGAATGTTCCCTACTATAGGAAGAGAGTGGAGAAAGGATTGGAAGTGCATACCAGATTGCCAAACATGCCAAAGCTAAACAAGAAAGATGTTAACATTGCATGGTTATGGGCTGGAGTGGGTCAAGAGGTTGGATATATTGGAAGACACATCCTAGGAGCAATCCTTAAACCTGGAGAACCACTGCACTATCTATCAGTGATTGATTATCAAGCTGCTAACTCCGATCCAATGAGTGAAGAAGGTGAGATTGGAATGGACTGAAGAACTGAAGCAAAGAACAAGAGAACTGTCAGCTTAAACAAGAGGAGCAACTTCAAAGTGAAAAGTTTTATTGTTCTTTGAGTTATGAAATCTGGAAATGTATATATATCTGATCCAGAATGCATTAATATTATTACGCTGTCTTACTTTAAGTAGTTTCATGTTTCCTTAGTTAGTTGAGTTATCCTCGAAGTATTTGCTTGTCGAACTCTATCCAATCAAATAGGGGGAGATTGTAAAGCATAATGTAACATAAGATGTAAAAGAGATAACTACAACTCAACAAAGGACAAGACAGACAATAATATTAACAGAAGCACAGGAATCCAGAATCAAAGAAGAAAAGGTAAACTCAAAAAATCAAAATACGTTATGTATTCTTGAAGTCCGTAAACAGGTCACGGAAAGAAGTTCATGAAAATGTTCAAGCCTCAGTGACAACAAAAGAAACAAGACTTTCAAGACGACAGAAGTATGTGAATGATTTAGGGTTCAGTACCACAGGATTCCAGTGATGAAGCAACCAGAACGACAAAGGACTTATCAGCAACATTGAATTGAAGACATAAAAGAAGAATTGATCAAGTGTTATTCATCTGTGAACCAGACCAGTTGCACTAGGTGACGGCACTGAAAAGATCAAATTGTTTTATCGTCTCGGAAGAAATTGATACAGTCTAAAACTTAAACACCCTGAAACTTTTCTGGAGACTAACAAAAGAAAAGGTTCGATGGTTTTTCTAAATATAAAACCATCGAATATATGTAATCATGACATGACATGATTATTTTATTATTTGATAGTTTTCTAAAATAGAAAACCATCGAATGTATGTAATCATGGAATGAAATGATTACTTTTTTATTTGATAGTTTTCTAGTTTAGTAAACCATCGAATGGAAAGCATAAAGTAAGTATTCTATTTGATAGTTTTTATTTAAAAACTATCGAATTGAATAATTACTTTATTCATTCGATACTTTTCAAATTAGAAAGTGGGTGAAAAGTTTGTTTGTTTGTCAGGTTGATGAGAATTGGACGGCCAAGATTGTTTTAACAATTAAGGTTCGATAGTTTTCTAAAAACTAAGTCTATAATTACACAGAGAGAGGTAGTGTCTTCCTCGGTCGAGGTTAGTTCATAGTAGCAACTACTGAGAGAGAGTTTTGAGCCGGAGAAGATCATAGAAATTTATAGTGCTCAGAATTCTTTCATTGTATTGATTATGAATAACCTAGAACTCATTGAAGCTAATCTACGGATTAGAAATTGTAGCACCCCTCGAGGTTTATATTTATAAAACGATATATTCCCCGACTCTTGGTTTGGTTTGGTGTGTTTGATTTCGTTATAGAACTGAATGAATTATCCGCGAACAAAATTGAATTATTTGTGAGTATCGTATTCAACCCCCCCTTCTACGATACTTCGGGACCTAACATATACCGAAGATGAAGATTACTCATCTGATAATGAAAGGGACGTTCCCCCAAGGAGAATACGTCCTACCAAAACAAATAGGGAACCCCAAATTACTAAAGACAGGATTGCAGTATATGAAGCTGAGGCTGCAAGGCTTAAGAAGGTATTAGCAGAGGAAGAGGCAGCTAGAGCCAAAGGCAAATCAACCGAGAGGGTTCCTGTAATTAACTTAGATCCTACACCGAGAAAGTCAAGGAGGGCTGAAGCCCCAAAGGGTGATCCCATTGAGTTGTTGCCCTTAGGTCCTGATAAGTTTGTAAAAGGGGGGTTGAATACAAACTATACCGTTTTATCGAATTTGTCCTTTGAATAATTTAACAGTTAAGAACAAATTAATGCGGAATATAAATGAAACAAGATTCAAGTTAAATATAAACTATATTAAACTTGAAGGGTGTTGCAAATACAGCACAGATTACAAAGTATTTATCTCAAACTAATTAATACAAATTTAGAATAAATTCGACATGAACTTTTCTAATATTTGTAATAAAAAGATCGAATGCTAAAGCAATGTTCGAGATAAATTCTAGGGATATAAATCCGCTAGATAATCAAAGCAATACAAGTAATCAACTTCTAGTGGTTTGGATTTAACAATATAAACTAGAATTAATTGCTTGAGAAGAAATGAGATCAAATGGCTTTCTTTCTTTGGAGAGAAAATTCTGTATGATCTGATTCTTGAGTCTCCTTTTCTTTCTGTCCAGCCTCGGGTGATATATCCTTTCAGAAGACCTGTATGACCTCTTAATTAAATCAATATGACCTAATTAAACAATCAACATCACTTGTATGACCTCTTAAAACACCTCGGTAGAACCAAGAGATGATCAGTATGACCTGAGAAATGACTCGGTATGACCTTCATATTACTCGGTATGACCTGAGGAATGTGTCAGTATGACCTTGTTATTAATCGGTATGACCTCTAGAAAGTGTCGGTAGAACCTCTTGTTAAACAACACTAGGTCATACCGAATTAAGTTAATTTCCTTTAATTAAATTAGTTAATTTAAATTCTAAATTAAATTAATTCTTTTCTAGAATTAATTTAATAAATAATTTAAACAACTAAATTAGTGAATTTAATAAATAAATTAATTCTAAAAGAATTAATTTATTAATTAAATTGATTAATAATTTAATTAATTAAAAGAAGATAACTTAAAATCATTGCATTCCTCTATATTCTGAAAACCACTGAATATAGATGATTTAATTCCACTGACTGATGTCGTCATTCGATGCACTGTCTGCTTCATGAATAACTGACTTCAATGATAATTCTTCATCTTTAAAACATTTAAAGCTGTGGCTTCTTTTCTTTAGCTCTGAATAAACTTTGTATCCTGTACATCCACTGTCACCAACTAGAAATCTCTGTCACTGTAGTAAATCCACTTCCTTGAATACTTCACTGAGGCTTGAACAATAAATTGAACTTCTTTTAATGTAGAATAACTTCAAGTCTGTAGATGACTTTAATTCTCCATTCTCTTGACAGATATAATCTTCTGAGATTCCTGTGACATCTGACTAATATTTACTTATTACATTCTAGTTTAAGTTGAGTAGAATCCTCGAATTACAAATAGGCTATTGCATATGCCTTTCAGTAAAGAATTATAGGTACATCAGCTTAGCATGACAAGTGTTAGGCCGAATACACAATATATAATCAAATAGATGTATGAGAATAACAATAAGAACACTGTTTATGAACAATAAACTGAATGGAATTAAAAACTACTCTCTCAGTGATGTAAAATATCACAGAGAGCTGCTAGGTTACAAGAATGATAATTCACGTATTCGCATCCCTTTTAGGGTTAACCTATCTGTGTTTATATAGTACACAACTACATACAATCTTCTAATTGATATTCCTATAAATCAGCTATACAATTAATATCAATCTAGAATTGCTTATGTCTTCTGTTTCGTTTCCTTAGCCATCTCGATATCTCTTTGCTTCTTTCCATCTTCAAAGAATATCGCTTCTAGAATCATCACTGACTTCACCGACAGCTAAGTAAACTCTGACCATCAGACTTTAACAAACTCTGACTGGTCCTCCAGCTAAACTCTGACTAATCCTCCAGCTAAACTCTGACAGTTTCCTGGTACTTTAAACACTGATAAACAAACATCAGCAATTATATCTAACAATCTCCCCCAACTTGTTCATACTAAAATGTACAAGTTAACAGATAATTGATGATGTCAAAACATATAACAAATGCAGTGTTTATAAAATCACAGAGTTTATTTTTAACTTTAGAACAGAAAACTTTAAAAACTTACAGACTCCATTTACTTAATTTCTTCAATATCAGGTACAGTCCTGATGTAGTCCATAAGCAGTCTTCTCTCAGCTCTCTCTAGCTCAGCTATCATTATCTTCTTTAGCTCTTTCAACTCTGGATCATTCTCTCGAGTTTGGTAGATAGCAGCCTTTAGAGCATAGATACTGTTCTTCCTCATATCATTTCCTAGCTTTATTATGAAGGATTTATCTGATTCCAGATTAAATTCCAACACTTTTATACCAAGATCTGTTCTGAGTCTTGCACTGTTCCTTTGCATCTCAACAAGCTTTCCATTGTAATCTCTGTACTTCGGTATGTAAGCACCATCAGTCTTTAGGCCACAAAGAGCTCTAGCTTTCACCATCCTGCTTCTTAATACCTCAGATGCTTGATGAGTTCTTTGATTTTTAACTTTCAGTATATACAGTACATACTCTAGATCTTCTTTCATCTTTAATCCAATATCAGCTTCACCAACTCTGTATACTCTGCCATCAGCCTTGAAGTATAACAGAAAATCCTTCTTCAATCCTTTATGGTGTATTAACTGAACCGACTCTAAATTATCAAGATTTTCTTGAGTCACACCAACACCAGGTTCAGCTAATGAAGTTTGATCCATAGGACTATTGTTTACTCTCTTTTCTCTATGAGATCCTAAACCAGATCTATCTCTTGATTCTTTACCCATGATGGTTTTGCTTTGAAGAACATTGACATTTCCAGGAATCAGAGTTTGTTGAGCCATGACTGGTTTAGCAAAAGTTCTTTGAAGCTCAGAAGAGAGTTTAGTCTGTACAACTTGAGTAGTATCAGTGGTTGTCACAGCTTCCAGTATTTGAACAACTTGAGCATTGTCAGAGGTTGTTTGAGCTTTCTTCATTCTCTGATGTTCTTCCACAAGCTTTCCTTTGCCTTTATCAAGCTTAGTTTCTACAGCCCTCTTTGCTTGTTGTAAACTCTGTTGAGAGTCAACATTTTCTTTAATAATAATCCCTTTTTCTTTAGGCCTTGAAACCTTCACAGCTTTCTTTACCTTCCCAGACTTTAAATTCTTTACATGCTCTTCAGTTAGCATCAATTCTTCAGCTTGGATATCTTCTATGGTTGCATCAGCACCATGTTCTTCTAGAAATAACTGAGCTGCAATCTCTTCATCAGTTATTAGTTGAGAAGTAAGCAATAAGCTTCTAGATCTTGAAGTAGATTGAGCAACAATGTTTATCCTTTCAGAGTTTGTAGCAGCAGAGTTTGATCCTAGCTTTCCTTGCTGTAGAGTAGATTTAGATTTGAACTCTTTTCCTTTTGCACCACCATCAGTAGAATCATCCTGTCTACTCAGAGTTTGAGACTTCTTGCATTTGTCTTTAAGTACTCTTTTTTCCAAACGCTCTTGTAATGTAGTCGAAGAAGAAACTCCATTCCTTCCTCAAGAACGGTCGCTTCAAGTTACCTGTCCTTGCCAAAGACCCAGAGTAACCAATCTCCCTCATCATTCGATGAAGCTCAGAGTCACCAACATATATGGTGTAAGCATTAAAGTCTTCAAACCCAAGAGCATCTCTAAGAGTGGTTGGAGTGACCACATACTCTTGTTCATCAAACTCGAAGATTATAGAAGGAGTTCCAGCCTCTCCTCCATCATCATAAATACCAGTTTCCCAGAATGCTTTAATTTGAAGGCCAGAAAGCCTTGCTGGTTCCACAAGAGCTTGCCCAATGTCTGATTGAGCGAGAAAATTCTGAAACAAGTGAAACGCCTCCGGTGCGTTCACAGTAGATAGGGGTGCTGCATAATTATTATGGACAAAATCGAGACCAACTGATTGAAACATAGTTGTTGCCATTAGAAAGATTTGAAACTAGATCAGAGTTTATGCTTTAGAGAAAGTGTTTGAGAAAGTGATGCAGAAAAGTGTTTGTGAATATGCTTATGTGAAAATATCCTGTGAATAGAGTAAGTCTGTAAAAATTTGAACCGTTGTGTGTATAACTATTAAATATGAATTAAAACTGAAGAGTTTTAATCATTAAGATATACAACAGGCTTACTCGTGAAATGTGTGAGTGGGACAGTTGTCACATGCATTAACTGACAACACTAATCGTGGTGATTTCCAACACGCATGCGCAGTAAAAACAGCCACTAATTACTGCTAGTGAATAGACACTTTTCATCATTTCCAAAACGCAACAAACCGTTATCAATCATACTCTCTATTTTCAAAAATAATGTTCCCCACAAATTATGAAATGTCTGAAACACCTTTATTTATTTTAATCATCAGAGATTAAAAATAAATTACCTCTGCGTAGAGTACACATTTCATCAGTGTTTATCAATTCTCCTCATTCATTAATAATCTCTTTTCTCAAAATGCACAGTTGTGATTATTTGTGTGTGAATAACAGAGTTTACTGAATGTAAATATTGAGAGCATCTCAAAGTGCATAAAATCCACAAAATAAATCAGTGAAAACTGGTTGCCCAAACTCTCATGTGCAAAACAAAATCTGATGTCATCTAAACTCTGTACCTTTATTTGTACTTATTTATTTTCACCCCTTTTCGATTTTTTTTTCTTTTCCAGTAATCAGTGGTTGGCACTAGTCACCAAAAATTTCAAATTTTAGCCCTTATTTCATACAATAAGTTCCTGGATCGTCCTAGGCACAACATGATCTCAAAGGAATTTGTGCATATTTTTGCATCTTTTGCTTGAGGGTGAAGTAGCAGTAACTATTCATAAGAGTTTAGACTGACACCATTTAACATATTACTTTATGAGAGAAAGTGCAAACAGCTAATACAAACTCAGTGTATAGGATCAATAAACTAAGAGATGCTATAAATATAGAGACAATATCATGCTGTGTTAATTTTCTGCACACACATGAGATCAGATCATATATAACTTAGAAGGATTCATGATTACTTACTGAGAATCATGCTTCATACTATTTTCTTCATCGGTGATAATGTTTCAGACAATACCATAATCAGAGTTTAACATCAGAGTTTAACCAACAGAGTATGCTTCCAGAGTTTATCAACAAGATTTGCATGACAACTAACATATGCATAGAAACATGAGCAACATATCACAAAAGAGTTAATTTTGAGTCTAACCTGTTAGATCAGAATTCAATGATCGTCAGAAGCTAGACTCAACTGATCAGGATTGCTGACGTCATCAGTATTGCATGGTCATCAGTATTTGATCAAGCGTTAGTATCTTATTGATCATCAGGATTCCTACTCAGACTATGATCAGGTTTGATCATCAGGACTTGAAGCTGATCAGGATTCCTACTTCGAGTTATATTTAGAGTCTAGATAAACATGGAAGTTTGTTCCTGGTTTGTAGAATGCAGCTATCGATTAAAGATATGTTTCTATCTTTGTTATGATTAGGACTTATCTTGTTATTGATAGAGAAGCTGTGTGCACTATATAAACACAGTTTTGGTTTCGATTTATGTATTCATTCGAGAGAGAACATAATCGGAGAGAAGCTCTTAAGAACAGAATTTCTTGAGAGAGTTTTTGTAAGCTAGCAGCTCTTAAGAACATCAGAATTTCTTAAGAGAGTTTGTAACAGTTTTATATCAAAGTTAATAAAGCTGTTATTGTTATTGTTATTGTTATTGATCTTTCATATTTGTGTTATATAAAGTCGAGAATCTTATACAATTGTATTCAACCCCCTTCTACAATTGTTATTTACTGGGCAACAATTGGTATCAGAGCAAACTGATTTAATTCTGAATCAGATACGATCTAAAGATGTCGACAACCAAGTATGAAAGCATGAAGATTCCCATCTTGAAGATATCAGAATATCCCACATGGAGGGTAAAGATGCTGATGTACCTGGAGGCTATGGATCCTGACTACTTGGACAGGATTCGTGATGGACCATATATACCAACAAAGTTCGTAGAACGAACAGATACAGTACCAGAACATTATGTGGTCAAAGCTAAAGCTGAATGGACTCCAGAAGAAAAAGCTCATGTACTCAGGGAACCAAAGATAAAGAATATCTTGCATAATAGCCTTGATGCTGTTATGTCAAACAGAGTGATTGCATGCAAGTCTTCAAAAGAAATCTGGGATACTTTGGAAACTCAGTGCCAGGGATCTGCATCTGTTAAGAAAAACAGAAGGGCTCTATTGATTCAAGAATATGAACAATTCGATGCAAGACCTGAAGAGAGCCTGACTGATCTATATGATAGATTCCTGACACTATTGAACAGCTTATCCTTAGTTGACAAAGTATATGAAACTGAAGATTCAAACACCAAATTTCTTAGAGCTTTACCTGAAGAATGGGATACTCAGACCTCAATCATTAGACACCAGTATGATCTGAACATTGTGTCTCTTGATGAGATCTATGGGATGCTAAGAACTCATGATCTTGAAGTTCAACAGAGAAAGAACAAGAAAAGCAGCAAGGCAAAGTCAATTGCTTTGAATGTAGAAGCAAAATCAAAAGGGAAAGCTATGGAGGTCTCTAGAAGGAAAGCAAGAGAAGCTGAGTCAGATCCTGACGACTCTTCATCAGATACTGATGGCAATCCTGATGCCAATACTGGTGATGAATCTTCTGATTCAGACATGGAAGAAATGGTTGCTATGATTGTCAGAAACTTCAGAAGGATGAAGTTCAGGAAGAATAGAAGACAAGGCAACTTTCAGAAAAAGACCTTCAAAGCAGACAAAGACAAGTATATCAAGAAGGACAGCAAGAGTAGCAAATTTGACAAATCAAAGGTTAGATGCTACAAGTGTAATGGTATGGGTCACTTTGCTTCTGAATGCAACAAGACAAAGGCACTCATCACATCAAGCAAGGATTGGATGGACTCTTCCTCAGAATCTGATACTGAGGTAGTCAACTATGCGTTAATGGCCAATGCTGATGTAACTGCTGCTCCTGATGATAAGGTACTAAATACTATCTTTGATTTTGATACTGATAATGCTTCTGAGTTAAGACGTTTTCTAAAGTCATTACATATTAGCTTTAGAAGTCAAACTGCTGAGAATACTAGAATCTTATCTGAGATGTCTGACCTTAGAAAGAGGAATGAGATATTAGAAGCTGAATTTTCTCGTATGCAAGAAGTACAAAAAGAATGTGATAATGCTAAACACATGCACTTAGAGATGACATCTAAATGTACTTCTCTTGAAAAAGAACTTGAATATGCTAATGAGAAAATCAGAACCTGGACAGACTCTGGTAGGAAATTTCATGAGATTAATACCTCTAAGAATTGGAAAGAGTGTCTAGGATATAAGTCAGATGAAGATAAGAAATTAGCAGAGAAAATTGTCATTGATGAGACAGTCAGTCCAAAGACCTATAGACATGTTATAGACTCAACCAAATCTAAGATTACTCCTGTTAATTTTGTTTTTGGTAAGGATTCCAATTCTACTTTTGAAAAGGGATCTTCTTCTACTCAAGGAATTAAAATTATAAAGTCTAAACCTGTCTTGAATAAAGTCACTAAGAATGTAGGTCTATTGTCTCAGAAACAGCTTAAAGATAAAATCTGTGAGGTTACAGATAAGAAAAAGGAAGCTACTGTTAAGAGAAACAGGAATGGTAAAATTGGGATCAATAAAGAGAATGGTTATAAATATATCCCAAATGCACCTAGAAAGTGTTGTTTTAACTGTGGTAACTCTAATCATCTTGCTATTGATTGTAAGAAGAGTAAGAAGAAGATTACTGATATTCCTAAGTCTGATGTTAGGAATAGATCAGTACTCTATAAACCGCAGAAGTCCTGTTTTCATTGTGGTAGTCTATGGCATTCTATTTATACATGTAAAGAGTATCATGATTTGTACTATAACTTTTATGATCCATTGCCTATGTTTGAAAGTAGTACAAAGTCTGATAGAACTGAAAATGTCATGAAGAAGCATGCTTTTGTTAATACTGATACTGACAAAGCAAATCCTGATGGAGTAAATCCTGTCAGGACTGCTAAAGTCAAAAAGTCTTCTGCTGTTAAAATTAATAAATTGCATGAGAAAGGAACCCAACATGTATGGGTTCCTAAGTGTTCTAACTAGTGTGTTTCTATTCTGATGCAGGGTAAAAAGAAAAATGTGTTAGTCATGGATAGTGGATGTTCTGTGCACATGACTGGAAACAAAGCCCTGTTATCAGAATATGAGGAAAAAGCTGGCCCAACTGTGTCTTATGGAGATGGCAACATTGGACAAACCTTGGGATATGGCAATATAATCATTGGAAATGTCATCATTGAAAAAGTAGCTCTAGTGAAGGGACTAAAACACAATTTGTTGAGTATTAGTCAAATCACTGACAGAGGTTATCATGTCAATTTCTATTCCACACATTGTGAAGTAGTCAGTAAAGCAACAGGGAAGATAGCACTAACTGGCTACAGGTATGGTAACATATATGAAGCCAACATTCTCTCAGATACTGATGTCTCCCCTACATGTTTCATCAGTAAAGCTTCAGTAGATGAAAGTTGGAATTGGCACAAGAAGCTTTCTCATCTCAACTTCAGCAACATCAATGAGTTGGTTAAGAAAGAGTTAGTAAGAGGATTACCTAATGTCTTATATACACCTGATGGACTCTGTGATGCATGCCAAAAAGCAAAACAAAGAAGGACATCATTCCAGAGTAAATCAGAATCCTCTATTGAAGAACCATATCACATGCTACATCTTGATCTGTTTGGTCCAGTCAACATCATGTCCATCAGTAAGAAAAGGTACACTCTTGTAATTGTTGATGAATATTCTAGATTCACCTGGGTGTATTTTCTGCATAGAAAAGATGAAACTCCTGAAGTTCTGTTGGATCATGTGAGGATGATTGAGACAACCACAAAGTACAAAGTCAAGATTCTGAGAAGTGATAATGGTACTGAATTTAAGAATTCAAAGATGGAAGAGTTCTGCAAATACAAAGGAATCATTCAACAATTCTCTGCTCCTGGCACACCTCAGCAAAATGGAGTAGTAGAAAGGAAGAATAGAACTCTTATTGAAGCTGGCAGAACTATGTTGGAAGAAGCTAAATTACCTACATATTTCTGGGCAGAAGCAGTCAACACAGCATGCTATACACAAAATCTCACATTGATAAACAGGCATGGTGTTACTCCTTATCAGTCTCTCAAAGAGAAGAAACCAAGTCTGAAGCATTTGCATGTGTTTGGCTGTAAATGTTTTGTTCTCAGAACTCATCCTGAACAGCTAGGGAAATTTGAAACAAAGGCTGATGAAGGAATATTCATAGGTTATCCTACATCAAGAGCCTTCAGAGTTTTTAATTTGAGGACAAGAACTGTCATGGAGTCAATACATGTATCTTTTGATGACAAGAAGATAACTGGAATCATTGAAGACTCACATGATAGATTACAATTTGAAAATGAAGCTTCCAAGGAACCTGAAGAAATTGAATCAGATCCTGTCAATTCATCAGATACTGACAGGTCACCAAATCCTGATGACTCACCAGGTACTGATGGTGCTAATACTGATGATGCAAACAACAGTGATACAACTAGTAGTGCTAATGTTGAGGGGGAGCAACGGCATTCAACTACAAGTTCAGAGTCAACTCAATCATCAGGACAGAATTCTTCAAATACTGATTCAAGTGAAGATCCTGATAACACATCAGGAGGACATAACAATAATTCAGGGAGAGTTTCAAATCAATCAAATTCTTTCAATCAAGATAACACCAATCCAGGGGGAGCATCTACTTCAAGAAACAATTTGACACCAGCAAGGAAATGGACAAAAGATCATACTCCTGATTTGATAATTGGAGATCCTGATGCAGGTGTTCAAACAAGAAGTGCAACTCAGAATGAATGTTTATATAATAACTTTCTATCCAAGGAGGAGCATAAGAAAGTTGAAGATGCACTTAAAGATGCTGATTGGGTTACTGCAATGCAAGAAGAACTGAATGAATTTGAAAGGAATGAAGTCTGGAAACTGGTACCAAGACCAAAGAATAGATCAATTGTTGGTACAAAGTGGATTTTCAAGAACAAGACTGATTCTGATGGAGTCATTATCAGAAACAAAGCTAGACTAGTTGCAAAGGGGTATTCCCAACAAGAGGGAATTGACTATGATGAAACTTTTGCTCCTGTTGCAAGACTAGAAGCCATCAGGATATTTCTTGCTTATGCAGCACATAAGAAATTCAAGGTTTTCCAGATGGATGTTAAAAGTGCTTTCTTAAATGGTGAACTGGAGGAAGAAGTTTATGTTGAACAACCTCCTGGTTTCATTGATCCTAAATATCCAGATCATGTCTACAGACTGGATAAGGCACTTTATGGACTAAAGCAAGCTCCAAGAGCATGGTATGAAACCTTAGCTCAATTCTTACTGGAAAGTGGATTCAAAAGAGGTGCAATTGATAAAACTCTATTTTATTTGAATCATGGTAAGGAGTTGCTGTTAGTTCAGATTTATGTTGATGATATCATTTTTGGGTCAACAAACAACAAGCTGTGTGAAAAGTTTTCCAAGCTTATGCAGTCAAGATATCAAATGAGCATGATGGGAGAAATGAGTTACTTTCTGGGTCTTCAAGTTAAACAGACTGATGAAGGGATTTTTATTAATCAGTCTAAATACACAAGGAACTTACTGACAAGGTTTAACATGCAAGACAGTACTCCTGCTTCAACTCCCATAGCTACAGCTACCAAACTTGATCCTGATCAAGGTGAAGAGGTAGATGTAACTCACTACAGAGGAATGATTGGCTCTTTATTGTATCTCACTGCCAGTAGACCAGATATCATGTTTGCAACCTGTCTATGTGCAAGATTTCAAGCAAAACCTAGAGAACCACATCTGATTGCAGTCAAAAGAATTTTCAGATATCTCAAAGGCACTCCTTCACTTGGCCTTTGGTATGCAAGGGAATCAGATTTTGGGTTGTGTGGTTATTCAGATGCTGATTTTGCAGGATGCAAAATAGACAGGAAAAGTACTTCAGGAAGTTGTCAGTTTTTGGGTGGAAGACTAGTTTCATGGTTCAGTAAAAAGCAGAAATCTATTTCCACTTCAACTGCAGAAGCTGAGTACATTGCTGCAGGAAGTTGTTGTGCTCAGATTATGTGGATGAGAAATCAGTTGTTAGATTATGGCCTGTCATACTCAAAAATCCCTATTTATTGTGATAACCAAAGTGCTATTGCAATGACAGGAAATCCAGTTCAGCATTCTCTTACTAAACACATAAGTATCAGATATCACTTTATAAGAGAACAGGTTCTGGAAGGAACAATTGAACTTCACTTTGTTCCTACTGATCAACAACTAGCTGATATATTCACCAAGCCACTGCCTGAAGCTACTTTCAATAAGTTGGTGAATGAACTTGGAATGATGAATTTTGAGAATTTCTGAGGAAAAGCTACAGAGAGGAAATCCTGATAACTGTCAAATCCTGATGGTTATTCAGAAAGGTATGTTTTCTTTGATCAAATCCTGATAGGATGGAATCCTGACAGGAAGTCCACTGGTCAAATCCTGATGCTCAGATGATTGAAGCTGGTATGAAAACCAGAGGTTCTATGCTAATTTGTCATCAACACTCCTGGTAAACTCTGGACAATTAGATTATTACTTAGTCTTTGATTAAGTTTTCAGTCTTAATTATCAATGTCATTATTATCAGAGTTTATTATTTATCATCTCAATATCACTATGAGTGTTACTAACAAATTTTGCAGGCAAGTACAGGAAGCAAACAATTGAGAAAATAGACAAATTTCATTAATACTTGAAGATACATTACACATGAAATATGGAAATTACATATTTGTTTTCCTAGTCTATTTTCTACTCAGGAACTCGTGCTTTACAGATAAGCATGAACACGTGCCCTGCAAATTAGCATGAATGCTCCTGAGCAGCTTCACAGTTCATCAGAACTGGAAGGTCTCTTGTTCCATCCTTAAGAGACAAAAAGAGGAGCTGATGCACTTGAAGGCGGATCGTCACCGTGACCACCGGGACGCCTCCGTGCCTCCAACTTGCATGACGTACAAGCATCACGGATTCTCTTCTTACGTTTCTCAAGCTCTCGGACGAGCTCTTCATCATCTTCATCCTCATCCTCTTCATCATCCTCATCGTCTTCATCCTCTTCATAGATGAGATTCTCAAGAGGATTCCAGTCAGGATTGGCTTGCACAAAGTTGTGCCACACCACATCAACCATAGCGTTTATAAACGCTTCATGTTCCCGAGGGTCAGGAACTGGTTGTGGCTCCATCTCAGCAAGCGCCTCATCCATTTGTTGCCAAATTCTATCAATTTCTTCATCAGGTATGTTATTTTGATTGTTGGCAGCCATTGAAAAACAAAGAAGGTGAAAGGTTTTCGTAAGTTTTTTCTCTGGAGAGGGTTTGTGTTTTAATAGATATATGATGATTATGCTTAACAGTTCTCTTTTATAGAGAATGTGTATTAAGGGTGCAGGTCATTTCTACAATCTCAAGGAGACGGTTCGGTTTTCCATAAATATTTTTGCCTCGTTTGCTGGTAAGCGTGTTTTAATTCTATGACCATTACTTTGGTTATTTTTCTTAAACCAAAACGCTATTCAGGATTGTTAAAATAAATTTTGTTTTCTTAAATAAAATTTTATTTTAATCTTATTGAATATTTTTTTTTAATCCTGATATGGCAAAATATTTTGTGCGGAAATGCTTTTATTCCTGATGAGGTTAGGTTTTTCTTACATCAGAAAATGCCTACTCATTATGGACTACTTTCTAATGCTATGGTACAAGGACCAACCCACCTTGTTCCTGACACAAGCATGCAACCTAAACAGTCTATACAGTTAACAACCACCTCTACTGTCTCTCAAAAGACTTTAGTTGTAAAATCAAAGAAATCAGCTAGAACTGATGTGTCTGGAAGGCAATCAGGTTCAAAGGATTTTTCCTCTACACCACTCACTAAAAAGAAGATACAAGGGGGTGTACAAGGGGTCCTGGTGAAGAAAGCTGATGAGGTTGTTAAGAATGTTCCTGTGAAAAGGAAGTTAAGGTTGATTGATGAAAGTGATTCAGAGGATGACTTACCTATATCCTCTGTGATGAATGTGAACAAGGAAGTTGCTGATACTGCTACTAAAGCTGTGGTACCTTTATCAAAACCACAAAAGACAAGGAAATTATCAAAGAGCAGGTATCATATTCCTTTGACAGTGCAAATGAAGGATACTGATATTCAGACATCAAATCCTGATGTTAGTATTCCTGATGCAACAACAAAAGTTGTCTCTATATCAGACTCTCCAGCCTCTCCATCTCAGATTCGAGGACATTCTTGGGAGAAGGTATCTACAACTGCTTCCTTGGTTGGTCTTACACCTACATCAAAGAAAAAGAGGAATGCAGCAGAGTTAGTCTATCAGAGACAGAAGAAGCTGAAAGGATCAAGCCCACAAGAACCTGAATTTCAGAGTAATTCAGCAGCTACTGTTGATCCTGCCACACAAGAACCACTCAATCAAAGTTTGGGTGAAGGCTTAGCTAGTGGAATGGTCACACAAGAACCATTTTCTCAAAGGGAGAATGAAGACATCAACATTCCAGCTACACAAGAACCATCTTCTCAAAGTGAAGATGCAGGCAAAGCTACAGCTTCTGTTGAAAGATTGGTCGAGAACATTGTCAATGAGGGAAGCACACAAGAACCTTTAGCTCAAAGTGTTGAAGAAGCTTCTGAACCTCAAGCTCCACAAGAACCATTGGTAGCAAATACTGATGCACGCATATCAAATCCTGACGATGTTCATCCTGACGCTAGTGGTGCTCCTGATAATGAACCTATTTTGATACAGCCACTTCGTTCAAGACCAATGGATCATCCTATCTCAGAATCACAGGATAAAATGAAAGGTATTGCAATTCCTGATCCTGATATATCTCATGGTTCTGATGATGATAATTCTGATGATGATAGTGATGATGATAATGAGAATAGAAAAGAGAAGGAACAGCTTGCTACAACACTCAAGATTAGTCTTGGAACTAATTTTGGTTCATCAAGTACATATATGGCTAGCAATGCTTTCACTGGGAAAGATCAGAGACAAGATTTTTCTACTCCTTCCTTTTGATCCTGCAGAGGCATTTAGACAGAATGAATGGAACAATTCATGGCACAATTCTGATGAATCTATCAGTTTTTCTTCTGCTATTGAACATGCCTATAATGCAGTGAAGTCTATAGAGAATCAAGACTTGAAGAATCATCTGAAGGCTACAACTCTGTTATCCAAAAGCCTGAAAAGTGAGATTGATTCTATCAAGGGTTCAACTGAAAAAGTGAGGACTGATATCTTTAATAATTTTACAAAGGTGCCTACTACTTTTCAACTAAGGGTAGTGGAATCCCAAGTGAAATCTGTTGTTTCAGAACAAACCTCAATCAATCAAAGAATTGATTCTCTGGATACTAAGGTAACTGAAATTCAAGCCTCTCTTTCCTTAATTTTGCAATTATTGTCAAATCCTGATGTCAAAAAGGGGGAGAAGGTTATTCAGACAAAATGTACACCTGATCTAGTATTAAGAAATAATGATGATGATACTGGAGATGATGGTGGTGACAAAGCGATACAAGGAGAAACCTCTGATGCTGTTGTTATGAAGACAATCCAAACTTCTCAAAGTCAAACAACGCAGTCAACTCATGTTTCTGATTCTGGAGTTAAGACAGTAAGAACATTGGTGCAATCTCAGATCCTGACGGAAGATCAAATCCTGACACCTGGTCATGGACAAATTCTTGCTACAATTCCTGAAGGTGATGAAGATGTGATTATTGATAATCCTGAAGATGCATCAAATTTATTCCAGAAGTTTTCTACAAAAGACGGCAGAATTGTTACTCTATATCACACTGATAAAAGAGTTCAACAATTATATGCAAGAAAAGCACTCTCTACAGCAAGTGAAGAATATCCAGATCTCTCACATGAAGAATTCTTGAGACTACAAAGAGAGACAATGGAAAGCTATACTGCTCCTTCTAGAGGTAGAGGAAGCAGAGGTAGGAGAGGTGCTAGAAGAAGTAGAAGAGGTTCTTCAACTCAAACAGTACCTAGACAGACAAGGTCTAGAGGGTTAAGAATTGAAGAAATTCCTGAACCTATTCAAACTCTAGTAGTTCCTGACAGATCTACTTTTGGTGATGATGGAATTGTTGAAGAAGAACCAGAATTGAAAAGAAAATCAAGAAAATCAACTCTCAGCAATACAAATCAAATTGAAGATTCTAATCCTGACAATATTCAAGATCCTGACGAATCTGAAATTCTGCAAGAGGTTGATTTGATAATCTTATCTAATGTTGTTGATTGTCACAACAAAGAAGTAGATGAAGAAGAAGAAGCCAGAAGAAGAGATATTACAAGAAGAACAAATGAAGATTTCAATCTCTATCTACAAAGGCTTAAAGTTTCAAATAAAAGACAATGGAGAAATTCAAGCAGACAAGAATCTTTACTGGAAAGAAGCTACACTTTTGAAAAGGAAAAAGACAAGAAGTGGAAACATATTAGCACATTAAGTTGTGATACACCTATCAATTTTCAGTCTGGTGGAATTATTACAAGCGCTTCAAGTGTTGTTGATTTGTCTGATATAGCTAGATCAAAAGCACTCTGGTTAAAGATGTTTTCAAATCTGAAGCAATTGTCAAGTAATTCAAGAGGAGGTATTGGACACAGAGATGGTGAATATCTGAATATGTCATATGTTGATCCTTACTCCTTGACAGAAATTGGAGGTACTTTAACTTCTGAAAACCTGAACAATTTATTATCTGTTGATATAGTTATAGATTGTCATGATGGTTTTGAAAAGAAAGAAAAGCTTCTGTACTTCATGAAAGATGGTAGTGTGAAGATTCTATCTATTCAAGATCTGCTGATGAAAACTACACAGGAATTGAAATATGTTCACTATCTGTTAAGATGGAAGAACCAAGTGTACAAAGTATGGGCTGACATGATTTTGTCAACTATAAGAAGAAGACTGGATGGAAACAGTAATTTCGATGGTAATTATACTCCCATGTACTTAAATCAAAGAGGTCAGGATGTGGAAATGCAAAGGGGTACTGCTGTTAAAGAAGTAAATTTTGGCATGACTCATCTTTCTCTCAATCCTGATGGGAAGGAAATTGCTTATCTTTTGCTTGAAGAGCACAGTCTACAGAGAAACTCCATACAGAATCTCAGAGCAGCTATCTACCAGATTAATGAGGAAGATGAAGAACTCAGAAATCTTAAGGAAAGACTGATTCAAATTCTTGAAGAAAAAGAAGAAAGTTTATTATCCAACTTCTTGAAGATGAATCTGTTCTATCACAAAGCTTAAACAGATAAGTTGTTTCTGAAGATACTTGTACATTTTGATACATGTTTTTGACATCATTGAAATTTTGGAATCTATACTTTATTTCACAAAGTATGAGATTGGGGGAGATTGTTAGATCAGAATTCAATGATCGTCAGAAGCTAGACTCAACTGATCAGGATTGCTGACGTCATCAGTATTGCATGGTCATCAGTATTTGATCAAGCGTCAGTATCTTATTGATCATCAGGATTCCTACTCAGACTATGATCAGGTTTGATCATCAGGACTTGAAGCTGATCAGGATTCCTACTTCGAGTTATATTTAGAGTCTAGATAAACATGGAAGTTTGTTCCTGGTTTGTAGAATGCAGCTATCGATTAAAGATATGTTTCTATCTTTGTTATGATTAGGACTTATCTTGTTATTGATAGAGAAGCTGTGTGCACTATATAAACACAGTTTTGGTTTCGATTTATGTATTCATTCGAGAGAGAACATAATCGGAGAGAAGCTCTTAAGAACAGAATTTCTTGAGAGAGTTTTTGTAAGCTAGCAGCTCTTAAGAACATCAGAATTTCTTAAGAGAGTTTGTAACAGTTTTATATCAAAGTTAATAAAGCTGTTATTGTTATTGTTATTGTTATTGATCTTTCATATTTGTGTTATATAAAGTCGAGAATCTTATACAATTGTATTCAACCCCCTTCTACAATTGTTATTTACTGGGCAACATAACCAATATCTCTAGTCGAAACCAGAGATCATTCCTAGTTCATTCACCAGTCTTGTAAATGTAGCTTCACTCAAAGGCTTAGTGAAGATATCTGCAAGCTGTTGTTCTGTAGACACAAAATGAAGCTCAATATCTCCTTCCTCCACATGTTCCCTGATAAAATGATACCTTATGCTGATGTGCTTGGTCATGGAATGCTGTACTGGATTACCTGTCATAGCAATAGCACTTTGATTATCACAGAAAATAGGTATTTTAGAGTACCTTAACCCATAATCCAGCAATTGATTCTTCATCCACAGAATCTGTGCACAATAGCTACTAGCAGCAATATACTCTGCTTCTGCTGTGGATGTGGAAATTGATTTCTGTTTCTTGCTGTACCAAGAAACCAGTCTGTCATCTAGAAATTGACAGCTTCCACTAGTGCTCTTTCTGTCAATCTTACAGCCTGCAAAATCTGCATCAGAGTAACCAATTAACTTAAACTCTGATTCTCTAGGATACCACAAACCCAAGGTTATGGTTCCTTTGAGATATTTGAAAATCCTCTTCACAGCTGTTAGATGAGGCTCTCTGGGATCTGCTTGAAATCTTGCACAAAGACAGGTTGCATACATAATATCTGGTCTACTTGCAGTAAGATAAAGAAGAGACCCTATCATGCCTCTGTAGTTTGTCATATCTACTGAAGCTCCTGTGTCTTTGTCTAGCTTTGTTGTAGTTGCCATAGGGGTTGTTGTAGATGAACTATCAAGCATACCAAGTTTCTTGAGAAGATTTCTGGTATATTTTGCTTGATTGATAAAAATCCCATCATCTGTTTGCTTTACCTTCAAGCCTAGAAAATAACTAAGCTCTCCCATCATGCTCATTTGGTACCTGGACTGCATAAGCTTGGCAAATTTCATTACAGAGTTTATCATTAGTAGACCCAAAAATTATGTCATCTACATAGATTTGAACTAAAATCAAATCACTACCAGAATTGAAATAGAACAAGTTTTTATCAATTGTGCCTCTAGTGAACCCACTTTCTAAAAGAAATTGAGCCAGAGTTTCATACCATGCTCTAGGTGGCTGCTTTAGTCCATATAGTGCTTTGTCAAGCCTGTAGACATAATCTGGATACTTGGGGTCCACAAACCCTGGTGGTTGTTCAACAAACACTTCTTTTTCAAGTTTCCCATTGAGAAAAGCACTCTTCACATCAATCTGAAAGACTTTAAACTTCTTGTGAGCAGCATATGCTAGAAAAATTCTTATGGCTTCCAACCTTGCAACTTGAGCAAAGGTTTCATCATAGTCAATTCCTTCCTGTTATGAATATCCTTTTGCCACAAGTCTAGCTTTGTTTCTTGTAATTACTCCCTCACTGTCAGTCTTGTTTCTGAAAACCCACTTTGTACCAACAACAGACCTGTTCTTGGGTCTTGGTACAAGTGTCCATACTTCATTTCTTTCAAACTCATTCAACTCTTCCTGCATTGCTGTTATCCAATTAGCATCTTGAAGAGCTTCATCCACTTTCTTAGGCTCTGTTTGAGATATGAATGCATGAAACAGACATTCATTTGCTGTGGCACTTCTTGTTTTCACACTTGCATCTGGATTTCCAATTATCAGATCAGGTGTACGAGCCTGAGTCCACCTTCTTGCTGTAGGTAAGTGGCTTCTTTCATCATTATTGGATTCTCCCCCTTGATCTATGCTTTCCTGATTCTCTTGTTGACTATCTGCATTTTTTGAGGCTCCCCCTGAATTGGACTGTTCAGTGTTTGAACTTTCAGAGTTTGTGTTAGATTCTTCAGCTGACTCACTTTCAGAATGTGAGTCATCATTTTGAGATGTTGCTGAAGTATCTTCATGCTCCCCCTCAACTGGTTCTCTATTATGTTCTGTCTGAGCGACTTCCTCAGTATTTACCAGTAAAGGTTCAGAGTATGCTTCATCAGAGTTTGTTGGATTTGCTTCGTCAGAGTTTATATCATCAGAGTTTAGATCTTCATTTTCAAAGCGTAGCTGATCATGATTTTCTTCATCTTCAATTCCAGTTATTTTCTTGTTATCAAATGACACATGTATAGATTCCATGATCACTTTAGTTCTCAGATTATAAACTCTGAATGCTTTAGTTGACATCAGATATCCAACAAAAATTCCTTCATCAGCTTTTAAATCAAACTTGGTCAACTGTTCAGGATGAGTTTTCAACACAAAGCATTTGCACCCAAAAATATGAAAATATTTCAGGTTTGGTTTCTTATTCTTCACCATCTCATATGGTGTTTTCCCATGCCTGTTGATCAGTGTAGCATTTTGAGTAAAACAAGCAGTTTGAACAGCTTCTGCCCAGAAATAAGTTGGCAATTTTGCTTCATCAAGCATTGTTCTGGCAGCTTCGATTAAAGTTCTATTCTTCCTTTCTACTACTCCATTCTGTTGTGGAGTCCCTGGTGCAGAAAATTCTTGATTCACTCCTCTTTCTTTGCAAAATTCTTCCATTGTTGTATTTCTGAATTCAGTACCATTATCACTCCTGATAATTTTCACTTTATACTGTGATCCTTTATCCAGTAGCTTCACATGTTCCATCAGAATTAAGGCAGTTTCATCCTTCTTTTCTAGAAAGTACACCCAAGTGTATCTAGTATACTGATCAACAATGACTAGAGCATATTTCTTTCTGCCTAGAGACATTACATTTACTGGACCAAATAGATCAAAATGAAGAAGATGATAAGGATCCACAACTGAAGATTCAGATTTACTCTTGAAAGATGACTTCCTTAGCTTGGCCTTTTGACAAGAATCACACAGACCATCTAAGCTGAGTATTGATTTTGGAAGTCCCCTTACAAGATCTTTTCGAATTAGCTCATTGATGTTGTTCAAGTTCAGATGAGAGAGCTTCTTATGTCATTTCCAACTCTCTCCATTAGACATTTTTGCAGACAGACACACAGCTTTTCCTTCAGAGTTTGTTACCAAACTTGCTTCATAAATATTATTCCGTCTGTGTCCAACTAGAACAACTTTCCCTGTAGATTTGCTGATAACCTCACAGTATTCAGGATGAAAATCTACATGATAACCTCTGTCACATATTTGACTCACAGATAGCAAGTCATGCTTGAGTCCTGGAACTAGAGCTACATTTGTGATGATGACACTTCCAAGATTGATATTGCCATATCCCAGAGTACGTCCTATGTTGCCATCTCCATAGGAAACTTTTGGGCCAGTTTTCTCCTCATAATCTGATAGCAGGGCTTTATTTCTAGTCATGTGCCCTGAACATCCACTGTCCAAGACTAGGGTTCTTTCCCTTATGCCCTGCAATCACAAACAATTACAAAGAGTTAGATCTAAGGATCCAGACTTGCTTGGATCCTTTGGCTTTCTTAACATTGTTAGCTTTTGCAGCGGAATTCTTGTCAACAGAGTTTAAGCTAACAGTATCAGAGTTTACACTTGCAGAATCAACTTTAACCCATTTCAAATTTGGTTTCAACTCATAATAGTTGTGATAAATGGCATGATAATTCTTGCAAGTATAAATAAAGTGCCAAGTACTCCCACAGTGAGTGCATAAAGTCTGTGGTCTAACCCTAACATAATCATTCTTAACTCCTGACTTGGAGGGTAAAGAATTAATATCTTTGTTTTTCCTGCAGAAACTTGCAAGATGGTTAGAACTACCACAATTATGACATGTTTTTCTAGGAGCATCAGTGATAGGCAAATGATTATTGCTTTTATTAACGCCTACCTTTCCATTTCTATTCTTCCTGGACACTTTCTGTTTCTCAACAGACTTTACCTCTTTGAGCTTATACTTGAATTGTTTCTCTGTCATTAAATCAATATTAACCTGTTTAACACAAGTTTTTACTGGTTCTTGCTCAACAGTTTCTTTTTCAAGTACAGAGTTTAGCTTACTGGATTCAGGAACAAATTTCAAAGGTGGAAGATGTGTTCTAACTTTAACCTTATCTTTAAACCTAAGTTCATCTTTCTCACAGTAACCTAACCCTACTGAGTCTGTTTGAAACACCTGATGTGTGTCCTTACCAGAGTTTGTCCATGTTTTAATTACCTTTCTTTCTTTTTCCAAATCAGATTCTAGTTGCCTAAATTTCTTCAGTAACTCGTGTTCAACATAAACAGCATCATCTCTTTCCTTTTGAACTTGTTGCATGTTAACAAGTTCTTCTTCAAGAAATTTATTTCTCTCTTTAAGCTTAAGATTCTCAGATTTAATTCTCTCATTTTCTAAAGTCTGATCCCTATAACTAACATGTATGCTCTTAAGATAAATTCTCAATTCAGATATATTATCAATATCATAAGCATAAGTTGTTAGAGGTACCTTGTTTTCAGATGAATCATATTCATCTTGGACAGTTGCCATGAGAGCATAGTTGACATCCTCGTCTGAATCTGAAGTGTCTGCCCAGTCTTTTCCTTTAGTGATGAGTGCTTTTTCAGATTTTCCTTTCTTGCACTCTGGAGCATAGTGACCCATCTCTTTACACTTGTAGCACTGGATTTCAGACTTTTCTTTCTTCCCTGATTTGATATCCCTTCTTTCAGACTTTCTGAAATTCTTCCTTTCAGAGTTTGAATCTCTCCTTGAGAATCTCTTTCCTTTCTTGAAGTTCGTGAAACCCATATTCTTGAAAGTCTTCACCATCAAAGCAGCCATTTGCATCATTTGTTCTTCATCATCCTCGGATTCAGAAGATTCATCAGTGTTTGAGTCATCATCAGAGTTTGATGACTCACTTTCAGATTTTATGACCAAAGCCTTTCCCTTAGCTTTCTTCTTTGATGTTTCTTTCTTAAGAGGTTTTCCTTCAACTTTGAGAGCAACAGATTTTGTCTTCTTTCCAGATCTTTTGTTTCTTTTCTCTATCTCAAGTTCATGAGTTTTAAGCAAACCATAGATTTCATCGAGATCTGTTTCTGCAAGATCATAATTATCTCTTATTATCGTTGCCTTCAAATCCCTTTTTTCAGGTAGAGATAGAAGGAATTTGAGATTCGACTCTTCAAGTTCATATTCTTTATCAACAAGAGATAAATCATTCAACAGTTTACATAATCTGTCATATGTCTCAGTCAAAGTTTCATCAGGTCTCGAATCAAAGTGTTCATACTCCTGTGTAAGAATAGTCTTCATGTTCTTCTTTATAGCACTTGTTCCTTGACATCTGACTTCTAAAGCATCCCAAATTTCTTTGGCAGTTTTGCAACCAATAACTCTGTTAGACATAACATTATCTAAAGCACTATGGAGAAGATGTCTAACCTTTGCATCCTTTGCAATTGATGAGATGTCTTCAGGAGTCAAATCTTTCTTTTCTTTTGGAACTCTTTTGTTCTTGACCAGCAACAACTGGAGACAGTTTTGTTGGCATATGAGGACCATCATTGATTCTATCAAGATATTCTGGATCCGTGGCTTCCAGAAACATGGTCATCTTCACCTTCCATATTGGATACTCCACTGGTCTGAGAATTGGAACCCTAATCGTCTCATATCGACTCACAGAAGTTGGTTGAACCTTCTCAGATTTAGAACCTGCTTGACTATTTTCAGCCATGATTATAACTTGTGTTTGGATCAAAAACTGTATATATTAAACAGCCTTGGCTCTGATACCAATTTTTAGGCCGAATACACAATATATAATCAAATAGATGTATGAGAATAACAATAAGAACACTGTTTATGAACAATAAACTGAATGGAATTAAAAACTTCTCTCTCAGTGATGTAAAATATCACAGAGAGCTGCTAGGTTACAAGAATGATAATTCACGTATTCGCATCCCTTTTAGGGTTAACCTATCTGTGTTTATATAGTACACAACTACATACAATCTTCTAATTGATATTCCTATAAATCAGCTATACAATTAATATCAATCTAGAATTGCTTATGTCTTCTGTTCCGTTTCCTTAGCCATCTCGATATCTCTTTGCTTCTTTCCATCTTCAAAGAATATCGCTTCTAGAATCTTCACTGACTTCACCGACAGCTAAGTAAACTCTGACCATCAGACTTTAACAAACTCTGACTGGTCCTCCAGCTAAACTCTGACTAATCCGCCAGCTAAACTCTGACAGTTTCCTGGTACTTTAAACACTGATAAACAAACATCAGCAATTATATCTAACAATCTCCCCCAACTTGTTCATACTAAAATGTACAAGTTAACAGATAATTGATGATGTCAAAACATATAACAAATGCAGTGTTTATAAAATCACAGAGTTTATTTTTAACTTTAGAACAGAAAACTTTAAAAACTTACAGACTCCATTTACTTAATTTCTTCAATATCAGGTACAGTCCTGATGTAGTCCATAAGCAGTCTTCTCTCAGCTCTCTCTAGCTCAGCTATCATTATCTTCTTTAGCTCTTTCAACTCTGGATCATTCTCTCCAGTTTGGTAGATAGCAGCCCTTAGAGCATAGATAATGTTCTTATTCATATCATTTCCTAGATTTATTATGAAGGATTTATCTGATTCCTGATTAAATTCCAACACTTTTATACCAAGATCTGTTCTGAGTCTTGCACTGTTCCTTTGCATCTCAACAAGCTTTCCATTGTAATCTCTGTACTTCGGTATGTAAGCACCAGCAGTCTTTAGGCCACAAAGAGCTCTAGCTTTCACCATCCTGCTTCTTAATACCTCAGATGCTTGATGAGTTCTTTGATTTTTAACTTTCAGTATATACAGTACATACTCTAGCTCTTCTTTCATCTTTAATCCAATATCAGCTTCACCAACTCTGTATACTCTGCCATCAGCCTTGAAGTATAACAGAAAATCCTTCTTCAATCCTTTATGGTGTATTAACTGAACCGACTCTAAATTATCAAGATTTTCTTGAGTCACACCAACACCTGGTTCAGCTAATGAAGTTTGATCCATAGGACTATTATTTACTCTCTTTTCTCTATGAGATCCTAAACCAGATCTATCTCTTGATTCTTTACCCATGATGGTTTTGCTTTGAAGAACATTGACATTTCCAGGAATCAGAGTTTGTTGAGCCATGACTGGTTTAGCAAAAGTTCTTTGAAGCTCAGAAGAGAGTTTAGTTTGTACAACTTGAGTAGTATCAGTGGTTGTCACAGCTTCCAGTGTTTGAACAACTTGAGCATTGTCAGAGGTTGTTTGAGCTTTCTTCATTCTCTGATGTTCTTCCACAAGCTTTCCTTTGCCTTTATCAAGCTTAGTTTCTACAGCCCTCTTTGCTTGTTGTAAACTCTGTTGAGAGTCAACATTTTCTTTAATAATAATCCCTTTTTCTTTAGGCCTTGAAACCTTCACAGCTTTCTTTACCTTCCCAGACTTTAAATTCTTTACATGCTCTTCAGTTAGCATCAATTCTTCAGCTTGGATATCTTCTATGGTTGCATCAGCACCATGTTCTTCTAGAAATAACTGAGCTGCAATCTCTTCATCAGTTATTGGTTGAGAAGTAAGAAATAAGCTTCTAGATCTTGAAGTAGATTGAGCAACAGTGTTTATCCTTTCAGAGTTTGTAGCAGCAGAGTTTGATCCTAGCTTTCCTTGCTGTAGAGTAGATTTAGATTTGAACTCTTTTCCTTTTGCACCACCATCGGTAGAATCATCCTGTCTACTCAGAGTTTGAGACTTCTTGCATTTGTCTTTAAGTACTCTTTTTCCCGAACGCTCTTGTAATGTAGTCGAAGAAGAAACTCTATTCCTTCCTCAAGAACGGTCGCTTCAAGTTACCTGTCCTTGCCAAAGACCCAGAGTAACCAATCTCCCTCATCATTCACTGAAGCTCAGAGTCACCAATAGATATGGTGTAAGCATTAAAGTCTTCAAACCCAAGAGCATCTCTAACAGTGGTTGGAGTGACCACATACTCTTGTTCATCAAACTCGAAGATTATAGAAGGAGTTCCAGCCTCTCCTCCATCATCATAAATACCAGTTTCCCAGAATGCTTTAATTTGAAGGCCAGAAAGCCTTGCTGGTTCCACAAGAGCTTGCCCAATGTCTGATTGAGCGAGAAAATTCTGAAACAAGTGAAACGCCTCCGGTGCGTTCACAGTAGATAGGGGTGCTGCATAATTATTATGGACAAAATCGAGACCAACTGATTGAAACATAGTTGTTGCCATTAGAAAGATTTGAAACTAGATCAGAGTTTATGCTTTAGAGAAAGTGTTTGAGAAAGTGATGCAGAAAAGTGTTTGTGAATATGCATATGTGAAAATATCCTGTGAATAGAGTAAGTCTGTAAAAATTTGAACCGTTGTGTGTATAACTGTTAAATATGAATTAAAACTGAAGAGTTTTAATCATTAAGATATACAACAGGCTTACTCGTGAAATGTGTGAGTGGGTCAGTTGTCACATATGCATTAACTGACAACACTAATCGTGGTGATTTCCAACACGCATGCGCAGTAAAAACAGCCACTAATTACTGCTAGTGAATCGACACTTTTCATCATTTCCAAAACGCAACAAACCGTTATCAATCATACTCTCTATTTTCAAAAATAATGTTCCCCGCAAATTATGAAATGTCTGAAACACCTTTATTTATTTTAATCATCAGAGATTAAAATTGAATTACCTCTGCGTAGAGTGCACATTTCATCAGTGTTTATCAATTCTCCTCCTTCATTAATAATCTCTTTTCTCAAAATGCACAGTTGTGATTATTTGTGTGTGAATAGCAGAGTTTACTGAATGTAAATATTGAGAGCATCTCAAAATGCATAAAATACACAAAATAAATCAGTAAAAACTGGTTGCCCAAACTCTCATATGCAAAACAAAATCTGATGTCATCTAAACTCTCTACCTTTATTTGTACTTATTTATTTTCACCCCCTTTTGATTTTTTTTTTCTTTTCCAGTAATCAGTGGTTGGCACTAGTCACCAAAAATTTCAAATTTTAGCCCTTATTTCATACAATAAGTTCCTGGATCGTCCTAGGCACAACATGATCTTAAAGGAATTTGTGCATATTTTTGCATCTTTTGCTTGAGGGTGAAGTAGCAGTAACTATTCATAAGAGTTTAGACTGACACCATTTAACATATTACTTTATGAGAGAAAGTGCAAACAGCTAATACAGACTCAGTGTATAGGATCAATAAACTAAGAGATGCTATAAATATAGAGACAGTATCATGCTGTGTTAATTTTCTGCACACACTTGAGATCAGATCATATATAACTTAGAAGGATTCATGATTACTTACTGAGAATCATGCTTCATACTATTTTCTTCATCGGTGATTATGTTTCAGACAATACCATAATCAGAGTTTAACATCAGAGTTTAACCAACAGAGTATGCTTCCAGAGTTTATCAACATGATTTGCATGACAACTAACATATGCATAGAAACATGAGCAACATATCACAAAAGAGTTAATTTTGAGTCTAACCAATATCTCTAGTCGAAACCAGAGATCATTCCTAGTTCATTCACCAGTCTTGTAAATGTAGCTTCACTCAAAGGCTTAGTGAAGATATCTGCAAGCTGTTGTTCTGTAGACACAAAATGAAGCTCAATATCTCCTTCCTCCACATGTTCCCTGATAAAATGATACCTTATGCTGATGTGCTTGGTCATGGAATGCTGTACTGGATTACCTGTCATAGCAATAACAGTTTGATTATCACAGAAAATAGGTATTTTAGAGTACCTTAACCCATAATCCAGCAATTGATTCTTCATCCACAGAATCTGTGCACAACAGCTACTAGCAGCAATATACTCTGCTTCTGCTGTGGATGTGGAAATTGATTTCTCTTTCTTGCTGTACCAAGAAACCAGTCTGTCACCTAGAAATTGACAGCTTCCACTAGTGCTCTTTCTGTCAATCTTACAGCCTGCAAAATCTGCATCAGAGTAACCAATTAACTTAAACTCTGATTCTATAGGATACCACAAACCCAAGGTTATGGTTCCTTTGAGATATTTGAAAATCCTCTTCACAGCTGTTAGATGAGGCTCTCTGGGATCTGCTTGAAATCTTGCACAAAGACAGGTTGCATACATAATATCTGGTCTACTTGCAGTAAGATAAAGAAGAGACCCTATCATGCCTCTGTAGTTTGTCATATCTACTGAAGCTCCTGTGTCTTTGTCTAGCTTTGTTGCAGTTGCCATAGGGGTTGTTGTAGATGAACTATCAAGCATACCAAATTTCTTGAGAAGATTTCTGGTATATTTTGCTTGATTGATAAAAATCCCATCATCTGTTTGATTTACCTTCAAGCCTAGAAAATAACTAAGCTCTCCCATCATGCTCATTTGGTACCTGGACTGCATAAGCTTGGCAAATTTCATTACAGAGTTTATCATTAGTAGACCCAAAAATTATGTCATCTACATAGATTTGAACTAAAAGCAAATCACTACCAGAATTGAAATAGAACAAGGTTTTATCAATTGTGCCTCTAGTGAACCCACTTTCTAAAAGAAATTGAGCCAGAGTTTCATACCATGCTCTAGGTGCCTGATTTAGTCCATATAGTGCTTTGTCAAGCCTGTAGACATAATCTGGATACTTGGGGTCCACAAACCCTGGTGGTTGTTCAACAAACACTTCTTCTTCAAGTTTCCCATTGAGAAAAGCACTCTTCACATCCATCTGAAAGACTTTAAACTTCTTTTGAGGAGCATATGCTAGAAAAATTCTTATGGCTTCCAACCTTGCAACTTGAGCAAAGGTTTCATCATAGTCAATTCCTTCCTGTTGTGAATATCCTTTTGCCACAAGTCTAGCTTTGTTTCTTGTAATTACTCCCTCACTGTCAGTCTTGTTTCTGAAAACCCACTTTGTACCAACAACAGACCTGTTCTTGGGTCTTGGTACAAGTGTCCATACTTCATTTCTTTCAAACTCATTCAACTCTTCCTGCATTGTTGTTATCCAATTAGCATCTTGAAGAGCTTCATCCACTTTCTTAGGCTCTGTTTGAGATATGAATGCATGAAACAGACATTCATTTGCTGTGACACTTCTTGTTTTCACACTTGCATCTGGATTTCCAATTATCAGATCAGGTGTATGAGCCTGAGTCCACCTTCTTGCTGTAGGTAAGTGGCTTCTTTTATCATTATTGGATTCTCCCCCTTGATCTATGCTTTCCTGATTCTCTTGTTGACTATCTGCATTTTCTAAGGCTCCCCCTGAATTGGATTGTTCAGTGTTTGAAATTTCAGAGTTTGTGTTAGATTCTTTAGCTGACTCACTTTCAGAATGTGAGTCATCATTTTGAGATGTTGCTGAAGTATCTTCATGCTCCCCCTCAACTGGTTCTCTATTCTGTTCTGTCTGAGAGACTTCCTCAGTATTTACCAGTAGAGGTTCAGAGTATGCTTCATCAGAGTTTGTTGGATTTGCTTCGTCAGAGTTTATATCATCAGAGTTTAGATCTTCATTTTCAAAGCGTAGCTGATCATGATTTTCTTCATCTTCAATTCCAGTTATTTTCTTGTCATCAAATGACACATGTATAGATTCCATGATCACTTTAGTTCTCATATTATAAACTCTGAATGCTTTAGTTGACAGCGGATATCCAACAAAAATTCCTTCATCAGCTTTTAAATCAAACTTGGTCAACTGTTCAGGATGAGTTTTCAACACAAAGCATTTGCACCCAAAAATATGAAAATATTTCAGGTTTGGTTTCTTATTCTTCACCATCTCATATGGTGTTTTCCCATGCCTGTTGATCAGTGTAGCATTTTGAGTAAAACAAGCAGTTTGAACAGCTTCTGCCCAGAAATAAGTTGGCAATTTTGCTTCATCAAGCATTGTTCTGGCAGCTTCAATTAAAGTTCTATTCTTCCTTTCTACTACTCCATTCTGCTGTGGAGTCCCTGGTGCAGAAAATTCTTGCTTCACTCCTCTTTATTTGCAAAATTCTTCCATTGTTGTATTTCTGAATTCAGAACCATTATCACTCCTGATAATTTTCACTTTATACTGTGATCCTTTATCCAGTAGCTTCACATGTTCCATCAGAATTAAGGCAGTTTCATCCTTCTTTGCTAGAAAGTACACCCAAGTGTATCTAGTATACTCATCAACAATGACTAGAGCATATTTCTTTCTGCCTAGAGACATTACATTTACTGGACCAAATAGATCAAAATGAAGAAGATGATAAGGATCCACAACTGAAGATTCAGATTTACTCTTGAAAGATGACTTCCTTTGCTTGGCCTTTTGACAAGAATCACACAGACCATCCAAGCTGAGTATTGATTTTGGAAGTCCCCTTACAAGATCTTTTCGAATTAGCTCATTGATGTTGTTCAAGTTCAGATGAGAGAGCTTCTTATGCCATTTCCAACTCTCTCCATTAGACATTTTTGCAGAAAGACACACAGCTTTTCCTTCAGAGTTTGTTACCAAACTTGCTTCATAAATATTATTCCGTCTGTGTCCAACTAGAACAACTTTCCCTGTAGATTTGCTGATAACCTCACAGTATTCAGGTTGAAAATCTACATGATAACCTCTGTCACATATTTGACTCACAGATAGCAAGTCATGCTTGAGTCCTGGAACTAGAGCTACATTTGTGATGATGACACTTCCAAGATTGATATTGCCATATCCCAAAGTACGTCCTATGTTTCCATCTCCATAGGAAACTTTTGGGCCAGCTTTCTCCTTATAATCTGATAGCAGGGCTTTATTTCCAGTCATGTGCCCTGAACATCCACTGTCCAAGACTAGGGTTCTTTCCCTTATGCCCTGCAATCACAAACAATTACAAAGAGTTAGATCTAAGGATCCAGACTTGCTTGGATCCTTTGGCTTTCTTAACATTGTTAGCTTTTGCAGCGGAATTCTTGTCAACAGAGTTTAAGCTAACAGTATCAGAGTTTACACTTGCAGAATCAACTTTAACCCTTTTCAAATTTAGTTTCAACTCATAATAGTTGTGATAAATGCATGATAATTCTTGCAAGTATAAATAAAGTGCCAAGTACTCCCACAGTGAGTGCATAAAGTCTGTGGTCTAACCCTAACATAATCATTCTTAACTCCAGACTTGGAGGGTAAAGAATTAATATCTTTGTTTTTCCTGCAGAAACTTGCAAGATGGTTAGAACTACCACAATTATGACATGTTTTTCTAGGAGCATCAGTGATAGGCAAATGATTATTGCTTTTATTAACGCCTACCTTTCCATTTCTATTCTTCCTGGACACTTTCTGTTTCTCAACAGACTTTACCTCTTTGAGCTTATACTTGAATTGTTTCTCTGTCATTAAACCAACATTAACCTGTTTAACACAAGTTTTTACTGGTTTTTGCTCAACAGTTTCTTTTTCAAGTACCGAGTTTAGCTTACTGGATTCAGGAACAAATTTCAAAGGTGGAAGATGTGTTCTAACTTTAACCTTATCTTTAAACCTAAGTTCATCTTTCTCACAGTAACCTAACCCTACTGAGTCTGTTTGAAACACCTGATGTGTGTCCTTACCAGAGTTTGTCCAGGTTTTAATTACCTTTCTTTCTTTTTCCAAATCAGATTCTAGTTGCCTAAATTTCTTAAGCAACTCGTGTTCAACATAAACAGCATCATCTCTTTCCTTTTGAACTTGTTGCATGTTAACAAGTTCTTCTTCAAGAAATTTATTTCTCTCTTTAAGCTTAAGATTCTCAGATTTAATTCTCTCATTTTCTAAAGTCTGATCCCTATAACTAACATGTATGCTCTTAAGATAAATTCTCAATTCAGATATATTATCAAGATCATAAGCATAAGTTGTTAGAGGTACCTTGTTTTCAGATGAATCAGATTCATCTTGGACAGTTGCCATGAGAGCATAGTTGACATCCTCATCTGAATCTGAAGTGTCTGCCCAGTCTTTTCCTTTAGTGATGAGTGCTTTTTCAGATTTTCCTTTCTTGCACTCTGGAGCATAGTGACCCATCTCTTTACACTTGTAGCACTGGATTTCAGACTTGTCTTTCTTCCCAGATTTGATATCCCTTCTTTCAGACTTTCTGAAATTCTTCCTTTCAGAGTTTGAATCTCTCCTTGAGAATCTCTTTCCTTTCTTGAAGTTCGTGAAACCCATATTCTTGAAAGTCTTCACCATCAAAGAAGCCATTTGCATCATTTGTTCTTCATCATCCTCGAATTCAGAAGATTCATCAGTGTTTGAGTCATCATCAGAGTTTGATGACTCACTTTCAGATTTTATGACCAAAGCCTTTCCCTTAGCTTTCTTCTTTGATGTTTCTTTCTTAAGAGGTTTTCCTTCAACTTTGAGAGCAACAGATTTTGTCTTCTTTCCAGATCTTTTGTTTCTTTGCTCTATCTCAAGTTCATGAGTTTTAAGCAACCCATAGATTTCATCGAGATCTGTTTCTGCAAGATCATAATTATCTCTTATTGTCGTTGCCTTCAAATCCCATCTTTCAGGTAGAGATAGAAGGAATTTGAGATTCGACTCTTCAAGTTCATATTCTTTATCAACAAGAGATAAATCATTCAACAGTTTACAGAATCTGTCATATGTCTCAGTCAAAGTTTCATCAGGTCTCGAATCAAAGTGTTCATACTCCTGTGTAAGAATAGTCTTCCTGTTCTTCTTTATAGCACTTGTTCCTTGACATCTGACTTCTAAAGCATCCCAAATTTCTTTGGCAGTTTTGCAACCAATAACTCTGTTAGACATAACATTATCTAAAGCACTATGGAGAAGATGTCTAACCTTTGCATCCTTTGCAATTGATGAGATGTCTTCAGGAGTCAAATCTTTCTTTTCTTTTGGAACCCTCTTTTGTTCTTGACCAGCAACAACTGGAGACAGTTTTGTTGGCATATGAGGACCATCATTGATTCTATCAAGATATTCTGGATCCGTGGCTTCCAGAAACATGGTCATCTTCACCTTCCATATTGGATACTCCACTGGTCTGAGAATTGGAACCCTAATCGTCTCATATCGACTCACAGAAGTTGGTTGAACCTTCTCAGATTTAGAACCTGCTTGACTATTTTCAGCCATGATTATAACTTGTGTTTGGATCAAAAACTGTATATATTAAACAGCCTTGGCTCTGATACCAATTGTTAGGCCGAATACACAATATATAATCAAATAGATGTATGAGAATAACAATAAGAACACTGTTTATGAACAATAAACTGAATGGAATTAAAAACTTCTCTCTCAGTGATGTAAAATATCACAGAGAGCTGCTAGGTTACAAGAATGATAATTCACGTATTCGCATCCCTTTTAGGGTTAACCTATCTGTGTTTATATAGTACACAACTACATACAATCTTCTAATTGATATTCCTATAAATCAGCTATACAATTAATATCAATCTAGAATTGCTTCTGTCTTCTGTTCCGTTTCCTTAGCCATCTCGATATCTCTTTGCTTCTTTCCATCTTCAAAGAATATCACTTCTAGAATCTTCACTGACTTCACCGACAGCTAAGTAAACTCTGACCATCAGACTTTAACAAACTCTGACTGGTCCTCCAGCTAAACTCTGACTAATCCTCCAGCTAAACTCTGATAGTTTCCTGGTACTTTAAACACTGATAAACAAACATCAGCAATTATATCTAACAATCTCCCCCAACTTGTTCATACTAAAATGTACAAGTTAACAGATAATTGATGATGTCAAAACATATAACAAATGCAGTGTTTATAAAATCACAGAGTTTATTTTTAACTTTAGAACAGAAAACTTTAAAAACTTACAGACTCCATTTACTTAATTTCTTCAATATCAGGTACAGTCCTGATGTAGTCCATAAGCAGTCTTCTCTCAGCACTCTCTAGCTCAGCTATCATTATCTTCTTTAGCTCTTTCAACTCTGGATCATTCTCTCCAGTTTGGTAGATAGCAGCCCTTAGAGCATAGATACTGTTCTTCCTCATATCATTTCCTAGCTTTATTATGAAGGATTTATCTGATTCCAGATTAAATTCCAACACTTTTATACCAAGATCTGTTCTGAGTCTTGCACTGTTCCTTTGCATCTCAACAAACTTTCCATTGTAATCTCTGTACTTCGGTATGTAAGCACCAGCAGTCTTTAGGCCACAAAGAGCTCTAGCTTTCACCATCCTGCTTCTTAATACCTCAGATGCTTGATGAGTTCTTTGATTTTTAACTTTCAGTATATACAGTACATACTCTAACTCTTCTTTCATCTTTAATCCAATATCAGCTTCACCAACTCTGTATACTCTGCCATCAGCCTTGAAGTATAACAGAAAATCCTTCTTCAATCCTTTATGGTGTATTAACTGAACCGACTCTAAATTATCAAGATTTTCTTGAGTCACACCAACACCTGGTTCAGCTAATGAAGTTTGATCCATAGGACTATTGTTTACTCTCTTTTCTCTATGAGATCCTAAACCAGATCTATCTCTTGATTCTTTACCCATGATGGTTTTTCTTTGAAGAACATTGACATTTCCAGGAATCAGAGTTTGTTGAGCCATGACTGGTGTAGCAAAAGTTCTTTGAAGCTCAGAAGAGAGTTTAGTTTGTACAACTTGAGTAGTATCAGTGGTTGTCACAGCTTCCAGTGTTTGAACAACTTGAGCATTGTCAGAGGTTGTTTGAGCTTTCTTCATTCTCTGATGTTCTTCCACAAGCTTTCCTTTGCCTTTATCAAGCTTAGTTTCTACAGCCCTCTTTGCTTGTTGTAAACTCTGTTGAGAGTCAACATTTTCTTTAATAATAATCCCTTTTTCTTTAGGCCTTGAAACCTTCACAGCTTTCTTTACCTTCCCAGACTTTAAATTCTTTACATGCTCTTCAGCTAGCATCAATTCTTCAGCGTGGATATCTTCTATGGTTGCATCAGCACCATGTTCTTCTAGAAATAACCGAGCTGCAATCTCTTCATCAGTTATTGGTTGAGAAGTAAGAAATAAGCTTCTAGATCTTGAAGTAGATTGAGCAACATTATTTATCCTTTCAGAGTTTGTAGCAGCAGAGTTTGATCCTAGCTTTCCTTGCTGTAGAGTAGATTTAGATTTGAACTCTTTTTCTTTTGCACCACCATCAGTAGAATCATCCTGTCTACTCAGAGTTTGAGACTTCTTGCATTTGTCTTTAAGTACTCTTTTTCCCGAACGCTCTTGTAATGCAGTCGAAGAAGAAACCCCATTCCTTCCTCAAGAACGGTCGCTTCAAGTTACCTGTCCTTGCCAAAGACCCAGAGTAACCAATCTCCCTCATCATTCGCTGAAGCTCAGAGTCACCAACAGATATGGTGTAAGCATTAAAGTCTTCAAACCCAAGAGCATCTCTAACAGTGGTTGGAGTGACCACATACTCTTGTTCATCAAACTCGAAGATTATAGAAGGAGTTCCAGCCTCTCCTCCATCATCATAAATACCAGTTTCCCAGAATGCTTTAATTTGAAGGCCAGAAAGCCTTGCTGGTTCCACAAGAGCTTGCCCAATGTCTGATTGAGCGAGAAAATTCTGAAACAAGTGAAACGCCTCCGGTACGTTCACATTAGATAGGGGTGCTGCATAATTATTAGGGACAAAATCGAGACCAGCTGATTGAAACATAGTTGTTTCCATTAGAAAGATTTGAAACTAGATCAGAGTTTATGATTTAGAGAAAGTGTTTGAGAAAGTGATGCAGAAAAGTGTTTGTGAATATGCTTATGTGAAAATATCCTGTGAATAGAGTAAGTCTGTAAAAATTTGAACCGTTGTGTGTATAACTATTAAATATGAATTAAAACTGAAGAGTTTTAATCATTAAGATATACAGCAGGTGTAACACCCCCAAATCTAAAATAACATAATAATTACAATTACATAATAAAGACGGGTGATACATCCACAAAATATAATACCACAACCCCACAACCTAGGATGCCAACAGGTTCAAGTATGAAAACAATATCTACCGTTATTACAACCCGCTATTACACTTCCAAATGTTTACATCTTGACAACTAGAGTGATATAATCTGCTGCTAACACCCTACCTGTCTCACCAACTGATCTCGTAATGCTCTACCAGTCCCACCGGTTCTCTTACGGGCAGTACGGTAAGTTCGCACCATCTTCTAGACTAGCTGAAAAAGGTTAGAAAGCAAGGTAATGAGCCAAATGCTCAGCAAGTGCGAATATAAAATAACAAGCTATAAAACGGCTCAAAGTGTGACAGTGACACAGTTGTCAGATTTCACATGAATCTAAAACGAGGTTTCCAACAGGAATAATAATGGAGTCTGAATTTCAATTCTGAAGAGGCAACCTTAATATACATAAGTTAAACGAATATAGTTTCGAAAATACAATAATCAGAGTTTTTGATATTCATCAGCACTTTTAAATTTACAATTAAAGTTTTGGGATTTCAATCGATCGCTACGAGCTAGCCGGGTGATCAGCCCGCGAATAGCTCCGGATATCACACCCTTACGTGTGATTCCTCCTTTATTTTGGGATCCCTAGTTAGCACTTATTGACATTGGCCATGGCTCAGTAAAGCCATAAAATTAACAGACCGGCGTCACGATCTAAAACATTTTGTTTTTATCCCATAGTTTCAAAAATCCGTTTTAAACATTTTTCAATCACTTTCAGTATCAAACCGCATGGCCTTCCTTATACTTACTGACAAAAGATCAGCCTAGCATAAGGGGTTTTATCTTATAAAACATGATGGAATTAAACTATACAATTTCTTCCAAGTATTAAGGTATAACTGTTCAACTGGGTCGAGATAGTGATCACAAAGTATTATATCATATTAAAATGATCGATCAGGAAGATGACAGAATCTATATCAGCAAGTAAGGAATTGTCCATCTGGTTTATAACCAAGTATAGTTTTCACAATCAGTGTGAGGGGATATTTAAAAGGTTATTCAAAGGAATTCAAGACATTGATCGAAGATATTATCCTTATGGAATTTATCAAGCAAGGTATAACAAATTTATCATTTGAAACCGATTCAAGAGTATATCAAAGGTATTATAGTAGGGTGAGAACACAATATGATAGCAATATGGAAATCTCAGGGTTATCAGGGTTCACATGATCTCAGGGTATATTTCAAATGATTTGAGCAATAGCAATATGAAACTTGAGAATTCGAATTTGTTTCCAAGGGTTTAACAAAGGTATTATGACATGGCAATGACATGGTATGATATCAGTGCATTATACTTATAATTATCAACCAATAAGGGGGTTAAAGTGATCACTTGCCTTAACAGTCTGCTTCACTTCCGACTCTTGGTGTTCCTTACTGACTCAACTGCTATTTTGTTTCCTGGTCTGCTTCTGCTCGGACCTATAATCGAAAGGTAATACTTCGCGTTAGTCTCTCTTGCCTTGCCGTAAATCCTATACCTATGTATATACATATATAATTACACCTTTACACATAAGCAATTAGCACACAACACATTTAATGTGCTATAGTACTCTGATTGATAACCAAAGACTTAAATTGAGAAAGGCGCCGATAAGGTTTTTAGAAAGGTTTGTAGTTATAGAAATTTCGGCAGCACTTCCTCTATTTATAGTCTAACCAGTCGAGGATACATCCGACTAACCACCAAACAAACATAATTAAACTTAAATATTTATAAACCAACTCAAGTATTCCACTTATTAGACAACAAGTATACCTTACCTTACTAACCCTAAGCCTAATAGAACCATACACAATACCACACGACCGATACACTTGATATTACCAATGACCAGTTCTGCAAGAAGTTCAATTTACTCTAACAAGACAATCTCAAATTGAAAAGTACCGAACACAAAACTCGAAGGAAATTCCGAGACCTTTCCAGAATGGTAAGGTTCGTTAAAAATGGATAAGTAATGAATTCTGAAACAATAAAATAAATGGACTGCTAGAACAGAGTCAGAACATATGCACACTAGTATTTCTAAGTTTAGTGTACTAAAATCACAGAATCTGGAAATGAAATGTAAATAAGAATTGTAGGTTTCGAAAATAGATTTCCAGAATGATATGGCTCAGAAAATTTGAATGTACGATCGATTTACTATGAATTTTTGAAAACAGGGCTCACAATGACTAAACACTTCTGGTCGAATTTTTAAAGTGCAGAAATCTCAAACTTCGGATTGGAATTTCAGAAAACATATAAAACGAAACTTGTAGACAATTGCAATACCTTTCTAATGACTTATAAACGAACATCGTCTGATTAAAACTCGATTTTATACAATTTATACAAGGCAGCAGATCACTATAATTGTCAACAAATTCACTACAAAAAGAAACATCACTTAACAACTTAAGATTTGAACTTAATAAAATCCGGAAATTTACAAGATCAACAAGAAAACCACATGCAAGCTTCTTTCTTTAACAAAATCAACTAAGGACATCCATTCAAGCATAACCCACTTTATGAACACCATTTACAAGCTATACAACTTAAGATCCTTGAATAAAAATCACATGCAACTTAATTAAATCATACATACACTTACTACTTTATCAATCAAGCATAATAACATCAACATCATCATCGTCAAGCCCACCGGATCATCTTTGGAATCATTTCTGATGGGGTTTTGGTTCGATGGTAGCCATAGGATCGGCACCCCGACACAAATCACCTTCAAACTTCGAATTTCTTGCAACCCATCCATTAACAACCTTCATTAAGCTATTAAATCTTATTGCTTACAAGGTTTGAGTTCTCTATGACACACATATACTTACACCCGAATATATACTTGCATACAACCAACAAAACTCAAGGAAAAGCTCAACCCATCAACACTTAACACTTAAACAACCTTTAACACCCAAGAAATTTCATAAAACTTGCTTAAAAGAATCAAAGAAATGAAAAGTAAAGGGGGAGGGAGCTCACGGGGTTGAGAGAAAAAAAAAAGAGAGAGAGCTGGTGGAATGCGGAAGAAAGAGAGAAAAAAAGGCTTTTATCACTTGCAAGGGTAGTCTTGTCCTTTCACACCCCACTCTCCACTTAAACACTATTTTAATAGCCATTTAAATCAAAATAAATGGGTTTTGTATAAATTCTAAAATTTTAAAATTTTAAAATTTTAAAAAAAAATACACCTAATGAGGTTCACACACATATTTTTAAAATATTTTTAGGGCTTATATATATTGAGATATGAATTTTACAAGAAGTACACTTTAATTCGAAAGTTGCTATATAAAATCATTTAAAAATCCTTAAAGCCCGAAAATAAATAAACTCTCATTTTTATAACCAAGAATATAAAATTAGGAACACATACACATGAAGATCATATTTTTTTGACTTATAGATATTTAACTAGAGATTTTACAGTTTAATACATCTTTAAGGAAAATCATGATTTTAAAAAAATCATAATAAATCATTGGTGCCCAATTAAAATAAACTTATATTTTTAAAAAGTCTCCAAATATAACATAGACATTATAGAGAAGGTTTTTATGATTTATAGACACTCTGATGATTTGATAAAAGTCCAACAGTGCTTTTAAAATGACTCTAAGATACAAATAACTCACTTAAACATTTCAATTCACACAGTTACGCATTCAAATCATACAAGCACGTAAATCCATACCGACTTACACAGATAGCGTTGACTCGTCAACTAGAGTACACATATATATATATACATCTATATATCCCAACTGTACTATATTATCGCCGCACACGATACTTAAGCAATGTAATATTATTAAAATACCTTGGTCTATTACAATCTACCCTCCTTAAAAGGATCCTGTCCCCAGAATCAAGTTAATACAAACAACTGAGGATACCTATCTCTCATCTCATCTTCTAGTTCCCAGGTGAACTCTTCAACCTTGGGATTTCTCCATAATACTTTTACAATAGCTACTGTTTTATTTCTAAGTACTTTCTCCTTCCTATCAGTTATCCTAACAGGATATTCTTCAAAAGATAGATCTGGCTGGATTTCCACTGGCTCATATTCTATGACACAATTTGAATCTGGTATGAATCTCTTTAGCAATGACACAAGAAAAACATTATGCATGTGCTGCAAACTTGGAGGTAACGCCAATTCATAGGCAACCTTTCTTATACGTCTCAATATTTCAAAAGGTCCTATATACCTCGGACTGAGTTTTCCTTTCTTACCAAACCTAGATAATCCTTTCCACGGGGATATCTTAAGTAACACATTCTCTCCTTCTTCGAATTCTATCGGTCTTCTAGCAAGATCCGCATATTTCCGTTGTCGATCCTGGGCCACTTCTAATTTCTCACGAACTATCCTCACCACTTCTCTAGTTTGCTGAATCAATTCTGGACCAACTACTTTTCGTTCTCCGACTTCTTCCCAACAGATTGGAGATCTACATTTTCGACCATATAGAGCTTCGAACGGCGGCATTCCAGTACTCGCGTGATAACTATTATTATAAGAAAATTCTATTAAGGGCAAGTGTTCATCCCAATTTCCTTTGAAATCCAAAGCACATGCTCGTAACATATCCTCTATGGTTTGTATTGTCCGCTCACTTTGTCCATCTGTCTGAGGATGATACGCCGTACTCATTCGCAATTGAGTTCCTAAACACTCTTGAAATTGTCTCCAAAACCTTGAGTTAAAACGAGGATCTCTATCTGACACAATCGACACTGGTACTCCATGTTTACTCACAATCTCATGTAGATACATATGAACCATCTTGTCTAGAGAATATCTTTCGTTGATAGGCAGTAAATGTGCTGACTTCGTCAGTCGATCAATAATAACCCAAATGGCGTCATGGTTTGACTTAGTCCTGGGTAAGCCTACAACAAAATCCATAGCAATGTGTTCCCATTTCCATTCTGGGATCTCCAATGGCTGTAACAATCCGCCAGGTCGCTGATGTTCTGCTTTCACTCTTTGACATGTATAGCATTTATTAACCCAATCTGCAATCTCTCTTTTCATATCTGGCCACCAAAAATTTCTTTTCAAGTCATGATACATCTTGGTACTACCAGGGTGAATAGAATGTCTAGAATTGTGTGCTTCATGCAATATCTTAGCTTTCAACTCTGGTATATCTGGAATCCAAATTCTTGAGCCAAATCTCAAAATGCCTTGATCATCCTTCTGAGTACAAATCTCTTCTCCTGTCAGTTCATTCATCTTTTGATCCATTATTTCATCCTGACTTTTCTTAATCTTCCCTAGCAATTCTGGTAGAAACGTCATCTTAAAATTCATCTCATTTTCAGCACTTGACTGACAAATCTCTATCTCCAGTTTCTCAAACTCTTCCGACAATTCCCTAGCCATCGTTAGCATATTCAATCTTTCTTTTCGACTTAACGCATCTGCAACCACATTTGCTTTTCCTGGGTGATAGTTAATCGTACAATCATAATCTTTTATCAATTCTAACCACCTTCTCTGCCGCATGTTCAACTCTTTCTGTGTGAAAATATACTTCAAGCTTTTGTGATCGGTGTAGATTTCACATTTCTCCCCATAAAGATAATGTCTCCATAGCTTCAATGCAAACACAATAGCCGCCAGTTCTAAATCATGCGTAGGATATCTCTGTTCATGTGGCTTGAGTTGACGGGAGGCATACGCGATTACTTTGCCATGCTGCATCAAAACGCATCATAATCCCTTAAGTGACGCGTCGCTGAATATCACAAAATCTCCTTTATCATCAGGCAACACTAACACTGGAGTTGTTACCAATCTTTGCTTAAGTTCTTGGAAACTATCCTCACATTTATTATTCCACTCAAACTTCTCATTCTTCCTGGTCAACTTGGTTAATGGCACTGAAATCTTTGAAAAGTCCTTTACAAATCTACGATAATATCCTGCCAATCCTAAGAAGCTTCTGACTTCAGTCGGTGTCCTTGGTCTTTCCCATTTCATCACAGCTTCGATCTTGGCTAGATCCACTTTTACACCTTCACGACTAATTCTATGTCCAAGAAACTGTACTTCTTTTAACCAAAACTCGCATTTAGAAAACTTCGCATATAACTTCTCTTTCCTCAAAATCTCTAACGCCAACCTTAAATGTTCCGCATGTTCCGCTTCCTTCTTTGAATAAATCAATATATCATCGATGAACACTCTCACGAACTTATCTAAATATTTCTTGAACACCCGGTTCATCAAATCCATAAAAGTTGCGGGCGCATTTGTTAATCCAAAAACCATTACTAAAAACTCATAATGCCCGTACCTAGTTCTGAACGTTGTCTTAGGCACATCTTCTGGCTTAATCTTCAGTTGATGATATCCTGAGCGTAGATCAATCTTTGAGAAACTTGTTGCTCCTTTTAACTGGTCAAACAAATCAGCAATCCTTGGCAACGGATACTTGTTCTTGATAGTTAACTTATTCAACTCACGATAATCTATACACAACCTTATGCTTCCATCCTTTTTCCTTACAAACAAAACTGGAGCTCCCCAGGGTGATGAACTTGGCCTTATAACTCCTTTATCCAAAAAAATCTTGCAACTGCGATGCTAGTTCTTTCATTTCCGCTGGAGCCATACGATACGGCGCTTTCGACACTGGTTCTGAACCTGGAGCTAATTCTATCGAAAATTCGATCTGTCGGTCTGGAGGTAAACCTTGTAACTCATCGGGAAAAACGTCTGGAAATTCGTTAACTACAGGAATATCTTCTAGCTTAGTGTCCTTCCTTACTCTTATCTATCACATACGTAAGATAAGCTTTACACTCATGTCTCATTAATCTTCTAGCTTGCATCATAGTAAGAAACAAATTTTTCTGCTTCTGTCCTTTAAATACCACTTTCTTTCCTTTTGACGTATGTAGAATTACTTTCTTATTCCTACAATCGATTTGTGCATTATGCTCTATCAACCAATCCATTCCCAGTATAACATCAAATACCCCTAACTGGAAGGGTATCAAATTTACAGGGAAAGGATAACCTTCTATACTAACCTCACATTTCGGACAAACTTGATTCACTTGTACTTTCTCCTGATTGGCTAATATTATATTAAACATACCTTCTAACCTTAAAGTCGCACAACCCAATTTTCCGGCAAACTCTTTAGATATAAATGACCTAGTCCCACCGGTATCAATCAATACTTTTGCTGAAATAGAATTAACAAGAAGCGTACCTGCTACTACTTCTGAACTCTGCACAGCGTCTGTCATGCTCATATTCAAGGTTCTGACCTGGTCTGAAGGAATGGGGTCTTGGTAGCCTAAGAGTCGTTGTCCTGGAGCTTGAGGCACGGAATCATAACTAACCATTGACGGAGCTAGTTGGACAAAATATGGTGTTGGGGCTGTCGCCATCCTCATCAAATTGTTGTTCTTCACCGGGACCTTACAGTCCTTAGAAATGTGTCCCACCTTTCCACACTTGAAACATGTCACATTGGTTCTCTGAACTTGACTAGAATTTGGGCATTCTTTGGAGTAGTGTCCTCTCGCATTACACTTATAACACACTATACCCGCTTTCCTGCATTCTCCTGTGTGTTTCTTCAAACAAATCTTACATTCAGGGACCACCATTTGCTGAGTCTTTTGTTGTTGCCCTTGAATTTGCATCCTGTTTCCTTGGTTTCTATTATTGTTATTCTTCTGAAATCTTCCTACTCCACTGGGTATCTGGAACCCTGACTTTTTCACAAACTTATTTGTCACCACATCCTGGCTTGATCCTTCATCCCTTTGTCCAAATTTCCTTTTCTTATCAAATTTTTCCTTCTGACTCTGATCACTTTCACCTTCTACAATAATCGCCTTTTGCATCACCTCTGCATATGTATTGAGTTCTAACATAGCTATTCGTCCTCTAATCCATGGTTTCAATCCTTGTTGGAATCTCCTTGCCTTCTTTTCTTCCGAATCCACATACTCTGGCACAAATCTTGCCAACTCTGTAAACTTCCTCTCATATTCAGCCACACTCATATTATTCTGTTTCAATTCGAAAAACTTTAACTCCATCTGAGCCTTCATATACCTTGGAAAGTATTGCTCCAAAAACAACTGCTTAAATCTATCCCAAGTTACTAATTCCTCTTCTTCTAATGCCTTAGTTGCTTCCCACCAATAATTGGCTTCACCTTTCAACATATAGCTGGCGAAGTTCGTTTTCTGTTCCTCACTAACCTGAATTAACACGAACGATTTCTCAATTTCCTTTAACCATTTCTGAGCTTCAGTCGTATCTGTCGATCCTTGAAATTCGGGAGGTTTAACCGCTTGAAATGCCTTGAAGTTTACTACAGGCTGATTAGGTGGTTGCTTTTGCAATTGCTGCTGTTGCGTTTGGATAATTTGCTGTTGTTGGGCAAGAGCAGCAGTCTGTTGTTGTAGAAGCTGTACAAACTGGGTTAAGTCTACCTGAGGATTTTCAGGATTATGAGGGTTATCTCGATTTGAGGTGGCGGAATGAGCTGGAGCTCTTGTGGTTGTTCTCTTTCTGGGCGGCATGATCTGATGGTAATAAAAAAAAATCAATACAGGTTTACAAAATTGACAATATATGTTTGGCAAGCATCAAAAATCGAAACATTTGTTTAGATAGTTAAATGCAGGATATAAATGTATACTAGGAACAAAATATACGTTATGAAATTATGGAAGTGTGAATATTGAACAACAGATTATGGGATCTGGGGAAACTATCCCACAATTACTGAACTCATGATAAAGTCTATTAGAATTTAACAACCCAAAGTTTGCACGATAAGGTTTAGCAGAATACAACAACAACAGTAGCATAAATCCGACATCAATGGTAGATGCGACGAAAATGATAGCTAGGCTATCCGCTATTCTAACATCGATATAACTAATAACACGACCGTCTACATCTGGAGCTGGTCCACTATGCTCTGAAGCTCGTCAGTCACCATCTGGCACACCATTCGTGCCTTACCAAACTTCACGTTCGTAGGGGGAGGCATCTCATCCATCCGGTTCCTCACAATCTGGATCATGGTTTGGAGCCTAGTGACAATGACTGGATCCTGAGGCTGCTCGTGCATCCTATCCGTATACGTGTCCATCATGGACCTCAGCTGGTTGTTGTAATCATGCACATTATCACATTCCTTGCACATAGCCTCATAAACCGAAACTGGGACCATCTCTAGAGAACCCGAAACACTAGAACCAGAGGCCATAGTAGGGATAGCACAGGCAGATCGAGAACGAGACTGAATACCCGAAATCCCTAAGCCGGGTGGGGAATCAGGAGATGAAGACCTACGAGATCTAGCATAACCACTCGAACTACCAATCTCTCGACCAGCCATGGAACCCGAGTGCACAAGAATATGGCTATCAGAATCTGAATCGTCAGAAGGTACAGGAGAGGGAACTCGCCGAGCTTGCTGCTGTAAAAATACATATATATATATATATACTATACATTAGTATTCCCACAATTACACCTTACAACCTACCTATCTTGGCCACGAGGTTTAAGGTTACGAAAAGTTCTAAACTCACCCTTAAGGTCTAGTCCTTTTTATTACACTCATCCCAAGTATTAATTCTAATCCCGTTAACTTAAACCTATATTGCTTCAGTGACTCGAACCTGTGGCTCTGATACCAACTTGTAACAACCCCAAATCTAAACTAACATAATAATTACAATTACATAATAAAGACGGGTGATACATCCACAAAATATAATACCACAACCCCACAACCTAGGATGCCAACAGGTTCAAGTATGAAAACAATATCTACCGTTATTACAACCCGCTATTACACTTCCAAATGTTTACATCCTGACAACTAGAGTGATCTAATCTGCTGCTAACACCCTACCTGTCTCACCAACTGATCTCGTAATGCTCTACCAGTCCCACCGGTTCTCTTACGGGCAGTACGGTAAGTTCGCACCATCTTCTAGACTAGCTGAAAAAGGTTAGAAAGCAAGGTAATGAGCCAAATGCTCAGCAAGTGCGAATATAAAATAACAAGCTATAAAACGGCTCAAAGTGTGACAGTGACACAGTTGTCAGATTTCACATGAATCTAAAACGAGGTTTCCAACAGGAATAATAATGGAGTCTGAATTTCAATTCTGAAGAGGCAACCTTAATATACATAAGTTAAATGAATATAGTTTCGAAAATACAATAATCAGAGTTTTTGATATTCATCAGCACTTTTAAATTTACAATTAAAGTTTTGGGATTTCAATCGATCGCTACGAGCTAGCCGGGTGATCAGCCCGCGAATAGCTCCGGATATCACACCCTTACGTGTGATTCCTCCTTTATTTTGGGATCCCTAGTTAGCACTTATTGACATTGGCCATGGCTCAGTAAAGCCATAAAATTAACAGACCGGCATCACGGTCTAAAACATTTTGTTTTTATCCCATAGTTTCAAAAATCCATTTTAAACATTTTTCAATCACTTTCAGTATCAAACCGCATGGCCTTCCTTATACTTACTGACAAAAGATCAGCCTAGCATAAGGGGTTTTATCTTATAAAACATGATGGAATTAAACTATACAATTTCTTCCAAGTATTAAGGTATAACTGTTCAACTGGGTCGAGATAGTGATCACAAAGTATTATATCATATTAAAATGATCGATCAGGAAGATGACAGAATCTATATCAGCAAGTAAGGAATTGTCCATCTGGTTTATAACCAAGTATAGTTTTCACAATCAGTGTGAGGGGATATTTAAAAGGTTATTCAAAGGAATTCAAGACATTGATCGAAGATATTATCCTTATGGAATTTATCAAGCAAGGTATAACAAATTTATCATTTGAAACCGATTCAAGAGTATATCAAAGGTATTATAGTAGGGTGAGAACACAATATGATAGCAATATGGAAATCTCAGGGTTATCAGGGTTCACATGATCTCAGGGTATATTTCAAATGATTTGAGCAATAGCAATATGAAACTTGAGAATTCGAATTTGTTTCCAAGGGTTTAACAAAGGTATTATGACATGGCAATGACATGGTATGATATCAGTGCATTATACTTATAATTATCAACCAATAAGGGGGTTAAAGTGATCACTTGCCTTAACAGTCTGCTTCACTTCCGACTCTTGGTGTTCCTTACTGACTCAACTGCTATTTTGTTTCCGGGTCTGCTTCTGCTCGGACCTATAATCGAAAGGTAATACTTCGCGTTAGTCTCTCTTGCCTTGCCGTAAATCCTATACCTATGTATATACATATATAATTACACCTTTACACATAAGCAATTAGCACACAACACATTTAATGTGCTATAGTACTCTGATTGATAACCAAAGACTTAAATTGAGAAAGGCGCCGATAAGGTTTTTAGAAAGGTTTGTAGTTATAGAAATTTCGGCAGCACTTCCTCTATTTATAGTCTAACCAGTCGAGGATACATCCGACTAACCACCAAACAAACATAATTAAACTTAAATATTTATAAACCAACTCAAGTATTCCACTTATTAGACAACAAGTATACCTTACCTTACTAACCCTAAGCCTAATAGAACCATACACAATACCACACGACCGATACACTTGATATTACCAATGACCAGTTCTGCAAGAAGTTCAATTTACTCTAACAAGACAATCTCAAATTGAAAAGTACCGAACACAAAACTCGAAGGAAATTCCGAGACCTTTCCAGAATGGTAAGGTTCGTTAAAAATGGATAAGTAATGAATTCTGAAACAATAAAATAAATGGACTGCTAGAACAGAGTCAGAACATATGCACACTAGTATTTCTAAGTTTAGTGTACTAAAATCACAGAATCTGGAAATGAAATGTAAATAAGAATTGTAGGTTTCGAAATGATATTTCCAGAATGATATGGTTCAGAATATTTGAATGTACGATCGATTTACTATGAATTTTTGAAAACAGGGCTCACAATGACTAAACACTTCTGGTCGAATTTTTAAAGTGCAGAAATCTCAAACTTCGGATTGGAATTTCAGAAAACATATAAAACGAAACTTGTACACAATTGCAATACCTTTCTAATGACTTATAAACGAACATCATCTGATTAAAACTCGATTTTATACAATTTATACAAGGCAGCAGATCACTATAATTGTCAACAAATTCACTACAAAAAGAAACATCACTTAACAACTTAAGATTTGAACTTAATAAAATTTGGAAATTTACAAGATCAACAAGAAAACCACATGCAAGATTCTTTCTTTAACAAAATCAACTAAGGACATCCATTCAAGCATAACCCACTTTATGAACACCATTTACAAGCTATACAACTTAAGATCCTTGAATAAAAATCACATGCAACTTAATTAAATCATACATACACTTACTACTTTATCAATCAAGCATAATAACATCAACATCATCATCATCAAGCCCACCGGATCATCTTTGGAATTATTTCCGATGGGGTTTTGGTTCGATGGTAGCCATAGGATCGGCACCCCGACACAAATCACCTTCAAACTTCGAATTTCTTGCAACCCATCCATTAACAACCTTCATTAAGCTATTAAATCTTATTGCATGCAAGGTTTGAGTTCTCTATGACACACATATACTTACACCCGAATATATACTTGCATGCAACCAACAAAACTCAAGGAAAAGCTCAACCCATCAACACTTAACACTGAAATAACCTTTAACACCCAAGAAATTTCATAAAACTTGCTTAAAAGAATCAAAGAAATGAAAAGTAAAGGGGGAGGGAGCTCACGGGGTTGAGAGAAAAAAAAAAGAGAGCTGGTGGAATGAGGAAGAAAGAGAGAAAAAAGGCTTTTATCAGTTGCAAGGGTAGTCTTGTCCTTTCACACCCCACTCTCCACTTAAACACTATTTTAATAGCCATTTAAATCAAAATAAATGGGTTTTGTATAAATTCTGAAATTTTAAAATTTTAAAACAAAATACACCTAATGAGGTTCACACACATATTTTTAAAATATTTTTAGGGCTTATATATATTGAGATATGAATTTTACAAGAAGTACACTTTAATTCGAAAGTTGCTATATAAAATCATTTAAAAATCCTTAAAGCCCGAAAATAAATAAACTCTCATTTTTATAACCAAGAATATAAAATTAGGAACACATACACATGAAGATCATATTTTTTTGACTTATAGATATTTAACTAGAGATTTTACAGTTTAATACATCTTTAAGGAAAATCATGATTTTAAAAAAATCATAATAAATCATTGGTGCCCAATTAAAATAAACTTATATTTTTAAAAAGTCTCCAAATATAACATAGACATTATAGAGAAGGTTTTTATGATTTATAGACACTCTGATGATTCGATAAAAGTCCAACAGTGCTTTTAAAATGACTCTAAGATACAAATAACTCACTTAAACATTTCAATTCACACAGTTACGCATTCAAATCATACAAGCACGTAAATCCATACTGACTTACACAGATAGCGTTGACTCGTCAACTAGAGTACACATATATATATATACATCTATATATCTCAACTGTAATTGTTAGATATAATTGCTGACGTTTGTTCATCAGTGTTTAAGTACGAGGTACTCATCAGAGTACTAGAAGCCAGTCAGAGTTTGATAAAGTCTGACGGGGTGAAGAGTTCATTAACTGTCGGTGCTAATATGAAGATTCTAGAAGCAATATATCTTGAAGATGGAAAGAAGCAAGATATATTGAGACAGTTAAGGAAACGGAACAGAAGACAGAAGCAATCTTAATTTGATATGATTTGTATAGCTAATTTATAGGAATGTCAATTAGAGGTTGATTATGTAACTGTGTATTATATAAACACAGATAGGTTAACCCTAAAAGGGAGGCGAATATTGAATACATTATTCTTGTAACCTAACAGCTCTCTGTGATTCTTTAACATCACTGAGAGAAGAGTTATTTTATATAATTCAGTTATTGATTCATAAACAGTGTTCTTGAGTGTTATTATCATATTAATATTGATTATATATTGTGTATTCGGCCTAACAATTGGTATCAGAGCCAAGGCTGATTAGTATATACAGTTTATCGATCCAAACACAAGTATAATCATGACTGACAACTCTCGGGAAGGTTCTAATGCAGGTTCTAATGTTCAGAAGATTCAACCTACTTCTGTGAGTCGATATGAGACTATAAGGGTTCCAATTCTCAGACCAAGTGAATATCCAATATGGAAGGTGAAGATGACCATGTTTCTGGAAGCCACAGATCCAGAATACCTTGATAGAATCAATGATGGTCCTCATATGCCAACTAAATTGTCTCCTGTTATTACTGGGTAAGAACAAAAGACTGTTCCAAAAGAGAAGAAAGATTTGACTCCTGAAGACATCTCATCAATTGCAAAGGATGCAAAGGTTAGACATCTACTACACAGTGCCTTAGATAATGTCATGTCTAACAGAGTTATTGGCTGCAAAACTGCCAAAGAAATTTGGGATGCTTTGGAAGTCAGGTGTCAAGGAACAAGTGCTATAAAGAAGAATAGGAAGACTATTCTTACACAGGAGTATGAACACTTTGACTCGAGATCTGATGAAACCTTAACAGATACATATGACAGGTTTTGTAAATTGTTGAATGATTTGTCCCTGGTTGATAAAGAGTATGAACTTGAAGAGTCAAATCTCAAGTTTCTTCTATCCCTACCTGAAAGATGGGATTTAAAGGCAACAACAATCAGAGACAATTATGATCTTGCAGATACAGATCTTGATGAAATCTATGGGTTGCTTAAAACTCATGAACTTGAGATAGAACAAAGAAACAAAAGATCTGGAAAGAAGACAAAATCTGTTGCTCTTAAAGTTGAAGAGAAGCCTGTCAAGAAGGAATCATCAAGAAAGAAAGCCAAAGGAAAGGCTTTAGTCATTAAATCTGACAGTGAGTCATCAAACTCTGATGATGCCTCAAATACTGATGATGAAGCTTCTGATTCTGAGGATGATGAAGAAGAGATGATGAGAATGGCTGCTTTAATGGTGAAGACCTTCAAGAAGATGGGATTCAAGAACTTCAAGAAAGGAAAGAGATTCTCAAGGAAAGATTCAAATTCTGATAAGAGAAATTTCAGAAAGTCTGAGGGAAAATATACCAAGTCTGGAAAGAAAGACAAGTCTGAGATCCAGTGCTACAAGTGTAAAGAGATGGGTCATTATGCTCCAGAGTGCAAGAAAGGAAATTCTGAGAAAGCACTCATCACTAAAGGCAAGGACTGGGCAGACACTTCAGACTCAGATGAGGGAGTTAATTATGCTCTCATGGCAACTGTTAAAGATGAAGCTGAGTCATCTGGAAACAAGGTACCCCTAACAACTTATGCTTATGATACTGATAACATATCTGAATTAAGAATTTATCTTAAAAGCATACATGTTAGTTATAGGGATCAGACTTTAGAAAATGAAAGAATCAAATCTGAGAATCTAGGTCTTAAAGAGAGGAATAAATTTCTTGAAGAGAAACTTGTTAACATGCAACAATTTCAAAAGGAGAGAGATGATGCTGTTTATGTTGAACAGTAGTTGCTTAAAAGATATAGGGAAATAGAATCTGAGTTGGAAAAAGAGAGAAAAGTAATTAAAACCGGGACCAATTCTGGAAAAGACACACATCAGGTTTTTCAGACAGATACTGTAGGTTTAGGTTACTGTGAGGAAGATGAACTTAGGTTTAAAGATAAAGTTAAAGTGAAACCACAACTTAAACCTGTGAAATTTGTTCCGGAATATAGTAAGCTAAAGTCTGTTGTAGTAAAAGAAGCTGTTATGGAACCAGTTGAAACTTGTGTAAAACAGGTTAATATTGGTTCAATAACAGAGAATAAGATTGAGGTAGAAGCTGTTAAAGAACCAGTAAAAATCTGTGATAAACAGGTTAATGTTGGTTTAATGACAGAGAAACAATTCAAACATAAGCTCAAAGAAGTAAAGTCTGTCAACAAACAGAAAATGTTTAAGAAGAATAGGAATGGAAAAGTCGGCATTAATAAAAGAAATGATTATCTGCCTAATTCTGCTGCTCCTAGAAAAACATGTCATAGTTGTGGTAGTACTAACCATCTTGCCAGGTTTTGCAAGAAGAACAAAGATATTAACTCTTTACCCTCCACATCTGGAGTAAAGAATGATTATGTTAGGGTTAGACCACAGACTTTATGCACACACTGTGGGAGCACTTGGCATTCCATTTATACTTGCAAGAGTTATCATGCTATTTATCACAACTATTATGAGCTAAAACCCAACTTGAAGTGGGTTAGAGCAAACTCTGCAAGTGTAAAGTCTGACAATGTTAGTTTAAACTCTGTTGATAGTGATTCCGCTGCAAAAGCTAACAATGTTAAGAAAGCCAAAGGATCCAAGCAAGTCTGGATCCTTAAATCTAACACTCAGTGATTGTTTGTGATTGCAGGGCATAAAAGAGAGCACTCTTATCTTGGACAGTGGATGCTCAGGACATATGACTGGAAATAAAGCCCTGCTATCAGATTTTGAGGAAAAAGTTGGCCCAAAAGTTTCCTATGGAGATGGCAACATAGGACATACTCTGGGATATGGCAATATCAATCTTGGAAGTGTCATCATTACTAATGTAGCTCTTGTCTCAGGACTCAAGCATGATCTGCTTTCTGTGAGTCAAATCTGTGACAGAGGATATCATGTAGATTTTCATACTGAACATTGTGAAATAATCAGCAAATCTACAGGGAAAGTTGTTCTAGTTGGACACAGGCACAATAACATCTATGAAGCAAGTTTGGTAACAAACTCTGAAGGAGAAACTGTGTGTCTATCTGCAAGAATGTCCAGTGAAGAGAGTTGGAAATGGCATAAGAAGCTCTCTCACTTAAACTTGAACAACATCAATGAGCTAATTCGAAAAGATCTTGTAAGGGGACTTCCAAAGTCAATACTCAGCTTAGATGGTCTGTGTGATTCTTGTCAAAAGGCCAAGCAAAGGAAGTCATCTTTCAAGAGTAAATCTGAATCTTCAGTTATGGAACCTTATCATCTTCTACATGTTGATCTTTTTGGTCCAGTAAATATAATGTCAATGGGCAGAAAGAAATATGCTCTAGTCATTGTTGATGAGTACACTAGGTACACATGGGTGTATTTCTTAGCAAAGAAGGATGAAACTGCCTCAATTCTAATGGAACATATAAAGCTACTGGACAAAGGATCAGAATTCAAAGTGAAAATTATAAGAAGTGACAATGGTACTGAATTCAGAAATTCTGTAGTCGAAGCTTTCTGCAAGGAAAGAGGAGTGAAGCAAGAATTTTCTGCACCTGGAACTCCACAGCAAAATGGTGTAGTTGAAAGAAAGAACAGAACTCTTATCGAAGCTGCCAGAACAATGTTTGATGAAGCAAAATTGCCAACTTATTTCTGGGCAGAAGCTGTTCAAACTGTTTGTTTTACTCAAAATGTTACACTGATCAACAAGCATGGGAAAACACCATATGAGATGGTGAAGAATAAGAAGCCAAATTTGAAGTATTTTCATATTTTTGGATGCAAGTGCTTTGTGTTGAAAACTCATCCTGAACAGTTGACCAAGTTTGACTTAAAAGCTGATGAAGGAATTTTTGTTGGATACCCACTATCAACTAAAGCATTCAGAGTCTACAATCTAAGAACAAAAGTGATCATGGAATCTATACATGTGTCATTTGATGACAAGAAAATAACTGGAATAGAAGATGAAGGATATCATGATCAACTTCGCTTTGAAAATGAAGATCTATACTCTGATGATGTAAACTCTGATGAAGCAAATCCAACAAACTCTGACGAAGCATACTCTGATCCTCTACTGGTAAACTCTGAAGAATTTTCTCTGACAGAACAAAATGGAGAACCAGTTGAGGGGGAGCGTGAAGAAACTTCAGAAACTTTTCAAAGTGATGACTCAAATTCTGAAAGAGAGTCAAATGAAGAATCCAACAGAAACTCTGAGTCAAACTCTGAAAGTTCAAATACTGAACAGTCCAATTCAGGGGGAGCCTCAGAGAATGCAAATGGTCAAGCAGAAAATCAGGAGAGCATGGATCAAGGGGGAGGATCTAATAATGAAAATAGAAGTCAATTACCAACAGCAAGAAGGTGGACACAATCCCATACACCTGACTTGATAATTAGAGATCCAGAAGCTAGTGTAAGAACTAGAAGTGCTACAAATAATGAATGTATGTTTCATGCATTCTTATCTCAAACTGAGCCCAAGAAAGTGGAAGAAGCTCTTCAAGATGCTAATTGGATAACAGCAATGCAAGAAGAGTTAAATGAATTTGAGAGGAATGAAGTCTGGACACTTGTACCAAGACCAAAGAACAGATCTATTGTTGGTACGAAGTGGGTTTTCAGAAACAAAACAGACAGTGATGGAGTGATTACAAGGAATAAGGCTAGACTTGTGGCAAAAGGCTATTCACAACAAAAAGGGATTGATTATGATGAAACCTTTGCTCCAGTTGCAAGACTGGAGGCAATAAGGATTTTTCAGATGGATGTGAAAAGTGCTTTTCTCAATGGGAAACTTGAAGAAGAAGTGTTTGTTGAACAACCACCAGGGTTTGTAGATCCCAAACATCCAGATTATGTCTACAGGCTTGATAAGGCATTATATGGACTAAAGCAGGCACCTAGAGCATGGTATGAAACTCTGGCTCAATTTCTTTTAGAAAGTGGGTTCACTAGAGGTACAATTGACAAAACCTTGTTCTACTTTAATACTGGTGATGATTTGCTGTTAGTTCAAATCTATGTGGATGACATAATTTTTGGGTCTACTAATGACAAACTCTGTAAGAAATTTGCCAAGCTTATGCAGTCAAGATATCAAATGAGTATGATGGGAGAGCTTAGTTATTTTCTAGGCTTACAGGTCAAGCAAACAGATGATGGGATTTTTATCAATCAAGCAAAATATACCAGAAATCTTCTCAAGAAATTTGGTATGCTTGATAGTTCATCTGCTACAACTCCCATGGCTACTGCAACAAAGCTAGACAAAGACACAGGAGCCTCAGTAGATATGACAAACTATAGAGGAATGATAGGGTCTCTTCTTTATCTGACAGCAAGTAGACCAGATATCATGTATGCAACATGTCTTTGTGCAAGATTTCAAGCAGATCCCAGAGAGCCACATCTAACAGCTGTAAAGAGGATTTTCAAATATCTCAAAGGAACCATAACCCTCGGTTTGTGGTACCCTAGAGAATCAGAGTTTAAATTAATTGGTTACTCTGATGCAGATTTTGCAGGCTGTATGATAGACAGAAAAAGCACAAGTGGAAGCTGTCAATTTTTAGGTGACAGATTAGTTTCTTGGTATAGCAAGAAACATAAATCAATTTCCACATCCACAGCAGAAGCAGAGTATATAGCTGTTGGTAGCTCTTGTGCACAGATTTTATGGATGAAGAATCAATTGCTGGACTATGGATTAAGGTACTTTAGAATACCTATTTACTGTGATAATCAAAGTGCTATTGCTATGACAGGTAATCCAGTACAGCACTCCATGACCAAGCACATCAGCATAAGGTATCATTTTATCAGGGAACATGTGGAGGAAGGAAACATTGAGCTTCATTTTGTTTCTACAGACCAACAACTTGCAGATATCTTCACCAAACCTTTGAGTGAAGCTACCTTTACAAGGCTGGTAAATGAACTTGGAATGATCTCTGGTTTTGACTAGAGATACTGGTTAGATTCAAACTCTATACATGATTTTATGCTCATGATTCTTTGCATGTGTTAACTGCTATTTGTACCAGTATGTTAAACTCTGATAGTAAACTCTGTTAGTCATACTCTGTCAGTTAAAGTCTGATGTTAAACTCTGATTGTGATTTTTTGTCTGAAACACATGGACCGATGAAGAAAGCTGTATGAAGCATGATTTTCAGTAAGTAATCATGAATCCTTCTAAGTATTATAAATTCTAAATTACAAAATGTGTAGAAATTTTACACAGCATGATACTGTCTCTATATTTATAGCATCTCTTAGTTTATTGATCCTATACACTGAGTCTGTATTAGCTGTTTGCACTTTCTCTCATAAATTAATTGTATTAACTGATGAAAAGTCTAAACTCTGTTAATTAATTGCAAATATTTCACCCTCAAATCAAAAGATGCCAAAAAGAGCACAAATTCCTTTGAGATCATGTTGTGCCTAGGAAGATCCAGGAACTTATTGTATGAAATAAGGGCTAAAATCTCTGATTTTTGGTGACTAGTGCCAACCACTGATTACTGTAAAAATAAAATTAAAAAAAAAATTATATAAAGGGGGTGAAAATAAAAGATATATCCAAATGAAAGGATATCAGAATACAGAGTTTAGATATAAAAATCAGATTTTATTTTATATGAGAGTTTGAGCAACCAGTTTTTACTGCTTTAGTTTGTGGATTTTATGCACTTTGAGATGATCTAAATATTCATATTCAGTAAACTCTGCTAATTCACACACAAATACTCACACCTGTACAGTTTGTGAAAAGAGTTTATTTATAAAGGAGGAGGATTGGTAAACACTGATGAACTGTGTACTCTACGCTGAGGTAATTTTATTTTAATCTCTGATGATTAAAATTAATTATTTGTTTCAGACAGTTAACAATTTTGAGAAAACATTCTTGAAAATAAAAGAGTATGATTGGTAACGGTTCTAATTTCTATTAAACAGAGGAGAGAGGTTGAGTGTTTAGAAAAGTGTAAAGGGCGGTAATAATTGCTGTTTTTACTGCGCATGCGCATTGGAAACTGTCAATTATTTGCTGTCAGTCATTACATGTGTGCCACGTGTCCCACTCACACAGTTAACGGAGTAAGACAGTTGTGTATTAATGATTAAAAACTGTTCAGTTTTTAATTTTGAATTTCGTATTTATACAATACACAAACATACGTCTAAACCTTTCACATTTTACTTCAATTCACATCTATTGATACACACACATATTCACAAACACCTTTCTACTTACAAACTCTTTCGAAGCTTTTGCATCAGTTTCTTTGATTTCTTTCAAATCTTACTAATGGCGACTACAGCTTTTGTTTCTTCTGGGTTAGAAATTGTTCCAAATAACTATGCAGCACCATTAAACACTGCCAACGCACCAGAAGCTTTTCATATGATTCAAGATTTTCTTGCTCAGTCAGCGATTGGGTGTGCTTTAGTTGAACCAGCAAAACTTTCTGGTTTACAAATCAAGGCGTTTTGGGAGTCCGGGATGTATGATGATGGTGGTGAGACTTGTGACCCATCTATTATCTTTGAATTTGAAGAAACGGAGTATGTACTTACTGCTGGAACCATTCGGGCTGCAATGGGGTTTCCTGAGTTTTCGTCGTATACTATTGGAATGGGTGATGAAGATTTGATAAGGATGATGCGAGAGATTGGGTATTCTGGACCCTTGACTAAGATTGGACAGTTGAAACGACCGTTCTTAAGGAAGGAGTGGAGCTTCTTCTTTGATTGCATTACAAGGACGTTCGGAAAGAAATGCACCAACTGGGATGCTATTCCCACAGACAGTCTGCAAATCGGGTACTCTCTGTTATATGATAATCATTTTGATTTTGCACGACTTGTTTTGAATAACTTAGGGGAGAAAATGACAGAAAATAGAAGAGTAGTTTACTTTTCTAGATTTTGTCAGAGTTTATTCTCTTACTGTGTTGAAGGGGTAGAAGTAATTGATGAAGATGTTTCTTGTTTTAAATTACACAAGAGGATATTTTCTGATCTTATCAATAAGGATGTTAAGAAATGAAATGTAGGTGATCTTTTGCTACCTGCATTAGTGCAACAGTTTTTGGATGACTCTATCCAAGCAGAACAACAACCAGAACCAGTAAGAACAGAAGCTGCTCCTTCCCAACCAATTCGTACTGGTGGAAGAATCAAACATAGGGCTTTTAAACCAGCAAAGTCTGTTAAGCCAACTACTGAGGTTGGGGTTTCTAAAACTTCTGTGCCAAACTCTGTTGGTACATCTAAGAAGAGTAGAGCAAAGAGACCTCGTTCTGATGCTGAGGATGATACTGAGACTCTGACTCAGAGAAGAAGACGGTTGATATCTAACTATTTGTTTGATGAGTCAGATAATTAAGCTATTCCTGAGGCTGTTGTTGAAGCTGTTCATGAGGATGAACAGAATGTAGATCCTGATGTTATAATTCAGGATGCTGCTGTAGAACCTGATGTTGTTACTAAGGAGACTGAGGTTAATGTTGAAGCTACTGTGCCCTCAGAGGACAGAGCAAATGTTGATGTCAATCTTGAAGCTAATACTACTACAAATGCTGATAATTTTGTTGATAATTTGGACATGGATTTTGAAGCACACCCCTCTATAAACTCTGATCATATTGAAGAATTTGATGAAACTGAGGGTGTGGAAGTTGATCAAGCCACTCTTGTACTTGAAGAGTCAATGGCAACTCATACAGAGATTCTCTCTGTCATCAATCAAGTTCTTGAAGTTGGTGATGAGGTTGATCAGGAAGCCAAATCTGTCTCTTCTGAGAAGATTGTTGAAAATGATGAGAAGAATATTGTAGTAGAAGAAGTTGTTCCAGCAGTAGAAGAAGATGCTGAGAAGAATGACGCTGTAGCAGAGAAAGTTGAAGTTACTGCAGAGAATATTGTTGAAGAAGCTGCAGAGTCCTTAGTACAAAATGTTGTTGTAAACTCTGATCTTAATGAGAGAGCACAAGATAATGCTGAAGAAGATGTTCCTAATTCTTCTAATGCTGATTCTTCTGCAAACTCTGTTGATACATCTCAAAGAGTTGCTGCTCAACATGCTACAGACGCTCACTTTCAGGAAATGTATTTTTCAAATTGGTCAAGCAGAGAAACTATCTTTTCTGATGAAAGAGCTGCTGATTTTGTGACCAAGTCTTCTAAGGAAATTCAAAATCCTGAACTTTTAACTCATCTCAAAGCCACAATTGTCCAAGTCAAATCATTGCATAATCGCTTTGATACTACTGATAAGGTTATTGATGGACTGAGAAATGACATAGTTGCCAGGGAAGTTACATTGAAAAAGGATAAATCTTTATATCTTTCCCTGTGTCAAGAACAAAAGGATTTTAGCTCCAGGTTACTGAAGGTTGAAGAGAATCAGACTTTGATGTCTGGAAAAATTGATTCTATTGCTGCATCACTAGAATTGCTGACATCAGTTCTAATTCCTGATGATGTCAAAAAGGGGGAGAGGGTTTCTAAGGATAAATGCAAAAGAACTCAAACTCTGAGACAGAGGGATGATGGAAGCAAGGACACTGAGAAAAAGTCAAATATTATTCAAGTGCAAGGGAGATTCAAGTCAAACTCTGATAGAAATCAAACAAACTCTGGTGTTGGTGGCTCTGGTACTCATGCTCAATCTTCTTCAAGACTTAAGAGTCTAGTGATTTCAGCTAATCCCATAACTGATGAAGAGATTGCAGCCAAGCTGTTTTTAGATGAGCATGATGGTGAAGTGACAATTGAGGATTTTGAAGCAGAAATGAAGATGCTGTCTGAAGAACATAAAAAGAAAGTTGCTTCTGGTACTTATAAGAAGAAATCAGTAAAGGCTCCTAGAAAGAAAGAAATTGGAATTTCTATCAAAGAAAATACTCAACAGAGTATACAATACACAAGGAGACCTGTGATTGCACATACTGATAAAGGAAAGGGTAAACTGGTAGAAGAAGGACAGTTACCAAAGAAGAATTATTCAACCTCTGACGTTGCTCAAGTTGAATCAAGGATAAACAAATCAACCTCTGACGTTGCTCATGTTGATATTTCTACTAAAGTTGTGACAACCTCTGACAAGGCTCAAGTTGTACAAACTCAGCTAGCTCCACAACTTCAAGGTTTCTTAAGACCTGTACTTTCTGAAACTCTGACGTTAGAAGCTGTTGATTTTTCTCAAACCAGGACAGTACTTGGAAAAGAATCTTATGACAAGTCTGGTTTAGGTTCACACAGGGAAAAGAGAATAAATAACAGATCTTTAGATCAAACATCACTGGCAGAAGCTGGTATTGGGGTATCTCAAGAGAGCCTTGATAAACTAGAATCTGTTCAGATGGTCTATCACAAAGGATTGAAGAAAGAGGTTCTGTTATATTTTATGTCTGATGGAAGAATATACAGAGTAGGAGAAGCTGATGTTCAATTGAAGCTATGGGAAGAGCTTGAGTATGTTTTATACCTTCTCAAAGTCAAAAATAGAAGTACTCACAATGCTGCTTTAGTTCTAAGAGAAAGGATGCTGAAGACAAAAGCTATGCTTGGAGGAGGTGTTTCTAGTGCATATATTCCTAAGTACAGAGATGCTTATGGAAAGATTGTTGAGATGAAGAGAAACGGTGCTAAGTTCAATACTGCACTGGGTATTAAAGTCTTGGAATTCAATCTAGAGTCAGACAAATCTTATTATATCCGGCTAGGGAATGAAATGAGAAAGAACACCATTTATTCTCTGAGAGCTGCTATCTACCAGACTGGAGAAGGTGATCCAGAGCTCAAGGAATTGAAAGAGATCATGGTAGAAGAGCTAGAAAAGGCTGAAAGAAGACTTCTCATCGATTATCTCAGGACAGTGCCTGATATTGAAGAGATTAAGTAAAGTCTGACTGTAAGTTTTTAAAGTTTTCTGTTCTAAGTTAAAGTTAAACTCTGTTATATTTAAACACTGCATTTGTTATATGTTTTGACATCATCAATTATCTATTTAACTTGTACATCTTCATTATGCACAAGTTGGGGGAGATTGTTAGATATAATTGCTGACGTTTGTTCATCAGTGTTTAAGTACCAGGTACTCATCAGAGTTTACTAGAAGCCAGTCAAAGTTTGATAAAGTCTCACGGGGTGAAGAGTTCATTAACTGTCGGTGCTAATATGAAGATTCTAGAAGCAATATATCTTGAAGATGGAAAGAAGCAAGATATATTGAGACAGTTAAGGAAACGGAACAGAAGACAGAAGCAATCTTAATTTGATATGATTTGTATAGCTAATTTATAGGAATATCAATTAGAGATTGATTATGTAACTGTGTATTATATAAACACAGATAGGTTAACCCTAAAAGGGAGGCGAATATTGAATACATTATTCTTGTAACCTAGCAGCTCTCTGTGATTCTTTAACATCACTGAGAGAAGAGTTATTTTATATAATTCAGTTATTGATTCATAAACAGTGTTCTTGAGTGTTATTATCATATTAATATTGATTATATATTGTGTATTCGGCCTAACAGTAATATATTATCGCCGCACACGATACTCAAGCAATGTAATATTATTAAAATACCTTGGTCTATTACAGCAGGCTTACTCGTGAAATGTGTGAGTGGGACAGTTGTCACATATGCATTAACTGACAACACTAATTGTGGTGATTTCCAACACGCATGCGCAGTAAAAACAGCCACTAATTACTGCTAGTGAATAGACACTTTTCATCATTTCCAAAACGCAACAAACCGTTATCAATCATACTCTCTATTTTCAAAAATAATGTTCCCCACAAATTATGAAATGTCTGAAACACCTTTATTTATTTTAATCATCAGAGATTAAAAATAAATTACCTCTGCGTAGAGTACACATTTCATCAGTGTTTATCAATTCTCCTCCTTCATTAATAATCTCTTTTCTCAAAATGCACAGTTGTGATTATTTGTGTGTGAATAGCAGAGTTTACTGAATGTAAATATTGAGAGCATCTCAAAGTATATAAAATCCACAAAATAAATCAGTAAAAACTGGTTGCCCAAACTCTCATGTGCTAAACTCTGTACCTTTATTTGTACTTATTTATTTTCACCCCATTTCGATTTTTTTTTTCCTTTTCCAGTAATCAGTGGTTGACACTAGTCACCAAAAATTTCAAATTTTAGCCCTTATTTCATACAATAAGTTCCTGGATCGTCCTAGGCACAACATGATCTCAAAGGAATTTGTGCATATTTTTGCATCTTTTGCTTGAGGGTGAAATAGCAGTAACTATTCATAAGAGTTTAGACTGACACCATTTAACATATTACTTTATGAGAGAAAGTGCAAACAGCTAATACAGACTCAGTGTATATGATCAATAAACTAAGAGATGCTATAAATATAGAGACAGTATCATGCTGTGTTAATTTTCTGCACACACTTGAGATCAGATCATATATAACTTAGAAGGATTCATGATTACTTACTGAGAATCATGCTTCATACTATTTTCTTCATCGGTGATTATGTTTCAGACAATACCATAATCAGAGTTTAACATCAGAGTTTAACCAACAGAGTATGTTTCCAGAGTTTATCAACATGATTTGCATGACAACTAACATATGCATAGAAACATGAGCAACATATCACAAAAGAGTTAATTTTGAGTCTAACCAATATCTCTAGTCGAAACCAGAGATCATTCCTAGTTCATTCACCAGTCTTGTAAATGTAGCTTCACTCAAAGGCTTAGTGAAGATATCTGCAAGCTGTTGTTCTGTAGACACAAAATGAAGCTCAATATCTCCTTCCTCCATATGTTCCCTGATAAAATGATACCTTATGATGATGTGCTTGGTCATGGAATGCTGTACTGGATTACCTGTCATAGCAATAGCACTTTGATTATCACAGAAAATAGGTATTTTAGAGTACCTTAACCCATAATCCAGCAATTGATTCTTCATCCACAGAATCTGTGCACAACAGCTACCAGAAACAATATACTCTGCTTCTGCTGTGGATGTGGAAATTGATTTCTGTTTCTTGCTGTACCAAGAAACCAGTCTGTCACCTAGAAATTGACAGCTTCCACTAGTGCTCTTTCAGTCAATCTTACAGCCTGCAAAATATGCATCAGAGTAACCAATTAACTTAAACTCTGATTCTCTAGGATACCACAAACCCAAGGTTATGGTTCCTTTGAGATATTTGAAAATCCTCTTCACATCTGTTAGATGAGGCTCTCTGGGATCTGCTTGAAATCTTGCACAAAGACAGGTTGCATACATAATATCTGGTCTACTTGCAGTAAGATAAAGAAGAGACCCTATCATGCCTCTGTAGTTTGTCATATCTACTGAAGCTCCTGTGTCTTTGTCTAGCTTTGTTGCAGTTGCCATAGGGGTTGTTGCAGATGAACTATCAAGCTTACCAAATTTCTTGAGAAGATTTCTGGTATATTTTGCTTGATTGATAAAAATCCCATCATCTGTTTGCTTTACCTGCAAGCCTAGAAAATAACTAAGCTCTCCCATCATGCTCATTTGGTACCTGGACTGCATAAGCTTGGCAAATTTCATTACAGAGTTTATCATTAGTAGACCCAAAAATTATGTCATCTACATAGATTTGAACTAAAAGCAAATCACTACCAGAATTGAAATAGAACAAGGTTTTATCAATTGTGCCTCTAGTGAACCCACTTTCTAAAAGAAATTGAGCCAGAGTTTCATACCATGCTCTAGGTTCCTGCTTTAGTCCATATAGTGCTTTGTCAAGCCTGTAGACATAATCTGGATACTTGGGGTCCACAAACCCTGGTGGTTGTTCAACAAACACTTCTTCCCCTTGATCTATGCTTTCCTGATTCTCTTGTTGACTATCTGCATTTTCTGAGGCTCCCCCTGAATTGGACTGTTCTGTTTTTGAACTTTCAGAGTTTGTGTTAGATTCTTCAGCTGACTCACTTTCAGAATGTGAGTCATCATTTTGAGATGTTGCTGAAGTATCTTCATGCTCCCCCTCAACTGGTTCTCTATTCTGTTCTCTCTGAGAGACTTCCTCAGTATTTACCAATAGAGGTTCAGAGTATGCTTCATCGGAGTTTGTTGGATTTGCTTCGTCAGAGTTTATATCATCAGAGTTTAGATCTTCATTTTCAAAGCGTAGCTGATCATGATTTTCTTCATCTTCAATTCCAGTTATTTTCTTGTCATCAAATGACACATGTATAGATTCCATGATCACTTTAGTTCTCAGATTATAAACTCTGAATGCTTTAGTTGACAGCGGATATCCAACAAAAATTCTTTCATCAGCTTTTAAATCAAACTTGGTCAACTGTTCAGGATGAGTTTTCAACACAAAGCATTTGCACCCAAAAATATGAAAATATTTCAGGTTTGGTTTCTTATTCTTCACCATCTCATATGGTGTTTTCCCATGCCTGTTGATCAGTGTAGCATTTTGAGTAAAACAAGCAGTTTGAACAGCTTCTGCCCAGAAATAAGTTGGCAATTTTGCTTCATCAAGCATTGTTCTGGCAGCTTCGATTAAAGTTCTGTTCTTCCTTTCTACTACTCCATTATGATGTGGAGTCCCTGGTGCAGAAAATTCTTTCTTCACTCTTCTTTCTTTGCAAAATTCTTCCATTGTTGTATTTCTGATTTCAGTACCATTATCACTCCTGATAATTTTCACTTTATACTATGATCCTTTATCCAGTAGCTTCACATGTTCCATCAGAATTAAGGCAGTTTCATCCTTCTTTGCTAGAAAGTACACCCAAGTGTATCTAGTATACTCATCAACAATGACTAGAGCATATTTTTTTATGCCTAGAGACATTACATTTACTGGACCAAATAGATCAACATGAAGAAGATGATAAGGATCCACAACTGAAGATTCAGATTTACTCTTGAAAGATGACTTCCTTTGCTTGGCCTTTTGACAAGAATCACACAGACCATCTAAGCTGAGTATTGATTTTGGAAGTCCCCTTACAAGATCTTTTCGAATTAGCTCATTGATGTTGTTCAAGTTCAGATGAGAGAGCTTCTTATGCCATTTCCAACTCTCTCCATTAGACATTTTTGCAGACAGACACACAGCTTTTCCTTCAGAGTTTGTTACCAAACTTGCTTCATAAATATTATTCCGTCTGTGTCCAACTAGAACAACTTTCCCTGTAGATTTGCTGATAACCTCACAATATTCAGGTTAAAAATCTACATGATAACCTCTGTCACAGATTTGACTCACAGATAGCAAGTCATGCTTGAGTCCTGGAACTAGAGCTACATTTGTGATGATGACACTTCCAAGATTGATATTGCCATATCCCAGAGTACGTCCTATGTTGCCATCTCCATAGGAAACTTTTGGGCCAGCTTTCTCCTCATAATCTGATAGCAGGGCTTTATTTCCAGTCATGTGCCCTGAACATCAACTATCCAAGACTAGGGTTCTTTCCCTTATGCCCTGCAATCACAAACAATTACAAAGAGTTAGATCTAAGGATCCAGACTTGCTTGGATCCTTTGGCTTTCTTAACATTGTTAGCTTTTGCAGCGGAATTCTTGGCAACAGAGTTTAAGCTAACAGTATCAGAGTTTACACTTGCAGAATCAAATTTAACCCATTTCAAATTTGGTTTCAACTCATAATAGTTGTGATAAATGGCATGATAATTCTTGCAAGTATAAATAGAGTGCCAAGTACTCCCACAGTGAGTGCATAAAGTCTGTGGTCTAACCCTAACATAATCATTCTTAATTCCAGACTTGGAGGGTAAAGAATTAATATCTTTGTTTTTCCTGCAGAAACTTGCAAGATGGTTAGAACTACCACAATTATGACATGTTTTTCTAGGAGCATCAGTGATAGGCAAATGATTATTGCTTTTATTAACGCCTACCTTTCCATTTCTATTCTTCCTGGACACTTTCTGTTTCTCAACAGACTTTACCTCTTTGAGCTTATACTTGAATTGTTTCTCTGTCATTAAACCAACATTAACTTCTTTAACACAAGTTTTTACTGGTTTTTGCTCAACAGTTTCTTTTTCAAGTACAGAGTTTAGCTTACTGGATTCAGGAACAAATTTCATAGGTGGAAGATGTGTTCTAACTTTAACCTTATCTTTAAACCTAAGTTCATCTTTCTCACAGTAACCTAACCCTACTGAGTCTGTTTGAAACACCTGATGTGTGTCCTTACCAGAGTTTGTCCAGGTTTTAATTACCTTTCTTTCTTTTTCCAAATCAGATTCTAGTTTCCTAAATTTCTTAAGCAACTCCTGTTCAACATAAACAACATCATCTCTTTCCTTTTGAACTTGTTGCATGTTAACAAGTTCTTCTTCAAGAAATTTATTTCTCTCTTTAAGCTTAAGATTCTCAGATTTAATTCTCTCATTTTCTAAAGTCTGATCCCTATAACTAACATGTATGCTCTTAAGATAAATTCTCAATTCAGATATATTATCAATATCATAAGCATAAGTTGTTAGAGGTACCTTGTTTTTAGATGAATCAGATTCATCTTGGACAGTTGCCATGAGAGCATAGTTGACATCCTCATCTGAATCTAAAGTGTCTGCCCAGTCTTTTCCTTTAGTGATGAGTGCTTTTTCAGATTTTCCTTTCTTGCACTCTGGAGTATAGTGACCCATCTCTTTACACTTGTAGCACTGGATTTCAGACTTGTCTTTCTTCCCAGATTTGATATCCCTTCTTTCAGACTTTCTGAAATTCTTCCTTTCAGAGTTTGAATCTCTCCTTGAGAATCTCTTTCCTTTCTTGAAGTTCGTGAAACCCATCTTCTTGAAAGTCTTCACCATCAAAGCAGCCATTTGCATCATTTGTTCTTCATCATCCTCGGATTCAGAAGATTCATCAGTGTTTGAGTCATCATCAGAGTTTGATGACTCACTTTCAGATTTTATGACCAAAGCCTTTCCCTTAGCTTTCTTCTTTGATGTTTCTTTCTTAAGAGGTTTTCCTTCAACTTTGAGAGCAACAGATTTTGTCTTCTTTCCAGATCTTTTGTTTCTTTGCTCTATCTCAAGTTCATGAGTTTTAAGCAAACCATAGATTTCATCGAGATCTGTTTCTGCAAGATCATAATTATCTCTTATTGTCGTTGCCTTCAAATCCCATCTTTCAGGTAGAGATAGAAGGAATTTGATATTCGAGTCTTCAAGTTCAAATTCTTTATCAACAAGAGATAAATCATTCAACAGTTTACAGAATCTGTCATATGTCTCAGTCAAAGTTTCATCAGGTCTCGAATCAAAGTGTTCATACTCCTGTGTAAGAATAGTCTTCCTGTTCTTCTTTATAGCACTTGTTCCTTGACATCTGACTTCTAAAGCATCCCAAATTTCTTTGGCAGTTTTGCAACCAATAACTCTGTTAGACATAACATTATCTAAAGCACTATGGAGAAGATGTCTAACCTTTGCATCCTTTGCAATTGATGAGATGTCTTCAGGAGTCAAATCTTTCTTTTCTTTTGGAACGCTCTTTTGTTCTTGACCAGCAACAACTGGAGACAGTTTTGTTGGCATATGAGGACCATCATTGATTCTATCAAGATATTCTAGATCCGTGGCTTCCAGAAACATGGTCATCTTCACCTTCCATATTGTATACTCCACTGGTCTGAGAATTGGAACCCTAATCGTCTCATATCGACTCACAGAAGTTGGTTGAACCTTCTCAGATTTAGAACCTGCTTGACTATTTTCAGCCATGATTATAACTTGTGTTTGGATCAAAAACTGTATATATTAAAAAGCCTTGGCTCTGATACCAATTGTTAGGCCGAATACACAATATATAATCAAATAGATGTATGAGAATAACAATAAGAACACTGTTTATGAACAATAAACTGAATGGAATTAAAAACTCCTCTCTCTGTGATGTAAAATATCACAGAGAGCTGCTAGGTTACAAGAATGATAATTCACGTATTCGCATCCCTTTTAGGGTTAACCTATCTATGTTTATATAGTACACAGCTACATACAATCTTCTAATTGATATTCCTATAAATCGGCTATACAATTAATATCAATCTAGAATTGCTTCTGTCTTCTGTTCCGTTTCCTTAGCCATCTCGATATCTCCTTGCTTCTTTCCATCTTTAAAGAATATCGCTTCTAGAATCTTCATTGACTTCACCGACAGCTAAGTAAACTCTGACCATCAGACTTTAACAAACTCTGACTGGTCCTCCAGCTAAACTCTGACTAATCCTCCAGCTAAACTCTGATAGTTTCCTGGTACTTTAAACACTGATAAACAAACATCAGCAATTATATCTAACAACAAGTCACCGGTTTTATTCACGTAGGCCATTTATTTTAACGGAAAGAAGTTAAACTTAGCGGACTGGGTAAAAACAAATACAAATGTGACGTTAATGATCAAAAGAAATAAGTTATTAATTCAGTGCTAGATTTCTAAAAAAATAAATAGTTGAGTGATAATAAAATTCATTTTCCCTTTTATATAATATCATAATTACATAATTTAAAGTCTTGGAAAATAGCATATTGACAAATATAAATATTTGATACAACTTTCAATATTCAATTAAAAAACAAGACACACTAACAATAATTTTTAATCAAAATACAAATTGTAAAAATACATCGGCGCAAACAAAACATAACTACCCAAGCAAAAATTATGTCTAGTCTAGTCAGTATTTTGAGTTTGATAATGTGAATAGTTCCTTATTTGATATATGTTAATCCACACACCTACATTCTCTGTTAATGTACACACCTACATCCTCGGGTATATTTTCTTTAATCTTTCACAACATATGTCAAATATATGTATCAAAAAATTAATTTACGAAATTGTATAATACAATATAAATATATAAATAATATATATATATATATATAGTAAAGTTCTATGGAGACCATTATTTAGTTGGAGACTTGGAGATCATATATGTTCTGCAAGTAAAATACATTCATAAAATGCTCTATAAAATAATATATTGAATAATATTTTGTAAACATAACATAGGTGGTCTATAAAACATCCAATTTGATGATAATTTTAATTCTACAAAGATATTATGCACATATCTTATTTGCAGAACATTTATAAAGGAGTAATATGCATGACAATGTTCTGCAAGTATAACATGCATGATTTACAAAAATATTCAATTGCTGATGATTTTATACTGCAAGATATCTAATTTGATAATGATTTTTGTTATGTAAAGTATGTTCTACACATTATTTAAGTTACAGAACGTAAATAGTCTTCAAGTCTCCAACTAAATCATGGTCTCCATAGAACTTGACTCATATATATATATATATATATATATATAGAGAGAGAGAGAGAGAGAGAGAGAGAGAGAGAGAGAGAGAGAGAGAGTCGCGCTCCAATGAGAACCTACACTATTATGAGATATGAGATCTTATCATAACCATTCATTTAAATTATTCATCTTCATCTTTCACCATCCATTAATCTTATTTAACATTTTTATTTTCCACTACCATCTGCTTCTACTACAACTGCCACTTTCGGTAATCACCAACCGCCACTCCAGCCACCTCCAACCACTTGTAAATCACCAACAGTACTAAAATCACCGGAATAAAACCACCATTTTATCACCACCAAAAAATCATTAACAACATACCATCACCTACCGCCACCTTCGACCACCTCCAGCCACCTATAAATCACCAAACAATACTAAAATCACCAGAATCATAGTACTATTCTGCCACCATCAACAACATACCAAAATCACTAGATTTAAACTTCATCTCCACCAGAACAACCACCACTAACTACAAACATCAATATCTACAACACCACCACTCTAACACAACCTATAGTCTTTGGATCACCAATATCATAACTAAATCACATGATTTAAAATCATCGTTACTACTAATCACCACTGTCATCATTAATCACCATTACCACTGCCTCCACTACCATCACACCATAACTACCACACCATTACTATCACCACTCACAACCAGTTAATTACCAGCACCATTAACAACCATTTAATTACCAGCACCACTAATCATCATCACACTAGATCTATGGTTTTTTCTATCATCAACACTAATCACCACCATTATACACTGCCATTTTTCAACACCACCACTGCCATCCCCAAAATTTGAACAAAAATTACTAATTTTTGAACAAAATCACTCAATTTGAGACGTTATTATCTCTGTATCACAACCGATCGAAAAACATCATCGTCACCATCACGGCTTTCGTAATCATACTATATATACGACTATATATAAATATTTAGATTGTGTGTATATTGTATGTATGTGTGTGTGTGTGTGTGTGTGAAGAAAGAGATGAAGAAAGAAATGAAATAAAGTAAAAGAGAAGACACGGGAAAAAGAAAGATAAAGAATGTGGGAAAAAAATGTGATCCAGATTAAAACAAATAAAAGGCTGAGATTAGATCTCAATTCTCATTTCATTTTCATTTTAAGAGGGTTCCCATTTGAGCACCAACCTATATATATATATATACTATTATATAATAGACGAAACATTAAAAGTTTGGTCGGTCGGTATGGTACGTTGTGATTTTACTTAATTGCCCTTTCTTAAATTCGTGTTTTTACTTAATTAACCTTACTTATTTATAGAAATATATTATTAAATAATAATATTACCAATTTATAACCAATTACCTTTTTCACCTAAAATACATTTTTTTTTTATTTTTTCTAACAAATTCCCCTACTTTTTTCAAATATATCACGGGCAATTACCTTTTTTAACTAAAACATGTTAGTTTTTCTATTTTTCCTTACTAAAACCCCTCATTTTCCAAAAATATCACGGACAAACCTTTAGTTATTTATTTTTAAACCTAATATTATAATTATTTTTTTAAAAGTTTACTTATTTTAACATGCCTACTTATTTTTCTTAACAAATGCAATTACTAAAAATATTAAAATATAAATAATCAAATACCTATTTATAACCAATTACCTTTTCAGCTAAAACACTTATAGATTTTTTCTAACAAAATCCATCATTTTCTAAATATATCACGGGAAATCGTCTTTTTCAATTTATTTTTTCTATTTTTCTCACTAAAATCCATTTTTTTCTAAAAATATCACGGACAAACCCTTTACTTATTTATTTTAAAACGTATTTAAATTATTAAATTTTAAAACCTCATTTTTCAAAAATATCACGGGCATTTACCCTTTTAAACTAAATGTATGTTACATTTTTTATTTTTTCATACTAAAACCCCTCTTTTTCCAAAAATATAAAGAGCAAATCCTTATTTATTTATTTTAAAATCAGTTTTAATGTTTTTAATTAATTAAAAATGTTTAGCTATTTTTATATGCCTACTTATTTTTTTAACAAATACAATTAAAAAAATAATAATAAAATAACAATTATCAATCCGTGCATCGCACGGGTTTTAAGCTAGTATATATATATATATATATATATATATATATGTGGGGGGCGTTCCACAGCCCCCGTTGGATATCCCTCTACCCTCAATGTTTCATTGAGGGCGTTCTCAATGTTTCATTGAGGGTGTTCTCAATGTTTCATTGAGGGTTGATATGGATAGAAAAGTAATTATAGAAATATAATTGCTGATTCTTTGGAAAGGCCAAGTATTTAAGGCCCAAAACCCAGATTATTTATTAATTTCGTAATTAATAAATAGGGAAAATATACAGCTCATAAAAAGAGTCCAAAATATGGTAAATTCATCAAAGAAGGATCCGGAATCCCAATTAAAGGCAATTAATGAGTCATAGCCTTTATCAACAAGGAAAAGACTTCTCTAGCAAGAAATACGATGTTTATCCATTATCAATAAGGAGACTTATTCGCTAAGTCTCCTAAACATACCATAAATACCAGGCTCCAGACGCCTATATAAGGACCCTGATCCTACAATCAGAACTACGTTTTGGGCACAGCTCCATACGTCACAACGCCTCAAAGGCGCAACAAGCCACGAAGGCACCCCTAGAACTACGTTTTAGACTTCATCCTCGAATAAGGACATACAAGTCACTACGTCCTTGGTGTGCCCCTGCCGCCATAGCCCCGAGGGCAACACCAAGAACTACGTCTTTGGCTTGATTCTCAATACTAATTGAGATACGTAGGCATCTTGTGAGGACCGATTTAGTCTCGAAACACAAGTGCAGCCATTAAAGCTCGAAGCTCATTAAACCTTAGCCTTAAATACACAAGTACGTTTTTTAATCCATAACAAGGGTGTTTGTTTTTAAACAAATAATTAAAAATAGAAGAATACTAGAAAAAAAATATAACATTCATCACAAAAATAGTGGGCATGTTTTTCTGGACACGTATAAATTTAAATTCAAATTTTGCACAATTTTCTATTTTTATTTAATTTTTCAGGTAAATTTACAATAATAATAAATATCCCTCTGCCCTCAATGTTTCATTGAGGACGTTCGTTTAAAAAAATTAATTTTAAAATATATAAAAAGTCAAAATTAAAATTCATACACACCCAAGCAATCGTAGTAACTATTTTTCTGACGAATCTTACCTTATTTCAACTAATTTTCTAATAATTGAATTTTTTTACTCATTTTTAACTACTTTGTAAATTTACTTGAAAAATTAAATAAAATAGAAAAAAAGTGAAAATTAAATAAAAATAGAAAATTATGCAAAATTTGAATTTAAATTTATACGTATCCAAAAAAACATGCCCATTATTTTTGTGATGAATGTTATATTTGTTTTCTAATATTCTTCTATTTTTAATTATTTGTTAAAAACAACCGCCTCAATGAAACATTGAGGTCGCCCTCAATGAAACATTGAGGATGCCCTCAATGAAACATTGAGGGCAGGGGGATATCCCTCGGGGGATCTGGACCAATATCCTATATATATATATATGAGTTGCACTCTAGAAAGACCACCTTATATAAAGAACAATAAAGAACACCATCATAAACACTTTATTTTTCATAAAAATTGATTTTTTAAAATTAGAATCATAAAATTGAACAACAATTAAGCCTAACATATCGAATTTAACGTAGAATCTCATATAAATTTAAAAATTAAACATCACATATAATCCAGTATAGAATCCAGTACATAATCTTGTATATATATTTATCACAATGAAATTACATGTAATCATGGTTTATTTGATTCTAATTTTTTGTTAGATTCTATTTTTATTCGTAGTAAACTTTTTTTTGGTGATAAAATTAGAATCAACATGTAATTTATGTAAGATTCTATGGTGTTCTTTATTGTTCTTTATATAAGAGTGTTCTTCATGGAGCAATGACCTATATATATATATATTGTTGTAAGGAGAATTTCGTACAACAGTGTGTTGGAGGTTTATGGAAAGTGGTGGCTGGACTTGTATGATGACTCCTCAGAAATTGAATAGAGAATGGGTTTTTTCTCTTGCTCTTGCCGAGTGTCAATTGTGTATCATACAAGGTGCCTACGTACCCCTTTATATAGGGATCAAGCCTCACGTAGTTCTTGGAAAACAAGTCATTGGACAAGCCCATTTAGTCCAAGCCCATAAAATAGTCAAGATTTATGTTCCCATAAACAGCTCAAGGATTATCAATCCACCTCAAGTTCCCATAAATAGTCCAAGGATTATCAATCCACCTCATGTTCCCATAAATAGTCCAAGGATTATCAATCCACCTTATGTTCCCATAAATAGTCCGGTCTTCACACGTTTTCCTACAATCTCGCGGCATCTCCGCATTTCTTCCCATGATTGTAGGTTTGTCCCGTGTTTAACCAAGAAACATTCCATAAACAGGAATTTCAATATTTTGGGCTTCACCCACGATGCGAGCTGGCCAGGCTCGCATCGCTCAAATCATATTTTCATAGTTCAAGTGGTGCGAGCTCACCTATGTTCAATCATCCTCATTTCTGATAAATAACACGAGCCCATTACTTCATAATGGTGAGAGCCCATAAGCTTATAGTGAGAGTCCATTAGATGCGAGCTCATCATGGTGAACTCATAAGAAAGAGAGTCCAGTATTCATTTTAGCGAAGCGAGCCCACCATACTTAAAAGGATTTTAGGCTAAACATAGCTCACGGTGCGAGCCCTAATTCCAGTTCACACCAATCTTTCCAAAATATAATATGTTCCCTAGGCCCAAATCACTTAGGGACCTGTCTAGGGCCCATTACCAAAAATCTAGTATAACAACTACCCCCCAAAATTCTTTAGTAATATCAGATAAGGATTTTTCATTTGCTCCCAATAATACGATGCGAGCCCGATTCCCAGCTCGCATAATATCCAGTTCGCTTACTACTGTTAGACGCGTGTTCACCCAATCGTTTTACAGCTGTTCATAAAAAGACGTGCCATCCATTCACATTCGGACACGTGTCCCCTGTATTCTCTCTCCTACCCTCTATAAATACCTCAGAATTTCCTTTCACAAACTCATTCTATCAGAAACAGTAACGAGACTCTGTCCAATTTTGCTCAAGGATCAAACACGGCGAGAATTATCATTACTTCCCGGCGTTCGTCTGCAACTTCATCAAGTTCTTCAAGTTCATCCTCTAATCCTTCACAAAGTAAGCATTTCAATCTCAAAAACCTTCTTTCATATGTATTTTTATGTTTCTATATATTATCTGTTCTAGCTGAACAAGTTGCGAACTGAGTTCCCTCATCGAGGCGAACTCAAACCATGGTTCGAGCGGAGCCTTGGTCCAATGCGAGAACAAGACCTGTGTTTGCATCGAACACAGTGACCTTAATCGTCAGTGCGAGGCGAGGACACTTGTTCAGGGGCACACACTACTTTAGGGGCACACACTAATTTTCACCATCCTTTTCAGATGTCGAGTGCGACCTCATCCATGTCCGCCAATTCGCTTGATAAGACACCGAGCCCAGCTCGTTCTTATGCTACTCCCTCTCCATTGAATCAATACTCTCCTGAACTTAGAGGTTCTAAAGAATTTCAACGTGAATTAACATCCATCTCGGGTCTTTTAAGCCAGCCTATCTCTCCCAACTCAGCCATTACTCCCGAAGGTGCTGCCAACATCGCAAGGGTAGAGAATGCGATGCGAGCTAGTGGTTCCAGCTCGTTGGGACTTCAACTCGATCCCAACTCCGCTCCAGAAAACTATACTAGGGAAAAAGATCTATATTCATGGAGAAACAAGAAAACGGGACCAAGTGCTCTCAGCTCGTTTGATCTTGATGATCTTTTCAATCATCCGTTACCACCTATGAGCGAAGAGGAGGCCAATGCTCGTATAAAACAACTGCTTCAAGAAAGAGAGGCGAGGCTTCGCCTCGTTCCAACTTCCGCCAAACACCCTATTGATATTTCAGAGTCGTCCACAGACAGCTCCCTAGGGAGCACATTCTATGCTAAACGTAAAGGAAAAGCTGTGGCTCGCATCGCATCTCCTCGGAATGAATTCGAACAAAATGATGAGGACGAAGATACTAGTTCACATTGGTCATACGACAGTCCTGCTAGCGAGGAAATAGCATATGTATCCAGAGAGGTGGATTTCTGCAACTATGCTTATGTCCCCGAACCGTCTTATGTTCCATATGAACCCATCCAACAGCCCGAGCTTGAAGGTGTGGTGTTTCTTAAAAAACGCGTTATTCCAGATGGCGATGAGAGATCATCTTCTTTTCATGAGGAGGGGAAGATTCTAGCTTGTCGAGATATGCCCACCTCGTTGACTGAGGATTCTTTACGCGACCTCGTTGAGCAGTTCAGGCCAGAGGGTCGTATAATCCTCCCGCACCACATATGAGATGCTATCATTTTAACCATCCAGAAAATGGAGGACGGGCACCTCGCATGGTCCTTTCATCTTTCCTGTTGAAGCTGGGTATTTCTGCACCCCTCCATCCTTTCATTCAAGAAATCTTGGAGTATTATGGGCTCGCGCCGTTACAAATCAACCATAACGCCTACAGGTCTGCCATTGCTTTGTATATTCTCTACAAAAAACAAGGATACCCTACCCTCACCGCCAGGCAACTTGGGTACTTCTTAAATTTGAAGGACTCGGCTGAGTTCAGCTACTTCTACCTTTCTGTCTAGCTTTACTACAATAAGAAAAAATTAATCTTTGGGGGCCCAAGCAACTCAGGCAAATGGAAAGACCCTTTCTTCTATGTTCACGAAGTTCCCCAAGTCCAAACTCATTTCTATTACGATCCTGTTAAGTATTTCATTTGAGCTCGCATCGTTTCTTTGTCACCTCGCATCGCTCTTTGAGCTCGCATCGTGCTTATAGTTTATTTCTATTCATTCAGAACCTCCCGTGAGAACGTCTTTGCAAGGTCAAGAGAAGTTAAACGCTGATAATCTCTTAAAGATTCCTGTCTCAGAACGGAATATTAGAAAATTGATTACTACTGCCAATCTCGTCGAGTATGGCTTCTTAAAAGAAGGTACTAGATTGACTCCTAACAAGAAATCTAGGAGAAAAAGAAAAGGTAAGATTTACTCGATGCGAGCCTTCAGCTCGCATCGCTATCTTGTATATCATTTTATTCTTGCATATGTAATTAACTCTTTTGTCTTTGTTTTCTTCCAGAAATGGCAATTTCTCCTCCTCCATTTTTAGACGAGCCAGAGGTTCAGGCTCGCACCATTCCTTCTGGCAGCCAAACCAGCTCGCATGCAGAGGGCTCAAACAAGGTTAAAACAAAAGAGATTCCTCCCCGGTTTAGGACTACCCTCACTGAACACTTGGCCACTGGGGGGGGCTCTCCGCACAAAAGGAAAACCAAGCAATCAAAGGATCCCCCACCTGATGTTGATGCAGTGAAGCGGGCCCGCAAGGATTTGCCCCCAAATCCTCAAGGAAATGTGGTGGCCAGTACTTTGGTTCGACTCGGAGTCCCACACATTTCCGAGAGTGATTTAAGGGCATGGACTTCGGGCTCGTTTGAAGCGAACAATGATGCCCTTACCAAGGCCACAGCTGAGGTTTTTATAAGACAAATCAGCAGACACAGGGATCTTCGTTCAATGGGTCAAGCATCTGCTCATCTCGACAAGGATAACAGAATCCTGAAGAACAAGCTAGACGAGGCGGGGAAGGCCAATGTGGCATTGGTTGAGGAGTCCAAGCAAAGTATCCTTGATGCGACCACAAGCCTTGAGAAGGATTTGCGCGAGTCTAAAGCACTTGTGGAAAAGATGAAGGGGGAACATTCCACGGTTCTAGCTGAGGTCACCTCCCAAAACAATCTTCTACAAACCCAAGTTGCTGAGCTCGAGGCTAAGATGGATGCCCAGAATGTTGAGTTCGAAGCCAAATTCTCAACGTTAGAAGCGAGTCGGGCTGAAGAGGTCAGGGACGCGAAGGCCCTAGGATCCAAGAATTTCATGAAGGGCTTCATGGCGAAGGTCCCTGAGTTCGATTGGAGTCCTTTAGGTGCTGCCACTGTCACCTATGCCGAGAAGCTTCGCAGGGAAATGGAGGAGGAAGCTGTAGAAAGGGCTCGCATCGCAGACGAGGCCCAGCTCGCATCGCAGACGAGGCCCAGCTCGCACCGGAGTCTCAGCTTGATCATGGGGCCAATGAGGAGACTCCTCAGGCTTAAATTTATTTCAACTACTTTCTTTTGGGGATGCGGGCACCCCGTTTGCCTCGCAATCTGTAAACATTTAATGGTCTTCGAACCAGTAACACTTGCAATTTTCTATTCATGCCTTTACTTTTCTTTACATAGTAATTGTTGTTTAAGTTTTTCATAACTTTCACCAGGTTCACCTCGCACAGAGTCTTAATTCGCACAGAATTCCATTTTGCCCAAAATTCTTCTTCTCACAAAGTTCCACCTCGCACAAGGTTCCACCTCACACAAGGTTCCCCCTTGCACAAGGTTCCACCTCGCACAAGGTTGTTGTTCAAATTTTTGTTTTTGTTTTCCAACTAGTATGAGCTCGTTTCTAGAGAGGGCTCGCCTCGCACAAGGTCTTTTGTTATAATTGATGGGCCAAGGCCCAATCCAATGTACTTCTGAAAGCATAGACGATAATGAAAAGAAAGTAAAATTTACTTAATGCATGACAACACACAATAAACTAACTTTATTTAGATAATAAAACTTCCACCTTCTTAGATAATAACAGACTTAGACTTATTACATCGTATGTCACAGGGAGATGTCTATATGACGCTATCCCCCGAGACTTAGGATAAATATCAATGCATGCTAAGTCTTAAATAGATAGAAACTACTGATAATATCTTCTCAAGTACTCAGCATTCCATGCCCTTGGTATGAGCTTTCCCCGTATGTCATTGAGATGATAAGTTCCATCCCATAGAACTGATTTAATCTGATATGGGCCTTCCCAGTTTGCACCAAACACTCCATGATTAACCACCTTGGTGTTGGGCATGACGCATCGGAGAACCAAGTCCTCTACCTGGAAAGGTCGAGCTCTCACTTTGCGGTTATAGTGCCTGGCAGTTCTCTGATGATATGCTAGCAGCCTTGCCTGTGAGTCAACCCGTATTTCTTCAATCATATCCAAGTAAAGACGATGATTCTTCTCACTATTCTCTGTGTCATAATGAGCTCTCCTAAAAGATCCAGCTCCCACCTCCACCGGGACCATAGCCTCACATCCATACACCAAGGAGAAGGGTGTCTCACCCGTTGTGGTTCGGGGAGTGGTGTTGTAAGACCATAAGACTTGTGGAAGTTCCTCTGGCCAGTTTCCCTTAGCATCCTCTAGCTTTGCTTTCAATGTGGGCTTGAGTATTTTGTTGATTGCATCAGTCTGGCCATTCGTCTATGGATGGCTCACTGCACTAAAACTCTTCAGAATCCCCAACCGTTCACAGAATTCTCTCATCTCCTTACTATCAAATTGTTTACCATTATCCGAGATCAACTTGTAGGGTATACCAAAACGACAAACAATAGCCCGATACACGAAATCAATGAGCTTCTTTGCAGTTATTGTGGCTAAGGGCTCAGCCTCTGCCCACTTAGTGAAATAATCCACCGCAACCACAGCGTACTTCACACTGCCTTTAGCCTTAGGCAGTTCTCCAATCAAATCTATCCCCCACATGGCAAAGGGCCAAGGGCTCATGAGTGAGGTTAATGGTGCCACCGGGCTGTTGTGAAAATTTGCATACCTTTGGCACTTGTCACAAGCTCTAGCAAACTCGAAAGCATATTTTTTGAGAGTTGGCCAGTAGTATCCTTGACGAAGTATCTTTTGTGCCAATGAGCTACCCCCCGAGAGATTTCCACAAATACCTTTATGGACTTCCCTTAGTATATAATTGCACTTTTCTCCATCAACACACTTGAGTAGGGGCACAGTGAAGCCTCTCCTATATAAGCCTCCATCATATATTGCATACCTGGAAGCCATATACCGCACCCGTTGTGCTTCATTCTTATCACCTGGTAAAGCCCCATTTTTGATGTAAGCCAAGAGTGGAGTCATCCATGTTGCCCCCTCTTCCACCACCATAAGCTCTACCTCTAGCACGCTAGGCCTCCTCTGTATTTCCAAGGGTGTTGACCCTAACAGAGTGGTCTCACGACGTGAACCGAGCTTAGCAAGCTCGTCTGCCATCTCGTTCTGGCCCCGAGGAATGAGCTCCAGATTGACTTCATTAAATAACTTGATCAACCTTTCCGCACAACGCAAATACAACTCCGTTCTAGGCCCCTGTGCTTGATACCCCCCATTTATCTGGTATACCACGATCATGGAATCACTAAAAGCGTTAAGGTTTTCCACCTTTAGTTCCAATGCCAATTTGAATCCGTTGATCAAGGCCTCATACTCAGCATCATTGTTTGTTGCATAAAAAGTGAAGTGAACAGCCCTCTTCACCCTACATCCTTCTGGGTTTACTAACTCAAATCCGGCTCCAGCTCCATCTCCATTGGACGCCCCATCCACATACAAGCTCCACCATGGGGCACTATTCTGACTTTCCTCTGCTGGTATTTCTGAAAAAATTTGCAACGCCCTAGAGTCCTCTTCTGTTTGTGGTGAGAACTCTAACATAAAGTCTGCTAGGGCTTGTCCTTTAATCGCAACCCGAGGCTTATATTCCACATCGAACTGTCCCAGCTCTACAGCCCACTTCAACATTCTTCCTGAAGTTTCTGGTTTATGCAACACTTGTCTAAGTGGAAAAGTTGTCCTCACCTCAACTTTATGAGCCTGAAAATAAGGACGGAGCTTCCGTGAAGCGAGGATCAGAGCATACACCAGTTTTTCCATGTTCAAGTATCGCGTTTCTGCGCCCACCAACCTTTTGCTCACATAATAAACCGGGAGCTGAACTCCGCCTTCCTCTCGAATTAGCACCGCACTTACCGCATACTCCGACACGGCCAAATAAAGCACCAGCACCTCCCCTTGTTGCGGGTTAGACAATAGAGGTGGTGTTCTCAAATGTCTCTTGATATTTTGAAAGGCCTCCTCACATTCCTCTGTCCATTGAAAATTCTTGCCCACTTTCTTAATAGCCTTAAAGAACTCTTGGCACTTGTTAGAAGATTTTGAGACAAATCTGTTCAACGCCGCAATTCTCCCTGTGAGACTCTGCACATCCCTCACCCTGCGAGGTGATCTCATCTCCATTAGAGCCTTGATCTTGGTCGGGTTAGCTTCAATTCCTCGATGGTTGACAATAAACCCCAGGAATTTTCCCGACTCCACCCCAAACACACATTTTTGGGGGTTGAGCTTCATTCTATAGATGCGTAAGATAGTGAACATTTCTGCCAAATGCTGGATGTGGTCGTTGGTCTCCTTTGACTATACAAGCATGTCATTAACATATACTTCCATTGTTTTCCCGATATGATCTTTAAACATCTTATTCACCAATCTCTGATAAGTTGCTCCAGCATTGACTAACCCAAAAGGCATCCCAATATAACAGTATAGGCCTCGATCAATGATGAACGAAGTGTGTTCTTGATCTGGCCCATATATAGGAATTTGATTATAGCCTGAGTAGGCGTCCATGAAGCTTAACAATGCGTGTCCTGCAGTGGCATCTACAAGCTGATTGATACGAGGAAGTGGGAAGCTATCTTTTGGACAAGCTTTGTTCAAGTCGGTGAAGTCAACGCAGGTTCTCCACTTCCAATTTGGCGTTTTCACCAGCACAGGATTAGCCAACCTAGTCAGGTAGAATGACTCCTTGATGAGCCCGACTTCCATAAATCTGTCCACCTCTTCTCTAAGGGCCTCCGCCCTTTCTCCACTAATAGGTCTTCTCTTCTGCCTTGTTCCCTTCTTGCCGGGATCTCAGTTCAGCCTATGGCACATCACTTTTGGGTCGATCCCTATCATGTCAGCGTGAGACCATGCAAACACATCCAGGTTCTCCTTAAGGAATGAGACAAGGTTGTTCCTCATTTCGGGGCCGAGGTTTGCTCCAATCCTCAAGACTTTAGCCGAGTCGTTTGGGTCCACCAAGATAGGAATGATATCCTCGAATGTTTCAGCTCCGTCTGGTAGGGGAGGCATTCTTGGGTCCAAATCAACATCAAAGCTTCTATCTATGCTAGGCTCTCCTACTTCAGTAACACTAAGATGATCCCCATTGTTGATGTCCAACTCCGGTGTTTCTTGCTGGATGTTTCCTTCTGTTGTAATGGTGACCTCTCGGGAGACTCCAGTTGGCAAGTTTATCAGAATTAAGGTCTCTTTCTTCACCCACTTTCCTTTATTTAATCTGGCGGCTACCTGTTCTGGGCTCTCCTCATCATCGCTAGCCTCCTCCACTATGCCTTCCTGCAATATCATTATGGGTTGAGAGGGCTCCATCATTAAGGCTCCGGGCCTAGGCTCCACTTCAATTCCCAAATTTTCGAAGTAGTCTTTCGGGAGTTCCTCTATAGATATCATGTTACAGACATCCATCATGAGAGTATCCACACGCTTCCTTTTCTTCTCTTCACTATCTTCCACAAGCTCTTGTTTTCTAAGGTCTACCACTTCTCGTAGAACATCCAACATCTCTGCTCCTTTCATGGCTTGGTTGTAGCATACTCTTGAGTCATATTGGCATCCCTTCACTTGTCCAACACCTGTAGGAGTTGGAAATTTCATAGTTAAGTGATAGACAGAGGTAACTACCTTCATCTCCTTAAGGATTGGTCTCTCAATGATGGCGTTATAAGCACACGGCTGGTCCACCACAGTAAAAGTGACAATTTGTGTGGCCACGTGGGGGTTGTCTCCTAAACTGACCGGTAGCTGGATTGTTCCTCGAATTCCTACTGAAGCCCCAGTGAACCCGTAGAGCTGGTTTCCGCTTGAGACCAACTCTTTGTCTAGGAATCCAAGCCTTTTGTAAGTGTCGTAGGTCAAGATATTCACAGCGCTCCCATTGTCCACCAGCACCCGATATACATTAGTAGACCCGATTTTTATCCTTACCACAAGAGCATCAGCATGAGTATGGTGTACCCATTTGGCATCTTCTTCACTAAACATGATTTCCTCTCTCTCTTTCGTGAACAGATAAGGAGGCCTTTGTTCAAGACGATGAACATTGGTTAGAGGACGGTCCTTTGCCTCTCGAGCATATCTCTTCATGGCTTTCTTACTATCTCCTCCCGCATGAGGTCCTCCAATAATAACGTGAATGCTATCAGCCCTAGCAGTCCTCTCTATGTCACCATCCTTTGCTATCGGGGGTGGAGGGGGCACCTGACGGTATTCAGACTTATGTTTCCGTACTTCCTTCACGACCCATTCCGTTAGCTTTCCCTGTCGAATCAGACTCTCAATCTCATCCTTCAACTGTCGGCAATCGGCCGTGTGATGTCCTGTGGATTCATGGTAAGCACAGTATTTAGAGGTGTCCCTTTTACTATATTCTGTCAAAGGGGTGGCTTTCTTGAATACCCCCTTCCCAGCATAAGTGGCATATATATGATCAATGGAGGCGACCAAGGGGGTATGATTCTGCCATTTGGTTGTGTAAGGCCTTCAAGTCTCTTTATTGACATTTTCCTTGGCCCTGTTGAACTTCTTTGGGATGGGGCTCCTTTTAAAAGTCTTTCTCTTTTCTTCAGGACTAGAAGATCTCCCTCTCTTCTCCATCCTTCGGCCACTGCTTCTTAGATCCCTCATGGATTTCTCTACCCGCTTGTGAGGCTCCATTTCTTCATAAAATTCAGCCAAAGTTTCTGGCTCCCTAGCCTGTAGAGTCTTCCAGAATTTAGAGCCCTCTCTCAACCCAGCAATTAGGAAATTCTTCTGGGCTTCTTCTGTTGCTCCTCGAACTCTAGGAACTTCAGCATTGAATCGCATGAAATAATCCTCCATGGACTCTTCCTCTCTCTGCTTAATGTTTACAAGGGTAGCCACCGGGGGGGCATAATGAAGAGTGGACTGAAACTGCCTTAAGAATAGATCTCCCAACTGTCTCCACGTGCTAATGCTAGCTGGTCCTAGCTTAGTGAACCACTGTTGGGCACTTCCCCTTAACAAGGCAGCGAATAATCGACAGCGAGTTAGATTAGGAACCTGATAGACCTCCATTTCGGTATTGAAACGGGCCAGGTATTCAGCGGGGTCTGCATCTCCATTGAAGGCTAGCTCGAGGTTGCTTCTAAATGCCGGGGGCAGAGGAGACATCCTTATTGCCGGAGTGAAGGGAGATGGGGCCGTAGCAGGGGGTGGCGCTCTCTTTTCATTTTCCATCTGCACCAGTAGGCGCCTTAAATCACCAACCCTCAGGTCTCCAATTATTTCATCGGACCTCTCTTCATTTGAATGGTGAGAGCAGGTCCTCTCCCTTCGCTCCCTTCTATGAGTCCGAGGTGGAGTTTTCTCCCTTCGTTCTTTTCTATGTGGAGTCCTCTCCCTTCGTTCTTTTCTAGGTGGAGTCCTCTCCCTTCATTCTGTTCTAGGTGGAGTCCTCTCCCTTCGTTCTGTTCTAGGTGGAGTCCTCTCCCTTCGTTCTGTTCTAGGTGGAGTCCTCTCTAGTGCCTCCTTCCGCGCTTTGGACTTTTCCAATCTAAGTCTTAGATCGTACTCAGTTAGCTTCTTCCCGATTCGATCTAAAACACTAATGGATCTAGCCTCGGACGAAGCTGGCTCATGCCGCAGCTCGCTCGGAGCCTGGCTGCCTCGCTCCCCCTGGCTTGGAGATATCTCATCCGTCTCAAGAGACCCGGTTTTCTTTAGCCCATCAGCTACCTCGTCGAACTCACGTATGAGTTTTTTAGAGGTGTTATCCTTCTTGTCCCTAGTGCCCTTGAGCCTTCGAGCCTTCCTCTTCGCATTCTTGATTGAGTTCTGCTCGACCTTATCTAGACGGACGTTCATAGTTTTGAATTGGAGCTCGATCCCCTCGAGGTAGCCTAGGATCTTCTGGCCATCTAGTGTAACTAGTGCGACTTGAGGCATGACATGGGTGGTTTTGCTTGGTCCTCCCTCTCCGTGGGGTGGTGGATCCGTCCTTGCTCCTTGTGGTGTGGCATCCTTCTTGTGCTCAATCCCCTTGTCACCGTTCTTGTTGTTCTTCGACATCTTTCTCCTTAAGAAGTATCTTGCCCCTCCTTCTAGCGCCAATTGTTGTAAGGAGAATTTCGTACAACAGTGTGTTGGAGGTTTATGGAAAGTGGTGGCTGGACTTGTATGATGACTCCTCAGAAATTGAATAGAGAATGGGTTTTTTCTCTTGCTCTTGCCGAGTGTCAATTGTGTATCATACAAGGTGCCTACGTACCCCTTTATATAGGGATCAAGCCTCACGTAGTTCTTGGAAAACAAGTCATTGGACAAGCCCATTTAGTCCAAGCCCATAAAATAGTCAAGATTTATGTTCCCATAAACAGCTCAAGGATTATCAATCCACCTCAAGTTCCCATAAATAGTCCAAGGATTATCAATCCACCTCATGTTCCCATAAATAGTCCAAGGATTATCAATCCACCTTATGTTCCCATAAATAGTCCGGTCTTCACACGTTTTCCTACAATCTCGCGGCATCTCCGCATTTCTTCCCATGATTGTAGGTTTGTCCCGTGTTTAGACAAGAAACATTCCATAAACAGGAATTTCAATATTTTGGGCTTCACCCACGATGCGAGATGGCCAGGCTCGCATCGCTCAAATCATATTTTCATAGTTCAAGTGGTGCGAGCTCACTTATGTTCAATCATCCTCATTTCTGATAAGTAACACGAGCCCATTACTTCATAATGGTGAGAGCCCATAAGCTTATAGTGAGAGTCCATTAGATGCGAGCTCATCATGGTGAACTCATAAGAAAGAGAGTCCAATATTCATTTTAGCGAAGTGAGCCCACCATACTTAAAAGGATTTTAGGCTCAACATAGCTCACGGTGCGAGCCCTAATTCCGGTTCACACCAATCTTTCCAAAATATAATCTGTTCCCTAGGCCCAAATCACTTGGGGACCTGTCTATGGCCCATTACCAAAAATCTAGTATAACATATATAAAAGTGCGGTGTAGTGCGGTTTAAAATGCACTACTTTAACATCAACCCGCAACCAGCACTGCACCGCGGTTTGTAAAAATATCCATCTATGATCGCATTATGAAAATTAAAAACCTATTTTATGATGTAAATTGGTATAATGTGAACGATTTATGCAGTGGGGGTGGTCCAATGAACACCCCTTAAAGAGAACTAGTAATATGCCCGTGCTTCGCATACGGAACGATATTTGTTTTAATATAATTTCTAATTTTATATCTTGACTTTATATAAGTGATTTGTTATATTATATTTATATTATGACATATATTATGGCATTGATTTTGTTCTCTTTGACAAACGTACTAAGAATATTACACGTTAGTGCAATTGTAACGTTCACTTCAAAGTAACAATATCACACGTCATTCTCAGAGTACTAGTATTATACGTCCCTTTCAAAGTAATGTTGAGGTCGTATTTAATTGCGTCCTTCTCAGAGTAATAAGATTATACGTCCATCTCAAAGTAACGTTGAGGTCGTACTTAATTACGTCCTTCTCAGAGTAATAATATTATACGTCCATCTCAAAGTAATATTGAGGTCATACTTAGTTTTTGTTAATACGAAAAATAAAACATCTGAATGAAAATTAAACAAATGAAAAATCAGAAATGGTAGGATTAAAGTCATTAAATCCTTTGATCACATGAATAACACATTGAAATGATTCTAAGATTTGAAAAACATAATAACTTAATCCTACCAATCATAATATTCGATATCTTGAACGGAAGAAAGCAGTATCTTAAAAAGAATAAGCTGCAATTTGCAATGCACACATTTGGTTTCCCACAAATGCTTCATCTTTAGCTGTTTTCCCCAAATTTCTCCATCATGTCGATAGTTTCCATCAACGGTCTTATCACATAGCGCGTCCCATAGCTCGTCCGGGTAAGGAAGACCATCTATCTGGTACATTGGGTCAGGATTTCTGGCATTTGGGCATAATTTATAAATTGGCAGAAGTTTATGTTTATTAGATATGTAAGAATATCTGTCTTCGAGTAACCTCATCAGTTGTAGCAGGTTATTTCTCATATGACAAGTTTTGAAAAAGGAATATATTTCTTCAGATGTCTTCATTACATCGAAAGGTCTGTATATTGCTTTAAAGAACAAAAAGCAGAATGACGATGGAAAATGATTACCTGCAAGTTGGGATAAAACATTAAGGTGGTGTTGAACGTCATGCTTCCTGAAAAGATTATCAACTGAGTTGTAGAACATAGCTTGTTGAACTTTGTTCTTAACATCAAAACCAATAAACCCACTGAACTGGTAACGTGTTGCTTCATAATCATGTCGATGAAATCTGTATAGTGAATCCCATTCAAGCTTTTCCAGGACATCCCTGATTCTGTGTGTTGTTTGCTTAGTTACCCATGCCATCAGAAATTTTGAGAAGGTATTGAAATCACGAATACCAAATATAATGAAATTGAAGATCAAGCTCATCTCATATGATTGAAGGCTGAGTATATTATCATTCACCATTGTTATGATTAATAGGAAATATATGAGTAGTCAGGTAATATGTGGTGTGATTAAGGGAAAATGTTTGATGAGAAAGTGGACAATCAAGAACAATGTCAAGTTAAGTATTGGAGAATATGGTGAGTTGTAATTAATGTATCTGTTTCTCACATTGCATCAAATACATGAAAGCTGCATATAAACTTTTAGTATTCTCAATAAATGCTTGATATTTTGATGTTTGTTAGCTGTATCTCCATGTTGTTGCTATAATTTATATTACCTATTAGGCATCGTAATATTTGGAGAAAATAACAAAATTTCTTAAAAATATGTGACAATAACCTGATATGATAGTATGTAGTATTCTATAATGGATAATTTAATAAAAATATTATTATATGATGAATCCTTTGTTTACTTAATTTTTTTTTATTATTTTACTTAATTACACTTATATATCTATAAAAAACAATTTTTAAATAATAAAACCTATTTATAATCAATTATCCTTTTCATCTAACCTCCATAATTTTGAAAATTTTAACAGGTAATTATATTTGTCAACTAAACATGTTTTCTTTTTTATTTGTTGATACTAAATTAAACAAAATGCATCACACGGGTTTTAAGATATAGTAATTCAATTTATATCCATTTTTGAATTTTTTAAGATAATGTAAATATTTTTTTATAGACGAGTATATCAGAAGATGTTTAAATAAATAGTATTTGTATAATTGGTATACCGGAAGATGTTTCTGTTAAAATTTAAAGACATCATTAAAGAATACAACCGTCTAAAATTTCTAATTTAAAATTTAGTGTGACAATGGGCTGTTTTTATTTAAACATATATTCTATTTTTGCACATACAACACAATCTCAACACCACATTGAGATCTAAACACCACTACATTTTAACTATATTTATCTATCTATCTATCTATAAATAAATATGTGACCTTTAAACTTGAATTTACTGGATAGTTGGAGATTATACTTCAACACGATGACTTCAAGACATGCAAACAGAAAGAAGTTTTCAGGCATGAAGATCATTTTGGTGTCGGAACACTTTGAAATTTATAAACATAGGCTGTAGAACATAGGCTGTAGAAATAGGTTTGTTCAGTGTAATCTTGAAAAGATTATATGGATCTTAATGCAGATTCTGAAGATGCGGAGCATGATGAAGTTCAGGATGTCAATAAACTGTTAATGAGAATGTTGTAGAGGCTGATGAAATCAACAACTTCATATAATTTTCTTCAATTATTTCTTAGTGCCATGTTCATAACAGAAATCAATGAGTGGTAACAGAATCGCAACTCTGTCTCATTACTTCTCCTGTTTTGACAGGTTTTTATGAAATTATTGTAAAAATATAATTGTTCTATGTTTGTAGTCTATTCCAAAGTTTATAGTTTGTGCAAACAGACAATGGATAATGGGTGAGAGGGTTCTCTATTGGAGCATTGGATTGACTGTGAATGACGGGAGAGCTAGGTTTTCTACTGGATAGAACGAATTTGCAATGGATAATGAGATGAAGAGGAGGCACAACCAGTTAGCATTGGATTAAGGCAATGTTTGTAATCTGGCTAGGTTATCTATGAATGATGCAATATACTATCTTGTAATCAGATAAAACATTATAAACATTATAAGTAGGTAATCTGATGCACTTTGAAATTTATAAACATTGGTTGTAGAACATAGTCTGTAGAAATAGGTTCAAAGATGCAGACACAATTTGAGCTCTTGATCCTTTTGGAATAACAGGTAAAATTTGTCGAAAATCTCCTCCAAAAACAACAGTGATACCACCAAAAGGTTGTCTGGATATCGACGGGTAAACTGCAGACATAATGTCTCTAAGACATCGATCAAAATTATCAAACATAGGCTAGGTTATCTATGAATAATGCAATATACTATTTTGTAATCAGATAAAACATTTTTCAGAAACACAAATTTGAATGAAAAGAACATAACTGAATGAATGCAAATATGGTACAAATTGTCATTAACATAAGTCAAAAGATTAACAACTTCAATAAGGTATTGCACCAAGTAAAACTTTGAACAAAACAACCTGCAGACTGCAATGATCACAGCGGGAATTCCAAATGTGCTTCAGTTGGATAGTTTATCCCAGTTAAGCCTTTCTAGAACAGATTTGATGACATGTGAGGGTTTTTGTCGTTCCCACACAATCAATAGCTTTGAAAAGGTGTTGAACTAATCTAAATCTACGATAATGTATGAAAATATCATGCTTACAATATCGGGTTCTGCATGTAGGATCGGTGGATTTTCCATTTTGTATGAGGTTGAGTAAAAGTTTAGGTATTGTAAAGGAGGTTGAGTTCTTTGGATAGATATGTAGTTTAAAGTTAAAAGAATATAGACATACTTCTGTAGACAATGGACTTATACAGATATATAAAAAGTTATAGAGATATTAATTGAAAGAATTAAGGGATAAATTAGTGGAACATGGGAAGGTGTGAAATTAATGACATTATAATTTTGACATTGTAATCAATTTATGCACACCATATATGTGAATATCTAAGATTGAGAAAGTAAACAATTTCCAATGTTCACATTACTTCTTTCATACTCTAAAAATCTACTTTTTATTATATTATTATATAAATAAATAAATAAATAAACATGTTATTATCCAATGCAATTAATTATATTGAAATTTCAAAATAACATCAACTTGTCCCCGTTATGATAATATGTTGATTGTTTTTAGAGTTAAATGTTATTTTATATTATAAACCTATAAAAATAAAACAAAATTAGCGTATTTTAATGCAGTGGCAATAGTTATATTATAAATTTAATAGTTTATCATCTATGACATGTGTTGATATTGATAATATATTGACAGTTGTGATTGTGAGATTAGTACGAAAAATTTATAGTAATGTTACATATATGATGACTTATTATACAAATCTTTAAAAATTTCTTACTTTAAATCCAACAAAACTACATTCTTAAGATATAAATTATTTTATTTATTATTGTTTGCGGTTGAAATTTAAATCTATAATGCTAGGGACTGTACTAAATTATTGTATTTATTACGTTGTGCACCATTGATAACTTATATATAGTACAATTTTTTAAAATTTAAAAATAATATTTATAATTATATTGCGAAACTCAAATACACAAACAAATTAAATATAAAAATAAAAAATAGAAATAACAATGTTAGAATTAAATTTAAAAACAAATTAAATATAACAATAAATTTATAATCCTAATATAATGTGTGAATTAATAAATATTAAAGAGATCAATAAACATTGAAGCTAAATCTATATTAATACACAAATTATTCAATATTATCATCGATAAGCACAAATACATTCCAATTTCCATAAAACTTTTTACCATATTTGAATGCAGTGGCAATAGTTAAATTATAAATTTAATAGTTCATCACCTTTGACGGTATTTGATATTGATAATATATTAATAGTTGTGATTGTGAGATTAGTACGAAAAATTTATAGTAATGTTACATATATGATGACTTATTATACAAATCTTTAAAAAAAATTCTACTTTACATCAAACAAAACTACATTCTTAAAATATAAATTATTATATTTATTATGGTGTGCACCTGAAATTTAAATCTATAATGCAAGGCGCTTTGCTAAATTATTGTATTTATCATGTTGTGCACCATCGATAACTTATATATAGTACACTTTTTGAAAATTTAAAAATAATATTTATAAATTATATTGCGAAACTTAAATACACAAACAAAAAATAGAAATAACAATGTTAAAATTAAATTTAAAAATAAATTAAATATAACAATAAATTTAATTTATATGATGTGTAAATTAATAAATATTAAACAGATCAATAAACATTAAAGGTAAATCTATATTAATATACACAATATTCAATATTATCATCGATAAGCACAAATACATTCCAATTTCCTAAATCATCTCTTACATGCAAAAAGCTAAACCTTCGAACAACACTGTTTCAGAGATCTAGAGTCGGAGAAATTCTGATTTCAAAGCCAAATTTTCAAGAATTAAGCAACGGAGGTATGATCTATTACTGAATATCAGTTCTTTATAATCCACAATCTGTATTTTTTGTTACGAATTGCACCATGGATACATACGTGGTTTGGATTGAATCAATTCCAAAACATAATCGGATTTGATTTAGATTTCGGATTCATGGATACATTGTTCATGATTATACGTGTTTCTGCCTGATATAATATTGTTGTTTGTAATTTATTTTGATTAGTTTGAGTTTGAATCGAATCTTAATGAATGTGAATGTGGTTGGTTTTGCCTAATTTGAATGCAATATATCAAAATATTTTGATGATTTTGTGTAATATACTTTCTTGTTTGACAATGATTTTGAATGATTTAGGTTAAATCTTTCTTTATCGTTACAATGTATTGGGAATTGATATTATATTTTTAAATTTTTAGAATAATAATATAGATTGCAGTGAATGACTTAGCGGTACTGGATATGTTACTATTCTTGGATATTTTACTACTCTGAAATCTTTAACACTCTAAGTGGAAGTGAATAATATTGTAATAGCAGATTTTTTTCATTACAAATTAATGATAGAATGTATGACAATGAAATCATTTCTTGAGTTATGTTAGGTTATCTATAAGTACTGGACTATTTTTGGAGTGAATGTATTTTTTACACTCAATAAGATTGTGAAATGGAAACAGAATTATTGGATGTATTGGTTATGACCGGTTTCCATTTGTAGATGACTCTCGATCAATAAAATTTTCGATGCTTTATTGCTTTCCTCGATAAAGACAAAAGCAAGTGGAATGATGTGGTAACATTCAAAATTTCCCTGACTATATATCAAGTTATGTGCAATGTTTTTCTGCTTAATTAATGTATACTGAATTTGCATCAGAAATTACCTGATCAATTTGTTTCTACATTCGGCCAAGACATACCTTTTAATGTGGAGTTGATGCTTCAAAGTGGTAGAATTATTGGTGTTGATTATATCAAGAATAGCAAAAAATTCACAAATCTTGGCGGCGTTTTTAAGGAATGCATGAAAACGGGTGGTTCAACTCTTGTTTTCTGTTATAAGGAAATTGGTAAATTCAAACTTGTCATTTTTGATAAGCATGGATCAGAGGTACAATACAGTATACCTAAGAATCAGGAATCGGATTTTGTAGGCAAGCAAGGTAAACCCAATTTTCTCAGGATTATAGTCTAAAATAGAATGTTATAACATATATATATGTTTCATGATGTCTTATTCAGAACAATTGACCTACTATACATGATACTGATACAATTCTTGGAGCAGGTTGGAGCTTTATCTCAGTTGTTAATGAATCTTTGATCTATGACGGTCAAGTTGTAAGTTCTACAAATTTGCTAAAAACTCAAAATAATATATGTTTGAAAAGTTTAAATTAAGAACACATATAATTCTGTTATATTTAATTTTTGAGATAACTTTGTCCATGTTAGTATATTCCGAGACCATTTTCTAAAAGGTTTAAGAAAGTTATTCCTCCATACGTTCTCTATTGGTTGCATCGTGGGCAAATGTATAAGGGATGGTACTCATCAGAGGACAGAAAGTTGCATGATTTAGTCATGTTGGCTTTACATACTAACCTCAAGGAAGAAGATGTCTTGATGTTTATACTTTACGGATATGGAGAGTTTTCTATCACTTTGTTTAACAAATCAGGAGTGGAGATGAGAATTGAAGACACAGTGGTTAAGACTGGTAAGATGTCTTATAACTATTGTTGTAGTTGTAATTATCTTTATACTTCTGAATAATTGAACCAAATATTCATTGGAATATAATTAAGTAAAACTGAAAGTGTAATTGGATTTCAATGCAGAACCAGTTGATGACGTTGATGATGAGACTGTAAGCGATGCAGCTATTTAAAATCAAGGTCCGGATAATCAACATTAATCTGCTTTACTCAGCCCTGCAATAATCATATGCTTGATGGTATCCTATACAGTGGATCAAAGATTTGTTGAACATTTTGATAAGTTTGTGGTGCAGATGGTTTTGTGGATTAATTTTTAGTCAGCAACTGGTGACATTATGATGGAGTTTTAACGTTTTTGTTATTCCATGGATATGCGACTTTGTGTGTTGATATTTTTTTATTGGATTTGATACTTTAACAGAATTTTATATTCACCTAGTGTTGGATATGGTGTTATAGTAGTGATTTGTGAAATCTTAGAAATATAATTTCATTTCGTAAAAACAGCACTAATAAATTTATGCAAGTTGTAACTTGGATATAAGATCAAAGTTACAATGTTTGATGGCAACAAAAGTGTTGATATTCAGAGTTATGGGAGGTTAATTTGTCAGTTTAACTTTGCAGCCATTCAAAGTTATGGGTGGTTAATCTGAAAATGGCAGTTTAAAAACTGACACATACATTTGGCAGTTTGAAAAATGTCTATAAATATCAAAGGAGATCATGTGGAATGTCAGTTAAACGAAAAGGAGAAAGACATAATTCTAAAATTATGAGTTCAGGTTCAAGATAGGCAAAGAGGAGAAGGTACTCCAACATCAAGTCACTGTTGGTGAATGACTTGAATAACCTCAATATTGTTTCTGCAGATTTAAATGATGACATTCGATCAGCCAATGAAGATTTTGGTTTGTTCTTCAAAAGCATGGAGGATAGGCAGACATCACTTTTTGCAAGAACAATTGGAATTGAGGAAAAATACATGTACATATCTACGTATTCATGATGCTGCATATTGATATAATTTATTGTATTTAACAATATGCATAATGTCTTTCAAATGTAGGAACATAACAGAGGTGTTGATGGGAAAGCAAGAAGGTTCGGTTGGTCAATCTTCACAGCAAGAGACACCAATTGACAATGCCTATTTGGGAAGAGAACGCAGGTTTGTGGATGATACAAAAAACTTCCCTGAATGGCCATGTGAAGCAGTTTAGGGAACAATTGGAAGAGATGTTAACAGGATTCAAGACATTTGAAGCACAATGGACAGAGAAGTTAAATGACTGGATAACAAAGGCCGGTGAAATGGAAGAAAACAGGGCAAAACTGAGCGGTCATCTTTTGGAATTCACACGTAATATATAGAAGTTGCTACTATTCCTAATTTCTCTGCACGCATTAGTATCTATTTGAATATCTAGTTTGTCAGTAGGTTAATGTTTCAGTTCTAATCTTATATATTAGGAAGATGGTTGGGTAAATGTCTTAGGTTCTAATTAGTAATATTTGTGTACTCTGTTCCAAAAGTTGTTCTACTGTTATATATCAAACAATTGTCCAAATTCTTAGTTCTAAACTACCAAGTGAATACATGTGAAATCTATAGCAATCTTAATATTATTCTACTGAGATAAACATGTCGCACATATGCTAAATACTGGATGCATGACTTGATTGTTTTCAAATACAAAATATACCAAAATGAACAATGCGGAATACAGAAGTTACTCACATATACAAAATTGATCAACCATAAATAACATGCATTCAAAAAAGTTTAGTTAAAAGTGCATTAGGATAAACAATCATCCAGATATAAAATCTACACAATGCTTAATCTCCAACAACAGAAAGGAGAATCTTGAACAACATAATCTGGACTTTGCAATATCCACAATCAGACTTCCACATATGTGCCATTGTCAAGAACTTGCCATATATCTCACCCTCATCTCTATAATTTTCTTCAACAGTTTTGTCACAAAGTGAGTCCCATATCTCTTCTCCTAAAGGATGACCCTCAAGTTGGTATATAGGGTGCTTGTTTCTTGCATTTGGGCAAAACTTGTAAATGGGCAAAAGATAATCCTTCTCAAATAAGAAGGTATACATTTCTTCGAGATATTTAATCAATTCTAGTAACCTAGACCTCAAATGAGTGTGATTAAGCAGTTCAATCATTTCCTCCACAGTCTCATCTCTGTGAAAAGTTTTATTTATTTCTTTAAAAAATATAAAGCAGAAAGAAGAAGGAAAATGATTACCTGATAAGGATGATAATACACAAAGATGATGAGGCACATTCACATTCAAAAAAAGACTACGAACAGAGTTGTACTACATTGCTTGATCTACATTATGTCTAACAGCAAATTGTATAAAACCATGGAACTGATCACGTGTAACCTCTACTGGATGATTGTGGAACTGGTATAAAGAATCCCAGTCAAGCCTCTCAAGAACATCTTTTATTCTAGGAATAGTTAGCTTAGTGTGCCAAGCCATTAGCAACTTAACAAAACTGGTGAAGTCACCAACATCAAATACAATGAAGGAGAAGATCAAACTAAGAATATCTGATCAAAGATTCTGAAACATGGTGAAATAATACTTAATAGTTTGTAAGTAATAAGATTAGACTGGAAAGTGATCAATGAAGAGCAAGGAGAAGAAAACTAATTTTTGGAGAATGAGAGGAGATGAAGTGAATGTGGTTTATTTCTAATACTACACAGCTAGCCTGCAAAGCAATCTAGATTGTTGGACTTCTAATTAGATATTTATATTTCTTGCTTAAAATTATGTCTGTTTATTAGATACTTAACTTGTAAATTTGAGCATAATGATTACATTCAAACACTTAATTCCAAACATACATAATTGTCTCAAACAAACACTTAATTTTAAGCGAGCGATAAAAAACAAAATAATCAAATCGCCTCATAAATTAATAGTCATTTGTGAACAAAAGGAAATTATAAGCCAGCAAACCAAACATTTATATATTTATATAATAAAGCATACCGAAACTTTTATTGTCAAACCAAAACATAGTTCAAACCAATCCAAAGTATTTACAATCCAAAATATTTAGAATAGATGAAATACTGAAAAACCACTCGAAATCAAAACAATAAAAACAAAGCAATAGAAATATCAGTAATCAACTCCAAATAAAACTTGATGTAGTCGACGCTTTAAACGCATCAAGACCATCAAAATACTTCCAAAGCATCCATATGACCTACTTCTCCTGTTAAATAACATAAAAACTTTATTAGTTTGTACAAATATCTAAGAATTTATATAAATAATGCTTGAAATAATGATGTTGTAGCAGGATAAATGTGAATACCGTTTTAATCTTCTTGGACGTAGATTTTGCTGATCCTGTAGTATTATTACACTCAGATAATTCAACAACATTGTTCTGATACAAATGAAATATAAGTAAACAAATTATAAATTCTAACAAATGTAAACAGTGAGAAGGAAGAGTAAAATATGTGTAAATCAGCTTTAATATATGATTAATAAAAAAAAATACTAACATCTCCAAACATCGAAGCATCAGGATAAGTCGTTGTTGTTTGAGATATTGAAGAACTTGGACTTGCACAGTCAAATGCATCAGTTGCGTAATAGAGACGACTGCCTGATTTTATATTCTCCTCACTAAGTTGTATCTTCAGCTTAAGTTCTTTTCCATTAATCTCTTTAATCTTTGGATGGAGAGGAATCTTTGACTTATAGATCAAAATAGAGATAAGTTTTATCAAGTGTTTCCTTTAGGATAAAAATTGTAAAAGATGGTGCCATATTGTCCAAAAAAATGTGATGAGTTTAATCAGCTAGCCTTTAGCATCTCAGATTGCATCTTGGTTGCAGTCATTCCAGTCAAACGCCTGGTAGCACGATCCATTAGAATAAAGTTATAAGCCTCACTCGAATCTTCTGCAAGGATGACAATCCTATACCTGAAGCACAGAAAAACATTGATACAATCTTAACAAATTCTATTTTTAAATGTAGCTGGAAAATTGAATACTTGGGTGATTGAAAGGGCATATATTTTGATCACATACCTCTTCTCAGGAACAGCAATAGTTTTGTTTGTGCAATTGGTACACGTTAGCTTTCCCTCTACCTTTTCAACTTCTCCTTCGCAATCACTACAGCTGTTATACCACCAATCAGCTTCTTCAACATTTTGAACCTTGACAATGCAGAAGAAGTGTTTCTGCATGAAAACACGCTATATTAGTCGTTTTATTATAACAAATAACTATATTACTGGATTTGTCAAATAATATGTCTTTGTGGTAGTTAGTAATAAACCTTAATGAACTGAATTTCATTCTTTTCACTGAGTTCTTTCAAATCCAGGGTTTCTATAACCTTTTGCACAACAGGTTCTTGTGGTGTTCCAGTGCTTTGCTGACTAACAGTGTAACCTTCTTCTTCCAACCTTCAGTGGTTTAATAAACAACAAAGTTTATATCGTAGACGTATCCAAAAATATATGTAGAATATGATAAAGGGTAGAAGCATTAAATATGATTACCTATTGTTAGGTCCTGATAAGTTTGTAGAAGGGGGGTTGAATACAAACTATACCGTTTTATCGAAATTTGTTCTTTGAATAATTTAACAATTTAGAACAAATTAATGCGGAATATAAATGAAACAAGATTCAAGTTAAATATAAATTATATTAAACTTGAAGGGTGTTGCAAATACAATAAGGATTACAAAGTATTTATCTCAAACTAATTAATACAAATTTAGAATAAATTCGACATGAACTTTTCTAATATTTGTAATAAAAAGATCGAATGCTAAAAGCAAGTTCGAGATAAATTCTAGGGATAAAAATCCGCTAGTTAATCAAAGCAATACAAGTAATCAACTTCTAGTGGTTTGGATTTAACAATACAAACTAGAATTAATTGCTTGAGAAGAAATGAGATTAAATGGCTTCTTCGTTTTTGCTTGAGAGAGAAAGTGGCTGCTGTGTCTTTTTATTTGATAATGCAGTGTGTTTTTCAAGTCTCTTGCTTTTTCCTTTTTGGCCGCCTATTAATACAATTCCATTTGCCTGTATGACCTGCCAAATGTAGCTCGGTAGAACCTCAAAGAAAACGTGTATGACCTTCAAATTTTCTACCAACTCTCATTAGAACCTGGAAAAGAAACTGGTATGACCTGCACAGTAACCTTGTATGACCTGTAAAAAAGAACTCGGTATGACCTTAAAAGAAACATGTATGACCTTATTAAATAGGTCATACCTTGTTTTTGCTTTTATTAAACTAGGTCATACTAGTATTAAGACAGGTCATACTAGTACTTAAATTACTTTCTTTTAATTAATTTTAGTTGAATTAAATTCTAAATTAAATTAATTCTTTTCTGGAATTAATTTAATAAATAATTCAAACAACTAAATTAATTAATTTAATAAATAAATTAATTCTGAAAGAATTAATTTATTAATTAAATTGATTAATCATTTAATTAATTAGAAGAGAATAACTTAAAAACAAAGTATCTCTCTCTCTTCTGAACACCACTGAAAATATATGAATTAATTCCACTGATTGATGTCATCATTCGATGCACTGTCTGGTTTCATGAATAACTGACTTCAATGATAATTCTTCATCTTTAAAACTCTTAAAGCTGTGGCTTCTTTCCTTTAGCTTTGACTGAACTTTGTATCCTGTATTTCTTGTGTCACCAACTGGAAATCTCTGTCACTGTAGTAAATCCACTTTCTTGAATACTTCACTGAGGCTTGAACAATAAATTGAACTTCTTTCAATGTAGAATAACTTCAAGTCTGTAGATGACTTTAATCTTCAATCTCTTGACAGATAAAACTCTCTGAGATTCCTGTGACCTTTAATCTAATATTTACTTATTACATTCTTGTTTAAGTTGAGTAGAATCCTCGAATTACAAATAGGCTATAGCATATGCCTTTCAATCTCCCCCTATTTGTTTGTTAGAAAATAACAACCAAATACCTAGAGGATCACTCAACTAAAACCAAGAAAAAGATAAGACTCTTAAGCCTAAGTAAATAATAGAAAGTTCTGGATCAAATATGACATTTCCAGATTTCACCAATAAAGATAAATACAAGACAGATGTTCCTCTAGACTGAACATATGATAACATTGAACCTGTCTTGATTTATCTAAGCTCTATACATATAACATTTACAAAACAGAGCTAACTTACCTTTACTCCCCTGAAACTCCCTCTTTACCTTTTATATCTTTTTCAGCTCCCTTTATACTAGCTTCTCCAGAAACTTCTAGAAACTCTTCTCCCCCTTAGAAACTTCTAGAAACTTCTCCCCCTTAGAAACTTCTCCCCCTTAGTTGAGGAATTCTCTACAGATTTAACTTTACGAGTATCTGAAGCCAGTAGGAGTTGAGATAGATGATGGAGTTGATCTTGGAAGTAAATTTGTCTTCTAGATTTCCTTGAGCAGTCCCAGCTGATTGTTGACAGAGGTGGAAGAAGAAGACCGTTCAACCACTTGTGCTTGCAAAATTTCTTTATCAGCCTGGGTTTAGAATAGATGTTCCTGTAGATCAGCTATGTGAGCTAACTACATTGCAGTGTATGTGTCTGTGTGTGCACTCACTTGAATTTCTCTTGTAAGTGTATCACTCATCTCACGTGCATGTGTTTCACTCAGTGTTTGACTTTTATCACTCAATATTAGCTGTCTGTTTGCTCCTTTTTGATCAGTACCTGCATTGAAACTCACCCTAGCCTCTTCAAGAGAGGTCAGTGGTGGTGCAATGGGAGTTCGCAAATCCCGATCCTCAATCATGTCTATCAAATCACTTGGATTTGAAATCTGAATTGCTTCAGTGATAGACTGACCAAGTTGCCTTCCACTTTCTCCAGATAAATCTGCGAGTGGAAAATCCCTTAGGGAGCCAGAGGTGTTCACTCTGGGAGGGGAGAAAATGATTCTATTTAAATTGGCAAAGAATCAAATTTTCCCTCAGATGCCTATGAAGGCACTTCTACCGTGACAATGGTAGGCACTGTAACCAGTTGCAGGTGCTCTACTTTCACTGTGTCCTGAGTTTCATCTAATGAAATTGTTTTCTCCCATTGTGAGTAATGAGAGTGTGCTTGACTCAGTACAAAGTGCCATGGCCCTATGGCGAATTTCAATAGATTCATCCTGTTGATAGAATGTCTCTAGATACAGTTCATTGACCATTTCAAAGTCCATATCCTATTGAGAGGATACAGATGGGCTGACAGATGCCTCAGTATATGTTGAATTTCTTTAGAGGAGGCAGAGCTGTGGGATCATTCACTGTTTCAATCAAAATACTTCTTTATTTAACAGTTGATTCCTGTTCAGGCTGAGAGTTCAAGAAGGTTGTAGACTCATTGTTTGGCTCTAAGACCTGGGATAGAGATTGTGGATCTACATTCCCTTGGTCAACCTTAACAACCACTTGGGTTCAGCAACAATAAAAGAAGTGGATTGAGAGATAGAAAGTAATACCTGAATTGGATTTGGCACTGAATTTCCAGCTAAGCAAGAGCTAGATCAGAAATAATATATACAATATATTTACACAAACCAACTAAGACAAATAGAAAATAAAAGAAAATAAATAATAATAATAAACTAAAATAATATAATTTATATATATAAAAAAAAACTATTTACAGGAAACTATTTACAAACAATAATTTGAATTAAAATAAAATGCAGAAATTATTTACATGCAACAAAAAAATAAACTGAATTAACATGCAATGCAGAAATTAATTACATGCATAAACTGAATAAAAATAAAACAGTAACACACCAGTATGACCTTAAGAGAGGTCATACCGAGAATCAAAATAATAAACTGCATAAACAAAAAAAAAAAAAATGCATAATTAAAATCTAATATGACCTCAGAATAGGTCATACCGAGTTTATTTACAAGATTATTAAAAGAAAAAGAAAAACGAGCCAATATGACCAAGGTACAAGGTCATACCGAGCTATTATACTAACAGATGCTGCAAAATCAGACATTATTCACAAAAACTTCTAAAAAAAACAACACAAAGCTACTGCATGAAAATAACAAAAACACAAAACTACTATAAACCTGCATAAAAATCTGAACAAAAATATTTACAGTCTGAAAATAACTTAAATGAATCTAAATAAATATATTTTCAATAAAAATACATTTCTCCATGCAAAATGAGAAAAATATTTTTGAAGAAAATAAATTATTCCGAATATTTAAATTAACAAGCTTTACAATAAACATGGATTGGCAAAATATATCATTCAATATCAGCAAAAGAAAATGATTTAGAAAGAACAAACATGACAGAGATATTTTAATCACTAAGACTGTTTAACATACCCAATTTACCAACTAACTTGATAAATGTGGATTCGTCAACAGATTTAGTGAATATACCTGCAGTCTGTTCTTCTGTGGGTACAAAGTGTAACTCCACAGTACCATTCATAACATGCTCTAGGATAAAATGATACCTGATAGCCTTGAAGAGAAAGTACACAAAGTCCAGCTGCTCCTGATTTTCAAAGCCAGGGGGCTGTTCCACATATACTTCTTCATCAAGCTCACCATTCAGAAATGCACTCTTAACATCCATTTGATAGACTTTAACATTGGAGTAAGCAGCAAATGCTAAGAACATCCTGATGGCCTCAAGTCTAGCCACTGGTGCATAGGTTTCATCATAATCAATGCCTTCAGCTTGAGAATACCCTTGTGCAACCAGTCTTGCCTTGTTCCTTGTTACTATGCCATCCTCATCTAGCTTGTTCCTGTATACCCATCTAGTACCAACTACTTTCTTGTTCTTTGGTCTGGGTACCAGCTTCCAGACTTGCTGTTGTTCAAATTGATTGAGTTCATCTTGCATTGCAATCACCCAATCTGGATCAGTAAGTGCTTCCTCAGTTTTCTTTGGCTCCATCTTAGATAGAAATGCTGAGAAATGACATTCATTCTGAGTAGCACTTCTAGTTTTAACTCCAACATCTGGATCACCAATGATCAGCTCAAAAGGATGAGCTCTATTCCATACAATCTGTCTTGGAAGATTTGATCTTGATGATTCGCCTTGAAATTCACTTTGATGTTGTGAGTGACTAGTTGATCCTTCATTTACTCCCCCTGAGTTGTTGCTTGATTGCCTTGATGATTCTTCTCCAGTGTTGGTGGTATCTCCATTGTTACCAGTGTTTCCACCACCATCACCATGATCATCATCATTGTTATTATCATTACCAGCAATAACTTCAGGTGGGGCTTCATCATCTGATTCTGAGTCTGGCAAGTTATCAAACTTCAGCTTTTCATATGAATCTTCTTTTTGGATATTAGGGAGGTTGGAGACATCAAATGTAACATTGATGTCCTTATTGACTGATAACATTTCTTGATTTCAAACAGGCCATATCCTCAGTTATACCCTTGCTGTTATCTCCAAAGGTAAGCACTGGGCCAGCTTTCTCAACCACATCTGATAGCAGGGCTCTATCTCCGGTCATATGCCTTGAACAGCCACTGTCAAGAATCCACATAACACGGTTTACCTGTTTAACTCCCTGCACTACCAGATTGATTAGACCTTCTTCGGAGCCCAAAATTGATTGGGTCCGGCATACTTAAAGAACTGGCCTTTGTCAGGCAAAACAACATTTCTAACTAAAACTACTTCATCCTTTTTCACATAAGAGCGTTTCCATTTATAACCAGCCTTGACACATTTCTGAGTAGGCTTAGGGATAAATGAATCCACTCTAGTCTGAGGAGGACTAGTAGTCTTTGTTTTAACATGCTTCTTATTTTTAACATGTTGACGTGGAGCAGTCTTATCACTAGATACATGCTTTTTATTAAAGAAAGCATACATAACATTAAAAGCACAAGACATGCAATTACCCACACCACATGCTTTATGAGAAGAATTAATAGCAGGCATGTTAGTTCTACAGTTGTTTTGATCCAACTTATGGATATCTGATTTAGTCTTTTCAGTTGTAGCAACTTTGACTGGAATATCAGATACACACTTTTTGGATTGCTCAGCTTCTAAGGCAACATCTTCTTCATGAATTTCCTCAGCAATAATGATAGAAGATTCATTCAGAGGCTCTGCCTCAGACTCCTTACAGAAGGGTGTTTTAATACCCTTAAGAATATAAGGAACAACCTTTCCTTCTTCTCTGACTCTACAAGGTGTATTAATACCAAGCAATCCTATAGCCTCATTATAATCATACCCTATACTGACATGATTACCAACAGCTTGCTTATTGAGAATTTCTTTAGCAGTCTTACAAGAACTAAAATAAGCATTAGCTTTGGTCTTAAGCTCACTAATCTGATCTTTGAGAATGGTTTCCAGTTGAATATAACATTTAACCCTATTCTCAAGAAAAGCAATTTTCTCAGTAAGTTCATCTTGATTGATATGCACTAGTTTTAAATCTTTTATTTCCTTTTCAAGATTTGTGTTTAAAAGATTTATTCTATCATTTTCAGTGCGTGCACAACTTATGGTGCCACCAAGATGATAAATCATTTCAGTGTCAGTAAGTTTTACCTTAGACATGTCGGGTGAAGATAACATGGAATCAAAGAGTTTGCCTCCTTTTGCCACAAGTGCAAGATTTCCAACTTCTTCATCTTCACTGTCTGTATCATCCCAGCTCTTCCCTTCAGCAACATAAGCCTTCTCAATCTTATTCTTCTTGCTAGAATCAAATGAGTTCCTTGTCACTTGCCTTGGCTTTTTACATTCAGTAGCAAAGTGACCCAACTCATTGCAATTGTAGCATCTGATTGAGCTCCTCTCCACAGTTCCAGTTTTGTAGCCACCCCTTGTGCCACTTGAAGATGAGGAATCACCTCTCTGAAACCTGGGCCTGAACTTAAGATTGGGATTCCTCTTGAATCTAAACTTCCCAAACTTCCTGACTATCAAAGCCAAATCACCATCCTCCAGCTGATCAAGTTCTTCCAAAGAATAGAAGTCACCACCAGATTGATCAATGGATGTTAATCCATATTCAGCATCAATCACATTCATGTGAGAACTGGAAGGTTGAACAGCCTTTACTTCCAGTTTCTGTGGGACTTCAGCAGTCAATTCAGTAGAGGTACCAACAATCTTCCCAGTTCCATACAGCTCCCTCTGTTGAATCTGCTCCAGCTCATAGGTCTTCAGAACACCATACAATCTCTCCAAAGCAATCTCATTCATATCTCTTGCTTCTCTAATTGCAGATATTTTGTGCTCCAAATGAGGTGGAAGTGTAAGAAGGAACTTCTTGTTAATCTCCTTGTTGGTGTAGTGCTTCCCATTGAGATTCAGATCATTGATTAATTTGTTGTATCTCTCAAAAACCTGAGAGATACCCTCACCAGGGTTTGATCTGAAATGCTCATATTGTGAAGTGAGAATTTCCAGCATATTCTCTCTAACTTCCTCTGTCCCCTCATTGATTATCTCTATGGTTTCCCAAATGTGTTTGGCAGTATCACAGTTTAGGACATGATTATGCATGATAGGATCAAGACAATCAATAAGGATCAGCTGTAGACAGGAATCCAAGGTAACATCCTCTTTTTCACCAGGAGTGAAATCCTTGGGATCTTTAGGGTACATCCTAGCAGCCCTAGTAACAATGTTACCCTCTTTTAATTCTTCCTCAATAATCATAGGAAGTTTTGGTCCATTCTTCATCACATCAATGTATTTAGGATTTGCAACCTTAAGAAATAGGAGCATTTTCTTCTTCCACATTGAATAATGCTCCTTGCTGAATATTGGGATTTTAACTGTCCCCACTTTCTGTGTAGTAGACATCTTTTGAGATTTTTAGAATTTAAATAAAAAATCAGAGTTTAAAAGAAAAATCTCAAAACAATTGGATCTTTGATTTGTATATCAATCAAAAGGCTCTGATACCAATTGTTAGGTCCTGATAAGTTTGTAGAAGGGGGGTTGAATACAAACTATACCGTTTTATCGAAATTTGTTCTTTGAATAATTTAACAATTTAGAACAAATTAATGCGGAATATAAATGAAACAAGATTCAAGTTAAATATAAATTATATTAAACTTGAAGGGTGTTGCAAATACAATAAGGATTACAAAGTATTTATCTCAAACTAATTAATACAAATTTAGAATAAATTCGACATGAACTTTTCTAATATTTGTAATAAAAAGATCGAATGCTAAAAGCAAGTTCGAGATAAATTCTAGGGATAAAAATCCGCTAGTTAATCAAAGCAATACAAGTAATCAACTTCTAGTGGTTTGGATTTAACAATACAAACTAGAATTAATTGCTTGAGAAGAAATGAGATTAAATGGCTTCTTCGTTTTTGCTTGAGAGAGAAAGTGGCTGCTGTGTCTTTTTATTTGATAATGCAGTGTGTTTTTCAAGTCTCTTGCTTTTTCCTTTTTGGCCGCCTATTAATACAATTCCATTTGCCTGTATGACCTGCCAAATGTAGCTCGGTAGAACCTCAAAGAAAACGTGTATGACCTTCAAATTTTCTACCAACTCTCATTAGAACCTGGAAAAGAAACTGGTATGACCTGCACAGTAACCTTGTATGACCTGTAAAAAAGAACTCGGTATGACCTTAAAAGAAACATGTATGACCTTATTAAATAGGTCATACCTTGTTTTTGCTTTTATTAAACTAGGTCATACTAGTATTAAGACAGGTCATACTAGTACTTAAATTACTTTCTTTTAATTAATTTTAGTTGAATTAAATTCTAAATTAAATTAATTCTTTTCTGGAATTAATTTAATAAATAATTCAAACAACTAAATTAATTAATTTAATAAATAAATTAATTCTGAAAGAATTAATTTATTAATTAAATTGATTAATCATTTAATTAATTAGAAGAGAATAACTTAAAAACAAAGTATCTCTCTCTCTTCTGAACACCACTGAAAATATATGAATTAATTCCACTGATTGATGTCATCATTCGATGCACTGTCTGGTTTCATGAATAACTGACTTCAATGATAATTCTTCATCTTTAAAACTCTTAAAGCTGTGGCTTCTTTCCTTTAGCTTTGACTGAACTTTGTATCCTGTATTTCTTGTGTCACCAACTGGAAATCTCTGTCACTGTAGTAAATCCACTTTCTTGAATACTTCACTGAGGCTTGAACAATAAATTGAACTTCTTTCAATGTAGAATAACTTCAAGTCTGTAGATGACTTTAATCTTCAATCTCTTGACAGATAAAACTCTCTGAGATTCCTGTGACCTTTAATCTAATATTTACTTATTACATTCTTGTTTAAGTTGAGTAGAATCCTCGAATTACAAATAGGCTATAGCATATGCCTTTCACCTATAGCGCATTGCAACAACTGAGTCACTGTCCATGTTTAAGTACAATTTTGATGATGGAAGTGAACTGATTTGAACTGAATCTAAGAAGTTTAACAAAGAATGAAAAAAATATATAAATATACTAAGATTTTTGATAATATGTCATAATTTTAAAAACTATTTAACTTACTCTTGTAAGTTTTTAGTCTTGTGCTCGTCACAATTGCAATGACTGGAGTTTCAACAGCTTTATTGTAATCATTTTCAGCTTTGACGGCAAGATCACCCCAAATACTGACCTTATGTGAGTTCCTAAAGAATTTACATAATTTAGCGAACATTGATGAGAAACATAAGCAATGCATGTATGGATGAAAATATAAGAATATGTTTTCAAATTTTCACCTCCCATCAGTGATTCTAAACCTCACAATGTTCCTTTGGCCAAATTTTGTCTTGATTGAACTGACATGTTCAAAATCCTCAACCACTCCAATGATGTCTATTACATGCACCAAAGAAATATTATATCCGACTACGGGAGATATTCAGGATATTCAGAAAAATAATGAAATATGATACTAAAAAATTAATTGTAATTACCAATTTTTACCAATTTAAGTATAAGGTGTCTAACCTGTCGAATATTCAGGATATTCATCATTTGGACATTTAGTTGCCATACTGAATAAGTCTCCAAGATCTACAAACTCAAACTTGTGCAATGGTATCATGAAGTCATCCTCGGTTAATTTTTGGACAGTGGTTGAAGGAGAGAAATTAATCAAGATCTTTGACGAAACTGGCCTACAGGAACCTGTTGCTTCCTTAGTATAGAAGTTTGAGATAACGTATATGCTCCCTTTATCAATATTGACAGCCATAGAATTCCATTGATCAGCATATATGAATGCTTGGACATGAGAATTCTGGACAATATCATTGAACAAAACAATATTAAACCATTAAACCATAGTAGTAGCAGAGATTACATAAAACCACATGAGGGTATTCAAACTAAATGGTTTTTCTCGCGAAATGAATTGGTTCACTTACATTGTCATCGAGCAGAATAAGATTATATCCTTTAAGGTTTTCTCTTCCATGTGTAGCTTGAATAGATATTGATGGCCACATTCTTGTAACAAGTACCTTGATATTCCATGTACTTCGGGTAGTATCAAGTTCAGAGAGTTGATCATATGCCATTTCTCTGTTACAAAAATCGTTACGAAGATATTAATATATTAATATAATCGTTAAGCAATATAACATCAACAAAGACAACTTACAAAATTGCCAAGTTGAAGGTGTTGTTACAGGTCGTGGTGACGTGCTGTGATTTTATATGATTCAATCTTTTTGAGTAGTTATAACTTATACGTGATTGAGGTGGTTTAATTGATATTATTTTTAGCCTTATCAATTTAACTTAAAACATGGACATGATTGATACATGGACATGATTGATACAAAATTTAAGTTGATAAGTATAGTTTTAATTGATTTTGTTAATGATCTTATAATTGTTATTTACATGAAATCAAGGACAAAATTGTTCTTTAAAAACTAAAAATATAAATATTATTAAAACATCTGATTTTATTTAAGTTGAGACAAACCGATTAAATTAATAAAGTATTTATTTCTTTATTTTAATTATGAATAATGCAACATACCCCAAAACATGTATAAAAATAGTAGACTAACCTCGTTTATGTACTTAAAAATAGTCAAGAAATTAAAAATATAAATTTGGTAGTTGTTAGACACATCATTATGTACAAATTCCTTTTCTATCCTTTTCAATTTTAAATTAACATTACTATCCATGTCCATTTCTGTCCTTTCACAACGAATTCGGGTCACCCATCTATCAACCGGGTCTGATCCAACATATTTCCCATACAAAATCTACTGACCCGATTTAAATAAATTTGTAATCGACAATAAATAAGTTTGTTTAATCGACAATAAATAAGTTTGTTTAATAAAATTTGTAGTATGTACAGAAAAATTCAATAGCATTTAACCATCTGTTGTAATTGTAATTTTATTACTTTTAACATGAAAAATATATTTTAGAATTAAATACAATAATCAATAACAAAAAAGAAGTAAGATATTAATAATCAATGAAGAAAATAATTAGTTTGATAAAACCAAACAGTTGAAGTCCATAAAATAAAGAACTAAATGTTTGAGCGAGTAAAATAAAACAATGAAACAATACTAAACGTTTATTATCCAAGATAATAAAGAACTTGTGGAGAAAACAATATGCTAATAAACTTATTAAAGTGCAATATTGCACAATGACCATCTCATAATCATCTCAGCATCCCTCAATTCCCACAAAGATTGATGAACGACTTTCATGGACCATGCACGGGAAACCGATCACCTTGATTAATAAACCTACAAAAAGAATGAATGTAATGGAAATCTTAATATACAATTATTAAGCATTGAATAAGTGAATTATATAAATAATCGTGATTATATATAATTTAAAAAAGTACTAACTAATATACCTCTGCCTCATCAAGAAAACATCCTCATGATCAATATTGACATATATCCTAGATGATGGTAGATTTGAAATGGAGATTTTGTCTAAATGTTGAAAATTGGAATCAGTTTTCATAGTCACATAATAGTATAATTGGATTTATTTAAGAGAAACCAAAAGACATTATTAAGATTGTGGGAAAGATATTACCTCTATATTTTTTAATCCTTGTACTTGCCAAGATCAAGACCATCGGATGATCGAAATTTACATCATAGAGTTGCTGAGTATTTGCATCCAAAAGACCATAAAACGAAACATCGTACGACTTCCTGTTAATAATTAAAAACACAAAATGTGTTATTGATCTTACTGATCCTCCTACAGATAAACTATTTATAAAATGAATAGGTTTTAAAGTTACAACCTTCCATCTGTTATTGTGAAACGCACCACTTCACGTGGACCATAACGTGTTTCATATGTGTGCAGAGGTTGTACATGTTCCATGATTCCGATAACATCTAGAGTAGGCACACATTAAACATATGCGGATTTCAAAATATGTGGTGACATAAATAAACAAATGCTAGAAAATTAGACAAACACAGACAGAGTACCTGTGGAATGGAGAGGAAGAGTTGCTTGATGGGAAGTATTTAACATCTCTTCAATAATTGGCAGAGGTACTAATTCAAACTTGTGTATTGGAATAATGAAATAATCATCAAGCAACTGTTCGACAGTAGTAGTTTGCATAAAATGAAGGCAGTTGATGGAATTAACAGGTCTAAATACACCAGTTGCAGGCCTAACACGGACATTGACAATCTCGTATAAACCTCCTTCATTCAAAACATTCCCAACTTGATTCCACAGTTGAGGAGTAACCATTACATGCATATGTCTATTCTGTAAATGGTAATTGCATTGGTTAAAATGATTGTTCCCTAAACAAAATATCAGGTAATTAACTATAAAACATAAATAAATGATCTTTACCTCACAATCTAGGACGATCATGTTCTACATAATTACAGTCCCCTGGGACATAGATGGCCACATTCTTGTCACACGAACCTTCAAAATCCAGTCTGTCCTTGTTACACCCAAACTTGCAAGATGATGGTGGAAGTTCATACCTATAACAACAGTTTTAAGATTATGTTCTACAATAATAAGTTTAAGAATATATTATATATTATGGGGAGAGTTCAAATACCCATGCCTAAATTTGCCATTCTTCAGAACGTATAAGTGTATTTCCTTATGGAACCATTTATAAAAATGAGAGAAATGGCTTATCAATAATATAGTAACCTTAATGATTAGTTTAAGGTCATCAATATTTGATTCATTTTGGTTGTTTATCATGGTTATCTTAGACATAAGGATTCCATGATTTTCTCCAAATGATAGCTTTATTTGACTTTTAATATTGATGTTAATTGATCCTAATGATGATATCATGTAATTAGTTAAAAATCCTTGATTTACTCTACTAATAACATGACAAATCAATAGATTTAAATTTTAAGTGCAAATTTATATTTATATTCTTATATCATGAATCTGAATTCAAAGGAAATGTAGAAACAGAATGCTACAAATTAGGTCAATTGAAAACAAATAAAGAGAAAGAGGTCTTCCTATTTTATAAAATAATTTTTGTAATTTTACATTACTTTAAACATATGAAATGATATAATCTGGTTATTTTACATTGTAGCATAAAACCTCGCAATTGCATTCAAAGTCATAAAATGGACCTAGTATAATCTGGTTATTTTACATTGTAGCATAAATGCTCAAAATTTGATTCTAATACAACTGAACAAAAAAATTTAGTCTTCAACACTTGGAAGATTGTAGAAGACCTCTTCGTACACAACGTTAGCTGTTGAATTCGTTGAACGTCCATCATCACCATAGATCAATATATGAAGACCGGCAGCAGATGTAACCCTTGATACAGCAATATAGAATTGACCGTGTGTAAAAACTGGCCTTGGAAGGTAGAGACCAACAGTGTCCAGAGACTGTCCTTGGATTTTGTTAATCGTCATCGCAAAACACAATTGGAGAGGAAACTGCACTCTTTTGAAATCAAATGGCCATTTAGTATTTGTAGGCATCATCTCAATTCTCGGAATTATGTGCATTGTACTTGATTCTGATCCACAAAGAGTCTGACAGATGATGGTATTTTTCAAACATTTCTTAACAATCATCCTGGTTCCATTACATAATCCCATAATCTGATTGAGATTCCTCATAAGCATCACCACAGATCCGACTTTTAATTTGAGTTCATGTTTGGGAAGGCATGGCATATTAATTGAATTAATATATTCAACTTGAAATGCAGATTGAAAATCATTCCCTGCACTGAAATCTTCATCCAGAGAGTCTTGGCTGTAATATGTATGTGATTCTCCAGGAATAAGATCAAGAATATAATCATTAATATCCCCAACGACCGCATTCGTTGGAGCGAGAATGGACCTCTGCCTTAGATATGTATTAGATGACATGTTACTTTGAAAATCTGGATAGACAACATTAACAATGTCTTTGATTGCTACACCAGATGATTTAATCAAGAACTTGTTTGGAATCAATACCTGAGGATCAGATGTTGCATCGTCAAGTCCTATATTAGGAAGTTCACCATTACCTACATCAAGCACCCATCTGCTAAACTCTTCAATTTGTCTTAAATCTTTAGCTGATTTCCCTCCAGATAAACGCATGTTTTGTCTTAGTAAGAAAACCTGGCATTGTTGCCATAGCTTTGATTGATTCAAAGATGCAGACACAATTTGAGCTCTTGATCCTTTTGGAATAACAGGTAAAATTTGTCGAAAATCTCCTCCAAAAACAACAGTGATACCACCAAAAGGTTGTCTGGATCTCGACGGGTCAATTGCAGACATAATGTCTCTAAGGCATCGGTCAACACTCTCAAATGCATGGCGATGCTGCATGGGAGCCTCATCCCAAATGATTAAATTTGTTTGTTGCATTAATTCAGCAATGTCAGTCCCATGTTTAATACCAGCAATAGAAATGTGGTCTAGTTTCAAAGGAATGTGAAATCGAGAATGAGCGGTTCTACCTCCAGGAAGTAAAGTTGCAGCAATACCGGACGAAGCAACAGGCAACACAATTTGTCCTTGACTCCGAAGACGACAACAAAGGGTCTTCTATAGGAAATTTTTTCCACAACCACCACTGCCGTAAACAAAGTACAATCCACCCTTACCCTGATCTATACTCTCAGATATTGAATTATAAGCTGCAAGTTGATCTTCAATAAGATTTGAAAAGAGCCGTGCATGCTCCAGTTTCATTTCCTCCTTATCATATCCGGTTTCCTCAGCTATAAGACAATTTTCATTATTTCCAAGATATAATGGATCAGGAAACGGCAGAGTACTGTAGTCTTTTAAACTTTTGCCAACATCATTAAGTAGCTTCTCAATTTCTGCAAATAAGATCATATTTAGTTACATAGAATTTACACAACATTGTAAATGATATTTGTGCGTAAACATTTAGGTTGATAGAATGTCACCTGCCAAAGACCAATTTTGAATTTCATTGTTTGTAAGAAGGAGAGTGGAATTATTGGTAAGTCGTCTCCTATTATAAACAATATCTTCAGACATACTCTTCCAGTTTTCTGTCCATAGTTTTAAAGGATCCGCAAGTGTATTGTTCGTCAGAATGTGGACAAATAATTCCCGTAATTGGCGTGGCATTGCACTAAGAGCATTCTCTTGTAAAGCTACATGCCACTGTCTATCATCTTTTAGTAAACCAAGAGCATCACATACCTCTTTGAAAGTATTGTAGACTTTACCATTCACCGTACGAAGGTCCTCAAAGGAAGTTGCACCTTTTACATGCATTAAGAGCATTCGCAAAAAAAATGTTTCTCCTACAGAAGTGTGAATATCGATAATTCTGCCTACAACAGTGCCTTTTTCCCTCTCCTTCCATTTTCCTTGATCAGCTTTCCATGTAAAGTACTGAGTGTTAGAAATGAATACTACCAGAAACTAGATAGAGGGGGGGTGAATGGATAGTTTGATATATTTTTCGATTCTTGAAAACACAAGATAAACTGTATACGATTATGCTATGTTATATGAAGAAAGTAAACAACACACACAATCACTTTAATCTACTTTGTATTAAGTAAATTAAATACTATAGCTTTCCAAAAATTCACAATCGAATTTCTGGCTTCTAAACAAGAACAGTTTGTAACTTGCTTGCTTACAGAGAAAAGAGTGCTAAAGATAAAAACCTTGTGTTTCTCTCTTCCAGCTTACAGTGGTGTGTGCACAATATATATATTCACCTATACAAACTAGGCACACACAATATTACACAGCTACCCCTGCTGAAAGTCCAACTTGTCCTGCCATAAGAGGTTCACTGTGTCAGGAAGGACCACCTGCTTTTCGGAGTCTTTCCCGTTTCTGTAGCTGCTCATCTCTTATCTTTCTCTCCAAGTTTAGCTGTAGATTTGCCATATGTTCTTTGGACCACCTTTCCAGAACAAATGCTTCAGTATTTGTCTCTTTTGATTCTTGGTTTTGTACCTTGATTTGTCTTGTTGTAAACGGCTAAGTGTTGATATCGTGAACTCCGCTTTATTCCTGACTTCGCGATTTCTCTTGTGAAGACTATGCGGTATGGCCTTTGAGGACTATGCGACATAGGTCATTTGATGACTATGCGACATAGGTCATTTGATGACTATGCGACATAGGTCATTTGATGACTATGCGACATAGGTCATTTGATGACTATGCGACATAAGCCATTTGAGGACTTCACGATCTAGGCATCTTTGACTTTGCTAACTTCAACACTTCACGATATGAGTCTTGAAGACTTCACGACATAGTTCAAAATAGACTATGCGATATAGCACTTCTCGACATGGATATTGGTGACTTCACGACATAGCTTTCTTCTGACTTTGCTATATAATGCCTTAGACAAATTTCTGCAACTTATTTCTTCAGGGCCTTATTCATCTCTATCCTGCTGCATGAACATTTCTGAACTTCTACCAGGACAGTTATTCAATGGCCTATATACATTCTACATTGCAAGAAACCTACTAAGCTCATTATAAGTCTGAGCATACATGATCAAGCTAATGTTCATGAGAACAAGACAAGTACATATAGAGACCTATACTATATCCCAGTGATAGAAATCACTAGGTCATGTAGTGTGACATAGTCACATAGTGTAGGCTTGTTAATAGTGGTATTCAGACATGTCTTGAGCCTAACAATCTCCCCCAAATTGTGAGTAAGACCCTTAGGCACAATTTCATGTCTGATAACAAGCCTAACTAACATAAGAAGGACAAATATAAAGAAGATAAAGTTAAGAACATAATTTGATAACAACTTGGAAATTTAGGCTTACAGAATTTCTCCTTGAGCTACATAGCTTCAGTTTCCAATTGTTTCTCTAAGAAATCATCATAGACCTTCTTTTTCCTTATTTCTTCATTCTTCTTTATTTTAGAGATGGCCATTAGAATTTTATCTCTTGCAGTCAGTTCTTCAATGAGAGGAGAGTCTTTTAGATCTTCAGTTGCTGTTCTAAGGGCACTTTCCACATATGAATATATAAACTCCATCCTTATCTTGCTTTTTCCTCCATAATGATTTTTGTACTCCACAGTATAAGGATTTTGCTTTACCCTGCACAGCCGTTTCTTGCTCAGCTCCTTTGCTCTTTCTTCCATCTCAGCCATCTCCTTTTCTTTCAGATACCTCTTTTCTTCATTTAGCTTCTTTAGATTTTCTTTATAGTCAGAGTGCATCTTCATGAATCTGGCAATCTCTATTTTCCACAACCTTTCTTTCTTTTCTTCAAAATTTAACAAGGCATTGATTCTTTCTTGCTCATAGGTGTCAAAAAGTTGCCATCCCCCTTGCTTCATTATTCTTTCTCTTCCATCAGTGTATTTGATCTCTAGATGGTCTAGCTTCACTTTGACTTCAAAGATCCTTTGACCCCTCAAAAATTCTAGGGCATCTTCATCATAGTCCTCATCTAGTGGAAACACATTGATGCCAACAACATTTGTGAGTTTTCCAGTTTTCTTTGTTATCCTTATTCTTCTTGGTACACTCTTGATCTTCATATGCTTCACAAGAGGTAACTTTCTGGAACAAGGTGACTTTGTCTTTACTTCCACATCATTTGGAAGTAGCTTCATTCCTTTGCTCTTGGTCCACTGCAACACTCCACTGGCTGTGACCTTGTGGAAGTGTTTTCTTGATATTTATTTTATGGCTTCATCTTTCTTCTGTGGCAATTCAGGTTCAGAAGTCTTGAATAAAGATTTTGGAGGAACATTACTAACAGTACCCACCCTAGACTTGGAGTCTTGTGTTGTGGTTAAAGTACTGCTAGCAAAGTCCTTGACTTGCTGAATTCCACTTCTAGTTTCCTTGACTTTTTCTTTTATTCCCTTGGAATCCCTCTTATCATCATCAGCACCTTTTGATCTCCTAGATGTTTTGCTCCTGCTACTTTCACTTGATCCACCCTTATTACTTCTTGGTTGAGATCTCCTTCTGTAGGTTTTCTCCTCATCATCATCCTCATCATCCTTCTTCTTGCTTCTTTCTTTGAGTGACTCAGGAATGACTCCATGAATCACGAAGGATTGTAGAGTGTGGATCATTTCAATTTCTTCAGTTGTCCTAGCTCCTCTCTTGGATCTCAGCATTTGCAACACCTGGTTGATCTTAGCATTGTTCTTCATTGTCAAGTCTGAGGGAATCACCAGTTGGTCAATGCTGCTGTCTTGAGATAGACTTTGGAAGATTATTGTCCTTGGTTTGGAGATAACCTCAGGCAATCTTTGATGTTGGTCTATCTTCAGGTCATCAAACAGTCTCATGTTGTTTGCCCCATCCTTTTCAATTAAATCCATAATGATTGACAGTTCAGAAAATTTCAGTTTCTCCAAAGTTTGAAATGCTAGATGCCACAAGCAATTATCCTTGCACACCATGATAACTTCTCTTAGATGGACATCCTTGATTTTCCTTACTGCCACAGTGAAGTACTTGATGTTTTCCTTGATCTTTTCTATGTAGACCCTTGCATCTTCTTGAGCATTGCTGTAGATAGCTTTAAGAAACTCCAGGAATGCCTCATCATGATAGATGTTTGAATTGGCAACTTCCTGTAGCTTGGCCTCAGTAATAATTGTGGCTTTGATAGGTTTGGCATTTGAAGTAGGTTGAGGAGCTGAGATGTCCTTTGGCATGGTGGATGGATAGAAGGTGGTTGTGACTGTACTTCTTTGACCTTGAGCACTGGTGACATCTACAGAGGGAAGTATGATTGGCTTTATGGTTTCTTCAGTGAGTTTGCCCTTAAGCTTTTGCTGCTTGGCAGGTACTCCCCTTCTCTTGTCTAGAATGACCTCCTTTCCTTTCTCCCCCTTAGGCTTGGGATCAGACAAGATGTCTTGAGCTTCTCCAGGAATAGGCAGGTTCATGTGCCTCATCATTGAAGTCATCATTTGTTGTTGCACCAACAAGATATTAGAAGTGGAGTTGGTTTGATCATCCATCTTAGAATTAAGCTTCTCCAAGGAGTTAGATAGTCCTTTGTTTTCTGCTTTCAGGTCAGCTACCTCTCTTTCCAAGCGGTCCACCTTTGAGAAAAGTTGTTAAGATTTGAAGGAGTTGAGGGATTGATCCTTGAGCTTGGAGAATTCAAACTTGGAGATATCAGAAATGGGAATCTCATCAACAAGCTTGTTCCCATGCTGATTCTTCCAGAGAACTGTAAGCATGGAGTTTGAATTGATGCTGGCTTGCAATTGGTTATCTAACTTAGTGGACATGTTCTTCAAATTGTCAGCCACCATAGCCAGAGAGAGATCCATTGTAGATACTTGTTGAGTTGTTTTCCTGACCTCTTTGAGGATGTCATCCACCTTGGGAAAATCAGAGAGATAGGAGTTCCTTAGTTGAGTGAGGGATCTATCTGTCTCCTCCTTTATAGAATATATCTCTGATTGAAGCCCTTTCCCAAGATAGTGTAGAGCCTTCAACTGATTCTTGTAGATATCATTGACAGCATCATAAATTGCAGCAGGAGAGAGATCCTTTGCATTGGAGCCCAGAGAAGTTAGGTAATCTTCTCTTAGAAAAGCTAGGGCATCCCTGAGTTTGAGAGTCATCTTTGCATCCAACCAGGCATCCACATTTCCCTCTGGTTCAGCTTCATCCACTATCTTCTCCTGCTGAGCTTCAACATCCTCCTTGTGGCAAAGTAAGATAGCTTCATAATCAGCATTTGGTAGATTTGAGGTGAGGAGATGTTGAGCTATCTTTGAGAACTCATCTATCTGTACCACATGAAGATTTTGTAATTCTTCTTCCGTCAATTGTGGTGGCACAGTAGATGATCCTGAAGCCCTGTCATGTTGCACAGGTTTCAGCCATTCAGAAAATGTGGCATGAGCCAAGTGAGAGCTGGTGCTAGGCACCTCATGAGTGATTGATTGATGAGTTTCCTCCAGTCTTGGAATGACTGTAGAGTCTGATGTTATCTCCATTGAAATGGGATGTGTTACAGCACCATCTCTAGATACCTGTGAAGGCAAGTCCAAATCCATGAGAAATGGAGAGTCTGGCATAGAGTCTCCAATAAGAACTGGTGATTCCTCTATGTTTGTGTTGGTGTCATTAGGATATGCCCCAGCATGCATTCCCTGACCAACTAGATGTGGTTCCTGGGTGGTGAGCACAGTGTCAAGCACCATGTCACTTGAAATTGGCTCAATCACAGGAGTGGATTGTGATTGATCAAGAGCAAGATTGTCATTTGAATGACTCTCTTGTGCAGAAGAAATTTGTATGGAAGAATCTAATAGAGAAGTGGGGTGTAGATTGGATTTTGGCAACTCCCCCTGAGAAATAGGAGGAGTTTCAATAGTGATGTGTTCTCCACTCTGTGTATGATCATCCTTATTTCTCCTAGGGTCAAGAGTGAGTTTTTGACCCTGTGCAGACTCTGTACAGGTTGCAGTGGGGAGGCTGCTCTTTTCAATGCCAATGACATGTTGAGAGGCCATAGACAGTAGCAGGTGTACCCCTTTTTCCACATCTGAATCCTGTTGGGAGGATTCAGTGGTAGGTATTGATTTTGACTTCTTTTTTTGTCTGGTGAGAGGTGACTCAGGAGTCTCACTTGCTATTTCTACAGATTCATTTATCACTTATAGGGCTCTCTTCTTGGTCTTCTTTTTAGTAACACCAACCTTTTGAGAGATTGATGCACTTGGCTGCCTAGCTTCTAAAGTGGTGTTTGCAATTGGGTTACTGGATGGGATGGGAAGGCTGGGGTTAGACTGTGTAGCTCCTTCAGTCTCAGCCTCCCCTGTCCAGGAAAGAGCATGGTATATGGGCTTATCAAGTGGATAAGACTCAAATGTGTCCTGCATATGCTTGGTCACACTTAGAATCACATCCACTTGATTCCTTGTGTCCAATGAGCCAAATAGAACTTTGGACATGGACTTGGAATAAGCCATTTTAGTTTTATCTATACCCTCCAATTTATGGATATTTGCATCAAGATAATTTAAAATAACCTGAAGGAAACGAGGGTAAAAGATGTCATTACCTCTACCATGAACGGTCCTGCCTAGCCTCTGAGCCAATTCCTTGAGAATTATGGCTCCCACATTGATCTCCTGGTTGTTGGCCAGGGAGTAGGCTAGCTTCACAACAATGTGACTGATATGGTCCCATCCTGTCTTCCTGCATAGAAACACCTTCTGGAGTGCGTCAAACAGAAATGACCACTCCCTCCTCACAAACTTCTTATTGAGCTTTCCAGTATCTATCTCATCAGCATACAGAATGAAGGTCGTGAAGTCTACGATTTGAGCATCTATAGCTTCTTGGTCATGACCCTCCGCCTTGAACCCCAAAGCTTCATTGATTTCCTTTTCACCAAACTGGAAGTGTTTGCCTCCAATTGAACAATTAACCTCCTGGAATGAGGTTCCATCTTCCCTAGGCATTGTTGATACCAACGCCGTTCTCCAGAATCCTTCCAACACATCGACATACAAGGTAGGGTTCAGGGTTAGGGCTTGGCGTAGGTAGGAAGTGTTCAAGAACCGTACAAAACACTTGTACCTTGGGTTAACCTCAGCCTCAGAGGGAATGGTGAGAAGATTTGTTTCTTTGGGAATGGTTAAAGGGTTTGAAGAGGAAGCTGTTTGAGATTTGGGTGCCATTGAAATTGAGATTGAGATTGAAGAAGAGAGAGAATAGTTTAGGTTTTAGAAATTGAGAGCAATAGACAAGATGAAAAGTTGTGAACGGTCGACAAAAAGTATTTATATGATAGAGACACTGCGATATGGAGTTATGAATATGTACAGACTAATTGTATGTCGTGAAGTCTCAAAAGGGCATGTATCGCAAAGTCCTTGCAAAGTATATCGCAGAGTCTTGAATTGAACTATGTCGCAAAGTCTTGAGGATAACAGAATTTGGATGACTTTGCGATATAGTGAAAATACCCTGTCTAAAACTCTCTTTTTGAAATTTTAAGATTTTGTCAGACTTAAATCAAAACTTGAAATAAAATAAATTTAAATCAAAATTCTGTCAAATATGGAGACTTGTCGATATAGTTATTCTAAGTCGCAAAGTCATTAAAATGAACCATGTCGCAAACTCATGAAATGAACTATATCGCAAAGTCTCACAATTTCAACAGTTTGCGATATAAGTCTGTTTGATTTGTACTATGTCGTGAACTCTCAAAATCATCTATATCGAGATGTCTCAAAAGCTCACAACTCCACAACCAAATATGATTTTGAAAAATATGCAGTAAAATACTGAAATATTTATAGATCATATCTCAGCTAATTTTCACTCCAAATAAATAGAGCATTTAGATACAGTGAAAATTTACTGCTGCAACAATTTACTAGCATACTTACTTAGAACAACTAAATGAAGGATTGAGCATTCCAATTTCACTCACAAGTCTGTTGAAGACAGCTTCATTCAGAGGTTTAGTAAATATGTTAGCTAATTGTTTCTCAGTTGGAACATAAGAGACTTCTATGGTACCATTTGCAGCATGTTCCCTAATGAAATGGTACCTGATCTAAATGTGCTTTGTAGTAGAATGATTAACAGGATTGGCAACTATGGATATTGCACTAGTATTATCACACATTAGAGGAATGTGTTCTAACACTAGTCCATAATCCATGAGTTGATTTCTAATCCAAAGCAATTGAGCACAGCAACTTCCAGCAGCAATATATTCAGCCTCAGCTGTAGATGTTGTTGTGGACTGTTGTTTCTTACTAAACCAGGACACTAACCTTTGACCTAAGAATTGGCAGCTTCCAGAGGTGCTCTTCTTGTCAATTCTGCATCCAGCATAATCAGAATCTGTGTAACCAACCAGGTTGAACCCAGTTCCCTTTGGATACCATAGCCCAAGATTAGGAGTCCCTTTCAGATATTTGAAAATCCTTTTGATAGCCATCATGTGAGATTCCTTGGGATCAGACTGGAACCTTGCACAAAGACAAGTGGCAAACATGATGTCTGGCCTGCTAGCTGTGAGATAGAGTAGTGATCCAACCATGCCTTTGTAAACCTTGATGTCTACTCTTTTGCCTTTCTTGTCTTCATCAAGCTTGATTGCAGTGGACATAGAAGTTTTTGCAGGGGATGAGTCTTCTAAACCATATTTCTTCAAAAGATCTTTGACGTACTTTGATTGGTTTATGAAGATGCCATCCTCCTTTTGATGTACTTGCAAACCTAGAAAGTAGGTTAACTCTCCCATCATACTCATCTCATATTTGCTTTGCATCAACTTAGAGAATCTTTCACAGAGTTTTTCATTTGAAGAGCCAAAGATGATATCATCCACATAGATTTGAACAAGAATGATATCATTTCCATGCTTCTTGAAGAATAGGGTTTTGTCAATTGTACCCCTGGTAAATTGATGCTCAAGAAGGAATTGAGATAGAGTTTCATACCAGGCTCTAGGTGCCTGTTTGAGTCCATAGAGTGCCTTGAGCAGTCTATACACAAAGTTTGGGAAGTCTTCATTCTCAAAACCAGGTGGTTGAGACACATAAACTTCTTCAGCAAGATCACCATTGAGAAATGCACTTTTCACATCCATTTGATACACCTTGAAATCTGAGTGAGCTGCAAAAGCCAGGAAGATTCTGATGGCTTCCAGTCTAGCTACAGGTGCAAATGTCTCATCATAATCAATGCCTTCTTGCTGACAGTATCCTTTGGCAACCAGCCTTGCTTTGTTTCTAATTACCACTCCTTCTTCATCCATCTTGTTTCTGAACACCCATTTGGTGTCAATAACATTCTTTCCTTTTGGAGGTGGCACTAGTTCCCATACTTTGTTTTTCTCAAATTGATTCAATTCTTCTTGCATGGCAACAATCCAATCAGAATTCTTCAAAGCTTCTTCAATTACTTTAGGTTCCTCTTGTGACAGAAAGCAGCTATACAGACATGTATTCATTGTTGCCATTCTTGTTCTAACTCCCTCACCAGGATCTCCAATGATTTGATCCCTAGTGTGGGCTCTGTCCCATTTCCTTGTGTGCCCCTGTTCATTTCCTTGGTCTGTTCCAAGCTCATTTTGGTTGACAGTTGCATTCTCTTCTTCTCCCCCTGTGTTTGTGAACCCTTGCACAGGTATTTGAAGAAGATTGTCAACTTCAAGAATTTCATTTTCTAGAACAGTTTGAACAGGTGGTTCATCTTCACTTTCAGAATCCTCAAGATAACCTTGATTCTCAAATCTTAATGGCACACTGTCTTGATCACTTGTTTTAAGTCCAGGAGTTTTCTTGTCATCAAAGGTAACATCCATGATTTCCATGACTTTGTGTTGCTCAGGTACAAACACCATGTATGTTGTCCTTTCCAGAGAGTATCCAATGAATATACCTTCAAATGCCTTTGCATCAAATTTTCCAACATGCTCAGAGGTATCTTTCATCACAAAACACTTGCTTCCAAACACATGCAGATGTTTGAAGGATGCTCTTTTTCCAGTCATTAATGAGTAAGGAGTTTTGCCAGACTTCTTATTTATCAATGTTCTATTTTGCACATAGCATGTTGTGTTAACAGCATCATCCCAAAAGCTAGTAGGTAGCTTTGCATCCAACAGCATTGTCCTTGCAGCTTCAATGAGAGTTCTATTCTTTCTCTCAACTACTCCATTTTGTTGAGGAGTTCTAGGAGCTGAAAATTGTTGAGAAATTCCTTTATCTTTGCAAAACTCATATAATGTTGAATTTCTGAACTCAGTCCCATTATCACTTCTCAAAGCAACTACAGAGGAACCAGTGCTTTGTGCTTCTCTATCAACTCTCTTGATATGCTCTATTATGACTTGAGGTGCTTCATCCTTGGAGAATAGGAATTCCACCCAAGTATATCTTGAATAATCATCAACCATCACTAGAGCATATTTCTTTTTGGAAAGAGACATTACATTCACAGGGCCAAATAAATCCATGTGAATTAGCTGCAGAGGTTTTGAGTTTGTATTGAGAAACTTGTTCTTGTGACTTGATCTTTTAATCTTTCCTTTCTGACAAGCTTCACATGCTCCATCTTGTACAAACTCCAAGGCAGGCAAATCCCTGATGAGCTCTCTCTTGAATAGAGAGTTCATTGCCTGAACATTCAAGTGAGACAGTTTCTTGTGCCATATCCAGAATTCCTCATTTGTGGTTTTAGTGTAGAAACAACAAATTTCTCCCTTGTATGCAGCCTTGAGATCAGCTACAAACAGGCTTCCTTTCTTCACACCAGTTAGAACAACTTCACCACTTTCTCTTTTTGAGATTGAACAATGATCTTCATCAAATTCCACTTTGAAACCCCTGTTGGTAAATTGTCCAATGCTCAAGAGATTATGCTTCAGTCCTTCAACAAATGCTACATCTTCAATAATGACATTTCCAGATTTAATACTGCCATATCCCATTGTATAACCAATGTTGTCATTTACAAAGGTTACTGATGGGTCAGCCTTTTCCTCAAAATGTGATAGGAGGGCTATATCACTAGTCATGTGACTTGAGCATCCACTGTCCAAGATCCATATGACTCTTTTATTCCTGTTGCCCTGCATTCACAAAGTAACTAAGTTGTTTTTGATACCCACACTTGGTAGGGTCCAGTTGATTTAGAAACATTTTTGTTAACAATTCTTCTGTCATAAATTGCATTCCTCACAGTAGGAGACTTCACTTTTTCTGTGGCTTTGGAGTTTACACTCTTAGGCTCACATAAAGTTTTCACCCTCTCACCCTTGATTGGGGATCCTGTCCTGTGAGTGTGTACATGTGTGTGTGATTCATAGGATTGTGCAGAGTCAAGTTTATGCTTAAGAGATAAACAGTTAGCAATCACAGCCACATAGCATGTCATGCAGTTTGGCTTACCACATAAAGAATCATGACTAGAATTTATGCTAGCAGAATGGTTACTCAGGTTATCAACTTCAGCAATCTCAGGCTTACTACGCTTATGAGTCAAATTATTAACAGATAGGCATTTTTGACATTGTTTCCTGGGAGCATTTGGCACATAAGCATAGTTGTTACCCTTGTTGACACCTACCTTACCATTTCTGTTTTGTTTCTTTTTCTTAACAACTTCTTTCTTTACTTTAGGACTCTTGACAAGGTTGTCTTTGGTCTCTTTTTGACTGAAAGATTCAGGAGAGGAAGAAGTGTCTTTAGCAGCCTCATCTTCTTCAAGAAGTTGTTGTTTGATGATCAATAGTTCTTCATCAAACTCAACAACACTCTTTTTGAAGATGGGCTTTTCAACACTAGACAGAATGGTTGGGGCATTTTTGTTTGTAAAAGATTCTTTTCCTTTGCCCTTTGCCTTCTTCCTTCCTTTATCATTCTCATAGTCAAAACCAACTCCAACCTTGCAGTCTTCAGTGTGTTCCTTGTGATAGGTTTGAATAAGCTCAGATGAGTTTTTGAAACTTCTTAGCTTTAATTCATTTTCAGCAATCTGCTCTCGAAGAGCTTTTTCTATTTGTTCAGCACAAATTACTTTGTTTTTGAGATACTCAATCTCCTTATTCAAACCATCAAGGCTCACCATCATTAACTCAAGTTCCTCATTCTTTTCTGTAAGCTCAAGGTTCTTAGCAGTTAGCCTGTCAATTTCTTCATTAGCAACTAACATGCTAGTGTGAATATTAAACATTTCAGTACTCATGTCTTTAACAGTTTGCTTGTATTGAAAGGGAGTCATGTCAAGAGAAGTAAGAATAGGTACCTGACTTGAAGAATCACCATCATCAGAAAATGCCATCAAGGCATAATTTGAGTACTCTTGTTCTTCTTCTTCATCAGAGTCATCCCAGCACTTTCCCTCAGCAATAAAAGCTTTACCCTGTTGTTTCTTGAGTAGAGCTTCATACTTGGCTTCAAGCTCTAAGTATGCTTTATCCTTCTTGGCCTGTTTAGGCTTCTTGCACTCAGTGGCAAAATGCCCAAGTTCATTGCAGTTATAACATCTTATTTTGGACCTATCCACACTCCCAGATTTGTATCCTCTTTTAGCTGCACCAGCAATCCCTTTTCCTTTGTTGAAAGAGTTTGAGCTACCTGAACCACCAGCATTTCCACTATTGAATCTAGACTTGAATGGCTGCTTCCTCTTAAACCTGATGTTAGGATATCTCCTAGCCATATAAGCAAAAGATTTGTTTTCCATCTTGTACAGCTCATCTATGTTGTAGAACTCATCCTCCTCAGGCAAATCATAAATAACCTGAGTTTCATCACTTGTGTCATCACTTTCCAGTTCCTCAATCTTGACTTGACTGACTTTCAAAGATTCCATTCTTTGACCTAGATTGTCAGCAATAAGGGCACAAGAGGTATTGGCCATTAATCCTTGTTTTGCTTGAATAGACCTCTTCTGGAACAACTCTAGCTCATATGTCTTCAAAACACCATACAGCACATCAAAACCAATCTTTGTTAGATCTCTTTCTTTAAGGGAAGAGATTCTTGGTTCCAAGTGATCTGGAAGAGTTAGTAAGAACTTCATGTTGAGCTCTTCTGTTTCATAGTGTTTGTCATAGAGTTTGACTTCATTAATCAGCTTGTTGAACCTCTCGAATACTTCTGTGATTCCCTCCTTTGGTTGAGCCATGAATGCTTCATACTGTGAGACTAGAATCTGCTTTTTGTTCTTCCTTACCTCAGGAGTTCCTTCACATAGCACTTCTATGAGATCCCACATTTTCTTTGCACTACTACAGTGAGCAACAGTGCCATACATGTTGAAATCCATAGATTCACATATGATAAGTTGGAGATGTCCATCCAGTGCTATTTTCTCCTTTTCAGGATCAGTGTATTTTGAGGGGTCTTTAGGAACATGCATTGCTGGTATTATCTCAGTGCCTACTGTTGTTTCGGCAATCTCAATCATTGGAGTAAAGGGACCATGCTTTAGAATGTCTAAGTACATGGGATTAGAAGCTTTGATGAAAAGTAACATCTTCTTCTTCCATAAGCTGTAGTGCTCCTTGTTGAAGGGAGGAATCTTGATACTGCTTAGTTTCTGTGAACTCATTCTTGATCTTTTTCTGTTTGTATGTTAACAGCCTGCTTTGATACCACTTGTTAGAAATGAATACTACCAGAAACTAGACAGAGGGGGGGTGAATGGATAGTTTGATATATTTTTCGATTCTTGAAAACACAAGATAAACTGTATACGATTATGCTATGTTATATGAAGAAAGTAAACAATACACACAATCACTTTAATCTACTTTGTATTAAGTAAATTAAATACTACAGCTTTCCAAAAATTCACAATCGAATTTCTGGCTTCTAAACAAGAACAGTTTGTAACTTGCTTGCTTACAGAGAAAAGAGTGCTAAAGATAAAACCTTGTGTTTCTCTCTTCCAGCTTACAGTGGTGTGTGCACAATATATATATTCACCTATACAAACTAGGCACACACAATATTACACAGCTACCCCTGCTAAAAGTCCAACTTGTCCTGCCATAAGAGGTTCACTGTGTCAGGAAGGACCACCTGCTTTTCGGAGTCTTTCCCGTTTCTGTAGCTGCTTATCTCTTATCTTTCTCTCCAAGTTTAGCTGTAGATTTGCCATCTGTTCTTTGGACCACCTTGCCAGAACAAATGCTTCAGTATTTGTCTCTTTTGATTCTTGGTTTTGTACCTTGATTTGTCTTGTTGTAAACGGCTAAGTGTTGATATCGTGAACTCCGCTTTATTCCTGACTTCGCTATTTCTCTTGTGAAGACTATGCGGTATGGCCTTTGAGGACTATGCGACATAGGTCATTTGATGACTATGCGACATAGGTCATTTGATGACTATGCGACATAGGTCATTTGACGACTATGCGACATAAGCCATTTGAGGACTTCACGATCTAGGCATCTTTGACTTTGCTGACTTCAACACTTCACGATATGAGTCTTGAAGACTTCACGACATAGTTCAAAATAGACTATGCGATATAGCACTTCTCGACATGGATATTGGTGACTTCACGACATAGCTTTCTTCTGACTTTGCTATATAATGCCTTAGACAAATTTCTGCAACTTATTTCTTCAGGGCCTTATTCATCTCTATCCTGCTGCATGAACATTTCTGAACTTCTACCAGGACAGTTATTCAATGGCCTATATACATTCTACATTGCAAGAAACCTACTAAGCTCATTATAAGTCTGAGCATACATGATCAAGCTAATGTTCATGAGAACAAGACAAGTACATATAGAGACCTATACTATATCCAAGTGATAGAAATCACTAGGTCATGTAGTGTTACATAGTCACATAGTGTAGGCTTGTTAATATTGGTATTCAGACATGTCTTGAGCCTAACACTGAGGGAATTCCATATAGGTGTATTCTTTTGCACCAACTAATGTTTTATTGGCTATAAACCACCCTTCTAATTTGCTACATTTGGAACTCGCCTTATCGACAATATCTTGCAAATTTTCCTTAGTGTTGAATGTCACATTTTTTTCACCTGGGCAATGTACTGGTAACCTCTCAACCGTAGGAAATCGGTGGTGTATGTCAAAACCAAAAAGCCTCCAAGCTGCCTCAACCGCGCATACGTACCTTCCATCCAAATACTGTTTAATTTCATTATTATTCATTTTCTTCACAGTATTGGCAGAACCACTAACACTATTATCTTTTTTCTTCAAGATCATAGTTGTCGTATCATGTCCCTTCAAACAATACTTGAATAAATATTTCAAAGACCTGCTGCTATTGCAAACTTCCAGATTTATGTGGCAATGGAACCGAATAAGCAAATCTTTGTTATATGGTACAACAAATTGATTGTCCAAATCAACACGTTTCCTTGTCACAATGTTATTTTGTCTTCGTCTGCGATACTGTGGAAAACCACAATCATCAAAAAAGGTTGTTGGATTGAACCTACATAATTCATGAAATATAATAAGTAATATAAAACATTTCATTGTTGAACGTAAAAATCACAGTTGGAATTAAATTTATACCTTTTTGGGAAATAACGAATACATTTTCCTTTAACCATACATGAAGATCCCATATTATCATTACCACATGGTCCGTGTATCATGAATTTTTTAACAATATGATATCCAATGGGATCAACCTTGTGATCTGGTATTTCAGCCGATATCAAATCATCAATTTGATCTATTCGCTTTGGTCTATCATTCGGATGAAGCCAAATAAGCATATGTGTATGTGGAAGGCCTCGCTTTTGGAACTCAATCACATGCATAACTGTTTTTTAAATGTAAGAAAAAATTAAAGAGGATTATTATTTGGCAAAAAACTTTAATCTTCAAAAAAAATGAGCGTAAATTTATGAGATTGTGGTAAAATTCTTACTTCCAATGCATCTGCCGAAGTATTTTTTTCTTCTTTATTAAATCAATGAGCTGATCAAGCTTCAACTTGAAAACTCGTGCAATAATATCTGGAGCATTACTGACATCAACTCCGGGTTTGTGCTTAAGCAACTCTTGAATCTCTGGCCATTGCGTGTTGCATGTCATTGTTAAAAACAAAGAAGGGTGTCCAATGCTACGACAAATAGCAAGCGAATCCTTAAAATACTGATTCTTATATCGCTGTGAGCCTGTAAAAGTAGCCGGGAGAATAACATTCTGACCAACATTGGATGAATCTGTATCACCCCTGTGTATACGATCACGAATGGACCTATACAAATCGGAGCGAATGACATGTTGATGTGTTTTTATCCGGTCAAGTCTATATTGCTCTACGGCAGCAAAAGCATCAACAACAAATTGTTGCCAAAGCCTGCCACCTAGGTGCATTGTCATTCCTGTATTCCAAAATTAAAATAAAATTAAGAAAACACAATAGATAGAGAAAATTTAGATCATTGCGGATAAAATTGTATGATTAAAAAAGAGCACCTTGATCAGGTCGTATCATTAGTTTGTAGGCATAATACTCCCTCATTGAAATAGTTGTTCTTGACTTACTCTCATCTGGACATTCATCGGAAGACATAGGTACAGGGAGCTTTGGTGATTTACTTTGTAGAGGAATTTCTGGATGAAAACCTTCGTCGCCATACGGAAACAATAGTGGATATTGGAGTGACATGAATTGAGAACACGTTTCAAATACTCGCTTCAAGTACATTTGTTTTGTCTGCACTACAATATCCCTAAAAGGTGAACAATCATCAGCATCACCAACAATCAAGGCAGCAACATCATTGGATTCTATCACGTGATTTGTTCTTCCAGATGTTGATTTGGAATGGAGCAACTTCAGGTTAAATTCATCTGGTTCATCAAGTTTTAACCGATCCCTTGCCATACGAAATCCTCGAGCACATTTGTTGTGCTCGTCAAGCATTTCAAGCAAACATTGAATAATTTCTGGATCAAGCTGATCACTACCATTAATGGCATTCATGCGATTTTGGACTTCGTTTTCTGTGTCATATATGTAGAGCTGGCAAAATTTTGGAGTCTCTCCTTCATTTGGTTTGAGGGTCCCAATAAGATGATAATTCTGTCCATTTAGCTTGAAACAATAAGGACCTTTTCCATTGTTTATTTTCTTATCAATTTTACCACCGATAGAGGTAAATTGGAACATAGATTTGTATGTTTGTATGTTTTTCAGAAAGTGTGATGTCTTTTCTCCACCTGCCAACAATGAAGCCAAATAAGGAGGAGGTTGTTTCTCTTCATCGAGAACCACCTGACCATCTCTACAACATAATGAGAATGTCGGTTGACTGTTTTTTGACCCTTTATTATTGCGCTCTTCATTCCACATTACTGATTTACATTTACGACAGACCTTTGTTGGAGGACCAAGATCCATGTAACCGTTCCAGAGATCTGCATATTTACAAAATTCTTGAAATTAAAAAATTTGAATTACTGAAAAATAGAAAAACAATCGTAAAGAAAGTTTACATATTTATAGTAAATATTAAATGTGAACCTGCTTGACTAATTTCTGGATCATCTTCTTCATCCAGAACATACTGTCCCCGACCTTCTACAATACATGGATTTATGTATTATGTATTATTTATACATTGCATTAATCTATATAATATGAATACTGGTTAATTTATGAAATTACCTTGTGCCTCACTCTCAAAATCAATGTCATCTGTATCAAAAGTACATAACGAAACAAAATATATTTGAATAAGTAAATTAGGGATTAGCAGTGAAGGAATCACATAGTAATACAACAAATAGGGATTATAATCTTTAATTGTACAAATACTAAGTACACCTGTTTGAATCTTTTCGCCATCTCCTTCAATATTCTCTGTTGAGAGGACATATAAAATTAGATATTAGATAAAAAAAATAGTAAATACAAAATTTTAAATATGTTTGAGGTATTAGATTGCAATACCATGAAAGATCTCAGAGTTGTCTGTATCAGAATTGGGTTCCTTTTCCATGTGTTTGGCTTGTTTCTTACGCTGATTCTTACTAACAGAGGAAGATGTGGTATATTCTGTATTTTGTCTACAGACTTTAGCAAGTATATTGTGAAATTATATTTTCACATAAGAAAGAATAATATAAAACCTGATTGAACTGGTGACATAGTTTCTATACATTAAGAAATGACGTTGGAAATACCTGCGTTTTTGGGATTTGAGGAAGGATTAGAACAACCGACAGCATTAAATGATTCCATCAGGTTTTTGACACCAGATCCCTTTTGGAGTGGGAAGCAACCTGTAAAACTGATGATATAAGTTGAAAATATAGAATAAAATATTACACATATTTTGGTCCAGTAAAGAAGCTCCATTAACCTGGTCTGCGTACACCAAGTTGTTCTAATTCTGGAGTAAGAACAGTGATGTCCGAAAGACAGTCATTCCCAGCATTGGAAGCTGACGTAATACAATGATTTCTGTCCATTGAATGACGATTCAACAAATTCACAATTCTAGTATCCTTAATTCCAGATCCTCTAAAATTGCTGCTATCAGTCATATATGGATTAGGTATTTTGTTTGAAAAATTATTTGCAGGAGATATTCTAGACGCGGGTAACTAAAAAGGAGTCACATTCGTGGTAGTTGTTGGTTTCCGCTGTATAGCACGCGAAACTGGACCTGAAGTAGTTATACCTGTAAACTATATTCTTTATAAGTCAAAACATACAAACAGCTTATTTAAAAAATTTCATATGTCAATCAATTCGTACCAGACAGATTGACACTGCGTAGCCTCCTTTGCGAGGGTGTAAGATAATCCTGTCCATTCCCACTTATGTTGGCACATCCTGTAATTTAATTGATAATCTTCTTAGGGATGGATGCTTCACTGCAAGGTTTGATGCTTCAATGCAAAAATTAGTAATCAAATTTAAATTACAGGATAGAGATGGTATAACCTGAAGAATTTGAAGCAACACCATGCTTATTTTGTGTAATCTGTGAAGTTGTATCTGAAACAAAAGGATCATGATTTCCTACAATAAAATACAGAACAATCTAAAAATATGCAATCCGGATATGAGGTTATGGACAATAAAACAGAATGACTGTATAAATTTACCATTCAGGTTGACAAAAGAGAGCCTCCTCTGAGATGGAGTAAGATAACTCTGGCTATTTTCAATTACATTGGAAGTACCTATTGACATACAATAGCAAACATATATTAGATCATTTGTAATTGACAGATTAACAATGTATACTTGATCATCTATTAAACAAAAAATGGTATCACCTGATAATTGAGAAGAAGCTACATGTTTGTTTGGATTAAATTGTGATTTGGAGTAAAACCCAAAGTTATTAGTAGAACCTGTAAAAATATCAAAATTGAAGTATGCATTATGAAGAGCATTCAGATGCAGACAGAATCCAAAATACATATAAGAAAGGTATTAATATGCATTATGAAGAGCATTCAGATGCAGACAGAATCCAAAATACATATAAGAAAGGTATTAAAAACATGCACTCAACAAAAATTTACAATTACCAGTTTGACTGATAAGTGATGGCTGAGAATTGGGATCCTTATTTTCATTATTGGAAGTCTTTGTGTTGTTTGAAACTGATCGATGACTACCATTGCTTAATGTTGGGGTAGAGCGTCTTCTCTGTCCTATGATATATAACGACAAAAAAAAAACTCAAGGTTTGTACACAGAGTAATACTTGAACCTATTGTACTCACCGCTTGATACAGAAGAAGGAGAACCCGGACCCAAAGGAAGGCGTTTACGACCAGATTTGTCCATAATCAAGCAACAAATAACACAATCAGAAACTATAATAAACCGGCATAGCAGATGGGAATTTGAAGGATGAAATCAACTGTTAATATATAGCAGATGGTCAAAATGTGTTTGTAATGTCAAGGCTATAATCATGACCAAAAACAACTGTTGTTCACACAGATGTAACACAAACTGAGAATTAGAGTAGATGATCGATTAAAATCAAACACAAAATGATCATTACCGAGAAAGGAAACTACCAAACCTGTTTATCATTAATCTGCAATACAAAGACATCGATTAAAAAGACAACCCTAAATTGAAGGATGAAATCAACTGTTAATATATACAATCATGGGCAAGATGTGTTTGCAACGTCAAGGATATAATCATAACCAAAAACAAATGTTCTTCACACAGATGTAACACAAAATGAGAATTAGAGTAGATGATCGATTAAAATCAAACACAAACTGATCATCATTGAGAAAGCAAACTACCAAACATGTTCGTCACTAATCTGCAAACCTGATTGATATAGTATACAAACCTGAATTACCCTAGATCAGGCCATGGGAGGATGGGATGTAGTTGATTCCTTCACTATTTGAAAACCAACATCACATAAATGGCATGAAAAAGCACCGTCAAAGCATCTGACAACCTGATAGACAATAAAACAATACAAAGCATAAGTTTTTGTGGAAAAACGTAAGAAAACAAATACGAAACAATAATATGAAACAATAATATGAAAACAAAGATGAAACAATGATCCGGCAATGGCTAAAGATAAGAAAATTGTACACAAAGAAGATGAGGTTATTAATTTGAATTTGAAATTAGTAGTAACTGATTGATCCACAACAAATTTTTACGTGTCAAAGCCTACAATCAAGGAATAAATAAATGTTTTTGATGTAAACATACATGGGTATTACCCATTTGTATCCGGGTCAATGTGATTTGTATTGATTTGTTAATGAATTTAGTGATGGATCAGATCCGATTGTAAATGGAGCGACCCAACTGTAAAATTTTGGACAAAAATGGCCTTGATGGTTAATGTTATTTTAAATTTGGAAAGGATAGAAAAGGTAATTTTCCAGTTTCTTTATGTTCATGAATTAAGATTATATAGATTGTACTAAGACGACTCTTCTACACGTAACACGACTCTTCTACACGTAACACGACCTAGATTGAAGATCCCTTCCATGCTAGTGACAACCGACAAGGCGACAATTTTCACGACAAAAGGTCTTGATTTCCATTAGTATAAAGCAGAAATAGATCATATGAAAAAGGTTCTAACGGCTATTATTGGGTTTCTTTATGTCCACGTATAATTTTCAACCATGCCTTTTTCTAATAATAAAGTTATGGCCCAAGTTTCTTCGTTAATAGTTGTAGTTGCACTCCTGCATCACCACTTCTTCGTCGGTTAGAAATTTACAAGGGGGACTGGACTGTTAAATGCAGGATTAAATCCTCAAGCTATCTTATTTTTAATGTTTTTGGGGTAAATTACAAAAGAAATTGATACTTGCACTTGCACGCACATTTACTTACACAAAAATCCGAACCTTAACCTTTAAAGTTTTGTATATTTGCAACTGCAAGGCTTCTAAGTTCTACATAAGCCTTGCATATATATAATTGATTTTCCTTGAGATCATCTCGGATAAAATTTTGATATATGCCACAAATCAGTGAATCACAATCATAAACTGTGAACAAAAAAAAATCAGAGGAAAAATACTTATCAATCACAGGCCCGCAGCAGCTCGCAGTTAAAGACGGAAAGTTAAAAAGTTCAAAGGCAATTGGAATACAAGTCACTTTTATCACAATGGGCATTCAACATCCATTTAAACAGTATAACAAGGTTACATTCACCTCTCCATGACAGATTGACAGTAATCTGAAGCCTGGACTTTTAAGTATTCCCGAATAGAAAACACAAAACCCTATATAGATCCAATAACAATTAGAATCTACATGATATGCAGTTGCATCATTAGCATTTTGCAATTACACGACAGTTGCATTATTAAATCATTCTTCCGGTTTCCACTAGTGATGCAGAAGATGAGAAATTTAAGAGAGGCAGGAGTATGCCAATGACTTCTCCTCACTGAGTTCCTCAGCCGTCAAGTCCAGTTTCTTCCTCGAAAATTCATCAATGGAAAGTCCTAAAGAAATATACGGAAAAGGTAAGACAACATTGTGATAATTGTCTGGAAGCATACTGAAGATTATTATGACCATAGGATTTTTGATATTAAGGCAGCCTTACCTTGAACAATTTTCCACTCTCCATTAGCGCAGGTTACTGGGAAGGAATAGATAAGCCCAGCAGGCACATTGTATGAGCCGTCAGAGTATACTCCCATAGAAACCCAAGTGCCCTAGGAAATGCACGAGGAGATATTTAAGTCCGAGTAACAATTGCTTAGCACAAGAGCAACAACATTAGGCAGTACGCTGAACATGACCAAAATTAGACAGGACTAACCTCTGGTGTTCCAAGGACCCAATCACGAATGTGGTCACAAGCAGAACTAGCAGCAGATAGTGCACTAGAGAGCTTTCTAGCCTTGATAATTGCAGCACCACGTTGTTGAACAATTTTAATAAATTCTCCATTCAGCCTAAAATCAAAGCAATCCAACTATTCAGATACGGGAACAGGTCTAACTAGTTTATATAATTTATGTCATCAAGAATGATGAATCCACAAACAAGAAAAGACAATCTTCTCGACTCACCATTTGTCATCAGCAACGAGCTCTCTGACAGGCTTTCCCCCAACGGTTGCATGGTTGACATCAGGATACTGGGATGATGAGTGATTTCCCCAGATGATAGCATTCTTAACATCGGATACTTGAACATTCAATCTCTCAGAGATTTGACCAAGTGCCCTATTATGATCTAACCTTGTAAGACAAGTTATGTTCTTCTCTGGAATCGATGGTGCAAATTCCTTTAGGATCAAGGCGTTGGTGTTGGCAGGGTTTGCAACTACCAAGACCTAAATTAAGAGACTATTCAGATTAGAAAAAAGTAATGTGAAATTGTCATCATATATAGTACATACAAGACAACCACAACAAGATTAATAAAAAAAATGTAAAACTGTAAAGTACAATTGAATCGATATAATACATCAGAAGCTATGGTTCTCCTCAAACAAATTCTTATCCCTCATCTCAGTTGCTAATAGTGCATAAGAATAATCAGGAATGAGTAGAATGCTGGCGTACTAGTTTCCTATGGCATTTAAACATACATTTATCTCCCAAATTTATCTTAAACATCAAATGCATACATCTTCACATAAAGAATAGTATACAAACACCTATTGCTTGGTTTCATCGGCATTCAAGTTATAAATTACTGCACAACATTACGAAGAAATTTCAATTACCTTGCAGTTTGCAGCAGCATGCTTCTCAAGAGCCGAAGCTTGACTCTTGTAAATGGAAACATTCTTCGTCATCACATCCTTCCTTTCCATGCCTTCTTTTCGAGGGAATCCACCAACCATTACTGCATAGTTAACTCCAGTGCATGCCTCAACAACATCAGTTGTTGCAACAACACCTGATACAAATCATAATACAGAAAGGTATTGTTAAACCAAATCAATATTAGCATGTATCAGATAAGAGAAATGCCGATGATCTGATTGTTTCTTAATTGAAGAGGGTACAAACTAACCCTTCAAGAGGGGAAATGCAGCATCAATTAGCTCCATCTTTACTCCATTCAATGCCTCAGCAGCTGGTGGAATATCGAGCATGTGGAGGATTACAGGTTGGTCAACACCCAACAATACTCCTCTTGCAATCATTGGCACAAGAGCATATCCGATTTGTCCTGTAACAAAGACAAGCTTCCGTTAATTCACTTGTTTGAGTTCAAATGACTAGAACTAGTTCCACAATATCATACATTTAAGTGCGTTCGAATCATGGGATTTAAACCCGTTTAATGGGAATCAGATTCTTCTAATACAATTTTCTTTAAAAATCTCATTCTCATTTCCAAAAGGCCCTTTCGTGATCTACTAACAAGTCAGGATAAATTAATTTTGTGTTATTCACTTATTAAAGATCCCCTTAACACTTAAAATTAAAGCTTATATAATTTTCATCGGAACAATTAGAATCACAGAGTATAATTTAATTTCTTCTACTTACTCGATAAGTCCATTAATCTAGACTCAACTAATCATCCGAGAGCAACAAATTCCTGATACTTATCTTCAATTAAGTTTTTCGCAATCTATACGAAGTGAAAACAAGTCCAAGTCCCAACCAACAATAGATCAAACATATAACAATAAATCAATACAACCAAACATAACAAATTATCCAACTAGAATATCATAACTATTTTAAAATCAAAATCAATCTCAACAAACAACAGTTTCCGATCAAACAGTAGATATGTTACTAGATGAGTAGAATAAATATGTAAATCAGTAGATCTATTAAATCAGGGATAAAATGAGTAACACAGGTTAGATCTGGAAGAGTAGTTACCAGCAGCACCAGTAACGAGAACTCTAGCTGGTTCCTTTGCCATCTTTGTGTGTGTTTGAAGATTGAAATGATCTCAAGAAGAAGAGTGGACGATGTAAACGAAGAGTGGACTGTTTAGTGCCTTGTTGTTTATAGTGTGTTTTATATTGCGATTGGATTGGATGGATGGACAAGGGTTTATATTGTGTGTTTCGTTAGTTGATGATAATTACGGAAAGAGTTATATCGCATAATTCCTATAAATTAATTTAATTTTAGTTTTATTAAATAGATATGAGATATAAGATTTTAGTTTGCATATTTTAGAAGTTGATTATTTTAGGGTTGTAACATTTAATTTTAGATTTTGATATTTATGAATATTACGAAAATCTAAATAAAAATCCAAGTTGATTGATTCAGGATTGGGTTCATTTTCCAATAAAAAAACGAAGTCCCATTTATTTCTATATACTTTCTATTTTGGAATTTCTCTCTCATTTCTATACATTCCAAAAATAATAACTTTAAATAATATAAAACACTATTACCCCCACTACTTTCTCCACTATCTCTATTCTATAATAATATAAAACACTATTACATCCACTACTTTTCTCCACTATTTCAAATCTATTATTAAATATTTATAGATCCCACCACTTTACCCACTTTTCATCTAATTTTACTTATTTTTTATTTTTTATTTTGATTTCCGTGCCCACCCCGATATATATAATTGGGTGGGACGGAGGGAGTAAGAAATTGGAGTATATGATATATCAAAAATATATAAGAATATTCGTATTTGATGCTAAAGTGATGACACTATGAGCAGGCTCGAGCATCTTTGGACGCATCGCATGCTCCATGCTTATTTGTTGAGCCTGACCCTGACGTCCAAACTCCAGTCCATACACGGTGATATTTCTTTTTTTAAAGGGATGAATTAATCTAGTATTTGATAATCAGTATTTAAGTAATGGGACTGATGGCAACACAGCAGCTACAACCAATAGAAAGTTTTAGAGATGAGTAATGCTATATACCCAAGGTCATGTTTGTTTGGAGAGATTATAATCTCGTTATTATTATTCGGGAATAAATAATCTTATCAATTAAAATATTAAAAATTATGATCCTTTAAATTACATTATCCCATGTTTATTTTAAAGTATTAAGTTTATGATTAAAATATAATTCTTTAAAATTTTATCTTTGAGGATGATCATGGAATTGGACTACTATCTTTTGAATTTTTCAATTATAATCCTTTAAAAAAATGACTTGTCATGTGATTAAATAATACCTCCTACAACCAAGTATTAGAGGGGATTATAAGCATATCCCCTATTTCAACAAACAAACATGGGATAAAAAATTTAAAAGATTATAATCCTTATACTAATCCTAAATAAATTTATAAATTTTTGAACAACAAACATGAGTAGGAAAATTTAAAACATTATTATCATATCATATACTTAATACCATGAAACAAACATGGCCCAAAAGCGTTCCCATATTAAGTTCTCCAATGATTTGGCATGACTGATTTGACAATTCGAGAAATTTTAATTGGTGAAATTTATGTGAATGCAAAGGGGTTCATCGTAATTAATTGAATTAGTACCAACCAGATTTTGAGACGTGACATTTGAGAACAAATTCGGGACTCTAGCATTTTTCTTTAAAAAATGGTAATTAAGCATATATAAATTCTTATTATATTTAAGAGCCTACTTCTCGCACTAGAATTAAATTCGAAACTAAAATATACACCCTATGTCCCTCTCATTTTTTTACCATTTTTTTTTGTACGTCCCTCTCATTTCTTTACATACCAAAAATAGTAATATTTTATAATATAAAATTCAATCATATTCACTATTTTTCTCCACTATACTTACTTTATACCCGCTTTATACATTAAATATTGATTGATTCCATCACTTTACTTATTTTTCTTACTTTTCCATGTTAATCTAAAAAATTCATTAAATTCTACTAGATCACATTCAATCTGGGATTACTCTCACGGATCATGGTACTATCTCAAATATTGCTGTTAATTATTTTTCTAATGCTTTTGGTAGGTCTAATGCTTCTACGGGTATCCTTGAAGACATTACCATTCCACACCTTACTGATGAGCAATGTGCAAACCTGGTTAGAGTGTTAAACCATTGACATTCTTAATGTCTTTAAAAGTATGCCGAAATCAAAAATTCCAGGCCCAGGCGGTTTTACAGCGGAGTTCTTCACTGCCACTTGACACATTGTTGGACGTGATGTTGCTACTGCCATTCTGTTTTTTTTAAGTCTCTTCATCTGCCCCGTATGATCAACTCCACAACAATTTGTTTGGTTCCAAAGACTTCAAGCCCAACTCCCCTGTCCAAATTTTATCCCATTTTACGTTGTAACCTGTTGTCTAAATGTATCTCAAAGCTTTTGGTTGATCGACTCAAAGATCTACTGTCCTAGTTAATTTCCCCAGTCCAATCAGCTTTTGTGAAGGGAAGATTAATTGGGGATACTGTTTTATCAGCACAAGCGTGATGCACAGATTATCATCTTCACAAAGGCCCTCCCCGCTGTGTTATAAAACTTGACTTATTGAAAGCATTTGACTCTTTGAACTGGACTTTCTTGTTTGAAGCGCTTGAAAGAATGAGTTCCCCTTGGATTTTTATCAATCGGCTGAAAAAATGTATAACCTCAACAATGTTTTCGGTTAAATTAAACGGAGCACTCAAGAGATTTTTCACATGTAAATCTGGGTTTTGACAAGGTGATCAACTCTCGCCATACCTATTTGTTCTAGCTGTGGAAATTTTGACTGCGTACCTGAAATTTTTTACTGCTGGGGATAGTTTCAAGCATCACTAGAAGACTGAGGGCATAGACCTGACCCACTCAATTTTTGCTGATGACATTTTGTTATTTGTTAATTCTGTTCATACCTTGATGCATGCCATTTACGAATTCCCAGAAGCTTGAGGTCTAAAATTTAATTCTGTTAATTCCGTCGTCGTGTACTAACATTGTGGCTTGGTCAGATGTTTATCATCCAAAATCATAGGGTCGCCTGGAAATAAGAAATCACAAGGACTGGAATGAGATTTCTCTATTATTTTAGGTCTGCCGTTTTATTCAGCCTAATCCTACCACTATGTGGATTTTCTAGCTACAACTCAACACTTTTAAAGTGTAAACCATTTAGACCGTGGCTGTTTCTTCTTCACCTTCCTATTCACAATGAAGATTCAGTTGTTTGGAATGGGGATAAGAATTTGAGTACTACTTCAATCTCGCAGTCCATTAGAAGCGCTGGTTCTGGTCAGAATTGGCTTCCTGTAGTATGGCATCCCTTGCATATTCCTAAATGTTGTTTTATTCTATGGCTGGAGCTTAAGAACAGACTTTTCACCAAGGACCGTTTGCTGTCTTTTGGCATTGCGGCTGATCTCACGTGTAATTTTTGTCAAGTTTCGGCTGAGTCTTCACTTCACCGTCTCACTCACTGTATTTTTTCAAGAACAGTTATGCGTTCTAGTCCGTATACTTTAAGCCATGACCGGATTGCAGACGTTTTAACGAACCTTAGCAACTTAAAGCTGCAAATTAATTATCTCTACATTGGGGTGGCGTTTTATAATATATGGCTGGTGAGGAATGCCCGAGTTCATGGGACAAATGCTCAAAAATTATAATATATTACTGCACAAAATTGCTTCACAACACCACAAACTGATCCATTTACTGATCAAGCACTTTCATGTCACAGATAAGATTAGCGATCAAAATAATCGACAAGTAAACAAACAACGACCAATACACAAAAGAATCCCACACCAACCTGTTTCCAGCAAACTTAACACAAGACCTTTCAAGTTATATATTTAAGTATATACAATCAATTGAATTTTTCTTTACCATAATAGTAATAGTGATAAATTATATCTCAGACGTATTTCATAATCTACAAACCTCGAGCCAGCATTTCTTGATAGTCAAGTATAGATTGCTCCCTTTGAATCTCCAGTTCTTGACGAAACTTGGAAATAAACTCCCCGGCCCTCTCATCAACTCTCAACGCTGATGCATTAGACGACACAACCTTTTTCCAAGCCTCATCGATATCAAACTCGTGCACACTTTGTTTTTCAAACTTAATATTTTTCATTTTTGCACCACCCCTACTAGGAGTTTTTGAACTGCCTACAATTTCTTTTTCCTTGTGTAAAGATCTGGATGTCGACTCGGAGAAAAGTTTGTCAACGTAAATGGCTGCAGAGGGGGTGTTTCTAACGTAAACATTGCGTCGACGTTGATGATTTAAGAATTTGAGACTAGTTTTATGGTACAAAGAGAGGAGATGGGAGGTGGTTAGTTTGATTGATTTAGAGATGTTGAGGTTGGTTGCTTTGGCTTGGATTTTTTTGGTGAAGCTATTCCACGCCTTTGAAGCGGAGAAAAGCTTCTTTTTCAGTAATTTGAAACTGGACATTAACTGGTTCTTTTGCAGGTGAGGATTATTGAGATGGAAACTAAAGGCAGGCAGAGAGGAGCTTTGCTTTACAATGGAGTTATTGGATTCTTGTAGATGGATACTTGGAGTCTTAGGATTTTATACTACTTAAATTAAATATACACTAATTAATTTTATTGATTTATTTATCAGGTTAAGTAGCTTTTACTTGAATAGGCCAAACTGTGTGGGGTTAGTACCCATATTTTTTGCTGAATTCACTTTGTTTACAAATTTTTAAAAGACATTTTAGTCTAAAACTGTTGTTGTCTTTGGTCTCATAATTTAAAGCCTAATGCATTATTATAGAATTGTTGTACAATTATATTTAGAGTTGTGCCATGTAATTCAAAAGTTTCTCAAAAAAATTTCGTGATATGACACGTGAACATTTAAAAAATTTCGTGATATGACACTGAGATAGTTAACATTGTTTTTGTTCATAAATGATCTAAGACAAACGTTTGTTAAAATAAACGGAATCCTGAAAAAATTTCGCGATACATAAAAAGGGCCCTCGTTCCCGGTATTCCGTGGTACGATTTGTTGTAGAAAACGTTTGTTGTTGTATGGACCTTCTTTATTCATATATCTGGACCTTGGTCGGTGATATATAGCGGTTAGTAGAATAGAAGGATAGTACCACAACGGGGATAACTTGGAGAGCCAGTTAGCTGTAGCTGGTAAGTATATATGCCTTTCTTAGTTCACTTGTCTTAATTGGTACAGTAAACTATCAACTATGGCACATTTGTTTAATTATTGATGAAAAATGAAGTTTTACGAACAAAAACAGCAAACTGAAACATGAATATGTAACTATATGTGTGTCTATACATCCTCAAAGACGAAAAAAGAACATATGAAAAGCTAAGGAAGTACATGGTGGTAGTAAAAGAGGGAAAAGAAAAGAAAAACGAGCTGGACAAAGAACACTTTCGGCTAATTTTCTGGAGGCCAGACAGATCAAACCACCCTAGCTGTATTGTCAACATTTACATAATGAAATGATATTGGATATCTTGGGTGGAATGCCACCTTAAACTATGGAAAAAGATAACGACCCTCCATTAAAAATCTGTAGAAAAAAGGTTGTGCGACTTTGAAACGTATGGCAGACGAGCCGAGCATTTTTGGGCTCGATTAGCTCGGCTCGACTCGACTCGAAAACTTTATTGAACTCGAGCTCGAACAAACTTTTGGGTTCGATTAAAAACTCGAGTCGGTCCGAGTTTTTTGAGCTTGACTCGAGCTCGCCTCGATTAGCTCAAACTTGATTATATTTTTATAATTATTTTTTATTATTTTTTAATATTTGTAATGTTATTTAATAAAAACCATTTGTATCATAGAATTTTTATATATATTATCACTTAGACACCTATAACATTAATTTTATTTATATTTTTTTATGTTTTCAATATTTTTATTAATAAATTGATATTACTTTCATATATTATGTATGTAATATGTTATTATATTTATTAATAACTTGAGATGACTTTTGCAAGATGCACATAAATCATGTTAATGTTATTGCTCGAACTACATTAGTGTAATTTAAAGATTATGATAATTATTGAAACTGTTTTTCAATAATATTGTTATTTTATTTATTTATTTTTATTATCAAATTATTAAAAAGCACACTTGTATTTTTTAAATTCTTAATGGATATATCATTCAATTAGGATCAATTTCTAATTTTACAATAATATACTATAAGTTTAGTACTCTAGTCTAAACTAGACTAAGTCATCAATACGGTAAAGTCGTAGTATCGTAGTTTACTGTATTTTTATTTAATTAAAAATATAATTTATGTTATTACGAATGATTTAGTGTATATTATGTATATTTGTTTTATAAAAGTTATTGTTGTGGAATAAAAAACGTACTTGTGTAATTAATGCTAAGGTTTAATGAGCTTCGAGCTTTAATGGCTGCACTCGTGTATCCGGACTAAATTGGTCCTCACAAGATGCCTACGTATCTCAAATTGTTATTGAGAATCAAGCCAAGACGTAGTTCTGATTGTAGGATCAGGGACCTTATATAGGCGTCTGGAGCCTAGTATTTATGGTATGTTTAGGAGTCTTAGCGAATAAGTCTCCTTTTTGATATTGGATAAACATCGTATTTCTTGCCGGAGAAGTCTTTTCCTTGTTGATAAAGGCTATGACTCATTAATTGCCTTTAATTGGGATTCTGGATCCTTCTTTGACCAATTTGCCATAATTTGGACTCTTTTTATGAGCTGTATATTTTCCCTATTCATTAATTACGAAATTAATGAATAATTAGGGTATTGGGCTTTAAATATCGGCCTTTTATTTGACCAGTCAATTATATTTCTATAATTACTTTTCTATCCATATCATTTGCCCCCCAACTTCTAGGAAAATCTCTCTTGGATTATCGTAGAAGTTATTTCATTCGAGAGTTACGAAATTTTCTTCCGTATTGTAGCTTGGTTTGACGAACACATGGTTCTAAACCAATTTTATAATTTCCCAAAATAGGAATCGGGATTTTTCATCAATTTCCTGGAAGATAAATTGATTTTTGAATTTTTCAAGTCATTTTCGACCAGGATCCTGGTCGAATTTGACCTCGATTTTAGCTCCTGGTCGAACTCCTTCGACCAGGATTCTGGTCGAAATTTGCTTGCATTTTGCCTCCTGGTCGAATGGTTTCGACCAGGATCGTGGTCGAAGCTTACTTCCATTTTGCCTCCTGGTCGAATGATTTCGACCAGGATTGTGGTCGAAGCTTACTTCCATTTTTGGTGCCTGGTCGAATGGTTTCGACCAGGAACATGGTCGATCGAGACTTCAATTTTTGGTGCCTGGTCGAATGGTTTCGACCAGGAACATGGTCGATCGAGACTTCAATTTTGGTGTCTATTCGAACTCATTCGACCAGGATTCTGGTCGAATACTTGGTTCGTTACAGACTTTTAGAGCCCACATATATTGGGCTTCATTTGGGCCCAAGGATTTATTTTAGCAATTGGGCTTTCATCTCTTTATTGGGCTTTTAGCCTTTTTTAATAATCGGGCTTTTAGCCTTTCGACGAGATTTTTGGTCGAATACAGGAGCCATTTTGGGCTTTATTCGAATTTATTTTGGTCAGAACTTTGATCGAAAATGTGGTTTGTTTTTGTAATGGGCTTAACTAGGCCCAAGGATTTTCACTGTTCAAACTCAGTGATTTGGGCCTTTAGCCTTTTATGGGCCGTACCGGCTAATGCCGGTTTCCCTTCGTTCAACCGGCCCAGTGACCGGCTGTCATCCCTATATAAGGGTGAGTTTTCATTTGCTTATACTCATTCTTCACATTTCATTTTCTCAACGTTACTCTGCTGAATTCTCTTCAAAATTTCTTACAATTTGCTCTGCTAGGGTTCCACCACAAAGCGATTCCCGGCAAGCTTTTCCGGTTAACCTCATCGTTTTTCTGGGTTTTTGCTTGAATATTTGAAGATTTCTTTGAAGATTCTGGGATTCTTTGAAGATTCTGGGTTAAAAATGGCCGATCGAGCTTCCCAACGCCTCCAAAAGATGAATTCTGCTTCAAAAAGAGGTACCCCCATTCCTATTCGTTCAAAATACATGTCTTTGCATGATATGATTAATGAACGTGGGGACGAATACCCGTCAGTGTCTGCTTTAGATTCGTATGATTGTAGTAATAAGTTTCACGAAGTAGATCTAATTAAAAGTTATAATAAGATGTATAGGGTAAAGGCCCCTTTAAGGCTAGTTCCCGCCGGTGCCGGTGACCGTTCATGTCACTGGAGGCCAAATGCTTTGTGTATTTACAAAGATGCCATTGTTGCCGGCCTTAGGTTCCCATTCCATGAGTTCATTCCTAGACTCTTGGCAGATGTTCAAATTAATCCTTGTCAATTACCTCCAAATGCCTGGAGGATAATTAATTGTTTCATGGTTTTATGCCTTCGTAAAAACTTCCCTCTTTCTGTACCTTTGTTTAGAAAGATCTTTCAGTTTAAGAATAGCTCAGCCAACAACTTGGGTTGGGTGTATATAAGCCATAGGGTAGGCTTCCCTTTCATTTTTCACCCCAAGTCAATCCCAGATAATAACCCCAAATGGAAAAATGAGTTCATGTATCTTATATGGGAAGGAGGGGACTGGGGAACCCTGTTCCGTACATCTTTTGGGAGAGTCTCTGATGGTAGTCCCGGTAACATTGTCTTGAATGAGGAGGAACTTCATGCCTACTCAGAGCTTATTAAGGATAATGGGACTACCGTGGCTTGGGAGCTACTGGATGAGTTTGTCCTCAAGTCCGTTGGGCTTTCTACTGTTCATGATAAGGGTATTTTTGCTTATCCCTTTTCATTATGTCTATTTTTCTTTCTTGGTGATCTTCTGTTAACCATTTTCTGGCTTTTCTTGTAGCTGCGGCCTTTATCAACAAGACCAATGAGCCCAAGGATGTTGAGACATCCAGGATGAAAAGGGCTAGGATTGGGGATGATCCAAGGGGGAAAGCCAATGCTCCCAGCTTCTTGATCCCTTCTGTGGATGAGGTGGACATTCCTGTGTCTGCCAAGTCCTCAGTGTGGCGCCCCAACTGGGGTATCAGGAAGAAGGACACCATTACTGGGGTGTCCAAACATGCTGTGGACTGGTCGTACCACTCTCTTACCCCTTGTGATTACAAGGATTTCGTTGCAGATTCCACCCTTGAGGGTGCTGAGCATCTTGGGGCTCAAGCTATTGCTGCGGTAATTTTCTTTACCTTAGCTATTTCTTTGAAGTTTCTGCTTATATTTTCCTAACTTTTATCTTTTGGCAGGCAAATGCCAACTTTCAGGGGGTATTGTTCCAAGCTAAGGCTTGGCGTACCTCCTCTGAGGCCAACAGAGTCAAGATGGAGAGGTCCGAGGAGGAGGTGAAGTCTCTTAAGGAGACTCTTGCCAGGAGGGAGAAGGAGCTTGCTGACGCTCAGGCTGATATTGTTGAGCTGAGAAAAGGCAAGGATGATTGCATCGATGAGTACCTTGACTCTCAGGAGTACAAGGACTTGATCGAAAAGCATGACGAGATCCTTTTCCCAGTCCAGCATACTTCAGGATGGGAGGATGCTGTTCAGGCTATCTTGGCCAAGCATCCTGGAGTCTTTGATGCTGCTGACTTTCCTGCTCCTCACCCTCCTACTCCCTTGGAGCGTATTTTGGCTGGAGTTGACGATATGGAGGAAGATGCTAGGATTTTAGATCCAGAGCATTCATCACCCCTCAGTGACGCTTCTGCTGAGGATGCTGAGGATGCTGGTGAGCATTCTTCCAGTTCTAGCTCAGGGGAGGAGACAGATGCAGGAGTCAAGGATGGTGAAGCGCAGCCGTAGTTTGTAGTTTACTTATGGCCGTTCATGGCTTTGTATTTTCTTTCTATGTATTTCCAGCCTTCGGGCTTAACTTAAACTTTTGTAAGTTTAGTTTTATTTACATTTTGTGGCCATTCATGGCTTGTGTTGTTTTCTTGCCTTTTGCATGTTTAGTTAGCATTTTGTACATATCTATCAGTATGTAATGCATTCAAAACATGATGAATAGGAGTATATAATTCATAACTTTGAAGAATGGGCTCAACCCTTACATAATACTCAAGTTTTTTTTTTTAAAAACTTGGTTTGGTTTTATCAAACCTTATTTCTAGTAGTGAATCCACTTAGGAAACACCTTAAACATAATAAACTTTCAAGTTGGAGGCATGCCAAGTTCTTGGCACCTCATGCCCTTCAAGGGTTTCTAGCTTGTAGGAGCCTCGACCAAATACGTTTTTGACGCGATATGGTCCTTCCCAATTTGGGGCCAACTTCCCTTTTTGTCCAACTCCGGATGCTTCAATCTTTCTGAGAACCAAGTCTCCTTGACGAAAGAACCTTTCTTTAACCCTTAGGTTGTAGTAGAAAGAGGCTTTCTTTTGATGCTCAACTATCTTGGCGTTTGCTTCATCTCTAACTTCATCAATTAGATCCAAAGCTAGCCTCAAGCCTTCTTCATTTGTTTCTGGTTCATAAGCCTCAACTCTTGGGGAGGTGTGAGTAATTTCCACTGGGACCACTGCCTCTGCTCCATAAGCCAATAGGAATGGAGTTGCCCCGGTGGTGACTTTGCAAGTAGTACGATATGCCCAAAGTATAGGGAGTAATTCGTCTACCCAAGTGTTTCTGGAGCGTTCAACTCTTTTCTTTAGTCCATCAAGGATGATTCGATTTGCAACCTCAGCTTGCCCATTTGCTTGAGGATGGGCGACAGAAGTGAAGCGCAACTTGATATCGTTTTCATCACAATACTTCTTGAACTCATCGTTGTTAAACTGGGTTCCATTGTCCGTGACCAGGACTCGTGGAATTCCATATCTGCATATCACATTTTCCCAGAAGAATTGCATCACTTGCTTGGTGGTTATCTTGGCTAATGGCTTAGCCTCAATCCACTTGGTGAAATAATCAATTGCTACTATCAAGAACTTTCTTTGAGCACTTGCCATAGGAAATGGCCCGAGTATATCCATTCCCCACATAGCAAAGGGGATAGGTGAGTTAATGGATGTCATCATCTCTGGTGGTTGCCTAACCACTGGTGCATGTTTCTGGCACCATTCACATTTCTTGACGTAGTTCTTAGCATCAGCAAGTATGCTTGGCCAATAGAAACCTAGACGAGTGACTTTATGAGCCAGGGCTCTGCCCCCCAAGTGTTGCCCACAAATCCCTTCATGCACTTCCTTTAGGGCCAATTCTGCCTCTTGAGGTCTCAAGCACTTTAAGTACGGAATAACAAAAGATTTCTTGTATAGGATTCCCTCAATTAGGGCATACCTTAGTGCTCTGACGTATAGCTTTCGTGCTTCTGAAGTGTCGTTGGGCAGCCACCCAGTTTCCAGATGAGCTTTGATGGGATCAATCCAACAACTGGTGATACCAATGGGGGCTACCAACTTTCCATTGATGCTTGGGGTCTTCAAGACTTGGAAGTATACACTCCCGGCATAGTTTTCAATTTCAGAAGAGGCAAACTTAGACAAGGCATCAGCCTTCATATTTTCTTCCCTTGGAATGTGTTCCACATAGCATTCATCGAACTGAGTCATAATGGCCTTGACAAGTTTTAAGTACTTGGCCATGACTTCATCTCTGGCCTCAAACTCCCCATTTACTTGGGAAACCACTAGCCTCGAGTCTCCACATACTTTCAGAGTTTTGACTCTCAAGGCTCCAGCCAGCCCTAAGCCAGCTATCAGAGCTTCATACTCAGCCTCATTGTTTGTCGTCGGGAAGTCAAGTTTTAGTGCATACTCTATTAGGAATCCATCAGGACTTTGTAGCACTAAACCAGCTCCACTTGATTTTGTTTTTGATGCTCCATCAAAATAGAGCACCCAACATTCTTTGAAGGTCATTTCCTCATCTTTCTTATCTTCCATAGTCACTTCCTGCCCCCCGACTTCTTGGTTGTCAATGGTGCATTCAACCATGAAGTCAGCAAGTGCTTGAGCTTTTATGGCCGTTCGAGGCTTATACTTGATGTCGAATTCGCCCAATTCAATGGCCCATTTGATCAATCTTCCACTAACTTGAGGGCTATGCAAGATGTTTCTTAGAGGTTGATCAGTCAAGACCTCTATCTTGTGAGCCTGGAAGTAGGGGCGTAGCTTTCTTGAGGCCATTATCAAGGCTAAGGCAAACTTCTCAACCATTGAGTAGTTTATTTCTGCCCCATGTAGAATCTTGCTCACATAGTAGATGGGTTTCTGAACCTTTACTTCTTCCTTTACCAAAACAGCTCCAAGGGCTGTGTTGGAAACCGCCAAGTATAAATAGAGAATTTCTCCTGGCTTGGGTTTTGCCAACAGTGGTGCTTCAGCCATATATTTCTTCAGGGCCTCAAAGGCCTCTTGACTTTCAGTTGTCCATTCAAAATTTTTCACTTTTTTGAGTGCTTTGAAGAAGGGTAAGCACTTCTCTCCAGACTTGGAGATGAATCTCCCCAAAGCAGCCACTCTTCCCGTCAGTTTCTGGACATCCTTGACAGTCTTTGGTGGTTCCATGTCTAGAATCGCTTTGATTTTGTCGGGATTAGCCTCGATCCCTCTCTTGGAAACCATCAGGCCTAAAAACTTTCCCGAGCCTACACCAAAGGCACATTTGGCTGGATTCAACATCATCTTGTGGTGCCTTAGCACTTCAAAAGCCTCTCGGAGGTGCTCAATATGATCGGCCTTATCAAGGCTTTTGACTAACATGTCATCTACGTAGACCTCCATGGATTTTCCAATCAAGTGCTCAAAGATTTTGTTAACCAACCTTTGATAGGTTGCTCCAGCATTCTTAAGTCCAAAAGCCATGACCAAGAAACAGAAGACACCAAAGTCAGTGATGAACGACACCTTGGCGATGTCATCTTTGTGCATCTTGATTTGATTATATCCGCTGAAGCCATCCATGAAACTTAGCATCTCATGCCCAGCAGTGGCATCTATCAGAGCATCAATCCTTGGTAAGGGGAAACAATCCTTAGGACATGCATCATTCAAATCGGTGAAGTCGACGCACATTCTCCACTTCCCGTTAGCTTTTTTGACCATCACGGGGTTAGCTAACCATTCTGGGAATTGGATTTCCTCAATGAACCCAGCTTCTAAAAGCTTATTCACTTCTTGCTTAATGGCTTCAAGCCTCTCTGGAGCAAAACTTCTTTTCTTTTGTTTCACTGCCTTCCTTTCTGGATCCACATTCAATTTGTGAGATATTAGTTGGGGATCAATCCCTGGCATGTCAGCCGCTGTCCAAGCAAAAACGTCATTGTTTTCTTGAAGAAAAGATGCAAGTTTGCCTTTCAATGGTTCGGGCAGTAGTGCCCCAACATAAGTCACCTTCTCTGGTTCATCCGGGACTAAGGGAATTGGGATTAAATCCTCAGCTGGTTTCCCTCTTCGGTCCTCATTGTCACTAGTGTCCATATCTTCAATGGGGAGAACCTGCCCCCCAACTCCATCAGGCCTTAACGCGGCTACATAACAGCTTCTAGCCATCTTTTGGTCTCCCCGTTCTTCACCAATCCCATTCCGAGTGGGGAATTTGAGTTTCAGGTGGTATGATGAGGCAACAGCCTTAAACGCATGAAGACCCGTCCTCCCAAGGATCGCATTGTAGGTTGAGGTTGCCTTTATAACTATGAAGTTCAGCATCTGAGTGGATGTATTCGTTCCTTGTCCCATGGTCATTGGGAGTTGGATAGTGCCTTCCACCTTTGATTCCACTCCATTGAACCCATATATGGGCATATTAGAGGGTGTCAACTGAGAATCAGTGTAACCCATCTTGATAAAGGCATCGTGGAACAAGATATCCACAGAGGCTCCATTGTCGACTAAGACTCTCTTTGTTTCAGAGTTGCCTATCACAGGTACTATGACAAGAGGATCATCGTGGGGGAACTTCACCCCTTCCAAATCAGAATCATCAAAACTTATTGATACTTCTGTTCGTGCACGCTTCGGTGCTTCTCCAACAATAGTCAGTACCTCTCGGGCATAAGCTTTTCTTGAGTTTCGGGAGGACCCAGCAGCAGTTGGTCCTCCAAATATCATGTTGATCACAGGCCCTCGGGGCTTGGGATTTCGATCTTGATCGTTGTCCCTTCTATCATAATCCTTTCTTTCATAGTTCCCCCTTTGGCTCCCTTGGCTCCCATCCTTAGTGAACTTGCTGAGTTTTCCTCTTCGTATCAGAAACTCAATCTCATCTTTCAGTTGTCTACAATCATCGGTGTCATGACCGACTTCTTTGTGGAACCGACAAAACTGATTTTGGTTCCGTTTGGACAAATCAGCCCTCATTGGCTTTGGCCATTTGATATCTTCTTCCTTGGCTATCTCCATCAGAATTTGACTCCTGGGAGTATTCAATCTTGCATACTCCGTGAACTTTGGCCCAAAGTTATTTCTCTTGGGTGGAGAGTCAGAATTCTTTGATGTTCGGGGAAACTTTTCCTTGACGTCGTACTCCTGAGTTTCTTTTCTTTTCTTCGAGTTTCCACTACCACCAGCAGGGGGCTCATACTTTCTCATGCTTTCTTCAGCCTTGATATATTTCCCAGCCCTATCTTGGAGCTTCAGCATGCTCTCGGGTGGATGTTTAGCTAACGACCGTTTGAAGTGGTCATCAGTGGTTCCTTGTTGTAGGGCTATCATAGCCACTCTGTCTTCCAAATCTGGCACTTTTAAAGCCTCTCGAGTGAATCGATTGATGTAGTCCCTCAGGGCTTCATTCTGTCCTTGCCGGATTGCCATGAGTGAGGCAGAGCTTTTCTCATGCACCCTTCCACTTATGAATTGATTGATGAAGGCTTTACTCAATTCTTTGAAGGATCCAATGGAGTTGGGAGGTAGACGGCTATACCAACGTTGAGCCATACCTGCAAGAGTTTGGGGAAACGCCCTACACTTGACTGCATCATTGGTGGGCTGCAACAGCAGTGCATTGGAGAAGGTTCTCACATGATTAGCGGGATCTCCCGTTCCATCATACGCTTTAATCGAAGGCATCTTGAACTTTCTGGATATAGCCGTTTTCATGATGTCTTGAGTAAACGGTGGTGTAGGATCATCGGGATCTCCTAGGGGCAACAGATTACTAGGATCACCCCTTGGGGCTTCAGCCCTCTTGGTCCTTCTTGGTGGATCCAAGTTGATTATCGGGATTCCTTCAGTCGTTTTTGCTCTAGCAGCCTCTTGTTCTGCCAATACTTTCTTAAGCCTTGCGACTTCTGCCTCATGGGCCGCAAGCTTGTCCTTAGTAGTTTGGGGTTGATCTTGGTTAGCTTGCGAAGATCGTTTCCTTCTAGGAGCGACATCGTCCCCGGTTGTATAACCCTCATCCTCGGTGTAGGGCCCAGAAAAATCATCTCGAAACATCTGACGAGTTTGGGTTTCACAGTTTTGGGGTCCCAAACCTGGTACGTAAGGGGGCACATAAGCCTCATGGTAGATTGGATTAGTTCCGCTACCACCCGCTGTGGGGCGAGGGGGCATGCCATAGCCGGGCATCCCCAAAGTCTGATTTGCGTATTGAGGGAGATCAGTAGTGTGGAGTTGAAGACTGCGAGGTGCGTTCACAAGCAACGCAGAGGTTGTAATTGGTTGCTGGTGAACGGTCTCTTGTGGATTAGATCCATGAATGACCATTTGTAGGGGATTCGTCCCTTCAGCAGTAATTGGGACTTCTTGTCCTTGAGTGTTGGTGGGGATATTCGTTCCCTGAGTGCCAGTAGTTGGCGGTGGTTGGCTCCCATGAGTATCAGCCCCGGAGGTGATAGGGAGGCCTTCAGAAGTGTCAGAATCTCTGTTTGTTCTTCGCGTGTTTGCCATGGTTGATGTTGTTTTCCCACAGACGGCGCCAAATGTTGTGGAATAAAAAACGTACTTGTGTAATTAATGCTAAGGTTTAATGAGCTTCGAGCTTTAATGGCTGCACTCGTGTATCCGGACTAAATTGGTCCTCACAAGATGCCTACGTATCTCAAATTGTTATTGAGAATCAAGCCAAGACGTAGTTCTGATTGTAGGATCAGGGACCTTATATAGGCGTCTGGAGCCTAGTATTTATGGTATGTTTAGGAGTCTTAGCGAATAAGTCTCCTTTTTGATATTGGATAAACATCGTATTTCTTGCCGGAGAAGTCTTTTCCTTGTTGATAAAGGCTATGACTCATTAATTGCCTTTAATTGGGATTCTGGATCCTTCTTTGACCAATTTGCCATAATTTGGACTCTTTTTATGAGCTGTATATTTTCCCTATTCATTAATTACGAAATTAATGAATAATTAGGGTATTGGGCTTTAAATATCGGCCTTTTATTTGACCAGTCAATTATATTTCTATAATTACTTTTCTATCCATATCAGTTATTAAATAAGAAATTATTCTCTGAACGAAGGTAATAAGATTCACATATTATTATTATTGTTATAATATATTTAAGATATATCATTTATAATAATATCAAGACATATAATGAAATATAAACAAACGAGAAGAGATCAACTTATTTAGATGATTTGAAAAGTTAATTATCGATACTAACATACTATTAACAATTCACATCTATCTATCTATTATATATATATAATAGAGTAACTAGGGGGTTTAGTAAGACAAGTTATTCAATGTTAAATTACAATAACACCCTTCAAATTGTAAAAAGACAATTCAATCCATATTCTATTTATTTCATATAAATGCCTTCATTATTAATACATCTTAATATCTCTAATTATTATTAACTAATCTTCATTAAGTAGCTAATCATTTTGTAAATAATACTTTCATATAAATGTACATATATATTATTTTATGTAGTATAATTTTAAAAACTAATAAAATATAATTAAAAAAAATAGTGATATTGAGATAATTATAAATATGACATGAATTTGTAATATCAAATATTTAGTAACATAACATAATTTCATGTCATGTTAATTATTTTTTAAAGGATTGACGAATTAGAGCTATTCATCACCAACTAAATTAGAGTACGCGTACAAAATCATAATGAGTAATATTTTTATAAGTTTGATACATGTAACATGATCATTCATGTATCTTAAAAAACATAATATGCATCATCAGATACTTATACAAAATTAAGAGGAAAAAAATTACATACTAGATATTACATGAAAGAGAAATCAATCCACAACATTGGGATATAACATTACAAAGCATCAGACCATAAAAAATCCAAAAATATATTGAATCAAAGAGATTAATCACCAAGACGCAAGTGGAGGAAACAATGTAGTGATGTCGATTTCTAATTGATAAATTTTTTAGAAAACTAGACAGTTAAACTAACAAAATCTAAACTATATTTAAAATAATTGTATAATTGTAACATGTCTTGAATTCCGTCTTCGGCCATGAAAACTACCAGTAATGATCTGACACAGCGTCCTGGAATGAACATCAACTAGAAGACATAGAGTTAGAATGAACCGATCAAAATACAGATCTAAAACAAAAGTTGGGAAGAAAAGGTAGAGAAGACGGTGAGGAAATAAAAAGGGCGGACGGGGAGGAAGGAAATAAAAGCTAAAGAGACAGTAAAAGAAGGATAAGAGGGATAAGAGAGGGGGTCTCCAGGCAGTGGCACCGAAAAGAGAAGGCAACCACCGCCAAAGGAGGGGAAGAGAATGGGGCTAAAACTTTGGCACAGAGATAGAATAAGAGAGATTTCGGGGGAGGGGGGACACAATAATTTTTCAATGAACTAGGGAGTTCAATGAGTCGATTTATTTAACGTGAAATGACAATTACACTCTAAACTTGCAAAATGAAATTTTAGGTAGCCGTAGGGGAACCTGTGGCTGGATTTAAAAGAAAAAGCCCGGGATGGATTTAGAAGATTCATATTAACTAGCATAAATACCCGTGCAAGGCACGGGTCACTAGCTTAGATTGTGATTTTAAACTAAACTACACATTATCAATGTCATTTGACATATATGATTGTATATTTTTTATCTTCATAGAATTTTTATTGTTAATGTTATGACTATGTTGTACTTACTTAAATATGTTGAAGTTTATAATTTGAAAACTAATACGGGTAGTTTTGATAAATCATGTATGTTTTAAATTTTGTTGTGGATCATGGAATAGAATTAAAGTGTTCTATGGATGTTTTCTAATTAAGACGTCATTTTTAAAATTATAATCCTAAAATTTTTCCAGTTCTTCAAAAATGATGCATTCATTTAGTTCATCTCCGACAATATTCAAGGTAGAAACTAAATAGCCTTCAAGATGCTGCAGTATGAGATTGTAGGTTTTAGTATTGATTTTACTCAAAAGCCTTCCTAAATATTCTAATACTCTACTTAGGCCTTGCGTTTTCAGTTCTTAAAACTTTCTTTATAACTCTTTTATGTCTTTTCTTCTGACATCTTGATTTTAAGCATTTTTTACCTTTATTTCTCTTCCTCTGTCTATCTAACTTTCAGAACATAGGACAATGTAGCTAATTGACTTAAGTGGAACTACCTTGTGCCAAATCATTTTATTATTAAGTACGTTTGGTACCATTTCAATGTGTTTCAATTCTTCCAAACAAACAGACTTTTTTTTAACTCTGAACTCGAGAATTGATCAATTATGGCTGGATAAATATTTTTTGCTTATATCATCGCAAGTTAAAATTGCTCATATGTCTTCTGAGTTCTGTCCGTGTTTTGACAATGAATTCATCCTTTATTTTTTTTTCAAAATACAACTTCATTCAGGGGAATATCTTTACTAATTAAAACATGGGTCATTTTTCTAGCAATTAATATAAATTTCTATTCTTTGCGGTTAATTTTTTTTTCCCAAGTATGGTTGCACATTTTTTTTGTCTGTTACAATGTACTTACTTTAATTTATATAGATAATTTGATTGATCGGGGACAATAATTTTAAATAATCTGGGTTGTATAATGTGATTTGATCTGAACATAATGTATGATATGCAATATCGTGTTTTTTTTAATTTGTTATGGACTATATATTTTAATTTGTTTATTGTTTACACAAATTATTATCAAAATTTTAGAATATATAATTCATTTAATTATTTTGTTGTACTATCTATTTATTTTTATTATCTCATCTTTTACAATATTTTAACTCAAAACAAATAGTTTTTCATATGTTTTATTTATGTTTTTTAGTTATTTTACATATATATATATATATATATATATCCGTGTGTGTATTAATTCAATTCCAAATAATTAATTATTTTCTTTCATAAAATTAATTTGATAATAACAAAAAATGTGTCATATATATAATGCATACAATCTACTTATAAATCTAGTCATTTCTATTATATATTATATATATACAACTTTAGCGGAACTAACTTGAATTAACTTGAATATATATGATATGTATGAATATGTAAATATGTTAATATGAAAACAAACTCAGCACATGAGTAAGAGAGGAAAATGAAGAGAAAAGTAGATTTTTTTTTTTGCGTACCGATCATCTGATACAAGCACTCTTTATATAGAGTGGAAATGGCTCACTATTTTAGCCATTACAGACATACTTTAACAAAAGTCTACCAACGGGCACACCATTATACAAAAGTCTAAATAATACAAACTACTTTTAAAAAAGATATCACATTATTGATGCCGGGTGCTACATGGGGCCCCATCGTCACAATCAATAACGGAAATAGACAAAAAACTTTAAAAAAGCAAATTAAAGCAAACATTATTGCTGGTTATGGAGGGCCATATTTTCCACCATCTTTTTCAGAAAATATTCTTTCTGATCATCCCGTGACATTGATATTATCTATCCATCTCTTTTTCAAGTAATTTCTGGAAATTCTCAAATTGTGAATTGTGAGAAGAGTTCTTCGCATTTTCTGAAAGTCTTCTCTAATTTCTTCAACAGATCTTTCTTGAACGGAGGACCTGTTAGCTCTTCTGGGTTCTAGAGCACGATTATATTTTTTTGTAGATGTCATCCATCTCTTTATCTAGCTTATAAAGCCTATTGTCGTGGTATTTTATACTTTTAAAACTCCCGTAAAAATCAATATAATCCAGATTCATGCTGGAGCTTTACCTTTGTTTGGTTGTGATACTGACCCTATAAGGGCGTCCCAAAAATATTCTGGAGTAGGCTCTGGAATAGATTCTTCTGCTTGAGATTCGCCTGCTAGACAATTGAAGGCGTTAGAATCCATGGATCCCTGAGATGAATTATCTTTCATTGATTCGTCCTCTTTTGACGCTTGACTTGGAAAAGTATTAAAAACTGATTTTTTTGCATGTGATCAAGGATTTTGACCATAATTTGTTCTTCCGAATCGTTTGGATATTTCTTTTGAAAGTATTCTCTCATTTTCGCCATGTATTGTTGTTGAAATCCGGTTTCTTTTGATCCAGACTTTTGATCATTATCAATGACCGTTTGAATATTATTATGAATATCTTTAATATTTTCAGGACTCATCTTAGTCCACCATTTGAAGAAGAAATTTCTTTGCAACATTGGAATTTCCAGATTGTCTTTAGAGACAGAAATGGTCCATCTCCATATCCAGGGAATTTGGAATTTAACAAAGAAAAAGAAAGGACATTGTCCATAGATTAAATTTTCAGATGGTCTTTTTAAGACCAAAGGACTATTGTCACGCCAAGGTTTGTATAAATTCCTAATTTCTTCAGGAAGAATTTCCAAAAAAGGACCAAACATTGCCCACCATTTGTAAAACCAATTTGGTACTGATTTATCCAGAATTTCTGGATTTATAGAGAAGAACCAAGAATGTTTATTCTTGGGATTTTGATAATAAAAAGCTTTGGAGAAAGCCTGGATATAATCCCAATAATTGAAGTAAATATATTTACCTTCAGCCACCTTTATGGCTTTTTCTCCGTTAGGATTTATTCCCCATTCTCTTGGCAGGAGAATCTTATTAATGTGACATTTGCTGAAGCTAATAAAGCTATCAGAATTATTATTCTGAAAATGATGAGTTATAGTTACCGATTCGGTAATTGTTAGCAAAATTTCTAAATGTTGTCTGGCTTTACCCTGAAGCGCTGCATAACCTCTTGTTTCGAGGTATCTTGTCTTTAAAGACCATCCATCATTTGGATTTAATTGAAGATCTTCATCTTCTAGATACATAATATGTTCTACAACAGGATTCTCAAAGTATTCTTGCTCCTGTGTGGCCTCATTGGCAACAACATCTTTAAACGTTGGCAACTTATTAGAGAGGAAGATGCTTCCTTTTGAGGAGGTGCAGGTAATTGCTGCAATGGTCTATTTCTACCATGATAAACTGTCCAATCCCCTATAAGAGGAACTGTGGCTTCTGGGCGAGGTAACATATTGTTACTCCCGTAGGATCCTCGGCCACGGTTATAACCCCGGCCTCTTCCCCTATAAGGGGTTGTCATATTCCCTGTAAAAATTCTCGGGTCAAAAAGTCTGCAAGAGAATTATTTTCTCCTTTTATATATTGGATATCAAATTCAAAGGCAGATAATTGAGCTTGCCAATTTGCAAAGATTTGTTTTGCTACTAGATTTTTAACGTCCTTTTCAATAATTGATTTTGCCGAACTACAATCAATTCTTAGCAAAAAATTTTGATTTAGTAAATCATCTTGAAATTTAGATATACATTTTATAATTGAAAGCATTTCTTTCTTTATAGTCGAATATTTTGACTGAGTAGGATTCCATTTTCCTGAAGTAAATCTAACTAATACTTCTTTAGAATTATCTGGATTTACTTGTTTTAATATCCCACCATACCCTATATTAGAGGCATCTGTTTCCACAATTTTTAAATAGGTTGGATTTTCTAAAGATAAACAAGGTAAACATTTTACCTTGGCCTTTATTATTCTGACAACTTGAGAATGTTTTTCAGTCCATGGTTCAAGACTTTTCTTAAGCCTAGCATATAATATAGCAGTATCTTTTGCTAGATTTTCATAATAATCTGCAATATAATTGAGACTTCCTATGAATCTTTGTAACTGTTTAGTATCAGTTATTATATCAGGGAATTTTGAAGCGAATTCAATACTTCTATCTATAGGAATAATTTTTCCTTGATTTATTAAATGTCCTAAAAATCTAACTTGAGTTTGAAATAATTTCATCTTTGGGGCAGATATAACTAACCCATTTTGTCTTATTAGATTTTTAAATATTTTTAATTGTTTTATATGTTGATCTATAGTTTTAGAAAATACTAAAACATCATCAATATTGTTGTGGAATAAAAAACGTACTTGTGTAATTAATGCTAAGGTTTAATGAGCTTCGAGCTTTAATGGCTGCACTCGTGTATCCGGACTAAATTGGTCCTCACAAGATGCCTACGTATCTCAAATTGTTATTGAGAATCAAGCCAAGACGTAGTTCTGATTGTAGGATCAGGGACCTTATATAGGCGTCTGGAGCCTAGTATTTATGGTATGTTTAGGAGTCTTAGCGAATAAGTCTCCTTTTTGATATTGGATAAACATCGTATTTCTTGCCGGAGAAGTCTTTTCCTTGTTGATAAAGGCTATGACTCATTAATTGCCTTTAATTGGGATTCTGGATCCTTCTTTGACCAATTTGCCATAATTTGGACTCTTTTTATGAGCTGTATATTTTCCCTATTCATTAATTACGAAATTAATGAATAATTAGGGTATTGGGCTTTAAATATCGGCCTTTTATTTGACCAGTCAATTATATTTCTATAATTACTTTTCTATCCATATCATTTGCCCCCCAACTTCTAGGAAAATCTCTCTTGGATTATCGTAGAAGTTATTTCATTCGAGAGTTACGAAATTTTCTTCCGTATTGTAGCTTGGTTTGACGAACACATGGTTCTAAACCAATTTTATAATTTTCCCAAAATAGGAATCGGGATTTTTCATCAATTTCCTGGAAGATAAATTGATTTTTGAATTTTTCAAGTCATTTTCGACCAGGATCCTGGTCGAATTTGACCTCGATTTTAGCTCCTGGTCGAACTCCTTCGACCAGGATTCTGGTCGAAATTTGCTTGCATTTTGCCTCCTGGTCGAATGGTTTCGACCAGGATTCTGGTCGAAGCTAACTTCCATTTTGCCTCCTGGTCGAATGATTTCGACCAGGATTGTGGTCGAAGTTAACTTCCATTTTGCCTCCTGGTCGAATAATTTCGACCAGGATCGTGGTCGAAGCTTACTTCCTTTTTTGGTGCCTGGTCGAGTGGTTTCGACCAGGAACATGGTCGATCGAGACTTCAATTTTTGGTGCCTGGTCGAATGGTTTCGACCAGGAACATGGTCGATCGAGACTTCAATTTTGGTGTCTATTCGAACTCATTCGACCAGGATTCTGGTCGAATACTTGGTTCGTTACAGACTTTTAGAGCCCACATATATTGGGCTTCATTTGGGCCCAAGGATTTATTTTAGCAATTGGGCTTTCATCTTTTTATTGGGCTTTTAGCCTTTTTTAACAATTGGGCTTTTAGCCTTTCGACGAGATTTTTGGTCGAATACAGGAGCCATTTTGGGCTTTATTCGAATTTATTTTGGTCAGAACTTTGATCGAAAATGTGGTTTGTTTTTGTAATGGGCTTAACTAGGCCCAAGGATTTTCACTGTTCAAACTCAGTGATTTGGGCCTTTAGCCTTTTATGGGCCGTACCGGCTAATGCCGGTTTCCCTTCGTTCAACCGGCCCAGTGACCGGCTGTCATCCCTATATAAGGGTGAGTTTTCATTTGCTTATACTCATTCTTCACATTTCATTTTCTCAACGTTACTCTGCCGAATTCTCTTCAAAATTTCTTACAATTTGCTCTGCTAGGGTTCCACCACAAAGCGATTCCCGGCAAGCTTTTCCGGTTAACCTCATCGTTTTTCTGGGTTTTTGCTTGAATATTTGAAGATTTCTTTGAAGATTCTGGGATTCTTTGAAGATTCTGGGTTTTTTGTTGAAGATTTCTGGGCTCTTTTGAAGATTTTCTGGGCAAATTTCTTGAAGATTTAAAGATTTTCTGGGTTAAAAATGGCCGATCGAGCTTCCCAACGCCTCCAAAAAATGAATTCTGCTTCAAAAAGAGGTACCCCCATTCCTATTCGTTCAAAATACATGTCTTTGCATGATATGATTAATGAACGTGGGGACGAATACCCGTCAGTGTCTGCTTTAGATTCGTATGATTGTAGTAATAAGTTTCACGAAGTAGATCTAATTAAAAGTTATAATAAGATGTATAGGGTAAAGGCCCCTTTAAGGCTAGTTCCCGCCGGTGCCGGTGACCGTTCATGTCACTGGAGGCCAAATGCTTTGTGTATTTACAAAGATGCCATTGTTGCCGGCCTTAGGTTCCCATTCCATGAGTTCATTCCTAGACTCTTGGCAGATGTTCAAATTAATCCTTGTCAATTACCTCCAAATGCCTGGAGGATAATTAATTGTTTCATGGTTTTATGCCTTCGTAAAAACTTCCCTCTTTCTGTACCTTTGTTTAGAAAGATCTTTCAGTTTAAGAATAGCTCAGCCAACAACTTGGGTTGGGTGTATATAAGCCATAGGGTAGGCTTCCCTTTCATTTTTCACCCCAAGTCAATCCCAGATAATAACCCCAAATGGAAAAATGAGTTCATGTATCTTATATGGGAAGGAGGGGACTGGGGAACCCTGTTCCGTACATCTTTTGGGAGAGTCTCTGATGGTAGTCCCGGTAACATTGTCTTGAATGAGGAGGAACTTCATGCCTACTCAGAGCTTATTAAGGATAATGGGACTACCGTGGCTTGGGAGCTACTGGATGAGTTTGTCCTCAAGTCCGTTGGGCTTTCTACTGTTCATGATAAGGGTATTTTTGCTTATCCCTTTTCATTATGTCTATTTTTCTTTCTTGGTGATCTTCTGTTAACCATTTTCTGGCTTTTCTTGTAGCTGCGGCCTTTATCAACAAGACCAATGAGCCCAAGGATGTTGAGACATCCAGGATGAAAAGGGCTAGGATTGGGGATGATCCAAGGGGGAAAGCCAATGCTCCCAGCTTCTTGATCCCTTCTGTGGATGAGGTGGACATTCCTGTGTCTGCCAAGTCCTCAGTGTGGCGCCCCAACTGGGGTATCAGGAAGAAGGACACCATTACTGGGGTGTCCAAACATGCTGTGGACTGGTCGTACCACTCTCTTACCCCTTGTGATTACAAGGATTTCGTTGCAGATTCCACCCTTGAGGGTGCTGAGCATCTTGGGGCTCAAGCTATTGCTGCGGTAATTTTCTTTACCTTAGCTATTTCTTTGAAGTTTCTGCTTATATTTTCCTAACTTTTATCTTTTGGCAGGCAAATGCCAACTTTCAGGGGGTATTGTTCCAAGCTAAGGCTTGGCGTACCTCCTCTGAGGCCAACAGAGTCAAGCTGGAGAGGTCCGAGGAGGAGGTGAAGTCTCTTAAGGAGACTCTTGCCAGGAGGGAGAAGGAGCTTGCTGACGCTCAGGCTGATATTGTTGAGCTGAGAAAAGGCAAGGATGATTGCATCGATGAGTACCTTGACTCTCAGGAGTACAAGGACTTGATCGAAAAGCATGACGAGATCCTTTTCCCAGTCCAGCATACTTCAGGATGGGAGGATGCTGTTCAGGCTATCTTGGCCAAGCATCCTGGAGTCTTTGATGCTGCTGACTTTCCTGCTCCTCACCCTCCTACTCCCTTGGAGCGTATTTTGGCTGGAGTTGACGATATGGAGGAAGATGCTAGGATTTTAGATCCAGAGCATTCATCACCCCTCAGTGACGCTTCTGCTGAGGATGCTGAGGATGCTGGTGAGCATTCTTCCAGTTCTAGCTCAGGGGAGGAGACAGATGCAGGAGTCAAGGATGGTGAAGCGCAGCCGTAGTTTGTAGTTTACTTATGGCCGTTCATGGCTTTGTATTTTCTTTCTATGTATTTCCAGCCTTCGGGCTTAACTTAAACTTTTGTAAGTTTAGTTTTATTTACATTTTGTGGCCATTCATGGCTTGTGTTGTTTTCTTGCCTTTTGCATGTTTAGTTAGCATTTTGTACATATCTATCAGTATGTAATGCATTCAAAACATGATGAATAGGAGTATATAATTCATAACTTTGAAGAATGGGCTCAACCCTTACATAATACTCAAGTTTTTTTTTTTTAAAAACTTGGTTTGGTTTTATCAAACCTTATTTCTAGTAGTGAATCCACTTAGGAAACACCTTAAACATAATAAACTTTCAAGTTGGAGGCATGCCAAGTTCTTGGCACCTCATGCCCTTCAAGGGTTTCTAGCTTGTAGGAGCCTCGACCAAATACGTTTTTGACGCGATATGGTCCTTCCCAATTTGGGGCCAACTTCCCTTTTTGTCCAACTCCGGATGCTTCAATCTTTCTGAGAACCAAGTCTCCTTGACGAAAGAACCTTTCTTTAACCCTTAGGTTGTAGTAGAAAGAGGCTTTCTTTTGATGCTCAACTATCTTGGCGTTTGCTTCATCTCTAACTTCATCAATTAGATCCAAAGCTAGCCTCAAGCCTTCTTCATTTGTTTCTGGTTCATAAGCCTCAACTCTTGGGGAGGTGTGAGTAATTTCCACTGGGACCACTGCCTCTGCTCCATAAGCCAATAGGAATGGAGTTGCCCCGGTGGTGACTTTGCAAGTAGTACGATATGCCCAAAGTATAGGGAGTAATTCGTCTACCCAAGTGTTTCTGGAGCGTTCAACTCTTTTCTTTAGTCCATCAAGGATGATTCGATTTGCAACCTCAGCTTGCCCATTTGCTTGAGGATGGGCGACAGAAGTGAAGCGCAACTTGATATCGTTTTCATCACAATACTTCTTGAACTCATCGTTGTTAAACTGGGTTCCATTGTCCGTGACCAGGACTCGTGGAATTCCATATCTGCATATCACATTTTCCCAGAAGAATTGCATCACTTGCTTGGTGGTTATCTTGGCTAATGGCTTAGCCTCAATCCACTTGGTGAAATAATCAATTGCTACTATCAAGAACTTTCTTTGAGCACTTGCCATAGGAAATGGCCCGAGTATATCCATTCCCCACATAGCAAAGGGGATAGGTGAGTTAATGGATGTCATCATCTCTGGTGGTTGCCTAACCACTGGTGCATGTTTCTGGCACCATTCACATTTCTTGACGTAGTTCTTAGCATCAGCAAGTATGCTTGGCCAATAGAAACCTAGACGAGTGACTTTATGAGCCAGGGCTCTGCCCCCCAAGTGTTGCCCACAAATCCCTTCATGCACTTCCTTTAGGGCCAATTCTGCCTCTTGAGGTCTCAAGCACTTTAAGTACGGAATAACAAAAGATTTCTTGTATAGGATTCCCTCAATTAGGGCATACCTTAGTGCTCTGACGTATAGCTTTCGTGCTTCTGAAGTGTCGTTGGGCAGCCACCCAGTTTCCAGATGAGCTTTGATGGGATCAATCCAACAACTGGTGATACCAATGGGGGCTACCAACTTTCCATTGATGCTTGGGGTCTTCAAGACTTGGAAGTATACACTCCCGGCATAGTTTTCAATTTCAGAAGAGGCAAACTTAGACAAGGCATCAGCCTTCATATTTTCTTCCCTTGGAATGTGTTCCACATAGCATTCATCGAACTGAGTCATAATGGCCTTGACAAGTTTTAAGTACTTGGCCATGACTTCATCTCTGGCCTCAAACTCCCCATTTACTTGGGAAACCACTAGCCTCGAGTCTCCACATACTTTCAGAGTTTTGACTCTCAAGGCTCCAGCCAGCCCTAAGCCAGCTATCAGAGCTTCATACTCAGCCTCATTGTTTGTCGTCGGGAAGTCAAGTTTTAGTGCATACTCTATTAGGAATCCATCAGGACTTTGTAGCACTAAACCAGCTCCACTTGATTTTGTTTTTGATGCTCCATCAAAATAGAGCACCCAACATTCTTTGAAGGTCATTTCCTCATCTTTCTTATCTTCCATAGTCACTTCCTGCCCCCCGACTTCTTGGTTGTCAATGGTGCATTCAACCATGAAGTCAGCAAGTGCTTGAGCTTTTATGGCCGTTCGAGGCTTATACTTGATGTCGAATTCGCCCAATTCAATGGCCCATTTGATCAATCTTCCACTAACTTGAGGGCTATGCAAGATGTTTCTTAGAGGTTGATCAGTCAAGACCTCTATCTTGTGAGCCTGGAAGTAGGGGCGTAGCTTTCTTGAGGCCATTATCAAGGCTAAGGCAAACTTCTCAACCATTGAGTAGTTTATTTCTGCCCCATGTAGAATCTTGCTCACATAGTAGATGGGTTTCTGAACCTTTACTTCTTCCTTTACCAAAACAGCTCCAAGGGCTGTGTTGGAAACCGCCAAGTATAAATAGAGAATTTCTCCTGGCTTGGGTTTTGCCAACAGTGGTGCTTCAGCCATATATTTCTTCAGGGCCTCAAAGGCCTCTTGACTTTCAGTTGTCCATTCAAAATTTTTCACTTTTTTGAGTGCTTTGAAGAAGGGTAAGCACTTCTCTCCAGACTTGGAGATGAATCTCCCCAAAGCAGCCACTCTTCCCGTCAGTTTCTGGACATCCTTGACAGTCTTTGGTGGTTCCATGTCTAGAATCGCTTTGATTTTGTCGGGATTAGCCTCGATCCCTCTCTTGGAAACCATCAGGCCTAAAAACTTTCCCGAGCCTACACCAAAGGCACATTTGGCTGGATTCAACATCATCTTGTGGTGCCTTAGCACTTCAAAAGCCTCTCGGAGGTGCTCAATATGATCGGCCTTATCAAGGCTTTTGACTAACATGTCATCTACGTAGACCTCCATGGATTTTCCAATCAAGTGCTCAAAGATTTTGTTAACCAACCTTTGATAGGTTGCTCCAGCATTCTTAAGTCCAAAAGCCATGACCAAGAAACAGAAGACACCAAAGTCAGTGATGAACGACACCTTGGCGATGTCATCTTTGTGCATCTTGATTTGATTATATCCGCTGAAGCCATCCATGAAACTTAGCATCTCATGCCCAGCAGTGGCATCTATCAGAGCATCAATCCTTGGTAAGGGGAAACAATCCTTAGGACATGCATCATTCAAATCGGTGAAGTCGACGCACATTCTCCACTTCCCGTTAGCTTTTTTGACCATCACGGGGTTAGCTAACCATTCTGGGAATTGGATTTCCTCAATGAACCCAGCTTCTAAAAGCTTATTCACTTCTTGCTTAATGGCTTCAAGCCTCTCTGGAGCAAAACTTCTTTTCTTTTGTTTCACTGCCTTCCTTTCTGGATCCACATTCAATTTGTGAGATATTAGTTGGGGATCAATCCCTGGCATGTCAGCCGCTGTCCAAGCAAAAACGTCATTGTTTTCTTGAAGAAAAGATGCAAGTTTGCCTTTCAATGGTTCGGGCAGTAGTGCCCCAACATAAGTCACCTTCTCTGGTTCATCCGGGACTAAGGGAATTGGGATTAAATCCTCAGCTGGTTTCCCTCTTCGGTCCTCATTGTCACTAGTGTCCATATCTTCAATGGGGAGAACCTGCCCCCCAACTCCATCAGGCCTTAACGCGGCTACATAACAGCTTCTAGCCATCTTTTGGTCTCCCCGTTCTTCACCAATCCCATTCCGAGTGGGGAATTTGAGTTTCAGGTGGTATGATGAGGCAACAGCCTTAAACGCATGAAGACCCGTCCTCCCAAGGATCGCATTGTAGGTTGAGGTTGCCTTTATAACTATGAAGTTCAGCATCTGAGTGGATGTATTCGTTCCTTGTCCCATGGTCATTGGGAGTTGGATAGTGCCTTCCACCTTTGATTCCACTCCATTGAACCCATATATGGGCATATTAGAGGGTGTCAACTGAGAATCAGTGTAACCCATCTTGATAAAGGCATCGTGGAACAAGATATCCACAGAGGCTCCATTGTCGACTAAGACTCTCTTTGTTTCAGAGTTGCCTATCACAGGTACTATGACAAGAGGATCATCGTGGGGGAACTTCACCCCTTCCAAATCAGAATCATCAAAACTTATTGATACTTCTGTTCGTGCACGCTTCGGTGCTTCTCCAACAATAGTCAGTACCTCTCGGGCATAAGCTTTTCTTGAGTTTCGGGAGGACCCAGCAGCAGTTGGTCCTCCAAATATCATGTTGATCACAGGCCCTCGGGGCTTGGGATTTCGATCTTGATCGTTGTCCCTTCTATCATAATCCTTTATTTCATAGTTCCCCCTTTGGCTCCCTTGGCTCCCATCCTTAGTGAACTTGCTGAGTTTTCCTCTTCGTATCAGAAACTCAATCTCATCTTTCAGTTGTCTACAATCATCGGTGTCATGACCGACTTCTTTGTGGAACCGACAAAACTGATTTTGGTTCCGTTTGGACAAATCAGCCCTCATTGGCTTTGGCCATTTGATATCTTCTTCCTTGGCTATCTCCATCAGAATTTGACTCCTGGGAGTATTCAATCTTGCATACTCCGTGAACTTTGGCCCAAAGTTATTTCTCTTGGGTGGAGAGTCAGAATTCTTTGATGTTCGGGGAAACTTTTCCTTGACGTCGTACTCCTGAGTTTCTTTTCTTTTCTTCGAGTTTCCACTACCACCAGCAGGGGGCTCATACTTTCTCATGCTTTCTTCAGCCTTGATATATTTCCCAGCCCTATCTTGGAGCTTCAGCATGCTCTCGGGTGGATGTTTAGCTAACGACCGTTTGAAGTGGTCATCAGTGGTTCCTTGTTGTAGGGCTATCATAGCCACTCTGTCTTCCAAATCTGGCACTTTTAAAGCCTCTCGAGTGAATCGATTGATGTAGTCCCTCAGGGCTTCATTCTGTCCTTGCCGGATTGCCATGAGTGAGGCAGAGCTTTTCTCATGCACCCTTCCACTTATGAATTGATTGATGAAGGCTTTACTCAATTCTTTGAAGGATCCAATGGAGTTGGGAGGCAGACGGCTATACCAACGTTGAGCCATACCTGCAAGAGTTTGGGGAAACGCCCTACACTTGACTGCATCATTGGTGGGCTGCAACAGCAGTGCATTGGAGAAGGTTCTCACATGATTAGCGGGATCTCCCGTTCCATCATACGCTTTAATCGAAGGCATCTTGAACTTTCTGGATATAGCCGTTTTCATGATGTCTTGAGTAAACGGTGGTGTAGGATCATCGGGATCTCCTAGGGGCAACAGATTACTAGGATCACCCCTTGGGGCTTCAGCCCTCTTGGTCCTTCTTGGTGGATCCAAGTTGATTATCGGGATTCCTTCAGTCGTTTTTGCTCTAGCAGCCTCTTGTTCTGCCAATACTTTCTTAAGCCTTGCGACTTCTGCCTCATGGGCCGCAAGCTTGTCCTTAGTAGTTTGGGGTTGATCTTGGTTAGCTTGCGAAGATCGTTTCCTTCTAGGAGCGACATCGTCCCAGGTTGTATAACCCTCATCCTCGGTGTAGGGCCCAGAAAAATCGTCTCGAAACATCTGACGAGTTTGGGTTTCACGGTTTTGGGGTCCCAAACCTGGTACGTAAGGGGGCACATAAGCCTCATGGTAGATTGGATTAGTTCCGCTACCACCCGCTGTGGGGCGAGGGGGCATGCCATAGCCGGGCATCCCCAAAGTCTGATTTGCGTATTGAGGGAGATCAGTAGTGTGGAGTTGAAGACTGCGAGGTGCGTTCACAAGCAACGCAGAGGTTGTAATTGGTTGCTGGTGAACGGTCTCTTGTGGATTAGATCCATGAATGACCATTTGTAGGGGATTCGTCCCTTCAGCAGTAATTGGGACTTCTTGTCCTTGAGTGTTGGTGGGGATATTCGTTCCCTGAGTGCCAGTAGTTGGCGGTGGTTGGCTCCCATGAGTATCAGCCCCGGAGGTGATAGGGAGGCCTTCAGAAGTGTCAGAATCTCTGTTTGTTCTTCGCGTGTTTGCCATGGTTGATGTTGTGTTCCCACAGACGGCGCCAAATGTTGTGGAATAAAAAACGTACTTGTGTAATTAATGCTAAGGTTTAATGAGCTTCGAGCTTTAATGGCTGCACTCGTGTATCCGGACTAAATTGGTCCTCACAAGATGCCTACGTATCTCAAATTGTTATTGAGAATCAAGCCAAGACGTAGTTCTGATTGTAGGATCAGGGACCTTATATAGGCGTCTGGAGCCTAGTATTTATGGTATGTTTAGGAGTCTTAGCGAATAAGTCTCCTTTTTGATATTGGATAAACATCGTATTTCTTGCCGGAGAAGTCTTTTCCTTGTTGATAAAGGCTATGACTCATTAATTGCCTTTAATTGGGATTCTGGATCCTTCTTTGACCAATTTGCCATAATTTGGACTCTTTTTATGAGCTGTATATTTTCCCTATTCATTAATTACGAAATTAATGAATAATTAGGGTATTGGGCTTTAAATATCGGCCTTTTATTTGACCAGTCAATTATATTTCTATAATTACTTTTCTATCCATATCAAATATAAACAATAATAAATTCTGAATAAGGGTTGAAAATATCATTCATTATGTTCTGAAATTCAGAAGGGGCATTCTTTAAACCAAAAGGTAAAACATTCCATTCATAATGTCCAAATGGGACTCTAAAAGCAGTTTTATATCTATCAGATTCTTTTATCTGAATCTGCCAATATCCCGATTTCATATCAAATTTTGAAAAAATTAAAGCATTATTTAATATATCTAATAAATCTTTTTTATTAGGAATTGGGTATTTAATCCATTTTAATACCCTATTAAGAGGTTTATAGTTAATTACTAATCTTGGAACGCCTCTTTATTTCTCAGCTACATTATTAACATAAAATGCAGTGCAACTCCAGGGAGACTTAGATTTTCTAATTAGTCCTTTTTCTTGGAGAGAATTTATTTCTTTCTTACAAAGCTCTAAATATTCATGATTCATTTGAGCTGGCCTAACTTTAGTAGGTATTTGATTTTCATTAAATTCTTCTATATAGGGTAAAGAAATAACATGTTTCTTTCTATCCCAGAAGGCATTAGGTAAGTCATTACAAATCTCAATTTTAAATTGATTATCTAATGATTTTATTTTATCTTGAACTTCACTCTTTTTGAGTTGTTCATTAATATTTAATATTTTTACTTCTTCTTTAAGAAAACATAATTGTTTTTCTTTATTAAGAAGAATATCTCTAACCTCATTAATTAATCTGGTTTGAGGGTCTGTTATGAATTCAAAAATAATTTTTTTGCCATTTATTATAGTAGATATGCCATTTTGATCAATATTAGTCATAGGCATAATTTTATGTAAAAAAGGAGTTCCTAATATAATTCCTGTTATGAATTCAAAAATAATTTTTTTGCCATTTATTATAGTAGATATGCCATTTTGATCAATATTAGTCATAGGCATAATTTTATGTAAAAAAGGAGTTCCTAATATAATTCTATGGGTAAGATTCTTAACCATAATAAAAGGTGTCGGAAGACAAATATCTTGGTTACAGATATATGCATCTGATAATTTATAATTTACTTAAAGTTTATCTCCTCCTGCTTGAGTCAGAGATTGAGTAGTTTTTGAAAAATACTTAGAGGGAATTATCCCTTCTTGAATACAATTAAGATCTGCTCCACTATCTATAAGAGCTATTTCATTTTTTAAAATAAAATCTCTACTAATTGCTAGAGTTATTTTTACATACCATTTTTGTGACGTGACTTGGTCTAATAAGTTAAGATAATCATTATCATCGGGTTTACTAGTACCAATAATTTCTTTATTATCTTCAACCTTTGAGGGAGATTTTATTTCTAACAAGGTAATTCTTTGAGATAATTTATCATTATTATTTTTTATCTGAGAGATTTCAGTTTTTAAAAGATTAACTTCTCTTTTTAAATCATTAATAGAAATAGGTGTTTCTTTTATATTAGATTGTTGAAATCTACTTAAAACCTCACTTAATTGGTAAGGTGCTTCTATTATTAAGGGAGATTCTTGTTTAGCATTAGAATTCTGTATAAGAGTTTCTATCATTTTACGCTTTAGATCAGGATCTGTAATAGGTTCTATTACCTTTAAAGCTTTGTCTTGATCTGCTGTTAAAACATTTAATCCATTCATTTCTACAATGGATTTCCAGTAATTCATTTCATTACATTGACAATCATTGTTGTTAGGAGACAAAGATCCTTCTGAAGAATTCGAAGAGGTTTCGTAAATTAACTCTAGATCTTCTTCATTAGAAGATTCTCTTTCTGAGTCAGAACTATTAATCATAATTTTTTCTAACTGCGAACGTAATTGTTCATCTTCTATCTTATTAAGAGCTTTTTTCGTCCAACATTGATTGGCATAATGGCCAATCTTACCACACTTATGGCAACTAATATCAAGCTTTTTAGCTTTTCTTTTTCCTTTATTAGGAACAAAAGGTTTTTCTTTTTGTTTATTTTTGTAACAATTTCTTTTATATCTTTTTTTATAAGGTTTTTCATAGTATTTTGTCTTATTTTTATAAGATTTATAGGGTTTATTGTTTTTATAAACAATTTTTTTCTTTTTATTTTTATCATCAGGAAATTTAGGATTTCCTAAGTTAAAAGCAAATTGTTCACAGAATTCTCCAAGTTGATGTTTTTCTGAAAGCTTCTGCTTTTTTAGTTGATTTTTAAGTTTTTTGTCATTGCATAAATTTAATCCTTCATTAATACATGTACAAATAATTTGACCATAAGTTAAATCAGAGTAATTGATATTTACTCCATCGTTTTTAGTTCTTAAAGATTGTCGAACTTTTTCAACAAAAAGATGTGGTAATCCATCTACAAATTTGGATTTCCAATGGGTAGAATTAGGTTTTGTTAGTTGATAAACCCTAGATAAGAAAGTATCCTTATACCATCTAAAATGAGTTAAATATGGACATCTAAGGTTCTGTAGGAGTGTTTGTAATTTTTCTCCTATAGGGGCTGTGGTTCCTACAAAATGTTGTAGAATAGAGAGACACAGTGTATAAACTGCGTCTTCTTCTCCCGTAGTCCTAATTTGACTAGTACTAGGATCTCTATCCTCGATTTTAACTAATTTCTTATGATTTAATATCTCTGTTTTTTGGGTTTCATTAAGATAATTATCCCACCATCCTCTTAATTGTCCTACAAATCCAGTAGTTATAAAGGATGTTATAGCACTATCACTATTTCCATGTTGTTTACAAATAGTGGAATACATAATCATTCTGTGTATTACATCTATAATTTGTTTGTCATTAAGACCATCTATATTCTATTCATAGATAGCTTTTCCATTATAAGAATTTTGAAAAGATTCAGGTTCTTCAAAAAGGAGATCCATGGGAGAAGGTCTCTTGTAATAATATTTGTCAAGAGGTTTTGAATCATAAATATGGTTTAATTAATTATTAATATGTTGGTTAGAAAACATTTTTGCTAGTTGGTCTATGTCTTCTAGATCTTCAGAGGGTTCATAACACTCTGATTGGTTAGCCGAGTCAATCTGAGATAAAACTCCTAGATGGAATTTTTTTAATTTATTCTCAAGAATTTTAATAAATTCTTCGTTATCATTTTCTATTTTAAATCCTGTAATTGGAGTTGGAGGCTGAATTAGCGGGGTCTCTGGAATTTTCGAAATTACTGGTTTTGAGGAAGAAGTAGTCAAGTCTGACTTACTTAATTGATTAACAATATTTTGTTGTAAAGCGATTTGCTCTTCTATTAATTTTTCAATGTTTATTAATTGATCACCTAGACATACTAAAAAGGTGTTAGTATAATTTTGTGATTTTATTATCGTATTTAACTCCTTAATAGTTATTTGAGCACTTTCAAATTTTTGAAGACTTAAATAAGCAGTAGCTTCAGTGCTAGAATCCAAGCTAATTGTTTGTTCTGGAGGAAATGGAGATTTAATTATTTCTCCCTTAGTAGTCTTCCAAGATCTTTGTAAGACTAAGATTTCATTATTCATATTATCAATATAATTGTTTACAAACCATTGAACAAATGATATATAATCTTCTGTTTTTTCTAAAGAGATATAATACTCTCTTTTAAATATTTGTAATTCTTCATCTGAGTATTTATTAAAATACCATTTTCTAAATTCTTTATGTTTTTCTTGTTGAAATTACTTATTAAGGATTTCTCTCATAATACTTCCTGAGGATAAATCAATCATTTAAATGGAAGCTCATTTCAGATTGAGTAGGGGATTCTCTACTCTGAAACTCTTGTTTCTGATAAATTCCCTGGGGAATTTTATTTTGACTCATTCTTATTGTTTCTACAGTCTCTAGTTCTTCTCTAATTTGAGGAGTAGACGTAGAAGCTCAAGAAGTGGAGGCTCTACCTGGTTCTATTTGAGCCGTGTAGTAGTCACTTACTGTGGAATACCTAGAAGATAACGATCTGGGTATCCTAACAATTCTTTGAGGCGTAAATTTTATTTCTACGTCGCCTTCAATAGTTTGAATTATTTGATCAATGTCTTTATTGACAATTGGTTCTCGTTCTACTTCATTGGGAAGAGACCAGGTTGTTGGGAAGTTAATTTCATCCCATTTTATAACCTATTGGTTACTATGGTAGAGGTTAATAAATTAGTTAGTACTACAGTAGTAGTTCCTGGAAAGGATATTTGCCTAGCCTTAGGATTTAAAGTATTTAATACTTTATAATAAATTCTATAGCATATTGCTATGATTTCATTTCCTTGTTTAAAATTATAACCGTTTGTGTGAATTGTTAATTACATAACATCTAACAAATTATCATCAGATAAGGATAAATTTAAATTAGGAGACACATCAAAATAGACGGGTTCGTGACATAAACTCGTTTCTATTAACGCAGCTAGAGAGGTCTAACGCCCCCAAATCCGGGGTCAAAGGATTTGGTCGTCACACTGCACCCTTAATCCAAACAACCTGTTCAATATAAAATCAACACAATAATAATAATATCTGTGACCCCAACTCTACCAAGAATCTTTAAAGGTTATAGTGCTAGAAACAAGAATCCAAAATTTCATTACAACAATCTTTCTTCTTTACAACCATTCTCTTTACACAAATTCTAATACACTAGTATAACTTCGATAAGAAGTATACCGACAACTAATCTTATACAATATATTATTCAATAGAAAACATCTATATACAAAACCTCTCACTATCTCCAAATGCTCTGGATCAGAACGTCTTGACGCTAATATCCTTCCCCATCTCTGATCAGCTACGCGGACAGCTCTCGCCAATATACCTTCTTACTTGCAGGCTAAAATATATATATAGAAAACAAGTATGAGCGAATGAATTGCTCAGCAGTGCATTATCAAATATAATACGAAAGGTTTCCAAAATAAACGTTGGATTTTTCAAATAACAAACTTTTGTTTTTTTTTGAACATTTGTAATCTTTAAAACTTCTCAAATCAAGTTTAGTAATTTATCACAATTTCTCATTCAGCTTCTCGCAACTGAATAGTTTAAAACACAAAAAGGTTTATATTGGCCGTCACGGCGACCGAATCAACAATAACTACAATAGTATGTAGAAAATACGAATTAAGTATAACTCATATGTCTTTTAAGACCACAGTTTGTATAAAGATACTAATTTGAGGATAACAGATCTATTCACAACATTCTCTGAAACCAACAACTCTGGAAGGGTAGAATAATCAAGGAGTAAGAATGAGCCAACGCGCTCGGTCATGGAACAAAGAACGCACTTCAAGACTTCAACATGGTACCGACTGGATACGCGGTATGAATGAAACTCATCAGAATAGATATCTCACGACTACCAATGGAATCAAGGAAATGGATTTCGACTATTTAGAATCCAAATGAATTAAGAATAAGTGATTTCAACAAGATTGAAACCACCATTTATTAATCAACAACCAACAATTTTACGCAACGAATAAACCTGAATATCAGGTCATAACTCACAAGTACAAAACATATGGATGTAACTCATCCCAGAAATAAGAATTGATATTAGAATTGGATTTTTTTTTTAACATTTATCAAATCAAAGGATGTGCTGCTGGCCAGCCACGCATCAACCCCGGACTTGCTTATAGCAAAGTCCTCTACTGGATCCTAGGCCAATCTGGGCCTTAATTTATTCCGACCATAAATATGGTCCGACCATTACTGGTCCATTTAAAAACGTTCTAATCCTATATTATATACGTCAGGTGTCAGAACAATTGACAACCTTACTTCGACAATCAGGTGTCGGAAGAATCGACAACCTTAATACAACAAACACTGGAAAACTCACGTTCCAGGAAACAATTCAACTATGAAGAATCCATCAAGGAATAACAATATAATCTAGTATCGACGAGATCGACACAATATCGGGAGGTGCACATGAAAAGTGACAATATAATAAACATCGACGAGATCGATGTAACAACTGGGATATAATGAAGAATAAACAATGACATGCTCAACAAGATTAAGTCTGATATGAAACAGGCATTATGATATCAACAGAATTTGCAACAACTCAATATAGAACAGGGTTCAAAGAACAGGCTCTAGATGGCCTCAACAGTTCAAATTATCACATCATGGAAGAATTAGTTAAGATTTACTAATCTGGTAAGTGACAAGAAAGTCAAGTTCAAGTTTAAGAAAAAGTCAAGGTGAAGTTTATAAATGAAGAAAACAAGGGTTTACTGACTTCTGACAAAATAGTTCAAGTCCTTCGAACATATACTTATAATAGATAAGCCTTGTATTTGAAGGAAGTGAACTAAATCATGCACAACATATATGAATTCGACTCAAGGAATGGATCAGATGATCTCATTAACAAGAAATGATAATAATACTTGCATAGGTGCAAGATGGAAAATAGAATACTTGTAGAACAAATAACAAAACTTCAGAATCTTAGAATAACTTTTCCCTCATAGGGTTCACAAGTTCCCGCTCATCTAGGGTTGGTAATATTCTAACTTAGTATTTTTAAATCAAGTCCTTTTGAAAGAAAGCCTTAGTATACGGCCCATAACTATCTTTTAAATCGTTTCAACACAATATTTATATTTTTCCAATCAACCTGGAAATATGAATCTAAACTCAAAAGGTATAAAATAATACTCGTCAATTTTCGAGATTTAAATAACATACTTGCAATTTAATGCAAAGAAATCAACATTTGAAAATTCAGTAAAAAGCATTCAACATGCATACTAATAATTCAAGATAATATCTCTTAATTAATAAGCAAGGGTATAAACACTTGCCTCCGGTCCTTAGCTATTTCGTAACGCTGAAACAATACGATTCCCTCCTTATTTTGTCTTATCGCACGATTCTCTACTTCCGTCCTTCTTTGCTCTAACGCTCTTGCGAACACCACTAGTCTGCTTTTACCATTTCGAATCCACGTGCCAGCCTCGATAGTCAAACATGAGACAGTACTTGGTCTTCAACGTATGATTTCACATTCCATAAACGATTGTAACTTAACTTCGATAATCTGACTCGTCTCGTCCAATAGCCTCTGTTGCATAGACAACCACATTTCAATTGATAGAATGATCACAACTAACTATACAAGTAATCCTCGTAACTCGCTTGACGAAACTCCCCATACTATAAAAAGTCAACATCTAAGTCAACATCTAAGTCAACGGCCTCGTAAATCTCATTTTCAAACATTACCGACAAATTTCTATTCCAACTACCCCTCGTGATGATATTAGACGCAACCAAAGCATTTAAATAAGTCTCAAAACAATTATTCGCATGCATGACTCAACAACAGATAATTCACATCATTCACATAACACATTTAAACAAGTAACCGGTTACGTATCGGACGCCCGGTCTAATTTACGATATTTAAAACTCGGACACTAGCCCTAGTACGGGAATATACGGACTATAAAACACATTACACAACTCATACAAACCATATAGCACTTATAACTATTTTTAAAACATCACACGAAGCTTATTTGAATTTAAATAAGCCACCAACAAATTTTTAAATCAAAAATCGGATTTTTAAACCCAATATAAGTATTTTAAATGCAAATAAATCAATTAATAAAATTGATTGACATTCTTTAAATGCTCAAACTATTTTTAAATAATAAATCAGGTTTGAAAATAATTAAACTAAATTTTAAATTAATTAAATCTAATTAATAATCAATTTTTAAGAATTAACTAATTAAAAGAATTAATCAATTATTTAAATAAATTAATTATTAATTAAAAATAATTAAAATAATTAAGTTTAATCAATTTTCGAATTTAAAATAATAAATAAGATTTTCCAGAATTTTCTGGATAATAAAATGTATTTTTAAATTAAGATATGATTTTTAGAATTTTTAAAACAATTTTTGAATTATTTTAAAAATTAAAAATCCAGAAACAGTTTTTTAGAAATGCAATTAGGGTTTTCTGGATCGAAACCGGGTCGGGTAGGGTTTGAAAACGGGTCGCCAAGAACACGGTGGGTCGCCAAGAACAGCCGGCGGAAACCCAGATTCCAGCCGGTGTTCCGGCGTCCCCAAACCGATTCCGGCGACTCCAAACCAACTCCAAATGCACAGGTTTTTGAGGGGGAAACACGGGGCTCCAAAACACATCACAATTTCAGTCAAAATCAACCGGAAACGATCGAATCGAAGATGAACGCCGGCGACGACCAACTTTCTGGCGTACAGAAACGAAAGCCAACCTCTACAAATTATACATGTATCAACTCCTTATGTTACGATCTATACATTGGTGGTAACGAAATCACGAACCAATCACTACAACTCAAACTCCGGCCAAAACTGAGAAATATCCGGCGACCTTCATAATTTCCGATCTAGACGATTTACAGCTCTAAAAATCGTGCAAAAATCATCAACAAACTCTTTACAACATATACAGTCTAATTATGCAACCAATTAACAAGAATAACGAAGATTAAAGATTCCCCCAAATTAAATATAAAAATTCGAAAATAAATAAATAATTAAAAATCGGAAAGATCAAAAAATCATACCCACATGAATTTTGATGGTGGATTTAGGTAGAGGATGATGAGAGATTCGATTTGGTTACAAGAACATCGAAATCGGATTCCGATAACGCCTTCAAAAGTTGGTTTGATTCTCAAGAACACGAAGAACACATTTCAGGGGTTTTTAGATTTTTAACTGTAATTAAGCTTGATTATACGAAAAACAAAGTACGATTTGCCTTTTTATAATAAACGGAAAATAATACCCCAAACGACATTTTTGGATCGATATTGATCCGATGGATCGTTTTAAATACAATATAACAGAATATATGATTTAACTTTTAATAAAGCAGAATACACGTTTTTCGAGACGATAATCATCCATAAAGTATGGATAACTACAAGTATCGTTTAATACAAAATATACGAACCAAAATACCTCCATTACGAATATTTTCGAATACTTCCCACTTTAACGAATGAAATATTGGTATGAACGATATACCAATGTCCCGAATAATTTGGGAACGATCCAAATTTTCTTTTCGATAATTAAAATAGAATAAAATAGTATGACATCCTTTTCAAAATAGTTTCTAATTCCCCACACAATTCACATAGCACCACAATATCACATATTCAATCATTTAACGAATAACTTAGCACGTTTAAACAGATAAATCACTTAATAACTCTTAATATGAAATTAAAATTTCATTTCAAATCACATAATAACACGTAATTTTCCCGGATCTTACATCCTTCCCCCCTTAACAGGATTCTGTCCTCAGAATCAACTTGCGTAAACATAGGTGGATATTTTTCCAACATCTCATTCTCAAATTCCTAGGTTGACTCTTCAACCTTAGGATTTCTCCTCATACTCATACTAATTTGACTCCTCTATTACTTATCACTCTCTCATACTGACTCAATATCTCAGTCGGTTACTCAACATAGAACAATTTAACTAGATCTCTATAGGTTCATATTTTTATGAAATATACTATGAATACACCACTCACGGGGTGGTAACAAACTTATACGTAACTTTCCCAACACACAGTAGATCGACGTAAGGTAGCATTTCAAAATCGTCATAGTAACTGTTGTCGTAAGGAAATCTAATCATGGTAAATGATCCTTCCAATTACCTTCAAAATTTAGTGCACAATTATAGTCTGTCCGAATCCTTTAATTAGGTCGCGGAGTTCTGTCAAATACAATTAAACTCGTCATTCCCTGTCGTACTATTATCTCTCATTAATTAGCCAATAATAACCCAAATAACATCACGATAAGCTCTAAGCCTTAGCAACTCCATCACACAGTTTATCTTAACATGTTTCCATCTCCCTTCAGGAATCTCTTTAGTTGTAACTGTCTACTATACCTCTGTTATTCTATCTTCATTTTCCAACACCTCAAGTACTTAGACACTCATTAACATCAATATTCTTTTAAATCTCTTATATATCCTTACATTTCTTTCTTATCCCTTATTCTTTCTCGTTCCCTCCTGTAATTGAATTCCATTTCTTTCTCAATAACTCTTTCCTTTATGTAGCCCTTTCTCTTTAATCAATCCTGGTTGAATCCTTATTTTCCGTCATTCCTTCTAGTTAATCTCTTGTTATCATAACCTTAAAGCTCCATCCTTTCTAATCCTTGTACAAAAGATATTTACATCTCAATTCTCTCTTTTACTACTCATACTATCAGCCATCCATATTCTTGGGTCAACTCTACCTATTTCCAATATATCTAACAACTGCTTTCAACAATCACATACCTTTCATGCCAATTAACTCTTCAGCTGAAAACAACCCTTCATTACCTTATCCATTGTCTTTAAATCCTTATTAACACCTCTTCATCTTCTTTCCCTATCTACAATTGTGAGAATATTCCTTATCAACTTGGTGACTTAGTCCCATATCTTCAAAATTGTTCTACCTAGTTCCAATAACTTAATTGTTCTCCATCTGATTCCTAAATAATTCAGAAGATACATTCACAGTAACACTCAAGACACTTTTTTCCATGGTTCTATCTCATTTCCCAAACAGCTTGATCAACTCGACATCATCTTGATTCTCATTCTATACATCCACATTGACTGGTAAGATCTACCTTAACTATCGTGAGCAAAAGACTTGCAACCATATCATACCATCCTGAAATACTCAAAGATCAACTCATTCTCCATTATTAGCCTATCATCCAATCTTAAAAGTTCTTCTCATTTAGACAAAAATCTATTATGTCCATTTTCCATATCCTGGGATAACATCAGCACAATTACACATTTTCCCAATTTCCAATCAACTCTTGAATTATCTAACTTCACCTTTTCCACATCGTAACGTTAATCGATAGAAAGAGAACAACTGGCTCCGTTATATGTTACTAGTATTCTAATCGCATCGTAATCCGCTTTCGCTCGTGGTATTTCAATCGCAAATTCTTCGTTCATTATGGTAAGGTAAATTTCCTTCCAACCTGGTGGCATACCTTCCGTATTATTTGAAATAACAAACTTCATGATATTTGAAGAGAAAAGGTTCCGTATCATAGCAAATGTTCCCCAATTGGGGTTACCAAGTCTGCATATTCCAAGGCAACATTATTGGAAATAAGAGAATCACTGAGAGACCAATTTAATCACATGAACTCAATGTTGTGTGTCTCAATTAAGATAGTACTAAAGGTAATTAGCCTTCTTGTATTGCACAACACACAAGTGACGACGTCCCATCAGACTTCTATCACATAGACAGATAGTCCTTGTGTCCCCTATAAATAGGGTTGTTTGTCTCAGTTGGAGTAGTGAAACATGAAAGAAATTTAAGGTCAAAATAACAACCAAGGCCTCTGGATAAGAAATCTCAGATACACACCTTGGATTGAAATTGAATAGATTCCAAAGGTGTTATTTCAGAAAAGAAGAACAACCAGAAAGGAAGTATCAACAAATAGTGTTACATCACAATTAGAGTTACCCACTCCGGAAGAATGAAGGAGTTGGAATTTAAATAACATAAGCCTCAAAATTTGAAATAGGCATAACAACAATCTTTGGCGCAATTTAAAACATGATTGATCAAGAGTATCAAATACAAGATCAACAGGTGGAATATATCCATCAACACATGTTTCTTTTTAAAGGAATGCCAAATATTTCATTAGGATGGGAAGGTATTACCAAGGTCTTCACATATGCCTCCTCCGTCGACTCCTTCGATAGCTCGTTATTCGATTTCAGCCCTTCTTCTCCACGTTATTTGATTTCAGCCCTTCTTTTCCACGTCGCAAGGTTATCAATATCGTACGTCGTCGTCGACTCGTAATAGTCCTTGAAGATTCCGCCATAGACGTCTACAAACGCAAGAAGTTCTATCCATTTCAGCACAACTATCTCAATCAAATACCTCTATCTTAACTCACTCAGCGGTACTATATCCAATAGTCCAATACGAACTCTAAATGAGTTCTGACGTTCCTTATTGTTAGGCCGAATACACAATATATAATCAAATAGATGTATGAGAATAACAATAAGAACACTGTTTATGAACAATAAACTGAATGGAATTAAAAACTCCTCTCTCAGTGATGTAAAATATCACAGAGAGCTGCTAGGTTACAAGAATGATAATTCACGTATTCACATCCCTTTTAGGGTTAACCTATCTGTGTTTATAAAGTACACAGCTACATACAATTCTAATTGATATTCCTATAAATCAGCTATACAATTAATATCAATCTAGAATTGCTTCTGTCTTCTGTTCCGTTTCCTTAGCCATCTCGATATCTCTTTGCTTCTTTCCATCTTCAAAGAATATCGCTTCTAGAATCTTCATTGACTTCACCGACAGCTAAGTAAACTCTGACCATTAGACTTTAACAAACTCTGACTGGTCCTCCAGCTAAACTCTGATAGTTTCCTGGTACTTTAAACACTGATAAACAAACATCAACAATTATATCTAACAATCTCCCCCAACTTGTTCATACTAAAATGTACAAGTTAACAGATAATTGATGATGTCAAAACATATAACAAATGCAGTGTTTATACAATCACAGAGTTTATATTTAATTTAGAACAGAAAACTTTAAAAACTTACAGACTCCATTTACTTAATTTCTTCAATATCAGGTACAGTCCTGATGTAGTCCATAAGCAGTCTTCTCTCAGCTCTCTCTAGCTCAGCTACCATTATCTTCTTTAGCTCTTTCAACTCTGGATCACTCTCTCTAGTTTGATAAATAGCAGCCCTTAGAGCATAGATGTTGTTCTTCCTCATATCATTTCCTAGCTTTATTATGAAGGATTTATCTGATTCCAGATTAAATTCCAACACTTTTATACCAAGATATGTTCTGAGTTTTGCACTGTTCCTTTGCATCTCAACAAGATTTCCACTGTAATCTCTGTACTTCGGTATGTAAGCACCAACCGTCTTTAGGCCACAAAGAGCTCTAGCTTTCACCATTCTGTTTCTTAATACCTCAGATGCTTGATGAGTTCTTTGATTCTTTACTTTCAGTATATACAGTACATACTCCAGTTCTTCTTTCATCTTTAATCCAATATCATCTTCACCAACTCTGTATACTCTGCCATCAGCCTTGAAGTATAACAGAAAATCCTTCTTCAGTCCTTTATGATGAATTAACTGAACCGACTCTAAATTATCAAGATTTTCCTGAGTCACACCAACACCTGGTTCAACTAATGAAGTTTGATCTATAGGACTATTGTTTACTCTCTTTTCTCTATGAGATCCTAAACCAGATCTATCTCTTGATTCTTTACCCATGATGGTTTTGCTTTGAAGAACATTGACATTTCCAGGAATCAGAGTTTGTTGAGCCATGACTGGTTTAGCAAAAGTTCTTTGAAGTTCAGAAGAGAGTTTAGTCTGTACAACTTGAGTAGTATCAGTGGTTGTCACAGCTTCCATTATTTGAACAACTTGAGCATTGTCAGAGGTTGTTTGAGCTTTCTTCATTTTCTGATGTTCTTCCACAAGCTTTCCTTTGCCTTTATCAATCTTAGTTTCTACAGCTCTCTTTGCTTGTTGTAAACTCTGTTGAGAGTCTACATTTTCTTTAATGATAATTCCTCTTTCTTTAGGCCTTGTAATCTTCACAATTTTCTTCAACTTCCCAGACTTTAGATTCTTTACATGCTCTTCAGCTAGCATTAATTCTTCAGCTTGGATATCTTCTATGGTTGCATCAGCACCATGTTCTTCTAGAAACAGCTGAGCTGCACTCTCTTCATCAGTTATTGGTTGAGAAGTAAGCAATAAGCTTCTAGATCTTGAAGAATATTGAGCAACAATGTTTATCCTCTCAGAGTTTGTAGCAGCAGAGTTTGATTTTAGCTTTCCTTGCTGTAGAGTAGATTTAGATTTGAACTCTTTTCCTTTTGCACCACCATCAGTAGAATCATCATGTCTACTCAGAGTTTGAGACTTCTTGCATTTGTCTTTAAGTACTCTCTCCCCCTTTTTGACATCATCTGGAATCAATACTGATGTGAGCAATTCAAGTGAAGCAGCAATGGAATCAAGCTTGTCAGACATTACAGTCTGATTGTCTTCAACTTTGGTCAGTCTGTTCTTGAGAACTTCTTGATCTTTGACCAGAGTAAGCAACATAGATTTATCTTGCTTCAGAGACATATCTCTAACAACCACATCATTTCTCAACCCAGTAAATGACTCCTGAGTTTCATCAAAGCGATTGTGAAGAGACTTGACTTGAACAATTGTTGCCTTTAGATGTGTAAGAAGTTCTGGATTTGTAATTGATGCAGCAGATTTTGTTACAAAGTCAGCAGCCCTTTGATCAGTGAATATGCAATCTCTGTTTGACCACTTTGAAAAGTACATATTATGAAAGTGAAGTTCAGTGGCATGCTGAGTTGAACCTCTAACATCAGTTTCCTTTAGATTTGGTTGAGCAGAAAGTCTTTGAGAAGATGAATCAGCTTGATCATCAGACTTTGCATCAGACTCGGCACTTGAAGAATGTAAACTATTCTCAGCAAATGTTTCTGGAGCATCTTCATTTGCGAGCTTCTCAGAGTTTATATTTTCTTGAACATTTTCTTCTTGTACAGCCTCAGCAACAGGCTCTGCAGTAGCTTCAATAACAATCTCTGCATTTGCTTCAAAATTATTTTCTGCAGTTTCTTCAAGATCAGTTTTTGCAGCTACAGCCTTTGCTGTCTGATCAACCTCTTCACCTTTTTCAATTACCTGGTGATTAACAGAGAGAATCTCTGTATGAGTAGCTAAGGACTCATCAAGTATGGTTGTGGGTTGATCAGCTGCCACATCATCTGTTTCATTAATACTACCACACTCTTCTAGAGTTGCAGAGGGATGTGTTTCAACATTGTCTTCAATATCCATCTCCAATATGGGTTCAAGAAAATCATCATTAATAGCATCATTATCATCAGTGTTTGCTCTGGCTTCTTCAGGCACAGTAGCATTTGCAGAATGATCTTCAATCACAATCTCTGGAGCTGCAGCAGTTGTAGACTCAGGAATTAATCCATCAAAAAGATATGCAGCAACCAGCTTCCTTTTCTTGGTATGGATAGACTCATTTGCATCAGAATCCCTATCCTCAGTAGAAGTAGGTCTATTTGCTCTTCTCTTTTTCCTTGAAGTACCAACAGAGGTTGGTAAATCACTAGCAACTGAAGTTGTAGCAGCCTTGAAAGCTCTATGCTTAGTCCTACCTCCAGCTTTTGGTCTTTGGGATGTAGACTCTGGTTGAGGTTGTGGTTGAGGTTTTAAAAACTGTTGAACCAATTTGCAGACTGTCGATTGGAATTGCATCCCAATTGGTACACTTTTTCCCGAACGCTCTTGTAATGCAGTCGAAGAAGAAACTCCATTCCTTCCTCAAGAACGGTCGCTTCAGGTTACCTGTCCTTGCCAAAGACCCAGAGTAACCAATCTCCCTCATCATTCGCTGAAGCTCAGAGTCACCAACAGATATGGTGTAAGCATTAAAGTCTTCAAACCCAAGAGCATCTCTAACAGTGGTTGGAGTGACCACATACTCTTGTTCATCAAACTTGAAGATTATAGAAGGAGTTCCAGCTTCTCCTCCATCATCGTAAACGCCAGTTTCCCAGAAAGCTTTGATTTGAAGGCCAGAAAGCTTTACTGGTTCCACAAGAGCTTGCCCAATGTCTGATTGAGCGAGGAAATTCTGAAACAAGAGAAACGCCTCTGGTGCGTTCACAGTAGATAGGGGTGCTCCATAATTGTTAGGGACAAAATCGAGACCAACAGATTGAAACATAGTAATTGCCATTATAAAGATTTGAAACTAGATCAGAGTTTATGCTTAGAGAAAGTGTTTGAGAAAGTGATGCAGAAAAGTGTTTGTGAATATGCTTATGTGAAAATGTCCTGTGAATAGAGTAAGTCTGTAAAAATTTGAACCGTTGTGTGTATAACTATTAAATATGAATTAAAACTGAAGAGTTTTAATCATTAAGATATACAGCATGCTTACTCGTGAAATGTGTGAGTGGGACAGTTGTCACATATGCATTAACTGACAACACTAATCGTGGTAATTTCCAACTCGCATGCGCAGTAAAAACAGCCACTAATTATTGCTAGTGAATAGACACTTTTCATCATTTCCAAAACGCAACAAACCGTTATCAATCATACTCTCTATTTTCAAAAATAATGTTCCCCAAAAATTATGAAATGTCTGAAACACCTTTATTTATTTTAATCATCAGAGATTAAAAATAAATTACCTCTGCGTAGAGTACACATTTCATCAGTGTTTATCAATTCTCCTCCTTCATTAATAATCTCTTTTCTCAAAATGCACAGTTGTGATTATTTGTGTGTGAATAGCAGAGTTTACTGAATATAAATATTGAGAGAATCTCAAAGTGCATAAAATCCACGAAATAAATCAGTAAAAACTGGTTGCCCAAACTCTCATATGCAAAACAAAATCTGATGTCATCTAAACTCTGTACCTTTATTTGTACTTATTTATTTTCACCCCCTTTCGATTTTTTTTCTTTTCATTTCTTTTCTTTTCCAGTAATCAGTGGTTGGCACTAGTCACCAAAATTTTTCAAATTTTAACCCTTATTTCATACAATAAGTTCCTGGATCGTCCTAGGCACAACATGATCTCAAAGGAATCTGTGCATATTTTTGCATCTTTTGCTTGAGGGTGAAGTAGCAGTAACTATTCATAAGAGTTTAGACTGACACCATTTAACATATTACTTTATGAGAGAAAGTGCAAACAGCTAATACAGACTCAGTGTATAGGATCAATAAACTAAGAGATGCTATAAATATAGAGACAGTATCATGCTGTGTTAATTTTCTGCACACATCTGAGATCAGATCATATATAACTTAGAAGGATTCATGATTACTTACTGAGAATCATGCTTCATACTATTTTCTTCATCGGTGATTATGTTTCAGAAAACAACATAATCAGAGTTTAACATCAGAGTTTAACCATCAGAGTATGCTTTCAGAGTTTATCAACATGATTTGAATGACAGTTAACATATGCATAGAAACATGAGAAACATATCACAAAAGAGTTAATTTTGAGTCTAACCAGTATCTCTTGTCGAAACCAGAGATCATTCCTAGTTCATTCACCAGTCTTGTAAATGTAGCTTCACTCAAAGGCTTAGTGAAGATATCTGCAAGCTGTTGTTCTGTAGACACAAAATGAAGCTCAATATCTCCTTCCTCCACATGTTCCCTGATAAAATGATACCTTATGCTGATGTGCTTGGTCATGGAATGCTGTACTGGATTACCTGTCATAGCAATAGCACTTTGATTATCACAGAAAATAGGTATTTTAGAGTACCTTAACCCATAATCCAGCAATTGATTCTTCATCCACAAAATCTGTGCACAACAGCTACCAACAGCAATATACTCTGCTTCTGCTGTGGATGTGGAAATTGATTTCTGTTTCTTGCTGTACCAAGAAACCAGTCTGTCACCTAGAAATTGACAGCTTCCACTAGTGCTCTTTCTGTCAATCTTACAGCCTGCAAAATCTGCATCAGAGTAACCAATTAACTTAAACTCTGATTCTCTAGGATACCACAAACCCAAGGTTATGGTTCCTTTGAGATATTTGAAAATCCTCTTCACAACTGTTAGACGAGGCTCTCTGGGATCTGCTTGAAATCTTGCACAAAGACAGGTTGCATACATAATATTTGGTCTACTTTCAGTGAGATAAAGAAAAGACCCTATCATGCCTCTGTAGTTTGTCATATCTACTGAAGCTTCTGTGTCTTTATCTAGCTTTGTTGCAGTTGCCATAGGAGTTGTTGCAGATGAACTATCAAGCATACCAAATTTCTTGAGAAGATTTCTGGTTTATTTTGCTTGATTGATAAAAATCCCATCATCTGTTTGCTTTACCTGCAAGCTTAGAAAATAACTAAGCTCTCCCATCATGCTCATTTGGTACCTGGACTGCATAAGCTTGGCAAATTTCTTACAGAGTTTATCATTAGTAGACCCAAAAATTATGTCATCTACATAGATTTGAACTAAAAGCAAATCATCACCAGAATTGAAATAGAACAAGGTTTTATCAATTGTACCTCTAGTGAACCCACTTTCTAAAAGAAATTGAGCCAGAGTTTCATACCATGCTCTAGGTGCCTGCTTTAGTCCATATAGTTCTTTATCAAGCCTGTAGACATAGTCTGGATACTTGGGATCCACAAACCCTGGTGGTTGTTCAACAAACACTTCTTCTTCAAGTTTCCCATTGAGAAAAGCACTCTTCACATCCATCTGAAAGACTTTAAACTTCTTGTGAGCAACATATGCTAGAAAAATTCTTATGGCTTCCAATCTTGCAACTGGAGCAAAGGTTTCATCATAGTCAATTCCTTCCTGTTGTGAATATCCTTTTGCCACAAGTCTAGCTTTGTTCCTTGTAATTACTCCCTCACTGTCAGTCTTGTTTCTGAAAACCCACATTGTACCAACAACAGACCTGTTCTTTGGTCTTGGTACAAGTGTCCATACTTCATTTCTTTCAAACTCATTCAATTCCTCCTGCATTGTTGTTATCCAGTTAGCATCTTGAAGAGCTTCATCCACTTTCTTAGGTTCTGTTTGAGATATGAATGCATGAAACAGACATTCATTTGCTGTGGCACTTCTTGTTTTCACACTTGCATCTGGATTTCCAATTATTAGATCAGGTGTATGAGCCTGAGTCCACCTTCTTGCTGTAGGTAAGTGGCTTCTTTCATCATTATTGGATTCTCCCCCTTGATCCATGCTTTCCTGATTTTCTTGTTGACCATCTGCATTCTCTGAGGCTCCCCCTGAATTGGACTGCTCAGTGTTTGAACTTTCAGAGTTTGTGTTAGATTCTTCAGCTGACTCACTTTCAGAATGTGAGTCATCATTTTGAGATGTTGCTGAAGTATCTTCATGCTCCCCCTCAACTGGTTCTCTATTCTGTTCTGTCTGAGAAATTTCCTCAGTATTTACCAGTAGAGGTTCAGAGTATGCTTCATCAGAGTTTGTTGGATTTGCTTCGTCAGAGTTTAGATCTTCATTTTCAAAGCGTAGCTGATCATGATTTTCTTCATCTTCAATTCCAGTTATTTTCTTGTCATCAAATGACACATGTATAGATTCCATGATCACTTTAGTTCTCAGATTATAAACTCTGAATGCTTTAGTTGACAGTGGATATCCAACAAAAATTCCTTCATCGCCTTTTAAATCAAACTTGGTCAACTGTTCAGGATGAGTTTTCAACACAAAGCATTTGCACCCAAAAATATGAAAATATTTCAGGTTTGGTTTCTTATTCTTCACCATCTCATATGGTGTTTTCCCATGCCTGTTGATTAGTGTAGCATTTTGAGTAAAACAAGCAGTTTGAACAGCTTCTGCCCAGAAATAAGTTGGCAATTTTGCTTCATCAAGCATTGTTCTGGCAGCTTCGACTAAAGTTCTGTTCTTCCTTTCTACTACACCATTTTGCTGTGGAGACCCTGGTGCAGAAAATTCTTGCTTCACTCCTCTTTCTTTGCAAAATTCTTCCATTGTTGCATTTCTGAATTCAGTACCATTATCACTCCTGATAATTTCCACTTTATACTGTGATCCTTTGTCCAGTAGCTTCACATGATCCATCAGAATTAAGGCAGTTTCATCCTTCTTTGCTAGAAAGTACACCCAAGTGTATCTAGTATACTCATCAACAATGACTAGAGCATATTTCTTTCTGCCTAGAGACATTACATTTACTGGACCAAATAGATCAACATGAAGAAGATGATAAGGATCCACAACTGAAGATTCAGATTTACTCTTGAAAGATGACTTCCTTTGCTTGGCCTTTTGACAAGAATCACACAGACCATCTAAGCTGAGTATTGACTTTGGAAGTCCCCTTACAAGATCTTTTCGAATTAGCTCATTGATGTTGTTCAAGTTTAGATGAGAGAGCTTCTTATGCCATTTCCAACTCTCTCCATTAGACATTTTTGCAGACAGACACACAGCTTTTCCTTCAGAGTTTGTTACCAAACTTGCTTCATAGATATTATTCCGTCTGTGTCCAACTAGAACAACTTTCCCTGTAGATTTGCTGATAACCTCACAGTATTCAGACTGAAAATCTACACGATAACCTCTATCACAGATTTGACTCACAGATAGCAAGTCATGCTTGAGTCCTGGAACTAGAGCTACATTTGTGATGATGACACTTCTAAGATTGATATTGCCATATCCCATAGTACGTCCTATGTTGCCATCTCCATAGGAAACTTTTGGGCCAGCTTTCTCCTCATAATCTGATAGCAGGGCTTTATTTCCAGTCATGTGCCCTGAACATCCACTGTCCAAGACTAGGGTGCTTTCCATTATGCCCTGCAATCACAAACAATTACAAAGAGTTAGATCTAAGGATCCAGACTTGCTTGGATCCTTTGGCTTTCTTAACATTGTTAGCTTTTGTAGCGGAATTCTTGTCAACGGAGTTTAAGCTAACAGTATCAGAGTTTACACTTGCAGAATCAACTTTAACCCATTTCAAATTTGGTTTCAACTCATAATAGTTGTGATAAATGGCATGATAATTCTTGCAAGTATAAATAGAGTGCCAGGTACTCCCACAGTGAGTGCATAAAGTCTGTGGTCTAACCCTAACATAATCATTCTTAACTCCAGACTTGGAGGGTAAAGAATTAATATCTTTGTTTTTCTTGCAGAAACTTGCAAGATGGTTAGAACTACCACAATTATGACATGTTTTTCTAGGAGCATCAGTGATAGGCAAATGATTATTGCTTTTATTAATGCCTACCTTTCCATTTCTATTCTTTCTGGATACTTTCTGTTTCTCAACAGACTTTACCTCTTTGAGCTTATACTTGAATTGTTTCTCTGTCATTAAACCAACATTAACCTGTTTAACACAAGTTTTTACTGGTTCTCTTTTAACCGTTTCTTTTTCAAGTACAGAGTTTAGCTTACTGGATTCAGGAACAAATTTCATAGGTTGAAGATGTGTTCTTACTTTAACCTTATCTTTAAACCTAAGTTCATCTTTCTCACAGTAACCTAACCCTACTGAGTCTGTTTGAAACACCTGATGTGTGTCCTTACCAGAGTTTGTCCAGGTTTTAATTACCTTTCTTTCTTTTTCCAAATCAGATTCTAATTGCCTAAATTTCTTAAGCAACTCCTGTTCAACATAAACAGCATCATCTCTTTCCTTTTGAACTTGTTGCATGTTAACAAGTTCTTCTTCAAGAAATTTATTTCTCTCTTTAAGCTTAAGATTCTCAGATTTAATTCTCTCATTTTCTAAAGTCTGATCCCTATAACTAACATGTATGCTTTTAAGATAAATTCTCAATTCAGATATATTATCAATATCATAAGCATAAGTTGTTAGAGGTACCTTGTTTTCAGATGAATCAGATTCATCTTGAACAGTTGCCATGAGAGCATAGTTGACATCCTCATCTGAATCTGAAGTGTCTGCCCAATCTTTTCCTTTAGTGATGAGTGCTTTTTCAGATTTTCCTTTCTTGTACTCTGGAGCATAGTGACCCATCTCTTTACACTTGTAGCACTGGATTTCAGACTTGTCTTTCTTCCCAGATTTGATATCCCTTCTGTCAGACTTTCTGAAATTCTTCCTTTCAGAGTTTGAATCTCTCCTTGAGAATCTCTTTCCTTTCTTGAAGTTCGTGAAACCCATCTTCTTGAAAGTCTTCACCATCAAAGCAGCCATTTTCATCATTTGTTCTTCATCATCCTCGGATTCAGAAGATTCATCAGTGTTTGAGTCATCATCAGAGTTTGATGACTCACTTTCAGATTTTATGACCAAAGCCTTTCCTTTAGCTTTCTTCTTTGATGTTTCTTTCTTAAGAGGTTTTTCTTCAACTTTGAGAGCAACAGATTTTGTCTTCTTTCCAGATCTTTTGTTTCTTTGTTCTATCTCAAGTTCATGAGTTTTGAGCAACCCATAAATTTCATCAAGATCTGTCTCTGCAAGATCATAGTTATCTCTTATTGTTGTCGCCTTTAAATCCCATCTTTCAGGTAGAGATAGAAGGAATTTGAGATTCGACTCTTCAAGTTCATATTCTTTATCAACAAGAGATAAATCATTCAACAATTTACAGAATCTGTCATAAGTCTCAGTCAAAGTTTCATCAGGTCTCGAATCAAAGTGTTCATACTCCTGTGTAAGAATAGTCTTCATGTTCTTCTTTATAGCACTTGTTCCTTGACATCTGACTTCTAAAGCATCCCAAATTTCTTTGGCAGTTTTGCAACCAATAACTCTGTTAGACATAACATTATCTAAAGCACTATGGAGAAGATGTCTAACCTTTGCATCCTTTGCAATTGATGAGATGTCTTCAGGAGTCAAATCTTTCTTTTCTTTTGGAACGCTCTTCTGTTCTTGACCAGCAACAACTGGAGACAGTTTTGTTGGCATATGAGGACCATCATTGATTCTATCACGATATTCTGGATCCGTGGCTTCCAGAAACATGGTCATCTTCACCTTCTGTAAAGCATAATGTAACATAAGATGTAAAAGAGATAACTACAACTCAACAAAGGACAAGACAGACAATAGTATTAATAGAAGCACAGGAATCCAGAATCAAAGAAGAAAAGGTAAACTCAAAAAATCAAAATACGTTATGTATTCTTGAAGTCCGTAAACAGGTCACGGAAAGAAGTTCATGAAAATGTTCAAGCCTCAGTGACAGCAATAGAAACAAGACTTTGAAGACGACAGAAGTATGTGAATGATTTAGGGTTCAGTACCACGGGATTCCAGTGATGAAGCAACCAGAATGACAAGGGACGTATCAGCAGCATTGTATTGAAAACATAAAATAAGAATTGATTACGTGTTATTCATCTGTGAACCAGACCAGTTGCACTAGGTGACGGCACTGAAAAGATCAAGTTGTTTTATCGTCTCGGAAGAAATTGATACTGTCTATTACTTAAACACCCCGGAGCTCAGTGGAATCATTAATTGATAAAAGACAAGAAATAAGTATTCGATAGGTTTTCAATTAAGAAAACTATCGAATGGTGTAATGATGATTCACTGAAAACCATGATTACTTTAATTTAGTATTCGATAGTTTTAATTAAAAAACTATCGAATGGTAAATTAAAGAATTCCATTCGATGGTTTTTATTTAAGGAGCAGGTGAAAAGTATTCTTGTTTACAGGTTGAAGTTGAAGATGGACGGCCAGGATTGATTCTTCAATTCTAGTTTGATGGTTTTCAATTCAAGTCTACAATTAATACTGAGAGAAGAGTGTGTCTTCTTTAGTTAAGGATTTCAACACAGAGACATTACTGAGAGAGAAGAGCCGGAGAAAATTATCAGAGAAATTAATAGTGCTCAGAACTTGATCATTGTTTTGTATTTGTGTAACCTTAAACTCATTGTCGCTAATCTACGGATTAGAAATTGTAGCACCCCTCGAGGTTTATATTTATAAAAAGATATATTCCCTGAAACTTGATTTGGTTTGGTGTGTTTGATTTCGTTATAGAACTGAAAGATTAATCCGCGAACGAAATTAAATTATTTGTGAGTATCGTATTCAACCCCCCCCCCCCCTTCTACGATACTTTGGACCTAACAATTGGTATCAGAGCTTCTTGATTGATATACAAATCAGATCCGGTGAATGAGACCAAAATCAAACGTAGCGTGAAAATTCGAAGCAAATTTTTTAACTTTCAAAATTTTTCATTTAATTGGAATTTCTTGAATTTTAAACAATTTGAAATTTTCAGAAACCATGAGTGCTCCAAAGACAACCGCTGGTATTAAAGTTCCCCCGTTTACTAGAGATGATTTCGGTTTGTGGAAGATGAAGATGCTGTTATTTATCAAGGCATCTAACCCGTTGTATATTGGCATATTAGAGAACGGACCGTTTGTACCAATGAAACCAGTTAGTGAATCTACGGCTCCTGATGGTAGCAGGATTCCTCAAGGCACCCAACCTAAGGATATTACTGAATATACAGATTTTGACAAAGAACTGATTCGATTGGATACCGGTTTAATGTTGATATTGGCGGACTCCGCAGACAAGGAAATGAGCTATCAGTTGATGAACTGTACAAGCGGGAAACATATGTGGGATACCATTAACTTGATAATGGAAGGAACTGAAGACGTTCAGGAAAACAGATTGGACATCCTGACTTCTCAATATGAAGCATTTAGGTCTCTGCCAGGAAAAAGTATAACTCAGGTCTTTGAGAAATATACTAAGCTTCTCAATGAATTGGCAATGAAAGGAAATACCTATCCACTGAGAGAATCAAACAGGAAGTTCATGATGACGCTGCCCCATCATGTAGAACACAAGTCATCATCCATTAGGGAAAGAATTGACTTCACAAAGATGTCATTAGAGATGATCTATGGCAAGTTGAAGACCTATGAGATGGAACAGGAACAAAGGGTGATAATCTACGGATCAGGGACAGTGGAGAACAAGCACAATGCACTTGTGAGATCAGCAGCACTTGTAGTGGATGAACCAATAACTTCTGAGATTCAGGTTCAAACCCCTAGAGCTGGAAAGGAGGTGATAATAGAAGCAGAAATGGATTCTGTGAATCTGGGTGTTGATGAAAGTGATTACTACACCCTAGAAGAGCTTGAGCAAATGGAAGACAAAACCATGGCGTACTTAGCTGCAAAGTTTAGTCATATTCGTTTCAAAAGAAACCCTAAGTACAAGTTCAAGGGCTCAACCAACAGATTCCAGAAGAGCAATTATACACCTAGTACAGGCTTTAAGGGAGGCTACAAGACTGGCATGATTGATAGAAGCAAATCAAGATGCTACAACTGCAATGAGTTAGGGCATTTCGCCACTGAATGCTGGAAGCCTCGTCAAGCAAGAGACATGAAAGATGTCTATGGAAAGAAGGATTCTTATGATGAGTTGAAGAAGGAGAATGCCAAGCTTAAACAGCAACTGGAGGCATTCTCTGGAAAGCAGAAAGGGAAAGCTTATATAGCAGAGGGAAAGCACTGGGATGATACTGATTCGGATGAAGAGGAGGAATATGTAAATGTTGCTCTAATGGCTGACTCTTCAGAGGAATCACCACAATCATCTCAGGTACCTATCTTAACTACAATTGATATGTCTAATTCTGAGTACAAGAAAACTGTGCAAGATCTTAGTGTATAATTGTTTAATGTACACACAAGCATGCTAGCATCAGAAATGGAAAATGCTAAACTAGTTCTTAAGATTAAAAAGCTAGAATCTAAAAATGAAGAACTAGAGCTTGTAGCTGTAACATTAGAAGATCTTAAGCAAAATAATGCGTACTTAGAGAACAAGGTCAAGTGTAATGATGAGATAGAGACTATCCTCAGGAAGCAGATTTCAGATCTAGATTTGAAGCTGAATGCTTTTAAGAATTCCGCTCTAGTGGCTAAGAAAATCATTGATACTCAGGCCATAGAGAATAAAACTGCTATAGGATTTGACTATAACAGGAAAGCTGGTAAGAAGATTGTGGAATTCCCTGTGACATCTTCAGTTGTCAAAAGGAATACTCCACATGTTCTTAAGAATGTTGATTGTCCAGTTTTTGTTAAGCCGTTTCCACCACTCTTTCATGAGGATGACCTTTTCATTAGACAAGAATTGCTTGAGGAGGATTTATTGAAGGAAAAAGAGGTAAAAACTAAGTTGCCTAGGAAATCAGTAAAAAATGAATTACCTAAACCTGATTTACCTAAAACTGAAGTAGGTTCCTTAGTTAGTAATGTTAAAAAGAACAGGAATGGGAGGAAGAAGATTGTTAATCAGGAATTGGTTCCATCTTCTCCCATTGCATCTAAGAAGTTGTGCTCCATTTGTAATTCTGCTGGACACCTTACACATGCATGTAAAAAGGTTAAAGTAGAAACTGCTAATGCTTCTGAAATGCATAACATGTCTGACATGCCTGATAATCATGAGCCTTGTGGGAAGAAAGAGTGTTTGCTATGTAAGTACAACATCATGCATGCTTATTTTAAGTTGATGAATGATAGTAGCAATAGCACTAGTAATGTTAAATCCACATATACTATGAATATCAAACAGGGTAAGACTAAATTGAATGTTACTCCTGTTAAATCATCTAAACCTTCAGGACCCAAACAATTTTGGGTACCAAAGTCCGCTTAATCAATCTGTGATTGCAGGGTAAGGTTAAAAGCTCAAAGGTTGTGTGGATTCTGGATAGTGGTTGTTCTAGACACATGACAGGTGAAGAGTCCCTGCTTACAGAGGTGGTTAAGAAGACCGGCCCGATTGTAACCTTTGGAGATGACAACAAAGGATTCACTACGGGATATGGTAAATTGAAAGTTGGAAATGTCATCATTGAAAACATCTCTCTTGTTGAAGGATTAAAGCACAATCTTCTAAGTATCAGTCAGTTCTGTGATAAAGGCTACAATGTAGATTTCAGAAAGGACAAGTGCTTGATCACCAACAGGAAGGATGAGAAGCTTACTCTACTGGGAGTGAGAAAAGGAAATTTGTTTATAGCTGACTTAAGTTCTACCAGTGAAGGAGAAGTTACATGTTTCTATGCAAAGGCATCTTCAGAACAAAGTTGGCTATGGCACAAGAAGCTCTCACACTTGAACTTCAAAACTATGAACTCTTTGGTAAAGAGAGAGTTAGTGAGAGGGTTGCCCCTGATGGAATTCAATCAGGAGGGACTATGTGAAGCATGTGAAAAAGGGAAGTCGAAGAAAGCATCACATGGAAGCAAAGGAATGACAAGCATTACTGAACCATTACAGCTGATTCATATGGATTTATTTGGTCCAGTTAATGTTATGTCACTTTCAAGGAATAGATATGCATTGGTGATGGTGGACGACTACTCCAAGTACACGTGGGTGTTGTTCATACAAACAAAGGATGAAGCAACACAACTAATCATTGATCACATCAAGAAGATAGAAGTGGAAGCTAAGCTACCTGTGCGGACAATCAGATCAGACAATGGAACTGAATTCAAGAATGTAGTTCTTAATGATTTCTGCTCAGAGAAAGGAATATCAAGACAGTTTTCAGCACCAAGAACTCCTCAACAGAATGGAGTAGTGGAAAGGAAGAACATGACCTTGGTTGAAGCAGCAAGGACCATGTTGAGTGAATCAAAACTTCCCACTTACTTTTGGGCTGAAGCAGTGAATACAGCTTACTACACTCAGAATCGAACCCTGATCAACAAAGATCATGAAAAGACTCCGTATGAGTTAATGGCCAACAAGAAGCCAACACTGAAGTACTTTCATGTGTTTGGTGCAAAGTGCTTTGTACTTAAAGATGGAGAACATCTTGGCAAGTTTGATGCCAAAGCAGATGAAGGCATTTTTCTGGGCTATTCTCTGGAATCTAAGGCTTTCAGGGTATATGTGATTGAAGATAAGAAGGTGTTGGAAAGCCTTAATGTAACATTTGACGACACTAAAAGACCAGGTCTGCAAACTGGAGAGAACTCTGAATCTTTGGTATTAGAAAATCTATCAGGAGATCTCTCTGACAATGAAGAAGTACCTGAAGTTGTTACAGTCATTGATAATAATCATAATGATAATGATTCTGGACAAAGTGGTGACCAAAGTGGAGATCCTCAACATACAGGATCCACTAGTCAGTCTTCAGAATCAACAGATCAAACCGTCAACAACTCAGGGGGAGCAGGAGAAGGATCAACTAGTCACACTCCACAACATCTAGAACAAGGAGAATCATCAAGATCGCATCTGCCAAGACAAAGGGTATGGAATAGAGATCATCCCTTTCACTTGATCATTGGTGATCCGGACACAGGAGTAAGAACTAGGAGAACATCACAAAATGAATGTCACTATTCTGGGTTTCTTTCAGAAACATAACCTAAGAAAGTTGAAGATGCTCTAGATGATCCAGATTGGGTGATTGCTATGCAAGAAGAACTCAATCAGTTTGAAAGGCAGAAAGTTTGGAAGCTGGTACCCAGGCCTAAGGGAAAATCTGTTATTGGAACACGATGGGTATTCAGAAATAAGTTGGACGAAGATCTCATTGTAACGAGAAACAAAGCCAGACTGGTTGCTAAAGGTTACTCTCAAGAAGAGGGTATAGATTATGATGAAACCTATGCACCAGTAGCAAGACTTGAGGCCATCAGAATGTTTCTGGCATTTGTTGCACATTCCAATTACAAGGTATATCAAATGGATGTGAAGAGTGCTTTTCTGAACGGGGAGTTAGAAGAAGAAGTGTATGTGGAACAACCTCCAGGTTTTGAGGATTCAAAACTGGCAGACTTTGTGTACTTTCTATTCAAAGCTCTCTATGGACTCAAACAAGCTCCGAGGACATGGTATGACACTCTCTCTGAATTCTTACTTGAAAATGATTTTACAAGAGGTGTTGTAGACAAAACTCTCTTTGTCAAAAAGCATAAAAATGATTTGATATTGGTGCAAGTATATGTGGATGACATAATATTTGGTTCTACTAATGATGATCTATGCAAGAGATTTGCTAAGTTAATGCAGAGTCGTTATGAAATGAGCATGATGGGTGAATTATCATTCTTTCTTGGACTACAAGTATACCAAAAACAAGATGGTATATTCATTTGTCAGTCCAAGTACATCAAGGATCTTCTTAAGAAGTATCAAATGGAAGACTCATCTACAGCAAAGACTCCTATGCCAACTGCCACTAAGCTTGATAAGGATGAAACTGGTAAGAAGGTTGACATCACAGGCTACAGAGGTATGATAGGCTCATTACTTTATCTCACTGCAAGTAGACCAGATATAATGTTTGCAACATGCTTGTGTGCTAGATTTCAGTCTGATCCTAAAGAATCTCATCTAATAGCTGTTAAGCGAATATTTAGATATCTTAAGGGGACCCCAAATCTTGGAATTTGGTACCCTAAAGATACAGGATTTGATCTTATTGGATACACAGACTCTGATTTTACAGGTTGTAAGATTGATCGGAAGAGTACTTCAGGAAGCTGTCAGTTTCTTGGAAGAAGGTTAGTTTCCTGGCATAGCAAGAAGCAGCATTCAGTGTCCACATCAACAACTGAGGCTGAATACATTGCTGCTGGTAGCTGCTGTGCTCAGATCTTGTGGATGAGAAACCAACTCCGTGACTATGGACTTTTGTTGACAAAGATTCCAATATTTTGCGACAACACAAGTGCCATAGCAATCTCAAACAACCCAGTGCAACACTCGAGGACGAAGCACATCGACATCAGGTATCATTTTATCCGAGAGCATGTCATGAATGGAACTGTGGAGTTACATTTTGTACCCACAGAGGATCAAATTGCAGACATCTTTACTAAACCGCTTGATGAATCCACTTTCAATAAGCTGGTTAGTGAACTTGGGATGTTAAATCTTTCTAATTGATTTTGATTAGAAGTCAGTAACTGCAGATATTCCTGGTGAATACATGAGTTTAAGAATTGCTATATCCTTAGGACTCGTGAGTTTATTTTCTGGAGCAATTATCGTAGTTAGGATTATTGTACTAATTTTATGTCATAATTATGGATGATATATCTTCTAGCATTTAATTGGTTATTAATTCTAAAAATTATTTAAGTGCTAATATTTGTTCTAAATATTCAAGCATTTATTTAATTTGAATTAATTTACTTTGTTTTTAACATTGTAGATTAATGCAGCATAATTGATTAGATTTTAATTGGTTAATATCACTCAATGATATTTAATTGATTTTATTCTAAGAAAATTGTGAATTTTCTGTTAAGAATTGATTTTGGTGAATTTGAAAAGATTTATTAGAATTAAAACTTGACAGGAGATAAACATTTTGAAGTTTAGAACATGAACAGGTTCTGAAATTTGAAAAGAAGCAAAAAATATCGAATTTAGGAAATTCGATAGTTTTTCAAGTACATAGATAAATCTATCAAAATTAATTTTCGATAGTTTTTGAAAAGGAAAAGAAAAACTATCGAAAACAATTCTCGATAGTTTTTGAGTTTAATTTAAAATGTATCGAAGTGGATTTACTTTATTCAATATTTAAATCCTCGATAGATTTTGAAAAATTAAGAAAAATATCGAAGTGAACTTAATTACTTAATATTAAAGTTCTCGATAGTTTTTCCAAAAGCATTTGTTCGATAGTTTTTCAGATTTTCAAAGAAAAACACTTCGATAGTTTTCTGATAAACCTTTTAAAATTCTGAGTTTCAAAAAATTCGATAGTTTTTCAAAAACTATCGAATTCCAGTTGACAGGTTTACCCCTTGCAGAAAAATATCGATAGTACATTAAAATCTATCGAAACCTGAAAGGACGATTTTACCCCTGTCAGTTTCAAACGTATATATCACTGCCTTAGTTCTTTTTCAGTTTCACTTTTACAGATCTGAGAAAAACTTACGCTTTTATATACTTACAGAGAGATAGATACACAAACAAGAACACCATTCGATAGTTTCTTCATTTTATAACCGAGAAAACCTTGAAAACTTACTGTTTCTCACTGTTGAATTTATTTTAACCGTGAAACACTTGTTTTGTGTTGGTTTTAGAACATACTATTGAAGAATACAACGAAATAAAGTTGTGAACCTCACATAAATTATTAACAAGTACAATTCTTAGAATTTGATTGTTTTTAAACAGTCTAGTTTTCTGATCTAATTGACTGGTTGGTGTTAACAATTAGGGTTCTAGATTTTTGCTTGGTTCGAGTTGTGTTTTCAGAAAAGGGGTAATTTTGTTTTGGGAAAAATATCAAAGTCATCACTCATTTCATTCAAATATATCAAATAAGTCACTCATTACAAAAATGACTCAATTTAGTCACTAAATGTAAAATTCGTATCAAGAAGATCACCTGGGAATGACTAGATTGATACAAATTTTCAACTTTTAAATCACTAAATTGATACAAATTTTCAAATTTGTGACTAAATTGAGTCATTTTTGAAATGAGTGATGTTAGGAATATGTTGTTCTTGATGATAATTATAAAAACACTTAGTAGATTTTGTATTAAGTTATTTTGTAACTGTCAACGGAATAGCATGCTTTGCAGTGTTTCGTTGACAGGAAGCTCATCAACGAAATGAGTGATGTAGCAATTGCACTGTACATTACTTCATAGTTTGATATGCAGTTTGTTGAGTACTAGATAGGTTTTCTAAGTCATGTTGACTAAATGGTTAGATAGGCAAAATAGGTTGGTTAATTGTAAATATTTAGTGCCTTGTAATTTTGCCTAAGTGAAGACATGTCAACGGAATGAAGATTACTCTATCAACGAAACAAGGAAGCTCATCAACGAAACAAAGAATAAAGCTATCAACGAAACACATCTCTATGCCATCAACGAATCATTATTGCTTTTCTATACAATTGACAAAGTGATAGTGACAGGTTCCTGACAGATCAAAAAGGAGATGTGGAAGTGTACTTTGCATTGGAAACCATTAAAATGGACATGGGGAATAAGGAAACATCCCAGTTTCCAATTGGGCTCTTGGGAGTGATCATAATAAGCATGAAGACAAAAGCAAGGATCTCCAAGGACCACTGGACAAAGGGATGAAAAGCAAACTATTGGCGGTTACTCATTGTACTATTAGTGTAGCCAAAAATAGGGTTGTAAACTTGGGTTTTATATAACCAAGTGTAGCAGTTACTTTATTTGAGTGAAGAAAAACAAAGAGTTTGTATTAGCTATCTTTGAGAGCATTTTTCTTCTCTACAACCTTGTAACTGAGCAGCTGTGTACATTTGTATCACAGATTATTTCCGCAATAAAAACACTTCAGTTGGATCATCAAACAATCCAACTGAATTATTTATATCTTGTGTTTTTATTTATTCAGTTCAGTTTAATTTTATAAAGTATTTTTCAAGTTAAAGAAATATCAAAATTGTATTCAACCCCCCCCTTCTACAATTCTGTTGGGTCATTTGGGATTAACAATTGGTATCAAAGCAAGCTTCTAACATACAAGAAGTTTAAAGATCAAGACCAAAAACAGAAACCATGGTGAAGAAGGATGCAGGTGTGAAGATACCAGTTCTTGATAAGGACAATTACTTTCACTGGAAAGTAAAGATGCATTTACATCTCATGTCTATGGATGAGAGGTATGTAGACTGCATTGAGAAAGGTCCACACGTTCCCATGAAGCTTGATTCTAGAGTTGGATTGCCAGATAATGCTCCTGATGTAGAGATTCCAAAACTTGTCTCAGAATGGACTGTTGAAGATGTTGCAGAAGTCCATAAAGACAAAAGAACCATGAACATTCTGTTTAATGGTTTGGAGCAAGAGATGTTTGACAATGTTATCAACTGTACAACCTCTAAGGATGTATGGGATACTGTTAGAACTCTCTGTGAAGGAACTGAGCAAGTCAGGGAAAATAAAATGCAACTCCTTATACAACAATATGAGCATTTTCATTTTAAAGCTGGTGAAACCCTAAATGACACGTTTAGTAGGTTTCAGAAGCTTTTGAATGGATTAAAGCTGTATGGGAGGATCTATCAAACTAAGGATTCAAACCTTAAATTTCTCAGAGCTCTTCCAAAAGAATGGAAGCCTATGACTGTTTCTCTTAGAAACACTCAAGAGTACAAAGACTACACTCTTGAAAGGCTTTATGGAACCTTGAAGACTTATGAGCTGGAAATGGAGCAAGATGAGGAAATTGAAAAGGTACAGAAGAAGGGTGGATCTATTGCATTAATTGCATCTGTGAACCAACTGGAAGATGACAACAAAGAAACTGCAAAGGCCACAACTAGTCGACCTAGTTGTAGGAGTGATGTTAGCAAGGGTAAAGACAAGATGACAGAAGAAGAAGAAGAATCAGAACCAGCCAACTTGAATGACTTAGATGAGATTGATGAGCATATTGCTTTTCTGTCTAGGAAATTCTCTAAGTTCAAGTTCAAAAGAAACTCAGAAGCAAGGCCACCAAGAAGAGACTTTCAACCTAGCAAAACAAACTGGATTGAAAAGTCTAAGTCAAAATGTTTCAATTGTGGAATGCTTGGTCACTTTGCTGGAGACTGCAGAAAGCCCAAGGTTGAGAAGGGCAACAGGAAATTTGAGCCTGTTGATTATAAAAAGAAATACTTTGAACTTCTCAAGGAAAAAGAAAAGGCTTTCATGTCTCAGGAGTATGACTGGGCTGGTAATGGTGAAGACTCTGATGATGATGTTGAATATGTCAACTTGGCTCTTATGGCTGACAATCATGAGCAGGAAGCAAGTTCCTCAAGCAACCAGGTAACAATTACTAATCTTTCTGAGCTTTCTAAAGAGGAATGCGATAGTGCAGTAAATGAAATGTCTACTGTACTATATAATTTGCGTGTTACTCTTAAATCACTTACCAAGGAGAATTCTAGAATAAAAGAGACTAATTTGCTCTTAAGTGATAGGAATGCAATGTTAGAAGCACAGCTCATTGAATTTGAGAAAATGAGATGTGTTAGTAGGGATGCTAAGAAGGAACTTGAGAACGTGTTACAAAGGGAAGAAATTCTTAAAACACAACTTGAAATAGAACAAGGTGTGATTGCAAAATGGAAAGATTCCAGGAATGTTGCTACCAACATCATTAATGTTCAAGGTATGGAATCTTTCTGTGAGGAATCATGGAAAAAGAACAAAGAGAAGCTAGGGTGTGTTGGTGAAACCTTAGAATCAGAAACAGAGTCAACAAACAACAATGATCATTTGTTGGAGGTTGATATGTCAACGAAATGCAATGTTTCGTTGACACATGAACCATCAACCGATCAGGCTGTTTCGTTGACAGACAAAAGAAAAGAGAAACTCACTAGACTTAATGACAAGTATGGTCCTGTCACCAAGAACTTTGTTCAAGGTGAGTCTAGTAATTCAAAGAAAGTTGAGAAGCCTGTTGAGAGAGCTAATGTAGGTCACTTGTCTAACAAGCAATTGAAAGACAAGGTAGAGAAAGTTCATAATGAGGCTAAGGGAAATAAAAAGAATAACAGGAATGGCAAAGTAGGAATTAACAAACACAACAATTACACACCTGATAAATATGCTCCTAGAAAGACATGTGTTAATTGTGGAAGTGTTAGTCATTTGTCTACTAACTGCAAATCTGTTAAGAAATCTGCTAATGTGAAAATGCCCAAGCCTGCAATGAACAGTTCCATGCCTACAATGCCTGTTATGCCTAACATGTTTGCTCCATATGCACAATTTCAGAATCCATATGCTAGCATGCCATTTGTGTCTAATCCTTACATGAATATGTTTAACATGCCACAAATGCCATGGAACATGAATAACATGATTGTTCCTCCAACTATGCATGCTATGAATGAAAATATGAGCAACCCTCAGAAATCAACACCAAGGGTAAAGATTGATTTGAATCAATCTGAGTCCAAAGTGAAAAATGGTACAAAAGGGAATGCAAAGGCTAACAAGACAGGACCCAAGGAAACTTGGGTACCAAAATCAACTTGATTTGGTTTTATTGTGTGCAGGGAGACAAAAGGAATCTTTGGTACTTGGATAGTGGTTGTTCAAGACACATGACTGGTGATTCTACCCTGCTCACAGAGTTTCAGGAAAGAGCTGGCCCTTGTATTGCTTTTGGAGATGACAGCAAAGGCTACACAAAGGGATATGGCTTGATTTCAAAAGAGAATGTCATCATAGATGAGGTTGCATTGGTGGATGGTCTTAAGCACAATTTGCTTAGTATCAGTCAACTCTGTGACAAAGGATTTTTAGTTACTTTTTCAAAAGAAGCCTGTGTTGTTTCTAAAGGAGGAAACAACAATGTGGTAATGACTGGATTCAGAAGAGGGAATGTGTACATTGCTGACTTTAGTAGCACAAGTTCAGACACCATCACTTGTCTTTTCAGCAAAGCAAGCAAGGATGAAAGTTGGCTATGGCACAAGAAATTATCTCATCTGAATTTCAAGGTTATGAATGATTTGGTAAGGAAAGATCTTGCTAGAGGAATTCCACAGGTGGAGTTTTCCAAGGATGGTTTGTGTGATGCCTGTCAAAAAGGGAAACAAAAGAAGGCATCATTCAAAAGCAAGACAGAGTCATCAATTGTTCATCAGCTTGAGTTACTTCATATGGATTTGTTTGGCCCTGTAAATGTCATGTCTATTTCAAAGAAGAAATACTGTCTTGTGATTGTTGATGATTTTTCTAGATTTACATGGACTTTCTTTTTGCACTCTAAAGATGAGGCAAGTGAAATCATTATCAATCACATCAAGATGGTAAGCAATCATCCTGATTTCAAAGTAAGAAGGATTAGGAGTGACAATGGGACAGAATTCAAGAATTCAAGCATGAAGGTGTTCTGTGAAGAAAATGGTATTTTGCATGAGTTTTCAGCAGCAAGAACACCACAGCAAAATGGTGTAGTTGAAAGGAAAAACAGAACACTTATTGAAGCTGCAAGGACAATGCTAGATGAATCAAAGTTACCAACTTATTTTTGGGCTGAGGCAGTTAACACAGCTTGCTTCACTCAGAATATTTCTTTGATTAATCAGGCCAAAGGAATGACCCCTTATCAGTTACTCAAAAGAAAGAAGCCACTATTAGATTTTCTTCATGTCTTTGGATGCAAGTGCTTTGTTCTGAGAAATCAAGCTGAGCATTTGGGGAAATTTGAAGCAAAGGCAGATGAAGCAATATTTGTGGGATATGCAGCAGGGAAAGCTTACAGAGTCTTTAATCTCAGAATCAACATTGTTATGGAATCTGTACATGTTGTTTTTGATGATCTCAAAATACAAGGTCTCTGTGATGAAGGTTTCCATGAAAGTCTCTCTTTTGAGAATGAGGAAGGAGAACAAGTGAATCATGATAAGGCTACTGAGAAACAGCCTAAAGTTGTTGTATCTAGCACAGATGAAAGCAGCAGTGAAGATGAAGTTGCTGCATTAAGATTGAAAAGAATAGCTGCTAGTAGACCAAATGATCATTTCGTTGACAGTCATAATGGTGGTTTCGTTGACAGTCAAAATGAGCGTTTCGTTGACAACCAAAATGGTCATACCGTTGACAGTCATAGAAATGGTTCTAGAAGTGATCATTTAGGGACAACAAACTCAGGGGGAGTTTCTCAAGGACAAATGTCCAATCAAGGCAATCATGATCATGAAGCTACCTCGTCTAGAGCAAATCTACCTCCCTCAAGAAAATGGACTAAAGATCATCCCTTTGAACTCATTATAGGTGATGTTTCTTCAAAAGTCCAAACTAGAAGAGCAACTCAAGAAGAATGTCTATATAGCAGCTTTCTGTCTCAAGATGAGCCAAAGAAAGTTGAGGATGCACTTCTAGATCCAGATTGGGTTTTGGCTATGCAAGAAGAGCTAAACCAATTTGAAAGGAACAATGTATGGAAGCTGGTGCCCAAGCCTAAGGACAGGAGTGTCATAGGCACAAAATGGGTGTTCAGAAACAAGATGGATGAAAATGGCATAGTCACAAGGAATAAAGCTAGATTGGTTGCAAAAGGCTATTCACAGGAAGAAGGAATCGATTATGATGAAACCTTTGCTCCTGTTGCAAGACTAGAAGCAATAAGGATTTTCCTAGCCTATGCAGCCCATGCCAATTTCAAGGTCTATCAAATGGATGTTAAGAGTGCTTTTCTAAATGGGGAACTGGAAGAGGAGGTGTATGTGAGTCAACCTCCTGGTTTTGAAGATGATGATTTTCCAGAGTATGTGTACTTTCTCCTCAAAGCACTCTATGGTTTGAAACAAGCACCTAGAGCCTGGTATGACACACTTTCACAGTTCCTTCTTGAGAATCACTTCACTAGAGGTACTGTAGATAAAACCCTTTTTCATAGGATTGTGAATGGCTCTACAATACTTGTTCAAATTTATGTAGATGACATAATTTTTGGGTCTACAGATGAAAAATTTTGTCAAAAGTTTGCCAAGCTTATGCAAAGTAAGTATGAAATGAGCATGATGGGAGAATTAACTTACTTTCTTGGTCTTCAAGTAAAGCAAGTTAATGAAGGCATTTTCATTAGTCAAACAAAATATATTTTTGATTTATTAAAGAAGTTTAACTTAATGGAATGCTCTCCTGCCAAAACACCCATGCCTACTGCCACCAAACTTGAATTGAATACTAAGGAAAAATCTGTGGACATTTCAAGTTACAGAGGCATGGTTGGCTCACTTTTATATTTAACAGCTAGTAGACCTGATATTATGTTTGCTACATGTTTATGTGCTAGATTTCAGGCTGATCCTAGGGAATCCCATTTAGTTGCTATTAAAAGGATTTTCAGATATCTCAAAGGAACACCAAACCTTGGCATTTGGTATCCTAGAGAATCTGGTTTTGAACTAATTGGTTATTCAGATGCAGATTTTGCAGGATGTAAAATTGACAGGAAAAGCACAACAGGCACCTGTCAATTCTTAGGAAACAAGCTTGTGTCATGGTTCAGCAAGAAACAAAACTCAGTTTCCACCTCCACAGCTGAGGCTGAGTATATTGCAGCTGGAAGTTGTTGTGCACAGATTTTATGGATGAAAAATCAACTACTTGATTATGGATTAAGAGTTGAGAAAATTCCTATTTTCTGTGACAACACTAGTGCCATTGCCATTACTGAGAATCCAGTGCAGCATTCAAGAACCAAGCACATTGACATCAAGTACCATTTCATTAGAGAACATGTTATGAATGGTACTGTGGAGTTACATTTTGTTCCAAGTGAACAACAACTTGCAGACATCTTTACCAAGCCACTTGATGAATCAACATTCTCAAGATTAGTAAGTGAGCTAGGTATGCTAAATTTCTCTTAATTATTTTTGAGATATTTGCAAGTCATAATGCAGCCAGAAATTTGCTATGTTTTTTCTGTGAATAAATTTTCTCAGGAAAAGGTAAAATTTTGTCTAAGTCAAAATTACTATGCCAACGGAATGCACCATTTCGTTGACAGTCTTAGCAGTTTTCTGGGTGTTTCGTTGATAGCTCTTTTATATCAACGAAACGCAGCTTTATCAACGAAATAAGACGGGACTTTAACCGCCCAATCCTGATTCGTTGATTTAGCGCTTTTTATCTGAACCGTTGAAATGTGACACGTCTTTTACCACGATCTATGCATACACCCCTGTAAGTATAAATCATGGTAATACTTTAAGAGTAACGGTTATATTTTTAAGCCAATCCAGTAATTTACATTTATTATTGGATTCATTTTCTGAGAATTTTTGGGGGAGTATTTAAGAAATTTTAGTTTTATTATTTCTTTTTACCTGTTCTCAAAAATTTCAAAGGCTTTTTCTCTCTTCTTCTCTCTATCAATCAATTCAGTTCGAAGCTTTCCTTTAATCAACAATGGCACCCATAGTCAAGCTAATGTCTGCTGGAGGGTTCATCTATGAGAAGAACAACTCCATCCCTTTTGTTGTCAAGGAAAACCCGAACAGTCTGTTCTTCAAAATGATGGATTTCATGAAGAATTGCAAGTTGAGCTATGCAATGTTTCACTCTACACCACTCTACAATGAGATAATCGAGGAGATTTGGACCTCATGTGAGTATAGTGGAACAAACTGCACACTACAATTCACTCTTCAAGGTAATGAGTACATAGTTAATTCTGATGTTTTGCAAGCATGTTTACATATTCCTGATAATAACTGTGATGCTTTGCCTACTAACACTGAAATAACTACCATGTTAAATTCTATAAACTACTCTTTGCCTACTGATAATCTGGGTAGAATAATTAGGAGAGGTTTGGTTAGAGAATACAGTTATTTAGCTGATGCATTCATTAAGGTCTTTTCTGGAAAGATTAGTAATTTTGATGCATTAACTAACTCTATGTTAATTCTCCTAACCATGCTTCTAAATGATAGATATCACAACTTTAGCACCCAACTTATGTATGAAATTGGTGCTAAGTTGGGTGACAAAGCGAATAGGAAGAAAAATATCTATTATGCTAGGTTTCTGATGATGTTGGCTAACCATGTTAGTCCAGCACCATTAGTTATCTCTAACCCTAATGCCAGGTTCGAGTGCTTTGTGCAAGAAAAGAGAGTATTGACAGACATACTCAGGCTGAACCACAATGGTGATGTTCCAGTGGTGTATCTGCCAATCATTGAGGTAACTACTACTATCCCTGTTAGTGTAGCTAACTCCTCTACTGTTTTACCTTCCAATGTTGCTATGGAGTCTGTAGCTGTGACCCAACAGGCTCCTACCCTAGCAACAAAACCTAAATCAAAGAAATCCTCCAAGCCAACCTCAGGTGCTTCTCAAAAGGCACCTGTTGTAAAAACTACCACACAACCTAAGGGGAGTGAGTCTGGAGTTGTAAGAGGTGAGGGAAGGGGTGAACATCAAAGAAACCCCAAGGATAAGGAAGGACAGGTTAGTGTGTACCAGCCAAGCCCCATTGTGTCTTCCCAACAAGGCACAATGAGTAAAATGGATTTAAACACAAGTCTAATTGCATCCTCCCAAAAGGATGTGATTATTGAAACAAGCTCTCCACCAAGAGCACAGTCCAAGAGGGTAAGGGACACTTCAAGCCCAAAGTCTACATTTTCCCAATACCAAAGGAGAGTGAAGCAAAAGTCCAAGGGTACACAGGGTGCACACACACTGGAAGCAACACTTCCAGTTTCTCAAATTCAGTTTGATGTAACCCCTATCATTTCTCTGGGGTTACAGTCCCATTCTCTAAACATCAATCTTGAATTATCTCCATCCAATTCACCAACTCAATCTTTAGATGTGGACATGATCCATACATCTATCCCTGATTCTCCAACTCTAATCTTGGAGAAGCCCCACTCTGAAGCTGGTGGCCATCACTTGTTAAGTGATTTGTTGGGCCATCAACCAATTTTTCCTGAAGTTGCAAGGGGATCTGTGGACCATTCTTTAAAATCAATCACCACAGACTCTACTGTAATTTCTCATTCTCAAAGTGCTTTCTTGACTTCATCAACGAAACAGTCTATTTCGTTGACAAGTGTTTCTCCATCAACGGTATCCATACCGTTGACAGTTCAAACTACCATTCCGTTGATAGTTCACTCTGCACCTTTAATTGAAAATCAAGTTGTTCCCACAACTAGTGCAGATGATCTAGTGGTAGTTGAGACACTTCTAGGACTGAGAGGGAGTGAAACTGAGAGGCTGGCTTGCAGCCAGGCAAAAGGAGAGAATGTGAGTGAGAGGCTGGCTATTTCTTCCAGCCAGGCAAAAGGAGAGATTGAGAGTTCCACCTTAGAAGGTGAAGGTGAGGGTGTGAGAGGTGTGAGCCATGGGGAGCCCATGATGCAAGAACAGAGTGGAGAGAGAGAAGGGACTACAGGTGAAATAAGGATGGAAGCAGCCATTGCTAATGAGTTAATGGAGGTCAGTGAGGGAGAAAGGGAACCTACTTTCCAAGAGGTTTATCAACAAACTCTGGATAGTATTTCCCTGGATCCTGAGACCTTTACTCATCCTGTGCCAGCCTATCAAATTATGGCTCAGCAGGGCAATGTGGAGGCAGAAAGGTCACTAAATCTAATTCATACAACTGCATCAATGCAAAGAGCAAAGGATGCCCTGACCAATCTACCTTCAGGAGCTGCAGCAAGTGGAGAATTTGAGTTTTCTGATGCTGAGGACAGCTATGGTGATAATCTACAGGTGGCCACCACTTCACAGACTGGGACTTCTGTGGTGCCTCCTACACCAGGCTGGCTTTCTCAAGGTATGCATGGTAGAGCCACTCTAGATGCTGCTATCTCCAGGCAGTACAATGAAGCCTACTTAGCTCATGAGTCTGCAAATGCAAGAGACAAGAAATTCTACAAGGCCATCATGGATTCTCTGGAAATTCAAAGGCTACAAATGATGCAGACAAGGATTGAGGCTACAGAAATCAAGGACTCTATTAGCAATTTCAGGGATGCTAACTACAGGATGATGGATGAAAAGCTCCCTCTTCTCACTATGTCCAAAATGAACAGGTTTTTCTCTAAGGAACCTGAAGTGGCTACCTCCTTGAAGACTCTCTCTTCTAGAGTGGACAAGGTGGAAGCTACTTTATCTCAAATGCAAAAGGAACAGGAGAAGCAGACTCAACTTTTGGCCCAGCTAGTGGCAGCTCAAGGACTCCCAGTTGTCTCTCTTGATGATAACAAAAAGGGGGAGAAATCTCAGGAGCTAACCATTCAAATCACAAAGGTGCTGGTCCCAACCATCACATTGCCACAGGAGCCACTAGCAATGGGGGAGTTTGGAAAGAAGAATAAGGATGGCATTGACTTGATCCAGGAAGCTTCTATGAGGATACAACTTGCAGCACAGATCAAAGATCATTGGTCCAACATAGAAGCAAGGTTCAAGAAAATTACTGAATCTTCAAAGACAGATCAGCCATCAACAAATGCAATGGTGACTGCACAAGTGGAGCCACAGTTCAAGAGCTCTTATGCTATAGAGCCCCTTCTACATGGAGTCATTCAAGGACCAAGAAAGGAGAAAGGACAAACTTCATGCATTAGGGATGTGGAAGAAGCTACATTACAAAGAAGCTTATCTCCCAAGTCTCCTGCTAAACCAAAAGGCAAAAACATAGCAAGGACTTTCTATCCTGCACCTTATCCAGATGAGCTCAAACTACTTGGACTTCTCATCACAAAAAGCAAGGAAAGTAATAATCATGAGATAAGGAAGCAAAGGGCAATTGTCTACAGGAATGGACAACAAATCTGTGTTTGGGCTGGTCATCCAAACTTTGCTGAAGCCAAGGCTGAGGAATCAGAAAGAGCAGCTATGCAAGCTCTTGCAGTAGCTCAAGCTCTAGATGAAGAAGAAAGACAGCAAGAAGAAAAAGCCCAAAAGGAAAGGAGTGAAAAGAAGAGTACAAGGCAACCAAAGGCAAGGGCTAGAAGAAACATAACCTTTGAAAATGATGACTCTCAGAGTATTGCATCAGACTCTTCTGTACCTCCAACAATTCCTGATCCATCTTTAAAGTTAGCCTGTGATCCCAAACATCTTGTTAATTATCATGATCAGCCAATTGAGCCAAAGGAAGAGCCAATTGAGTTTGATGAGGCTAACTTTCCTAAATTCCTTTTTGAGATGGATCCAAAGAAGAAATTGAAGCAAAGGGCTGTCAAGACAAAGCCAGTATTTGTGAGAAAGCCACAACCTCAAAAACCCCCTTCAAATCCAGAGGACTGCATGTACATTGCTGACATCAGGGAAGAATCCAGCTTGCATCTTGAGTTAGACAACCTGGTGGAAGTAAGGGGCATTGCAGCTTCTCAGAAGCTACCTGAAAGATTGGTTTTCACATACAAGGGTGGTAGAGAACAAATTTGGCCTCTCTACAGAATTCTAGGAGAAGACTACCAAACACTACTCACAGTGTTTAGATGCTTGAAGAAAGACTTTGGCTTCACCAAAACAGCCAAGTCTGAGGTGGTCTCCAGAATATGTCAAATAAAGGCTAGCTGGAACAAGCCTGAGGCTCTTCCCAGGATGCTAAGAGTGCCCTCAACAGGAAAGAAGATCCATCTTCAACCTTTCTGGATGATGGAATTCAAGGACAAGGACAACTGCAGAAGGTTCTTCAGGATGGAAGACCAGCTGGACAAGGCATCTAATCAAACTCTAAGGTTTATGCAATCCAAGCTTGGTGATCAAGATGAAGAAGAGAAGATCTTTTACAGAAGGCTACAGGTCCAGATTGAGGAGAACAACTCTAGGAGAGGGAAGAAGACTATGCCCCAAAGAAGACAAAGATGAATTATTTGCTCAGTCTGGAGGAGCACATTTGGGCATTAGTTTTGTAAGTCTTGCATTATTTCTAAAAACTTTATGAAGCTCAATACAACTTTTACTTTTATCATGTGTAATATGCCTGAGTGTTTTTGTTATCATCAAGGCTCTTGATTTATGGCTGTTATTCTATCAGTCATAAATTGGGGGAGATTGTTAGGAATATGTTGTTCTTGATGATAATTATAAAAACACTTAGTAGATTTTGTATTAAGTTATTTTGTAACTGTCAACGGAATAGCATGCTTTGTAGTGTTTCGTTGACAGGAAGCTCATCAACGAAATGAGTGATGTAGCAATTGCACTGTACATTACTTCATAGTTTGATATGCAGTTTGTTGAGTACTAGATAGGTTTTCTAAGTCATGTTGACTAAATGGTTAGATAGGCAAAATAGGTTGGTTAATTGTAAATATTTAGTGCCTTGTAATTTTGCCTAAGTGAAGACATGTCAACGGAATGAAGATTACTCTATCAACGAAACAAGGAAGCTCATCAACGAAACAAAGAATAAAGCTATCAACGAAACACATCTCTATGCCATCAACGAATCATTATTGCTTTTCTATACAATTGACAAAGTGATAGTGACAGGTTCCTGACAGATCAAAAAGGAGATGTGGAAGTGTACTTTGCATTGGAAACCATTAAAATGGACATGGGGAATAAGGAAACATCCCAGTTTCCAATTGGGCTCTTGGGAGTGATCATAATAAGCATGAAGACAAAAGCAAGGATCTCCAAGGACCACTGGACAAAGGGATGAAAAGCAAACTATTGGCGGTTACTCATTGTACTATTAGTGTAGCCAAAAATAGGGTTGTAAACTTGGGTTTTATATAACCAAGTGTAGCAGTTACTTTATTTGAGTGAAGAAAAACAAAGAGTTTGTATTAGCTATCTTTGAGAGCATTTTTCTTCTCTACAACCTTGTAACTGAGCAGCTGTGTACATTTGTATCACAGATTATTTCCGCAATAAAAACACTTCAGTTGGATCATCAAACAATCCAACTGAATTATTTATATCTTGTGTTTTTATTTATTCAGTTCAGTTTAATTTTATAAAGTATTTTTCAAGTTAAAGAAATATCAAAATTGTATTCAACCCCCCCCCTTCTACAATTCTGTTAGGTCATTTGGGATTAACAAGTGACTCAACTGATGTATTTGGATGAAACGAGTGATGACTTTGATATTTATCCCATTTTGTTTTAAGGGTAATTTTTTTTTAAGTTTGATTAATTAGGGATAATTAATTAAATTCAAGTGGAAATTTAGTTTTGGTTTAAAAATTAATTTTCTGGAAATTTGAAACATAATGGCTGGAGAATTTATCGTAACCAAAACTAATCATGTCTCGTTTCAAAACTTGCAATCCATAACGAACTTACAGTTTCGTGCATGGGCAGAGTTTTTGAACACACGTTCATTAGTGGCATACGCTGTGAGTACTCCCGTGGTCCTTTGCATCGATCAATTGACTGCGTTGTACACATCCGCCACGGATACAAGTAAGAATAATGTGAGATCCTTCAGTTTTGTTGTGCCAGGGAGCAGAACAATAAGGGTGACGGAACATGACTTTAACAGAATACTTCATTTTCCTACAGAAAACCTTGTTCCGGATCCCGCAACTGAGGAAATACATGCTTTCTTCACTCTCATTAGAAGTCAACAACCTAACTTCTTTGTGGGAGAGTTCCTTAAGCATTACTTGCCAAAAGCATGGAACTTTTTCTTTCATACCCTAATCCATGTTTTTACTACCAAGCTTACAAATCTGCATGGTATTCCCTTATTCCTTCAAAAGATAGGGTTTGCCATTGCCCACAATAGGCATAATAACATTGGACGGTTACTGATTGATCAAGTAATCATATGCATGGGACCACTGGATGAAAGAACGGGCATTGATGAAGATGTGCTTTGTTTCTATCCTAGGTTCCTACAGCTAATTCTCAATGATATCTTAACAGATGATGAGCGTGAGACATTCGCTGAAGAGGAGACCATGGAGTGTATGAAGATGAAGAGCAATGCCATAACCGCTCTGATAAGGAAGAACAACTATCTTCCAGGGGTACCCACTGTTCTCACTGAATATCTAAGAACGGTGCCCCTACCACTTCTACCCCCAGGGGAACAGGTAATTCAAGGTAACATTCCTGAACCTGAACTGGCTCCTGAACCACAACCTATGGATGTTGATCCAGAGCCCTCAGTGGCCATTCCAGACCAGGAGGTTGCAAACCCACAATCTCTAACCACGGTCGAAGAGCCTTTGGAAGAGCCAAATGAAAACATAAACGAACCTCCTTCCCCTACTATACCCATTAAAGAACCATCCATGAGTGTAGAGGGAGATAGTGCCAAAGCAGCACCACATAAGGAGATACACCCTTCAACAGCAGCTCTGCCTTCCTCTAAAAGGAGACGAACAGAAACCGAGGCAACTGTTGATACTTTATTTCAAACTTCCAAAGCGCCCTTTATTGATTTTTCTGATGTTGATTGGGCTACGCTAACGAAAGCTATATCTGAACCATTAGCTCAATCAAGTAAGGAAGAATTGACGGAAGCAACTGGTGTTCCGACCATATTACGGTCAGGTTCACTGGTTGAAGGTTCTAAGAACCAAGGGTCTTCACAGACGTCGAGAGAAGGCTTTGACCTAAATGCACAATCTAAAAGGTCATTGTCTACCTCCCCAGATGGAACATATCTGGATCCTGCGGGTAAAGGGTCTGACGTAGGTGCAGATCGGCAACTCGGTGACGATGAATCAATTACTATTGACAAGTCAACTGAGGTAAAGTCTTCACAAACTATTGGGGAAGATTCGGGATCTCTGCTGTTAAAAGAGCCTGTTTTTAACCCCCTAGAGATTCAAACTCTAGATCCTACAAAGGATATATCATCTAAGGATGATCAGCAACTTGGTTTATCCAAGGACGGGGACTTGCGAAGCCCCATTGCACCACCGGTGACCTCCTTAAGGACGGCTACGGTGATTTCTTCTGCAGGTACAATCAGCATAAAGGATTTGAGTGAAACAAAAACACTTACACCTGGCCTGAGTGGGAAAGGAAAAATGATTCAAACACCGACAGAAACGTTGAGTGTACACCCAGAGCCAAATGTGAGGAGTGACACCCTAACCCTACCTAATATTCATGATTTGCTGTTACCAACAGAAAGAGAGCTACAAGTTCAATCTTCCCTCAAGGAGATGACAGTTCATGACAAAGAAGGAACTCCATTATTCAAGGTTCCACTGCGACCTTCCTTTGACCAGGGGATCTCCTCTAGTCAGGCCAATGCTTCTTTAAAGACTATTCAAGAGAAGGTTGACTTGGCTGCAGCTGATTCCAGAAGAACATTCAGGGTCATTGGCAGTGCATCTGGCACTATAACAGGTACGAAGCAGGCAGTGGACTCCTTAAAGAAGGAAGCTATGGAAGAACTAGTCGAATTGAGAATGGACGTCAGGGAACTTAAAGATGGATTCATGAATGAAGTAACTGCACTGTCACAGGGACATGAAGCTTTGAGAGAAGACGTTCTGGTTATCCGGGATGGTCAAGCGCGAGTGAAAGATGCAATGAATTCCCTTTCGAGAGTGGAGTCTAAGCTCAACAAGAGGCTGGATCATATGGAAAAGACTACCAACTCAAGATTGGAGAACATTGACCGGTCGCTAGCTTCTATAAATGAGTTTAATAAGCAGCTTATGGATTTCTTGGAGAATCAAGGTGACGGAGTAGAGTCTATTTGGAGTATGCTGAAGAACCAACAATCTAGACAACCTGGTCCTTCAAATCAGCAACCTGATCCTTCTACTACCTTTTATGCTGAGGATGCTTTTATCGAGGATTCCTCAACTAAGGGGGAGAAAGTTGGAGAAGGGGAGAAAGAGAAGCCTAAGGATGGATGGGGAGTTTGGGAGACAGTTGAAGCTATTCCTATCAGACAATACTGGATAGAGGAACTTGTAGAAGAAGAGAAGAAGAGTGAAGAGGAATTTGAGGTCATGCATGAGCAACCTAATCAAGAGGAGCATGAGCCATATTATCCAGAGCCCGTTGAACATCCAATTTGGGAGGATATTATGGAAGAAGAAGCAAATTCTCTATCACCTGAAGAAGAAGCTGCCTTGGGAGCAATAAGAGCTCAGAGAGCTGCAATAGATGCCAGGCAAGCTGAGAAAGAGAAACAGCAAGCAATTCTGAGGAGTGAAAAACTGAAGAGATTCAAAGTGTATAATGAAGTGAGGAAGAAGAAGATGATAGATCTGGCAAAGAAAGATGGTACTGAATGGGAAATGGCTTATAAAACCTTTTGCGGAGTTGAAGACGGATTAGAAGTCAACGACAATGCTGAGGTGGAAGTTATTATTCAGGACATCAGAAGTGCTAATCTTGAAGATCAGACTTACTTTAAAGCACTGAGAAGCTCTATAATCTGTCTGAATGTTGGGGTTAAAGCAAATGGTGCCTGGAGCTTATTAATTAGTTTTCTGGAGAAAGGTACATTTGTGATTTCCACTAAGTTTTTAGAACAGAGGACATATACAGAATTGCAGGCTATACTCATCAAGATCCAAAGAACTACAAGGCTAAATGAACTGCTCCGTGAGCATGTTAAGGAGATCGTGATGAAAGTCAGTCCAGAGATTACTGAAGATCCTCTAATGGTTAGATTCATGACGAATGACTTGTTCAGAATCTGCTATTTGGCTGAGGACAAACTGAGGGACTACCCAAGCAACTATCTAATCTCAGTTGAGAAGTATCTTAGATCCACTGGATTCTCATCAACGGAGAAGGACAAAGCAGCAGACACTCTTAGAAGATTTCTAATGGAGAATGTTCCTTACTATAGGAAAAGAGTGGAAAGAGGATTGGAAGTGCATACCAGACTACCAAACATGCCAAAGCTAAACAAGAAAGATGTTAACATTGCATGGTTATGGGCTGGAGTGGGTCAAGAGGTTGAATATATTGGAAGACACATCCAAGGAGCAATCCTTAAACCTGGAGAACCACTGCACTATCTATCTGTGATTGATTATCAAGCTGCTAACTCCGATCCAATGATTGAAGAAGGTGAGATTGGAATGGACTGAATGTTGAAGCAAAGAACAAGAGAACTATCAGCTCAGACTAGAGGAGCAACTTCATTGTAAAAAGTTTAATTGTTTTTTGATTAATGAAATCTGGAAATGTATATATATCTGATCCAGAATGCATTAATATTATTACGCTGTCTTACTTTAAGTAGTTTCATGTTTCCTTAGTTAGTTGAGTTATCCTCGAAGTATTTGCTTGTCGAACTCTATCCAATCAAATAGGGGGAGATTGTAAAGCATAATGTAACATAAGATGTAAAAGAGATAACTACAACTCAACAAAGGACAAGACAGACAATAGTATTAATAGAAGCACAGGAATCCAGAATCAAAGAAGAAAAGGTAAACTCAAAAAATCAAAATACGTTATGTATTCTTGAAGTCCGTAAACAGGTCACAGAAAGAAGTTCATGAAAATGTTCAAGCCTCAGTGACAGCAATAGAAACAAGACTTTGAAGACGACAGAAGTATGTGAATGATTTAGGGTTCAGTACCACGGGATTCCAGTGATGAAGCAACCAGAACGACAAGGGACGTATCAGCAGCATTGTATTGAAAACATAAAATAAGAATTGATTAAGTGTTATTCATCTGTGAACCAGACCAGTTGCACTAGGTGACGGCACTGAAAAGATCAAGTTGTTTTATCGTCTCGGAAGAAATTGATACTGTCTATTACTTAAACACCCCGGAGCTCAGTGGAATCATTAATTGATAAAAGACAAGAAATAAGTATTCGATAGTTTTTCAATTAAGAAAACTATCGAATGGTGTAATGATGATTCACTGAAAACCATGATTACTTTAATTTAGTATTCGATAGTTTTAATTAAAAAACCATCGAATGGTAAATTAAAGAATTCCATTCGATGGTTTTTATTTAAGGAGCAGGTGAAAAGTATTCTTGTTTACAGGTTGAAGTTGAAGATGGACGGCCAGGATTGATTCTTCAATTCTAGTTCGATGGTTTTCAATTCAAGTCTACAATTAATACTGAGAGAAGAGTGTGTCTTCTTTAGTTAAGGATTTCAACACAGAGACATTACTGAGAGAGAGAAGAGCCGGAGAAAATTATCAGAGAAATTAATAGTGCTCAGAACTTGATCATTGTTTTGTATTTGTGTAACCTTAAACTCATTGTCGCTAATCTACGGATTAGAAATTGTAGCACCCCTCGAGGTTTATATTTATAAAAAGATATATTCCCCGAAACTTGATTTGGTTTGGTGTGTTTGATTTCGTTATAGAACTGAAAGATTAATCCGCGAACGAAATTAAATTATTTGTGAGTATCGTATTCAACCCCCCCCCCCCCTTCTACGATACTTTGGACCTAACACCTTCCATATTGGATACTCCACTGGTCTGAGAATTGGAACCCTAATCGTCTCATATCGACTCACAGAAGTTGGTTGAACCTTCTCAGATTTAGAACCTGCTTGACTATTTTCAGCCATGATTATAACTTGTGTTTGGATCAAAAACTGTATATATTAAACAACCTTGGCTCTGATACCAATTGTTAGGCCGAATACACAATATATAATCAAATAGATGTATGAGAATAACAATAAGAACACTGTTTATGAACACTAAACTGAATGGAATTAAAAACTCCTCTCTCAGTGATGTAAAATATCACAGAGAGCTGCTAGGTTACAAGAATGATAATTCACGTATTCGCATCCCTTTTAGGGTTAACCTATCTGTGTTTATATAGTACACAGCTACATACAATTCTAATTGATATTCCTATAAATCAGCTATACAATTAATATCAATCTAGAATTGTTTCTGTCTTTTGTTCCGTTTCCTTAGCCATCTCGATATCTCTTTTCTTCTTTCCATCTTCAAAGAATATCGCTTCTAGAATCTTCATTGACTTCACCGACAGCTAAGTAAACTCTGACCATCAGACTTTAACAAACTCTGACTGGTCCTTCAGCTAAACTCTGATAGTTTCCTGGTACTTTAAACACTGATAAACAAACATCAGCAATTATATCTAACAATTATATAACTATATACACTCCCACATACTCTCGTTTCTAGTTTTACTATAACCCTTGCTCTGATACCAACTGTAACGCCCCCAAATCCGGGGTCAAAGGATTTGGTCGTCACACTGCACCCTTAATCCAAACAACCTGTTCAATATAAAATCAACACAATAATAATAATATCTGTGACCCCAACTCTACCAAGAATCTTTAAAGGTTATAGTGCTAGAAACAAGAATCCAAAATTTCATTACAACAATCTTTCTTCTTTACAACCATTCTCTTTACACAAATTCTAATACACTAGTATAACTTCGATAAGAAGTATACCGGTAACTAATCTTATACAATATATTATTCAATAGAAAACATCTATATACAAAACCTCTCACTATCTCCAAATGCTCTGGATCAGAACGTCTTTACGCTAATATCCTTCCCCATCTCTGATCAGCTACGCGGACAACTCTCGCCAATATACCTTCTTACTGGCAGGCTAAAATATATATAAAGAAAACAAGTATGAGCGAATGAATTGCTCAGCAGTGCATTATCAAATATAATACGAAAGGTTTCCAAAATAAATGTTGGATTTTTCAAATAACAAACTTTTGTTTTTTTTGAACATTTGTAATCTTTAAAACTTCTCAAATCAAGTTTAGTAATTTATCACAATTTCTCATTCAGCTTCTCGCAACTGAATAGTTTAAAACACAAAAAGGTTTATATTGGCCGTCACGGCGATCGAATCAACAATAACTACAATAGTATGTAGAAAATACGAATTAAGTATAACTCATAAGTCTTTTAAGACCACAGTTTGTATAAAGATACTAATTTGAGGATAACAGATCTATTCACAACATTCTCTGAAACCAACAACTCTGGAAGGGTAGAATAATCAAGGAGTAAGAATGAGCCAACACGCTCGGTCATGGAACAAAGAACGCACTTCAAGACTTCAACATGGTACCGACTGGATACGCGGTATGAATGAAACTCATCAGAATAGATATCTCACGACTACCAATGGAATCAAGGAAATGGATTTTGACTATTTGGAATCCAAATGAATTAAGAATAAGTGATTTCAACAAGATTGAAACCACCATTTATTAATCAAGAACCAACAATTTTACGCAACGAATAAACCTTAATATCAGGTCATAACTCACAAGTACAAAACATATGGATGTAACTCATCCCAGAAATAAGAATTGATATTAGAATTGGATTTTTTTTTTAACATTTATCAAATCAAAGGCTGTGCTGCTGGCCAGCCACGCATCAACCCCGGACTTGCTTATAGCAAAGTCCTCTACTGGATCCTAGGCCAATCTGGGCCTTAATTTATTCCGACCATAAATATGGTTCGACCATTACTGGTCCATTTAAAAACGTTCCAATCCTATATTATATACGTCAGGTGTCAGAACAATTGACAACCTTACTTCGACAATCAGGTGTCGGAAGAATCGACAACCTTAATACAACAAACGCTGGAAAACTCACGTTCCAGGAAACAATTCAACTATGAAGAATCCATCAAGGAATAGCAATATAATCTAGTATCGACGAGATCGACACAATATAGGGAGGTGCACATGAAAAGTGACAATATAATAAACATCGACGAGATCGATGTAACAACTGGGATATAATGAAGAATAAACAATGACATGCTCAACAAGATTAAGTCTGATATGAAACAGGCATTATGATATCAACAGAATTTGCAACAACTCAATATAGAACAGGGTTCAAAGAACAGGCTCTAGATGGCCTCAACAGTTCAAATTATCACATCATGGAAGAATTAGTTAAGATTTACTAATATGGTAAGTGACAAGAAAGTCAAGTTCAAGTTTAAGAAAAAGTCAAGGTGAAGTTTATAAATGAAGAAAACAAGGGTTTACTGACTTCTGACAGAAATAGTTCAAGTCCTTCGAACATATACTTATAATAGATAAGCCTTGTATTTGAAGGAAGTGAACTAAATCATGCACAACATATATGAATTCGACTCAAGGAATGGATCAGATGATCGCATTAACAAGAAATGATAATAATACTTGCATAGGTGCAAGATGGAAAATAGAATACTTGTAGAACAAATAACACAACTTCAGAATATTAGAATAACTTTTCCCTCACAGGGTTCACAAGTTCCCGCTCATCTAGGGTTGGTAATATTCTAACTTAGTATTTTTAAATCAAGTCCTTTTGAAAGAAAGCCTTAGTATACGGCCCATAACTATCTTTTAAATCGTTTCAACACAATATTTATATTTTTCCAATCAACCTGGAAATATGAATCTAAACTCAAAAGGTATAAAATAATACTCGTCAACTTACGAGATTTAAATAACATACTTGCAATTTAATGCAAAGAAATCAACATTTGAAAATTCAGTAAAAAGCATTCAACATGCATACTAATAATTCAAGATAATATCTCTTAATTAATAAGCAAGGGTATAAACACTTGCCTCCGGTCCTTAGCTATTTTGTAACGCTGAAACAATACGATTCCCTCTTTATTCTGTCTTATCGCACGATTCTCTACTTCCGTCCTTCTTTGCTCTAACGCTCTTGCGAACACCACTAGTCCGCTTTTACCATTTCGAATCCACATGCCAGCCTCGATAGTCAAACATGAGACAGTACTTGGTCTTCAACGTATGATTTCACATTCCATAAATGATTGTAACTTAACTTCGATAATCTGTCTCGTCTCGTCCAATAGCCTCTGTTGCATAGACAACCACATTTTAATTGATAGAATGATCACAACTAACTATACAAGTAATCCTCGTAACTCGCTTGACGAAACTCCTCATACTATAAAAAGTCAACATCTAAGTCAACGGCCTCGTAAATCTCATTTTCTAACATTACCGACAAATTTCTATTCCAACTACCCCTCGTGATGATATTAGATACGACCAAAGCATTTTAACAAGTCTCAAAACAATTATTCGCATGCATGACTCAACAACAGATAATTTACATCATTCACATAACACATTTAAACAAGTAACCGGTTACGTATCGGACGCCCGGTCTAATTTACGATATTTAAAACTCAGACACTGGCCCTAGTACGGGAATATACGGACTATAAAACACATTACACAACTCATACAAACCATATAGCACTTATAACTATTTTTAAAACATCACATGAAGCTTATTTGAATTTAAATAAGTCACCAACAAATTTTTAAATCAAAAATCGGATTTTTAAACCCAATATAAGTATTTTAAATACAAATAAATCAATTAATAAAATTGGTTGACATTCTTTAAATGCTCAAACTATTTTTAAATAATAAATCAGGTTTGAAAATAATTAAACTAAATTTTAAATTAATTAAATCTAATTAATAATCATTTTTTAAGAATTAACTGATTAAAAGAATTAATCAATTAATTAAATTAATTAATTATTAATTAAAAATAATTAAAATAATTAAGTTTAATCAATTTTCGAATTTAAAATAATAAATAAGATTTTCCAGAATTTTCTGAATAATAAAATGTATTTTTAAATTAAGATATGATTTTTAGAATTTTTAAAACAATTTTTGAATTATTTTAAAAATTAAAAATCCAGAAACAGTTTTTTAGAAATGCAATTAGGGTTTTCTGGATCGAAACCGGGTCGGGTAGGATTTGAAAACTGGTCGCCAAGAACAGCCGGCGGAAACCCAGATTCCGGCCGGTGTTCCGGCGTCCCCAAACCGATTCCGGCGACTCCAAAACAACTCCAAATGCACAGGTTTTTAAGGGGGAAACACGGGGCTCCAAAACACATCACAATTTCAGTCGAAATCAACCGGAAACGATCGAATCGACGATGAACGTCGGCGACGACCGACTTTCCGTCGTACAGAAACGAAAGCCAACCTCTACAAATTATACATGTATCAACTCCTTATGTTACGATCTATACATTGGTGGTAACGAAATCACGGACCAATCACTACAACTCAAACTCCGGCCAAAACTGAGAAATATCCGGTGACCTTCATAATTTCCGATCTAGACGATTTACAGCTCTAAAAATCGTGCAAAAATCATCAACAAACTCTTTACAACATATACAGTCTAATTATGCAACCAATTAACAAGAATAACGAAGATTAAAGATTCCCCCAAATTAAATATAAAAATTCAAAAATAAATAAATAATTAAAAATCGGAAAGATCAAAAAATCATACCCACGTGAATTTTGATGGTGGATTTAGGTAAAGGATGATGAGAGATTCGATTTGGTTACAAGAACATCGAAATCGGATTCCGATAACGCCTTCAAAAGTTGGTTTGATTCTCAAGAACACGAAGAACACGTTTCAGGGGTTTTTAGATTTTTAACTGTAATTAAGCTTGATTATACGAAAAACAAAGTACGATTTGCCTTTTTATAATAAACGGAAAATAATACCCCAAACGACATTTTTGGATCGATATTGATCCGATGGATCGTTTTAAATACAATATAACAGAATATATGCTTTAACCTTTAATAAAGCAGAATACACGTTTTTCGAGACGATAATCATCCATAAAGTATGGATAACTACAAGTATCGTTTAATACAAAATATACGAACCAAAATACCTCCATTACGAATATTTTCGAATACTTCCCACTTTAACGAATGAAATATTGGTACGAACGATATACCAATGTCCCAAATAATTTGGGAACGATCCAAATTTTCTTTTCGATAATTAAAATAGAATAAAATAGTATGACATCCTTTTCAAAATAGTTTCTAATTCCCCACACAATTCACATAGCACCACAATATCACATATTCAATCATTTAACGAATAACTTAGCACGTTTAAATAGATAAATCACTTAATAACTCTTAATATGAAATTAAAATTTCATTTCACATCACATAATAACACGTAATTTTCCCGGATCTTACAAGAGGGCTTAAAGTCTTTACATCTACCATCTCTAACATAAGCCATTATACTAGAGTTTAAACCTAACAGTGTTAAAGGTTTAAAAGCAATTTGAATTAATCCAATATGGATAAAGCTATAGTCTCTAAAAGGTACCAAGTCTTTCTTGGTAAGCAACCTAATTGTTTGATTTTCTCGAGATATTCTGATGGTTTGCTCTATTGTTTTTACAGCAAATCTAGATTTTAAATCAAATAAACCAATATTATAAATTTTGGTTGTAGGAATGGTTGGAATTGTCCATTTATTAAGCTTATCCAAATTATTTGGATATTCTACCAATTCGGCATTTTTAATGTTTTCATTATCTCTATCAGATATTTCCATGGGCGGTCTCAGTGAGGAACGCATTAGATGGGTAACTAGTAACTACGTTAAGTCACTTGAAGTCACGTTAACTTTCAAAAAAATCTGAGCACGTCCTTAATTTAACTTATCAGTTTTATTCTTTTTGTACTGTAAATTTTTATATTATGTTCTGTATTGTAATTTAGTTTTCATGTTCCTGTAAAAAAAAAAATAGTTTTCCATACTATTTTTGTACTGTAGTTTTAATTGTGTTCTTTGTTTTTCTTTTACATTTTCTTATGTTATGTAATTTTTATATTCTTCCATTATTCTTTTTCATATTCTTTTTATACTACACCTTTTTATTAGGTTTTGTAAATTTTTATATTGTGTATTGTTGTGTTTTGTATTTAATTTATTTTTCATGTTCTTTTTGTATGGTAGTTTTAATTTTATTTTTCTTTTACATTTTATTTTATTCTGTATATAGTTTTATGTTATGTAGATTTAATGTCCTGTATTTTGTAATTTCTTATTGTATCATGATTTTTATGCAAATTAATAATTCATAAATCACTTTTTATAGATGAATTATTTACTATATGTACTGTATATTTTTTTAATGTTCATTAAATTTTATTTATATTTACTATATACAATTTTATATTTACTATATGCAATTTTTTGTTGTACCCTAATATTGTTATATTGTATGTGTTCAGTAATTTTATATTGTATATAAAATTAGGAAAAAACCATAAATATTAATACAGAACTAAAAAAAATACTGAATTCTTAAAATACAAAACATAAAAAAGTATACAAGACATTAATATTTGATATGAATAAAATTATAAGAATTTTTAGTAACTACATATAAAATAATAATTAGACATAAAAAATTATAATGTACACTCAGAGGTAGAAAACACATAGTAAAAAATTATAAAATAATTAGTAAAATTGCATAACATAAAATAGGGAAAACAATAGTTTTAATGTTTACACAATTAAAAGAAATATTAAAATGTAAAGGAACGAGCAAAATTAGTAAACCTAGTCACCTAGTGTATGTAATGTATATAACGGAAACTGGACGATAACTCCACGTTTGTTGATACAGCATTTGTAGCATCTTAATATCCTCTAATCCAACGACTGAAAGTAAAAGTTACATAGTTACCCAAACAATAGAGTTCCTTACTGAACCTTCCTATATATATATATATATATATATATATATATATATATATATATATCAATACTATTATATAATAGACGAAACATTAAAAATTTGGTCGGTCGGTATGGTACGTTGTGATTTTACTTAATTGCCCTTATTTAACACTATACTTCGTGTTTTTACTTAATTACCATTACTTATTTATAGAAATATATTATTAAATAATAATATTACCTATTTATAAACAATTACCTTTTTTTTACCTAAAATACATTATTTATTTTTTTTTTCTAACAAATTCTCCTACTTTTTCAAATATATCACGGACAATTACCTTTTTTAACTAAAACATGTTGGTTTTTCTATTTTTCCTTACTAAAACCCCTCATTTTCCAAAAATATCACGAACAAACTTTTAGTTATTTATTTTTAAATCTATTTTAATACTATAATTATTTTTTAAAAGTTTACATATTTTAACATGCCTACTTATTTTTCTTAACAAATGCAATTACTAAAAATATTTAAATATAAATAATCAAATACCTATTTATAACCAATTATCTTTTCAGCTAAAGCACATTATAGATTTTTCCTAATAAAGTCCCTCCTTTTCTAAATATATCACGGGAAATTACCCTTTTCAACTTAATTTTTCTATTTTTCTCACTAAAATCCATTCTTTTTATAAAAATTTTACGGACAAACCTTTTACTTATTTATTTTAAAACATATTTAAATACTTTTAATTATTAAATTTTAAAAACTCATTTTCCAAAAATATCACGGGCATTTACCTTTTTTAAACTAAATATATGTTACATTTTTTATTTTTCCTTACTAAAACCCCACCTTTTTCAAAAATATAACGGGCAAACCCTTACTTATTTATTTTAAAATCTATTTTAATGGTTTTAATTAATTAAAAGTGTTTAACTATTTTAACATGTCTACTTATTTTTTTAACCAATACAATTAATAAAATATTTAAAATAATAATTAACAATCCGTGCATCGCACGGGTTTTAAGCTAGTATATATATATATCTACTGTATTATTAAGCTAGTATATATATTTATTAAAAACAACAATTTTATTCAAAATATAGTTTGGTAGTCGGTCGGTCAATACGACATTCATATTCTGATATTTGCACTTTAGTCCCTTTTCTTTTGCAATTTGACCTTAATTTATTAAAAACAACAATTTTAATTAAATATATTTTTAAAATATTATTAAACACAAAACTCTTAAAACACAATTTAATCACGCTCAAACAGAAACACACACGTCAATTCAACATTAAGTTCAACAATCACATAAAACTATTCAAATTTAAGATGAACTTCAAACAAAGTAAATATAAATGTAAAATAAGAAGAATATGAATGTCGTATACTTGTACTTAATAATTATAAATAAGAACAAATAATTATAAATATCATGTATACATGTTATCAATATGTGCTATTTAACAATGATTATTGTACGATAAATAAAGTAATCCTCGTTCGAGGATTGAGGCGGGTTCGACGAATGAGTTCATGTTCGGAGTCTCCCGACCCCGAAGTGACCGATTGCCATACCTAAATTATTGTCTAATTTTTACACATGTTTTAACTCTAATTTCATTAATTTAAAAATAAACATGTCATAAATATGTAAATAAACTACTTGTAATATCAACGTTTAATAATACATTTTATATATTAAATATTTGAATAATACAAATATATTGTGTAGTACAAGAAAAGTTCGACCCTGATGCAAGAAAACAGAATATATTATAGTTATCGATACATATACAAAATATTTGTTCAGTTAAAAGAAAGATAAAAAGCACCATACATAATATTGTTTTTAAAACTTAATATTAATATTTTATAAGACTGGTAGTATATATGATTCTGTATGATATTTTAAGTATTAAAAAAATAAAGTTTAATAAATATTATAAATCACCTTAATTTTTACTCAAAAATTTAAATAATAATAAATATAGGATAAGAAAGATGTGATTTTTATGTCATGGGATTTTCAGCTCAAAATCAAAAAGAATCATGTAACTCAGTGGTTATAAGGATGACTTTTTAGCGAATGTTAGGGGTTTGATCCCTGACTAAAACATTATTTACTTAAATTTTTTCTTTAGATAAGAGAGTAGTGGTATGACATGTAATTTTGTAACATATAAGGGTAAAATGGTAATTTCACGGGGGGTTTATTGGCTCAAAATTATCCCCATATTCTCCTATTATATATAGAAGAGATATAATCACATATCAATATCTCTAATATTAGTTCATCTTAATATCTCTACCCATTTGATAACTAATCTTCATTAAAGTATACGACTTATTATGTAATATATATATATATATATTTAAAAAAGCAAAAAAATATAATTAAAATGTTAGTGATGTTGGAATAATTATAAATATGATATAAGTTTACAACATCGACTTATTAATGTGACATGAAATATGTTACTTTTTATTTAAGTGAGCGATGAAAGATTGTTATTAATCACCAATTAATTTTGAATATGCATGCAAAAACATGTCGAGTAATAATTTTAAAATTTTACTAACATGTAACATAGTCATTCATTTAAAGAAAAACATACTATGCAACAACAAATTATTGTGAAATCGATAACAATTTACTCATATCTAAATCATAATTGTGTTTACGCGAACTTTCTTCTAAACAAATACGATGTATATAAAATAGGGGATTTAGTCTCGTAACAAATACTGCTAACTTAATTTCAAATAATTCATAAAATACGTCAAAATTAATAAAAAATTACGCAATATTCTAGAATATGCTCGTGGCTCGCACGTGCTATAAAGCTAGTTAAGTCATTAAGTGACACGTATAACCAAATCATATTCGATTATGTGAATGTGCGGAGGAAATTTATTTTATATTATTTGAAATAACACATTGTTATTTTCAAAATTTATTTATCATTTTTAATAAGGGAAAAATATAATAATAATTCTTAAAATCAAGTAAAAAGCTCGGTAAGCTCGATAAACTCTATAAGAACCCGATAGCTCGAAAACTTGTTAAAAAGCTCGTTTAGCTCAAAAACTCGTCAAAAAGCTCGTTAAACTCGAAAACTCGCAAGCGGCTCGAGTTCGACTTGATTAATTCACGTGTCGAACTCGAACACCCTTTTCAGGCTCGACCCGACTCGGCAAAAAAAAAAAACTCGGACTCGAAAATAAAAGGTTCGAACTCGGCTCAAATTACAGCCCTTTATTCAATGAGCTTGAATCAATGCTTAAATTAAGTAACAATAATCATGTAATCTTTTGTTTTGAAGGAAATAAATTTAAATTTAAATATATTACTTCATCAACTACTCCCTCCGTCCCACAGGATTCTATACACTGGGGGTGGGCACGAAAACCAAGAAAATATATAAAAAATGAGTAAAATTAGATGAAAAATGGGTAAAGTGGTGGGAACTATCAATATTTAATAATAGATTTGAGATAGTAGAGGAAAGTAGTTGGTGTAATAGTGTTTTATATTATTATAGAAAAGAGATAGTGGAGAAAAGTAGCAGGTGTAATAGTATTTTATATTATTAAAAGTTAATATTTTTGGAATGTATAGAAATGAGAGGGACATCCCAAAATAAAAAATGTATATAAATGAATGGGACAGAGAGAGTATCTAATATAAATAGTTAAATTCCTTTTACGTATTTTAAAATTAATTTTTTTGACATAAAGTATAAATGAAATATTTTGTACTGCAAAAATATATTTAAAGAAGGTTAACATTTGATTTTTTTTCTAAATCTAGATGACATCTATGTGTCATTATTTGGAGAATATGTAAAAATTTTAATACTCCAATCATGTAATCCCTTAGCAATAAATATTTGGTTGACTATATTTATCGAACCAGTAAAACCCTTAGGTATAATTTGCATTATCATAATTATACACAACACCATTGGAGTATTGATCACACCCCTTAATTAAAATTTTACACTATTCCTATTTTATCAAATTATAGCCAACCATTTTATATATCACCATTGGAGATGCTCTAAATTTTGACATATTATACTTAAATAAAAATTAAATGCATTTTATTATTTAATTTATTGTTCTGACTATATCAATTATTTATTAATTGATATTTATCGATGATATAGTCTAAACTTATTCATATCTAATTGAAATCGTATTATTATTTTTATTAATTTACAATATATCTTCCCATCAAAAAATACTCATAACAACTAATTGAATTTCACAAATCAAAGTCAATCGGACTCCTTATAAAAAAGTAACCAATTGAAACGAAATTTTTTGGAATCATGAAGGTAGTTCGACATGCTCGCTAAAAGCCATCATTTTCCACCATAGTAATGATGAAAACTGGTAAGCCTCAATGTGGGGTTTGATCGGTGTATGAAAATGACACTTTCCTATCATATTACTAATATCCCTTTGTGTCTTCTTCGTTAAGGAAAATGGAAACTTCGTAAAATTAACAACTGCACTTCTGTATTTCAACGTCAACGCCGGGAAGCATAGCATACGTTTATGTCAAATTGCCGAACCATGAGAAACCCTTAGTTAAAATATTATATGACATGTTTTAAATAATAAAATATAGATAATTTTTAAAAATATTGACACTCCAATGGATTATAATCCTTAGCAAAAAATTTAGCCAATCTATTTGACCAACCTTATAGCAAAATTCCATGTCATATATTACTATATTGAAATAATAAATTTTATTTATAACAATTTGAAATAATAATATGCCATTTTTAAAATATATTCAATCAGTATAGCCAACCATATTGGAGGAAAACTTACAGTAAATTTTACATAATCAGTATTTTATATAATTTTAGCTAATCATTTTAGATAATCCCATTGAAAATGCTCTTAGCTGAGCATTATCTTGTTCGCTTTCTTACGGAGAAATGAGTATTAATGGTTAAGAATTAATTATATTACGCTTATTTATAACCCGTGCGATGCACTTGATATCATAATTTTATTTTATTATGACGTTTCTACAATTGTTTTTTTATTAATTATTCTATGATATAATATTATTAGTAATAATTATAGTTTAAATAATGGTATGTATTGTTCAGACTATATAATATAAATTTTTAATTTTAATATGTTATTTGAGAATTCAAACCTTCAATCTTTAGTATTAAACATAAAATATTTTTTAATATAAATCAAACAACACTCATTTATTTTATAAAAATCTAAATGTCCTTTTTACGGTTAAACCAAATCACCAACAACTAATATCATAATAGCTACGAAATATCACCTTAAAAAAAAACTACGAAATATCATTATTTTTTATGTAGGAAAATCCTATACCCTTACATTATATTTAAGTAAAAAAAATGGCTTCAGAGCTTAAAGTGATTTTTAATTTTAAACTAAAATTTTTTTGTTGTCTAATACGTTATAAAATGATTTAAAGTTAAAAAAATGACTTAAAGCTAGAAGTTGGTTGGAAGTACTTTTCTGAACAACTTATTTTATTTTAGTAATTTTATTTGATAAAAGTTAATATTATCATTCAAATATATTATTTATCAATTTTTTTAAATTTTTTACATTTTGAATAACTCATAAATTACTCATAATACAAAATTAACCAAACATGTATTAACTTAAAATTTTCATTTGTAATTTATCAACAACTTTAAGTCATAAACAATAATTTTAAGTAAGTTTAGCCAAACGGACTCATTTTAGTGTATTGTTGTAAGCTCTTAATTGCCAACATAAATGACAAAAATAATATTTATTTATTGTAAATAATAAAACTTATAAATAATTACTCCTTCCGTCCCTCTCATTTCTTTACTTTTTTTTAGCCTGACACATATTTTTAGGGTTTCTATAAAGTATAATTATACAACTTATTTTTAAAATTTTCTTTTTCTAAATAAAATTTAAACATTATATTTTTATTCAAAAAAAAATTTTAAAATAATTTATCGAAGGAGTCTTAAAATACGTAACAAATACCGTTCCCGTAGGATGTAAAAAATTGAGGGGACGAAGGTAGTTGCAATTGAACTCAAGTCGACCAGAGAGAAAGTTTGACATAGATGTAGCGGTTCAGTTGCAAACAACTTTCCTCTCCTTGGAATATATCCAATTTCCCTACACTTTCCACAGAAAATTCTAACGAGTTTTCTGGTGGCTGTCTCATTTTTAGAAAGAAAAACCCTACGGGGCACTTAGTTTAATAAATCAATTCAAAATCCAATGGGGCAGCAACAATCTAAAGACGAATTGCTTTATCAACAAGTCAATTACGGCAATACTGAAGGTATCAAAGCTCTTCGTAACGATGGCGCTGGCCTCGAGGTATTCTCCACCCCCTTCCCATTTTTCATTTTTTTAGTTTGTTACGACTCGGATCACGTAACTAAGGTTCAACACATATATAACTTGTATCGAAAATATTAATTTATCGAAATTATCGATTTGGTGTGAATTATTGTTGTGATTCTGTTGTGAACTGCTTACGTGGCTGCTTATTATTTGAGAGTTTGTGAGGTTGGTTAGTTATAGTTTATGAATTTATTTGGGGGTTTTCTTTTGTGTAGTGGATTGATAAAGAAGGGAAAACTCCGCTTATTTTAGCTTGTATGAATCCGGAGCTTATTAATGTGACGAAAACTTTGATAGACTTGGGTGCCAATGTTAATGCTTATCGTCCCGGTAAGTGCCACTGAGAGAATGCTTCATGTCCTTTCGATGTATATTGATAAATTGTTATGGACATTGTAATTGTTGTAGAAAAGCAAGAACCTGATTTGTGTAATTGTTGTAGAAGCGCAAGAACCTGATTTGTGTAATTGATGATATTTTTATGGAATGTGTTTAGGTCGGCATGCTGGGACTCCGCTGCATCATGCTGCAAAAAGAGGTCTTGAACAGACTGTTATGCTGCTTATTTCACATGGAGGTAAGTTATCGAAGTGAAGGAATGATGTTTAAAGCTTTTAGTTTTCGTGGATATTTCATGTTAAGCTATGGGTATTTTATTTGACAATAACAAAAAGATAAAAAGTTTAATAATCAATCTCAATTCTCAGCCAATGCTTTAATGATGAATGATGATTGTCTATCTCCACTTGGTGTTGCAAGAGAGAAAGGGTATGCTAATGTTGTTCGTGCAATCGAGGTAGTCTCCAAGTTTCGTTTACTTTTTATTTTTTGCTAATTTACATTTTAATAAATATTAATTGTAGTGTAATTTGTTGTTCTTTAAAATCTTCCTTTCAGGGCCATATCTGTTTATTCTCAGGTTGGTTGCGAGAATTTTACGGGCCAGGCTTTCTTGGACTACTTGCTCCTCAACTGCTTTCAAGGAGAGTGTCAGTGCATCTTACTCTGATTGTGTATTTTTGTTCCTTTTAATATAAATTAACATAAAGCTTTTTAACTTTGGCGTTGAAAGATTCTTATGACGTCTTTAGAAGGAAGTTTTACATGACATCTTCTATCAAGTATGTGCATCATATTTAGAGTTAGGAATTTTGAAACTGTAGAAGTTGAGCTTCGCTTATGTTAATTTCTGTATGTCATGTTGCATCTATGAACTATGAGTTGCTTCAGAGTGTTGTGTTCTTTAGATTTGTAATCGGCTCACTATGCATGTGCTTCATTCATGTTGTTGCTTCATAGCATGCCATGAGGCTTCTATTTATTAGGACCTTGACCTAGCTTGATCAGGACTCTACATTATTTCTCTATTCATTTTACATTCTGCACTATAGGTGGTATTTTGGGATCTGTTAATTACATTCTTGTTAAGGTATCTTAATGTATATTCCAAAGGCTACTTTGTCCAAATTTGTGTGTGCCGATTGTTACAATCGATAATTTAGTATTTCGTCATGCCAGATTTGCAGTTGTGTTGTTATTTTGCCATGCGGTTCACGTACTTTTACAAGGCTGTATTATTCTCTGTGTCCTATTATTACTTTTATTTTTGTTTCAAACAAAGGATGCAACATGAGGACTTCCCGGTTGGGTTGTTATTTTGCCAAGTGGTTCACATAATTTTACAAGGATGTATGAATCTGTGTGTGCTAATTATTAAAATTGATAACTTATGTTTTAGTCAATGCCATATTTGCAGTTGGGTTGTAATTTTGCCATGCGGATCTCGTAACTTTACAAGGCCTTTGAAGTTGGAACTTGCAATATATGTTAGTCCACAGGTACTCGGAATTCTTATATTCAGATGTTTTTTCCTAAATCTATGTTGTATTTTCAACGGATGTCCTTAGTGTTTGATCATTTCTAATTTGCTAAAAATTTATCCATTCTTGAATCCTTTATCATTATTACTTTTACGGTACTTATGAATCAAACAGGATGCACAGCCTCGCACCACTATAGCTTTATGGAAGGCCAATTTGGAGGAACCAAAATATAACCAGGCTGATTCTTCAGTCGTCATTTCTGATACATCCAACAAAAGTAATTTTTCAACATATCTCATATAGTCATAGCTGTTAATTTGCTCCTTTACTTTGTATATGGACACCCCTCTCCCACCCCACCCCACCCCACTCACACACGTCTTCTCTTAATGCATATCCTGATTTACTGGAGGCTAATGAGATGTGGTTTTATTTCCCGCCGAAGGGGGAATATGCAAACGTCGTGAAATAAGTATAACTGTGTTTTCTCTAGGCAACTAATAGGAAACTGTGAGAGGAAGGGGGAGGATTCTGGGAACACATAAAGAGTGGAGAAGCTGCTGGTGGGAGATATATAGTCGTGGTGCTATGAGGAGTCGAGGACAGTGATGGTAGAAAAACCCTTCAATTGCCCTGTTAATGTGATACCCAGCAGTCTAATAGGAAACTGTGAGAGGAAGGGGGACTTGGGAGGGTTCTGGGAACACATAAAGAGTGTAGAAGCTGGAACTCATCTGGTGGGAGATAAGGTAGTCGTGGTGCTATGAGGAGTCGAGGACAGTGATGGTAGAAAAACCCTTCAATTGCCCTGTTAATGTGGTACCAGCAGTCTAATAGGAAACTGTGAGAGGAAGGGGGACTGGGGAGGGTTCTTGGAACACATAAAGAGCGGAGAAGTTGGAACTCATCTGTTGGGAGATAAAGATAGTCGTGGTGCTATGAGGAGTCGAGGACAGTGATGGTAGAAAAACCCTTCAATTGCCCTGTTAATGTGGTACCAGCAGTCTAATAGGAAACTGTGAGAGGAAGGGGGACTGGGGAGGGTTCTTGGAACACATAAAGAGTGGAGAAGTTGGAACTCATCTGTTGGGAGATAAAGATAGTCGTGGTGCTATGAGGAGTCGAGGACGGTGATGGTAGAAAAACCCTTCAATTGCCCTGTTAATGTGGTACCCAATATAACCTATTGGAAAAATTGGACTGTATTAGAGAGCTTAAATGTTTCCTTATACTTGCAATAATCTTCTGATTTGATTCAATAGATTTCACTGAATAAGAAGAAATAAAATGCTGAGAAAAATGAGAAACAAATAGACGAGTAATCAGAAATATCATTGTGTTTTTAATTCATAAAAAACAGATTAAAAAGCTACATTTTACTACTAGCTTTTACTAGTTAATAACAACTCCATTATCTTTAAATAAAAATTTCCTCGCCAAGCTATATAAGCTTTTTTAAAAATCCATAGTCTTTATAATATCCCTCACTCCTGGAACAGACTGATCAAACTGGAAATGCCGAGTCTGAATTTTATTTTCAATTTACAGTTGCTCAATATGTCAGGAATCAGTTAGTTCCTGAGCTCTTTTGTGACTTCTTTTGGTGTTTTCTGTTTTAATCAAGTAAAATACAACTAGATATAGGAGAGAATTAGCTAATCAGAGAGATATAGATGAGAAATGAGAGAAATAGACATAGTTGAGAGAACAGATAGACAGAATTTGAGATGAGAGAGAAGTAACCTAGAGAGAGAAAGAGTTCAGAAGTTAGTTATAGAGAGAGAAAGGGAGAGACTTGTGGAACAAGTTCCTTTTCATATATTTCAGATACTACTCAATGTCAACATACAACTGTATTTATAGAATCACATTGCTTGGGCATAAAGATTGAAATACCCTTATTGAACAAACTAAGATTAGACGGACTAAGTAAGTTTTCCCATTCACTGCCTTACTGTACTTGGCCTATATCAATTCTCTGATCCTAACATTTTCCCCTCCTTCAAACAAGCCATGTCCACATGGTTACATGGGAAATCAGGAAAACTGCACATAAGCAAATCTTCATCCTCCCATGTAGCCTCTTCCACACTACAGCCTCTCCATTAGACTAACCTCTGATAAACCATCTTGTTGTCCCTGAGAAATCTCAAAAGTGCCTTGGTCATTTACTTGAGGTAACTGTTTCTGAACTGTACTTTGACCAATGGCCTTTTTAAGTTGGGAAACATGGAATACAGGGTGGATTCTTGAGTTTTCAGGTAGAGCCAGTTTATAAGCCACCGAACCAATTCTTTCTAAAATCTCATATGGACCATAGAACTTAGCAGCTAGTTTGAGATTCTTCCTGATAGCTACTGTCACTTGTCTATAAGGCTGGAGCTTAAGATAGACCCAATCACCTGCTTGAAACACCCTCTCAGATCTGTTAGCATCAACATAGGACTTCATTTTGATTTGAGCATTCTCCAATAATTCCCTCAACCTGCTCCATTGATGCTGCTTTCCTTCTAATAAATCCTCCAAGCTACTGATGTTGGTATGAACTCTTTCCCGCCAATTCAGATGTCTAGGTTTCACTCCATATACTACATGATAAGGTGTAGTATTCAAAGATGTATGAAATGTGGTATTATACCACCATTCAGCAGATGGCAACCATGATGACCAATTCTTAGGATGACCAATTCTTAGGAACTTCACTAGTCATATTCCTAAGATACTGTTCCAAGCATTGATTAACTCTTTTAGTACTCCCATCTGATTGGGGATGATAAGCCGAACTGAATTGTAATCTAGTACCAGACAGTTTAAAGAGATGTTGCCAAAATTCACTAAGAAAGATGTTGTCTCTGTCACTCACAATTGACTCTGGTAAGCCATGTAATTTGTATATCTGTTCAAAAAATACTTGAGCCAAACTCTTAGTAGAAATAGGGTGAGACAACCCTATGAAATGACTATACATGCTGAATCTATCAACAATGACCCAAATAACCTCATTTCCCTTTGATTTAGGTAGGCCAGTGATGAAATCCATTGCTATATCTCTCCAAGGTTCTTGAGGAATCTTGAGTGGTTGCAGAAGCCTTGGATATTTCACATGTTCCCCCTTACTCATCTGACATGTAGCACACTCTCTAACCCAACAAGCAATATTTTGTCTGATAGAAGGCCAATAAAAGTATTCCAGTATCTTCTTACTTGTAGCTCTCACACCAGAGTGTCCTCCTAATCTGTGGCAATGCAACTCTTCAAAAACTCGCTTCCTCAAATTTCCACTTTTTCCCACAACCCATTTTCCCCTATATAAATTAACAACCCTTGTCTCATGTAGAACTCCTGAGGACCAGTTCTGTCAACTGCAACTGCAGTGATGATGTCCTGAATCTCTGAATCCCCTTCATAACTCTCCTGAATCTGTGACATCCACCTAGGCACCATTTCTGAAATTAATGCACACTCAGTTCCCTTCTAGACCAATGTGAGAGTTTGGTGACAAAAGTAAGTCATTTTCCTTCCACTTAATCTGCATAGTGCAGTCTTGATAATTGCACTGGAAATCACCCAACTGTGTCAGCCATTCCACCCCTAAGATAAGGTGCCAATCCTTCAACTCAGCAACATAAGCCTTGATCAACGTTTCAGTGTCTTGGCACTTGATCTTAACCTCAGGACAAATATAATTACTCACCAATTCTGATCCATTTGGTAATGTCATCATTACAGGATTATGAGAATGAACCAGAAGATTTAGTTCCTCACATAGTTTGCTTGATATGAGATTTAGTGAACTGCCACCATCAATGAGAATATTATATTTCTGATCTTCATACACTCCTGTGAACTGTAGTGGACCTTTCCTCTGTACTTCATGCACTCCCATTGTTGCTAAGATTACCTTTTGTTTATTCCAGTCACACTTGTCCTCATTGGGATCTTCATCATATACAGGTGTACCCTCATAGTCTGCAATTTCTTCTACTTCTGCCACCATCTGGAAAATCTGAGGTTTCTTACATTCATGTCCCCTCACAAATTTTTCATCACAATAAAAACACAAGCCTTTTTGCTTCCTTTCTTCCCTTTGACTGAAAGTCAAGGGTCTTGGCTTAGAACTCACAATTTCAATAGATTTAGCTGGCATGGTCAGAGTAGCCTTATTATTGATAGCACTAGGAAATGATTCTGGCAGTGGACTTGTAAGTTGATTGAGGACTGTAATTAGATTTATAAGTGCCTCCCTTCTTTGATTGACTGTGTTGAGACTGCTCATAACATCTAGCAAGCTTCAAAGCTTGTTCTAGTGATGTAGGCTCCAACAGTCTTATCATTGTCCTCACTTCAGCCTGCAAACCTCCAATAAAATTCTCCAAAAAATATTCTTGTGTGAGGCTAGGAATTTTACTTGGTAATTGTCCTCTACTATTTTCAAACTCATCAAAGTAAGCCTCAACACTAGTAGTCTGTTGCAACTTCTTAAATTTATCAAACACCAACTCTGTCTCCAACTCACCAAACCTGACTAAGAAAGCTTGTGAAAATTGTTGCCAAGTGACTCTCTCTTTGCCTACCCGGAAGGACTTATACCAATACCTAGGAGTTCCACTCATATGCATGGCTGCAATAGCTGATTTCCTTTGATCACTTACTTCAAATATTGAAAAGTATTCCTCATAGTTTAGTGAAGGAAAAGTTAACTTGAGATGCTTCAAACTGCTGACATCTATTCCCCTGTCATTAAATCCAGTACTACCTCCATTCTTCTTCTTAATATGTGGAGGATTTCTTCCCTGCCTTACTTTTTCAGCATGAGTAGGATCTCTAAAAACTCCTTTGGCCTGTATTGTACCTATCTCCTCTTCTGGCACATCATCATCACTTCCTTCTGTAAACACTTCCTCATCCTGATCCTGAGATCTAACCAGGTTACTCATTCCCCTGAGTATTTGCCCTATTTGCTCTTGTGTAGCATTCCAAACTTCTCATTTGCTCCATCCATGTAGTTCTGAAATTTTTGCTGCATCAATTTATTAGCTCCTTGCTCGGAGGTTTCAGCTTGTTTACTAGCAGCTCTAGTAGTAATAGCCATACTAGATTCAATTCTACAGTATTCTAAGCTTCAGAGTTCACACAGTCAATTTCTCAAACACCTTCAGTGCATACACTTTCTGATTCAATCTTTCCTAAAAAATCCACACTACTTCACTCACAATATCACTTTAAGGACACACAAAACACAGATCACACCAACTCAGTGATTATCAATGTTACAACTAACTCCAAATCAATGAATCAACCAATCTACGGCTAATAAACTCCTTTTGTGATTTTCTGGTAATGAAACAGTAGAACTATAGAAATCTAATATAAACGAACTGAACTCAACAGAATCACACTCAAAACTTCACAAACAAGCTTTATCACTGCAGATCTATGAAGAACAGTTAAGAACAGAGTACATTTACTGAAATCTACAAAGCTGGAGACTTAAAACTGCGATTACTATGATGTTTGAACCGCTCCACTCGTCTTCACCAGCTAAACACAACCGAAGCAGTGGTTGGATCAATTTAATGGCTCTGATACCAATTTGTCAGGAATCAGTTAGTTCCTGAGCTCTTTTGTGACTTCTTTTGGTGTTTTCTGTTTTAATCAAGTAAAATACAACTAGATATAGGAGAGAATTAGCTAATCAGAGAGATATAGATGAGAAATGAGAGAAATAGACATAGTTGAGAGATCAGATAGACAGAATTTGAGATGAGAGAGAAGTAACCTAGAGAGAGAAAGAGTTGAGAAGTTAGTTATAGAGAGAGAAAGAGAGAGACTTGTGGAACAAGTTCCTTTTCATATATTTCAGATAATACTCAATGTCAACATACAACTGTATTTATAGAATCACATTGCTTGGGCAGAAAGACTGAAATACCCTTATTGAACAAACTAAGACTAGACAGACTAAGTAAGTTTTCCCATTCACTGCCTTACTGTACTTAGCCTATATCAATTCTCTAATCCTAACACAATATCTTCATGTATACACAATACACTGCATATATATTTTGGGGCTAAGGGATGGACTATTCTATTCTGGTATATGCTGTGCCTATGTTAATCCTAGGTGGAATTGCTTAGTGGAAATAGAACTTGCCTTTACCTTGTGTTGCATTGTTAGCGAGAACTTCACTGACCCCTACGCTAAATAGAGCCAAGGCGAAACAGTAGTCACGTTAACTTATCACGTCTGCATGAAGTGCCAAGGCGAAACAGTAGTCACGTTAACTTATCACGTCTGCATGACTTCATGAGAGTAACCTATTCTTTTGATCCATCTTAGATTAGGTTTTACAATCTTGGAACAACGTACCATACATAAAGTTAAAATATTCAATAATTATAGTTGATTATCCTAATCTGTTAGAATTATATGTAACTTCATTCGATTGTTTATATTACAGAGTCACTACTTAAACTTGGTCCTGTTGATGAGAGTGACAAAGAACTGTTGAAGCGATTTTGTAATGCTTGTAAGGGAATTCCTCAGGTACTTCTTCTTGGATAGTATTGTTATTGGTTAACTTTCTACACCTAGCTGTAATCGTAGAGAGAATTCTTATTCTATTGTTTTGATCTGAGACGATCCTTTGAACTCATATGGTATATAGCTCATTCTCTTACTTGAGAAGTTCATATGGTATGGCTGGGACTTCTGGAGAGTCCGAGCATCACAGATTATATTAGTGCTCTTTTCATATATGATATAACAGATCTTTCGCTCATATAGTACATAGTTTTAAACCTTCTAAAAAAATCTCAGGTTATGCACACATTTCATCCACAAGCACCGGTTGTCCCGGTAACTGCTCCACCAATAAAAGAAGATTTGGAATTAGCTATGGCGGTGAATGCCTCCCTTCAGTCAGCTGTTCAGGAGTCTCAAGTTATTAGTAGCCAATTTGGTTCAGGAGGAAACGCATCCACTAGTTGTACTCCTATAGATGTTAATAGCTCTATGGCTCTTAGTGCTCCTGCATATCATAAAGGATCCATCAGTGGAACAGAAATCCAGGAAGTTATTCCAAGTGGAAATCCTGATAGCCATATTAACACCCAGAGTGGAGTCCTGTCTGTTGTTCCAACAACTCTGGAGAGCCCCAACCCAGCCCCATCCCCATCAGCTCCACCTATTTCAGATGCTGAATTTGATGCTGGTCCGATCCATTATCCATCAATTGATCCCTCACCTGTTGACTTGTCCTCTCCGGCTATTAGAACTTTACCAACTGCAGCAGTTGGAAAAAAACGAGATGATGAAGCTTCTTCATCATGTGTAATATGTTTAGATGCTCCGGTTGAGGGAGCTTGTATCCCATGTGGCCACATGGTTGGATGTATGTCATGTTTAAATGATATCAAAGGCAAGAAATGGGGATGTCCTGTTTGCCGTGCCAAAATTGATCAGGTGATACGGTTATACGCTGTTTGAATTTTGAAGCAAAATCCAGTGAAGCTGTAAATGGTATGTTTTTCTTTTTGTATGTATTTAACTGAGTATAGAAGAGAAAATTTTCATTTTGCACTGAAGAAATATAAAAACCTGTAAATTGCATATTTTCTGAATAGCTTCATAGTATCGTTATTAGTTATGTATCAATCATTTGAACACTAAAGTTATCACCATGATAATATATACTACTAGTTGTCTCCGTACAATCCTACTATTCAGATGTTATAGTTGATTAGAATCTAAATGTTAATAACTATTCTTTTGTCAAAATCAAGTTCTCATATGGATTGCAAAAATTTACAGACATAGTTCGTACGAGTGTGTTGTGTATGTAGTTGTACAATTTATACAAGAAGTATCTAATAAAGCATACAAGTTAGTTTTGCTATAAGTTTGTTGTTACATGTTTCTTTCCTTGTTTAATTGGAAGCTCATGTCGAATGTTCAGTGTATACATACATTTATAAGTTAAAAATATTTCATCTTCATCTTTCTCCATTATTACTTAGTAAGTAGAGAGAATCCTATGTAAATGCCTGCAAAGTCATTATTCCTGTCTTAGATGCCATTTCTGATTCTTTCTGGTGGGTTTTCTTTAAATCATTTAAGTTGGGTTTTTTCACATTTTATAAACATCAGCAAAGAATGCTGCAATTTGACACATTAAAGGTTGATTGCAAAATAGGGGAAAGGGGGTGTTGTGGAATGGATATTTCTGGGTGCACAAGGATATGACCGTATTAGCGTCCCCCTCCCCCTGTATGTGTACTAGTAGTACAAACAATATAGCATAACTGCACAGGGTTTTCCTTTTTCTGTGTGCATCTCTTGATGCCATATTGAAGGGCTCTCATCCACCACATTTTTGTTAGTCGATTCTTGTAGGAATACTCTAGAAGTTTTTGTGAATTTTGTGTCTAATACCTGTATAAATGCTGATCGTAGGGCGTCATTATCAACAAGAAGTTTCCAACTTAATCCGGCCCTTGAAGTTATATACGGCTGCTTTTTTCAAAAGCAGGAAAAGGTACTAGCTAGTACCAATCTGGTTACCAAATTTGTGGATCTTACATATGTTTATGTTGGTACATTGTGGAGCCGAAGCAACATGATTGTTGCGAATAGTGGTTACTCCACTATCATGGATGATTAGCTTCATATAAATTTTCTAAAGGTTCTTGTAAATTGGTGCAAACTTGTTTGTATGGTTATGTTCCAACTCTATTTTTAATCCATTGCTTGTGGGATTGTACAGAGAACAAACATGTAGCTTCGGAGCTTTGTTGGAAATATGGGATTGGCTCTAATGTGAATAAATAATTTGGTAATTACTTTAACTTGAGTTCGTCCAGATTCGCAGGAGTATATAGTTGCATTTAATTACTAAATCCAAGTGCGAGCTGAATTTGACCATAAAAAATAAAAATGCGAGTTGATCCAACTTACAATTGAGTTGCATGTAACGATTTTAGCTCAGTAACCATGTGTCCATGTTGCTTCTTTGTCCAAAGTTTCATTACACAACTCTCGAATTTGGATTTCTGTACTTGAAACAGGAATGTACAACTCACAAAAAATGAGTTACCCGAATAATAAGAATGATAATTAAGTTCCAGATTTCAACAATCAAATTCTTTTAAGCGAATTATACCGGACGTGAATAATTTTGAATTTCATTAACCGGGTTAGAATTTCATGAACTAAACATCCATTACGTGCGGCCGTACTTGTTCTTTAAATTTATTTGGACCACAAAATAAACCTTTGGGAGAGGGGTTCAAGAGAATATATCTGAATCTTCAGATTTCAATGCGACACTGCCTACAATATTGCAACTAAGGAAGGTCATAGAAGGTTGATGAGTCGAGGTGGGTGGTGGCCCGATTTGTATACCCGACCCACCACCACTTCCCAAACGTTCCCAAACCACCAACCATTTAAAGGGTGATGGCTAGTCTCACCATACGAGCGGGCCGAGCCGGTTCACAGGCGGGCCGGCTCATCAACCATGTAACCCGGGAACGGTATGTTGGTTATCATGGGGCGGGGCGAGCCGTGCCGTGCTAAAGAATGGTTGACATGTGCACGGTTCCGCCGGGTTGGCAGTCGAGTTACGGGTCGAGACGGTTTAAAATTTATTATTATTTTTTATTTTAATTCGATACAAATAATTATTTGAAATTATAAAAAAAATTTGGAAGAAAAAAGACGGTACCTCTATAAATTTTATTAATTAAAAAAATGTTACAATTAATTTGAGAGGACTCTTCTCTAAAGAAACGGAACAAACCGCATTAACATATTAAAACAATTACAAACCAAACAAATTTTAAAAATACAAAACAAAAAAAAGGCTATCCACTATTTGATTATATAAGTTTCTTTTCATTTATGTATATTGTTTTTCGTACATATAAAAAAAGTTCTTTTGCAAAAGTAGATTAGGTGTTTGTTTGACATATATAATTAAAAGTTCGATTGGAAGTAAAATACAAGTGAGAATTTATATAGAAATTTTTTCAACGAGAGAGCGACTCATTCGAAAGAACTATGTTAACATGAAAATTAATAGATAAGACAAGTATTCAATGTATAAAATTTAAGATTTCAATTTTAACAAGAAAAATATGTTTAACGGGAAATAAGTAATTATTAAAATTTTATAGATAGAATTTTTAAAAGATGAAATTATTTTGAGAAAAGAACATGAATAGATGAAATTATTTTAACTATTAATTTCTCTCAAACATTTAAATTAACTTTAACATCCTCAAAATGTTAATAGATGAATTATTTTGTACTCGCACAACATAATTTATTATTGTTAGGTAATATGGGTACTAAAAAAATTAGAGAAAGACTTGTATAATCAAATGAAATTGTCACCAAACATTAGCTTCTGATAGTCTATTAGACGTGCCGGGCGGACGGTTCACGGGCGGCCGTGCCGGTCCTCGTGCCGTGTCGGTGCTGCGTGCCGTGCCGTGCCGGTCCTGGTTTCCATAAATCCTACCCGTATTCGTCCCGTTACAGAAAACGAGCAGTGCCGAGTTGATTCGTCCCGTTCCCGATCCGAGTTTTCCGAACCATTTGACCATGCCGTGCTCGGGTTGCACGTTCAGAACCGCTCGTATAGCCACCTCTAGTGATGGCCCTAAATGTTTCATTTTGAAAATGGATGGCCTTAAATACCTCCCAGACATTGTATTTCGTCTGCAACAACACTTTATCACGGTGTTTCGGGTGCAGCAACAACCTATCACGACATTTCGTGTAACGCATTACAGGTAATACGGAAGACGATTCATCGTGATTGCTTCTATATGTCCCCTGGGTGCCCTAATCAGCAATGACACACGGTATATCGTATGTCGTGTTTGGGAGACACGGAACACAGTTTAACGCAATAGATACCCGATACGGTACACGAAACACCGTGTTTTTTGTAAAATTTTTGAGCAGATGCGATAGACAATTCACCGTGATCGGGAGATAGCTGAGGGCTAAACTTTTGTGCCCGAGGCATTTTGGTATTTAACTTCCATCTAAAATGTTTTTTTTAACTGTTTTTAATTTTATAAATAAAAATATAAAGAGACACACCTTGCAAAAGACCCCCAACTTTCGTAGTTATAACTTACAAGTTCAAACTTGCCGAAACAAGTTGAGTAAGTAACACAAACTTAAATAACAAACAGTCTGATGAAATAAACAAACAATCTAAAACGTTTTTTGACGTTCAAATAATTTGACTACAAGACCTAACCCAAGTCCCAGAGAATAACTCAGCCCTCTAATTCAAGTATTCAAACACGTTTTATATTGCAGAGGTAATTACAGAACACGTATATGACTACACTAGCATACTACACGTTCTTCAAGTTTTGCATAATTGTAATTTGTATCCCATGATTCCATGAACCAAGACTTTTAGGTTGTACGACGACACTACGACTACGACATAAACAAACATATTCTCTTAAAATTATGTTTAGTCAAGAAACTCACACTCATACTTTGAAAAAGGACAATATTTCATCCATTATTTTTTGCGCTCATGGTAAGATGCATTACTATGCATCATTTTTTTTACCAGAAGGTGCAACAGTTTCTTAAGTGATTCCTTTAGTAACGGTTCGACAGTTCACATTGTATCTCATCAAGTACTATGCAGTAACGAGGAATGATTTTAAACTTGATAGATTACAATCTCGTTGTAATTTGTCAACTATATTATTAACTCTAAAGAACAAAAAAAGGGTATAGAATTGAAATTTCATCAATCACATATTATTTATTAATTTTTTATAATTAAAACTCGAGAAAATAATCCAAGGCACCCAATGGAGTATCGTGTTTAGGATAGCCCAGCTTGAGATTAACAAGGCTTCTTTTTTGGGTTAAGTATCAAAGTGGTCACTGAAGTGAAAACCAGATATCATTTTCATCACTGATCTCAACGAGTTATCACTTTAATCACTAAAATCGTCATAAATATCAAACGGATACCTCTAAATATGTGTTCGAAAAGTAAAAATAATTTATATCGAGTTCTACACATATTTCTTGAATGCTACCGCAACCAAATAAAAAGTTATGAACTCTAGTATTTATGATATTATATTTAGATTTAAAAAAAATTATTTATTATTTATTTTTAATTTTATAGTTATTTACTTTGATTTAATTAAAAATAAATAGTAATTACATTTTTTAAAATTTAAATAAATTATCTGAAATACTAAAATTCATAACTTTTCATTTGGTTGCAGTAGTATTGAAAAAATATGTGTAGAACTCGAGAAAATTTATTTTTACTTTTCGAACACATATTTAAAGTTATCTGTTTGATGTTTATGATGACTATAGTGATTGAAACGATACCCCGTTGAGATCAGTGATGAAAATGATATATGATCTTCACTTCAATGACCACTTTGATATTTAACCCCTTCTTTTTTATTGTTACTGCTTATGAACTCATTTCCAAAGACTAGCTTGTGGAGAGTGTTAGTGTTCCTGAAAAATTTTGTGAGATAAATACACTGTACCACTATCAGAACCAATTTTCTGTAATTAACATTTAACTTGGAATTGATAACATGAATGTGCACTTTGTGTGAATGTTGTCACCGTGATTTATGGTAGTTCTGTTAACTCGTCTTTGGTTGATACATGGATTTATTAGTCCTATGATGGTAGTCATTCTATTGAAAAGTCCTTTTTTCTTCACGATTCCTTTTCGTCGCTGGAACCTTGTAGTTGTTGCTTTAATTGTAGTGAATTAGTGTGGCTTCCTTATTATTCACTTCAAGGTCCTATTTATGGGTTGGGGTTCACAATAATTTATGGTTGGTCTATGGTCCGGTCTTGGACATGTCAAACAATAAGGATTAATTTCAGAATCCTGGAATTGGAATATCAGGAGAAAGTAGTGGTCTCGGTGTTTGTGTATGAACTCATGAATGGATTCAACAAGGCTGGTTCTGTTACTCAACCAAATGATATTAGTTTTCTGCGTTTGTATGATCTAGTGCAGATAGAGTTCAAGAAGCTAGAGGGATCTTCCACCTTGGGTAACATTTCATATGATTCTGGCCTTAGGTTGCTTCTACCGGTCATGCGAAAAATGTTTGCGTTCAAAACAATCTGTTATGTCTCTGTGCGGATTCTGTTATGCGACAAACTTCCACATGATACGGAGGTTTCAAGACCTCTGTCTATGCCACGAACTTCTATCTATGACATCACTTCTCTGGAGGTTTGGAAGCGACTTAGGATTGCACTGCCAGTGAATGATACCGTAATGGTGCATCATCAAGGAATCCAGGGAGACAGGACGTGCCACCACAGGGTGGCTGGAAATGGGGCGTTTGCTGGAACTCTAGTAGGGAAGGATGTTGACATGGACATGGATGTTGGGCCTGGTGATGTTGTTATGGCCAGGGCGATCCGAAAGTGATCATGCTGGAAGGAATGCGAAAATGGATTGATGTTGTAATCCTGATGTTACTCTGTTTATACTTTTAATGTTTAGCTAATCAATCTTTTGATTCCATGTGATTCTGAACTCGATGCTTGCACTTGGTTTGTAAGCTTGAACTTTCTCCCTTATTGGAGCCCAGGTTTCCGATATGAACTCCCGTTTATTCTATTTATAAAATTGAGTAGTGCTAGAGTCACAAAATTTGGTACAAAAATTTGTTACCAAATGACATGATATAGGTGATGTGATAATTTGGAATGTTTTGATCGGTGTTGTTAGTGTGAATGCAGGGGGTCCACTTATTATTAAAACGAATCAGGAATTGCCATGTGTATTTGGGAAGAATTTTGGGAACAAATTTTGTGCCTCTAGCATTTTCCTATAAAATTACGTGGTTAGCAAAAAAAAAAACTTGAGAAAATAGCAATATGTGAACATATTGTCTAGTCACTTTAGAATCCTTTTACTTATTATCTAACTAATACATTTTGTGTACAATTACTTTAATTCTGCATTTTCTGTACATACATCAAAAAATCATAAATGTCGTGAGAGTAGTTTGACATCACAATTTAGATACAGATATAATTGAAGTATGACCTAGTGAAAATCTAAACCATCAATTTATACTAATAACATTCATAATTCTGTACATACATCAAAAAATCATAAATGTCGTGAGAGTAGTTTGACATCACAATTTAGATACAGATATAATTGAAGTATGACCTAGTGAAAATCTAAACCATCAATTTATACTAACAACATTCATAAGAAGTAAATTGTGACCAAATCTCCTCGATTTGGGATTGGAGTGTTATAAAATAAAAAAATATTCAACACCATACAATAACGATATATGAAACGTTAACTTACGATACACTTCAGATTCTTATTTGATACAATAAGATACAACACGTAATCACATAAACGATAATAACTTGAAACTCATAATTCATACAACGACCACTACAACCTGGTGATAATGGTCATAAATTTTCAGAAAACTGTCACTACAACCTAGTGACTCAGTCCTTATTCCTATTTTCACAAATCATGGCACAAATCAGAGTTCCAAAATTCTCGTTCAGACACCACATAGATACACTAATACATATAACTTCAAATTATAACATCATTTACCCAAGTTGTATAATCTAATACATGCACATAATATATCATTTTCAGAACACTAGATAAATCGATCGAAAACTTATATGTGACAACCCAGGTCAAGTCCTGAGTTTTTCTTCGAAGATCGGGTCAAGTCCCGACTTCGAATCCGAAATGAGTCAAAGCCTATTGGCCTAAATGCAGCCAACTCAGGGAGTCAATAAGTCCACCACAGATCAACAAAAAATCATGATTTGTTGGTACAATTGGTAGTAGTATTTTGCCTTATAAACTAAACTAAGGTCCTAAATCTTCTCGATGTGAAACTTTGATTTTATGCAAAATTTCATACATCCAAACATGAAAGTATTGTATAAATATTAATGACTTTTTAAAAAAATATAGAGGACATTACACCCTTGTCTTCATGCATCTATCTTCTCATCCATGATTTCTATAATGGTTGTTGGTAGCTCTTGCAAGTTATATATATCACCTTCACAAGCTATTTCATTGTTAAGTTAGTACATGAGTGTCAACATTAGCAGTTTCATGGAGGTGATAAACTTGAACATCATCACATGTCTCAAAAAGAAAATTTGTGATTTGGGTGACTAAATTAGCCATTGAGAAGCTGAGAACAAGATTGAGACATGGCTAATAGCTTTAATGGAATCGCACTCTGCCAAAACATATTCTATCAAATTTTCTTGCTAATTTAAATTCGTTAAAAGAGAGCTCAAAATTTCATAGTGACAAGTGTTGAGTAACCAACTCATCTAAAATCTTATGATGTCGGAGGACTCGAACCCTAACCCCTACGTAAGTCGAGCTCGTATACCATGTTGAGTAACCAATTCATCTAACAAATTTAGATGTCAGGGAAAGATCCAACAGAATTTTATACTCTTCAACAATAAGAACTATTAGTCATGTCATTCATTCACAACCTATGACTAATATTTCATTCTTATTCTAATGATGCATTCAACAAAACCGTCATGATTGTCCATTTGAATGAATCTTAAACATTTAGATTAAAATTTCCTTCAAAAAGTCATTACGAAATGTAATGTATTAAAGTGTATAAGAGCATCTCCAATGGTGTTGGCTAAAATGATTGACTAAATTAATATAAAATACTAATTATGTAAAATTTGCTGAACCTGTAAGAAGTTGTGCTCCAATGGAGTTGGCTATAATAGTTGGCTATATGTTTAAAAATACAATGTCTTTATTATTTCAAGTTGTTATAAATAAAATATATTATTTTAATATGACAATAGATGATGTGTAATTTTTTGCTCTGTAGATGTTCAGCAAAATATAGCCAATATATTGGGGTTGGCTAAAATTTTTGCTAAGAGTTTTGTACCATTAGAGTTGTGAAATTGTTACATAATCTTTACAAATCTTATTTATAGTATGCCACATAAGATTTTAGATAAAGGTTTTAGCCCATTGGAGATGCTCCAAGTGTACCTTGATTATATTAGGGAATGATGTTTTTATATAAATAGCTTTATAACCCGTGCGAGACACGGGTATGATCTAAACTTACATTTTGTTGGACTACTTACATGTTTTATAAACAAACTATTTGTCATGTTAGATGTTTTTTATTTTGATTTGTAATAGTTCCCACCCCTATTTTATAAGAAATGTAAATTAAAAGCACTTTGAAGTTTTGAATTTTGCAGTGGTTGTGATTGAGTATTGACGCCCATTGGTTTGGAAGCTAGGAAGCAAGGGTGCAGGTGCGTGGTATGGGGATACGGGAATTCGACAAAATAAAAAATACGGGGATAGATGTGCGGGGGGATACGACAAATATTAAAAAAATTAAAAATATAATATATATATAATTAATTAGCAAAACCAAGAAATAGCAATCAAATTAAACGAAATAGTCTAATACATAAGTTCACCATACTTGAGTCTTGACAAATAAAAGACATGACAATAATTTTACACTAAACATCAATCATCTCGATAAATCATGGCTTCCATCTCCGGCTCATCAAGAGAGAGAGAGAGTAGCTATCTCGAGCTCTTCGGCACCGTCAAGTGGATCAAAGTGATCACCTCCAACATCCCACAACCTTATTTCTCCTTTCAAGTAATGGTCATTCTTTCTAGAAAGAAGACGAAGATTGGTGTGAACATAAACCAAGTCCTCCGCCCGAGTTGGTAGTATCTTATTCCTTCTAACTGAATGAATAAAGGAATAAGTACTCTAATTTATTTCACAACAAGAAGAAGAGCATGGCTGCCCTAATAGCTTCAAAGCTATTTTCTGAATATTTGGAGCTGAGGATCCATGAACAAGCCACCACATCTTTGGCTCCAAAGTGGCTCTATCTTCAATAGATTTGGCAATTCCAAAGATATCCATCTGTCCTGAAAAATGACCAAGCTGAATACTTACAGCTGTTCTTGCCTCTGAACTCGAAAAATATCGTCTGATGCATTTGTTTCTTTCTTGTGATATCTCGATATCTTCGTGAGGAGGAATACGATTAATAGCTCCACTAAGCCATTCATGACTATAGTACCTACAAAAAACAATTATCGTTCATTAATTGAAGAAAAATAAGATTGTGTGTAAGTATAATTTCAAAATCAGAGGTTACAAGTTTACCTTGGATTGAGTGAATGTGCGAAACAATGAATTGGTGATGAACTCTCAGTCCATCTAGAAATGAGAATCGCATAAACTACATCATAAAATGTAGAATCCTCGTAGAGCTTCTTTTTTCATGCTTGTATATGATCTTCTTTAGTTTCTCAATCATATCATCCCACATGTCATAAATCAAATGGAGTGAAGGCTTATCCGTATCGGCAAAACGGAGCATATCATACATATGAGCAGTGAACTCAAGAACATAATCGACCTTATCCCACCAATATTCATCAAGTATTGTGCTCCTCATCTTTTGAGCTCTCTCGATATCATACTCACGATAAGTACTCCACTCCTCACAAAGTACCAATCTTTCAAGAGAGTGCTTCAATAGCTTAAACCTCCTAAACATGATTATCACATGTGCTGTTAGATCAGGATTCAATGATCGTCAGGATCAAGACTTCAATTGATCAGGATTGCTGACATCATCAGGATTGCATGGTCGTCTGGATCAGAATGAATATCAGGACTGGGATCAGGGTTGATCATCAGGACTGGAAGCTGATCAGGATTCCTACTTCAAGTTATATTTGGAGTCTAGTTAAATAAGGAAGATTATTATGTCAGTTCCTGGTTTGTAGTAATGTAGCTATCTATTAAGGATAGGTTTCAATCTTTGTAATTGATTAGGACTTATCATTGATAGAGAAGCTGTGTAGTATATAAACACAGTTTAGGTTTCGATTTAGAAGATTGAAACACTCGAGTATTTTTGTAATCTAGCAGCTCTCAAGAACACAGAATTTCTTGAGAGAGTTTGTAACAGTTTTATATCAGATTTAATAAAGCTGTTATCATTCTTTCATATTTGTGATTCATATCTTATTAAGTCGAGAATCTTACACAATTGTATTCAACCCCCCTTCTACAATTGTTTATTACTGGGCAACAATTGGTATCAGAGCAAACTGATTTAATTTGAATCAGATACAATCTAAGATGTCGACAACAAAGTATGAAAGCATGAAAATTCCCATCCTGAAGAAATCAGAATATCCAACATGGAAGGTAAAGATGTTAATGTACCTGGAGGCTATGGATCCTGACTATCTGGACAGAATTCGTGATGGACCATATATTCCTACAAGGATTGTAGAACGAACAGACACTGTACCTGAACATTATGTGGTCAAGGCCAAGAGTGACTGGACTCCAGAAGAAAAAGCTCATGTACTCAGAGAACCAAAGATAAAGAACATCCTGCACAATAGTCTTGATGCTGTCATGTCAAACAGAGTGATTGCATGCAAGTCTGCTAGAGAAATCTGGGATACCTTGGAAACTCAGTGCAAGGGATCTGCATCTGTCAAGAAGAACAGAAGGGCTCTTTTGATTCAAGAATATGAACAATTCGATGCTAGACCTGATGAGAGCCTAACTGATTTATATGATAGATTTCTGTCACTTCTGAACAGTTTATCTTTAGTTGACAAGGAGTATGAAACTGAAGATTCAAACACCAAGTTTTTAAGAGCTTTACCTGAAGAATGGGATACTCAGACCTCGATCATTAGACATCAGTATGATCTCAACACTGTGTCTCTTGATGAAGTCTATGGAATGTTAAGAACTCATGATCTTGAAGTTCAACAGAGAAAGAATAAGAAAGGCAGCATGGCAAAATCTACTGCTTTGAAAGCAGAGGCTAAATCAAAAGGAAAAGCTATGGAGCTCTCTAAAAGGAAAACAAGAATCGTTGAGTCAGATCCTGATGACTCATCATCAGATACTGATGGCAATCCTGATGCCAATACTGATGATGACTCTTCTGACTCAGACATTGAAGAGATGGTTGCTATGATAGTCACAAGCTTCAAAAAGATGAAGTTCAGGAAAGCTAGGAGACAAGGCAACTTCCAGAAAAGGACCTTCAATGCAAACAAAGACAAGAATATCAAAAAGGATAGCAAGAGTAGCAAATTTGACAAGTCAAAGGTTAGATGCTACAAGTGTAATGGTATGGGTCACTTTTCTAGTGAGTGCAAGAAGACAAAGGCACTCATTACATCAAGCAAGGATTGGATGGACTCTTCCTCAGAATCTGATACTGAGGTGGTCAACTATGCACTAATGGCCAATACTGATGATAATGCTATTCCTGATGATAAGGTACTTAATAATGTCTTTGATTTTGATACTGATAATGCTTCTGAGTTAAGACGTTTTCTAAAATCATTACATATTAGCTTTAGAAGTCAAACTTCTGAGAATACTAGGATCTTATCTGAGATTTCTGAACTTAGGAAAAGGAATGAGCATTTAGAAGCTGAATTTTATCTTATGAAAAAAGTACAGATAGAATGTGATAATGCTAAACACATGTACTTAAAGATGAAACTTAAATGTACTGCTCTTGAAAAGGAACTTGAGTATGCTAATGAGAAAATCAGAACCTGGACAGACTCTGGTAGAAAATTTCATGAGATTAATACCTCTAAGAATTGGAAAGAGTGTCTAGGGTATAAGTCAGATGAGGATAAGAAACTTAAGGAGAAAATTGTTGTTGATGAGACAGTTAGTCCAAAAACCTATAGACATGTTATAGACAAAACCAAATCTAAGATTACTCCTGTTAATTTTGTTTTTGGTAAAGATTCCAATTCAACTTTTGAAAAGGGATCTACTTCTGTTCAAAATATCAAAGTTATTAAGTCTAAACCTGTCTTGAGTAAAGTCACTAAAAATGTAGGTTTACTGTCTCAGAAACAACTTAAGGATAAAATCTGTGAGGTTACAGATAAGAAAAAGGAAGCTACTGTTAAGAGAAACAGGAATGGTAAGATTGAGATCAATAAAGAAAATGGTTATAAGTACATCCCAAATGCACCTAGGAAATGTTGTTTTAACTGTGGTAACTCTAATCATCTTGCTATTGATTGTAAAAAGAGTTTAAAGAAAAGTACTGAAATTCCTATTTCTGATGTCAGGAGTAAATCAGTATTTTATAAACCACAGAAGTCCTGTTTTCATTGTGGTAGTATATGGCATTCTATTTATACTTGTAAAGATTATCATGATTTGTACTATAACTTTTATGATCCATTGCCTAAGTTTGATAATAGTACAAAGTCTGATAGAGTTGATAATGTCATAGTGAAGCATGCTTTTGTTAATACTGATACTGACAAAGCAAATCCTGATGGAGTTAATCCTGTCAGGAATGCTAAAGTCAGAAAGTCTTCTGCTGCTAAAATTAATAAATTGCATGGAAAAGGAACCCAACATGTGGGGGTTCCTAAATGTTCTAACTAGAATGTTTCTATTCTGATTGCAGGGAAAAAGGAAAAATGTGTTAGTCATGGATAATGGATGCTCTGTGCACATGACTGGAAACAAAGCCCTTGTTAATCCCAAATGACCTAACAGAATTGTAGAAGGGGGGGTTGAATACAATTCTTGATATTTTCTTAAACTTAAAACACTTTATAAAATAAAACTGAACTGAATAAATAAAAACACAAGATATAAATAATTCAGTTGGATTGTTTGATGATCCAACTGAAGTGTTTTTATTGCGGAAATAATCTGTGATACAAAAGTACACAGCTGCTCAGTTACAGAGTTGTAGAGAAGAATGCTCTCAAAGATAGCTGATACAAACTATTTGTTTTTCTTTTCTTACTCTATCTTAACTGCTACACTTGGTTATATATATTCCCCAAGTTTACAATACTATTTTTGGCTACACTAAAGTACACTAAAGGTAACCGCAAATAGTTTGCTTTTCATCCCTTTGTCCAGTGGTCCTTGGAGATCCTTGCTTTTGTCTTCATGCTTATTATGATCACTCCCAAGAGCCCAATTGGAAACTGGGATGTTTCCTTATTCCCCATGTCCATTTTAATGGTTTCCAATGCAAAGTACACTTCCACATCACCTTTAGATCTGTTCAGTAAACTGTCACTATCACTTTGTCAACTATTCAGAAAAGCAATAATGATTCGTTGATAGCAGGGAGATGTGTTTCGTTGATAGCTTTATTCTTCATTCCGTTGATGGTGTTTCTCTCGTTTCGTTGATGAGTAAACTCCATACCGTTGATGGTGTATCCTTGTTTCGTTGATAGAGTAATCCTCATACCGTTGACATGTCTTCACTTAGGCAAAATTACAAGGCATAACATATTTACAATTAACCAACCTATTTTGCCTATCTGGTACTTAGTCAACATGACTTAGAAAACCTATCTAATACATACATCAAAATGCATATCAAACTGTGAAGTATTGTACAGTGCAATTGCTACAACACTCATTCCGTTGATGAGCTACCTGTCAACGGAATGCTGCAAAGCATGTCATTTCGTTGACAGTTACAAAATGACTTAATACAAAATCTACTAAGTGTTTTTATAATTATCATCAAGAACAACATATTCCTAACAATCTCCCCCAATTTATGACTGATAGAATAACAGCCATAAATCAAGAGCCTTGATGATAACAAAAACACTCAGTCAAATTACACATGATAAAAGTAGAAATTGCATTGAGCTTCATTGAATTTAATTAAAATACAAAGTAGAAAATCTTACAAAACAAGTGCACAGAGTTGCTCCTCTAGACTGAGCAGATTTTTCATCTTTGCCTCTGTGGTCTTGTTTTCTTCCCTTTTCTTGCATTGTCCTCCTCAATCTGAGCTTGAAGTCTTCTGTAGAAAATCTTCTCTTCTTCATCTTCATTCCCCAACTTGGATTGCATTAATCTTAAAGTTTCATTGGATGCCTTCTCCAGTTGGTCTTCTATTCTGAAGAATCTTCTACAGTTGTCCTTGTCTCTGAATTCCATCATCCAAAAAGGTTGGAGATGAATCTTCTTTCCTGTTTGAGGGACCTTCAATACTCTGGGAAGTGCACCAGGCTTGTTCCAGCTAGCTTTGATTTGGCAGATTTTGGAAACAACTTCAGACTTAGCTGTTTTGGTGAAGCCAAAATCTTTCTTCAGGCATTTGAACACAGATAGCAGTGTCTGATAGTCTTCTCCTAGAATTCTATGTAGAGGCCAAACCTGTTCTCTCCCACCCTTGTAGACAAACACCAATCTCTCTGGTAGTTTGTAAGAAGCTGCTATTCCTCTCACTTCAACTAGGTCATCAATATTGATGTGTAGGTCAGACTCCTCCCTGATATCAGCAATGTAGATGAAGTCTTCTGGGTTGGTAGGAGGTTTTTCAGCTTGTGGTCTCCTTACTAGAATTGGCTTAGCCTTGGTAGCCATTTGCTTAGATTTCTTCTTTGGATCCATCTCAAAGAGGAATTTTGGAAAGTTGGCCTCATCAAACTCAATTGGCTCTTCCTTTGGCTCAATTGGCTGATCATGGAAATTAACAGGATGTTTAGGATCACAGGCTAACTTTTCCCCTAGAGCTGGATCAGGAATTATTGGAGGTGCAGTTGGTACAGAAGAGTCTGATGCAATACTCTGAGAGTCATCATTCTCAAAGGCTATATTTCTCCTAGCTCTTGCCTTTGGTTGCCTTGTGCTCTTCTTTGCACTCCTTTCCTCTCTGGCTTTTTCTTCTTGCTGTCTTTCTTCTTCATCAAGAGATTGAGCAACTGCAAGTGCTTGCATTGCTGCTCTTTCTGACTCTTCAGCTTTAGCTTCAGCAAAGTTTGGGTGACCAGCCCAAACACAGATTTGTTGTCCATTCCTGTAGACAATTGCCCTTTGCTTCCTTACCTCATAATCATTGCTTTCCTTGCTTTTTGTGATGAGAAGACCAAGAAGCTTGTGCTCATCTGGATAAGGTGCAGGATAGAAAGTCCTTTCTGTATTTTTGCCCTTTGGTTTAGCAGGAGACTTGGGAGATAAGCTTCTTTACAATGTAGCTTGTTCCACATCCCTGATGCATGAAGTGTGTCCTTTCTCCTTCCTTGATCCTTGAGTGACTCCATGCAGAAGGGGCTCTACCTTATATGAAGAATTGGTCTGTGGCTCCCATTCCGTTGACACTAAAACCATGGCATCCGTTGATGGCTCTGTTGAAGAAGCTTGATTCGTTGATGGATCTGAAGTCTTTGCAGGATCAGCTAACTTCTTGATTCTTTCATCTATCCTGGACCAGTGGTCTTTAATCTGTTCAGCAAGCTGTAGCTTCATAGATGCTTGCTGAATCAGGTCAATGCTGTCCAGTTTAGCTTTGCCTGACTCCCCCATAGCTAGTGGCTCCTTTGGCAGGGAAATGGCTGGGACCATAACCTTTGTGATTTGAATGTCTAGCTCCTTAGATTTCTCCCCCTTTTTGTTATCATCAAGAGAGATGACTGGGAGTCCTTGAGCTGCCACTAGCTGGGCCAATAGTTGTGTCTGCTTCTCCTGTTCCTTTTGCATCTGAGATAAAGTAGCTTCCACCTTGTCCACTCTAGAAGAGAGAGTCTTCAAGGAGGTAGCCACCTCAGGTTCCTTAGTGAAAAACCTGTTCATCTTGGACACAGTGAGAAGAGGAAGCTTTTCATCTAGCCTCCTGTCATTAGCATCCTTGAGATTGCTAATTGAGTCCTTGATTTCTCTAGCCTCAATCCTTGTCTGCATCATCTGTAGCCTTTGGATTTCCAGCGAATCCATAATAGCCTTGTAGAATTTCTTGTCATTGGCATTTGCAGACTCATGAGCCAGATAGGCCTCATTGTACTGCCTTGTGATTGCAGCATCCAGAGAGATCCTTCCTTGTAAATCTTGAGAAAGCCAGTTTGATGTAGGAGGCACCACAGAAGTCCCAGTCTGTGAAGTAGTGGCCACCTGATTGTCACCAAAGCTGTCCTCATCATCAGAGAAATCAAACTCACCACTTGCTGCAGCTGCTGGAGATAGATTGGTCAAGGCATCCTTTGCTCTTTGCATTGATGCAGTTGTATGAATTAGTTGTAGTGACCTCTCTGCCTCCACATTGCCCTGTTGAGCCAAAACTTGATAGGCTGACACAGGATGAGTAAAGGTCTCAGGATCCAGGGAAATACTATCCAGAGTTTGTTGATAATGCTCTTGGAAAGTAAGTTCCCTTTCTCCCTCATTGACCTCCATTGACTCACTAGCAATGGCTGCTTCCTCCCTTATGACTCCTGTAGTCCCTTCTCTCTCTCCTCTATATTCTTGCATCATGGGCTCCCCATGGCTCACACCTCTCACACCCTCACCTTCACCTACTAAGGTGGAACTCTCAATCTCTCCTTTTGCCTGGCTGGAAGAAATAGCCAGCCTCTCACTCTCATTCTCTCCTTTTGCCTGGCTGCAAGCCAGCCTCTCAGTTTCACTCCCTCTCAATCCTAGAAGTGTCTCAACTACCACTAGATCATCTGCACTAGTTGTGGAAACAACTTGATTTTCAATTAGAGGTGCAGAGTGAACTATCAACGGAATGGTAGTTTGAACTGTCAACGGTATGGATACCGTTGATGGAGAAACACTTGTCAACGAAATAGACTGTTTCGTTGATGAAGTCAAGAAAGCACTTTGAGAATGAGAAATTACAGTAGAGTCTGTGGTGATTGATTTGAGAGATTGGTCCACAGATCCCCTTGCAATTTCAGGAAAAATTGGTTGATGGCCCAACAAATCACTTAACAAGTGATGGCCACCAGCTTCAGAGTGGGGCTTCTCCAAGATTAGAGTTGGAGAATCAGGAATAGATGTATGGATCATGTCCACATCTAAAGATTGAGTTGGTGAATTTGATGGAGATAATTCAAGATTGATGTTTAGAGAATGGGACTATAACCCCAGAGTAATGATAGGGGTTACATCAAACTGAATTTGAGAAATTGGAAGTGTTGCTTCCAGTGTGTGTGCACCCTGTGAAACCTGGGATTTTTGCTTCACTCTCCTTTGGTATTGGGAAAATGTAGACTGTGGGCTTGAAGTGTCCCTTACCCTTTTGGACTGTGCTCTAGGTTGAGAGCTTGTTTCAATAATTACATCCTTTTGGGAGGATGCAATTAGACTTGTGCTTAAATCCGTTTTACTCATTGTGCCTTGTTGGGAAGACACAATGGGGCTAGGCTGGGAAACACTTACCTCACCTTCCTTATCCTTGGGGTTTCTTTGACTTTCACCCCTTCCCTCACCTCTCACAACTCCAGACTCACTCCCCTTAGGTTGTGTGGTAGTTTTTACAACAGGTGCCTTTTAAGAAGCACCTGAGGTTTGCTTGGAGGATTTCTTAGATTTTGGTTTTGTTGCTGGGGCAGGAGCCTGTTGGGTCACAGCTACAGACTCCATAGCAACTGGATTGGATGAAACAATGGAAGTAACAGCTATACTAACAGGGATAGCAGTAGTTACCTCAATGATTGGCAGATACACCACTGGAACATCACCATTGTGGTTCAGCCTCAGTATGTCTGTCAATACTCTCTTCTCTTGCACAAAGCACTCAAACCTGGCAGTAGGGTTAGAGATAACTAGTGGTGCTGGACTAACATGATTAGCCAGCATCATCAGAAACCTTGCATAATAGATATTTTTCTTCCTATTTGCCTTATCACCCAACTTAGCACCAATTTCATACATAAGTTGGGTGCTAAAGTTGTAATATCTATCATTTAGAAGCATGGTTAGGAGAATTAACATAGAGTTAGTTAATGCATCAAAATTACTAATCTTTCCAGAAAAGACCTTAATGAATGCATCAGCTAAATAACTGTATTCCCTAACCAAACCTCTCCTAATAATTCTACCCAGATTATTAGTAGGCAAAGAGTAGTTTATAGAATTTAGCATGGTAGTTATTTCAGTGTTAGAAGGCAAAGCATCACAGTTATTATCAGGAATATGTAAACATGCTTGCAAAACATCAGAATTAACTATGTACTCATTACCTTGAAGAGTGAATTGCAGTGTGCCGTTTGTTCCACTATACTCACATGAGGTCCAAATCTCCTTGATTACTTCATTGTAGAGTGGTGTAGAGTAAAACATCGCAGAGCTCAATTTACAGTTCCTCATGAAATCCATCATTGTGAAAAAGATGCTGTTCGGACTCTCCTTAACAACAAATGGAATGGAATTGTTCTTCTCATAGATGAACCCACCAGCAGACATAAGCTTGACTATGGGTGCCATTGTTGAGTGAGGAAAAGCTTCGAGCTGTATTGCTTGTTAGAGAGAAGAAGCTAGAAAAACTTTTGGAATTTTTGAGAACAGGTAGAAATGAAATAAAGAAATTAAAGTTCCTTAAATACTCCCCCAAAAATTCTCAGAAATTAAGTCCAATAATTAATCTAAATTACCTGATTGGCTTAAAAAAAAATAACCGTTAGAAAAAAAATTACCACGATTTATACTTACAGGGGTGTATGTATAGATCGTGATAAAGAACGTGAAATTTCAACGGTTCAGATTAAAAAGCGCTATATCAACGAATCAGGATTGGGCGGTTAAAGTCCAGTCTTATTTCGTTGATAAAGCTGCGTTTCGTTGATATAAAAGAGCTATCAACGAAACACCCAGAAAAATGCTAAGACTGTCAACGAAATGGTGCGTTTCGTTGACATAGTAATTTTGACTTAGACAAAATTTCACCTTTTCCTGAGAAAATCAATTCACAGTAAAATTATAGCAAGTTCCTGGCTGCATTTTAACTTGCAAAAATCTCAAAATAATTAAGAGAAATTTAGCATACCTAGCTCACTTACTAATCTTGAGAATGTGGATTCATCAAGTGGCTTGGTAAAGATGTCTGCAAGTTGTTGTTCACTTGGAACAAAATGTAACTCCACAATACCATTCATAACATGTTCTCTAATAAAGTGGTACTTGATGTCAATGTGCTTGGTCCTTGAATGCTGCACTGGATTCTCAGTAATGGCAATGGCACTAGTGTTGTCACAGAAAATAGGAATTTTCTCAACTCTTATTCCATAATCAAGTAGTTGATTTTTCATCCATAAAATCTGTGCACAACAACTTCCAGCTGCAATATACTCAGCCTCAGCTGTGGAGGTGGAAACTGAGTTTTGTTTCTTGCTGAACCATGATACAAGCTTGTTTCCTAGAAATTGACAGGTTCCTGTTGTGCTTTTCCTGTCAATTTTACATCCTGCATAATCTGCATCTGAATAACCAATTAGTTCAAAACCAGATTCTCTAGGATACCAAATGCCAAGGTTTGGTGTTCCTTTGAGATATCTGAAAATTCTTTTAATAGCAACTAAATGGGATTCCCTAGGATCAGCCTAAAATCTAGCACATAGACATGTAGCAAACATAATATCAGGTCTACTAGCTGTTAAATATAAAAGTGAGCCAACCATGCCTCTGTAACTTGAAATGTCCACAGATTTTTCCTTAGTATTCAATTCAAGTTTGGTGGCAGTAGGCATGGGTGTTTTGGCAGGAGAGCATTCCATTAAGTTAAACCTCTTTAACAAATCATTAATGTACTTGGTTTGACTAATGAAAATGCCTTCATTAACTTGCTTTACTTGAAGACCAAGAAAATAAGTTAACTCTCCCATCATGCTCATTTCATACTTACTTTGCATAAGCTTGGCAAACTTTTGACAAAGTTTTTCATCTGTAGACCCAAAAATTATGTCATCTACATATATTTGAACAAGTATTGTAGAGCCATTCACAATCCTATGAAAAAGAGTTTTATCTACAGTACCTCTAGTGAAGTGATTCTCAAGGAGGAACTGTGAAAGTGTGTCATACCAGGCTCTAGGTGCTTGTTTCAAACCATAGAGTGCTTTGAGGAGGAAGTATACATATTCTGGAAAATCATCATCTTCAAAACCAGGAGGTTGACTTACATACACCTCCTCTTCCAATTCCCCATTTAGAAAAGCACTCTTCACATCCATTTGATAGACCTTGAAATTGGCATGGGCTGCATAGGCTAGGAAAATCCTTATTGCTTCTAGTCTTGCAACAGGAGCAAAGGTTTCATCAAAATCAATTCCTTCTTCCTGTGAGTAGCCTTTTGCAACCAATCTAGCTTTGTTCCTTGTGACTATGCCATTTTCATCCATCTTGTTTCTGAACACCCATTTTGTGCCTATGACACTCCTGTCCTTAGGCTTGGGCACCAGCTTCCAAACTTTGTTCCTTTCAAATTGGTTTAGCTCTTCTTGCATAGCCAAGACCCAATCTGGATCTAGAAGTGCATCCTCAACTTTCTTTGGCTCATCTTGAGACAGAAAGCTGCTATATAGACATTCTTCTTGAGTTGCTCTTCTAGTTTGGACTTTTGAAGACACATCACCTATAATAAGTTCAAAGGGATGATCTTTAGTCCATTTCCTTGAGGGAGGTAGATTTGCTCTTGAAGAAGTAGCTTCATGATCATGATTGCCTAGATTAGATATTTGTCCTTGAGAAACTCCCCCTGAGTTTGTTGTCCCTAATTGATCACTCCTGGAAGCATTTCTGTGACTGTCAACGGAATGACCATTTTGACTGTCAACGAAACGCTCATTCTGACTGTCAACGGAATGACCATTTGGCCTACTAGCAGCTATTCTTTTCAATCTTAATACAGCAATTTCATCTTCACTGCTGCTTTTATCTGTGCTAGATACAACAACTTTGGACTGTTTCTCAATGGTCTTATCATGATCCATTTGTTCTCCTTCCTCATTCTCAAAAGAGAGACTTTCATGGAAACCTTCATCACAGAGACCCTGAATTTTGAGATCATCAAAAACAACATGTACATATTCCATAACAATGTTGGTTATGAGATTGTAGACTCTGTAGGCTTTCCCTGCTGCATAACCCACAAATATTGCTTCATCTGCCTTTGCTTCAAATTTCCCCAAATGCTCAGCTTGATTTCTCAGAACAAAGCACTTGCATCCAAAGACATGAAGAAAATCCAATAGTGGCTTCTTTCTTTTGAGTAGCTGATAAGGGGTCATTCCTTTGGCCTGATTAATCAAAGAAATATTCTGAGTGAAGCAAGTTGTATTAACTGCCTCAGCCCAAAAATAAGTTGGTAACTTTGATTCATCTAGCATTGTCCTTGCAGCTTCAATAAGTGTTCTGTTTTTCCTTTCAACTACACCATTTTGCTGTGGTGTCCTTGCTGCTGAAAACTCATGCAAAATACCATTTTCTTCACAGAACACCTTCATGCTTGAATTCTTGAATTCTGTCCCATTGTCACTCCTAATCCTTCTTACTTTCAAGTCAGGATGATTGTTTACCATCTTGATGTGATTGATAATGATTTCACTTGCCTCATCCTTGGAGAGCAAAAAGAAAGTCCATGTAAATCTAGAAAAATCATCAACAATCACAAGACAATATTTCTTCTTTGAAATAGACATGACATTTACAGGGCCAAACAAATCCATATGAAGCAACTCAAGCTGATGGACAATTGATGACTCTGTCTTGCTTTTGAATGATGCCTTCTTTTGTTTCCCCTTTTGACAGGCACCACACAAACCATCCTTGGAAAACTCCACTTGTGGAATTCCTCTAGCAAGATCTTTCCTCACCAAATCATTCATAACTTTAAAGTTCAGATGAGATAATTTCTTGTGCCATAGCCAACTTTCATCCTTGCTTGCCTTGCTGAAAAGACAAGTGGTGGTTTCTGGACTTGTGCTACTAAAGTCAGCAATGTACACATTTCCTTTTCTGAATCCAGTCATTACCACATTGTTGTTTCCTCCTTTAGAAACAACACAGGCTTCTTTAGAAAAAGTAACTAAAAATCCTTTGTCACAAAGTTGGCTGATACTAAGCAAGTTGTGCTTAAGACCATCCACCAATGCAACCTCATCTATGATGACATTCTCTTTTGAAATCAAGCCATATCCCTTTGTGTAGCCTTTGCTGTCATCTCCAAAAGCAATACAAGGGCCAGCTCTTTCCTGAAACTCTGTGAGCAGGGTAGAATCACCAGTCATGTGTCTTGAACAACCACTATCCAAGTACCAAAGATTCCTTTTGTCTCCCTGCACACAATAAAACCAAATCAAGTCGATTTTGGTACCCAAGTTTCCTTGGGTCCTATTTTGTTAGCCTTTGCTTTTCCTTTTATATCATTTTTCACCTTGGGCTCAGATTGATTTAAATCAATCTTCATCCTTGGTGTTGATTTCTGAGGATTGCTCACATTTTCATTCTTAGCATGCATAATTGGAGGAACAAACATGTTATTCATATTCCATGGCATTTGTGGCACATTAAACATATTCATGTATGGATTAGACACAAATGGCATGCTGGCATATGGATTTTGAAATTGTGCATATGGAGCAAACATGTTAGGCATAACAGGCATTGTAGGCATAGAACTATTCATTGCAGACTTGGGAATTTTCACTTTAACAGTCTTCTTAACAGATTTGCAGTTAGTAGATAAATGACTAACACTTCCACAATTAACACATGTTTTTCTAGGAGCATATTTATCAGGTGTGTAATTGTTGTGTTTGTTAATTCCTACTTTGCCATTCCTGTTATTCCTTTTATTTCCCTTAGCCTCAACTTGAACATACTCTAACTTATCTTTCAATTGCTTGTTGGATAAGTGACCTACATTAGCTCTTTCAACAGGCTTCTCAACTTTCTTTGATTTACTAGACTCAACTTGAACAAAGTTCTTGGTGACAGGACCATACTTGTCATTAAGTCTAGTGAGTTTATCTTTTCTTTTGTCTGTCAACGAAACAGCCTGATCGGTTGATGGTTCATGTGTCAACGAAACATTGCATTCCGTTGACATATCAACCTTCAACAAATGATCATTGTTGTTTGTTGACTCTGTTTCTGATTCTAAGGTTTCACCAACATACCCTAGTTTCTCTTTGTTCTTTTTCCATGATTGTTCACAGAAAGATTCCATACCTTGAACATTAATGATGTTGGTAGCAACATTCCTGGCATCTTTCCATTTAGCAATCACACTTTGTTCTATTTCAAGTTGTGTCTTAAGAATTTCTTCCCTTTGTAATACGTTCTCAAGTTCCTTCTTAGCATCCCTACTAACACATCTCATTTTCTCAAATTCAATGAGCTGTGCTTCTAACATTGCATTCCTATCACTTAAGAGCAAATTAGTCTCTTTAATTCTTGAATTCTCTTTGGTAAGTGATTTAAGAGTAACACGCAAATTATATAATACAGTAGACATTTCATTTACTGCACTATCGCATTCCTCTTTAGAAAGCTCAGAAAGATTAGTAATTGTTACCTGGTTGCTTGAGGAGCTTGCTTCCTGCTCATGATTGTTAGCCATAAGAGCCAAGTTGACATATTCAACATCATCATCAGAATCTTCACCATTACCAGCCCAATCATACTCCTGAGACATGAAAGCCTTTTCTTTTTGCTTGAGAAGTTCAAAGTATTTCTTTTTATAATCAACAGGCTCAAATTTCCTGTTGCCCTTCTCAACCTTGGGCTTTCTGCAGTCTCCAGCAAAGTGACCAAGCATTCCACAATTGAAACATTTTGACTTAGACTTTTCAATCCAGTTTGATTTGTTAGGTTGAAAGTCTCTTCTTGGTGGCCTTGCTTCTGAGTTTCTCTTGAACTTGAACTTAGAGAATTTTCTTGACAGAAAAGCAATGTGTTCATCAATCTCATCTAAGTCATCCAAGTTGGCTGGTTCTGGTTCTTCTTCTTCTGTCATTTTACCTTTACCCTTGCTAACATCACTTCTACAACTAGCTCGACTAGTTGTGGCCTTTGCAGCTTCTTCAGTGTCATCTTCCAGTTGGTTCACAGATGCAATCAATGCAATAGATCCACCCTTCTTCTGTACCTTTTCAATTTCCTCATCTTGCTCCATTTCCAGCTCATAAGTCTTCAAGGTTCCATAAAGCCTTTCAAGAGTGTAGTCTTTGTACTCTTGAGTGTTTCTGAGAGAAACAGTCATAGGCTTCCATTCTTTTGGAAGAGCTCTAAGAAATTTAAGGTTTGAATCCTTGGTTTGATAGATCCTCCCATACAACTTTAATCCATTCAAAAGCTTTTGAAACCTACTAAACGTGTCATTTAGGGTTTCACCAGCTTTAAAATGAAAATGCTCATATTGTTGTATAAGGAGTTGCATTTTGTTTTCCCTAACTTGCTCAGTACCTTCACAGAGAGTTCTAACAGTGTCCCATACTTCTTTGGAGGTTGTACAGTTGATGACATTGTCAAACATCTCTTGCTCCAAACCATTAAACAGAATGTTCATGGTTCTTTTGTCTTTATGGACTTCTGCAACATCTTCAACAGTCCATTCTGAGACAGGTTTTGGAATCTCTACATCAGGAGCATCATCTGGCAGTCCAACTCTAGAATCAAGCTTCATGGGAACGTGTGGACCTTTCTCAATGCAGTCTACATATCTCTCATCCATAGACATGAGATGTAAATGCATCTTTACTTTCCAGTGAAAGTAATTGTCCTTATCAAGAACTGGTATCTTCACACCTGCATCCTTCTTCACCATGGCTTCTGTTTTTGGTCTTGATCTTTAAACTTCTTGTATGTTAGAAGCTTGCTCTGATACCAATTGTTAATCCCAAATGACCTAACAGAATTGTAGAAGGGGGGGGGGGGTTGAATACAATTCTTGATATTTTCTTAAACTTAAAACACTTTATAAAATAAAACTGAACTGAATAAATAAAAACACAAGATATAAATAATTCAGTTGGATTGTTTGATGATCCAACTGAAGTGTTTTTATTGCGGAAATAATCTGTGATACAAAAGTACACAGCTGCTCAGTTACAGAGTTGTAGAGAAGAATGCTCTCAAAGATAGCTGATACAAACTATTTGTTTTTCTTTTCTTACTCTATCTTAACTGCTACACTTGGTTATATATATTCCCCAAGTTTACAATACTATTTTTGGCTACACTAAAGTACACTAAAGGTAACCGCAAATAGTTTGCTTTTCATCCCTTTGTCCAGTGGTCCTTGGAGATCCTTGCTTTTGTCTTCATGCTTATTATGATCACTCCCAAGAGCCCAATTGGAAACTGGGATGTTTCCTTATTCCCCATGTCCATTTTAATGGTTTCCAATGCAAAGTACACTTCCACATCACCTTTAGATCTGTTCAGTAAACTGTCACTATCACTTTGTCAACTATTCAGAAAAGCAATAATGATTCGTTGATAGCAGGGAGATGTGTTTCGTTGATAGCTTTATTCTTCATTCCGTTGATAGTGTTTCTCTCGTTTCGTTGATGAGTAAACTCCATACCGTTGATGGTGTATCCTTGTTTCGTTGATAGAGTAATCCTCATACCGTTGACATGTCTTCACTTAGGCAAAATTACAAGGCATAACATATTTACAATTAACCAACCTATTTTGCCTATCTGGTACTTAGTCAACATGACTTAGAAAACCTATCTAATACATACATCAAAATGCATATCAAACTGTGAAGTATTGTACAGTGCAATTGCTACAACACTCATTCCGTTGATGAGCTACCTGTCAACGGAATGCTGCAAAGCATGTCATTTCGTTGACAGTTACAAAATGACTTAATACAAAATCTACTAAGTGTTTTTATAATTATCATCAAGAACAACATATTCCTAACAGCCCTGTTATCAGAATATGAGGAAAAAGCTGGCCCAACTGTGTCTTATGGAGATGACAACATTGGACAAACTTTGGGATATGGCAATATAATCATTGGAAATGTCATCATTGAGAAAGTAGCTCTAGTGAAGGGACTAAAACACAACTTGTTGAGTATTAGTCAAATCACTGACAGAGGTTATCATGTCAACTTCTATTCCACACATTGTGAAGTAGTCAGCAAAGAAACCGGAAAGATAGCACTGACTGGCTACATGCATGGTAACATTTATGAAGGCAACATTCTCTCAAATACTGATGACTCCCCTACATGTCTCATCAGTAAAGCTTCAGTAGATGAAAGTTGGAATTGGCACAAAAAGCTTTCTCATCTCAGCTTCAGCAATATCAATGAGTTGGTTAAGAAAGATTTAGTTAGAGGATTGCCAAAAGTGTTATATACTCCTGATGGACTCTGTGATGCATGTCAAAAAGCTAAACAGAGAAGGACATCATTCAAGAGTAAATCTGAATCCTCTATTGAAGAACCATATCACATGCTGCATCTTGATTTATTTGGACCAGTCAACATTATGTCCATCAGTAAGAAAAGGTACACTCTTGTAATTGTTGATGAATATTCTAGATTCACCTGGGTGTATTTTATGCACAGAAAAGATGAAACTCCTGAAATACTGTTGGATCATATGAGAATGATTGAGACAACCGCAAAGTACAAAGTCAAGATACTGAGGAGTGATAATGGTACTGAATTCAAGAATTCAAAGATGGAAGAGTTCTGCAAATACAAAGGAATTATTCAACAATTCTCTGCTCCTGGCACACCTCAGCAAAATGGAGTAGTTGAAAGGAAAAATAGAACTCTTATTGAAGCTGGCAGAACTATGATGGAAGAAGCTAAATTACCTATATATTTCTGGGCAGAAGCAGTCAACACAGCATGCTATACACAAAATCTCACATTGATAAACAGACATGGTGTTACTCCTTATCAATCACTCAAGGAGAAGAAACCAAGTTTGAAGCATCTGCATGTGTTTGGCTGTAAATGTTTTGTTCTCAGAACTCATCCTGAACAGCTAGGAAAGTTTGAAACAAAGGTTGATGAAGGAATTTTCATAGGCTATCCTGCATCAAGAGCCTTTAGAGTTTTTAACTTGAGAACTGTCATGGAGTCAATACATGTATCTTTTGATGATAAGAAGATAATTGGATTGAATGAAGACTCACATGATAGACTGATTTTTGAAAATGAAGCTACCAAGGAACCTGAAGAAAATGAATCAGATCCTGTCAGTTCATCAGATCCTGATGGGTCACCAAATCCTGATGACACATCAAATCCTGATGACACTTCAAATGTTAATTCTGATGATGAAAACAATAGTAATACAACTAGTAGTGCTAATGTTGAGGGGGAGCAACAACATTCTACTACTAATTCTGAGTCAACTCAATCATCAGGACAGAATTCTTCAGATACTGATTCAAGTGGTGATCCTGATAATTCATCAGGATAAGATATCAATAATTCAGGGGAGCTTCATCTGAAGCAAATTCTTTTAATCAAGATAACACCAATCCAGGGGGAGCATCTACATCAAGGAATGACTTACCATCAGCAAGGAAATGGACTGCAAGTCATACTCCTGATTTGATAATTGGAGATCCTGATGCAGGTGTTCAGACAAGAAGTGCAACTCAAAATGAATGTCTATATAATAACTTTCTGTCAAAGGAGGAGCCAAAGAAAGTTGAAGATGCACTTAAAGATGCTGATTGGGTTACTGCAATGCAAGAAGAATTGAATGAATTTGAAAGGAATGAAGTCTGGAAACTGGTGCCAAGACCAAAGAACAGGTCAATTGTTGGTTATTAGCAGCCATGGAAAAACGAAGCAGATGAAAGGTTTTTGCAAGTTTTTTTTTTCTGTGGAGAGGGTTTGTGTATTTTTGGTAAATGATAATACTGTTTAACACTCTCTTTTATAGAGATTATTTGTTAAAGCTACAGGTCATTTGCTTATTCTCGAGGCGACGGTTCAGTTTTCCATGACTATTTTGCTTTGATAAATGGTAAGAATGTTTTAGTGGGTTCTACATCATTCATTTGGTGAATTTTAAAAAAAACATTTTTCAGGATTAGTGAAATTAAATTTTGTTTTCTTAAATGAAATTTTATTTTTACTTCAAATAGAAAATATTTTTTAATCCTGATAAGGCAAATGGTTTTATTGGAAATGCTTTTATTCCTGATAAGGTTAGGTTTTTCTTACATCAGAAAATGCCTACTTGTTATGGATTACTTTCTCATGCTATGGGGCAAGGCCAATCACACCTTGTTCCTAACCCAATCATTCATCCCAAACAGTCCAAACAGTCAACAACCACCTCTAATGTCTCTCAAAAGACTTTAGTTGTAAAAGCAAAGAAATCAGCTAGAACTGATGTGTCAGGAAGGCAATCAGGTTCAAAGGATTTTTCCTCTACACCACTCACTAAAAAGAAGTTACAAGGGGGTGTACAAGGGGTCCTGGTGAAGAAAGCTGCTAAGGGTGTTGAGGCTATTTCTGTTAAAAGAAAGTTAGTGCTCAAGGATGAGACTGATTCAGAGGATGATTTACCTATATCTTCTATAATGAATGTGAATAAGGAAGTTGCTGATACTGCTATTGAAGTTGTGGTACCATCATCAAAGCCACAGAAGAAAAGGAAATTATCTAAGGGCATGTATCATATTCCTTTTGAAAAGAAGCAGGATACTGATGTACAGGACACTTCTATTCTTAATGATCAATCAAGTTCAGATGCTCAAGCAAATCCTGATGTTAGTATTCCTGATGCTGCACCAAGTCAAGTGGTTACTATTTAAGACTCTCCAGCACAGGATTCTCCAACAAAAAGACATATTGATATTTCATGGGAGAAGTATGGTGCTGCTGCTTCCAATCTTGGGATTAAACATCCAATGGAAAAGCTAAGGAAAGCAGGAGAGTTAGTGTTTTCTAGACAGAAGAAACTGAAAGGATCAAGCCCACAAGAACCTGGACCTCAAAGTGGTTCAGCAGCTCTTACTGATGATCCAACCACACAAGAACCACTCAATCAAAGTTTGGGTGAAGGCTTAGCAATTGGAATGGTCACACAAGAACCATCTTCTCAAAGTGAAGATGCAGGCCAAGCTACATTTTCTGAGAAATTTTTTGACAATGCTCAAGGGATTTCTGGTGTAGATGACGTTCAAAGATTGGTCGAGGACACTATCAATGAGGGAAGCACACAAGAACCTCCAACTCAAAGTGTTGAAGAAGCTTCAGAACCTCACGCTACACAAGAACCATCAGTAACAAACACTGATGCAAGCTTATCTAATCCTGACGGTGTTGCTCCTGATGCTAGTGGTGCTCCTGATGCTGAGCCAATTTTCATACAACCACTAAGATCACGACCAATGGACCATCCTATCACAGATTCACAGGATAAACTGAAAGGTATAGCTATTCCTGATCCTGATGTTACTCATGATGATGATGATTCTGATGATAGTGATGATGATAATAATGACGAGAAGGAACAGCTTGCCAGAGTTCTAAAATCTAGTCTTGGAACTAATTATGGTTCGTCAAGCACCTTCATGACTGACAAGGCTTCTACTGGAAAATATCTCAGACAAGATTTTTCTGTTCCTTCTGAAATCAATACTGCTGAAAAGCTGAGAAGGCATCAATGGGAAAACGAATGGTATAGGTCTGATGAATCTGTCAGCTATCCATATGCCTTGGATCATGCTTATGATGCAGTGAAGATGATAGAGAATCCAGACTTGAAGAATCATCTGAAGGCTACAACTCTTTTATCTAAAACCCTGAAACATGAGATTGATTCTGTCAAAGCTGCAACTGAGTTGGTGAGGGAAGATATTTCTATGAGTTTTACTAAGGTGCCCACTGCTCTTCAACTAAGGATAGTGGAATCCCAAGTGAAATCTGTTGCTTCTGAACAAACCTCCATCAATAGAAGGATTGATTCTCTTGATACAAAGGTAACTGACATTCAAACCTCTCTTGCCTTAATTTTGAATATATTGTCAAATAATGATGTCAAAAAGGGGGAGAAGGTAAGTCAGACAAAATGTACACCTGATCTAGTATTGAGAAATAATGATGATGATGATCATACTGGAAATGATGATGACAAAATTCTACAAGGAGAAACCTCTGATGCTGCGGTTATGAAGACAATTCAAACTTCTCAAAGTCAAACAACGCAATCAATTCATGTTTCTGATTCTGGAGTAAGGACAGTAAGAACAATGGTGCAATCTCAGATCCTGACGGAAGAACAAATCCTGACATCTAGTCATGGACAAACTCTTGCTACAATTACTGAAGGTGATGAAGATGTGATTATTGATAATCCTGAAGATGCATCAAATCTATTCCAGAAGTTCTCTACAAAAGATGGCAGAATTGTTACTCTATATCACACTGATAAAAGAGTTCAACAATTATTTGCAAGAAAAGCACTCTCTACAGCAAGTGAAGAATATCCTGATCTCTCACATGAAGAATTCTTAAGACAACAGAGAGAAATGATGTAAAGCTTTAATAACTCTGCTTCTGCTAGAGGTAGAGGAGGCAGAGGTAGGAGAGGTGCTAGAAGAGGTAGAAGAGGTTCTTCAACTCAAACAATGCCTAGACAGACAAGGTCTAGAGGTTTATTAATTGAAGAAATTCCTGAAGCTTCACAAAATCTAATAGATCCTGTTATCAAGGATATCATTGAGAAGGAAGACAAGGAATTTATTGAAGAAGAACCTGAATTGAGAAGAAAGCCAAGACAATTAATTCTCTGCAATACAAATCAAATTGAAGATTCTAATCCTAATATTGTTCCTGACAATATTCAAGATCCTGATGAATCTGAAATTCTACAAGAGATTGATTTGTTAATCTTATCTAATGTGGTTGATTCTCACAACAAGGAAGTGGATGAAGAAGAAGAAGCTAGAAGAAGAGAAATCACAAGAAGAACAAATAGAGATTTCAATCTCTATGTACAAAGGCTTAAACTCTCAAACAGAAGATTGTGGAGGAATTTAAGCAGACAAGAATCTTTACTAGAAAGAAGCTATGCTTTTGAAAAAGAGAAATATAAGAAGTGGAAACACATAAGTACACTGAGGTGTAACACACCTATCAATTTTCAGAATGGAGGAATTATAACAAGTTCTTCAAGTGTTGTTGATTTATCTGATTTGGTTAGATCAAAAGCACTCTGGCTACGAATGTTTTCAAATATGAAGCAATTGACAAGTAATTCAAGAGGAGGTATTGGACACAGGGATGCTGAATATCTGAATATGTCATATGTTGATCCTTACTTCTTGACTGAAATTGGAGGTACTTTAACTTCTGAAAACCTGAACAATTTATTAGCTGTTGATATAGTTATAGATTGTCATGATGGTATTGAAAAGAAAGAAAAGCTTCTGTACTTCATGAAAGATGGTAGTGTGAAGATTCTGTGCATTCAAGATCTGCTGATGAAAACTACACAGGAACTGAAATATGTTCATTATCTGTTAAGATGGAAGAATAAAATGTGCAAAGAATGGAGTGACATGATCTTGTCAACAATAAGAAGAAGACTGGATGGAAACAGAAATTTCAATGGTAATTATACTCCCATGTACTTAAATCAAAGAGGTCAAGATGTAGAAATGCAAAGGGGCACTGCTATTAAAGAAGTGACTTTTGGCATGACTCAACTTACTCTCAATCCTGATGGGAAGGAAATTGCTTATCTTTTGCTTGAAGAGCACAGTCTACAAAGAAGCTCCATACAGAATCTCAGAGCAGCTATTTACCAGATTAATGAGAAAGATGAAGATCTCAGAAATCTTAAGGAAAGACTGATTCAAATTCTTGAAGAAAAAGAAGAAAATTTGTTATCCAACTTCTTGAAGATGAATCTGTTCTATCAAAGAATCTAAACAGATAAGTTTCTACTGAAGATACTTGTACATTTTGTAAATATGTTTTTGACATCATTGAATCTTAGGAATCCATACTTTATTTCACAAAGTATAAGATTGAGGGAGATTGTTAGATCAGGATTCAATGATCGTCAGGATCAAGACTTCAACTGATCAGGATTGCTGACATCATCAAGATTGCATGGTCGTCAGGATCAGAATGAATATCAGGACTGGGATCAGGGTTGATCATCAGGACTGGAAGCTGATCAGGATTCCTACTTCGAGTTATATTTGGAGTCTAGTTAAATAAGGAAGATTATTCTGTCGGTTCCTGGTTTGTAGTAATGTAGCTATCAATTAAGGATATGTTTCAATCTTTGTAATTGATTAGGACTTATCATTGATAGAGAAGCTGTGTAGTATATAAACACAGTTTAGGTTTCGATTTAGAAGATTGAAACACTCGAGTATTTTTGTAATCTAGAAGATCTCAAGAACATCAGAATTTCTTGAGAGAGTTTTTGTAATCTAGCTGCTCTCAAGAACACAGAATTTCTTGAGAGAGTTTGTAACAGTTTTATATTAGATTTAATAAAGCTGTTATCATTCTTTCATATTTGTGATTCATATCTTATTAAGTCGAGAATCTTACACAATTGTATTCAACCCCCCTTCTACAATTGTTTATTACTGGGCAACATGTGCGAATCTAGTTTCAGCAACACAAAGAAGTTTCAAGAGAGAAATGAGGTTGAACATTGTGTTCACCATGTTATGATTAAGAATGAAATTCTTAATCATTATTGATGTAATCCAATGACACTCATCAAACACATTTCTATTGGACTCACTATTTTTAGCATCACAAATATTTTTGAGTGCCAAATTAAGAGTATGCACTACGCATGGAGTCCAAAAAATATGAGGAAATGTGGCCTCAATGTTCATACCTAATAACAAATGATGAATGTATGAGAAATATAAATGAAAATACAAATGATAGATGCAAATCAGAAATGATAAGATGAGCATACCCGCTGCCTTGCAAACTGGTGCGTTGTCGGTGATAACCTGAACCACATTCTGTTGTCCAACCTCCATAATAACCTCCTTGATCAATTTGGCAATGTGAAACTTATCTTTGAATTCACCGCTTTTAAGAACATGGGACCATTCTCCGTAACCGCCATAAAGTTTATCAATGGCCTTCTTTGACTATCACTCCATCAATCGAAAACAATGCTCACACCTTTTTCCTTCCAAGTGGTCTTGATTGGTGCCATTAGTCTTTCCACGTTATATCTTTCCTTTTGCAAAAAAGTTGTGCGCAAAGCATTGTAGGTGAGAGGAACATAGTTTGAGAGGTTGATTTCAGAAGCCATTTTATTTGAATTGATGTAGTGAGGATTTCTAGCATAATGAAAAGGCAAGCCCCCGGATTAAAATGCACTTGCGATCTCCCCATCCAATTGTGATCTCAACTCCATATTATATGCTTTTACGATAGGATTGTTTGTGTCCACTGCCTTCCTTTTCAATCCTTCCATTGGCTTCTTTTGAATTGAACTCCAACCACTTAAAGATGGCTGACTTTCATTTTGACTCGCAGGAGGTAGTGTAAACTAAATCTCCACTTGGCCGGGTGTATACACTGATACTGACGGATATGGCTTAGGAAAAGGGATCTCAGATGAAGGGTAATCTCTCGAAATAGCCTTTATCTGTAAAAACACAATAATAAACCAAGAGGATACTTAAACGGTAAAGGGTTATCTTAATTCTACTAATACTCATCCAAAAAGTAACCTGCATCTACAAATCCTATCTTACCTAAGAAGCTTAAGTCCTACTTCTCACCTTATATTCCCTTATTATTGTTACACCTAATCCTGGTTTGTTTTAGTGACAAAAAACTGACCGCTCTGATACCAAACTGTGACGCCCTCCCAATATGGGGTCATGATTGGGGAGTCACTACAACCTCTATACTTATAAACCTGTGAATAATAATATAAACATGCAGATGCGACCCCAACTTTACCCTGGATCTTTAACAGGTAATGGTATGAAACAAGCATCAACTATCTACTTCATTTTATTACATAATAAAAGTCTCAAAATTTATTACAACCGTGTCTTAAAAGTTCTACATTCCCTTATACAAAACACCTTCTACAAGTCTTCATCACCTGCCTGAGCTGGCATCCCAAAAATAACCCTATAGGAAGACTTCCTAGCTGACTGAAAAGTGCGTACCATCTTCTCGTTTAATTGTGGGTTAGAACAGGGGAAAGAATGAGCCAAATGCTCAGCAAGTAATAATATAACCAAATAGTTAACCACCGTGAAACAGTTTCCAATATCAATATATATGTCATAGGTATAGCAGAATCCATATCAAGGGATTATCAGAACAATGACATGAATATACAATTTCAAAGGATAAACCAATTTCCTTATAAAGATATATGATTTCAAGAAAAACAATAAGTAATTTGGAGATTTTTCACAACGCACCGGACAATACGGGTGATCAGCCATGTAATGTCCCCATACCGGACACACAGTCCCTCTGGTCATTGTATTGGGTCCCAATAGGCACACATTGGCCTTTAGACTAGTCCATCCCTAGTCCATTTATTATAATTAAAAATGCTGGGCCGGCGTCACTCGGCCTCTTACGCCTCCAAACTTAGAAATCTGTGGAAATCATAAACCGGAATTCAAATGATTATAAATTTTGAAACTTCCTTTCTTTTAAAACCTTTCTTATGAAAGAAATCCTTTGTAAATCATTGGATGTGTGTTTGTATAGTACTCAAGTGAAGGTTCATGTATTCTCAATTTCAAGTAAGTATGTGATTCATAGGTACAAGTTCAAATCTAATGCAATAGAATCTCAGGTTAAAATGTAAGTATAATCAAAGGATAAGGATAAGGCCTGAAGAAGAGTTTAAGCAAGATATGGTTCACAAGACATTGTGTTGTGTCTATAATGTTTGTATATAAAAGAGTCTTTTGGGAATTGGATAAGTTCAATATGATCAATCTGGATTTCTAGTAATGGGAAAACAAGAAGAAAATGTCATCCGGTACATTTTGGAAATGTAATTAGAATGAGGGTTCAGATATATTCACTTTCAGGTATAAAAGGAATGCATAAGCAGGTGATCAACTTCAGATTATAGAACCATAGGTTATTGAGCTTTAATACATTGATATAATCAGGGTATAAAGGTTCAAGGAAAGAAAACTAAACAAAGTAGGGTGTACAGAACAACATGGTATATGAACAGAGATAAGGGTTACCAATTGAAAGGCATATGCTATAGCCTATTTGTAATTCGAGGATTCTACTCAACTTAAACAAGAATGTAATAAGTAAATATTAGATCAGATGTCACAGGAATCTCAGAAGATTATATCTGTCAAAGAATGAAGATTAAAGTCATCTACAGACTTGAAGTGAGTCTACATTGAAAGAAGCTCAATTTATTGATCAAGCCTCAATGAAGTATTCAAGCTCAGTGGATTTATTAAAGTGACGGAGATTTCAAGTGGTGACAGAAAAAGATACTGATTACGGAGTTCTTGAATGAGAAGGAAGTGAATCACTGCTTAAAGTCAAATAGATAAAGAACAGACATTGTCGTTAGTCACTCATGAACCAGACCGTGCATTGAGTGTCAACGTACTAATATGTTTATTCTTTATCTAAGTTTTAAGTGATTCTGGAATTTATTGAGAAGTCAATTAATTCTATTTATTCTCTTATAAATAATTAATAATATTGAGTAAATTATTTATTAAATTAATTCTGTAAAGAATTAATTTAATACATAATTTATTTAGTTAATTATTTAAATTTGAATAAAAAGAAATTAACTGAGAAGTCTACTAATTCTATTTATTCTCTTTTAAATAATTAATACTATCAAGTATATTATTTAGTAAATTAATTCTGTAAAGAATTAATTTAATACATAATTTATTTAGTTAATTATTTAAGTTAGAATAAAAATGAACTAGGAAGACTTAGGTTTGAACTAGGAAGACTTAAAAAAAAGAACTAGGAAGACTCACAAGTGAGTCTTCCCGATTGTCTTCCTAGGCAAACTCATTGTCTTACCGATTGTCTTCCTTTCACAAACACTGTCTTCCCGAGAGTCTTCCAAGGCATATTGGATTGTTTTTCTCTAAGTCTTCCAAAGGTAAAATGCATTCTGTCAAGTAGTGGATAGCACGTGCACAAAAAGAAAAGGAATGCAGTGTATTAAAGCAAGGAATTCGAAGACTTATCATATAACAATTATAAAAAGAAGAAAAGACACAGCAGCTCAAAAACATTACATTTTCTCTGTCTTCTTCAATTGCAAACTGTCCGAGCAATTCAAATTCTACAGGAGTATTAATTCTTGATTGTTCTTCAACATTTAATTCATAAGAATTGTATCTCTTGTACTGCTTTGACTTTCTAGCGGATCATAATCCCTAGATTTTATATCGAACTACTTTTTAGTATTCGATCCTTTTTATTACAAAAATAGATAAATTCATGTTGAATTTATTCTAGATTTGTTTTATCAAGTTCATTGTAATCAGTGATCAGAATTGTAACACCCTTCAAGTTTAATAGAGTTTCTATTTAACTTGAATATTGTTTCAGTTTTTATTCCGCATTAATTTGTTCTAAATTGTTAAATCTTAAAAGGACAAATTCGATAAAACGGTATAGTTTGTATTCAACCCCCCTTCTACAAACTTATCAGGACCTAACAATTGGCATCAGAGCCTTTTGATTGATATACAAATCAAAGATCCAATTATTTTGAGATTTTTTCTTAAACTCTGAAATTTTTATTATTCTTTAAAAATCTCAAAAATGTCTACAACTCAGAAGGTTGGTACAGTAAAGTTTCCCATGTTCAGCAGGGAGCATTATCCTATGTGGAAGAAGAAGATGCTCCTAGTTCTTCAAGTGGTTAATGTTGAATATCTTGATGTGCTGAAGAATGGACCAAGAATTCCTATGTTTGTTGAGAGAGAGCTAATAGAGAATGATGTTGTTACTAGGGCTGCTAGGATATACCCTAAGGATCCCAAGGACTACACTCCTGAAGAAAAAGAAGATGTTTCCTTGGATGTCTGTCTACAGTTGATACTGATTGATTGTCTTGATCCAATCATGCATAATCATATTCTAAATTGTGTTTCTGCCAAACACATTTGGGATACGATTGAAATAATCAATGAAGGGACAGAGGAAGTCAAAGAGAATAAGATGGAAATTCTCACCTCTTCATATGAGCACTTCAGATCAAATCCAAGGGAAGGAAGAGTGGTTAGTATGTCTACTTCACTGGTAGCTGGAGTCCCACAGAAAAAGGAAGCGAAGGTTGTTCTACCTTCCAGTCCTAACAAGGATGTAATTGTAGCTGAATATGGTGTTACATCTACAAGTCAATCTGGTGGTGATTTTTATTCTATGGAGGAGCTTGAACAGTTGGAAGATGAGTCTATGGCCTGGGTAGTGAAGAAGTTTGGAAACTTCAGGTTTAGGAGAAATCCTAGTTTCAAGTTCAAGACATATGCTGACGAATACCAGACAGGTGGTTCTTCATCCTCAAATAGCACAAGGGGTGGCTATAAAACAGGGATGGTTGAGAAGAACAAGTCTAAAGAAAAGAGCTGGGATGATACAGACAGTGAAGATGAAGAAGTTGGGAATCTTGCACTCATGGCAATATGAGACAAACTCTTTGATTCCATGTTTTCTTCACCCAACATGTCTAAGGTAAAGTTCACTGATACTGAAATGATTCGTCATCTTGGTGATACTTTAAGTTGTGCACGCACTGAAAATGATAAAATAATTCTTTTAAACACAAATCTTGAAAAGGAAATAAAAGAATTAAAACTAGTGCATATCAATCAAGATGAACTTACTAATAATGTAGCAGTTCTTGAGAAAAGGGTTAAATTGTATCAACAACTGGAAACCATTCTCAAAGATCAGATTAGTGAGCTTAAGACCAAAGCTAATGCCTATTACAACTCTTGTAAGACGGCTAAAGAGATTCTTAATAAACAAGCTGTTGGTAATCATGTCAGTATAGGTTATGATTATAATGAGGCCATTGGATTGCTTGGAATTAATTCCCCTTGTAGAGTCAGATCTGAAGGAAGGGGTGTTCCATATGTGCTTAAGGGTATTGAAACACCCTTCTGTAAGGAGTCCGAGGCAGATCCTCTGAATGAATACTCTATCATTATTGCTGAGGAGATTCGTGAAGAAGATATTGCTTTGGAAGTTGCACAATCCAAAAAGTGTATATCTGATATTCCAGTCAAAGTTGCTACAACTAAAAAGACTAAATCAGATATTCATAAGTTGGATCAAAACAACTGTAGAAATAACATGCCTGCTGTTAATTCTTCTCATAAAGCATGTGGTGTGATTAATTGCATGTCTTGTGCTTTTAATGTTATGTATGCTTACTTTAATAAAAAGCATGTATCTAAAGATAAGACTGCTCCACGCCAACATGTTAATAATAAGAAGCATGTTAAAGCAAAGACTACTAGTCCTCCTCAGACTAGAGTGGATTCATTTATCCCTAAGCCTACTCAGAAATGTGTTAAGGCTGGCTATAAATGGAAACGCTCTTATGTGAAAGAGGTTGAAGTAGTTTTAGTTAAAAATGTTGTTTTGCCTGACAAAGGCCAGTTCTTTAAGTATGCCGGACCCAATCAATTTTGGGCTCCGAAGAAGGTCTAATCAATTTGATATTGCAGGGAGTTAAACAGGTAAACTGTGTTATATGGATTCTTGACAGTGGCTGTTCAAGGCATATGACCGGAGATAGAGCCCTGCTATCAGATTTGATTGAGAAAGCTGGCCCAGTAGTTACCTTTGGAGATAACAGCAAGGGTATTACGAAAGGATATGGCTGTTTGAAGTACGGAAATGTTATCATTGAAGATGTTTCATTTGTGGAAGGTCTGAAGTTCAATCTTCTCAGCATCAGTCACTTCTGTGACAGAGGATATGCTGTTTCCTTTGAAAGAGAGAAGTGTCAGATCCTTCACAAGAAGAATGGAAAGCCTGCTCTTCAAGGAGTAAGGAAAGGTGACTTGTTCATAGCTGATCTGAACTCGGGATTCAAAGATGAAGTTAATTGTTTTTATGCTAAAGCTTCATCAGATGATAGTTGGCTATGGCACAAGAAGATGTCTCACCTTAACTTCAAAACCATGAACTCTTTAGTCAAGAGGGAATTGGTTAGAGGTTTGCCTCAGATGGAATTTACACAGGAAGGACTGTGTGAGGCATGTCAGAAAGGAAAGTCAAAGAAAGCTTCTCACAAGGGCACTGACACATCATCAATAACTGAACCTCTTCAGCTACTGCACATGGATTTGTTTGGTCCAGTTAATGTGATGTCCATGTCAAAGAAACAATATGCACTTGTGATTGTTGATGACTTTTCAAAATATACATGGGTTTTATTCCTACATTCCAAGGATGAGACCCCATACCTGGTGATTGGCCATATAAAGTTGATTGAGCTGGATTCTAGATTCCCTGTTAGAGCCATAAGAACTCCTCAACAAAATGGAGTAGTGGAAAGAAAGAATCGTACATTGATTGAAGCTGCAAGGACTATGTTAAGTGAGTCCAAACTTCCAACGTACTTTTGGGCTGAAGCAGCGAATACAACTTGTTATACTCAGAATCGAACGTTAATCAACAAGGACTTAATGAAGACTCCGTATGAGATCATGAACAACAAGAAACCAACTGTCAAATACTTTCATGTATTTGGAGCAAAATGCTTTGTGCTTTTAGATGACAATGTGAAACGTGGCAAGTTTGATGCAAAGGCACAAGAAGCTATTTTTGTTGGTTATTCCAGAAGATCTTACAGGGTCTACTTGGTTGGCAGTCACACAGTAAAGGAAAGTGTCAATGTTACTTTTGATGACACTAAATTCCCTAATATCCAAACAGCAGATTCATCTGAGAGAATGAAGTTTGATAACTTGCCAGACTCAGATTCAGATGATGAAGCCCCACCTGTAGTTATTGCTGGTAATGATAATAACAATGATGATAATGATCATGGTGATGGTGGTGGAAACACTGGTAACAATGGAGATACCACCAACACTGGAGAAGAATCATCAAGGCAATCAAGCAACAACTCAGGGGGAGCAAATGAAGGATCAACTAGTCACTCACAACATCAAAGTGAAATTCAAGGCGAATCATCAAGATCAAATCTTCCAAGACAGACTGTATGGAATAGAGCTCATCCCTTTGAGCTGATCATTGGTGATCCAGATGTTGGAGTTAAAACTAGAAGTGCAACTCAGAATGAATGTCATTTTTCAGCATTTCTATCTAAAATGGAGCCAAAGAAAACTGAGGAAGCACTGACTGATCCAGATTGGGTGATTGCTATGCAAGATGAACTCAATCAGTTTGAACAACAACAAGTCTGGAAGCTGGTACCCAGGCCAAAGAACAAGAAAGTAGTTGGTACAAGATGGGTATACAGGAACAAGCTAGATGAGGATGGCATTGTTACAAGGAACAAGGCAAGACTGGTTGCACAAGGGTATTCACAAGCTGAAGGCATTGATTATGATGAAACCTATGCACCAGTGGCTAGACTTGAGGCCATCAGGATGTTCTTAGCATTTGCGGCTTATTCCAATTTTAAAGTCTATCAAATGGATGTTAAGAGTGCATTCCTGAATGGTGAGCTTGATGAAGAAGTGTATGTGGAACAGCCCCCTGGCTTTGAAAATCAGGAGCTGCTGGACTTTGTGTACTTTCTATTCAAGGCTATCTATGGTCTCAAACAAGCCCCAAGAAAATGGTATGACACTCTCTCTGGTTTTCTTTTATAAAATGGTTTTGTTAGAGGTATCATAGACAAAACTCTTTTTTCAAAGAAACACAAAAGTGATATGATATTAGTCCAAGTCTATGTGGATGACATCATATTTGGGTCTACTAATGATAATCTCTGTAAGAGATTTGCTGAGCTTATGCAGAGTAAGTTTGAAATGAGTATGATGGGTGAGCTGAAGTTCTTTCTTGGATTGCAAGTAAGTCAAAGGACAAATGGTATATTTATTTGTCAATCCAAGTATCTTAAAGAACTCCTCAAGAAGTATCACATGGAGGATTCAGCATCAGCAAGGACTCCATCTTCAACAGCCATCAAACTTGGAGCTTCTGACAAATCTATCAAGGTAGATGTTAAAAGCTACAGAGGTATGATTGGCTCCTTACTCTATCTTACTGCTAGTAGACCAGATATTATGTATGCTACATGCTTGTGTGCAAGGTTCCAAGCGGACCCTAGAGATGTACATCTCGTTGCTGTGAAAAGAATCTTGAGATATCTTAAGGGTACACCTAATCTAGGTATCTGGTACCCTAAAGATTCTGGTTTTAATCTTGTTGGATATACAGATTCTGATTATGCAGGTAGTGTTGTGGATAGAAAGAGTACCTCTGGGAGTTGTCAATTCCTAGGAGGTAGGTTGATTTCCTGGTATAGAAAGAAACAGCAAACAGTTTCCAATTCAACAGCAGAAGCTGAATATATTGCTACTGGAAGCTGTTGTGCTCAGATCTTATGGATTAGGAATCAATTAAAGGACTATGGCTTTGCATTAGACAAAATTCCTATTTTGTGTGATAATACAAGTGCCATAGCAATCTCCAACAACCCTGTGCAGCACTCGAGAACGAAGTACATTGATATCATGTATCATTTTATCAGAGAACATGTCATGAATGGAACTGTGGAGTTACACTTTGTACCCACAGAAGAACAGACTGCAGATATATTCACTAAATCTGTTGACGAATCCACATTTATCAAGTTAGTTGGTAAATTGGGTATGTTAAACAGTCTTAGTGATTAACAATATCTCTGTCATGTTTGTTCTTTCAAAATCATTTTCTCTTGCTGATATTGAATGATATATTTTGCCAATTCTTGTTTAGAGTATAAAGCTTGTTAATTTAAATATTCTGAATAATTTATTTTCTTTAAAAATACTTTTCTCATATTTTTTAAGTGGAGAAACTTATTTTTATTGAAAATTTATTTATTTAAGAATCATTTAAGTTAGTTTCAGATTGTAAATATTGTTGTTTAAATATTTCTGCAAGTTTATATTATTTTCTATAATATTCTGCAGTTTTCTAATGCCTGTAAATAGTTTCCTGTAAATATTTTTTCTGCATTTTATTTTATTTTTCTTTTCTTTCTTTAGTTTTCCTCTAATAGTTTTTATGTATATATATATATATATTATTGTATTTTATTTTTATTTTTATTATTATTTATTATCTTTTATTTTCTATTTTTCTTAGTTGTTTTTGTAAATATATTGTATATATTATTTCTGATCTAGCTCTTGCTTAGCTGGAAATTCAGTGCCAAATCCAATTCAGGTATTACTTTCTATCTCTCAATCCACTTCTTTTACTGTTGCTGAACCCAAGTGGTTGTTAGGGCTGACCAAGGGATTGTAGATCCACAATCTCTATCCCAGGTCTTAGAGCCAAACAATGAGTCTACAACTTAATTACTTGACCTCTCAGCCTAAACAGAAATCAACTGTTTAACAAAGAAGTATTTTGATTGAAACAGTGAGTGATCCCACAGCTCTGCCTCCTCTAAAGAAATTCAATATATACTGAGGCATCTGTCAGCCCATCTGTATCCTCTCAATAGGATATGGACTTTGAAATGGCCAATGAACTGTATCTAGAGACATTCTCTCAACAGGATGAATCTATTGAAATTCGCCATAGGGCCATGGCACTTTGTACTGAGTCAAGCACACTCTCATTACTCACAATGGGAGAAGACAATTTCATTAGATGAAACTCAGGACACAGTGAAAGCAGAGCACCTGCAACTGGTTACAGTGCCTACCATTGTTACGGTAGAAGTGCCTTCATAGGCATCTGAGGGAAAATTTGATTCTTTGCCAAATTTAAATAGAATCATTTTCTCCCCTCCCAGAGTGAACACCTCTGGCTCCCAACGGGATTTTCCACTCGCAGATTTATCTGGAGAAAGTGGAAGGCAACTTGGTCAGTCTATCACTGAAGCAATTCAGATTTCAAATCCAAGTGATTTGATAGACATGATTGAGGATCGGGAATTGCGAACTCCCATTGCACCACCACTGACCTCTCTTGAAGAGGCTAGGGTGTTTTTCAATGCAGGTACTGATCAAAAAGGAGCAAACAGACAGCTAATGTTGAGTGATAAGAGTCAAACACTGAGTGAAACACATGCACGTGAGATGAGTGATACACTTACAAGATAAATTCAAGTGAGTGCACACACAGACACATACACTTCAATGTAGTTAGCTCACATAGCTGATCTACAGAAACATCTATTCAAAACCCAGGCTGATAAAGAACTTTTGCAAGCACAAGTGGTTGAACGGTCTTCTTCTTCCACCTCTGTCAACAATCAGCTGGGACTGCTCAAGGAAATATTGAAGACAAATTTACTTCCAATCTCAACTCCATCAACTATCTCAACTCCTACTGGCTTCAGATACTCATAAAGTTAAATCTGTAGAGAATTCCTCAACTAAGGGGGAGAAGTTTCTAGAGAATTATGGTAAAGCTAGTATAAAGGGAGCTGAAAAAGATATAAAAGGTAAAGAGGGAGTTTCAAGGGAGTAAAGGTAATTAGCTCTGTTTTTTAAATGTTATATGTATAGAGCTTAGGTAAATCAAGATAGGTTAAATGTTATCATATGTTCAGTCTAGAGGAACACCTGTCTTGCATTTATCTTTACTGGTGAAATCTGGAAATGTCATATTTGATCCAGAACTTTCTAGTATTTACTTAGGTTTAAGAGTCTTATCTTTTTCTTGGTTTTAGTTGAGTGATCCTCTAGGTATTTGGTTGTTATTCTCTAACAAACAAATAGGGGGAGAATGAAAGGCATATGCTATAGCCTATTTGTAATTCGAGGATTCTACTAAACTTAAACAAGAATGTAATAAGTAAATATTAGATCAGATGTCACAGGAATCTCAGAAGATTATATCTGTCAAAGAATGAAGATTAAAGTCATCTACAGACTTGAAGTGAGTCTACATTGAAAGAAGCTCAATTTATTGATCAAGCCTCAATGAAGTATTCAAGCTCAGTGGATTTATTAAAGTGACGGAGATTTCAAGTTGTGACAGAAAAAGATACTGATTACGGAGTTCTTGAATGAGAAGGAAGTGAATCACTGCTTAAAGTCAAATAGATAAAGAACAGACATTGTCGTTAGTCACTCATGAACCAGACCGTGCATTGAGTGTCAACGTACTAATATGTTTATTCTTTATCTAAGTTTTAAGTGATTCTGGAATTTATTGAGAAGTCAATTAATTCTATTTATTCTCTTATAAATAATTAATAATATTGAGTAAATTATTTATTAAATTAATTCTGTAAAGAATTAATTTAATACATAATTTATTTAGTTAATTATTTAAATTTGAATAAAAAGAAATTAATTGAGAAGTCTACTAATTCTATTTATTCTCTTTTAAATAATTAATACTATCAAGTATATTATTTATTAAATTAATTCTGTAAAGAATTAATTTAATACATAATTTATTTAGTTAATTATTTAAGTTAGAATAAAAATGAACTAGGAAGACTTAGGTTTGAACTAGGAAGACTTAAAAAAAAGAACTAGGAAGACTCACAAGTGAGTCTTCCCGATTGTCTTCCTAGGCAAACTCATTGTCTTACCGATTGTCTTCCTTTCACAAACACTGTCTTCCCGAGAGTCTTCCAAGGCATATTGGATTGTTTTTCTCTAAGTCTTCCAAAGGTAAAATGCATTCTGTCAAGTAGTGGATAGCACGTGCACAAAAAGAAAAGGAATGCAGTGTATTAAAGCAAGGAATTCGAAGACTTATCATATAACAATTACAAAAAGAAGAAAAGACACAGCAGCTCAAAAACATTACATTTTCTCTGTCTTCTTCAATTGCAAACTGTCCGAGCAATTCAAATTCTGCAGGAGTATTAATTCTTGATTGTTCTTCAACATTTAATTCATAAGAATTGTATCTCTTGTACTGCTTTGACTTTCTAGCGGATCATAATCCCTAGATTTTATATCAAACTACTTTTTAGTATTCGATCCTTTTTATTACAAAATAGATAAATTCATGTCGAATTTATTCTAGATTTGTTTTATCAAGTTCATTGTAATCAGTGATCAGAATTGTAACACCCTTCAAGTTTAATAGAGTTTCTATTTAACTTGAATATTGTTTCAATTTTTATTCCGCATTAATTTGTTCTAAATTGTTAAATCTTAAAAGGACAAATTCGATAAAACGGTATAGTTTGTATTCAACCCCCCTTCTACAAACTTATCAGGACCTAACAATGAACAATATGTGTTTTCAGAATTAAAAGTATATCAAAGCAAGATAACAATTCATATATGTCAAAATGGAATCGAAATACGAAAGAAAGTTAGTATTACTTGCCTTAATAGCAAAAAGGGTAATGAGAAATCACTGGTTCTCCACCTTGGTTTTTCTTTATTTATAGGCTCTACTTCTTTGGATTCTTAAGTAGCTTTTAGAACAAACTGTACTCACTGAATTTCTGCCTTCGCCTTGCCTTTATTTCTATGTTCCACGTCTCGCAACTCTACAAAAGAGTATATACTATTTCAGAATGATCCTCTCAAAATTCTAATCCTTATTCTAAACTACCCCACGTTCCCTAAACGCGTAAACACATAATATTTATATCACTTATAATCTCTTATCCATATGATAAGCACAAAACTCACATAAGCGCACATTGCCATTCAAGTTCACATAATATACTCCTTTAATACATATGTATATAATCTAACTTTCAAATCATACCACACTTGGTTATCCCTTTAAATCAACTTGACCAATGCTAACCATATCCTTAACACCTTTACAAACAATGTTTTCATCTCAAAAAGCTGAAAAATCTGCTGCGCATACTTTACTAAAACATTTTTCATAAATCCAAAATTAATCAAACAAATATCACATTTGACAGGCTACTTACTGAATACTAATCCAACTTAGCATAAAAGTTTCAACTTCAGAACAATTTATTTAGATTAAAAACGAACTGGTTAAAGTATGAACCGAAGCACATAAAAAAATCCCTGCTGCGCAACTTTTAGTAAAACATGCATAACTCTTTACTCGCTAACTCTATCGATACAAGGTTTGCACCTGAGAAAACTAGACTCCAACTAGAATAATTTCCTCTTAGACTTACTGTCTAAAACAGGTAGCAAACAATTGCAATTAACCAAAACAGAACAGACAGTTTCTGGGCATTTCAACATTCTGCACATAAACCTTTAATCACTAACATTCTTATTGCATAACCTATGATACAACTAATCAACCATTCTCAACTACTTAGGCTTCCACAACACTCACAAATCAGAACTTTAAGAAGAAGTACTCAATTTATACATTAAAATCAATTAGCATCAACAATCACAAACACTACACTTCTAATCCGACAAAAACCCCAAATCAAAACCTTCAACTTAAAATCAAATATCAAACATATATAATCCAAAATTCTCTAAACTTAACACAATAATTAACATGCAATCACTATAACATGAAATTATCAATTAATCATCAACACCAATACTTCAAACCAATTTTTATAAAAGGGGAAAATTGAAAATACCCAAATGCATTTCAATTCCTCAACATGCAATCAAAATTACATCTAAATATAACTATCAATATAGAAATTTGGAATCAAGAACATCATCATCATCCCCGTCGGCTCGCCGGAGCTCATTACCGACGGCGGCATGGTTCGGAGGTGCCCGAAATTCGGGTTTCCTTCAACAAACCTCACCAATTAGCAATTTAAAAGAAGCAAATAATCACGGAATCATCACAAAGCAATATTTCGGTAATGAATTAAGATCAAATCACCAAAACCCCTTGCATGCAAAACTGATACACACACATATACACACGGCCATACACACACACAACCACGATCGTATATGTATGTGTGTATATATATATATAACAATCAATTGTGTGGAGAGAAAAGAAGAGAAGGATGAAGATTTTTACAGAAATATGAGAATAGCCGAGAGAGAGCAGAGAAGGGAGAACATAGGTGTCGACAATAAGAAAAGGGGGAGAATGCTGGGCTTTTTTATAAGCCCCAAGGGCAAAATAGTAACTTCATAATTAAAAATCTGATTTTTAATAAAAGAAAACCAATATAACGCCTTTCTAAAATCGGAAATAAAATGAAATAATATCTAAAAATCAAAATTTTATTTTTAAAACAGAGAATACAAATTTACAAGCTCACACATATTTTTAAAATATTTTTATGATCAAAAGTGAATTAAATATGAATTTTCAAAGTTTAGATCACATAAATGACATTTAACTCATAAAATCGTTTTTAAATCCTTAAAGCCAAAAATAAATTCCTCCACTAATTTTAGAAAATAATAGAATATAAAATAAAGGTTGTGAAAAATATTTCACAATAAAATGAATCTCTGATGATTTTATAAAATTCCCGGAAGGTCAAAATGAATTGATTTTTAATAAGAAATTCATATAAAATGCAATTAAAAGCATACACATAGATTTTAATCCATACCATTCACCAAGTAAACATCTAATCATCACATTTTCAAATATCCACCTTTCACACAATATTCACATATCATAGATCTCAAATATTATTAAATATTAATACTGTACAAGCGTTTTTCTGAGTCGTTATAACCTTCCTCCCTTAAAAAGATTCTGTCCCCAGAATCTAACCTTATGAAAATAGATGCGGATACTTTTCAAGCATCTCGCTCTCAAGTTCCCAAGTCGATTCTTCAACTTTGGGATTCCTCCACAAAACCTTAACTAACTTAACAGTCTTATTCCTTAGTTTCCTCTCCATACGATCCTGAATTTCTACAGGTTGTTCTACATATGACAAATCTGGTTGTATCTCGATAGGCTCGTATTCGATCACGTGATTTGTATCATGATTAAATCTCTTAAGCATCGAAACATGAAAAATGTTATGAATGTGCTCCATGTGGGGTGGTAACGCTAACTCATATGCAACTTTTCTAATACGTCTCAGTATCTCAAACGGTCCTACATATCTCGGGCTAAGTTTCCCTTTCTTGCCAAATCTTGTAACTCCTTTCCATGGCGACACTTTTAGCAACACTTGATCTCCTTCTTCAAAATTGAGATCCTTCCTGTCTTGGTCAGCGTACTTCCGTTGTCTGTCCTGTGCCGTAACTAGTCTTTTCTGAATAATTTCAATCTTTTGGTAAACCTCTCACCAAGTCTTTTCTTACTAAGTCATTGATGTTGTTGAAATTCAAATGAGAAAGCTTCTTGTGCCAGTTCCAACTTTCATCTACTGATGCCTTTGACAAAAGACACGTCATTTTCCCATCAGTAGCAGAATGTAAGTTGGCTTCATATATGTTACCACGTCTATAACCCGTAAGAATCACTTTTCCATCTTTCTTACTAGTTATTTCACAATGAAATTCATAAAAATTAACATGGTAACCTTTATCTGTAATTTGACTGATGCTTAATAGATTATGCTTCAGTCCTTCTACCAGAGCTACGTTTTGAATGATGACATTTCCAATCACAATATTGCCATATCCTAAGGTGTGTCCTATGTTGCCATCTCCATAGGAAACCTTTGGGCCAGCTTTCTTCTCAAAATCTGACAGCAGGGACTTATTTCCTGTCATATGTCCTGAACATCCACTATCCAGAACCAAAACATTTTTTCTGTTGCCCTGCAATCAATATTTCAATCAGTTAGAATTTTTAAGAACCCACACTTGTTGGGTCCTGTTTTTCAATTTCTTGTTAAGATGTGCAACGGATTTTTTTCTTAAATCATAGTCAATTGAATTAACTCCACTTGAACTTGATTTAACAGAGTCTTTCTTAACATACACATTCCTAGTTAACAAACTCAATTTATCACAAAAATTTGTACCTTTATTAAATTTAGGCAAAGGAACATAATTGTCATGATACAAATTGTGATAACTAGTACATGTGTAAACTGAATGCCATTTGCTACCACAGTGAGAACAAGGATTCTGTGGTTTATAATTAACATTTCTACTCCTAACATCAGAAATAGAAATTTCAACTCTCCTCTTTTTATTCTTCCTGCAATCAATGGCAAGATGATTAGTATTTCCACAGGTATGACATGTCTTTCTTGGAGCATTGGGAATATATTTATAGTTGTTCGACTTGTCTATACCTAATTTTCCATTCCTATGCCTTTTAGGAATCTTCTCATTTTTCTTACCAGTCACTGCATTGATTTTTTTCTTTAGTTTACCAGAGGAGAGATGTCCTAAGTTCTTTTCTTTTGTGATTCTTTTCTGAACAGTCTCAGTGCATATTTTATCATCAATCTTACCAGAGATTTTAGTGTTGACATTAGAACAAGGAGTAATAGTAGATTTAATTTCTGTATCAAAAACAATTTCTATTTCTTTTTCAGAGATTAATTCAATTTTGGAACTTGATCCTTTCTCAAAGATAGAGTTGACTTTCATATCACTAGCAGGAACAAACTTTATGTGAGTGGACAGATTTATGTTTTCATCTTCTTTTGCCTTATTCTTCTTATATCCAAGACACTCTTTCCAGTTTCTATCATTTATGAGTAAATGAGTCTGTTTACCAGAATGAGTCCACACTCTTATTTGTTCTCGTTCTTTCCTTAATTCTTTTTCCAGAGATTCTATCTTTAACATCTGTTCTATTTCTATCCCTTTAAGTTTCTCACACAAGTTTTGAGTATTTTTTAGAATAACTAACTCAGTCTCTAAATACTCATTTCTTTCCTTTAAAGCAGCTGACTCCTTTAAATTTCTGATGTTCTCCTTAGATTGATTATTATAGCTAATATGCAAGTTTCTAAGGAAAGACTTTAATTCACACATGTTATCAGTATCAAAAGCATAAGCAGTTTTAGGTACCTTTTCAGATGCTTCTTCAATTTCAGCCATCAATGCATAGTTTGTTTCTTCTTCTTCTTCTTCTTCTTCTTCTTCTTCAGAATCAGAAGAATCCATCCATCCTTTGTTTGACATGACAAGCGCCTTTCCAGTTGATTTTCCAACTTTGGGTTTCTTGCACTCAGTTGCATAGTGACCCATCTTATCACAATTGAAACATTTAATCTTAGAGAGATCAACTTTCTTCTGTTTACCTTTCCTGTCAGAATATCGATCTCCTTTTGATTTTCTTCCATCCTTTCTAGACTTGCCCTGCTTCATCCTTCTGAACCCTTTCACCATCATGGCCATCATCTGCACCAGTTCTTTGTCAGAATCATCATTTGATTCCTCATCAGTACTTTCATCAGTATCAGCATCAGTGTCTGACTTTATCACTACATGAGCTTTAGTCTTCATTTTTCCTTGGTGCACACGTCTTTCCTTTGATTCCACTTTCAAAGCCACAGATTTAGGCTTTGATCTTGTACCTTCCTTTTGCTTAACCTCCAGATCATAAGTCTTCAACATTCCATAGATTTCATCAAGAGTCATCAGGTTCATCCTATAAGTGTGCCTTATAAGATTCCGTTGAGTTATCCATTCCATGGGTAAGGATCTTAAGAACTTGACGTTTGAGTCTTCAACGTCATATACCTTTCCCACCAACGACAATTCATTTAGCAAGGTAAGAAATCTATCATAAATTTCTGTAATGTCTTCATCATGCTTTGCCTCGAATTGCTCATATTCTTGAATGAGAATGCCCCTTCTATTTTTCTTGATTTCTTCAGTTCCTTGGCATTGAACTTCCAAGGCATCCCATATTTCTTTAGCAGTCTTACATGCAATAACTCTGTTAGATAAAACAGTATCTAAACTATTATGTAAGATATTTCTGACCTTTGCATGCTTGATGATTTGAGCTTTATCCTCAGGAGTCCAATCACCCTTTTTCTTTGGTGCCAGTCCCGCAGGAGTTGTCTCTGTTGCTGTAACTGGTTCAGTTGGGATAAACGGTCCATTGCTTATCCTGTCTATGTAATCAGAATCTGAAGCTTCAAGATACATAAGCATTTTCACCTTCCATGTTGAAAACTCTGTTTTCTTCAACATCAGAATTTTCATGGTTTCATATCTGTTTGCCGACATTTCGATCGTTTCTGATTTGATAAATTATCAGTCTGCTCTGATACCAATTGTTACCCAGTATATGTCTATTACAGAAGGGGGGTTGAATGTAATTGTATGAAATAATCGAACAGACAAAGATAAAAACAATCAATATCAGCTTTTATTAAACTTTATAAAAACTGATAGAAACTCTCTCAAGAAACTATAAGTTCTTAAGAGCTGCTAGGTTTACAAAGATACTCGTGTTCAAGATATTACTTTCGTAAAACCTATCCTGTGTTTATATATACACACAGCTACGCATTCTGTTACATAAGATAATCTTCATTTAATTAAATTGATCTTCTTGTCGCTTATCTTCTGTAACAGCTTCTATGAGATATATCTTCAACATATCAATCCTTTCCTGAAATCACGGAATAGTATCAATTACCAGCCGACTTTATCCTGTCACTGATGATGACATAATCAGATGTCATCTCCTGATGCTCTAAGTACTGATGCTATCCGATCCTGATGCATTCATTAAATCTTCATTTCCCAACATCTTTATCCCTAGAAATTATCTCGAACTAGCATTTATTGTTATATGTTTTTATTACAAAAATAGATAAATTCATGTCGAATTTATTCTAGATTTGTTTTAATTAGTTTGAGATTCAATCTTGTAATCAGTACCAAATTTGTAACACCTTTCAAGTTTAATATAAGTTATATTTAACTTGAATTTTGTTTCATTTAATTCCGCCATAATTTGTTCTTGAATTGTTTAATCCTAAAACGAACAAATTCGATAAAACGGTATAATTTGTATTCAAACTCCCTTCTACAAACTTATCGGGACCTAACAAACACAGTTAGTATCTTGAAGAACAGGAACATTAATGCATCAGGACTGTAGTTTGGTTTTTATAGGGAAATCATATAGTACAGTCATTTCGTGTTTCCGGTGGTTGTCTTTTTTGCTTTTTACACTTAAAAGGTCTGTGTCTTGTTTTGAGTCTATCTTTGAGTTACTGTTTTCTGGACAACAAGGCTCTGCATCTGTGACTTTAAATTAATTTTACTGCTAGAACTTCTTAGAACAATAAGGTTTACTATTTGTTATACTCTATCTACTATGATACTCCATCTATTTGTCTTTGAGTAATCTATATGAATGGTGTTAGTAATACTTAGAGATCTACTGCTAGACACCAATTATAGGGGTGGAGCAATTCAAGTTATGGACTCACTTAGAACTTGCATTGACAACTGTTACATCACACATTTTCCTTTATCTTTAGATTTATGTTATACATTTCAGGACTATTAATTCAGTTTTATTTTCAACTATACTAAATCACAGGGACTGTGGTTTTAATTTACCAAGTGGTTAGGCTCAAGTTCATTTGCATAGTGAAGAAATTTGTCTGATTTATTTATTTGGCTCATGTGCATTAACAGGGATCCTGCCGGCCAACATATTATCATGTTCTTTGGGATGAGAACAGGTTCTCTGCAGATGGCTTGCAATCCTCCACTAAAAATTTGTGTTACACGTAAATTAATTTTTGTCACCTTGGTGGTTTAAATTTTTTAAATTATTGGCATGCTATTTATTGCATCTTGCTGGACCAAATTGGTGAGCTTCTACCTTTAGTTCACTAGTTCCTTCAACATATTCAAAAGTTTTATGATACTTACCTTCTTTCTGGTCATGTTTTTGTACTTGATTTTTTTCCCCTATGACAGTGCCACCATCATATTATGCTCACCTAGCAGCCTTTTGAGCTCACTTTTATATGGAGAACCTGAGTCTTCTAATAGTGAGTCAATGGTGAGTGGTGCTGCTGCAGGTCGTAGAGTTAGAAGGAACACTAGGGCGGCAAATAAGACTATTAGGCCCTTGCCTACTCTCAAAGAGAATGTAAAGAGGGTGATGTTTTATTGCTAAGAGAGGTCCTGGACGCTTGTGAACTAGTTCCTGCAACTATATTGCTTGGAACAACGCATCTGCTTTTGGCTACTTCGTTTGTATTTTATCTTGCAATATCATGATATACTGAGCTTTTTCCATTGCAAAACTTGTCTTGGTTTTAATCAGTATAATTCTTGACCATCATTATTGTTGATAATATGTTATCCAGATCGGACAATGGAATTGACATTGTGCAATTGGATGAAAAAAGCTGCAAATTTAAGAATGTTAAACAAGTAATAGCCGAGGGCAATAGTCCATACTTGGGTAAAACTTGTTTCTGGGATCCCATCCATACTTGAATCATTAAAATGTAGTGCACTTTGTTATTCTAAACTAACATCGATGATGGCATTAGTACATGTACATATTATGGCCTGGTCATGTTTGTAAAAAATATTTTCTACAAGTTTATGTTTGTAGTTTCTCTGCTCTGGGAATTTCTAATTTTGTTAGTACATGGCATTTCAAGGTAGAATATGATTGTCAGGAATGATCTTTTGTTTATGTTTTTGATTCATTTTCCTAGTTGTACCTCTGTACTAGTTAGTAAGTATATATTTGTAGGATCAATAAAATACCACAAGATTGCAAAGGGTATAAAATGAAATAAAAATTCAATTTACCATTATTAACAAATGTGGAAAAAATTAATGGGACAATAAAAAAAAGGAAATGTAGCCACATTAAGTGGGACGGAGGGAGTACATTAATTACAGAATTATTATTATTATATAATAAGTAGGGGTAAATTAATAATTTGAAACCGAATAAATTATCTCAACCAACCCCCTAGTTGCTCTATTATATATATAATAGAGAGATTATAAAATGTGATTTCAAACCACCTTATTTAAGAGCTTTCAAAATTTGATATTCAACTTCTTGACCTTGATTAGGATGAAAGTTGAAACTATATATATATATATATATGTCTGTGTGTGTGCGCGCGTGCGCGTGTGTGTGCAAATAATGGCCCGGGTGTCCTCATGGATCTTACCTAAGGTTAGATGTATTTTAAATGCAAAAGGTGGATGCAAATCTATTATCTATATTATGGGCCAACATGGCTTTTATGCCATTTATTAAATTACTTATATACCCCTATAATGTATAAATATATTAAAAATATTGTTACTAGCAAGAATTGAACCCATGACCTTTGGATACAAAGGTATTTTATGTTACCACCTCAACCATCATGCTAGGAGCCCATTTGATAAAATTTTGAAGCTCATTTACCCCATACTTAAATAACTCTTAATATGTGTATGTTATTTAAACTTTATTTTAAAACTCATCCATCCATCCGGTATATATTATATTATATTACATATATTAAAGGCCAACAAGCCCTTTTAAGACTATTTAGTAATGTACTCATTATGGGCCAACATGGCTTTCTATGCCATTTATTAAATTACTTATATACCCCTATAATGTATAAATATATTAAAAATATTGTTACTAGCAAGAATTGAACCCATGACCTTTGGATGCAAAGGTATTTTATGTTACCACCTCAACCATCATGTTATGAGCCCATTTGATAAAACTTTGAAGCTCGTTTACCCCATACTTAAATAACTCTTAATATGTGTATGTTATTTAAACTTTATTTTAAAACTCATTCATCCATCCGGTATATATTATATTATATTACATATATTAAAGGCCAACAAGCCCTTTTAAGACTATTTAGTAATGTACTAATTCGCTCTTTCATCATATTAATATTAAAAAAATGAATTATATTCACATCTCCTACACCAAAGAAATTTTGAGAACCATTTTATGAATAATTGGAGCATCTCCAATAGAGTTAGCTAAAATGGTTGACTAAAATAATATAAAGTAATATTTGGGTAAAATTTACTGAATCTGTAAGGTATTGTACTCCAATGAGTTGATTATAATGGTTGGATATATTTTGAAAATAGTATATTTATAATTTTAAACAATACTTTTTCATTGAAAAATAATTTATATATATTAATATCAATGCTAGAGGTGCCGAAATTGGGTACAAGATAATGTGGAGTTGCTAATATGTCAATTTGAAATATTTTAATTTGTGAAAATGATGTAAATGACATTATACATTTATTTATAAATAATCAAATAATGAAACATGTCATTTTATATCTATTTTTATATCCAATTTAATACCTCTAGCATTATTTTTAATACTAACAGTAGCTAATTCTTTGTGTTGCCTCCATAATTTTTAATTTCACAAAAAAAATATTAAAAAGGATATTGAAAATTTCGGTCGGTGCAAATCAAAGCTGCAGCTGAAAAGAAAAAGAAAGAAAAAAGCAAAGGAGAGAAAAAGTAGGTAGAGAAAGTCTCTACATATCTGTAAGACTTGGCCAAATATGGCCAACCATATCTTGATGGCTATAATTTTGAACAACAACAGTTAGTGATTGGAGTGACCATATTCACATAGGTTGCCTATAAATCACACTGTTTAGTTGCCAGTTGTACTTTTAACCTAAGTGATAAGTAAGGTTGGAGATGCTCTTAACTACATACACCAATAACTCATTGTTATAATGTTTTACATTTTTATTTTCATATATATATTACATATATATATTATAGGACAACAAGTCCTTTCCAGACTATTTAGTAATTTACTAATTCACACTTCCATCATATTAATATTAAAAAAATGAATTATATTCAATGTAAAAATTGGAGGACCAATTAAACTTGAGCTCGAGTTCAAGCTTGACATAATTTTTTTATCGAGTTTGAACTCGAGTCCGGCAGTGTTCGACTCGATTACACCCCCACTCTCACTGCTATTAGGAAAAATATTTTTATAGTCTATAAAAAGATAATTTAAGGGGCAAAAAATTATTGTAGATGAGATTTAGAATTCATATTAGTTATTAGATGAATATTTAGATAAAACAAATAATTAGTTCAAAAATATTTATTAAAAAATAGAATATGGATACTATATTAAAAATAATTTAAAACGTCTCACTGTATTATTCAAGTATGTAAAGCATAATGTAACATAAGATGTAAAAGAGATAACTACAACTCAACAAAGGACAAGACAGACAATAGTATTAATAGAAGCACAGGAATCCAGAATCAGAGAAGAAAAGGTAAACTCAAAAAATCAAAATACGTTATGTATTCTTGAAGTCCGTAAACAGGTCACGGAAAGAAGTTCATGAAAATGTTCAAGCCTCAGTGACAGCAATAGAAACAAGACTTTGAAGACGACAGAAGTATGTGAATGATTTAGGGTTCAGTACCACGGGATTCCAGTGATGAAGCAACCAGAACGACAAGGGACGTATCAGCAGCATTATAATTGAAGTCATAAAATAAGAATTGATCAAGTGTTATTCATCTGTGAACCAGACCAGTTGCACTAGGTGACGGCACTGAAAAGATCAAGTTATTTTATCGTCTCCGAAGAAATTGATACTGTCTATTACTTAAACACCCGGGAGCTCAGGAGTTATTACTAAAGGACAAATGACAAGTAAATCAATTCGATAGTTTTTCTTTTAAGAAAACTATCGAATGAGAGTTTAAGGTGATTGAATTAAAAACAAATAAATCAATTTAGCATTCGATAGTTTTGTTTTAAAAACTATCGAATGGTAAAATGATTTGTTTCATTCGATGGTTTCTTAAACCATTCGATGGTTTTTTAATTGGGAGCAGGTGGAAAGTAATACTTGTTTTTCAAGTTGAAGAAGATCCAACGGCCAGGATTGTTTCTACAAGTTTGGTTCGATGGTTTTTCAAATCAAAGTCTGCAGTTAATACAGAGTGAAGAATGTGTCTTCTTCAGTTAAGGATTCTAACACAGAGACATTACTGAGAGAGAGAAGAGCCGGAGAAAATTATCAGAGAAATTAATAGTGCTCAGAACTTGATCATTGTTTTGTATTTGTGTAACCTTAAACTCATTGACGCTAATCTACGGATTAGAAATTGTAGCACCCCTCGAGGTTTATATTTATAAAAAGATATATTCCCCGAAACTTGATTTGGTTTGGTGTGTTTGATTTCGTTATAGAACTAAAAGATTTATCCGCGAACGAAATTAAATTATTTGTGAGTATCGTATTCAACCCCCCCCCTTCTACGATACTTTGGACCTAACAAAGTATGTTACTTAGTAGATGATATATCACAATGAACATGAATACAAACAAAAAATTTAGCTAATTTTAATATGAACTAGAAGAATATTAATCACTGTTACATGACCACTACCACGCCACCACCACTAACCACGTGAACACCACCACTTACACAACCAAAATTACCATCATCAAAACAAGTCACTAGAAATTCAACTAAAATTATCAAAATTTAAACTTAAATCACTAAAAAATTTGAACGCAAATAATAAGAATATTCCAAATTTGGAATTGTGTAAATGTTCGAAGTTGTTGGTAATAGTGTTGACGGTAGTAGAGTGAGTGAAAATGACATCGATCTGTAAACTTAGATATGTTGAGAGAAGGATGCATGAATTACTGGAGGTGTGGTCAGGAATGAGACTGGAATTTGCGACAAACATGTTCATAAGTTACTTTCGGAGTGGTGGTCGATTTGGTGACAACAAAAGATTGTAGAGTGATTATGGTTTATTATACACACAATTTCTCTCTCTCGCCCACTCACACACATTATATATATATATGTGTGTGTGTGTGTGTGTGTGTATCATGAATGATGATGACAAATGGAATGAGATGGTGATAACAGCGGTGTAAAGTAAGTGATGGTGTGTAAGGTCGCCGATAATGGAAGGGGCATAAGAGTGAATATGGGTGATGGTTGAGATGTAAATTAGATTTGAATGTGTGACCATAATTAGTTTTCGCTTCTTATTTATGTAAATTATCTTATTTAGCACTTCTTTATATATAAACACGTGAGTCTACTGACTCATGATTAGACTTTTAAATTACATATTTTTTAATCATTCCAATTTATTTTTTTAAATGGCTAGATGTGATTCTATTGTTACGATCATATATGAAATTCAAGTAAGAAATTTGAGTTATTGCCAATGTCCATAAAAAATACCACATTAACGACGTATAGTATTTCAAAAATTATAAATTGTCTATATAATAAAATCAAAACAACAACATTTTATGAATTTAAATGGTGCCCGTGCTTTGCACGGGCTATCATGCTAGTTTTGTAATAATATAACACAACCCCCTATATTTACAAAAATAACCCTAATTTTATATGTATTTCTTTTTAACCTCATGCTTGTTACCTGAGAGTCATCTCAGGGCCATCAATCCCTATATATTTTTTACTCAAATAAGAACTGAGATCTAATCTCAGCACTTCATTTTCTTTTAATCCTAACCACCCAATTAAACATATACATGCACATATGTATGTAGCACCCTCCCCATCTATTTCAACCACCACATTTATTTTTCGACCACCATTTTTGATGATGTTTTGCCATAAATTTTCGACCAACTATAACGTTATCATATCCTCATTTAACATCCCGATTTCGATGATTACACACTCTCCCTCCCTCCCTCTCCCCCTCTCCCCCCCCTCTCTCTCTCTCCCCGCTCTCTTTTTTCCCGACCATCTAGACAAATCTTCGTCACCCAACTCTAATATCAGATCTGTAATTTTTGCGTGATCTACTTAAATCCGGAAAACAATTCGTCGTTGCTGATTTTTTTTCTAAATTTCTGGTATTTGTTTTTCAATTTTTACTAATTTGTTCATTTTATGGTGATTTTGGGTTTTAGTTGGTGATTTCGTTCCTCACATGTTTTTATCTTTTAAAAATGATCTATTGCATCATTACTGGTAAATTAGACCTTCAAATTTGTTTGGACGCTTTTATAGGATTTTAATATCTAAAAAAATTAAGTGCGTTTCTTAAAATATTTGATGAATTGTTAGCTTGAAAACTACTAAAGATTTTCATTTAAGGTCCGAGTCCAGTAAATTCCTGAACACTCCTTGAAGTATATATGGGTTAGCCTATGCTACCGTCACTATCTATATTTTATGGGCTTTCACCATAAATACAATGACCAATTACAAGTCAAAACAACAACAACAACAACAACAACAAAAAACTAATAAAAATTAGCAAACATTATTTAAAAGAAATCACAAGCAATTCAAAAAAATCATCTCCGACAACGTTTTTCAAGTACAGTATATCACCCAGAATACTACACATTTGATGTACATTATTCCAAAAATCATCGAAAATCAGTGTCGAAGTATCATCTAAGGTGATTAAAAGAAAAGAATAACGGATTAAGATATTAGGTTAGAGAGAGGATGAAGGAGGGGATAGAGAGAAAAAGAATTGCCAAAATTAAGGGCGGAGGCTTTCATGCATGTTATCGGTCGCAATACGATGACATCGTGGTAGAAGAGATTGAGTGGTCAAATATTTGTATTGGGTCGTGGTCGGAGGTTGGTAGTGGATTCGGTCTGAAATTATGGTTGGAGGAGTGAGGAAGAATGATGTAGTAATGATAGGAGATGAAAATGATAATATACAAAATGAGTGTTCCAACTTTGAAAGTAGTTTAAAAGAACATGTGATTTGGATTAGATCTCATATCTGGTAACAGTAAGGTTTTAATTTGAGCAAAAGTCTAAGTACATTAATTTAGTCTAACAATTTTTAATTATGTTGTTATTTAGTTATTAAGTGCATTAATTACAAGTCTAGAGTTATATAGTTATATGAAGAAGGTACATATTTGATTCTCAAATGTTTTATCTTTCAGTGTGAAACTATTTTTTTCTTCTTTTAAGTAGTTATTAGTTTATTTTCAGTTGCATGGATATGGATTGTTGAAGAATTTTATTGTTGGGATTCAAATATTAACTAATTTTCTAAATAATATCAGAGATCCGATCTCATGTTAAGTTATTGGTTCTTCTAATATCTTAAGGTGTTAGGGAAGCAAACTTAGAAAAAATGACAAAAATAATCATTTTTTTGATAAAATAAACAAAAATAACCATTCTGAAAAAAGTGGCCAACTTTAGCCTTTGGGATACTCCGTTGACAGTTGGGTATCCCATATATATGGGATACTGCACTGAAAGTTGGGTATCCCATAGGTCAAAATTAACTTTTTTTTTAATATAAAATGAACAAAAATAAACGTGTGTTTTTAGTTTAGCCGTTCCCTTGGGGGTTCAACAGTTAACCTTTGGGGTTCAATGGTTCCACTTTGGGTTTTAGAAATATTCAGAATGACGAATTCGTATACGGACTTAGGGTTTAGGGTTGTTTACAACCCTAAACCCTAGACCCTAACCTAACCTGATTTTAGGGTTGTTTACAACCCTAAAATCAGGCCGCCGGTCCCTATAAGAAAATCAACTTAAAATCACATTTTGTATTTTTTTGTGATTTTATACATTTATCTTTTGGATACTCCACTGGTAGTTGGGTATCCCAATTTATATAAGATACTCCACTGATTTTATACTGATTTTATACGCATATATATGTAAAAGATTGAGATACTACAACACCATATGCATAATCTTTAATTAGTATAAAGGAATACCCCAATGTAATATGCGTAACCACTATGATATTCTAAGAATACCCCGACGGCTTATGCGTATCCATTATATATTTAGTCTGGATACCTTAGCGTCACATGAGTATCCATTCAAATCAGTCTCAATACCCCGTTGTTGAATGTGTAATGTTGATACCACAATCACAAATGCGTATTCAATCGGCCATAGTTGGCCACTAATTTCAGATCGGCTATTATGGTTACCCCCATCTGAAAATCGGCCAAACTTGACCTTCACCCGCAAACTTACTTACCAGGATCATATCAAATATTCAACATCTCTCGAAGGCCGATTATTTGGGTCGAAGAGTGGATCACTAGGTGGTTCGTGCCTAATTGGCCCAGAACCATTTTCAATTACTAGGTGGGGACAATAGCGGATCTAGACTTAAATTTAAGTGGGGGCACCTTATAAATAGATAGAATTAGTGATAACCAGGAGGGTCTGCTTCCTCTAATATAGAACATTGTTACGTGTGTTTAATATAGTGAAAGTAGTTTAATTTTTATAAAATAATAATCTGCATATTACTATGTAAAACTAATCTTTTATTTTACATCAGCGTTATGTGTTTTTTATATAATAAAGTAGGTTTTTTCAACTTTTTTGCTTAAATTTTCATAGACACGCTCTACTTTTAGTAATGAAAAAATGAATATAATTAAGCGTTATCATTTGAGTATGTGCATAACAACTGAATAGGGACATAGATCTGCACATACAGAACATAGAACATTGATGTATTATACCATTTGTTTACCATACAAAAAAAATATATTCGTAAATTTTGCATGTTAAAAGAATGTACACCACCCCATTTTCAAAAACATAAATATATATTATAAATAAATTTAATATATCCATATATTGATATTAATATTTATTATTTAACAAAATCATGTTTCAATCAAATTTTAGCGGGGGCCTCTTACTATTCTATTGGGGGCACATAAGTAGCCATTTGTATTTTTGTTTGAGTAAGCAAGAAATTCACTGGGGCCCTATGAGTCCGCCCTTGGGTGAGGATCTCAAGGGTGAGTGATCATGATGTATATGTTGTATATAATAATACTAATAATAATAATAATAATAAATTGACATTTTATAAAATAAATTTAAAACATTTAATAAATAAATAAAATCGATATAATCGATATAATTTTTAAAATATCTTGTACATTGTATGGATATAAAATTAAGAATAATAATAATAACAATAACAATAATATATTATTATTATTATTATTATTCCTATTTTATACCCATGCACTGTACGGGATATTTTAAAAATTATATCTATTTTATTTTTTTATTAAATATTTTTGATTTGTTTTCTAAAATGTCAATCCTGGTAGACTCAGATATTATAATAAAATATATATTCTGTGATGTTACTTTTATTTTATTGGGAATATTTTTTATGAATGATTGTTGTTACTTATATATTTAAGTATTAATTTGGTGAATAAATAAAGTTAAAAACTTAAGAGCATGTTCATCACTTTCCCTCTCAATTCGAAGATTTTGAGATTACACTATATTTATTTTTACTGCAGAATGCCGTTTAAAATTGTATACTGAGCTAGTATATAGCAAGTGTGAAGTTTGAGTAATGCTAGGTACCCCAAAAATTTTACAAAAACTTTTACAAAATAATGTGGCATGACAAATGGCGAGTTTTAATTCGTGAACGTATATTTATGCACGCGGGATCTCATATTAATATTATGAAACTTACTATTTATTCATGTGCCACATGGATTTTGGGAAGAATTTTAGTAACAATTTTTGGGGTACCTAGCATTTTTCGTGAAGTTTATTTTATAAAATAAAGAGTAAATTGTAAACTGTATACCTAGACTTTAGGCAATGTGCAAACTTTGTACCTGCATTTTATGAAATACCAAAATTTGTACCTAAATTTTAAAAAGACAAGCAAATTGTGTACATCTATTATATGTCACTAACGTTGTTTATAAATTCACTGAAAATGAGGGGCTTTTTTATCACTTTACCATTCATTTTGTTTAGTTACATGCTCTAATTATTTCCAAATCTTTTACTTATCAATTTCGTTTATTTTATATGAGTAAAAATAATAAATTTTGTAAAACTTTAATATGTATTAATTAAATACAAAACAGATATTTTTCTAGTTATTTTCTTTCAAAATTAAATGTGTTTTTTAATTTTATATTTAAAACTTCTTAAAGTAAGTAAAATAATAAATAATTTTTAAAATTTTTAAAACTATGGACATACATGCTTAGGTAGTTTGTTTAGAAAATAAAAATCAACGTGTGAATATAAAAGGATACATGTTAGGAATACATTAGACATCTTTTAAAAAAAATAACATTAGACATATTTTTTATGTATGTTTGTAAGACCGAAATACATGTATCTTTGTGACGACCCCAAATACGTGTCTCACGGATCTGGACCGCCACGACACCAAGATTGTAATAATCCAAATTTTTGGTCATTTTAAAATACCTTGATGAATAGTAAAAATACGTTTGAGGAAAAAATTTCGAGCCCAAACTATATAAGTGATGGAATTTTAAGAATCCGAGAATGTAGTGTTGTTGCATGGATTAAAGAAGAGAATGTAAAAGTCATCGGAATACGAAGATTTTCACTTATACTAATTGTTTTGTAATTCACGAGATATTAAGTAATACGAGAATCACGGGATGATATAAATCTCATGACAAGGATTTTTATTGGATTTAAGTTAAACCAACGTATTTAAGTAGTAAGGATAACTATAGAAATTAATATGCGACGAAACGCTTTTGTAGAAAATTTTCGAACATGCATGAAGAATTAAGTGATAAGCATTGGATGATAAGTAAGTTAAGTATAATACATGCAAGAACCATGCAAAAGCCATACAAACCAAGTACTTAGAAACTAACCAAACCAAAGCAAACTAGTTGGTGACATGATTCCCTAAAACATGGAAATGGGTACAACTTTTCCTTGAAATCTTACTTTCCAAGGTACTTTCAAAGATTTGGATGCACCTTATCCACCAATATAGATATATAGCTAATTCATACACATTATTATTACACATAACACAAAAATAAAAAGCAAGAAGTATCCCCCCACCCCTTTTTTTCAAAACTCAGCCCAGCATGAACAAGGGAGAAAGACAAATTCATAACTCAAGTTATACTCATCCATAAATCAGAAAGGTTGGACCATATCTTCCTCAATATATTCCCAAGGTAAGTTCAAAATTTCATGGTCATCCAATGAGTATAACATGAGCAAATATTGGATTAAAGATGAGGCATGAATAGTAACTCCGAAAATTTCTAACTTCTTTCTTGATTTCTTTTGTGAGTGAAAGGATGATAAGTATAGATCAAGGCTCCCTTAAGTCTTACAAGCTCTTGTTAGTATTTATAAAGTTTCAAGAAAGGTATAACACTCATCTACCCTTTGATTTATATTAAGATATGCGTTAAGTTTCAAGATGTGTTTAAGAACATGTTGTTTAAGGAGTTTGGAGTATAAATAGTTAAATCTTGATGGTAAAATGATATGATATGATTTTGATGGTGAGTTCTTGAATTTATAACATGGTTGAGATGTTAAAAGTATTATGTTGATGGTTGGGTTGATTGATGATGAATTTACATGTTTTAAAACTTGGAAGTAATTAAGTTATAGTCGTCATAATGCCCGTTGTATTTAAGACCACTTTGAGCAAGAACCCCGAACTGATAACCTGGTAATTTTGAGGACCACTGCCCATTTATGCATAGGTCTTGTTTTGTAGTTCGTTTTGATATAAAGATTGTGTCAAGACGATTTACGGTTTAGGAGTTATGTCCATTTTAATGAAAACGATTCAAGAACACCAAACTGCTACCTTATACCCAATTGGATGCTAAAAACGAACCACTTAAGAGTTGAGTAAAATTATGAAACTTGGATGATAAATAACGTAGACAGTTATTAAGGTCACCGAAAAGGTTTTGTGCAAAAATGTTAATTTTTCGATTTTATAAAAAAGTCGGAACCAAGGTTGCGCGATGACACTATACACTGCATAACTACTGCCATGTTCTGTTAATTTGGGATTTTCACCCCTGGACCAGAAACATATTTTTAAACAATCTTGTTCTATACATTCTCTAGATCATGCACGCGAAAACGGTGTATCAATTGAGTTAACGGTTAATGAGTTATGAGCGTTTTAGTGAAACTAGTGCAAATAGTAAAACTTCGTAATTGACTCGACTTTTAAAATGCGTTTCACCTATTTAAACTCACGTTTTCCAAATCAAGATATTTTTGATAAATATTAAAAATAATTAAGAAGCTCCTTGAGGTTGTTTCGTAATTAATTATTAATTTTCCTATTTATTAAAAGTGTTAGAGTGCGAGTTGCGGAATAGTGATTATATGAAAAGTCAACTCTAGAGGTACTACTTTGACCACCCGTTTTGGCTAAGTAAAAAGGGTAATATTGAGTCAACTAAAACACGAAACTTGTTAAGGATTATCAAGATAACATATTGGTGTGAAGAACGAGATTAGAAGTAATTAGTAAGTGGTATAGAAGATCGCAAGTTAAGTGGACCCGAGAGAGTGAAAGTCGGGTAAAGTGGAGTTTACTTAGGATAAGTGAAGTGTCAATCAAGTGACTAATTAAGGTTATGTATTTTCTTGGTAGAGGTTCCAGGACTATAAGAGAAACATCCGGTTAAAGTTTGGACATCAGACAAGTTTACTAACTCTTACTCTATTGTGCAGAGTAGGTATATTTTCAAATGTTTATACATGTGTATTCAAAAGTATATATCAACTCTTTTGTCTCGAGTATCGTGGCAAGTTTTCAAAACCCGAAGCTTAAGTATCCGGCTATGAATTTAAACTGTTATTGTTGTGATATAATTGTTATAAAATGCATGAACTGTTTGATTACCATTTAAGCTTTCAAATGTCGAATGTTTGGTTTATATGCTATATATTGATATAGATATAAGCCGGTGTATATGAAGCTCTAGGTGTAAAGCGTATTTTTATATTTCAACTTAGACCGGGAGTCAGAAGTAGTTTTATAAATATTGTTGTCAAGAACCGGAGATTGACGAAGACAGATTATTTTCAAATATGGATTAAAATATTCCAATAAATATAATTTGGATATTTTAAAAGTGATAAATATTTTAAATAATATAAATAAATATTATTTGAATATTTATTTAATTAGATGAATATTATTTTGAATATTCATTTAAAAAGGATTTATTTAATTGTTTTATATTTAATAAATATTATTTAAATATTTATTGAATATTCAAAATTGTTAAATAATTAATAATTATTATTTTATCATTTATGAAATATTCTGAAATGATTTAAAAATCATAAAACCTTATTTAAAAATTTCTTAAGGACTTATTTAATTATTTAAAATATTTTCTGACCTTCAGAAAAATTATTTAAAAATAGTAGGGATTCCTAAATATTATTTCCGAGTTTATTAAAATATTTAAATCCGAATAAATATTTTCTAACTCAACAAAAATTGGGAATCCAGTTTAAGAAGTCAGGAAAATGATTTTACTCTCTCTATTCCTCGATAATACTTGTATTTTTGGATCACTACCCTACCCTAATCAGAGTCTTCAACCTCTTTAATTACTAAAACTCTGATTAACTCTCAGGTTGTGATTTCTCAAAAACTATAATACATCATTTATTAGTTGACGAGGGTCAACCCACATATTGTTATTACTTCTTCAAAAACATCTGGAAGTAAGTATGATAATAAGTTTAGACCTATCAATGAGCTAACATAACACTCGGGGAACGAAGATTAAATTCGGTTCTAGCTATAATGATAGGATTCATTAAGGGATGGGAGAAATTTTAAGCAGAGCCATTACGAGTACCGGGACGCACATGCAAACTTAGCAGAGGTACTACGAATGCCGGGATGCAAATCTTAGCTGAGGTACTTCGGGTACCAGGACGCTAATATAAGCCCACAGCTGGCTAGGGTGATAATCGTATAGCGATATCGTCAATCTACTAGTAGAAAAGTGATATTTGCGATACAACGACTGATCATCATGAATCGTGGTGTACTCCTGAACATCATATTCTTCCAATTGGAATTTTACTGTGCATTGTAACAAAAGTCTAGGTGCTGAGTTACCGATGATGTGACAGTGGTTGAATATCATATTCCTTGTACAATATCTAGTACTATAGGGTGTTTTGATGAAAGACAAACAATATTTTTAAACTTGTGAATTAATGTTGTTCATCTCACAGTATCTTATTATACGTATTCACTGATTCTAAAGACTGTGCTAAGTCACAGATAGTGTCTTTCAAAATTATGAACTAGATTTGTTCATATGGTGGTATTCTAAATTTTATATTAAGTATGGATACTTTAAATTAGAAAAACTTTGTACTACTATTATATTGTTGGAAAAACTTTATATTAGTAACTACTTAACTTGCTGAGCATTCTTTCGCTCATTCTTGCTTTGTTAAAAATTATATTTCAGTAAAAGGAGAACATAGTCAGTTTGCTCCATATCACGAGAGAAAGGAAGCGGAAGATTCACCCTTGATAGTTCAGTTCAGGATGGATACTACAGAAGTAGGTTGGATAGGCTTCATGTTAGGCCGAATACACAATATAATCAAGTATGTATGAGAATAACAATAAAGAACACAAGTTTGTAAATCAACAAACTGTAATTATATTAACAACTTCTCTCTTTTTGATGTTAAAGAATCACAAAGAGCTTCTAGGTTACAAGAATAATGTTTTCAATTATCGCATCCCTTCTAGGGATAACCTATCTGTGTTTATATAGTACACAGTTACAATCAATCTCTAATTGATACTCCTACAAATTAGCTATACAAATTGTAATCAATTAGAATTGCTTCAGTCTTCTATTCCGTCTCCTTAGCTGTATCAATATATTCTGCTTCTTTCCATCTTCAGAATATATTGCTTCTAGAATATTCAATTCAGCACCGACAGCTAATTCAACTATCACCACATCAGACTTTAACAAACTCTGACTGGCTTCAATGTAAACTCTGATGATCACCTGTTGCTTAAACACTGATGAACAAACGTCAACAATTATATCTAACAATCTCCCCCAACTTGTGCATAATAAAAATGTACAAGTTAAACAGATAATTGATGATGTCAAAACATATAACAAATGCAGTGTTTAAAATATGTCAGAGTTTAACTTTAACTTATAATAGAAAACTTTAAAAACTTACAATCAGACTTTATTTGATTTCTTGAATATCAGGCACTGTCCTGAGATAGTCTGTAAGTAATCTTCTCTCAGCTCTTTCCAGTTCAGCAATCATATTTTCTTTCAGCTCCTTAAGCTCTGGATCTCCTTCACCAGTTTGATATATGGCAGCTCTCAGAGAATAGATACTGTTTTTCCTCATTTCATTTCCAAGTTTTATATAGAAAGGCTTGTCAGACTCTAGATTAAATTCTAGAACTTTCATTTCCAGTGCAGTCCTGACCCTAGCACTATTCCTCTTCATCTCCACAATCTTTCCATAAGCATCTCTGTACTTAGGAATATATGCACTCGAGACTCCTCCTCCAAGCATTATCTTTGATCTAAGCATCTTTTCTCTGATAACTAAAGCAGCATCATGAGTACTTCTATTCTTTGACTTTTAACAAATATAGAACATACTCCAATTCTTCATAAGATTTGAAATTGATGTCAGACTCTGCAACCTTGTAAACTCTTCCATCAGCCATGAAATACAGCAAAAACTCTTTCTTTAATACTTTATGAAATATCATCTGAACAGATTCTAGCATATCAAGACTCACTTGAGTAATAATACCAGATACTGCCAGTGATGATTGATCTCCAGGTCTGTTGTTTATTCTCTTCTCCCTATGTGAACCTAAAACAGACTTATCAAAAGATTCTTTTCCAAGTACAGTCCTGGTTTGAGAAAAGTCCACAGGTTGAAGTGTCAGAGTTTCAGAGAGTACAGGTCTTCTAAAAGTACCTTGGAGTTGAGGTGCTAGTTGAGTTTGCACAACATGAGCATTGTCAGAGGTTGTCACAACTTTAGTAGAAACATCAACTTGAGCAGCGTCAGAGGTTGATCTAGCTTCAAAAACTTCAACTTGAGCTTTGTCAGAGGTTGAATAATTCTTCATAGGTAACTGTTCTTCTTCTACCAGTTTACCCTTGCCTTTATCATTCTTTGCTATCATAGGCTTCCTTGAGCTTTGCAAACTCTGTTGAGTATTCTCTTTGATAGAGATTGCAACCTCCTTCTTTCTAGGAACCTTAGCCTTTTTCTTATAAGTACCATCCTTCAACTTCTTCTCATGCTCTTCAGCAAGACTCAGCATTTCAGCTTCCATGTCTTCAACTATAGCTTCATTACCATGTTCTTCTAGAAACATCTTGGTAGCAATTTCTTCATCAGTAGATGGATTGGCTGAAATAATTAAACTCTTGAGTCTTGAACCACTGGAAGAGTTTGAGATTCCTTTACCAGAGTTTCTCAACCTATCAGAATTTAATCTTGATCTTCTTTGCCCTTGCTCAGAAATTTGCTTCCTCTCACTTTCCTTGCTTCCACCATCAGCAGAATCATCCCTCCGTCTCAGAGATTGAGTGTCTTTGCATTTGTCATTTGGTACACTCTCCCCCTTTTTGACATCATCAGAAAGTAATACTGATGTCAGCAATTCTAGAGCAGTAGAAATAGAATTCAATTGTGCAGACATTGCAGTCTGATTCTCCTCAACGTTCCCAAGCCTCTTCTTAAGTTCATCAGAATCCTTGGCTTGCTGCTTGAACATAGCAGAATAATAAGACCTATCAGTTTTTAAGGTAAGATCCCTTAGACCAACTTCATTCCTAAGATTGGTAACCGCTGTTTGTGTTTCATCAAACCTATTGTGTAAGGATTTGACTTGAACCACAGTGGCTTTTAAACTTGTAAGAACATCAGAGTTTGAAATCTGCTTCACAGAATCATTAAGAAAATCAGCAGCCCTCTGTGCAGAAAAGATACAATCTGCAGCTGCCCATCTTTTGTAGTACATATCCTGAAAATGCTCAGCAGTGGCTCGATTGACCTCTCTTTCCTCATCAGAGTTTACTCGAATATCAGATGACTCCTCTTGTGAATGAGCAGAACTATCTTCAACATTGGCATCCTCTGCTGTATTCTCTGCAGGAACATTCTCAGAAGTAGTTTCAAAATTTCTCTGTGCAGCTTCATCAATAACTTCCTCTGCAACAGGTTCTGGAATCTCAGAGTTTGCAGTTTGCATTAACTCTGTTTCTTTTGTTACAACCTCAACAACAGATTGTTGTAGAGCTTCAAGAATAATATCCTCAGAGATTAGCTTATCAGCAGCCTCTTGTACATTCTCTGCTACAGCTTCATCAACAATTTGCTCTGTAGCAACTGCTATCCTCTGATCAACCTCCTCACCTTGGTCAGAATGTAAATTGTGAACAGAAAGATTCTCTGTGTGAGAAGCAACAGAATCTTCAATGACCAAGGTGGCTTGATCAGCTGCCACATCCTCAGTATCACAAACACTGATACTAGGATGTGCTTCAAAATCAAAATCCAATACAAAATCGTCAAAGAAATTTTCCTTAGCAGGCATAACATCCTCTGCATCAGCATTTGCTATGTCCTCAGTAGGCACAGTAGTTTTATTCATAATCTCCTAATGAGCAGTATCAGGAGATGCAACTTCCATAGACATTCTGTCCTCATTGACAGCTTCATCCTCCTGAGACTCAACTTCAGGAGCTGCAACAACCTCTGAGGGAACATTCTCAGCACCAAATAAATGTGCTGCTACCAATCTTCTTTTCCTCTGATGAAGAGTTTCAACATCAGTTTCACTCTCTTCATCAGCATCATCAGACTTAGCCCTGTTTGCTCTTCTTTTCTTTAACCTTTTCTCCTGAGGCATATCAGCAGCATTTGATACCCCAGCTTCAGCAGTTGATGGCTTCACTCTAGCAGATTTAACAACCCTTAATTTAGATTTCTTTGACCTCTGTGATTGAGACACAGAAGGTCCAGCTTCAGCAGTGGCAATGAGGAGTTGTTGTTGTGAATTGTCCATAAATTGTTGCACAGACTCAGGCAACATTAAAACACCAACATCTCCTTTCTTGTTATCTTTATTAGTGAGATCAGAGAATATGCGTTTATGCAATTTAAACGAGAGAATGACATCATCCTCTAAGATCTCAACATCAGGACAGCAAAAGTTGAATAACAATTGACAAAATCTAGAGAAATAAACAACATTCCTATTCTCTAGCATTTTCTCACCAATATTAGTTAAAACTAGCCTAGCAACATCAAAATTACTTCCATAAAGAAGAGAATACCCGATTTGCAGACTATCAGTGGGAATTGCATCCCAATTCGTGCACTTCTTTCCAAAAGCCCTGGTGATGCAGTCGAAAAAGAAACTCCATTCCTTGCGCAAAAACGGCCTCTTCAGCTGACCAATCTTTGTCAATGGTCCAGAGTAGCCTATTTCTCTCATCATCCTAACCAACTCAGAATCGCCAACAGAGATTGTGAAAGCATTGAAATCTTCAAGACCCAAAGCATCACAGACAGTAGTTGGAGTAACTATAAACTCTTCTCCTTGAAACTCAAAGATTATGGACGGAGATCCAGACTCTCCTCCATTATCATAAGTTCCTGTCTGCCAAAAGGTTCTGATTTGAGATGCAGACAGCTTCAACGGTGCGGTGAGAGCAGTACCAACATCAGAGTTTGACAAGAAATTCTGAATCAAATGAAACGCCTCCGGTGCGTTCTCATTTGCCAAAGGAGCAGCATAGTTGTTTGGGACAAATTCTAACCCAGAAGCAATAAACATTGTTGTAGCCATTAGAAAAGTTTTGAAGAAAGCAAGAAATGAGACAGAGAAAAGTGTAGAATGGATGCAGTGAAAGTGTTTGAGACAGTGTTTGTGAGTAAAAGATGAAGTGTGTAAAAGAATGAACCGTTTATGTGTAGTAAGTTTAAATAATGACTGTGAAAATTAAAACTCAATCGTTTTAATCATTACTACATACAGCAGGCGTCTTTGAAAAATGTGTGAGTGGGACAGATGTCAAACAAGCATACGTTGACAGCTGTATGTAACAACTTCCAATACACACGCGCAGTAAAAATAGCCATAATTACCGCTTTTCACACTGTTCAAAACACTCATCCTCTCTCTCCTCTGTTTAATACAAATGTGAACCGTTTGTAATCATACTCTTTTGAATATCTAAACAAATGTCTAATCTCAAAATTATAAAATGTCTGAAACAAAGAAATCATTTTAACCATCAGAGATTAAAACAAAATTACCTCAGCGTATTTCACACAATACATCAGTGTTTACCATTTGTCCTTCTTTGTCAATAAACTCTTTTCTCAAACTGTACAGGTCTGAATAATTGTGTGTGCAATAGCAGAGTTTACCGAAATCAATATTTAGATCATCTCAAAGTGCATAAAATCCACAAAATAAATCAGTAAAGGCTGATTGCTCAAACTCTCATATAACATAAAATCTGATTTTTATATCTAAACTCTGTATTCTGATATCCTTTCATTTGGATATATCTTTTATTTTTCACCCCCTTTATATATATATATATATATATATATATATATATATATTTTTATATATATTTTTTATTTATTTTTCCAGTAATCAGTGGTTGGCACTAGTCACCAAAAATCAAAGATTTTAGCCCTTATTTCATACAATAAGTTCTTGGATCTTCCTAGGCACAACATGATCTCAAAGGAATTTGTGCTCTTTTTGGCATCTTTTGATTTGAGGGTGAAATATTTGCACTTAATAATCAGAGTTTAGACTTTTCATCAGTTAATATAATTAATTTATGAGAGAAAATGCAAACAGCTAATACAGACTCAGTGTATAGGATTAATAAACTAAGAGATGCTAGAAATATAGAGACAGTATCATGCTGTGTTAACTTACTGCATATATTTGAGATCAGGATCTATACAACTCTTAAGGATTCATAATTACTTACTGATAATTATGTTTCATACAAATTTCTTCATTGGTCCTTATGTTTCAGACAAAATTACAATCAGAGTATAGCATTTAGACTGTAACAATCAGAGTATGACCAACACTTTATGACTAACAGAGTTTAGCATCAGAGTTTACTTTCAGAGTTTATGGCACTGGTACTCATAACAGTTAATACATGCAAAGAATCATGAGCATAAAAATCAAACATGTATAGTTTTTTAGTCTAACCCGTATCTCTAGTCAAAACCAGAGATCATTCCAAGTTCATTTACCAATCTTGTAAAGGTAGCTTCACTCAAAGGTTTGGTGAAGATATCTGCAAGTTGTTGGTCTGTAGACACAAAATGAAGCTCAATGTTCCCTTCTTCCACATGTTCCCTCAAACCATAATCCAGCAATTGATTCTTCATCCACAGAATCTGTGCACAACAGCTACCAGCAGCTATATACTCTGCTTCTGCAGTGGATGTGGAAATTGATTTCTGTTTCTTGCTATACCAAGAAACCAATCTGTCACCTAAGAATTGACAGCTTCCACTTGTACTTTTTCTGTCTATCTTACAGCCTGCAAAATCTGCATCAGAGTAACCAATTAGCTTAAACTCTGATTCTCTAGGATACCACAAACCCAAGGTTATGGTTCCTTTGAGATATTTGAAAATCCTTTTTACAGCTGTTAGATGAGGCTCTCTGGGATCTGCTTGAAATCTTGCACAAAGACATGTGGCATACATGATATCAGGTCTACTTGCAGTGAGATACAGTAAAGACTCAATCATGCCTCTGTAGGTTGTCATATCCACTGTAGCACCTGTGTCTTTGTCTAGCTTTGTTGTAGTAGCCATGGGAGTTGGAGCAGATGAACTATCAAGCATACCAAATTTCTTTAGAAGATTTCTGGTATACTTTGCTTGATTGATAAAAATCCCATCATCTGTTTGCTTGACCTGTAAGCCTAGAAAATAACTAAGCTCTCCCATCATGCTCATTTGGTACCTGGACTGCATAAGCTTTGCAAACTTCTTACAAAGTTTGTCATTAGTAGATCCAAAAATAATATCATCTACATAAATTTGAACTAAAAGCAAATCATCAGCAGAATTGAAATAAAACAAGGTTTTATCAATTGTACCTCTTGTGAACCCACTTTCTAAAAGAAATTGAGCAAGAGTTTCATACCATGCTCTTGGTGCTTGCTTTAGTCCATATAATGCCTTGTCAAGCCTGTAGACATAATCTGGATGCTTGGGATCTACAAATCCTGGTGGTTGTTCAACAAACACTTCTTCTTCAAGCTTCCCATTGAGAAAGGCACTTTTCACATCCATCTGAAAAACTTTAAACTTCTTGTGTGCAGCATAGGCCAGAAATATTCTTATGGCCTCCAATCTTGCAACTGGAGCAAAGGTTTCATCATAGTCAATTCCTTCCTGTTGTGAATAACCTTTAGCCACAAGTCTAGCCTTGTTTCTTGTAATCACACCTTCACTGTCAGTCTTGTTTCTGAAAACCCACTTTGTACCTACAATTGATCTATTCTTTGGTCTAGGTACAAGTGTCCAGACTTCATTTCTTTCAAATTCATTTAACTCTTCTTGCATTGCTGTTATCCAGTTAGCATCTTGAAGAGCTTCTTCCACTTTCTTTGGTTCTGTTTGAGACAAGAAAGCATGATACATGCATTCATTTGTAGTAGCACTTCTAGTTCTTACACTAGCATCAGGATCTCCAATTATAAGATCAGGTGTATGTGCCTGTGTCCACTTTCTTGCTGTTGGTAAGTGGTTTCTTGCATCATTATTGGATCCTCCCCTTGATCCATGCTCTCCTGATTCATATGTTGACTTTCTGCAGTATCTGAGGCTCCCCCTGAATTGGATGACTCAGAGTTTGAACTGTCAGAGTTTGAATCAGTTTCCTCAACTGACTCACTTGCAGTGTCTTGTTGAGCTTCTTCACGCTCCCCCTCAACTGGTTCTCTATTTTGTTCAATTTGAGAATTTCCAGTTTCTTCAGTATTTACCAGTAGAGGTTCAGAGTATGCTTCGTCAGAGTTTGTCAGAACCGCTTCATCAGAGTTTGTCGGTACTCCTTCATCAGAGTTTACATTATCAGAGAATAAATCTTCATTTTCAAAGCGCAGTTGATCATATTTATCTAAGTCATCATGTCCAGTTATTTTCTTGTCATCAAATGACACATGTATAGACTCCATGATCACCTTTGTTCTCAGATTGTAGACTCTGAATGCTTTTGTTGACAGTGGATAGCCAACAAAGATTCCTTCATCAGCTTTTAACTCGAACTTAGTCAACTGTTCAGGATGAGTCTTCAACACAAAGCATTTGCATCCAAATATATGAAAATATTTCAAATTTGGCTTCTTATTTTTCACCATCTCATATGGTGTCTTCCCATGTTTGTTTATCAGTGTAGCATTTTGAGTAAAACAAGCAGTTTGAACAGCTTCTGCCCAGAAATAAGTTGGCAATTTTGCTTCGTCAAGCATAGTTCTGGCAGCTTCAATTAGAGTTCTGTTCTTTCTTTCAACTACACCATTTTGTTGTGGAGTTCCAGGTGCAGAAAATTCTTGTTTCACTCCTCTTTCCTTGCAGAAAGCTTCCATGATTGAGTTTCTGAATTCAGTTCCATTATCACTCCTTATAATTTTGACTTTGTGCTGTGATCCTTTGTCCAGTAGATTTACATGATCCATCAGAGTTTGAGCAGTTTCATCCTTCTTTGATAAGAAATACACCCATGTATATCTAGTATATTCATCAACAATTACTAGAGCATATTTCTTTCTGCCCATAGACATCACATTCACTGGTCCAAAGAGATCAACATGTAGAAGATGATAAGGTTCCACTACTGAAGATTCAGATTTGCTCTTGAAAGATGACTTCCTTTGCTTGGCCTTTTGACAAGAATTACATAGGCCATCTAGACTGAGTATTGATTTTGGGAGTCCCCTTACAAGATCCTTTCTTATTAGCTCATTGATGTTGTTCAAATTGAGATGAGAGAGCTTCTTATGCCATTTCCAACTCTCTTCATCTGACATTCTTGCAGACAGACACACTGTTTTTCCATCAGAGTTTGTTACCAAACTTGCTTCATAAATGTTGTTGCGCTTGTGTCCAACTAGAACAACTTTTCCAGTAGATTTACTGATAACTTCATAGTGTTCAGTATGAAAATCTACATGGTTTCCTCTGTCACAGATTTGACTCACAGATAGTAGATTATGCTTGAGTCCTGAGACTAGAGCTACATTAGTGATGATGACACTTCCAAGATTGATATTGCCATATCCCATAGTACGTCCTATGTTGCCATCTCCATAGGAAACCTTTGGGCCAGCCTTCTCCTCAAAGTCTGATAGCAGGGCTTTATTTCCAGTCATGTGTCCTGAGCATCCACTGTCCAAGATAAGGGTGCTCTCTTTTATGCCCTGCAATCACAAACAAACACTAAGTGTTAGTTTTAAGGACCCGGACTTGCTTGGATCCTTTGTCTTTCTTAACAGTGTTAGCTTTTGCAGCGGAATCACTACCAACAGAGTTTAAACTAACATTGTCAGACTTTACACTTGCAGAGTTTGCCCTAACCCACTTCAAGTTGGGTTTTGGCTCATAATAGTTGTGATAAATAGCATGATAACTCTTGCAAGTATAAATGGAATGCCAAGTGCTCCCACAGTGTGTGCATAAAGTCTGTGGCCTAACCCTTACAAAATCATTCTTTACTCCTGAAGTAGAAGGTAAAGAATTAATATCTTTGTTCTTATTGCAAAATCTAGCAAGATGGTTAGTACTACCACAGTTATAACATGTTTTCCTTGGAGCAGCATCAGTAGGCAAATGATTATTTCTTTTATTTATGCCTATCTTTCCATTCCTATTCTTCTTGGACCCTTTTGGTTTCATGGCAGACTTTACCTCTTTGAGCTTATGATTGAACTGTTTTCCTGTCATCAAACCAACATTAACCTGTTTTCACAAGTTTTTACTGGCTTTCTAACAGCTTCTATTTCCATAAGATTTTCTGTTATAATATTTTCCTGTCTTTCACAGGTTTCATCTGATTCCATATCAGTTTCTCTTACTACAACAGATTTTAACTTAGTGGACTCTGGAACAAATTTCACAGGTTTAAGTTGTGGTTTGACCTTAACCTTGTCTTTAAACCTAAGTTCATCATTTTCACAATAGCCTAAACCTACAGAATCTGTCTGAAACACTTGATGAGTGTCTCTTCCAGAGTTTGTCCAAGTCTTGATTATTTTTCTTTCTTTTTCTAGATCAGATTCTAGCTGCTTGTATCTCTTAGTCAGCTCCTGTTCAATGTAAACAGCATCATCTCTTTCTTTTTGAATCTGCTTCATATTTTCAAGTGCTCCTTCAAGAAACTTGTTTATGTCTTTAAGCTTAAGATTCTCAGATTTAATTCTCTCATTCTCTAAAGTCTGATCCCTATAACTAACATGTACACTTTTCAGATATACTCTTAATTCAGATATATTAGTATTATCATAAGCATAAGTAGTTAGGGGTACCTTATTTTCAGATGATTCAGTCTCATCTTTGACAGTTGCCATAAGAGCATAATTTACTCCTTCATCAGAATCTGAAGTATCTGCCCAGTCTTTGCCTTTAGAGATGAGTGCTTTCTCAGATTTTCCTTTCTTGCACTCTGGGGCATAGTGACCCATCTCCTTACACTTGTAGCACTGGATTTCAGATTTATCCTTCTTGCCAGACTTGGTCTCCCTTCCATCAGACTTTCTAAAACTTTTCCTTTCAGAGTTTGAATCTTTCCTTGAGAATCTCTTTCCTTTCTTAAAGTTCTTGAATCCCATCTTCTTGAAGGTCTTCACCATCAATGCAGCCATTTGCATCATCTGTTCTTCATCATCCTCAGAGTCAGAAGCTTCATCATCAGTGTTTGAGCCATCATCAGTGTTTGATGACTCATTGTCAGATTTAATGACTAAAGCTTTTCCCTTGGCTTTCTTCCTTGATGATTCCTTCTTGATGGGCTTCTCCTCAACTTTGAGAGCAACAGATTTTGTCTTCTTGCTTGATCTTCTATTTCTTTGTTCTATTTCCAATTCATGAGTTTTCAGTAACCCATAAATCTCATCAAGTTCAGTTTCAGCAAGTTCGTAATTATCTCTTATAGTTGTTGTCTTCAAATCCCATCTTTCAGGTAAAGATAAGAGAAATTTAAGATTTGATTCTTCAAGATCATATTCTTTATCAACCAGAGATAAATCATTCAGCAGTTTACAGAATCTGTCATATGTCTCAGTCAAGGTTTCATTGGTTCTTGAATCAAAGTGCTCATACTCCTGAGTGAGTATTGTTTTCCTGTTCTTCTTTATAGCAGTGGTTCCTTGACACCTGACTTCCAAAGCATCCCAGATTTCTTTTGCAGTTTTGCAACCAATTACTCTGTTAGACATAACATTATCTAAAGCACTGTGGAGAAGATGTCTAACCTTTGCATCTTTTGCAATTGATGAGATGTCCTCAGGAGTCATATCTTTCTTTTCCTTTGGAACAGTCTTTTGTTCTTGGCCATCAACAACAGGAGACAATTTAGTCGGCATATGAGGACCATCATTGATTCTGTCAAGATATTCTGGATCTGTAGCCTCCAGAAACATGGTCATCTTCACCTTCCAAATTGGATACTCCACTGGCCTGAGGATTGGAACCCTGATTGTTTCATATCGACTCACAGAATTAGGTTTAACCTGTTCAACCTTGGGAGGAGTTTGATTTTCTTCAGACATGATTATTACTGTGTTTGAATCGAAAAACTGTATATATTAAACAGCCTTGGCTCTGATACCAATTGTTAGGACGAATACACAATATAATCAAGTATGTATGAGAATAACAATAAAGAACACAAGTTTGTAAATCAACAAACTGTAATTATATTAACAGCTTCTCTCTTTTTGATGTTAAAGAATCACAAAGAGCTTCTAGGTTACAAGAATAATGTTTTCAATTATCGCATCCCTTCTAGGGATAACCTATCTGTGTTTATATAGTACACAGTTACAATCAATCTCTAATTGATACTCCTACAAATTAGCTATACAAATTGTAATCAATTAGAATTGCTTCAGTCTTCTATTCCGTCTCCTTAGCTGTATCAATATATTCTGCTTCTTTCCATCTTCAGAATATATTGCTTCTAGAATATTCAATTCAGCACCGACAGCTAATTCAACTATCACCACGTCAGACTTTAACAAACTCTGACTGGCTTCAATGTAAACTCTGATGATCACCTGTTGCTTAAACACTGATGAACAAACGTCAGCAATTATATCTAACACTTCATCTATGTTAGCTATTAATGTAACTTCATGTAGAAGTTGTGATTAATAGTGTGAGATCTTGGTTAGTACATTTGGTTTGTAATAACCAATGTTAATGTGTAACGTTTCTAAGGCTATAACTTGTGTGTGTAAGAGATTGGGGTCTTTGGTGTTGTTTTGTTAGATCATTGAGTTAATACAGGTATTATACGATTGGATGGTGACGTGACAACCTAGATTCCTGACCCCGGATCTGGGGGTGTTACAAAGATAAATACACACGAGTTCACATTACAAACATTAACTTACAAAACCATTACAGTGGACATCCACTCCACAGATCCTAGGATCTTACTCCACATACGAGTCTGCTTAAAGAACTATTACATAGAGACTAAGTACATAGAAACTAGAGTCCAGATTAGGACACCAAAAGCTAACACGATAGACTCCAAGGCATACTTGTGTCACACGAAAGCTAATTCTCGTTAAGTTGGCCCCGGACCTTCTCCTTGCCCTTCCTCTACTTCTATGATGGTTCATCTTCTTCGTTCTTAACTGTTTAGAATGTTAGAATAACAAGGGTGAGCAACTAGGTGCTCATCAAGTTCTTTCATAGTGAATCACAAAGATAAATAACATTCAATATAAACAAGCTTTTGAGAAGAATTAAATAATCATCAAAATCATTGAGTTCGAGTAATTATCAACCAGAACAAATATCAATTTATCAAAGCTCAAACTCAAGAAAATTGCATTCAATACAAGTATTCACAATAAAGTTTTGATAGTGGTGTAAAACAAACAACTTATCTGTCATCTTCAAAATTTCCATCGAGTTATCTGGTCGTTTATCTCCACGGTATCCTCATGATGCGTTCAACTACCATGAGGCAATACCGCCCTCCTATGATACTCCACACGGCCCGATCACGGCTATGTCGCAAGTACCACCTAAACACTCTTTGCTAGCATTCAACGGGTCTGTCTTAAACCCAAGGCTACACTAGAGCCAACGATCATATCTGTGCGCTACCGGATAGATCAAAACACATCCATGGAGACACTTCTCCACGTTGACCAGTTTAGATGATAAAGTCGTCTGATTACTTCCACCACATTGAAAAAGAAAATGATCAACAATTTGTGACTCGAACAATGGATCATTTATTTGAATAATTCTATTTGATGGCACAGACAAGGTGTCGTCTTTTAGACAAAAAGTTCGGTTATTCTCGATATAATGAGAACAATATGTACACAATTCAACTAGTGGGTTTACTCGAATTATAAATGAACCCTTATGAAAGAAGATTATTGAAATATTGAAATCGAATAACAAAAGAATTTATCAAAATGATGGAATCAACAACGTAAAAATCAAGGGTGAAGATAACAAGTCAATTGAACGTAGCAAGAAATATAACTTACAAATGCTGACTCGAACAAGGAGCAAACTAATCACAATTTAAAAATTTATAGTTGAATTGAAGGATAATTTCAACTGATAGAAAATAAAGTGTTTACCATCTCGGACAATGAGACTGATCTTGCAATAATACAAAATTTAGAAAGGAACGAAATAAAATTATCCGAAAATATTAAAGATATCATTTACAGCCATCTCTTAAAATGAAATAATCTCGACATAACAAATTAACAGAATATTTCATAAATTGCAAGATAAATCCAAACAGAGAAAAAGGAAAAGAAGGCCACTCACCAATAAACTTAATCAAGGTTAAGAGATAGAAGATAACTTGTCTCGTTCTTGTGCTGCTTCCGTCTAAGTAATTTTAAACTTCCTTAAATACAATTTCTCCAGATATTTAATTCTAACATTCATAAAATAAAATTTGAGTAATTTCATCACACAAAATAACAATCCAATTAATTGCCAAATATAATTCCCTTTTTCCATTATCAATTATTCATAAAATATTTGCCATGAAATAATTCAAATAAATATTCTTTTTACCAAAATTATTTAATCAAATAATTGTCATCCTCATCTTTAAATAAAAGATAATATATTCTTACAAATTTATTTCCCACTAACTCTACTAATTTCAATAATCATCCAAAATAATTCCCCCAATTATTCCAATAATTCCACCATGTCCTTCCATTATTCTTATTTATTAATAATATATTGTTTTCTCTATTCCCAAATACTAATTCACAATTCACAGTTCACTTTAACAGATTACCAAAATACCCATACTGTTCATCATCTTCTTCCCCAACCCTCATCGGAAACCACCATCTTCTTGGTGAGTTCACCGGGAAAAAATTTCGCCCTCTCTCTCGCCCTCTCTCTCTCTCTCTCTCTCCCCCCCCCCCTCTTCAGTGGTGGTCTTTTCTGATCTCGCAACACACACACACACACAACCCACACTGTTAATCCCTAACAATGTAATCACAGGATTGTAGAAGAGGGGGGGGGGGGAGGGGTTGAATACAATCCTTTCAATTTCCAATTTTTTGTTTGTAGACAAATATAATCTTAGAACATAAGTATAAAATTGCAGTAAACAAATAACAAAAGAATTAAAAATTCAGGTGTATTGATTGTTCCACCTGAGAGATTTTATTTGAAGAAATCTTTGTGATGTTTAGAAGTAAACACACAGCTGCTATTACAATGTTTTTGCTTCAGCAATTTACAAGGGAATATTGCTTAAGCTCTTGAAAACTTAATCTGATTTCTTAACTTCAAAACATTGCCACACTTGGTTATATATCCCAAGTTTACAAGCTAATTTGAACTACATAAAAGTATACAGTAGGTAAAGTCCAAAGGCGTGCTTTTCCACTCTAAGTCCAATGGTTCTTGTAATGATTTGCCTTATTATTGATTGTCCTTATAGAATCATCTTTATTGACCAAATGTAAATAAAATGTTTCCTTTTTTCTTCAGGGTTTCCCAAATGCTGGTTTCCATGCTCTTTTCTGTTCCATCAACCCATGTGACTTGTCAAGACTGTCCCTTTCACAATTTCAACTGCTAATAATTGAATTAGCATCAATTAAGGTTAAACTTCTAGCATCCGTTGAAAGTGTTGTGGTTGCATCCGTTGAAGCTTTCCAAGACGCATCCGTTGAAATCTGAATGGCTATCCGTTAAAATACAATTTCACTTATATAAAATTACAAGGCACAGAGTATTTACAATTAGCCTCCCTATTCTACATATTTGTTTCTAAGTCAACATGACTTGTTCATCCTACACTATTACATTTCAACTGCTAGTACTTGAACAAAAATAGTATGTTACATTAAGACTTATCAAATGATAAGCTACCCTTCAACCGATACTGTAATACCATCCTATCCGTTGAAGGCTGCACTTTACTTATACAAATTTTAAAATGAGTTAGTTTAGTTATCATTAAGAACCAACATGATTCCTAACAATCTCCCCCAATTTATGCCTGGTTAAGAATCAGACATAAATTAAGGTCTTGATGATAACAAAACACTCCTAAAGGATATTCAGTCAAAGATAAAATTTGTATTGAGCTACAATAATGTAATAACATGAAAGAGTTGAATTTGAGAGACATTACAGAGAGAGTGCTCCTCTAGACTGAGAAATTTTAGTTCCTTTTCTTCTCTCTGGAAGGCAGTATCTTCTTCTTCCCTTGCTTGGCATAGTTGGCCTCTATTTGCTGCTGCAATTGGTTGTAGAAGTTGTCCTCTTCAACAATCTTTGGATTTAGTTTAGATTGCAACCATCTAAGGTACTTAGTGCTTGCCTTAGATAGTTGGTCCTCCAATCTGAAAAATCTTATGCAACCATCTTCATCCCTGAATTTCATCATCCAATAAGGTTGGAGATGAATCTTTTGTCCATTGATCTTCATTTTTACAGGCAAACTTTCATGTAAGTTCCAACTAGCTCTTATCTTCTCAATCTGTTTCATCACTAGTCCTCTTACAATTAGTGAGAACCCTCTTGTACTTTTTATGCTTGAAAATACCTTAACCAAAGTTGGGTATCCTTCTCCTAGGATTCTCTACAAGGTCCATGGTCTTTCTACTACTCCTTTATAGACAAACATGAGTCTCTCTAGCAGATTTTTGTACTTGTCAATGCCACTGACTTCAATTAGTTCATCTAGAAAGAGATCCAATTCAAAATATTCTTGAATGTCAGCTATGTAGAGATAATCATCCCTGTTTTCTACTGGCTTGACAATTTGAAGCACTGATTGGAGTTTTACTGGTCCCTTAAAATTTTCCTCCGTGGCTCCCTTTTCTTCTTTTCAGCTTCAAGAATAATCGTTGGGAATTCCAAGTTTTCAAACTCTATGGGCTCTTCTTTGAATTCAATATGAGTGCCATGAAAGGTAGTGTTTGATTGAGTGACAGGCTTGATGATGTCTTCAAGAGTCATAGACTTGCCCTCTGTCTTCTACACAACTTCATTCAATTCAGGTGAGAGAGTTCTCTTGGTTCTCACCTTGTGCATTTTGATTGAATTTACTCTTGACATTGTCTTTCCCTTTTTCTTTTTAGAAGGGGCCACTTCTTCTTCAGCTAACTCATCCCATAGCTCTTTAGCTAATCTAGGTAGTCTCTCAGGAGAGGTCTCATTTAGAAAAGAGCTAGGGTGAGCTTCCCTCAGAACAAGACAGACAGTAATATTAACAGAAGCACAGGAATCCAGAAGTAAAGAAGAAAAGGTAAACTCAAAAAATCAAAATATGGTATGTATTCTTGAAGTTCGTAAACAGGTCACGGAAAGAAGTTCATTAATATGTTCAAGCCTCAGTGACAAATAAAGAAACAAGACTTTCAAGACTACAGAAGTATTTGAATGATTAAGAGTTAGTACCATAGGATTTCAGTGATTTGAATGAAGCAACCAGAACAACAAAGGACTTATCAACAACATTGAATTGAAGACATAGAAGTATTGATCAAGTGTTAGTCATCTGTGAACCAGACCAGTTGCACCAGTTGTCAGCACCTAAAAGATCAAGATGTTTATCATCTCGGAAGAAGTTGATTTAAGTCTAAATATGAAACATCCTAAAAGTGAAAAGAGTATTACAAGGTATGTTTAGGTTTAAATGGAAGTACAATATGCTTGCTGAAAAAGGAGAGAATCTTCAAGGATCAAACTGCAAAAGAAAAGATTCGATAGTTTTCTTTTAAGAAAAACTATCGAAATTGATCAAGTGGATTTGAAGGAAAAACCATCGAAGGATAGTTTTTTCATTCAATAGATTTTAAATAAAATCTATCGAAGGAAGGAAAAACTAATTCATTCGATAGTTTTTAATTAAGGAGCAGGTGAAAGATTTCTAAACTTTGTCAGGTTGATGAAGAACTTGAACGGCCAGGCTTAATCCTAAAACCCTTCAATAGTTTTTCAAGTCTACAATTGTTTGAGAGAAGACATTGTCTTCTTCAGTTAGGAAAAATCACAGAAGCATTTACGAAGAGAGAGTTTGAGCTAGAGAAAATTACAGAGAAATTAATAGTGCTTAGAATTCTATCATTGTATTGATTTTGTGTAACCTAAACTCATTCAAGCTAATCCTACGGATTAGAATTGTAGCACCCTTCGTGGTTTATATTTATAAAACGATATATTACCCGACTCGTGTTTTGATTTGGTGTATTTAATTTCGGACTAGAACAGAAAGAATTATCCGTGAACGAAATTGAATAATTTGTGAGTATCATATTCAACCCCCACTTCTACGATACTTTGGACCAAACAATTAGTATCAAAGCTTCTTGATTGACGTACAAATCAGATCCGGTGAATGAGACCAAAATCAAACAAGGCTTGAAAATTTGAAGCAAATTTTTTAATTTTCAAAATTTTTCATTTTATTGGAATTTCTTGAATCTTAAATAGTTTGAAATTTTCAGACACCATGAGTGCTCCAAAGACAACTGCTGGTATTAAAGTTCCCCCCTTCACTAGAGATGATTTCGGTTTGTGGAAGATGAAGATGCTATTATTTATCAAAGCATCTAATCCGTTGTATATTGGCATTTTAGAGAACGGACCGTTTATACCAATGAAATCAGTAGGTGAATCTACAACTCTTGAAGGTACTAGAGTTCCTCAAAGTTCTATCCCAAAGGAACTGTCTGAGTACACATATACAGATAAGGAACTGATTCGATTGGATACAGGTTTGATGTTGATATTAATAGACTCCGCAGACATGGAAATGAGCTATTAGTTAATGAACCGTGTAAGCGGGAAACAAATGTGGGATACCATTAATCATATAATGGAAGGAACTGAAGACGTGCAGGAAAATAGATTGGACATCCTGACATCTCAATATGAATCGTTTAGGTCACTTCCTGGAGAAAGTATAACTCAGGTCTTTGAGAAGTATACTAAGCTGCTGAATGAATTATCCATGAAAGGGAAGACCTATCCTCTGAGAGAGACAAACATGAAGTTCATTATGACACTGCCCCATCATGTAGAACACAAGTCCTCATCCATCAGGGAAAGAATAGACTTTACTAAGATGTCATTGGAAATTATCTATGGCAAACTTAAGACTTATGAGATGGAGCAAGAACAAAGAGTGATAATCTACGGACCAGGGACAGTGGACAACAAGAACACTGCACTCGCAAGATCAGTTGCACTTTTAGTGAATGAACCAACAACTTCTGATATTGAGGTTCATACCCCTAGAGCTGGAAAGGAAGCAATAATAGAGGCTGATATGGATTCTGCAAATCTGGGTGTTGATGAAAGTGATTACTACACCCTAGAAGAACTTGAGCAAATGGAAGACAAAACCATGGCGTACTTAGCTGCAAAGTTTAGCCACATTCGTTTCAAGAGAAACCCTAAGTACAAGTTCAAGGGCTCAACAAACAGATTTCAGAAGAACAAGTATTCTTCAGGCTCTGGCTTTAAGGGAGGCTACAAGACAAACATGATTGATAGAAGCAAATCAAGATGCTACAACTGCAATGAGTTAGGGCATTTTGCTACTGAATGCCGGAAGCCTTGTCAAGCAAGAGACAAGAAAGATGTCTATGAGAAGAAAGATTCTTATGAGGATTTGAAGAAAGAGAATGCTAAGCTGAAACAGCAACTGGAAGCCTTATTTGGAAAACAGAAAGGAAAAGCTTATATTGCAGAGGGTAAGAGTTGGGATGATACTGATTCGGATGAAGAGGAAGAGTATGTAAATCTTGCCCTAATGGCCGACTCTTCAGAGGAATCACCACAATCATCTCAGGTACCTATCTTAACAACAATTGACATGTCTAATTCTGAGTACAAGAAAACTGTGCAAGGTCTTAGTGTAGAATTGTTTAATGTACACACAAGCATGCTAGCATCAGAAATGGAAAATGCTAAACTAGTTCTTAAGGTTAAAAATCTAGAAACTAAGAATGAAGAACTAGAGCTTGTAGCTGCCACATTAGAAGATCTAAAGCAGAGAAATGAGTACTTAGAGAACAAGGTCAAGTGTAATGATGAGATAGAGACAATCCTCAGGAAGCAGATTTCAGACCTAGAGTTGAAACTGAATGCATATAAGAACTCCACCCTAATTGCTAAGGAAATAATTGATACTCAGACCTTAGGGAATAAAACTTGTAAAGCATAATGTAACATAAGATGTAAAAGAGATAACTACAACTCAACAAAGGACAAGACATACAATAATATTAACAGAAACACAGGAATCCAGAATCAAAGAAGAAAAGGTAAACTCAAAAAATCAAAATACGTTATGTATTCTTGAAGTCCGTAAACAGGTCACGGAAAGAAGTTCATTAAAATGTTCAATCCTCAGTGACAACAAAAGAAACAAGACTTTCAAGACGACAGAAGTATGTGAATGATTTAGGGTTCAGTACCACGGGATTCCAGTGATGAAGCAACCAGAATGACAAGGGACTTATCAGCAGCACTATATTGAAGACATAAAAGAAGAATTGATCAAGTGTTATTCATCTGTGAACCATACCAGTTGCACTAGGTGACGGCACTAAAAAAGATCAAGTTGTTTTATCGTCTCAGAAGAAAGTGATACAGTCTAAAACTTAAACACCCAGGAGCTCAGGAGTAATTACTAAAGGACAAAAGACAAGTAAAAGAATTCGATAGTTTTTCAATTGAAAAAACTATCGAATGGTGGTTGAAGTGATTCATTGAAAAACAAAGTAAATTAATTTGGCATTCGATAGTTTTGATTTAAAAACTATTGAATGGCAAATTGATTTAATCCATTCGATGGTTTTTTAATCCATTCGATGGTTTTTCAATTCATGGAGCAGGTGAAAAGTTGTGCTTGTCTGACAGGTTGATGAAGATCCAACGACCAAGAATATTCTATTCTAAATGGTTCGATGGTTTTTCAATTCAAGTCTACAATTAACTCGAGAGAAGATAGTGTCTTCTTCAGTTAAGGCATTCAACACAGAGACATTACTGAGAGAGAGAAGAGCCGGAGAAAATTATCAGAGAAATTAATAGTGCTCAAAACTTGATCATTGTTTTGTATTTGTGTAACCTTAAACTCATTGAAGCTAATCTACGGATTAGAAATTGTAGCACCCCTCGAGGTTTATATTTATAAAAAGATATATTCCCCGAAACTTGATTTGGTTTGGTGTGTTTGATTTCGTTATAGAACTGAAAGATTAATCCGCGAACGAAATTAAATTATTTGTGAGTATCGTATTCAACCCCACCCCTTCTACGATACTTTGGACCTAACAATTGGTATCAGAGCTACTTGATTGATATACAAATCAGATCCGGTGAATGAGACCAAAATCAAACGTAGCGTGAAAATTCGAAGCAAATTTTTTAACTTTCAAATTTTTTCATTTAATTGGAATTTCTTGAATTTTAAACAATTTGAAATTTTCAGAAACCATGAGTGCTCCAAAGACAACCGCTGGTATTAAAGTTCCCCCGTTTACTAGAGATGATTTCGGTTTGTGTAAGATGAAGATGCTGTTATTTATCAAGGCATATAACCCGTTGTATATTGACATATTAGAGAACGGACCGTTTGTACCAATGAAACCAGTTAGTGAATCTACAGCTCCTGATGGTAGCAGGATTCCTCAAGGCACCCAACCTAAGGATATTACTGAATATACAGATTCTGACAAAGAACTGATTCGATTGGACACCGGTTTAATGTTGATATTGGCGGACTCCGCAGACAAGGAAATGAGCTATCAGTTGATGAACTGTACAAGCGGGAAACATATGTGGGATACCATTAACTTGATAATGGAAGGAACTGAAGACGTTCAGGAAAACAGATTGGACATCCTGACTTCTCAATATGAAGCGTTTAGGTCTCTGCCAGGAGAAAGTATAACTCAGGTCTTTGAGAAATATACTAAGCTTCTCAATGAATTGGCAATGAAAGGAAAGACCTATCCACTGAGAGAATCAAACAGGAAGTTCATGATGACGCTGCCCCATCATGTAGAACACAAGTCATCATCCATTAGGGAAAGAATTGACTTCACAAAGATGTCATTAGAGATGATCTATGACAAGTTGAAGACCTATGAGATGGAACAGGAACAAAGGGTGATAATCTACGGATCAGGGACAGTGGAGAACAAACACAATGCACTTGTGAGATCAGCAGCACTTGTAGTGGATGAACCAATAACTTCTGAGATTCAGGTTCAAACCCCTAGAGCTGGAAAGGAGGTGATAATAGAAGCAGAAATGGATTCTGTGAATCTGGGTGTTGATGAAAGTGATTACTACACCCTAGAAGAGCTTGAGCAAATGGAAGACAAAACCATGGCGTACTTAGCTGCAAAGTTTAGTCACATTCGTTTCAAAAGAAACCCTAAGTACAAGTTCAAGGGCTCAACCAACAGATTCCATAAGAGCAATTATACACCTAGTACAGGCTTTAAGGGAGGCTACAAGACTGGCATGATTGATAGAAGCAAATCAAGATGCTACAACTGCAATGAGTTAGGGCATTTCGCCACTGAATGCCGGAAGCCTCGTCAAGCAAGAGACATGAAAGATGTCTATGGAATGATGAGTTGAAAAAGGAGAATGCCAAGCTTAAACAGCAACTGGAGGCATTGTCTGGAAAGCAGAAAGGGAAAGCTTATATAGCAGAGGGAAAGAACTGGGATGATACTGATTCGGATGAAGAGGAGGAATATGTAAATGTTGCTCTAATGGCTGACTCTTCAGAGGAATCACCACAATCATCTCAGGTACCTATCTTAACTACAATTGATATGTCTAATTCTGAGTACAAGAAAACTGTGCAAGATCTTAGTGTAGAATTGTTTAATGTACACACAAGCATGCTAGCATCAGAAATGGAAAATGCTAAACTAGTTCTTAAGATTAAAAAGCTAGAATCTAAAAATGAAGAACTAGAGCTTGTAGCTGTAACATTAGAAGATCTTAAGCAAAAGAATGTGTACTTAGAGAACAAGGTCAAGTGTAATGATGAGATAGAGACTATCCTCAGGAAGCAGATTTCAGATCTAGATTTGAAGATGAATGCTTTTAAGAATTCCGCTCTAGTGGCTAAGAAAATCATTGATACTCAGGCCATAGAGAATAAAACTGCTATAGGATTTGACTATAACAAGAAAGCTGGTAAGAAGATTGTGGAATTCCCTGTGACATCTTCAGTTGTCAAAAGGAATACTCCACATGTTCTTAAGAATGTTGATTGTCCAGTTTTTGTTAAGCCGTTTCCACCACTCTTTCATGAGGATGACCTTTTCATAAGACAATAATTGCTTGAGGAGGTTTTGTTGAAGGAAAAAGAGGTAAAAACTAAGTTGCCTAGGAAATCAGTAAAAAATGAATTACCTAAAACTGAAGTAGGTGACGTAGTTGGTAATGTTAAAAAGAACAGGAATGGGAAGACGAAGATTGTTAATCAGGAAATGGTTCCATTTTCTCCCATTGCATCTAGGAAGTTGTGCACTATTTGTAACTCTGCTGAACACCTTACACATGCATGTAAAAAGGTTAAAGTAGAAACTGCTAATGCTTCTGAAATGCATAACATGTCTGACATGCCTGATAATCATGAGCCCTGTGGGAAGAAAGAGTGTTTGCTATGTAAGTACAACATCATGCATGCTTATTTTAAGTTGATGAATGATAGTAGCAATAGCACTAGTAATGTTAAATCCACAGATACTATGAATATCAAACAGGGTAAGACTAAATTGAATGTTACTCCTGTTAAATCATCTAAACCTTCAGGACCCAAACAATTTTGGGTACCAAAGTCCGCTTAATCAATCTGTGATTGCAGGGTAAGGTTAAAAGCTCAAAGGTTGTGTGGATTCTGGATAGTGGCGGTTCTAGACACATGACAGGTGAAGAGTCCCTTCTTACAGAGGTGGTTAAGAAGACCGGCCCGATTGTAACCTTTGGAGATGACAGCAAATGATACACTACGGGATATGGTAAATTGAAAGCTGGAAATGTCATCATTGAAAACATCTCTCTTGTTGAAGGATTAAAGCACAATCTTCTAAGTATCAGTCAATTCTGTGATAAAGGCTACAATGTAGATTTCAGAAAGGACAAGTGCTTGATCACCAACAGGAAGGATGAGAAGCTTACTCTACTGGGAGTGAGAAAAGGAAATTTGTTTATAGCTGACTTAAGTTCTACCAGTGAAGGAGAAGTTACATGTTTCTATGCAAAGGCATCTACAGAACAAAGTTGGCTATGGCACAAGAAGCTCTCACATCTGAACTTCAAAACTATGAACTCTTTGGTAAAGAGAGAGTTAGTGAGAGGGTTGCCCCTGATGGAATTCAATCAGGAGGGACTATGTGAAGCATGTGAAAAAGGGAAGTCGAAGAAAGCATCACATGGAAGCAAAGGAATGCCAAGCATTACTGAACCATTACAGCTGATTCATATGGATTTATTTGGTCCAGTTAATGTTATGTCACTTTCAAGAAACAGATATGCATTGGTGATGGTGGATGACTACTCCAAGTACACGTGGGTGTTGTTCATACAGACAAAGGATGAAGCAACACAACTAATCATTGATCACATCAAGAAGATAGAAGTGGAAGCTAAGCTACCTGTGCGGATAATCAGATCAGACAATGGAAATGAATTCAAGAATGCAGTTCTAAATGATTTCTGCTCAGAGAAAGGAATATCAAGACAATTTTCAGCACCAAGAACTCCTCAACAGAATGGAGTAGTGGAAAGGAAGAACAGGACCTTGGTTGAAGCAGCAAGGACCATGTTGAGTGAATCAAAACTTCACACTTACTTTTGGGCTGAAGCAGTGAATACAGCTTGCTACACTCAGAATCGAACCCTGATCAACAAAGATCATGAAAAGACTCCGTATGAGTTAATGGCCAACAAGAAGCCAACACTGAAGTACTTTCATGTGTTTGGTGCAAAGTGCTTTGTACTTAAAGATGGAGAACATCTTGGCAAGTTTGATGCCAAAGTAGATGAAGGCATTTTTCTGGGCTATTCTCTGGAATCTAAGGCTTTCAGGGTATATGTGATTGAAGATAAGAAGGTGTTGGAAAGCTTTAATGTAACATTTGACGACACCAAAAGACCAGGCCTGCAAACTGGAGAGAACTCTGAATCTTTGGTATTTGAAAATCTATCAGGAGATCTCTCTGACAATGAAGAAGTACCTGAAGTTGTTACAGTCATTAATAATAATCATAATGATAATGATTCTGGACAAAGTGGTGACCAAAGTGGAGATCCTCAACATACAGGCTCCACTAGTCAGTCTTCAGAATCAACAGATCAAACCGTCAACAACTCAGGGGGAGCAGGAGAAGGATCAACTATTCACACTCCATAACATCTAGAACAAGGAGAATCATCAAGATCGCATCTGCCAAGACAAAGGGTATGGAATAGAGATCATCCCTTTCACTTGATCATTGGTGATCCGGACACAGGAGTGAGAACTAGGAGAACATCACAAAATGAATGTCACTATTCTGGGTTTCTTTCAGAAACAGAACCTAAGAAAGTTGAAGATGCTCTAGATGATCCAGATTGGGTGATTGCTATGCAAGAAGAACTCAATCAGTTTGAAAGGCAGAAAGTTTGGAAGCTGGTACCCAGGCCTAAGGGAAAATCTGTTATTGGAACACGATGGGTATTCAGAAATAAGTTGGACGAAGATGGTATTGTAACGAGAAACAAAGCCAGACTGGTTGCTAAAGGTTACTCTCAAGAAGAGGGTTTAGATTATGATGAAACCTATGCACCAGTAGCAAGACTTGAGGCCATCAGAATGTTTCTGGCATTTGCTGCACATTCCAATTACAAGGTATATCAAATGTATGTGAAGAGTGCCTTTCTGAACGGGGAGTTAGAAGAAGAAGTGTATGTGGAACAACCTCCAGGTTTTGAGGATTCAAAACTGGCAGACTTTGTGTACTTTCTATTCAAAGCTCTCTACGGACTCAAACAAGCTCCAAGGACATGGTATGACACTCTCTCTGAATTCTTACTTGAAAATGATTTTACAAGAGGTGTTGTATACAAAACTCTCTTTGTCAAAAAGCATAAAAATGATTTGATATTGGTGCAAGTATATGTTGATGACATAATATTTGGTTCTACTAATGATGATCTGTGCAAGAGATTTGCTAAGTTAATGCAGAGTCGTTATGAAATGAGCATGATGGGTGAATTGTCATTCTTTCTTGGACTGCAAGTATACCAAAAACAAGATGGTATATTCATTTGTCAGTCCAAGTACATCAAAGATCTTCTGAAGAAGTATCAAATGGAAGACTCATCTACAGCAAAGACTCATATGCCAACTGCCTCTAAGCTTGATCAGGATGAAGCTGGTAAGAAGGTTGACATCACATTCTACAGAGGTATGATAGGCTCATTACTTTATCTCACTGCAAGTAGACCAGATATAATGTTTGCAACATGCTTGTGTGCTAGATTTCAGTCTGATCCTAAAGAATCTCATCTAATAGCTGTTAAGCGAATATTTAGATATCTTAAGGGGACCCCAAATCTTGGAATTTGGTACCCTAAAGATACAGGATTTGATCTTATTGGGTACACAGACTCTGATTTTGCAGGTTGTAAGATTGATCGGAAGAGTACTTCAGGAAGCTGTCAGTTTCTTGGAAGAAGATTAGTTTCTTGGTATAGCAAGAAGCAGCATTCAGTTTCCACATCAACAGCTGAGGCTGAATACATTGCTGCTGGAAGCTGTTGTGCTCAGATCTTGTGGATGAGAAACCAACTCCGTGACTATGGACTTTTGTTGACAAAGATTCCAATCTTTTGTGACAACACAAGTGCCATAGCAATCTCTAACAATCCAGTGCAACACTCGAGGACGAAGCACATCGACATCAGGTATCATTTTATCCGAGAGCATGTCATGAATGGAACTGTGGAGTTACACTTTGTACCCACAGAGGATCAAATTGCAGACATCTTTACTAAACCGCTTGATGATTCCACTTTCAATAAGCTGGTTGCTGAACTTGGGATGTTAAATCTTTCTAATTAATTTTGATTAGAAGTCAGTAACTGCAGAGAGTCCTGGTAAATACATGAGTTTGAGAATTTCTATATCCTTAGGACTCGTGAGTTTATTTTCTGGAGTAATTCTCGTAGTTAGGATTATTGCACTAATTCTATGTCATAATTATGGATGATATATCTTCTGGCATTTAATTAGTTATTAATTCTAAAAATTATTTAAGTGCTAATATTTGTTCTAAATATTCAAGCATTTATTTAATTTGAATTAATTTACTTTGTTTTTAACATTGTAGATTAATGCAGCATAATTGATTAGATTTTAATTGGTTAATATCACTCAATGATATTTAATTGATTTTATTCTAAGAAAATTGTGAATTTTCTGTTAAGAATTGATTTTGGTAAATTTGAAAAGATTTATTAGAATTAAAACTAGGCAGGAAATAAAAATTCTGATTTTTAAAACATGAACAAGTTTTAAAATGAAGACAGAAGCAAAAAATATCGAATTTTGGAAATTCGATAGTTTTTCAAGTACATAGATAAATCTATCGAAATTAATTTTCGATGGTTTTTGAAAAGGAAAGGAAAAACTATCGAAAACAATTCTCGATAGTTTTTGAAGAAAATTTGAAAAAGCATCGAATTGAATTTCATTAATCTTTATCTAAATTCTTGATGGTTTTTTGAAACAAAAAGAAAATCTATCGGAGAGAATTAATTTTTCCTTTATTTTAATTCTCGGTAGTTTTTCAACAAAAGGTGTTCGATAGTTTTTGTATTAAACAAAAAAGACATTCGAAGGCGAGGAGACCATGAAGTGCATGAAGATGCAGAGCAATACAATAATCGCTCTGATAAGGAAGAACAACTATCTTCCAGGGGTACCCACTGTTCTCATTGAATATCTAAGAACGGTGCCCCTACCACTTCTACCCCCAGGGGAACAGGTAAATGAAGGTAATATTCCTCAACCTGAACTGGCTCCTAAACCACAACCAATGGATGTTGATCCAGAGCCCTCAGTGGCCATTCCAGACCATGAGATTGCAAACCCACAATCTCTAACCACGGTCGAAGAGCCTTTGGAAGAGCCAAATGAAAACATAAACGAACCTCCTTCCCATACTATACCCAACATTCAGACATCCGTGAGTATAGAGGGAGATAGTGCCATAGCAGCACCACATAAGGAGTTACACCCTTCAACAACAGATCTGCCTACCTCTAAAAGGAGAAGAACAGAAACCGAGGCAACTGTTGATACTTTATTTCAAACTTCCAAAGCGCCCTTTATTGATTTTTCTGATGCTGATTGGGCTACACTAACGAAAGCTATATCTGAACCAATAGCTCAATCAAGTAAGGAAGAATTGACGGAAGCAACTGGTGTTCCGACCATATTACGGTCAGGTTCACTAGTTGAAGGTTCTAAGAACCAAGAGTCTTCACAGACGTCGAGAGAAGGCTTTGACCTAAATGCACAATCTAAAAGGTCATTGTCTACCTCCCTAGATGGAACATATCTGGATCCTGCGGGTAAAGGGTCCGACGTAGGTGCAGATCGGCAACTCGGTGACGATGAATCAATTACTATTGACAAGTCAACTGAGGTAAAGTCTTCACAGACTATTGGGGAAGATTCGGGATCTCTGCTATTAAAAGAGCCTGTTTCTAACCCCCTAGAGATTCAAACTCTAGATCCTTTAAAGGATACATCATCCACGGATGATCAGCAACTTGGTTTAACCAAGGACGGGGACTTGCGAAGCCCCATTGCACCACCGGTGACCTCCTTAAGGACGGCTACGGTGATTTCTTCTGCAGGTACAATCAGCACTAAGGATTTGAGTGAAACAAAAACACTTACACCTGGCCTGAGTGGGAAAGGAAAAATGATTCAAACACCGACAGAAACGTTGAGTGTACACCCAGAGCCAAATGTGAGGAGTGACACCCTAACCCTACCTAATATTCATGATTTGCTGTTACCGACAGAAAGAGAGCTACAAGTTCAATCCACTCTCAAGGAGATGACAGTTCGAAACAAAGAAGGAAATCCATTATTCATGGTTCCACTACGACCTTCCTTTGACCAGGGGATCTCCTCTAGTCAGGCCAATGCTTCTTTAAAGACTATTCAAGAGAAGGTTGACTTGGCTGCAGCTGATTCCAGAAGAACATTCAGGGTCATTGGCAGTGCATCTGGCACTATAACAGGTACGAAGCAGGCAGTGGACTCCTTAAAGAAGGAAGATATGGAAGAACTAGTCGAATTGAGAATGGACGTCAGGGAACTTAAAGATGGATTCATGAATGAAGTAACTGCACTGTCACAGGGACATGAAGCTTTGAGAGAAGACGTTCTGGTTATCCGGGATGGTCAAGCGCGAGTGAAAGATGCAATGAATTCCCTTTCAAGAGTGGAGTCTAAGCTCAACAAGAGGCTGGATCATATGGAAAAGACTACCAACTCAAGATTGGAGAACATTGACCGGTCGCTAGCTTCTATAAATGAGTTTAATAAGCAGCTTATGGATTTCTTGGAGAATCAAGGTGACGGAGTAGAGTCTATTTGGAGTATGCTGAAGAATCAACAATCTGGACAACCTGGTCCTTCAAATCAGCAACCTGATCCTTCTACTACCTTTTATGCTGAGGATGCTTTTATCGAGGATTCCTCAACTAAGGGGGAGAAAGTTGGAGAAGGGGAGAAAGAGAAGCCTAAGGATGGATGGGGAGTTTGGGAGACAGTTGAAGCTATTCCTATCAGACAATACTGGATAGAGGAACTTGTAGAAGAAGAGAAGGAGAGTGAAGAGGAATTTGAGGTCATGCATGAGCAACCTAATCAAGAAGAGCATGAGCCATATTATCCAGAGCCCGTTGAACATCCAATCTGGGAGGATATTATGGAAGAAGAAGCAAATTCTCTACCACCTGAAGAAGAAGCTGCCTTGGAAGCAATAAGAGCTCAGAGAGCTGCAATAGATGCCAGGCAAGCTGAGAAAGAGAAACAGCAAGCAATTCTGAGGAGTGAAAAACTGAAGAGATTCAAAGTGTATAATGAAATGAGGAAGAAGAAGATGATAGATCTGGCAAAGAAAGATGGTACTGAATGGGAAATGGCTTATAAAACCTTTTGCGGAGTTGAAGACGGATTAGAAGTCAACGACAATGCTGAGGTGGAAGTTATTATTCAGGACATCAGAAGTGCTAATCTTGAAGATCAGACTTACTTTAAAGCACTGAGAAGCTCTATAATCTGTCTGAATGCTGGGGTTAAAGCAAATGGTGCCTGGAGCTTATTAATTAGTTTTCTGGAGAAAGGTACATTTGTGATTTCCACTAAGTTTTTAGAACAGAGGACATATACAGAATTGCAGGCTATACTCATCAAGATCCAAAGAACTACAAGGCTAAATGAACTGCTCCGTGAGCACGTTAAGGAGATCGTGATGAAAGTCAGTCCAGAGATTACTGAAGATCCTCCAATGGTTAGATTCATGACGAATGACTTGTTCAGAATCTGCTATTTGGCTGAGGACAAACTGAGAGACTACCTAAGCAACTATCTAATCTCAGTTGAGAAGTATCTTAGATCCACTGGATTCTCATCAACGGAGAAGGACAAAGCAGCAGACACTCTTAGAAGATTTCTAATGGAGAATGTTCCTTACTATAGGAAAAGAGTGGAAAGAGGATTGGAAGTGCATACCAGACTGCCAAACATGCCAAAGCTAAACAAGAAAGATGTTAACATTGCATGGTTATGGGCTGGAGTGGGTCAAGAGGTTGAATATATTGGAAGACACATCCAAGGAGCAATCCTTAAACCTGGAGAACCACTGCACTATCTATCTGTGATTGATTATCAAGCTGCTAACTCCGATCCAATGATTGAAGAAGGTGAGATTGGAATGGACTGAAGATTGAAGCAAAGAACAAAAGAACTATCAGCTCAGACTAGAGGAGCAACTTCATTGTATAAAGTTTAATTGTTCTTTGATGTATGAAATCTGGAAATGTATATATATCTGATCCAGAATGCATTAATATTATTACGCTGTCTTACTTTAAGTAGTTTAATGTTTCCTTAGTTAGTTGAGTTATCCTCGAAGTATTTGCTTGTCGAACTCTATCCAATCAAATAGGGGGAGATTGTAAAGCATAATGTAACATAAGATGTAAAAGAGATAACTACAACTCAACAAAGGACAAGACATACAATAATATTAACAGAAGCACAGGAATCCAGAATCAAAGAAGAAAAGGTAAACTCAAAAAATCAAAATACGTTATGTATTCTTGAAGTCCGTAAACAGGTCACGGAAAGAAGTTCATGAAAATGTTCAAGCCTCAGTGACAGCAAAAGAAACAAGACTTTCAAGACGACAGAAGTATGTGAATGATTTAGGGTTCAGTACCACGGGATTCCAGTGATGAAGCAACCAGAACGACAAGGGACTTATCAGCAGCACTATATTGAAGACATAAAAGAAGAATTGATCAAGTGTTATTCATTTGTGAACCAGACCAGTTGCACTAGGTGACGGCACTAAAAAAAGATCAAGTTGTTTTATCGTCTCAGAAGAAAGTGATACAGTCTAAAACTTAAACACTCAGGAGCTCAGGAGTAATTACTAAAGGACAAAAGACAAGTAAAAGAATTCGATAGTTTTTCAATTGAAAAAACTATCGAATGGTGGTTGAAGTGATTCATTGAAAAACAAAGTAAATTAATTTGGCATTCGATAGTTTTGATTTAAAAACTATCGAATGGCAAATTGATTTAATCCATTCGATGGTTTTTTAATCCATTCGATGGTTTTTCAATTCATGGAGCAGGTGAAAAGTTGTGCTTGTCTGACAGGTTGATGAAGATCCAACGGCCAAGAATATTCTATTCTAAATGGTTCGATGGTTTTTCAATTCAAGTCTACAATTAACTCGAGAGAAGATAGTGTCTTCTTCAGTTAAGGCATTCAACACAGAGACATTACTGAGAGAGAGAAGAGCCGGAGAAAATTATCAGAGAAATTAATAGTGCTCAGAACTTGATCATTGTTTTGTATTTGTGTAACCTTAAACTCATTGAAGCTAATCTACGGATTAGAAATTGTAGCACCCCTCGAGGTTTATATTTATAAAAAGATATATTCCCCGAAACTTGATTTGGTTTGGTGTGTTTGATTTCGTTATAGAACTGAAAGATTAATCCGCGAACGAAATTAAATTATTTGTGAGTATCGTATTCAACCCCCCCCTTCTACGATACTTTGGACCTAACAAAACTGCAATAGGATTTGACTACAGCAAGAGAACTGGAAAGAAGATAGTGGAATTTTCTGTGACATCTTCAGTTGTCAAGAAGGATACTCCACATATTCTTAAGGATGTAGATTGTCCAGTTTTTGTTAAGCCTGTTTCAACACCTTTTAATGAGGATGATCTAATCATTAGACAAGAATTGCTTGAGGAGGATTTATTGAAGGAAGTAGAGATAAAAACTAAGTTGCCTAGCAAGTCAGTAAAAACTGAATTACCTTAAACTATAATAGGCAATAAGGTTAGTAAGGCTAAAAAGAACAGGAATGGGAAAGCAAGTATTATTAATCAGAATATTGTTTCATCTTTCTCCCATTGCATCTAGAAAGTTGAGCACTAATTGTAATTCTTCTGGACACCTTACACATGCATGTAAAAAGGTTAAAGTAGAAACTGCTGTTACTTCTGGTATGCATAACATGTCTGACATGCCTGATCTTCATGAACCATGTGGAAAGAAAGAGTGCTTACTGTGTACATACAATATCATGCATGCTTATTTTAAGTTAATGAATGCATCTGGTAGCACTAATACTGTAAATGAAAAATCCACAGATAACATGAAAGTCAAACAAGTTAAGACTGACATGATTGTTACTCCTGTTAAAGTATCTAAACCTTCAGGACCCAAACATGTTTGGGTACCAAAGTCCGCTTAATCAATCTGTGATCACAGGGTAAGGTTAATATCTCAAAGGTCGTGTGGATTCTGGATAGTGGATGTTCTAGACACATGACATGAGAAGAGTCCCTGCTTACAGAGGTGGTTAAGAAGACCGGCCCGATTGTAACCTTTGGAGATGACAACAAGGGATTCACTACGGGATATGGTAATCTGAGAATTGGGAATGTCATCATTGAAAACATCTCTCTTGTTGAAGGATTAAAGCACAATATTCTTAGTATCAGTCAGTTCTGTGATAAAGGATACAATGTAGATTTCAGAAAGGACAAGTGTTTGATCACAAACAGGAAAGATGAGAAGCTTGCTCTACTGGGAGTAAGAAAAGGAAATTTGTTTATAGCTGACCTAAGTTCTACCAGTGATGGAGAAGTTAAATGTTTCTACAACAAGGCTTCATCAGAACAAAGTTGGTTATGGCATAAGAGACTGATGGCATAAGGCTTCAAAACTATGAACTCTTTGGTAAAGAGAGATTTAGTTAGAGGGTTGCCCCTGATGGAATTTTATCAGGAGGGACTACGTGAAGCATGTGAAAAAGGGAAGTCTAAGAAAGCATCACACAGAAGCAAAGAACTGACAAGCATTTCTGAACCTCTTCAGCTGATTCATATGGATTTATTTGGTCCAGTGAATGTTATGTCAGTATCAAGAAAAAGATATGCATTAGTGATGGTGGATGACTACTCCAAGTACACTTGGGTGTTATTCTTACAGTCAAAGGATGAAGCAACACAACTAATCATTGATCACATCAAGAAGATAGAAGTGGAAGCTAAGCTACCTGTGCGCATAATCAGATCAGACAATGGAACTGAATTCAAGAATGCAGTTCTAAATGATTTCTTCTCAGAGAAAGGAATATCAAGACAGTATTCAGCACCAAGAACTCCTCAACAGAATGGAGTAGTGGAAAGGAAGAACAGGACCTTGGTTGAAGCAGCAAGGACAATGTTAAGTGAATCAAAACTTCCCACTTACTTTTGGGCTGAAGCAGTGAATACAACTTGCTACACTCAGAATCGAACCCTGATTAATAAAGATCATGAAAAGACTCCGTATGAGTTAATGGCCAAGAAGAAACCAACACTGAAGTACTTTCATGCGTTTGGTGCAAAGTTCTTTGTATTAAAAGATGGAGAACATCAAGGCAAGTTTGATGCCAAAGCAGATGAAGGCATTTTTCTGGGCTATTCTCTGGAATCTAAAGCTTACAGGGTATATGTGATTGAAGATAAGAAGGTGTTGGAAAGCCTTAATGTAACATTTGATGATACCAAAAGACCAAGCCTTCAAAGTAGAGAGAACTCTGAATCCTTGGTATTTGAAAATCTATCAGGAGATCTCTCTAACATTGAAGAAGAACCTGAAGTTGTTCCTGGTGATAATAATAATATTGATTATGGACCAAGTGGTGACAGTGGTGGAGATCCTCAAACTACTACTGGATCCACTAGTCAACCAACAGGGTCAACAGATCACACCGACAACAACTCAGGGGGAGCAGGAGAAGGATCAACTAGTCACACTTAACAAAATTTTGAACAAGGAGAATCATCAAGATCGTATATGCCAAGACAAAGGGTATGTAGTAGAGATCATCCCTTTCACTTGATCATTGGTAATCCGGACACATGAGTGAGAACTAGGAGGACATCACAAAATGAATATCACTATTCTGGGTTTCTTTTAGAAACAGAACCTAAGAAAGTTGAAGATGCCCTAGAAGATCCAGATTGGGTGATTGCAATGCAAGATGAACTCAATCAATTTAAAAGGCAGAAAGTTTGGAAGCTGGTACCCAGGCCTAAAGGAAAATCTGTTATAGGAACAAGATGGGTATTCAGAAATAAGTTGGATGAAGATGACATTGTAACGAGAAACAAAGCCAGAATGGTTGCTAAAGGTTACTCTCAAGAAGAGGGTATAGATTATGATGAAACCTATGCACCAGTAGCAAGACTTGAGGCCATTAGAATGTTTCTGGCATTTGTAGCATATTCCAATTACAAAGTATATCAAATGGATGTGAAGAGTGCTTTTCTGAATGGGGAGCTAGAAGAAGAAGTGTATGTGGAACAACCTCCAGGCTTTGAGGATTCAAATCTGGCAGACTTTGTATACTTTTTGTTCAAAGTTCTCTATGGACTCAAACAAGCTCCAAGGACATGGTATGACACTCTCTCTGAATTTTTACTTAAAAATAACTTTAAAAGAGGTGTCGTAGATAAAACTCTCTTTTACAAGAAGCACAAAAATGATTTGATATTGGTGCAAGTATATGTTGATGACATAATATTTGGTTCTACTAATGATGATATATGCAAGAGATTTGCTAAGTTAATGCAGAGTTGATATGAAATGAGCATGATGGGTGAATTGTCATTCTTTCTTGGACTACAAGTGTATCAAAGGCAAGATGGAATATTCATTTGCCAGTCCAAGTACATCAAAGATCTTCTGAAGAAGTATCAAATGGAAGACTCATCTACAGCAAAGACTCCAATGCCAACTGCCACTAAGCTTGATAAGGATGAAACTGGTAAGAAGGTTGACATCACAAGCTATAGAGGTATGATAGGCTCCTTACTATATCTCACTGCAAGTAGACCATATATAATGTTTGCAACATGCTTGTGTGCTAGGTTTTAGTCTGATCCCAAAGAATCTCATCTAATAGATGTTAAGCGAATATTTAGATATCTTAAGGGAACCCCAAATCTTGGAATTTGGTACCCTAAAGATACAGGATTTGATCTTATTGGATATACAGACTCAGATTTTGCAGGTTGTAAGATTGATTGGAAGAGTACTTCAGGAAGCTGTCAGTTTCTTGGAAGAAGGTTAGTTTCTTGGTATAGCAAGAAGCAACACTCAGTATCCACATCAACAGCTGAAGCTGAATACATAACTGATGGTAGCTGTTGTGCTCAAATCTTGTGGATGAGGAACCAACTCCGTGACTATGGGCTTTTGTTGACTAAGATTCCAATATTTTGCGACAACACAAGTGCCATAACAATCTCCAACAACCCGGTGCAACACTCGAGGACGAAGCACATCGACATCAGGTATCATTTTATCTGAGAGCATGTCATGAATGGAACTGTGGAGTTACACTTTGTACCCATAGAGGAACAAATTGCAGACATCTTTACTAAACCGCTTGATGAATCCACTTTTTCTAAGCTGGTTGGTGAACTTATGATGTTAAATCTTTCTAATTGATTTTAATTAGAAGTCAGTAACTGCAAGATAGTCCTAGTAAATACACGAGTTTAAGAATTTCTATATCCCTAGGACTCGTGAATTTATTTTCAGGAGCAATTCTTGTAAGTTAGAATTACTGTACTAATTTTATGTCATATTTATGGATGATATATCTTCTGGCATTTAATTAGTTAATAATTCTAAAATTATTTAAGTGCTAATATTTGTTCTAAATATTTCATCATTTATTTAATTTGAATTAGTTTACTTTGTTTTAAACATTGTAAATTAATGCAGCATAATTTATTGGATTTTAATTGGTTTATATCAGTTAATGATATTTAGTCGATTTTATTCTAAGAAAATTGTGAATTTTCTGTTAGTTTTGAATATTTGGTGAAAAGTTTGATCTAAAACATATTCTCAGTTGACAGAAAACAAGAAAATAAAAGTTTTATTTTTAAACAGAACAGGTTTAAAAATAAACTAACAGCAAAAATCTATCGAAAAAGGATTTTCGATGGATTTTCTAAGTACTAGACAAAAACTATCGAATGAAATATTCGATGGTTTTTCAAAAAGAAAAGAAATCTATCGAGTGAAATATCTCGATAGTTTTTGAGAATGAAATGGAATCTATCGAAATAAATAAATTCTTTAATATTTAAATGTCTCGATGGATTTCAGACAAAAAATTCTCAATAGTTTTTGTTTTTAAAAGTAAATAATCTTTCGATGGTTTTTGAAAAAGGCTGTTTAAATTCTGATTTTAACCACTTCGATAGTTTTTCAAAAAAACTATTGAAGTGTGATTTGACCTTTTTGCCCCTCAATAAAAACTATCAACAGTTCATTTTGAAAACTATCGAACGTGAAATGTCTAAAATACACCTAAAGAACAGTCAGTATAAAACAACCCCTTAGACAGTTTTCATTCACTATTTGCAGATCTAAGAGACTTTTATAATACTTACAAAAAATAGATACATGACAAGAACATCACCATCGATATTTTCTTCAGTTTTTAACCGATTAAACCTGATAAAGTCACTTTTCACCACTGTTCTTTGATTTTGACCGTGGAACTTTGATTTCTTTGAGTTTTATTCTTTCTTTAAGAAGAAAACTATCGACTGTGTCTTTTTGAAATCTTAAGAATTGTTAACTGTTCATCTTTCGGAAGTGATTGTCAAAACCAATTGATTTCTTTTTGTTTTTAAAAGGAATCATTCGAAGTTAACAATTAGGGTTCTTGATTATTTGTTCGAGTTTGTTAAGTTAGTAAAAAGGGTTACTTTAAAAGTTAATTAATTAGAAATAATTAATTATAATAGTTTTGGTTTAAATTTAAATTTTCTGGAATCTTTGAAAATATAATGGTCGGAGAATTTATTGTTACCAAAACTAATCATGTCTCGTTTCAAAATGTGCAATCCATTGCGAACATTCAGTTTCGTGCATGGGTACAATTTTTGAACACACGCTCACTGGTGGCATATACTTTAAGTACTCCAGCGGTCCTTTGTATTGATCAATTGACTGCACTGTACACAACAGCCACTGACACATCTGAGAATAACATCTCATCCTTCAGTTTTGTTGTGCTAGGGGGCAGAACAATTAGGGTGACGGAACATGACCTTAATAGAATTTTACACTTTCCAACAGAAAACCTTGTTCCGGATCCCAACACTGAAGAAATACATGCTTTCTTCACTCTCATTAGAAGTCAACAACCTAACTTCTTTGTGGGAGAGTTTCTGAAGCATTATCTGACCAAGCCATGGAATTTCTTCTTTCACACCTTAATCCATGTTTTTACTGCTAAGCTTACAAATCTGCATGGTATTCCTTTGTTTCTCCAGAAACTAGGATTTGCCATTGCTAACAATAGGCATATAAACATAGGAAGACTTATGATTGATCAAATCATTCTGTGCATGGGACCACTGGAAGAGAGAACATGCATAGATGATGTGCTTTGTTTCTATCCAAGGTTCCTATAGCTAATTCTTAATGATATGTTAACAGCTGAGGAGAGAGACATATTTGAAGGTGAGGAGACAATGGATTGCATGAAGATGAAGAGCAATGCCATAACAACTCTTATCAAGAAGAACCATCTTCCAGGGGTGCCTATTGTTCTCATAGACTATCTTAGAACGGTACCCCTACCACTTTTACCCCCAGGGGAACAGGTAAATCAAGGTAATATTTCTGAACCTGTAATTGCTCCTCAACCAGAACTAATGGATGTTGATCCCACTACGCCATAAATGGCCTTCTGCAACCCCTGAAAACCGTTGCCGGAAGTTCAAAATTCGATGGCATAGCCTCAAAAATCTCAATGGCAACACTTTTTCACTGTTAGTTTTTTCCCTGTTGCCTTAGGGGTCAACGCCAACACTTTTCTACCTATGCCAACAAGTTAAAATATGTTACAGTAGATTAGACTTTGTTCAAAAAAATGTGGGCCCCACATGCGGGCCCCACTGTTTTGGGCCCCACATGTGGACCCCACTGTTCTGGGCCCCACATGTGGGACACACCATTAGAGGGCCCCACATGTGAACCCCTTTATCAACACTTTTTTTGAATAAATGGAAATACATGCACATTTCTTGACACATTAGTAGTTTAGCGGTTTAAATTGTGCAAGTTGATGGAAGAGTGCCACACACAAACTATGAAATTCAAATTTCTTGACACAAAACCATTCCCCAAATATAGGAAAGGGGATGATAACATCTCAGCATTTGGTGCATTGTACAAATTATACAATTGAGTCTACAGTTTCCCCACTAAACAATCTTCATAGGATTTTAAGAAAATAAAATACAGATGAAAAGGTATAAACCCACCAAGATACTCCATGTGGCCACACTGATACGTATTACACAAACGCATAAAGAATCATAAGCAAACTTGTCTGTAGTTCTCTGACGGATTTTCGATTGCCAAAAAATGTTTCAGCACTCACATCCAGTAGATCTCTGCTGACTGCTGCTTCCGACCTCGATGGTGTCCAGCATGTATCTTAAAGTAAAAAGGAAAGTAAAAAAAACTGTCAAACCATGTTGATAAGTGATAACCCTAGGTTACAGTACAGATTGTAAGTAAAATGTAACATCTAAGTAAGGTGAATCAAATCAAAGTGGGTGAGAGGGTATTTTAAGAACAACTATGTGCATAAGCACTATAAGAAATTGGTTTTCAGTGCACTCGTCAATCAGACACCCTCAATACTTTTATACTTGACATCTAACTACCCGTCACACAATTATTAGTGCTAAGAAAATACCTTTATAAATGATATAATCTTTAATTATTGTTTAAAACAAAAGGTCCAACAAGATATTATGTAGATGACACATAAATTACACAAAAGATGCCTTAATGCAACTTACATTTCCTCTTCTTCTCCACTCTTCAGTGCATTCTTTGCTATGCACTGGATTAATGCTTCTTCCATGTTGATGCCCTCCTTAGCAGAGGTCTCAAAGTATGGAATATTACCCTTCAAGGCACACCACACCCTCGCTTTTTTCTCAGAAACCTGGAATAAAGTAAACAGAGCAGGAAAAGTGAAAACAGAAGAGAACACAATCAATAATCAATCAATTTAATTTCTAAAAAAACACTTATAAAAAGAATTCAAAGAAACCATACCACTCTGCTATTTCCACCATGCTTTTTCGACAGCCAACTTGATGGTCTCACCATCACCTGCAATATCAAGCTCAACAGCTACAAAAATGCTACAAGGTTTAGGAGCATTGGTGAAGTCACTAGCATCAGAAGAACGGTTGATTTCTTCACACAGCGACTTAAGCCTGTCCGTTCTACGAGCAGCTACAATGACTTTACAACATGCCTTGGCCAAGTCAATACAGAGTTCTCTCCCGAGTCCGGATGATGCGCCCGTTACCATCACCACTTTGCCCTCAATATTGTTCCATGGCTCCATTCTCCTCAAGGCTTGACTTGCCAAATAATTAGACACTTATGACTAATATGTATGCATATATAAACTTATGTAGTCCGTTTACAAGAAAGTGTTCAAGGCAGTTTTTGAAAGACATCAGCTGATCTTTAAATAGGGTATAATTCATATTCGAAACGCGACTTAAGAATATAAAATAAGACAGCACGGACAATGAAGACGTAGTGGCAAATGCAAGAAGCCTTCGGCTTGCGTGCCGAAGCAGTTTTGACTTGCTAGCTTATAATGAAAGATTAAAATACAACCGAATATGATCTGCCAACAGCCAAACAAACAAGACTTAGATATGCAGAAGATCTGTTTTAGAAAATTAAGCTGGGCCTGAGATTATAAACCTAAGTTATAATTTTGATGTGTTTCATTAGAAGAAAGAGAAATGAGTTTAATAGTAATAAGCGAAACTTCAATAAAGATTTAGTTGTATAAAAATGACAATTATCCTTAGTTTGTCAAAACTAATGATATGCAAAATTAAATCTTGAGAGTTTTGTGGCTTTATCACCCTATAGTTTCATAATTGGTAAATAATCTATTAGGATCATAAGAATGTGCTTTTGGTAGTTTTTGAAACATGTCAATTGATTCATTTTTTTTATCTCACGGCTTGTCTATAAATTTGGGCTTCAAAATGTCAAGTTTTGTAATCGAAATAATAGTTAATACATAAAATAAAAGTAGACGTAGTCCATACTTTCTTCACCTATTTTCTCAGATAGGACAATCTCACCATAGATCTAGGAAATCAAGGTTTATGGAATCTGATAAACAATTTAACAGAAAGAAATTAAAGTAGAAGAATTGGCACACAAAAGTTGGGGGCGGGGGATAAGAATTTTATCCCTGAAATAAGAGCTACCTGCATCACCAAGCAGAGTACATGTTCATTACTTTAATGAACATCCACTTGTTCTCCATTTTTCACTTCCCGGACAGTACCAAAAATTCAACTTACCTAAAAACAGATGTAACTAATTCAATTCAATTAAATAAAATCAAACGTTAATACCTCAACGGCCGAAACCGAATAGTCACCAAAACGAATCCACCGACGACTCCAACTATTCCTGCGACGGAAAACTCACCGGCGTCCGAGCTCCGAAACCCTAATAGAATCCCCTTGAAGCCCCTTACTCAAAACTCTAATTGAACGACTGCGTAGACATGAACCCTGATTGTTAGAGAGAGTGAGTGATTGTGAGAGTGAGAGACAATAATTGACCCGCTCAATTATTAATAAAATTTGGACAAAGTTGGGGAGGCGGTAGATTTTGCCGCTCTCATCAATTTGGTCAATTGACCCGCTACCTTGTTTTTTAGTAATTTAATTTCTAAAAATATTTCCTTTTTATTTTTTATTTGTTCATTTTAAAATTATTAAATAAATTATCATGAAATCGTAGTTGAATAACGTACATTTTCGATATAACTAATAAATGCTTTTATGTAATTAATTATTTAATTTAATTTTTATTAATATATGTTAATTATAAAGTTTTTCTTCAAATAATTTATTTTATTTTTAAAAATTTGTTCATTAATTTAAAATTATCAAAAATACATTATTTACGAAAAAAATTATCCTTCACCCCAATTCAGATTTTCATAAATTTATAAATAAATCATTTTCATAAATTTTATTACTTTTAATATAAAAAATTATTATTTGATTTAATTTTTACTTATAGTAATATAAGTTTTTTGTTTTGTACAATAACTATGTCAACACTTTATCATGTCTACGCTAACACGTGGAATGGATGTTGTAATAGGCAGGATTTAATAGGGCTATTACAACACTTGTAGATGGCAACACCTTGCAAAAGCGTTGTAGAAAGTCATTTATGGCGTAGTGTCCAGAGCCCTCAGTGGCCATTCCTGACCAGGAGGTTGAAACCCAACAACCTCTAACCACGGTCATAGAGCCTTTGCATGAGCCAAATGAAACTGTAAACGAAGCTCCTACCCCTACTATACCAAACATTCAAAAATCCATGAGTGTAGAGGGAGATAATGCCTTAGCAGCACCACATAAGGAGATACGCCCTTCAACAACAGCTCTGCCTTCCTCTAAAAGGAGAAGAATAGAAATCGAGGAAACTGTTGAAACTTCATTTCAATCATCCAAAGAGCCCTTCACAGATTTTTCTGATTTTGATTAGGCAACGCTTACCAAAGCCATATCTGAACCTATAGCCCAATCAAGTAAGAAAGAATTGATGGAAGCAACTGGTGTTCCGACCATATTACGGTTAGGACCATTGGTTGAAGGTTCTTTAATGACCCAAGAGTCTTCACAAACGTCGAGAGAAGGTTCTGACCTAAATGAAAAATCTAAAGGGTCATTGCCTAGCTCCCCATATGGAACATATATGGATCCTGCGGGTAAAGGGTCTGACGTAGGATCAGATCGGCAACTCGGTGACTATGAATCAATTTTAATTGAGGAGTTAACTGAGGAAAAGTCTTCACATACTTTAGAGGAAGTTTCGGGATCTCTGCTGTTAATAGAGCCTTGTTAGATCAGAATTCAATGATCGTCAGAAGCTAGACTCAACTGATCAGGATTGCTGACGTCATCAGTATTGCATGGTCATCAGTATTTGATCAAGCGTCAGTATCTTATTGATCATCAGGATTCCTACTCAGACTATGATCAGGTTTGATCATCAGGACTTGAAGCTGATCAGGATTCCTACTTCGAGTTATATTTGGAGTCTAGATAAACATGGAAGTTTGTTCCTGGTTTGTAGAATGCAGCTATCGATTAAGGATAGGTTTCTATCTTTGTTATGATTAGGACTTATCTTGTTATCGATAGAGAAGCTGTGTGCACTATATAAACACAGTCTTGGTTTCGATTTATGTATTCATTCGAGAGCGAACATAATCGAGGAAATCAAGAGAGAAGCTCTTAAGAACAGAATTTCTTGAGAGAGTTTTTGTAAGCTAGCAGCTCTTAAGAACATCAGAATTTCTTAAGAGAGTTTGTAACAGTTTTATATCAAAGTTAATAAAGCTGTTATTGTTATTGTTATTGATCTTTCATATTTGTGTTATATAAAGTCGAGAATCTTATACAATTGTATTCAACCCCCTTCTACAATTGTTATTTACTGGGCAACAATTGGTATCAGAGCAAACTGATTTAATTCTGAATCAGATACGATCTAAAGATGTCGACAACCAAGTATGAAAGCATGAAGATTCCCATCTTGAAGATATCAGAATATCCTACATGGAGGGTAAAGATGTTGATGTACCTGGAGGCTATGGATCCCGACTACTTGGACAGGATTCGTGATGGACCATATATACCAACAAAGTTCGTAGAACGAACAGATACAGTACCAGAACATTATGTGGTCAAAGCTAAAGCTGAATGGACTCCAGAAGAAAAAGCTCATGTACTCAGGGAACCAAAGATAAAGAATATCTTGCATAATAGCCTTGATGCTGTTATGTCAAACAGAGTGATTGCATGCAAGTCTTCAAAAGAAATCTGGGATACTTTGGAAACTCAGTGCCAGGGATCTGCATCTGTCAAGAAAAACAGAAGGGCTCTATTGATTCAAGAATATGAGCAATTCGATGCAAGACCTGAAGAGAGCCTGACTGATCTATATGATAGATTCCTGACACTATTGAACAGCTTATCCTTAGTTGACAAAGTATATGAAACTGAAGATTCAAACACCAAATTTCTTAGAGCTTTACCTGAAGAATGGGATACTCAGACCTCAATCATTAGACACCAGTATGATCTGAACATTGTGTCTCTTGATGAGATCTATGGGATGCTAAGAACTCATGATCTTGAAGTTCAACAGAGAAAGAACAAGAAAAGCAGCAAGGCAAAGTCAATTGCTTTGAATGTAGAAGCAAAATCAAAAGAGAAAGCTATGGAGGTCTCTAGAAGGAAAGCAAGAGTAGCTGAGTCAGATCCTGACGACTCTTCATCAGATACTGATGGCAATCCTGATGCCAATACTGGTGATGAATCTTCTGATTCAGACATGGAAGAGATGGTTGCTATGATTGTCAGAAACTTCAGAAGGATGAAGTTCAGGAAGAATAGAAGACAAGGCAACTTTCAGAAAAAGACCTTCAAAGCAGACAAAGACAAGTATATCAAGAAGGACAGCAAGAGTAGCAAATTTGACAAGTCAAAGGTTAGATGCTACAAGTGTAATGGTATGGGTCACTTTGCTTCTGAATGTAACAAGACAAAGGCACTCATCACATCAAGCAAGGATTGGATGGACTCTTCCTCAGAATCTGATACTGAGGTAGTCAACTATGCGTTAATGGCCAATGCTGATGTAACTGCTGCTCCTGATGATAAGGTACTAAATACTATCTTTGATTTTGATACTGATAATGCTTCTGAGTTAAGACGTTTTCTAAAGTCATTACATATTAGCTTTAGAAGTCAAACTGCTGAGAATACTAGAATCTTATCTGAGATGTCTGACCTTAGAAAAAGGAATGAGATATTAGAAGCTGAATTTTCTCGTATGCAAGAAGTACAAAAAGAATGTGATAATGCTAAACACATGCACTTAGAGATGACATCTAAATGTACTTCCCTTGAAAAAGAACTTGAATTTGCTAATGAGAAAATCAGAACCTGGACAGACTCTGGTAGGAAATTTCATGAGATTAATACCTCTAAGAATTGGAAAGAGTGTCTAGGATATAAGTCAGATGAAGATAAGAAATTAGCAGAGAAAATTGTCATTGATGAGACAGTCAGTCCAAAGACCTATAGACATGTTATAGACTCAACCAAATCTAAGATTACTCCTGTTAATTTTGTTTTTGGTAAGGATTCCAATTCTACTTTTGAAAAGGGATCTTCTTCTACTCAAGGAATTAAAATTATAAAGTCTAAACCTGTCATGAACAAAGTCACTAAGAATGTAGGTCTATTGTCTCAGAAACAGCTTAAGGATAAAATCTGTGAGGTTACAGATAAGAAAAAGGAAGCTACTGTTAAGAGAAACAGGAATGGTAAAATTGGGATCAATAAAGAGAATGGTTATAAATATATCCCAAATGCACCTAGAAAGTGTTGTTTTAACTGTGGTAACTCTAATCATCTTGCTATTGATTGTAAAAAGAGTAAGAAGAAAATGGCTGAAATTCCTAAGTCTGATGTTAGGAATAGATCAGTATTTTACAAACCACAGAATTCCTGTTTTCATTGTGGTAGTCTATGGCATTCTATTTATACATGTAAAGAGTATCATGATTTGTACTATAACTTTTATGATCCATTGCCTAAGTTTGAAAGTAGTACAAAGTCTGAGAAAACTGAAAATGTCATAGTGAAGCATGCTTTTGTTAATACTGATACTGACAAAGCAAATCCTGATAGAGTAAATCCTGTCAGGACTGCTAAAGTCAAAAAGTCTTCTGCTGTTAAATTTAATAAAATGCATGAACAAGGAATCCAACAAGTGTGGGTTCCTAAACATTCTGACTAGTGTTTTACTATTCTGATGCAGGGTAAAAAGAAAAATGTGTTAGTCATGGATAGTGGATGTTCTGTGCACATGACTGGAAACAAAGCCCTGTTATCAGAATATGAGGAAAAAGCTGGCCCAACTGTGTCTTATGGAGATGGCAACATTGGACAAACCTTGGGATATGGCAATATAATCATTGGAAATGTCATCATTGAAAAAGTAGCTCTAGTGAAGGGACTAAAACACAACTTGTTGAGTATTAGTCAAATCACTGACAGAGGTTATCATGTCAATTTCTATTCCACACATTGTGAAGTAGTCAGTAAAGCAACAGGGAAGATAGCACTAACTGGCTACAGGCATGGTAACATATATGAAGCCAACATTCTCTCAGATACTGATGGCTCCCCTACATGTTTCATCAGTAAAGCTTCAGTAGATGAAAGTTGGAATTGGCACAAGAAGCTTTCTCATCTCAACTTCAGCAACATCAATGAGTTGGTTAAGAAAGAGTTAGTAAGAGGATTACCTAATGTCTTATATACACCTGATGGACTCTGTGATGCATGCCAAAAAGCAAAACAAAGAAGGACATCATTCCAGAGTAAATCAGAATCCTCTATTGAAGAACCATATCACATGCTACATCTTGATCTGTTTGGTCCAGTCAACATCATGTCCATCAGTAAGAAAAGGTACACTCTTGTAATTGTTGATGAATATTCTAGATTCACCTGGGTGTATTTTCTGCATAGAAAAGATGAAACTCCTGAAGTGCTGTTGGATCATGTGAGGATGATTGAGACAACCACAAAGTACAAAGTCAAGATTCTGAGAAGTGATAATGGTACTGAATTCAAGAATTCAAAGATGGAAGAGTTCTGCAAATACAAAGGAATCATTCAACAATTCTCTGCTCCTGGCACACCTCAGCAAAATGGAGTAGTAGAAAGGAAGAATAGAACTCTTATTGAAGCTGGCAGAACTATGTTGGAAGAAGCTAAATTACCTACATATTTCTGGGCAGAAGCAGTCAACACAGCATGCTATACACAAAATCTCACATTGATAAACAGGCATGGTGTCACTCCTTATCAATCACTCAAGGAGAAGAAACCAAGTCTGAAGCATTTGCATGTGTTTGGCTGTAAATGTTTTGTTCTCAGAACTCATCCTGAACAGCTAGGGAAATTTGAAACAAAGGCTGATGAAGGAATATTCATAGGTTATCCTACATCCAGAGCCTTCAGAGTTTTTAATTTGAGAACAAGAACTGTCATGGAGTCAATTCATGTATCTTTTGATGATAAGAAGATAACTGGAATCATTGAAGACTCGCATGATAGATTGTTATTTGAAAATGAAGCTTCCAAGGAACCTGAAGAAAGTGAATCAGATCCTGTCAATACATCAGATCCTGATGGGTCACCAAATCCTGATGACTCACCAGGTACTGATGGTGCTAATACTGATGATGCAAACAACAGTGATACAACTAGTAGTGCTAATGTTGAGGGGGAGCAACGGCATTCAACTACAAGTTCAAAGTCAACTCAATCATCAGGACAGAATTCTTCAGATACTGATTCAAGTGAAGATCCTGATAACACATCAGGAGGGCATAGCAATAATTCAGGGAGAGCTTCAAATCAATCAAATTCTTTCAATCAAGATAACACCAATCCAGGGGGAGCATCTACTTCAAGAAACAATTTGACACCAGCAAGGAAATGGACAAAAGATCATACTCCTGATTTGATAATTGGAGATCCTGATGCAGGTGTTCAAACAAGAAGTGCAACTCAGAATGAATGTTTATATAATAACTTTCTATCCAAGGAGGAGCCTAAGAAAGTTGAAGATGCACTTAAAGATGCTGATTGGGTTACTGCAATGCAAGAAGAACTGAATGAATTTGAAAGGAATGAAGTCTGGAAACTGGTACCAAGACCAAAGAATAGATCAATTGTTGGTACAAAGTGGATTTTCAAGAACAAGACTGATTCTGATGGAGTCATTATCAGAAATAAAGCTAGACTAGTTGCAAAGGGGTATTCCCAACAAGAGGGAATTGACTATGATGAAACTTTTGCTCCTGTTGCAAGACTAGAAGCCATCAGGATATTTCTTGCTTATGCAGCACATAAGAAATTCAAGGTTTTCCAGATGGATGTTAAAAGTGCTTTCTTAAATGGTGAACTGGAGGAAGAAGTTTATGTTGAACAACCTCCTGGTTTCATTGATCCTAAATATCCAGATTATGTCTACAGACTGGATAAGGCACTTTATGGACTAAAGCAAGCTCCAAGAGCATGGTATGAAACCTTAGCTCAATTCTTACTGGAAAGTGGATTCAAAAGAGGTGCAATTGATAAAACTCTATTTTATTTGAATGATGGTAAGGAGTTGCTGTTAGTTCAGATTTATGTTGATGATATCATTTTTGGGTCAACAAACAATAAGCTGTGTGAAAAGTTTTCCAAGCTTATGCAGTCAAGATATCAAATGAGCATGATGGGAGAAATGAGTTATTTTCTGGGTCTTCAAGTTAAACAGACTGATGAAGGGATTTTTATTAATCAGTCTAAATACACAAGGAATTTACTGACAAGGTTTAACATGCAAGACAGTACTCCTGCTTCAACTCCCATAGCTACAGCTACCAAACTTGATCCTGATCAAGGTGAAGAGGTAGATGTAACTCACTACAGAGGAATGATTGGCTCTTTATTGTATCTCACTGCCAGTAGACCAGATATCATGTTTGCAACCTGTCTATGTGCAAGATTTCAAGCAAAACCTAGAGAACCACATCTGATTGCAGTCAAAAGAATTTTCAGATATCTCAAAGGCACTCCTTCACTTGGCCTTTGGTATGCAAGGGAATCAGATTTTGGGTTGTGTGGTTATTCAGATGCTGATTTTGCAGGATGCAAAATAGACAGGAAAAGTACTTCAGGAAGTTGTCAGTTTTTGGGTGGAAGACTAGTTTCATGGTTCAGTAAAAAGCAGAAATCTATTTCCACTTCAACTGCAGAAGCTGAGTACATTGCTGCAGGAAGTTGTTGTGCTCAGATAATGTGGATGAGAAATCAGTTGTTAGATTATGGCCTGTCATACTCAAAAATCCCTATTTATTGTGATAACCAAAGTGCTATTGCAATGACAGGAAATCCAGTTCAGCATTCTCTTACTAAACACATAAGTATCAGATATCACTTTATAAGAGAACAGGTTCTGGAAGGAACAATTGAACTTCACTTTGTTCCTACTGATCAACAACTAGCTGATATATTCACCAAGCCACTACCTGAAGCTACTTTCAATAAATTGGTGAATGAACTTGGAATGATGAATTTTAAGAATTTCTGAGGAAAAGCTACAGAGAGGAAATCCTGATAACTGTCAAATCCTGATGGTTATTCAGAAAGGTATGTATCTTTGATCAAATCCTGATAGGACTCAATCCTGACAGGAAGTCAACTGGTCAATTCTGATGTACAGGTCAGTATTTTCATCGCTAAATTTGTGCCTAATTTTTCGTCCGTATCTGCTAATAGACGATTGAGTTTTAGTAGGACAACTGTATACGCGCGTGTGTTGCACTCTTATAGTTATATCTATACATACACATAAAAAGCGGTGCAGTTTTATTTAATGACACACGTAATCTGTCCACTAATTAGTTATGCACAAATCATATTTTGCCACCTGTCATTGAGAGTAATATTTTGTTTTAACAAAATATTTTTCATTGTTTCACATCTTTCATTACTCTCTCATCATCAGTTTTTCGTTTTTATCTCTCTCTGTGCTTTCATACCCTAATTGTTTCAAATCTTAATTCTCGAGTTCTCAAAAGCATTATAATGGCGTCTTCATCATTCATGAACAAACAAACAGTAATTCATGATATTACTTTTGCCACTAATAACTTTGTAGCCATTCTAGACCATCAAGAATTGCCTCCTGAGTTCCATATAATTCAAGATTTTCTTACTTCAAGTCCATTGAAGTATGCTTTAACAGAGCCTGCAAGTGTTTCTTTTAAGTCTGTAATGCAGGTTTGGAACACAGTTGTTTTTGGTCAAAGTCCTACAGGAACCATTCTGATGCAGTTCGAATCAAATGGGGTCACTCATCATGTCACCCCTGCTGTTATAGAAGAGGCACTGCATTTGCCTATTCTGGGTGAAAAAGTCCCTAGGGTGATTTCAGACTCTGCTCTATTTGAGTTTGTCAAGAAACTGGGCTACAATGGAGAAGTAACGAGATATGGAAATCTCTTTAGGACAAAGCTTAAGAAGGAATGGAATTTCTTCTTTGATACAATCAACCGTTGTTTCCTGAACAAGACATCAAATTTTGATGCTCTTCCATCAGGATCTCTTAAAATTGGGTACTCTCTCATCCATTCTACAGTGTTTGATTATGGCTCTTTTATCTTAAAAGATTTAAGTGATAGGAAATCAGATAAGTTGGGTTCTGTCTGTTTTCTTAGATTTTTACAGTTGATATTTAATCACTTATGTCCTAATGTTGTTTTTGAGGATGATGTAGTTCTACCAATCTGTAGAATTACTGAGAATAATATTAAGTCCTTAGTCAACAGTGATAAGGCAAATGGTTTTATAGGAAATGCTTTTATTCCTGATGAGGTTAGGTTTTTCTTACATCAGAAAATGCCTACTCGTTATGGACTACTTTCTAATGCTATGGTACAAGGACCAACCCACCTTGTTCCTGACACAAGCATGCAACCTAAACAGTCTAAACAGTTAACAACCACCTCTACTGTCTCTCAAAAGACTTTAGTTGTAAAATCAAAGAAATCAGCTAGAACTGATGTGTCTGGAAGGCAATCAGGTTCAAAGGATTTTTCCTCTACACCACTCACTAAAAAGAAGATACAAGGGGGTGTACAAGGGGTCCTGGTGAAGAAAGCTGATAAGGTTGTTAAGAATGTTCCTGTGAAAAGGAAGTTAAGGTTGATTGATGAAAGTGATTCAGAGGATGACTTACCTATATCCTCTGTGATGAATGTGAACAAGGAAGTTGCTGATACTGCTACTAAAGCTGTGGTACCTTCATCAAAACCACAAAAGACAAGGAAATTATCAAAGAGCAGGTATCATATTCCTTTGACAGTGCAAATGAAGGATACTGATATTCAGACATCAAATCCTGATGTTAGTATTCCTGATGCATCAACAAAAGTTGTCTCTATATCAGACTCTCCAGCCTCTCCATCTCAGATTCGAAGATATTCTTGGGAGAAGGTTTCTACAACTGCTTCCTTGGTTGGTCTTACACCTATATCAAAGAAAAAGAGGAATGCAGAAGAGTTAGTCTATCAGAGACAGAAGAAGCTGAAAGGATCAAGCACACAAGAACCTGAATTTCAGAGTAATTCAGCAGCTCCTGTTGATCCTGCCACACAAGAACCACTCAATCAAAGTTTGGGTGAAGGCTTAGCTAGTGGAATGGTCACACAAGAACCATTTTCTCAAAGGGAGAATGAAGACATCAACATTCCAGCTACACAAGAACCATCTTCTCAAAGTGAAGATGCAGGCAAAGCTACAGCTTCTGTTGAAAGATTAGTCGAGAACATTGTCAATGAGGGAAGCACACAAGAACCTTTAGCTCAAAGTGTTGAAGCAGCTTCTGAACCTCAAGCTCCACAAGAACCATTGGTAGCAAATACTGATGCACGCATATCAAATCCTGACGATGTTCATCCTGACGTTAGTGGTGCTCCTGATAATGAATCAATCAAAGAATTGATTCTCTGGATACTAAGGTAACTGAAATTCAAGCCTCTCTTTCCTTAATTTTGCAATTATTGTCAAATCCTGATGTCAAAAAGGGGGAGAAGGTTATTCAGACAAAATGTACACCTGATCTAGTATTAAGAAATAATGATGATGATACTGGAGATGATGGTGGTAACAAAGTGATACAAGGAGAAACCTCTGATGCTGTTGTTATGAAGACAATCCAAACTTCTCAAAATCAAACAACGCAGTCAACTCATGTTTCTGATTCTGGAGTTAAGACAGTAAGAACATTGGTGCAATCTCAGATCCTGACGGAAGATCAAATCCTGACACCTGGTCATGGACACATTCTTGCTACAATTCTTGAAGGTGATGAAGATGTGATTATTGATAATCCTGAAGATGCATCAAATTTATTCCAGAAGTTTTCTACAAAAGACGGCAGAATTGTTACTCTATATCACACTGATAAAAGAGTTCAACAATTATATGCAAGAAAAGCACTCTCTACAGCAAGTGAAGAATATCCAGATCTCTCACATGAAGAATTCTTGAGACTACAAAGAGAGACAATGGAAAGCTATACTGCTCCTGCTAGAGGTAGAGGAAGCAGAGGTAGGAGAGGTGCTAGAAGAAGTAAAAGAGGTTCTTCAACTCAAATATTACCTAGACAGACAAGGTCTAGAGGGTTAAGAATTGAAGAAATTCCTGAACCTACTCAAACTCTAGTAGTTCCTGACAGATCTACTTTTGGTGATGATGGAATTGTTGAAGAAGAATCTGAATTGAGAAGAAAATCAAGAAAATCAACTCTCAGCAATACAAATCAAATTGAAGATTCTAATCCTGACAATATTCAAGATCCTGACGAATCTGAAATTCTGCAAGAGGTTGATTTGATAATCTTATCTACTGTTGTTGATTGTCACAACAAAGAAGTAGATGAAGAAGAAGAAGCCAGAAGAAGAGATATTACAAGAAGAACAAATGAAGATTTCAATCTCTATCTACAAAGGCTTAAAGTTTCAAATAAAAGACAATGGAGAAATTCAAGCAGACAAGAATCTTTACTGGAAAGAAGCTACACTTTTGAAAAGGAAAAAGACAAGAAGTGGAAACATATTAGCACATTAAGTTGTGATACACCTATCAATTTTCAGTCTGGTGGAATTATTACAAGCGCTTCAAGTGTTGTTGATTTGTCTGATATGGCTAGATCAAAAGCACTCTGGTTAAAGATGTTTTCAAATCTGAAGCAATTGTCAAGTAATTCAAGAGGAGGTATTGGACACAGAGATGCTGAATATCTGAATATGTCATATGTTGATCCTTACTCCTTGACAGAAATTGGAGGTACTTTAACTTCTGAAAACCTGAACAATTTATTATCTGTTGATATAGTTATAGATTGTCATGATGGTTTTGAAAAGAAAGAAAAGCTTCTGTACTTCATGAAAGATGGTAGTGTGAAGATTCTATCTATTCAAGATCTGCTGATTAAAACTACACAGGAACTGAAATATGTTCACTATCTGTTAAGATGGAAGAACCAAGTGTACAAAGAATGGAGTGACATGATTTTGTCAAATATAAGAAGAAGACTGGATGGAAACAGTAATTTCAATGGTAATTATACTCCCATGTACTTAAATCAAAGAGGTCAGGATGTGGAAATGCAAAGGGGTACTGCTGTTAAAGAAGTAAATTTTGGCATGACTCATCTTTCTCTCAATCCTGATGGGAAGGAAATTGCTTATCTTTTGCTTGAAGAGCACAGTCTACAGAGAAACTCCATACAGAATCTCAGAGCAGCTATCTACCAGATTAATGAGGAAGATGAAGAACTCAGAAATCTTAAGGAAAGACTGATTCAAATTCTTGAAGAAAAAGAAGAAAGTTTATTATCCAACTTCTTGAAGATGAATCTGTTCTATCACAAAGCTTAAACAGATAAGTTGTTTCTGAAGATACTTGTACATTTTGATATATGTTTTTTGACATCATTGAAATTTTGGAATCTATACTTTATTTCACAAAGTATGAGATTGGGGGAGATTGTTAGATCAGAATTCAATGATCGTCAGAAGCTAGACTCAACTGATCAGGATTGCTGACGTCATCAGTATTGCATGGTCATCAGTATTTGATCAAGCGTCAGTATCTTATTGATCATCAGGATTCCTACTCAGACTATGATCAGGTTTGATCATCAGGACTTGAAGCTGATCAGGATTCCTACTTCGAGTTATATTTGGAGTCTAGATAAACATGGAAGTTTGTTCCTGGTTTGTAGAATGCAGCTATCGATTAAGGATAGGTTTCTATCTTTGTTATGATTAGGACTTATCTTGTTATCGATAGAGAAGCTGTGTGCATTATATAAACACAGTCTTGGTTTCGATTTATGTATTCATTCGAGAGCGAACATAATCGAGGAAATCAAGAGAGAAGCTCTTAAGAACAGAATTTCTTGAGAGAGTTTTTGTAAGCTAGCAGCTCTTAAGAACATCAGAATTTCTTAAGAGAGTTTGTAACAGTTTTATATCAAAGTTAATAAAGCTGTTATTGTTATTGTTATTGATCTTTCATATTTGTGTTATATAAAGTCGAGAATCTTATACAATTGTATTCAACCCCCTTCTACAATTGTTATTTACTGGGCAACAAGCCTGATTCTAATCTCCTAGAGATTCAAACTCTAGATCCTATTAAGGATGATCAGGAACTTGGTTTATCCAAGGACGGGGACTTGCGAAGCCCCATTGCACCACCGGTGACCTCCTTAAGGATGGCTACGGTGACTTCTGTTGCAGGTACACATAGCAAGATGGGAATGAGTGAAACAAAAACACTTACACATGGCCTGAGTGGGAAAGGAAAAATGAGTGAACACCAACAGAAACGTTGAGTGAACACCCACAACCAAATGTGAGGAGTGACACCCAACCCCCACCAAACATTGATGATTTGTTGCTACAAACAGAAAGAGAGATACAAGTTCAATCCACTCTCAAGGAGATGACAGTTCATGATCGAGAGGGAAATCCATTATTCAAAGTCCCTCTCAGACCTTCTTTTGCCCAAGGGGTCTCCTCCAGTCAAGTTGATGGCTCTTTAAGCTCATTACAATCAAAGATTGACTTGGCTGCAGCTGATTCCCGTAGAACATATAGAGCTTTAGGCAGTGCATCTGGCACTATAACTGGCACAAAGCAGGCAGTGGACTCCCCGAAGAAGGAAGTTATGGAAGAACTAGTCGAATTGAGAGCTGATGTCAAAGACTTACGAGATGGATTTGTGAACGAAGTACATGTCATACAACAAGGACAAGAAGCTTTAACTGAAGACGTTCTGGTTATCCGGGTTGGTCAAGCAAGGGTCAAAGATGCCATGAACAAATTGTCAAGAGTGGAGTCTCGCCTCAACAAGAGATTGGACATAATCGAGCAGACTACCAACTCAAGACTAAATGAAATTGACCAAAAGATAGCTTCTGTGCAAGAAATGAACAAATACATTGCTTTATTCATGGAGAATCAAAGTGACGGTATAGAGTCCATATGGAATATGTTGAGAAACCAACAACCTGGTCCTTCAACCTACTATGCTGAGGATTACTACATGGAGGATTCCTCAACTAAGGGGGAGAAAGATGGATGGGGAAATGAGAAACTACAACGACAACAACAACCACTATTCCTGTGAGACAGTACTGGATTGAAGATCTTGTACAAGAACAAGTTGAAGAGGTATTTGAGATCATGCATGAGCAACAACCAATGGAAGAGCATGAACCATATTATCCAGAGCCAATTGAACATCATATCTTGGATGATAATATGGAAGAAGCAAATCCTCTGTCAACAGAACAAGAAGCCGCCTTGGAAAGATTGAAAGCTGAGAAAGCGGAAAGAGATGCCAGGCAATCTGAGAAAGAAACCCACCAAGCAATTCAGAGAAGCGAGAAGCTAAAGAGGTTTAAGATGTACAATGAAATAAGAAAGAAGAAGATGATATATTTGGCACAGAAACATGGAAAGGAATGGGAGGTAGCTTACAACACTTTTTGCGGAGTTGAAGACGGATTAGAAGTCAACGACAATGCTGAGGTGGAAGTTATCATTCAGGACATCAGAGGTGCAAATCAAGAAGGAGATACTTATTTCACTGCATTAAGATATTCTATTATCTACCTAAAGGCTAGGGTGAAAGAAAATGGTGCCTGGAACATCTTATTCAGTTTCATGGACAAAGGTACATTTGTGATCTCCACCAAGTTTTTCGAACAAACACTACGCCATAAGTGGGTAACTGTAACGCTTTTTGAAGTGTTACAAAAAACAAGCGTTACGGTAGATGGCATTTTGTAACACTACTCAAATACAGTTACATTAGTTACTACGTAGTGTTACAGTTGACGTATTTATCAATTAAATAAATAATAAATTATTATTAATGCCACTTGGCACTCCTGCGTGGCACGAGGTGGAGGTGGTTCCCACATTAATTAATTAATTATTAATTAATAATTAATAATTAATAACTAAATAATTAATTAATTAATTAAGTGGGCCCCACAAGTGGACCTCACAAGCGGGCCTCACAAGTGGGCCCCACATGTGGGCCCACATTAAAAATTAATTAATTAATTATTAATTAATTAATTAATAATAAATAAATAATTAAGTGGGCCCCACAAGTGGGCCTCACATGTGGGACCACATTAAAAATTAATTAATTAATTAATATATAATAAATAAATAATTAAGTGGGCCCCACAAGTGGGCCCCACATGTGGGCCCACATTAAAAATTAATTAATTATTAATTAATTAATAAATAATAAATATATAATTAAGTGGGCCTCACAAGTGGGCCCCACAAGTGGCCTCACAAATGGGGCATATGTGGGCCCACATTTAAAATTAATTAATAATTAATTAATAAATAATAAATAAATAATTAAGTGGGCCCACATGTGGGCCCCACAAGTGGGCCCAACATGTGGGGCCCACAAGTGGGCCCCACAAGTGGGCCCAACATGTGTGCCACATTAAAAATTAATTAATTATTAATTAATAAATAATAAATAAATAATTAAGTGGGCCTCACAAGTGGGCCCCACAAGTGGGCCCCACAAGTGGGCCCACATTAAAAATTAATTAATTAATTAATAATTAATTAATAAATAATAAATAAATAATTAAGTGGGCCCCACAAGTGGGCCCCACAAGTGGATCCCACAAGTGGACCCCACAAGTGGGCCCACATTAATAATTAATTAATAATTAATTATATAATAATTAATAATTAATAACTAAATTAACAATTAATTAATTAAGTGACAAGTGGGCTCACATTTCTCCCCCAAAATGAAATTAGTGCGGCATTTTTCCCCCCAAAATGAAAATAATTGAGGCTCATGAGCGGCATTTCCCTAATTCACATCTAACATTTCCCTAATTGACGACCTCTCTCTCTCGCCGCCCCTCGCCGCCCTCTCCCTCTCTCTCTCCCCCCCTCCCCTCTCTCTCTCTCTCTCTACGCCTCTCCCTCTCTCACTCTGAAGATATATCAACAATCTGAAGAATCTGAAGATAGCTGGCGAATTAGGGTTTCAAATTAAGGTAAAAATTGGGGGTTTATTTCTCTCTCTCACTCTCCCTCCCTCCCCTCTCTGTCTCTCTCCCCCTCTCTCTCCCTCTCTCTCACCCGCTCTCTGTCTCTCACCCGCTCTCTGTCTCTCTCCCCCCCTCTCTCTCTCTCTCTCCCCCTCTCTCTCTCCCTCTCTCTCTCCCTCTCTCTCACCCACTCTCTGTCTCTCTCTCCCTCTCTCTCCCCCTCTCTCTCTCCCTCTCTCTCACCCGCTTTGATAATATATGTTGTAACTTTTAATTGATTTGATGCTATATTTGATAATATATGTTGTAACTGAATTTTTATTTCCATTGAATAAAATGCTAAAAATGCTATATTTGATAATATATGTTGTAACTGAAATTTTATTTCCATTGATTTGTGTTATATATGCTATATTTTATTATACACTTGGCTGTGTAATCCTGTTTGAAAAATTGACCTCAAGTAGTATTACATGGTGATTAATGATAGAAATGGTCAGTAAAGCATACGGTTTAAATATAGTTAGAGACCATAGAGTTATCCCTGTCCTGTATTATCACAATTTTTTACTTGTAGGATCTTCTGTAAACACTAATATTATTCATGTTGTTGATTGTCAAGCTTCATAGGATTCTTGATACTACTAACTTACTTGATTGTTAGACTGATGTGCTGAACATGCCAGCTGAATGTTTTACTCGACAGGCCTGTACCTAGGTTTTAGTAATGGAGGGTGATTGGATAGGACTCCCAAGATTTAGTAAAGAATACGTAGAAGGGATAAAAGCATTTGTGGAGAATGCGTTTCCCCTTTTTTCCGTAGGTGATGAAATGAAGTGCCCCTGCAAGAATTGTAATGATCAAAATTGGCATCGTCAAGATGTAATTTATGATCATCTTATTTGCACGGGACCTTCCCCTCTACATGTCCACTGGATATGTGAGGTTTCGCAAAAGAAGGCACAAGGCAATAGTGACTTCATGGAATCTGAAACCGGGGATGGTTTCGGAGATAAATTAGAAGAGATGTTCAACTGCGTTGGCAAGAATTTTCAGAATGTAGAAGATGAACCAAATGCCGAAGCTAGAAAGTTCTCGCAACATCTCGAAGAGGGAAAACAGCCACTATATCCCGGTTGCGAGAAATTTTCTCGTTTAAGTTTCCTGATTAGACTTTATCATTTAAAGTGTATTCATGGAATTTCCAACTCCGGCTTTGGGGATTTATTACTGTTAATAAAGGATGCCTTTCCACAAGCCAATGTGCCTTTGTCCTTTAATGCTGCGAAGACCATTATCAAGGACTTAGGACTAGATATTTCTACGAAGGGGTGTTCAGCAAGACTAGATATCTGGGTGGACGCACCTTTCTTGTATGCCGCGAGACAGTTGATTTGCTTTCTTATACAGTGATGATAGAAAATATCAAGGATCACCTCAAATACACAGAGATTGGGGGAGTATATACGTGGGAGGAAAAAAGTTGTGTCTGGAAGCTTCTTAAAACAGATGCAGATTTTTTTGAATTGGTAAATGCCTGCAAACATGGTGGAGAAATAGCTCTATATGTGGACAATGTTGTTGACAAAACAATGGAGCCAATGTGGCCAGGGGTGCCATTTGTAGTCCAACGACCGAGGAAGAACATAGTTGCAGGTATTTAACCTGATGTTTTGCAAGTTTGCTTAAAGTGTTTAGTCTTGGTTCCCTATTTCTTTTTTTATAATTGCACATTACCTGCAGCACACACATTTCACAATTTTATTTTTAAATGTTTGGTTGCATTGATACATTTCTGTTACAGCTGGCAATACTGAAACAGTGAAGCGTGCATTTGTTAGCTCACACCAACTCCAACAACAAAGAAACTACAAGAAAATTGCAAGGTCTCCTCAGATGCAAGAGCTAAGACCAGAACCCGTGAATACAAGACCAGAACCCGTGAATACAAGACCAGAACCCGTGAATACAAGAGGAATGACGAAAAGGAAATTGGATCTATCGAAGAATACTAATGTTGAGGTACTATTGTCCCCTTACTCTTTTTCTGCTAATTATTGTCTTCTCATCTTTGTTTCTTGCACTTGCAGCAGCCAATGAATCCATACGAGCTGGCTAGGCTGAATCGTGTGCAACAAAATAAAGAAAAGTTTAACGAACTTGGGTTGGGAAAATATGCTTCTAATCCAAGTCAGCCTAGCGTTGAAGAAAGTAAAACAAAGAACAAAAATGGGGAGGAAGATGATGAATATGTCCCAATCGAAGACGAGATTGAAACTGAAGACGAGGTTCTATTGTTTTCTTGTTCCTAAGCATATTTTTTTTTTGTGTTTAGCTAATGTTATATTTATGTTCACTACAGAGAATTAAATCTATCAAGGAAAGGATCAGTAAACCTGGTCCTAGAACTCGTTCGCGTGCTAATGCTACGGATTTAGGAGATAAGGACATGCGGAATGCTATTGAGAAAGAAGGAAAGCAAGTTGACACTGCTAAAATTTTAAAGCCGACGTGTAGCAAACTGTTAAAAGCAGCTGACAATTCTGTACCAAGTGGTTCAGTTGCTGCTTATATTGCGCTTCGGGAACGTCAGAAGCAGAACCTTGAAGCTGATCCAATGATAGAGAACGACGTTGGTGAATCGAGTTTACAACCTGCAGATGAAGTTGTTGAAGCAGGTAATGCATGTGTATGCCTCATGAACTTTATATTAATATGATTATTAGAATTAATGTAGTAATGCGATACATTGAATGTTCCTTTATGTTTTGTATGCCTCGACAGGTCCTAAAAAACGCAGAGGACGATCAAAAATGTTAAAAGTTCATGCTAGGACTGTGAATGAAAAGGTAGTCATTAAGGTTAATAAAAAAGGTCAACCAATTGGGGACAGGAAGCTTAAGGCTGAGTTGAGCAATTTCTTGGGGACACTAGTCAAGGATCACGTGACGATTACTTACGTTAATTGGCATGTTGTTCCAGAAGAACTAAAGAAGTGGATGCTGGAATATACTTTGGTGACCTCTATTACCTTAACTTAAATTTACCAATGCTTTTTCACATATATGCATGGACTAAAGCGTTACAATCATGATACATTGCAGCAAAGGTATGTTATTCCGCAAGAAGGGGAAAAGTGGGTGTTAAAGACGCTGAATTCATTATGGAAAACACACAAGTCCCGTACGAAGACGAGGTTTTTTTCAAAATATGACAATGATGAGGAGAGGATCCAGAACAGGCCTGATCAAATTCCACTCGAGGAATTTAAAATGTTGTTAAAGTATTGGTCGGATGGGGAAGTTCAGGTACAAATATCTATGTATACATAAATATTGAGCCGAGTATTACAAATATCTGGTATTGGTTTAAATTATAAATTGATGCTCTTTGCTAATACTTTATTTATATTCTTGTCATCATATATTCTTGTCATCATATATTCTTGTCATCTTTGCTAATACTTTATTTAAATTGTATGTAGTTTATTTATATTTCTGTAGTCTTGTCATCATATAAAGTTGTATCTGACACTTGTATTTTTTCCCGTTACAGTCATTTGCTGAGGATAATAAAGCTCGTCGAAATTCCTATGTCGAGACTCACACTCTCGGTCCGAAGAGCTATGCTGAAGTTAAAAACAAGCTGGTATGATTAATTTGCTAAGAAACATGTACAAATTACCATATCATTTTATTACCTCTCAACTTAAAAACTAGTCTGCCATATTTGACATTATTATTTCTTGTATATTATGCTAGTAGAATTTATCGGCTAATCACAGAAATGTTATGTGTATGTTGTTTCTGATACATGCCAGAAAAATAAAGATCCAAATCATGCCTCCCCATCAGATGCTAGAATGTATCTAAAAAGTCGTAAGCGCAAGCCTGGGCGCAAGTACAAGTCAAATCAGGTTGAATTTCAGAAAAAAATGGTAAGTCTATCAATTTGTTTGTTATATATTTGAACTCATTTTACCTCCCAAAATATGATGAAACTGTCTATTGCAGGAGGGAATTGAGGATATGGTGAAACAAGGAAAGGATGCAGATGTGGTGTTTCCCAGAAAAAAGAATCGACCGGATTGGTTGGTGGGAAGGCAAGGTAAAACCGTTTCCTCCACAGACAAGCCGGCTGTTCCAGATACCTATGTTGAGGAGCTGACTGCGAAGATTACTCAGAATCTTCAGGATGAAATGGACGCCAAGGTCAACAAAAAAGTTCAGGAGAACATGGCTTGGTTCGTGAAAAAACTAGGAGAGGCGAATCCGGAGATGAAACTCGACCTTACTGACTTCTGCGCCACCCTTTCTAGCGATGCCGACGAAAATGGAACCCCTATCACTCCTGGCGGCGGAGCTACATCTTAAACACTTTACTATTTTAATCGTACTTTTGTAGTTACCATGTTTAATATTTATCTAGAACTGTTTTCATCCATGTTTTTGTTTGTCGGAGGTTGGATTGTTGGAGTTTGGGTTGACTGTATTTTGTTGGAGTTTGGGTTGATTGTATTTTGTTGGAGTTTGGATGTTTTTTGGATGGAAATACTGCATAAACAAGGCAGACTTTGTAAATTTTTTTTAATCTAGTGTTACATTTGCACTTGTGGTGTTACATTTGTCTAGTTACATTAGTAATAGTTACAGTTACATTATATATATGCAGTGTTACAATAGATGATGAAAAGTGTTACAATAGGTCACCTGCCACGTGGCAGCAGTGGGGCCCACAAGCACCACGTGGCACTGCCACGTGGGACCATGTGGGCCCCACTTGCTGCCACGTGGATGCCACGTAGATGCCACGTGGATGCCACGTGGATGCCACGTGGATGCCACGTGTCACTACATTAGCTTGCCACGTGTAAATATTTATCTGATATGTAATTGTCTAATGTAACCCTGGAAAGCATTACAGTAGGTTGATTTGTGGTTACATTAGATTTATAATGTAACAGTTTCTTACAGTTACAATAGGATCCTAAAAACGTTACATTAGGGGCCTAATGTAGCGGCCGCAGATGTAACCCCCCCTACCGTTACATTAGCCCTAATGTAACGGATTTTAGGCCTATTGTAACTGTAGGAGCGCGTTACAGTTGCCCACTTATGGCGTAGTGAAAGGATTTACACTTAATTGCAGGTGATGCTCATTAAGATCCAAAGAACTACAAGGTTAAATGAACTGCTTCGTGAGCATGTTAAGGAGATCTTAATGAAGGTCAGTCCAGGGATATCTGAAAACCCTCCAATGGTTAGATTCATGAAAAATGACTTGTTCAGAATCTGCTATCTGACGGAGGATAAACTGAAAGATTACCCAAATAACTATCTAATATCAGTTGAGAAGTATCTTAGATCCACTCGATTCACATCTACAGAGAAGGACAAAACAGAAGACACCCTAAGAAGATATATGATGGAGAATGTACCCTATTATAGGAAGAGAGTGGAAAGAGGATTGGAAGTGCATCCCAAACTACCAAACATGCCAAAGCTAAATCAGAAAGATGTAAACATTGCATGGTTGTGGGCTGGAGTGGGTCAATAGGTTGAATATATTGGAAGACACATCAGAGGAGCAATCCTTAAACCTGGAGAACCACTGCATTATCTATCAGTGATTGATTATCAAGCTGCAAACTCAAATCCAGTAGTTGAAGAAGTTGAGATTTTATTGGACTGAAGATGAAGCAAAGAACAATCTGCTCAGGCTAGAGGAGCAACTTCATTGTATAATTTATAATGTTCTTTGTAAATTAGAAACCTGGAAATGTATATATTTAATCCAGAATGCATTTAATATTATCAATATGTCTTACTTTAATTAGTTTCATGTTTCCTTAGTTAGTTGAGTTATCCTCGAGGTATTTGCTTGTCGAACTCTAACAATCAAATATAGGGAGATTGTAAAGCAAAATGTAACATAAGATGTAACAGAGATAACTACAACTCAACAAAGAACAAGACAGACAATAATATTAACAGAAGCACAGGAATCCAGAAGTAAAGAAGAAAAGGTAAACTCAAAAAATCAAAATATGGTATGTATTCTTGAAGTCCGTAAACAGGTCACGGAAAGAAGTTCATTAATATGTTCAAGCCTCAGTGACAAATAAAGAAACAAGACTTTCAAGACTACAGAAGTATTTGAATGATTAAGAGTTAGTACCATAGGATTTCAGTGATTTGAATGAAGCAACCAGAACGACAAAGGACTGATCAACAACATTGAATTGAAGACAAAGAAGTATTGTAACAGCCCCAAATCCGGGGTCGGGGATTTAGGGTTGTCACAATCCATGTACTCCTTGCCTTACCTGTATTACTCACACCATTCATAATTCACCTGCTCATGACCCCACAACATATGTCTCACACACACACACAGGTTAGAGTCTCAGAAATAACACAATACAACAACTGCGGAATAAATAATTTTTATTAAAATACCCAAATGTCTTTTGAATCTGTTACTGATACAATTTCTAAGTGTTGTTACATTACCAACTAAGCCTTCTGATGCTCACAATCCTCTTATACCATTCATGTCTATACATAAGTTGAATACCAAAAGCCGTAGCCTGATTCAATTGGTTCGTACTACTCTCGGGATCGCTGCTAGAAACTGTTTAATGGAAACGCCTTGCGAGGTATGTGCCGTCCCATTGGCATCCTGCTTCGCTGCTATATAATATATATAAAATAATAGCAAGAGTGAGCGATAGCTCATCAAGGTAATGAAAGTATGGCATAATTCTGCCCTTAATTCAACCCAGAAATAAAGCGGGTATACGACAATAATTTGTCAAAATATTTCGATACTGAAATCATTTCCTTATAGGAATGTATTCCAAAAATAGTACCATTACTGTACTTCAAATATCATTTCAGAATACTCTGCAACTTTCGATATTCATATGCTTTCTCATAACTCATATACTAGAATAAACTTGAATACTCTTGAGTGAACTTTCTTTTTCTGAAAACTTGCATAGAACTGAATGACTGGAATAAACTTTCTTTTCTGAAAACTTGCATAAAACTGAGTAACTGGAATAATTTCTCTTTCTCTGAAAACTTGCACAAAATGTGCTCTTTCATGAATAGTGAACTGTAGATGGAGATTCTAGGCGCCGAGGATACCCCTGCGATGATCAGTCGCAAGCTGTATCCCCCTGCTGTTTTTCTACGAAGAAGGGAAGATAATCAGTCTCACACCGACTTACCTCCCCGTCAATCGGTTGTAGGCAGGAAGAACAGACCCGTTCATAGACGGTCGATTCTGTTACTCTCCACTTATCCTACGGTCGGGCACTGATAATCATCTAAGGGAAGAACAGACCCGTTCACCAGTCCGTCGGCCATATTGTAATTCCCTTAGGGGACCGGCGCTACTCAGTCCCTTACATATCTCCAAGTTCGAGTAAATCCATAACACTGAAACATAAAGTTCCTTTCCCTTTTTCCCCAAGTATACAACTCCACAAAGTAGTCGTATCTGGTTGGAAAGGAAATTCACTCATATTTCCCAGGCTGATGCTTGTTAATGGATAACACTGATTTCACTGATCTTACTTCTCGAGTTTTGAGGAAGTAATCAAAATCATTTTGATGGTAGTATATCAGACTGATAATTTCATTGATTTAAAAAGATTTAGGACCGGGCAGTCTACTGGAAACAAGCATAAAATATTGAGAAAGGTTCCATGCATCTTTGTAGTTTGAGCGAACATTTAAGTCTTTCTGAATATAGACTTAAAAGGGAAATAGATTTGGGAACCTTCTCTAATTATGTTTATAATTGACTGAATAAAACTTTATTAGCTATCTAGGGTTTAAAATAGTTTTCACAAAATACTTCCTTAAGAAGTAGGGCTTTAAATAATTAATGCAAACTATATTTAATATAGAATATTTATTTAGAAATAATTTCTAAGTACTCTCTTAACAAAAGGGTAGATAATAACTATTCATCGTATATTTAAATATACCCTTAATAGATTAAACTCCAAATAGTCTTTAGTTTGTAAATCATTTATCGGGATTAATTATAATAACACAATAAAATAACCCTAGATAGCAACTGATACCATTCCCGGTCCATAGCGTATGTACAGAGTATATACCCCCTCCTGAGGGATTTTCTTAACATATCGGCTTATAGATATTGCCGTATCCATAGCTTATAAGTTCAACTCATATCAATAACTTTTAATTAACATCATAGATAACATTTTGAAAACATAAACATATAGCATATATCTCAAAACCTTTTATTCGTCACCACAACAGTTTAAAAAAGTATAGGTTTGAAAACTTGCCTCTATCCCATGCATATATTCTATCTCAACATTTTTAATACCGTTACATCTATATACGATGTAAGGTTTGAAAATATGCATCTATCATATCATATGCGTCATCAGTATAATGTAATCTGAAATACAGCAAGGGATTAGAAAACTTGCATCTAGTATATGCATACTTCAAAATATGGTTTTAGAAACTTGCACGATACTTGGAACAAAGAATAGATATATACATAGATATATTTTTGAATCAACAAGTACTAAACATTCGAAAATATGCCCACTCTAACAATAGAGTAAGGGTTAGTAAACTTGCCTGATGCTCGAGAAGTGGTAGGGGTTCGCGACGATGCCGGACAATCTAGACAAAGTCAAAGAAAACACACGGTTAATCCCCTCGATAAACCACTTATACTCAATGCTTAAACACGTAAGCGAAACACAACCAAGACATTACTTGCTCGCTCTAGCGTCACACTAAGTCCATGTTATTCGTCAAATACTTATATCATAAGTTTGGTTCAAAATCCATCCTCAAATCTAAGTTATACTTAACCATTTGGAACATTGGTTTCTAAGCCATGTTCTTAGTGGTTTTCACTTGCGCGACCTCGACTAAAACATTTTTATAAAATCGAAAACTAATCTTTTTAATCCGAATCTTTTTCGTGAGCCTTCCTAACTGTCTCTAGCATTATTCCTCAAAGTTTCACATTTTAATATGGCTTCTATGTGGTCCAAATGTAGCCTCAAAGTGACTGACCAGAGAGGGGTTGTTCCTCCGAACGACGTTTACTAAAACTCACTTATCTCTTAAACCGTAATTCGTATAGACATGATCTTTATACCAAAACAACCCTTAAAACAAGGCCTACATGTTCATGGTCAGTGTTGCCCAAAAATATTACAAGACCAGTTCGTAATTCTTGCTCCAAACAGCCTTAAATCAAATGGGCATTACGACGGCTATAATCGTAACGTTTCCCGATTTTTTATTATGTCAAAACCTCTTAAAACCAAATGAATTCAACAACCCAACAACTTTTACAACATAAACAGTTAATATACTTCAAGAACACATCACCAACATCAACCAACAACAAGTATTCATCAAGAATTAACCATACATACTCCAAATTCCATAAACACGCTTATTCTTAAACATTACTAGAAACTTCACTTAAATCTCAACATAAATCAAATGGGTGGATGAGTGGTATACCTTCCTTGAATCCTTAAACACACCACAAGAGCTTGTAAGCCTTAAGAGAGTCTTTATCCATGGTTATCATCCTTAAACTTGCAAAAGAAAATCAAGAACAAGTTATGAATTCTCGGAGTTACTATACACCGGTTTAAAGAACTGGAAAAATGAAGGTCTTACCTTGCTCAAATGGAAGAAACGTGTGACATAGGAAATGTAGGTTATCTCAAGACCTTTCCAACAAGCTATAGATCGCCATTTGCCACCGAGAAATGAAGGAGTTATGATCTTTACAATCCGGCAGTCCGTTTTTGGCCGAAAATGAAGAAATGAATTTGTTTTTCTTTTTTTTTTGGGTTTTGGCTTTTGACTTGATTAATGATAATGCTGATTTTTGTGTTAAAAGAGTGGTGAGTCATAGCTCTAAGGCTCTCTCCTTGTGACACTTGTCCAACATGCATTGGCTTAGATAAAGTAGCTTTACTGGTTCGCTTTCCTTTCACATGGATGATCCAAATGTTGCATTCCTCGAATTAATCTTGTTACATGTTACTTCCATGTCTATATTTAATCCTGTAAATGTTGCCTTGTTCCTCTTAAAACGATTCGAAATATTTCCTAAAGAGAGCGAATAAAACTCTACGCGATTCTCGCAGTGAATAGTAACTATTCACTATTCATTCCAACAATTGAATCCTTAAATCGACTTTAATAAAATAATAAAATTCAAAAATATTAAATCCTTAAATCCTCAATTTTAATATCTCATTTCTTGAATATAATAACATATAATTCGCTGCCCGGTCGAATATTACACCGAAATAAAATTTGGAATTTCTGAATTCCGATCGTCTTTGCATTCACTTATTTACTCCGTAGATCACTAATATGACTTCGGAATATCCACACTACGTCTCGTACATAGGTGGCATGAAAAATTTTCTTAACCCTCAAAATCACTATTCATCCACCAATATCACTATTCACTGCTGCACTTAATCATAATAAGAAAAGTTTTAAATTTTTCCAAAAATTCGGGTTATTATAAGTATTGATCAAGTGTTAGTCATCTGTGAACCATACCAGTTGCACCAGTTGTCAGCACCTAAAAGATCAAGATGTTTATCGTCTCGGAAGAAGTTGATTTAAGTCTAAATCTGAAACATCCTGAAAGTGAAAAGAATATTACAAGGTATGTTTAGGTTTAAATGGAAGTACAATATGCTTGCTGAAAAAGGAGAGAATCTTCAAGGATCAAACTGCAAAAGAAAAGATTCAATAGTTTTCTTTTAAGAAAAACTATCGAAATTGATCAAGTGGATTTGAAGGAAAAACCATCGAAGGATAGTGTTTTCATCTGATAGATTTTATTTAAAATCTATCGAAGGAAGGAAAAACTAATTCAGTCGATAGTTTTTAATTATGGAGCAGGTGAAAGATTTCTAAACTTTGTCAGGTTGATGAAGAACTTGAACGGCCAGGATTAATCCAAAAACCCTTCGATAGTTTTTCAAGTCTACAATTGTTTGAGAGAAGACAGTTGTTTCCCAGTAAATAACAATTGTAGAAGGGGGGTTGAATACAATTGTATAAGATTCTCGACTTAATAAATTATGTATCACAAATATGAAAGAATAATAACAGCTTTATTAAAACTGATATAAAACTGTTACAAACTCTCTCGAGAAATTCTGATGTTCTTGAAAGCTTCTAGGTTACAATATACTCGTGTATACAATCATTAGTATACTTAATCCTGAGGTCTATATATGACGTCATAAGTCTGAATAGTTCTAACCTAAATGAAAGGACACTACATAACTCCTAAGTAGACACACCAACTAATCATTACAAAACTCCTCAAACAATCCTTCAAACAGTCACCTACAAACATCCGGCCTATTAATAACTCATAAACACCTTTTGCCTCTAAAATATTTAGCACGTAAAGTTTTAACAGCTCCCACATAAATACACCTTTAAAATTTAGAATACAAAGTTTCATTCAAAACAATTATTATTGGTTTGCTACAATTATTTTTCTTAATTATCAACACTTTAGATAGCTTCCTAACTATTTAACATCTTCTCACTGCATAAATTATAACTTTTTATAGCTTCCAACTATTTAACATCTTCTCACTGCATAAATTATAACTTTTTTAATATGAATTATTCCACCTTTACTGTGAGTTTTTTTTTTTTGAAGAATTTAGTGTGAGTTTTTAATAACTATCATTAACTAATTAATTTTTCTAAACTAAATCTAATTAATACAACATTTACTTTTACTAATATGAGATTATCACTTTATATTTTGTAAAATTTACATAATAACATCTGAAACTTAATAACTTTCTATTTTAAAAAGATTCTACTAATTTTTTAAGACAAATGAAAAAAAATAAGCTAATGTTATCAATTAAATATATCTTATACTTTTTGTATTTATGTCAATTTTGTGCTAAACCGTAATATAAATTAAAACATTATATTATTTAATAGTTTGTTGCCTTAAATTATAATTTTTTATATTAAAAAGTTTATGTATAAACATCTTAATTAAACACCAACTACTACATTATATTTTGAAAAATCTAATGATAAACATATGCACTAACTATTACATAACAATTTTGTGTACAAAATTAATTATATACTTTTAACAATTCTTATTATAATTTTTTCTGAAAAATAATTAAATGAAACTATTATATAGGACCAACTAAACTTAATATATTATTGTATTATAATAAATGTGTAAATTATGTTATATTTTTACACTAATCTAAATTTTCAACATCATCTTTTGTAATCACAAGAAATAAAACACTAATAAAGTACAAAATAAAAAATAAATGTTATATTTTGAGATATAACATTTCACTTTCAATAGTTATCATATACTAAAAATTGTTACACATATTAAACTTTAAACTAAATTTAAGCATACTACTTTAATTTACTAATCTAAATTATAACTTTGTATATAACGTTCATAAAAAGCTAATACAATTTCATAATTTTGTAGTTTTTATCTATTTATAACATCAGAATAGTTCTAACCTAATGAAAAAGGACACCTAACCCAACCTATTAATAACTAACACCTTTTGCCAAAAAAATATTTAATACAAAAAATATTTAATACTTCATGACTCACACGTGAATACACCTACATCATGTTTTGTAATCAGAAGAAATAAAACACTATTGCTATAAAATTTATAAATGTTATACTTTGATATATAACATTTCACTTTTAATACTTAAAATTGTTACACATATTAAACTTTAAACTAAATTATAAAAAGCTAATACAATTTCATAATTTCATGGTTTCAAGTGATAGGTTTTATATGACATCAAAATGGTTCTAACCTAATGAAAAGGACACCTACATATACACACCAACTAATCATTGACCCAACCTATTAAGAACTCAACACCTTTTGCCAATAAAATATTTAACACTTGAGAATACACCTTTAAAATTTAAAATACAAAGTTTCATTTAAAACCAAAAAATATTTAATACTTGATGACTCAATACACCTTTAAAATTTAAAATACAAAGTTTCATTTAAAATAATTATTGGCTTGCTACAATTATTTTTCTCACTTATCAACACTTTACATAGCTTCCAACTATTTAACACCTTCCCACTTCATAAATTATAACTTTTTAATATGCATTATTCCATCTTTTAGTGTGAGTTTTTAATAATTATCATTAACTAATTTTTTTTTCTAAACTAAATCTAAGTAATACAACATTTACTTTTACTACTATAATATTATCAATTTATATTTTGTAAAATTTACATACTAATATCTTAAACTTAACAAATTTCTATTTTAAATAGATTCTACTAATTTTTTAAGAAAAAAGAAATAAAATAAACTAATGTTATCAATTAAATATATCTTATATTTTTTGTATTTATGTACTCTTTTTGAAAGATTGAGTTTATATATTTATTCGAACAAAAGTTCATAAACAACTTTTGTGCTAAAGCGTAATATAAATACAGTATATTATTTAATAGTTTGTTGTCCTTAAATTATAATTTTTTATATGAAAATGTTTATGTATAAATATCTTAAACACCAACTACTACATCATATTTTGAAAAGTCTAATTACAAACATCTGCAGTAATTATTATATAACAATTTTGTGTACAAAATTATTTTAATAATTTTAACAATTCTTATTATAATTTTTTCTAAACAAATTACTCAAAACAAAACTATTATATAGGATCAACTAAACTTAATATACTATTGTATTATAATAAAGTGTAAATTATATTATATTTTTACACTAATATAAATTTTAAAAATCATCTTTTGTAATCACAAGAAATAAAATATTATTGCAATAAGTACAAAATAAAATATAAATGTTATACTTTGAGATATAACATTTCACTTTTAATAATAATCCTTAAAATTGTTACACATATTAAACCTCAAACTAAATTTAAGCATATAACTTTAATTTACTAATCTAAATTATAACTTTGTATATAACTATGGTAAAGATAATACACTTACATGGGTTCCAAGTGATAAGTTTTATCCAAACATATTTATTTAGGTAAAAACTAAAAATATTTTTTATAAATAACTTAAGAGAAAATGTACACAAGTATAAAATTACGAAATTGATGATAAGTGCTTATTTCTAACAAATTTTAATCTTACTTACAACAATAAACATTTATTTCACCAATTAAAAATGTTTCATAAAAAAATAAATACTAATTATTTTTTTAATTTTTTTACCATTTAATATTCAATTAATATATTATAATATAGTATTAAACTAATTAAAAATATAGAAAAAGTTATTATAGAGAAAATTAACTTTGCATTTTTTTAAAAAATTTATAAAATCCGGGCGAAGCCGGGCAAACAAATACTAGTTGATTAATTAAAATCAAAACCTAATCTGTGTTTATATACTACACAGCTTCTCTATCAGTTACAATACCAACTATATTGAAACATATCCTAACCGACAGCTTCATTCCTATAAACTAGGAACCGACAAAATAAACTTCCTTCTTTAACTAGACTCCATAAATAACTCAAAGTTGTAATCCTGATCAGCTTCCAGTCCTGATGATCAATCCTGATCACAGTTCTGATAGAAATCCTGGTAGCAATCCTGATACTGACGCTTTTTAAATACTGATGACGTCAGCAATCCTGATCAGTTGAGTCTAGATCCTGACGATCATTGAATCCTGATCTAACAATCTCCCCAAATCTCATACTTTGTAAAATAAAGTATAGATTCCTAGATTCAATGATGCCAAAAACTTATTTACAAAATGTACAAGTATTTACAGCAGCAAACTTATCTTTTTAGATTTTCTGGTAGAACAAATTCATCTTCAAGAAGCTTGATAGTAAATTTTCTTCTTTGTCTTCAAGAATCTGAATTAGTCTTTCCTTAAGATCTTTGAGTTCTTCATCTTCCTCATTTATCTGGTATATAGATGCTCTGAGATTTTGTATAGAACTTCTCTGTAGACTATGTTCTTCAAGCAGGAGATAAGTAATTTCCTTCCCATCAGGATTAAGAGTAAGTTGAGTCATGTCAAAGGTCATTTCTTTAACAACAGTGCCCCTTTGCATTTTCACATCTTGGCCTCTCAGATTTAAGTACATGGGAGTATAACTACCATTGAAATTTCTTCCTTCATCAAATCTTTTCCTGATTGTTGACAGAATCATATCACTCCATTCTTTGCACACTTTTTTTTCCCATCTCAGCAGATAGTGAACACATTTCAGTTCCTTTGTGGTTTTAACCAACAGCTCTTGAATGGAAATAATCTTCACACTACCATCCTTCATGAAGTATAGAAGCTTCTCTTTCTTTTCAGTACCATCATGACAATCTATAACTATATCAACAGCTAATAAATTGTTCAGGTGTTCAGAAGTTAAGTTACCTCCAATCTCAATCAAAGCATAAGGATCAACATAAGGCATCCTTAAGAATTCAGCATCCCTGTGACCTATGCCTCCCCTTGAATTATGTGACATCTGCCTTAAGCTTGAAAACATTTGTAACCAGAGTGCTTTGGATCTTTGTGAATCAGAAAAGTCAGCAACACTGGAGACATTTGTTATAATTCCACCAGACTGAAAATTGATAGGTCTATCACACCTAAGTGTGTCAATGTGTTTCCACTTCTTGTCTTTTTCCTTCTCAAGAACATAGCTTCTTTCTATCTGAGGTTGTTGTCTTCTTGCATTTTTCCACAACCTTCTATTTGAATGTTTAAGCTTTTGCACATAGAGCTGAGAATCTCTATTTGTAGTTCTTGTTATTTCTCTTCTTCTGACTTCTTCTTCTTCATCCACTTCTTCATTATGAGAATCAGCCACAGTAGATAATATTAACAAACCAATCTCTTGTAGAATTTCAGATTCATCAAGATGTTGAACAATGTCAGGAACAATGTCAGGATTAGAATCTTCAATTTGAGTTGTATTACTGGTTAGAGTTGATTGTCTTGGTCTTCTTCTCAATTCAGGTTCTTCTTTTTTTTTTCTTGGTCTTCTTCCTGAATGATAGTCTTGATAGCCAGGGTATCAGGAATTATTGGAGTTTATTGAGCATCAGGAATTTCTTCAATTCTTAGACCTCTAGACCTTGTCTGTCTAGGCACTGTTTGAATAGACCTTCTTCCTCTAATTACACCTCTTCTTGCACCTCTTCTACCTCTGCCTCCTCTACCTCTAGCAGGAGCAGAATTCTTAAAACTCTCCATCATTTCTCTTTGTTGACGTAGAAATTTTTCATGTGAGGGATCAGGATATTCTTCACTAGCAGTAGAAAGTGCTTTTCTTGCAAATAATTGTTGAACTCTCTTATCAGTGTGATAAAGAGTAACAACATTACCATCTCTTGTTGTGAAATTCCGGAATAGATTAGCAGCATCTTCAGGATTATCAATAAGAACATCTTCATCACCTTCAGGAATTGTAGAGAGTGTTTGTCCATGACCAGGTGTCAGATTTGATCAGCCATCAGGATTTGATCACCTGTCAGGATTTGCTCTTCCGCCAGGATCTGAGATTTCACCAAAGTCCTTACTGTTCTTACTCCAGAATCAGAAACATGAGTTGACTGCATGGATTGCCTTTGAGAATTTTGAATTGTAGGCTTCACCATAGCAGCATCAGAGGTTTCTCCTTGAAATACCATATCATCACCATCATTACCAGTATTGTCATCATCACCATCATTACCAGTATTGTCATCATCATTATTTCTTCTCAACACTAGTTCAGGTGTACATTTTGTCTGACTTACCTTCTCCCCCATTTTGGCATCAGGATTGGATAACAAATTTAAGATTAAGGAAAGAGAGGTTTGAATGTTAGTTACCTTAGAATCTAATGAATCAATTCTGGTGTTGATGTGAGAATGTTCAGAAATTATTGACTTAACTTGGGATTCCACTACTCTTAGTTAAAAAGCAGTAGGTGCCTTTGTCAAGCTATTAGAAATATCAGTCCTCACCATCTCAGTAACAACCTTCACAGAATCAATTTCAGTCTTGAGGCTCTTGGATAACAAAGTTGTAGCCTTCAAGTGATTCCTTACATCTTCACTTTCTATCATTCTAGCAGCATGAGCAGCATGTTCCAAGGCACATGGAAAACTAACAGAAGCAAAAGATCAATACCAATCATTTTCCCATTCATCTCTTCTTAACAGCTCAGCAGGATCAAGTGCAGAAGGACCAGAAAAGTCTTGTCTTTGATCTTTTCCTGTAGAAGCCTTGCCAGCCATGAAAGTGCTTGAATAACCAAAGTTAGTTCCAAGACTAGATTTGAGTGCTGTAGCAAGTTGATCCTTCTCACCATCATTATCAGCATCAGAATCATCATCATCATTATCTCCAGAATCATCAGCATCAGGAATAACAACTCCTTTCATTTTATCCTTGGATTCTGATATAGGATCTTGTAAGCCTTGAGCTTAGTGGTTGAATCAGGAGTGGCTCAGCATCAGAAGCACGACTAGCATCAGGAACAACACTGTCAGGATTTGAAAAGCTTGCATCAGTATTTTCTACTAATGGTTCTTGTGTAGCATGAGGTTCAGAAGCTTCTTCAACACTTTGAGTTGAAGGTTCTTGTGTGCTTCCCTCAATGACAGTGTCCTCGACCAAAACTTCCATGTCAGGAATATCATAAGCCCTTTGAGCATTGTCAGGAAACTTCTCAGAAACTATAGTTGTAATGCATGCATCTTCACATTGAGAAGATGGTTCTTGTGTGGCTGGAATGAAGATGTCTTCATTCTCCCTTTGAGAAAATGGTTCTTGTGGGACCATTCCATCAGCTATGCCTTCACTCACACTTTGAGTGAGTGGTTCTTGTGGGGCTGGATCATCAATAGCTACTGAACCACTTTGAGGTTCAGGTTCTTGTGGGCTAGATCCCTTCAGTTTCTTTTGTCTCTAAAAGACTTTTTCTTCTGCCTTCCTTTTATTCTCCATTGGATGAATGAACCCAAGATTGGAAGCAGCAGCACCAAGCTTCTCCCATGAAATATCAACATGTCTTTTAGTTGGAGAGGCTTTGACTGGAGAGTCTGAAATAGAGACAACTTTACATGGTGTAGCAACAGGATTACTAACGTCAGGATTTGCTTGAGCATCAAGAATTGAAATGTCCTGTCCATCAGTATCTTGTGTCTTCAAAGGAATATGATACCTGCTTTTAGTTAATTTTCTTTTCTTTTGTGTCTTAGAAGATGGTGCCACGGCTTCAATAGCAGTATCAGCAACTTCCTTGTTCAGCTTAAACTTAGAGGATATAGGAATATCATCCTCAGAATTAGTTTCATCCCTTAAAACCAATTTTCTTTTCACAGAAACAACCTCCTCAATCTTATCAGCCTTCTTCACCAGGACCCCTTGTACACCCCCTTTTGACTTCATTTTGGTGATTGGTGTAGAGGAGAAATCCTTTGAACCTGATTGCCTTCTAGACACATCAATTCTAGATATTTCTTTGATTTTACAACTAAAGTCTTTTGAAAGACATTAGAGGTGGTTGTAGACTATTTGGAGTGTTTGGGAGGGATTCTTGTGTCAGGAACAAGGTGTGATTGGCCTTGCCCCATAGCATCAGAAACTGTTCCATAACAAGTAGGCATTTTCTCTTGCAAGAAAATCCTGACCTCATCAGGAATAAAGGCATTGCCTGTAAAACCATTTTCCTTATCACTGTTGACTAAGGACTTAATATTATTCTCAGTAATTGTTAGGAATATGTTGATCTTGATGATAATTATAAAAACACTTAGTAGATTTTGTATTAAGTCATTTTGTAACTGTCAACGGAATGGCATGCTTTGCAGTGTTTCGTTGACAGGAAGCTCATCAACGGAATGAGTGTTGTAGCAATTGCACTGCACAATACTTCACAGTTTGATATGCATTTGATGTATATTCTAGATAGGTTTTCTAAGTCATGTTGACTAAGTACTAGATAGGCAAAATAGGTTGGTTAATTGTAAGTATATCATGCCTTGTAATTTTGCCTAAGTGAAGACATGTCAACGGTATGAAGATTACTCTATCAACGGAACAAGGATACACCATCAACGGAATGAAGTTTACTCATCAACGAAATGGAGTTTACTCATCAACGAAATGGAGAATAAAGCTATCAACGAAACACATCTCCCTGCTATCAACGAATCATTATTGCTTTTCTGAATAGTTGACAAAGTGATAGTGACAGTTTACTGAATAGATCTAAAGGTGATGTGGAAGTGTACTTTGCATTGGAAACCATTAAAATGGACATGGGGAATAAGGAAACATCCCAGTTTCCAATTGGGCTCTTGGGAGTGATCATAATAAGCATGAAGACAAAAGCAAGGATCTCCAAGGACCAGTGGACAAAGGGATGAAAAGCAAACTATTGGCGGTTACCTTTAGTGTAGCCAAAAATAGCTTTGTAAACTTGGGAATATATAACCAAGTGTAGCAGTTAAAATAAGAAAAAGAGAAGAAAAACAAATAGTTTGTATTAGCTATCTTTGAGAGCATTCTTCTCTACAACCTTGTAACTGAGAAGCTGTGTACTTTTGTATCACAGATTATTTCCGAAATAAAAACACTTCAGTTGGATCATCAAACAATCCAACTGAATTATTTATATCTTGTGTTTTTACTTATTCAGTTCAGTTTTATTTATAAGTGTTTTTAAGTTTAAGAAAATATCAAGAATTGTATTCAACCCCCCCTTCTACAATTCTGTTAGGTCATTTGGGATTAACAATTGGTATCAGAGCGAGCTTCTAACATACAAGAAGTTTAAAGATCAAGACCAAAAACAGAAACCATGGTGAAGAAGGATGCATGTGTGAAGATACCAGTTCTTGATAAGGACAATTACTTTCACTGGAAAGTAAAGATGCATTTACATCTCATGTCTATGGATGAGAGATATGTAGACTGCATTGAGAAAGGTCCACACGTTCCCATGAAGTTTGCATCTAGAGTTGGACTGCCAGATGATGCTCCTGATGTGGAAATTCCAAAACTTGTCTCAGAATGGACTATTGAAGATGTTGCAGAAGTCCATAAAGATAAAAGAACCATGAACATTCTGTTTAATGGTTTGGAGCAAGAGATGTTCGACAATGTCATAAACTGTACAACCTCCAAAGAAGTATGGGACACTGTCAGAACACTATGTGAAGGAACTGAGCAAGTAAGGGAGAACAAAATGCAACTCCTTATACAACAATATGAGCACTTTCACTTTAAAGCTGGTGAAACCCTAAATGACACGATTAGTAGGTTTCAAAAGCTTTTGAATGGATTAAAGTTGTATGGGAGGATCTATCAAACCAAGGATTCAAACCTTAAATTTCTTAGAGCTCTTCCAAAAGAATGGAAGCCTATGACTGTTTCTCTAAGAAACACTCAAGAGTACAAGGATTACACTCTTGAAAGGCTGTATGGAACATTAAAGACATATGAGTTGGAAATGGAGCAAGATGAAGAAATTGAGAAGGTACAGAAGAAGGGTGGATCTATTGCATTGATTGCATCTGTAAACCAACTGGAAGATGACACTGAAGAAGCTGCAAAGGCCACAACTAGTCGAGCTAGTTGTAGAAGTGATGTTAGCAAAGGTAAAGGTAAGATGACAGAAGAAGAAGAACCAGAACCAGCCAACTTGGATGACTTAGATGAGATTGATGAACACATTGCTTTTCTGTCAAGAAAATTCTCTAAGTTCAAGTTCAAGAGAAACTCAGAAGCAAGGCCACCAAGGAGAGACTTTCAACCTAACAAAAGTAACTGGATTGAAAAGTCTAAATCTAAATGTTTCAATTGTGGAATGCTTGGTCACTTTGCTGGAGACTGCAGAAAGCCCAAGATTGAGAAGAGCAACAGGAAATTTGAGCCTGTTGATTATAAAAAGAAATACTTTGAACTTCTCAAGCAAAAAGAAAAGGCTTTCATGTCTCAGGAGTATGATTGGGCTGGTAATGGTGAAGATTCTGATGATGATGTTGAATATGTCAACTTGGCTCTTATGGCTAACAATCATGAGCAGGAAGCAACCTCCTCAAGCAACCAGGTAACAATTACTAATCTTTCTGAGCTTTCTAAAGAGGAATGCGATAGTGCAGTAAATGAAATGTCTACTGTATTATATAATTTGCGTGTTACTCTTAAATCACTTACCAAAGAGAATTCAAGAATAAAAGAGACTAATTTGCTCTTAAGTGATAGGAATGCAATGTTAGAAGCACAGCTCATTGAATTTGAGAAAATGAGATGTGTTAGTAGGGATGCTAAGAAGGAACTTGAGAACGTGTTACAAAGGGAAGAAATTCTTAAGACACAACTAGAAATAGAACAAAATGTGATTGCTAAATGGAAAGATGCCAGGAATGTTGCTACCAACATCATTAATGTTCAAGGTATGGAATCTTTCTGTGAACAATCATGGAAAAAGAACAAAGAGAAACTAGGGTATGTTTGTGAAACCTTAGAATCAGAAACAGAGTCAACAAACAACAATGATCATTTGTTGAAGGTTGATATGTCAACGGAATGCAATGTTTCGTTGACAGATGAACCATCAACCGATCAGGGTGTTTCGTTGACAGAGAAAAGAAAAGATGAACTCACTAGACTTAATAATAAGGATGGTCCTGTCACCAAGAACTTTGTTCAAGGTGAGTCTAGTAAATCAAAGAAAGTTGAGAAGCCTATTGAGAGAGCTAATGTAGGTCACTTGTCCAACAAGCAATTGAAAGATAAGTTAGAGAATGTTCAAGTTGAGGCTAAGGGAAATAAAAAGAATAACAGGAATGGCAAAGTAGGAATTAACAAACACAACAATTACACACCTGATAAATATGCTCCAAGAAAGACATGTGTTAATTGTGGAAGTGTTAGTCATTTATCTACTAACTGCAAATCTGTTAAGAAGACTGTTAAAGTGAAAATCCCCAAGCCTGCAATGAATAGTTCTATGCCTACAATGCCTGTTATGCCTAACATGTTTGCTCCATATGCACAATTTCAAAATCCATATGCCAGCATGCCATTTGTGTCTAATCCATACATGAATATGTTTAATGTGCCACAAATCCCATGGAATATGAATAACATGTTTGTTCCTCCAATTATGCATGTTGTGAATGAAAATGTGAGCAATCCTCAGAAATTAACACCAAGGATAAAGATTGATTTAAATCAATCTGAGCCCAAGGTGAAAAATGATATAAAAGGAAAAGCAAAGGCTAACAAAACAGGACCCAAGGAAACTTGGGTACCAAAATCGACTTGATTTGGTTTTATTGTGTGCAGGGAGACAAAAGGAATCTTTGGTACTTGGATAGTGGTTGTTCAAGACACATGACTGGTGATTCTACCCTGCTCACAGAATTTCAGGAAATAGCTGGCCCTTGTATTGCTTTTGGAGATGACAGCAAAGGCTACACTAAGGGATATGGCTTAATTTCAAAAGAGAATGTCATCATAGATGAAGTTGCATTGGTGGATGGTCTTAAGCACAATTTGCTTAGTATCAGCCAACTTTGTGACAAAGGATTTTTAGTTACTTTTTCTAAAGAAGCCTGTGTTGTTTCTAAAGGAGGAAACAACAATGTGGTAATGACTGGATTCAAAAGAGGGAATGTGTACATTGCTGACTTTAGTAGCACAAGTCCAGAAACCATCACTTGCCTTTTCAGCAAGGCAAGCAAGGATGAAAGTTGGCTATGGCACAAGAAATTATCTCATATGAACTTTAAAGTTATGAATGATTTGGTGAGGAAAGATCTTGCTAGAGGAATTCCACAAGTGGAGTTTTCCAAGGATGGTTTGTGTGATGCCTGTCAAAAAGGGAAACAAAAGAAGGCATCATTCAAAAGCAAGACAGAGTCATCAATTGTCCATCAGCTTGAGTTGCTTCATATGGATTTGTTTGGCCCTGTAAATGTCATGTCTATTTCAAAGAAGAAATATTGTCTTGTGATTGTTGATGATTTTTCTAGATTTACATGGACTTTCTTTTTGCTCTCCAAAGATGAGGCAAGTGAAATCATTATCAATCACATCAAGATGGTAAACAATCATCCTGACTTGAAAGTGAGAAGGATTAGGAGTGACAATGGGACAGAATTCAAGAATTCAAGCATGAAGGTGTTCTGTGAAGAAAATGGTATTTTGCATGAGTTTTCAGCAGCAAGGACACCACAGCAAAATGGTGTAGTTGAAAGGAAAAACAGAACACTTATTGAAGCTGCAAGGACAATGCTAGATGAATCAAAGTTACCAACTTATTTTTGGGCTGAGGTAGTTAATACAGCTTGCTTCACTCAGAATATTTCTTTGATTAATCAGGCCAAAGGAATGACCCCTTATCAGCTACTCAAAAGAAAGAAGCCACTATTGGATTTTCTTCATGTCTTTGGATGCAAGTGTTTTGTTCTGAGAAATCAAGCTGAGCACTTGGGGAAATTTGAAGCAAAGGCAGATGAAGCAATATTTGTGGGTTATGCAGCAGGGAAAGCCTACAGAGTCTACAATCTCAGAACCAACATTGTTATGGAATCTGTACATGTTGCTTTTGATGATCTCAAAATTCAGGGTCTCTGTGATGAAGGTTTCCATGAAAGTCTTTCTTTTGAAAATGAGGAAGGAGATCAAATGAATCATGTTAAGGCTACTGAGAAACAGCCTAAAGTTGTTGTATCTAGCACAGATGAAAGCAGCAGTGAAGATGAAATTGCTGCATTAAGATTGAAAAGAATAGCTGCTAGTAGACCAAATGGACATTCCGTTGACAGTCAGAATGAGCGTTTCGTTGACAGTCAAAATGGACAATCCGTTGACAGTCACAGAAATGCTTCCAGGAGTGATCATTTAGGGACAACAAACTCGGGGGGAGTTTCTCAAGGACAAATATCCAATCAATGCAATCATGATCATGAAGCTACCTCCCTCAAGGAAATGGACTAAAGATCATCCCTTTGAACTTATTATAGGTGATGTGTCTTCAAAAGTCCAAACTAGAAGAGCAACTCAAGAAGAATGTCTATATAGCAGCTTTCTGTCTCAAGATGAGCCAAAGAAAGTTGAGGATGCACTTCTAGATCCAGATTGGGTCTTGGCTATGCAAGAAGAGCTAAACCAATTTGAAAGGAACAATGTTTGGAAGCTGGTGCCCAAGCCTAAGGACAGGAGTGTCATAGGCACAAAATGGGTGTTCAGAAACAAGATGGATGAAAATGGCATAGTCACAAGGAACAAAGCTAGATTGGTTGCAAAAGGCTATTCACAGGAAGAAGGAATTGATTTTGATGAAACCTTTGCTCCTGTTGCAAGACTAGAAGCAATAAGGATTTTCCTAGCCTATGCAGCCCATGCCAATTTCAAAGTCTATCAAATGGATGTGAAGAGTGCTTTTCTGAATGGGGAATTGGAAGAGGAGGTGTATGTAAGTCAACCTCCTGGTTTTGAAGATGATGATTTTCCAGAATATGTATACTTCCTTCTCAAAGCACTCTATGGTTTGAAACAAGTACCTAGAGCCTGGTATGACACACTTTCACAGTTCCTCCTTGAGAATCACTTCACTAGAGGTACTGTAGATAAAACTCTTTTTCACAGGGTTGTGAATGGTTCTACTATACTTGTTCAAATTTATGTAGATGACATAATCTTTGGGTCTACAGTTTGCCAAGCTTATGCAAAGTAAATATGAAATGAGCATGATGGGAGAATTAACTTACTTTCTTGGTCTTCAAGTAAAGCAAGTTAATGAAGGCATTTTCATTAGTCAAACAAAATACATTCATGATTTATTAAAGAAGTTTAATTTAATGGAATGCTCTCCTGCCAAAACACCCATGCCTACTGCCACCAAACTTGAATTGAATACTAAGGAAAAATCTGTGGACATTTCAAGTTACAGAGGCATGGTTGGCTCACTTTTATATTTAACAGCTAGTAGACCTGATATTATGTTTGCTACATGTCTATGTGCTAGATTTCAGGCTGATCCTAGGGAATCCCATTTAGTTGCTATTAAAAGAATTTTCAGATATCTCAAAGGAACACCAAACCTTGGCATTTGGTATCCTAGAGAATCTGGTTTTGAACTAATTGGTTATTCAGATGCAGATTTTGCAGGATGTAAAATTGACAGGAAAAGCACAACAGGCACCTGTCAATTCTTAGGAAACAAGCTTGTCTCATGGTTCAACAAGAAACAAAACTCAGTTTCTACCTCCACAGCTGAGGCTGAGTATATTGCAGCTGGAAGTTGTTGTGCACAGATTTTATGGATGAAAAATCAACTACTTGATTATGGAATAAGAGTTGAGAAAATTCCTATTTTCTGTGACAACACTAGTGCCATTGCCATTACTGAGAATCCAGTGCAACATTCAAGGACCAAGCACATTGACATCAAGTACCACTTTATTAGAGAACATGTTATGAATGGTACTGTGGAGTTACATTTTGTTCCAAGTGAACAACAGCTTGCAGACATCTTTACCAAGCAACTTGATGAATCCACATTCTCAAGATTAGTAAGTGAGCTAGGTATGCTAAATTTCTCTTAATTATTTTGAGATTTTTGCAAGTTAAGATGCAGCCAGGAATTTGCTATAATTTTTCTGTGAATTGATTTTCTCAGGAAAAGGTGAAATTTTGTCTAAGTCAAAATTACTATGTCAACGAAACGCACCATTTCGTTGATAGTCTTAGCATTTTTCTGGGTGTTTCGTTGATAGCTCTTTTATATCAACGAAACGCAGCTTTATCAACGAAATAAGACGGGACTTTAACCGCCCAATCCTGATTCGTTGATGTAGCGCTTTTTAATCTGAACCGTTGAAACTGCACGTTCTTTATCACGATCTATGCATACACCCCTGTAAGTATAAATCGGGGTAATATTTAATTCTAACGGTTACTTTTTTAAGCCAATCAGGTAATTTAGATTAATTATTGGACTTAATTTCTGAGAATTTTTGGGGGAGTATTTAAGAAATTTCAATTTCTTTATTTCATTTCTACCTGTTCTCAAAAATTCCAAAAGTTTTTCTATCTTCTTCTCTCTAACAAGCAATACAGCTCGAAGCTTTTCCTCACTCAACAATGGCACCCATAGTCAAGCTTATGTCTGCTGGTGGGTTCATCTATGAGAAGAACAATTCTATTCCATTTGTTGTTAAGGAGAGTCCGAACAGCATCTTTTTAAAGATGATGGACTTCATGAGGAACTGTAAGTTGGGCTATGCGATGTTTCACTCTACACCACTCTACAATGAAATAATCGAGGAGATTTGGACCTCATGTGAGTATAGTGGAACAAACTGCACACTGCAATTCACTCTTCAAGGTAATGAGTACATAGTTAATTCTGATGTTTTGCAAGCATGTTTACATATTCCTGATAATAACTGTGATGCTTTGCCTACTAACACTGAAATAACTACCATGCTAAATTCTATAAACTACTCTTTGCCTACTGATAACTTGGGTAAGATAATTAGGAGAGGTTTGGTTAGGGAATACAGTTATTTAGCTGATGCATTCATTAAGGTCTTTTCTGGAAAGATTAGTAATTTTGATGCATTAACTAACTCTATGTTAATTCTCCTAACCATGCTTCTAAATGATAGATATTACAACTTTAGCACCCAACTTATGTATGAAATTGGTGCTAAGTTGGGTGATAAGGCAAATAGGAAGAAAAATATCTATTATGCAAGGTTTCTGATGATGCTGGCTAATCATGTTAGTCCAGCACCATTAGTTATCTCTAACCCTACTACCAGGTTTGAGTGCTTTGTGCAAGAGAAGAGAGTATTGACAGACATACTGAGGCTGAACCACAATGGTGATGTTCCAGTGGTGTATCTGCCAATCATTGAGGTAACTACTGCTATCCCTGTTAGTATAGATGTTACTTCCATTGTTTCATCCAACCCAGTTGCTATGGAGTCTGTAGCTGTGACCCAACAGGCTCCTGCCCCAGCAACAAAACCAAAATCTAAGAAATCCTCCAAGCCAACCTCAGGTGCTTCTCAAAAGGCACCTGTTGTAAAAACTACCACACAACCTAAGGGGAGTGAGTCTGGAGTTGTGAGAGGTGAGGGAAGGGGTGAACATAAAAGAAACCCCAAGAATAAGGAAGGTGAGGTAAGTGTTTCCCAGCCTAGCCCCATTGTGTCTTCCCAACAAGGCACAATGAGTAAAATGGATTTAAGCACAAGTCTAATTGCATCCTCCCAAAAGGATGTGATTATTGAAACAAGCTCTCAACCTAGAGCACAGTCCAAAAGGGTAAGGGACACTTCAAGCCCACAGTCTACATTTTCCCAATACCAAAGGAGAGTGAAGCAAAAGTCCAAGGGTTCACAGGGTGCACACACACTGGAAGCAACACTTCCAGTTTCTCAAATTCAGTTTGATGTAACCCCTATTATCACTCTGGGGTTACAGTCCCATTCTCTAAACATCAACCTTGAACTAACTCCTTCAAATTCACCAACTTTATCTCTAGATGTGGACATGATCCATACATCTATTCCTGATTCTCCAACTCTAATCTTGGAGAAGCCCCACTCTGAAGCTGGTGGCCATCACTTGTTAAGTGATTTGTTGGGCCATCAACCAATTTTTTCTGAAGTTGCAAGGGGATCTGTGGACCAAACTCTCAAATCAATCACCACAGACTCTACTGTAACTTCTCATTCTCAAAGTGCTTTCTTGACTTCATCAACGAAACAGTCTATTTCGTTGACAAGTGTTTCTCCATCAACGGTATCCATACCGTTGACAGTTCAAACTACCATTCCGTTGATAGGTCATTCTACACCCCTTATTGAAAATCTAGTTGTTTCCACAACTAGTGTAGATGACCTGGTGGTAGTTGAGACACTTTTAGGATTGAGAGGGAGTGAAACTGAGAGGCTGGCTTGTAGCCAGGCAAAAGGAGAGAATGAGAGTGAGAGGCTGGCTATTTCTTCCAGCCAGGCAAAAGGAGAGATTGAGAGTTCCACCTTAGTAGGTGAAGGTGAGGGTGTGAGAGGTGTGAGCCATGGGGAGCCCATGATGCAAGAAAATAGAGGAGAGAGAGAAGGGACTACAGGAGTCATAAGGGAGGAAGCAGCCATTGCTAGTGAGTCAATGGAGGTCAATGAGGGAGAAAGGGAACTTACCTTCCAAGAGCATTATCAACAAACTCTGGATAGTATTTCCCTGGATCCTGAGACCTTTACTCATCCTGTGTCAGCCTATCAAGTTTTGGCTCAACAGGGCAATGTAGAGGCAGAGAGGTCACTACAACTAATTCATACAACTGTATCAATGCAAAGAGCAAAGGATGCCTTGACCAATCTATCTCCAGGAGCTGCAGCAAGTGGTGAGTTTGATTTCTCTGATGATGAGGACAGCTTTGGTGACAATCAGGTGGCCACTACTTCACAGACTGGGACTTCTGTGGTGCCTCCTACACCAAACTGGCTTTCTCAAGATTTACAAGGAAGGATCTCCCTGGATGCTGCAATCACAAGGCAGTACAATGAGGCCTATCTGGCTCATGAGTCTGCAAATGCCAATGACAAGAAATTCTACAAGGCTATTATGGATTCACTGGAAATCCAAAGGCTACAGATGATGCAGACAAGGATTGAGGCTAGAGAAATCAAGGACTCAATTAGCAATCTCAAGGATGCTAATGAAAGGAGGCTAGATGAAAAGCTTCCTCTTCTCACTGTGTCCAAGATGAACAGGTTTTTCTCTAAGGAACCTGAGGTGGCTACCTCCTTGAAGACTTTCTCTTCTAGAGTGGACAAGGTGGAAGCTACTTTATCTCAGATGCAAAAGGAACAGGAGAAGCAGACACAACTGTTGGCCCAGCTAGTGGCAGCTCAAGGACTCCCAGTCATCTCTCTTGATGATAACAAAAAGGGGGAGAAATCTAAGGAGCTAGACATTCAAATAACAAAGGTTATGGTCCCAGCCATTTCCCTGCCAAAGGAGCCACTAGCTATGGGGGAGTCAGGAAAATCTAAACTGGACAACATTGACCTGATTCAGCAAGCATCTATGAAGCTACAGCTTGCTGAACAAATTAAAGACCACTGGTCCAGGATAGATGAAGGAATCAAGAAGTTAGCTGATTCTTCAAAGACTTCAGATCCATCAACGAATCAAGCTTCTTCTAAAGAGCCATCAACGGATGCCATGGTTTTAGCATCAACGGAATGGGAGCCACAGACCAATTCTTCATATAAGGTAGAGCCCCTTCTACATGGAGTCACTCAAGGATCAAGGAAGGAGAAAGGACAAACTTCATGCATTAGGGATGTGGAACAAGCTACATTGCAAAGAAGCTTATCTCCCAAGTCTCCTGCTAAACCAAAGGGCAAAAATACAGAAAGGACTTTCTATCCTGCACCTTATCCAGATGAGCTCAAGCTTCTTGGTCTACTCATCACAAAAAGCAAGGAAAGCAATGATTATGAGGTAAGGAAGCAAAGGGCAATTGTCTACAGGAATGGACAACAAATCTGTGTTTGGGCTGGTCACCCAAACTTTGCTGAAGCAAAGGCTGAAGAGTCAGAAAGAGCAGCAATGCAAGCACTTGCAGTTGCTCAATCTCTTGATGAAGAAGAAAGACAGCAAGAAGAAAAAGCCAGAGAGGAAAGGAGTGCAAAGAAGAGCACAAGGCAACCAAAGGCAAGAGCTAGGAGAAATATAGCCTTTGAGAATGATGACTCTCAGAGTATTGCATCAGACTCTTCTGTACCAACTGTACCTCCAACAATTCCTGATCCAGCTCTAGGGGTAAAGTTAGCCTTTGATCCTAAACATCTTGTTAATTTCCATGATCAGCCAATTGAGCCAAAGGAAGAGCCAATTGAGTTTGATGAGGCCAACTTTCCAAAATTCCTCTTTGAGATGGATCCAAAGAAGAAATCTAAGCAAAGGGCTACCAAGGCTAAGCCAATTCTAGTAAGGAGACCACAAGCTGAAAAACCTCCTACCAACCCAGAAGACTTGATCTACTTTGCTGATATCAGGGAGGAGTCTGACCTACATATCAATCTTGATGACCTAGTTGAAGTGAGAGGAATAGCAGCTTCTTACAAACTACCAGAGAGATTGGTGTTTGTCTACAAGGGTGGGAGAGAACAGGTTTGGCCTCTACATAGAATTCTGGGAGAAGACTATCAGACACTGCTATCTGTGTTTAAATGCCTGAAGAAAGATTTTGGTTTTACCAAAACAGCTAAGTCTGAAGTTGTTTCCAAAATCTGCCAAATCAAAGCTAGCTGGAATAAGCCTGGTGCACTTCCCAGAGTATTGAAGGTCCCTCAAACAGGAAAGAAAATTCATCTCCAACCTTTTTGGATGATGGAATTCAGAGACAAGGACAACTGTAGAAGATTCTTCAGAATAGAAGACCAACTGGAGAAGGCATCCAATGAAACTCTAAGATTAATGCAATCCAAGTTGGGGAATCAAGATGAAGAAGAGAAGATTTTCTACAGAAGACTTCAAGCTCAGATTGAGGAGAACAATGCAAGAAAAGGGAAGAAAACAAGACCACAGAGGCAAAGATGAAAAATCTGCTCAGTCTAAAGGAGCAACTCTGTGCACTTGTTTTGTAAGATTTTCTACTTTGTATTTTAATTAAATTCAATGAAGCTCAATGCAATTTCTACTTTTATCATGTGTAATTTGACTGAGTGTTTTTGTTATCATCAAGGCTCTTGATTTATGGCTGTTATTCTATCAGTCATAAATTGGGGGAGATTGTTAGGAATATGTTGATCTTGATGATAATTATAAAAACACTTAGTAGATTTTGTATTAAGTCATTTTGTAACTGTCAATGGAATGGCATGCTTTGCAGTGTTTCGTTGACAGGAAGCTCATCAACGGAATGAGTGTTGTAGCAATTGCACTGCACAATACTTCACAGTTTGATATGCATTTGATGTATATTCTAGATAGGTTTTCTAAGTCATGTTGACTAAGTACTAGATAGGCAAAATAGGTTGGTTAATTGTAAGTATATCATGCCTTGTAATTTTGCCTAAGTGAAGACATGTCAACGGTATGAAGATTACTCTATCAACGGAACAAGGATACACCATCAACGGAATGAAGTTTACTCATCAACGAAATGGAGTTTACTCATCAACGAAATGGAGAATAAAGTTATCAACGAAACACATCTCCCTGCTATCAACGAATCATTATTGTTTTTCTGAATAGTTGACAAAGTGATAGTGACAGTTTACTGAACAGATCTAAAGGTGATGTGGAAGTGTACTTTGCATTGGAAACCATTAAAATAGACATGGGGAATAAGGAAACATTCCAGTTTCCAATTGGGCTCTTGGGAGTGATCATAATAAGCATGAAGACAAAAGCAAGGATCTCCAACGACCACTGGACAAAGGGATGAAAAGCAAACTATTGGCGGTTACCTTTAGTGTACTTTAGTGTAGCCAAAAATAGCTTTGTAAACTTGGGAATATATAACCAAGTGTAGCAGTTAAAATAAGAAAAAGAGAAGAAAAACAAATAGTTTGTATTAGCTATCTTTGAGAGCATTCTTCTCTACAACCTTGTAACTGAGCAGCTGTGTACTTTTGTATCACAGATTATTTCCGAAATAAAAACACTTCAGTTGGATCATCAAACAATCCAACTGAATTATTTATATCTTGTGTTTTTACTTATTCAGTTCAGTTTTATTTATAAGTGTTTTTAAGTTTAAGAAAATATCAAGAATTGTATTCAACCCCCCCTTCTACAATTCTGTTAGGTCATATGGGATTAACAGTAATTCTACAAATTGGTAGAATTACATCCTCTTCAAAAACAGCATTAGGACATAAGTGAGTAAAAATCAATTGGAAAAATCTAAGAAAACAGACAGAGCCTAACTTATCTGATTTCCTATCACTTAAATCTTTTAAAACAAAACTACCATAATCAAACACTGTAGAATGAATTAGAGAGTACCCAATTTTGAGAGATCCTGATGGAAGAGCATCAAAGTTTGATGTCTTGTTCAGGAAACAGCGGCTTATGGTATCAAAGAAGAAATTCCACTCCTTATTTAGCTTTGTCTTGAAGAGGTTTCCATGCCTCTTAACTTCCCCATTGTAACCCAATTTTGTAATAAACTCAAAAAGTGTCGAGTCTGAAACATTATCAAGAACAGCATCACCAACAACATGCAAATGTAGAGCTTCTTCCACAACAGCAGGAGTCACATAGTGAGTAACCCCATCAAATTCAAAACTCATCAGGATTGAGCCTGAATGCCCTTTGTCAAAAGTAACTGTGTTCCACACCTGCATAACTGACTTAAACGAAACACTTGCAGGTTCTGTTAGAGTAAACTTTAAAGGACTTGAAGTTAAGAAATCATGTATTATGTGAAACTCAGTGGGCAAATCCCGATGATCTAAAATAGCCACAAAATTGTTAGTGGCAAAAGTAACACCACTAACTACTATCTGCATGTTCATGAATGATGAAACACCATTAAAACAGTATAGAAAACTTGAGAATTGAGATTTAGAAATTAGGGTTCTTGAGCACAGAGAGAGAAAGAAGACAAAAAACTGTTGATGAGAGAGTAAACGGTAATTTAGAAAATCAAATGTATTTTGTTAAAACAAAATATTACTCTCAGTGACAGGTGGCATGTTGTGATTCGTGCATAAATAATTAGTGGATAAATTACGTGCGTAATTAAACATAACTACACCGTTTTTTATGTGTATCTATATGTATATATCTATCAGTGTGACACACACGCGCATACAGTTGTCCAACTAAAACTCAAACGTTTCTCATCAGGAACTGACGAAAAATCAGGCACAATTTAAGCAATGAAATACTGACCTGTACATCAGGATTGACCGGTTGACTTCCTGTCAGGATTACGTCCTATCAAGATTTGATCAAAATTACATGCCTTTCTGAATGACCATCAGGATTTGATAGTCATCAAGATTTCCTCTCTGTAGCTTTCCTCAGAAATTCTCAAAATTCATCATTCCAAGTTCATTCACCAACTTGTTGAAAGTAGCTTCAGGCAGTGGCTTGGTGAATATATCAGCTAGTTATTGATCGGTAGGAACAAAATGAAGTTCAATTGTTCCTTCCAGAACTTGTTCCCTTATGAAGTGATATCTAATACTGGTGTGTTTAGTAAGAGAATGCTGAAATGGATTTCTTGTCATTGCAATAGCACTTTGGTTATCACAATAAATAGGGATTTTTGAATATGAGAAGCCATTATCTAACAACTGATTTCTCATCCACATTATCTGAGCACAGCAACTTCCTCCAAACAATGTACTCAGCTTCTGCAGTTGAAGTAGAGATAGACTTTGCTTTTTACTAAACCATGAAACAAGTCTACCACCCAAAAACTGACAACTTCCTGAAGTACGTTTCCTATCTATTTTGCATCCTGAAAAATCAGCATCTGAGTAACCACACAACCCAAAATCTGATTCTCTTGCATACCAAAGGCCAAGTGAATGAGTGCCTTTGAGATATCTGAAAATTCTTTTGACTGCAATCAGATGGGGTTCCCTAGGTTTTGCTTGAAATCTTGCACACAGACAGGTTGCAAACATGATATCTGGTCTACTTGCAGTAAGATATAATAAAGAGTCAATCATCCCTCCGTAGTGAGTTACATATACCTCAGCACCTTGATCAGGATCAAGTTTGGTAGCTGTAGCAATAGGAGTTGTTGCAGTAGCACTATCTTGCATGTTAAACCTTTTCAATAAATTCCTTGTATACTTTGACTGATTGATAAAAATGTCATCATCAGTCTGTTTAACTTGAAGACCAAGAAAGTAACTCATTTCTCCCATCATGTTCATTTGATATCTTGACTGCATAAGCTTAGAAAACTTTTCACAAAGCTTATTGTTTGTTGACCCAAAGATGATATCATCAACATAAATCTGAACTAAAAGCAAATCCTTACCATGATTCAAATAAAACAGAGTTTTATCAATAGTACCTCTTTTGAATCCACTTTCCAGTAAGAATTGAGCTAAGGTTTCATACCATGCTCTTGGAGCTTGCTTTAGTCCATAAAGTGCCTTATCCAATCTGTAAACATGATTTGGATATTTTGGATCAATGAAACTAGGAGGTTGTTCAACATAAACTTCTTCCTCCAGTTCACCATTTAAGAAAGCACTTTTCACATCCATCTGGAAAACCTTGAATTTCTTGTGAGCTGCATATGCCAGAAAGATCCTGATGGCTTCTAGCCTTGCAACATGAGCAAAAGTTTCATCATAGTCAATTCCTTCTTGTTGAGAATACCCCTTTGCAACTAGCCTTGCTTTATTTCTGATTATAACTCCATCAGAATCAGTCTTGTTCTTAAATACCCATTTTGTACCAACAATTGACATGTTCTTTGGTCTTGGCACTAGTTTCCAGACTTCATTCCTTTCAAATTAATTCAATTCTTCTTGCATTGCAGTAACCCAATCAGCATCTTTAAGTGCATCTTCAACTCTCTTAGGTTCCTCATTGGATAGAAAGTTATGATATAAACATTCATTTTGAGTTGCATTTCTTGTTTTAACACCTGCATTCGGATCTCCAATTATCAAATCAGGAGTATGATCTCTTGTCCATTTCCTTATTGGTGGTAAATTATTCCTTGATGTAGATGCTCCCCCTGGATTGGTGTTGTCTTGATTAGAAGAATTTGCTTCAGTGGAAGCTCCCCCTGAATTGGTGTTATTACCTCCTGATGGATTATCAGGATTGTCACTTGAATCAGTATCTGAAGAATTCTATCCTAATGTTTGAGTAGATTAAGAACTAGTAGCTATTTGTTGTTGCTCCCCCTCAACATTTGCACTGCTAGTAGTTTCACCATTATTTGCATCATCAGCATTGGCACCATCAGTATTGGTACCATCAGGATTTGGTGAGTCATCAGGATTTGGTGACCCATCAGTTTCTGATGAAGTGTCAGTATCTGATTCTTGTTCTTCAGGATCCTTGGTAGCTTCATTTTCAAAAATCAACCTATCATGAGAGTCTTCATTGATTCCTGTTATTTTCTTATCATCAAAAGATACATGTATCGACTCCATGGCAGTCCTTGTTCTTAAGTTATAACTCTAAATGTTAGATCAGGATTCAATGATCGTCAGGATCTAGACTCAACTGATCAGGATTGCTGACGTCATCAGTATAACATGGTCATCAGTATTTGATCAAGCGTCAGTATCAGGATTGTCATCAGGATATCTACATCAGGACTGGGATTAGGATTGATCATCATAACTGGAAGTTGATCATGATTTCTATTTCGAGTTATATTTGGAGTCTAGTTAAATAAGGAAGCTTATTTTGTCGGTTCCTTATTTATAGTAATGAAGCTATCAATTTAGGATAGGTTTCAATCTCTGTAATTGATTAGAACTTATCATGCAATTGATAGAGAAGTTGTGTAGTATATAAACACAGTTTAGGTTTCGATTTATGAGGGAACATAATCAATCACATACACGAGTATCTTTGTAACCTAGAAGCTCTCAAGAACATCAGAATTTCTTGAGAGAGTTTGTAACAGTTTCATATCAGAATTAATAAAGCTGTTATTATTCTTTCATATCTGTGATATATACTTTGATAAGTCGAGAATCTTATACAATTGTATTCAACCCCCCTTCTACAATTGTTTATTACTGGGCAACACTAAAGGCTCTAGATGCAAGATAGCCAATACAAATTCCCTCATCAGCCTTTGTTTCAAATTTCCCTAGCTGTTCAGGATGAGTTTTGAGAACAAAATATTTACAGCCAAATACATGTAGATGCTTCACACTAGGTTTCTTCTCCTTGAGCATTTGATAGGGAGTTACACCATGCATGTTTATCAGCGTGAGATTTTGAGTATAGCATGATGTATTGTGTAATAACCCGGATTTTTGGTAAAATTTAAAACTTTTCTTTTTATGATTAAGTGCATTAGTGAATAGTGAATTTGATGGATGAATAGTGATTTTGAGGGTTAAGAAATTTTTTCATGCCACCTATGTACGAGACGTAGTGTGGATATTCCGAAGTCATATTAGTGATCTACGGAGTAAATAAGTGAATGCAAAGACGATCAGAATTCAGAAATTCCAAATTTTATTTTGGTGTAGTATTTGACCGGGCAGCGAATTATATATTATTATATTCAAGAAATGAGATATTAAATTTGAGGATTTGAGGATTTAATATTTTGGAATTTTATTATTTTATTAAAGTCGATTTAAGGATTCGATCGTTGGAGTGAATAGTGAACAGTTACTATTCACTGCGAGAATCGCGTAGAATTTTATTCGCTCTTTTTGGAAAATATTTCGAATCGTTTCAAGAGGAACAAGGCAACATTTACAGGATTAAATATAAACATGGAAGTAACATGTAACAAAATTAATTCGAGGGATGCAACAATTGGATCATCCATGTGAAAGGAAACGGACCAGTAAAGCTACTTTAGCTAGGCCAGTGCATGCTTGACAAGTGTCACAAGATGAAGCCACCTAGGGCAATGACTCACCATTTATACAAAATATCTCATCTTTTATCAAAATCAACCAAAAATCAAAAATCCTTTCTTTTCTTCATTTTCGGCTAAAACAAATCAGCCGGATTGAAAGATTCATATCTCCTTCATTTCTCGGTGGCAAATGGCGATCTATAACTTGTTGGAAAGGTCTTGAGATAACCTACATTTCCTATTTCACAAGTTGCTTCCATTTGAGCAAGGTAAGACCTTCATGTTTCCAGTTCTTTAAACCGGTGTATAGTAACTCCGAGAATTCATAACTTGTTCTTGATTTTCTTTTGCAAGTTTAAGGATGATAACCATGGATAAAGACTCTCTTAAGGATTACAAGCTCTTGTGGTGTGTTTAAGGATTCAAGGAAGGTATACCACTCATCCACCCATTTGATTTATGTTGAGATTTAAGTGAAGTTTCTAGTAATGTTTAAGAATAAGCGTGTTTATGGAATTTGGAGTATGTATGGTTAATTCTTGATGAATACTTGTTGTTGGCTGATGTTGGTGATGTGTTCTTGAAGTATATGAACTGGTTATGTTGTAAAAGTTGTTGGGTTGTTGAATTCATTTGGTTTTAAGAGGTTTTGACATAACAAAAACCGGGAAACGTTACGATTATAGCCGTCGTAATGCCCATTTGATTTAAGGCTGTTTTGAGCAAGAATTACGAACTGGTCTTGGAATATTTTTGAACAACACTGCCCATGAACAGGTAGGTCTTGTTTTAAGGTTTGTTTTGGTATAAAGATCATGTCTATACGATTTACGGTTTAGGAGAAAAGTGAGTTTTAGTAAACGCCGTTCGGAAGAACAACCCATCTCTGGTCAGTCACTTTGAGGCTATTTTTGGACCACTTAGAAGCCATATTAAAATGTGAAACTTTGAGGGATAATACTAGAGACAGTTAGGAAGGCTCACGAAAAATATTCGTATTAAAAAGATTATTTTTCGATTTTATAAAAATGCGACAGCAGAGGTTGCGCAAGTGAAAACCACTAAGAACATGACTTAGAAACCAATGTTGTAAATGGTTAAGTATAACTTGTATTTGAGGATCGATTTCGGACTAAACCTACGACTTAAGTAATTGTCGATTAACATGGACTTAGTATGAGCCTATGACGAGCTAGTAATGCCTTGGTTGTGTTTCGCTTACGTGTTTAAGCATTGAGTACAAGTGGATTATCCAGGGGATTAATCGTACGTTTTCTTTGACTTTGTCTAGATTGTCCGGCATCGTCGCGAACCCCTATTACTTCTCGAGCATCAGGCAAGTTTACTAAACCTTACTCTATTGTTCAGAGTAGGTATATTTTCAAATATTCAATACTTGTGTATTCCCAAGTTATATATATCAAATCTTTGTTGTGAGTATTGTGGCAAGTTTCCTAAATCTATACTTTGAAGTATTGATTATATATTACTGATGTTGCCATGTGTGGAGTTATACAGTTTTGCGATACATGTTATATATCATGTTAAATAGAATTTGACCTTTGGATATTATACGAGCTGTGAGATAATGTACTTATGAACCGGGATACCTTGTAGCTCTATAGATAAGAGCATGTTTATTGTTTCGACTCTAGACCGGGAGTCGATATTTGTGTTATATAGATAGTCGTGGAAACCCGGAGGGATTCCAGCGGCAGAGTACTATTCATCTTGAGTAATATTATTAGTAAACATTCATTATATTTCTAGAAAGTATTAATTACCTGGAAATGATTTGAGGAATGTTATTTGAATATTACCTCATTCGAAGGTTATTACTTGGAAATGATTTGGTAATTGGCTTATAAGCTAGATATGGGATATCAGTTATAAGCCAGGTTTTTATAAAAGCCCTAGGTTAAGGGCGTATGATATTTCTTTAGATCAGAAGTAATTATATTTTTGTATGTATTAAAGGTTATTTTCCGATAAAGATGTCGGGTAATTGTTATTCGAGGGTTAATTGTTTATTTAATGAATATCATTTATATTCATTTGAGGACTATTGACTTTAAGAATATTATTTCGAATATTCATTCGAAGATTATTTAATTGTTTAATGAACATTACTTTTGAATATTCATTCGAGGATTATTTATTTATTTAATGAATATTAGTTTTGGATATTCATTCGAGGATTATTTATTTATTTAATGAATATTAGTTTTGGATATTCATTCGAGGATTATTTATTTATTTAATGAATATTAGTTTCAAATATTCATTCGAGGATTATTTATTTATTTAATGAATATTAGTTTTGGATATTCATTCGAGGATTATTTATTTATTTAATGAATATTAGTTTTGGATATTCATTCGAGGATTATTTATTTATTTGATGAATATTAGTTTCAAATATTCATTCGAGGATTATTTATTTACTTAATGAATATTAGTTTTGAATATTCATTCGAGGATTATTTATTTATTTAATGAATATTAATTTTGAATATTCATTTGAGGGTTACTTATTTAATAAATATTATTTTCAAAGCAACAAGAGGTTCCCAAAACAATGTTTTTCCATTTAAATCTGTCTTGTAAAGAGGATTTAAATGCTCGCTCAACTATCAAAAATATGGGAAACCTGATTTAAGTGACTGCTACTCTTTTTAAACTCTCAACTCAAAACTGTCAGGGGACAGATATTTTCTCGAAACAATTTAGTTGCTGCAAGTCAAATATTGTGTTACCACCTCAACGATCGAGGGGTAAATTCATGGAACAAGTCGATGTCCATTAACAAGTAGTAGCTTGGGAAATATTGGAGAATCTTCCTTTCCGACCTAGATATAACTACTTAGTGGAGTCGTATCAACAAGTGTTACACTTGGGGAAAGGAGGACGATCTTTACGTTTCAGAGTCATGGATTTCATCTGAACTAGGAGTGGTGTAAGTGGTCTAGTTGCGCGGACCCATCCAACTTTTATTGGCCCAACCGTTGGCCGGGAGGTCACTGTAAGGCGGTAGACAATGTCAGGCTGTCGTGATTCTTCCATCTACATGTAGAAAACTATTTGAGTGGTGCGACCTGCTACTGATCATAGCAAGGTTAGGCACAGCGGGCGCGGTAGCAACTCCTGCATTGGTTCATCATCCAATTTGGATATTCCTGCAACATGTATTGGGGTGAAGAACCAATCATGTTGGGAGGAGGACGAAAAGTGTTTGGAAATGAAGTGTCAATAAATTCTTGCAACTTCATCTTTTATTTTATGAGTTATGACTCTGTGGATACCTTACATAACATGAGTTATGGTAAGGGAGTTGTTTATACTGAATCATCTTCTAACTTCTTTTAAGTTATGTGTTGATATTCTGCTTACATAGCAGATATTTTTGGAAGAGTTATATTGGTTTACTTTGAAACCTCATCTTTTATATTATACTAGAACTTTGTTCATAATATAGCAAAAGTTTGCAGAAATATTATGAAAATGATATTTGAAGTACAATAATGGTACTGTTTTTGGGAATACATTCCGATAAGGAAATAATTTCAGTATCGAGATATTTTGACAAATTATTGTCTTATACCCGCTTTATTTCCGGGTTGAATTAAAGGCAGAATTATGCCATATTTTCATTACCTTGCTGAGCTATCGCTCACTCTTGCTATTGTTTTATATATATTATATAGCAGCGAAGCAGGATGCCAATGGGACGGAACATACCCCGCAAGGTGTTTCCATAAACGGCCTCTAGCAGTGATCCCGAGAGTAGTACGAACCAATTGAATCAGGCTACAGCTTTTGGTATTCGACTTGTGTGTAAATATGAATGGTATGAGGGGATTGTGAGCATCAGAAGGCTAAGTTGGTAATGTAACATTACTTAGAAATTGTATCAGTGACAGATTCAAAGACATTTGGGTATTGTAATAAAAGTTATTTATTCCACAGTTGTTGTATCGTGTCGTTTCTGAGACTCTAACCTGTGTGTGTGTGTGTGAGACATATATTGTGGGGTCATGAGCAGGTGAATTATGCACGGTGTGAGTAATACATGTAAGGCAAGGAGTAAATGGATCGTGACTACTCTAAATCCCTGACCCCGGATTTGGGGCTGTTACAGAAATGGTATCAGAGAGTTAGGTTACAGTCCTCAGAAACGATAGGAGATCGAGTCTTACAATACCCGTAATAATGATAAGAGCATCTGGAGCTCAAATTGAATTCGTAGTCGGGTTAGAGGACATGACCCTGACTGTTTAAGATGAATCCCGAGAGGGGACTTCTTCTGGGAAACCGTACTTAGGACTTCGTGATGAGTCACCTCGAGTCGTATGAGTTATAGATTGATGGGATTCTGAGATACCAGACCCCGAGGCCTTCGAGTAGGCAATTGATGATGCGTTCCTTGAAATGGACGGAGACCCGATAAAGGAAGATCCATAGGAGGATCTAGAGGAAGACCCCATAGTGGGTCAAGGAAAGAATCTTGTAGAGGACGTGTTGATTGATAAAGATGTAGTATGTTACTTGAGGTCGTACAATAGGACCGGACGAACCTTCAGAGGTCAAATAAGTGCCGATACGAGAATTTAGGATCGTTATGATTCATCAAGAGATATGACAAAGAAAATGGAGTGGAGTCTCCAAAGCAGAAGAGGTAGAGGCAGTATAGCCAGTATCAGTGGATTGATTCGACTTGAACGAAACCTGTTACTCGTAGTCGGTTATAGTTGCCTATAAGGAGGCGACATGCGTAAGAACCAAGATGTTCCGATTTTCACGAACGATTAAGGGTACTTAGTTGCATAGAATAGTGTAAGGAATTGCTTTGGCTATGAGGTTTCAATCCCCCACGACCAGCGATTCCACTATAAATAGTGTCTATTACATCGTTGAAGGATTTTATTATCTCAAGGAGAATTTTGGGTATATGTACCATGCAAATGTTATTGTAAGACAAGCACGCTAAGGCGAAATCGAGAACGAGATTTACCACCCTCAGGAAACCAGGAAGGAATTATGAGGATAGAACCGAAAGGTCGGAAATCAGATCCGAGCATTACTAGTGAGTAAATAGATTGATCAAATTTCCTTGATTTTGGAAAGAAATTCAGCAAATTTTGGCAAACCTTGTCTTTCTGATTACCAGAGGATGTCACCAAAGAGAGTGGAAACTAGGGTGAACCCTGTGGATTGGGTAAGATGGTCGCTATATGGGTTGGTGGACAGACCCTGATTGTTACAACTGATGGTAAAGATAAAATGATGAAGTTGAGATTGGACGGTAAAGGCGAAATATATTTAAGGACCAAGACGGACTGAGAAATTCCGGGATTGACTTAAATGAAAAGGCTATTGGGCCAAAAGTGTTAAGCTTATGTAGCACACGGGATTGATATGGGGAGAAGGAATATTGGGTACAAAGATGATTGAAATAGAGACCAGATTTAAGCTTGTAGTTTCTAATGATCTTCCGAAGTACCGCCCAGTCGACATGTGGAATTGTCATTGCTATGGGCGACAACGGTATCGAAGTCTTCTTATAGAACAGAACGCTTACTTGAGATGTTTGCGCCTAGTCGAATAGAACTCCCTGCGATTGCAAATGCCGATGGTTGAATTCTTAGCGACTATTATAAGTCGGCAATGACGTAAGTATCGAACACCTTAGGGTGCGTGGAAAAGGAAAGCTTTGGAATTGAACGATTATCCATCAGAGGAGCCGACATAAAAGGCATCCGTAGAGACCTTGGTAATACCCTCCCCATTTGCAAATTATGTGGGGTATTTCCCCAATCTATGATCTATCTTGACCTCTTTCCAAGAAAGAATTGTGATAAAGGGTATATTCCCTCTTTGAAGTTATTTTATAACACTTGTGTTAAATCATAATTAATTTCAATTGTGATTAGAGGCTGTCACGATGCCTACTTTCAGGTTTTCGAAGCCCTGTCAAATGATGTTATTTAAGCTTTCACTTTTCTTCAAATAATGAATGACCCTATGGTGATACCTCACCACTTGTATGTTAAGTACCAGTATCTTTCTGGTTATTCTTTTCTTTGTAGTTTCCTTGGAAACCGCACCTTTGGAATATGTTCAATTTTAATCCAAGGTGTTCTTTTGAGAAATATTGTCGAATGGCGATAATCATTAAATTGATCTCGAATTGCTTTCATACTTTTCAACTTCCACTGAGACGAACAACCCTATACTTATAGGGGCTACAAGGACTATCTGTCTATGTGATAGAAGTCTGATGGGACGCCATCACTTGTAAGTTGTGAAATACAAGAAGGCTAATTACCTTTAGTAATGTCTCAATCGAGGCACACAACGTTGAGTTCTTATGATCATGTTGATCTCTCGGTAAATTCTTTTACCTCCAATAAGGTTACCTTAAAACTCATAACCTTATGATCACCAGTGTGTGACGTTTTCCTTGATATGGGAGCTGTCTTTTCAAGGCCCCATAATTTTTGTTATCTTCATTGAATTCCAAGGGAAGGCGAACCAGGTCAAATAAGTCAAAATTCGCTGATAGGAATTAGATTCGTAACGAAATCGCCTATGACAGGAGAGAATCCCTAAGACGAATAGAATGTTAGTGACATATCAATGAAATTGATTTATTCTCCCAAGGATGTTATGATAATGGAAAGCGTGTCAATTGAAATATGTGAAAGGAATGGCGATGTGCTGTGAGCTCCAGTGACAACGGTGTTAGATAGATGCCCTATAGTGAAATTGAGATTTTGGAAGAGTTGTTTACGAATGGACACTACCTCTGGGTTAGCAAGATAAGTACTGACGATGGAGTCAGAGGGAGCTGGCATTGTGACTTGGGAGAGGTGCAGCGTGTGTTGTTTTAAAGGAATAATTTTCGGAAATATATGGAGACCCGGATGAAAATGAAAGTTAAAGGATTAAAACAAGAAACCATGACTGTGACCGAGTATGAGGCCAAGTTTTCCGAATTATTGAGGTTTGTTCCGGAGTTTGTGAACACGGAATAAAAGAAATCCAGTAGGTTTCAACCAGGGCTACCTCCAACCAGCAGCCACTGTCAGGAACTTTAAATAGCAGGTACCCTTCTATACTATGCAGACAAAGCTAATGTATCGTTGTATATCAAGAAGTTGCATGCCAATTAAACCTTAAGGCCGAGCTGCTAAGGGAATAATTACAAGTAGAAATAGTCAATCGAGGGATTTTCCCATAAGACTGGTACATCCAGGTTGTGAACTAGAAATATGAAGTTGACACTTTTGATAGGCCTGATGTAATAACCCGAATTTTTGGTAAATTTAAAACTTTTATTATTATGATTAAGTGCATCAGTGAATAGTGAATTTGGTGGGTGAATAGTGATTTTGAGAATTAACAAAGTTTTTCATGCCACCTATGTACGAGACGTAGTGTGGATATTCGGAAGTCATATTAGTGATCTACGGAGTAAATAAGTGAATGCAAAGACGATCGGAATTCAGAAATTCCAAATTTTATTTTGGTGTAGTATTTGACCGGGCAGCGAATTATATATTATTATATTCAAGAAATGAGATATTAAATTAAGAATTTGAGGATTTAATATTTTGGAATTTTATTTTATTTGATTTGAGAATTTAGAACGAAAACCACTGAGACAGTGAAACGAAGGTTCTAGAAACCGCTGATACTTTATAACGAGATTAAGTGATTAAGCGAACGAATCATGGATTAAGGATTGAAATTATGACAGGATTAAATATAGACATGGAAGTAACATGTAACAAGATTAATTCGAGAAATGCAACATTTGGATCATCCATTTGAAAGGAAAGCGAACTAGTAAAGCTGCTTGCCACCATGATCTCCATTGCGTGACACGTGTCCCTGCTTGCCACCATGATGCTCCACTGATCGACACGTGTCCTGGGCATGCAATGACTCATCACCTTTTAACACAAAAAAATCAGCATTATCATTATTAATCAACCAAACCAAAAACCTCTCTTTTCTTCATTTTCGGCCAACACAAAACTTCCGAATTGTAAAATGCATATCTCCTTCATTTCTTGGTGGAAATTGGCGATCTATAGCTTGTTGGAAAGGTCTTGAGATAACCTACATTTCCTATTTAACGAGTTTCTTCCATTTGAGCAAGGTAAGACCTTCGTGTTTCCAGTTCTGTAAACCGGTGTATAGTAACTCCGAGAATTCATAACTTGTTCTTGATTTTCTTTTGCAAGTTTAAGGATAATAACCATGGATAAAGACTCTCTTAAGGCTTACAAGCTCTGGTTGTGTGTTTAAGGCTTCAAGGAAGGTATAAAGACCTCTGCCCCCTTTTGTTTATATGAGTTTTGAAATGGTTTTGATGTTTATGTAAAGTTAAGAGCATGATTAAGTAATTAGATGAATTGTTGGTTGAGTTTGGAGGATGGGTTATGAATTTATTGTGATTATTCATGGAGGATTTGACTGAGTGGAGGGTGTATAAGGTGGATGGTGAGTTTGGGATTGATTGGTATTGATTTGGTTGTGTTTTGGAAATGGAAAACGTTACGATTATAGCCGTCGTAATGCCCCTTTCGATTTAAGGCTGTTTTGAGCAAGAATTACGAACTGGTATTGGAATATTTTTGAACATAACTGACCATGAACATGTAGGGCTTGTTTTAAGGTTTGTTTTGGTATAAAGATCATGTCCATACGATTTACGGTTTAAGAGAAAAGTGAGTTTTAGTAAACGTCGTTCGGAGGAACAACCCTTCTTTGGTCAGCCACTTTGAGGCTATATTTGGACCAATTAGAAGCCATATTAAAATGTGAAACTTTGAGGAATAATACTAGAGACAGTTAGGAAGGCTCACGAAAAAGATTCGGATTAAAAAGATTATGTTTCGATTTTATAAAAATGTTTTAGTCAAGGTCGCGCAAGTGAAAACCACTGAAAACGAGACTTAGAAACCAAGGTTCCAAATGGTTAAGTATAACTTGGATTTGAGGATGGATTTCGAACCAAACTTATGATATAAGTATTTGACGAATAACATGGACTTAGTGTGACGCTAGAGCGAGCAAGAAATGCCTTGGTTGTATTTCGCTTACGTGTTTAAGCATTGAGTTATAAGTGGTTTATCGAGGGGATTAACCGTGTGTTTTCGTTTGACTTTGTCTAGATTGTCCGGCATCGTCGCGAACCCCTATCACTTCTCGAGCATCAGGCAAGTTTTCTAAACTTGTACTTTTAAAGTATTAATTATAATACTGCTTTTTCCATGTATAAAGTTGTACAGTTTTGCGACACATCTTATTTCCTGTTGAAATAAAAATTTGACCTTTTGATTATATATGATCTTCTGAGTTAAGTATATATAACCGGTATACCTTGTAGCTCTAGAGATAAGAGCATACTTCTTGTTTTCGACTCTAGACCGGGAGTCGATATTTTGTTATATAGATAGTCGTGGAAATCCGGAGGGATTCTAGCGGCAGAGTACTATTCATCTTGAGGAATATTATTATTAACCATTATTTATGTTCCGGAAAGTATTTATTACTTGGAAATGATTTGATTATGGGCTTCTAAGCTAGATATGGGATATTAGTTAGAAGCCAGGTTGTATAAAGGCCCTAGGTTAAGGGCGTAAGATATTTCTTTAGATCAGAAATAATTATATTTTCTGTATATATATTAAAGGTTATTTTCCGATAAAGATATCGGGTACTGTTATTCGAGGATTTACTATTTATATTATTTATGAATATTCATTTGAGGATTATTGACTTAAAGTATATTATTTATGAATATTCATTTGGGGATTATTGACTTGAAGTATATTATTGTGAATATCCATTTAAGGATCATTTACTTAATGAATATTATTTTATTATTCATTCGAAGTTTATTTATTTAATTATTTATTATTCATTCAAGGTTTAATTATTGAATATTTATTTATTCAGAGAGGATTATGTTTGAATAATCATTTATTTGAGGAAATTTCTTCAATACATATTTCCTTATTAATTATTAAATATCTTTTAGTGATTTAAAAATCATATTATTTGTTTAAAAGCATTAGAGGTCTTTGAGAATTATATTTTTTTATATTCTTGACCTTTAATAATATTTCCGAGAATTATAAGGATTCCCCAATATTATTCCCGATCATTATCACCTCACTTGAGCCATCTAAATGCTTTCGTACATATTGAGAATTGAAAATCCAGAGTTGGGAGAAAATCTTGTTTCCTTCCTTTGTTTATATAAGAGATATTATTTTGGGATTATAGCCCTACTACTAAGGGTTCCCCTTTCACAAAAAGAGTAAAAGATTCAATCTCGATTTCATGAAGACTATTTGTCGCTCAACCTGAGTTTCCGGCTATAGGCCAGTATGTACTTTTGGGTTAGCTTCCCATTGTTCGGGAGTAACCAGGGATTGTGAAAGTCCGGCTAAAAGCCAATATGGGTTAATGGGTTAACTTCCGATTGATTCTGGGAGTAACCAAAGGATCCCAGTGCGATCTTTGAACGGGCATTTGCCCGGGGAACTGGGATTTGGCCCAACTTGCGCCAGAATGATTGCGGATGGAGCTTTCATTCAGGATGATTACGGATGGAGCTTTCATCCAAGGTAATTGCGGATGGAGCTTTTACTTGAGGGTAATTACGGATGGAGTTTTTATCCTTCTACTAGTAGAGAAGACCCGCGGTGGACCTGGAAGCGGCGACTGATCATCGTCGATCCACGTCTGGAATTATTGAAATCTCAATACAGAGTTCAAATGAAATTTCTCCTACATACGGAGTTCAGTGTTCCCATCTGACAGTATCTTGAACTGCTGAGTGTTATAGTATCCACAACTGCTGAGTGCTACGTCACTGGAGCAGGGTGTCAGCATCCAAATTTCTATCATATCCCGATTAGGGAAAATATTCGAGTTTTCAGTAAAGGATACTTATCTTGATAAATTGCTACGGCAAGTACGAATTTCACTTATCTTTCGTATAAAGACGATAATTGATATTTGAAGTACTGTTGTGGTATATATTCCGATAAGGAAATAATTTCAGTATGGAGATATTATGACAATTATTGTCTTATACCCGCTTTATTTCTGGGTTGAATTAAAGGCAGAATTATGCCATACTTTCATTAACTTGCTGAGCTATCGCTCACTCTTGCTAGTATTTTATATATATTATATAGCAGCGAAGCAGGATGCCTATGGGACGGCACATACCTCGCAAGGCGCTCCCATAAACAGTTTCTAGCAGTGATCCCGGGAGTAGTACGAACCGATCGAATCAGGCTACGGTTTTGGTATTCAACTTATGTATAGACATGAATGGTATTAGAGGATTGTGAGCATCAGAAGGCTAAGTTGGTAATGTACCAATACTTAGAAATTGTATCAGTAACAGATTCAAAAGACATTTGGGTATTGTAATAAAAGTTAGTTATTCCGCAGTTGTTGTATTGTGTCGTTTCTGAGACTCTAACCTGTGTGTGTGTGTGTGTGAGACATATGTTGTGGGGTCATGAGCAGGTAAATTATGAATGGTGTGAGTATTACAGGTAAGGCAAGGAGTACATGGATTGTGACAACCCTAAATCCCTGACCCCGGATTTGGGGCTGTTACACCTGATTCCTTTCAAGTTGGGAGAAGTTGATATGATAATAAGGATGGGTTGGTTAACACCCAATGGAGCAAATGGATTGCAAATAAAAAGAGTAATAAATAAAGGATGGAGACAAATTCAGAGATTCTTGAATATAGTTCAGACTAAGAAACTATTACGCCAGAGATACGAGGCTTAATTAGCTCTTATGGTTGACGCCAAGAAAAGAGATACCAAGTATAAAGGGAACTACAATGGTTTTGGGAGATTGTACAAGGTTTTAATGAGCTACCAGATATCGATTTGGATGACATGAGAATGAATAACGAGTATTCAGGTTATAGTGCCGCATCTCCTGTTAGCCTCAGTGAGAATGGAAGAGTTAGCGACTCAGTTACAAGAATTGCTGGGCAAGGATATGATAAGACCCAGTGTGCCACCGTGGAGAGCCCGGTGTTGTTGTAAGAGAGAAAGATGTTAGCACAAGATTATAGAATCTCGAGAGTTGTATGAGTTCGACATGGAGAATAGGTACCCTTGTAAATGATTGTTTGATCAGAGGAAGAACGCTGTGTATTTCCAAATTTATTTAAGAACTGGGTATCACCAGTTGGAAGTTAAATCAGAGGATATACCCAAGACTGCGATTCGTACTAGGAATAGACACTTCGAGTTTTCAGCGAGGTTATTTTGGGTGGACTAATGCACCCACAAATTTTATGGAGTGTAATGAATGGGCTTTGAGTTACCCGTGATAGTAGATAGCATGAGATGGAGAAATGGCTAGAATTGACCTAGGATTATGACTATAAGATACACTACCATCCGGGGAAGGCCAATGTGGTGGCCGATACCCTTAATTAAAATGAGACAGAGATGGATTTCGAATGATCGGGAATTAAAGGATGAGATTTTACACAAAACCCAAGTTAGTCCAACAAACTAGAAAGACAAAAGATTTCACCAACAAGCGGCTAGTGACAGCCAAGACAGACAGAGAAAGTATGCGGACTAAGCCCGCAAGTATAGAGATAGTACTGCTATTGATAAGCTAAATGGCATGTTGATGGATGACAAGCAAGTTTATGCTGGTGTATTTCTGTACAAACAAGATAGAGAATATGAGGTTAGAGATTCGTGATGCTAAAAGATATCCATGGAGAGAATTAATGAGATTTGGAAGGAAAGGGAAGTGAGCCCGAGATTCATTGGGCCATCTGAGATTTTAAAACGCGTCAGGAAGGTGGCCTACGAGCCAGCCTTACCCCCCCCCCCCCCCAAAACTTGTAGAATGGTCATAACGGGGTTCATGTGTCAATGCTACGTCAGTATACTATAGATTCCCGGCATATGATAGAGTACGAGCAGGTAGATATACAACCTGGTCTGACTTACAAAGAACAACATGTGGAAATCACGGATAGAAAAGAGCAAGTGCTAAGTGACGAGGTTGCCAAGCTAGTGAGAGGTTTGTGGAAAATCAAGAAGTGGAAGAATCCACTTGGGAGTTAGAAAGTGCAATGGGAGGGAATTACCCCCAGTTATTCCTAAGCTGATTCCGGGACGGAATCCTTTTAAGGAGGGGAGACTGTAATAACCCGGATTTTTGGTAAAATTTAAAACTTTTCTTATTATGATTAAGTGCATCAGTGAATAGTGAATTTGATGGATGAATAGTGATTTTGAGGGTTAAGAAAATTTTTCATGCCACCTATGTACGAGACGTAGTGTGGATATTCCGAAGTCATATTAGTGATCTACGGAGTAAATAAGTGAATGCAAAGATGATCAGAATTCAGAAATTCCAAATTTTATTTTGGTGTAGTATTTGACCGGGCAGCGAATTATATATTATTATATTCAAGAAATGAGATATTAAATTTGAGGATTTGAGGATTTAATATTTTGGAATTTTATTATTTTATTAAAGTCGATTTAAGGATTCGATCGTTGGAGTGAATAGTGAACAGTTACTATTCACTGCGAGAATCGCGTAGAATTTTATTCGCTCTTTTTGGAAAATATTTCGAATCGTTTCAAGAGGAACAAGGCAACATTTACAGGATTAAATATAAACATGGAAGTAACATGTAACAAAATTAATTCGAGGGATGCAACAATTGGATCATCCATGTGAAAGGAAACGGAACAGTAAAGCTACTTTAGCTAGGCCAGTGCATGCTTGACAAGTGTCACAAGATGAAGCCACCTAGGGCTATGACTCACCATTTATACAAAATATCTCATCTTTTACCAAAATCAACCAAAAATCAAAAATCCTTTCTTTTCTTCATTTTCGGCTAAAACAAATCAGCCGGATTGAAAATTCATATCTCCTTCATTTCTCGGTGGAAAATGGCGATCTATAGCTTTTTGGACAGGTCTTGAGATAACCTACATTTCCTATTTCACAAGTTTCGTCCATTGGAGCAAGGTAAGACCTTCATTTTTCCAGTTCATTAAACCGGTGTATAGTAACTCCGAGAATTCATAACTTGTTCTTGATTTTCTTTTGCAAGTTTAAGGATGATAACCATGGATAAAGACTCCCTTAAGGATTACAAGCTCTTGTGGTGTGTTTAAGGATTCAAGGAAGGTATACCACTCATCCACCCATTTGATTTATGTTGAGATTTAAGTGAAGTTTCTAGTAATGTTTAAGAATAAGCGTGTTTATGGAATTTGGAGTATGTATGGTTAATTCTTGATGAATACTTGTTGTTGGTTGATGTTGGTGATGTGTTCTTGAAGTATATGAACTGGTTATGTTGTAAAAGTTGTTGGGTTGTTGAATTCATTTGGTTTTAAGAGGTTTTGACATAACAAAAACCGGGAAACGTTACGATTATAGCCGTCGTAATGCCCATTTGATTTAAGGCTGTTTTGAGCAAGAATTACGAACTGGTCTTGGAATATTTTTGAACAACACTGACCATGAACAGGTAGGTCTTGTTTTAAGGTTTGTTTTGGTATAAAGATCATGTCTATACGATTTACGTTTTAGGAGAAAAGTGAGTTTTAGTAAACGCCGTTCGGAAGAACAACCCATCTCTGGTCAGTCACTTTGAGGCTATTTTTGGACCACTTAGAAGCCATATTAAAATGTGAAACTTTGATGGATAATACTAGAGACAGTTAGGAAGGCTCATGAAAACGATTCGTATTAAAAAGATTATTTTTCGATTTTATAAAAATGCGACAGCAGAGGTTGCGCAAGTGAAAACCACTAAGAACATGACTTAGAAACCAATGTTGTAAATGGTTAAGTATAACTTGTATTCGAGGATCGATTTCGGACTAAACCTACGACTTAAGTAATTGTCGATTAACATGGACTTAGTATGAGCCTATGACGAGCTAGTAATGCCTTGGTTGTGTTTCGCTTACGTGTTTAAGCATTGAGTACAAGTGGATTATCCAGGGGATTAATCGTACGTTTTCTTTGACTTTGTCTAGATTGTCCGGCATCGTCGCGAACCCCTATCACTTCTCGAGCATCAGGCAAGTTTACTAAACCTTACTCTATTGTTCAGAGTAGGTATATTTTCAAATATTCAATACTTGTGTATTCCCAAGTTATATATATCAAATCTTTGTTGTGAGTATTGTGGCAAGTTTCCTAAATCTATACTTTGAAGTATTGATTATATATTACTGCTGTTGCCATGTGTGGAGTTATACAGTTTTGCGATACATGTTATATATCATGTTAAATAGAATTTGACCTTTGGATATTATACGAGCTGTGAGATAATGTACTTATGAACCGGGATACCTTGTAGCTCTATAGATAATAGCATGTTTATTGTTTCGACTCTAGACCGGGAGTCGATATTTGTGTTATATAGATAGTCGTGGAAACCCGGAGGGATTCCAGTGGCAAAGTACTATTCATCTTGAGTAATATTATTAGTAAACATTAATTATATTTCTAGAAAGTATTAATTACCTGGAAATGATTTGAGGAATGTTATTTGAATATTACCTCATTCGAAGGTTATTACTTGGAAATGATTTGGTAATTGGCTTATAAGCTAGATATGGGATATTAGTTATAAGCCAGGTTTTTATAAAAGCCCTAGGTTAAGGGCGTATGATATTTCTTTAGATCAGAAGTAATTATATTTTTGTATGTATTAAAGGTTATTTTCCGATAAAGATGTCGGGTAATTGTTATTCGAGGGTTAATTGTTTATTTAATGAATATCATTTATATTCATTTGAGGACTATTGACTTTAAGAATATTATTTCGAATATTCATTCGAAGATTATTTAATTGTTTAATGAACATTACTTTTGAATATTCATTCGAGGATTATTTATTTATTTAATGAATATTAGTTTTGGATATTCATTCGAGGATTATTTATTTATTTAATGAATATTAGTTTTGGATATTCATTCGAGGATTATTTATTTATTTAATGAATATTACTTTCAAATATTCATTCGAGGATTATTTATTTATTTAATGAATATTAGTTTTGGATATTCATTCGAGGATTATTTATTTATTTAATGAATATTAGTTTTGGATATTCATTCGAGGATTATTTATTTATTTAATGAATATTAGTTTCAAATATTCATTCGAGGATTATTTATTTACTTAATGAATATTAGTTTTGAATATTCATTCGAGGATTATTTATTTATTTAATGAATATTAATTTTGAATATTCATTTGAGGGTTACTTATTTAATAAATATTATTTTCAAAGCAACAAGAGGTTCCCAAAACAATGTTTTTCCATTTAAATCTGTCTTGTAAAGAGGATTTAAATGCTCGCTCAACTATCAAAAATATGGGAAACCTGATTTAAGTGACTGCTACTCTTTTTAAACTCTCAACTCAAAACTGTCAGGGGACAGATATTTTCTCGAAGCAATTTAGTTGCTGCAAGTCAAATATTGTGTTACCACCTCAACGATCGAGGGGTAAATTCATGGAACAAGTCGATGTCCATTAACAAGCAGTAGCTTGGGAAATATTGGAGAATCTTCCTTTCCGACCTAGATATAACTACTTAGTGGAGTCGTATCAACAAGTGTTACACTTGGGGAAAGGAGGACGATCCTTACGTTTCAGAGTCATGGATTTCATCTGAACTAGGAGTGGTGTAAGTGGTCTAGTTGCGCGGACCCATCCAACTTTTATTGGCCCAACCGTTGGCCGGGAGGTCACTGTAAGGCGGTAGACAATGTCAGGCTGTCGTGATTCTTCCATCTACATGTAGAAAACTATTTGAGTGGTGCGACCTGCTACTGATCATAGCAAGGTTAGGCACAGCGGGCGCGGTAGCAACTCCTGCATTGGTTCATCATCCAATTTGGATATTCCTGCAACATGTATTGGGGTGAAGAACCAATCATGTTGGGAGGAGGACGAAAAGTGTTTGGAAATGAAGTGTCAATAAATTCTTGCAACTTCATCTTTTATTTTATGAGTTATGACTCTGTGGATACCTTACATAACATGAGTTATGGTAAGGGAGTTGTTTATACTGAATCATCTTCTAACTTCTTTTAAGTTATGTGTTGATATTCTGCTTACATAGCAGATATTTTTGGAAGAGTTATATTGGTTTACTTTGAAACCTCATCTTTTATATTATACTAGAACTTTGTTCATAATATAGCAAAAGTTTGCAGAAATATTATGAAAATGATATTTGAAGTACAATAATGGTACTGTTTTTGGGAATACATTCCGATAAGGAAATAATTTCAGTATCGAGATATTTTGACAAATTATTGTCTTATACCCGCTTTATTTCTGGGTTGAATTAAAGGCAGAATTATGCCATATTTTCATTACCTTGCTGAGCTATCGCTCACTCTTGATATTGTTTTATATATATTATATAACAGCGAAGCAGGATGCCAATGGGACGGAACATACCCCGCAAGGCGTTTCCATAAACGGCCTCTAGCAATGATCCCGAGAGTAGTACGAACCAATTGAATCAGGCTACAGCTTTTGGTATTCGACTTATGTATAAATATGAATGGTATGAGGGGATTGTGAGCATTAGAAGGCTAAGTTGGTAATGTAACATTACTTAGAAATTGTATCAGTGACAGATTCAAAGACATTTGGGTATTGTAATAAAAGTTATTTATTCCGCAGTTGTTGTATCGTGTCGTTTCTGAGACTCTAACCTGTGTGTGTGTGTGTGTGAGACATATATTGTGGGGTCATGAGCAGGTGAATTATGCATGGTGTGAGTAATACAGGTAAGGCAAGGAGTAAATGGATCGTGACTACTCTAAATCCCTGACCCCGGATTTGGGCCTGTTACATATTGACTGCTTCTGCCCAAAAATATGTAGGCAATTTAGCTTCTTCCAACATAGTTCTTCCAGCTTCAATAAGAGTTGTGACACCCCCAAACCAGTGCCACGAACATTTACATAATATAACATAAAACCTAGGCATGCATCTAATAAATGGAAACCATACCCCAAGCCAAGATCGCTACCAGGTCGAAGTATGAAACAACATATCTAAGTTCCAACATTTAAATGGGTTACTAATTAAGTTTTACAAGTCTAAACGATTTAAATATTACAACTTAAACCAAATGCCTTAAGTCTATTAGGAAATCAAAAGTACTTAAGCATCTAAAACCTGTGCATGGGTCGGGAACCCAAACCACGGGCCGCTCCTAGCAGCAAACTCTCTAGCAAAAGACTTCCTAGCAGTGCGGAATGTACGGACCATCTTCTGACTTCACTGAAAGGTTAAGGTAAAAACGAGAAAATGAGCCAAAGAATGCTCAGCAAGTATAATCAACAACATATGTAACTAGAAATCCATTAGTAATCAAATGGTAATCGACTAGTAGTCAAATGGTAATTAAATGGTAATCAACTGGAAATCAATAGTTTCAAGATATACATTTCTATTCAAAGGAAAAGATTTAAGGAATGGAATTGGAACTTCCGGTAAGACGGTACGAGCTATACGGGTGATCAGCCACATAAAGCTCCAGACCATGTTTTCACAAGGTCCTAACATTCAGGATCCATAGGCACACATTGGCCTAAAAATACATACATAAGTAACCAGGACCGCCGCCACGGCCAAAGTTTGTTCCATTCAGGAGTAATTCAAACAAGAGGTTTAAATGAACAAGAGGCTTTTAACATTTCCGATATTCATTTCAGGGCATAAGTTATTTCAAGATTTTATTGCAAGGGCTTAAAGAATGAACAATTGAAAGGCATGGTAAAAAAGTGAACAAAGGAATAAATATGCTCCGGGTATTCAAAAGTTAACAGAGGTCAACAAAGTATAGGTCAAGGAAAAGGGCTCATATGGACAAAGCAAGGTTAAAGGAACAATTGTAGGTTTTATAAAAAGGGTAAGGTGAAAAGGGATACAATAACGTAGTATGGAAATTGATTGCAAAATAATAATTTAAAGGACAAGTAAGAGTTTAACGTATACTTGCCTTAAGTAGACAATATCTCAGTATCTGAATCTCAGGGTTCCAACTTTACTTCCACTGGCTCTTTGCCTAGCCTTCTACTGGAACCTATACAAGAATATAATACTGCCTTAGTCTCTATTCCTTAGTACCTCAGCTTTGTTTACGTATCTCTAAGTATTTCTACCCCATCGTTATACAATCATATATTCTTATATATATATTTAACCAAGTAATCACTTAGGAAGCACATAATACTTTAACGACTCAATTAACATTAATCATGTTGTCACTTAACATCACATGACATCCTTAACACTTAATCATATAAGCCATGTATACGTACCTCAAGAATTATACCACATACTTATTCCATTGACGACAACCTATCTCAATTAAAGTTCAACTAAACAATTAGCATAGAAGGGACCATGTATACCACTTAAGATAAAATTATGACATTACCACACTACCCTCAACACTTCCTCTTTTCTTTCTTCCTCTCTTCATGGCCTCTCGGCCTTTCTCCTTTTCCTCACTCTCTCACTACACTAACACCTAATCACACACACGAACAAGTACACTCACACAAGAACCCAATGGTGAACACATTTTAAAAGAATACGCACACACACATACACTAATCTCAAGTTATACAACCTTTGCGAAAACACACATTACCTAAGTCTACATTTTTATCCTCACGCACACCTTGAAAATCACTCTTTTAGTCACTCACCCCCCTCACACACACCATATATTTTGAAAATACATACTTATGGACACTCTTTGAAAATACACCCACCTACTTATTTTGAAAATACACACACCTATTTATTTTGAAAATACACACCTATGAATACATTTTGAAACTACACACACCTATTCATTTTGAAAATACACACCTATGAATACATTTTGAAACTACACACACCTATTCATTTTGAAAATACACACACCTATTTATACATCTTGAAAATCACACTTCCAAACTCAAAGTTTTTAAATCAAATCCTTCCCTTTTAACTTCATCTCTCTCCCTCTCTCTCTCTCTCTCTCGGCCTCTCTCTCTCTCTCTCTCTCTCTCTCTCTCTCTCTCTCTCTCTCTCTCTCTCTCTCTCTCTCTCTCTCTCTCTCTCTCCCCTCTCTCTCTCTCGGCCTCTCTCTCTCTCTCTCTCTCTCTCTCTCTCTCTCTCTCTCTCTCTCTCTCTCTCTCTCTCTCTCTCTCTCTCGGCCTCTCGGCCTCTCGGCCTCTCTCTCTCTCTCCGGCCTCTCTCTCCCTCTCTCGGCCTCTCTCTCTCCCTCTCTTTCTCTTTTTAACTATCCTCCTTCCACCTTAACTCCCATCCTTCAAACCAAAATCATTTCAACCTCAAGCCAAAGTTCAAACAACAAATGTTTTAATTGCAACTAACATCTATAAACAAAATAAAATCATACTTTCTTTTAAACTAACATGCAACTTATAATATTTCAAATCCTTACTATCCACATCACATACAACATACATAATAAATAAAAATCGAAACCCACTAACAAACTTTAATCAAAATCATCATGGATCATAAAATTAGTGACATGCATCAACAAAGTGAACTTGAGTTCAACTTTTAAACACAAAAATCAAGACCATGGCTCACAAGGATCATTGCCATGGTCGGGTTTCTTCTCGGATGAGCCCAAAACAATGGGTCTCATCGAGAATGACCCTAAATACACACAATCGACCTTTGCATGTAAGCTTTATGCATAAAGACCCTTAAATCCGAAAATTCCAAATTTTGAAACCATGATAAAACTCGAAATTAGTACAAGAGGGTTGTAGAGATTTGAGAGAGGAGTGTTTTGGTTACTCACACTTGTAATTTGGGTGAGAGAAACACAAGTTATGGTGGTTTTAATTTTGTAAGAGATGAAGAACAAGAGAGAGAAATGGGTGTTGGGGAGAGAAGAAGAAGAAAGAAGAAGAAGAGAGAGAACGGGTGGGGGAGCCTATGGGGGGTGGGTAGGGGTTTTTATAGGGGACTTAAAGTAATGTAAAAGTAAACACTTTTTAGTTATTTAATTATTAAATGACAAAAATGTCCAACTAAATAAAATACTAACATGATAAAAATCAAGGGCTATCATGTAAATTCATAATCCCATTTCTAGATCCAATAGAAATATTATTCTACAAATAACTTTTGTAGATTAGATAAATAAAATTACATTTACAAAGAATAATCAAATAAAATGTCTTTTAATCCCAAAAATAAATTTTAAATAGAATTTTACCATTCACTAGGTAAATAAATAAATTACCTATTGAAAATAAATAATCTAGAAGGTGTAGCATCTCTTTAAAATAAATAATTAAAATAATGAAGTGGTTATAAGATTTAAATCATGAGTTTAAAACTAAATTAAAATATAAATAATGCTAAGAAATATTTTATGCTACTTAATTAAATAATTTAGCATACTCTAAATTTAATATAATTATTATATGACTTAAATAAATTTACAGAGCACTTAAATAAAATTTAGAAACCAGATACGCAATTAACTAATTACTCACAAAGTGAATAATTCACAATTCTAAGCACATAACAATTATTGCACATAATAAACACCTAACAATAAAATGTACGTTTCATTAAAATATTTAAGTCGAAATTTAGAATCGTTACATCATCCCCCCTTAAAAGGATTCTGTCCTCAGAATCTACTACGTAAACAGCTGAGGGTACTTTTCTAACATTTCGCTTTCTAACTCCCAAGTTGATTCTTCAACCTTGGGGTTCCTCCACAATACTTTCACTAATACAACTGTTTTATTTCTAAGTACTTTCTCTCTACGATCTAATATCTCGATTGGTTGCTCTACATAGGATAAATCTGTCTGAATTTCTATCGGTTCATACTCAACTACATGCTTGGAATCAGGATGATACTTCTTGAGCATCGAAACATGGAATACATTGTGAATGTGCTGCATATGGGGTGGTAAAGCTAGTTCATACGCAACTTTCCCTATACGTCTTAGAATTTCAAAAGGGCCGACAAATCTCGGACTAAGCTTTCCTCTCTTTCCGAATCTAGTCAAACCTTTCCATGGTGACACCTTTAGTAACACGGGTTCACTTACTTCAAAATCTACATTCTTCCAAATATCTTGCGTTCTCCAACTTCGTCCCAACATATTGGCGATCGACATTTTCTTCCATACAAAGCTTCGTAGGGAGGCATTCCGATACTGGCGTGGTAACTGTTGTTGTACGAGAACTCTACAAGAGGCAAATGTTCGTCCCAACTACCTTCAAAATCCAGGGCACAGACCCTTAACATGTCCTCAATTGTTTGAATGGTTCTTTCGCTTTGACCATCAGTCTGTGGGTGGTAAGCTGTGCTCATCTTTAGTTGAGTCCCTAAGCATTCTTGAAATTGTCTCCAAAACCTTGAGTTGAATCGGGGATCTCTGTCTGATACAATAGACATGGGAACTCCATGGCGTACCACTATCTCCTTCAGGTACAAGTGAACGAGCTTATCCATTGAGAATCTTTCGTTGATCGGAAGGAAGTGAGCTGATTTCGTCAGTCTATCCACGATAACCCAAATAGCGTCGTGATTTGATTTAGTTCTCGGTAATCCCACAATGAAGTCCATCGCAATGTGTTCCCACTTCCACTCGGGAATCTCTAGTGGTTGTAGCAATCCGCTCGGTCTCTGATGTTCTGCTTTGACTCTTTGACAAGTGTAACATTTACTAATCCATTCTGCAATTTCTCGCTTCATGTCAGGCCACCAAAAGTTTTCCTTTAAGTCATGGTACATCTTAGTGCTTCCGGGATGAATTGAATACTTCGAGTTGTGAGCCTCGTGCAAAATCTCGCTTTTCAGTTCTGTCACATTGGGTATCCAAATTCTTGAAGAAAATCTCAAAATTCCCTTGTCATCTTTTTGCGTGCACAATTCTTCTCCGGTCAAATCATTGACCTCATGATTCATCACTTCTTCTTGGCATCTTTTAATCTTCTCCATTAGTTCTGGTTGAAATGTCATGGTATACAACATCTCACTGGTAGATCCTGGGGCATAAACCTCTAAGTTCAACTTCTCAAATTCCTTAGACAACTCCTTGGTCATGGTCAACATGTTCAACCTCTCTTTTCGGCTTAACGCATCCGCTACCACGTTCGCTTTGCCCGGGTGATAATTGATGGTGCAACGTAGTCCTTGATCAATTCTAACCATCTTCTTTGTCTCATGTTCAATTCCTTTTGGGTGAAGATGTACTTCAGGCTCTTATGGTCGGTGAAAATCTCGCATTTTTCTCCGTAGAGGTAGTGTCTCCAAATCTTTAGCGCAAACACTATAGCAGCTAGTTCCAAGTCATGTGTGGGATATTTTTGCTCATGGGGTTTTAATTGTCTGGAAGCATACGATATCACCTTGTCACGTTGCATCAATACGCATCCCAATCCTTTATGCGAAGCATCGCTGTAAATCACAATGTTTCCTTGGTCGTCAGGTAGTGCTAAAACAGGTGCAGTCACCAATCTTTTCTTTAGTTCTTGAAAACTCTTTTCACACTTATCACTCCATTCAAACTTCTGATTCTTTCTGGTAAGCTGAGTCAAAGGTGTGGCTATCTTGGAGAAGTCCTTAACAAATCGTCGGTAGTATCCGGCTAATCCCATGAAACTTCTTACTTCTGTCGGGGTTCTTGGTCTTTCCCAATTTACCACTGCTTCTACCTTGGCTGGATCCACTCTTACTCCTTTACTGCTGACTATGTGCCCGAGAAACTGCACTTCTTTCATCCAAAACTCACACTTAGAGAACTTTGCGTACAACTTCTCCTTTCTCAAGATATCCAGAGCTATCCTTAAATGTTCAACATGTTCTACTTCCGTTTTAGAATATATCAGTATGTCATCAATGAATACGATCACGAACTTGTCCAAATACTTCTTGAAGACTCGGTTCATTAAGTCCATAAAAGCAGCAGGTGCATTAGTTAATCCAAAAGACATCACTAAGAATTCATAGTGTCCATACCTTGTTCTGAAGGCTGTTTTCGATATGTCTTCGGGTTTGATCTTCAGCTGATGATATCCGGATCTCAAGTCAATCTTGGAAAAATATGATGCTCCTTTCAGTTGGTCAAATAAGTCGTCTATCCTGGGAAGAGGGTACTTATTCTTGATTGTCAACTTGTTCAATTCTCGATAGTCGATGCACAACCTCATACTTCCATCCTTCTTCTTTACAAATAACACAGGTGCGCCCCACGGGGAAACACTTGGCCTTATGATGCCTTTATCCAAAAGTTCTTGCAGTTGGGTTGCCAATTCCTTCATTTCTATAGGTGCCATTCTATAGGGAGCTTTCGAAACTGGTTTCGCACCGGGTATTACTTCGATGGCGAATTCCAATTGCCTGTCAGGGGGTAATCCTGGAAGTTCTTCTGGAAATACGTCGGGAAACTCATTGACCACTGGGATTTCGTCCATACTTAGTGTTTCTTTCCTTGTATCTACCACGTGTGCAAAATAGGCTTCACAACCTTGTCGTAGCAATCTCTTCGTCTGAATGATGGTGAGAAAGGTCTTGGTCTGTTTCTGACCCTTAAATACTACGGTGTCGCAAGTCGGAGTTCGCAGAGTCATTTTCTTATTCCTACAATCGATATGTGCTTCATTTTTTGCCAACCAATCCATTCCTAGGATTACATCAAATTCTCCTAACTTGAAAGGTATCAAATCCACCCGAAAGAGAGTTCCAGAGATATCTATCTCACAATTGGGGCAAATTTGATTTACGGGTATGCGATCTTGATTAGCTATCACAATATCTAAGGACTTGTTTAATACTTGAGTTTCACAATTCAATTTAGCAGCGAATTTCTTAGAAATGAAAGACCTAGTAGCACCAGAATCAATTAACACGTTGGCACTTATGGTGTTGACGAAAAGCGTACCTGCAACTACATCTGGGTTCTGAACTGCATCTCTGATATTCAAATTAAATGTCCTTGCTTGAGCTTGATTAAGCGGAGGAGGCGCTGTTAGCCTTAACAGATTCCCACTTTGAACTGGAGTCTTACATTCCCTGGCAATATGTCTGATCTTTCCACACTTGTTACACGTGACGTTCGGTCTCGGGTTGCGACATTCATTAGCAAAGTGGCCCTTCTGGTTGCATCTATAGCACACCATGCTAGGTTTGTTACAAACTCCGGCGTGCTTCTTCCCACAAGTCTTGCATTCCATTATTGGAGGTCTTGGTAATCTTGGTTGCTCGGTATTCTGTGGTCGGTTTTGTGGGTGGTTCTGTGGGCGATTCCCTGAGTTCATATTTCCCCTTTCTTGCCTTCGAAAGGGTGCTCCTCTGTTCTGCTGAAATCCAAACTTCTTGTCCTTGTTTTGGAAACTTCCTTGTCCTTGATCTAACGGACCTGTCTTCCTTTTCTTGCTTTCTTTTTCCTTCTGGGAGTACTCACTCTCGCTTTCCACAATACTTGCCTTCTGAAGCACTCCTGCATATGTGTTCAACTCAAAAACTGCCACTCTACTGCGAATCCATGGTTTAAGTCCTTGCTGAAATCTCTTAGCTTTCTTTTCCTCAGTATTCACATACTCGGGTACAAATCTCGCTAACTCCGTAAATTTCTTCTCGTATTCTGCGACGCTCAAGTTTTCTTGCCTAAGTTCGAAAAATTTCAACTCCATCTGATTTTGAATGTACCTTGGAAAGTACTTATCTAAGAACAACTCGGTGAACCTATCCCATGATATCACAGCAGTTCCTTCTAAAGCGCTAACAGATTCCCACCAATAAGTAGCTTCTCCCTTCAACAAGTAACTAGCGAATATCGTCTTCTGGTCAGCTCCAACATTCACTAAGGCAAAAGCTTTTTCTATTTCTTTTAACCAAGTTTTGGCCGCAATTGGGTTAGTGGTACCTTCAAATTCTGGGGGTTTAACGCCTTGGAAAGTCTTGAAGGTTACAGTCTGTGCAGGTGGTGGTTGATTTTGTTGTGGTTGTTGCTGAAACTGTTGTTGAAGTAGCTGTTGTTGTTGGGTAAGGGCAGCTGTTTGTCGTCGGAGAAGTTCCATCATTTCAGCCATGTTGGGGTTGTCTTGCCCTTCAGGCGGGTTCTGGTTTCTGGTACGAGTATTTCTTTTTGGAGGCATCTTACTGATGAGAGGAAAATAGTTGGTTATACAGTTCTATAATATCGAAATTTGGCAGTATCTAAGCAATATGGTATTGAAATGTAAACAGGATGTTGATATATAGAGGTATGTATGGGTACGATAAAAAGGAAATCACATAAATAAACCATTGACTGATAGACAGTCACCGATAGTACGATTCTGATACAGAGTACAAATAAAAGAGTCAAGGATAATAGTACAACCCATAAATAGTGTCTAATACGATGGCCATGCCTCCAAACAGCTAATCATAACATAAATTAAATAGGTCTGCCACTAAACAACTATGGCAACTACACAGTAGCATCAGGAACCATCTCTAGTCATCAGCGGTCGAGCCCTCTCCTGCCAAAGTCCTAGCTATCCTAGTCAACAAGAAACGAACCATCCTGACAACCTCATCAAAACCTCTATCCCTGTCGGCGCAAGTCTCAAGTCCACGAAGTCCACGGTTAGTCACATCCACTAATGACTGGAGTCTAACACCTAACCCTGAGGAAGGAGATGGTGCAGGGGCTCCACCCACTAAGGAGTCGACCAAAGTACGGACCTCTGAATCCCGTCCAAAGAGAGTATCACTCTGACGAGCTAGCAACACATAGACGCTATGCGGAACACTAGTGTGGCTGGAAGGATGAACAGGAACTCCATGCAAAACTGATGGGGAAACAACAGGTGGTGACGGTGATCTAGCAACTCAGGGAGGTGGCTGGAACACTAGCTCAGTCTCAGACTCATCAGAACCATCAAAGGATGAATCATCAAATGGATCGGTCTCAGCATCAGAATCAACCTCAAGTGGGGTATCTGGGGATCCTCCTCTCCTACGACGTCTCTCTGACTCATCTATACTAGCATCCGGGTACTAGCATAGAAGGGACCATGTATACCACTTAAGATAAAATTATGACATTACCACACTACCCTCAACACTTCCTCTTTTATTTCTTCCTCTCTTCATGGCCTCTCGGCCTTTCTCCTTTTCCTCACTCTCTCACTACACTAACACCTAATCACACACACGAACAAGTACACTCACACAAGAACCCAATGGTGAACACATTTTAAAAGAATACGCACACACACACATACACTAATCTCAAGTTATACAACCTTTGCGAAAACACACATTACCTAAGTCTACATTTTTATCCTCACGCACACCTTGAAAATCACTCTTTTAGTCACTCACCCCCCTCACACACACCATATATTTTGAAAATACATACTTATGGACACTCTTTGAAAATACACCCACCTACTTATTTTGAAAATACACACACCTATTTATTTTGAAAATACACACCTATGAATACATTTTGAAACTACACACACCTATTCATTTTGAAAATACACACATATGAATACATTTTGAAACTACACACACCTATTCATTTTGAAAATACACACACCTATTTATACATCTTGAAAATCACACTTCCAAACTCAAAGTTTTTAAATCAAATCCTTCCCTTTTAACTTCATCTCTCTCCCTCTCCCTCTCTCTCTCTCGGCCTCTCTCTCTCTCTCTCTCTCTCTCTCTCTCTCTCTCTCTCTCTCTCGGCCTCTCTCTCCCTCTCGGCCTCTCTCTCCCTCTCGGCCTCTCTCTCCCTCTCTCGGCCTCTCTCTCTCCCGGCCTCTCTCTCCCTCTCTTTCTCTTTTTAACTATCCTCCTTCCACCTTAACTCCCATCCTTCAAACCAAAATCATTTCAACCTCAAGCCAAAGTTCAAACAACAAATGTTTTAATTGCAACTAACATCTATAAACAAAATAAAATCATACTTTCTTTTAAACTAACATGCAACTTATAATATTTCAAATCCTTACTATCCACATCACATACAACATACATAATAAATAAAAATCGAAACCCACTAACAAACTTTAATCAAAATCATCATGGATCATAAAATTAGTGACATGCATCAACAAAGTGAACTTGAGTTCAACTTTTAAACACAAAAATCAAGACCATGGCTCACAAGGATCATTGCCATGGTCGGGTTTCTTCTCGGATGAGCCCAAAACAATGGGTCTCATCGAGAATGACCCTAAATACACACAATCGACCTTTGCATGTAAGTTTTATACATAAAGACCCTTAAATCCGAAAATTCCAAATTTTGAAACCATGATAAAACTCGAAATTAGTACAAGTGGGTTGTAGGGATTTGAGAGAGGAGTGTTTTGGTTACTCACACTTGTAATTTGGGTGAGAGAAACACAAGTTATGGTGGTTTTAATTTTGTAAGAGATGAAGAACAAGAGAGAGAAATGGGTGTTGGGGAGAGAAGAAGAAGAAAGAAGAAGAAGAGAGAGAACGGGTGGGGGAGCCTATGGGGGGTGGGTAGGGTTTTTATAGGGGACTTAAAGTAATGTAAAAGTAAACACTTTTTAGTTATTTAATTATTAAATGACAAAAATGTCCAACTAAATAAAATACTAACATGATAAAAATCAAGGGCTATCATGTAAATTCATAATCCCATTTCTAGATCCAATAGAAATATTATTCTACAAATAACTTTTGTAGATTAGATAAATAAAATTACATTTACAAAGAATAATCAAATAAAATGTCTTTTAATCCCAAAAATAAATTTTAAATAGAATTTTACCATTCACTAGGTAAATAAATAAATTACCTATTGAAAATAAATAATCTAGAAGGTGTAGCATCTCTTTAAAATAAATAATTAAAATAATGAAGTGGTTATAAGATTTAAATCATGAGTTTAAAACTAAATTAAAATATAAATAATGCTAAGAAATATTTTATGCTACTTAATTAAATAATTTAGCATACTCTAAATTTAATATAATTATTATATGACTTAAATAAATTTACAGAGCACTTAAATAAAATTTAGAAACCAGATACGCAATTAACTAATTACTCACAAAGTGAATAATTCACAATTCTAAGCACATAACAATTATTGCACATAATAAACACCTAACAATAAAATGTACGTTTCATTAAAATATTTAAGTCAAAATTTAGAATCGTTACAAGAGTTCTATTCTTTCTTTCAACTACTCCATTTTGCTGGGGTGTGCCAGGAGCAGAGAATTGTTGAATAATTCCTCTGTATTTGCAGAACTCTTCCATCTTTGAATTCTTGAATTCAGTACCATTATCACTCCTCAGTATCTTGACTTTGTACTTTGTGCCTGTATCAATCATTCTCACATGGTCCAACAGTATCTCAGGAGTCTCATCTTTTCTGTGCAGAAAATACACCCATGTGTATCTTGAATATTCATCTACAATTACAAGAGTGTACCTTTTCTTACTGATGGACATTATGTTGACTGGTCCAAATAGATCAAGATGTAACATGTGATATGGTTCACCAATAGAGGATTCAGATTTACTCTTGAATGATGTCCTTCTCTGTTTTGCTTTTTGACATGCATCACAAAGTCCATCAGGAGTATACAAAGCTTTAGGTAATCCTCTAACCAAATCTTTATTAACCAACTCATTGATATTGCTGAAGTTGAGATGAGAAAGCTTCTTGTGCCATTCCAACTTTCATCTACTGATGCTTTACTGATGAGACAAGTAGGAGAGCCATCAGTATTTGCTTGAATTTTGGCTTCATAAATGTTACCATGCCTGTAGCCAGTGAGTGCAACCTTTCCAGATGCTTTGCTGACTACTTCACAATGTGTGGAATAGAAGTTGACATGATAACCTCTGTCTGTGATTTGACTAATACTTAACAGATTGTGTTTTAGTCCTTTCACAAGAGTTACTTTTTCAATGATGACATTGCCAATGATTATATTGCCATATCCCAAAGTTTGTCCAATGTTGCCATCTCTATAAGACACAGTTGGGCCAGCTTTATCCTCATATTCTGATAACAGGGCTTTGTTTCCAGTCATGTGCACAGAACATCCACTATCCATGACTAACACATTTTTCATTTTACCCTGCAATCAGACAAAAAGACACTAGTTAGTATTTTTAGGAACCCACACTTGTTGGGTTCCTTTTCCATGAATTATACTAGATTTAGCAGCAGAAGACGTTTTGATCTTAGCAGTCCTGACAGAATGAAATCCATCAGGATTTGCTTTGTCAGTATTAGTATTAACAGATGCATGCTTCAGATTGACATTCTTAATGATACCAGAATTTGAACTTTTGTTAAACTTATGTAAATGATCATAAAAGTTATGGTACAAACTATGATATTCATCACAAGTATAAATAAAATGTCATTTACTGACACAATAAAAACAAGACTTCTGTGGTTTATAAAATACTGATCTATTCCTAACATAAGACCTAGGAATCTCAGTAACCTTCTTTTTACTCTTCCTACAATCAATAGCAAGATGATTAGAGTTACCACATGTATAGCAACACTTTCTTGGTGCATTTGGGATAAATTTATAATTATTCTCTTTATTAATCCCAACTTTACCATTCCTGTTTCTTTTGATAGTTTGTGACTTTTGATTACCAGTTACTTCATTAACTTTATCCTTAAGTTGTTTCTGAGACAATAAACCTACATTCTTTTTGACAAGTTTAGACTTAGCATTTGAGACTTGTTGAGCAGAAGTAGATCCCTTTTCAAAATTGGAATTGGGATCTTTACCAAATACAAATTTAACAGACTTAATCTTTGATTTGGTCTTGTCTATAACATGTCTATAAGTCATTGGATTAACTGTTTCATCTATAACAACTTTCTTTTTCATCTTCTTATCCTCATCTGACTTATAACCTAGACACTCTTTCCAATTCTTAGAAGTATTAATTTCATGAAATTTTCTTCCAGAATCTGTCCAGGTTCTGATTTTCTCTTTAGCATCCTCAAGTTCTTTTTCAAGAGCAGCACATTTAAATTTCATCTCTAAATGCATGTGTTTAGCATTATCACATTCTTTCTGTACTTCTTGCATAAAAGAAAATCCAGCTTCTAAATGCTCATTCCTTTTCCTAAGTTCAGACATCTCAGATAAGATCCTAGTATTTTCAGCAGTTTGACTTCTAAAGCTAATATGCAATGATTTTAGAAAACGTATTAACTCAGAGGAATTCGGAAGGGTATGCTTTGCGGCATCCGTTGACAGGTAGCTCATCAACGGATTGAGTCTCATCAACGGAATGAGTAATGTAGCAATTGCACTGTACAATACTTCACTAGTTGATAAACAATTGTTGTAGGTATTAGATAGGTTTTCTAAGTCATGTTGACTAAGTACTAGATAGGCAAAATAGGTTGGTTAATTGTAAATATAACGTGCCTTGTAATTTTGCCTAAGTGAAGACATGTCAACGGATTGGAGATTACACTATCAACGGATTGAAGAATGTACTATCAACGGATTGAAGAATAAAGCTATCAACGGAATACATCTCACTACTATCAACGGATTACTATCACTTTTCTGAACAGTTGACAAAGTGATAGTTACAGTTTTCTGACAGGTCAAAAGGTGATGTAGAAGTGTACTTTGCATTGGGAGCCATTAAAATGGTCACTGGGAATGTGGAAACATTCCAATTACCAATTAAGTTCTTGAGTGGGATCATAATAAGCATGAAAACAAAAGACAAGATCTCCAAGGACCATTGGACAAAAGGAATGAAAAGCAAGCTGTTGGCGGTTACCTTTAGTACTTTTTAGTGTAGCCAAAAATAGCATTGTAAACTTAGGATATATAACCAAGTGTAGCAGTTCATTTTATTGTAAGAAGTGAGATAAAATAATTTTTTATTAGCTTTCTTTGAAGAGCACTCTCACTCTACATTTATAACTGAGCAGTTGTGCTACGTTTGTAACACAGATTATTCCAACAATAAAAACATCTCAGTTGGATCCTCAAAACATCCAACTGAAATTTTATATTTGCTTGTGTGTTTTTATTTTCTCCGTCAGGTTATTTAAAAGTTGTTTGTAAGTTTAAAAATATCTAGAATTGTATTCAACCCCCCCCCCCCCCCCTTCTACGATTCTGTTAGGTCATTTGGGATTAACAATTGGTAATAGAGCAAGCTTCTAACATACAAGGAGTGTAAAGATCAAGGCCAAAACAGAAACCATGGTGAAGAAGGATGCAGGTGTAATGATACCAGTTCTAGATAAGGAAAATTACTTTCACTGGAAAGTAAAAATGCATCTACATCTCATGTCTATGGATGAGAGATATGTAGACTGCATTGAGAAAGGTCCACACGTTCCCATGAAGTTTGCATCTAGATTTGGACTGCCAGATGATGCTGAAGATGTGGAAATTCCAAAGCCTGTCTCAGAATGGACCGTTGAAGATGTTGCAGAAGTCCATAAAGATAAAAGAACCATGAACATTTTGTTCAATGGCTTGGAGCAAGAGATGTTTGACAATGTTATCAACTGTACAACTACTAAAGAAGTATGGGACACTGTTAGAACACTCTGTGAAGGAACTGAGCAAGTAAGGGAGAACAAAATGCAACTCCTCATACAACAATATGAGCACTTTCATTTTAAAGCTGGTGAAACCCTAAATGATACATTTAGTAGGTTTCAAAAGCTTTTGAATGGATTAAAGTTGTATGGGAGGGTCTACCAAACCAAAGATTCAAACCTCAAATTTCTTAGAGTTCTTCCAAAAGAGTGGAAGCCTATGACTGTTTCTCTGAGAAACACTCAAGAGTACAAAGACTATACTCTTGAAAGGCTTTATGGAACTTTAAAGACATATGAGCTGGAAATGGAGCAAGATGAAGAAATTTAGAAGGTGCAAAAGAAAGGTGGATATATTGCATTGATTGCATCTGTGAACCAACTGGACGATGACAATGAAGAAGCTGCAAGAGCCACAACTAGTTGAGCTAGTTGCAGGAGTGATGTTAGCAAGGGTAAAGGCAAGATGACAGAAGAAGAAGAAGAACCAACCAACTTGGATGACTTAGATGAGATTGATGAGAAAATTGCTTTTCCTTCAAGAAAATTTTCTAAGTTTAAATTCAAGAGAAACTCAGAAGCAAGGCCACCAAGGAGAGACTTTCAACCTAGCAAAAATAATTTGGTTGAAAAGTCTAAGTCTAAATGTTTCAACTGTGGAATGATTGGTCACTATGCTGGAGATTGCAGAAAGCCTAGAGCTGAGAAGGGCAACAGGAAAATTGAGCTTGTTGATTATAAAAAGAAATACTTTGAACTTCTCAAGCAAAAAGAAAAGGCTTTCATGTCTCAAGAGTATGATTGGGCTGGTAATGGTGAAGATTCAGATGATGATGTTGAGTATGTCAACTTGGCTCTAATGGCTAACAATCATGAGCAGGAAGCAAGTTCCTCTAGCAATCAGGTAACACTTACTAATCTTTCTGAGCTTTCTAAAGAGGAATGCGATAGTGCAGTAAATGAAATATCTATTGTACTATATAATTTGCGTGTTACTCTTAAATCACTTACCAAAGAGAACTCAAGAATCAAAGAGTCTAGTATGCTCTTAAGTGATAGAAATGCCATGTTAGAAGCACAGGTCATTGAGTTTGAGAAAATGAGGTGTGTTATTAGGGATGCTAAGCTGGAACTTGAGAAAGTGTTAAAAAGGGAATAGATTCTTAAAACACAACTAGAAATAGAACAGAGATTGATTGCAAAATGGAATCTTTCTGTGGCCAATCATGGAAAAAGAACAAAGAGAAGCTAGGGTATGCTGTTGAAACCTTAGAATCAGAATCAGAGTCAACAAACAACAATGATCATTCGTTGAAGGTTGATACGTCAACGGAATGCAAGCTTCCGTTGACAGAGGAAAAGAAAGAAGAACTCACTAGACTTAATAACATGTATGGTCCTGTCACCAAGAACTTTGTCCAAGGTGAGTCTAGTAAATCAAAGAAAGTTGAGAAGCCTATTGAGAGAGTTAATGTAGGTCACTTGTCTAACAAGCAATTGAAAGACAAGTTAGAGAAAATTCAAGTTGAGGTTAAGGGCAATAAAAAGAATAACAGAAATGGCAAAGTAGGGATTAACAAACATAACAATTACACACCTGATAAGTATGCTCCTAGAAAAACATGTGTTAATTCTGGTAGTGTTAGTCATTTATCTGCTAATTGCAAATCTGTTAAGAAGCCTACTAATATGAAAATGCCTAAGCCTGCAATGAATGCCTCTATGACTGCAATGCCTGTTATGCCTAATATGTTTGCTCCATATGCACAATTTCAAAATCCATAAGCTAACATGCCATTTGTGCCTAATCCATACATGAATATGTTTAATGTACCACAAATGCCATGGAATGTGAATACCATGTTTGTTCCTCCAAATATGCATGCTATGAATGAAAATGTGAGCAACCCTCAGAAATAAACACCAAAGGCAAAGGTTGATTTAACTCAATCTGAGCCCAAGGTGAAAAATGATGTGAAGAGAAAATTAAAGGCTAACAAAACAGGACCCAAAGAAACTTGGGTACCAAAATCAACTTGATTTGGTTTTATTGTGTGCAGGGAGACAAGAGGAATCTTTGGTACTTGGATAGTGGTTGTTCAAGACACATGACTGGTGATTCTACCCTGCACAAAGAGTTCCAAGAAAAAGCTGGCCCTTGTATTACTTTTGGAGATGACAGCAAAGGCTACACTAAGGGATATGGCTTGATTTCAAGAGAAAATGTCATCATTGATGAGGTTGCATTGGTGGATGGTCTAAAACACAATTTTCTTAGTATCAGCCAACTTTGTGACAAAGGATTTTTAGTTACTTTTTCAAGAGAAGCATGTGTCGTTTCTAAAGGTGGAGACAACAATGTGGTAATGACTGGATTCAGAAGAGGGAATGTGTACATTACTGACTTTAGTAGCACAAGTCCAGACACCATCACTTGTCTTTTCAGCAAGGCAAGCAAAGATGAAAGTTGGCTATGGCACAAGAAATTGTCTCATTTGAATTTCAAGGTTATGAATGACTTGGTGAGGAAAGATCTTGCTAGAGGAATTCCACAGGTGGAATTCTCCAAGGCTGGTTGGTGTGATGCCTGTCAAAAAGGGAAACAAAAGAAGGCATCATTCAAAAGCAAGATAGAGTCATCAATTGTTCAACGGCTTGAGTTGCTTCATATGGATCTATTTGGCCCTGTCAATGTCATGTCTATTTCAAAGAAGAAATATTGTCTTGTGATTGTTGATGATTTTTCTAGATTTACATGGACTTTCTTTTTGCACTCCAAAGATGAGGCAAGTGAAATCATTATCAATCACATCAAGATAGTAAACAATCATCCTGATTTCAAAGTGAGAAGGATTAGGAGTGACAATGGGACAGAGTTCAAGAATTCAACTATGAAGATGTTCTGTGAAGAAAATGGTATTTTGCATGAATTTTCAGCTGCGTGGACACCACAGCAAAATGGTGTAGTTGAAAGGAAAAACAGAACACTCATTGAAGCTGCAAGAACAATGCTAGATGAATCAAAGTTACCAACTTATTTTTGGGATGAGGCAGTTAACACGACTTGTTTCACTCAAAATATTTCTTTGATTAATCAAGCCAAGGGAATGGCCCCTTATCAGCTAATCAAAAGAAAGAAGCCGCTATTGTATTTTCTTCATGTCTTTGGATGAAAGTGCTTTGTTCTGAGAAATCAAGCTGTGCATTTGGGGAAATTTGAAGCAAAGGCAGATGAAGCAATATTTGTGGGATATGCAACAGGGAAAGCTTACAGAGTCTATAATCTCAGAACCAACATTGTTATGGAATCTGTACATGTTGTTTTTGATGATCTCAAAATTCAAGGTCTCTGTGATGAAGGTTTCCATGAAAGTCTTTCTTTTGAGAATGAGGAAGGAGATCAAGTGAATCATGTTAAGGCTATTGAGAAACAGCCTAAAGTTGTTGTGTCTAGCACAGATGAAAGCAGTAGTGAAGATGAAATTGCTGCATTAAGATTGAGAAGAATAGCTGCTAGCAGACCAATTGGTCATTCCGTTGACAATCATGGTGGAGGATTCATTGACAGTCAAAATGAGCATTCCGTTGACAATCAAAATGGGCATTCCGTTGACAGTCATAGAAATGCTTCTAAAAGTGATCACTTAGGGACAACAAACTCAGGGGGAGTTTCTCAAGCACAAACATCTTATCAAGGCAATCATGATCATGAAGCTACATCTTCTAGAGCTAATCTACCTCCCTCAAGGAAATGGACTAAAGATCATCCCTTTGAACTCATCATAGGTGATGTTTCTTCAAAAGTCCAAACTAGAAGAGAAACTCAAGAGGAATGACTATATAGTAGCTTTCTGTCTCAAGATGAGCCAAAGAAAGTTGAGGATGCACTTCTAGATCCAGATTGGGTTTTAGCTATTCAAGAAGAGCTAAACCAATTTGAGAGAAACAATGTTTGGAAGCTAGTGCCCATGCCTAAAAACAGGAGTGTTATAGGCACAAAATGGGTGTTCAGAAACAAGATGGATTAAAATGGCATAGTCACAAGGAACAAAGCTAGATTGGTTGCTAAAGGCTACTCACAGGAAGAGGGAATTGATTTTGATGAAACTTTTGCTCCTGTTGCAAGACTAGAAGCAATAAGAATTTTCCTAGCCTATGCAGCCCATGCCAATTTTAAGGTCTACCAAATGGATGTGAAGAGTGCTTTTCTGAATGGGGAATTGGAAGAGGAGGTGTATGTGAGTCAACCTCCTGATTTTGAAAATGATGATTTTCAAGAGTATGTGTACTTTCTCCTCAAAGCACTCTATGGTTTGAAACAAGCACCTAGATCCTGGTGTGACACACTTTCACAGTTCCTCCTTGAGAATCACTTCACTAGAGGTACTGTAGATAAAACTCTTTTTCATAGGATTGTTTATGGCTCTACTATACTTGTTCAAATTTATGTAGATGACATAATTTTTGGGTCTACAGATGAAAAAATTTGTCAAAAGTTTGCCAAGCTTATGCAAAGTAAATATGAAATGAGCATGATGGGAGAATTAACTTATTTCCTTGGTCTCCAAGTGAAACAAGTTAATGAAGGCATTTTCATTAGTCAAACAAAGTACATTCATCATTTGTCAAAGAAATTTAACTTAATGGATTGCTCTCCTGCCAAAACTCCCATGCCTACTGCTACTAAACTTGAATTGAATATTAAGGAAAAATCTGTGGACATTTCAAGTTACAGAGGCATGGTAGGCTCACTTTTATATTTAACAGCCAGTAGACCTGATATTATGTTTGCTACATGTCTATGTGCCAGATTTCAAGCTGATCCTAGGGAATCCCATTTAGTTGCTATTAAAAGAATTTTCAGATATCTCAAAGGGACACCAAACCTTGGCATTTGGTATCCTAGAGAATCTGGCTTTGAACTAATTGGTTATTCAGATGCAGATTATGCAGGATGTAAAATTGACAGGAAAAGCACAACTGGCACCTGTCAATTCCTAGGAAATAAGCTTGTGTCATGGTTTAGCAAGAAACAAAACTCAGTTTCTACCTCCACAGCTGAGGCTGAGTACATTGCAGCTGGAAGTTGTTGTGCACAGATTTTATGGATGAAAAATCAACTACTTGATTATGGATTAAGAGTTGAGAAAATTCCTATTTTCTGTGACAACACTAGTGCCATTGCCATTACTGAGAATCCAGTGTAGCATTCAAGGACCAAGCACATTGACATCAAGTACCATTTCATTAGAGAACATGTTATGAATGGTACTGTGGAGCTACATTTTGTTCCAAGTGAACAACAACTTGCAGACATCTTTACCAAGCCACTTGATGAATCAACATTCTCAAGATTAGTAAGTGAGCTAAGTATGCTAAATTTCTCTTAATTATTTATGAGATTTTTGCAAGTTAAAAATTGCAGCCAGAAATTTGCTATGATTTTCTGTGGATTAATTTTCTCAGAAAAGTGAAATTTTGTCTAAGTCAAAATTACTATGTCAACGATTGTCTTAATCCGTTGACAGTCTTAGCATTTTTCTGGGTATTCCGTTGACAACTCTTTTATGTCAACGGAATGCAGCTTGTTAGGAATATGTTGTTCTTGATGATAATTATAAAACACTTAGTAGATTTTGTATTAAGTCATTTTGTAACTGTCAACGGAATGGCATGCTTTGCAGCTTTCGTTGACAGGAAGCTCATCAACGAAATGAGTGATGTAGCAATTGCATTGTACAATACTTCATAGTTTGATATGCATTTTGTTGTAGGTATTAGATAGGTTTTCTAAGTCAGGTTGACTAAGTACTAGATAGGCAAAATAGGTTGGTGAATTGTAAATATATTATGTCTTGTAATTTTGCCTAAGTGAAGACATGTCAACGGTATGAAGATTACTCTATCAACGGAATGAAGATTACTCTATCAACGAAACGAGGATTATACCATCAACGAAATGAAGAATAAAGCTATCAACGAAACACATCTTACTGCTATCAACGAATCATTATCAATTTTCTGAATAGTTGACAAAGTGATAGTGACAGTTTTCTGACAGCTCAAAAGGAGATGTGGAAGTGTACTTTGCATTGGAAGCCATCAAAATGGACATAGGGAATAAGGAAACATTCCAACTTCCAATCTGATTCTTGAGTGGGATCATTATAAACCCGAAGACAGAAGACAAAGATCTCCAAGGACCATTGGACAAAAGGGATGAAAAGCAAGCTATTGGCGGTTACCTTTAGTGTACTTTAGAGTAGCCAAAAATAGCATTGTAAAACTTGGGTTATATAACCAAGTGTAGCAGTTCATTTTTTAGATATGTGAGTGAGATAAAATAGTTTGTATTAGCTTTCTCAAGAGCACTCTCACTTTGTATCAAGAACTGAGTAGTTGTGATACATTTTGTAACATAGATTATTTCCGCAATAAACACATCTCAGTTGGATCCTCAAAACATCCAGCTGAAATTTTATATTTGCTTGTGTTTTTATTTTCAGTAAAGTTTTAATTGTAAGTTGTTTTAAGTTTCTGCAATATCTAGAATTGTATTCAACCCCCCCCCCCCCCCCTCTACAATTCTGTTAGGTCATTTGGGATTAACAATTGGTATCAAAGCAAGCTTCTAACATACAAGAAGTTTAAAGATCAAGGTCAAAACAGTAACCATGGTAAAGAAGGATGCAGGTGTAAAGATACCAGTTCTAGATAAGGACAATTACTTTCACTGGAAAGTAAAAATGCATCTACATCTCATGTATATGGATGAGAGATATGTAGACAGCATTGAGAAAGGTCTACACGTTCCCATGAAGTTTGCATCTAGAGTTGGACTGCCAGATGATGCTCCAGATGTGGAAATTCCAAAACCTGCCTCAGAATGGACTATTGAAGATGTTGCAGAAATCCATAAAGACAAAAGAACCATGAACATTCTGTTTAATGGTTTGGAGCAAGAGATGTTCGACAATGTTATAAACTGTACTACCTCTAAAGAAGTATGGGACACTGTTAGAACACTCTGTGAAGGAACTGAGCAAGTTAGGGAGAACAAAATGCAACTCCTTATACAATAATATGAGCACTTTCATTTTAAAGCTGGTGAACCCCTAAATGACACGTTTAGTAGGTTTCAAAAGCTTTTGAATGGATTAAAGTTGTATGGGAGAATCTACCAAACCAAGGATTCAAACCTCAAATTTCTTAGAGCTCTTCCAAAAGAATGGAAGCCTATGACTGTTTCCCTGAGAAACACTCAAGAGTACAAAGACTACACTCTTGAGAGGCTTTATGGAACTTTAAAGACATATGAGTTGGAAATGGTGCAATATGAAGAAATTGAGAAGGTACAAAAGAAAGGTGGATCTATTGCATTGATTGCATCTGTGAACCAACTAGAAGATGACAATGAAGAAACTGCAAAAGCCACAACTAGTCGAGCTAGTTGTAGGAGTCATGTTAGCAAGGGTAAAGGCAAGATGACAGAAGAAGAAGAACCGGAACCAACCAACTTGGATGACTTAGATGAGATTGATGAACACATAGCTTTTCTTTCAAGGAAATTCTCTAAGTTCAAATTCAAGAGAAACTCAAAAGCAAGACCACCAAGGAGAGACTTTCAACCTAGCAAAAATAACTGGATTGAAAAGTCTAAGTCTAAATGTTTCAACTGTGGAATGATTGGTCACTTTGCTGGAGATTGCAGAAAGCCCAAAGTTGAGAAGGGTAACAGGAAATTTGAGCATGTTGATTATAAAAAGAAATACTTTGAACTTCTCAAACAGAAAGAAAAAGCTTTCATGTCTCAGGAGTATGATTGGGCTGGTAATGGTGAAGATTCTGATGATGATGTTAAGTATGTCAACTTGGCTCTAATGGCTAACAATCATGAGCAGGAAGCAAGTTCCTCTAGCAATCAGGTAACACTTACTAATCTTTCTGAGCTTTCTAAAGAGGAATGCGATAGTGCAGTAAATGAAATATCTATTGTACTATATAATTTGCGTGTTACTCTTAAATCACTTACCAAAGAGAACTCAAGAATCAAAGAGTCTAGTATGCTCTTAAGTGATAGAAATGCCATGTTAGAAGCACAGGTCATTGAGTTTGAGAAAATGAGGTGTGTTAGTAGGGATGCTAAGAAGGAACTTGAGAAAGTGTTAGAAAGGGAAGAGATTCTTAAAACACAACTTGAATAGAACAAAGTGTGATTACAAAATGGAAAGATTGCAGGAATGTTGCTACCAACATCATTAATGTTCAAGGTATGGAATCTTTCTGTGAGCAATCATGGAAAAAGAACAAAGAGACGCTAGGGTATGCTGGTGAGACTTTAGAATCAGAAACAGAGTCAACAAACAACATTGATCATTTGTTGAAGGTTGATATGTCCACGGAATGCAAAGTTTCGTTGACAGATGAACCATCAACCGATCAGGCTGTTTCGTTGACAGAGAAAAGGAAAGAAGAACTCACTAGACTTAATAACAAGTATGGTCCTGTCACCAAGAACTTTGTTCAAGGTGAGTCTAGTAAATCAAAGAAAGTTGAGAAACCTGTTGAAAGAGCAAATGTAGGTCACTTGTCTAACAAGCAATTGAAAGACAAGTTAGAGAAAATTCAAGTTGGGACTAAGGGCAATAAAAAGAATAACAGGAATGGCAAAGTAGGGATTAACAAACATAACAATTACACACCTGATAAATATGCTCCTAGAAAGACATGTTTTAATTGTGGTAGTGTTAGTCATTTATCTACTAACTGCAAATCTGTTAAGAAAACTGCTAATGTGAAAATGCCTAAGCCTGCAATGAATGGTTCTATGCCTACAATGCCTGTTATGCCTAACATGTTTGCTCCATATGCACAATTTCAGAATCCATATGCTAGCATGCCATTTGTGCCTAATTCATACATGAATATGTTTAATGTGCCCAAATGCCACGGAATATGAATAACATGTTTGTTCCTCCAACTATGCATGTTGTGAATGAAAATGTGAGCAATCCTCAGAAATCAACACCAAAGGTAAAAGTTGATTTAAATCAATCTGAGCCCAAGGTGAAAAATGATGTAAAAGGTAAATCAAAGGCTAACAAAACAGGACCCAAGGAAACTTGGGTACAAAAATCAACTTGATTTGATTTTATTGTGTGCAGGGAGACAAAAGGAATCTTTGGTACTTGGATAGTGGATGTTCAAGACACATGACTGGTGATTCTACCCTGCTCACAGAGTTTCAGGAAAGAGCTGGCCCTTGTATTGCTTTTGGAGATGACAGCAAAGGCTACACTAAGGGATATGGCTTGATTTCAAAAGAAAATGTCATCATTGATGAGGTTGCATTGGTGGATGGTCTTAAGTACAATTTGCTTAGTATCAGCCAACTTTGTGACAAAGGATTTTTAGTTACTTTTTCAAAAGAAGCCTCTGTTGTTTCTAAGGTAGGAGACAACAATGTGGTAATTACTGGATTCAGAAGAGGGAATGTGTATATTGCTGACTTTAGTAGCACAAGTTCAGACACCATCACTTATCTTTTCAGCAAGGCAAGCAAGGATGAAAGTTGGCTATGGCAAAAGAAATTATCTCATCTGAATATCAAAGTTATGAATGACTTGGTAAGGAAAGATCTTTCTAGAGGAATTTTACAGGTGGAATTCTCCAAAGATGGTTTGTGTGATGCCTGTCAAAAAGGGAAACAAAAGAAGGCATCATTCAAAAGCAAGACAGAGTCATAAATTGTCCAACAACTTGAGCTGCTTCATATGGATCTATTTGGCCTTGTAAATGTCATGTCCATTTCAAAGAAGAAATACTGTCTTGTGATTGTTGATGATTTTTCTAGATTTACATGGACTTTCTTTTTGCACTCCAAAGATGAGGCAAGTGATCATTATCAATCACATCAAGACGGTAAACAATCATCCTGATTTCAAAGTAAGAAGGATTAGGAGTGACAATGGGACAAAATTCAAGAATTCAACTATGAAGATGTTCTGTGAAGAAAATGGAATTTTGCATGAATTCTCAGCAGTAAGAACACCACAACAAAATGGTGTAGTTGAAAGGAAAAACAGAACACTTATTGAAGCTGCAAGGACAATGCTAGATGAATCAAAGTTACCTACTTATTTCTGGGTTGAGGCAGTTAACACAGCTTGCTTCACTCAAAATATTTCTTTGATTAATCAGGCCAAGGGAATGACCCCTTATCAACTACTCAAAAGAAAGAAGCCACTATTGGATTTTCGTCATGTCTTTGGATGCAAGTGTTTTGTTTTGAGAAATCAAGCTGAGCATTTGGGGAAATTTGAAGCAAAGGCATATGAAGCAATATTTGTGGGATATGCAGCAGGAAAAGCTTACAGAGTCTATAATCTCATAACCAACATTGTTAAGGAATCTGTACATGTTGTTTTTGATGATCTAAAAATACAAGGTCTCTGTGATGAAGGTTTTCATGAAAGTCTTTCTTTTGAGAATGAGGAAGGAGATCAAGTGAATCATGATAAGGCTACTGAGAAACAGCCTAAAGTTGTTGTGTCTAGCACAGATGAAAGCAGTAGTGAAGATGAAATTGATGCATTAAGATTGAAAAGAATAGCTGCTAGCAGACCAAATGGTCAATTAGTTGACAGTCATGATGAAGGATTCGTTGACAGTCAGAATGAGCATTTCGTTGACAGTCAAAATGGTCATACCGTTGACAGTCACAGAAATGCCTCTAGGAGTGATCATTTAGGGACAACAAACTCAGGGGGGAGTTTCTCAAGGACAAATATCTAATCAAGGCAACCATGATCATGAAGCTACTTCTTCAAGAGCTAATCTACCTCCCTCAAGGAAATGGACTAAAGATCATCCATTTGAACTCATTATAGGTGATGTTTCTTCAAAAGTCCAAACTAGAAGAGCAACTCAAGAGGAATGTTTATATAGTAGCTTTCTGTCTCAAGATGAGCCAAAGAAAGTTGAGGATGCACTTCTAGATCCAGATTGGGTATTAGCTATGCAAGTGGAGCTAAACCAATTTGAGAGAAACACAGTTTGGAAGCTGGTGCCCAAGCCTAAGGACAGGAGTGTTATAGGCACAAAATGGGTGTTCAGAAACAAGATGGATGAAAATGGCATAGTCACAAGGAACAAAGCTAGATTGTTGCAAAAGGCTATTCACAGGAAGAGGGAATTGATTTTGATGAAACCTTTGCTCCTGTTGCAAGACTAGAAGCAATAAGGATTTTCCTAGCCTATGTAGCCCATGCCAATTTCAAGGTCTATCAAATGGATGTGAAGAGTGCTTTTCTGAATGGGGAATTGGAAGAGGAGGTGTATGTAAGTCAACCTCCTGGTTTTGAAGATGATGATTTTCCAGAGTATGTGTACTTCCTCCTTAAAGTAATCTATGGTGTGAAATAAGCACCTAAAGCCTGGTATGACACACTTTCACAGTTCCTCCTTGAGAATCACTTCACTAGAGGTACTGTAGATAATACTCTTTTTCATAGGATTGTGAATGGCTCTACTATACTTGTTCAAATTTATGTAGATGACATAATCTTTGGGTCTACAGATGTAAAACTTTGTCAAAAGTTTGCCAAGCTTATGCAAAGTAAATATGAAATGAGCATGATGGGAGAATTAACTTATTTTCTTGGTCTCCAAGTGAAGCAAGTTAATGAAGGCATTTTCATTAGTCAAACAAAGTATATTCATGACTTGTTAAAGAAATTTAACTTAATGGAATGCTCTCCTGCCAAAACTCCAATGCCTACTGTTACCAAACTTGAATTGAATACTAAGGAAAAATCTGTGGACATTTCAAGTTACAGAGGCATGGTAGGCTCACTTTTATATTTAACAGCTAGTAGACCTGATATTATGTTTGATACATGTCTATGTGCTAGATTTCAAGCTGATCCTAGGGAATCCCATTTAGTTGCTATTAAAAGGATTTTCAGATATCTCAAAGGAACACCAAATCTTGGCATTTGGTATCCTAGAGAATCTGGCTTTGAACTAATTGGTTATTCAGATGCAGATTATGCAGGATGTAAAATAGACAGGAAAAGCACAACTGGAACCTGTCAATTCCTAGGAAACAAGCTTGTGTCATGGTTCAGCAAAAAACAAAACTCAGTTTCTACCTCCACAGCTGAGGCTGAGTATATTGCAGCTGGAAGTTGTTGTGCACAGATTTTATGGATGAAAAATCAACTACTTGATTATGGATTAAGAGTTGAGAAAATTCATATCTTCTGTGACAACACTAGTGCCATTGCCATTACTGAGAATCCAGTGCAACATTCAAGGACCAAGCACATTGACATCAAGTATCATTTCATTAGAGAACATGTTATGAATGGTACTGTGGAGTTACATTTTGTTCCAAGTGAACAACAACTTGAAGATATCTTTACCAAGCCACTTGATGAATCAACATTCTCAAGATTAGTAAGTGAGCTAGGTATGCTAAATTTCTCTTAATTATTTCTGCGATTTTTGCAAGTTAATAGCAGCGAGGAATTTGCTATGATTCTTCTGTGAATTAATTTTCTTAGGAAAAAGTAAAATTTTGTCTAAGTCAAAATTACTATATCAACGAAATCCTTATTCCGTTGCCAGTCTTAGCATTTTTCTGGGTGTTTCGTTGATAGCTCTTTTATATCAATGAAACACATCTTTATCAACGAAATAGACGGGACCTTAAACGCCCAATTCTGATTCGTTGATATAGCGCTTTTAATCTGAACCGTTGAAATTGCACGTCCTTTACCACGATCTATGCATACACCCCTGTAAGTATAAATCATGGTAATATTTTAATTTTAACGGTTACATTTTTAAGCCAATCCAGTAATTTTATATTTATTATTGGACTTAATTTTTGAGAAATTTTGGGGGAGTATTTAAGAAATTTTGTTTTCTTGCTGGTGCTGTTGTTGATGCTACTGATGCTGATGTTGCTGATGCTGTTGCTGCTGTTCTAAGAGCTGTTGCTGAAATGCACGTTGCTGCTGTGCTAATGCGGTAGTCTGTTGAGTAAGGGTATTTAACAACTGGATTACCATCGGGTCCACGCGGCCCGTGGGAGGTGTATTTTGTTGACCTTCTTGGTCAGAGGTATCAGTTGAACGGGTTTGTCGTCTAGGAGCCATATCGCTGATGAATAAACAATAATTGGCTTAATCAAACAGTTCATATAAGAGAAGGAAGGATCACAATTGATATCTCGAAGGTTTACAGATCTTCTCAACGGTGTATGGATACACTCGTTGCAATAAGTAGAATAACAGTTATGATGCTGGAAATGAATGACAGGGGAATAAATATAGTTCTATAAAAGAGGTTTATCATATATATATAGATAGAGTTAGTACAAGCGTAGAACGCTTCAAAAGAAAATATATCATGGCTGAACCATAACTGCCGACCAGCAATACAACAACAAAAATGCAACAACAACCCGAGGCGTTCCTATAAGCCCGGTGCACTGCTGATTCTACAATATGCATCTATATACTAACTATCTAGAAACCATACATCCATGTCACATCTGTCTGCTACTAATACCTGCTCACAGATCACCTGCTCCTGCCGGCCATAACGGGGGTCCTGAAATCTCTGCAATCTCACTCATCGCATAATCCAAAATCTGTCTCATCCCTACTACTGTCTCTCCCTCTCGACTAGAAGCTAATCCGTGCAATCGAGTCTCAACCAAAGTCCTCGTAACCCTAAACCTCATCTGAATGTCTCTCATCTGATCTCTAAGTCTGTCTCTCTCTCTGACAGCGGCTGCCTCGATCGAACGAATCCTACCCATCTCCATAACCTGTCCATAAAGGTACTCCTTCTCTCTACTCACCCTCTGATACACATGGTGTGGAACTGGTGGCTCACATAACTGATACAAAGGCCCACAAACTGATGCCTGAGACACTGGTGCTGGGGCTACTTGTCGGAGTGGAATAGGACAAGGTATCTGATCTCTCCTGACTACTGGGTCCTGATGCATAGGCTGATATCGCACTGGCCGAGACGGTCCTGCTCTCTCAACGGGTGTAGGTATCTCTGCTATCGTATCCTCGGAAGGGTCTGAGTCTGAACTAGAACTAGGGGGCTGCAATTATAACCACATTTAATTACTACGCGTAATATCCCTAGTTGACCTCCTAATATCCTTACGTGAATTCCTAACTCTCTATGTTATCCTGGACCCTAAGTCCTAACTTGTTTCAAATGCCATAACCTGTTGCTCTGATACCAACTGTGACGCCCTCCAAACCCGGGGTACAGATTTGAGGAGTCATCCGACCAACGGAACACTATTTAACACATGCATAATATATATAAAGACACAATTACCCCTTGACCAAGACCGCATCCAGATTATGGCAATGAACACAAGCTACTACAATCTTTTATTATTACAATACCAGTTTTATCAGAGTTATTACATCACAACTAAAGTTCAAATCTAGACATTAATCTAGAAAAGCAAAACAACAACTACCCTGCCAATAACAATGACTCGAGGGGCTCTCCTGGCTGCTGGTGAACTATCGGTCACGCTATGCCAACTCATACTCTCGCTTCACTGGAATAGGGTTAGAAAACAACAAGCAAGAGTGAGCCAAAATTGCTCAGCAAACATCAACGAATCATTTCTATCACAGTTGTAAGGATATGAATTTATGATATCAGAATCAACAATATTTAGCTAACACATGCTTTGTATCAATAATGATTGAAGTAAAGAATTAGAATTTGGCTTATACATTTTATTCAAATCAAAGGTTGTGCTGCTGGCCAGCCACGCATCAACCCCGGACTAGCTCATGTCATAGTCCTCTACTGGATCCCAGGCCAATCTGGGCCTTAAGTTATTCCGACCATAAATATGGCCCGACCAATTACTGGTCCATTTTTAAAAACACATGCCAAATCTATAATAGGGTATAAACAATAACATGCTCAATAAGATAAACTGAATGTATAGTAATTGCAAAAGAGCTTCAACTGTTCAGTATCAACGAAGATCGAGAAAGAATCATGGAGTAATTTCAATGGTACAGTGTACTCATTCAATAAGGAAATCAATATTGGTAGTCGTTAATCAATGACCGTAATCGGTAGTCAAGATGGAAGTCAAATAATCGATGGTTGTCAATGATAATCAAAGGATGATAAATAACAACAATAGGTGGTAAACAATAATCAAGTGAATTGGAAATAAGGGTTTCCGATGCAGATCAAATCAAAGAATCAAGAATCTCTAAGGAAATGGAATCAGTTGTCCAAATGCGGTTAAAAGATTGATAATTTGAATTGTTCTGGGGATAACGGTATTCAAGTAATCAAGACAATAATAAATTTTATCACAAGTAAGGGCACAGATACTTGCCTGGTCTAAGCTGCTGTCGGATCGACTCTGCTCACTCTACTTTCCCCTTTCCCTTGCTCCGGGAACTCGATTCTATAATTAAACAACTCATCACAATAAGTGTAACTATTCTCGTTCTACTCTCGACACTTATTCACCCAATAATCACATTTAAACAAGTAACCGGTTACGTATCGGACGTCCGGTATAGTTTACGATATTTAAAACTCAGATATTTGCCCTAGTACGGGCATATACAGACTATAAAACACAACACACAATTAATATGAACCATATAGCACTTATAAACATTTTTAAAACATCATACGGAACTTATTCGAATTTTAATAAGTCATTACTAATTTTTAAATCAAAAATCGGATTTTTAAATCCAATATAAACATTTAAATGAAAATAAATCAATTAATAAAATTAATTGACACTCTTTAAATACTCAAGCTATTTTTAAATAATTAAATAGGCTTTAAAATAATTAAACTGAATTTTTAATTAATTAAATCTAATTAATAATTAATTTTTAAGAATTAATTGATTAAAAGAATTAACCAATTAATTAATAAATTAATTATTAATTAAAAATATTTAAAATAATTAAGTTTAATCAATTTTCGGATTTAAAATAATAAATATAATTTATCAGAATTTTTCTGATATTAAAATATATTTTTAAAATAAAAATATGAATTTTTAAAGTTTTTAAACTATTTTTGAATTAAATTTAAAAATAAAATTCAAAAACAGTTTTCTGAAAATGAATTAGGGTTTTGAAGATTGAAACCGGGTCGAAAAATCGGGTAAACGGGTCGGGAAGAACAATTCCGGGTCGCCAAGAACAACCCACCGGATTCTGGGTTTTCCAGAATCCGGCCGGTCTCCGGCCGCCGGAATTCTTCGATTCCGTCCAAACACAAATCAAACCAGAGGGCTTTTGTTCGCCTTTTCAAGCCAAACAAAACCCACACATCAAAACATCTGTCCCTAGCCGGAATCGTGCCCAGAATCCGTTCAAAGGATTCTCCGGCAACGACCTCGGCCGGAAACCCGATCTACCTATTCCGTACATGAAACTCAAAGATTAATATACCAAAATGAAGCTTATAACTCATACAATAAAAGCCCTTTATCAAAAACAATGTCAGATCAATATCAAGAACGTACGAAACGAAAGAAGAAATCGGGTCAAAACTCGAAATCAAAACCCGACTAAATTGAACATAAACATGAAATTAAAGCATGGATTCTTGCTAATTAGAACCCTAGGAACATGTTAGAAGCAACCAATTGAACGGAGAATCAACAGAATGAAAATCCCCAAATCGAATCAAGAACCCTAGTTATAATTCGAAACTTGTAAAATCAATATAAAATCGAATACTTACCAGATGATGATGAGGTTGGAAGATTCTGAAACTAGATTTTTGGAGCTTTGATTTGAGTATAAGAACTTCAAATTTGGACTTCAATAACACTTAGAACGAATTGATTGAAGATCAAGAACACAAAAATAATTTTTGGAAATTTCCGATTTTTTGAGTAATTGCTGAAGATTTGCTATGAGTTATGAAGTCTGATTTGTCTTTTTATATTTCTGGAAAAATAATACCCCAAATAACATTTTCGGATCGATATTGATTCGTTAGATCGTTTAAAAACCCTAATTAGGTCAAAAACACGTTTTACGAAAAATAAGGGGTTAAAAAGGTTGATGATTATCCAAATTGATATATATCATTATATAACTAATGCTCAAGAATACTAGGGCTATAACAACTTCAATATTGATATAGAACGATAAATCCGTCCCCTTAAGCAATTAGGGTTCGGAACGATTTTTCCTTTTTCGGATCAAAAATTGAAATTGATTTGCAGAATCAAATAGGTAGGGTTAAATAGAATCCCATAACCCTTTCGATAACGATTCGAATACGAAGGACGAAGAATTAAAAATGAATGTACGAAATTTCAACGGGGCCTTGAATTATCAAAACGGCTCAAATTTGAAGAAAATTCCAAATGACGAAATTTTTGAAAGGGGCTTCTGACTCACCATTTAGCACATAATCACACACTAAATATCATATAATAATATTCCAATATTCCAAAATAAATATTTTAGATTAAATATATCATTTAATCAAATAATAAAATTCACGGATATTACATCCTTCCCCCCTTAATAGGATTTTGTCCTCAGAATCAGATCAAGGAAACAACTGGGTATACTTCTCTAACATCTCACTCTCTAACTCCCAGGTAGACTCTTCTACTTTAGGATTCCTCCACCAAACTCTCACTAACGCTACTGTCTTATTCCTTTGTACTTTCTCCTTACGATCCAATATCTGAATCGGTCGTTCTACATATGATAAATCTGCCTGGACCTCTATGGGTTCATACTCTATTACATGATTCGAATCTGGTCGATACTTCTTAAGCATAGATACATGAAATACATTATGAACGTGCTGCATATGCGGTGGCAATGCCAACTCGTAAGCTACTTCGCCCACTTTCTTCAAAATCTCAAACGGCCCAACATATCTCGGACTCAACTTCCCTTTCTTTCCAAACCTAACTAATCCCTTCCATGGTGAAACTTTTAGTAACACTTGCTCTCCTTCTTCGAATCCCACATCCTTTCTGGCTAGATCCGCATACTTTTTCTGTCGGTTTTGAGCTGTTATCAATCTTCTCTGAATCAATTGAACCACTTCTTTTGTTCGTTGTACTAGTTCTGGTCCTATCATTTTCCGTTCACCAACTTCTTCCCAATATACCGGAGATCGACACTTTCGTCCATACAGAGCTTCGTAAGGTGGCATTCCGATGCTCGCGTGAAAACTATTATTATACGAAAATTCCACCAAGGGTAGATGATCGTCCCAACTGCCTTCAAAGTCAAGTGCACATGTCCTAAGCATATCTTCAATAGTCTGAATTGTCCTTTCGCTTTGACCGTCCGTCTGCGGATGATAAGCCGTACTCATTCTCAACTCGGTGCCTAAACACTCTTGAAAACTCCTCCAAAATCTTGAATTGAATCGAGGGTCTCTATCAGACACTATCGATACTGGAACTCCATGTCGTACTATGATTTCTTTTATGTAAATATGAACTAACTTATCCAGCGAGAATCTCTCGTTAATCGGAAGAAAATGCGCAGATTTCGTCAATCGATCCACGATAACCCAGATGGCATCATGGTTAGCTTTTGTTCTAGGCAATCCTACTACAAAGTCCATCGCAATGTGTTCCCACTTCCATTCGGGAATTTCCAATGGTTGAAGTAATCCACTTGGTCTCTGATGTTCCGCCTTAACTCTTTGACACGTAAAGCATTTACTTACCCATTCCGCAATCTCTCTCTTCATATCTGGCCACCAAAAGTTCGTCTTAAGATCTCGATACATTTTCGTACTCCCTGGATGAATTGAATACTTCGAGTTATGTGCTTCGTGCAAAATCTCACTTTTCAGTTCCGTTACGTTAGGTATCCATATCCGAGAAGCAAATCTCAAGATCCCTTTGTCGTCCGGTTGGCTACATATTTCCTCACCTGTCATTTTACTCACATCATCATTCATAACTCGCTCTTGGCACTTCCGTATCTTCTCCAACAATTCAGGTTGAAACGCCATGGTATAAATCATTTCCGTCGCGTCCTTCGGATTAATTACTTCGATTTCTAACTTCTCAAATTCCTTGTATAACTCTTTGGTCATCATTAGTGTATTTAATCTCTTTTTTCTGCTCAATGCATCTGCTACCACATTTGCCTTGCCGGGATGATAGTTGATAGAAACGTCGTAGTCCTTGATTAGTTCTAACCATCTTCGTTGCCTCATGTTCAGCTCTTTCTGAGTAAAGATATACTTCAAACTTTTGTGATCGGTGTAAATTTCACATCTCTCTCCATACAAGTAGTGTCTCCATATCTTCAAAGCAAACACAATAGCTGCTAACTCCAAATCGTGTGTAGGGTACTTCTATTCGTGGGGTCTCAACTGTCTTGACGCATAAGCAATCACCTTGTCATGTTGCATAAGTACGCATCCTAATCCTTTGTACGACGCATCACTATAGATTACGAAATGACCTTGATCGTCTGGTAACATCAATACCGGTGCCGTAGTTAGTCTTTTCTTTAACTCTTGGAAGCCTTCTTCGCATTTATCGTTCCATATGAATCGCTCGCTTTTCCTTGTCAGCTTGGTCATTGGAGTAGCTATCTTCGCAAAATCTTGCACAAATCTCCGGTAGTATCCGGCTAATCCCAAGAAACTTCTGACTTCAGTCGGTGTCCTTGGTCTCTCCCAATCTTTCACTGCCTCTATCTTTGCTGGGTTCACTTTGATGCCTTCGCTGCTCACCACGTGTCCTAAGAAATGAACTTCTTTCAACCAGAATTCACACTTGGAAAACTTCGCGTATAGTCTTTCTTGTCTTAACGTTTCTAACACAATTCGCAACTGGTCTGCATGCTCTTCTTCTGTCCTTGAGTATATCAAGATGTCGTCGATGAATACCACTACAAACTTGTCCAAATATCTCTTGAAAATCCTGTTCATTAGGTCCATAAAAGCTGCGGGTGCATTCGTTAGTCCAAACGCCATTACTAAGAATTCATAGTGCCCATACCTTGTTCGAAAGGCTGTCTTCGGTATGTCGTCTGGTCTAATCTTCAATTGGTGATATCCTGACCGTAGGTCGATCTTTGAAAAATGTACCGCTCCCTTCAGCTGGTCAAACAGATCATCTATTCGAGGTAACGGATACTTGTTCTTAATGGTCAGCTTGTTCAACTCCCGATAGTCTATACACAATCTCATGCTTCCATCCTTTTTCTTGACAAACAGTACTGGTGCTCCCCACGGTGAAACGCTGGGTCTAATAATTCCTTTTTCTAGCAAATCTTGCAGTTGATCAGCCAATTCCTTCATCTCCACTGGTGCCATTCTGTAAGGGGCCTTAGATACTGGCTCCGCGCCTGGTACTAAGTCTATCGCAAATTCAATCTCTCTATCTGGAGGTAAACCTGGTAATTCTTCCGGAAAAACATCTGGAAACTCATTTACGACTGGAATATCTTCTAACTTAGAAACTTCCTTATCTATATCTATCACATAAGCTAGATACGCCTCACAACCTTGCCTTAATAACCTCTTAGCCTGAATCATCGTCAGGAACCTCTTTCTTTGTTTCTCTCCTCTAAATATTATCTCTTTCTTTTCTAGGGTAATCAAAGTAACCCTCTTATTCTTACAATCAATACTTGCATCATGCTCAGTCAACCAATCCATCCCTAATATCACATCAAATTCACCTAACTTAAAAGGTAACAAGTCAACATAAAAACGATTTCCCAAAATCTCTATCTCACAACGGGGATAATATGAACTGACCGCGATACGATCCTGATTAGCTATCTCTATAGTCAACACTCCACTTAAAGGTTTCATTACGCAATTCAATCTACGAGCAAACGTTTCAGAAATAAAAGACTTCGTCGCTCCCGAATCTATTAACACTTGTGCAGGAATAGAATTTACTAGAAGTGTACCTGCCACCACGTCGGAATCTCTCACCGCTTCTCCCATTGACATATTGTAGGTCCTGGCTAACGGCTGGACGTTAACAACTGGGGGTGCTTCAATTGCCCGAATCATATTGTTCACGGTTGCTGGTGCTCTGCAGTCCTTAATCATGTGACCTGGTTTCTTACACCGATGACACACGATGCCTATCTTGCAATCCCGGGAATAATGTCCCTTCTGATTGCATTTAAAGCATGTGACATTCAATCGATGGCATATCCCTAGATGTCGCTTCCTGCATGTCTTGCATTCTGGTAGTGGGGGTCTAGAAAGTCCCTGCTGACTGCCGGTTAGTAGACGGTTATCTTGTCCTACGTTTCCGGTGTCTGGTTCCCTAAAACTTGTATTCCTTCCGTGCTGAAATCCCAGTTTCTTATTTGCTTGCCCTTGAAAACTTCCCTGCTGCTGTCCCTTATCGGGTATCCCTGCTTTCCTTTTCTTGTTCTCCCTCTCTTTCATGTAAGAATCACTCTCTGTCTCCGCAATCATTGCCTTTTGGACCACCGCTGCATAGGTGTCCAACTCCAATACAGCTAACTTACTACGAATCCAAGACCTCAGTCCCTGCTGGAACCTCTTGGCCTTCTTCTTTTCCGTATCCACATAGGTTGGAACAAACCTTGACAACTCCGTAAACCTTGTTTCATATTGGGGCACTGTCATGCTTCCCTGCTTTAATTCCAAAAACTTCAATTCCATCTGATCTCTCATATAGTCCGGAAAATATCTTTCCAAAAACAACTCTGTAAATCTTGCCCACGTAATCAATCCCTCGGGCTCCATAGCCCTACTCGTTTCCCACCAATAACTAGCCTCATTCTTCAGAAAATAGCTTGCATATTCTGTCTTCTTATCCTCTGTCACCTCTATCAAGGTAAAAGCCTTTTCCATCTCTTTCAACCATGCCTTAGCCTCTACAGGGTCTGCTGATCCTTTAAATTCCAGAGGTTTTGCTGCCTGGAAAGATTTGAACGTAACTGCCGGTGCTGCTTGCTGGTGCTGTTGTTGATGCTACTGATGCTGATGTTGCTGATGCTGTTGCTGCTGTTCTAAGAGCTGTTGCTGAAATGCACGTTGCTGCTGTGCTAATGCGGTAGTCTGTTGAGTAAGGGTATTTAACAACTGGATTACCATCGGGTCCACGCGGCCCGTGGGAGGTGTATTTTGTTGACCTTCTTGGTCAGAGGTATCAGTTGAACGGGTTTGTCGTCTAGGAGCCATATCGCTGATGAATAAACAATAATTGGCTTAATCAAACAGTTCATATAAGAGAAGGAAGGATCACAATTGATATCTCGAAGGTTTACAGATCTTCTCAACGGTGTATGGATACACTCGTTGCAATAAGTAGAATAACAGTTATGATGCTGGAAATGAATGACAGGGGAATAAATATAGTTCTATAAAAGAGGTTTATCATATATATATAGATAGAGTTAGTACAAGCGTAGAACGCTTCAAAAGAAAATATATCATGGCTGAACCATAACTGCCGACCAGCAATACAACAACAAAAATGCAACAACAACCCGAGGCGTTCCTATAAGCCCGGTGCACTGCTGATTCTACAATATGCATCTATATACTAACTATCTAGAAACCATACATCCATGTCACATCTGTCTGCTACTAATACCTGCTCACAGATCACCTGCTCCTGCCGGCCATAACAGGGGTCCTGAAATCTCTGCAATCTCACTCATCGCATAATCCAAAATCTGTCTCATCCCTGCTACTGTCTCTCCCTCTCGACTAGAAGCTAATCCGTGCAATCGAGTCTCAACCAAAGTCCTCGTAACCCTAAACCTCATCTGAATGTCTCTCATCTGATCTCTAAGTCTGTCTCTCTCTCTGACAGCGGCTGCCTCGATCGAACGAATCCTACCCATCTCCATAACCTGTCCATAAAGGTACTCCTTCTCTCTACTCACCCTCTGATACACATGGTGTGGAACTGGTGGCTCACATAACTGATACAAAGGCCCACAAACTGATGCCTGAGACACTGGTGCTGGGGCTACTTGTCGGAGTGGAATAGGACAAGGTATCTGATCTCTCCTGACTACTGGGTCCTGATGCATAGGCTGATATCGCACTGGCCGAGACGGTCCTGCTCTCTCAACGGGTGTAGGTATCTCTGCTATCGTATCCTCGGAAGGGTCTGAGTCTGAACTAGAACTAGGGGGCTGCAATTATAACCACATTTAATTACTACGCGTAATATCCCTAGTTGACCTCCTAATATCCTTACGTGAATTCCTAACTCTCTATGTTATCCTGGACCCTAAGTCCTAACTTGTTTCAAATGCCATAACCTGTTGCTCTGATACCAACTGTGACGCCCTCCAAACCCGGGGTACAGATTTGAGGAGTCATCCGACCAACGGAACACTATTTAACACATGCATAATATATATAAAGACACAATTACCCCTTGACCAAGACCGCATCCAGATTATGGCAATGAACACAAGCTACTACAATCTTTTATTATTACAATACCAGTTTTATCAGAGTTATTACATCACAACTAAAGTTCAAATCTAGACATTAATCTAGAAAAGCAAAACAACAACTACCCTGCCAATAACAATGACTCGAGGGGCTCTCCTGGCTGCTGGTGAACTATCGGTCACGCTATGCCAACTCATACTCTCGCTTCACTGGAATAGGGTTAGAAAACAACAAGCAAGAGTGAGCCAAAATTGCTCAGCAAACATCAACGAATCATTTCTATCACAGTTGTAAGGATATGAATTTATGATATCAGAATCAACAATATTTAGCTAACACATGCTTTGTATCAATAATGATTGAAGTAAAGAATTAGAATTTGGCTTATACATTTTATTCAAATCAAAGGTTGTGCTGCTGGCCAGCCACGCATCAACCCCGGACTAGCTCATGTCATAGTCCTCTACTGGATCCCAGGCCAATCTGGGCCTTAAGTTATTCCGACCATAAATATGGCCCGACCAATTACTGGTCCATTTTTAAAAACACATGCCAAATCTATAATAGGGTATAAACAATAACATGCTCAATAAGATAAACTGAATGTATAGTAATTGCAAAAGAGCTTCAACTGTTCAGTATCAACGAAGATCGAGAAAGAATCATGGAGTAATTTCAATGGTACAGTGTACTCATTCAATAAGGAAATCAATATTGGTAGTCGTTAATCAATGACCGTAATCGGTAGTCAAGATGGAAGTCAAATAATCGATGGTTGTCAATGATAATCAAAGGATGATAAATAACAACAATAGGTGGTAAACAATAATCAAGTGAATTGGAAATAAGGGTTTCCGATGCAGATCAAATCAAAGAATCAAGAATCTCTAAGGAAATGGAATCAGTTGTCCAAATGCGGTTAAAAGATTGATAATTTGAATTGTTCTGGGGATAACAGTATTCAAGTAATCAAGACAATAATAAATTTTATCACAAGTAAGGGCACAGATACTTGCCTGGTCTAAGCTGCTGTCGGATCGACTCTGCTCACTCTACTTTCCCCTTTCCCTTGCTCCGGGAACTCGATTCTATAATTAAACAACTCATCACAATAAGTCTAACTATTCTCGTTCTACTCTCGACACTTATTCACCCAATAATCACATTTAAACAAGTAACCGGTTACGTATCGGACGTCCGGTATAGTTTACGATATTTAAAACTCAGATATTTGCCCTAGTACGGGCATATACAGACTATAAAACACAACACACAATTAATATGAACCATATAGCACTTATAAACATTTTTAAAACATCATACGGAACTTATTCGAATTTTAATAAGTCATTACTAATTTTTAAATCAAAAATCGGATTTTTAAATCCAATATAAACATTTAAATGAAAATAAATCAATTAATAAAATTAATTGACACTCTTTAAATACTCAAGCTATTTTTAAATAATTAAATAGGCTTTAAAATAATTAAACTGAATTTTTAATTAATTAAATCTAATTAATAATTAATTTTTAAGAATTAATTGATTAAAAGAATTAACCAATTAATTAATAAATTAATTATTAATTAAAAATAATTAAAATAATTAAGTTTAATCAATTTTCGGATTTAAAATAATAAATATAATTTATCAGAATTTTTCTGATATTAAAATATATTTTTAAAATAAAAATATGAATTTTTAAAGTTTTTAAACTATTTTCGAATTAAATTTAAAAATAAAATTCAAAAACAGTTTTCTGAAAATGAATTAGGGTTTTGAAGATTGAAACCGGGTCGAAAAATCGGGTAAACGGGTCGGGAAGAACAATTCCGGGTCGCCAAGAACAACCCACCGGATTCTGGGTTTTCCAGAATCCGGCCGGTCTCCGGCCGCCGGAATTCTTCGATTCCGTCCAAACACAAATCAAACCAGAGGGCTTTTGTTCGCCTTTTCAAGCCAAACAAAACCCACACATCAAAACATCTGTCCCTAGCCGGAATCGTGCCCAGAATCCGTTCAAAGGATTCTCCGGCAACGACCTCGGTCGGAAACCCGATCTACCTATTCCGTACATGAAACTCAAAGATTAATATACCAAAATGAAGCTTATAACTCATACAATAAAAGCCCTTTATCAAAAACAATGTCAGATCAATATCAAGAACGTACGAATCGAAAGAAGAAATCGGGTCAAAACCCGAAATCAAAACCCGACTAAATTGAACATAAACATGAAATTAAAGCATGGATTCTTGCTAATTAGAACCCTAGGAACATGTTAGAAGCAACCAATTGAACGGAGAATCAACAGAATGAAAATCCCCAAATCGAATCAAGAACCCTAGTTATAATTCGAAACTTGTAAAATCAATATAAAATCGAATACTTACCAGATGATGATGAGGTTGGAAGATTCTGAAACTAGATTTTTGGAGCTTTGATTTGAGTATAAGAACTTCAAATTTGGACTTCAATAACACTTAGAACGAATTGATTGAAGATCAAGAACACAAAAATAATTTTTGGGAATTTCGGATTTTTTGAGTAATTGATGAAGATTTGCTATGAGTTATGAAGTCTGATTTGTCTTTTTATATTTCTGGAAAAATAATACCCCAAATAACATTTTCGGATCGATATTGATTCGTTAGATCGTTTAAAACCCCTAATTAGGTCAAAAACACGTTTTACGAAAAATAAGGGGTTAAAAAGGTTGATGATTATCCAAATTGATATATATCATTATATAACTAATGCTCAAGAATACTAGGGCTATAACAACTTCAATATTGATATAGAACGATAAATCCGTCCCCTTAAGCAATTAGGGTTCGGAACGATTTTTCCTTTTTCGGATCAAAAATTGAAATTGATTTGCAGAATCAAATAGGTAGGGTTAAATAGAATCCCATAACCCTTTCGATAACGATTCGAATACGAAGGACGAAGAATTAAAAATGAATGTACGAAATTTCAACGGGGCCTTGAATTATCAAAACGGCTCAAATTTGAAGAAAATTCCAAATGACGAAATTTTTGAAAGGGGCTTCTGACTCACCATTTAGCACATAATCACACACTAAATATCATATAATAATATTCCAATATTCCAAAATAAATATTTTAGATTAAATATATCATTTAATCAAATAATAAAATTCACGGATATTACAAATTCTATGTTAATTCTGTTTACCATGCTCTTAACTGATAGATATTATAACTTTAGCACCCAACTTATGTATGAAATTGGTGCTAAGTTGGGTGATAAGGCTAATAGGAAAAAGAATATCTATTATGCTAGATTTCTGATGATGTTGGCTAACCATGTTAGTCCAGCACCATTGGTTATCTCTAACCCTACTTCTAGATTTGACTGCTTTGTACAAGAAAAGAGGGTCTTGACATATATTCTGAGGCTCAACCACAATGATGATGTCCCAGTGGTGTATTTGCCAATAATTGAGGTAACTACTACTATCCCTGCTTGTATAGCTGTTACTTCTACTGTTTCACCCATCTCTGTTGCTATGGAGTCTGTAGCTGTGACCCAACAGGCTCCTGCCCCAGCAACAAAACCAAAATCTAAGAAATCCTCCAAGCCAACCTCAGGTTCTTCTCAAAAGGCACCTGTTGTAAAATCCACTACACAACCAAAGGGGATTGGTGTAGGTGTTGTGAGAGGTGAGGGAAGGGGTGAACATCAAAGAAACCCTAAGGATAAGGTGGGAGAGATGAGTGTTTCCCAAGCTAGCCCCATTGTGTCTTCCCAACAAGGCACAGTGAGTAACATGGAAACTAGCACAAGTCTAATTACATCCTCCCAAAAGGATGTAGTTATTGAAACAAGCTCTCCTCCAAGAGCACATTCCAAAAGGGTAAGGGACACTTCAAGCCCCCAAACAGAAATTTCCCAATACCAAAGAAGAGTAAGACACAAATCCTAGGTCACACAGGGTGCACACACACTAGAAGCAATACTTCCAGTTTCACAAATTCAGTTTGATGTAACCCCTATTATTACTCTGGGGTTATAGTCCCATTCTCTAAACATAAATCTTGAACCAACTTCACACAATTCACCTACACAGTCTCTAGATGTGGATATGATCCATTCATCTATCCCTGATTCTCCAACTCTTTTCTTGGAGAAGCCCCACTCTGAAATTGGTGACCATCACTTGTTAAGTGATTTGTTGGGCCACCAATCATCCTTTTCTGAAGCTACAAGAGGGTCTGTGGAACCACTTTTAAAATCAATCACCACAGATTCCACAGTAGTTTCATTTTCTCAAAATCTTTTATTGACTTCATCAACGAAACAGTCTCTTTCATTGACAAGTGTTTCTCCATCAACGGTATCCATACCGTTGACAGTTCAAACTACCATACCGTTGATAGTTCATTCTGCACCTTTTCTTGAAAATCAAGTTGTTCCCACAACTAGTGCAGATGATCTAGTGGTAGTCGAGACACTTTTAGGATTGAGAGGGAGTGAATCTGAGAGGCTGGCTTGCAGCCAGGCAAAAGGAGAGGCTGAGAGTGAGAGGCTAACTATTTCTTCCAGTCAGGCAAAAGGAGAGGCTCAGGGTTCCACCTTAGTAGGTGAAGGTGAGGGTGTGAGACGTGTGAGCCATGGGGAGCCCATGATGCAAGAATATAGTGGAGAGAGAGAAGGGACTACAGGAGCTATAAGGGAGGAAGCAGCCATTGCAAGTGAGTTAATGGAGGTTCATGAGGGAGAAAGGGAACTTACTTTCCAAGAGCATTATCAACAAACTTTGGATACTATTTCCCTGGATCCTGAGACCTTTACTCATCCTGTGCCAGCCTATCAAATTATGGCTCAACAGGGCAATGTGGAGGCAGAAAGGTCATTCAACCTCATTCATACAACTGCATCTATGCAAAGGGCAAAGGATGCATTGAACAATTTGTCTCTAGGAGCTGCAACAAGTGATGAGTTTGATTTTTCTGATGATGATGACAGTTTTGGTGACAATCTATAGGTGGCCATCACTTCACAGACTGGGACTTCTGTGGTGCCCCCTACACCAAACTGGCTTTCTCAGGATATGCAAGTAAGAATCAACCTGGATGATGCAATTACAAGGCAGTACAATGAGGCCTATCTGGCTCATGAGTCTGCAAATGCCAATGACAAGAAACTCTACAAGGCTGTCATGGATTCACTGGAAATCCAAAGGCTACAGATGATGCAGACAAGGATTGAAGCTAGAGAAATCAAGGACTCCATTAGCAATCTTAAGGATGCTACTGACAGGAGGCTAGATGAAAAGCTTCCTCTTCTCACTGTGTCCAAGATGAACATGTTTTTCTCTAAGGAACCTGAAGTGGCTACCTCCTTGAAGACTCTCTCTTCCAGAGTGGACAAGGTGGAAGCTACTCTCTCTCAAATGCAGAAGGAACAGGAGAAGCAAACACAACTCTTAGCCCAGCTAGTGGCAGCTCAGGGACTCCCTATCATCTCTCTTGATGATAACAAAAAGGGGGAGAAATCTAAGGAGCTAGACATTCAAATCACAAAGGTTATAGTCCCAGCCATTTCCTTACCAAATGAGCCACTAGCAATGGGGGAGTCAGGAAAGGATAAACTGGATGGCATTGACCTGATTCAGCAAGCATCTATGAGGCTACAACTTGCAGAACAAATTAAAGACCAATGGTCTAGCATAGACTCAAAAATCAAGAAGATAGCTGAATCTTCAAAGACCAGACATCCATCAACGGATCAAACTACCTCTACAGCACCATCAACGAATGCCATGGTTTTAGTGTCAATGGAATGGGAGCCACAGTCTAATTCTTCCTATGATCTAAAGCCCCTTCTACATGGAGTTACTCAGGGTCCAAGGAAAGAAAAGGGACAAACTTCATGCATTAGGGATGTGGAACAAGCTACACTTCAAGGAAGCCTATCTCCCAAGTCCCCTGCTAAACCAAAGGGCAAAAATATAGCAAGAACTTTTTATCCTTCACCTTATCCAGATGAGCTCAAGCTTCTTGGACTACTTATAACAAAATGCAAGGAAATCAATGATCCTGAGATAAGGAAGCAAAGAGCAATTGTCTACAGGAATGGATAAGAAATCTGTGTTTGGGCTGGTCACCCAAATTTTGCTGAGGCTAAGGCTGAAGAATCAGAAAGAGCAGCTATGCAAGCACTTGCATTTTCTCAATCTCTTGATGAAGAAGAAAGACAGCTAGAAGAAAAAGCCAGAGAGGAAAGGAGTAAAAAGAAGAGCACAAGGCAACCCAAGGCAAGAGCTAAGAGAAACATAGCTTTTGATAATGATGACTCTCAAAGTAATGCCACAGACTCTTCTGCACCAATTGAACCTTCAACTTTTCCTGATCTAATCCTCAAAGACAAGTTAGCCTGTGATCCTGAACATCCAGTAAATTTTCATGATCAGCCAATTCAGCCAAAGGAAGAGCAAATTGAGCTAGATGAGGCTAACTTCCCAAAGTTTCTATTTGAAATGGATGCAAAGAAGAAAGCAAGGCAAAGGGCTGTTAAGGCTAAGCCGGTATTTGTGAGAAGACAACAAGTTGAGAAACCTCCCACCAATCCAGAAGACTTCATGTACATTGCTGACATCAGGGAGGAGTCTAGCCTAAACATTGATCTTAATGACTTGGTGGAAGTGAGAGGTATTGCAGCTTCTCATAGACTGCCAGAGAGATTGGTATTTGTCTATAAAGGTGGAAGGGAACAAACTTGGCCTCTCTACAGGATTTTAGGAGAAGACTACCAAACACTGCTCTTAGTGTTCAAATGCTTGAAGAAAGACTTTGGCTTTACCAAAACTGCCAAGTCTGAGATGGTCTCCAAAATCTGTCAAATCAAGGCAAGCTGGAACAAGCCTGATGCACTTCCCAGGGTTCTCAAAGTCCCTCAATCTGGAAAGAAGATCCATCTCCAACCCTATTGGATGATGGAGTTTAGAGACAGAGACAACTGTAGAAGATTCTTCAGAATAGAAGACCAACTGGAAAAGGCATCCAATGATACTCTGAGATCAATGCAGTCCAAGTTGGGGAATCAAGATGAAGAAGAGAAGATTTTCTATAGGAGGCTCCAAGCTCAAATTGAGGAGAATAATGCAAGGAAGGGGAAGAAAACACTGCCACAGAGAAAGAGATGAAATTTGCTCAGACTAGAGGAGCAACTCTGTGCACTTGTTTTGTAAGACTTTTCTACTTTGTATTTCATTAATTTTCAATAAATCATAAAGCTCAATGCAATTTCTACTTTTATCATTTGTAATATGTCTGAGTGTTTTTGTTATCATCAAGGCTCTTGATTTATGGATGTTATTCTATCAGTCATAAATTGGGGGAGATTGTTAGGAATATGTTGTTCTTGATGATAATTATAAAACACTTAGTAGATTTTGTATTAAGTCATTTTGTAACTGTCAACGGAATGGCATGCTTTGCAGCTTTCGTTGACAGGAAGCTCATCAACGAAATGAGTGATGTAGCAATTGCATTGTACAATAGTTCATAGTTTGATATGCATTTTGTTGTAGGTATTAGATAGGTTTTCTAAGTCATGTTGACTAAGTACTAGATACGCAAAATAGGTTGGTGAATTGTAAATATATTATGCCTTGTAATTTTGCCTAACTGAAGACATGTCAACGGTATGAAGATTACTCTATCAACGGAATGAAGATTACTCTATCAACGAAACGAGGATTATACCATCAACGAAACGAAGAATAAATCTATCAACGAAACACATCTTACTGCTATCAACGAATCATTATCACTTTTCTGAATAGTTGACAAAGTGACAGTGACAGTTTTCTGACAGATCAAAAGGAGACGTGGAAGTGTACTTTGCATTGAAAGCCATCAAAATGGACATAGGGAATAAGGAAACATTCTAACTTCCAATCTGATTCTTGAGTCGGATCATTATAAACCTGAAGACAGAAGACAAAGATCTCCAAGGACCATTGGACAAAAGGGATGAAAAGCAAGCTACTGGCGGTTACCTTTAGTGTACTTTAGAGTAGCCAAAAATAGCATTGTAAAACTTGGGTTATATAACCAAGTGTAGCAGTTCATTTTTTAGATATGTGAGTGAGATAAAATAGTTTGTATTAGCTTTCTCAAGAGCACTCTCACTTTGTATCAAGAACTGAGTAGCTGTGATACATTTTTTAACACAGATTATTTCCGTAATAAAAACATCTCAGTTGGATCCTCAAAACATCCAACTGAAATTTTATATTTGCTTGTGTTTTTATTTTCAGTAAAGTTTTAATTGTAAGTTGTTTTAAGTTTCAAAATATCTAGAATTGTATTCAACCCCCCCCCCCCTTCTACAATTCTGTTAGGTCATTTGGGATTAACACAGCTTTATCAACGGAATAGGTTGAATCTCTTACGCCCAATTCTAATCCGTTGATATAGCGCTTTTAATCTAAACCGTTGATTTGCACGCTTTTTTACCACGATCTATGCATACACCCCTATAAGTATAAATCATGGTCATGTTTTAATTGTAACGGTCAAATTTTAAGCCAATCCAGTAATTTACAATTATTATTGGACTTAATTTTTGAGAAATTTTGGGGGAGTATTTAAGCATTTTTGCTTTCTTTAATTCATTTTTATCTTACTCTCCAAATTTCCAAAGGCTTTCTCACTTCTTCTCTCTCAAAGTAAAACACGGTTCGAACTCAATTCAACTCAACAATGGCGCCCATAGTTAAATTTATGTCTGTTGGAGGATTCATTTATGAAAAGAACAACTCCATACCATTTGTTGACAAGGAAATCTCGAACGAAATCTTTCACAACATGATGGATTTCTTGGTGAACTGCAAGCTTAGTTATGCTATGTTTCACTCCACTCCACTTTATCATGAAATAATCGAGGAGATTTGGACCTCCTGTGAGTTCAGTGAAACTAACTGCACTATGCAATTCACACTTCAAGGTAAAGAGTATATTGTTAATTCAGATGTTTTGCAAGCATGCCTTCATATTCCTGAGAATAACTGCTTAGCTTTACCCACAAATTCTGAAATTGTTAACATGCTTAACACTATTAATTACTCTTTGTCAACTGTGAATTTGGGTAAGATTATTAGGAGAGGTTTGGTAAAGGAGTGGAGCTATTTAGCAGATGCTTTTATTAAAGTGTTTTCTGGAAAAATCAGTAATTTTGATGCTTTAAGTAACTCCATTCTAATTTTGTTTGCCATGCTTCTCACTGATAAATATTATAACTTTAGCACCCAATTAATGTATGAACTTGGTGCTAAGTTGGGTGATAGGAAAACTAGGAAAAATAATATTTATTATGCTAGATTTCTAATGATGTTGGCCAACCATGTTAGTCCAACACCATTGGTTATCTCTAACCCCAATTCCAAATTTGACTGTTTTGTTCAAGAGAAGAGGGTACTAACAGACATCTTGAGGCTCAATCACAATGGTGATGTCCCAATGGTGTACTTTCCAGTCATTGAGGTAACACTTTCTCAACTTGTTAATTTAAATGTTACTTCAATTTCTGCTACTACAACTGCTGTTGTTGCAATGGAGCCTATAGTTGTGACCCAACAGGCTCCTGCCCCTGCAACTAGACCTAAATCTAAAAAGTCTAAATCTACCAAGCCAACCTCAGGTGCTTCTCAAAAAGCATCTGTTGTAAAATCCACTACACAGCCTAAGGGGAGTGAAGCAGGTGTGGTGAGTGGTGAGGGAAGGGGCGAACATCAAATAAACCCCAAGGATAAGGTGGGAGAGGTGAGTGTTGCCCAGACTAGCCCCATTGTGTCTTCCCAACAAGGCACAATGAGTAACATTGATATTAGCTCAAGTCTAACTACATCCTCTCAAAAGGGTGTAGTATTGAAACAAGCTCTCCTCCAAGAGCACACACCAAAAGGGTAAGGGACACATCTAGCCCCCAAACATCTATTTCCCACTACCAAAGAAGGGTGAAACAGAAATCCCAGGTCACACAGGGTGCACACACTGGAGGCAACAATTCCAGTTTCTCAAATTCAGTTTGATGTAGCCCCAATTATTACTCTGGGGTTACAGTCCCACTCCCTCAATATTAATATTGAGACAACTCCACAAAATTCTCCTTGACACTCATTAGATGTGGATATGATCCATTCATCTATTCCTGATTCTCCATCTCTATTCTTGGAGAAGCCCCACTCTGAAATTGGTGGTCATCACTTTTTAAGTGATTTGTTGGGCCGCCAATCATTCTTTTCTGAAACTACAAGAGGATCTGTGGAACCATCTTTAAAATCAATCACCACAGATTCTACTATAATTTCAATTTCTCAAACTCCTTTATTGACTTCATCAACATAATTATCTCTTCCGTTGACAAGTGTTTCTCCATCAACGGAATCCATTCCGTTGATAGTTCAAACTACCATTCCGTTGATAGCTCATTCTGCACCAATTATTGAAAATCCAGTTGTTCACAAAACTAGTGCAGATGACCTAATGGTAGTTGAACCACTTTTAGGATTGAAAGGGAGTGATTCTAAGAGGCTGGCTTGCAGCCAGGCAAAAGGAGAGACTGAGAGTGAGAGGCTGGCTATTTCTTCCAGCCAGGCAAAAGGAGAGATTGAGGGTTCCACCTTAGTAGGTGAAGGTGAGGGTGTGAGAGGTGTGAGCCATGGGGAACCCATGATGCAAGAAAATAGTTGAGAGAGAGAAGGGACTGCAGGATCTCTAAGGGAGGAAACAACCATTGCATGTGAGTTACTGGAGGTTAGTGAGGGAGAAAGAGAATTGTCTTTCCAAGAGCATTATCAACAAACTCTGGATAACATTTCTCTGGATCCTGAAACCTTTACTCATTTACTCACCCTGTGCCAGCATATCAAATCATGGCTCAACAGGGCAATGTGGAGGCAGAGAGGACATTAAATCTAATTCATACAACCGCATCCATGATGAGGGCTAAGGATGCACTTGCCAATTTGTCTCCAGGAGCTGGTGGAAGTGATCAGTTTGCTGGATCTTCAAGTGATGATGATAGTCTTGATGCTGATTTACAAGAGGTGGCTACTACTACACAGACTGGGACATCTGTGATGCCTCCTAAGCCAAGATGGCTTTATCAAGATTCACTTGGATTTCATGGTTTGGATACTGCACCTCAAAATGAAAAGAAATTCTACAAGGCAATTTTGGGCTCTCTAGAGATCCAGAGGCTCCAAATGCTACAGACAAGGATTGAGGCCAGGGAAATCAAGGACACAATTGCAAGCTTTAAGGACTCCACTGATAGGAGGATTGATGAAAGACTTCCTCTTCTCACTGTGACAAAAATGGACAAATTCTTCAGAAGGGATCATGAGGTGGCAACCACTTTGAAAACCCTTACTGATAGGGTGGATAAAGTGGAAGCCACATTAACTCATATGCAACAAGCACAGGAGAAGCAAACTCAGTTATTAACTCAGTTAGTGGCAGCTCAAGGTCTCCCTCTCTTCATTCTTGATGATAACAAAAAGGGGGAGAAATCAAAGGAGCTTAATATTCAAGTCACAAAAGTTATGGTCCCAGCCATTTCTTTACCATAGGAGCCACTAGCTATGGGGGAGTATATCAAAAATAAATTTGATGGAATTGACCTGATTCAACGTGCATCTCTGAGACTACAACTTGCAGAATAGATAAAAGAGAAAATGAAGGATATAGATGCACGGGCTAAGAAGATAGCTGAAAATGCAAGAAATAAACATCCATCAACGGATCAAGCTACTTCTAAATCAACGGATCTCAGAATTATAGCGTCAACGGATGAGCCCATCCCATCATCAACGAATGCTATGGTCTTAGTGTCAACGAATTTGGAGCCACAGATTAAATTCTCATATGATCTAAAGCCTCTTCTACATGGAGTGATTCTTGGTCCAAGGAAAGAAAAGGGACAAACTTCATGTATTAGAGATGTGGACCCAACTACTTTTCCAGGATGCTTATCTCCAAAATCCCCACCTAAATCAAAGGGCAAGAATATTGCTAGGACCTTTTATCCTCCTCCATTTCCAGATGAGCTCAAGGTTCTGAGTGAACTTATTATAAAATGCAAGGAAAGTAATAAGCCTGAGATTAGGAATCAAAGAGCAATAGTCTACAGGAATGGGCAAGAGATCTGTGTTTGGGCTGGTCACCCAAATTTTGCTGAAGCTAAAGCTGAGGAATCAGCTAGGGCAGACATGCAAGCTCTTGTAGTTGCCCAAGCTCTAGATGAAGAGGAAAGATTGCAAGAAGAAAGAGCTAGAGCTGAAGCTAAGCAAACAAGAGGAAAAAGAAAAAGTACAAGGAAACCTAAAACAAGAGCTAAAAGAAACTTGGCTTTTGATAAGGATGATTCTCAAAGCACTGTAACAGATGCACCTGTAACAACTGTGCCTTCAACTTTTTCTGATCCAGGTATTGGAGCAAAATTAGCTTGTTACCCTAAACATCTAGTCAATTTTCATGACCAACCAATTGAGCCAACGGAGGAGCCATTTGAGTTTGATGAAGCTAATTTTCCCAAATTTCTGGTTGAAATGGAATCAAAGAAGAAATCAAAGCAGATGGCTACTAAGGCTAAACTAGTTTTTGTGAGAAGGCCACAGGTTGAAAAACCAGCTACAAACCCAGAGGACTTTATCTACATTACAGATATAAGGGAGGAGTCAGACTTAAATCTATATCTTGATGACTTGGTGGAAGTGAGAGGAATAGGAGCTACTCATAAACTACCAGAGAGATTAGTGTTTGTCTACAAGGGTGGAAGGGAACATATTTGGCCGCTACACAAAATTCTAGGAGAGGATTATCAGACATTGCTAGTGGTGTTCAAGTCCTTAAAGAAAGATTTTGGGTTCACCAAAACTGTTAAGTCTGAGGTTGTCTCCAAGATTTGTCAAATAAAAGCTAGCTGGAACAAGCCTAATGCACTTCCCAGAGTTTTAAAGGTCCCTCAAACAGGAAAGAAAATTCATCTCCAACCCTTTTGGATGATGGAATTCAGAGACGAGAATAACTGTAGGAGATTCTTTAGAATTGAGGACCAATTGGAAAAGGCATCTAATGAAACTCTAAGATTTATGCAATCCAAGTTGGGTGAACAAGATGAAGAAGAGAAGATTTTCTACAGGAGGCTCCAAGATCAAATTGAGGAGAACAATGCTAAGAAGGGGAAGAAAACAAGGCCACAGAGACAAAGATGGTAAATCTGCTCAGGCTAGAGGAGCAACTCTGTGCACCTGTGCTGTAAGAACTTCTACTTTGTTTTCAATAAATTTTCAAAGTATCATGAAGCTCAATACAATTTCTACTTTTGTAATTTGTAATTTGTTTAAGTGTTTTTGTTATCATCAAGGCTCTTGATTTATGGCTGTTATTCTATCAGTCATAAATTGGGGAGATTGTTAGGAAAATGTTGTTCTTGATGATAATTATAAAAACACTAAGTAGATTTTGTGTTAAGTCAATTTTGTAGCTGTCAACGGAATGGTATGCTTTGCAGCATCCGTTGACAGGTAGCTCATCAACGGAATGAGAAATGTAGCAATTGCACTGTACAATACTTCACTAGTTGATAAACAATTGTTGTAGGTATTAGATAGGTTTTCTAAGTCATGTTGACTAAGTACTAGATAGGCAAAATAGGTTGGTTAATTGTAAATATAATGTGCCTTGTAATTTTGCCTAAGTGAAGACATGTCAACGGATTGGAGATTACACTATCAACGGATTGAAGAATGTACCATCAACGGATTGAAGAATAAAGCTATCAACGGAATACATCTCACTACTATCAACGGATTACTATCACTTTTCTGAATAGTTGACAAAGTGATAGTGACAGTTTTCTGACAGATCAAAAGGTGATGTAGAAGTGTACTTTGCATTGGGAGCCATTAAAATGGTCACTGGGAATGAGGAAACATTCCAATTACCAATTAAGTTCTTGAGTGGGATCATAAAAAGCATGAAGACAAAAGACAAGATCTCCAAGGACCATTGGACAAAAGGAATGAAAAACAAGCTGTTGGCGGTTACCTTTAGTACTTTTTAGTGTAGCCAAAAATAGCATTGTAAACTTGGGATATATAACCAAGTGTAGAAGTTCATTTTATTGCAGGAAGTGAGATAAAATAATTTTGTATTAGCTTTCTTTGAAGAGCACTCTCACTCTACATTTGTAACTGAGCAGCTGTGCTACGTCTGTAACACAGATTATTCCCACAATAAAAACATCTCAGTTGGATCCTCAAAACATCCAACTGAAATTTTATATTTGCTTGTGTGTTTTTATTTTCTCTATCAGGTTATTTAAAAGTTGTTTTTAAGTTTAAAAATATCTAGAATTGTATTCAACCCCCCCCCCTTCTACAATTCTGTTAGGTCATTTGGGATTAACAAAGAGTCCATCCAATCCTTGCTTGATGTGATGAGTGCTTTAGCCTTCTTGCACTCAGTTACAAAGTGCCCCATTCCATTACACTTGTAGCATCTAACCTTTGACTTGTCAAATTTGCCACTCTTGCTGTCCTTTTTGATGTACTAGTCTTTGTAAGCATTGAAGGTCTTTTTCTGGAAGTTGCCTTGTCTTCTAGCCTTCCTGAACTTCATCTTCTTGAAGCCTCTGACTATCATAGCAACCATCTCTTCCATGTCTGAGTCAGTAGAATCATTATCAGTATTGGCATCAGGATTGCCATCGGTATCTGATGATGAGTCATTAGGATCTGACTCAACTATTCTTGATTTTCTTCTAGAGACCTCCACAGCTTTTCCTTTTGATTTAGCCTCAACACTCAAAGCGATAGACTTTGCCTTGCTGCTTTTCTTATTCTTTCTTTGTTGAACCTCAAGATCATAGGTTCTTAGCATCCCATAAACTTCATCAAGTGACACAGTGTTTAGATCATACTAGTGTCTTATGATTGATGTTTGTGTATCCCATTCTTCAGGTAGTGCCCTCGGAAACTTGGTGTTTGAATCTTCAGAGACATACTCTTTGCCAACTAGAGATAGATGATTCAGGAGTTTCAGGAATCTATCATACATGTCAGTTAGGCTCTCATCAGGTCTAGCATAAAATTGTTCATACTCTTGTATAAGTAGAGCCCTTCTGTTTTTCTTGACAGATGCAGATCCTTGGCATTGAGTTTCCAAAGTGTCCCAAATTTCCATTGCAGACTTGCATGCAATCACCCTATTAGACATAACAACATCAAGACTGTTGTGCAAGATATTCTTTATCTTTGCATCTCTGAGAACGTCAGCTTTCTCTTCTGGAGTCCATTCATTTTTTACCTTGACCACGTAGTGTTCAGGTACTGTATCCGTTTGTGGAACAATTCTCGTAGGGATATATGGTCCATCACGTATCCTTTCCAAATAGTCAAGATCCATAGCCTCCAGGTACATCAGCATCTTTACCTTCCATGTTGGATATTCAGTTTTCTTCAGGATGGGAATTTTCATGCTTTCATATTTTGTGGACATCTTAGATCGTATCTGATTCAAATTTAAATTAGTTTGCTCTGATACCAATTGTTTCCCAGTAAATAACAATTGTAGAAGGGGGGTTGAATACAATTGTATAAGATTCTCGACTTAATAAATTATGTATCACAAATATGAAAGAATAATAATAGCTTTATTAAAACTGATATAAAACTGTTACAAACTCTCTCAAGAAATTCTGATGTTCTTGAAAGCTTCTAGGTTACAATATACTCGTGTATACAATTGATTAATTAAAAACAAAACCTGTTAGATATAATTGCTGATGTTTGTTTAATCAGTGTTTAAGTAACAGGTACTGTTCAGAGTTTAGTCTGAAGTACTTATCAGAGTTTACTGGAAGCCAGTCAGAGTTTGTTAAAGTCTGACGGGGTGAAAGTTGACTTAGCTGTCGGTGCATATCATGAAGATTCTAGAAGCAATATATTCTGAAGATGGAAAGAAGCAGAATATAATTGATACAGCTAAGAAGACTGGACAGAGGACTGAAGCAATTCTAATTGATTGCAAATTGTATAGCTAATTTGTAGGAGTATCAATTAGAGATTGATTGTAACTGTGTACTATATAAACACAGATAGGTTATCCCTAGAAGGGATGCGAATATAGAATTATTATTCTTGTAACCTAGAAGCTCTTTGTGATTCATTAACATCATAAAGAGAGAAGCTGTTAATATAATTACAGTTTATTGATTCATAAACAGTGTTCTTGATTATTGTTATTCTCATATATATTTGATTATACTGTATTCGGCCTAACAATTGGTATCAGAGCCTAGTCTGTTTAATATATACAGTTTTACGATTCAAACACAGTAATAATCATGTCTGAAGAAAATCAAGCTCCTCCCAAGGTTGAACAGGTTAAACCTAATTCTGTGAGTCGATATGAAACAATCAGGGTTCCAATTCTCAGGCCAGTGGAGTATCCAATTTGGAAGGTGAAGATGACCATGTTTCTGGAGGCTACAGATCCAGAATATCTTGACAGAATCAATGATGGTCCTCATATGCCGACTAAATTGTCTCCTGTTGTTGATGGTCAAGAACAAAAGACTGTTCCAAAGGAAAAGAAAGATATGACTCCTGAGGACATCTCATCAATTGCAAAGGATGCAAAAGTTAGACATCTACTCCACAGTGCTTTAGACAATGTTATGTCTAACAGAGTAATTGGTTGCAAAACTGCAAAAGAAATCTGGGATGCTTTGGAAGTCAGGTGTCAAGGAACCAGTGCTATAAAGAAGAACAGGAAAACTATACTCACTCAGGAGTATGAGCACTTTGATTCAAGAGCCAATGAAACCTTGACTGAGACATATGACAGATTCTGTAAACTGCAGAATGATTTATCTCTAGTTGATAAAGAATATGATCTTGAAGAATCAAATCTCAAATTTCTCTTATCTTTACCTGAAAGATGGGATTTGAAGACAACAACTATAAGAGATAATTACGAACTTGCTGAAACTGAACTTGATGAGATTTATGGGTTACTGAAAACTCATGAATTGGAAATAGAACAAAGAAACAGAAGATCAAGCAAGAAGACAAAATCTGTTGCTCTCAAAGTTGAGGAGAAGCCTATCAAGAAGGAATCATCAAGGAAGAAAGCCAAGGGAAAGGCTTTAGTCATTAAATCTGACAGTGAGTCATCAAAACACTGATGATGGCTCAAACACTGATGATGAAGCTTCTGACTCTGAGGATGATGAAGAACAGATGATGCAAATGGCTGTATTGATGGTGAAGACCTTCAAGAAGATGGGATTCAAGAACTTCAAGAAAGGAAAGAGATTCTCAAGGAAAGATTCAAACTCTGAAAAGAAAAGTTTTAGAAAGTCTGATGGAAGGGAGACCAAGTCTGGCAAGAAGGATAAATCTGAAATCCAGTGCTACAAGTGTAAGGAGATGGGTCACTATACCCCAGAGTGCAAGAAAGGAAAATCTGAGGAAGCACTCATCTCTAAAGGCAAAGACTGGGGAGATACTTCAGACTCTGATGATGGAGTAAATTATGCTCTTATGGCAACTGTCAAAGATGAGACTGAATCATCTGAAAATAAGGTACCCCTAACTACTTATGCTTATGATAATGATAATATATCTGAGTTAAGAGTATATCTGAAAAGCGTACATGTTAGTTATAGGGATCAGACTTTAGAGAATGAGAGAATTAAATCTGAGAATCTTAGCCTTAAAGATAGAAACAAGTTTCTTGAAGGAGAACTTGAGAATATGAAGCAGATTCAAAAAGAAAGAGATGATGTTGTTTATATTGAACAGGAGTTGACTAAGAGATATAAGCAGCTAGAATCTGATCTAGAAAAGAAAGAAAAATAATCAAGACTTGGACAAACTCTGGAAGAGACACTCATCAAGTGTTTCAGACAGATTCTGTAGGTTTAGGCTATTGTGAAAATGATGAACTTAGGTTTAAAGACAAGGTTAAGGTTAAACCACAACTTAAACCTGTGAAATTTGTTCCAGAGTCCACTAAGTTAAAATCTGTTGTAGTAAGAGAAGCTGATATGGAATCAGATGAAACCTGTGAAAGACAGGAAAATATTATAACAGAAAATCTTATGGAAATAGAAGCTGTTAGAAAGCCAGTAAAAACTTGTGAAAAACAGGTTAATGTTGGCTTGATGACAGGAAAACAGTTCAATCATAAGCTCAAAGAGGTAAAGTCTGCCATGAAACCAAAAGGGTCCAAGAAGAATAGGAATGGGAAGATAGGCATAAATAAAAGAAATAATCATTTGCCTACTGCTGCTGCTCCAAGGAAAACATGTTATAAGTGTGGTAGTTCTAATCATCTTGCTAATTTTTGCACAAAGAACAAAAATATCAATTCTTTACCCTCCAAGTCTAGAGTAAAGAATGATAATGTTAGGATTAGACCACAGACTTTATGCACACACTGTGGAAGCACTTGGCATTCCATTTATACTTGCAAGAGTTATCATGCCATTTATCACAATTATTATGAGCCAAAACCCAACTTGAAGTGGGTTAGAGCAAACTCTGCAAGTGTAAAGTCTGACAATGTTAGTTTAAACTCTGTTGATAGTGTTCCGCTGCAAAAGCTAACAATGTTAAGAAAGCCAAAGGATCCAAGCAAGTCTGGATCCTTAAAACTAACTCTTTGTAATTGGTTGTGATTGCAGGGCATAAAAGAGAACACCCTTATCTTGGACAGTGGATGCTCAGGACACATGACTGGAAATAAAGCCCTGCTATCAGATTTCGAGGAGAAGGCTGGCCCAAAGGTTTCCTATGGAGATGGCAACATAGGACGTACTATGGGATATGGCAATATAAATCTTGGAAGTGTCATCATATCAAATGTAGCTCTAGTCTCAGGACTCAAGCATAATCTGCTATCTGTGAGTCAAATTTGTGACAGAGGAAACCATGTAGATTTTCATACTGAACACTGTGAAGTTATCAGTAAATCTACTGGAAAAGTTGTTCTAGTTGGACACAGGCGCAACAACATTTATGAAGCAAGTTTGGTAAGAAACTCTGATGGAAAAACAGTGTGTCTGACTGCAAGAATGTCAAATGAAGAGAGTTGGAATTGGCATAAGAAGCTCTCTCATCTCAATTTGAACAACATCAATGAGCTAATAAGAAAGGATCTTGTAAGGGGACTTCCAAAATCAATACTCAGACTAGATGGTCTATGTGATTCTTGTCAAAAGGCCAAGCAAAGGAAGTCATCTTTCAAGAGCAAATCTGAATCTTCAGTAGTGGAACCTTATCATCTTCTACATGTTGATCTCTTTGGACCAGTGAATGTGATGTCTATGGGCATAAAGAAATATGCTCTAGTAATTGTTGATGAATATACTAGATATACATGGGTGTATTTCTTAGCAAAGAAGGATGAAACTGCTCAAACTCTGATGGATCATGTAAATCTACTGGACAAAGGATCACAGCACAAAGTCAAAATTATAAGGAGTGATAATGGAACTGAATTCAGAAACTCAATCATGGAAGCTTTCTGCAAGGAAAGAGGAGTGAAACAAGAATTTTCTACACCTGGAACTCCACAGCAAAATGGTGTAGTTGAAAGAAAGAACAGAACTTTAATTGAAGCAGCCAGAACTATGCTTGACGAAGCAAAATTGCCAACTTATTTCTGGGCAGAAGCTGTTCAAACTGCTTGTTTTACTCAAAATGCTACACTGATCAACAAGCATGGGAAAACACCATATGAGATGGTGAAAAATAAGAAGCCAAATTTGAAATATTTTCATATATTTGGATGCAAATGCTTTGTGTTGAAGACTCATCCTGAACAGTTGACCAAGTTCGAGTTAAAAGCTGATGAAGGAATCTTTGTTGGCTATCCATTGTCAACAAAAGCATTCAGAGTCTACAATTTGAGAACTAAAGTGATCATTGAATCCATACATGTGTCATTTGATGACAAGAAAATAACTGGACTTGAAGATGAAAATGAATATGATCAACTACGTTTTGAAAATGAAGATTTATTCTCTGTTGATGTAAACTCTGATGAAGCGGTTCTGACAAACTCTGACGAAGCATACTCTGAACCTCTACTGGTAAATACTGGAGAAACTGGAAATTCTCAAATTGAACAAAATAGAGAACCAGTTGAGGGAGAGCGTGAAGAAGCTCAACAAGACACAGCAAGTGAGTCAGTTGAGGAAACTGATTCAAACTCTGACAGTTCAAACTCTGAGCCATCCAATTCAGGGGGAGCCTCAGATGCTGCAGAAAGTCAACATATGAATCAGGAGAGCATGGATCAAGGGGGAGGATCCAATAATGATGCAAGAAACCACTTACCAATAACAAGAAAGTGGACACAGGCACACACACCTGATCTCATAATTGGAGATCCTGATGCTAGTGTGAGAACTAGAAGTGCAACAAATAATGAGTGTCTGTATCATGCTTTCTTGTCTCAAACAGAACCAAAGAAAGTGGAGGAAGCTCTTCAAGATGATAATTGGATTACAGCAATGCAAGAAGAGTTAAATGAATTTGAAAGAAATGAAGTCTGGACACTTGTACCTAGACCAAAGAATAGATCAATTGTAGGTACAAAGTGGGTTTTTAGAAACAAGACTACAGTGAAGGTGTGATTACAAGAAACAAGGCTAGACTTGTGGCTAAAGGTTATTCACAACAGGAAGGAATTGACTATGATGAAACCTTTGCTCCAGTTGCAAGATTGGAGGCCATAAGAATTTTTCTGGCCTATGCTGCACACAAGAAGTTTAAAGTCTTTCAGATGGATGTGAAAAGTGCTTTTCTGAATGGGAAGCTTGAAGAAGAAGTGTTTGTTGAACAACCACCAGGATTTGTAGATCCCAAGCATCCAGATTATGTCTACAGGCTTGACAAGGCATTATATGGACTAAAGCAAGCACCAAGAGCATGGTATGAAACTCTTGCTCAATTTCTTTTAGAAAGTGGGTACACAAGAGGTACAATTGATAAAACCTTGTTTTATTTCAATTCTGGTGATGATTTGCTTTTAGTTCAAATTTATGTAGATGATATTATTTTTGGATCTACTAATGACAAACTTTGTAAGAAGTTTGCAAAGCTTATGCAGTCCAGGTACCAAATGAGCATGATGGGAGAACTTAGTTATTTTCTAGGCTTACAGGTCAAGCAAACAGATGATGGGATTTTTATCAATCAAGCAAAGTATACCAGAAATCTTCTAAAGAAATTTGGTATGCTTGATAGTTCATCTGCTCCAACTCCCATGGCTACTGCAACAAAGCTAGACAAAGACACAGGTGCTACAGTGGATATGACAACCTATAGAGGCATGATAGGGTCTCTTCTGTATCTCACAACAAGTAGACCTGATATCATGTATGCCACATGTCTTTGTGCAAGATTTCAAGCAGATCCCAGAGAGCCTCATCTAACAGCTGTAAAAAGGATTTTCAAATATCTCAAAGGAACCATAACCTTGGGTTTGTGGTATCCTAGAGAATCAGAGTTTAAGCTAATTGGTTACTTTGATGCAGATTTTGCAGGCTGTAAGGTAGATAGAAAAAGTACAAGTGGAAGCTGTCAATTCTTAGGTGACAGATTGGTTTCTTGGTATAGCAAGAAACAGAAGTCAATTTCCACATCCACTGCAGAAGCAGAGTATATAGCTGTTGGTAGCTGTTGTGCACAGATTCTGTGGATGAAGAATCAGTTGCTGGATTATGGTTTGAGGTACTCTAAAATACCTATTTTCTGTGATAACCAAAGTTCTATTGCTATGACAGGTAATCCAGTACAGCACTCCATGACCAAGCACATCAGCATAAGGTATCATTTTATCAGAGAACATGTGGAAGAAGGAAACATTGAGCTTCATTTTGTGTCTACAGACCAACAACTTGCAGATATCTTCACCAAACCTTTGAGTGAAGCTACTTTTACAAGATTGGTAAATGAACTTGGAATGATCTCTGGTTTTGACTAGAGATACGGGTTAGACTCAAAAACTATACATGTTTGATTTTTATGCTCATGATTCCTTGCATGTATTAACTGTTATGAGTACCAGTGTCATAAACTCTGAAAGTAAACTCTGATGCTAAACTCTGTTAGTCATAAAGTGTTGGTCATACTCTGATAGTTACAGTCTAATGCTATACTCTGATTGTAATTTTGTCTGAAACATATGGACCAATGAAGAAATTTGTATGAAGCATAATTCTCAGTAAGTAATTATGAATCCTTAAGAGTTATATAGATTCTGATCTCAAATCTGTGCAGTAAGTTAACACAGCATGATACTGTCTCTATATTTATAGCATCTCTTAGTTTATTGATCCTATACACTGAGATTGTATTAGCTGTTTGCATTTTCTCTCATAAATTAATTGCATTAACTGATGAAAAGTCTAAACTCTGATTATTAATAGTAAATAATTCACCCTCAAATCAAAAGATGCCAAAAAGAGCACAAATTCCTTTGAGATCATGTTGTGCCTAGGACGATCCAAGAACTTATTGTATGAAATAAGGGCTAAAATCTTTGATTTTTGGTGACTAGTGTCAACCACTGATTACTGGAAAAATAAATAAAAAAAAGGGGGTGAAAAATAAAAGATATATTCAAATGAAAGGATATCAGTATACAGAGTTTAGATATAAAAATCAGATTTTATGTTATACATGAGAGTTTAGGCAACCAGTTTTCACTGTTTTAGTTTGTGGATTTTATGCACTTTGAGATGATCTAAATATTGATTTCGGTAAACTCTGCTATTTGCACACACATATTTTCACACCTGTACAGTTTGACAAAAGAGTTTATTGACAAAGAAGGACAAATGGTAAACACTGATGTATTGTGTGAAATACACCGAGGTAACTTTGTTTTAATCTCTGATGGTTAAAATGATTTCTTTGTTTCAGACATTTTATAATTTTGAGATTAGACATTTGTTTAGAAATTCGAAAGAGTATGATTACAAACGGTTCATATTTCTATTAAACAGAAGAGAGAGAGGTTGAGTGTTTTGAACAATGTGAAAAGCGGTAATTATGGCTATTTTTACTGCGCGTGTGTATTGGAAGTTGTTACATACAGCTGTCAGCGTATGCATGTTTGACATCTGTCCCACTCACACATTTTTCAAAGATGCCTGCTGTGTGTAGTAATGATTAAAATGATTGGGTTTTAATTTTCACAGTTATTATTTAAACTTACTACACATAAACGGTTCATTCTTTTACACACTTCATCTTTTCATAAGTTTTTACTCACAAACACTGTCTCAAACACTTTCACTGCATACATTCTACACTTTTCTCTGTCTTATTCCTTGCTTACTTCTAAACTTTTCTAATGGCTACTACAATGTTTACTGCTTCTGGGTTAGAATTTGTTCCAAATAACTATGATGCTCCTTTGGCAAATGAGAACGCACCGGAGGCGTTTCATTTGATTCAGAAATTCTTGTCAAACTCTGATATTGGTACTGCTCTCACTGCACCATTGAAGCTGTCTGCATCTCAAATCAGAACTTTTTGGCAGACAGGAACTTATGACGATGGAGGAGAGACTGGGTCTCCGTCCATAATCTTTGAATTTCAAGAAGAAGAATTTACAGTTACTCCAACAACTGTTCGTGATGCTTTGGGTCTTGAAGATTTCAATGCTTTCACAATCTCTATTGGCGATTCCGAGTTGGTTAGAATGATGAGAGAAATAGGCTACTCTGGACCATTGACAAAGATTGGTCAACTGAAAAGGCCGTTTTTGCGCAAGGAATGGAGTTTCTTTTTCGATTGCATCACTAGGGCTTTTGGAAAGAAGTGCACGAATTGGGATGCAATTCCCACTGATAGTCTGCAAATCGGGTATTCTCTTCTTTATGGAAGTAATTTTGATGTTGCTAGGCTAGTTCTAAATAATATAGGTGAGAAAATGACTGAAAACATAGGTGTAGTCTATTTTGCAAGATTCTGTCAATTGATATTCTCTGAATGTGTTTCTGAAGTAGAGATAGATGAGAATGATGTGATTCCCTGTTTTAAATTACATAAACGCATATTCTCTGATCTAACTAATAAGGATAACAAGAAAGGGGATGTTGGTGTCTTGTTGCTACCTGAGTCTGTGCAACAATTTCTAGTCCAGACACAACAACAACAACTCGCAAACTCTGAAGCTGGACCTTCTGTGTCTCAATCACAGAGGTCAAAGAAGTCTAAGTTGAGAGCTGTTAAGTCTGCAAGAGTGAAGCCATCAGAAAATGAAACTGGGGTATCAACCACTGATGGTTTGCCTTAGGAGAAAAGGTTAAAGAAAAGAAGAGCCAACAGGGCAAAGTCTGATGATGCTGATGAGAAGAGTGAAACTGATGATGAAACTCTTCATCAAAGGAAAAGAAGACTGGTGGTTGCACATCTCTTTGGTGCATCCAATGTAAATGCTGAAGCAGCACCTATGCCTGAAATGGTAAGTGCTGATAGAGAAGCTCCTACATCAAAGGGTGATGATGTAGTTGAGGAAGCTGCTGATCATTCTGACAGCAGAGTTTTTGAAAATGAAGCTGGGGCAATGGATTTCTTTGTTGATGACGATATTCTGGAAGCACATCCTAGTATCAGTATTTGTGATACTGAGGATGTGGCAGCTGATCAAGCCACCTTAGTGATTGAAGATTCTGTGGATTCTCACACAGAAGTTCTTTCAATACATAATGCACATTCTGAACAAGGTGAGGAAGTTGATCAGAGGATAGAAGTTGCTACAGAGCCAATTCTTGATGAAGCTGTAGCAGAGCATGTACAAGAGGCTGCTGATAAGCTAAACTCTGAGGATATTATTTTTCTTGAAGCTTTGCAACAATCTGTTGTTGAGATCGTTCAAAAAGAAGCAGAGTTTGATACTAATGCATACTCTGATAATCCAGAAACAATGGCCGAGAATGTTCCTGCAGAGAATACAGCAGAGGATGACAATGTTGAAGATAGTCCTGCTCATTCACAAGAGGAGTTATCTGATATTCGAGCAAACTCTGATGAGGAAAGAGAGGTCAATCGAGCTACTGCTGAGCATTTTCAGGATATGTACTATAAAAGATGGGCAGCTGCAGATTGTATCTTTTCTGCACAGAGGGCTCCTGATTTTCTTGATGATTCTGTGAAGAAAATTTCAAACTCTGATGTTCTTACAAGTCTAAAGGCCACTGTGGTTCAAGTCAAAGCCTTACACAATAGGTTTGATGAAACACAAACAGTGGTTACCAATCTTAGGAATGAAGTTGGTATAAGGGATCTTACCTTAAAGACTGATAGGTCTTATTATTCTGCCATGTTCAAGCAGCAAGCCAAGGATTCTGATGAACTTAAGAAGAGGCTTGGGAAAGTTGAGGAGAATCAGACTACAATGTCTGCACAATTGAACTCTATTTCTACTGCTCTAGAATTGCTGACATCAGTACTACTTTCTGATGATGTCAAAAAGGGGGAGAGTGTACCTAATGACAAATGCAAAGACACTCAAACTCTGAGACGGAGGGATGATTCTGCTGATGGTGGAAGCAAGGAAACTGAGAGGAAGCGAATTTCTGCTCAAGGGCAAAGAAGATCAAGATTAAATTCTGATAGGTTGACAAACTCTGGTAAAGGAATCTCAAACTCTGCCAGTGGTTCAAGACTTAAGAGTTTAATTATTTCAGCTAATCCATCTACTGATGAAGAAATTGCTACAAAAATGTTTCTAGAAGAACATGGTAATGAAGCTACAGTTGAAGACATGGAAGCTGAAATGCTGAGTCTTGCTGAAGAGCATGAGAAGAAATTGAAGGATGGTACTTACAAAAAGAAAGCTGTCAAGGCTCCTAGAAAGAAAGAAACTGGAATTTCTATCAAGGAAAATACTCAACAGAGTATACAATACACCAGGAGGCCTGTGATAGCAAACACTGATAAGGGCAAGGGTAAACTGGTAGAAGAAGGACAGTTACCAAGGAAGAATTATTCAACCTCTGACATTGCTCAAGTTGAATCAAAATTTATTAAATCAACCTCTGACGCTGCTCAAGTTGATGTTTCTACTAAAGTTGTAACAACCTCTGACAATGCTCATGTTGTGCAAACTCAACTAGCACCTCAACTCCAAGGTACTTTTAGAAGACCTATACTTCCTGAAACTCTGAAGCCAGAAACTGTTAACTTCTCAGAAACCAGAACTGTATTGGGTAAAGAATCTTATGATAAATCTGGATTAGGTTCACACAGGGAGAAGAGAATAAACAACAGGCCTGGAGATCAATCATCACTGGCAGTATCTGGTATTTTTACTCAAGAGAGTCTTGATATGCTAGAATCTGTTCAGATGATATTTCATAAAGTATTAAAGAAAGAGTTTTTGTTATATTTTATGGCTGATGGAAGAGTTTACAAGGTTGCAGAGTCTGACATCAATCTCAAATCTTATGAAGAATTGGAGTATGTTCTGTATTTGTTAAAAGTCAAAAATAGAAGTACTCATGATGCTGCTTTAGTTATCAGAGAAAGGATGTTGAAATCAAAGATAATGCTTGGAGGAGGAGTCTCGAGTGCATATATTCCTAAGTACAGAGATGCTTATGGAAAGATTGTAGAAATGAAAAGAAACAGTGCAAGACTAAGGACTGATCTGGGAGTTAAAGTCTTAGAATTCAATCTAGAATCTGATAAATCATATTTTATTAGGCTAGGGAATGAGATGAGGAAAAATTCCATCTATTCTTTGAGAGCTGCAATTTATCAGACTGGAGAATCTGATTCAGAATTGAGAGAATTGAAGAAAGTTATGATTGAAGAGCTGGAAAAGGCTGAAAGAAGACTTCTCATAGATTATCTCAGAACTGTTCCTGATATTCAAGAAATCAAGTAAAGTCTGACTGTAAGTTTTTTTTTAAAGTTTTCTGTTCTAAGTTAAAATTAAACTCTGTTATGATTAAACACTGCATTTGTTATATGTTTTGACATCATCAATTATCTGTTTAACTTGTACATTTTTATTATGCACAAGTTGGGGGAGATTGTTAGATATAATTGCTGATGTTTGTTTAATCAGTGTTTAAGTAACAGGTACTGTTCAGAGTTTAGTCTGAAGTACTTATCAGAGTTTACTGGAAGCCAGTCAGAGTTTGTTAAAGTCTGACGGGGTGAAAGTTGACTTAGCTGTCGGTGCATATCATGAAGATTCTAGAAGCAATATATTCTGAAGATGGAAAGAAGCAGAATATAATTGATACAGCTAAGAAGACTGGACAGAGGACTGAAGCAATTCTAATTGATTGCAAATTGTATAGCTAATTTGTAGGAGTATCAATTAGAGATTGATTGTAACTGTGTACTATATAAACACAGATAGGTTATCCCTAGAAGGGATGCGAATATAGAATTATTATTCTTGTAACCTAGAAGCTCTTTGTGATTCATTAACATCATAAAGAGAGAAGCTGTTAATATAATTACAGTTTATTGATTCATAAACAGTGTTCTTGATTATTGTTATTCTCATATATATTTGATTATACTGTATTCGGCCTAACAAAACCTAAACTGTGTTTATATACTACACAACTTCTCTATCAGTTACAAGATAAGTCCAAATCAATTACCAACTATATTGAAACATATCCTAACCGACAGCTTCATTCCTATAAACTAGGAACCGAAAAAATAAACTTCCTTCTTTAACTAGACTCCATAAATAACTCGAAGTTGTAATCCTGATCAGCTTCCAGTCCTGATGATCAATCCTGATCACAGTCCTGATAGAAATCCTGATAGCAATCCTGATACTGACGCTTGTGAAATACTGATGACGTCAGCAATCCTGATCAGTTGAGTCTAGATGTTAGTTCAGAATTCAATGATCGTCAGGAGCTAGACTCAACTGATCAGGATTGCTGATGTCATCAGGATTACATGGTCGTCAGGATTGAGATACATATCAGAACTGGGATCAGGATTGATCATCAGGACTGGAAGCTGATCAGGATTCCTACTTCGAGTTATATTTGGAGTCTAGTTAAACATGGAAGTTTATTATGTCGGTTCCTGGTTTGTAGAACGTAGCTATCAATTATGGATAGGTTTCAATCTTTGTAATTGATTAGGACTTATCATTGATAGAGAAGCTGTGTAGTATATAAACACATTTTTGGGAACATAATCGAATAGAAGCTCTTAAGAACATAGAATTTCTTGAGAGAGTTTTTGTAAGCTAGCAGCTCTCAAGAACATCAGAATTTCTTGAGAGAGTTTGTAACAGTTTTATATCAGATTTAATAAAGCTGTTATCTTTCTTTCATATTTGTGATATATACATTAAGAAGTCGATTATCTTATACTATTGTATTCAACCCCCCTTCTACAATAGATTATTACTGGGCAACACTAGATCCTGACGATCATTGAATCCTGATCTAACAACAATGTCTTCTTCAGTTAGGAAAAATCACAAAAGCATTTACGAAGAGAGAGTTTGAGCCAGAGAAATTAATAGTGCTTAGAATTCTATCATAGTATTGATTTTGTGTAACCTAAACTCATTGAAGCTAATCCTACGGATTAGAATTCTGGCACCCTTCGTGGTTTAGATTTATAAAACGATATATTCCCCGACTCGTGTTTTGATTTGGTGTATTTAATTTCGGACTAGAACAGAAAGAATTATCCGCGAACGAAATTGAATAATTTGTGAGTATCATATTCAACCCCCCCCCCCCCCCCTCTACGATACTTTGGACCTAACAATGTATTTATAATTTCCACAAATAACTCACAAAATTAATCAAAATAAATCATTTGATTGGTGCAAAAAGTAATCGTTTAAAAATAAAGTAAGAGAGGAAATAGCCATGAATTTACAACAGTTATATACACACAGGTGTATGTATACAGCAGCGGATAAAAAAGTGATCATTTAACGGTTGAGATTAAAGCGCTACTGATTAACAAATGATATGTAAAACTCTTAAAATTTAGCTTATCCGTTGAAAAACAAATAGCTCGTATCCGTTTAAAAGTAACAATCCAGTAATATGTTTGACCTTCAACCGATTGCAGTATCGGTTGAAAGAGTAATTTTGACTTAGACAAAATTATCACTTTTTCTGAGAATGACAATTCTCAAGAAAATCAACATTATACTGGTTACATTACAGACTTGCAGAAGAAAATTAAGAGTAATTAAGCATCCCTAGCTCACTTACCAGCCTTGAGAATGTTGATTCATCAAGTGGCTTGGTAAAAATATCCGCAAGATGTTTTTCACTTGGAACAAAATGTAGTTCCACAGTACCATTCATTACATGTTCCCTGATAAAATGATACTTGATGTCAATGTGCTGGGTTCTTGAGTGTTGCACTGGATTTTCTCAGTTATGGAAATTGCACTTGTGTTGTCACAAAAAAATTGGAATCTTTTCAACTATTAATCCATAATCAAGTAGCTGATTTTTCATCCAAAGAATCTGTGCACAACAACTTCCAGCTGCAATGTATTTAGCCTCAGCAGTTGAGGTAGAGACTGAATTCTGCTTTTTGCTGAACCATGAAACAAGATTGTTTCCTAGAAATTGACAGGTGCATGTAGTACTTTTTCTGTCAATATTGCAACTTGCATAGTATGCATCTGAATAACCAATTATATCAAAACCATATTCTCTAGGGTACCAAATGCCAAGGTTTGGTGTTCCCTTGAGATAATTGAAAATTCTCTTAATAACAATTAAATGAGACTCTCTAGGGTCATCTTGAAATCTAGCACATTAATAAGTGGCAAACATAATATCAGGTCTACTGGCTATCAAATATAGAAGTGAGCCTACCATGCCTTTATAGCTTGTAATGTCCACGGATTTTTCCTTAGTATTCAATTCAAGCTTAGTGGCAGTTGGCATAGGGGTTTTTGCAGGAGAACAATCCATTAAGTCAAATATTTTTAGAAGATCTGTTACCCAGTAATAAACAATTGTAGAAGGGGGGTTGAATACAATTGTATAAGATTCTCGACTTATCAAAGTATATATCACAAATATGAAAGAATAATAACAACTTTATTAATTCTGATATAAAACTGTTACAAACTCTCTCAAGAAATTCTGATGTTCTTGAGAGCTTCTATGTTACAAAGATACTCGTGTATGTGATCGATTATGTTCCCCTCATAAATCGAAACCTAAAGTGTGTTTATATACTACACAGCTTCTCTATCAATTGCATGATAAGTTCTAATCAATCACAGAGATTGAAACCTATCCTAAATTGATAGCTTCATTACTATAAATAAGGAACCGACAAAATAAGCTTCCTTATTTAACTAGACTCCAAATATAACTCGAAATAGAAATCCTGATCAGCTTCCAGTACTGATAATCAATCCTGATCCCAGTCCTGATGTAGATATCCTGATGATAATCCTGATACTGACGCTTGATCAAATACTGATGACCATGCTATACTGATGACATCAGCAATCCTAATCAGTTGAGTCTAGATCCTGACGATCATTGAATCATGATCTAACAATCTCCCCCAATCTCATACTTTGTGAAATAAAGTATAGATTCCTAGATTCAATGATGTCAAAAACATATTTACAAAATGTACAAATATTTACAGCAGCAACTTATCTGTTTAAATTCTTTGATAGAACAGATTCATCTTCAAGAAGTTGGATAACAAATTTTCTTCTTTTTCTTCAAGAATTTGAATCAGTCTTTCCTTAAGATTTCTGAGTTCTTCATCTTCCTCATTAATCTGGTAGATAGCTGCTCTGAGATTTTGTATGGAGCTTCTCTGAAGACTGTGCTCTTCAAGCAAAAGATAAGCAATTTCCTTCCCATCAGGATTGAGAGTAAGTTGAGTCATGCCAAAAGTCACTTCTTTAACAGCAGTGCCCTTTTGCATTTCCACATCTTGACCTCTTTGATTTAAGTACATGGGAGTATAATTACCATTGAAATTTCTGTTTCCATCTAGTCTTCTTCTAATTGTTACCAAGATCATGTCACTCCATACTTTGCACACTTCATTCTTCCATCTTAACAGATAAAGAACATATTTCAGTTCCTTTGTAGTTTTCACCAACAAGTCTTGAATGGATAGAATCTTCACTGAACCATCTCTCATAAAATACAGAAGCTTTTCTTTCTTTTCAGAACCATCATGACAATCTATTACTATATCAACAGATAATAAATTGTTCAGGTTTTCAGAAGTTAAAATACCTCCAATTTCAGTCAAGGCATAAGGATCAACATGAGGTGTATTCAGATATTCAGCATCCCTGTGTCCAATACCTCCTCTTGAATTGTTTGCCATTTCCCTCAGATTTGAGAACATTTGAAACCAGAGTGTTTTTTATCTAAATGGCTCAGAAAAATCAGTAACACTTGAGGTACTTGTGATAATTCTCCCAGACTGAAAATTGATAGGTCTATCATACCTAAGTGTGTCAATGTGTTTCCACTTCTTATCTTTTTCCTTCTCATAAGCATAGCTTCTTTCTAGTTGAGGTTCTTGTCTGCTTGGATTTCTCCACAACCTTCTGTTTGAGAGTTTAAGCCTTTGTACATAGAGATTGAAATCTCTATTTGTTATTCTTGTGATTTTTCATCTTCTGGCTTCTTCTTCTTCATCTACTTCCTTGTTGTGAGAATCCACCACAGTAGAAAGTATTAACAGATCAACCTCTTGTAGAATATCAGATTCATCATGATCTCGAACTGTGTCAGGAACAGTATCAGGATTAGAATCTTCAATTTGATTTGTATCACTAAGAGTTGATTTTCTTGGTCTTCTTCTCAATTCTGGTTCTTCTTCATCATTTCCATCATCACCAAAAGTAGACCTGTCAGGAACTACTAGAGTTTGAGTAGGTTCAGGAATTTCTTCAATCCTTAATCCTCTAGACCTTGTTTGTCTAGGCATAATTGGAATTGATGAGCTTCTTCTACCTTTTTTAGCACTTCTTCTACCTCTGCCTCCTCTACCTCTAGCAGGAGCAGGATTCTTGAAACTCTCCTTCATTTCTCTTTGAGCATTTAAGAACCCTTCTTGTGAGAGATTAGGATATTCTTCAGTAGCAGTAGATAGTGCCTTTCTAGCAAATAACTGTTGTACCCTCTTATCAGTATGATAAAGAGTCAAAACATCACCTTTCTTTGTTTCGAAACTCTGGAATAGGTTAGCAGCATCTTCAGGATTTTCAATGATTACATCTTCATCACCCTCAGGAATTGTAGAAAGTGTATGTCAATGACCAGGCGTCAGGATTTGATCAGTCATCAGGATTTGATCACCTGTCAGGATTTGTTCTTCCGTTAGGATCTGAGATTCTACCAATGTTCTCATTGTCCTTACTCCAGAATCAGAAACATGAGTTGACTGCGTTGTTTGACTTTGAGAAGTTTGAATAGTCTTCATAACAGCAGCATCAGAGGTTTCTCCTTGTAGAACTTTGTCACCACCATCATTTCCGGTATCATCATCATTATTCCTTAATACTAGATCAGGTATACATTTTGTAGAACTTACCTTCTCCCCCTTTTTGACATCAGCATTTGACAATATATTCAAAATTAAGGCAAGAGAGGTTTGAATATCAGTTACCTTAGAATCAAGTGAATCAATTCTGCTATTAATTGATATTTGTTCAGTAATGACTGACTTGACTTGGGATTCCACTATTCTTAGTTGAAGAGCAGTAGGCACCTTTGTGAAGTTTTGAGAAATGTTAGTCCTTACTAATTCTGTAGAAGCCTTGATAGAATCAATTTCATGTTTGAGGCCTTTTGATAAAAGAGTAGTTGCCTTCAAATGAGTCTTCAAATCTTGATTCTCAATTAATTTCACTGCATCATAGGCATGATCCAAAGCATATGGATAACTAACAGACTCAGAAGATCTGTACCATGAATTGTTCCATTCATATTGTCTAAGTGCCTCAGCAGGAGAAATTTCAAAAGGAACAGAAAAATCTTGTCTGAGATCTTTTCCAGTAGAAGCCTTGCCAGCCATGAATGTGCTTGATGAACCAAAGTTGGTTCCAAGACTAGCCTTGATTGTTGTAGCAAGCTGATCCTTCTCTTCATTATTATCATCATCACTATCATCACTATCATCACTATCATCACTATCATCAGCATCAGAATCAAGAGTAACATCAGGATCAGGAATTGAAATACCTTTTAGCTTATCCTGGGATGCTGTGATAGAATCTGTCATTGGTCTTGAGCTTAGTGGCTGTATCAGGATTGGCTTATCAGTAGCACCACTAGCGTCAGGAGCAACACCGTCAGGATGAGATAAGCTTGCATCAGGATTTGATACTGATGGTTCTTGTGTAGCATGAGGTTCTGAAGCTGCTTCAACACTTTGAGTTGGAGGTTCTTGTGTGCTTCCCTCATTGACAGTGTCCTCGACCATTCTTTCATTTTCACCAGAAATCCCTTGAGCATTGTCAGGAAATTCCTCAGAAGCTGTAGCTTTGCCTGCATTTTTAGATGGTTCTTGTGTGGCTGGAATAGAAATGTCTGCATTCTCCCTTTGAGAAAATGGTTCTTGTGGGACCATTCCAATAGCTAAGCCTTCACTCAAACTTTGATTGAATGGTTCTTGTGTGGCAGGATCGTCAATAGCTGCTGAATCACAATGAGATTCAGGTTCTTGTGGGCTTGATCCTTTCAGCTTCTTCTATCTCTGAAAGACCTTTTCCTCTGCTTTCCTTTTCTTCTCCAATGGATGTAGAAACCCAAGATTGGAAGCAGCAGCACCATACTTCTCCCATGAAATACCAACATGTCTTGTAGTGGGAGAGGATTTGGCTGGAGAGTTTGAAATAGAGACAACTTTTGTTGGAGTGACATCAGGAGTACCAACGTTAGGATTAGCTTGAGCATCAGGATTTGACTACTCATCAGGAATTGATAGATCCTGACCATCAGTACTCTGTGTCTCCAAAGGAATATGATACATGCTTTTAGATAATTTCCTTTTCTTCTGTGGCTTAGATGGTGCCACAGGTTCAATAGCAGGATCAGAAACTTCCTTGATTATCTTAAATTTAGAGGAGATGGGCATATCATCCTCAAAATTAGTTTCATCTCTTAAAATCAACTTTCTTTTTACTTGAACATCCTCAACTCCCTTGACAGTAACAATCTCAGCATCCTTCTTTACCAGGACCCCTTGTACACCCCCTTGTTTCTTCTTTTTGGTGAGTGATGTAGAGGAGAAATCCTTTGATCCTGATTGTATTCCAGACACAGCAGATCTAGCTGATTTCTTAGATTTTACAACTAAAGTCTTTTGGGAGACAATAGAGGTGGCAGTTGATTGTTTTGACTGTTTGGGTTGGATGCTTGGGTCAGGAACAAAGTGTGATTGGCCTTGCCCCATAGCATCAGAGAGTAAACCATAACAAGTAGGCATTTTCTGATGTAAGAAAAACCCGACCTCATCGGGAATAAAGGCATTGCCTATAAAACCATTTGCATTATCAGGATTGAAAAATGTTTTATTTTTCGATATGCATTTAAAATAAACTTTTGTTTTAAGAAAACAAAATTTATTTCAACAACCCTGAAAAATGTTTTTTTTAAATGATTACAAAATTAATTACGCAGTAACCACTGGAACACTCTTACCAATTAACGAGGCAAAGTAGTCATGAGAAACTGAATAGTCTCCTCGAGATTAAGTAAATGACCTGCATGCTTAACAAACAATCTCTATAAAAGATAGAGAATGTCAATCAATACTATCATTTATCATCAAAACACACAACCCTCTCCATAGAGAAAACAAAAATATTACCCAAACCTTTCGAATTCGTTCTTTCTCCATGGCTGCTAACAATCAACAAAATGATTTACCTGGTGAGGAACTCGATGATATCGAGTTAATCTGTCAACAAATGGAAGAGGCTCTGGATGAAATTGCAGAGAATGAAGAGCCACATCCTGTTCCTGATCCTCAGGAACAGGAGGCCATTGTGAATGCAATGGATGATGTCCTCATTCACAACTTCTAACATGTAAACCCTGATTGGAATCCTCTGGACAATCTTGTCATCGTCAATGAAGATGATGAAGTAGACGGTGACGATGATGATGATGAAGAGGATGAGGAACTCAAGCGAGAGCTTGAGAGAAGAAGAAAGAGGAAACTTGATGCTTGTACTTCGTGCAAGGTGGAGGCATGGAAGCTCCCGGTGATCACGGTGACGATCCGCCTTCAAGTGCATCAGCTCCCCTCCTTGTCCTTTAAGGATGGAACAAGAGAACCCTAGATGGATCTTGGTGGACAACTTCCTTCCAATCCTGATAGACTGTGAAGCAGCTCAAGGAGTTTTTTCCTGGTTATGATCCATCGAACAGGGGCATTCCTGCTTATCAGCAAAGAGAAATAGAATAGAAAAGAAACAATGTAATTTCCTTTTCATTTGTAAAGAATATCCAAGTATTAATGAAATTGATCATATTTCTCAACTGTTCTTCTTCTCTGATTTCCTATACAAATTATTAGTAACATTGCATTTGATATTTAAGATGATGATTAGTAACCCCAAAAAAAATGAATTAAGATTGAAAATTAAAACTTAATACTTAATTAAAGACTAAGTATAAATTTTATTTTTCAGAGAATACTAGCAATGTTGTTGTCAATATGTCTTTGTACTTCTGATTTTCACATCAGCTTCTCCTTTGACAGAAAGTTATAATATAGACATTCATTTTGAGTTGCACTTCTTGTCTGAACACCTGCATCAGGATCTCCAATTATTAAATCAGGAGTATGACTTGTAGTCCATTTCCTTGCTGATGGTAAGTCATTTCTTGATGTAGATGCTCCCCCTGGATTGGTGTTATCTTGATTAGAAGAATTTGTTTCATTAGAAGCTCCCCCTGAATTATTGATATCTCCTCCTGATGGAATATCAGGATTGTTACTTGAATCAGTATCTGAAGAATTTTGTCCTGATGATTGAGTTGACTCTGAATTTGTAGCAGTTTGCTATTGCTCCCCCTCAACATTTGCACTACTAGATGAATCATCATTATTTGCATCATCAGTATTAGCACCATTAGGAATTGGTGTGTCATCAGGATTTGATGGATCATCAGGATTTGGTGACCCATCAGTATCTGATGAGTTGACAAGATCTGATTCATTTTCTTCAGGTTCCTTGGTAGCTTCATTTTCAAAAACCAATTTATCATGTGAGTCTTCATTCAATCCAATTATCTTATTATCATCAAAAGATACGTGTATTGACTCCATGACAGTTCTTGTTCTCAAGTTAAAAACTCTAAAGGCTCTTGATGCAGGATAGCCTATGAAAATTCCTTCATCAGCCTTAGATTCAAATTTTCCTAGCTGTTCAGGATGAGTTCTGAGAACAAAACATTTACATCCAAACACATGCAGATGCTTCAAACTTGGTTTCTTCTCCTTGAGAGATTGATAAGGAGTAACACTTATAAAAGTGAGATTTTGAGTATAGCATGATGTATTGACTGCTTCTGCCCAGAAATATGTAGGTAATTTAGCTTCTTCCAACATAGTTCTGCCAGCTTCAATAAGAGTTCTATTTTTCCTTTCAACTACTCCATTTTGTTGAGGTGTGCCAGGAGCAGAGAATTGTTGAATAATTCCTTTGTATTTGCAGAACTCTTCCATCTTTGAATTCTTGAATTCAGTACCATTATCACTCCTCAGTATCTTGACTTTGTACTTTGTGGTTGTCTCAGTCATTCTCATATGATCCAACAGTATTTCAGGAGTTTCATATTTTCTGTGCAGAAAATACACCCAGGTGAATCTAGAATATTCATCGACAATTACAAGAGTGTAGCTTTTCTTACTGATGGACATAATGTTGACTGGTCCAAATAGATCAAGATGAAGCATGTGATATGGTTGTTCAATAGAGAATTATGATTTACTCTGGAATGATGTCCTTCTTTGTTTAGCCTTTTGACAAGCATCATAGAGTCCATCAGGAGTATACAAAGCTTTAGGTAATCCTCTCACTAAATCTTTCTTAACCAACTCATTGATATTGCTGAAGTTGAGATGAGAAAGCTTCTTGTGCCAATTCCAACTTTCATCTACTGATGCTTTACTGATAAGACATGTAGGGGAGCCATCAGTATTTGAGAGAATGTTGGCTTCATAAAAGTTACCATGCATGTAGCCAGTCAGTGCTATCTTTCCTGTTTCTTTAATGACTACTTCACAATGTGTGGAATAGAAATTGACATGATAACCTCAGTCAGTGATTTGACTAATACTCAACAGGTTGTGTTTTAGTCCCTTCACTAGAGCTAGTTTTTCAATGATGACATTTCCAATGATTATATTGCCATATCCCAAAGTTTGTCCAATGTTGCCATCTCCATAAGACACAGTTGGGCCAGCTTTTTCCTCATATTCTGATAACAGGGCCTTGTTTCCAGTCATGTGCATAGAGCATCCACTATCCATGACTAACACATTTTTCTTTTTACCCTGCAATCCGAATGTTAAAAACACTAGTTAGAATGTTTAGGAACCACACTTGTTGGGTTCCTTTTCCATGCATTTTATTAATTTTAGCAGCAGAAGACTTTCTGACTTCAGCAGTCCTGACAGGATTAACTCCATCAGGATTTGCTTTGTCAGTATCGGTATTAACAAAATCATGCTTCACATTGACATTCTTAAGGCTACCAGAATTTGCACTATTTTTAAATTTAGGTAATGGATCATAAAAGTTATAGTACAAGTCATGGTATTCTTCAAATGTATAAATAGAATGCCATTTACTACCACAATGAAAGCAGGAATTCTGTGGTTTATAAAATACTGACCTACTCCTGACATCAGAAATAGGAATTTCAGTAATTTTCTTTAAACTCTTTTCGCAATCAATAGCAAGATGATTAGAATTACCACAGTTAAAACAACATTTTCTAGGTGCATTTGGGACATATTTATAACCATTTTCTTTATTAATCCCAATTTTACCATTCCTGTTTCTTTTGACACTTGGTTCCTTCTTCTTATCTGCAACTTCTGAAACTTCACAGATTTTATCCTTGAGTTGTTTGTGAGACAGTAAATGTGACGCCCTCCAAACCCGGGGTATAGATTTGAGGAGTCATCCGACCAATGGAATACTCTTTAACACATGCATAATATATATAAAGACATAAATACCCCTTGACCAAGACCGCATCCAGATTATGGCAATGAACACAAGCTACTACAATCTTTTATTAATACAATACCAGTTTTATCAGAGTTATTACATCACGACTAAAGTTCAAATCTAGATATCTAATCTAGAAAAACAAAACAACAACTACCCTGCCAATGACAATGACTCGAGGGGCTCTCTTGGCTGCTGGTGAACTATCGGTCACGATATGCTGACTCATACTCTCGCTTCACTGGAATAGGGTGAGAAAACAACAAGCAAGAGTGAGCCAAAATTGCTCAGCAAACATCAATGAATCATTTCTATCACAGTTGTAAGGATATGAATTTATGATATCAGAATCAACAATATTTAGCTAACACATGCTTTGTATCAATAACAATTGAAGAAAAGAATTAGAATTTGGCTTAAACATTTTATTCAAATCAAAGGTTGTGCTGCTGGCCAGCCACGCATCAACCCCGGACTAGCTCACAGCATAGTCCTCTACTGGATCCTAGGCCAAACTGGGCCTTAAGTTATTCCGACCATAAATATGGCCCGACCAATTACTGGTCCATTTTAAAAACACATGCCAAATCTATCATAGGGTATAAACAATAACATGCTCAATAAGATAAACTCAATGTATGATAATTGCAAAAGAGCTTCGACTGCTCAGTATCAAATGAAGATCGAGAAAGAATCATGGAATAATTTCAATGGTATAGTGTGCTCATTCAATAAGGAAATCAAGATTGGTAGTTGATAATCAATGACCGTAATCAACAGTCAAGATGGAAGTCAAATAATCAATGGTTGTCAATAATAATCAAAGGATGATAATCAATAATAAAATGGTCGTAAACAATAATCAAGTGAGTTGGAAATAAGGGGTTCCGATGCAGATCAAATCAAAGAATCAAGAATCTCTAAGGAAATGGAATCAGTTGTCCAAATGCGGTTAAAAGATTGATAATTTGAATTGTTCTGGGGATAACGGTATTCAAGTAATCAAGACAATAATAAATTTTATCACAAGTAAAGGCACAGATACTTGTCTGGTCTAAGCTGCTGTCGGATCGACTCTGCTCACTCTACCTTTCCCTTTCCCTTGCTCCGAGAACTCGATTCTATAATTAAACAACTCATCACAATAAGTCTAACTATTCTCGTTCTACTCTCGACACTTATTCAATCAATAATCATATTTAAACAAGTAACCGGTTACGTATCGGACGTCCGGAATGATTTACGATATTTAAAACTCAGATAATTGCCCTAGTACGGGCATATACAGACTATAAAACACAACACACAATTAATATGAACCATATAGCACTTATAAATATTTTTAAAACATCATATGAAACTTATTTGAATTTAAGATAAGTCACGATTAAATTTTAAATCAAAACTCGGATTTTTCAATCCCATATAAACATTTAAATGCAATTAAATCAATTAATAAAATTAATTGACACTTTTTAAATGCCCAAACTATTTTTAAATAAATAAATAGGCTTGAAAATAATTAAACCGGATTTTTAATTAATTAAATCTAATTAATAATTAATTTTTAAGAATTAATTGATTAAAAGAAATAACCAATTAATTAATAAATTAATTATTAATTAAAAATAATTAAAATAATTAAGTTTAATCAATTTTCGGATTTAAAATAATAAATATAATTTTCCAGAATTTTTCTGATATTAAAATATATTTTTAAAATAAAAATATGAATTTTTAAAGTTTTTAAACTATTTTCGAATTAATTTAAAAATAAAATTCCAAAAACAGTTTTCAGAAATTGAATTAGGGTTTTGAAGATTGAAACCGGGTCAAACTTCGGGTAAACGGGTCGGGAAGAACAAATCCGGGTCACCAAGAACAACCCGCCGGAATCTGGGTTTTCCAGAATCCGGCCGGCGTCCGGTGGGCGGACTTGCCATTTCCGATCAAAACAACATCAAACCATAGGGCTTTTGTTCGCTTTTTCAAGACAAACACAACCCACATACAAACACATCTGTCCCATTCGGAAAACGTGCCCAGAATTTGTTCAAAGAACTCGCCGGCGACGACTTCGGCCGGAAACCCGATCTACCTTATTTCTACATGAAACTCAAAGATTAATATACCAAAATGAAGCTTATAACTCATACAATCAAAGCCCTCTACCAAAAACAATGTCAGATCATTCATATGAACGGACTATTCAAAAGAAGAATTCGGGTCAAAACCCGAAAATCAAACCCATAAAAATCAAACATAAACATGAAATTAAAGCATGGATTATTGCTAATTAGAACCCTAGGAACATGTTAGAAGCAACCAATTGAACGGAGAATCAAAAAAATGAAAATCCCTAAATCGGGTATGAACCCTAATTTTAATTCGAATATAAAAAAATTCATAACAAATCGAAAAATTATCAGATGATGATGAGGTTGGAGGATTCTGAAACTAGAGATCAAGAGCTTTGATTTGAGTACTTGAACTTTGATTTCTGAAATCAATAACACCTTGAACAAATGGATTGAAGATTCAAGAACACGAAGAACACGTTTCGGGAATTTTTACTTTTTGATTATACGCAATGCAGATTATGAAGGTTATAAGGTTCGATTCGTCTTTTTATATTTTTGGAAAAATAATACCCCCAAGGAACACTTTTGGATCGTTATAGATCCACTGGATCGTTTAAAAACCCTAATTAGGTTAAAAATACGTTTTATGAGAAGATAATTATCTACAAGCATTGATAATTATCCAAATCAATACATATCATTATATAACTAATGCTCAAGAATACTGGGGCTATAACAAAGGTAATATTGATATAAAACGATATATCCGCCCCCTTAAGAAATTAGGGTTCGGAACAATTTTTCCCTTTTTGAACAAAACGAATTATTCTTGCAAAATCAAATAGGTAGGAATGAAATGATACGAATATCTCTCCCGATAATGATTCGAATACGAAAGACGAAGAGATAATAATCAATGTACGAAATTCCAACGGGGCCCTTGAATTATCAAAACGGGGCTCAGATTTGAAGAAAATTCCAAATGACGAAATATTTGAAAGGGGCTTTCGACTCACCATTTAGCACATAATCACACAATAATTATCATTTAATAATACTCCAATACTCCACAATAAATATTTTTATATTAAATATATCATTTAATCAAATAATAAAATTCACGGATATTACAGTAAACCTACATTCTTAGTAACTTTACTCATGACAGGTTTAGATTTAATAAGTTTAACACTTTGAACAGAAGAAGATCCCTTTTCAAAAGTTGAATTGGAATCCTTACCAAAAACAAAATTAACAGGAGTAATCTTAGATTTGGTTTTGTCTATAACATGTCTATAGGTTTTTGGACTAACTGTCTCATCAACAACTATTTTCTCTTTCAATTTCTTATCTTCATCTGACTTATAACCTAGACACTCTTTCCAATTCTTAAAGGTATTAATCTCATGAAATTTTCTACCAGAGTCTGTCCAGGTTCTGATTTTCTCATTAGCATATTCAAGTTCCCTTTCAAGAGCAGTACATTTAAATTTCATCTCTAAGTACATGTGTTTAGCATTATTACATTCTATCTGTACTTTTTGCATAAGAGAAAATTCAGCTTCTAAATGCTCATTCCTTTTCCTAAGTTCAGACATCTCAGATAAGATTCTAGTATTTTCAGCAGTTTGACTTCTAAAGCTAATATGCAATGACTTTAGAAAACGTCTTAACTCAGAAGCATTATCAGTATCAAAATCATAGACAGTATTTAATACCTTATCATCAGGAATAGCAGTATCATCAGTATTGGCCATTAGGGCATAGTTGACCACCTCAGTATCAGATTCTGAGGAAGAGTCCATCTCATCCTTGCTTGATGTGATGAGTGCCTTTGTCTTCTTGCACTCATTAGCAAAGTGTCCCATACCATTACACTTGTAGCATCTAACCTTTGATTTGTCAAATTTGCTACCCTTGCTGTCCTTTTTGATATACTTGTCTTTGTCTGCATTGAAGGTCCTTTTTCTGGAAGTTGCCTTGTCTTCTAGCCTTCCTGAACTTCATCTTTTTGAAGCCTCTGACAATCATAGCAACCATCTCTTCCATGTCTGAGTCAGAAGAGTCATCATCAGTATCGGCATCAGGATTGCCATCAGTATCTGATGAAGAGTCATCAAGATCTGACTCAACTATTCTTGATTTCCTTCTAGAGACCTCCATAGCTTTTCCTTTTGATTTAGCCTCTACATTCAAGGCAATGGTCTTTGCCTTGCTGCTTTTCTTATTCTTTCTCTGTTGAACTTCAAGATCATGAGTTCTTAGCATTCCATAGACTTCATCAAGAGACACAGTGTTGAGATCATACTGATGTCTAATGATCGAGGTCTGAGTATCCCATTCTTCTGGTAAAGCTCTCAGAAACTTGGTATTTGAATCTTCAGAAACATATTCCTTGACAACTAAAGATAGATTGTTCAGGAGTGTAAGAAATCTATCATAAAAATCAATCAGGATCTCATCAGGTCTTGCATCAAATTGTTCATATTCTTGAATTAAAAGAGCCCTTCTGTTTTTCTTGACAGATGCACACTAACAACTAGGGCTACAGATCCACCTTTATTATGGACCTTCTCAATTTCTTCATCTTGCTCCATTTCATGCTCATAAGTCTTTAATATTCCATAAAGCCTCTCAAGAGTAAAGTTTTTGTACTCTTGGGTGTTCCTCAAAGAGACTGTTATAGGCTTCCATTCATTGGGCAAGGCTCTTAGAAACTTGAGATTAGAGTCCTTGGTTTAATACACCCTTCCATTCAATTTTAAACCATTTAATAATTTCTGAAATCTACTAAAAGTATCATTCAGAGATTCACCACTCTTGAAATGAAAGTGTTCATACTGTTGTATGAGAAGTTGCATCTTGTTTTCTATAACTTGCTCAGTTCCTTCACATAGTGTCTGAATTGTATCCCAAACTTCCTTAGATGTAGTATAGTTAATGACATTGTCAAACATATCACTTTCTAGACCATTGAACAGAATATTCATGGCTTTTTTGTCTTTGTGCATTTCAGCTATGTCTTCCAATGTCCATTATGGTGTCAGTTTTTGAATTGTGTCCTGAGATCCTTCTCCCTGTTGAGCAATTTCAGTGTTTGGCTTCATTGGTACATGAGGAGCTTTCTCAATGCAATCTGCATATTCTTCATCCATAGACATAAGGTGCAGTTGCATCTTTACTTTTCAGTGAAAGTAATTGTCTTTCTCCAGAACTGGTATCTTCACTCCATTATCCTTCTTTCCCATGATTCGTATTATCTTTGACCTTTAAACTTCTTGTATGTTAGAAGCTTGCTCTGATACCAATTGTTAATCCCTGACAATGTAATCACAGGATTGTAGAGGGGGGTTGAATACAATCCTTTCAATTTCCAATTCTTTTTGCAGATAAAGATAATCTTAGAACAGAAGTATAAAATTGCAATAAACAAATAACACAAGAATTAAAAATTCAAGTGGATTGATAGTTCCACCTGAGAGATTTTATTTGAAGAAATCTCTGTGATGTTTAGAAGCAAACACACAGTTGCTATTACAATGTTTTTGCTTCAGCAATTTACAAAGGAATATTCCTTAAGCTCTTGAAAACTAAATCTGATTTCTTAACTTCAAAAACATTGCTACACTTGGTTATATATCCCAAGTTTACAAGCTAATTTGAACTACATAAAAGTATACATTAGGTAAAGTCGAAAGGCTTGCTTTTCCACTCGAAGTCCAATGGTTCTTGTAATGATTTGACTTATTGCTGATTGTCCTTGTAGAATCATCTCTATTGACCAGATAAAAATAGAATGTTTCATTTTCTTCAGGGTTTCCCAAAATGCTGGTTTCCATGCTCTTTTCTGTTCCATCAACCCATGTGACTTGTCAGGACTGTCCCTTTCACAATTTCAACAGCTAATAATTGAATTAGCATCAATTGAGGTTAAACTTCTAGCATCTGTTGAAAGTGTTGTGGTTGCATCCGTTGAAGCTTTCCAAGGTGCATCCGTTGAAAGCTGAATGACTATCCGTTGAAATACAATTTCACTTATGTAAAATTACAAGGCACAGAGTATTTACAATTAGCCTCCCTATTCTACATATCTGTTTGTAATTCGACATGACTTGTTCAGCCTACACTATTACATTTCAACTTCTAGTACTTGAACAAAAAGAGTATGTTACATTAAGACTAATCAAATGATAAGCCACCCTTCAACCGATACTGTAATAATATCCTATCCGTTGAAGGCTACACTTTACTTATATAAATTTTAAAATGAGTTAGTTTAGTTATCATCAAGAACCAACATGATTCCTAACACAAGCACCCCACCAAAACGCTACCCACAAAACCGCTCCCCTACTGCTCATCTTTATTTCCCTCTTACTCTCATCCTCACTCATTCTCACCCCGCACCACCACCACCGACCAAAAACGCGATGGTGGTTCCCCCATCTCGGATCATCCTCCAAACACCATATACCCACCATTAGATTCGTCTCTTCTTCCCCTTCGTATTCATATCAGTCAATTAGCCAACATAAATTTGAACCATAAACACCCAAATTCATAGTAAACCCTAATTACCCATTTTCCCAATTTGGTTACAAATCAAACCCACCACCATAGAATATTCATAATTAACTAATTTCTAATTAGTGTCTAATTAAATACTCAATATTCATCCAAAAATACATACTTAACACATACAAATAAAGTTCCCAAAATAGCAATAAATTAATGTACAACAACCACATGCCAAAATTACCAATTCTAGTAAAAAGTCATAAAAGTAAAAGTTTATATAATTTATTACCTTAAAGCAGCTTTCCGAAATTTACGTATCCAAGTTGCCCGTAAATATAATTATATGTATATATTTATGATTATGTATCTAATACATTATATCACCATTGAATATGGAGAGAAAGTAAAGTATTTAGTGTGTAGATATCCCAACTAATGAAACTAGCTTAATTAAATTAAGTAAAAAATTATTTATACTTACAAGAGAAAGTGGATTTTCACCTAACTTTGAGATAATCTAAAATTAATAAGTAGTTCAAGGTTGCCTAACCCACTTATTAGAAAAAAAAATACTTTATTACAAAATATCTAGCTACTCTAGAATGTTCTACCAAAATATCTCCTATTATTAATATAAAATTTTAATATCAATTAATCTAATAACTAAGAATTCTCTTACCAATAAAATTAATAAATAATAATAATCCGAAAATATAAATACCAAGAGAATAATAATAAGATATTTTTCAAATATCTCTAGATATAATCAATACAAGAAAATAATATCTATACTTACTCCAAAAATTCGTTCCCACACGAGATAATTATATTTACTAATTTTAAATTGCTCGCCACTAATTATCATGGAGTAGTATCTCTAGATTATAAAACGAACTAAAAATTACATGTCTCTACGGAATTTTCAAGATTTCTAAAAAGTTACGTACCAAAAATCGTCAGTCGTTACAATCTTATTGATATTTTATTGCAAAATATATATAAAAAATTAATTAATTTGTCATAGAAAAAAAGGTAAATTATATTATTTTTAATGAAAGATTATATTATTGAATTAGATAGTTTTTTTCAATTTTAAAAGATTTATTTTTATTTTTTTAGAAAAAAGATTATTGACAAAAGGTTAACGTAGTTAGCTATGCATGCAGGTACAAACTAGAAGTACACGTTTTGCTACTACAGAAAATGTAGGTACACAATTTGCATATTGAACAAACTTGAAGTACACATTCTGCAAACTTGAAGTTGCAAAATCTGTATACCCTTTCACTATTCAACACCTGAAATTTTCACACATTTAAAAAGTCGCCAGCCTCTTCCAGTTTCATGGTCAGATTTTGTATTTTCGTGTAATTTTAACCGACACAGGAGTGTGTTGGGTGGTGTCAACCCAAGTATCACATCGAGGTGAAAAGAGAAAATACTCTTGTATTTTTTTTTGACATAAAAGGATATTTTATTGATTAGCTAGATCAGCTTGAAAAATATTCATAAACTCAATAGGAACATTTCTCCTATCAAGAACTCGATCTGGAAAAGAATAAGACTCCCTCGCAATATAGTGAGCAGCCCCATTAGCAGACCGTTTAATAAAAGACAACGATGTTGTTTTAAACTCCTTAATCATACTACGACAACTTGCAACCTCCTTTCCAAATGGGGATATCATAGCAATCCGGCTTCTAATCGCTTGTACAACTACTAGGCAGTCCGATTCTAACACCACCCTACACCACGATTTGTTCTTCAACCAACTGAGGGCCTCTCTGATAGCTACTACTTCTTCCAGCTCAGGGGCTCCATTACCTTGGAAGACTTTCGAGAAGGCCTGAACCAGTTTGCCATCTGAATTCCGAGCCACCACCCCAATTCCGAAAGCTGAGTACTCAGTGAAACATGTTGCATCAACCGATACCTTTATTTTATCTCCCTGAGGCTTGGCCCAAAGAATAGCACCATCACCCTCTTGAAAAGAATGGGTGATAGGCGAGAAAGACTTACTCTGGGCATTCTTCCACTATAAAAGGTACTGCATAGCTGATGACACCACACTCGTCACTCGAGTTTTAATGTTTCTCCACACTCTATCATTTTGTGCTTTCCATATTGACCAACATAACATTGCAATTTCTGCACTTTTGCTGGCACTAAAACCCCTCAAAACCTGCTCGAACCATGCATTAAAATATTCTCCCAAGTAAGTCAGAACATCTGGGAGAGAGGTCTGCCAACATTGCGAAGCAAACGGACACCGAACCAAGGCATGAATAACCGTTTCATTCTCTCCGGCACAGACTGGGCAAGTCCCTAAAACTGGGACATGCTTCTGCTGAAGCATAATGTTTGTTGGAAGACAACCTGACATAGATCTCCAAAGGAGATTAAGAACTTTTGGAGGTGCTTTTAACCTTCACATTTTCTTCCAAACACTAGCATTATCATCCATTCTCCATAACCCTTTTTGAGATTGCAGCAAACGGTACGCACTTTTAACAGTATACAGGCCAGAAACTTCATTACTCCAGTACAATTTATCTTCACTTGAATTACCCTACCTGAGCGTCCTTTTAATACACTCTTGATCCCGTGCATTAAACAAATCACTAAGGATGTCAGCATCCCAGTAACTACGATCCACAGTCAGCAGAGACGAAACCTTAGTATTAATCAGAGCTTCTGATACAGTGGTAGCATAAGGATTGTGTGTATCATTTAACTAAGGTTGACCAAGTATATCAATATTATCTCCAGAACCAACTTCCCATCTCACACCCGTCTGAATGATATTTTTTGCTTCCCAAATACTACACCACACAAAGCTTGGGTTATGACCCAAGGATGAGCTCAAAAAATTACCTGAAGGGAAGTATCTAGCTTTGTACAATCTACTCACGAGACTATCCGGTTTAGTCAGGAAACACCATCCTTGCTTTCCGAGTAAAGCTGAGTTAAAATCCCGAAAATCTCTAAACCCCATCCCCCTAGTCGATTTATGTCTGCATAAACGATCCCAGATCATCCAGTGTATCCCCTTAGTCTCACTTAACTTCGACCTCCACCAGTATTTAGACAATGTTCTTTCAATATCTTTGGTAACCTCTAAAGGCAATAAAAAAGCACTCATAGCATAGCTAGGAATCGATTGCGCCACCGACTTAATGAAAACTTCTCTTCCTGATTTAGAGATTAATTTACCATCCCAACTCTCCACTCTTTTTGTAAATTTATCTTTTAGGAATCCCAGGATTGAGGATTTGTTTCGGCCCAGGGTGTTTGGAAGTCCAAGATAAGTACTTCTTTCATCAGCTTCCACCATACCAAGCACGTTACAAATGTCTGTCTTGCTGGTAGTATTCATATTTGTACTGAAGAAAACAGAAGACTTAACAGAATTCACCTTTTGACCCGAGGCTTTCTCGAAAGTTTGCAGCATGCTCAAGACTCGATTAGCTTCTTCCACTTGAGCCTCATACTTTCTGATTAAAGCAGATAATCCTTCCGCACAAATAATGAACACGTATGGGGACAAAGGGTCCCCTTTGCATAATCAGATTCACCCATTTTTCATGAAAGCCCATCTTCATCAGAATTTCTTGGAGAACAGTCCACTCTACTCCATCATAGGCCTTGCTCATGTCTAGCTTTAAAGCCATGAAACCACATTTTCCTCGACGTTTTCATTTTAGATAGTGCATAGATTCATACGACACCATCATGTTATCAGAAATGAGACGGCCAGGAATAAACGCACTCTGATTCTCTGAGATGATAGCTTCAAGCAGTTCTTTCATCCGGTTGGCAAGGACCTTTGTGATGATTTTTGCTAAGACATTACAGAGAGAAATGGGTCGCAACTCTAAGATTTTTGTTGGACACTTCTTCTTCAGAATTAACACCACATTAGTCACATTCAAACCACACCTAATCGTACCCGTCTAGACAAATTCTCGAACCATGCTAACAACATCCTCACTCACAATTTGCCAATGCTTCTGGAAAAACGCAGGTGTCATGCCATCCGAGCCCGGGGCCTTGTCCGGGTGCATCTGGAATAAAGCTTGTTTTACTTCCGCTTCCGTTATCTCCTTTAATAAAGTACTGTTTTGTTCTTCTGTGATCGATGTTGGCATAAGTAGCTAAATAAACTACATTGGTATGAGAACTTTTGGGATGTGCTCAAAACCAAGAACCACATATATCGTGGTCTTACACCTCGCGATACAAATGTCTACATCTTGCACCACTGTGATTTACTCCACCGATTTATTTTTGGACACATTCCAAAAGGTCTCATCCTAATGGAGTTAATCGGGTGCTCTATATACAAGAGAATTTTTCTTGTCTCATAGATGTGGTACTTGGATTGACACCACCCAACCATCCTCCCCTCAAACCAAAAAGCACATAACATGTGGTCTTACACCCGCAATAAATCTGTCCATATCTTGCACCGTTGCCATGACCGCAGAACTCGCTGTTCAGGAAGACTTTCAACACAAGGCACCTGACAAATCTCCAATCGCCACCAAAGAGAACCTCCCACATCGAACAACCGCAACTCGTTACCCCTAGAATTCAATTACCAAATCATGGGCTTTTATACCACTTATTGGGCTGCGAGCGAGTCATAACTCCATATTAGTATGATATTATCCGCTCTGACGAAGCACGCACAAATTTATTTTTAGATACATCCCAAAAAATCTTATCTTAATGGAGTTAACACCCCCCAATAGATTGAAATAATACCCCCTGCTTAAGTTGGTTGAAGCGACACAGGAGTGATATAATACCCCTGTTTAAGTTTGTTGAAGTTTTGCGAATGCTATCTCTCTGCTTCTTGTAATGCTTTTAAAATAAATATTTTACAAGTGCGGGTACAACATATACACGAATATATACTATTTCGTTTGGTTTCACTACAAGAAACAGGGGTCATAAGCGACCAAACAAAATGGTCGCAATTGACTTGTGACGGTCGTAAATGTTGTCAAAACCGACTGAAGACCGACCAACTCATTTGGTCGTAAAAAGTCTGGTCGTTTTTGACGCAACAGTCGCAAATAATAATCATTTACGACCATTATTGACGGTCGGTTTCAAAATTCCAGTTTCGTGAGTGTTGGTCCCACATGCCACTGTGGCAAGCCAAGTCAGCAATATTTACGACCAATACTGAGTCACAAATAATTGGTCGTAAATGAAACTAGCATTTCCAACCAATATTTAGTCGCATTAATTAGTCGTAAATACAAGTTGTATTTCCAACCAATATATAGTCGCAATTAATTAGTCGTAAATATATTTACATTTCCAACTAACTTTCAGTTACAAATAATCAGTTGGTTATGTCAAAAACGACTAAATTTTGGTTGCTTATGTTGAAGCAGATGGTTGGAAATAACATGAATTCAATCGCTTATGTTATTAAGAAATGACAACAATTTGTTCAGTTTTAAAACTGACCCCGGAAAAATCTGCGCACTTTTTTTACCTACAATGCAAGCGCATACCAAATCATTATGTACAAAAATCACACCTAATTAAATATAAATCCAAAAGCACAAATAAATTTAACAAAAGCAATATTTGTGGATTAATTAACGAAGTTAAACAAATCCCAGTATGGCCTCACACCGGCCACCAACCAAAAATACTAAATATTCGCTACGAGTTCACAAATCCACAAATCAACTATCTTAGTTAAATTTAGTTAAGAGCTACCGTTAATAGTTACTTGAGATATAGTTTAAAACTACATCTACTGATTGCCATCATCATGCTAGAACCTTCTTCATCTCCTTCTCCATCAGCTTCATCACTTTCCTCGTCCGTAGTGTAATCTTTCTTAGCTTCATCGATCGCCTGAAATGAAATGAAAATTTCACAGCATATTGTTATACTTGGCCAGGAACTAAGGTTTAACATAAGATATTATATCTATAAAATATTTATATACTGCTAACTTTAAACACAAGATATTATATCTATTAAATGGTTATGGAGGCTGTTGAAAAAATACGCCAGGGAAGGATGGACAGAATAAATATGGCAAAAAAACAACTATTCTTTTTACACACAAAATCACACCAGGATATGCATATTATACCTTAAGCAACTGACTGCCACAAGAAAAGGGTCGGTTGACGTTAAGGAAAAACTGTCAAGTAGGTTTTTAGACATGGTCCTCTAAATTTTGAAGCATCTAAATGAAAACTACCCGCATTTTGGACTTATTTATATTATTGACGGTGATAACATGACAATTTTACAAGTGCCCATCGTTGTCTCTGGATGCAGTGAATACATATACTAGACTAGTGTACATCCGTTTCAGGGAAGTCATGATCAAGTGAGTGATGATCAAGTCACGACGATTTTAGAAAATTCAAATCAACCGGTAGCCAACTGAACCAAACCACGTGGTTCTGTTTTAGTCCATTCAAATTAGCTAATTTTGACGGTTTGCGACATAATTTAATTAGTATCAGAAAATAAAATAATAGCTTGTACTTATAGTAATATAAACACTTCTATAATATATACACTTCTCACGTAATTTTAGATTTCAAATTGTAGCAAAAAGTAATTACGACAACTAACAAGTAATTTTGGATTTTGTCGGGGTTATAACTTAATTAATCATAATATATGTTTTCTCTGCATTTGTACGAAAATGACTGCATATAAATACACACAGATACTAATCCTAATACTGTAATCGGTCACCGAATCATGAAAGTACTTCATTACTACAGTATATCTAGCAAGAATTGGTAATATCTATGTATTCGGATTCTGTGTCTAGTTGATCTTTTGTTAGTGTACCATGTACACATGCATCATACACACTTTATGACTGAACTTTAGGTTAGTTTAATTAATTCCGTGTATTAGATGTATAGGCACAAAATCACAGAGTTGGAAATTGAGGAACAGTAGGTATTGTCGGAATAAACATGACACCCATTTGTTTAGTTAACATAGTAGTATTAAATAAGCAAATCCACCAATAATAACTTCAGAAAAGCATATGAGGAATCTCAGCCATATCACTACTCACACCGAGATTAGTCCCCAGATAAGACCTAATACACATTTATATATTATAAAAAAACCTTACAACTACACTTTATCCTTAAGTTACCAATTAACTTCAAAGCAGATATAGTTTTTGCAATTTGATTAATTCTTACCAATAATCTTGTTCTAATTGTAGTTCTAAATTTATAAGGGAGTCCAATGCTACGATACTAGAGTATAGGATTTAGTTTACCTAAACTCATCCCTGCCTCTTACATGCAGGTTTGCCTTTTATCGGTTTAAATCTGATCATGTTTATCGTCTTTCTTATTAAATCTATAGTCTATTAAAATACCTATATGTAAATATGTACAAAAGAAAACATTAGGAATTATCATAATCACGTGTTTTCGTCCTTCTTAATCTAAGCAAAACTACTATGTATGCATTCTCTAATATAAGATAAGCTACGAATATGTAGGCAAACATTGTACTCACGCACACACACACATATAAAAGTTACCCGATGCTCAATATGTCTGGATGCACATTATACTCTTTGGCAAATACAAATGGGCCTATTCATTGGGGAAGAGATTCCTGCAAGATAAATGGCGACAATATATCCATCAATCAGTTTTATATCCTAAACTAGGTTCTAAACTGTTTCAATATTGAAAAGATTTTGCATATGTGACTATGTTACTGGAATTATGGCGGAAGTATTAATTCTTGATGTTCGGAGATTAGAGATTACTACAAAATTAAGAATGTGTAACATTTTGCACCTGCACAATAGCCATTTTAAGGACAACCCCCCTTAATCCAATTGCGTAGGAGGAAGCTATCATTATAGCAGGTCCTGCTAAGAACTTCAATGATAAGGCCAACACTACCCTTCGTATCTCACTTGATTTAATTCCAGCTCGAGATGCCATGAACAAGCCTGAAAATCAATTGTATTAGTGCTCTAGCTAAAATCCTGCAGAAATTACATACAAAGTCAAGGTAGATTATATAAATATAATTACCAAGGCTGAACATTGCCATTCCAAGTTCCATCTGATAATATTGTTAATGATTTATAAGCGATCTTTGGCAAATGTAATCCCCACCTATAACAGTATTAAGTTCTACCAACATTAAGCTTACTAATCATTCTTCATAGCAAGGTTACATAATGTGTAAATGTATATTAATAAAAGAGCTGAGCTAGCGCAAGTTTCATATGTGTACCTGAATTTTATTAATGCCCAAATGAGGCCAGCTACACATGAGTGTTTGGATTGCTTATAAGCTTCTTCCCTACTGTTATAAGCACTACCAGCAATACAATTTTTATGTGCTACTATCAAAGAAAAAAGATAAAGGTAGTGAATACAGACACAAGTATTCAACAGTACAGACAAGTAAAAAAAAACCAGCAAACAAAACTATCTTACAAAATCAATTTCAAAGTCCTTCACAACTTGCTTGATTGCATAGAATTTGCTCGGAGACGTAATTATAAAATCAATTACAAAGAAACGAAAAAGGGGAGAAACCTTGTTCATTTATAAACATATATAAAATTAAGAAACACTCCTTAAACGAAAAGTATTACTCATATATGAGAGAGCACCCCAAATCTCCCATCTTTCTTTCCGAGAGAGGGAGAGAGATTAAGAAACACTCAAGGTACATAGTGAGAGCTTTCTCGGTAAACCAATCTTTAATCACCCCTAATCTTCTTGTTCCCTTTAACCTCACCCCAAAATCGAGCATCAATTTTAAGCATACAAACAGAACTCCTCTGTAGTTTAACATAGAACAAAATAAAATCATAATTTCACCTAACCTTGAACAAATAATATACATATATAAACAACTATATATACAATTAACACCGAGAAAGATAAGATGAGAGAAGAGATGAGTGATACAGTTTATACCTTGAACTAATCCAACGATATAGAGCTTTCAAGGTGAGAGCGGCGTGAAAAAGGGTTTTGAGATGGGATGAGCTCAAATGATGGTCCGTCTGGTCATATTGACCAAATTATGTCCCGATTTTCCAAATAAACATATATAAAATTTGCAGTTTTCGAGGAATTTAGCAGAATGAAGTGAAAAATAAAATTAAAGAAATATTTTTATTTAAAAATAAATACTTTGTCAAATTAGGCAGGTGATTCAAAATTTTCGCAAAATTTTTAATTTTCCGGTAAATCTAAAAATGACTGAATTTGGTCGCTTATGCTACATAATATTTTAATCATTTTTTTATATTAATAACAAAATAAATAATTTTTCAATTTATCTAATTTGATTATTATGACTAATTATGAGACAAGCTCACTAAAAGATTATTTATTTATATTTGCTAAATAATTCGGTCGTAAATCGGTTCAAAACCGACCGATATAAAACCCTAGTTAGTCATTTATGTCCTACAAAACATCATTTTTCGTTATAAAATATAAATTACGAAAGATAAATCATTCTAATTTTTTTCATACAAGTCAAATTATTGATGATATTAACATCTATAAGGTTGGATCGTCAAAAAAAATTATTAATATTTTTAAAATTTTAACCCTATTCAAACCCCTGAATTTTAACCTTAAACTCAAACACTGTTGTCCGGTGTTCATACATATCTTGCCTCTATCACAAAAAAAATAAGAAAATTTTCAATTTTTTAGTTGTACTTATCTTTTTAAACTCATTTAAGATTGTTGTATGAAATATTTTGTTATTTATATTTTCAAATAAAAAATTAATATATTAACTAAAATATATCGGTCACAAATGTGATCAAAACCGACCAATATTAAACCATAATAGTCGGTTATGTCCTACTAAAATTGTTTTTCATTATAAAATATAAATTACCAAACGTAGATCACTCTAACTTTTCTTTATACATGTATGTTAGGATTTATGGGTGATAGCTTAGAAGACAACTTAACTTTGTGTTTAGTAATACTTAATTTTATTAAGTAGAACATACGGTCACAGCTAGAGTATGTTCTTGTAGCCATTTGATTTGCTGTAATAAAATTGTTTATCTATCTTGGAAGAAGTTCATTCATTTGTTTAAGCCTCAAGAAGTACATCAGGCCGACAGCAAGAATAAAAGTTATTATCATATCATTGACAGTAAGGTTACAAAAAGATAGCATGTTGCAAGTCATGACAGCATATTCACTCTGACAGCAACATTGACGGTTTGGAACTCCTGACAACATAAAGATGCGGCATAACCGGACTTTTATATTTTTTGATTATTTTTTCCCAACACTAGAATGAATACCGATTAACATCTGTACGGTTGGATCGTCCAAGAAATCAATTGAAAAAATTATTCAGTGAATCTGACACATGTCCCGTTCTTGGAAGCAGTACTATTCCAACGTTTCAGGAAAGATGCGGCATAACCGGACTTTTATATTTTTTGATTATTTTTTCCCAACTGTGAATGACTACCGATTAACATCCGTACGGTTGGATCGTCCAAGAAATCAATTGAAAAAATTATTCAGTGAATCTGACACATGTCCCGTTCTTGGAAGCAGTACTATTCCAACGTTTCTGGAAAGATGCGGCATTACATATTTTTTGATTATTTTTTCCCAAAACTAGAATGACTATCGATTAACATCTGTACGGTTGGATCGTCCAAGAAATCAATTGAAAAAATTATTCAGTGAATCTGACACATGTCCCGTTCTTGGAAGCAGTACTATTCCAACGTTTCTCGAAATATGCGGCATAACCGGACTTTTATATTTTTTTATTATTTTTTCTCAACACTAAAATGACTACCGATTAACATCCGTACGGTTGAATCGTTCAAGAAATCAATTAAAAAATTATTCGGGTTTAGGGTTGGGGTTTAGGGTTTAGGGTTTAGGGTTAAAAATTAAAAATTATTTATTAACTAATTTTTCATTAAAAATTAAAAAATTTAGTGGGACCCACTTGTGGGGCCCACTTTTTTCTATGGGGCCCACTTTTTTAATAATATTTTTAATTAAAAATCAATTATTAATTAATTTTTAATTAAAAATTAGAAAAATTAGTGGGGCCCACTTTTTTTAAAAATTATTTTTTCTGGAGGGCCACTTTTTTTAAAAATTATTTTTTAATTAAAAATTAATTAATAATTAATTAATTAATTAAAAATTAAAAATTAAAAAAATTATCGGGGCCCACTTCTGGGGCCCACTTTTTAAATATTATTTTTAATTAAAAATTAATTAAAATTAATTTTTAATTAAAAATTAAAAAAATTAGTGGGGCCCACTTTTTTCTGTGGGTCACACTTTTTTTAATATTATTCGACCCCTAAATTTAATGAGCTCAAAACCTTTTTTATAAATGTTTTTGGCTTGTACTTCTCTTCTTCTCTTTGAAATTTAAGTTTCATAATTGTTTGAACAAGAAGATAATAAAGATGGGTGTATATCTTATTTATTACTCAGGAGACAAAACCAACCGAATATCTATAAAAAGCGACCAACTTCGGTTGCTTTTGTTACATCGTGTGCCAGCTCATACCAAGAACCAATCACATTGCGACACTGCATTGAAATGTTGTTGAGTGCATTAAATGCACGTGGAAGGTATTTCCGACCAAACTCAGTCGGTATTTTGTGGTCGCTTTTGCTCGTGACGTGGAACGCCACATGGCTCGCTGTTTATAATATGGGGCCTACTATTGCATAACCAACTGATGGTTGGTTGGTTTTGTTCTCATTTCTGACCAACTTGTTGGTCACTTACATCCAGTTGGAAATGAATCCTTAACCGACTGATATGTGGTCGGTAGTTGGTCAGTTTTGCTTTATTTTCAACCAAAGCTGTTGGTTGGTTTTATTCGGTTGGAAATGGCGATCATTTCCGACCAATCCGTGACGGTCCCTTTTACAATGGTCGCTTATGACCCCTGTTTCTTGTAGTGTTTATTTGGCATTCCGAAATTAAACTATTCTCCACCAGGAGTTGTAGCTGGTTCATGTTACATGTAGTATTTACTTGCATACTGGCAGTGGTAGAGCATTCAGTCACTTCAGTTTATCTACAAAATTAATGCTAATTTTCCACTTCGAGCAATACCAAATATCCATATCTAGGTGATCATATTCAATACTTCTCCGTTCATATAATTAACCAAAGTGACAATCTCCTGAAACATTTAATAATTTACCCATGTAAATGGAGTAAGGAACTCATGTATCTACAATTCTTTTGATGGGCTGTCAAACATATAAAGTTTGCTGAGGCTGATCAGAGTTCATGACTGATAGTGAATATCAACACTGCAAGTTATTCTCCACAAGGGAGACAAGAGAGGGTAAAATGGTAATTAGAGATTGAATTGTCAATCAATGCAAAAGAGTGATTGGTGAATACTGAATATACAAAACCATATTATTCCCTCTTGTTTTTTAACCCATTTCCTGTCTCTATCTATCATTTCCATCTTACTGTCAACCACCTTTTTTAATTTCCACAAAAGCCCTAACCAGTCCCTTTGACACTTACCAAATTCACATTACTTTCTCTCCCTCACTTCTCTCCCCTCTTTCTCTATCTCTCTCCCAGATACATCTCTCCTCTCTTATCAGTTTCTAAAACACTATCGAGGAGTATTTTATTAAAGACATAAACAGTCATTTCCCTTTATCTAGGAAAATGTGTTAGCATCTCTAAGAACATTTCAGAAATCAAAGCCAAGAAAGCCTCCAATAAACTACCACCATCATCATATATATTTATATACTACTACTCCTATGTTGCTAGTTTCTCTAGGAATGATCAAAACAAAGATTCAAAAAGAGCACTGATCAAAAGCAAGAAAAGAATTCTTTACTCTCTTTTTTCTTGTTCCCTAGCTCTTCTCTTAATTCATTTTCATACAATCCTAACTAGATGTTCCTACCTAGCTAACCATCTCATCCATCATTTCAAGTTTTTATATAAACACATCTCCCTCTTCTCACACAAAAATATGATACCCTAGTTATTCAGATCTTCATTGATCATCATCCATGTCCACAAATAAACCACCAAATTTCACTTCTTTAATGTTTGATTCTTGATCTAAGCCTAAACCCAAGAAACTGAAGAAAAAAGAATTAAGGATGAACTCCTCTAGTAGTCAACAAGAAGTGAATTCTTGTATTAACCTCGACACAAACAGCATGGTAATGACCACAACCACAAGCACAAACTCTATAATGACCTCAGGCTCCTCATCCTCAGCTTCCTCACCAACAACCCTAAGCCGATACGAAAACCAAAAGCGGCGTGACTGGAACACTTTCGGTCAATACCTCCACAACCACCGTCCTCCACTTTCTCTTTCCCGGTGCAGTGGAGCTCATGTACTTGAATTCCTCCGGTACCTTGACCAGTTTGGAAAAACTAAGGTTCACAATCAACTATGCCCCTTTTTCGGGCATCCGAATCCGCCTGCCCCGTGTCCTTGCCCACTTAGGCAAGCTTGGGGCAGTCTTGATGCACTCATAGGCCGCCTTCGGGCAGCCTATGAAGAAAATGGTGGGAAACCAGAAGCTAACCCTTTTGGAGCAAGAGCTGTTAGGCTTTATCTACGCGAAGTACGCGATTCGCAGTCGAAAGCTAGAGGGATTAGCTACGAGAAGAAGAAAAGAAAGAGACCTCCACAACTTCAAATTCAACAACAACAACAACAAGAAGCTGCACCTCCTGCATTGCCTCCACCAAGTTAGAAATATTGCAATTTTCATCAATTTGCATGATCAGCAATATTAATATCTTATTATCTAATTAATTATATATGTTTATGACCCCTATAATGTTATGAAGTAATGTTTCTTAATTATTACTCTATATATGGAGAATGATTTGAATATGTTAATTTGCTTCTGTTCTGGAAAATATATTGGCATTTTACTTGGAGAAAATGTGCCCTTGATTTAAAACAAATGATGCAAACAAATAGCTACAAATATGAAATTTACTAGAGGAATTATATATATATATATTTAATGAAATCAGGACACTAGCTAGTACTGTAGTACCTGCACTGTTACTAACTGAAGAGGTAGTCTAAGTTAGAGTTGCAGTGATGAACAATGAGCACTGTACATGTAATTCCTTTGTTTGGGACAGAGATCTCTGCTCAACTCTAATTTTGACCAAACAATCTTTGTTATTTAGATAATTTGTTTACATACAAATATGATTTCTTAGTCTGACAAAAAAAAAATATATATATTTATATATATATATGATTTCTTAGGATATCAGAGGATATTAACAGGAAAGGAGTGTGATATACTATAACTTTGTATAAATCTGGTGTCAGATTGTCTAGCACTATATTATATTATCTCCCACCTTTAATATATTTGGTAGTTAAGTATAAAATCTGGGGAAGAAATGAAAGGGGTATAGTTTTCTCCTTTTAGCTTTTTTTTTAAAAAACATCAAAATATCCAAAATTTTGATTTTTTTTCAAAAATATGATTTTATTTGCAAGTGAGTTAGCAAATTAAGTTGCTGCAAGTGAGATGGCAATATTTGCAAATGGGGTTGCAAAAAAAACCCTTTTTTTATAAACATTTAATTTTTTTATATAATAAAAGGGGAATTTAAAACACAAATCCTTATTTCATAAAGGAAGAAAGTTCAAACTTACAAATCAAAATATACCAGCAACAAGTTTAGAATAACAATTCTTTTTTTTAAGAGAATTCAGTGACAATTCAACATCTAATAACTTAACCGGTTTGTAAGTTTTAACCCTGGCACTTTTATTTCGATGGTGAAGACACACGGATTATATTAAGTATAGTAAAAAAATCTCATGTTTGATTTATCTAGAAATTCATGGTCTAAGTCTGTTGGAGAAGAATTACAATACTCTCGGTTCAATTTGTAAAAAAAAAAGATCCTAAATTAAATCTTCAAACATTATCTAGAAATTCATGGTCTAAGTCTGTTGAGGAAGAATTACAATACTCTTGGTTCAGTTTGTACAAAAAAAAAAGATGTGAAATTAAATCTTCAAACATATCTCCTCTTTAACTAATAAATTTAATATATATGCAAATCTATGACCCATAACATTAAAACTGGAATTAAGTCTAGATGTTTCCCAAATAGAAATACTCCGCATTTAATGAGTCAAGTACATTCACAAGATTTCTTTAAAAATTAGCTCGTTGTAGGTGCCCATTTAAGGCTATATATCTAACTTGAATCCATCTTAAGAAAAAATAAAACTTCTTAAACCCTAGTTGCCTATAATACACACACATGCATGCCCCTTCATTCAAACAAAGGTTTCTTGTAGTTTTCCAATTTTCTCTTCCGGATAAAATTATACTCCAGTACTGTATTAATCAATTTTCATAAAATGTAAAATTTATTTCATATACACATGAATGTTATTATTTTTCTGATTAAGTTTTATTCTTTTAAAAATTATTATTATATTTACAATTTTTAAAAATTAAATTCCTAATATTTAGTTAAATTCTCATCATTTAATATACTAATGAATAAGGGTAGATGTGAATATTTAATCTTAACTTTGATTATAGAGGACTAGTTGATAGGTGCTCATACTTAAATGCAAATCAATATTGTTGTCCTGAATGGTTACTGAATTTTAGTTGGAGTGTTCTTTGAACGGACTCGTTAATTTGCTCTATTCTTGAAAAGTCTAACATTATATTTACAGAAAATTGAAATAAAAAATTAAATATCTTGTTTCCTTCTATTAAATTTATCTATTTCGTTATAGACTTATAGTCATGCTCATATGAGTCGAACAGTAGAGTACGGACTCAACCTATATGTGCCAAATGAAGGATCTATTCCCTCAACCACCAATTCTTTTAAGTATTTGTGGTAGGGTTGGACAATATTATATAATTTTCCAAAAAAATTGAGATTTTTTATTATGGACAAAGATATAATAAAAAAAAATTATGTGAATCATTTTCCATAACTTTTGTTTATTGCAGTGGACTTACTGTACCTATCAATTTTTTTGTATTTTCCAGCAAAGAGGCTCTAATTAAATCTTGTTTGCTTATCATGTTTCTTTATATGGATCAAGCATGTCCCTGTTTGTCCTAGCTTTAGATCTCTTTTTCCCTCCAGTTTTATTTTTTGGTATATTAATTATTAGATACTTTTCTTATAGATGTATATATTATCTGGACAACTGGGAGTGGTTCATTACACCAAAAATGGTCAAAACCTACCACGACGTGGTCAGAATTGATAGGAATTAGGGTCAATTCCAACCATTCGACGTGGTCAGAATTGCTCAGGTCGGAAATGGTGATGGTAGGAATTGGTGGCTTGTTTCTTAAAAGGTCTCACATGCCAAATGACTGTCCATGTGGCGAACCACATCATCGGCCACATGGTGGTGGACCCCAACACGTCACTCGCCACGTCAGGTGCCACGTCAAATAAATGTGGTCCCACGATGTTGACATGGCATGCCATGTGTCACATAGGGCCCACTGCCACGTCATTTTGTGGGGTCACTTTTAACCCCGGTCAAGGACTATTTTCTACCATGTGCAAATGGTAGGTTTTATACCAGTAGCATGTAAAATGGGCATTTCCTACCATATATTTCCTACCACCATTGCCAATTCCTACCAGCTATAACCTACCATATTCATCAATTTTCTGGATTTCAAATGGTAAGTATGGTAGGAAATGTGCTAGTTGGTAGGATTTAATAGCATATTCCAATTTATTTATTTATTGATTTGGTCAATTTCTGTACAAATTATTGTACAATTCAATTCACAATTCAAGACCAAACTCATTCTCAACTTGTATTACTATCAATTCCTTAACTAATAACTAAAACTAAATGAAAATAAATAAAACATCCAATCACATTCACAAAGAAATTGTTCCAAACATCCAATCACATTTGGGGACACTAGTTTCCAACAAAGTTCCAAATAAAAACACTAGTTCCAACAAGTTTCAAACGAAACGCAAACACCATAAACAAAGTTCTAATAATACTTTTTATCCATCCACATCCAAAAACCAAGTTACGGCATACTAGCCACTACCAATAGTGATATTTAAACAACCAAAAACAAAGTTGACATCCAACAAAAGTTCAGGTGACTTAAAATTAAGATTTTTAAGGTTTAACCTTCTTCCTCACTATCTGCGCCTTCACCTTGTTCAGCTTCGGATTCATCATCTGATTCGCCATCTTCACCTTCACTTTCAGTGTCATCATCTTCACCTTCCGTTGCACCTTCCGTTGCACCAGCCACATCGCTTTCATCATCAGAGATGTCAGTCACATCACCCTCCTCATCAGAATTATCACCCAAGACCTACAATTGAAATAACACAATGTCACACAAGAGACATACACATCAAGATAAAATAATAATAAAGACATAAAATTATTGAAGGAATTTACCTCTTCTGCCTTGGCTTGATACCTTATGTACATATCGTCCACAAGGTCTGCCACAAGATAAAGCACTTCTTTTGAAATGAACTGAGAGAACTGATTGCGGTTTGTCGGGTCACTAAGATCCATAGCAGCTCGAGCAAGATTTTCAATTTCATCTCCATTAAGTTGTCGTTGATAGTGGGATGGATCATTTTTAAGGATCTCAATGACCCCGCCAACCACATCCGCGAATATCTTCCTCGGGATTTTACTGCTATTACGAGCTGCACCTGCTGCTGAAGTTTCAGCCATGTTCTCCCCTTCTTCATCAAACTGAACAGACAAGTCTTTAATTAGTTTGCGGGCTGGAATTCTCGGATAGCCAATAAACCGATTTTTATTCGTCTTCTCTGCACGGTTAGGTTCCGTGGCCATCAACCACCATTGAAATGGCTCAGCAGCCTTATCGGGTTGAGTAGGATCAAAGTCATTCTCTTCGAGTATCTTCGCATACTTCAACTATAATAATTAAATACATCAATTAATAGACATTTATAACTTGGAAAATATTCTTGGAAATCATACATGTATACATTTAAACATATCATGTAACTTTTAAAAAAAATACCGTTTTTTAAGAAAACGGTAAATACTATTATTTGGTCATGAGAGACAATTATGAAAAATACTTACACTTAAGATGTGATACAGTTATACGTCAAAAGGAAAATATTAAAGCACATTAAAACTTAGCACATAAGAGGGAAGCGTGATTGTTGCACCGATTCAAAAGTCTACACAATAAAGGCCATGTTAACTTATTTAACAGAAATCAACAGAATTAATGACAAATAAGAGACCAACTAATTAGATGAAAGACCAAGACATAACTCAGTAACACCCTAAATTTTACTCAAAGACGATAACACAATATGAACACACCGGAGTCAGCAATCGATAAACAATATAAATAATTGGCAGTGAGAAGAAAAAGAAAATCAAATTAAATTACAAAACAAATACGAAATTCAACAATACAACTTTGCTCAAACTTAGACTCAGTAGTGAATTCGGAAGCAATAGTGAATTACAAAACATAAATCAACTAAAACATCCCACGAATATGTGTTAAATTGAGATAAAAAAAAATTAATACCGCAATTTTCTTTGCAGCCTCAGATGTGTAAACACGTTGGCCATTTTCATCAACTTCTTTGCCTTTCTTTGTGTGTGTTCTATCCCACACTTCGAGGCGGGTTGGCGGAACACCATGCTTCTCATTATTTAAAATCTAACAAATGAGAATAATTAGTATGCAATTAATCTTTATAAGTAAGAACAATAAAATTATGTATTAATTTACAATAATCCTTAATTAAGAACAATAAGAGTAAAAAATATGTATTAAAATAAGTGTAAAATATGTACGAACAGTAAAAGTATATGTAAAATATGTTACCTTCTCCACTTCCTGAAAAGATTTCGAACCCGCGCTGTGCAACGTGACCACCACCTTCTTTCGATTTTCTACACTTAGTTCAGCTAGATGTTGGTGGTCTTCTGAGTACCGGCGTACAATCATCCCTTCCCAAACCAGATCATTGAAGTAGCTAGGTTTTAAGTCCAACAACGGCTTTTTCAGCTTCTTCGACTTTGCGAAAGCCCGATCTTTCTCTTCATGCACCGTTCTCTTAATCAACGCCTTGACATGCCCAGCTATAGTCCTCATAGATCCCCTGCGACTTTGACCCCTTTGATGGCGATAAAATTTCTACAATTCATTTAGAATGCAATGTTAAAAAAAAAAAATCATCAAGCGAAAGTACAACAAATCAATCATATGTAAAACACATACATAGAATTCTTCAATCATTTTTTTCTCAACCTAGTCAGGATACTTATCATTAATATCAGTCCATGTGTAAGCTCCTACTGGCCAGAACGTGTGAACAATGCCCAGAAGTGTCTTTTTTGCTTTATTATGTATGATGCTACAAAATAGAATTATTGTCACTAAATGATTTTATACAAATTCCATGTAAAGAAAAAATCTATAAACTTCCACTTCATTTGAAATATCAATACGTATCGGAACTGATGGGGTGTAGAACCAAAAAGTCCAGCAGAGTTTGCACGCTTTCTTGGCCCCCTCCATTCAACTATCTCTGCCTGTGTCATACATCGGGGATAAGATTGTCTTATCGCTACAGTTTTGGCTTTAGCACGAGACGCAGTTGATTTCGTTTTGCCTTTGCGAGGCTGAACTCTCTTTGATTTACTCTTGGATTTACTAATCTTCGATTTACTAATCTCATTCACGGAAGTTGTCTTGCTTTTCCTGCCTTTCTTTGCAGGTTCAGTTTGAATAGCTTTACCTTTTCCCTTATCAACAACTTTACCCTTACCCTTGCTATCTGCTCTTACTTTCGTCATTAGGTAACCCTATAAGAAAATCAATCAATAGACAATTAATTTTCATTACTTAACACTATAAAATAATTGTATCTGAATACAAAAATTAAACTTGATAACTATAAAAAGTTACCAAAAAACAGAGCGCACATAAAATTCATTTCGACTTATCCATAAAACATCACACACATTCAAATACCAAATATTTTACGACCGTTCTAACTCGCTAGTAGTTTAAGTACATCAATACCTAGACAAAACAGCCTACTGATCAGTCCATTCAAAATATAATTACTTAACATCTATCCGCCAAGTACAAAAACTTACAACTTCAACAACATAATTAAATAATCAAGCAAAAAGAGGTTACGTGCACCACAAGCATCTATATGCATATATACACACATACATAATACCTAAACTTACAAAAACTGATCAAAAACATATCAAATGACTAAAAAAGCAAGCAAAACCTCATGTATAACGAATAATAGAACTTTATGAACTTAAAATGATGGAAACCAATAATATAATCATACTACGACTATCATTGGTTCAAAACAAGATTTTCAATCAAGTTGAACATTGAAACACAATAAAGCATAAATCCCCTTTATAAAGCATTGTTTTATCAAATTTGTACCATGAAACATAATGAAAAGCATGAAAATACCTTGTAAAACCTAAAATATAAGCATATACGCATTTACGTACACCACAAACATATATATGCATACATACTCATATACGTAATACCAATTATATCAAACCCTAATAAAAAAACATGTCAAAATGACTAAAAAAGCAAACAAAACCCCATGTATAACCAATAACAGAACTTTTTGAAACTTAAAATGATGGAAACCCGTAATTCGTGATAGCCCATAGTTTATAGAATGCATATCAAGCAAAACCCCATGTCCAACATGTATACCAAGTAAACCATATTTAACACCCGATAGATGACTACACACAACATATTGCTTAAAATTGATCAATAAATATTAAATTGATGCTACATATGCATACAAACGATCATATAAACACATATTCATATAAAAATGAATCAAAAAGGGGTTTCAAAACATAATACTAAAAGAAAATGAAAATACTAAAAGAAGAGTAATCGAAGGCTTACTAAAAGAAGATGAAATCGAAGAGATGGTAGAATGATGATACGAGAGTGAAGAGGAGAGAGTGGAGGCAACTGAGTGGAGAGTGGGTGAAATTAGGGTAAATCAGTTGTGGGGGAATTATTCTTTTAATTTTAATTTTAATCAGTTCTGGTGAGTGGAGAGTGTAAGCGGTAACTTCAATTTTTTGTGCCATTTTTGGCGGAAATTGCCAAAAAATATGTTGAAGAGAATCGAACACCTGCCTTCCCAAACAATAACCAAGTGCCAAACCACTACACCAACAAAGCTTTTGCATGAAAACAGTTGTAAATTTTATATATTATACCCCAAAATCAATTTTGTAAATTATAATTTTGATAGATAGATTCATTAAAAAAATATAGGAGTTTAAATTAAAAAAATCTAAAATTTTACGTACATCTAAGAAATCAATATATTTAATCATCCGTAAGGTTAGATCGTTGAATATTTTTTAAAAAAAATCGAAAAATGTAACCCTAGACAACCCCTAAAATATGAGTATAAATTCTTAACTCAATATTCGAACACCGACACTCTTTCATTTTCTAAACGACTTTAAGTTTTTGTAATTCTTTTTTGTCTAAATTTTTTCCTTACCTTCATCAAACTACAAAACGACGTTTCATCTAAAAAAATTTAATTTATCAATACGTGTTTATATTTTTAAAATTTTTTTTGATATAATTGTGTTGGGTTTTATATCAAAATGCTCACCGTTCTCGTCAAAAAATCTCACATATCTACCCGATCTCCACAGGGACTCATTTAAAACACTGAAATCACTATATATATCACTTCATTAAATTTAGAAAAAAATACTGACAAAAAACTTAACGGAATGCTAGTTATATGATGAAGTGTACTACATATGACTCATGTAACAAAAATGAATCACGATTACATATGTAGAGACACGTTAAAACATATATATGAACATAGATCGATATGTTTTTTTAATTTTCTCTTAACAGCTTGAACCTTAATTTGTTCATATACTTGATTTACTGAACATCAAACCAAAAATTCTCAATCAGATATGTCTAAAATTAACTTATCAAGAAAAAATCCACAATTTTTTTTCTGAAATTTAACAAAGTGATAAATATATTGATTTGAGTGCTTCAAATGAGTCCCTGTGGAGATCGGGTAGATATGTGATATATTTTGACAAGAACGGTGGCCACTTTGATATAAAACCATAATTGTGTTTTAGCGAATAACATAAAAATATAAGAATGTAAGTTTAAATCAACTAATTTTTATCCTCCACTACTAAAATGAGTAGATCTTTATGTCCGTGATAACAAAAAACATAATAAAAACACATTCTCTCCTAATTTTATTTATTTTTTTATTATTTTATCAAGACATCAAAACCTTTTGATGTGCGAGGGAAACTCAAAGTTTTCGCGTCATTTTTGGCGGAAATTGCCAAAAAAATTGGGTTGTGTAGAATCGAACCCCTCCCCTCTCCGAGAATGACCAAGTGTCAAACCACTGCACCAACAACACTTTTGCATTAATACAACTGTAAATTTTATATATCATACCCCAAATCAATTTTGTAAATTATAATTTTGATAGATAGATTCATTATAAATATATAGGAGTTTAAATAAAAAAATTCTAAAATTTTAAATACATCTAAGAAATCAATATATTTAATCATCCGTAAGGTTAGATCGTTGAATTTTTTAAAAACAATTGAAAAATGTAACCCTAGACAACCCCTAAAATATGAGTATAAACTATAACTCAATATTCGAACACCGACACTCTTTCGTTTTTTAAACGACTTTAAGTTTTTGTAATTCTTTTTTGTCTAATTTTTTTTCCTTACCTTCATCAAACTACAAAACGACGTTTCATCTAAAAAAAATTAATTTATCAATACGTATTTATATTTTTAAATTTTTTTTCGATATAATTATGTTTTAGCGAATAACATAAAAACATAAGAATGTAAGTTTAAATCAACTAGTTTTTATCCTCCACTACTAAAATGAGTATATCTTTATGTCCGTAGAGTTTGATTAACAAAAAAACATGATAACCGATAACAAAAAATATAATAAAAACACATTCTCCCCTAATTTTATTTATTTTTTATTATTTTCTTAAGACATCAAAACCTACCAACGTAGGTTTTGATGTGCAAGGGAAATTCAAATTTTTCGTGCTATTTTTGGCGAAAATTGCAAAAAACAATTGGTTGTGCAGAATCGAACCCCTCCCCTCTCCGAGAATGACCAAGTGCCAAACCACTACACCAACAACACTTTTGCATTAATACAGCTGTAAATTTTATATATCACACCCCAAATCAATTTTGTAAATTATAATTTTGATAGATAGATTCATTATAAAAATATAGGAGTTTAAATTAAAAAAATCTAAAATTTTATATACATCTAAGAAATCAATATATTTAACCATCCGTAAGGTTAGATCGTTGAATGTTTTTAAAAAAAAATTGAAAAATGTAACCCTGGACAACCCCTAAAATATGAGTATAAACTCTAACTCAATATTCGAACACCGGCACTCTTTCGTTTTCTAAACGACTTTAAGTTTTTGTAATTCTTTTTTGTCTAAATATTTTTCCTTACATTCATCAAACTACAAAACGACGTTTCATCTAAAAAAATTTAATTTATCAATACGTCTTTATATTTTTAATTTTTTTTTCGATATAATTATGTTTTAGCGAATAACATAAAAACATAAGAATGTAAGTTTAAATCAACTAATTTTTATCCTCCACTACTAAAATGAGTAGATCTTTATGCCCGTAGAGTTTGATTAACAAAAAACATGATAACCGATAACAAAAAATATAATAAAAATACATTCTCCCCTAATTTTATTTATTTTTTATTATTTTATTAAGACATCAAAACCTACCAACAATGTTAGGTTTTTATGTGCGAGGGAAATTCAAATTTTTTGTGCCATTTTTGGCGGAAATTACCAAAAAAATTGGGTTGTCCAGAATCGAACCCCTCCCCTCTCCGAGAATGACCAAGTGCCAAACCATTTCACCAACAATGATTTTGCATTAATACAGCTGTAAATTTTATATATCATACCCCAAATCAATTTTGTAAATTATAATTTTGATAGATAGATTCATTATAAATATATAGGAGTTTAAATTAAACAATTCTAAAATTTTACATACATCTAAGAAATCAATATATTTAATCATCCGTAAGGTTAGATCGTTGAATTTTTTAAAAAAAAATTGAAAAATGTAACCCTAGACAACCCCTAAAATATGAGTATAAACTCTAACTCAATATTCGAACACCGACACTCTTTCGTTTTCTAAACGACTTTAAGTTTTTGTAATTCTTTTTTGTCTAAATATTTTTCCTTACCTTCATCAAAATACAAAACGACGTTTCATCTAAAAAAATTTAATTTATCAATACGTCTTTATATTTTTAATTTTTTTTTTGATATAATTATGTTTTAGCGAATAACATAAAAACATAAGAATGTAAGTTTAAATCAACTAATTTTTATCCTTCACTACTAAAATGAGTAAATCTTTATGTCCGTAGAGTTTGATTAACAAAAAACATGATAACTGATAACAAAAAATATAATAAAAAACTTTCTCCCCTAATTTTATTTATTTTTTATTATTTCATTAAGACATCAAAACCTACCAACAATGATAGGTTTTTATGTGCGAGGGAAATTCAAATTTTTCGTGCCAATTGCCAAAAAAATTGGGTTGTGCAGAATCGAACCCCTCCCCTCTCCGAGAATGACCAAGTGCCAAACCATTGCACCAACAACGCTTTTGCATTAATACAGCTGTAAATTTTATATATCATACCCCAAATCAATTTTGTAAATTATAATTTTGATAGATAGATTCATTATAAATATATAGGAGTTTAAATTAAAAAATTCTAAAATTTTACATACATCTAAGAAATCAATATATTTAATCATCCGTAAGGTTAGATCGTTGAATTATTTTAAAAAAAATTGAAAAATGTGACCCTAGACAACCCCTAAAATATGAGTATAAACTCTAACTCAATATTCGAACACCACACTCTTTCGTTTTCTAAACGACTTTAAGTTTTTGTAATTCTTTTTTGTCTAAATATTTTTCATTACCTTCATCAAAATACAAAACGACGTTTCATCTAAAAAAATTTAATTTATCAATACGTCTTTATATTTTTAAATTTTTTTTCGATATAATTATGTTTTAGCGAATGACATAAAAACATAAGAATGTAAGTTTAAATCAACTAATTTTTATCCTTCACTACTAAAATGAGTAAATCTTTATGTCCGTAGAGATTGATTAACAAAAAACATGATAACTGATAACAAAAAATATAATAAAAAAACATTCCCCCTAATTTTATTTAATTTTTATTATTTCATTAAGACATCAAAACCTACCAACAATGATAGGTTTTTATGTGCGAGGGAAATTCAAATCTTTCGTGCCAATTGCCAAAAAAATTGGGTTGTGCAGAATCGAACCACTCACCTCTCCGAGAATGACCAAGTGCCAAACCATTGCACCAACAACGCTTTTGCATTAATACAGCTGTAAATTTTATATATCATACCCCAAATCAATTTTGTAAATTATAATTTTGATAGATAGAATCATTATAAAAATATAGGAGTTTAAATTAAAAAAAATCTAAAATTTTACATACATCTAAGAAATCAATATATTTTATCATCCGTAAGGTTAGATCGTTATATTGTTTTTTAAAAAAAATCAAAAAATGTAACCCTAGACATCCCTTAAAATATGAGTATAAACTCTAACTAAATATTCGAACACCGACACTCTTTCGTTTTCTAAACGACTTTAAGTTTTTTTAATTCTTTTTTGTATAAATTTTTTTCCTTAGCTTCATCAAACTACAAAACGACGTTTCATCTAAAAAAATTTAATTTATCAATACGTATTTATATTTTTAATTTTTTTTCAATATAATTATGTTTTAGCGAATAACAGAAAAACATAAGAATGTAAGTTTAAATCAACTAATTTTTATCCTCCACTTCGTACTAAAATGAGTAGATCTTTATGTCCGTAGAGTTTGATTAACAAAAAACATGATAATCGATAACAAAAAATATAATAAAAACATATTCTCCCCTAATTTTATTTATTTTTTATTATTTTATTAAGACATCAAAACTTACCAACAATGGTAGGTTTTGATGTGCGAGGGAAATTCAAATTTTTCGTGCCATTTTTGGCGAAAATCTTCAGTGACCATTCCAAAAATCATTTATTTCTTTAAAATATGATAGTGCTGCTGATGTGGACGATGGGGCACCATCACGATTAAACCCTACCATATATTGTAGGAAATGACCATGACAAAATGAATAAATTTCTTATTTAAAAAAAATTATTTATTAGTTAAAATATGATAGGACTGATGATGTGGATAATGGGGTACCATCACGAATAAAACCTATCAGATTTGGTAGGTTTTAGTTTCCTACCAAATATGGTAGGAAATGAACATGGGAGGATGAAAATATTTTTTATTTTATAAAAATTGTTTATTACTTAAAAATATGACAAAGCTGATGATTAGGATGGTGGGGTCTTATCTTTGTGAAAATGCAGGCAAAACCTACCGACAACAATCGGTAGAAATTGGTCCTCGATTTTACAAAAATCGGGCCCCACACGGACTATTTCCTACCATATTCGTCGTCGGTAGGAAATACGAGCCCAATTCCTACCAAGTTTTTTTGATAAGATTTATATGGTAGTAAAAGGCCATTTTTGATATAGTGATTTTTGTTAGAGTGATTAACTTTTAATGTCTATTCTCTCTCCGTATATAGATTTAGTTGTATTTTGTTGCTCCGATTAACTCACAGATGAGAGAAGACATGAATAATCGAGAAATATAGTTTGACATCCAAGTTTAAAAGAAAAAAAAATATAATTTTTGGCCTTATTTCATTGTGGTGGTTTTTACACAAGGCAATTCTATATATCTACACAGGTGACATGAGTTAATTTTAGTTTTTGTGATCAAATATTATTATTAATTTCATCAACACGATATTTTAGACTATGTTCACGTATATAGATTTTCAAGAAGTTACATTTGAACCAAAGTGATGCATAACTTAGATTCATATGTGTTAAATATACTATATGATTCAATTGTGACCTTCTTGTAACTACTTAGGGGTCGTTTGGTTCAGATAATTCTGATATCAGGTATATGTTTCGTTCATTCCAAACTTATACCAGCTGTTTGGTTGAGCATTTTTAAATTTTGATACCCATACATGAAACCCTTCTGGAATCAAATTTGATACCTTAAGGGAGGTGGGTTTGAGAGAGGGGTATGAGGTATCAAATTTAATTTAATTTTTTTTCATTTTTATAATGAAATTAAATACATATCCAATACACATATTTTAAACATGATATTGTATAATCTTGAATAGATTATACTTAGGTTTTGAAAAAAAATTGATTATTCTTTTTTTTTTAATTTCATACTAATAAATAATATCTTATAAAAATATTATATTATTATTTAGTTGGTTAATTTAAAATTTACAAATCATGTATTATTTTATATCACTGTATAATGTACACTTACACATTATAGAAAAATGAGTTATTAATTATATTTTAAATTAAAAACATTCATCCCAATACTGAACCAAACACATGGTATCAACAATGATACCTCAACCCCATACAAACTTAACCCGATTCCTGATTCCAAACTCGTATAGTCTTTTGAACCAAACGACCCCTTAAGGTTTTAGATGAGCTGGTAACTACATATAATTTAGAATTCTGGTCGGCGGGTCTCAAGTTTGCTAAAAATGAACTTTCGAGTGAGAGCTAGTGTTAAATATACTATATGATCCAATTGGGACATTTCTCTAACATCTTGAGCTTTTAGATGAAAATATGCGAGAATATTAGTTTAGTTTATAAAACTATATAATTACAATATTCAATGGGTGATGATATATGCATACATAAAATTATAGTTGCATATCCTATTTTATACTTTTTTTAAATTGCCCTTGACTTTACATTTCCACTTTTCTCGCCTTAGCTAAGATAGTTTCCCAGCTTCAGTACTCGGACAAGATGACTAGTATTTAGAGTTTTGTTTTTAAAACAAAATATATTTTTTTAATTATTTTTTGCAAATATACGATTTTGCAACAAAAACAACTTCTATTATTTTTCATAAGGACGTAAAAATAGATTGAATTTGGTTGTGAACCGTCTTTTAGTAAATTTGCAAAAAAATAGTATTTTTGAAAATTTCTTGAAATGGGTTAAAATATGCCCTAAAAATATAAAATATAATTAATGTTGCATTAATTAAGTCTAGTTTGGTCTGAAATTAAGGCCCATTAATGAGGCCCAAAACTCTAATTAAATATTAGTTTCATAATTAATATTTGGGCTGAAAATACAACCCGGAGACGTCTATTAATTCTAGTCTCTTTAGACACCAAAACTTACATGGAAACCTCTGATCTTCTACGTCACAACGCCGCCAGGACGCAACGACGTCTTGGCTTGATTCTTGATTCTCATCAAGGTACGTAGGCATCTTGGACCGAGTTAGTTCCCGAGCACCCACCATTAAAGCTCGAAACTCACAAGCTCTAATATTAAATACACAAAACCCTAGTTGTAATTCAAGACCTAGTTTTTATTTCATAATATTTCTCTAATATATATGTATTATTATTTATGTTTATTTTCTAATGACATAAATATGTTTATTACCATGCTTTTTTTTTGTTTCTTTCTTTTAACGTAAGCTAACATAAGTATTCTTAAAATATAAACAAAAGAAATTTACATGTATTTTCTTGGAATTGAGAAAATTTATACAAAAAATGTATATAACTACTTATCAATGGTAATAATTTTTTTTGTACATAACCAGAATAAAACTGTAAAACTAATACAATGATTAATATTTCAAACAAAATATATTTCAAAATAATGAATTGAAAAGATCACTTGGATGGTAAAATTGTAATTTAGTAAATAAAAAGGAAAATAGAACCGCATGTGTTTCTATTTTGGAATCTCATTCACATTCATAATATAATTTAAAATTTTAAATAACATCTATGCTAAAAATTATAATTTTATTAATATTTAAATCATATTACTCATGAAAAAAGAATAAGTTATTTTTGTGATTATACCTGTTAATATTTAATTTTTGGTAACATATTACAAAATTGGAAGTGAAAATACAAATAATAAATAAAAGAATGTAACCTTGTTATCATCCTTTTAAGAAAATGAAAATAAGGTCATAAGTCTTTTGAAAAAATAAAAACAAAAAAAAGGCTGTTGCATGAAAGCTAGGACGGAAGAAAAGGAATTGGACGTGAGGAAACAGCATCCGAAGAGTAGTTTAGTCCAAAAAAAAAAAATAGGATGTGCAACTATAAATTTAGAGTGTGCATATATATCATCACCCTATTCAATTGCACTAGCAAGGAAAATGATGTTCGACTCCCAAAATATTTCTCTCTCGAACCCCCTTCATCTTTCAATATTTTTCCCAATTTGTCCTCCATCATCCTTTCTGTACGTTCTATTTATCTTCCCATGTTGTCTCTTACACTCAATCTCTACCTTTTCCGCGATCGATCTCTCAATTTCTTTCACAGGTCCATCTCTTCCACATTTTTTCTTCAATGGATCTTTTAGCCGAGTTTTCGCTTCCTCTGAATTTTCTCACTTTTACCCTCAGGGTACACTAGACCTTTTTTAGTAACTTCTCTTCACAAGACGGTTCCAAATTCATGGATGCTTTTTGAAGATCTCAACAAACAGCACCACTTGGGGACAGAATTTAAAAATGGCATTTTTCTTAGACGCGATCTTCTATGCAAAACAACAACGTTGATAGTCTCGGTTATCTTATTAATGAAATTACGGAATATAGAAATTTTAGAGTTCCTAAAGAAAATGATAAACATGTTTAATGTTGTCACATTACTCAAAATTCTTATGATGATGAGATTGATTTAGCCGTATTTGCTGGGAAGGCTAGATCTATGATCCTGCTTTGCCAAATGACTTTCATGAATAGATACTTATAGGCTCTATTATAGTTGATGTGGAACAAAAAGTAGGTTTAGATATTGACGGCGGGTATTTATTGTAAGGTAGTGGACAAGCGTGTCTTAATGGCTGCTCTCGTGTTTCGTGACTGCACAGGTCCTCACAAGATGCCTACGTATCTCAATTATCACTGAGAATCAAGCCAATAAAACATAGTTCTAATGTTGAGGGGTTAGGCCCTTTATATAGGCGTCTGGAGCCCTAAAATCGTGGTAGAATTAGGTTACTTTGTGGCCAAATAACCGCCTTTGAATAGTGGATAACTCTTATCAGAATTAGTTTCCATGTTGGAGTTGGTTTTCATGTTGAACGTTGTATTGGAAGCTTCCTAGTGGTTTCCAATCACTGGACTGTATATGAACCAAGCCCATGCATTAGTGGTTTAAAACAAGAGTTGGACCTTGGCCCAATTGTTGCCTACGAATTTTATCATCATAGCCATGGTTCCAGGCCTCATTAATGGGCCTCGTATTTGGACCATCTTAAGTATATTTATTGCAGCATCAAATGTGTCCTTAGGGCTTTATTTTAACCCATATCATTTGACCCCCTAACTTCGAGGAAAACTGATCAAGTTTTTCTTGAAGTTAAGTTGACTAATTTTCAATGGCCCGCCTCGGGTATGGCCCTTCGGGGCCTAAAATACACTAGTGTTTCACGAGTATCGTTTTTTAGCGTGAAGTGTGGAGCGACCTACACATTCACTACGATTTAGCCTTATTCGATGCTTTATTTCTATTGGCTGAGAACACTTGTTAACTAAGTTATCAAGTGTAGCCAATTTTTTGTTAGCGAAAGTTTGAGTTTTGCTAAAATTTGGCTAACTCCGAAGGACAATCACTGAATATTGCCATAAACAGGTTATGTTTGGTGGGCAACGAGCCCTAAATGGCGCTATATGGCACCAAATGATGCTAAATGACGTTAAACGGCGTTAAACGACGTTAAACGGTGTTGATAGGCATTAAACGACGCTGAACGACACTAGAACGGTGCTAAACGGCTAGACGGCATTAAATGTCAAAAGACGGAAAACGACGAAAAACGTCGAAAAATGACGAAAATTTTTGGTCCAGCCGGAGGCCCCCCGGGTGCCAAGCCAGCCAGTCCTGGTCGGCCAACAGCCTCCCAACGGCCTGTTCGACCAGCCCTGGTCGGTTGAAGGCCTTCCAGGCGCCTGGTCGACTGGCCCTGGTCGGCTGGGGCGCAGCGGATTAGTTACAGAGGTGGAAGAAGAAGACCGTTCAACCACTTGTGCCTTGAGAATATCTTTTCAGCCTGGGTTTGTTGAAGTTGTTTCTGTAGACCAGCTATTTGAGCCAATAAAGAAGTAGTGTATGTGTCATTGTGTGCACTCATCTCAATTTCTCTCGATGGTATTTCACTCTGCTCATGTGCTTGTGTATCGCTCTGTGTTTGTCTCTCAGATCTTATCACTAGGTGTCTATCCATATTATGAGTTGATGTACCTGCAGGAAAAATCACCCTAACCCCTTCTAGAGAGGTCAGTGGTGGTGCAATGGGAGTTCGCAATTCCCAATCCCTAATAAAATCCAAATTTGATTGAATTTGAAACTAAATTGCTTCAGTGTTGGATTCATTAGGTTGCCTTCCACTTTCTCCAGTATAAACTGTGAGTGGAAAATCCCTTAAGGGATCCAGAGATGTTCCCTCTGGGAGGGGAGAAAATGATTCTATTTGAGTTGGCAAAGAATCAAATTTTCCCACAAATGCCTGTGAAGGCACTTCTACCGTTACAATGGTAGGCACTGTCTCATGTCCTAAGTGCTCTCCTAGCAAAGTGTCCTGAGTTGCATCTAAAGTTAAGTTTTCTCCCATTGTGAGTAACGAGAGTGTGCTTGACTCGGTACAAGATGCCATGACCCTATGGCGAACTTCAATAGATTCACCCTATTGAGAGGATGTCTCCAGAGACTGTGTATTGGCCATTTCAAAATCCATATCCTGTTGGGAGGATACAGACGGGCTTACAGATATCTCCCTATATGTTCTTCTTTTCTTTGGAGGTGTAGATAGAGCTGCGGGATCACTCATTGTTTCTTCATCACTATTATTTCTGTTTCTGGTATTGAGATAAGGTTCAGGTTGATTTGGATATGACTCAGTGTTTGGCTCTATGACCGGGGATAGAGTTTGTGGTTCTACAAACTCTTGGTCAGCCCTATCAACCTCTTGGGTTTCAGAAACAGTACCAGAAGAACCAGGGATAGAAGTCCTTACATGTGGTTGTATGACTTCTTCAGTTCAAGCTGATGTAACTATCCTTTGCTCGGGAACTGGTGGTTCAAATGATGGTAGGTTGATGAAGTTTGTCATCTAGTTGGATATGAGAACTGGAACATTGCTATACCTGAAGGATGTTTGCAATCTTTGATTGAACTTTCTGTCAGTGGTCGGAGAAATGAAAAAGCGACCATTCCTGAACAGTTCTTGATGCTCATTAGAAAGTAAAGAATTAAGGACAAGTGATAGAAAACGAGGATAATAACATTTAATCTTTCTACCACTGTCAAATTCCTTTCTAGCATTAAACACCCTCCTAACAACAATTTCCCATAGAAGGTGGCCATAATTGAGTCTTTTGTTGAAGACAATTGCATAACCAATAACTTGTAACAGATAAGGAATATTCTGAAAGTTATTTTTCGTGCAATTGCCAAAGACCTTAGCCAAAGTATAAAAAAATAGATCCCATTCACACATAAGATTCCCCTTGATCATTTTAGCCATATTTAGGGGACCTTGATAGTGAATACTGATGAAAAACCTAGTTAATTCTTCTTCAGTGGGGAGTCTGTCAAAATTATCCCGAGGAAACTGCAAGGCATTACAAAATGTTTTCTCAGTAATAATGTACTGTGTGTCCTGAATATTGAATGAGATAGTTGAGAAATCATCAGAGACAACAGCAGTAGAACAAAGTAAATATAAAGGATCAACTTTCAGGTCAACATTTGAACATATAGCATAATTAACACAAGAATGTTGATTAAGAAAGGAGATCCAAGGCCTAAAACGTTCAAGTGAACATTTCAGGGGATCAAAATAGCCATGGTAATTAGTGAGAACAATTTCAAATTGCTGGGCCATTTTTAACACAAATTAATAGAGTTAATTTTAGATTAATTTCAATTTCGGGAATAAATTCCAAAAATAAAAAACTAGATCAGAAATTAATTAAATCAAAATATGTTGATCCAAATAAAAATAATGCGCATAGAAAAATTGACAGAACCTCTTTATTTTGGAGAATAAAGAAGCCAAACAAGAGAAATGTAAACTTTGTAAAAAAAAGAGTTTCAAAAGAAGTAAAAAAAATGCTAAGTACGAATTAGTATTTATAGACAAACCTGTTATGCCTGGGATGACTACCGGGTAGTCATACCGGTAGTCATTCCAGTATAAACTGAAATGAATAAGAATACTAACAGGTTTTTAGGACAAAAATAAAAGATTAAATAAAATACTATTGGAATGACTACCGGGATGACTATGGGATAGTCATACCGATAGTCATTCCAGTACAATAATCAAAGTACTGAAATAAAAGGCAGAAAAACTAATTAAAATTAATTAAAATTAATTAAAATTAATTAAAATTAATTAAAACTAAACTAAACTAGAATGACTACTGGAATGACTATGTAAGATAGTCATTCCGATAGTCATGCTAGTACAAAAGCATATAATTAAAATTAAAATAAACTAAAATGAACAAACATGTTGACAAAACAAATAGCAGAATAACAGAAAAATAACTAAATAAAAACAAACCTGTTACAGAATAAAATTACACACTACAATATTCACAGATTAAAAATATTAAATTGCAGAATAAAAAATTAAGCAACAATATTTTACAGAAAATGCAATATAAAACATAAAATAATGCACAAACAAAATAAAATTACAGAATATTATAAAAATGCAATAAAAATATATAAACCTGCAGAAAAATTCAAACAACAATATTTACAATCTGAAAATAACTTAAATGATTCTAAATAAATAAATTTTCAATAAAAATACATTTCTCCACTTAAAAAATATGAGAAAAATATTTTTAAAGAAAATAAATTATTCAGAATATTTAAATTAACAATCTTTACACAATAAACATAGATTGGCAATATTTAACATCTAATATCAACAAGAGAAAATGATTTAGATAAAAACAAATCTGGTAAATGTGGACTCGTCAACTGATTTAGTGAATATATCAGCAGTCTGTTCTTTTGTGGGTACAAAGTGTAACTCCACAGTTCCATTCATAACATGCTCTCTGATAAAGTGATACCTGATATCAATGTGCTTCGTTCTCGAGTGCTGAACAGGGTTGTTGGAGATTGCTATGGCACTTGTATTATCACATAAGATAGGAATTTTGTCTAATGCAAAGCCATAGTCCTTCAATTGATTCCTTATCCATAGGATCTGAGCACAACAGCTTCCAGCAACAATATATTCAGCTTCTGTTGTTGAATTGGAAACTATTTGTTGTTTCTTGCTATACCAGGAAATCAATCTACCTCCTAGGAATTTACAACTCCCAGAGGTACTCTTTCTATCCACAACACTACCCGCATAATCAGAATCTATATATACAATAAGGTTAAAACCAGAATCTTTAGGGTACCAGATGCCTAAATTAGGTGTACCCTTAAGATATCTCAAGATTCTTTTAACAGCAACGAGATGTAAATCTCTAGGGTCCGCTTGGAACCTTGCACACAAGCATGTAGCATACATAATATCTGGTCTACTTGCAGTAAGATAGAGTAAGGAGCCAATCATACCTCTGTAGCTTGTAATATCTACCTTGATAAAATTGTCAGAAGCTCCAAGTTTGATTGCTGTTGAAGATGGAGTCCTTGCTGATGTTGAATCCTCCATGTGATACTTCTTGAGGAGTTCTTTGAGATACTTGGATTGACAAATAAATATACCATTTGACCTTTGACTTACTTGCAATCCAAGAACGAACTTCAGCTCACCCATCATACTCATTTCAAACTTACTCTGCATTAGCTTAGCAAATCTCTTACAGAGATCATCATAAGTAGACCCAAATATGATGTCATCCACATAGACTTGGACTAATATCATATCACTTTTGTGTTTCTTTGAAAAAAGAGTTTTGTCTATGATACCTCTAACAAAACCATTTTCTAAAAAAAACCAGAGAGAGTGTCATACCATTTTCTTGTGGCTTGTTTGAGACCATAGATAGCCTTGAAGAGAAAGTACACAAAATCCAGCAGCTCCTGTTTTTCAAATCCAGGGGACTGTTCCACATACACTTCTTCATCCAGCTCACCATTCAGGAATGCACTCTTAACATCCATTTGATAGACTTTAAAATTGGAATAAGTTTCAAATGCTAAGAACATCCTGATGGCCTCAAGTCTAGCCACTGGTGCATAGGTTTCATCATAATCAATGCCTTCAGCTTGTGAATACCCTTGTACGACCAGTCTTGCCTTTTTTCTTGTCACAATGCCTTCCTCATCCAGCTTGTTTCTGTATACCCATCTAGTACCAACTACTTTCTTGTTCTTTGGTCTGGGTACCAGCTTCCAAACTTGCTGCTGTTCAAATTGATTGAGTTCATCTTGCATAGCAATCACCCAATCTGGATCAGTCAGTGCTTCCTCAGTCTTCTTTGGCTCCATTTCAGATAGAAACCCTGAATAATGACATTCATTCTAAGTAGCACTTCTAGTTCTAACTCCAACACCTGGATCACCAATGATCAGCTCAAAGGGATGAGCTCTATTCCATACAATCTGTCTTGGAAGATTTGATCTTGATGATTCGCCTTGAAATTCATTGTGGTGTTGTGACTGACTAGTAGATCTTTCATTTCCTCCCTCTGAGTTGTTGCTTGATTGCCTTGATGATTCTTCTCCAGTGTTTGTGGGATCTCCATTGTTACCAATGTTTCCACCACCACCACCAGGATTATTATCATCATTGTTATTGTTATTACCAGCAACATTCTCAGGTGGGGCTTCATCATCTGAATCTGAGTCTGGCAAGTTATCAAACTTCAGTTTCTCAGATGAATCTTCTGTTTGGATACTTGGGAGCTTAGTGCCATCAAATGTTACATTGACACTTTCTTTCACATGGTGACCATCAATCAAGTACACTCTGTATGCTCTTCTTGAATAACCAATAAAAATAGCTTCTTGTGCCTTGGCCTCAAACTTGCCACGTTTCACATTGTCATCCTTAAGCACAAAGCATTTTGCTCCAAATACATGAAAGTATTTGAGAGTTGGTTTCTTGTTGTTCATGATCTCATACGGAGTCTTCATTAAGTCCTTGTTGATTAAAGTTCGATTCTGAGTATAACATGCTGTATTCACTGCTTCAGCCCAAAAGTACATTGGAAGTCTTGATTCACCTAACATAGTCCTAGCAGCTTCAATCAATGTACGATTCTTCCTTTCCACCACTTCATTCTGTTGAGGAGTTCTAGGGGCAGAATATTGTCTTGTTATTCCTTTATCTGCACAAAAGTCATTTAGGACTGCATTCTTGAATTCAGTTCCATTATCTGACCTTATAGCTCTAACAGGGAATCTCGAATCCAGCTCAATCAACTTTATATGATCAATCAACATCTGTGGGGTCTCATCCTTATAATTTAGGAATAAAACCCAAGTATATTTGGAATAGTCATCAACAATCACAAGTGCATACTGTTTCTTTGACATAGACATCACACTAACTGGACCAAACAAATCCATGTGCAGTAGCTGAAGTGGTTCAGTTATTGATGATGTGTCAGTGCCCTTGTGAGAAGCTTTCTTTGACTTTCCTTTATAACAAGCCTCACACAGTCCTTCCTGTGTAAATTCCATTTGAGGCAAACCTCTAACCAATTACCTCTTGACTAAAGATTTCATGGTTTTGAAGTTAAGGTGAGACATCTTCTTGTGCCATAGTCAACTATCATCTGATGAAGCTTTAGCATAAAAACAAGTAACTTCATCTTTGAATCCAGAGTGCAGATCAGCTATGAACAAATCACCTTTCCTTACTCCTTGAAGAGCAGGCTTTCCATTCTTCTTATGAAGGATCTGACATCTATCTTTCTCAAAGGAAACAGCATATTCTCGATCACAGAAATGACTGATACTGAGAAGATTGAACTTCAGACCTTCCACAATAGATACATCTTGAATGATAACATTTCCAAACTTCAAACAACCATATCCTCTGGTAATACCCTTGTTGTTATCTCAAAAGGTAACTCCTGGGCCAGCTTTCTCAACCACATTTTATAGCAGGGCTCTATCTCCGGTCATATGGCTTGAACAGCCACTGTCAAGAACCCACATAACACGGTTTACCTGTTTCACACCCTGCAGTATCAAATTGATTAGACCTTCTTCGGAACCCAAACTTGATTGGGACCGACATACTTAATGAACTGGCCTTTGTCAGGTAAAACAAAATCTTTAACCTTAACTACATAAACCTCTTTCACAAAAGAGCGTTTCCATTTATAGCCAGCCTTAACACATTTCTGAGTAGGCTTAGGGATAAATGGATCCATTCTAGTCTTCGGAGGACTAGTATTCTTAGATCTAACATGCTTCTTATTATTAACATGTTGACGTGGAGCAGTCTTATTATCAAATACATGCTTACTATTAAAATAAGCATACATAACATTGAAAGCACAAGACATGCAATTAACCACACCGCATGCTTTATGAGAAAGATTAATAGCAGGCATGTTGGTTCTACAGTTATTTTGATCCACTTTATGAATGTCTGACTTAGTCTTCGTTGTAGAAACAACTTTGACTAGTTTCTCAGACTTACACTTTTTGGACTGTTCAAGATCAAAAGCACGATCCTCCATAAGTATCTCCTTTTCAATAATGATAGAGTATTCATTCAGAGGATCTGCTTGGGACTCTCTAAAGAAAGGCTTATCAATACCCTTAAGCACATCTGGTATACCCCTTTCTTCAGCACTGACTCTATTAGGGGTATTTATGCTTAATTCACCAATAGACTCATTATAGTCATACCATGTTCCTACAGTATGACCAATACTTTGTTTATTGAAGATTTCTTTAGCAGTCTTACAAGGGTTATAGTAAGCATTAGCCTTGACTTTAAGTTCACTGATCTGACCCTTAAGAATGGTTTCCAGTTGAATATAACATTTAACCTTATTCTCAAGAAGTGCTATTTTCTTAGTTAGTTCATCCTGATTAACTTGCACAAGTTTTAATTCTTTTATCTCCTTTTCAAGGGCTGTGTTCAAAAGAATTATTCTATCATTTTCTCTACGTGCACATGAAACAGTAGTACTAAGATGATAGATCATTTCAGTATCAGTAAACTTTACCTCTGACATGTATGTTGATGAAGTGCTTGCCTCATTAGCCATTAAAGCAAGGTTTCCAATCTCACTTGCGTCTTCATCACTATCAGTATCATCCCAACTCTTTCCTTCAGCAACATAAGCTTTCCTAATCTTATTCTTCTTGCTAGAATCAAATGAGTTCCTTCTCACTTGCTTTGGCTTTTTACATTCTGTAGCAAAGTGACCCAACTCATTGCAATTGTAGCACCTGATTGTGCTTCTTTCCACAGTTCCAGTTTTATAGCCGCCGGGGCTCTAGTCATCCGGGGCTAGTCATCCGAAAGCTTCCAACGGAGGATCTAGTCATCCGGGGCTAGTCATGCGAAAGCTTCCAACGGAGGCTCTAGTCATCCGAAAGCATCAAACGGAGGCTCTAGTCATCCGGGGCTAGTCATCCGGGGCTTTTAAACCAAGTTACCCAACTAGGTTAGGCAGATTATTGTACTTAATCCTTAATTAGGATTAAACTTTGCTTATTTAAGCAAATCATGTTTATTTAGACTTAAATCCTCAAATGGTAGCTTTATATAGCTCCAGGCTGCATTTTCATTCATTTTCTTCGTTCTTATTTAAAAGAATAGAAGTTTTGGTTCGACTATATGAACTTCTTCAGTTGTTTTATCATTGATTTTGACAATTAAACCTGTAAACGCGGGTCGTCTTGAAATGTGACTTGTTGTCATAGGTGACCATTTTCTATAAAAGAGAGGTGAGTGAGCTCATTCTACTCACACCTTCATTTGCAAACTTCTCCATTGTATTTTTCTCTCTAGCATTTTCTCTGGTTTTAGTGTGGTTTTCAACCAAGAAATCTTCTTTGAGTCAAGTACCCATCTTTAAATCATGGCTGATCAACAAGTAGCTGGTCCATCATCCGTTGTTGCTCAGAGACTGGCTGCAAGAGCCAGACAAGGTAATCATCTTTCCTGTGTCCCAGTTGTTATAGATGAACCCTTACCTACTTTGTTTGAGTTAGTAAACCAAATGGGGGATGCCTTTCCAAACAATGTCGAGTTAGATTCATTCAAGTTTCCAAGTACCCTGGGGAGGGCTGATGTGAAGAAACTCAGAAAGAGGTACTCCTTCCCCTTGATCTTAAGATAGAGGTTCTCGGGCCAGGTGATAGAACTTGCAATTGGCATCCGGAGAGGTTGCTTTTTTACAAGGACGCTATAGCGGCTGGCCTTAGGTTTCCACTCCACCCTTTCGTGGTGAGGTTGTTAGGTGAGTTGAGGATTAACCCCTGCCAACTATATCCAAACTCTTGGAAGTTCATTTTTATCTTCATGGCAAGATGCTTGAAAGAAGGGATTCCATTGAGTGTTCCTATTTTTAGAAGCATTTTTGTGCTCAAAAACAGCCCAGCCACCCGGAAAGGGTGGGTTTTTATTCAACATCGTTCGAATGTCAACCACATTTGTAACAATGCCTCTCTCCCCGACTCCATCCACGAATGGAGGCATCATTTTGTTGTGCTCTATTGGAAGGGGGGAGATTGGGGCCAATATTTTAGGTCTAGTTTCAATCACGTGGTGGATTTTGGGAGCCATATCAATGAGCTCAAGTCCCATGAATTCCCTGACAGGGATGAACTTATAACGGGTTGCGAAGATGTTCATTATTGCTCTTTCCTGACTGAAAGGATCATGGTCGAAGTTGGAATGAGTAGATTGTCGTTGGAGGGTAATTTTATTGTTATTCCTTATTTTGAAACACACTTATTCTTATTCCAACGTTTATGCCTTGTATTTTTCAGCTGCTGATAACATTGACAAAGAGCCGGCAAATAGTGAGCAAGTTACCAAGAGGATGGCTAAGAAAGCCGAGCTTGCTGCCAATCCTCCACCTTCCAAGGTTCCAGATTTCCTTACTCATTCTCAGAAAGCTGGGAAGAGATTTAGGAATTCGGAGGGCATTGTCAAGACTGCCTTTCAACCCTCGTGGGGGATATGTGATCAAGACTCCATTGTCGGGAGTTCTATGTTCGCCATGGAGTGGTCTAGGTTCTCCATTACCCCTCCTGACATGGTGAACTTACTTGCACGTTCGGGGTTGGAAGAAACTGAACAGTTGGGGAGCCAAGCTATGTATCAGGTTAACATTTACTTGTTTCATTTTAGCTACTTGTCTTCCACCATTCCTTGTTTATTGACTTGCCCTCCATTCATCAAGGGAGGACTTTGAGGGATGATTTAAAGGCTTCTAACAAAGAGAAAAGTCGAGCTCTCAAAGAGGTGAAGGAATGGGAAACAAGAGCTTATGCTGCCGAAGAGGATGCCTCCTCCTACAAGGGAAAGTATGAGGCTTTGGAGAGTAAGTCTCATCAGGGAATCCAACAGGTGGTTGACAACTACCTGAATTCTGATGGTTTCCTTGAATTCATGGACCAGCATGACAATGAAGTTCGACCCACTTTCCTTTCAGTTGGTTGGAACCGGGCAATTTCGGCTGTCCAACAGTCTTACCCGGGATTAGTCAAACCCTCTAAGTTCCCTAATCCTTGGGTTCCTGCCGTTGAGGCTGGTGATGATCCAACTTCCGATTCGAAGGAGGAGGCAGAAGAGGAAGAGGAGGAAGAGGAAGAATAAGAGGAGTCTCAGTCATCCCAGTCTAGGGGCAGGTGCTCTGCCAGTCCTGTTGTTGGAAAAGGGAAAGGTATGGCTCACCCTGCTGAGGGGAAACGTAGGGGAGTAATTCGTGAAGAAAAAGAGTCTTCCTCCGGTTCAAGCGGTAGCTCGTCATCTAGACGAGGAAAGTAGTAAGAAAGAATTCTCCTTTGTGTTTCTGGCCTTGCAAGGCTTGTAGCCATATGTGGCTTTTATTACTTCCGTTCATGGCCCTTCGTTGGCTTTTCAAACTTGCTTTTAATCATTTGTAACCTTAACTTGAGGATCCTTTGGGACCTCTATTATCTCTAACCCTTGTTTTGCTTTCATGGTTTACTTCTTATTTTGTTTACTTATTTTCGGTACTTATGGTTGCACATATTGAGTGTTGGTACATAAAGCAAGACATAAGAAAATAAACATGCATTGGAAACAAAACAAGGACGGGTTCAACCCTTTTATAAATAATAAGCTGTAAAATATGGGCTACATGCCCTGAAATGGTTTCAATGAACCTTAGGTCTATTCTTCCTACCAAACATTAAGTTGCATCCCGAAAGGATATTTAAACATAGTAGATTTTGAGATTCGAGGCGTGCCAAGTACGAGGCACCTCAATCTCATTCAAGGTTTCAAGCTTGTAAGCTCCTCGTCCTAAGGTCTTTTTAACCCGATACGGCCCTTCCCAGTTGGGTGCTAGCTTTCCTTTCTCTCCTACTCCCGATGCTTCTATTTTTCTGAGAACCAAGTCTCCTTGTCGAAAGAACCTTTCCTTAACCCTTCGGTTGTAATGGAAGGAGGTTCGTTTCTGATATTCTACATTTCGAGTGTGTGCTTCATCCCTGACTTCATCAATTAAGTCGAGTGCCAACCTCATTCCTTCTTCATTAGTTTCTTGTTCAAAAGCTTCAATCCTTGGTGATACATGTGAGATCTCTAAAGGTACAACAACTTCTGCTCCATAAGAAAACATGAATGGGGTTGTTCCAGTGGTAACTTTGCAAGTGGTACGATAAGCCCACAGTATAAGCAGTATCTCGTCCACCCAAGTGTTCCTGGAACGTTCGACCTTTTTCTTCTATCCATCCAGTATGATTCGATTCGTGACCTCTGCTTGCCCATTTGCTTGAGGGTGGGCAACCGAGGTGAATCTGAGCTCAATTGCGTTCTCTTTGCAATACTTCCTGAATTCTTCATTGTTGAACTGTGTTCCATTATCTATAACAAGGATGTGAGGTATCCCGTACCTACACATGATGCTTTCCCACAGGAACTGAGCAACTTTCTTGGTGGTTATCTTGGCCAAGGGTTTGGCCTCAATCCACTTAGTGAAGTAATCAATTGCCACTATCAGAAACTTCCTTTGAGCCGTAGCCATTGGAAAGGGACCAAGTATGTCCATTCCCCACATAGAAAACGGTATTGGAGAATTGATTGAACTCAGCATCTCAGGTGGTTGCCTAACCACTGGTGCATGTTTCTGACAACAATCACACTTCTTAACAAAATCCTTGGCGTCGTTCAGCATTTCGGGCCAATAAAAGCCTAGCCTGGTTATCTTATGAGCAAGGGCTCTGCCCCCAAAGTGTTGCCCACAAATCCCTCCATGGACTTCTTCAAGTGTTTCTCGTGCCTATTGGGGCCTTAGACATTTTAGGTAGGGGATCACAAAAGACCTCTTATAAAGTAGCCCTTCGATCAAAGTATACATCAATGCTCTCACAGACAACTTGCGTGCCTCTTGGGCGTTATCAGGGAGCCATCCAGTTTCAAGGTGAGCCTTGATTGGATCCATCCAACAACCTCCTATATCAATGGGAGCCACAAGTTTCGAATCAATAGTAGGTGCCTTCAAGACCTGAAAGTAAACACTTCCCGAGAAATTCTCAATCTCAGAAGAAGCAAATTTAGACAAGGCATCAGCCTTCATATTCTCCTCTCTGGGGATGTGTTCCACATAGCACTCATCAAACTGAGTCATAACAGCTTTCACAACTCTCCGATACTTAGCCATAGTATCATCCCTGGTTTCAAACTCACCATTAACTTGCGAGATAACCAACCTTGAATCTCCACATACCTTCAGGTTCTTGACCCTCAGAATTCTAGCCAAGCCTAAACCAGCTATCAAGGCCTCATACTCAGCTTCGTTGTTGGTTGTAGGGAAGTCCAACTTCAAAGCGTACTCGATTGTAAACCCATTGGGGCTTTGCAAAACTAAGCCTGCACCACTTGACTTTGTTTTTTATGCTCCATCAAAATAGAGTATCCAGCGATCTTTCAGATCAAGCTCATCATCCTTATTTTCAACTTCAAGTGCCTCATGGAGTACTATCTCTTGCCCCCCCCCCCCCCGACTTCTTGGCTGTCAATGGTACATTCAACCACGAAGTCAGCCAATGCCTGAACCTTAATGGTTGTTCGAGGCTTATATTTGATGTCGAACTCTCCTAGCTCAACTGCCCATTTAATCAGCCTTCCACTGGCCATTAACTATGTAGAATGCTTCTCAAGGGTTGGTCCATCAGGACTTCAATTTTGTGCGCCTGAAAGTAAGGGCGTAGCTTCCTTGAGGTCGGGATTAGTGCCAAAGCGAACTTCTCAATAACAGAATAATTCAATTCTGCCCCATGCAAAATTTTGCTTACATAGTAGACTAGTTTTTGAACTTTTCGTTCCTCTTTTACAAGGACAGCACAGAGAGCTTGATCGGAGGCTGCTAGGTAAAGATAAAGGGTATCTTCCGGGCTTGGTTTGGCCAGCAACGGGGCCTCAACCATGTACTTCTTGAGCTTTTCAAAGGCCTCTTGACTTTCTGCTGTCCATTCAAAATCCTTTACCTTCTTCAGGGCTTTGAAAAATGATAAGCATTTGTCCCCAGAATTTGATATAAATCTCCCTAAGGCTGCAACTCTTCCGGTCAACCTCTGAACGTCCTTAATGGAACGAGGAGGCTCCATGTCGAGGATAACTTTGATCTTGTCAGGGTTAACTTCAATGCCCCTCTTAGAGACCATAAGACCCAAGAAATTTCCTGATCCTACTCCAAAAGCACACTTGGCAGGATTTAGCATCATCTTATGGTGCCTCGGCACTTCAAATGCTTCCTTCAGATGCTGGATGTGGTCGTCTTTAAAGAAACTCTTAACGAGCATGTCATCAACGTAGACCTCCATGGTTTTCCCAATCAAGTGGGCAAAGATCTTGTTAACTAGGCGTTGATAAGTCGCCCCTGCATTCTTTAGTCCAAAAGCCATGATAAGGTAGCAAAAGACCCCAAAATCAGTAATGAATGATACCTTGGCTATGTCATCCTTGTGCATCTTGATTTGGTTGTAACCACTGAAACCGTCTATGAAGCTCAGCATTTCATGCCCTGCAGTAGCATCTATCAAGGTGTCAATCCTTGGTAGCGGGAAGCAATCCTTGGGACAAGCATCATTCAAATCAGTGAAGTCTATGCACATCCTCCACTTCCCATTGGCTTTCTTAACCATAACCGGGTTTGCCAACCATTCTGGAAATTGGATTTCTTCAATGAATCCAGCTTCTAGGAGCTTTTCAACTTCTTGTTTTATGGCCTCTTGCCTCTCTGGTGCAAAGTTCCTCTTCTTCTGTTGTATCGCCTTTCTTTTTGGATCGACATTGAGCTTGTGAGTTATCAGTTGGGGATCAATCCCTTGCATTTCGGCAGCCGTCCATGCAAATACATCACTGTCTCTTGTAGGAACGTGATCAACTCGCCCTTCAAAGGTTCTTTTAGTAGTGCTCCAATGTAAGTCACCTTTTCAGGTTCGAGGGGATCCAATGGAACAGGAACCAAATCCTCAGTTGGCTTCCCTCTATGGTCCTCATCTTCTTTAACATCCATGTCTTCGATAGGGAGAACCTGCCCCCCGACTCCGTCTGGCCTTAACGCGGCTACATAACAGCTCCTAGCCGTCTTTTGATCGCCCCTTTCTTCTCCAACACCACTCCTGGTTGGGAACTTGACTTTTAGATGGTAGGTTGAGGCCACAACCTTAAAAGCATGAAGTCCAGTTCTTCCAAGGATGGCGTTGTAGGTCGAGGATGCTTTGATTACCACGAAATTCAACATTTGAGTTGCTTCTTTTGGTTCCTTACCAATAGTCATAGGCAACTGAATTGTGCCTTCAACTTTAGATTCTACCCCGTTAAACCCGTATATGGGCATATTTGAGGGGATCAGTTAAGAATCATTATACCCCATCTTCAAGAACGTGTCATGAAAAAGGACGTCAATAGAGGCTCCATTTTCCACCAGGACTCGTTTCACTTCATTGTTTCCAATCACGGGGGCTATCACCAAAGGATCATCATGGGGGAACTTCACCCCTTCAAGGTACGAGTCATCGAATCCAATCGACATCTCAGTTTTTTCACGCTTGGGTGCTTCTCCAACAATATGCATTACTTCTCGAGCATAAGCCTTTCGAGAATTTCTAGTGGTTTCGGCCGCGGTTGGCCCTCCTGAAATCATGTTGATCACTGGCCCTCGGGGTTGTGGGTTACGTCCTTGATCTCGGTCCCCATCCCTTCTATCATAATCTCTCCTAGGGGGTTCCTGTCCCCGTCCTTGGTGAATTTGTTCAATTTCCCTTTTCGAATTAGAAACTCAATCTCATCCTTGAGTTGCCTACAGTCATCAGTATCATGGCCCGAGTCTTTATGATACCTACAATACTTGTTCTTGTCTCGCTTCTCAGGATCTCCCCTTAGTGGCTTCGTCCATCGGAAGTCTCTATCTTTCTCAATGTCATAAAGGATTTGACTCCTTGGAGCATTCAACCTTGCATTTTCAGTAAATTTCGTGCCTGGATTGTTTTTCCTTGGAGCTGAATCAGAGTCTCTAGTCGTACGAGGATATTTGTCCTTGACATCATACTCTTGCTCCATCTTTCGCTTCTTCGAGCCACCATTATTTCCACCATCTGCAGCGGGGGTGTCAGTTTTCTTCATGTTTTCCTCAGCTTTGATGTACTTTCCAGCCCTTTGTTGGAGCTCAGCCATGCTCTCAGGGGGGTGTTTGGCCAATGACATCTTGAAAAAGACATTTGTGGTTCCTTGTTGAAGGGCTAACATAGCTACCTTGTTGTCTAGATCAGGTATATTTAATGTCTCCTTGGTGAAACGCTTGAGATAATCTCTCAACGTCTCCTTTTTTCCTTGGGTTAGATTCATGAGTGAAGCAGGGCTTTTCTCATGTACCCGTCCACTGATGAATTGGTTGATGAAAGCCGTGCTCAGATCTCTAAAACAACTGATAGAGTTGGACGGCAAACGACTATACCATCTTTGGGCCATGCCAGCCAGGGTTTGAGGAAACGCCCTACACTTAAGAGCATCGGTGACTGGTTGCAGCAACAGTGCATTTGATAAAGTCCTTACATGTGTTACGGGATCACCCGTACCATCATATGCCTTGATAGTAGGCATCTTAAATTTCCTTGATACATGGGCTGCCATTACCTCTTCAGTGAAGGGTGGAATAGGATCGTCTGGGTCACCCAGTTGCATTAAAACACGGGGATCTGACCTGGGAATCTCTGTTCTTGGAGTCCTAGCTCTTCCTTGCCTCCTTGAAGGTCTTTCCAAGACAATTATAGGAACATCTCTTGCCCCTTGGTTCAAAGGTTGAGTTTGCCTTCTTTGCTGCTCTATCTCCATGTCTTTCTTTAGTTTCTGAATCTCAGCCTCATGAGCCCTTATTCTCTCCATGGCAGTCATGGGTGCCCTTGCAATTGCCCCCCGAGTCCTTCTTTCAAGGGGCTCCTTGCTGGCTCTTTTTCCCCTGGGTACTTGATCTCGACCTTCATCAGACGAGTTGTCGTCAAAATAGGGCCCGGAATAATCCAAGTACCTTTGTTCAAGGACAGGTCCCAATCCTCGAATGTAGGGTGGTTCGTATGGTTCATGGATTATGGGGGCATGACCACTTCCTCCTGTTTCAGGGGGAAAGTTAGGTAGCCCGTAAGTAGGATTGGTGCTTATTGTTCGCACAAAATCACGCAAGCGTACGCGATCACAAGTAATATATGAATAAGTAGAGTTCGTTCCCACAGAGACTGGTTTACTACAGTTATGCACTTATGCAACAATGTATGGCTATTGTTCAATGCTAAGACAAGTATCAAAGTTGAGTTGTGATTAACTAATTTAACTAAGCAAATTATCAAGACTAAGATTAACTAAGGAGTTTATTGTCGATTTACTTATGAGAATAAAACATGGGATCCTAACTTCATTAAATACTTCATTCAGAGTCTTTTGTCTTTAATCAATGTATGTGACGGTTGTGACAACTAATCGGATAACACGAAATCAGTATACGCTACCTTTCAGTATACGTATACCAAACCACTCAAACATCCACAAAAGAGATAGAAGTTGAGCAGACACCAATTATGCTTAGACCCTATATGTCTATAAGATTTGAAAACATAACGGTTTAACGAGCAAGTTATCCATTCAGATTACATAGGGCAGGTAAGATGGTTAAAATTACCTACGAATCATGCATGACAAACATAGATAAACCTATGCTAGCATGGCAAGTTCTAAACCTCTATATCCACTTTCGCAATCAATAGAGATTAACAAACAACTTAGATGTTAGCTACGCATCCTAGAAGAATAAGCACAACCAAACTAGGTTATCAATAATTCATCACACATAAATCTTTAAAACAATTAACTACTAAAATCCATAGATAAATCTGTTAGAAACCCACGACAACGATTAGTTCATAATCGAACCGTTCATCATCGTGGGTTCTGATGGAAACATGATAATAAATATGTCTGGAATACTAATAAAGAGAGTACTAGTAATAAGGTTTAAGAAAAACAACTCCAACGAGAATCCAAAGTATCGCCTAATTAGAAGAATACAAAGATAAGATGAAACTAGATCTTCGTAATCAGCCGTCTTCTTGTTCTCCTTGCTGGTGGATAGATATGTATGTAGGTATATGAATATATCTGTATCCAAAGTCGTCCACCAAGTGTTTATATAGCCCCTGCTGTTGACTGATCTCTGGCCCTTTCCATATCAGAACAGAAAAAGGTTTCTTCAACATTGACCAAGCACGGGCGCGCTTATATGAGGCGCGGGCGCGCTCTAACAGTGTTCCACAAGCGCGGGGGCGCCCTCCTGAGGCGCGGGGGCGCTTCTGCTTCTGTCAGATTTCTGCAAAACATTATTTCTTGACTTTTCTTCGCGCTCTCAAGTCCCGCAACTGCTCGGCTTTCACAATAATGTCCTACATCACCATATAATCATGGAAACTCCACAACTCTGCCATTTACTAAGCTCTACACATTCCAACTCAAAACACATTAAAAACACCAACTACTTGAGTACAAACAGTCAATTTAAGCCGAATTGAAGCGTTCCAAGTAGATATAAAATCCACTTATCACTTATAGGGAGCACGGTTGTGGAGATCTGTGCTCCACGGGGGAGGTTGTGATCGAGCAGCGAGACAACCATCTAAAGAGGGTTCGTCTCGTTCTGAGGTATGGAAGCTTGGGGATTCGTCCCTTGTGGTTGAGAAACCACCTCTGTGGTGATGGGCAACGTCCCTAGTGGTTGAGAAACCACCTCTGTGGTGAGGGGTAACGACCCTGGTTCCTTGGTGATCGGAACAGTGGTGGTGACAGTTGATCCAGTAGCGGTTGCTGTTCTCCGTGTTATAGCCATGGTTCTTGTAAAGTTTCCCACAGACGGTGCCAAATGTTATGGAACGAAAAGTAGGTTTAGATATTGACGGCGGGTATTTAATGTAAGGTAGTGGAAAAACGTGTCTTAATGGCTGCTCTCGTGTTCCGTGACTGCACAGGTCCTCACAAGATGCCTACGTATCTCAATTATCACTGAGAATCAAGCCAAGAAAACGTAGTTCTAATGTTGAGGGGTTAGGCCCTTTATATAGGCGTCTGGAGCCCTAAAATCATGATAGAATTAGGTTACTTTGTGGCCAAGTAACCGTCTTTGAATAGTGGATAACTCTTATCAGAATTAGTTTCCATGTTGGAGTTGGTTTCCATGTTGGACGTTGTATTGGAAGCTTCCTAGTGGTTTCCAACCACTGGACTGTATATGAACCAAGCCCATGCCTTAGTGGTTTAAAACAAGGGTTGGACCTTGGCCCAATTGTTGACTACGAATTTTATCATCATAGCCATGGTTCCAGGCCTCATTAATGGGCCTCGTATTTGGACCATCTTAAGTATATTTATTGCAGCATCAAATGTGTCCTTAGGGCTTTATTTTAACCCATATCAATAGTGAAATCTAATAGATAGTTCTTGGATAAGACCACTTTGACATGAAAAACTTGTTGTATTAGAAAATTTGATGATAAACTTCAATTGAACTTTGCTCATATGACAAAAGGAGCACCGTAAGAATTTAAGTGTTATGGTTTGATTGATATGTTCTTGCATAACCTTGGTTTTCTTGTTTTTAAATTTGATTCTATTAAGAACTTGTTTAGTGATATTAAGTAAACAGTCCATCTAACGAAAAGGCACTTCCAGGATCTTATATTGTATTCTACATTCCTCCTCACTCGAAAGCCCATTTTTGGGTCGAAGAGTGGATGAGTGAATTACGAGCTCCCATCTTCGAGGCAATAAAGTCTTTCGTGTCCATAATAAATTATAAGAATATTATGTTGGCAGGGAGTTGAACCTGAGACCCCTGCTAGCCTGAGCTCTAATACCATGTTGAGTAATAAGCTCACCTAAAAACTTAAGGTGTTAGAGAAAGGCCCCAAATGGATCTTACATTATATTTCAACATTCTCCCTCACTCGAAAGCCCATTTTTGGGTCGAAGAGTGGATCACAGGATCCCATTTTTAGGGCTTTAATTTGCCTTCTTGTCCATAATAATTGTGAGAATATTAGGGGTGGCCGAGAGTCAAACTTGAGACCCCCACCGACCAGAGCTCTGATACCATATCGAGTATTCAGTCGCTCTAAAACCTTAAGGTGTAAGAGAAGACATATTCCAAGATCTTATATTGTATTCTAACAAGTTCTGCCGATGCGGTTCGCTTATTGTCGAATGTATGTGATCTTTTGATGATGATATATTAAAATTTTAGTTAAACTCATTAATGCATGTTTATTTACTGGTTTGATGTGACTTTGAGACATTGGGTCATATGGTCTCGTTACATCGGAAAGATTATTAACTATTGCTAAAAATGTGCATGTTTCCCTCATGACCTTCTAATATAATTGCGTGTTTGGATGCTGGAAATGAAGCCTTTTTTGTTGCTCAGGTTGAGTACTTGATTGTGCTTGATGCTTGTCACTTATTGTACCAAGATTCCACTATCTACCTTGACCTTATTTAGCTAAAAAATGTGAAAAATTATTTTCAAGAACGAAAAAAGAATGAATGATTTTATCCTAATAATGATACTTTCGGTACTGATGTAAGGCCGGGTTATAATGAGGATGAGGGTGGTAAGAAGAAAAAGACTTTATCAATATGAAATTTGATTCTCATATGAACTTCATTATTATGTTAAGACTAAATTGCATTTTGAATCCCTTTGGTTTTGACTTATTGCACTTTGGGTTAACTACTTTTTACGAAAACACTTTGCATCCATGTACTTTAGGTCTCGCTACACTTTGCACCCCTTTGACGCTTTTCTGTCAAATTGTACCGTTAACATCCATTCTGTTAGGGGTAAAATTGTCCTTAAACTTTTAAACGGTTATATGACCATTTATACATATATATTGTTGTATGTAACCATATGATTTCAAAAGTTTGTGAGAAATTGCTCTAGTTATCTTCGATTTTACCAACAAACTTGCAAGAAGCCAAGAAGGATGAGAGAGAGGTGTGTTTGTGGCAATTGGGTCGTCCAACAAACGTCCTGGACCCAAGCAAATCCCAGGAGGCGCTTCATGGCTTGTAGTGATCGAAGGTGCAACTTATCATTCCGGTGGTTGGAGGAGCCTGTATGTAAGATCCGGGAAAATTACGTGTTATTATATGATGTGAAATGAAATTTTAATTTCATATTAAGAGTTATTAAATGATTTATCTGTTTAAACGTGTTAAGTTATTCGTTAAATGATTGAATATGTGACAATGTGATGCTATGTGATATGTGTGGGGAATTTGAAACTATTTTGAAAAGGATGTTATACTATTTTATTTTATTATAATTATTGGAAAGAAAATTTGGATCGTTCCCAAATTATTCGGGCAATTGGTATATCGTTCGTACCAATATTTCATTCGTTAAAGTGGAAAGTATTCGAAAATATTCGTAATAGAAGTATTTTGGTTCGTATATCTATTATTAAACGATACTTGTAGTTATCCGTACTTTATGGATGCTTATCGTCTCGTGAAACGTGTATTCTGCTTTATTAAAGATTTAAAGCGTTTTATCTGTTAAATTGTATTTAAAGCGATCTATCAGATCAGTATCGATCCAAAAATGTCGTTTGGGGTATTATTTTCCGTTTAATATAAAAAGGCAAATCGTACTTTGTTTTGCGTATAATAAAGCATAATTACAGTTAAAAAGCTAAAAACCCCTGAAACGTGTTCTTCGTGTTCTTGAGAATCAAACTCACTTTTGAAGACGTTATCGGATTCCGATTTCGATGTTCTTGTAACCAAATTGAATCTCTCATCATCCTCTACCTAAATCCATCGTCAAAATTCGTGTGGGTATGATCTTCTGATATTTCCGATTTTTAATTTATTTAATTATTTCGAATTTATTGATTTGATTTGGGGGTTTCTTTATTATTGATTGTTCTTGTTAATTGATGGTATGAATGGATTGTATGTGTTGTGCTGAGTGTTTTGATGATTTTTATTTGATTTTTAGAGCCCTAAATCGAGCAGATCGGAAAAGTTAAGGCTCGCCGGAGTTCTTGAACTTTGGTCGGAGATTGGATTCCCGATTTCTGACAGAGTTTTTGAGACTGCAGATGTGTAGATCGTGTTAGATAGAACTGATTCGTGTAATTAGTTTTCAGTTTAGTGTTCGTTTTTGTGTTGGCCGGAAAATTGCCGCCACCGCCGGTGACTTTCGTTTCTGGCGATTCGGTACTGTATTTGCATGTGTTTTATTGAGTTAAATGAAGTTGTGATGTTGCTACTGCCTTCCTGAACAAATCCGTGTGTTTGGGTTGAGTTCGGGCATGGTCGGAGAAGTTTCCGGTGGCCGGACGCCGGCCGGAAACTGGGAAACCCAGTTTTCCGGCGGTGTTCTTCGCCAACCCGGAAACATTCTTCGTGACCCGTTTTCAAAACCCTACCGACCCGGTTTTGATCCTTCAAACCCTAATTTCGTTTTAGAAAACTGTTTCTGGATTTTTTATTTTTAAAAATAATTCAAAAATAGTTTTATAATTCTAAAAATCATATCTTTGATTTAAAAATACATTTTATTATTCTGAAAATTTTATAAATTCATAAATATTTATTTAAATTCGAAAATTGATTAAATTTAATTATTTTAATTATTTTTGATTAATAATTAATTTATTTAATTAATTGATTAATTCTTTTAATCAGTTAATTCTTAATAATTAATTATTAATTAGATTTAATTAATTAAAATTAAGTTTAATTATTTTCTAGCTTGGTTCATTTATTTAAAAATAGTTTGAGCATTTAGAGAGTGTCAATTAATTTTATTAATTGATTTAATTGCATTTAAAATACTTATATTGGATTTAAAAATTCGATTTTTGATTTAAAAATTGTTTGTGGCTTATTTAAATTCAAATGAGCTTTGTGTGATGTTTTAAAAATAGTTATAAGTGCTATATGATGTGTATGAGTTGTGTAATGTGTTTTATAGTCCGTATATGCCCGTACTAGGGCTAGTATCTGAGTTTTAAATATCGTAAATTAGACCGGGCGTCCGATACGTAACCGGTCACTTGTTTAAATGTGTTATGTGAATGATGTGAATTATCTGTTGTTGAGTCATGCATGCGTATTAATTGTGTGGAGACTTGTTTGAGTAATTGGTTGTGTCTAATGTTATCACGAGGGGTAGATAGGATAGAAATTTGTCGGTTATGTTAGAAAGTGAGATTTACGAGGCCGTTGACTTGGATGTTGACTTTTTATAGCATGGGGATTGTCGTCAAGTGAGTTACGTGGATTACTTATGTGGTGGATTGCGATTGGTCTATCAATTGAGATGTGGATGTTTATGCAACAGAGATATCGGTAAGGTCGGTAAGTGCGTCGAAGTTAAGTTACAATCATTTATGGAATGTGAAATCATACGTTGAAGACTAAGTACCGTCTCATGTTTGACTATCAAGGCTGGCACGTGGATTCGAAATGGTAGAAGCAGACTAGTGGTATTCGCAAGAGCGTCAAAGCAAAGAAGGGCGGAAGTCGAGAATCGTGCGATAAGACAGAATAAGGAGGGATCGTATTGTTTCAGCGTTACGAAATAGCTAAGGACCAGAGGCAAGTGTTTATACCCTTGCTTATTAATTAAGGGATATTATCTTGAATTATTAGTATGCATGTTGAATGCTTATTACTGAATTTTCAAATGTTGATTTCTTTTGCATTGAATTGCAAGTATGTTATTTAATCTCGTAAATTGACGAGTACTCTTTTATACCTTTTGAGTTTAGATTCATATTTTCATATTGATTGGAAAGATATACTTATTATATTGAAAAGCTTGAAGAGATAATTATGGGCCGTATACTAAGGCTTTCTTTTAAAAGACTTGATTTAAAAATGCTAAGTTGGAACATTACCAACCCTAGATGAGCGAGAACTTGTGAACCCTATGAGGGAAAACTTATTCTAAAAATGCTGAAGTTGGGTTGCTTACCCTTCCAATATTCCATTTTTCACCTTGCACCTATGAAAACCTTGTTATCCTTTCTTGTTTTAAGCATTTATCTGATCCAGCCCCTGATTCAAATTCTATTACGTTGTGTATGAGTTGGTTTACTTCTTTCAAACGTGAGGCTTATCCGTTATAAGTATACGTTCGAGGGATCTAGACTAATTCTGTCAGAAGCCAGTAAACCCTTGTTTTTCTCTAACTATAAACTTACCTTGAATTTTCCTTAGACTTAAACTTGACTTTCTTGTCACTTACCAAATTGGTGAACTTTGACTAATTCTTCCACAATGTGTTAAATCATACTGTTGAGGCCATCTAGAGCCTGTTCTTTGAACCCTACTCTATATTAATCTAATAAAAATTTCTGTTGACATCCTAATGCCTGTTTCATATCAGACTCGATCTTATTGAGCATGTTATTGTTTATTCTTCATTGCCATTCCAGTTGTTGCATCGATCTTGTCAATGTTTATTATGTTGTTACTTGTGATACGTATTCCCCATTGTTGTGTCGATCTCGTCGATACTAGATTATATTGCTATTCCTTATTGATTCTTCATATTTAACTATCTCCTGGAACGTGAGTTCCCAGCAATTGTTGTATTAAGGTCGTCGATTCTTCCGACACCTGATTGTCGAAGTAAGGTTGTCAATTGTACTGACACCTGACGTATAAATAATATAGAATTGGAATGTTTTTAAAAATGGACCAATTATTGGTCGATGTAATTAAGGCCCAGATTGGCCTAGGATCCAGTAGAGGACTATGACATGAGCTAGTCCGGGGTTGATGCGTGGCTGGCCAGCAGCACAACCTTTGTATTTGATAATTGTTAAAAATCCAATTCTAATATGAATTTTCATTTCTAGGATGAGTTACATCCATATACTTTGTACTTGTGAGATATGACCTGATTCTCAGGTTTATTCGTTGCGTGAAGTTGTTGGTTTGTTGATTATTAATAGTGGTTTCAATCTTGCTGAAATCGCTTACTCTTAATACATTCGGATTCCAAATAGTTGAAATCCACTTCCTTGATTCCATTGGCAGTCGTGAGATATCTATCTTGTTGAGTTTTATTCATACCGCATATCCAGTCGGTACCATGTTGAAGTCTTGAAGTGCGTTCTTTATTTCTTAACCGAGCGTGTTGGCTCATTCTTGCCCCTTGATTATTCTAACCTTCCAGAGTTGTTGATTTCGGAAAATGTCGTGAATAGACCTGTTATCTTCAAATTAGTATTTTTGTACAAACTATGGTCTTGAAGACGTACGAGTTATATTTATTTCATATTTTCTACATACTATTGTAGTTATTGTTGATTCGGTCATCGTAACGACCTATATAAATCTTTTTATGTTTTAAACTATTCAGCTGCGAGAAGCTAAATGAGATATTGTGATAAATTACTAAACTTGATTTGAGAAGTTTTAAAGATTACAAATGTTCAAAAACCAAAGTTGTTATTTGAAAATCCAAAGCTTATTTTGGAACTTTATATTTTATATTAATAATGCGCTTGCTGAGCAATTCATTCGCTCATACTTGTTTTATTTATATATATATTTTAGCCTGCCGGAAAGAAGGTGTATTGGCGAGAGTTGTTCGTACAGCTAGTCAGAGATGGGAGAGGATAGTATCGTGAAGATGTTTTGATCCAGAGCAGTGGAGCTAGTGAGAGGTTTTGTATATAGATGTTTTCTATTGCTTAATATACTGTATAAGATTAGTTGCCTGGTATACTTCTTATCGAAGTTATACTAGTGTATTAGAATTTTGTAAAGAGAATGGTTGTAAAGAAGGAAAGTTGTTGTAATGAATTTGGATTCTTGTTTCTAGCACTATAACCTTTAAAGATTCTTGGTAGAGTTGGGGTCACAGATATTATTATTATTGTGTTGATTTTATATTGAGCAGGTTGTTTGGATTAAGAGTGCAGTGTGACGACCAAATCATTGACCCCGGATTTGGGGGCGTTACAGTTGGTATCAGAGCAAGGGTTATAGTAAAACTAGAAACGAGAGTGTGTGGTAGTGTATATAGTTATATAAGGAACGTCAGAGCTCATTTAGAGTTCGTATTGGACTATTGGATATAGTACCGCTGAGTGAGTTGAGATGGAGGTATTTGATTGAGATAGTTGTGCTGAAATGGATAGAACTTCTTGCGTTTGTAGACGTCTATGGCGGAATCTTCGAGGACTATTACGAGTCGACGACGACGTACGATATTGATAACCTTGCGACGTGGAAAAGAAGGGCTGAAATCGAATAACGTGGAAAAGAAGGGCTGAAATCGAATAACGTGGAAAAGAAGGGCTGAAATCGAATAACGTGGAAAAGAAGGGCTGAAATCGAATAACGTGGAAAAGAAGGGCTGAAATCGAATAACGTGGAGAAGAAGGGCTGAAATCGAATAACGAGCTATCGAAGGAGTCGACGGAGGAGTCATATGTGAAGACCTTGGTAATACCTTCCCATCCTAATGAAATATTTGACATTCCTTTAAAGAGAAACCTGTGTTGACGGATATATTCCACCTGTTGACCTTGTACTTGATACTTTTGATCAATCATGATTGCAATTGCATCAGAGGTTGTTGTGATACCTATTTCAAAATTTTTGAGGACTGTTGAAAATATGCTATTTAAATTCCAACTCCTTTATTCTTCCGGAGTGGATAACTCTAATTGTGATGTAACACTATTTGTTGATACTTCCTTTCTGGTTGTTCTTCTTTTCTGAAATAACACCTTTGGAATTTATTCAATTTCAATCCAAGGTGTGTATTTGAGATTTCTTATCGAGAGGTCTTGGTTGTTATTTTGACCGTAAATTTCTTTCATGTTTCACTACTCCAACTGAGACAAACAACCCTATTTATAGGGGACACAAGGACTATCTGTCTATGTGATAGAAGTCTGACGGGACGCCGTCACTTGTGTGTTGTGAAATACAAGAAGGCTAATTACCTTTAGTACTGTCTTAATAGAGACACACAACATTGAGTTCATGTGATCAAATTGATCTCTCAGTAATTCTTTCACTTCCAATAATGTTTGCTTTGGAATATGCAGATTTGGTAACCCCAATTGTGGGACATTTGCTACGATATAGAATCTTTCACTTCAAAATATCATGAATTTTGTTATACCAAATAATCTGGGAGGTATGCCATTAGGGTGAACTGAAATTTACCCTACCATAATGAACGAAGAATTTGCGATTGAATTACCCCGAGCGAAAGCGGATTACGATGCGATTAGAATACTAGTAACATATAACGGAGCCAGTTGTTCTCTCTCTATCGATTAACGTTACGATGTGGAAGAGGTGAAGTTAGATAATTCAAAAGTTGATTGGCAATTGGGGAAAAATGTGTAATTGTGCTGATGATATTCCATGTTGTGGAAGATGAACATAATAGATTTGTGTCTCAATGAGAAGAACTTTTAAAATTTGATGATAGGCTAATAATGGAGAATGAGTTAATCTTTGAGTATTTCAGGATTGTATGATATGGTTGCAAGTCTTTTGCTCACGATAGTTAAGGTAGATTTTACCAGTCAATGTGGATGTATAGAATGATAATCAAGACGATGTCGAGTTGATCAAGCTGTTTGGGAAATGAGATGGAACCATGGAAAAGGTGTCATGAGTGTTACTGTGAAGATAGGAAAAGAAGATGAAGAGGTGTTAATAAGGATTTAAAGACAATGGATGAGGTAATGAAGGGTTGTTTTCAGCTGAAGAGTTAATTGGCATGAAAGGTATGTGATTGTTGAAAGCAGTTGTTAGATATATTGGAAATAGGTAGAGTTGACCCAAGAACGTGGATGGCTGATAGTATGAGTAGTAAAGGAGAGAATTGAGATGTAAATATCTTCGGTAAAAGGGTTAGAAAGGATGAAGTTTTAAGGTTATGATAACAAGAGATTAACTAAAAGAAATGACGGGAATAAGGATTCAACCAGGATTGATTAGAGAGAAAGGGCTACATAAAGGAAACAGTTATGGAAAGAGAAATGGAATTCAATTACAGGAAGGAGCAAGAAAGAATAAGGGATAAGAAAGAAATGTAAGGATATATTAGAGACTTAAAAGAATATTGATGTTAGTGAGTGTTTAAGTACTTGAGGTGTTGGAAAATGAAGACAGAATAACAGAGGTATAGTAGACGATTACAACTAAAGAGATTCCTGAATGGAAATGAAGACATGTTGAGATAAACGGTGGGATGGAGTTGCTAAGGCTTAGAGCTTATCGTGATGTTATTTGGGTTATTATTGACCGCTTAATAAGAGATAATGGTACGGCATGGAATGACGAGTTCAATTGTATTTGACAGAGATCCGCGACGTAATTGAAGAATTCAGACAGACTATGGTTGTGTACTAAATTTTGAAGGTAATTGGGAGGATCGTTTACAGATGATTAGATTTCCTTACGACAACAGTTACTATGACGATTTTGAAATGCTACCTTACGACGATTTATTGAGCGTTGGGAAAGTGCGTATAAGTTTGCTTGCCACCCCGTGAGTGGTGTATTCATAGTGTATTTCGTAGAATATGAGGCTATAGAGATCTAGTTAAATTGTTCTATGTTGAGTAACCGATTGAGATATTGAGTCAGTATGAGAGAGTGATGAGTAATAGAGGAGTCAAATTAGTATGAGTATGAGGAGAAATCCTAAGGTTGAAGAGTCAACCTAGGAATTTGAGAATGAGATGTTGGAAATTATCCACCTACGTTTGCGCGAGCTGATTCTGAGGACAGAATCCTGTTAAGGGGGGAAGGATGTAAGATCCGGGAAAATTACGTGTTATTATATGATGTGAAATGAAATTTTAATTTCATATTAAGAGTTATTAAATGATTTATCTGTTTAAACGTGTTAAGTTATTCGTTAAATGATTGAATATGTGACAATGTGATGCTATGTGATATGTGTGGGGAATTTGAAACTATTTTGAAAAGGATGTTATACTATTTTATTTTATTATAATTATTGGAAAGAAAATTTGGATCGTTCCCAAATTATTCGGGCAATTGGTATATCGTTCGTACCAATATTTCATTCGTTAAAGTGGAAAGTATTCGAAAATATTCGTAATAGAAGTATTTTGGTTCGTATATCTATTATTAAACGATACTTGTAGTTATCCGTACTTTATGGATGCTTATCGTCTCGTGAAACGTGTATTCTGCTTTATTAAAGATTTAAAGCGTTTTATCTGTTAAATTGTATTTAAAGCGATCTATCAGATCAGTATCGATCCAAAAATGTCGTTTGGGGTATTATTTTCCGTTTAATATAAAAAGGCAAATCGTACTTTGTTTTGCGTATAATAAAGCATAATTACAGTTAAAAAGCTAAAAACCCCTGAAACGTGTTCTTCGTGTTCTTGAGAATCAAACTCACTTTTGAAGACGTTATCGGATTCCGATTTCGATGTTCTTGTAACCAAATTGAATCTCTCATCATCCTCTACCTAAATCCATCGTCAAAATTCGTGTGGGTATGATCTTCTGATATTTCCGATTTTTAATTTATTTAATTATTTCGAATTTATTGATTTGATTTGGGGGTTTCTTTATTATTGATTGTTCTTGTTAATTGATGGTATGAATGGATTGTATGTGTTGTGCTGAGTGTTTTGATGATTTTTATTTGATTTTTAGAGCCCTAAATCGAGCAGATCGGAAAAGTTAAGGCTCGCCGGAGTTCTTGAACTTTGGTCGGAGATTGGATTCCCGATTTCTGACAGAGTTTTTGAGACTGCAGATGTGTAGATCGTGTTAGATAGAACTGATTCGTGTAATTAGTTTTCAGTTTAGTGTTCGTTTTTGTGTTGGCCGGAAAATTGCCGCCACCGCCGGTGACTTTCGTTTCTGGCGATTCGGTACTGTATTTGCATGTGTTTTATTGAGTTAAATGAAGTTGTGATGTTGCTACTGCCTTCCTGAACAAATCCGTGTGTTTGGGTTGAGTTCGGGCATGGTCGGAGAAGTTTCCGGTGGCCGGACGCCGGCCGGAAACTGGGAAACCCAGTTTTCCGGCGGTGTTCTTCGCCAACCCGGAAACATTCTTCGTGACCCGTTTTCAAAACCCTACCGACCCGGTTTTGATCCTTCAAACCCTAATTTCGTTTTAGAAAACTGTTTCTGGATTTTTTATTTTTAAAAATAATTCAAAAATAGTTTTATAATTCTAAAAATCATATCTTTGATTTAAAAATACATTTTATTATTCTGAAAATTTTATAAATTCATAAATATTTATTTAAATTCGAAAATTGATTAAATTTAATTATTTTAATTATTTTTGATTAATAATTAATTTATTTAATTAATTGATTAATTCTTTTAATCAGTTAATTCTTAATAATTAATTATTAATTAGATTTAATTAATTAAAATTAAGTTTAATTATTTTCTAGCTTGGTTCATTTATTTAAAAATAGTTTGAGCATTTAGAGAGTGTCAATTAATTTTATTAATTGATTTAATTGCATTTAAAATACTTATATTGGATTTAAAAATTCGATTTTTGATTTAAAAATTGTTTGTGGCTTATTTAAATTCAAATGAGCTTTGTGTGATGTTTTAAAAATAGTTATAAGTGCTATATGATGTGTATGAGTTGTGTAATGTGTTTTATAGTCCGTATATGCCCGTACTAGGGCTAGTATCTGAGTTTTAAATATCGTAAATTAGACCGGGCGTCCGATACGTAACCGGTCACTTGTTTAAATGTGTTATGTGAATGATGTGAATTATCTGTTATTGAGTCATGCATGCGTATTAATTGTGTGGAGACTTGTTTGAGTAATTGGTTGTGTCTAATGTTATCACGAGGGGTAGATAGGATAGAAATTTGTCGGTTATGTTAGAAAGTGAGATTTACGAGGCCGTTGACTTGGATGTTGACTTTTTATAGCATGGGGATTGTCGTCAAGTGAGTTACGTGGATTACTTATGTGGTGGATTGCGATTGGTCTATCAATTGAGATGTGGATGTTTATGCAACAGAGATATCGGTAAGGTCGGTAAGTGCGTCGAAGTTAAGTTACAATCATTTATGGAATGTGAAATCATACGTTGAAGACTAAGTACCGTCTCATGTTTGACTATCAAGGCTGGCACGTGGATTCGAAATGGTAGAAGCAGACTAGTGGTATTCGCAAGAGCGTCAAAGCAAAGAAGGGCGGAAGTCGAGAATCGTGCGATAAGACAGAATAAGGAGGGATCGTATTGTTTCAGCGTTACGAAATAGCTAAGGACCAGAGGCAAGTGTTTATACCCTTGCTTATTAATTAAGGGATATTATCTTGAATTATTAGTATGCATGTTGAATGCTTATTACTGAATTTTCAAATGTTGATTTCTTTTGCATTGAATTGCAAGTATGTTATTTAATCTCGTAAATTGACGAGTACTCTTTTATACCTTTTGAGTTTAGATTCATATTTTCATATTGATTGGAAAGATATACTTATTATATTGAAAAGCTTGAAGAGATAATTATGGGCCGTATACTAAGGCTTTCTTTTAAAAGACTTGATTTAAAAATGCTAAGTTGGAACATTACCAACCCTAGATGAGCGAGAACTTGTGAACCCTATGAGGGAAAACTTATTCTAAAAATGCTGAAGTTGGGTTGCTTACCCTTCCAATATTCCATTTTTCACCTTGCACCTATGCAAACCTTGTTATCCTTTCTTGTTTTAAGCATTTATCTGATCCAGCCCCTGATTCAAATTCTATTACGTTGTGTATGAGTTGGTTTACTTCTTTCAAACGTGAGGCTTATCCGTTATAAGTATACGTTCGAGGGATCTAGACTAATTCTGTCAGAAGCCAGTAAACCCTTGTTTTTCTCTAACTATAAACTTACCTTGAATTTTCCTTAGACTTAAACTTGACTTTCTTGTCACTTACCAAATTGGTGAACTTTGACTAATTCTTCCACAATGTGTTAAATCATACTGTTGAGGCCATCTAGAGCCTGTTCTTTGAACCCTACTCTATATTAATCTAATAAAAATTTCTGTTGACATCCTAATGCCTGTTTCATATCAGACTCGATCTTATTGAGCATGTTATTGTTTATTCTTCATTGCCATTCCAGTTGTTGCATCGATCTTGTCAATGTTTATTATGTTGTTACTTGTGATACGTATTCCCCATTGTTGTGTCGATCTCGTCGATACTAGATTATATTGCTATTCCTTATTGATTCTTCATATTTAACTATCTCCTGGAACGTGAGTTCCCAGCAATTGTTGTATTAAGGTCGTCGATTCTTCCGACACCTGATTGTCGAAGTAAGGTTGTCAATTGTACTGACACCTGACGTATAAATAATATAGAATTGGAATGTTTTTAAAAATGGACCAATTATTGGTCGATGTAATTAAGGCCCAGATTGGCCTAGGATCCAGTAGAGGACTATGACATGAGCTAGTCCGGGGTTGATGCGTGGCTGGCCAGCAGCACAACCTTTGTATTTGATAATTGTTAAAAATCCAATTCTAATATGAATTTTCATTTCTAGGATGAGTTACATCCATATACTTTGTACTTGTGAGATATGACCTGATTCTCAGGTTTATTCGTTGCGTGAAGTTGTTGGTTTGTTGATTATTAATAGTGGTTTCAATCTTGCTGAAATCGCTTACTCTTAATACATTCGGATTCCAAATAGTTGAAATCCACTTCCTTGATTCCATTGGCAGTCGTGAGATATCTATCTTGTTGAGTTTTATTCATACCGCATATCCAGTCGGTACCATGTTGAAGTCTTGAAGTGCGTTCTTTATTTCTTAACCGAGCGTGTTGGCTCATTCTTGCCCCTTGATTATTCTAACCTTCCAGAGTTGTTGATTTCGGAAAATGTCGTGAATAGACCTGTTATCTTCAAATTAGTATTTTTGTACAAACTATGGTCTTGAAGACGTACGAGTTATATTTATTTCATATTTTCTACATACTATTGTAGTTATTGTTGATTCGGTCATCGTAACGACCTATATAAATCTTTTTATGTTTTAAACTATTCAGCTGCGAGAAGCTAAATGAGATATTGTGATAAATTACTAAACTTGATTTGAGAAGTTTTAAAGATTACAAATGTTCAAAAACCAAAGTTGTTATTTGAAAATCCAAAGCTTATTTTGGAACTTTATATTTTATATTAATAATGCGCTTGCTGAGCAATTCATTCGCTCATACTTGTTTTATTTATATATATATTTTAGCCTGCCGGAAAGAAGGTGTATTGGCGAGAGTTGTTCGTACAGCTAGTCAGAGATGGGAGAGGATAGTATCGTGAAGATGTTTTGATCCAGAGCAGTGGAGCTAGTGAGAGGTTTTGTATATAGATGTTTTCTATTGCTTAATATACTGTATAAGATTAGTTGCCTGGTATACTTCTTATCGAAGTTATACTAGTGTATTAGAATTTTGTAAAGAGAATGGTTGTAAAGAAGGAAAGTTGTTGTAATGAATTTGGATTCTTGTTTCTAGCACTATAACCTTTAAAGATTCTTGGTAGAGTTGGGGTCACAGATATTATTATTATTGTGTTGATTTTATATTGAGCAGGTTGTTTGGATTAAGAGTGCAGTGTGACGACCAAATCATTGACCCCGGATTTGGGGGCGTTACACTGTATGTGCTCGAGCTCAAGCTATTATCCCCGGTTTAATACGAAGGATCAACAACCTGGAAGAAGAGAAGACTGCTCTGGAATTATCATTGAAAAAAGCTGTTGTTAATCCCAAATGACCTAACATAATTGTAGAAGGGGGGGTTGAATACAATTACTTGATATTTCTCAAACATAAAACAACTTACAAATTAAAACTGAACTTATAAAATAAAAACCACAAGCACTTAATAATTTCAGTTGGATTGTTTGATGATCCAACTGAAGTGATTTTTATTGCGGAAATAATCTGTGATACAAAAGTACATAGCTGCTCAGTTACAATAATGTAGAGAAGAAAAATGCTCTCAAAAATAGCTAATACAATCTATTTGTTTTTCTTCTCTCTTTTCTAAAGTAACTGCTACACTTGGTTATATAAACCCAAGTTTACAACTCTATTTTTGGCTACACTAAAAGTACAATGAGTAACCGCCAATAGTTTGCTTTTCATCCCTTTGTCCAGTGGTCCTTGGAGATATTTGCTTTTGTCTTCATGCTTATTATGATCACTCCCAAGAGCCCAATTGGAAACTGGGATGTTTCCTTATTCCCCATGTTCATTTTAATGGTTTCCAATGCAAAGTACACTTCCACATCACCTTTATATCTGTTCAGTAAACTGTCACTATCACTTTGTCAACTATTCAGAAAAGCAATAATGATTCGTTGATAGCAGGGAGAGGTGTTTCGTTGATAGCTTTATTCTTCATTTCGTTGATGAGTAAACTCCATACCGTTGACAGAGTAATCTTCATTCCGTTGACATGTCTTCACTTAGGCAAAATTACAAGGCATGAGATATTTACAATTAACCAACCTATTTTGCCTATCTAGTACTTAGTCAACATGACTTAGAAAAATTATCCAATATCTACAATGAAATGCATATCAAACTGGAAGTATTGTACAGTGCAATTGCTACATCACTCATTTCGTTGATGAGCTTCCTGTCAACGGAATGCTGCAAAGCATGCCATTTCGTTGACAGCTACAAAATGACTTTACACAAATTCTACTAAGTGTTTTATGTTTATCATCAAGAACAACATATTCCTAACAATCTCCCCCAATTTATGACTGATAGAATAACAGCCATAAATCAAGAGACTTGATGATAACAAAAACACTCAGATACATCATAAATTACAAAAGTAGAAAATTCATTAAGTTTCATAATATTTTAGACAAAATACAAGACTTACAAGACTAATGCCCAAAAGTGCTCCTCTAGACTGAACAAATGATTCATCTGTGTCTTCTTTGTGGCATAGTCTTCTTCCCTCTCTTAGAGTTGTTTTCCTCAATTTGGACATGTAGCCTTCTGTAAAAGATCTTCTCTTCTTCATCTTGATCACCAAGCATGGATTGCATAAACTTTAGAGTTTGATTAGATGCCTTATCCAGCTGGTCTTCCATCTTGAAGAATCTTCTGCAATTGTCCTTGTCCTTAAATTCCATCATCCAGTATGGTTGAAGATGGATCTTCTTTCCTGTTGAGGGCACTCTAAGCATCCTGGGAAGAGCCTCAGGCTTGTTCCAGCTAGCCTTTATCTGACAAATTTTGGAGACCACCTCAGACTAGGCTGTTTTGGTGAAGCCAAAGTCTTTCTTCAAGCATCTAAACACTGAGAGTAGTGTTTGGTAGTCTTCTCCTAAAATTCTGTAGAGAGGCCACACCTGTTCTCTACCACCCTTGAATACAAAGACCAGTCTCTCAGGCAATTTTTGAGAAGCTGCAATGCCCCTTACTTCCACCAGGTTGTCTAAGTCAAGATGTAGACTGGATTCTTCCCTGATGTCAACAATGTACATGCAGTCCTCTGGATTTGCAGGGGGTTTCTGAGGTTGTGGCTTTCTCATAAATACTGGCTTTGCCTTGACAACCCTTTTCTTTGTCTTCATTGGTTGATCCTTCTCAAATAGAAACTTTGGAAAGTAGGCCTCATCAAATTCAAAAGGCTCCTCTTTTGGCATTATTGGTTGATCATGAAAGTTGACAGGATGTGCAGGATCACAGGCCAACTTTCCTTCATGAGGTTGATCAACAGGAATTTGATGTGCACTAGTTGTGGAAGAGTCTTGGGCAGTGTCCTGAGAATCATCTTTATCAAAGTTTAGATTCCTTTTTGCTCTAGCCTTTGGCTGCCTTACACTCTTCCTTTCCTTTCCAGCTTCCTCAGCTTCATCCTTGGCCTTTTCTTCCTTTAGGGTTTCTTCATCTTCAAGTGATTGAGCAACTGCAAGAGCTTGCATTGCTGCCCTTTCAGATTCTTCAGCTTTGGCCTTAGCAAAATTTGGGTGACCAACCCAAATGCAGATTTCCTTACTATCCCTGTAGATGATGGCCCTTTGGTTCCTTATGCTTGGATGATTGCTTTCTTTGCTTTCAATAATCAGCTTCCCTAGGATTTTGAACTCATCTGACTTTGGTGGAGGATAAAATATCCTTGCAGTGTTCTTGCCCTTGGGTTTGACAGGTGATATTGGAGATATCCCTCTTGCATCCACATTCCTAAATCATGAAGCTTGCCCTTTCTCAGTTCTTGAATCTTGAAAGAGTCCATGCTGAAGGGTTCTATAACATAAGAACTCTTGAACTGTGTCTCCCATTCCGTTGATGTTACAACCATGGCATTCGTTGATGGTTGATCCGTTGATGGATTTGAATTCTTTGCAGTTTCAGCAATTTTCTTGACCCTTGCTTCTATGTTGGACCAATGATCTTTAATCTGTTCTGCAAGTCTCATCCTCATAGAAGCTTCCTGAATCAGGTCAATACCATCCTTTTTTCTTCTGTCCAAGCTCCCCCATTGCTAGTGGCTCATTTAGTAAGGAAATGGCTGGAACCAAAACCTTTGTGATTTGTATATTAAGCTCTTTAGATTTCTCTAGCTCCTTAGATTTCTCTCCCTTTTTGTTATCATCAAGTGAGATGATAGGGAGTCCTTGAGCTGCCAAAAGCTGGGTGAGTAGCTGTGTCTGCTTTTCCTGTTCCTTTTGCATGTGAGAAAGTGTAGCCTCAACTTTGTCCACTCTAGAGGAAAGAGTCTTCAAAGATGAGGACACTTCAGGTCCCTTGGAGAAAAACCTGTTCATCTTGGACACAGTTAGAAGAGGAAGCTTTTCATCTAGCCTCCTGTCAGTAGCATCCCTGAGGTTGATAATGGAATCCTTGATTTCTGTAGCTTCAATCCTTGTCTGTAGCATCTATAGTCTTTGGATTTCCAGAGAATCCATGATGGCCTTGTAGAATTTCTTGTCCCTTGCATTTGCAGACTCATGAGCTAGATATGCCTTAGTGTACTGCCTTGAGATAGCAGCATCTAGAGTGCATCTTCCTTGCATATCCTGAGAAATCCAGTTTGGTCTAGGAGGCACCACAGAAGTCCCAGTCTGTGAAGTAGTGGCCACCTGTAGATTGTCACCAAAGCTGTTGATAATGCTCTTGGAAAGTAAGTTCCATTTCTCCCTCATTGACCCTCATTAACTCACTAGCAATGGTTGCCTCCTCCCTTGCTGCTCCTGTAGCCCCTTCTCTCTCTCCTCTATTTTCTTGCATCATGGGCTCCCCATGGCTCACACCTCTCACACCCTCACCTTCACCTACTAAGGTGGAACCCTCAGTCTCTCCTTTTGCCTGGCTGGAAGAAATAGCCAGCCTCTCACTCTCATTCTCTCCTTTTGCCTGGCTGCAAGCCAGCCTCTCAATTTCACTCCCTCTCAAACCTAAAAGTGTCTCAACTACCACCAGGTCATCTACACTAGTTGTGGAAACAACTTGATTTGCAATAAGGGGTGTAGAATGACCTATCAACGGAATGGTAGTTTGAACTGTCAACGGTATGGATACCGTTGATGGAGAAACACTTGTCAAAGAAAGAGACTGTTTCGTTGATGAAGTCAATAAAGCACTTTGAGAAAGTGAAATTACAGTAGAATCTGTGATGATTGATTTTAGAGATTGGTCCATAGATCCTCTTGCAACTTCAGAAAAAGTTGGTTGATGGCCCAACAAATCACTTAACAAGTGATGGCCACCAGCTTCAGAGTGGGGCTTCTCCAAGATAAGAGTTGGAGAATCAGGAATAGATGAATGGATCATGTCCACATCTAAAGATTGAGTTGGTGAATTTGATGGAGATAGTTCAAGGTTGATGTTTAGAGAATGGGAATGTAACCCCAGAGTAATAATAGGGGTTACATCAAACTGAATTTGTGAAACTGGAAGTGTTGCTTCCAGAGTGTGTGCACCCTGTGTACCCTTGGATTTTTGCTTCACTCTCCTTTGGTATTGGGAAAATGTAGACTGTGGGCTTGATGTGTCCCTTACCCTCTTGGAGTGTGCTCTTGGAGGAGAGCTTGTTTCAATAATCACATCCTTTTGGGAGGATGCAACTAGACTTGTGTTTAAATCCATTTTACTCATTGTGCTTTGTTGGGAAGACACAATGGGGCTTGGTTGGGACACACTATCCTCTCCTTCCTTATTCTTGGGGTTTCTTTGATGTTCACCCCTTCCCTCACCTCTTACAGCTCCAGAATCACTCCCCTTAGGTTGTGAAGTAGTTTTTGCAACAGGTGCCTTTTGAGAAGCACCTGAGGTTGGCTTTGAGGATTTCTTAGATTTAGGTTTTGCTGCTTGGGCAGGAGCCTGTTGGGACACAGCTACAGACTCCATAGCAACATTGGTAGGGGAAACAATAGAAGTAGCAACTACACTAACAGGGTTAGAAGAAGTTACCTCAATGATGGGCAGATACACCACTGGGACATAACCATTGTGGTTAAGTCTCAGGATATCTGTCAAAACCCTCTTCTCTTGCACAAAACACTCAAACCTGGAAACAGGGTTAGAGATAACTAATGGTGCTGGACTAACATGGTTAGCCAACATCATCAGAAACCTAGCATAATATATATTCTTTTTCCTATTTGCCTTATCACCCAACTTAGCACCAATTTCATACATAAGTTGGGTGCTAAAGTTATAATATCTATCAGTTAGGAGCATGGTTAAGAGAATTAACATGGAATTAGTTAATGCATCAAAATTACTAATTTTGCCAGAAAATACATTTATGAATGCATCAGCTAAGTAACTGTATTCTCTAACCAAACCTCTCCTAATAATCTTACCCAAATTATCAGTAGGCAATGAGTAGTTTATAGAATTTAGCATGTTAACAATTTCAGTATTTGTAGGCAAAGCATTACAGTTATTTTCAGGAATATGTAGACATGCTTGCAATACATCAGAATTAACTATATACTCATTACCTTGGATGGTGAATTGCAAAGTGCAATTTGTCCCACTATACTCACATGAGGTCCAAATCTCCTCGATTATCTCATTGTAGAGTGGTGTAGAGTGAAACATTGCATAGCTGAACTTGCAATTCTTCATGAAGTCTATCATCTTGAAAAAGATGTTGTTCGGGCTTTCCTTGACAACAAAGGGGGTGTAGTTGTTTTTCTCATAGATAAACCCTCCAGCAGACATAAGCTTGACTATGGGTGCCATTGTTGAGTGTAGAAAAGCTTCGAACTGAATTGCTTGTTAGAGAAAAGAAGAAAGAAAAGCCTTTGGAATTTTTGAGAACAGGTAAAAAAGAATTAAAGAAAATAGAATTTCTTAAATACTCCCCCAAAAATTCTCAGAAATTAAATCCAACAATCAATGTAAATTACTGGATTGGCTTAAAAAATATAACCTTTACCTTTAAAGTATTACCATGATTTATACTTACAGGGTTGTATGTATATATCGTGGTAATGGACGTGTCAAATTCCAACGGTTCAGATTAATTGCGCTAAATCAACGAATCAGGATTGGGCGGTTAACGTCCCGTCTTATTTCGTTGATAAAGCTGCGTTTCGTTGATATAAAAGAGCTATCAATGAAACACCCAGAAAAATGCTAAGACTGTCAATGAAATGGTTCGTTTCGTTGACATAGTAATTTTGACTTAGACAAAATTTTACTTTTTCCTGAGAAAATTAATTCACAGAAAAACATAGCAAATTTCTGGCTGCATTTTAACTTGTAAACATCTCAGAAATAATTAAGAGAAATTTAGCATGCCTAGCTCACTTACTAATCTTGAGAATGTTGATTCATCAAGTGGCTTGGTAAAGATGTCTGGAAGTTGTTGTTCACTTGGAACAAAATGTAACTCCACAGTACCATTCATAACATGTTCTCTAATGAAATGGTACTTAATGTCAATGTGCTTGGTCCTTGAATGCTGCACTGGATTCTCAGTAATGGCAATGGCACTAGTGTTGTCACAGAAAATAGGAATTTTCTCAACTCTTATTCCATAATCAAGTAGTTGATTTTTCATCCATAAAATCTGTGCACAACAACTTCCAGCTGCAATATACTCAGCCTCAGCTGTGGAGGTAGAAACTGAGTTTTGTTTCTTGCTGAACCATGAGACAAGCTTGTTTCCTAAGAATTGACAGGTGCCAGTTGTGCTTTTCCTGTCAATTTTACATCCTACAAAATCTGCATCTAAATAACCAATTAGTTCAAAGCCAGATTCTCTAGGATACCAAATGCCAAGGTTTGGTGTTCCTTTGAGATATCTGAAAATTCTTTTAATAGCAACTAAATGGGATTCCCTAGGATCAGCCTGAAATCTAGCACATAGACATGTAGCAAACATAATATCAGGTCTACTAGCTGTTAAATATAGAAGTGAGCCTACCATGCCTCTGTAACTTGAAATGTCCACAGATTTTTCCTTAGTATTCAATTCAAGTTTGGTGGCAGTAGGCATGGGAGTTTTGGCAGGAGAGCATTCCATTAAGTTAAATTTCTTTAATAAATCATGAATATATTTTGTTTGACTAATGAAAATGCCTTCATTAAATTGCTTCACTTGGAGACCAAGAAAGTAAGTTAATTCTCCCATCATGCTCATTTCATATTTACTTTGCATAAGCTTGGCAAACTTTTGACAAAGTTTCACATCTGTAGACCCAAAGATTATGTCATCTACATAAATTTGAACAAGTATAGTAGAGCCATTCACAACCCTGTGAAACAGAGTTTTATCTACAGTACCTCTAGTGAAGTGATTCTCAAGGAGGAACTGTGAAAGTGTGTCATACCAGGCTCTAAGTGCTTGTTTCAAACCATAGAGTGCTTTGAGGAGGAAGTATACATATTCTGGAAAATCATCATCTTCAAAACCAGGAGGTTGACTTACATACACCTCCTCTTCCAATTCCCCATTCAGAAAAGCACTCTTCACATCCATTTGATAGACCTTGAAATTGGCATGAGCTGCATAGGCTAGGAAAATCCTTATTGCTTCTAGTCTTGCAACAAGAGCAAAGGTTTCATCAAAATCAATTCCCTCTTCCTGTGAATAGCCTTTTGCAACCAATCTAGCTTTGTTCCTTGTGACTATGCCATTTTCATCCATCTTGTTTCTGAACACCCATTTTGTGCCTATGACACTCCTGTCCTTAGGCTTGGGCACCAGCTTCCAAGCATTGTTCCTCTCAAATTGGTTTAGCTCCTCTTGCATAGATAAAACCCAATCTGGATCTAGAAGTGCATCCTCAACTTTCTTTGGCTCATCTTGAGACAGAAAGCTGCTATATAGACATTCCTCTTGAGTTACTCTTCTAGTTTGGACTTTTGAAGAAACATCACCTATAATAAGTTCAAAGGGATGATCTTTAGTCCATTTCCTTGAGGGAGGAAGATTTGCTCTTGACTAGGTAGCTTCATGATCATGATTGCCTTGATTGGATAATTGTCCTTGAGAAACTCCCCCTGAGTTTGTTGTCCCTAATTGATCACTTCTAGAAGCATTTCTGTGACTGTCAACGGTATGACCATTTTGGCTGTCAACGAAACGCTCATTTTGACTGTCAACGAATCCTCCATTATGACTGTCAACGAAATGACCATTTGGTCTGCTAGCAGCTATTCTTTTCAATCTCAATGCAGCAATTTCATCTTCACTGCTGCTTTCATCTGTGCTAGATACAACAACGTTAGGCTGTTTCTCAGTAGCCTTAACATGATTCACTTGATCTCCTTCCTCATTTTCAAAAGAAAGACTTTCATGGAAACCTTCATCACAAAGACCTTGAATTTTGAGATCATCAAAAACAACATGTACAGATTCCATAACAATGTTGGTTCTGAGGTTATAGACTCTGTAAGCTTTCCCTGCTGCATATCCCACAAATATTGTTTCATCTGCCTTTGCTTCAAATTTCCCCAAATGCTCAGCTTGATTCCTTAAAACAAAGCATTTGCATCCAAAGACATGAAGAAAATCCAATAGTGGCTTCTTTCCTTTGAGTAGTTGATAAGGGGTCATTCCCTTGGCCTGATTAATCAAAGAAATATTTTGAGTGAAGCAAGCCGTGTTAACTGCCTCAGCCCAAAAATAAGTTGGTAACTTTGATTCATCTAGCATTGTCCTTGCAGCTTCAATAAGTGTTCTGTTTTTCCTTTCAACTACACCATTTTGCTGTGGTGTCCTTGCTGCTGAAAACTCATGCAAAATACCATTTTCTTCATAGAACACCTTCATACTTGAATTCTTGAATTCTGTCCCATTGTCACTCCTAATCCTTCTTACTTTGAGATCAGGATGATTGTTTACCATCTTGATGTGATTGATAATGATTTCACTTGCCTCATCTTTTGAGTGTAAAAAGAAGGTCCATGTAAATCTAGAAAAATCATCAACAATCACAAGACAGTATTTCTTCTTTGAGATAGACATGACATTTACGGGGCCAAACAGATCCATATGAAGTAATTCAAGCTGATGGACAATTGATGACTCTGTCTTGCTTTTGAATGATGCCTTCTTTTGTTTCCCTTTTTGACAGGCATCACACAAACCATCCTTGGAGAACTCCACTTGTGGAATTCCTCTAGCAAGATCTTTTCTCACCAAATCATTCATAACTTTAAAATTCAGATGAGATAATTTCTTGTGCCATAGCCAACTTTCATCCTTGCTTGCCTTGCTGAAGAGACAAGTGATGGTGTCTGGACTTGTGCTACTAAAGTCAACAATGTACACATTCCCTCTTCTGAATCCAGTCATTACCACATTGTTGTCTCCTCCTTTAGAAACAACACAGGCTTCTTTAGAAAAAGTAACTAAAAATCCTTTGTCACAAAGTTGGCTGATACTAAGAAAATTGTGCTTAAGACCATCCACCAATGCAACCTCATCTATGATGACATTCTCTTTTGAAATCAAGCCATATCCCTTAGTGTAGCCTTTGCTGTCATCTCCAAAAGCAATACAAGGGCCAGCTCTTTCCTGAAACTCTGTGAGCAGGGTAGAATCACCAGTCATGTGTCTTGAACAACCACTATTCAAGTACCAAAGATTCCTTTTGTCTCCCTGCACACAATAAAACCAAATCAAGTTGATTTTGGTACCCAAGTTTCCTTGGGTCCTGTTTTGTTAGACTTTGCTTTTCCTTTTATATCATTTTTCACCTTGGGCTCAGATTGATTTAAATCAATCTTTACCCTTGGTGTTGATTTCTGAGGGTTGCTCACATTTTCATTCACAGCATGCATAGTTGGAGGAACAAACATGTTATTCATATTCCATGGCATTTGTGGCACATTAAACATATTCATGTATGGACTAGGCACAAATAGCATGCTGGCATATGGATTTTGAAATTGTGCATATGGAGCAAACATGTTAGGCATAACAGGCATTGTAGGCATAGAACCATTCATTGCAGGCTTAGACATTTTCACTTTAGCAGTCTTCTTAACAGATTTGTAGTTAGTAGATAAATGACTAACACTTCCACAATTGACACATGTCTTTCTAGGAGCATATTTATCAGGTGTGTAATTGTTGTGTTTGTTAATCCCTACTTTGTCATTCCTGTTATTCTTTTTATTTCCCTTAGCCTCAACTTGAACATTCTCTAACTTATCTTTCAATTGCTTGTTGGACAAGTGACCTACATTAGCTCTCTCAACAGGCTTCTCAACTTTCTTTGATTTACTAGACTCACCTTGAACAAAGTTCTTGGTGACAGGACCATACTTGTTATTAAGTCTAGTGAGTTCTTCTTTTCTTTTCTCTGTCAACGAAACAGCCTGATCGGTTGATGGTTCATCTGTCAACGAAACATTGCATTCCGTTGACATATCAACCTTCAACAAATGATCATTGTTGTTTGTTGACTCTGTTTCTGATTCTAAGGTTTCACCAACATACCCTAGCTTCTCTTTGTTCTTTTTCCATGATTGTTCACAGAAAGATTCCATACCTTGAACATTAATGATGTTGTTAGCAACATTCCTGGCATCTTTCCATTTAGCAATCACACTTTGTTCTATTTCAAGTTGTGTTTTAAGAATTTCTTCCCTTTCTAACACGTTCTCAAGTTCCTTCTTAGCATCCCTACTAACACACCTCATTTTCTCAAAATCAATGAGCTGTGCTTCTAACATTGCATTCCTATCACTTAAGAGCAAATTAGTCTCTTTTATTCTTGAATTCTCTTTGGTAAGTGATTTAAGAGTAACACGTAAATTATATAGTACAGTAGACATTTCATTTATTGCACTATCGCATTCCTCTTTAGAGAGCTCAGAAAGATTAGTAATTGTTACCTGGTTGCTTGAGGAGCTTGCTTCCTGCTCATGATTGTTAGCCGTAAGAGCCAAGTTGACATACTCAACATCATCATCAGAATCTTCACCATTACCAGCCCAATCATACTCCTGAGACATGAAAGCCTTTTCTTTTTGCTTGAGAAGTTCAAAGTATTTCTTTTTATAATCAACAGGCTCAAATTTCCTGTTGCCCTTCTCAACCTTGGGCTTTCTGCAGTCCCCAGCAAAGTGACCAAGCATTCCACAATTGAAACATTTAGATTTAGACTTTTCAATCCAGTTACTTTTGCTGGGTTGAAAGTCTCTCCTTGGTGGCCTAGATTCTGAGTTTCTCTTGAACTTGAACTTAAAGAATTTTCTTGACAGAAAAGCAATGTGTTCATCAATCTCATCTAAGTCATCCAAGTTGACTGGTTCTGGTTCTTTTTCTTCTGTCATCTTGCCTTTACCCTTGCTAACATCACTCCTACAACTAGCTCGACTAGTTGTGGCCTTTGCAGCTTCTTCATTGTCATCTTCCAGTTGGTTCACAGATGCAATCAATGCAATAGATCCACCTTTCTTCTGTACCTTTTCAATTTCTTCATCTTGCTCCATTTCCAACTCATATGTCTTCAAGGTTCCATAAAGCCTTTCAAGAGTGTAGTCTTTGTACTCTTGAGTGTTTCTGAGAGAAACAGTCATAGGCTTCCATTCTTTTGGAAGAGCTCTAAGAAATTTAAGGTTTGAATCCTTGGTTTGATAGATCCTCCCATACAACTTTAATCCATTCAAAAGCTTCTGAAACCTACTAAACGTGTCATTTAGGGTTTCACCAGCTTTAAAATGAAAATGCTCATATTGTTGTATGAGGAGCTACATTTTTTTTTCCCTAACTTGCTCAGTTCCTTCACAGAGAGTTCTAACAGTGTCCCATACTTCTTTGGAGGATGTACAGTTTATGACATTGTCAAACATCTCTTGCTCCAAACCATTAAACAGAATGTTCATGGTTCTTTTATCTTTATGGATTTCTGCAACATCTTCAATAGTCCATTCTGAGACAAGTTTTGGAATTTCCACATCAGGAGCATCATCTAGCACTCCAATTCTAGATGCAAACTTCATGGGAACGCGTGGACCTTTCTCAATGCAGTCTACATACCTCTCATCCATAGACATGAGATGTAAATGCATCTTTACTTTCCAGTGAAAGTAATTGTCCTTATCAAGAACTGGTATCTTTACACCTGCATCCTTCTTCACCATGGTTACTGTTTTTGGTCTTGATCTTTAAACTTCTTGTATATTAGAAGCTTGCTCTGATACCAATTGTTAATCCCAAATGACCTAACAGAATTGTAGAAGGGGGGGGTTGAATACAATTACTTGATATTTCTCAAACTTAAAACAACTTACAAATTAAAACTGAACTTATAAAATAAAAACCACAAGCACTTAATAATTTCAGTTGGATTGTTTGATGATCCAACTGAAGTGATTTTTATTGCGGAAATAATCTGTGATACAAAAGTACACAGCTGCTCAGTTACAATAATGTAGAGAAGAAAAATGCTCTCAAAAATAGCTAATACAATCTATTTGTTTTTCTTCTCTCTTTTCTAAAGTAACTGCTACACTTGGTTATATAAACCCAAGTTTACAACTCTATTTTTGGCTACACTAAAAGTACAATGAGTAACCGCCAATAGTTTGCTTTTCATCCCTTTGTCCAGTGGTCCTTGGAGATATTTGCTTTTGTCTTCATGCTTATTATGATCACTCCCAAGAGCCCAATTGGAAACTGGGATGTTTCCTTATTCCCCATGTCCATTTTAATGGTTTCCAATGCAAAGTACACTTTCACATCACCTTTAGATCTGTTTAGTAAACTGTCACTATCACTTTGTCAACTATTCAGAAAAGCAATAATGATTCGTTGATAGCAGGGAGAGGTGTTTCGTTGATAGCTTTATTCTTCATTTCGTTGACATGTCTTCACTTAGGCAAAATTACAAGGCATGAGATATTTACAATTAACCAACCTATTTTGCCTATCTAGTACTTAGTCAACATGTATAACGACTCAGAAAAACACTTGTACAATATTAATATTTAATAATATTTGAGTTCTATGATATGTGAGTATTGTGTGAAAGGTGGATACTTGAAAATGTGATAATTAGATGTTTACTTGGTGAATGGTATGGATTAAAATATATGTGTATGCTTTTAATTGCATTTTATATGAATTTCTTATTAAAAATTAGTTCTTTTTGACCTTTCGGGAATTTTATAAAATCATCGGAGACTCTTTTTATTGTGAAATATTTTTCACAACCTTTCTTTTATATTCTATTATTTTCTAAAATTAATGGAGGAATTTATTTTTGACTTTAAGGATTAAAAAACGATTTTATGAGTTAAATGTCATTTATGTGATCAAAACTTTGAAAATTCATATTTAATTCAATTTTGATCATAAAAATATGTGTGAGCTTGTAAATTCGTATTCTATGTTTTCAAAATAAAATTTTGATTTTTAGATATTATCTTCATTTTATTTCGAATTTTAGAAAGGGTAATTATGTTGGTTTTGTTTATTAGAAATCAGATTTTTAATTAGCAAATTACAGTTTTGCCCCTGGGCTTATAAAACCCCTGCACCCAGTTTTTTTGCCCCTTTCTCCACTTGCCGTTCAACCCTCTCTTCTCCATTCTCTCTCGATTTTTCTTCTCTGTAAATCCTCTCTCTCATTCTCTCTCAATCTCTCAAATATATTGATAATTATGTATATATATATATGCGCATATGTGTGTGTGTGTGTGTGTTTGTATGGCAGTGTGTATGCGTGTGTATCAGTTGCATGCAAAGGGGTTTTGTGCGAATTGATTTTGATTCAATCCCGAAACCTTTGTTTTGTGATGATTCTGTGATAAGGAGATTGTTTAGATTATTATTGGTGAGGTTTGTTGAAGGAAACCCGATTTTCCGGGCACCTCCGAACCATGCCGCCGTCGGCAATGAGCTCCGGCGAGCCGACGGGGACGATGATGATGTTCTGAAAGGCATATGCTATAGCCTATTTGTAGTTCGAGGATTCTACTCAACTTAAACTAGAATGTAATAAGTAGATATTAGATTAATTATCACAGTCATAGGAATCTCAGAAGATCATATCTGTCAGAAGAATACAGATTAAAGTCACTCTACAGATTTGAAGATATACTACATTGAAAGAAGTTCAATTATTTGTTCAAGCCTCAGTGAAGTCTTCAAAGATGTGGATTTATTAAAGTGACAGAGGTTTCAGATTTGTGATAGCAAATGTACAGGTTACAAAGATCCGATTGATTAGTACAAAAGCAAAAAGTAATCAGAAGAAAGAAGATTATCAAGAACATTACATCAAAAACACTTTCCTGTCAAGAACTCTGCCGTGCTCATTTCTTCTGCAAATTAATTCTAGAATCTTTATGTTAAATCTAAACCACTAGAATTCATTTACTTGTACTGCTTTGATTATCTAGCGGATTTTTATCTCTAGAACGTATCTCAAATTATCAAATATTGTTATATCTTTTTATTACAAAAATAGATAAATTCATGTCGAATTTATTCTAGATTTGTTTTAATTAGTTTGAGATCCAATCTTGTAATCAGTATCATATTTGTAACACCCTTCAAGTTTAATAGAGTTTTATTTAACTTGAATCTTGTTTCATTTTATTCCGCATCAATTTGTTCCTAAACAGTTAAATCATTTAAAGAACAAATTCGATAAAACGGTATAGTTTGTATTCAACCCCCCTTCTACAAACTTATCAGGACCTAACAATTGGTATCAGAGCCTTTTGATTGATATACAAATCAAAGATCCAATTGTTTTGAGATTTTTCTTTTAAACTCTGATTTTTTATTTGAATTCTAAAAATCTCAAAAGATGTCTACTACACAGAAAGTGGGGACAGTTAAAATCCCAATATTCAGCAAGGAGCATTATCCAATGTGGAAGAAGAAAATGCTCCTATTTCTTAAGGTTGCAAATCCTAAATACTTGGATGTGCTGAAGAGTGGTCCCAAACTCCCTATGATTATTGATCTTGAAGTTGTTGAGGATAATGTTGTGACTAGGGCTGCTAGGATGTACCCTAAAGATCCCAAGGAATACACTCCTGATGAGAAAGAGGATGTTACCTTGGATTCCTGTCTTCAGTTGATCCTTATTGAGAGTCTTGATCCTATCATGCATAATCATGTCCTAAATTGTGAAACTGCCAAACATATTTGGGGAACCATAGAGATAATCAATGAGGGGACTGAAGAGGTTAGGGAGAATATGCTGGAAATTCTCACTTCACAATATGAGCATTTCAGATCAAACCCTGGTGAAGGTATCTCTCAGGTTTTTGAGAGATACAACAAATTAATCAATGATCTGAATCTCAATGGGAAGCACTACACCAACAAGGAGATTAACAAGAAGTTCCTTCTTACACTTCCACCTCATTTGGAGCACAAGATATCTGCTATTAGAGAAGCAAGAGACATGAATGAGCTTGCTTTGGAAAGATTGTATGGTGTCTTGAAGACCTATGAGCTGGAGCAGATTCAACAGAAGGAGCTGTATGGAACTGGAAGGATTGTTGGTACCTCCACTGCATTGGCTGCTGAAGTCCCACAGAAACTGGAAGTGAAGGCTGTTCAACCTTCCAGCTCTCACATGAATGTTATTGATGCTGAATATGGATTAACATCCATTGATCAATCTGGTGGTGACTTCTATTCTTTGGAAGAACTTGATCAGCTGGAGGATGGTGATTTGGCTTTGATAGTCAGAAAGTTTGGGAAGTTTAGATTCAAGAGGAATCCCAATCTTAAGTTCAGACCCAGATTTCAGAGAGGTGGTTCTTCATCTTCAAGTGGCACAAGGGGTGGCTACAAAACTGGAACTGTGGAAAGAAGTATAATCAGATGCTACAATTGCAATGAGTTGGGTCACTTTGCTACTGAGTGCAGAAAGCCAAAGCAAGTGACCAGAAACACATTTGATTCTAGCAAGAAGAACAAGATTGGGAAGGCCTATGTTGCTGAGGGAAAGAGTTGGGATGACACTGACAGTGATGAAGAAGCAGGTGAGATTGGGAACCTTGCTTTAATGGCTAAAGAGGAAAGCACTTCATCCAGATACATGTCAGAGGTAACCTTTACTGATGCTGAAATGATTTATCATCTTGGTGGCACCATAAGTTGTGCACGCACTGAAAATGATAGAATAAATCTTTTAAACACAAATCTTGAAAAGGAATTAAAAGATTTGAAACTTGTGCATGTTAATCAGAATGAACTTAATGAGAAAATTGCTTTTCTGGAGAATAGGGTTAAATGTTACATTCAACTGGAAACCATTCTCAAAGAGCAGATTAGTGAGCTCAAAACCAAAGCTAATGCCTATTACAACTCTTGTAAAACGGCTAAAGAAATTTTCAATAAACAAGCTATTGGTAATCATGTCAGTATAGGTTATGATTATAATGAGGCTATAGGATTGCTTGGTATTAATACACCTTGTAGAGTCAGAGAAGAAGGAAAGGCTGTTCCTTATATTCTTAAGGGTATTAAAACACCCTTCTGTAAGGAGTCTGAGGCAGAGCCTCTGAATGAATCTTCTATCATTATTGCTGAGGAGATTCATGAAGAAGATGTTGCCTTAGAAGCTGAGAAATCCAAAAAGTGTGTATCTGATATTCCAGTCAAAGTTGCTACAACTGTAAAGACTAAATCAGATATCCATAAGTTGGATCAAAACAACTGTAGAACTAACATGCCTGCTATTAATTCTTCTCATAAAGCATGTGGTGTGAGTAATTGCATGTCTTGTGCTTTTAATGTTATGTATGCTTTCTTTAATAAAAAGCATGTATCTAGTGATAAGACTGCTCCACGTCAACATGTTAATAATAAGAAGCATGTTAAAGCTAAGACTGCTAATCCTCCTAATATTAAAGTGGATTCATTTATCCCTAAGCCTACTCAGAAATGTGTTAAGGCTGGCTATAAATGGAAACGCTCTTATGTGAAAAAGGTTGAAGTAGTTTTAGTTAGAAATGTTGTTTTGCCTGACAAAGGCCAGTTCTTTAAGTATGCCGGACCCAATCAATTTTGGGCTCCGAAGAAGGACTAATCAATCTGATATTGCAGGGAGTTAAACAGGTAAATCGAGTTATGTGGATTCTGGACAGTGGCTGTTCAAGGCATATGACCGGAGATAGAGCCCTGCTATCAGATGTGATTGTGAAAGCTGGCCCAGTAGTTACCTTTGGAGATAACAGCAAGGGTATTACGAAAGGATATGGCTGTTTGAAGTACGGAAATGTTATCATTGAAGATGTTTCATTTGTGGAAGGTCTGACGTTCAATCTTCTCAGCATCAGTCAGTTCTGTGACAGAGGATATGCTGTTTCCTTTGAAAGAGAGAAGTGTCAGATCACTCACAAGAAGAATGGAAAGCCTGCTCTTCAAGGAGTAAGGAAAGGTGACTTGTTCATAGCTGATCTGAACTCGGGATTCAAAGATGAAGTGAATTGTTTTTATGCTAAAGCTTCATCAGATGATAGTTGGCTATGGCACAAGAAGATGTCTCACCTTAACTTCAAAACTATGAACTCTTTAGTCAAGAGGGAATTAGTTAGAGGTTTGCCTCAGATGGAATTTACACAGGAAGGACTGTGTGAGGCATGTCAGAAGGGAAAGTCAAAGAAAGCTTCTCACAAGGGCACTGACACATCATCAATAACTGAACCTCTTCAGCTACTGCACATGGATTTGTTTGGTCCAGTTAATGTGATGTCCATGTCAAAGAAACAATATGCACTTGTGATTGTTGATGACTATTCAAAATATACATGGGTTTTATTCCTACATTCCAAGGATGAGACCCCATTCCTGGTGATTAGCCATGTAAAGTTGATTGAGCTGGATTCTAGATTCCCTGTTAGAGCCATAAGGTCAGATAATGGTACGGAATTCAAGAATGCCATTCTGAATGACTTTTGTGCTGATAAAGGAATAACAAGACAGTATTCTGCCCCTAGAACTCCTCAACAAAATGGAGTAGTGGAAAGAAAGAATCGTACATTGATTGAAGCTGCTAGGACTATGTTAAGTGAGTCCAAACTTCCAATGTACTTTTGGGCTGAAGCAGCGAATACAGCTTGTTATACTCAGAATCGAACTTTAATCAACAAAGACCTAATGAAGACTCCGTATGAGATCATGAACAACAAGAAACCAACTGTCAAGTACTTTCATGTATTTGGAGCAAAATGCTTTGTGCTTTTAGATGAAAATGTTAAACGTGGCAAGTTTGAGGCAAAGGCACAAGAAGCTATTTTTGTTGGTTATTCCAGAAGATCTTACAGGGTTTATGTAGTTGGCAGTCACACAGTAAAGGAAAGTGTCAATGTTACTTTTGATGACACTAAGTTCCCCAATATCCAAAAAGAAGATTCATCTGAAGAGCTGAAGTTTGATAACTTGCCAGACTCAGAATCAGATGATGAAGCCCCACCTGAAGTTATTGCTGGTGATGATAATAACAATGATGATAATAATCCTGGTGATGGTGGTGGAAACACTGGTAACAATGGAGATACCACCAGCACTGGAGAAGGATCATCAAGGCAAACAGGCAACAACTCAGGGGGAGCAAATGAAGGATCAGCTAGTCACTCACAACATCAAAGTGAATTTCAAGGTGAATCATCAAGATCAAATCTTCCAAGACAGACTGTATGGAATAGAGCTCATCCTTTTGAGTTGATCATTGGTGATCCAGATGTTGGAGTTAAAACTAGAAGAGCTTCTCAGAATGAATGTCTTTTCTCAGCATTTCTATCTAAGATGGAGCCAAAGAAAACTGAGGAAGCACTAACTGATCCAGATTGGGTGATTGCTATGCAAGATGAACTCAATCAGTTTGAACAACAACAAGTCTGGAAGCTGGTACCCAGACCAAAGAACAAGAAAGTAGTTGGTACAAGATGGGTATACAGAAATAAGCTAGATGAAGATGGCATAATCACAAGAGATTAATCAAATTGACATCAGGTATCATTTTATCCGAGAGCATGTCATGGATGGAACTGTGGAGTTACACTTTGTACCCACAGAAGAACAGACTGCAGATATATTCACTAAATCTGTTGATGAATCCACATTTATCAAGTTAGTTGGTAAATTGGGTATGTTAAACAGTCTTAGTGATTAACAATATCTCTGTCATGTTTGTTCTTTCAAAATCATTTTCTTTTGCTGATATTGAATGATAGAATTTGCCAATTCTTGTTCTAAAAGTATAAAGCTTGTTAATTTAAATATTCTGAATAATTTATTTTCTTTAAAAAATATCTTTCTCATATTTCTTAAATAGAGAAACTTATTTTTATTGAAAATTTATTTATTTAAGAATCATTTAAGCTAGTTCCAGATTGTAAATACTGTTGTTTAAATTTTTCTGCAGGTTTATATTAGTTTAATGCTATTTTTTAATTTTCTGCATTTGTTTTAGGATTTATAAAATATTCTGTGCAGTTTTTGTTTAGTTGTATAAACAGGTTTTAGTTTTTTTTTATTTTGCTGTTACTATTTTATTTTTCATTATTATTCAGTTGGTAAATTAGTTTTTCTCGATATGACCTCTCTTAAGGTCATACTGGTGTGTCATTTTGTTTTTACTATTCAGTTTTTCTATTTCCTGTAAATAGCTTCATGTAAATCTATTCTGCATTTTATTTTAATTCAGCTTATTTCTTTAGTTGCCTGTAAATAGTTTCATGTAAATAGTTTCCTGTAATTATTTTTATTGCTTATTATTTATTATCTTTTATTTTCTATTTGTCTTAGATATTTTTGTAAATATATTGTATATATTATTTTTGATCTAGCTCTTGCTTAGCTGGAAATTCAGTGCCAAATCCAATTCAGGTATTACTTTCTATCTCTCAATCCACTTCTTCTACTGTTGCTGAACCCAAGTGGTTGTTAGGGCTGACCAAGGGATTGTAGATCCACAATCTCTATCCCAGGTCTTAGAGCCAAACAATGAGTCTACAACTTAAGTACTTGACCTCTCAGCCTGAACAGAAATCAATTGTTAAATAAAGAAGTATTTTGATTGAAACAGTGAGTGATCCCACAGCTCTGTCTCCTATACAGAAATTCAACATATACTGAGGCATCTGTCAGCCCATCTGTATCCTCTCAATAGGATATGGACTTTGAAATGGCCAATGAACTGTATCTAGAGACATTCTCTCAACAGGATGAATCTATTGAAATTCGCCATAGGGCCATGGCACGTTGTACTGAGTCAAGCACACTCTCATTACTCACAATGGGAGAAAACAATTTCATTAGATGAAACTCAGGACACAGTGAAAGCAGAGCACCTGCAACTGGTTACAGTGCCTACCATTGTTACGGTAGAAGTGCCTTCATAGGCATCTGAGGGAAAATTTGATTCTTTGCCAAATCAAATAGAATCATTTTCTCCCCTCCCAGAGTGAACACCTCTGGCTCCCTAAGGGATTTTCCACTCGCAGATTTATCTGGAGAAAGTGGAAGGCAACTTGGTCAGTCTATCACTGAAGCAATTCAGATTTCAAATCCAAGTGATTTGCTAGACATGATTGAGGATCGGGATTTGCAAACTCCCATTGCACCACCACTGACCTCTCTTGAAGAGGCTAGGGTGAGTTTCAATGCAGGTACTGATCAAAAAGGAGCAAACAGACAGCTAATGTTGAGTGATAAGAGTCAAGCACTGAGTGAAACACATGCACGTGAGATGAGTGATACACTTACAGGAGAAATTCAAGTGAGTGCACACACAGACACATACACTGCAATGTAGTTAGCTCACATAGCTGATCTACAGGAACATATATTCAAAACCCAGGCTGATAAAGAAATTTTGCAAGCACAAGTGGTTGAACGGTCTTCTTCTTCCACCTCTGTCAATAATCAGCTGGGACTACTCAATGAAATCTTGAAGACAAAGTTACTACCCAAGATCAACTCCATCAACTATCTCAACTCCTACTGGCTTCAGATACTCATAAAGTGAAATCTGTAGAGAATTCCTCAACTAAGGGGGAGAAGTTTCTCAGGGGGAGAAGTTCCTAGACAAGTTTCTACAGAAGTTTGGGGAGAAGTTTCTGTTTCTAAGGGGAAGAAGTTTCTAGAGACTTGTGAAGCTAGTAAAAGGGGAGCTGAAAAAGATATAAAAGGGAAAGGAGGAGTTTCAGGGGAGTAAAGGTAATTAGCTCTGTTTTGTAAATGTTATATGTATAGAGCTTAGGTAAATCAAGACAGGTTAAATGTTATCATATGTTCAGTCTAGAGGAACACCTGTCTTGCATTTATCTTTACTGGTGAAATCTGGAAATGTCATATTTGATCCAGAACTTTCTAGTATTTACTTAGGCTTAAGAGTCTTATCTTTTTCTTGGTTTTAGTTGAGTGATCCTCTAGGTATTTGGTTGTTATTCTCTAACAAACAAATAGGGGGAGATTGAAAGGCATATGCTATAGCCTATTTGTAGTTCGAGGATTCTACTCAACTTAAACTAGAATGTAATAAGTAGATATTAGATTAATTATCACAGTCATAGGAATCTCAGAAGATCATATCTGTCAGAAGAATACAGATTAAAGTCACTCTACAGATTTGAAGATATACTACATTGAAAGAAGTTCAATTATTTGTTCAAGCCTCAGTGAAGTCTTCAAAGATGTGGATTTATTAAAGTGACAGAGGTTTCAGATTTGTGATAGCAAATGTACAGGTTACAAAGATCCGATTGATTAGTACAAAAGCAAAAAGTAATCAGAAGAAAGAAGATTATCAAGAACATTACATCAAAAACACTTTCCTGTCAAGAACTCTGCCGTGCTCATTTCTTCTGCAAATTAATTCTAGAATCTTTATGTTAAATCTAAACCACTAGAATTCATTTACTTGTACTGCTTTGATTATCTAGCGGATTTTTATCTCTAGAACGTATCTCAAATTATCAAATATTGTTATATCTTTTTATTACAAAAATAGATAAATTCATGTCGAATTTATTCTAGATTTGTTTTAATTAGTTTGAGATCCAATCTTGTAATCAGTATCATATTTGTAACACCCTTCAAGTTTAATAGAGTTTTATTTAACTTGAATCTTGTTTCATTTTATTCCGCATCAATTTGTTCCTAAACAGTTAAATCATTTAAAGAACAAATTCGATAAAACGGTATAGTTTGTATTCAACCCCCCTTCTACAAACTTATCAGGACCTAACAATGTTCTTTAGTCCAATTTATGTATTAATAGCTATGTTTAGTTAAGTTTTTGGTTGCATGTAAAGGAATTGTATTGCATGTGTATTTTCGATTTTTCCCCTTTAGTAAATTCGGTTTGAAAATTGTTTATGTTGATGATTGATTGATAATTTCAAGTTATAGTGATTTCATGTTGATTAATTGTGTTAAGTTTAATTAGTTCGAAATTTTGGATGTTAAAGGTTTTGATTTGGGAATTTTAGTGAAGTTCCAAGTGTTTGGATTGTTGGTTTGTTAGTTTTGGTTTTGATAATTGCATGTATAGATTCTAGTAGTTTCTTGAGGTCATGAGTTGATTGGTAAAACCTTTTTCAGCTAAGGAAGAGTTTTAGTTTTGATATGGGATGATTAGTTGTGGTTGAGGTTATAATGGTGGAATGGTTTTGGATAGACATATGCCATGCTGAATTTTTCCAGAAAACTGCCTGTTCTGTTTTGATTGTTTGCATATGGTTGCTGCATGTTTTAGACAGAGAGCCTAGAATGTCACTGTTCTAAATTGAATCTAGTTTGTGCACGCGTAACCTTGTATCAATAGAGTTAACGAATAAAAAGTTATGCTTGTTTTACTAAAAGTTGCGCAGCAGGGATTTTTCTGTGTTTCAGTACCTAGTTTATACAGTTCATTTTTAATCTAAATAAAGTGTTCTGAAGTTGAAACTTTTATGCTAAGTTGTATTAGTAATCAGGAAGTATCCTGTCAAATTTGGTAATTGTTTGATTATATTTGGATTTATGAAAAATGTTTTAGTAAAGTATGCGCAGCAGATTTTTCAGTTTTTTGAGATAAAAAAACATTGTTGTAAACGTGTTAAGGATATGGTTGGCATGATCAAGTGGACGTAAGGAATGCCAAGTGTGGTATAATGTGAAAGTCGGATCATATATTGATTATATGTTTATATAAAGTAAGTATGTTATGTGTATTTGAATGACGATGTGCGTTTATATGGTTGTTGCCTATTACATGGTTGAAATGTGGTGTAACTATTATGTGTTTACGCGTTTAGGATGCGTTGGGTAGTTTAGAATAGAGGATTAGCATTTTAGAGAGGGCATACTAAGATAGAATATATTCTTTTGTAGAGTCCAAGGAAGTGGAACTTAGAGACAAAGGAAAGACTAAGGTGGAGAATCAGTGATTGCTCATTACCCCTTTTAGCTACTGAAGGCAAGTAACACAAACTTGCTTTCGTATTTCGATTCCATTGTTTCATTTTGACACATATGAATTGATATCTTGCCTTGATATACTTTTAGTTCTGAAAACACATATTGTTCATTGATAACCCTTATCTTTGTTCATATATACCATGTTGAACTATATACCATGCTTTGTTTAGATCTTTATCCTTAAACCTTGATACCCTGTTCATAACCATGAATTCAAACCTGATTGACCTATGATTCTATAACCTGAATTTGATCATATACTTATGCATTCCCTTTTATACCTGAAAGTGAACACACCTAACTCTCATTCTAGTACATTACCAGAACATACCCGATGATAAATAATTCTTATATTCCACTAATAGAAATCCAGATTGTTTTGATTGAACTTATCTGATTTCCAAAAGACTTCTTTATATCTGAACATGTTTTAAAAAGGAATAAAGTTTAGACTCATTTAAATTCTGATTTATGGTTTCCACGGATTCCTAAGATTGGAGGCGTAAGAGGCCGAGTAACGCCGGTCCAGCACTTTTTAATTATAATAAATGGACTAGGGATGGACTAGTCTAAAGGCCAATGTGTTGCCTAATGGGACCCAATTCAAGGACCAGAGGGACTGTGTGTCCGGTATGGGGACTTTACGTGGCTGATCACCCGTATTGTCCGGTGCGTTGTGAAAAATCTCCAAAAATCACTTAATGCTTTTCTTGAAAACGGATATCTTGATAATGAAATTGGTTTACCCTTTGAAATTGCATATTTATGTCATTGTTCTGATAATCCTTTGATATGGATTCTGCTAAAACCATGCCATATATATTGATATTGGAAACTACTTTGAAACTGTATATTCAATTCATTATTCTGATAATCCCTTGATACGGATTTTGCTATACCCATGTTATACATATTGATATTGGAACTGTTTCCCAGTGGTTAACTATTTGGACATATTATTACTTGCTGGGCATTTGGCTCATTCTTTTTCCCTATTCTAACCCACAGTTAAGCGAGAAGATGGTACGCACTTTTCAGACAGCTAGGAAGTCTTCCTATAGGGTTGTTTTTGGGATGCCAGCTCAGGTAGGTTGTAACAGCCCCAAATCTGGGGTTAGGGATTTAGGGTTGTCACAATCCATGTACCAGTCTTATGGGAAAATCCCTCGATTGACTATTTCTACTTGTAATTATTCCCTTAGCAGCTCGGCCTTAAGGTTTAATTGTCATGCAACTTCTTGATATACAACGATACATTAGCTCTGTCTGCATAGTATAGAAGGGCACCTGCTATTTAAAGGTCTTGACAGTGGGCTGCTTGTTGGAGGTAGCCCTGGTTGAAACCTACTGGCTTTCTTTTCTTCTGTGTTCACAACTCCGGAACAAACCTCAATAATTCAGAAAACTTGACCTCATACTCGGTCATAGTCATGATTTCTCATTTAAACTCTTTAACTTTCATTTTCATCCGGGTCTCCATATATTTCCGAAAATTATTCCTCTAAAACAACACCCGCTGCACCTCTCCCATATATCGATTGACACACTTTCCATTATCATAACATCCTTGAGAGAATAAATCAATTTCATTGATATGTCACTAATCATTCTATTCATCGTAGGGATTCGCTCCTGTCATAGGCGATTTCGTTGCGAATCTAATTCTTATCAGCGAATTTTGACTTATTTGACCTGGTTGGCCTCCCCTTAGAATTCAATGAGGATAACAAAAATTATGGGGCCTTGAAAGATACCTCCCATATCAAAGAAAATGTCACACACTGGTGATCATAAGGTTATGATTTTTAAGGTAACCTTATTGGAGGTAAGAGAATTTTACCGAGAGATCAATATGATCATAAGAACTCAACGTTGCGTGCCTCAATTGAGACATTACTAAAGGTAATTAGCCTTCTTGTATTTCACAACTTACAAGTGATGGCGTCCCATCCGACTTCTATCACACAGACAGATAGTCCTTGTAGCCCCTATAAGTATAGGGTTGTTCGTCTCAGTGGAAGTTGAAAAGTATGAAAGCAATTCGAGAACAATTTAATGATTATCGCCTTTCGACAATATTTCTCAAGGAACACCTTGGATTAAAATTGAACAGATTCCAAAGGTGCGGTTTTCCAAAGAAAATACAAAGAAAAGAATAACCAAAAAGATACTGGTACTTAACAAACAAGTGGTGATGTATCACCATAGGGTCATTCATTATTTGAAGAAAAGTGAAAGCTTAAATAACATCATTTGACAGGGCTTCGAAAGCCTGAAAGTAGGCATTGTGACAGCCTCTGCCACAAGTGAAACTGAATATGGTTTAGCACAAGTGTTATAAAATAACTTCGGAAAGGGAATATACCCTTTATCAGAATTCTTTCCTGGAGAGAGGTCAAGATAGATCATAGATAGGGGAAATATCCCACATAATTTTGCAAATGGGGAGGGTACTACCAAGGTCTCTACGGATGCCTTTTATGTCGGCTCCTCTGATGGATATTCGTTCAATTCTAAAGCTTTTCTTCTCCATGCACACCCTAAGGTGCTCGATACTTACGTTATTGCCGACTCATAATAGTCGCTAAGGATTCAACCATCGACCTTTGCACTCGCAGGGAATTCCATTCGACTAGGCGCAAACATCTCAAGTAAGCGTTCTATTCTATAAGAAGACTTCGATACCGTTGTCGCCCATAGCAATGACAATTCCTCATGTCGACTGGGCGGTACTCCGGAAGATCGTTAGAATTTACAGGCTTAAATCCGGTCTCTATTTCAATCATCCTTATACCCGATATTCCTTCTCCCATATCAATCCCGTGCGCTACATAGCTTAACACTTTGGCACAATAGCCTTTTCATTTAAGTCAATCCCGGAACTTCTCAGTCCGTCTTGGTCCTTAAATATATTTCGCCTTTACCGTCCAATCTCAACTTCATCATTTTATCTTCTACAATCAATTATAGCAATCAGGGTCTGTCCACCAACCCATATAACGGCTATCTTACCCAATCCACAGGGTTCGCTCTAATTTCCACTCTCTTTGGTGACATTCTCTGGTAATCAGAAAGACAAGGTTTGCCAAAATTTGCTGAACTTCCCTCCAAATTTGGGAAATTTGATCAATCTATTTACCTACTAGTAATACTCAGATCTGATTTCCGACCTTTCTGTTCTATCCTCATAATTCCTTCCTGGTTTCTTAAGGGTGGTAAATCTCGTTCTCGATTATGTCTTAGCGTGCTTGTCTTACAATAACATTTGCATGGTACATATACCCACAATTCTCCTTGAGATAATAAAATCCCTCAATGATTTAATAGACACTATTTCCAGTGGAATCGCTGGTCGTGGGGGATTGAAACCTCGTATCCAAAGCAATTCCTTTCTCTATACTAGGCAACTAAGTACCCTTAATCGTTCGTGAAAATCTGAACACCTTGGTTCTTACTTATGTCGCCTCCTTATGGGCAACTATAACTGACTACGAGTAACAGGTTTCGTTCAAGTCGAATCAATCCACTGATACTGGCTATACTGCCTCTACCTCCTCTACCTTGGAGACTCTACTCCATTTTCTTTGTCATACCTCTTGATGAATCATGAACGATCCTTAACCTCTCGTCTCGTCCCTTATTTATCCCTTGAAGGTTCGTCCGGTCTTATTATTAGACCTCAAGTAACACACCACATCTTTATCAATCAACACATCCTCTACAAGATTCTTTCCTTGACCCACTATGGGGTCTTCCTCTAGATCCTCCTATGGATCTTCCTTTATCGGGTCTCCGTCCATTTCAAGGAACGCATCATCAAATGCCTACTCGAAGGCCTCGGAATCTGGTATCTCAGAATCCCATCCATCTATAACTCATACGAATCGAGGTGACTAACCATGAAGTCCTAAGTACGGTTTCCCAAAAGAAGTCCCCTCTCGGGCTTCATCTTAAACAGTCAGGGTCATGTCCTCTAACCCGACTACGAACTCAATTTGAGCTCTAGATGCTCTTATCATTATTAAGGGTATTGTAAGACTCGATCTCCTATCGTTTCTGAGGACTGTAACCTAACGCTCTGATACCATCTCTGTAACAGCCCCAAATCCGGGGTCAGGGATTTAGGGTTGTCACAATCCATGTACTCCTTGCCTTACCTGTATTACTCACACCATTCATAATTCACCTGCTCATGACCCCACAACATATGTCTCTCTCTCACACACACACACAGGTTAGAGTCTCAGAAACGACACAATACAACAACTGCGGAATAAATAACTTTTATTACAATACCCAAATGTCTTTTGAATCTGTCACTGATACAATTTCTAAGTAATGTTGCATTACCAACTTAGTCTTCTGATGCTTACAATCCTCTAATACCATTCATGTCTATACATAAGTTGAATGCCAAAAGCCGTAGCCTGATTCGATTGGTTCGTACTACTCTTCGGGATCACTACTAGAAACTGTTTATGCAAACGCCTTGCAGGGTATGTGTCGTCCCATTGGCATCCTGCTTCGCTGCTATATAATATATATAAAACAATAGCAAGAGTGAACGATAGCTCAGCAAGGTAATAAAAATATGGCATAATCATGCCTTTAACTCAACCCAGAATAAAGCGGGTATAAGACAATAATTTGTCAAAATATCTCGATACTGAAATAATTTCCTTATCGGAATGTATTCCCAAAAACAGTACCATTATTGTACTTCAAATATCATTTTCATAATATTTTTGCAACTTTCAATATTCATACTCTGAACAAAGTTCTAGTATAATATGAAAGATGAAATAACAAGATAACTCAGTATATCCATTTCGTGAAATATCTGCTATGTAAAATATAAGCAGACTATCAACATATAACTTATAACAGATTACCAAAATATAACAATTCAAAGATATTTCTGTAGCCACATGTTATGCCTTAAACAGATAAGAAACTAGTTTAATATAAAGGATGAAGTTACAAGGAAAATTAATGTAATATTCCCGTAACCCAAAATCCACTTATGCATATATATCCTTCATCAGGTTTTTATCAGAGTCATAACTCATAAAAAGATGGAGTTGCATGAATTTATTGCCACTTTGTTTTCAAGCATTTTTCGACCCCCAGCCAACACGATTGGTTCTTCATCCCAATACATGTTGCAGGAATATCCAAATTGGATGATGAACTAATACTGGAGTTGCTACCGCACCCGTTGTGCCTAACCTTGCTATGATCAGTAGCAGGTCGCACCGCTCAAATATGTTTTCTACATGTAGATGGAAGAATCACGACGGCCTGACATTGTCTACCGCCTTCCAGTGACCTCCCGGCCCATTTGGGGCCATAAAAGTTGGATGGGTCAATCGCAACTGGACCACTTACACCACTCCTAGTTCAGATGAAATCCATGACTTTGAAACGTAAAGGTCGTCCTCCTTTCCCCAAGTGTAACACTTGTTGATACGACTCCACTAAGTAGTTATATCTAGGTTGGAAAGGAAGATTCCCCAATATTTCCCAAGCTAGGCTTGTTAATGGATATCGACTTGTTCCATGAATTTACCCCTCGATCGTTGAGGTGGTAACACAATATTTGACTTGCAACAATTACATTGTTCCGAAAAATATCTGTCCCTTGACAGTTTTTGAATTGAGAGTTTAAAAAGAGTAGTAGTCACTTAAATCAGGTTTCCCATATTTTTGATAGTTGAGCGAGCATTTAAATCCCCTTTAAAAGACAGATTTAAATGGAAAAACATTGTTTTGGGAACCTCTTTTTGATTTGAAAATAATTAATAATATTTATTAAATAAGTAACCTTAAACGAATATTTTAAAATAATATTCATTAAGTAAGTAATCCTCAAATGAATATTTTAAAATAATATTCATTAATTAAATAAATAACCCTCGAATGAATATTCAAAAGTAATATTCATTAAATAATTAGATAATCCTCGAATGAATATTCAAAACTAATATTCATCAAATAAATAAATAATCTTAAAATGAATATTCATTAAATAATCCTCAGATGAATATTCACAATAATATTCTTAAAGTCAATAATCCTCAAATGAAAATAATATCCTTTAAGTCAATAATCCTCAAATGAATATTAATAAATAATATTCTTAAAATGAATATTAATAAATAATATTTTTAAAGTCAATAATCCTCAAATGAATATTTATAAATAATTTACTTTAAATAAATAATTAATCCTCGAATAACAGTACCCGATATCTTTATCGGAAAATAACCTTTAATACATACAAAAATATAATTACTTCTGATCTTTAGAGAAAATCACCTGCCCTTACCCTAGGGCATTTATAAAAACTTGGCTTATAACTGATATCCCATATCTAGCTTATAAGCCAATTACCAAATCATTTCCAAGTAATAACCTTCGAATGAGGTAATATTCAAATAACATCCCTCAAATCATTTCCAGGTAATTAATACTTTCTAGAAATATAATTAATGTTTAATAATAGCAGTTCTCAAAATAATTAGTACACTGCCGCTGGAATCCCTCCGGGTTTCCACGGCTATCTCTATATCTCAAAATACTGACTCCCGGTCTAGAGTCGAAAACAAGAAGTATGCTCTTATCTCTAGAGCTACAAGGTACACCGGTTTATAACTACTTTATCTCAAAGCTCATATACAAACCAAAATCAAACTCTATTTTATACCATATATAACATGTATCGCAAAACTGTATAACTCCACACATGGCAAAAGCAGTAATATATAATCAATACTTCAAAGTATAGATTTAGAAAACTTGCCACAATACTTGCAACAAAGATTTGGTATATAAATTGGGAATACACAAGTATTGAACATAGGAAAATATACATACTCTGAATAATAGAGTAGGTTTAGTAAACTTGCCTGATGCTCGAGAAGTGATAGGGGTTCGCGACAATGCCGGACAATCTAGACAAAGTCAAACGAAAACACACGGTTAATCTCCTGGATAATCCACTTGTACTCAATGCTTAAACACGTAAGCGAAACACAACCAAGGAATTACTAGCTCGCTCTAGCGTCACACTAAGTCCATGCTATTCGTCAAATACTTATATCATAAGTTTGGTTCGAAATCCATCCTCAAATCCAAGTTATACTTAACCATTTGCAACATCGATTTCTAAGTCATGCTCTTAGTGGTTTTCACTTGCGCAACCTCGGCTAAAACATTTTTATAAAATCGAAACATAATCTTTTTAATCCGAATCTTTTTCGTGAGCCTTCCTAACTGTCTCTAGTATTATTCCTCAAAGTTTCACATTTTCATATGGCTTCTGTAACAGCCCCAAATCCGGGGTCGGGGATCTAGGGTTGTCACAATCCATGTACTTCTTGCCTTACCTGTATTACTCACACCATTCATAATTCACCTGCTCATGACCCCACAACATAAGTCTCACACACACACACAGGTTAGAGTCTCAGAAACGACACAATACAACAACTGCGGAATAAATAACTTTTATTACAATACCCAAATGTCTTTTGAATCTGTTACTGATACAATTTCTAAGTACTGTTACATTACCAACTTAGCCTTCTGATGCTCACCATCCTCTAATACCATTCAGGTCTATACATGAGTTGAATACAGAAAGCCGTAGCCTGATTCGATTGGTTCGTACTACTCTCGGGATCGCTGCTAGAAAACTGCTTAATGGAAACGCCTTGCGAGGTATGTGCCGTCCCATTGGCATCCTGCTTCGCTGCTATATAATATATAAAATAATAGCAAGAGTGAGCGATAGCTCAGCAAGGTAATGAAAGTATGGCATAATTCTGCCCTTTTATTCAACCCAGAAATAAAGCGGGTATATGACAATAACTTGTCAAAATATCTTAATACTGAAATCATTTCCTTATCGGAATGTATTCCAAAAATACCATTGTTGTATTTCAAATATCATCTCCATAATATTCTGCAAACTTTCGATATTCATACTATTGAACGAAGTTCTAGTATAGTATAAAAGATGAAATAACAAGGTACCTCAGTATATCCTTTCCGTAAAATATCTGCTATATAAATATAAGCAGACTATCAACATATAACTTAAAAGATGAAGTTATAAGAAAAATTCAATATCATCTTTCATATCAAACATTTACCTCATATCATAATTTGGAAATAAATACAATGTAAAATATTTCCAATTCATTTTCTAAGCTCATCTGATTCCATATACCTTTTTCAAAACAATCATATACCTTTTTGTAATCTCATATGCTTTCTGATAACTCATATACTGGAATATACTGGATTACTCTTGAGTAACCTTTCTGAAAACTTTCATGAAACTGAATAGCTGGAATAAACTATCTTTTTCTGAAAACTTTCATGAAACTGAACTGTAGATGGAGATTCCGGGCGACAAGGATACCTCTACGATGATCAGTCGTAAGGCAATCCCCACTGCTATTTTTCTACGTAAAAGGGAAAATAGGGCAGACGCTAACTGACCTACCTCCCTGCCAATTGGTTGTAGGGGGAAGAGCATACCCATTCACTTAGGGGTACCCATTCACTTAGGGGCCTCCGATACTCTTCTCTCACCTCCCCGCCAATTGGTTGTAGGGGGAAGAGCATACCCATTCACTTAGGGGTACCCATTCACTTAGGGGCCTCCGATGCTCTTCTCTTATCCTACGGTCGGGCACTATCTGATAATCTAAGGGAAGAACAGACCCGTTCATAGACTGCCGGTCTACGTGTAATTCCCTTAGGGGACAGGTCGCCACTCAGTCCCTTACACATTCTCCGAGTTCGAGAAAATCCATAACCTTGAAACATGAAGTTCCTTTCCCTTTTTCCCAAGTATACGACTCCACAAAGTAGTCATATCTGGTTGGAAAGGAAAATTCACTCAAATTTCCCAAGCTAATGCTTGTTCATGGATACAACTGATTTCACTGCTTTTACTCCTCGAATCTTGAGAGAGTAATCAAAATCATTTTTGATGGTAGTATGTCACACTGATAAGTTCATTGATTTAAAAAGATTTAGGACCGGGCAGTCCACTGGGAAACATACATAAAATCTCGAGAAAGGTCCCATGTATTTGTAGTTTAAGCGAACATTTAAGTCTTTCTGAATATAGACTTAAACAGAAAATAGATTTGGGAACCTTCTCTATTTATTATAAAATTGACTGAAATATACTTTATTAGCTATCTAGGGTTTAAAATAGTTTTCACAAAATACTGCCTTAAGAAGTAGGGCTTTAAATAATTAATGCAAACTATATTTAATAAAGAATATTTATTTAAAAGTAATTCCCACATACTTCTTTAACAAAGAATGGAAAATAATTTAATAAAATAACCCTAAATAGCAACTGATACCATTCCCGGTCCGTAGAATACTACAGAGTATATACCCCCTACTGAGGGTTTTTCTTAACATACCGACTTATATATATATATATATATATATATATATACCATTACCATTGGAGTATCTTTGTTATCATTCCGGAACAAAGCGATTTTAAGAAAACATTTTGAAAATGATATTCATCTAATTAAACAAATTTAATTAGACGAATAAGGCTTATTTAATCCGTAAATGCTTCCAGAAGTATTTACTAATTAAATAAACACTGGTTTATTGGTGATGTTGCCTTTAGGTTAATTATTGCGAAAATCTTTCTAAAAAGCTCTGTTCGGGTTTTCAAAAATATACCTTACAAAATAACCCTGATACGCTGGCTCAGTTATAAACTCAATACATGCTCTACCCTCTGAGCCTTTCTTATTCCAGTACACAAATACCTACCTTAGGATATATAGTCCCTTTCCACCATACCAAAAGTTTATAAATATATACACCATATAATTCAAGGCGTAGGATCTTAAAAGTATCACCACCCATCAACAGTATTATAAGGTCATGGGATTTAGAAAACTTGCATCTAGTATATGCATACTTCAAAATATGGTTTTAGAAACTTGCACGATACTTGGAACAAAGAATATATATATAGATATATTTTTGAATCAACAAGCATTAAACATTCGAAAATATGCCCACTCCAATAATAGAGTAAGGGTTAGTAAACTTGCCTGATGCTCGAGAGGTGATAGGGCTCCTGACCATGTCGAACAATCTAGACAAAGTCAAACGAAAGCACACGGTTAATCCCCTCGATAAACCACTTATAACTCAATGCTTAAACACGTAAGCGAAACACAACCAAGGCATTACTTGCTCGCTCTAGCGTCACACTAAGTCCATGTTATTCGTCAACTACTTATATCATAAGTTTGGTTCGAAATCCATCCTCAAATCCAAGTTATACTTAACCATTTGGAACCTTGGTTTCTAAGTCTCGTTTTCGGTGATTTTCACTTGTGCAACCTCGGCTTCCTTATTTTTATAAAATCGGAAAAAGATCTTTTTGACTCGAAACCTTTTTAGGTAACTTACTAACTGTCCATGTTAGTACCATAATTAAAATCTTGTCCTCATTCCATTTTTAAGGGCCTCAAACTTAACCTCAAAGTTGGTATATTTCTGCGACATTGTTTCTCGAATCGCTTTCACTAAAACTAGCATATCTCTTAAACCGTTCGGCCAAATTAGGCGAACCACATATCATTACGAAGCTTATAACATAAAATACACAATAATGGGCAGTAGGACTCAAGGGTCGACATCTAACAGAGGAAAACAGGGAACCAATCAGTAGGTAAAAATTTGGGCATTACGACGGCTATAAATCGGACGTTCCAAAAATCATAATCATCAAACCAAGCCACACCGGGCATCCATACAACTACTAAACATGATTCATATCTTAACAAGTCCAGGAACATCATGCTTCATGCTCATAATCATCATATTACAAAATCACTACAAGATCGTGCTAATCATGCTTACAATCACACTATAATCGTAACTAAACTAAAATCCATCAAGAACATGCATAATCTTAAAGTAAGGCCTTGGGTTCTCAAGAGATATACCTCTGCTGGAGTATGTACTCTCCTTACTAAGTTTGATCTAGTCCTTGTATAGCCTTAATACAACTTAGATCAATCAAAGAAAACAAGAAATCAAAGTTAGTTTCTAAGGGTTACTATTCATCATCACTTTTGTAAAAATCATAGAAAATCGAAAAATAAGAGTTTGGCTCTCAAATTTTTACCACATCTTGGCCTCTTCATAATCTTTGTTTTGAGTCCTAGATCATCAGATTTGAAGCTTCCTAGCTAGAGTTTTGGGCCCCCTTTTTCCGCTGAACCGAAACTGTCATGAACAGGACAGTTTGATTTCTTCAACTTTGGGAGGAGATTTGGCTAGGCTATACCCCTTGGATTGTTATGAAATTTTGAGCGAATGTTACCCATGGAGTGGAGAAGCTATGGTTAAAATTTGGTGATTTATGGATGGATAGAAATGGAGTTATGGATTTTTCTTTCCTTCATGCTCCTGCTGTGCAGAATGGGAGAAGAGTTCTTCCTTTCTCTTTTTTTGTTTTCTTTGTCTTGGTTAATAATATAAATGCTGATATTTGTATAAATGTGGTGAGTCATAGCTCTAGAGCTCTCTTCTTGCGACACTTGTCAAGCATGCACTGGCTCCGTTAAAGTAGCTTTACTGGTTCGCTTCCTTTCGCATGAATGATCCAAATGTTGCATTTCACGAATTAATCTTGTTACATGTTACTTCCATGTCTATATTTAATCCCGTAAATGTTGTCTTGTTTCTCTTGAAACGATTCGAAATATTTTCTAAAGGGCGAATAAAACTCTACGCGGTTCTCGCAGTGAATAGTAACTATTCACTATTTATTCCAACAATCGAATCCTTAAATCGACTTTAATAAAATACTAAAATTCCAAAATATTAAATCCTCAATTCCTCAATTTTAATATCTCATTTCTTGAATATAATAATATATAATTCGTTGCCCGGTCGAATACTACACCAAAATAAAATTTGGAATTTCTGAATTCCGATCGTCTTTGCATTCACTTATTTACTCCGTAGATCACTAATATGACTTCGGAATATCCACACTACGTCTCGTACATAGGTGGCATGAAAAATTTTCTTAACCCTCAAAATCACTATTCATCCACCAATATCACTATTCACTGCTGCACTTAATCATAATAAGAAAAGTTTTAAATTTTTCCAAAAATTCGGGTTATTACAGCTTCTAAGTGGTCCAAATATAGCCTCAAAGTGACTGACCAGAAAGGGGTTGTTCCTCCGAACGACGTTTACTAAAACTTACTTTTCTCTTAAACCGTAAATCGTATAGACATAATCTTTATACCAAAACAAACCTTAAAACAAGACCTACATGTTCATGGTCAGTGTTGTTCAAAAATAATCCAAGACCAGTTCGTAATGCTTGCTCAAAATAGCCTTAAATCAAATGGGCATTACGATGGCTATAATCGTAACGTTTCCCGGTTTTTGTTATGTCAAAACCTCTTAAAACCAAATCAATTCAACAACACAACCATATTTACAACAATATCAGTTTATATACTTCAAGAACATATCACCAACATCAACCAACAACAAGTATTCATCAAGAATTAACCATACATACTCCAAATTCCATAATCATGCTTATTCTAGAAACTTCACTTAAATCTCAACATAAATCAAATGGTGGATGAGTGGTATACCTTCCTTGATGCTCTACCAACACTAACCAGTGGCCACAACCACTCAACAAGCCTTATATACTCCTTACAAAGCTTAAACCTTAAGATTCAATCAAGAAAACAAGTTAACAACTTTCGGAGTTACTATTCATCATCACTTTGTAAAATCCATATAAAATCGAAAAACAAGAGTTTGGTGCTAAGATTTTTACCAGACCTTGTAATCTTCATGAGCTTTCTTTGGAGCTATAGATCTCCAAATTTAAAGTTTCCTAGCTAGGGATTTGAGTCCCATCTTCCCGCTGGACAGAAACTGGACAGTTTGGGGTTCTCCGACTTGGGGAAGCGATTTAACTAGGCTACACTACTTGTTTGGCCATGAACTTTTGAACGGATGTTACCCATGGAGTGGAGAAGCTATGGTTAAAATTTGGTGATTTAAGGATGGATAGAAATGGAGTTATGGATTTTCCTTTGGACTCTGTTTCTGCTGGGCAGAAAATCTGGGGAGAGAGTTCTTCTCTCTTTCTTTTTCTTTTCTTTTGTCTTGGTTAATAATAATGATAATGCTGATATTTGTGTGAAGAGTGGTGAGTCATAGCCCTAGGTGGCTTCATCTCTCAACATGTGTCGAACATGCATTGGTTCTGTTAAAGTAACTTTACTGGTTTGCTTTACTGATTCGTTTCTTTTCACATGGATGATCCAAATGTTGCATTTCTTGAATTAATCTCGTTACATGTTACTTCCATGTCTATATTTAATCCTGTAAATGTTGCCTTATTCTTCTTGAAACGATTCAAAATATTTTCCAAAAGAGCGAGTAAAAACTCTACGCGATCTTCGCAGTGAATAGTAACTATTCACTTCATCAATCGAATCCTTAAATCGACTTGAATAAAATAATAAAATTCCAAAATATTAAATCCTCAAATCCTCAATTTTAATATCTCATTTCTTGAATATAATAATATATAATTCGCTGCCCGGTCGAATATTACACCAAAATAAAATTTGGAATTTCTGAATTCCGATCGTCTTTGCATTCACTTATTTACTCCGTAGATCACTAATATGACTTCGGAATATCCACACTACGTCTCGTACATAGGTGGCATGAAAAATTTTCTTAACCCTCAAAATCACTATTCATCCACCAATATCACTATTCACTTGTGATAACCCGGGTCAAATCCCGAGTCTTTTTCGAAAATCGGGTCAAATCCCGATTCCAAGTCTGAATAAACCAAAGCCTACTGGCCCAAATGCAGCCAACTTGGGTAACAACAAGCCCACCACAGACCCCCAAAAGATCATGATTTGTTGGTGCTAATTAGTAGTAGTACTTTGCCTTATAAACTGAACAGAAGTCCCAAATCTCCTCGACGTGGGACTGGGGTGTTACAAACTCCCCCACTTAAACTCTTGACGTCCTCGTCAAGCCTGAACGGATAGCCCATAGGTTCTAAGATCGTTCCTCCCTAGCCATTGTGGGATAATACCGGCTAGCTTCGTGTCCCCACCTCCGGATCTCTGTCCATTGTGGGATAATACCACCAGCCTTCGTGTCCCCACCTCCGGCAGCTTGATGAATCAAGATTTCGAGAGTCGGCTCTGATACCATATGTGATAACCCGGGTCAAATCCCGAGTCTTTTTCGAAAATCGGGTCAAATCCCGATTCCAAGTCTGAATAAACCAAAGCCTACTGGCCCAAATGCAGCCAACTTGGGTAACAACAAGCCCACCACAGACCCCCAAAAGATCATGATTTGTTGGTGCTAATTAGTAGTAGTACTTTGCCTTATAAACTGAACAGAAGTCCCAAATCTCCTCGACGTGGGACTGGGGTGTTACATCACTGCTGCACTTAATCATAATAAGAAAAGTTTTAAATTTTTCCAAAAATTCGGGTTATTACATAGGTGATGACCACTGGTAGAAGGTGTTTTGTAAGGAGAGGACATAGAACTTTTAAGTCTTGGTTGTAATAACTTTTGAGACTCATGTTTATGTATTAATGAATTAGATAGTGGATGCTTGTTTCACACCATCAACTGTTGAGATCCATTGGTAGAGTTGGGGTCCAGTCTGCAGGTTTATATTATTGTTTATGGGTTTAATTATGTATAGAGTTTGTAGTGACTCCCCGATCATGACCCCAGATTGGGAGGGCGTCAAAACATGACTTAGAAAACCTATCCAATATCTACAATGAAATGCATATCAAACTAGAAGTATTGTACAGTGCAATTGCTACATCACTCATTTCGTTAATGAGCTTCCTGTCAACGGAATGCTGCAAAGCATGCCATTTCGTTGACAGCTACAAAATGACTTTACACAAATTCTACTAAGTTTTTTATGTTTATCATCAAGAACAACATATTCCTAACAGCTGTTGTTCAGAAAAATCGAAATTGTCATTGTTCATGGCCTCTGTTCATCCTTCCTTTCATATTGGTTGTTCTTATGATCTTGATGATATTTAAATCAGAAGATGCAAGTGAGATATGAGTGATGTATTTCATACTCCTATGTTAAATGATCTTTATCATATATAATGTTAAGCTTCAATGTTTAATGAAAGCTATGATGGTTTAATGAAAGTTATAAACTAGTCAAATTCATAACATAAGTTGCATAGATTCCATTACATAATTGGCATAAATTCCATACAAAAGAAGTTGAAAATCTGACCATCCAACCACCATTACCAAAAACATAAAGTAGCAAGTACCAATACAAGTTCCATAAGTTACTAGAAAACTAGAAATGAAAGTGTCTAATTCGGCTTTTCAATATTCTTTTGTCTCTTCATCCTAGCATCCTCCAAGTTTCTCATAAAAGTGAACTCTTAGTTACGATTTCCATCAAAATCTTCAATTTGAATGCCTAAAGGTCCTACCTTTGCAGGAGTTTTAAAAGGCCTTGTACTTCCTCCATGTGTACCAGTTTTCTCTTGAGTCTTTGATTCTTTTTTCTTACTCACTTCATCTTCCTTGCTCTTAGCTAGTGCTTCTTTCTTCTTAATCATCTCATCAACTTTCTGAGAATAAACACAAATAAACATCTGTGAAAACATGTATTAGGTTGAGAACAAGTGCTTAAATTGCAACACAAACTCATACCTTAGTGTTGCATGTCCTAGCATTATGGCCCCCCTCTTGGCAATAATTACATTTTGGAGATTTTTTGACATTAACAGGTTGGCCTCCTTCAACTTCATATCCCAATTCAACTTCAATGTTCCTTTCAAGTTTCTGAAAGAATAATTAGATTATTACTACAAACTAATTAAAACTTAGATTATGTAGAAGAAGATAGTCAAGTACTTACTGGGTTTTTGCAGGTTCTTGAGTTGTGACCATATTGTTCACAGATTTCACATCTCAAAGATGTATGCTTTCTCTTCAACATTGTAGGATCATTTGCCATTGCCTCAACTGTGAAATCAACTTTTTTGTTTCTGTTTTTCTTAGGTCTCCCAGGTGCAATTTTAATCAATGGAGGAAGAGGGCCAATTTCCTCAACTTGATCCCAAAATTCCTCACCATTAATTGGTTCCAAAATGTGGTTATAGACATTCAAGTACTGCTCTCTTTTGTAACAATTATGGATATAGCTCATTGGATTCTCCTTCCTAAATAATATGCAGGCACAAGCATGAAAACATGGAATACCTGTGAGTTGCCACTTTCGACAAGCACATACCCCATTTTTCAGGTCTACAACTATTTGATGGCCTCCTATAGACATTGTCACTTGAAATTTATCTCCACCATTCCACACAGGCCTTGCCCTTGTAGCAAGACTCATAGCCCTGAGAAGAATAGACAAGTATGAGATATATATATAAAGACAAATATACAAGTTTAAAACTGTGACAGAAGCTTACTTGTCCGTCCAGCTTCTTTAAGGCTTTGGTACAGAAAACAGTGTTCCTGGCCTCCATTTTAGTTTTCTTTCTTTCAATCCTTTGCATACATGCAGTGTGGATAGATTTGAACATTGTGACAATGCCCATTTCTCTAAATGGATTAATTGCATTGTTGAAAACTTTACAGTTATTATTAACAAAAACATCAGACTTGCAAATATCTCTTAACCCTGCTCTGCTCCATTGAGACTTAGGCTTATTTTCCAACCACTTGTATGCATTTATGTTCAGCTGTTAACAGTAAATGTCGATTTCAAAGACCAGCCTAGTTGAAAATAAAATGTGCATACTTTTACTAGTTAAAGTATATTTGCATGTGTTACCTTTTTCAAAATTTTCATGTGCATATTAAAGAAATAATCCGTGGTTGATTTAGCAGCAAACCACCTTTCCTTTTTAACTCCTAAACTCTTGTATGCATTGCACAAGTTGTTGAAAAGGTGCATCACACAAAATCTCTTCTCAGCTGCTGGAAAATGAGTCTCTAGGGCATTCACTAGACCCTACACCACATGAAAACAATAATTTAAATAAATGTACATAAATCCATGCAATAGGATACATAAATCCAGGCAATAATTTAAATAAATGTACATGAAAATGAATGTAGGAAGAAGTACCTTCTGCCTGTCAAAAATGAATGTGTATGCTCCATCATTTTCAATTCTAAGATCAGCTTTCAATAGTGACAAGAACCAATCCCAACTAGAATTGTTCTCAGCTTCTACTTGGGCCCAGGCAATAGGATACATTCCTTCATTGGGGTATGTTCCAACAGCAGTCAATAATATTCCCTTATAGGGACCCTTTAGATGACATCCATCTAGCCCTAGCAATGGTCTGCAACCATCCGTGAATCCAGTTTTCAAAGGGCCCATGCACACATAAAATCTTTTAAATCTTCTACCATCCACCCCAGGTTCTGCAGGTTCTGTCATGAGTTTCACTGTGGTGTCTGGCATGGATTTCATGAGTTCATTCCCATAGTTGTATAACTTCTTGAATTCTTCATCATGTTTTCCAAGAATGTTCTCCATTGCCTTTCTCATTGCCCTATAGATCATTGAATAAGAAACATGGCACTTTAGGTCATTAATTACTTGATGATGAAATGATTCTAATTTCCATGTAGGGTTTGTCCTTATTTGGTCTTCATAGACATTGGCAATCCATGTAGAATTAACCTGTTTTTTGTTCCCAACATGGAGTGCATGTATGCTTAGTACATAGAGTCTTGATCTGAATGTTTGTAGATCTTTTTTGTCTGATACCATAGCATTTCCATTCACAACCCTCTGCACAGATCCACTTGATCTTGTCAGCCAAGTTTTTCTTCAATCTAACTGACCTTTGGTGGACAATGGCATGCTTTCTAACTGCAGCTCTGAAAACTTGCCCACTGCTGAACAACATTCCAAGTTTAAATTGTGGATCCACCATGTCGGTAAGCTCACAGAATTCAGGATATTTCACTTCTTGCTCATCACATGAAGAAATTGTCATCCTCTCATCATCACTATCAAACATTCCCTCTGAAGTGTCATAGTTTGCATCTTCATGTCCATCTGCACCAAAGTTTGCATTTTCATGTCCATCTGCACCACAGTTTGCATCTTCATCACCTTCATATTCAGCCTCACAATTTGCATCTTCATGTCCATCTGCACCATTCAAATCTTCATGACACACCAAAGCATTTGCAACTTCAGGATTGTGGTTTGTAGCTTGATTGGCTTGCATAACATGGGGTACATCATCTTCCTCTATAACAACTGGTGTGCTTTCAGTATTTTTAAACAAACCCTGTTACAAAAGTTCACACAATCAGTACAAAAGTTTAAATTATGCATATTACATAATGAAAACACATTATAAAATGCTTACTCTTAACATTGAATAAATGCCCTTCTTCCTTGTTCTAAATGGAGGATTAGGAGGAGGTATCATTCTTTGTCTTCTTGCACGAGGTTGGGGGGCTTCACTTTCAGTTGAGTCAAGATTAGAAGTGTCAGCAAAGAAGGGAACTTGTTGGTCATTTCAGTATTCTCAGCAGCTGTTTGTACTTCAATTGTTTCAGTTTTTTCCTCACATTCCTCTCTGATTTCATCAACTCTTCTCTTTCTCTCATCAAGTTCATATTGGGTAAAAGAGAAGTCAAAGTCAAGTCCTTGAGAGCTTCCATTATTATCAGTTGTATACAATGTGAATGAACTACTATAGTGAGCAACTAAGGTACCAAAGTTTTGGACATCCGAATCCTCATCAACTGGCATTGATGTGTAAAAATAATGTAAACTGCAAGCGCACAGTGTTTAGTTGTAGCAATCACAGATCGATCCACAGAGACTATGAATTTTCGAAACCCTAACAATTAACTCAGGCGAACTAGACAAATAAGATTTGAGTTGAGATTTGTTTAACCTAATTAACAATTAAAATCAGATATGGAAAACCTAGGAATCCGAATCCATTAATCAATCACAATTAATATCAACTCACCCTAAAATCAATTCTCTTTCCTTCACAAATAAGATATATCAATTAACGAGACAAGCATATACTATGAAACTTGTTATCTAACAATAACCCATCAAAACTTCATGGAGCAAGCATAGGCTATGAAAAATAAATCCGGTAACAATAATATATCAAAATCACTTTGTCAATTGATCAATTAAGCACCAAGAAAAATTATGAGAACCAATTAATAGGAACGAGAAGATATCAACAATAATCAAATTAACTTCATCTTCATCCTAGGGCAAAAGAATTAGCTAGACATGATAATTGAATTAACGAAACAATTATGAATAAAACACATAATAACAATGATTAAAAAGTGATATAGATTAATAAATCTAATGATATAAGCTACGACAATCAGGTGGACAATTAGTTAAACAAAGTTAAACAAGTAAAACAATAACTTGAATATGGTGTACGTTTATATGATTATATAATAATAAACTAACTAAACTAACGAAGCATGCAGGTGATGAATAATTAAGCAACAGAAAATATGGCAGATGTAATTGAGGACGTAAACTGGAAAGAAAAATAAGAATTAATAATATATTAACTTCACGTAGCAAACGAGTACGCCGGATAAAAGTCACAGGCAATCAATACAAAACGAAAAATAATTAGCTATCAAATTCTAGGTGTCCCAAATACAAGAGAGGAGATCTATATTTATAGGAAAAATAATGGGTTTGGGCTTTTTTACTACAAAGCGGATTGTAGAAATATTTCCTCAATTCCTTTTTCTTCTCCGATAAGTTTTCCAATTTTTCTCCAATTTCCTTTTGACTTCAAGTATTTCCATCTCCTTGCCTTTTTCACCTTTTTCTGCTTGAAATATGATTTTATTTATTTTCCTACAAAACAAAAGAAAACAATTTATTAAACAATAAAATTACGAAAACAGACATAAAATAGGTATTAAAAATGTATTAAATTATGGACCTATCAAATGCCCCCATACCTATCTTTTGCTCGTCGTCGAGAAAAACTAATCTAATATAAACTACTAACTAATAGATAATACCACTTCCGTAGGTGATCACGGTTGCATTTGGCATATGCAACAAGCCCTTTAAACCCCTAGGTAGCCTAGTGGACGAGTAAGGTCTCGTGAGGGCCTATAGTGAATGTACCCACAAAATTCATCTAGCTCATGTAAAAGATCGCATGACAATGCAACGCCACACATACAAGTCCTCTCATGCTTCATCAACTTAAGAATCAAAAATGACTTTGCAATGTCTTGTCGTGGAAGATGCAAGGATTCACATAGTCTACTCAAAGAAATATGCATAAGTGCTCAAAAGTCCATGTCAAGTGTAAGAATAAGTTGGTAACCATGCTAAGCCCACAAGAGTACAACTTTGAGTCAAAACTTGGAATCTCAAATGTAGAAACAAGCAATAACTCACCTTTCACTCACAAAAGAATATTCACTCAAGAACAAGGGTAAGTGTATCACTCTATTCCAGCAAAATCATAAACATGCTTGATATTTGGTATCAATCTAACTTTAACACAACATACATCAATGATGATAATCAAAAGGTCTTTATTTGGGTTGTAACGGGGCTAGGGACAAGGTATGTCAAGTAAGGCAAAAGAAGGTGAAGTGTCAAAAGCTAGTAGGCACCATAATAAATCATACACATCACCAAACATCCTCCCCACAACTGAATTTTCTCATTTTCTTCCAACAAAAGACTTGATTAGTCGAATGAAGAAGGATCACACAAACATAAGTATGCTCTCATATTTTTTTTTTTTTTTTTTTCATATATTTTTTTTTGTTTTTTTTTCTTTTTTTCGAGAGCTAAGAGATAGATATAAGCAACCACAATCCTCCTTTCAAAATTTCTTGAACAACGACTATCAAGTAAACAATCAAACCAAATATTTCCTCAAAAGTAATGAACCAAAAGTAAACCCATCTTACACACCTTGTTACTCCCTCAAGTTCCTACTAGCCATTGACAATTTGGGATCAAACATAAGTAAGGCTAAACAAGAAAAAGGTCTAGGCATGTAATGTGGTATGTCACCGAAAAATAGGATTAAGCTCAAGAGGGTAACTAATTGATCATATATAAATTGTGTGGTAATTTGAAAAATATAGGTTATTCCTAAATGCCTTTATCATCTTATCATCAAATAATGTCAAGCATTCAAGAAAGGTCTCAAACAAGTGCTAGCAATGCAAACAACATGTGGACACTCAAGCAAACGAATATAAAATGCAAAAGATATGCATATAGGCTCAAAAACTCACTTGGTGGTAAAACATAATCAATCCCAAGTAAAAATCTCTTCAATGCACCAACTTGTACTCAAAGCATGAAAACCAAATCATCTTGCACATATATTCATGTCCTTCTAATTACTTGCAACATTCAATAAGTCTACTAGTTTCAACTTGCTAGTGTATGTGTGTGAACAAGAACTTAGCAAATCACTTCTTAATCAAAAGTATCAGAAACACAAGATTACTATAGCATGTAATGGTGCATAAAGCCACTAGAAATCATTTCACAAGGCTAGAATTCTACAATTTACAACACTAAACTTCTTTTTGGGATTTTTTATTTTTCAATTTTTTTTGTTTTTGTTTTTAATACTACTAAACCCCTCCCCCATACCTAAATCATGCATTGTCCTCAATGTATGCAAATGAGAGAAAAATGACAGAGTAAAAGGACGAGAATACCTGATAAGGGAATGACAGAGGAATAGAACTATCTACTATATACAACAAGGGAACTTACTTGGATCACGAATCAAGGAGGTGGATCACCTCCTCCTCAGAATCAACTGGCAGTTCTAAAAATGGTTTAAGCCTTTGACCATTAACCTTAAATGTTTCACCAGTTGTAGGATTTTCAATTTCAATAGCACCATGAGGAAAAACAACTTTAACAACAAATGGTCCCTCCCACCGAGATCTCAATTTTCCAGGAAACAAATGCAGCCTAGAGTTGTATAAAAGAACTTTTTGACTAGGAGAAAAAGATTTTCTCAAAATAGATTTATCATGCAAAAGTTTAGTTCTTTCCTTATAAATCTTAGAATTTTCATAGGCATCATTCCTAAGTTCTTCTAACTCAGACAGTTGTAACTTCCTATGGCTACCGGCAGTGGGTAAATCAAAATTCAATTCTTTAATAGCCCAAAACGCTCTATGTTCAAGTTCAACAGGGAGATGACATGCTTTACCAAACACAAGCCTATAAGGAGACATACCCAAAACAGTTTTAAAAGCAGTGCGATAAGCCCAGAGTGCATCTATCAACTTAACAGACCAATCTTTCCTATTTGAATTGACAGTTTTCTCTAGAATTTGTTTAATCTGCCTATTAGAGACCTCAACTTGACCACTAGTTTGAGGATGATAAGGTGTAGCTAACTTGTGAGTGATAGAATACTTCTTCAGAAGAGACTCAAACTGATGGTTTTTGAAATGCTTACCCTGGTCACTAATTATAGCTCTAGGCGTACCAAATCTAGAAAAGATATTCTCCTTTAAGAACTTAAGAACTACCTTGTTATCATTAGACTTAGTTGGTATGGCTTCGACCCATTTAGACACGTAATCAACCGCTAAGAGAATGTAGAGGTTACCAAAAGAATTAGGAAAGGGACCCATAAAATCTATACCCCAAACATCAAAAATCTCAATAACTAAGATTGGATTCATTGGCATCATGTTTCTTCTAGTGATCTTTCCTAAATGTTGACACCTACTACAAGCGGCACAAAATTCTGCAGAATCTTTAAACAAATTGGGCCAATAGAAACAAGATTGAAGTATTTTAGCAGCAGTCTTTTTAGCACTAAAGTGACCTCTACAAGCCTGATCATGACAAAAAGAAAGTACACTTCTAAACTCATGGTTTGAAACACACCTCCTAATGATTTGGTCTGGACAATACTTAAAAAGATAGGGATCATCCCAAAAGAAGTACTTGACTTGTGAGAGAAATTTGGATTTATCTTGCTTCGACCAATGAGAAGGAATTTCACCAGTGACAAGGTAGTTAACAATATCAGCAAACCAAGGAGTGGTAGAGATGGAAAGAAGGTGTTCATCAGGAAAAGACTCATTCAAAGGAATATCCATGGTGGACTCCACTACTAATCGGGAAAGATGATCAGCAACAACATTTTCAGAACCCTTCTTATCCCTAATTTCTAAGTCAAACTCTTGGAGCAACAAGACCCACCTAATCAATCGGGCCTTTGAGTCTTTCTTAGAGAAGAGATATCTAAGAGCAGAGTGGTCTGTGTAAACAATGATTTTAGAACCTATAAGATATGACCGAAACTTTTCAAGAGCAAAAACTATAGCTAGAAGTTCTTTTTCTGTGGTGGAGTAGTTAAGTTGAGCATCATTTAGAGTCTTACTAGCATAGTATATGACATGAGGTATCTTATTGATTCTTTGTCCTAAGACTGCGCCTACGGCATAATCAGATGCACCGCACATAAGCTCAAAAGGTTGATTCCAATCAGGGGATTGAATGATAGGGGCTGAGGTCAACTCTTTCTTAAGATGTTCAAAAGATTGGAGACATTCACTAGAAAACTCAAATTTTATGTCCTTAGAAAGAAGATTAGTCAATGGTCTTGCCTTTTTGCTAAAATCTTTAATGAAACATCTATAAAAACCAGCATGTCCTAAAAAGGAACGAATTTGACAGACTTTGGTGGAGATAAATTAGAAATGAGATCAATTTTAGCTTTATCAACTTCAATGCCCTTTGAAGATATTTTATGACCAAGAACAATTCCTTCTTTAACCATGAAATGACATTTTTCCCAATTAAGAACAAGATTTGTTTCTTTACATCGTTTTAAAACTAAGTCAAGATGGTGAAGACACTGATGAAAAGAAGAACCAAAGATGGAAAAGTCATCTATAAAGATTTCTAGGAACTCTCCTACCATATCAGAAAAAATGCTCATCATGCATCTTTGGAAAGTGGCAGGGGCAGTGGTTAGACCAAAAGCTAAACGACGATAAGCAAAGGTTCCAAAAGGACATGTGAAGGTGCTCTTTTCTTGATCCTCGGGAGCAATGGGAATTTGGAAATAGCCAGAAAAACCATCTAGAAAACAATAGTATGAGTGACCTGCTAACCTTTCTAACATTTGATCAATAAAGGGTAGAGGAAAATGGTCTTTCCTAGTAGCAGCATTTAGTTTCCTATAATCAATACACATTCTCCAACCAGACTGAACACGAGTGGGAACTAATTCATCATCCTCATTAACAACTATAGTGATCCCTGACTTTTTAGGCACTACTTGAACAGGACTGACCCAAGAGCTATCAGATATAGGATAGATGATCCCATTATCTAGACATTTAAGGATTTCTTTCCTAACAACTTCCTTAAGAGTCGGGTTCAACCTCCTTTGCGGTTCTCTAACTGGTTTAGCATCATCAACTAAATGAATCCTATGTTGGACAATGGCAGGGCTAATTCCCTTGATATCAGATATGCTCCACCCTATGGATTCCTTATTCTTTCTAAGTACAATTAAGAGTTCTTCCTCTTGAGAAGGTGTCAAATCAGATGCAATGATGACTGGAAAAGACTTAGAAGGACCTAGAAACATATACTTTAGAGTTTCGGGAAGAGGTTTAAGTTCTAATTCTGGTGGACTTGTCTCAACTGATTTATTAGCTTCATAAAGTGGCAAAGGAAAAGGTTCCGACTCTCGATTGGAACAAGGAATGGTGGACTCTAACATTTCATTAATCTCATTTTTATGACCAGTATCATCCCAATCTTGACCAAAATAATTTTGACAAAAGTTAAGAACATCATCAACATTCATGGTTTCATTATCAACTAACTCATCAATCATGTTAATTTCTATGGGTTGGTCAAAAAGCTCATTGGGTTGATTTCCTACATTGAAAATGTTGAGATCAATTTGCATGTTTCCAAATGTGAGTTTCATTAATCCATTCCTACAATTGATCAAAGCATTAGAGGTGGCAAGAAAAGGTCTTCCTAGAATGATGGGAATTTGATTTTTGAGATTTTGGACAGGCTCGGTTTCTAGAACACTGAAATCGACAGGGAAGACAAAATCACCAACCTTAATCAACACATCTTCCACCATACCCTTAGGAATTTTGACAGAACGGTCAGCTAACTGAAGAGTGATACTAGTTTTTTTAAGTTCACCTAAACCCAGGTCTTGATAGACAGATAATGGAAGAAGATTCACACTAGCTCCTAGATCGAGTAAAGCTTTATCAATGAAAGTATTACCAATGACACAAGAAATGGTAGGACAACCAGGATCCTTATACTTCAAAGGGATTTGATTTGACAAGATAGAGCTAACATTGGATGTTAGGAAAGCTTTCTTAGGAACATGAGTGGTTCTTTTATGAGTACACAAATCTTTTAGACACTTCGCATAAGAGGGAACTTGTTGAATTGCATCTAAAAGAGGAATGTTAATCTTGACTTGCTTGAAGACTTCCAAAATCTTATCTAATTGAGCAGATTGTTTGTTTGAAGTAAGTCTGTGAGGAAACGGAGCTTTCGGCTTAAAGACTTTTTCAATAGACACATCAGATTGGGGTTTTGAAGGTGGTTCATCGGAGGGTGATGACTCATTAGATTCAACTTCTTCAGGACTCTTGGGATTGGAAGATTGTTTAAGACTAGGATTCAAGAGTAACGGATTTGGTTCAGATGTAAGCTTATCTTCTTCTTGAGTATTGACACCAGCATGATTATTGAATTGATTACCAGACCTTAGAGAGATAACAGAATTCACATTTTCATGAGACTTTTGATTTGGATGAAATTTAGGATTAATCTCGGGTTGACTAGTAAATCGATTTTTCTCTCTCTCACTGATGGTGTTTGTCAACTGACTAACTTGGACCTCTAGCTTAGATATGGCTTGAGCGTTGGAATTTAGCAATTGCCTATCTTGGGTCATAGTGTTCATGAAATTTTGTTGAGATTTGAGCAATGCCTCTAAACTCTTTTCAGCAGGTTGAGAATTTTGGTTATACTGATTGTATTGACCTTGGTTTCATGAGAAATTTGGATGATTTTTCCAACCATGATTGTATGTGGATGAATAGGGATCATTCCTAACTCTAGATTGAAACATGGCATTGGCTTGTTCAATTTCAGGACAATTTTCTATCAAATGAGTGGGAGAATTACAGTTTGTACACAAAAACACTTGTGAGGACACCTTGTTGGTTTCTAAGGCTTCTAGACGTCTAGTGAGAGTAGCTAACTTAGCTTCGGTTGCAATAGAATTACCAACTACGTGTACGCCCTTAGATTTTTCAGTTTCCTGACTGGCTTCCCTAGTTGACTCCCACAACATTGTTCTTTCAGCTAACTCTTCAAAAAAATTGCCAAGCTTCTTCATCAGTTTTATCCATAAACCTACCATTACACATAGACTCTAACAGGGCAGTGGTTTGGCTATCTAAGGCTTCATAAAGAATTTTACAAAGTCTCCATTTTTCTATACCATGTTGAGGACACTTAGACAACAACTTTTGAAATCTATCAAAATATTTCCAAAAAGACTCATTTGGATTTTGTTGAAATTGGTTGATTTCATTCCTAAGCCTGTTAGCCTTATGGTTGGGAAAATATTTTTTAAGAAATATAGCAACAAATCCCTCCCATGTGGAAATAGAATTAACGGGTAGACTATACAACCACTGTTTAGCATCTTCTTTTAAAGCAAAGTTAATGAGTCTAAGCCTAATGGAATCCTCACTTAGTTGTTGAAGTTTTTGTAAAGCACATACTTCCTCAAATTCTCGAATGAAAAGATATGGATCCTCTCCCTCTACCCCAGCAAACCTAGGTAACATGCTAATGTTATGATGTTTGATTTCAAAATTGTTTGCGGTTACTGCTGGTAGCACTATGCATGAGGGTTGAGCGGTACGAGCGGGGTAACAACGTTCTTTAAGTGAAACAGCCATGATGGTTGTTGGAACTTCTACTTCTTTTGACTCAATTTTAGTGGGTGAAGATAAATCGGGTTGTCTTGCTATTCCAGGTAATGAAAGGTCGGATTGTCTCACTAATCTAGATGTATTATCTCGAACTCAAGTACTTTGCATACAAGAGAAACAATCAACTAAGCACGTAGAAGACAAGAGCTATAAGTAAACACCCAAAAATGGAAAATCAAAAGAAAAATCTATCTTATCCTAAAAACAATCTAGACCTTGCTCCTAACAATAAGATACTACTAAAAGTAACAGCTCAAAAAGCATTCGTCGTGACTGGCCAGGCAGGAGGAAGCATTGCCAAGAGGCTAACCACCATTCTAGGCACCAGTCTAAAGGCCAGGGAAGCTTTCGCTAGTCCTAGACACCACCGAAAAATACTTAGTGATTTGTTCCTCCTAGATTCTCTTCCTAGTTGAGCGCGATATCCTAGGGGCTAACGTCTAATTGATTTTATTAAGGAAAGGGAATGCAAGATGAACGAATTAGTGATTTGTGGGCCAAGGAAAGAGTGATGAAATCCCTCACCTTATCTTGGAATTGGGTGGTGCCCTTAAGATTGATTTGATGATGCAACACACAAAGAACGAGAAATAAACACTTATGGATGCACTACACTACGTGTTCTATTCTAAATTGTACGTACCTCTTTCCTCCAGCAATTACCACAATTGTATAAGATGGAAAGCGATAAAGACAATAAATAAATCTAGATGATGTGCTCCTATGTGAGAGAATGAATGATGCAACAAATTGGTTTTTAACAAATAACTAACTAATATTTTTGGATTTTTCAATAATGATGGAAAGAAAATAGAGAGAGGTGATACGGAATACCGAAAAGCGCTTTCAAAAATTTCACAAGAGACAACGAGCCTTCTAGCAATCTTCTTGTCCAAACTTTCCTCCGCTTCACTGTTCCCTAAAAGACAAATAATGCAGAACAAGAAACTAATCCGAAGAATTAAATATCAAGGAGTGAAAATTACCAATAATCCCCGGCAGCGGCGCCAAAAACTTGATGTGTAAAAATAATGTAAACTGCAAGCGCACAGTGTTTAGTTGTAGCAATCAAAGATCAATCCACAGAGACTATGAATTTTTGAAACCCTAACAATTAACTCAGGCGAACTAGACAAATAAGATTTGAGTTGAGATTTGTTTAACCTAATTAACAATTAAAATCAGATATGGAAAACCTAGGAATCCGAATCCATTAATCAATCACAATTAATATCAACTCGCCCTAAAATCAATTCTCTTTCCTTCACAAATAAGATATATCAATTAACGAGACAAGCATATACTATGAAACTTGTTATCTAACAATAACCCATCAAAACTTCATGGAGCAAGCATAGGCTATGAAAAATAAATCCGGTAACAATAATATATCAAAATCACTTTGTCAATTGATCAATTAAGCACCAAGAAAAATTATGAGAACCAATTAATAGGAACGAGAAGATATCAACAATAATCAAATTAACTTCATCTTCATCCTAGGGCAAAAGAATTAGCTAGACATGATAATTGAATTAACGAAACAATTATGAATAAAACACATAATAACAATGATTAAAAAGTGATATAGATTAATAAATCTAATGATATAAGCTACGACAATCAGGTGGACAATTAGTAAAACAAAGTTAAACAAGTAAAACAATAACTTGAATATGGTGTACGTTTATATGATTATATAATAATAAACTAACTAAACTAACGAAGCATGCAGGTGATGAATAATTAAGCAACAGAAGATATGGCAGATGTAATTGAGGACGTAAACTGGAAAGAAAAATAAGAATTAATAATATATTAACTTCACGTAGCAAACGAGTACGCCGGATAAAAGTCACAGGCAATCAATACAAAACGAAAAATAATTAGCTATCAAATTCTAGGTGTCCCAAATACAAGAGAGGAGATCTATATTTATAGGAAAAATAATGGGTTTGGGCTTTTTGACTACAAAGCGGATTGTAGAAATATTTCCTCAATTCCTTTTTCTTCTCCGATAAGTTTTCAAATTTTTCTCCAATTTCCTTTTCACTTCAAGTATTTCCATCTCCTTGCCTTTTTCACCTTTTTCTGCTTGAAATATGATTTTATTTATTTTCCTACAAAACAAAAGAAAACAATTTATTAAACAATAAAATTACGAAAACAGACATAAAATAGGTATTAAAAATGTATTAAATTATGGACCTATCAGGCATTACATTGTTACAATCTAGTTCTGTTCCGGGAATCTGAAACCAAGTCACATAGGTGCCCATTTCTAATTCTAACACTTGCATCATTTCCTCCAAAATAGACATTGAATCAATATACCTACGGACATAGTCAATATATGTGTACTGTCCACCCAGATATTGCTCAAATTTCTCATCAAAAAATCCCCCATAGTGCACTTTAAGAGTATAAAATCGAGGACCCACTACAACAAATCAAAAAAAAGGCAGATAAAGACATTTTAGGGACCACCATATTCAATATAATACCAAAATCGAAACCCTGAAATCTAAAATATAGTAACCATTCTCAAAACAAGGGACAACCATTATATTATCAAACAAATTACGAAAACTAGGTATTCTCATCATCAATGAACAAATATGAATAATCTAGTAAAATATGAACAACTATGATCATCTGAATTTCAAATTCATTACCTATGGGATTCTCTATAGGATAATCCGGTAAGCCATCGTCGTCTGGGACTCCATTATTCAGTTCTTTTAATTTTCCTATCATTTTTCCTGATTTTATGAACGGGTATATTATTTTCACTTTTAGGGTTCTTAATTGGGGGAAATTGAAAGTGAAAGGGTGTTTACTAGAAAGGGTGTTTAACTGGGGATTATCTGAGATTTTCACTAAAAAGACAATTTTACCCCTGACAAAATCGATGTTAACGGTACAATTTGACGAAAAAGCGTCAAAGGGGTGCAAAGTGTAGCGAGACCTAAAGTACAGGGATGCAAAGTGTTTTCGTAAAAAGTAGTTAACCCAAAGTGCAATAAGTCAAAATCAAAGGGATGCAAAATGCAATTTAGTCTTATGTTAATATGTGTTAAGGTATGGAGTTTGTTTATACCTGACATTAGCCTTCTTCTAAGAAGACACGAAGATAGGTTTAAAACTTGTCCCTTATTTCTCTAGCACCTCGATTTATCGAGTCGTTATACCCCTTTTTTTCCAAATTATAAAGTATAATAATTTTGCAGTAAAAAATATAGAAGTTGCACTAACAATTAAATTTTTTAGAAGACTATAATGGACTTCAGAATTTTTTTTTATTGATTTTTGATTAATGTAATATTAACTTATACTTGCTTTGAATTAAAAGATTGACGTGATTTCAAATAAAACTCAAAGTTTCACCTGATTTGTCACAAAAATTTAGAAAGATCAATTTCTTTTACCATTTCCAAAATCAAACTATTATTATAAGATTCTAATATGCTATAAAATTTATTCACTGACAAGAAAAGAAATTGAATCATAAAAAATTTAACGAGACAAGAGTGTAATCATGCAGTGCAAAATACTATACACATTGTATACAAAATTACGGCTAGTCAATATATTTTTACATATCAAATAACATAATTTTAAATAATAAGCGCTCGCATTAAAATAAAAATGTTAATAATAATAATAAAATTATTATTATTATTATTATTATCATTATTATACTGTCATGAATTTCCACAAACCAACACAATATTCTTTGTTTTTCCCAACGAATCATCGTGCAAGGTCTTTACGTACATATAAGGTTAAAACCCCGCTTAACATAATAAATTCAATATTCGATAATTTTATTGAGAATACCACTCTATAACGCTCCAAAATCGGAAATTATCCAACTCAAGTCAGCGCGCTACTACGAATACCACTACAAGGAAAACAACTAAAAGTGACTGCACCATTCCGATCGCATCTATGTTCTATATGACCATTTTCCCTCGTTTTGAACATAAAAATGACCTGAACTCTACGGTCACTTTTAAGGCCGTCGAAAGTAAACATGCGGTCGAAAGTGGAAAACTTGTACGACCAAATACGATCAGATTTAGTAAATCTACGTATGACTAGAAATAGTTGCTTCGGTTTTTTCAAAAAAATTGGAACTTTAGTTTGAAATTTCACTAAAAATTTCATTTCCTGCCTAAGGACCACAAATCGACCAACTCCAGTCGCATTGCCAAATTGAATATTTCCAGTCGCAATTCCGGTTGACAGAATCCGATCGTACTTACTATGCTACAATATGAGTGTTGTCGGTCACAATTGTTATGCTACATATGACTGTTGCCTATCACAATTGATGTGCTACATATTACCGTTGGCAGTCACATGGATGCTTCATTGCGATCAAAATTGGTTGAAATTACTTGTTAAAATCGTAATTAAATACTACCAAAATCAGTCACATTGTGGTGGTAACAAGCCTGTACAATTTCAAATATATAACACCACACTTCCTACTTTATCACACCACAATGCCACAAGCATAAAATGTTATGCATAACATGGGAGGGAAAATAAAATATAAATGACATAAATGATATAATAAAAACCAAATTATTCTCCATTAGCTGATTAAAATCCATAAATAGTACTAAAAATCCACATTAATTAGATAGAAAATGGACAAATATTCTCCATAAAACTCCATTAAGAGTACTACAAAATCCACATAAATATTCCACAAAAGTGACTACCTATTTGGTCCACAAAAGTGACAAATTATTCGTAGCCAAGAAAAAGTGATAACCACAATAAACTATGGGCTTAGTGGAACATTGTTGAAGCTGCCTTCTTTATCATTGGCACAATTACTTCCATTCCCGTTCCTCCATCATTAACATGGTCATTAGCTTGCGTATCCTGTATATAAAGTATAAACCAAAAGATCATTTTATTAGAAATCTTACACGTAATTAATATTTTGATGGTACGTTAAAGCACATGTAGGTACATATAAATGCTGAATCTTTCAAGAACCCAATAGGCAAGATGAACCTAGCTCTTTTCTAAAGTCTGTTATATTCAAGGATATTTTTAGTCATTTGCTCTAACCAGCTGAACTACCAGTATTAGTACCTCTCATTCTCTGATGACTCTCAAAGGAACAAAGAGGTAAGCCCTATAAGGAGGAAAAAGCCATGTTAGTATCTGTCGCCGGTGCTACTCCCTTACTTAGTCAAATACCCTGATCTATTCATTCAAGAAAATAAGATAGTTATTTGGCTAACCTCAGGTACCTATTTTCAAAAACTAAGAAACCAAACAGACTTGATAGCTATTAGGCGTAGAGATGAGTGTTGTTAACTAGGCTGGTGCCATACCTAAAAATGTTAGAACATTAAAAAAGAAAGATAAAACCAACAACATAAATTATCTTTTGTTTTTGTTCTCGATTTTAGATTTGACCACTATTATAATGGATTATAGGTTTTGATCACATTTAATGATCACCTAAGAACCTTACAAGGCAAATAAATATTAAAAGTGCAATAAACATTAAAAAAAAGTATGCATGCTCTCGAATACGAGCTGGAGTGGACAAGCTGGTCTATGTATCTGCCTCTTCAGGTCCAAGAAATTCTTGAATCGTATGGTGCGAGAACATAAAAACTCTCCCTTCTTTGGCTTATAAACAGTAGTGTGATTAAGATATTCCTTTTCTTGTGGTTGGCAGGAGACTGAGGTGGCTCATTTGGACCATGTTGGTGGATTGAGTTTTCAATATTTTAAATTCTCATGGGCGGGAATTTTCCCGCCCTCCCGCCCGTTGGCCAATAAATAAAGTGATTGTTTGCGATCATTTTATGGAAGTGACTAAATGCGGTCATTTTTATTTTTATGAATGTGACTGGTTATGGTTATTTTCATTTGCAGTCGAAAGAATACGGTGTGCTCAAAGGTCTGTGTGGGTTGACTTTCTTGACGACCGTAGGCAATCATTTTTAATTTCAGTCACTTTTAACCAATCATTTTTAATCTTATTTTCTAGTAATGCATATAATCTAAATATACATTTACAATAGCAAAAACCAACCGTATTAATATTACAAACTCATAAGTCATTACATTATAATTAAGTGCACGAGTATAACTAGGGATGGGCATCGGGTCACTTCGGGGCCGGGTAGTGCTATCACCGACCCTGATCCCCGATCTCGAACCCCGTCCCCGTCCCCATCCCCGCCCTGATCCCCGAACGGGATTATTTTACTCCCTGATCCCCGCCCCAAACAGGGAACGGGGATCCCATCGAGTAATTTGGGAATTTTTTAAAAAATATATTATAAATTATAAATAATGTTTTTAATATAAATTAACATGATAAATTATAATATTTATTTTTATTTGTGTTTTTAAAAATATTTTAAATTTTATTTGTATTATTAATAATTGACAAATATAATATTATTCTAATTAAATTATATCATATATGTAAACTTTAATTCTAGTGTGGATAAAAAAATTAAAATTATAACATTACATATTTATATTTTTGATAATTTATTTGATATAAATATAGAATATAATTATTATTTTTTTAAAAATAAAGTTTGGGGAGCGGGGACGGGAATCGGGACGGAGAGACCCTAATCCCGACCCCGTCCCAATCCCCAATTTTTTCATATATTTTTTCCCACTCCTCATCCCGTACCCGAAAAAAAACCCAATTCCCCATCCCTTGAACGGGTACGAGGTCGGATCAGGGTTGGATCGGGTTTACCCGTGATATTTTTTAGAAAAAGAATGGATTTTAGTGAGAAAAATAGAAAAAGTAAGTTGAAAAAGGTAATTTCCCGTGATATATTTAGAAAATGAGGGACTTTTGTTAGGCTCAAGACATGTCTGAATACCACTATTAACAAGCCTACACTATGTGACTATGTCACACTACATGACCTAGTGATTTCTATCACTGGGATATAGTATAAGTCTCTAAATGTACTTGTCTTGTTCTCATGAACAATAGCTTTATCATGTATGCTCAGATCTATAATGAGCTTAGTAAAGTTTCTTGCATCTAGATTGTATATAGGCCATTGAATAATTGTCCTGGTAGAAGTTCAGTAATGCTCATGCAGCAGGATAGAAATGAATAAGGCCATGAAGAAATAAGTTGCAGAAATTTGTCTAAGGCATTATATAGCAAAGTCAGAAGAAAGCTATATCGTGAAGTCACCAATATCTATGTCGTGAAGTGCTACATCGCATAGTCCATTTTGGTCTATGTCGAGAAGTCCTCAAGACACATGTCGTGAAGTGTTGAAGTCAGCAAAGTCAAAGAAGCCTAGATCGTGAAGTCCTCAGAAGCCTTATGTCGCATAGTCATCAAATGACCTATGTCGCATAGTCATCAAATGACCTATGTCGCATAGTCGTCAAATGACTTATGTCGCATAGTCGTCAAATGACCTATGTCGCATAGTCATCAAATGACCTATGTCGCAAAGTCTTCAAAGGCTATATCGCTTAGTCATCATAAGGGAGATCGCGAAGTCAGGAATGAAGTGGAGTTCACGATATCAACACTTAGCCGTTTACTACAAGACAAATCAAGGTACAAAATCAAGAATCAAAAGAGTCAAATACTGAAGAATTTGTTCTGGCAAGGTGGTCCAAAGAACAGATGGCAAATCTACAGCTAAACTTGGAGAGAAAGATAAGAGACAAGCAGCTAAAGAAACGGGAAAGACTCTGAAAAGCAGGTGGTCCTTCCTGACACAGTTAACTTCTTATGGCAGGACAAGTTGGACTTTCAGCAAGGGGTAACTGTGTAAGAATAGGTGTGTGCACTAGTTTGTATAGGGCTTATATATATCATGCACATCCTATTGTACGCAGGAAGAGAGATACACATAGTTTTTATCTTAAGCTCTTTTCTCTGTAAGCAAGCAAGTTCAAACTGTTCTTGTTTAGAAGCCAGAAATTCGATTGTGAATTTCCTGGAAAGCTGTATTATTTAATTTGCTTATACAAAGTAGATTAAAGTGATTGTGTGTGTTGTTTACTTTCCGCATATTGCATAGCATAATCATTTACAGTTTATATTTAGTTTCAAGAAAACCAAAATCCATCAAACTATCCATTCACCCCCCCCCCCCCTCTGTCTAGTTTCTAGGTGATATTCATTGCTAACAAGTGGTATCAGAGCGGGCTGTTAACATACAAACAGAAAAAGATCAAGAATGAGTTCACAAAAACTAAGCAGTATCAAGATTCCTCCCTTCAACAAGGAGCACTACAGCTTATGGAAGAAGAAGATGTTGTTGTTCATCAAAGCTTCTAATCCCATGTTTTTAGACATTCTAAAACATGGTCCCTTTGTTCCAATGATTGAGATTGGTGAGACAACAGTAGGCACTGAGATAATACCAGCAAAACATGTTCCCAAAGACCCCACAAAGTACACTGATTCTGAAAAGGAGAAAATAGCACTGGATGGACATCTTCAACTTATAATCTGTGAATCTATGGATTTCAACATGTATGGCACTGTTGCTCACTGTACTAGTGCCAAGAAGATGTGGGATCTTATAGAAGTGCTCTGTGAAGGAACTACTGAAGTAAGAAAGAACAAGAAGCAGATTCTTGTTTCACAATATGAAGCCTTCATGGCTCAGCCGAAAGAGGGAATCACAGAAGTGTTTGAGAGGTTCAACAAGCTGGTAAATGAGCTCAAACTCTACGACAAACACTATGAGATAGAAGAGCTTAACATGAAGTTTTTACTAACTCTTCCAGACCATTTAGAACCAAGAATCTCTTCCCTCAAAGAAAGAGATCTAACTAAGATTGGTTTTGATGTGCTGTATGGTGTTTTGAAAACCTATGAGCTGGAGTTGTTTCAAAAGAGATCCATTCAAGCTAAACAAGGGTTAATGGCAAATACTTCATGTGCCCTTATTGTTGACAACCTAAGTCAAAGAATGGACTCTCTTAAAATTAGTCAGGTCAAGATTGAGGAACTGGAAGTTGAAGACACTGGTGATGAGGCCCAAGTTGTCTATGATTTGCCTGAGGATGATGAGTTTTACAGCATGGAAGAACTGGACAAAATGGAAAACAAATCTTTTGCTTATATGGCTAGGAGGTATCCTAACATAAGGTTTAAAAGAAAGCAGCCATTCAGGTCCAAGTTCAATACTGGAAACACTAGTGGATCTAGTGGCTCAAACACCTTCAATAAAGGAAAAGGGATTGCTGGTGCTGCTAAAGGTGGATACAAGACAGGAAGTGTGGATAGGACCAAAATAAGGTGTTATAACTGCAATGAACTTGGGCATTTTGCCACTGAGTGCAAAAAGCCTAAACAAGTCAAGAAGGACAAAGCATACTTAGAGCTTGAAGCTAAGTATGAGGCTCTACTTAAGAAACAACAGGGCAAAGCTTTTATTGCTGAGGGAAAATGCTGGGATGACTCTGATGAAGAAGAAGAACAAGAGTACTCAAACTATGCCTTGATGGTATTTTCTGATGATGGTGATTCAACTCAGGTACCTATTCTTACTTCTCTTGATATGACTCCCCTTCAATATAAGCAAACTGTTGAAGATATGAGCACTGAGATGTTTAATATTCATACTAGCATGTTAGTAGCTAATGAAGAAATTGATAGACTAACTGTTAAGAATCTTGAGCTTACAGAAAAGAATGAGAAACTTGAGTTAATGGTTGTGAACCTGGATGGTTTGAAAAAGGAGGTTGAGTATCTTAAAAACAAAGTGATTTGTGCTGAACAGATAGAGAAAGCCCTTAGGGAACAAATTGCTGAAACTGAACTGAAACTAAGAAGCTTTAAAAACTCCTCTGAACTTATTCAAACCTATCACAAGGAACACACTGAAGACTGCAAGGTTGGAGTTGGTTTTGACTATGAAAATGACAAGGGAAGGAAGAAGGTCAAGGGCAAAGGAAAGGAAACTTTTACAAACAAAAATGCCCCAACCATACTGTCAAGTGTTGAACAGCCCATCTTCAGAAAGAGTGCTGTTGAGTTTGATGAGGAACTACTGATCATCAAGCAACAACTACTTGAAGAAGATGAGGCTGCTAAAAACACTTCTTCCTTTCCTGAACTTGTCAATCAGAAAGAGACCAAAGACAATCTTGTCAAGAGTCCTAAAGTAAAGAAAGAAGTTGTTAAGAAAAAGAAACAAAACAGAAATGGTAAAGTTGGTGTTAACAAGGGAAACAACTATGCTTATGTGCCAAATGCTCCCAGGAAACAATGTCAAAAATGCCTATATGTTAATCATTTGACTCATAAGTGTAGTAAGCCTGAAATTGTTGAAGTTGACAACCTGAGTAACCATTCTGCCAGCATAAATTCTAGTCATGATTCTTTCTGTGGTAAGCCAAACTGCATGACATGTTATGTGACTGTGATTGCTAACTGTTTATCTCTCAAACATAAACTTGACTCTGCACAATCTGGTGAATCACACACACATATGCATTCTCACAGGACAGGGTCCCCAATCAAGGTTGAGAGGGTGAAAACTTCATGTGAGCCTAAGAGTGTAAACTCCAAAGCCACAGAAAAAGTGAAGTCTCCTACTATGAGAAATGCAATTTATGACAGAAGAATCGTTAATCAAAATGTTTCTAAATCAACTGGACCCTACCAAGTGTGGGTACCAAAAACAACTTAGTCATTTTGTGAATGCAGGGCAACAGGAATAAAAGAGTCATATGGATCTTGGACAGTGGATGCTCAAGTCACATGACTGGTGATATAGCCCTGCTATCACATTTTGAGGAAAAGGCTGGCCCATCCGTAACCTTTGGAAATGACAACATTGGTTATACAATGGGATATGGCAGTGTTAAATCTGGAAATGTCATTATTGAAGATGTAGCATTTGTTGAAGGACTGAAGCATAATCTCTTGAGTATTGGACAATTTACCAACAGAGGTTTCAAAGTGGAATTCGATGAAGACCTTTGTTCAATCTCAAAAAGGGAGAGTGGTGAAGTTGTTCTAACTGGAGTGAAGAAAGGAAGCTTGTTTGTAGCTAATCTCAAGGCTGCAGATAAGGGAGAAATTTGTTGTTTCTACACTAAAGACACAAATGAGGAATTCTGGCTATGGCACAGAAAGCTGTCTCACTTGAATGTTCAGGCAATGAACTCTCTAACCAAGAGAGAACTTATCAGGGATTTGCCTGCCTTGGAGTTTGTACAAGATGGAGCATGTGAAGCTTGTCAGAAAGGAAAGATTAAAAGATCTAGTCACAAGAACAAGTTGCTCAATACAAACTCAAAACCTCTGCAGCTAATTCACATGGACTTATTTGGCCCTGTGAATGTAATGTCTCTTTCCAAAAAGAAATATGCTCTAGTGATGGTTGATGACTATTCAAGATATACTTGGGTGGAATTCCTATTCTCCAAGGATGAAGCTCCCCAAGTCATAATAGAGCATATCAAGAGAGTTGATAGAGAAGCTCAAAGCACTGGTTCCTCTGTAGTTGCTTTGAGAAGTGATAATGGAACTGAGTTTAGAAATTCCACATTGTATGAGTTTTGTAAAGATAAAGGAATTTCCCAACAATTTTCAGCTCCTAGGACTCCTCAACAAAATTGAGTAGTTGAGAGAAAGAATAGAACTCTCATTGAAGCTGCAAGGACAATGCTGTTGGATGCAAAGCTACCTACTAGCTTTTGGGCTGATGCTGTTAACACAGCATGCTATGTGCAGAATAGAACATTGATAAATAAGAAGTCTGGCAAAACTCCTTACTCATTAATGACTGGAAAAAGAGCATCCTTCAAGCATCTGCATGTGTTTGGCAGCAAGTGTTTTGTGATGAAAGATACCTCAGAACATATTGGAAAATTTGATGCTAAGGCATTTGAAGGTATCTTCATTGGATACTCTCTGGAAAGGACAGCATACAGAGTGTTTGTACCTGAGCAACACAAAGTTATCGAAAGCATGGATGTTACTTTTGATGACAAGAAGACTCCTGGACTTGAAACAAGTGAATAAGACAGTGTGCCATTAAGATTTGAGAACCAAGGATATTTAGAGGATTCTGATAATGAGGATGAACCCCCTGCTCAAACTGTCCCAGTAAATGAAGATCTTGAAGTTGATAATCCTCCTCAAACACCTGTGCAAGGATTCACAAACACAGGGGGAGAAGAAGATAATGCAACCTTCAATCAGAATGATCCTGATACTAGTCAAGAAAATGAACAGGGTCACACAAGGAAATGGGACAGAGCCCACACTAGGGATCAAATCATTGGAGATCCTAGTGAGGGAGTTAGAACAAGAAGGGCAACATTAAATACATGTCTGTATAGCTGCTTTCTGTCACAAGAGGAACCTAAATTAATTGAAGAAGTTTTGAAGAATTCTGATTGGATTGTTTCCATGCAAGAAGAGTTGAATCAATTTGAGAAAAACAAAGTATGGGAACTAGTGCCACCTCCAAAAGGAAAGAATGTTATTGACACCAAATGGGTGTTCAGGAACAAAATGGATGAAGAAGGAGTGGTAATTAGAAACAAAGCAAGGCTGGTTGCCAAAGGATACAGTCAGCAAGAAGGCATTGATTATGATGAGACATTTGCACCTGTAGCAAGACTGGAAGCCATCAGAATCTTCCTGGCTTTTGCAGCTCACTCAAATTTCAAGGTGTATCAAATGGATGTGAAAAGTGCATTTCTCACTGGTGATCTTGCTGAAGAAGTGTATGTATCTCAACCACCTGGCTTTGAAAATGAAAACTTTCCAGACTTTGTGTACAAACTGCTTAAGGCACTCTATGGACTCAAACAGGCACCAAGAGCCTGGTATGAGACTCTATCTCAATTCCTTCTTGAGCATCAATTTACCAGGGGTATAATTGACAAAACCCTATTCTTCAAGAAGCATGGAAATGATATCATTCTTGTTCAAATCTATGTGGATGATATCATCTTTGGCTCTTCAAACGAAAAACTCTGTGAAAGGTTCTCTAAGTTGATGCAAAGCAAATATGAGATGAGTATGATGGGAGAATTAACCTACTTTCTGGGCTTGCAAGTACATCAAAGGGAGGATGGCATCTTCATAAACCAATCAAAGTATGTCAAAGATCTTTTGAAGAAATATGGTTTAGAAGACTCATCCCCTGCAAAAACTCCCATGTCCACTGCAATCAAGCTTGATGAAGACAAGAAAGGCAAAAGAGTAGACATCAAGGTTTACAGAGGCATGGTTGGATCACTACTCTATCTCACTGCTAGCAGGCATGATATCATGTTTGCCACATGCCTTTGTGCAAGGTTCCAGTCTGATCCCAAGGAATCTCACATGATGGCTATCAAAAGGATTTTCAAATATCTGAAAGGGACTCCTAATCTTGGGCTATGGTATCCGAAGGGCACTGGGTTCAATCTGGTTGGCTACACAGATTCTGATTATGCTGGATGCAGAATTGACAGGAAGAGCACATCTGGAAGCTGTCAGTTCTTAGGTCAAAGGTTAGTGTCCTGGTTTAGTAAGAAACAACAGTCCACAGCAACATCCACAGCTGAGGCTGAATATATTGCTGCTGGAAGTTGTTGTGCTCAATTGCTTTGGATTAGAAATCAACTCATGGATTATGGACTAGTGTTAGAACACATTCCTCTATTGTGTGATAATACTAGTGCAATATCCATAGTTGCCAATCCTGTTAATCATTCTACTACAAAGCACATTGAGATCAGGTACCATTTCATTAGGGAACATGCTGCAAATGGTACCATAGAAGTCTCTTATGTTCCAACTGAGAAACAATTAGCTGACATATTTACTAAGCCTCTGAATGAAGATGTCTTCAACAGACTTGTGAGTGAAATTGGAATGCTCAATCCTTCATTTAGTTGTTCTAAGTAAGTATACTAGTTAATTGTTGCAGCAGTAAATTTTCACTGTATTTAAATGCTCTATTCATATGGAGTGAAAATTAGCTGAGATATGATCTATAAATATTTCAGTATTTTACTGCATATTTTTCAAATCATATTTGGTTGAGGAGTTGTGAGCTTTTGAGACATCTCGATATAGATGATTTTGAGAGTTCACGACATAATACAAATCAAACAGACTTATATCGCAAACTGTTAAAATTGTGAGACTTTGCGATATAGTTCATTTCTTGAGTTTGCGACATAGTTCATTTTAATGACTTTGCGACTTAGAATAACTATATCGACAAGTCTCCATATTTGACAGAATTTTGATTTAAATTTACTTTATTTCAATTTTTTATTTAAGTCTGACAAAATCTTACTGACAAAAAGAGAGTTTTAGACAAGGTATTTTCACTATATCGCAAAGTCATCCAAATTCTGATATCCTCAAGACTTTGCGACATAGTTTAATTCAGGACTCTGCGATATACTTTGCAAGGACTTTGCGGTACAGGCCATTTTAAGACTTCGCGACATACATTTAGTCTGTACATATTCATAACTCCATATCGCAGTGTCTCTATCATATAAATACTTTTTGTCGACCGTTCACAACTTTTCATCTTGTCATTTGCTCTCAATTTCTAAAACCTAAACTCTTCTCTCTCTTCTTCAATCTCAATCTCAATTTCAATGGCACCCAAATCTCAAACAGCTTCCTCTTCAAGCCCTTTAACCATTCCCAAAGAAACAAATCTTCTCACCATTCCCTCTGAGGCTGAGGCTAACCCAAGGTACAAGTGTTTTGTACGGTTCTTGAACACTTCCTACCTACGCCAAGCCCTAACCCTGAACCCTACCTTGTATGTCGATGTGTTGGAAGGATTCTGGAGAACGGCGTTGGTATCAACAATGGCTAGGGAAGATGGAACCTCATTCCAGGAGGTTAGTTGTTCAATTGGAGGCAAACACTTCCAGTTTGGTGAAAGGGAAATCAATGAAGCTTTGGGGTTCAAGGTGGAGGGTCATGACCAAGAAGCTACAGATGCTCAAATCGTAGATTTCATGACCTTCATTCTGTATGCTGATGAGATAGATACTGGAAAGCTAAATAAGAAGTTTGTGAGAAGGGAGTGGTCATTTCTGTTTGACGCACTCCAGAAGGTGTTTCTCTGCAGGAAGACAGGATGGGACCATATCAGTCACATTGTTGTGAAGCTAGCCTACTCCCTGGCCAACAACCAGGAGATCAATGTGGGAGCCATAATTCTCAAGGAATTGGCTCAGAGGCTAGGCAGGACCGTTCGTGGTAGAGGTAATGACATCTTTTACCCTCGTTTCCTTCAAGTTATTTTAAATTTTCTTGATGCAAATATCCATGAATTGGAGGGTATAGATAAAACTAAAATGGCTTATTCCAAGTCCATGTCCAAAGTACTATTTGGCTCATTGGACACAAGGAATCAAGTGGATGTGATTCTAAGTGTGACCAAGCATATGCAGGACACATTTGAGTCTTATCCACTTGATAAGCCCATATACCATGCACTTTCCTGGACAGGGGAGGCTGAGACTGGAGGAGCTACACAGTCTAACCCCAGCCTTCCCATCCCATCCAGCAACCCCACTGCAAACACATCTGTAGAAATCAGGGAGCCAAGTGCATCAGTCTCCCAAAAGACTGATGTTACTAAAAAGAAGACTAAGAAGAGACCCCTAAAAGTGATTCAAGAAACTGTAGAGATAGAAAGTGAGAATCCTGAGTCACCTCTCACCAGACATAGTAAGAAATCCAAATCCAAACCTACCACTGGATCCTCCCAATAGGATTCAGATGTGGAAAAAGGGGTACACCTATTACTGTCAATGGCCTCCCAACAGGTTATTGGCATTGAAAAGAGTAGTCTCCCCACTACAACCTGTACTGAGTCTGCACAGGATCAAGAACTCACTCTTGATCCTAGGAGAAATAAGGATGCTGACACATTGAGTGGAGAGCACATCACACTTGAAACTCCTCCTATTTCTCAGGGGGAGTTGACAAAATCTAATCTACACCACACTTCTCTTCCAGATTCTACATCTAACATTTCTTCTCAACAGATCAGTCCTTCACATGATTTTTCTGCAATTGATCAATCACAATCCAACATTGTGATTGAGCCAAGCTCAAGTGACATGGTGCATGACACTGTGCTCACCACCCAGGAACCACATCTAGTTGGTCAGGGAATGCATGCTGGGGCATATCCTAATGACACCAACACAAACATGGAGGATTCACCAGTTTTCACTAGAGACTCTATGCCAAATTCTCCCATCCTTAGGGATGTGGAACTGTCTTCACAGACAAATAGGGCTGATGTTGTAACACATCCCATTTCAATGGAGACAACATCAGACTCTACAGTCATTCCAAGACTGGAGGAAACTCACTCAACCATTCCTCATGAAGTGCCAAGCACTAGATCTCACTTGGCTCAGGCCACAATAACTGAATGGCTGAAACCTGTGCAACATGACAGGGCTTCAGGATCATCCTCTGTGCCACCACAATTGACAGAAGAAGAATTAAAAGATCTTCATGTGGCACAGATTGATGAGATCTCTAGGATTGCTCAACATCTCCTCACTGCAAATCTCCCAAATTCTGACTATGAGGCTATTCTTCTCACTCACAAGGAGGCTGTTGAAGCACAACAGGATAAAATTGTGGATGAAGCCCAGCAAGCTGGAAATGTGGATGCTTGGCTGGATGGCAAAAGGACAGTAAAGCTCAAGGAGGCTCTAGCTTTTCTCAGGGAGGACTATCTTACAGCCTTAGGGTCAAATGCCAAAGGTCTCTCTCCTGCTGAAATCTATGATGCAGTTAATGATGTCTACAAGAGCCAACTTAAAGCTATGCATTTTCTTGGGAAGGGTCTTCAGTCATAAATCTCCACCATTCAGGAGGAAACAGCTCATTCTAATGCTCAACTAAAGAATTGTTTTCTTTCAGGCTTTCCCAAGGTAGATGGCATTCTTAAGGAAGTCCAGACAACTGCCTCCAATGTCACCAAGATGGACTGCACCCTAGCTATGGTTTCAGATAATATGAAGAAGCTCTCTACCAAGCTAGACAATCAGGTGCAGGCCAACATCAACTCAAACTCCATGCTTACAGTACTCTAGAAGAATCAGTATGGGAACAAGCTTGTTGATGAGGTTCCTATTTCTGATATCTCCAAGTTTGAATTCTCCAAACTCAAGGATCAATCCCTTAACTCCTTCAAATCTCAACAACTTTTCTCAAAAGTGGACAGCTTGGAAAGAGAGGTAGCTGCTCTGAAAGCAGAAAACAAAGGACTATCTCACTCCTTGGAGCAGCTTAATGCTAAGATGGATGATCAAACCAACTCCACTTCTAATATTTTGTTGGTGCAACAACAAATGATGACCTCAATGATGAGACATATGAACCTGCCTATCCCTGGGGAAGCTCAAGACATCTTGTCTGATTCCAAGCCTAAGGGGGAGAAAGAAAAGGAGGTCATTCTGAAAAAGAAAGGGGGAGTACCTGCCAAGCAACAGAAGCTTAAGGGCAAAATTTCTGAAGAAACAATAAAGTCAATAATCCTCCCCCCTGTAGAGGTCATAAATGCACAAGGCCAGAAGAGCACAGTCACATCTACCTTCCATCCTTCTAAAATGCCAAAGGACATTTCAGCTCCTCAACCTACTTCAAATGCCAAACCTATCAAAGCCACAATAATCACCCAGGCCAAGCTACAGGAAATTGCAAATTCAAACATCTATCATGATGAGGCCTTCCTGGAGCTTCTAAAAGCCATCTACAGCAATGCAAAAGGGGATGCAAGAGTCTATAGAGAGAAGGTCAAGGAAAGCATCAAGTACTTCACTGGGGGAGTAAGGAAAATCAATGATGTCCATCTAAGAGAAGTTATCATGGTGTGCAAGGACAATTGCTTGTGGCATCTAGCATTTCAAACTCTAGAGAAACTGAGATTTACTGAGCTGTCAATAATCCTGGACTTAATAGAAAAAGATGGGACCAACAACAGGAGACGGTTTGATGACTTGAAGATAGATCAACATCTAAGACTGCCTGAGGTTATCTCAAAGCCATGGACAATAATCTTCCAAAGTCTATCTCAAGACAGCAGCATTGAACAGTTGGTGATTCCTTCAGATTTGACAAGAAAGAATAATGCAAAGATCAACCAGGTGCTGCAAATGCTAAGGGCCAAGAGGGGAGTCAGGACAGCTGAGGAACTAGAGATGATTCACACTGTACAATCTTTTCTGATTCATGGAGTCATTCCTGAATCTGTCAAAGAAAAGAGCAAAAAGAAGGATGGGGATGATGATGAGGAGAAAACCTATGAAAGGAGATCTCAGTCAAGGAGAAATAAGGATGGACCTAGTGAGAGCAGCAGGAGCAAATATTCAAAGAAATCAAAAGATGCTGGTGATGACAAGAGGGATTCAAAAGGAGGAAAGGAAATAGTCAAGAGAACAAGGAGTGGAATTCAGCAAGTCAAGGACATTGCTAGCAGTACTTTAACCACAATACAAGACTCTAAGTCTAGGGTGGGTACTGTTAGTAATGATCCTCCAAAATCATTATCTAAGACTTCTGAACCTGAATTGCCACAGAAGAAAGAAGGAGTCATAAAAGGAACATCAAAAAGTCACAGCTGGTGGAGTGTTACAGTGGATGAAGGGAAAAGGAATGAAGCTACTTCCAAGTGATGTGGCACTGAAGACTAATTCTCCCTGCTCCACAAAGCTACCTCAAGTGAAGCACATGAAGATCAAGAGGGCAGCTAAGAGGACAAGGATAACAAAGAAGAATGGGATAATCACTAATGTTGTAGGGATCAAAGTGCTTCCTCTTGATGAAGACTATGATGAAGATGCCCTAGCATTCTTGAGAGCTCAAAGAATCTTTGAAGTCAATGTGAAGCTAGATCATCTAGAGATCAAGTACACTGATGGAAGAGAAAGGATTATGAAGCAAGGGGGCTGGCAATATTTCTATAAGTATGAGCTTGAGAGGATAAATGCCTTACTGAATTTTGAAGAAAAAGAATAAAGGACTTGGAAGATAGATATTGCCAGGTACTTGAAAATGCATGTTGATTATGAAGAAAACATGAGGAAAGAGAATGAAGAGAAAAACATACAGAGAGAGAAAGAAATGGCTGAGATGGAGGAGAGGGCTAAAGAGCTAAGGCAGAAAGGGTCGTGCAGGGTCAAACAAAATCCTTACATTGTGGAGTACAAAAACTCACATGGAGGCCAAAGCAAAATAAGGATGGAGTTTCTGGACTCCTATGTAGAAAGTGCACTCAAGGCTGCAATTGATGACTTGGAAGGCTCACCTCTCATTGAAGAACTGATTGCAAGAGAAGAACTTCAAGAAGCCATCATAGACATGAAAAGAAGAGAAGAGATAAGGAAAAAGAAGATTTATGATGATTTTCAAGAGAAGCAATTGGAAGCTGAAGCTGCTGAGCAACAAAGATAGTCTGTAAGCTTTCAAATTTTCTATGTAATCAAATTCCTAATCTCAATGTTCATAAATTGTCTTCTCTGTTACTTAATTTCCTTCTATGTAAGTTAGGCTTGTTATCAGACATGAAATTGTGCCTAAGGATCCTACTCACAATTTGGGGGAGATTGTTAGGCTCAAGACATGTCTGAATACCACTATTAACAAGCCTACACTATGTGACTATGTCACACTACATGACCTAGTGATTTCTATCACTGGGATATAGTATAAGTCTCTAAATGTACTTGTCTTGTTCTCATGAACAATAGCTTTATCATGTATGCTCAGATCTATAATGAGCTTAGTAAAATTTCTTGCATCTAGATTGTATATAGGCCATTGAATAATTGTCCTGGTAGAAGTTCAGTAATGCTCATGCAGCAGGATAGAAATGAATAAGGCCATGAAGAAATAAGTTGCAGAAATTTGTCTAAGGCATTATATAGCAAAGTCAGAAGAAAGCTATAACGTGAAGTCACCAATATCTATGTCGTGAAGTGCTACATCGCATAGTCCATTTTGGTCTATGTCGAGAAGTCCTCAAGACACATGTCGTGAAGTGTTGAAGTCAGCAAAGTCAAAGAAGCCTAGATCGTGAAGTCCTCAGAAGCCTTATGTCGCATAGTCATCAAAATGACCTATGTCGCATAGTCGTCAAATGACCTATGTCGCATAGTCGTCAAATGACCTATGTCGCATAGTCGTCAAATGACCTATGTCGCATAGTCGTCAAATGACCTATGTCGCATAGTCATCAAATGACCTATGTCGCAAAGTCTTCAAAGGCTATATCGCGTAGTCCTCACAAGGGAGATCGCGAAGTCAGGAATGAAGTGGAGTTCACGATATCAACACTTAGCCGTTTACAACAAGACAAATCAAGGTACAGAATCAAGAATCAAAAGAGTCAAATACTGAAGCATTTGTTCTGGCAAGGTGGTCCAAAGAACAGATGGCAAATCTACAGCTAAACTTGGAGAGAAAGATAAGAGACAAGCAGCTAAAGAAACGGGAAAGACTCCGAAAAGCAGGTGGTCCTTCCTGACACAGTTAACTTCTTATGGCAGGACAAGTTGGACTTTCAGCAAGGGGTGACTGTGTAAGAATAGGTGTGTGCACTAGTTTGTATAGGGCTTATATATATCATGCACATCCTATTGTAAGCTGGAAGAGAGATACACATAGTTTTTATCTTAAGCTCTTTTCTCTGTAAGCAAGCAAGTTCAAACTGTTCTTGTTTAGAAGCCAGAAATTCGATTGTGAATTTCCTGGAAAGCTGTAGTATTTAATTTGCTTATACAAAGTAGATTAAAGTGATTGTGTGTGTTGTTTACTTTCCGCATATTGCATAGCATAATCATTTACAGTTTATATTTAGTTTCAAGAAAACCAAAATCCATCAAACTATCCATTCACCCCCCTCTGTCTAGTTTCTAGGTGATATTCATTGCTAACAACTTTGTTAGAAAAAATCTATAATGTGTTTTAGCTGAAAAGGTAATTGGTTATAAATAGGTATTTGATTTTTAATATTTTTAATATTTTTAGTAATTGCATTTGTTAAGAAAAATAAGTAGGGTTGTTAAAATAGGTAATTTAAAAAAAATAATTATAATATTAAAATATGTTTAAAAATAAATAACTAAATGTTTGTCCGGGATATTTTTCGAAAAGGAGGGTTTTAGTAAGAAAAAATAGAAAAACTAACATGTTTTAGTTAAAAGGGTAATTGCCCGTGATATATTTGAAAAAATAGGGGATTGTTTTAGAAAAAATAATATATTTTAGGTGAAAAAGTTAATAGTATTGATTTCGATAAATTACTTTAAATTTTTTCTTTTTCTGAATAAAAATATAATTTTTAAATTTTTATTTAGAAAAAAAAAATTTAAAAATAAGTTATAAAATTATAATTTATAAGAGATTTAAAATACGTGTCAAGTAGGGTAAAAAAAAATTATAAAAAAATAAGAGTAATGGAGGGAGTAGTAAACAAATATTATTTTCACTTATCACATAATCAGATCACATGTCCACCCTAGCGATATTGGTCGCTCTTTCTCCTCTTCCCGATAAACAGACTTGTTACAATTGACACAAAATTAGGAGTCGTAGTGTCAGGACTCAGGAGTTGTAAGATGTTGAAATTCATGATATACAAAAATGCACTCGCTCGTGAGTCGTGACACTATACAACTCCTAATTTTGTGTGAAAGGAGACAGACCAAAAGCTATCTATATGTGCATAAAATACCCCTCGCGCGCTGAACTTTGTTTATAATATAAAGATATTGACATTAAATCCAGGTCCAGACTCCAGACTTTGAATTTGATCAAACGATCCATCCTTAAACGAGTTAGTAGAATTGTCGAACGGATAATTCACATACAGATAATATATATCTGTATTCAAATTTGAAAATTGGAATACGTACCCAAATTTATATTCGAATTCGAAAATATTTAAATACATATTATCTGAATCCGTATTTGACGGATATTATCCGGATAATATCTGAATCCAATTTTTAATAAGATTTTTTTTAATTTTTTAATTGATTATTAATCCAAAAAAATAAAAAAAATGTTAAAAAATAATATTTCTTAAACTGAGTAAAACTTAAATTTATTTAAGTTTATTTTATCGTTTTCAAAAGATTACTTTTACGTATTTTTAATAAGTTTGATTTATTTAAAATATTAAATTTATAGTAATATTTTCATATATATGTTTAGAATATAATTACAATTTCCTTTAACTTATACAAATTTATTATTAAATTATATAAGATATATATATATATATATATATATATATATATATACTATAAACCTAATAAATTAAATTTCAAATATATATAATTATATATTAAATATAATTATACTGGGTACGTTTTGGTTTGGTTTGGATATAATTATATATTATTTATTTATAATTTTAATTATTTTCGGATTCGGATATTATCGGATACGGATGGATCTATATCCATATCCTTATCCGAAATTATGGAATACGGATACGGATAACATTTGTTTAATTTCGAATACAGATAATATTCGCTTAATTTTGAATACTAATACAGAAATTTCGAACGAATATCGGATTTTTCGAATTTTTTTGACAACCCTAGAGTTAAGCGATGGCTTGAGACTCCCTTATTTCAATAAATCTCAAACTCTCAGTAAATTATATTCACTATTATTTATTAGAATAAAAATCGGAAAGATTATAAATTTAAACAAAAAGAATTTGATCGAGTGATTAAAGAAATGTCATGTTTTAAGTTGGAGTTCCTCAAAAATTTGTGAAACCATAAATATTATAACATGTCTGAAAGATTCGAAAAAGAAATGTCTATATAAATAAAATTGTTCTTGATAACTTTAGTCTCTACTCAAATCCCATTTTTGAGATGCAACTTTTAATACGAATGCACAAAAATTGAAATATTAATACATAATATGTTTCTACCATCTTCATTCTTTTTCCTTCTTATTTAAGGTCTTGAAGACGACCCAACTTTTAAGGTCTCCAGATTCGAAACTTAAGTCCATGTCCACATCCACATGGAGAGTAGTATTAACATTAGGGCAGACATGGATTAGAAAACCCTTACATTTATGAAAGTAAATGAAAAAGTAAAGGCAGCAGGTGAAGACTGGCAAACCTGCGAGTGATTGATCCAACACAACACACACTTTAACACAAAGTACAGTAACAAAAATGAACACACGGGTGAGCTTGAGTTGAATAACTGTACACTACTATTGTCCTATTACTTTTTCTATTTCAAGCCAACTCCTTCCACACAATCATCACATTTCCCTGTACTGTCAACCTATTTGTCCCTGTCTAAAGAGTAAAGACTAACAAAATTTATCAAGCTACCTATAATTTCATTTACATAAATGACAATATGAAAGGGGTACTCATAAAAAATTTAATTAGATTGTACAAATTGCTTACTATAACTTGTATTGCATCCGTTGGACACGTAGTTAGTATCTTTTGATAATTTTAAAATTTTAGTTTTGAGCTGGAATATTAAAAAAATTGGTGGATTGATCGGTATTTGGGTCGATTTACGAGTTCTTTTTTTTTTAATATTATTTTAACGGACTTAATTTGATTAAAAAACTACTCTAGTTAAAATATACTCCCTTTGTTTCAAAATATGTGTGCATTTTTTACTTTTGATACGTATTTTAAAGTACATTGACCGGATAGTTATATAAATTGTTTTTTTGAATAAAAGTTTTATATTTAAATTTTTATTCACAAAAAGAAAATTAAAAAAATGATTTGTGTAGCTATTCGATCAAAATATTTTAAAATGCATATTCAAAAATAGAAAAGGAATATAATATGGGATGGTTTTTTGGATCATATTTGGTGGTTGATACGTCAATAATGACAATTGTGGGCCACATAGGAGGCTATCACTCGTTATAAAATGAGGTGTTGTGATACATAAGGTGCTCTTGTATCTAATCAAATGAATTACCTATGGTTTGGATATTGTACCCTTTAAGTTAGATATAGAAATAGTAGAATTGTTTACATATTCTTAAACTTTTATGTTTTGGTTTTTTGAATCACGTATCTTTTTCGATGTGCTGGTATAAGAGGATAAAATAAATAATATTAGTGTGCTAACTTTTGGATTTATAAGTCGACTTTTTCTCAGCTATCACATCAAATTTTAAACACAAGTGCTTCAATTTCGATGGAATCATATTGGGAAATAAACTTTGTTTCATCGACTAGCTTATAACCCGTGCAATGCACGAATATTTTTGTTATTATCAATTTGTTTAGTTTGGATGATTTTTGTTATTACCAATTTGTTTAGTTTGGATGATTTTTGTTATTACCAATAATAGTTTATAGTCCGTACAATGCACATATATTTTTTAATATTTTTTATCATATTAATTCACAATTTTATCATTATTCATATTCTTTTTAAAATTTTAATTTAATTAATATTTATAATTGTAAAATATAATTTTTTTTAATATATTGTTGGCAAATTCGAATCTTGGGATTTTACAAAAATAATTTATCTATTAACGTATAAAATATTACTTGAAATTTTATTAAACGCTTCTAATCTATTTATTTTAATGTCCAAAGATACTCACTTTTTGTAGCATTATCGTCCCTTAACGACCAGAACTCTGAACTTTCTTTTTTAATATATTTAGAGATAAATATATTAATTTTTATTTTTGATAAATTTTTGATAAAGTTTGAACACCTCACGATTATCATCTATTTATTTTAAAGTTGAACTATTCTTATTTTTTTTATGCTATTGTACCGTGACGACCAAAATTATGGATAAAATATACTTTCTTGGTCCTAGTAAATTGTCAACACTTTCATTTTTAAGATGTCACGTCCAATTATTAACATTTCATAAAATAGTGTATATTTCTTCATTAATTTTAGCAAGTTTCACCAACTTATCCGCTTTTTCTTCCATTTTCTTTACATTTCTTAGTTTTCGTTCCTCCGCCCAAATATTAACAATTGGCTGGGACGGAGGAAGTGTAATATATTTTTGGATAAATTATATCGTGTTGCATTTATCATGTGCAAAATACATATATTTTATGTGTATTTATTCAAATTTATATTATTCAAAATTTTAATTTTTAGTGAATTTTTGAAATATGTAATATTAATATGTTATTGAGGTGATTGTAAACTTAAATTCTTGTTGGTATGTTATGAATATGAGAATAAAAATCTCGACTCTTGAGTTGTAATTGATCATTTGAGTGTATTATATCAAATATCTAATTACTCACTTTAAAATAATTTATTTATTTATTTCTTACGGTTATTATATATAATATATAATTTATTCGATCGAGATTTGACAAATAAAATTATTTACAGAAATACTTGCACATACAATAATCATTGCTTTCACAAAATTGTTGTATTAATTCTCTGTGATCGTACTTTTTAACAGACAAATTCCCTCGATCATCTCCCCTTCCTAGACAAGTTGGAATAGATCGGTTGCTTAAGGCTTTTAACACCAGTAGCTTATAACCCATGCAATATATGTTTTTTTTAAAAAGTTTATAATTATGTTAATTCGTAATTTTTTAATAATTTTATGTAATTAGTTTTTAGACTTTATTTATTATGTTTCATACGCTTAATACATTACTTATACTAACTTAAAACCTGTGCGATGCACGGATTATTTTTAATAGTTGTTATTTTATTATTTATATTTTAATATTTTATTAATTGTATTTGTTTAAAACTAAGAAGACATGTTTTTTTAAAATAAATAGACAAGTTAAAATAGGTAAATTCTATTAAATAATTAAACACGTTAAAATAGGTTTTAAAATAAATTGGAATGACAAATATTTTTGGAAAAAGAAAGGGGTTTAGTAATAAAAAATAGAAAAATATACATGTTTTAGTTGAAAAGGGTAATTGTCCGTGATATTTTTGAAAAAAGTGGGAATTTTGTTAGAAAAATTATAAAAAGTAATGTATTTTAATTAGTTATAAATATGTCATATTACTATTTAATTATATTTTTTATTGATAAATAAGGGTAATTAAGTAAAACATGAATTACAAAATTTTGTATCGGCCGACTAAACTTTTAATGTTTCGTCTAGTCTATTATAAGAAACTATAGACTTTATTTTATTAAATGGAATTACCCGTTATTTTTTTGGAAAATGAGAGCTTTTAGTTAAGAAAAAATTTAGTTAGAGAGTACAAAAAAAAAATATGATTTGTCTATAAATTTAATCGGTTAGTTATTAGTAATTATATGTAACAGCCCGACTTTTCGGACTATTAATTCTAAATTCAAAACGTAAATAAAAGTATTTCTTTATTCAATAAATACGAAATTGCACAAAAGTCAAAGAAGCGGTCAAACTTAACAATAATTCAAAACATAAAATCGGAGACACAGCTCCATAAATCCAACAATATTCAATGTCTAACAGATAATCAAATTATTCGAATAGTCTTATGCAAAATCACATAACACGAAATCCATAACTTCACATCCTTATTCTTACTTAGCTTCCAAAAGTCAGAACCTGAAATATACTAAAACAATGAGCTGCAAAGCCCAGCAAGTAACTATCGCCCAACGGCTCAAAGTAATATTTAAAACAAAATTTCTTAACTTTAAATCGATAATATAATCTTAACAATAAAATCACATTTAATTCTCACAGTTCTAAATTACGGTCACATTATGCCAGTGACACGGCTTCTATAGTTCGATGTTTCGATGGGGGCCAGTTTACGTCCCTTGATAAGACAAAATCAACGAGGTATCTATGTGTTACGGAACGTGCGTAAACTAGTTCTATATGTCACACTATCCAGTGACCGGATTCTATGATTCGATGTGTAACTAAAACTGAGGAATTCTTTAAAAATCTTTTCTAAAATCTATTTTCGATATCACAATTTTTAAAAATCATTATTTCGAATATAATAAAATTAACCCAATGAAAACAGATTTGAGAATACTAATAAGCAACGAAAAGTCACTTACCTCGATACCGATGTCGCACCCTAAAAATAAAATTACAGCAAATCCTTAATATTAACATATAATCTATTAACAGTCAAATAAAGCAAACAAGTACACAACTCAATAGAACTCATCCGACGTTTACATATAATTTACTCAAATAAGATTCCAAACATCAAACATCAAAATATCTTGCAAAATAGACTATTGTTAACAAACTCAATCCTGACCAGTTCTAAAAATTGGCAATTTACTCTATGAAAATGATTTTATCTAAAAAGGTACAAAACACGAAAAATGTAGGCAGTTCTGAGACCTTTCCAGAATGATAAGGCTCGTTAAAAACGGACAAGTAACGAATTCGGAACATAGACATTTGCGGACTGCAGAAAAGAATCAGTCCCTCATTTATTTAGTGTTATGCTGTTTACGACATCCAAATCACAGAATATAGCAGCAGAGTGTAAACAAGAAACACATAACACGAAAATATCTTTCAATATTGATATGACTCATTAAATTATCATAAAAACTCAATTAATTACGAATTTTCAAAGTTAGACATGTCAGCTTCGAAAATATACTGGCTGGTCAATAAATCCCAGAAAAACTCATATCTACAGACCTAATTTCGAAAACCACAAAGAATCAAAGTCATAGATAATTCAAATACCTTTTCATAAAGTCTAATATCATAAAATTATGACAAATAACGAATCCGATATGAGTTTTACAAGAATTCAGACTTTATATAGTAGTATACATACAAAATCGTATTAGTTATACGAACACAATAGACAAAACAAACAACTCATGGATATATATCATATTATATACCAAAACATTATCATATATACAAATAATCAAGAAAATATGATTTACACATAATATCATATACACGAATTTACAAAAATATACAAAGAGTACACGAATCGTTACTCCTTTTTCTAAACTTGTCACAAATCTTCCTCTTTTCGTGTTCTTCTTCTTCTTCGCTCTCTCTCTCTCTCTCTCTCTCTCTCTCTCTCTCTCTCTCTCTCTCTCTCTCTCTCTCTCTCTCTCTCTCTCTCTCTCTATATATATATATATATATATATATATATCTCAACATTTATTTTCTCGCTGCTGTGCTCTAGTATTTTCTAGGGTTTTGTCTTTTGTTTTTCGCTTACAAATTATCAACGTTTGTATCTATATAGTAGTCCATTTAATTAACTTGGGTTAACCAAAATCATTCAATTAAACTAAAACCCAACTAAATTAAATTAGTACGACCCGTTAATCCAATTTTATTCTAAAGTCAAATTATATATATTATCTTAAATTTTAATCCACTTCTAATTCTAATTTCTAAAAAATTAAAATCTATTAAAATTATAAGAAAAATCAGGGATATTACATTATAAGATTATTATTTTATTTTATTAAATGGAATTGCCGGTGATATTTTTAGAAAATGAGAGATTTTAGTTAAATAGAAAAGTAGAAATTTTTGTTAGAAAATATAAAAAAGAATATATAATTTGGCTAAGAAAAGGAAATTAGTTACTTATTAGCAGTTATAATATTATTATTTTATGTTATTAAATGGAACTGCCCATTATATATTTGGAAAATGAGATATTTTAGATTGGAAAAATACAAAGGCTACTATATATAATTTATTAATAAATATTATATTTTATTAAATGGAACTACCCATAATATTTTTGGAAAATGGGAGGCTTTAGTTAGGAGAAATTTTAGTTTAGAAATTATTAAAAAAATTAAGATTTTGCTAAAAAAACCTAATCGGTTACTTATTAGTAATTGTAATATTATTATTTTATTTTATTAAATAGAACTGCCCGTTTATATTTTTGTAAAATGAGAGGTTTAAGTTAGGAAAAATAGAAAAGTAGAAATTTTAGATAGAAAATATATAAAAGAATATACATTTTGGCTAAAGAAAGGTAACTGGTTAGTTATTACCAATTATAATATTATAATATTATTTTATTAAATGGAACTGCTCGTGATATTTTTGGAAAATAAGATATTTTAATTTGAAAAAATAAAAAAGGTAATCTATATAATAATATTTAGGATTTTATTAGTTCTCATCGACTTGATCAAAAACATCTAACGATTGTGAATTGAGTGACCGAACTATGAGGGCCAGACTACAACCCGACTACAAAACTTTCAATGTTTGGTATTCAATATAAGCTTATAACTCGTGCAAAGCACGAACGACTTTAATATTAATTTTGAAATTTACTTTAAAAAATTTCAGATTTTAATACTTTTGAAAATGCTACATTTTTAAAAAGAATTAAAAGTACTACTTTAATTCTAAAAAAAGCTTATAGATTTTATAAAAATTTATTAGCTTAGTAAACATGTCAGTCAAGATAACCGTCAAAATTATCAATATATTTTGTTGTAATATATATAAATATAAATATAAATATTTTCTAAAAAAAGGTCGTGTTTTTAAATTCTAAGTAGAGTATAATTAAAAGAGTTTGTAGTTATGTTATATATGTGAGAAAATCGAAAATCAAAAATTTCAATGTTTCGGCTATTATATAATAGTACATATAGATAGATTAAATATAATAAATTACCGAAAATCGAAATCAAAACATTCAATGGTTCGGCTATTATTATTATATATATATATATATATATATATATATATAATAGTATAGATAGATGTCGTCTGCGATAATTTTTGAAAAGGAGAAATTTTAGTTAAAAAAATATAAAAAAGAATATACGCTTTGCCTAACAAAGGTAATCGGTTAATTATTAGTATTTATACTATTACTATTTTATGTAACTAAATGAAATTGCATGTGATATTTTTGAAAAATGTGAGATTTTAGTTAGGAAAAATTTTAGTTAGAAAATATAAAAAAGAATATATATTTTGAAAAAAAAAAAGCTAATCAGTTAGTTATTAGTAATTATAAATATTATTATTTTATTTCATTGAAAAGAACTGCCCATGATATTTTTGGAAAATGAGAGTTTTAGTTAGAAAAAATAGAAAAGTAAAAAATTTAGTTAAAAAATATATAAAAAAGATACACTTTGACTAAAATAGGTAATTGGTTAGTTATTAACAATTATTATTTTATTATTTTATTTTAATAAATGAAACTGTCTATGATATTTTGAAAAAGGAGAGGTTTTAGTAAGCAAAAATAAAAAGCTTATATGTTTTAGTTAAAGAAGATAATTGCCCGTGATATTTTTGGAAAAGTAAAGGAATTTTTAAGAAAAAATAAAAAAAGTAATATATTTTAGGTGTAAAAGGTAATTGGTTATAAATAGATAATATTATTATTTACTAATATTTTTTTATAAATAAGTAATGGTAATTAAGTAAAAACATGAAGTACAGTTAAGTAAGGGCAATTAAGTAAAATCACTACATATCAAAAAATATTTAGTATTATATCCAATGACTCTCATTAATTTAATTTAAAAGATCTAACGGTTAGAGATTGGATGACCAAACTCTGGAGGACCAGACTACAAACCGACTACAAAAACTTTTTATGTTTCGTCTTTAATATAATACTAGCCTATAACCCGTGTAAGGCACGGGCCTTAAAAAATAATAAACTAAAAAATTTAATGTGAACAGAAAATATTAAAATAAAAGTAAAAATTAATATGATAAATTATAAATTGAGAAACTTAAATATTAATTGGAACGTAAAAAAAAATATTAAAAAATACAGATGGGACTGATGAAGATAAATGAGGTATATTAATATTATTTTATAATAAAATAATATTAATAATAAGGACATATAGAAAATCTAACATGTTTTAATTAAAAAAAGTAATTGCCCCTGATATTTTTAGAAGTGTTTTAATTATATAACTTGTATTTATTAAAAAAATACGTTGATATGTTAAAATAAGTAAGTTTTTTTAATAAGGTCAAATAGGAAAGCTAACATGTTTTAATTAAAAAAAAGTAACTACATATAATATTTTTAGATGTGTTTTAATTATATTAATTGTATTTGTTAAAAAAATACGTTCACTTGTTAAAATAGGTAAGTTTTTTTAAATAATTAAAAGTATTAAAATAAGTTTTAAAATATATAAGTAAAGGTTGTACTAGATATTTTTGGAAAAGAGAGATTTTAGTGATAACAAATATAAAAGGTAATATATTTTAATTTAAAGGTAATTGTCCGTGATATTTTTGGAAAATAAGTATATTTTGTTATAAAACAAATGTTTTAATTTTATAAGGCAAACAGCTAGTTAATATTTTTATATTATTTTATTATTTATTAAATAGAGTATTAAAATAGATTTTAAAATAAATAAGTAAGGATTGCACCTCATATTTTTGGAAAATAGAGATTTTAGTGAAAACAAATATGAAAGATATTATGTTTTAATTTAAAGGTAATTGTCGTGATATTTTGGGAAAAGGAGTAGATTTTGTTAGATTTTTTTTTAATTATAAAAGGCAATCAATTAGTTACTATTTTTATATTATTTTATTATTTATTAAACAGAGTATTAAAAAATTTTGATTTGTAATAGCTTTCGTTATCCTAAAAAGAAAGAAGTATATTTGTAGTAGTGTATCCTAAATTTAAACAAATTTGATCCCACATTTCCATTTTTTTATTAGATTTCAATATTATTTGATTTTTATGTAGTAAAATATAGTAAAATATTAATGTGGAATAAAACTTTCCCGAATTTTGATTATATTATTAATTTGTTAATTAGAAAAAATACCGAAAACCAAAAACTAGCCGAAAACCGAAAACCAAAACTTTTAATGTTTCGGCTTTAATAATATAGTATAGATTATAGATTGTGTTTTGAGTACTAAACATAAGATTTGAACGATTTTACAGCCCATAAAACTCACAAAATAATCTTTAATTTAGTGATGATTTAACAAAAAAAAATTCAATTAAAACCACCCTGAAACTGAAGAAAAAATAAAATGACGAATTTTAACAATAGTTATATTAAACTTAGAAATAGAATTAAAATAAAGAAAACCTACTCAACTTAAAATTAAAGTATAGACCAACAATAAAATAAACCTACTCAACTTAGAATTTGAACTGACGAATTTTTATATTGAGAATTCTAGTCAATTTAGAAAACCTAATCATTTTTAATTTATATCATTAAAAGAATTTTTTTTTAATATTAGATCTAATGGTTCTAATTCATCTATTTTAAGATCAACGGTTCTTTTTGATTTGGCACTACATGACCAAATTTTTGGATAAAATGACGAATTTTAACAACAGTTCTATTCAACTTAAGAATAAAATTAAAATAAATAGAATTAAAATAAATAGAATTAAAATAAAGAAAACATACTCAACTTAGATTTAAAGTATATACTAACAATCAAATAAACCTACTCAACTTAGAATTTGAACTTATGAATTTTTACATTGAGAATTCTGGTCAACTTAGAAAACCTACTCATATTTAATTTATTTTATTAAAATATTTTTTTTAATATTAGATCTAATGGTTCTCATTCATCTATTTGAAAATCAACGGTCCTCATCGATTTGGCGGTACATGACCAAAATTTTGAATAAAATCTCTTTTACGCTTATTATATATAATGATTTAATGTATAAGATATTCTCCTTTATGATCTAAAGGTTTTTATTGTCTAAACTTCCAGAAGAATCTCTTTTTGTTAGCTATAACTCAGGTTATGACTCGTGAATTGATTAAGCTTAAATGATAAGTTTTTGTGGACGAAAGAAACCTTCTATTGTAGAATAAAAAAATAGGTCTTCAAATCGCGGTTAGGGTTTCGTGAATTTAATGTCAGGGTTGATGAGATTCAAGCTTTAATGATTGCTCTTGTGTTTCGTGACTAAGCCGGTCCTCATAAGATGTCAACGCATCTCAATTTGTAAGGGGTTTGTCCTTTTATATAGGCGTCAGGAGCCTTTATTTTAGAATAGGGTTAGGAGACTTGGGGGCTAAGTCTCCTCCTTGACGGTGGATTAATATCGATTTCCTTGGAGGATAAGCCTTTCCCTTATCATAGAATAAGGACTGATCTCGGATATTTCCTTGCAGAGGTTGTTTCCATGTTGAAATTGATGTCTAAAACGAATTTGTATTGAAACAAGCTTTTGTACTGAACGTCTCCTAGTACAAGTTGTATTTTCAGCCCAAATATTAATTACGAAACTAATATTTAATTAGGGTTTCGGGTCTAATTAATGAGTTTCATTTATGGACCGTCTAAATTTAATTAATTCAATATTAATTATATTTTTAGGGCTTATTTTTTAACGCATATCACCTTCAAAATCCCCTATTGTAATTAGTGTTCCAAAAAGTTTTTTAATTTTAAAAACTTTTGATTAATTAAAAAAAATAATGAAATAGATATTTAAATGATTTATTTTGAATTATTTTTGAATGATATAGTTTTATTATAAATAAATTTAATTATAAATAAGTTTAATATTTTAAATATTATTAAAATATATGTCAATTAATCATTCTGATTAATACTCGATTTGTCAATTAATTTCTAATTAATATCTCAATCAATTATGACATTAAACTTAATTTGATTCAATTTGAGATTAAAATTATTTAAAGAACATATGTTCAGGACTATTCAACCCAATACTCATTGTCATACAGATTCACCGCTCGATAATGGCTGTAGCTTTTTTGAATTTAAGTTAAAAAAATGTTTGTTTATGCAGTAAGTTAGAAAATAATTTAAAGTTAAAAAAATAACTTAAAGACAGAATTGGCGGGAGGTACTTAAATGTTTTTTGAACGCTTTATTTTATTTTATTCATCATTCAAATGTATTATTTATAAAATTTATTTTAATTCTTACAATTTTGATAACTTGAAAGTTATCCATAATATAAAATTACCCAAATAGATATTAAATTAAAATTTTCACTTTTTGCTTATTACTTTAAGCAACTTTAAGCAATAATTTTAATGTTAGCCAAACGAGCTCAATGTCTCAGAGCATCTCCAATGGGGTGGTTAAAATGGTTGACTAAAATGATATAAAATATTGATTATGTAAAATTTGTTGAACCTGTAAGGTGTTTTGCTCCAATGAGATTGGCTATACTGATGGGATATATTTTAAAAATAGTATGTTATTATTATTTTAAGTTGTTATAAATAGAATTTATCATTTCAATATGGTAATAGATGACGTGGAATTTTGCTACAGGTCCCAAGAGGTTGGCTAAATATAGCCGATATGAAGAGGTTGGCTAAATTTTTTCTAACAGTTATGACCCGTTGGAGAGCCTACATATTTACATAATCTCTATATTTCTTATTTAATGCATGTCACATAGAATTTTAGCTAAGACTTCTCATGATTAGAGATGCTCTTAATAGTTAATACATTTGTTGGCTCCTTTACTTCATTTCGCATTTTTAAATTTGTTCAATTATATTCTGTGTTATGTACTTTAATTTTTTTTATTTTTTTATTTTAATAATTAAGACAAGTATTAATTTCAATTGCTCTATTATTTGAATTATTCTTTAAATTATTTAATCTAATATATTCTACGCACTACAATAATTAGTGTTTATTAAATTCTAACTTAAATATCATTTGTTTATAAAATATTTAGTTGTATACATTTTGTGATAAATTGCATAAATAAATTTTTGCCAAATTTTAATGTACATATTATCCAATATATTAAATTAGATATTAATTTTTAAAATCTAAATCTGAATATAAATACGAAAATGTTTTATTACTAATGTACATATATAAATTTGTGAAAAAATTTCATCCGTATGCTTTAGTCACACTTTTCTTTTGCAACTGAGAAAAAAATGTTAAAAACGGTAAATACTAGAACGTCTGAGCAAATAAGTGGGCCATTTGGTCAAACTCAAACTCAAACTCATCTGAGCCGACCCAGATTGATTTGACATAAAGCACTTAAATACGGGACCCATAGGGCCTGCCCAACCCACGTGAGAACCTGTGGGTTTGTCGGCCCATACAAAAAGTATTTTTCATCCACCCCACTTGCTCCGGTCCAAATATTATGTCCCCCTTTAGTTTATACTCCCTCCGTCCCCAGTTATTTCTATACACTTTTCATTTTGGGACGTCCCATTCATTCCTATATATTCCAAAAATAGTAACTTTTAATAATATAAAACACTATTACACCCACTACTTTCTTCACTATCTCTATTCTATAACAATATAAATCACTATTACACCCACTACTTCCTCCACTATCTCAAATCTATTATTAAATATTGATAGGTCCCACTACTTTAATCACTTTTCATCTAATTTTACTCATTTTTTATATCTTTTCTTAATATTCGTGCCCAAATTCTATATATAGAACCCAGAGGGACGGAGGGAGTAGCTAATTGCTCCGGTCCACGTTGCAGATTCTCAGCCGCGGACTTGCGAGTAGTGACTTGCGAGTAATTCTTCGAGTTTTGATTGTGCATAGTCTAAAAAAATACGATTCTATTCTTTTGTAATAAATGGTTTTTAATAATCTTCGGTCGTTAAGTTAATTTTTAATGATCTAAACGATTTTCGTTAACCATCAAAATGTAATTTATTGAAGGCGCATGTTTGTTATTGTTTAAATTCGAATTATCGACCTCTACAAAGAAAGAACTGTGACATGACTTTATAATTTATAAATTTTTTTCTGTCAATTTTACGAACAATTTTTTTTTTTTTTTTTGACTAGAATGACTCGACATCTTTTTCGGTAATCAGTTTTAATAAAGTTATAAATTCATTACCAAGCCAAAAAAAAAGTTATAAATTCATTATGGATGCGGGTATATGTATTCATGTATAGATGCTCTTTCACCGCTGCTGTGAGATATCAACCACCTCCCGGAATGAAATATAGCGGCAACAATCATCCCGTAATAAAACATAACAGTAGTCATTATTTTAGTAATCGTCTCCCGCAATGAAACATAGTGATCGACATTCAGCGATGATGGGGACCAAATCCCTTCATCTGTATACTATTTATATAATCAAACTAGCCTGATTAGTTGATAATTTAGTACTCCAAATAAAAATTCTTATATTTAAAGATGGATAAAAAAATATAATGTTAAAATAATTTTTTTTACTTAATATCTAATACTTTATATTTCTACGGGTTTAAGTTTCAAATTCATTATAAACAAATTAACCTATATTTTGTCGGTTATTAACTTGGTACTCTAAATAATAATCATTAAATTTAAAGATAGATAAAGAAAAACAGATAAATGTAATATTTAAAAAATAGAATTGTCTTGATATATAAAATACTTGCACTGATTCAAGATTCGAATCTCGTCAACTGCAATGTTCAAAAATTCAAGATTCTATTTCCGTCAACAACATATTAAGAATTTTTATTATCAAAATACACATAAATATTTAATAACATCATACATATACAAGAAAAAGGTTCCTAAAGTTAACTTTAGGCAAATTACCTAAAGTCATTTGCATTTTGTGTACAAAAGTTAGATGACATTTATGTAATAATAGAATTCACCCTCTGTATTTACAAAAATAGCCTTACTTTTGTATTGAAATATGACTTAACTTTAGATAATTATCTAAAGGTAACTTTAGGGTCATCAAACCCTACATATATTATTATATTTTATTATTTTCATAATTTAATTATATATTATATCTTTATATATAATTAGTGTAAAACACTTAAATGGTATGGTTTGGTTTGGTCGTCAGCGGGTCCTACATAGCTAAAAACTCTCTACTATAAAACGGGTCCTACATAACTAAAAACTCTCTACTATAAGCTAAAAACTCTGTACTATAAAACAATTACACAATTAGAGTAATTAGAGTTATTAATAATGCGAGAAAAAGTAATATTTCTATAAAAGTAAATAATAATAGAAGTAGTATAATTTTAATATTTTAAATATTTACACCAAAATTTATTAAAATTGAATTTATAAAATAAAACGGGTCTCACATAGCTAAAAACTCTCTACTATAAGCTAAAAACTCTCTACTATAAAACAATTACACAATTAGAGTAATTAGAGTTATTAATAATGCTCTACTTTGGAGAAAAAGTAATATTTCTATAAAGGTAAATAATAATAGAAGTAGTAAAATTTTAAAATTTTAAATATTTACACTAAAATTTATTAAAATTGAATTTATAAAAACAATGAATAAACATATAAATAATCATTTTTTTAGTGAATTTGTATATATAAAAAATTCGTAATTTTTATCATTTCAAGAATTACAACATAAACCGAAATAATATATACATATGAAAAAACATATTATTAACTTAATGAATTTATATTTTTATAAAAATACACAATGATATTAATAAATAAATAAAATTATAAAAACACTAAAATAAAATAACTTATTAATCGTACCGTGCATTGCACGGGTATAAAACTAGTATATATAATTATAAATAATAAAATAAAAATATAGAATTCATCAATGCATTTCCGGGGTTATTGAACGAACGAATACGATCACTGCTATATACTGACTACCAAGAAATTGACATTTATGGACTTTAATTTTTTTAGGTTGATTGGGCCTGCAACGAATTGTCTTTATTTATGTGGACAATTAAATAATGAGCCCATGAGTATATGTTTAATTGTTTCAGTAAAGGCAATAAGCAACCCGATATTAAGGATCCACCTGGCCAATCCATCATTTTGGCCCATCACCTATTCCTTGGGCAAGTTAAATTTTTATATGCTGATGTTTCGCTCTCTCTTTTTCTTTTAACTAATCATGCACTCAAAACCAAATGTTGTTCCGAAGTTTGTTCCATAGTTTTTGATCACGCAAGTTTGCCAACCGGCAGGGGCGGAGCTACACAGGGGCTTGTGGGACTATAACCCTTACTATGGTTACAATGAGTTCATAATTTATAGTGTTAATTTTTATTAACCCTTACTGCAATAAATTCATAATTTATAGTGTTAATTTTTATTAGCTCTCACTACAATAAATTTGAATATACTGCACTTAAAAGTTTTAGAAGTAATTTTCACTATTGTAAAAAGTTGTCTAATGATTCAAATTTTGTTTTATGATATATATGAACTTCATATATTTTCAAATTTATTGTCATTATATAATGTTGTAATAATTTTAGAGTATAAAATATTGAAACGATAAAATTTCTCTAAAAAACTACTTTTCACATTGATTTTTAACTTTTTTTTTAATTATTAACCCCCACTGTTCTTGTTTTTGTTTTCTGGCTCCGCACCGGTGATATTTAAATTGGTTTCACTTTTCTAAGACTAAACTAAATATTAGAACATGTGTCGGAAGATATCTGAGAAATTGTAGCTAATAACGATTAATCAAAACTGATTAATTATAACATTTGATTAAACAAAAGTAACATTGTGTTCCAGAAACTATTTTTTGAAAGAAAAGAAAAGAAATCTAAAGATTTAATTTCTTTAACATGTTCCCAAAAGATTTTTGTGGAAAGAAAAGAAAAGATTTCTAATGATTTGAAGAGAATATCTTTATATATTTGTCTCCAAAATCTTCTTTTCACTTTTGAAAAGATTTGAAAAGAAAAGAAAATTAATCATTTTCTATTCTTTCATTGTTTCAGGAACACAACGTAAAAGACGTATACCATGTTCACCTCCTTTTGGTTATTTTCTTCTTCGCGTCTACTTTCTCAAGCCACTTCTTCCTCCCTCCTCTCTCGATCTAGTTTTTTCTTCTAATAATCCCTATTCGTGAAATTTTGTTGCGACTCTCACTAACCTCTTTTTGAGTGAATTAGTTAATTCATTAAGACTTATGTGACCTTTTCTTCTGAATTTTTAGCCACAAATAGCTCTATTAGAGATGATGGTGCCTATCATGGTCTAATCAACAACTTTAAATAGAGATGAACTACGGAAGCAGAGTCATTAAGAGCTCAACATCAGGTCAATAATGTAACGTTCTTCTTCAATGAAATTATAAAAAAGAGTAAAGTGTATTTCGTGTACCTATACTTTTAGCGAGACACCACTTGCAATATTGATTTTTGAAAAACTCCACTTATAATACTGAATTTGCAAACCAAATTCACTTAGTGTATCACCGTCTATTTCTAATTAACTCCGTTACATTTTCGAGGGTAAATGTGTCTTTTCACCAAAACTAACCATTATTCATTTCAATGAATTATGAATGATATTTTGTAAGCTAGATTAGGGTTTTTAATCAAACCCATTTTGAATTTCATCTTCTTTTGTTGGACTTTTCTATCAATTTCTAACTATGTTATCAAGTCATTTGTTTTAATTGAGTTTAAATTTGGAAATTATGTGGTAAACATGATGAAGCGTGAATAGATTTAAAGAGAAAACAAAGATGAAATTAATTTGGGGAAGAAAATGAAACATGTGTGTATGTATATATTTACAAAGATTAATAAAAATTTGAAAAAGAAGATGAAAGACGTGTGTTTGTGTATTATATACATATTCATAATTCAATTTTGAGCAATCTTGAAATAAGATGGAGTAACATGACTGGTATAGTATTTAATCAATCGAAATTTACTGTTTATATAAGATATGAACAAACATATGTTGACGGTGTTAACTGAAATTAACGGTGATACACAAAGCGTGACGAGTTTGTAAGTACAATATTGCAAGTGAGGTCTTTTAAAAAATAGTATTGTAAGTGGTGTCTCCGTTAAAGTACAGGTACACAAAATGCACTTTACTCTATAAAAAATTAATGGAGTGATATTTATAAGAGTAAAGTGCACTTCGTGTACTTACACTTTGGCTGTTTGACCACTTGAAATATTGACATTCAAAAACTCTCACTTGCAATACTGCACTTCCAGAATAATTAGATAGTGTGTACTGCCGTCAAATTTGGCTAACTCCGTTAGTTTTTTAAGGGCATTTTAGTATTTTCAGCTTGCAATGAATATAATGCACTCAATTAAACCCCCAATTCAATTCAATAAACCCTAATTGTAATCAACCGAAAAATTCTTCATTCAACGCCAGCGTAACCACTTTAATTCTTTGAATATATTTTTGAAGCTTCCACTAAGATCTACATTATCTATTTGAAGAAACCTTAGAGTGGACATCTTCTCAAATGTACTAGTTCTGAACTTCATCCTCTTTGAATCGGGAAGCTATTGCTTGATAGCTTCAATAGCTTCACTTTCCTGATCAGAACCCTAAAGATGGAAAAATTCACAACTAAAATGACGAAATTGAAATGTTTGGTCATCGTATTCATCGCACTGAAACAACTAAATGTAAAAACTAATAGCCACCCATATAGTTTCTTTATATTCATATCCTGATGTTGGTGTTGGGATTGTTCGTGCATCTTAATTTGATTTGTCAACATCACAGGATTAATATGGCCAGCAGGCATGACCACAGTACTATTAGTTGCGGGTTGTGGAAGTCCCCAATTGTTGTAATGGTTGACAAAAGCAATGTTATCGACATCCCCTCCATATACCGCAAGACCAGTTGGTAGTGCAGATGAGGATCCCTGCCCTTGTTGAAATTGGGGGTGCCCAACAGTATTATGGAAGTGAGCATATTGGGAGTTTCTAATAACCGATGATGAAGTTTCCTTTGTCATCATCGTTAGATAGTCTGGATCCGTTGTGGTAGTCAAAGTGCGGAGTCTACTCTCAAGTAGTGCAGCAAAGCCAGGATTGCAAGGGTGGATTATTTCCCTAACATTTTGGACGAGTTGTGGTATCGATATAGGAGATGAACTGTGAATGAGATCCCTGATGATGCCATCTATCCATGAACTACTAGTATTTATAGCATCTTTGATCCCAATTGAAGTATTTGCAGTTGGCTTTATGAGTGGGATTATTGGGGGCTGCTGCTGCACTAGCGGAAATAAGGGTAGACCGGAGAAAACACAAACGGAAGGCAAAGCAGATTGATGAGATGAGAGGTGTTGGGATGATGATCCGTCCATGGTAGTAGAATAGTTGGTGTTGATAGCTGGAGAAGATAACAACACGGTGGTGGAGTAGTTGGCAATGTGTGGGTGGTTAAAAGAATTCATATTATTTTTACTCTTATTATTCATCATTCAAAAGACTGAAATGCCCTTTCATAAACTAACAGAGTTAGCCAAAATTGACGGTAATACACAGTTTGTAAAATTTTTGAACGTGCATTATTGCATATGGGGGTTTTTAAATGTCAGTATTTCAAGTGGTCTGACAGCCAAAGTGTAGGTACACGAAGTGTACTTTACTCTATTTATAATGACTAAAGTGATTTATGTGATTATCTCAAACCCTTTCAACTTTAATGACTCATCTAATATTTAACCTAAAATAATTGATTCACCGATAATTAAAATTGAACTATTTGACAATAATTAACCAAATCAAATTGATTTATTGTATACTTTGGTAACGGTTAATTTATTGGAATTGTCACATGCACTATTACAATTTGTTGTGGAATTAAAATACATCAAATTGTGACATGTGATTATGCATATTTTCAATAATAGCTTTATATCATTGCGGGATACTTTATAAATATTATTTAAACAAAATTTAATATTTTTTAACAAAACATTTTTTTTTTAAGTTTTTGGAAAAATTATAAAATAATATCTTATTAAATTAATGATGCTTATCTTATTAACATGAACCTTTATTATTTTTAGTTGTTATTACACTTTTTTCTATAATATTTTATAGTTTTCTAATTTTAAAATCATTAGATTTTATAAATTTTTATATTGTTTTTCACTAAATAACTTTATTATACTACATATATAATTTTTATTTTTTTTGAACAAATTGTAAAATTATATTTATAAATTCCATTCACAATTTCTGCAACAAGGTGTACAATATTTTTAATTTTTATTTAACATAATTTGAAAGATTAATTAATTACTAATATTATTTGTGAAATGATATGATTTCCCTTGTCGATCAAATCACAAGAACTATCTTAGGCTAATTATATATAGAATACAATTTGAAAAACAGAGAGAGTACTTTACGGTAAAACTATTGATATTAAAAATTAAAGTACATAAGATGAAAAAACAACTTATGTAAAAATTATTAATAAATCACTTCTTTGCTAATTATACATTATATTTCTATTTTAATATTTTAGTAATCACATCTTAATGTTTAATATTTATTTTTGTTCTTTACATTATCTTTTGTTTTATTTACACAATGTAAGATTATAAAATAATATTTCAGCTTCTTTATTAATCAGTCGTAGTCTGTTCTTTTAAATATTTGCATCTTGTAAAATTATTAAAATATCATAATAGCATTTATTTTTTTATTAGTTAATTCTTATATGAAATAAAAATACATTATATCATTAACTTTTCTCTGTTTACCTGATAATCAAGATAATCCTAAACCTTGTTTAAGTACCTTTATTTTAGTTGTGGGACGACCAAACCACTTCAAATACCTTACACTAATTATATATAAGAAGATATGATTGGATGAAATTTGATCATGAAAATTTGCTAGTCAAGTGCTTGTAAGGGACCTTTTCTTTGCATTTAGCTTTGCTTCCTTATTAGAGAGGGATTTTCGAGCTTATTTATTGAATTCAAAATGCTCAAAGAAAACTGGTGAAAAAATAGCACTATTATATTTTTTTGGAAAATACTAGAGGCACAAAATTTGTTCCTAAATTTTTTTTCAAATTTACACATGACAATTCCTGATTCGTTGTAATAATAAGTGGACCCCTGCATTCACACCAACAACACCAATCAAAACATTTCAAATTACCACATTATATATGCCATGTCATTTAATAACAATTTTTTGTACCAAATTTTGTGTCTCTAGCACTACTCTATTTTTTTTTTGTTAAATCATTTTAGTATTTGAACCTATGACTTGCAAGATCAGGATTACAAATGAATAAAGTCAAATTTTGTTTGAACCGAGCCGAATCAAGGTTAACTTTCTTCTAAGATGAGCGGAATTGACTATTGAGATAAATTTTTGATAAAACGAAATTCGAACTTGATCCGGATCGTGTTATTTCTAATGTATGACTACGGATTATAGAATTTTATTCTTTGTTCACTATTTAATTATCACGATAATGAGGAAGACATTTTGTAATATAAGTTTACTTTAGCATATTTGTATTGTTCAAAACATATCAATATTTTAAATAACAAAATTTTATATTAAATTAAGGAGCCGAGCCAAGTGAAATAAGTTCGAGTCGATTCTGGACTAAACAAGCCGAAAGCAAATTAAGTACATGTAAAACTCGACTCGAAATCGAACCAAGCCCAACTTAAACTTTATTGTAGAAAAGCTAAACAAATGCGAATTAAATATTTAATAATAAATAATAAGCTTATTTATTTACACATTTCTTATGTTCTCAAAAATGTATTACATGATAAAGTACAGGGAGAAAAGAGAAAAGTAATAAATCAATATACTTATATAAAGGAGAAGACGGAGGCGGTGAGGTGGCGGTGAGGTGGCGCCTCTAGAATCGCTCCGTTCTATTTTTCTAATTTTCTCATTTTTTCACAATTTTTAATTTTAATAATTACAACTTCCTTTATTATTTTCGATTTTGTAGGAAGGAAATTGAAAATTACACTTTTATTATTTTCAAACTTGATAGAACTTTCTTTGATTTAGAAAATTACAACTTCCTTATTATTTTCGAATTTATAGGACTTGATAGAACTTTCTTTGATTTAGAAAATTACAACTTCCTTATTATTTTCGAATTTGTAGCCTTGATAGAACTTTCTTTTATTATTTTCAAATTTGATAGAACTTTCTTTGATTTAGAAAATTACAACTTCCTTATTATTTTCGAATTTGTAGGACTTGATAGAACTTTCTTTAATTTAAAAAATTTCTTTGATTTAGAAAATTATAACTTCCTTATTATTTTCGAATTTGTAGGACTTGATAGGACTTTCTTTGATTTAGAAAATTACAACTTCCTTATTATTTTCGAATTTGTAGGCTTGATAGAACTTTCTTTTATTATTTTCAAACTTGATAGAACTTTCTTTGATTTAGAAAATTACAACTTCCTTATTATTTTCGAATTTGTAGGCTTGATAGAACTTTCTTTAATTATTTTCAAACTTGACAGAACTTTCTTTGATTTAGAAAATTACAACTTCCTTATTATTTTCGAATTTGTAGGACTTGATAGAACTTTATTTTATTTAGAAAATTATAACTTCCTTATTATTTTCGAATTTGTAGGCTCTTATGTTAATAATTGCAAATTTCTTTTTTATTATTTTCAATCTTAATAGAACTTTCTTTTATTATTTTCAAACTTGATAGAACTTTCTTTGATTTAGAAAATTACAACTTCCTTATTATTTTCGAATTTTTAGGATATTATGTTAATAATTGTAATTTTCTCTTTTATTATTTTCAATCTTGATAGAACTTTCTTTTATTATTTTCAAACTTGATAAAACTTTCTTTTATTATTTTCAAACTTGATAGAACTTTCTTTTATTATTTTCAAACTTTATAGAACTTTTCTTTTATAATACTTCTTGACTTTTAAACATAATGGATTTCCATGTTATTCACCTTACAAACACCTATAAATTAAAGGTCATTCATAACAAAAAATCTACACCGGAATTTTTTTACATAGCTTCAAATTTTTACAACCATATTTACAATCAATACAACTATGGCTTACACCATGTTGGATGCTTTGAACGACAACAACTATACATGGATGATAAGAGTACGAGTGTGTAGAATGTGGGAATCTGTCAATCCAAATACTGAAGAACTGATCAGTATTGACATGATTTTGATCGATGAAAAGGTTAATAAATCAATATACTTATAACTTATTAGTTTGTCAAATTGTATGATGTTATTAACTTTTCTAAGATATGTTGTATGACATGAAAATTTGATCCATGCTACGATCCCGAAGATTCTGGTCTCTCAGTTCAAAAATCTTTTTAGAGGAAGGCTCCGTGTACAACATCAAAAATCTGAAAGTTATTTCAAGTACAGGGAAATATAGACCACTATCACATTGGTCTAAATTGCTCTTCATACGCATAACGTTGCCTAAGAGATTGGAAGAAGGCATCGTCAACATATCACTGCATGGATTTCAGTTCATATGTCCGAATATGATTGATGCACGTATTAATGACACCAACATACTCTCAGGTTTTTGATGTAGTAATATATTAGAGTAATATATAAGTAATACTATTATATAAGTTATGTTAGGCCGAATACACAATATATAATCAATATAAGTATGATAATAACAATTGAGAACACTGTTTATGAATCAACAACTGAATTATATAAATAATTCTTCTCTCAGTGATGTTAAAGAAACACAAAGAGCTGCTAGGTTACAAGAATAATATATTCAGTATTCGCATCCCTTTTAGGGTTAACCTATCTGTGTTTATATAATACACAGTTACATAATCAATCTCTAATTGATATTCCTATAAATTAGCTATACAAATCATATCAAATTAGGATTGCTTCTGTCTTCTGTTCCGTTTCCTTAACTGTCTCAATATATCTTGCTTCTTTCCATCTTCAAGATATATTGCTTCTAGAATCTTCATATTAGCACCGACAGTTAATGAACTCTGCACCCCGTCAGACTTTATCAAACTCTGACTGGCTTCTAGTAAACTCTGATGTGTACCTGGTACTTAAACACTGATGAACAAACGTCAGCAATTATATCTAACAATCTCCCCCAACTTGTGCATAATGAAGATGTACAAGTTAAATAGATAATTGATGATGTCAAAACATATAACAAATGCAGTGTTTAAATATAACAGAGTTTAACTTTAACTTAGAACAGAAAACTTTAAAAACTTACAGTCAGACTTTACTTAATCTCTTCAATATCAGGCACTGTCCTGAGATAATCGATGAGAAGTCTTCTTTCAGCCTTTTCTAGCTCTTCTACCATGATCTCTTTCAATTCCTTGAGCTCTGGATCACCTTCTCCAGTCTGGTAGATAGCAGCTCTCAGAGAATAAATGCTGTTCTTTCTCATTTCATTCCCTAGCCGGATATAAAATGATTTGTCTGACTCCAGATTGAATTCCAAGACTTTAATACCCAGTGCGGTCTTAAACTTAGCACTATTTCTCTTCATCTCAACAATCTTTCCATAAGCATCTCTGTACTTAGGAATATATGCACTAGAAACACCTCCTCCAAGCATAGCTTTTGTCTTCAGCATCCTTTTTCTTAGAACTAAAGCAGCATTGTGAGTACTTCTATTTTTGACTTTGAGAAGGTATAAAACATACTCAAGCTCTTCCCATAGCTTCAATTGAACATCAGCTTCTCCTACTCTGTATACTCTTCCATCAGACATAAAATATAACAGAACCTCTTTCTTCAATCCTTTATGATAGACCATCTGAACAGATTCTAGTTTATCAAGGCTCTCTTGAGATACCCCAATACCAGCTTCTGCCAGTGATGTTTGATCTAAAGATCTGTTATTTATTCTCTTTTCCCTGTGCGAACCTAAACCAGACTTGTCATAAGATTCTTTTCCAAGTACTGTCCTGGTTTGAGAAAAATCCACAGCTTCTAACGTCAGAGTTTCAGAAAGTACAGGTCTTAAGAAACCTTGAAGTTGTGGAGCTAGCTGAGTTTGTACAACTTGAGCCTTGTCAGAGGTTGTCACAACTTTAGTAGAAATATCAACATGAGCAACGTCAGAGGTTGATTTGTTTATCCTTGATTCAACTTGAGCAACGTCAGAGGTTAAATATTTCTTCTTTGGTAACTGTCCTTCTTCTACCAGTTTACCCTTTCCTTTATCAGTATTTGCAATCACAGATCTCCTTGTGTATTGTATACTCTGTTGAGTATTTTCTTTGATAGAAATTCCAATTTCTTTCTTTCTAGGAGCCTTTACTGATTTCTTCTTATAAGTACCAGAAGCAACTTTCTTTTTATGTTCTTCAAACAGCATCTTCATTTCTGCTTCCAAATCCTCAACTGTCACTTCACCATCATGCTCATCTAAAAACAGCTTGGCTGCAATCTCTTCATCAGTTATTGGATTAGCTGAAATCACTAGACTCTTAAGTCTTGAAGAAGATTGAGCATGAGTACCAGAACCAGTAGCACCAGAGTTTATCATATCAGAGTTTGTCTGTCTAGCAGAGTTTGACCTAAGTCGCCCTTGCTCTTGAGAAGACTTTGACCTTTTCTCTGTTTCCCTGCTTCCACCATCATTTGAATCATCCCTCAGTCTCAAAGTTGGAGTCCTTCTGCATTTGTCTTTAGGTATCTTCTCCCCCCTTTTGACATCATCAGGAATAAAAACTGATGTCAGCAACTCTAGTGATGCAGCAATAGAATCAATTTTTCCAGACATCAAAGTCTGATTCTCTTCAACCTTCAGTAACCTGGAGCTAAAATCCTTTTGTTCTTGACACAGGGAAAGATATAAAGATTTATCCTTTTTCAATGTAACTTCCCTGGCAACTATGTCATTTCTCAATCCATCAATAACCTTATCAGTAGTATCAAAGCGATTATGCAATGATTTGACTTGGACAATTGTGGCTTTGAGATGAGTTAAAAGTTCAGGATTTTGAATTTCCTTAAAAGACTTGGTCGCAAAATCAGCAGCTCTTTCATCAGAAAAGATAGTTTCTCTGCTTGACCAATTAGAAAAATACATTTCCTGAAAGTGAGCGTCTGTAGCATGTTGAGCAGCAACTCTTTGAGATGTATCAACAGAGTTTGCAGAAGAACAACATTAGAAGAAATAGAAACATCTTCGTCAGCATTATCTTGTGCTCTCTCAGGAAGATCAGAGTTTACAACTACATTTTCTGCAGCTTCTTCAACAATATGCTCTGCAGTAATTTCAACATTCTCTGCTGCAACATCATCTTTCTCAGCATCTTCTTCTACTGCTGGAACAGCTTCTTCTAATATAATCTGCTTCTCAGCATTTTCAACAATCTGCTCAGAAGAGACAGATCTTGCTGCCTGATCAACCTCTTCACCAACTTCAATAACTTGATTAGTGACAGAGAGAATCTATGTATGAGTTGCCATTGACTCTTCAATTACCAGAGTGGCTTGATCAGCTGCCACATCCGCAGTGTCACAAATACTGACAGTAGGATGTGCTTCAATCTCTTCTTCATTGTCCATCTCCAATATAGGTTCAAAGAACACCTCAGGAGCTTCATCAGAATTTACTCTGTCCACTATAGGCACAGTAGTGTTATCATCGACCACAATCTCCTCAATAACAACATCAGCCTCATCAGCATGTGCTCTGGTCTCATCAGTAACAATATAATATTTAAATTTAATATATTATTGACGTAATCAATATTAGTATTTTAGATATTAAAATATAAAATATTTTAAAATAACAGATCTAATGATTCGTATTTTTTTACTCTTAAAAATCTAAAAAGGGACTAAAGTGAAAATATCAAAATATGTGTTTGTTCAATATACCGAGTTTATTTGAATATACTATTACTTTTATTTTCATTAATTATCTCGTTTAAATTGAATGTTAAAAAAATTATAATAAACTTGAATTTCATAAGTTTAATATAATAATATTAGCAATATATCTATCTTTTGCCCGTGTTATTTTTAATTTGAACATGAGTTGTTTCAGTTAAAAAATATAAAACAGGTAATATCCTTAAAAAGACAATTAGTTACTTATTAACAATTATATAAAATTATATTAATTTTTTTATATATACGTCGTCTGCATTACTTTTAGAAAATTAGTTGTTTAAGTTAGAAAATATAAAAGAGGTAATTTGTTTTCGCCGAAAATAATAACCTGTTATTTATTAATATTTATATAAAACAATATTACCATTGTATATTTATTTTGCATGTATTATATTTAGAAGATAAGTTGTTTTAGTTAGAAAATATAAAACACATAATGTGTTTTAGCCGTCGGTTATGAATATATAATAATATCATCATTTTATATATATATATTGTCCGTCTTATTTTTAGAAAATGATTTGTTTTAGTTAAATAGATATATGAAATATGTAATATGTTTTAGCTGGAAAAGGTAATTGGTTATCAATAACTTGGTTTCCATATATGTGTCCTATTTATAAGATGAGTTGTTTTAGGTAAAAAATATAAAAAAATGTGTTTTAGCTGAAAAAGGTAATCAGTTATAAATATATAATAATATTACCATATTATATATATGTTGCCCGTTTTATTTTTAGAAGATTAGTTGGTTTAGTTTAAAAAAAATATATAATAGGTAATGTAGTGAAAAAAGGTAATTGGTTATTAATAAATTGATTATAGATAGGCCCGTGAATCGGCCCAAATACCGACCGACCAAAACTTTTAATGTTTCGTCTTTAATAATATAGCTTAAAACCCGTGCGATGCATGGATTGTTAATTGTTATATTATTATTATTATTTTAATTGTATTTGTTAAAAAAATAAGTAGGCATGTTAAAATAATTAAACACTTTTAATTTAAATTATTTAAATATGTTTTAAAATAAATAAGTAAAGGGTTTGTCCGTGATATTTTTAGAAAAAGAATGGATTTTAGTGAGAAAAATAAAAAAAGTAAATTGAAAACGGCAATTTCACGTGATATATTTAGAAAATGAGAGACTTTGTTAGAAAAAAATCTATAATGTGTTTTAGCTGAAAAGGTAATCGGTTATAAATAGATTTTTGATTATTTATATTTTAATATTTTTAGTAATTGCATTTGTTAAGAAAAATAAGTAGGCATGTTAAAATATGTAAACTTTTAAAAAAATAATTATAATATTAGTTTTAAAAATAAATAACTAAAGGTTTGTCCATGATATTTTTGGAAAATGAGGGGTTTTAGTAAGGAAAAATAGAAAAATTAACATGTTTTAGTTAAAAAGATAATTGTTCGTGATATATTTGAAAAAGTAGGAGAATTTGTTAGAAAAAATAAAAAAAATAATTTATTTTAGATGAAAAAGGTAATTGATTATAAATAGGTAATATTATTATTTAATAATATATTTCTATAAATAAGTAAGGTTAATTAAGTAAAAACATGAATTTAAGAAAGGGCAATTAAGTAAAATCACAACGTACCATACCGATCAACCAAACTTTTAATGTTTCGTCTATTATATAATAGTATTGATATATATATATATATAAAGAAAAACCTCTGGGAGCAGGAGCTCTTAGATCGTACAAAAACTATTTATCTATTTTTCTAGAGCTTCTGAATTTTAATTCAATAAAATTAAATTTCATTATTTAAAGTCGAATTCATAGGATCGAAAAAATAGAAATTGCCTTTTAAATATTTACTAATGGAGGAAACTAAATATACAATTTTTATATTCTTTCCTTTCTCAATTTTAATTCAATAAAATTAAAGTTGCTGATTTAAATTTGATTTTATAGAATAGAAAAAATCTCAATTGCCTTTTAAATCTTTACTAATGGAGAAAACTAAATATACAATTTTAATATTCTTTCCTTTAAAATATTTAATACTGGAAGAAAGTATATATATATATACTATTTTAATATTCAACATCTTTATCTTTTTATCTTATCAATATTTATCTTCTTTCTCCTTTTATTTATCATCTTCTTTATATCTTTATCTTTATTTTATCTTTATATCTTTATATATATAAAGGAAAACCCCCAAGAACTCTAGAATCGCTGGATTCATATTTATCTAATTTTCTAGAGCTCCTTAATTTTAATTCAATAAAATTAAATTTTCTTATTTACATTCAATTTTTTAGGGAAGACATTCCTTATTTACACTCGAATTTTCAGGAAAGACAATAAATATATAAAATTCAATTCCATTGAAAAAGGAACGGGGGCATGGGTCTCTCGGGAGCAAAGGCTTCGGTTGGGATAGAAGCATAGGTACCCAGAGCGGAAGATCCACCGGCGGATCCTACAGCAGAGGCAGAGGTAGCTGGAGAAGCTGCAATGGTAGTTTATTATGTTGAGTAAGTTGAACCAACCGAAGAAAAATAAGAGGGTAGCAGCTACTTCTTCCGCTTCTTCGGTTGTTGCCGCCTAATTAGCTACGATCAATGAAAATCTCGTAAGAAAGCTGTGCCACGAACAGCGCGCCTAAAAAATAATACTTCAACTTCAACATCAGGATTACAAATCAGGAATACACATCAGGACTGCACATCAGGATTGTACATCAGGATTGTACATCAGGATTGCATATCAGGATTGCATATCAGGAATGTTCATCAGGATTGTTCCTCAGGATTGCATATCAGGATTGCATCTCAGGATTGCATCTCAGGATTGTACATCAGGATTACACAAGCATGTTACATTGAGTCTTATCCGTAGATAAGCTTCCCATCTACGGATACTGCATAAGCATGCTATCCGTTGATGGCTACATTTTACTTATACAATTTTTACTAAGTTAATCTAGTTATCATCAAGAAACAAAATATTTCCTAACAGTATTTAGTTTGTAAAATATTGATATTGTAATCTTGTATATCAAAGTGATTCACCTCTAGGACATCCTTTATGGTCTGAATTTGAATTGGACGTGATCTCTTTTAATTAACTTAATATGTAACAGAGAGAGAGAGTCTCAATCGGCGATACCTGGAAATGTAAGATCAATGGAAAAGAAAAAGGCTTCATTTATAAACAAATGCAATAGATTTGTAACATTTAGTTATACTAGCTGTTACGCCATAATTTCGGTTGCCTCAATTATCTCCTAATTTCCCAATATTGATCTAATAATAATTATTGCTTAACCACTAAGTAATATCCTCTCTCTCAAACGAGGAAACAATCAATCTAAATCAATCAATTACTAAAAAATATCTCCAAACGATTCTTTCAAATCAGGAAAGAATCACAACACTAATATAACTCTAAAAAGATAAAATCAACTTATCTCAACATATCCCTTAACAATCACAGGGATTAAAAACATTATCCTATCACAGAACTGCGTTGGCTTGATCCCTATATATAAACAGGGTACGCATGCATCTTGGAATAGGATCCGACACATCTAACAAGTCGAGACACCTTTCAAGTCCAGCCCCAAACATCCAAAAATCCCAAATCCCCCTATTTTCACAATTTCGTTATTCCAGCAATCCCCGAAATTTGTTATCACCAAATTCCTCCGTTAACAATTGGCGCTAGAAGGAGGGGATACTTTTTGATTGTGGAGGACAATCAAATCATCTACATCATACGCAAGGGGGGTTATTATGGATATGGAGCGGTTTTAATGGAGGAGATGAACGGTGGAGACGGTCGTTCGTGGTTATGTTGAAAATTAAGATAAGTTTTCTTATGCTTTTGTCCGTATACATAAGTTATCTTATAAAATTCGTAGTAAATTTATTACATGTTAGATTTTGATGATTTTTTATGATCCGGAAAACTTTTGTGATTTCCTACAACTTTCGTTCTTGGTGTTTTCTGAGATTATGTTTCGATCTATTCTCGAAATCACAAAACATAATCAAGTCCCGTTTTTCAGAGTATTGAGAAGTTAATCAGCAGATGTTTTATTTGATTCCCGATTCGTTATAAGTCCGTTTCTGACGAGCCATATATCATCGGAAAGCTCTTTTCGTTTCCTGCAACTTTCATGTCTTGTGTTTTCCAAGAAAATATCGTTTACGGGGACAAAAAGGTAAAAAACGGATCTGGACAGAATCTGAATAATGGAGATGTGAAAGAATTGTGATGCAATATTCGTAGCACATGATTTGATTACTTCACTAGCTCGTGCATGGACAAGGGTAATGTTTTTGAAAGCTCTCTTTTTCAAGGAGGATAATATTTTTGAAGAACCTATTTCGAGTAGGATAATATTTTTGAAGACCTTCTTTCGAAGAAGGATAATATTTTTGATGACCCTATTTCGAGTAGGATAATATTTTTGAAGACCCTCTTTCGAAGAGGAAATTATTTTTGAAGACCATCTTTTGAAGATGATAATCTTGTTTGAAGTCCCTAAGTGGTGATCGTTTTTTGAAGGCTCTTCGAGATAATCTTGTTTTGAAGGCCATGCATCATTCGCATCATGCATTCATTAATATCATCATGTGCATCATTCGCATCATGCATTCATTCATATCATCACGTGCATCATACATTTACTCGTAAACATTGGACATTCTTAGATTCTGTGGTTGTCTCTGTGTGATATTTTCGAAGACCCTTATTTGCGGAGGGTATTGCTTGAATTATTTTTGAAGGCCCTTTTTTAAGGTGTTGCTTGGGAATTATTTTGAAGGCCCTTCTTTGTGGAAGGTGTTGCTTGGAGTACCTTGGTAAACCCGTACTTCCGGGGTGCTTATCCGTACTTCCGGAAAGCTCACCAAGAAGAGAGTTCTTCCTCTTAAGAAGGCGAGGTTACACTTCCCTTTTCTTAAACTCTGCTTTGCATAGAGTGTATAAGAAGGCGAGGTTACTCTTCCCTTTTCTTAAACTCTGCTTAGCATAGAGTATATAAGAAGGCGATGTTACTCTTCCATTTTCTTAAACTCTGCTTTGCATATAGTGTATAAGAAGGCGAGGTTACTCTTTTCTTTTCTTAAACTCTGCTTAGCATAGAGTGTATAAGAAGGCGAGGTTACACTTCCCTTTTCTTAAACTCTGCTTAGCATAGAGTGTATAAGAAGGCGAGGTTACTCTTCCCTTTTCTTAAACTCTGCTTTGCATAGAGTGTATAAGAAGGCAAGGTTACTCTTCCCTTTTCTTAAACTCTGTTTTGCATAGAGTGTATAAGAAGGCGAGGTTACTCTTCCCTTTTCTTAAACTCTGTTTTGCATAGAGTGTATAAGAAGGCGAGACATATTACGGGCACATCATGTTGTCTCTCTCGATTTTACAGGCATATTACGGGTAATTATCTTCTTCATATTATCTTCTAATCTTCTACTCCTAGTTGTTCCATTGACTCAGGAAATTCGGAAGATCAAAGCACGCTTAGTTCTCCAGTCCATCAAGCTGCACTGAAGAACTGGGGGGTAGTTGTTACGCCATAATTTCGGTTGCCTCAATTATCTCCTAATTTCCCAATATTGATCTAATAATAATTATTGCTTAACCACTAAGTAATATCCTCTCTCTCAAACGAGGAAACAATCAATCTAAATCAATCAATTACTAAAAAATATCTCCAAACGATTCTTTCAAATCAGGAAAGAATCACAACACTAATATAACTCTAAAAAGATAAAATCAACTTATCTCAACATATCCCTTAACAATCACAGGGATTAAAAACATTATCCTATCACAGAACTGCGTTGGCTTGATCCCTATATATAAACAGGGTACGCAGGCATCTTGGAATAGGATCCGACACATCTAACAAGTCGAGACACCTTTCAAGTCCAGCCCCAAACATCCAAAAATCCCAAATCCCCCTATTTTCACAATTTCGTTATTCCAGCAATCCCCGAAATTTGTTATCACCAAATTCCTCCGTTAACACTAGCCAAGTAGTCAGGTATCCTTATGTTCTGGAAAATAATAATAAGTCTAGATTAGTAGCATTTATAGTAATCATAACATTCATTTAAATGATGTTTAATAAAATTATTTAGTTAATTTATTTTACGTAGCTACTATGTAGTAGTAGTCCAGAGTTTCAAATTATTTATTGACGAAGTGAACCTAATATTTATTATTTATTATTGTTCTTTCAAATATAGGTACTCTTAAAAAGAAAAGAAAGAAAAATAGGAGGGGGGGGGGGGTTTGCTATGTATGTTGGTATGTTTCAGTTATTTCATTTATTTAATAGCGAGCATTGGTATGACATTTTGTAGTTCATATGCATGTTAGTTGCAATAGTGTAGTGCTGCATGCTAGTTTTTATCAGCTTACTATAAAATGTAGAAACATTCATGGTTGTGTTCATTGAAGTGAGAAAGAAATAAAATTTAATCTCAACCACTGTTTCGAGAAGGCTAGTAATATCAAGCACTATATAGTGCTCATAATAGTAGTAGCCTGTGAATTAGCCGGGTTCAAAGGAACTGCTTCTAGTATGATTTGTTTTAGTGGCTCCTCCAAAAGTTTATGTTTTCTAGACATTGCAGAGTAAGGCCGCCTTAAGTCTTGAGCTCGACGGGGCAACGATAGAATAAGGTTAGTTAAGTGTCGCTTTGTTAGTGATAGTTGGCACCGGAGTAGTGCTCCCATGGGATTCAATCAGATTATAGCAAGCCCTGCAAGCTTTCCTGACCGAAAAAGTGTGCTTGAGTTAGTGGCATGAATTTAATAGTAAGAATCATAAAAGAATATAATAGTTGAAACATTTCATGCATTTCTTTTGTTAGGAATATGTTGTTCTTGATGATAAACATAAAACACTTAGTAGAATTTGTGTAAAGTCATTTTGTAGCTGTCAACGAAATGGCATGCTTTGTAGCATTCCGTTGACAGGAAGCTCATCAACGAAATGAGTGATGTAGCAATTGCACTGTACAATACTTCTAGTTTGATATGCATTTCGTTGTAGATATTGGATAGGTTTTCTAAGTCATGTTGACTAAGTACTAGATAGGAAAAATAGGTTGGTTAATTGTAAATATATTATGCCTTGTAATTTTGCCTAAGTGAATACATGTCAACGGTATGAAGATTACTCTGTCAACGGTATGAAGTTTACTCATCAACAAAATGAAGATTACTCATCAACGAAACGAAGAATAAAGCTATCAACGAAACACACCTTACTGCTATCAACGAATCATTATCACTTTTCTGAATAGTTGACAAAGTGATAGTGACAGTTTTCTGACAGATCAAAAGGAGATGTGGAAGTGTACTTTGCATTGGAAACCATTAAAATGGACATGGGGAATAAGGAAACATTCCACTTTCCAATCTGGTTATTGAGTGGGATCACTATAAGACTGAAGACAGAAGACAAAGATCTCCAAGGACCATTGGACAAAAGGGATGAAAAGCAAGCTATTGACGGTTACCTTTAGTGTACTTTAGTGTAGCTAAAAATAGCTTTGTAAACTTGGGAATATATATATAACCAAGTGTAGCAGTTAAAATAGATGTAAGAGAAGAAAAACAAATAGATTGTAGTAGCTATCTTTGAGAGCATACTTCTCTACATTCTTGTAACTGAGCAACTGTGTACTTTTTGTATCACAAATTATTTCCGCAATAAAAATAACTTTAGTTGGATCATCAAACAATCCAACTGAAATTATTAAGTGCTTGTGGTTTTTATTTTATAAGTTCAGTTTTAATTTGTAAGTTATTTTTAAGTTTGAAAAATATCAAGAATTGTATTCAACCCCCCCCTCTACAATTCTGTTAGGTCATTTGGGATTAACATCTTTACTTACTGAGTTTTATGCTTACAGTAGTCTTCTCTTGCAGGTAAAAGAATCATGTAAACCAAGTATTACGGACGAGCTAAAGTTTCATCGACTTGATGGTGTACGTATGGATATTTTGGCCATATGGGAAGGGTTTGATTATGACTTTTGGTAACATGCCATTTACTAAGGCATGCTTTAGATGCACTTAGTATATTTTTTGTAATGAAGGAAGAAACAAGCACTTAAATATGTAAGATTTTGTGGGATGTCTACCAGGGAGAGCTTAATGTAGAAAAGTATTTTAGTGTGACTCACCAGGTCATAATTTGATAGTTTATCTAAACTGAACTTTAAATAACTTATCAAAAAAATGACAGGTTTTTATTGGTAGTTGTTTAATGTGTAACTCCCCATTCTAATAGTAGTGTGAATTATGGCTGTTACAATGAATATCTTGTAAACCTCCTTCTCAAAATGAATGAAATGATATTTGCCTTGTTAATGAATTCTCTTGTTTATTTCTTTTTGCCAATCATCATTTCAATAAACATTGTTTTCTTAATCCTTGCGAATGTTTTTTATACTTTTTTTATGTTTTGAATGCTCTATCTTTACTTACCTTTGTGATTTGTACTTAAATATTAATTGAATCTGTGATTAATTCTTACATTCTAACAAAAGATTCAATGCTAAGACACAGGGGTAACTCAAACAGCATCTTCAGATTACATTTCAAATGAAGTATTTTACTTGCTCCTGGTAAAATGAAAACCTGAATCAAAAAAAGATCTACGTCAATTTTTAACAAATGGATTAAAATTTGCTTGCTAAGAATCGACTCTGTTTTAAAATTTATGGACTTTGAAGCTCTACCTACTTTCAGGAAGAGTTGCTAGCACTCCTTGTCTATGCACACTTCTCTCATAATCTCATACATTTCATAGACTCCGAGTGTTCAAGCAATTGAATTTCTTGGATAAAATTAGCATTTTCTTTTCTTTGTTAAGTCAAGCTATTCAAGTAACTTAATATTTGCATTATGCTTACCACTCAGAACCCTCATCTTGTTTGACTAGAGACTACATGTTGAGGTAGCTCTTGATGATGTCAACAAAAATACAGGGGTTTCATTACTTTTTAGTGAAGACCCTGTGATCAGATCTGCACATTTCAGGTGCAATAAACCTTCACTGGTTACATGGTTTGAGGATGGTCATCCTGAGGGGGAGCCATTCAAATCCACTCCAATTCCATTGGAAGTTCATTTACTGAACAACAATTCCTCACAACTGTTGTCAAAGATTCATCTGCTTCAGATGTTGAGACAACAAGTTCAATTGTTCTTGTATCTTGACACATGAACAACATGTTTCACTAATTGGCCTAGCTCTAACTTGGTACCAATCTTCTAAAATGACTGAGCTACTTTTTCTTTTTTCTTCACTTTTCCCTTAACCATTGTCTGATTCCAAGCTTAAGGGGGAGAAGTTAGTAGAGAAGTAGCTAGCTAAGAGAAGACTAGTGGAAAGGAGTAGTCAGTCTATCAACTAGAAGTTAGCAAGCATGAGCTAATTGGAGTGACCACCTCTACATTCACCCAAATGGATGTAGTTGTAAAAGGAGGGCAGTACTTTCTCAAAAGAGTGACTTGAGTGAAATACATTTGAAGAGAGTCTGCACATGGAGAAATAAGGGTGGTTCTACACTTTGTGAGATGCCCACACTACTCCTGTTGAAACTCCCTCTTCTTCTCAGGGGGAGTTGCCAAAATCAATCTCTACAAACACTTCTCTTCCAGAACCTAATACACTCTATATTTCTTCTCAACCTGCAACTCAAGTAATTGAGAAGCAAGGAATTGATCAAAATGATTCATTTTTCCCCGTGGAGCCAATTATTTCAAGTGACTTAGTGCTTGACACTTTGCTCACCACCCAGAACCTCCATTTAGATGGTCAGGAAATGCATGCTGGGGCATATTATAATGACACCATCAGAAGCACAGAGGTTTCACCAGTCTTTACTAGAGACTCTGTGAATATTTCTCCAATCCTCTTGGATTTGGAAATGCCTTCACATGCCTGTAGAACTGATATTGTAACACATCCCATTTCAAAGGAGACAGCATCAGAATCTACAGTTATTAAACAGCTGGATTCTAAGAATCAAATGTCATTCCATCCTGGTGCAAATGTTTCATTTGCATCAGAGGAGCCTAGCTCTAGCTCTTACTCAACCGGGGTTCTGTGAAACATGACAGTCTCCCAGGATCATCATCTGTTCCACCACATTTGACGGTTGTAGCACTTCATAGCTCAAGTGTGGATCAGATGGATAAGCTCCTCACAGCAGAATTTCCCAATGCTTGTATAGAAGGAGATGAACAACTGTTCTAGGAGATATCAAAAAGGTCATAGATGGAAATGAAAAGGCGAGCAAAGAAACCAAGCAGAAGATGACTTAATCATGGTTAGACATGATGATTAGAAGAAACATGGTTAATGAGTCTTCTACTTGTAAGATATTTAAGTCCTGAACTCTTTGCAGATGCTCAATTGTCATATCTACTCATCTATGAATCCCTTTATTTTTAATAGGCTTGTTATCAAACATAAATTTGTGACTAATGATCTTACTCACAAATTGGGGGAGATTGTTAGTTACAAAGGCATGTCTGAACATAGTTTACATAACAAGCCTATAATACTGGAATGTCATGCTCCTAGCTGGGAAGCTCTTTAGTCCTGATCATTATGCTTAAATATATGCCTAGACTATGTATCTGCAACTTCTGTATCAGGTTGTGGCCAGAAGTAATAACAATGTCCAAGAAGAAGATCATCCTTGACCATTCTCCTTACGTTCAGAAAGAAGGTCTTTAATAAAGAAGTTACAAGAGTTGAAGTGAAAATGTTCTAAGGCAAAGATTAGAGAAGTTCAGAATTGTCTGTTTAGAGAAGTCCAAATTCGAGAAGTCAAGAAAGAAGATTAGAGAAGTCCAAACAAGCAACTTTGAGAAGTCAAGAGAACTAATTCGAGTTGCCCAGGATTAGTTAAACCTGAATGCTGATTCGAGAAGTCTGCACTAGAGAAGTCCAACTTGGCGTGATTCAAGAAGTAAGGGAAATGATTGATTCGAGAAGTCCAGTTGTCGAGTGAGCCATAGCCAGAGTTATCGAATGCAGAATTTAAGCTACCTGAAGAAGATAAATTCTGAACATCAGGACAAAGAGTCAGTAAGCCTTGTACTTCTGTAAGTGGTCCAACACTTTGCAGAAGCGCATGGGAAGTCTACAGATCAGCTCAGAGAGAGAAGTCAAAGGTGGTCCAGCTAAAGAAGTGGATCTATGTCAACGAATAATCTCTTATGCAAATTTTGGTTAGACATAGACAGTTAAGACAGTTTGTCACATTCCTAATATGTAAAAGTGAAATGTGCATGTCTCTATAAGTGCACAAGTCACACACTTTAGCTGAGAATATTTTTCTAAGTGTAAATCAAGAACTATCTCTTTGAGAAAAACGAAGCTGAGAATAATTTTGTATTCACAGGTTGTAGCAACACACTGTAACAGCCCCAAATCCGGGGTCAGGGATTTAGGGTTGTCACAATCCATGTACTCCTTGCTTTACCTGTATTACTCACACCATTCATAATTCACCTGCTCATGACCCCACAACATATGTCTCTCACACACACACACACACACACAGGTTAGAGTCTCAGAAACGACACACTACGACAACTGCGGAATAAATAATTTTTATTACAATACCCAAATGTCTTTTGAATTTGTTACTGATACAATTTCTAAGTATTGTTACATTACCAACTTGGCCTTCTGATGCTCACAATCCTCTAATACCATTCATGTCTATACATGAGTTGGATACCAAAAGCCGTAGCCTGCTTCGATTGGTTCGTACTATTCCCGGGATCACTGCTAGAAACTGTTTATGGAAACGCCTTGCGAGGTACATGTCGTCCCATAGGCATCCTGCTTCGCTGCTATATAATATATATAAAATAATAGCAAGAGTGAGCGATAGCTCAGCAAGGTAATGAAAGTATGGCATAATTCTGCCTTTTACTCAACCCAAAAATAAAGCGGGTATAAGACAATAACTTGTCGAATATCTTGATACTGAAATCATTTCCTTATCGGAATGTATTCCAAAAATACCATTGTTGTATTTCAAATATCATCTCCATAATATTCTGCAAACTGTCGATATTCATACTAAGAACAAAGTTCTAGTATAAAATAAAAGATGAAGTAGCAAGATAACTCAGTATATCTTTTCTGTAAAATATCTGCTATATAAAATATAAGCAGACTATCAACATATACTTGAAAGATGAAGTTATAAGGAAAATTCAATATCATCTTTCATATCAAACATTTACCTCATATCATAATTTGGAAATAAAGACAATGTGAAATATTTCCAATCCATTTTCTAAACTCATCTGATTCCATATATCTTCTCCATAAAATCATATACCTTTTCATAATTTCATATTCTTTCTTATAACTCATATACTGGAATAAACTTGAACATTCTTGAGTAAACTTTCTTTCTCTGAAAACTGGCATAAAACTGAATAACTTGAATAAACTTTTCTTTTCTGGAAACTTGCATAAAACTGAATAACTTGAGTAAACTTTTCTTTTCTGGAAACTTGCATAAAACATGTTCTTTCATCTGATAACTTGCATAAAACATTTTCTTTCATGGATGATGAACTGTAGACGGAGATTCTAGGCGACAGGAATACCCCTACGATGATCAGTCGTAAGGCGAATTCCCCATGATCTTTTTCTACGTAGAAGGGAAGAATAGACAGTCTCTAACTGACCTACCTCCCCGCCAATCGGTTGTAGGTGGGAAGAACAGACCCGTTCATAGTCCGTCGGCCTGTTACATCCTCTGGGTGGGAAAACAAACCCGTTCATAGTCCGTCGGTCTGTCACCCTCCTCATACCCTACGGTCGGGCACATACTTATAATCCAAGGGAAGAACAGACCCGTTCATAGTCCGTCGGTCTACGCGTAATTCCCTCGGGGACAGGCGCCACCCAGTCCCTTACATATTCTCCGAGTTCAAGAAAATCCATAATTCTGAAACATAAAGTTCCTTTCCCTTTTTCCCCAAGTATACGACTCCACAAAGTAGTCATATCTGGTTGGAAAGGAAAATTCACCCATATTTCCCAAGCTGATGCTTGTTCATGGATACAACTTATTCCACTGGTCTTACTCCTCGAGTCTTGAGGAAGTAATCAAAACCATTTTGATGGTAGCATACAAAGCTGTTAAATGAATAGTTTCAAAAAGATTTAGGACCGGGCAGTCCATTTGAAACAAACATTAAAACTTGAGAAAGGTCCCATGAGTCTTTGTAGTTTGAGCGAACATTTAAGTCTTTCCGAATATAGACTTAAAAGGAAAATAGATTTGGGGACCTTCTCTAACTATATCTATAATTGTCTGAATAAAACTTTATGAGTTATCTAGGGTTAAAGAATAGTTTTCACAAAATACTTCCTTAAGAAGTAGGGCTTTAAATAATTAATGAAAACTATATTTAATAAAGAATATTTATTTAGAAGTAATTCCCAAATACTTTCTTAAGAAAATAAGGGATAATAGTATAAGAATATAACCCTAGATAACAACTAATACCATTCCCGGTCCGTAGAATAAATACAGAGTATATACCCTCTACTGAGGGATTCTTCTTAACATATTGAATATTTCCACAACTATAACTTGTAATTCCAACTTAGGCTTAACATCATAAATATCATTTCGAAATCATAAACACATAACATATATCACAAAACCTTTTTATTTATCACAACAACAGTTTATAGAGGCATAGGTTTGAAAACTTGCATTTATCATATCATATGCATCATCAGTATAATGTAATCTGAAATACAACATGGGATTAGAAAACTTGCATCTAGTATAAGCATACTTGAAAATATGGTTTTAGAAACTTGCCTGATGCTCGAGAGGTGATAGGGCTCGTGACAATGTCGAACAATCTAGACAAAGTCAAACGAAAACACACGGTTAATCCCCTCGATAAACCACTTATACAAAATGCTTAATCACGTAAGCAAAACACAACCAAGGCATTACTAGCTCGTTATAGGCTCATACTAAGTCCATGTTAATCGACAATTACTTAAGTCGTAGGTTTAGTCCGAAATCGATCCTCGAATACAAGTTACACTTAACCATTTACAACCTTGGTTTCTAAGTCATGTTCTTAGTGGTTTTCACTTGCGCAACCTCGGCTAACACATTTTTATAAAATCGGAAAATAATCTTTTGGACTCGAAACCTTCGCACACATCTTGATAACTGACCTTAGCATGTTACCTCAAAATTTCATATTTTAGAACAACTCTTAAGGGTCTCAAACATAGCCACAAAGTTGGTACATTTCTGCAATCTCATTCCTTGAACCACTTTCACTAAAATGGTCATATCTCATAAACCGTAAATCGTAATGACATGATTCTTGCGCTCACATAAACTAGAAACAAAGATCTACACACTCATGTTCATAACTGAACCAAAAGAGGCAGTTAGGTTTTCTGATTCTAGGCAGTTTATAGAGTTACCGAAAATCGGGCATTACGACGACTTAAAATCGAATAATCCTATTTTGTCACAACATAACCAAGCCACACCGGGCATACCATACATCTACAGCCTCAAAAAACAACCATCATACACCTCTAAGATCAGTGGGGAGGCTCAAATCCAACACCCATCATTTTACACATTCAAACAAATCCAAATAATCACTAAATCACTTAATCATGATCTTAACTTTACATGAACATCAAAACCACTTTAAAACTCATATAAAACTCAAAGGGGCAGAGGTTTATACCTTCCTCCAAGCTTGCTTGCTGCTATATTCCTTATGTAACCTTAGATCCTTGCTTAATACAACCTTTGGAAGCCACAAACTCAATATCAAAAGCAACAAAGCAAAATACAAGTTACTATTCATCATCTTCTCCAACTGTTACTCACTGAAATCGAAGGGTAAATCACAGAGGTGAGGCGAGCGCTTACCATGGTTGCGTAGAGCTTCTCGAGAGCTTCGATTTGAGTGGTGGAACGCCAAAAACGGACAACGGAATCTCAAGTTATGATCATTTCTTTCTCTCCCATTTTTCTTTCTTCTTCTCTCCCGAAATTTCTCTTCCTTTTTCTTCTTATCTTGTTTAATTACTTGATATTTATCCAATGTGGTGAGTCATCACCCTTGGTCTCTTCTTGTCTTGACACTTGGCAAGCATGCATTGGCTTGGAATAAAGTAACTTTTCTGGTTCGTTTAATTTCGTAGAACGCTCGCAAGGTTTCTCGAGGGTTCTATCGAGGTATTTTACCGAAATCGTTCTCGATACTTCTAATTCATTTATCAAATCCATATCCATGGAATTAATAATTTAAATCCTTATATATTCTCAAATAATAATTATTTAGTCCGTTTTTGGTGAAATTTCAGAGAAAACGAAAAATGCTATTTTTCCGATTCTGACAGCTTCTGCATTCTTTTATTTCCATCGTAGATCACTAATGCGACTTTGAAAGTTTATTATATCGTCTCGCATATAGGGTGGTCTGAAAAACTTTTAAATGAAGGGTTACTATTCATCAGTGGTTTTTCTATAATCCTTTGGATCAAAATCCGTTCCAATATTCCTGATCTATTTTCTCTTTACTCTTTGCACTAAGAAAACGTTCTAGTGCTTTCTCGGGCGTACGCTATCTTGTTTACGGAGTTGTCGGATGTATTCCAGATATTGATTTGGATGACATAAAAATACTTTCCTTCCCTGGAGTATTGTATTCTTATCTTCCAGATTGATTGTTCTTATTTATATGTTCAGTCCATTCTTACTATTCTCAAAATGTTTGAAAACCGAAATTCATATTCATTTCATAACTTGATTCTCAAAGTCATTGCCACTATCCATATTTACATCAACATATAATAAAAGTTTTAATTCTACCCAAAATCTGGGGTCTTACACACATAATCTAATAAAACACCATTAGATTGAAAAATAATCTGTGTTGTTCTTTAAATTTCCGCAAACACTATCACACACAGAGTTACTTGTTGTTGTTGGTTCAAGAAATCGGTGATATTACATTCACACCCCTCTGTATTATCTTTCGTTCGCACTCATATCTAACAGTAAGATTTTTACTTGATTTGAATTTAATTTTTAATTTAAAAGTGAAATCGCAATACTTCAAATATTTCATAAGAGACTTCAGATCGTCTAAATCCTATTTATCTATTTTTGTAGATCATCTCTATTTTAAATATTAAAAAAATAAAAATTTCCTTTTAATTCTATTTATCTATTTTTGTAGAGCACCTCTATTTTAAATATTAAAAAATTAAAAATTTCCTATTTCGGCTCCTAATTTGTAGAAAAGGTGATATATTGTAAAACAAATTATAATTCTAATCAAATTCTACATTCAATTGACTATATCTATAATTCTGTAATTATAAAGTGAACTAAATTATATACTCTATATAAAGAAATTACAAAAAATAAAAAAGATGTCAAATTTATTTTATTAAAGTTATAAAATTAGAAATAAAAAAGATATCAACTTTATTATTAAGAATTCAGGTAATTGTGTAAACAAATTTACAGAGTTCAAAATTTTTTGCTTTCTAGTTTCATTAAACTCATATTTGTGTTTACTTTTAGAATATTTATATTCTCATACCCGGATTTTTACTCACTTACTTTTAGTTTTGATTGTTTTTATTTTTAGAAAGATACAGGAACCGTGGTCAAAGTTCTGTTGTACTACAAAGAAGAGGAATTTGATGGCATTATCTATATTATCAAAGAAAGAAAGTGAATGCATGTATCGTGATATTTTGCACGTATCAATTCTGATTCACATGAATCTTCTCTCCTCGGGACCTACTATAAACTATAAGATGTAGATTTTACGCCATCTAATTTATTTTTAAATTATTTTGATAAATTGTTTGTTATATTTATTCTCTCTTTTTGTGTTTTTTTTGAATTTCCTCTAGTTTTTCAATGTAGTACATCTCATTGTTATTGAGTATAGGTTCTGGTAAAAAATTCCTCGAAAAAGTAATTTAAAAAACTTATCTTCAAGCCTATAAAGGTAAGATTTTGTAACTATTGTATTATATGTCAATAAAGCAGAACAAATTTGAAAATCATATAATTTTTTTAGTAGATTAATGTGTTATCTGTTAAATTTAGTAATAACGAGAGAATGACTCATTGGGAAGAAACATTTTTAAAGGGAGCATGGTTCATTTGGAGCAACGTATTATATGCTAGAATTAAATACTGATATTATATTATGTATTTTAAAATATAAGTTGGAATCTAAAATTTGAAAAAATGGTAATCAATATAATAATACTTAACATAATATTATAATAATCCAAAAGAAACTTTATGTTAGAAATATAATTATTTATTCCATTAAAAAAACATTTTTGTAGAATTATTTTTAAAAGAATTTAGAAAAATTATTAAAAGGCCGCTACAAAGCGCGATTTAGTAACTAGTATCATAATCGGAAACAAGTGAACTCTCTAATATAAATTATTAATTATATTAAATTATTAATTACATTAACCCTAAAACTTTTGTTAGAGTTCTTGAAATTAATAAATATTTAAATTTTAATTTATTTTTAATAGGCTTTGAACCTTGTATTTTGATGTGTTTAAAGATATAGAGCATGTTTGGCTAATCGTTTATAAGCTAACTTATAGCTTATAAACGCGTAATAGCTTATGAAATGTGTTTGTCAACCAAACTTATAAACCAACTTATAACTTATATGTTCATAAGTTGAATGTTAGTAACATCGTACATTTTCCTTAACTTATTGACTTATTGCTTGATTTCTTTGTCTTTTAATACTTCATATTTTTACATTTGTGTTTTTAAATGTTTTTTAATTTAAAAAGTATGTATTTAGCTCATTGTATTTAATAATTATTTTTAAAATGTAAATTAGCAAATTTGTAACTAACTTATAAGTAAATTTATCCAAACACCAATACAACTTATAAAAATTCATCCACTTATCACTTATATGACACTTATTCATTTTAAGGTATAAGTCAACTTTTTTAAGATACCTCAAACATGCACATAAATATTTGAAACAAATTTGATGTGACCTTTGATAGTACTTTCATATTATCACTCTTACACATAATAAGATACTAGCTTAAAACCCATGCGATGCACGGATTGTTATTATTAATTATTATTTTTATTATTTATGTTTTAATATTCTATTAATTTGCATTTGCTAAAAAATAAGTACGCATGTTAAACTTTTTTAAATAATTAAAAGTATTAAAATAGATTTTAAAATAAATTAATAACAATTTACCCGTGATATTTTTGGAAAAGGATGGGTCTTAGTAAGGAAAAATAGAAAAAGTAACATGTTTTAGCTGAAAATGTAAGTGCCCGTAATTAAATGTATCTAAATAGGTTTCAAAATAAATAAGTAAGGATTTGTCCGAGATATTTTTGGAAAATGAGGGGTTTTAGTAAGGAAATATAGAAAGAGTAACATATTTTAGTTGAAAAAGGTAATTGCCCGTAATTTTTTTAGAAAAAAAGATGATTTTTTTAGAAAAAAAAATATAAAATGTAATGTTTTTTAGCTGAAAAGGTAGTTGGTTATAACAATGTTATTATTTAATAATAATTTCTTTAGAAAATGAAAAAAAAAAAAAGTAACACGTTTCAGCTGAAAAAGTGCTCATAATTAAAAGTTTTAAAATAGATTTTAAAATAAATAAGTAAGGGTTTGCCCGTGATATTTTTGGAAAATGAGGGGTTTTAAGACCTGGCAATTCGTTCGTGTCGTGTACTTTCGTGTTTCGTGTACCTAAATGTTAAACCCAAACCCACCCGTTTAGGGTTCGTGTAATTTCGTGTTCGTGTACTTTCGTTTCGTATACTTTTCGTGTCGTGTTTTCATGTAATTTAAATTAATAATACAAATAAAAATAAATAAGTAAATATATTGAAATATTAAAATTTAGGTAATATTTTTACATATGCGTATTAAAAAAATATATTTACATAATATTGACAAATTTATGTATAATCACATAAATAAATGTTAAATATCTAATAAAAATGTTAAAATATCTAATATAAATATTTATTTATTTATAAATATTTATTTATTTATTTCGTGTACTTCATGTCGTGTCGTGTACTTGAAGGGTAAATACAAAACCGACACTAAATCTCGATCGTGTACTTTCGTGTTCGTGTACTTTCGTTTCGTGTACTAAAAATGCAAACCCAAACACAAAATTTTCGTGTCGTTTCGAAAGTTGCCAGGTCTAGGTTTTAGTAAGGAAAAATAGAAAGAATAACATGTTTTTGTTAAAAAAGATAATCACCTGTGTTTTTTTTAGAAAAAGAGAGGATTTTGTTAGAAAAAAAGGTAATGCATTTTAGCTGAAAATGTCATTGGTTATAAATAATGTTATTATTTAGTGATAGTTTTTTAAAACAATAAGTAAAGATAATTAAGTAAAATCACTAGGTATCTACCGTCCGTCTGACTACCAAACTTTTAATGTTTCGTCTTTAATAATATAGCTTAAAACCGATGTGATTCACGGATTGTTTTGAATAATTGTTAATTGCATTAATTAAAAAAAATAAGTAGTCGTGTTAAACATTTTTAAATAATTAAAAGTATTAAAATAGATTTTAAAATAAATAAGTAACGGTTTGCCCTTGATATTTTGGAAAAGGAGGGGTTTTAGTAAGAAAAATAGAAAGTAACATGTTTTTGTTGAATTTTAAAATATAAAAGTAACGATTTGTCCGTGATATTTTTGAAAAAAGAGGGGTTTTAGTAAGAAAAATAAAAAAGATGACATGTTTTAGTTGAAAAAGGTAATTTTCAATTAAAATTATTAAAATAGATTTTAAAATAAATAAGTAAGGGTTTGCCCTTGATATATTTGGAAAAGTAGGGATTTTACTAAGGAAAATAGAAAATATAACATATGTTAGCTAAAAAAGGTAATTGCCCGTGATTTTCTTAGTTATTATTGTTATGGATTAAAAAACGTACTTGTGAATTTAATGCTAGGATTAATGAGCTTTCGAGCTTTAATGGCTGCACTTGTGTTTCGAGACTGAATCAGTCCTCACAAGATGCCTACATATCTCAAATCGTTATTGAGAATCAAGCCAAAGACGTAGTTCTTGGTGTTGCCCTCGGGGCTATGGCGGCAGGGGCACACCAAGGACGTAGTGACTTGTATGTCCTTATTCGAGGATGAAGTCTAAAACGTGTAGATGACTTGTAGGTCCTTATTCGTGGATGAAGTCTAAAATGTAGTTCTAGGGGTGCCTTTGTGGCTTGTTGCGCCTTCGAGGCGTTGTGACGTATGGAACTGTGCCCAAAACGTAGTTATGATTGTAGGATCAGGGTCCTTATATAGGCGTCTAGAGCCTAGTATTTATGGTATGTTTAGGAGTGTTAGCGAATAAGTCTCCTTATTGATAATGGATAAACATTGTATTTCTTGCAGGATAAGTCTTTTCCTTGTTGATAAAGGCTACGACTCATTAATTGCCTTTAATTGGGATTCCGGATCCTTCTTTGATGAATTTACCATATTTTGGACTCTTTTTATGAGCTGTATATTTTCCATATTTATTAATTACGAAATTAATAAATAATCTGGGTTTTGGGCCTTAAATACTCGGCCTTTCCAAAGAATTAGCAATTTTATTTCTATAATTACTTTTCTATCCATATCATTTGCCCCCCAACTTCTGGGAAAATCTCCTTGGGGTTTTCGTAGAAGTTATAACGTGTTTTTCCTCAAAATTTTCCATTTTAAGGGCATTTTCGACCTCAAATCTTCAATTTTTTGTTTTTATTTGGGAGCGAGGTCGATGGACACGACCTCGATTTCTCATGTATTTTCGACCTTGGTCGTACAATTTTGTTTTAGGGTCTTTTCGAGCTCAAATCTTTTATCCTTGTTTTTGCCTTGGTTTCATTCCAAATTTCATTCTTTCTTGGGCCTTAACTAGCCCAATTTTTAATTGGACTTAAATTATTCCAGCCTTGGGCCTTATTGGGCCTCATTGTTTTGGGCTTCGAATTCGCCTGAGACCCAAATTGTTTGGGCTTCAATTTCTATAATCCATAAATGGATTCGTGGGCCTTAACTGGCTATAGACGGTTGCTCTTCTTTCAACCGGCCCATTGACCGGCTGTTGCCCCTATAAAAGGGTGAAATCTCACTTGTTTCAACTCACTTCTCACTTTTCATTTCTCAGAAATATTCTGCTATATTTTCTCTAAGTAGCTCTGCTAGGGTTCTGTCACTAGGCGATTCCCGACGAGATTTTCCGTTGAATTTCACCGTTTTTCTGGGTTTTTTATTTGAAGATTTGAAGAATTCTTTGAAGATTTGAAGTTATTCTTTGAAGATTTGAACATTTCGGGGCTTTTTCTGGGTTTAAAATGGCTGATCGCGCTTCCCAACGTCTATGATAATGCACTAGGATTTCATAGAAGTTATACCGGTCTTTCACGAGTATCGTCTTGGTGTAAAGTGTGGAGCGACCTACACATTTACGACGATTTTGCCTTATTCGAGGCTAACTTGTCATTTGCATAAGCCTCTTATGTCTTATACCATCTTACCATCTTGTTTTGGCTTCAAGCCTTTCATTGAGCATATCGAATGATGGGGTTTGGGCTGAATGTCTTAGGTTTATGGGGTTTCAACCCTTACATAATACTCAAGTTTAAAAACTTGGATTTGGTTTTATCAAACCTTATTTCTAGTAATGAGTCCATTCAGGAAACGCTTTAAACATAGTAAACTTTCAAGTTTGTAGCATGCCAAGTCCTTGGCACCTTATGCCCTTCGAGGGTTTCTAGCTTGTATGAGCCTCGACCAAATACGTTCTTAACGCGATATGGTCCTTCCCAATTTGGGGCCAGCTTGCCTTTTTGTCCAACTCCGAATGCCTCAATCTTTCGAAGAACCAAGTCTCCTTGTCGAAAGAATCTTTCTTTAACCCTTAGGTTGTAGTAGAAAGATGCCTTCTTTTGATGCTCAACTATCTTGGCGTTTGCTTCATCTCTAACTTCGTCAATTAGATCTAAGGCTAGCCTCAAGCCTTCTTCATTTGTCTCTGGCTCATAAGCTTCGATTCTTGGAGATATGTGAGTAATCTCCACTGGAACCACTGCATCTGCCCCATATGCTAACAGAAAGGGGGTTGCTCCAGTGGTGACTTTGCAGGTAGTACGATATGCCCAAAGTATGGGGAGCAATTCGTCTACCCAAGTGTTTCTGGAGCGTTCAACTCTTTTCTTTAGTCCATCTAGGATAATTCGATTTGCAACTTCAGCTTGCCCATTTGCTTGAGGATGGGCAACAGAAGTGAAGTGCAATTGGATATCATTATCTTCACAATACTTCTTGAACTCATCATTGTTAAACTGAGTTCCATTGTCCGTAACCAGGATTCGTGGGATTCCATATCTGCAAATTACACTTTCCCAGAAGAAGTGCATTACTTGTTTGGTGGTTATCTTGGCTAAGGGTTTAGCCTCAATCCACTTGGTGAAGTAGTCGATTGCTACTACCAAGAACTTCCTTTGTGCACTTGCCATTGGAAATGGTCCAAGTATGTCCATTCCCCACATTGCAAATGGGATTGGTGAGTTTATGGATGTCAACATCTCAGGTGGTTGCCTAACCACTGGTGCATGTTTCTGGCACCGTTCACACTTCTTCACATAGCTTTTAGCAACGGCTAGTATGCTTGGCCAATAGAAACCTAGACGGGTGATTTTATGAGCAAAGGCTCTGCCCCCCAATTGTTGCCCACAAATTCCTTCATGTACTTCCTTTAGGGCCAATTCTGCCTCTTGAGGTCTCAAACATTTCAGATAAGGAATGATGAAAGACTTCTTGTATAGAATTCCCTCAATCAAGGCATACCTTAGTGCTCTCACATATAGCTTTTGTGCTTCTGAAGTGTCGTTGGGTAACCACCCAGTTTCCAGATGAGCCTTGATGGGATCTATCCAACAACTAGCAACATCAATGGGTGCTACCAACTTTCCGTTGATGCTTGGGGTCCTCAGGACTTGGAAGTATACACTCCCTACATAGTTTTCAATTTCGGAAGAAGCAAATTTAGACAAGGCATCAGCCTTCATGTTTTCTTCCCTTGGAATGTGCTCTACATAGCATTCGTCGAACTGAGTCATGATGGCCTTGACAAGCTTCAAGTATTTGGCCATGATTTCATCTCTGGCTTCAAACTCCCCATTTACTTGGGAGACCACTAGCCTTGAATCTCCACATACTTTCAGAGTTTTAACTCTCAAGGCTCCAGCCAGCCCTAAGTCAGCTATCAGAGCTTCATACTCAGCCTCATTATTTGTCGTTGGGAAGTCCAGCTTTAGTGCGTACTCTATGAGGAATCCATCAGGACTTTGTAGCACTAAACCGGCTCCACTTGATTTTGTTTTTGATGCTCCATCAAAATAGAGCACCCAACATTCTTTGGAGATTATGTCTTCAGTTTCCTTGTCTTCCATTGTTACTTCCTGCCCCCCGACTTCTTGGTTGTCAATGGTACATTCAACCATGAAGTCAGCGAGTGCTTGAGCTTTTATGGCCGTTCGAGGCTTATACTTGATGTCGAATTCGCCCAATTCAATGGCCCATTTGATCAATCTTCCACTAACTTGAGGGCTATGCAAGATGTTTCTTAGAGGTTGATCAGTCAAGACCTCTATCTTGTGAGCCTGGAAGTACGGGCGTAGCTTTCTTGAGGCCATTATCAAGGCTAAGGCAAACTTCTCAATCGTTGAGTAGTTTATTTCTGCCCCATGTAGAATCTTACTCACATAGTAGACAGGCTTCTGCACTTTCAATTCTTCCTTTATCAAAACAGCTCCCAGGGCAGTGTTGGATACTGCCAAGTATTGATAAAGAACCTCTCCTGGTTTTGGTTTGGCCAATAGCGGTGGCTCAGTCATGTATTTCTTCAGGGCCTCAAAGGCCTCTTGGCTTTCAGTTGTCCATTCAAAAAATTTCATTTTCTTGAGTGCTTTAAAGAAGGGTAAACACTTCTCTCCTGACTTGGAGATGAATCTTCCCAATGCTGCCACTCTTCCCGTTAATTTCTGGACATCTTTGACAGTCTGTGGTGGCTCCATGTCTAGAATTGCTTTGATTTTGTCGGGATTGGCCTCGATTCCTCTCTTGGAAACCATTAGGCCTAAAAACTTTCCCGAGCCTACACCAAAGGCACACTTAGCTGGATTCAACATCATCTTGTGGTGCCTTAGCACTTCAAATGCCTCTCGGAGGTGCTTAATGTGATCGGCCTTATCGAGGCTCTTGACTAACATGTCATCTACGTAGACCTCCATGGTTTTCCCAATTAGGTGTCCAAAAATTTTGTTCACCAATCTTTGGTATGTTGCCCCTGCATTCTTGAGTCCAAATGCCATGACTAAGAAGCAGAAAACACCAAAGTCAGTGATGAATGATACTTTGGCGATGTCATCCTCATGCATCTTGATTTGATTGTATCCACTGAAGCCATCCATGAAGCTAAGCATCTCGTGTCCAGCTGTAGCATCTATTAATGCATCAATCCTTGGTAAGGGAAAACAATCCTTAGGACATGCATCATTCAAGTCAGTGAAGTCGACGCACATCCTCCATTTTCCGTTAGCCTTTTTGACCATCACGGGGTTAGCCAACCATTCTGGGAATTGAATTTCCTCAATGAACCCAGCTTCCAAAAGTTTATTAACTTCCTGTTTAATGGCTTCAAGCCTCTCTGGAGCAAAATTCCTCTTTTTCTGTTTCACCGTCTTCCTTTCAGGATCCACATTCAGTTTGTGAGTTATCAATTGGGGATCAATCCCTGGCATGTCGGCCGCTGTCCAAGCAAACACGTCATTGTTTTCTTGAAGAAAGGACGTGAGTTTGCTCTTCAATGGTTCGGGCAGTAGTGCCCCAATATAAGTTACCTTCTCTGGTTCTCTTGGGACTAGGGGAATTGGGACCAAGTCCTCGGCTGGTTTCCCCCTTCTGTCCTCGTTGTCGTTTGTATTCATGTCTTCAATGGGGAGAACCTGCCCCCCGATTCCATCAGGCCTTAGCGCGGCTACATAACAACTTCTAGCCATCTTTTGGTCTCCTCGTTCTTCACCAATCCCATTCCTCGTTGGGAACTTGATTTTCAGATGATAAGATGAGGCAACGGCCTTGAACGCATGAAGACCAGTCCTTTCCAAGATTGCATTGTAGGTTGAAGTTGTCTTTATAACTATGAAGTTCAGCATTTGAGTAGACGTATTCATCCCTTCCCCATGGTCATTGGGAGTTGGATAGTGCCTTCCACTTTTGATTCCACCCCATTGAATCCGTATATGGGCATATTTGAGGGGGTCAACTGAGAGTCTGTGTAACCCATCTTGATAAAGGCATCGTGGAACAAGATATCCACTGAAGCTCCATTGTCAACCAAGACTCTTTTTGTTTCAGAGTTGCCTATCACAGGTACTATGACAAGAGGATCATTATGGGGGAACTTCACCCCTTCCAAGTCTGAATCATCAAAACCTATTGACACTTCTGTTCTGGCACGTTTCGGTGCTTCTCCAACCACAGTCATTACCTCTCAGGCATAAGCCTTTCTTGAGTTTCGGGAGGACCCATCAGCAGTTGGTCCTCCGAATATCATGTTGATAACGGGCCCTCGGGGCTTAGGGTTACGATCTTGGTCGTTGTCCCTTCTGTCGTAATCCTTCCTTTCATAGTTTCCTCTTTGACTCCCTTGAATTCCATCCTTGGTGAATTTGCTGAGTTTTCCTCTTCGTATCAGAAACTCAATCTCATCTTTCAATTGCCTACAATCGTCGGTGTCATGACCGACTTCTTTGTGGAACCGACAAAACTGATTTTGGTTCCGTTTGGACAAATCAGCCCTCATTGGCTTTGGCCATTTGAGATCTTCTTCCTTGGCTATCTCCATCAGAATTTGACTCCTGGGAGTATTCAATCTTGCATATTCTGTGAATTTTGGCCCAAAATTGTTTCTCTTGGGGGGAGAATCGGAGTTCTTTGATGTTCTGGGGAACTTTTCCTTGACGTCGTATTCCTGAGTTTCTTTTCTTTTCTTTGAGTTTCCACTACCGCTAGCAGTGGGTTCATACTTTCTCATGCTTTCTTCAGCCTTGATATACTTTCCGGCTCTATCTTGGAGCTTCAGCATGCTCTCGGGTGGATGTTTAGCTAACGACCTTTTGAAGTGGTCATCAGTAGTTCCTTGTTGCAGGGCTATCATAGCCACCCTGTCCTCTAAGTCTGGGACTTTCAAAGCCTCTCGAGTGAATCGATTGATGTAGTCCCTTAAGGCTTCATTCTTTCCTTGCTGGATTGCCATGAGCGATGCAGAGCTTTTCTCATGCACCCTTCCACTAATGAACTGATTGATAAAAGCTTTGCTTAGTTACTTGAAAGACCCAATTGAGTTGGGAGGAAGACGGCTATACCAATGTTGGGCCATGCCTGCCAAGGTTTGTGGAAACGCCCTACACTTGACCGCATCGTTGGTTGGCTGCAACAGCAGTGCATTGGAGAAGGTCCTTACATGATTTGTGGGATCTCCCGTTCCATCATAGGCTTTGATCGAAGGCATCTTGAATTTTCTGGATATAGCCGTTTTCATGATGTCTTGAGTAAACGGTGGTGTAGGATCATCAGGATCTCCTAGAGGCAACAGAATACTAGAATCACCCCTTGGGGCTTCGGTCCTCTTGGTTCTCCTTGCCGGTGGATCCAAGTTGATTATCGGGATCCCTTCAGTTGTTCGACCCCGAGATTGAGCGGCCTCTTCCTCAATAAGGAGTTTTTTGAGCCTTGCAGTCTCTGCCTCATGGGCTGCAAGATTCTCCCTAGTAGTTTGGGGTTGTTCTTGATTGGTCTGGGAAGAACGTCTCCTTCTTGGGGCGACATCCTCCCCAGTTGTATAACCCTCATCCTCGGTGTATGGGCCAGAGTAATCTAGTAGTTTGGGGTCCCAGACCTTGAATATAAGGTGGCACATATGCCTCATGGTAGATTGGATTAGTTCCACTACCGCCCGCCATGGGTCGAGGGGGCATGTCATAGTTTGGCATCCCCAAAGTCTGATTCGCGTATTGAGGGAGATCAGTAGTATGGAGTTGAAGGCTCCTTGGTGCACTCATGAGCAGCGGGGAGGTCGTGATTGGTTGCTGGTGAACGGTCTCTTGTGGATTAGATCCATGAATGACCATCTTCAGGGGATTCGTCCCTTCAACCGAAATCGGGATTTCCGGTCCTTGAGTGTTGGTGGGGATATTCGCCCCTTGAGTGCCAGAAGTCGGCGGTGGCTGATCAGCCTCAGAGGTGACACGGCGATCCTCGGGAGTTTGATTATCCCGAGCTGTTCTTCGTGTGTTTTCCATGGTTGATGTTGTTTTCCCACAGACGGTGCCAAATGTTATGGATTAAAAAACGTACTTGTGAATTTAATGCTAGGATTAATGAGCTTTCGAGCTTTAATGGCTGCACTTGTGTTTCGAGACTGAATCGGTCCTCACAAGATGCCTACGTATCTCAAATCGTTATTGAGAATCAAGCCAAAGACGTAGTTCTTGGTGTTGCCCTCGGGGCTATGGCGGCAGGGGCACACCAAGGACGTAGTGACTTGTATGTCCTTATTCGAGGATGAAGTCTAAAACGTGTAGATGACTTGTATGTCCTTATTCGTGGATGAAGTCTGAAACGTAGTTCTAGGGGTGCCTTTGTGGCTTGTTGCGCCTTCGAGGCGTTGTGACGTATGGAACTGTGCCCAAAACGTAGTTCTGATTGTAGGATCAGGGTCCTTATATAGGCGTCTAGAGCCTAGTATTTATGGTATGTTTAGGAGTGTTAGCGAATAAGTCTCCTTATTGATAATGGATAAACATTGTATTTTTTACAGGATAAGTCTTTTCCTTGTTGATAAAGGCTATGACTCATTAATTGCCTTTAATTGGGATTCCAGATCATTCTTTGATGAATTTACCATATTTTGGACTCTTTTTATGAGTTGTATATTTTCCATATTTATTAATTACGAAATTAATAAGTAATCTGGGTTTTGGGCCTTAAATACTTGGCCTTTCCAAAGAATCAACAATTTTATTTCTATAATTACTTTTCTATCCATATCAATTATAACCTTATTATGTTATTTTATTAAATGAAACTGTCTGCGATATTTTTGGAATATGAGATGTTTTAGTTAGGAAAAATAGAAAATATATTATATATAATAATTTTAATATTTTATCTAACGGTTCTCATCGATTTGATCAGAAATATCTAACGGCTATGAATGGAGTGACCAAACTACAAAAACTTTCAGGACCAGACTACAAAACTTTCAATGTTTCGTCTTTAATATAATAGTATAGATAATAGAATATAATGATCATAATAAGGATATAATATTGATGCTAAATATTATTTTTATAGTGTTTTATTTATTGTGAGTTGCTTTTTTGGATAATATTATTCTTAAACATATTATAAAAGTAAAATGAAAGTTGTGATATGTGCAAAATAATTTAATTTATTTTAAAGAATTATGTAATTTATGAACAAATGTATTGTGTGCTTCATAAGTATATGTTGGTCCTCGTGTATTGCAGAAGGGGGGGAGGGGGATGAATGCAATACTGATAAAATTCAATCTCAGTTTCAACAACCAAAACTAAGATTTAATGTTATCAATAATATGTATGCATTCACAAACAGTATAATCGAGAAGACAGGATTCACAAAATAAATGTTTTATTTATTTTGCAAAGTGTTGCTACAACCTCAAGAGAGAATTCTTGAGCTTCGGTTGTTCTTCAAGACACTTGCTTGTCTTCGTTACATCCCTAGAATGAATTAATAGTCTAAGTATAAAACTAATCCTATCACTGTCAACACGGGTATGTGAAGCTGCTGTCATTATCAAGTGGCAGCTTCTTACAAAGTGTCTACCCATGTGACTTTCCTAAATTGCTAACAATGTCAGATATACATTACAAAGAAAGCAACCTAGATTCATTCTATTTCTAGCTAAAACAATTCAGCAAATAGAGACTTGACCTTGCTCTTGAATTGATTCGCTTTTGTTTACAGTGCTTGAAGCTTCTGTCGTAGTCTTGCAGACTTGGTGCAGCTTAGGGATACTGCAACACGCCTGTTTCTTGAACATTGAAACTGTCACGGGATTTGACTGAGAAAGATACCTAGAACAAGGATCTTTCTTGAGACAGTTACTTTTGCCGCAAAGCTTGCTGTCACAGGAATGTGCTTTTGGTGACAGTAGGAGTTCCCCGCATAGTGTGTTGTCGAGGTTTCCAAACTTGCTGTCGAGGGCTAAAGTTGTTGTCGCGTAGTCTTCCGCCAATGTTGCTGTCAGAGTGAATATGCTGTCTTGACTTGCAACATTCTGTCTTCTTGTAATCTTACTGTCAATGCTTATGACAGTAACCTTTATTCATGCTGTCATCTAATATGCGTTCTTTGAGGCCTGAACACAGAAAGTGAACTTCTTCCAAATTACACAATTAAAATAACATTGCATACTGATTACAAGAACATACTTTGGCTGTGACAGTATGTTCTACTTAATTAAAAAATTGAGTATATACAAGGTTAAGTTGTTCCTATGCTATCACCCATAAATCCCAACAATCTCCCCCAATTTGTTTTTATGGACAATAACAACAAATTTACAATATATGCTGACAACTTAACTAACAAGATCAGAATGGATTTAGAATGTTTACTTAGCTTGAGATTTCCTCTTCTGTCTTGTTACTTCCTCTCTTCTGAGAGCTTCTACCAAGCTGCCTCTTAGACCTTCTACAAGAGAGATTTCAGCAGGTGTGACTGCAGCATCTTCTATTTCTTCAATGATCTTCTTGATAGTAGGAGAAATAAGAGAACTAGCATCCCTGAGATTCAACCATTGCTCTTGATCAAATGGATAGCTTCTGAAGTGGAGTTCTTCATGAATGAGCTTGAATCTACTTCCTCGATAAGCATTGAGAGACATCTTCCTTTGCTTGTCCAGCTTTGAATCTTCTCCTTTTCTCCTTTCCAATAATTCCTCTATCTTGTCAGAACAGATCTGCTCCAGGGGATGAATTGATCCAGCAACCATATACTGTAAATCCTTCAGAATAGTTGTTTTTAGCTTGTGCAAGCTGCAAACATAGATTTCTTCTTTTAGATGCTTGATTCTTAAGGGATTTTCCAGCATACATGTTTGATAATTTGGAGCTTCACTTTCTGCCTTGTTGGCAGTCTTGCATCTTTCCAGGAGTTCAGCTTCCTTCTTATCAAGTTCTGACTGATATTGAGCGTATTGAGAAGAGTCAGGTCTTTTGCTTGGCTTGGGTTGCCCTTCCTCTGTGGGTTGGGTTTTCCTTTCTTCTGTGGGTGAATCATCAAACTCATAGTACCAGTGATATGGTATAGGAGAAGCTGGTAAATCAGTTGAAATATCAGCATCATCATCACCATCATCATCATGAGGAGGTATGTCATAGAGACAGCTTCCACCTTGATCATTTCTTTTAGCATTGGCTCTAGAGATTAGTTCCTTCACTCTAGCTCCCAGTGCCTTTTCTCTCAACACCAGCATTTTGTAGATCTCTTGAACAACATAAACTCTTCCTGGATTGGCATTTGAACTGAGTATTCCATCTAATACTTTCAGAATTGACTTGGTTTCCATTCTGGATGGGCTAACCAAATTCATGAAGCTGTTCCTTCTTGTGCCATCCTTAGTTTTAGATCTGTAGAAAACACTTGGTGGATTTGTGTAGACTTCAGGTAGCTTTTGTGTGATCAGGTTCTGGATTTGCATATCCAATATTTCATTGAATGGTGTTTGAGTTGCCCTGATCTTTCCCTTCAAAGCACACAACACCTTTGCTGGCAGACTCTGCAATAACTGCATTATGATGAAATAAGATATGCCAGAAGTGAAATAGATACTTACAGCCCATCTTTTCTCATCATTCACCATTACACTGACACTGGTGATTTGATCCTTTAACAGTTTTGTGGTGTTGGTTGGACGGTTGCTTGGAGCATTCATTGCTTCTTCCACCAAACTGCTAAATTCACTGTCATGATTGTGTAATGTGCTCTCCCTGTAATCCACCATTAAAGTGTTGACTTCTTATTGATCATACTCAGTACCATTTGACCAAGTATTTCCTTTATGGATGGATTTAGGCAGTTTCCCTTTACCTTTCCCAATCTTATTCTGTTCCTCCATTTCTCTCCATCTTCTTTGTAGAGCAGATTCTTGAGTTGCTGGAGTTGGCTCTCTGATTGTCACAGGAGGTAGAATTGGATGTCTAGATGCAGGTCTTCTTTGCATTGCATCTTGAGTTGCCTTAGACATCAACACTCTTTCTCCATCCAAGTCAACTTCAACAAGCTCTTCAGCTTTATCCTTTGGTTGTCCACTGCTTGGTTTGACTTGCTCCCCCTTAGATATTGCTTTCCCCTTAGCTCCCCCTTTGGTCTTCACAGTTACTGGTTTCCCCTGAGTTCCACCTGATTCCTGAATAGACATTGATTCTGATCTTGCTACCTTCTCCCCCTTAGTTGAGTTGGCAGCTACTAGGTCAGTAAGGAACTGGATAGAGAGCTGAGTAACAGTAAAACCATCAACCACCAGTTGAGAGAGAGAGTCCATCTTAGAGTTCAAAGTAGCACACTGTCCTTGCAGAGCTGCAATCCTGTTACCAAAAGTAGCAGAGGGGCCACCATACCTTAACCTTTTTGGAGGGAAAGGAAAAGAAAGGGGCTTGGAGGCTATGGGGGTTCTCACACTCTCAGGGTGTTTTTGAGTGATCTCATCACCCCTCACAGATTGACTCTCAAGGCCTAATGCCTTAATAGTGTGGGCTCCCTCAAAGTCTCTCTGGACATGCTCAAGTCCCTCTCCTTTTGCCAGCACATTTGGCTGCCTCTCATTTTTATGCTCACCTCTCTGTTCTTTTATCTCTCTTTTCTTTTGCATACCCTTACTCAACCTAGATGCATGGGTATGAGCAGTACTAACATGCATGGAAGGAGAAGATTTAGAATGTACCTTTAAGAGTTTGGCAAGAGGTAGATCATCATCAGAGGCATCCTCAATGAGTACAGCTTCAAAATCAGGCTGAGAGGACTGGACAGTATCTTTGGCATGAATGTTACTGTCAGTTGGAGTCTGGACAGCAGGTTCTGGCATGACAACAACTTTGGGAGGTGGAGTGACAGTAGGTTCTGTAGTGACAGTATCTTTCTCTCCACCCATGACAGCAGCTGTGTCCAGGACAACAACATTGCCAGTGTCTTTGACAGCAACAGAGGCTGTGACAGCATCTTCCTGAAGGTAAGATGCTCCTTGGAGTTCAGACAAAGTGTTGACTGTTTCATTTTCTGACAAACTACCACTTTACCCTGGCTCAGTGTTTGGAGGAGTGGTGTCCATTTCACTTTGAGAAATGGGTGCTTGTGGACCACTAGATGGGGGCTCATCCATGATTGGAGATGGATGATCAAAACCTGAAGGGTTGGGACTGTCCCCTTCTCTAGGTTGTGGAGAAGAAACAAAAGAATGTGTAGGGAAGTAAGAAGGTGAAAGTGTAGCAGAGAGTGGGGGCTGATTCACAGGAGAAACATGTGAATCATCAAAAGGAATAGAGAAATCCTCACTGTGCCCTAACTCACTGTGTGTTTCTTCAAGTGGAGGTTCCTCATGTTGTGAACCATGAGTTTGTGCAGACTCTGTACAGGGTGCCTTGAGAGACATGCCAATTTCAATAGATGCACCTTGTTGAGAAGACACATCTAGGGAGGTGTTTGAATCCCTTTCAGTAACCACAGTTTGTTGAGAAACTGCAGCTTGACTAACAGTGGTTTTAGTCCTCCTAGCTCTCTTCTTCTTAGGCTCAGGGGGAACCACTGGGGGTTCTGTTTGACTAGTCTCCTTATTTGCTGCACTAGGTGCAGTGTCTCCCTCTTGACTCACAGATCTACCACCAACATCAGCTTCTAAAGGTCGTTTTTTGGATTCTTGCAAGGCTTCTCTTTGGGCTTTTGAACGTCTAGAGGGCCTAGGCTGAGTGTATGGTGTTGAATGTGGGTTAACTGAATTTGGGTCTAATTCAGTTTCATTCTTAAGAGTGAAAGAGTCATAACCAGATGGTAATGGTAAATCAGGGTTGGACACTTGATCAACCATGTGCTGAGTGAAACAAAGTGGAATATGTGCATTGAGATTCTGTGAGGATAACAGTGTGTGTGTGTGTTCTTTTTCAAAACTGAGCAAGCCTCTAAACGAGGGGCAGCATCATTAAAATCACAGAAAGAATTAATGCACATCATAAGAAAGTGAGGGTAGATTGATACCTTATTACCTATGGCAACCCTGAGGTGTGCCATGAGGAGAGCTCCAACATTCACCTTGTATCCATGGACAAGAGAATGTGTCAGTTTCTTAATGTAGGAGGGTATTCCATTCCAGCCTGTGGACTTGGTAGAGAACACCTTGACCATCACATCAAGTATCATGCTCCACTCCTTTCTCAGATGCTTCCTATCCATTTCACCAGACGGATACCATTTGGTAGTCCCCTCTTCGAGAATAGGGCCTGCATACCCAATCTTCAAGAAGAGCTTCTTCAGAGTGTCATCATTGGCAAGTTCAGCAAATTGTTGTCCTGCTTCAAGTGTAATTCCAAGAGCAGTGTTGATGACCTCAGTTGTAAGAATGTATTGTTGCCCAGAGATTGTGAATTGAATACCCGGGTTCTCACCCTCAGTTTGAGCAACAGCAGTTCGCCAAAACGCCTCAATTCTGTCTAAGTCGAGAATGGGGGTTGAGGTGATGGCAGAACTGAGATAGGACTTGTTCAAGAACAACACGAGTCCTTTGAAACCTTCACCAGCATCATTTGGGGAAAAGATGCCAGCAAAGTTTGTTTGAGAGAGAGTCTGTTTGAGTGCCATTGAGATTTCAAGAAAAGAAGAAAGTAAGAAAGTGGCTTTTTGCTTGAAGAAAAGTATATTGCCTTGAGTTCGATGAGAGTGATATGTCTGAGTAACTGGGGAATAAATAGAGGTATCTCAAACGTTGTGCACAAAAAGTGGAATTAAAGAACGTGTCTTAACCCACTCTTATAACACGTCAGTTACTGCCCGTTATTCACTGTCCAACGTGGGATAAATATCCAATTTCAACGGTCCACTATTATTGACAGTAACCTGTGCGCTAGAAACAATATGTCAGTAATAAGAGGTGGTGACAGTAGGTTTTGTGCGACAGCAACTATTGCGCAAAAACTTGCTGTCACCGTTAAGCATATGAATGACAGTATCCTTTACAAGTCTTGACAGAAAGTCTTTCCCTGCTGTCAAGAAGGTTGCTGTCAAGAAACACACGACAGTATCCTTCTTAACGACAGTAACTTCGATTGGGAATTGGTTCTGTCATGAACTTATTAGAATGCTTTATTCATACACTTAACTTAATATTGACAAATTATGGATTTAGCAATGTAATCTTTTGAACACAGATATTAAGCAATTAACACAGACAAATCATAAACTCAATAAACACAAGAACAAGAACTTTTATTATTATTGATAAAATCATTAAAAATAGAACATTGAGTACATTATTCTTTGATTTTATCAACTAGGTCTAAAAGCTCTTCCTTAATCTCTTCTTCAGAGCGACCTTCTTCCTCGAGAAGTGCCTGAAGCTCCTTCTCTTCTTCCTGAGCCTTGGCCTCCTCTTCCTGTTTCTTTTCCTCGTCTATCTCATCCATGGCATCCAACAGCATCTCGAAGAGCTCATCAATCTCTTCACTGTCGGGTTCATTATCGCACCGTTTTAGCCCTACAATTCCTACTTTGTTTTCCATTATTTACTTTAAAACTGAGAGCAGACTGGTGAAACCTAAGGTTAATTTATAGGCAAAACCGTCTAAGGATTAAAGTCTAATGGTCAACAGTTAGAGTACCCATACAACTACCACAAAAGTAATTAATGGTTGTGTCCTCCTTTAATCCTACAGATTAATGCAAAACGGTGTGAAAGTCCAATGGAACAGATTTTTATCTCTCAAACTTAACAAGTAACCACATTAATGTCATACACGGTCTAAAAGTATGAGACTGACACAAAATACTGACATGAAAAGTCAAATCAACACATGCTGTCACATAACAGACATAGACCAAGTAGACAGTAACTTCTCTTGACAGCAGGTTTGAAGTTGCTGTCATGAGCTTCAGAAGAGAAATTTGGAAATATAGAAAACTGAGTAAATCAACATACCAGATTCAACATTCCCAATTCACTTACCAACCTGTTGAAGGTTGCTTCATCCAATGGCTCAATGAAGATGTCAGCAAGTTGCTTGTCAGTTGGGACATAAATCAGCTTCACAGTTCCTTGTTCAACATGCTCTCTGATAAAGTGGTGTCTTATATCAATGTGCTTTGTTCTAGAGTGTTGAACTGGATTCTCTGAAATGGCTATGGCACTAGTGTTGTCACAGTAGATAGGAATGTTTCTTAACACTAGACCATAATCTAGAAGTTGATTCTTCAACCATAGAATTTGTGCACAGCAACTGCCTGCAGCAATATACTCAGCTTCTGCAGTTGAGGTAGAAACTGAATGCTGCTTCTTGCTAAACCATGAGACCAATCTTCCACCAAGAAATTGACAGCTACCAGTAGTACTCTTTCTGTCAATCTTGCATCCAGCATAGTCTGAGTCTGAGTAACCAATTAGATCAAATCCAGTATTCTTAGGATACCAAAGGCCTAGATTAGGAGTGCCTTTTAAGTATCTAAAGATTCTCTTGATGGCTACTAAGTGTGACTCTTTTGGATCACTTTGAAACCTTGTACAGAGACATGTAGCAAACATGATGTCAGGTCTTCTAGCAGTTAGATATAGGAGAGATCCTACCATGCCTCTATAGGTGCTTGAGTCAACTTTCTTTCCTTTAGGATCAAGGTCCAGAATAGTTGATGTGGACATTGGTGTCTTTGCAGGTGATGAATCTTCCAAGTTGAACTTTTTGAGAAGTTCCTTGATGTATTTAGCTTGACAAATGAAGATTCCATCAGGTTGTTGAAGAATTTGTAATCCCAGAAAGAATGACAATTCTCCCATCATACTCATCTCATATTTGTTACTCATGAGAGAGGAAAACTTCTCACACAGCTTCTCATTTGTAGAACAAAAAATGATGTCATCCACATAGATTTATACCAGAATGACGTCCTTGCCATGGTGTTTGTAGAAAAGTGTCTTGTCCACAACTCCTCTAGTAAACTGATTTTCCAAAAGAAAAGTGGAAAGTGTGTCATACCAAGCCTTGGGTGCTTGCTTTAGTCCATACAAAGCTTTGAAGAGTTTGTATACAAAATCATACATTTCAGCATCCTCAAACCCTGGTGGCTGTTCAACATACACTTCTTCTTCCAACTCTCCATTTAGGAAGGCACTTTTGACATCCATCTGAAATACTTTGAAGTTGCAGTGTGCAACATAGGCTAGAAAGATTCTTATAGCTTCAAGTCTTGCAACAGGTGCAAATGTCTCATCATAATCTATTCCTTCCTGTTGACAGTAACCTTTAGCCACTAGCCTTGCTTTGTTTCTTGTCACTGATCCATTTTCATCAAGCTTGTTTCTGAAAACCCATTTGGTCTCAATGACTGACTTTCCCTTAGGTCTTGGAACCAGCTTCCATACATTGTTCCTTTCAAACTGATTTAGCTCTTCTTGCATGGTTATCACCCAGTCAGAATCCAACAATGCTTCATCAGTTGTCTTGGGTTCCATTTGAGACAGGAAGCATGAAAACATGCTGTCAGCAGAGACTTTGTTCCTTCTCCTCACACCAGAAGTAGGGTCACCAATGATAAGGTCATCTGTGTGATCCTTGTTCCACTTGGTGATTCTGGGCAAGCTACTTGATTGTACAGGAACAGTTGCTTCAGTTTGTTGAGTTGAATTCTCACCAATCCCATTGTCTTTACCATGTTCTTCATTGTCTCCAGAGTCACCACTGTTATGAATGTTAGAGGTTATGGTCTGTGACTGAGCTGGAGTTTGGTTGACAGTAGTGGTATTGACAGTATCTTTATCAACTTCAACAATTTGAGTGAAGCTAGGTTCTTCATCAACAATTTCCTCAGCTTCCAAGTATCCTTGATTCTCAAATCTGAATGTCTGCATCTTTCCTTCTTCATGCAGTCCTGGAAACTTGGTTTCATCAAATGTGACATTTACACTTTCTTCAATAATCCCGTGTTCCATAACATAAACTCTGTAGGCAGTCCTTTCTGTACTGTAACCCATGAATAATCCTTCAAATGCCTTAGTGTCAAATTTTCCTTTCTTCTCATGGTTATCCTTCATCATAAAGCATTTGCTCCCAAACACATGAAAATATTTGACAGTAGGTTTCTTTCCAGTTAGCAGACAGTAAGGTGTACTTGCATGAGTTTTGTTAATCATGGTTCTGTTTTGAGTATAACAAGCTGTGTTGATATCTTCAGCCCAGAAATATGTTGGCAGTTTGGCATCATGCAACATAGTTCTAGCTGCTTCAATGAGAGTCATGTTCTTTCTTTCTACAACTCCATTCTGATGTGGAGTCCTTGCAGCAGAGAATTGTTGTACAATTCCTTCATCTTTACAGAAATTTCCAAGTGTGGCATTTCTGAATTCTGTACCATTGTCACTCCTCAAGATTTGAACTTTTGAGTTTGGAGTTCTATCAAGAACTCTGACTTGATCAATGATCACTTGAGCAGCTTCATCTTTGGATTCAAGAAACTTCACCCAAGTGTACCTTGAGTAATCATCCACCATTACTAAGGCATATCTCTTTTTGGCCATAGATGGTACATTGACTGGTCCAAAAAGATCCATATGAATCAACTTGAGTGCTTCTATGTTGGTGTTCATCTGCTTGGACTTGTGCACAACTCTCCTTAGTTTGCCCATCTGACAATCTTCACACAGTCCTTCTTGACAGAATTCCTGTTGGGGCAAACCTCTCACTAACTCCTTCTTCATCAAAATATTCATTGTTTTGAAGTTGAGATGTGAAAGCTTCCTATGCCAAAGCATACTGTCACCAACAGTTGCTTTACTGTAGAAACAGTAAACTTTATCCTTTTTTGTTGAGTTTAAGTCAGCAACAAACAAGCTTCCTTTTCTAACCCCTTTTAGAGAGAGGCTACCTTCCTTCTTGTGATAGATGTTACACAGCATCATATCAAAATCAACCTTGAATCCCCTGTCACTGAATTGGCTGACACTGAGTAGATTGTGCTTCAATCCATCCACAAGAGCAATATCTTCAATGACAACATTTCCAATTTCCAGACAGCCATATCCCACTGTGTAACCCTTGCTGTTGTCTCCAAAGGTTATGATTGGGCCAGATTTCTCTACATAGTGTGATAGCAGGGCTTTATCACCTGTCATGTGTCTTGAGCAACCACTGTCAATGATCCACATGACTTGATCTTTCTTCTTGCCCTGCAAAACAGAATGTATTTAAGATGCATATGGTACCCAATCCTTGTTGGGTCCTGCAGTTTTAGTGTCTCCTGAGTTTCTTCCAGTCATAAAATCACAAGCATCATCAATGATCTCCTGTTTGACTTCTCTTTTCACCCACTTAGGTTTAGAATTGGACTTGATCCTTTTCTTAGTGGATGAGGCCTTCTTGCTGTTGCCAGCAGGCTCAGAAGTCTCAACAGTGTGCATGTATGAGCATTTTTCAGTAGTGAGAATAGGTAAGTTAAAGCATGTACTCATGGCAGTGATTTTGCATGACATACATTCAATGTTATTACGGACACTCATAGTTCTATGCATAAGGGGGGTTCTGTGTAAATTACCATTGAGTTCAGTAGCATTGATCTTATCCTCAATTGGCTTAATACAAACATGTGTTAAATGATGTGAAGATCCACAGTTGTTGCATAGTTTCCTAGAAGCACCTCCAACATTAGTGTATCCATTTCCTTTATTGACACCTACCTTACCATTCCTATTCTTAGACTTGGGAGTTACTGGATTGACAGTGTGTTCAGAAGTTGCTGTCGAACTTTCCTTGACAGTACCTTTTATTCCAATTGTCTTGACAGAAGGTTTGGAAGCTACTGTCTCGGAACCATTCTTGACAGCATCTTTGGAAGTTACTGTCTTGCCAACTGTGACAGCATCTTTTGAACTTACTATCTGATTGCTTGGTAAGTTTACTGTCTTGGGGATCGTGACAGTATCCTTTCCATCCTTGAATGTGCTGTCAACACCTTCATCCTCATCAAGAATTTCTTGTTTGATGAGCATGGCTTCTTCATCAAACTCAATTTCTGCAGCTTTGAAAATAGGAGTTTTAACCTTCTTGAGAATGGTGGGTTTGACAGCAGCATCTCCAGAACAATCTTGAATCACAGTTTCCTTTCCAGGTCTCCTACCATATGAAAAACCTATGCCAACAGTTTGATTTTCTGTATGCTTATCATTTTAATCCTGAACTATCTTAGATGGGTTTTTATAAGCCTTAATCTTGAATTCATTTTCAGCAATCTCATTTCTCAGGAATTCCTCAACTTCTTTAGCACATTTCAATTCATTTTTAAATTTTGCATTCTCCTGAGCTAAAGAGTCTAGTGAACTGGTTTTGAGAACAAGAGATTCATTTTCAGACTTTAGTGTTTCATTTAGCTTACTCAGCCTAGTGATTTCCTCATTAGCAGCAGATAAGCTAGTATAGACATTGAACATTTCAGCACTTAAGTCTTTAATGGTTTTCTTATACTCATCAATGGACATATCAAGTAAGACAAGTGAAGGTACCTGACTTGAAGATGTTGATGTTACTTCATCAGTGCTAGCCATGAGAGCTAGGTTGACATATTCTTCTTCATCTTCATCATCAGACTCATCCCAACACTTTCCTTCAGCCACATAGGCTCTACCTTGATTCTTCTTAGAGTATCCACCAGTTCCTTTCTCAAATCTCTGAACCTGTTTGGGTCTTTTGCATTCAGTAGCAAAATGACCAGGTTCCCCACAGTTGTAACACTTGAATTTAGATCTATCCACAAATCCAGTCTTGTATCCTCCTTTGAATGAGCTTCCCACAACAGCCTTTGATGAGCTTCCCTTGGTGAACTTGGATGCTTGGCCTTGGGGCCTGAATGACCTATCCTTCTTGAACCTAAAGTTCTTGAACTTTTTAGCCATGTAGGCCATAGTAGGATTGTCCATGCTTTCCAGTTCCTCCATTGTGTAGAAGTCTTCATCTTCCACATCCTTGAGCTGTAGTACTACTTTCTCATCATCTTCAACAACCTCTTCTATCTTCAAGGATTGTACAAGGGTTGGTTGTGTGATTTGTAGTACTTCACTTGGTTGTGTGATCCTTGGCACTTGTGCTACTAGGGCACTTGACATATTAGCCATCTTGTTCCTTGTTCCACTTTGTATGGCTCTCTTTTGAAAGAGTTCAAGTTCATAAGATTTCAGAATGCCATAAAGTGTCTCAAAGGTTATATTGTTGAGATCTCTTCCTTCTCGTATGGCTGTTGTCTTGTGTTCAAGGTGATCAGGCAGTGTAAGCAAGAACTTGACATTTAATTCTTTTCTGTCAGAGTACTTTCCATGTATCTGTAGTTCAGTTAAGAGTTTACTGAACCTTTCAAACATGGAAGTTAAGTCTTCACCAGGCTTGGCCATGAATGCCTCATATTGTGATATCAGTATTTGCCTTTGATTGCCCTTAACTTCTTCACTTCCTTCACATAGTAAAGCTAACCTGATCCACATCTCCTTGGCAGATGTGCAGCTTATCACACTTCCACACATAGCTTTATCCAACGTGAGAGAATCGAGCAAGATGAGTTGCAAGTGATCATCTAGCACTATTTTCTCCTTCTCAGGTTCCAAAAATTCGGAGGGATCTTTGGGAACCCAATGTGCAGGAATGACTTCACCATTTACTGTTGTGGCTTCAATTTCCTTCCTTGGAATGAAAGGACCATTCTCGAGAATACCTGGGTATAGTGGATTCACAGCTTTGATAAACAACAAGATCTTTCTTTTCCAAATGTTGTAGTTCTCTTTATCAAAAGCTGGGATCTTGATACTGTTTGATTTCTGCATTGTCGTCGTGATCACAGATATGTATGTTAATCTGATTGCTCTGATACCAGTTGTTGGTCCTCGTGTATTGCAGAAGGGGGGGGGGGGGGATGAATGCAATACTGATAAAATTCAATCTCAGTTTCAACAACCAAAACTAAGATTTAATGTTATCAATAATATGTATGCATTCACAAACAGTATAATCGAGAAGACATGATTCACAAAATAAATGTTTTATTTATTTTTCAAAGTGTTGCTACAACCTCAAGAGAGAATTCTTGAGCTTCGGTTGTTCTTCAAGACACTTGCTTGTCTTCGTTACATCCCTAGAATGAATTAATAGTCTAAGTATAAAACTAATCCTATCACTGTCAACACGGGTATGTGAAGCTGTTGTAATTATCAAGTGGCAGCTTCTTACAAAGTGTCTACCCATGTGACTTTCCTAAATTGCTAACAATGTCAGATATACATTACAAAGAAAGCAACCTAGATTCATTCTATTTCTAGCTAAAACAATTCAGCAAATAGAGACTTGACCTTGCTCTTGAATTGATTCGCTTTTGTTTGCAGTGCTTGAAGCTTCTGTCGTAGTCTTGCAGACTTGGTGCAGCTTAGGGATACTGCAACACACCTGTTTCTTGAACATTGAAACTGTCACGGGATTTGACTGAGAAAGATACCTAGAACAAGGATCTTTCTTGAGACAGTTACTTTTGCCGCAAAGCTTGCTGTCACAGGAATGTGCTTTTGGTGACAGTAGGAGTTCCCCGCATAGTGTGTTGTCGAGGTTTCCAAACTTGCTGTCGAGGGCTAAAGTTGTTGTCGCGTAGTCTTCCGCCAATGTTGCTGTCAGAGTGAATATGCTGTCTTGACTTGCAACATTCTGTCTTCTTGTAATCTTACTGTCAATGCTTATGACAGTAACCTTTATTCATGCTATCATCTAATATGCGTTCTTTGAGGCTTGAACACAGAAAGTGAACTTCTTCCGAATTACACAATTGAAATAACATTGCATACTGATTACAAGAACATACTTTGGCTGTGACAGTATGTTCTACTTAATTAAAAAATTAAGTATATACAAGGTTAAGTTGTTCATATGCTATCACCCATAAATCCCAACAGTATACCACACTTTATATTTGACAAATAAATAAATATTGTGTGCTTGAGTAAAACTAAATAATGAAAGTCGGACGGATAAATATGTTAAAGAAACTTTACGGTAGAAATTGATCAGATGTTCTAATCAATATACTTATATAAATGAGAAGATGAGGGCGGTGAGGTAGCGCCTCTCAAATTGTTTCCAACTATTTTTCTAATGGTCTCAAATTTTTTGAATTACTCCCTCCGTCCCGTTTATATTGGCCACAATTCATTTTTTGCATGCCCTAAAAGTATTGGCCACATTTCCTAACAAAGACAAAATAAGTGTTAAATATGTTAATATTTTCTAAATATGTAAATAATTGAGGTTAAGTTTGAGAGTTTTTACCTAATTGCTAAATAATTGTTTTTTGATTGATGGACAATATAAACGGGACGGAGGGAGTATTAATATTAAAAATTCAAAAATATCTCAATTAATTTTAAAATCTTTACTAATGGAGGAAACTAAATATACAATTTTAATATGGGATAATAAATTGAAACGTCCTTAAACTATTTTTTTATTATTATTTAGGTCCCTGAACAAAAGATTATATATTTCAGATAATTTAACTTTTCAATTTTTCTGATTTAAGTCCTTCCGTTAAAAAGATTCTAGCGGACATTAGAATCTTACTTAAGTTCTTCATCAAACGCAAACGCAGAATCAAATCAACTTTCCGTGGTGATTTTGGTGTCTAAATCGAGCATGTGAATATCTAAAAGAACCCTCTATCCACCCCCATCATCAAAATCATGTTTCGATAATCATTAATTATCGGTATCACCGGAGTTCTTGATTTTGACCGGAATATGTTTTTATGTAATCGTTTGAAGGTTTTGCATGTATATACGTATAGATCCATATAGTTGGAGGGTTATATAATTTTCTAAGAATTTTTGGGCTTGTTTTTGGTTCACCGAAAAACAACTTCGTCACCGGATTTTGTTGTTGTTGTGAATGAATTTTGATGTAATTCTGGGTCGTAGTTGTTTATAAGGGTGTATAGATTGCAAGAGGATTAATCAATTGAGTTTTGAGACTGTTTTGCATGTGGTCGAATTTTTGTTGACCGGAATTCGGTGACCGATTTCCAGATTCCGGTGAATTCTAAAGTCCGTTAAAATCTTTTTAACGAAAGGACTTCAATCAAAAAATTGAAAAGTTAAATTATCTGAAATACGGAATCTTTTGTTCAGGAACCTAGACAATAAAACAATAAAAGTTTAAGGACGTTTCAATTTATTATCCTATTTTAATATTTTTACCTTTAAAATATTTACTAATGGAAGAAACTAAATATGAAAATTTAAAATTCATGCCTTTAAAATATTTACTAATGGAGGAAACTAAATATACAATTTTAATATTTTCCTAAAAAAATTATTAGAAAATATCTCAATTACCTTTTAAATCTTTACTAATGGAGGAAACTAAATATACAATTTTAGTATTCTTACCTTTATAATATTAGATAAATTCTAAATTTTCTTATTATGATATTCTAATGGAGGAAACTAAACGTTCTCTACAAATCCAAATGAGAAATGCCAGAGAATCCAAAAGATAACCCAAAATTTGTCCAAAAATGATGTGGCTTATGCGTAATTGGTAACTTTCCTAATAAAATGATGGGCCCTGCGTGCATTAATATGCGCTCACGAATTATAATTCGACACGTGTCATGCCACGTCATTTGGGAAGAATTTTGGGTTCTCTAGCATAATATTTGAAAAATGTTAGGTACCCCAAACTGATTCCCCAATGTCAAGTGTCTTATTTTAATTCGTTATCATAAAGTGAATCCCATGCATTCACACCAACATCTTTCGGGAAGGATTTTTGGGAACTAATTTGGGGTATGTAGAATTACCCAATTTATTTACCCTATCTTTCAAAGAAGGAAGCTAAATATGTTATATTAATACTTCCCTAAAATTTCTTTTCAAATCCAATTTATTTATTAATTTCTTCTTACTATCTTCTATCGGAGGACACTAAGTACACTATATTCATATTTGTTAGATCAGGATTCAATGATCGTCAGGATCTAGACTCAACTGATCAGAATTGCTGACATCATCAGTATTGCATGGTCATCAGTATTTGCTCAAGCGTCAGTATCAGGATTGTCATCAGGATTTTCATCAGGATCCACATCAGGACTGGGATCAGGATTGATCATCAGGACTGGAAGCTGATCAGGATTTCTACTTAGAATTATATTTGAAGTCTAGTTAAATAAGGAAGTTTATTTTGTCGGTTCCTTATTTATAGTAATGAAGCTATCAATTTAGGATATGTTTCAATCTTTGTAATTTATTAGGACTTATCATGTAATTGATAGAGAAGCTGTGTAGTATATAAACACAGTTTAGGTTTCGATTTATATCAATCACACACACGAGTATTCTGTAACCAAGAAGCTCTCAAGAACATCAGAATTCCTTGAGAGAGTTTGTAACAGTTTTATATCAGATTTAATAAAGCTGTTATTATTCTTTCATATTTGTGATACATAATTTATTAAGTCGAGAATCTTATACAATTGTATTCAACCCCCCTTCTACAATTTTTTATTACTGGGCAACAATTGGTATCAGAGCAAACTGATTTAAAATTTGAATCAGATACGATCTAAGATGTCGACAACCAAGTATGAAAGCATGAAAATTCCCATCCTGAAGAAGTCTGAATATCCAACATGGAAGGTAAAGATGCTGATGTACCTAGAGGCTATGGATCCTGATTATTTGGACAGGATTCGTGATGGACCATATATTCCTACCAGAATTATAGGACAAACAGAAACTGTACCTGAACACTATGTGGTCAAGGCCAAGAGTGAATGGACTCCAGAAGAAAAACTCATGTACTCAGGGAGGCAAAGATAAAGAATATCCTGCACAATAGTCTTGATGCTGTCATGTCCAACAGAGTGATTGAATGCAAGTCTGCAAAAGAAATCTGGGATACTTTGGAAACTCAATGCCAAGGATCTGCATCTGTCAAGAAAAACAGAAGGGCTCTTTTGATTCAAGAATATGAACAATTCGATGCTAGACCTTATGAGAGCCTGACTGATTTATATGATAGATTTTTGACACTCCTGAATAATCTATCTTTAGTTGGCAAGGAATATGTTTCTGAAGATTCAAATACCAAGTTTCTGAGAGCTTTACCAGAAGAATGGGATACTCAAACCTCGATCATTAGACATCAGTATGATCTCAACACTGTGTCTCTTGATGAAGTCTATGGAATGCTAAGAACTCATAATATTGAAGTTCAACAGAGAAAGAATAAAAGAAGCAGCAAGGCAAAGTCTATTGCCTTGAATGTAGAGGCTAAATCAAAAGGAAAAGATGTGGAGGTCTCTAGAAGGAAATCAAGAGTGGAGGAGTCAGATCCTGATGATTCATCATCAGATACTGATGGCAATCCTGATGCCAATACTGATGATGATTCTTCTGACTCAGACATGGAAGAGATGGTTGCTATGATAGTCATAGGCTTCAAAAAGATGAAGTTCAGGAAGGCTAGAAGACAAGGCAACATCCAGAAAAGGACCTTCAATACTAACAAAGACAAATACATCAAAAAGGACAGCAAGGGTAGCAAATTTGACAAGTCAAAGGTTAGATGCTACAAGTGTAATGGTATGGGACACTTTGCTACTGAGTGCAAAAAGACAAAAGCACTCATCACATCAAGTAAGGACTGGATGGACTCTTCATCAGAATCTGACACTGAGGTGGTCAACTATGCCCTAATGGCCAATACTGATGAAACTGTTGCTCCTGATGAAAAGGTATCAAATATTGTTTTTGATTTTGATTCTGATAATGCTTCTGAGTTAAGACGCTTTCTAAAGTCTTTGCATATTAGTTTTAGAAGTCAAACTGCTGAAAATGCTAGAATCTTATCTGAGATGTCTGGACTTAGGAAAAAGAATGAGCATCTAGAAGCTGAATTTTCTTTTATGCAAGAAGTACAGAAAGAATGTGATAATGCTAAACACATGCACTTAGTGATGAAATTTAAATGTACTACTCTTGAAAAGGAACTTGAATATTCTAATGAGAAAATCAGAACCTGGACAGACTCTGGTAGAAAATTTCATGAGATTAATACCTCTAAGAATTGGAAAGAGTGTCTAGGGTATAAGTCAGATGAATATAAGAAATTGAAAGAGAAAATTGTTGTTGATGAGACAGTTAGTCCAGAAACCTATAGACATGTTATAGACAAAACCAAATCTAAGATTACTCCTGTTAATTTTGTTTTTGGTAAGGATTCCAATTCAACTTTTGAAAAGGGATCTACTTCTGTTCAAAGTATTAAAATTGTTAAGTCTAAACCTGTAATGAGTAAAGTTACTAAGAATGTAGGTTTACTGTCTCAGAAACAACTCAAGGATAAAATATGTGAAGTTACAGATAAGAAGAAGGAACCTAGTGTCAAAAGAAACATGAATAGTAAAATTGGGATTAATAAAGAAAATGGTTATAAATATGTACCAAATGCACCTAGAAAATGTTGCTTTAACCGTGGTAACTCTAATCATCTTGCTATTGATTGCAGAAAGAGTAAAAAGAAGGTTACTGAAATTCCTAGGTCTGATGTTAGGAATAGATCAGTATTTTATAAACCACAGAATTCCTGTTTTCATTGTGGTAGTAAATGGCATTCTATTTATACATGTGAAGAATACCATGATTTGTACTATAACTTTTATGATCCATTACCTAAGTTTAAAAATAGTGCAAATTCTAGTAGCCTTAAGAATGTCAAAGTGAAGCATGCTTTTGTTAATACTGATACTGGCAAAGCAAATCCTGATGGAGTAAATCCTGTCAGGACTGCTAAAATCAGAAAGTCTTCTGCTGCTAAAATTAATAAAATGCATGGAAAAGGAACCCAACAAGTGTGGGTTCCTAAACATTCTAACTAGTGTTTTATCATTCTGATTGCAGGGTAAAAAGAAAAATGTGTTAGTCATGGATAGTGGATGTTCTGTACACATGACTGGAAACAAGGCCATGTTATCAGAATATGAGGAAAAAGCTGGCCCAACTGTGTCTTATGGAGATGGCAACATTGGACAAACTTTTGGATATGGCAATATAATCATTGGCAATGTCATCATTGAAAAAGTAGCTCTAGTGAAGGGACTAAAACACAACCTGTTGAGTATAAGTCAAATCACTGACAGAGGTTATCATGTCAATTTCTATTCCACACATTGTAAAGCAGTCAGCAAAGAAACAGGAAAAATAGCATTGACTGGCTACAGACATGGTAACATTAATGATCCAACATTCTCTCAAATACTGATGGCTCTCCTACCTGTCTGATCAGTAAAGCATCAGTAGATGAAAGTTGGAATTAGCACAAGAAGCTTTCTCATCTCAACTTCAGCAATATCAATGAGTTGGTTAAGAAAGATTTAGTGAGAGGATTACCTAAAGCTTTGTATACTCCTGATGGACTCTGTGATGCTTGTCAAAAGGCTAAACAAAGAAGGACATCATTCAAGAGTAAATCAGAATCCTCTATTGAAGAACCATATCACATGTTGCATCTTGATCTATTTGGGCCAGTCAACATTATGTCCATCAGTAAGAAAAGGTACACTCTTATAATTGTTGATGAATACTCTAGATTCACCTGGGTGTATTTTCTGCACAAAAAAGATGAAACTCCTGAAATACTGTTGGATCATGTGAGAATGATTGAGACAACCACAAAGTACAAAGTCAAGATACTGAGAAGTAATAATGGTACTGAATTCAAGAATTCAAAGATGGAAGAGTTCTGCAAATACAAAGGAATTATTCAACAATTCTCTGCTCCTGGCACACCTCAGCAAAATGGAGTAGTTGAAAGGAAAAATGGAACTCTTATTGAATCTGGCAGAACTATGTTGGAAGAAGCTAAATTGCCTACATATTTCTGGGCAGAAGCAGTCTACACAACATGCTATACTCAGAATCTCACATTGATAAACAGACATGTTGTAACTCCATATCAAATGCTCAAGGAGAAGAAACCAAGTTTGAAGCATCTGCATGTGTGTGGCTGTAAATGTTTTGTTCTCATAACTCATCCTGAACAGCTAGGAAAATTTGAAACTAAGGCTGATGAAGGAATTTTCATTGGCTATCCTGCCTCAAGAGCTTTCAGAGTTTTTAACTTGAGAACAAGAACTGTCATGGAGTCAATACACGTATCTTTTGATGACAAGAAGATAATTGGATTGAATGAAGACTCACATGATAGATTGGTTTTTGAAAATGAAGCTACCAAGGAACCTGAAGAAAATGAATCTGATCATGACAATTCATCAGATCCTGATGATACTCCAAATCCTGATGAAGCACCTAATAGTGATGGTTCAAATATTGATGATGCAGATAATAGTGATACATTTAGTAGTACAAATGTTGAGGGGGAGCAACAACTATCTACTACAAATTCAGAATCAGCTCAATCATCAGGACAAAATTCTTCAGATACTGATTCAAGTGTCAATCCTGATAACCCATCAGGAGGAGATAACAATAATTCAGGGGGAGCTTCTGCAGATTCAAATTCTTCTAATCAAGATAACACCAATCCAGGGGGAGCATCTACATCAAGGAATGACTTGCCTCCAGCAAGGAAATGGACTGCAAGTCATACTCCTGATTTGATAATTGGAGATCCTGATGCAGGTGTTCAGACAAGAAGTGCAACACAAAATTAATGTCTATATAATAACTTTCTGTCAAAGGAGGAGCCAAAGAAAGTTGAAGATGCACTTAAAGATGCTGATTGGGTTACTGTAATGCTAGAAGAATTGAATGAATTTGAAAGGAATGAAGTCTGGAAACTGGTGCCAAGACCAAAGAATAGGTCAATAGTAGGTACAAAGTGGATTTTCAAGAATAAGACTGATTCAGATGGTGTAATAATCAGAAACAAAACAAGGCTAGTTGCAAAGGGGTATTCTCAACAAGAAGGAATTGACTATGATGAAACTTTTGCTCCTGTTGCAAGACTAGAGGCCATCAGGATCTTTATGGCATATGCAGCTCACAAGAAATTCAAAGTTTTCCAGATGGATGTTAAAAGTGCTTTCTTAAATGGTGAACTGGAGGAAGAATTATATGTTGAACAATCTCCTGGTTTCATTGATCCTAAATATCAAAATCATGTTTATAGATTGGATAAAGCACTTTATGGACTAAAGCAAGCTCCAAGAGCCTGGTATGAAACTCTAGCTCAATTCTTACTGGAAAGTGGATTCAAAAGAGGTACTATTGATAAAACTCTATTCTGTTTGAATCATGTTAATGATTTGCTTTTAGTTCAGATTTATGTGGATGATATCATTTTTTGGTCAACAAACAATAAGCTGTGTGAAAAGTTTTCTAAGATTATGCAGTCAAGATACCAAATGAGCATGATGGGAGAAATGAGTTACTTTCTTGGTCTTCAAGTTAAACAGACTGATGATGGCATCTTTATCAATCAGTCAAAATATACAAAGAATTTATTGAAAAGGTGTAACATGCAAGATTGTGCTATTGCAAGTACTCCCATAGCTACAGCTACCAAACTTGATCCTGATCAAGGTGCTGAGGTAGATGTAACTCACTACAGAGGAATGATTGGCTCTTTGTTGTATCTCACTGCAAGTAGACCAGATATCATGTTTGCAACATGTCTGTGTGCAAGATTTCAAGCAAATCCCAGGGAACCTCATCTGATTGCAGTTAAAAGAATTTTCAGATATCTCAAAGGCACTCCTTCACTTGGCCTTTGGTATGCAAGGGAATCAGATTTTGGTTTGTGTGGTTATTCAGATGCTGATTTTGCAGGATGCAAAATAGACAGGAAAAGTACTTTAGGAAGTTGTCAATTTTTGGGTGGTAGACTGGTTTCATGGTTTAGTAAAAAGGAAAAGTCTATCTCTACTTCAACTGCAGAAGCTGAGTACATTGTTGTAGGAAGTTGTTGTGCTCAGATAATGTGGATGAGAAATCAGTTGTTAGATTATGGCCTGTCATACTCAAAAATCCCTATTTATTGTGATAACCAAAGTGCTATTGCAATGACAGGAAATCCAGTTCAACATTCTCTTACTAAGCACATCAGTATTAGATATCATTTCATAAGAGCATGTTCTGGAAGGAACAATTGAACTTCACTTTGGTCCTACTGATCAACAACTAGCTGATATATTCACCAAGCCACTTCCTGAAGCTACTTTCAATAAGTTGGTGAATGAACTTGGAATGATTAATTTTGAAAATTTCTGAGGAAAGCTACAGAGAGGAAATCCTGATGACTATCAATTCCTGATGGTCATTCTGCAAGGTATGTAACTTTGATCAAATCCTGATAGGACTCAATCCTGACAGGAAGTCAACTGGTCAATCCTGATGAACAGGTCAGTATTTCATTGCTAAGTTTTGTGCCTAATTTTTTTGTCAGTTACTGATGAGAAACTTTTGAGTTTTTAATTGGACAACTGTCTGAGCGCGTGTGTCACACTGATAGATATATGCATATAAATACACATAAAAAGCGGTGCAGTTATGTTTAATTACGCACGTAATTTGTCCACTAATCATTTTTGCACAAATAATATTTTGCCACATGTAATTGAGAGTAATATTTTGTTTTAAAAAAATACATTTGATTTTCTAAATTATACATTACTCTCTAATCATCAGTTTTTCATCTTCTTCTTTCTCTTTGTGCTTACGAACCCTAGCTTTTTCAAATCTCAATTCACAAGTTTTCATACAGAAAAAATTGGCATTCATGAATAAATAGACGGTGATTAGTGGTGTTACTTTTGCCACTAATAATTTTGTAGCTATTCTAGACCATCAGGAATTGCCTACTGAGTTCCATATAATCCAGGATTTTCTTACTTCAAGCTCATTGAAGTATGCTTTAACAGAGCCTGCGAGTGTTTCTCTTAAGTCTGTGATGCAGGTCTGGAACATAGTTGTTTTCAGTAAAAGCTCTATAGGAACTATTTTGATGCAGTTTGAATGCAATGGAGTAACTCATCATGTCACGCCTGCTATTGTTGAAGAGGCACTGCATTTGCCGATTCTGGGTGACCAAGTTCCTGATAATGTTTTAGACTCTATCATTTTTGAGTTTGTCACAAAATTGGGATACAATGGTGAGGTAAAGAGGTATGGCAGCCTCTTCAGGACAAAGCTCAAAAGGGAGTGGAATTATTTCTTTGACACACTCATCAGATGCTTCCTGAATAAGACATCTAATTTTGATGCTCTGCCATCAAGATCACTCAAAATTGGGTACTTTCTTATCTACTCTAAAGTTTTTGATTATGGTAGTTTTGTGTTGAAAGCTTTAAGTGATAGAAAAGCTGATAAATTAGGCTATGTCTGTTTTATTAGATTTTTCCAATTAATATTCAATCACTTATGTCCTGGTGTTTCTTTTGAGGATGATGTGGTTCTACCTATTTGTAGAATTACAGAGAACAACTTGAAGTCCTTAGTCAATTATGATAAGGCAAATGGTTTTATAGGCAATGCCTTTATTCCTGATGAGGTCAGGCTTTTCTTGCATGAGAAAATGCCTACTTGTTATGGTTTAATTTCTAATGCTATGGGGCAAGGCCAATCACACCTTGTTCCTGACCCAAGCATGCCTTCCAAACAGTCTAAACAATCAACAGCCACCTCTATTGTCTCTCAAAAGACTTTAGTTTTAAAATCTAAGAAATCAGCTAGATATGATGTGTCTAGTAGACAATCAGGATCAAAGGATTTTTCTTCTACACCTCTCACTAAAAAGAAGGTACAAGGGGGTGTACAAGGGGTCCTGGTGAAGAAGGCTGAGTAGGTGAGTGAAGTTGTTTCTGTGAAGAGAAAGTTAGTTTTAAGAGATGAAACTGATTCTGAGAATGACATGCCAATTTCCTCCAAGTTGAAGATAAACAAGGAAGTTGTTGATACTGCTGTTGTAGTTGTGGCTCCATCTGCTAAGCCACGGAAGAAAAAGAAATTATCAAAGAGCAGGTATCATATTCCTTTGGAAAAGAAGCAGGGTACTGATGGTCAGGATACTTCAAATCCTGATGAGCAATCAAATCCTGATGCTCTAGCAAATCCTGACGTTGGTATTCCTGATGTTGCACAAAGTCAAATTGTCTCTATTTCATACTCTCCAGCAAAGGCCTCTCCAACTACCAGACTTGTTGATATTTCATGGGAGAAGGTTGCTGAGACTGCTTCTAAACTTGGATTCTCACATCCAATGGACAAAAAGAGAAAGGCAGATGAGTTTGTATTTTCAAGACAGAAGAAGCTGAAAGGATCAAGCCCACAAGAACCTGAATCTCAATGTGATTCAGCAGCTATTGATGATCCTGCCCCACAAGAACCACTCAATCAAAGTTTGGGTGAAGGCATAGCTATTGGAATGGTCCCACAAGAACCATTTTCTCAAAGGGAGAATGAAGACATCAACATTCCAGCCACACAAGAACCATCTTCTCAATGTGCATATGCAGGCCATATAGCTACAGCTTCTGAGGAATTTCCTGACAATGCTCAAGGGGTTTCTGGTAAAACTGAAAGATTGGTCGAGGACACTGTCACTGAGGGAAGTACACAAGAACCTTTAACTCAAAGTGTTAGAAATGAATATCACCAAGAAACTAGACAGAGGGGGGGGGGGGTGAATGGATAGTTTAGATATTTTTCACTTTCTTGAAGCTAAATTGTTGTAATAGATTGTGTAGTAAGAAAATGCGGAATGAAAATAAACAACACACACAATCACTTTAATCTACTTTGTATTAAGCAAATTAAATACTACAGCTTTCCAGAATTTCACAACTGAATTTCTAGCTTCTAAACAAGAACAGTTTGTATCTTGTTTTTCTTACAGAGAAAGAAGTGCTTGAATATAATTCTATGATATACTCACTTACAGCAAACAGTAGGGTGTGCACAATATATATATTGTCCTATACAAAACTAGTGCACACACCTAATTACACAGCTTCCCTTCCTGCAACTCCAATTTGTCGTTCTCTAAACGGTTGGCTGTGTCAGGGAGACCCACTTGCTTTCTGTGGTTGAAAGGCATATGTCTAGGCCTATTTGTAAACACCGAGGATTCTACTCAACTTTAATTAAGATGTAATAAGTAAATAATAAAAATCAAATGTCACAGGAATCTCAGAAGATTATATATGTCAAAGAATGAAGATTAAAGTCATCTATAGACTTGAAGTGATTCTACATTGAAAGAAGCTCAATTTATTGATCAAGCCTCAATGAAGTATTCAAGTTCAGTGGATTTATTAAAGTGACGGAGATTTCAATTGGTGACAGTAAAAGATACTGATTACGGAGTTCTTGAATGAGAAGGAAGTGAATCACTGCTTAAAGTCAAACAGATAAAGAACAGACATTGTCGTTTGTCACTCATGAACCAGACCGTGCATTGAGTGTCAACGTACTATTGTGTTTGTTATTTATCTAAGTTTTAAGTGATTCTGGAATTGTTTGAGAAGTCAACTAATTCTATTTATTCTCTTATAAATAATTAATACTATTAAGTAAATTATTTATTAAATTAATTCTGTAAAAAATTAATTTAATACATAATTTATTTAGTTAATTATTTAAATTAGAAAAAATATGAACTAGGAAGACTTAAGTTTGAACTAGGAAGACTTAGTTTTTTGAACTAGTTATTGATGCTGAATATGGATTAACATCCATTGATCAATCTGGTGGTGACTTCTATTATAATAACCCGAATTTTTGGAAAAATTTAAAACTTTTCTTATTATGATTAAGTGCATAAGTGAATAGTGAATTTGGTGAATGAATAGTGATTTTGAGGGTTAAGAAAATTTTTCATGCCACCTATGTACGAGACGTAGTGTGGATATTCCGAAGTCATATTAGTGATCTACGGAGTAAATAAGTGAATGCAAAGACGATCGGAATTCAGAAATTCCAAATTTTATTTTGGTGTAGTATTTGACCGGGCATCGAATTATATATTATTATATTCAAGAAATGAGATATTAAAATTGAGGATTTGAGGATTTAATATTTTGGAATTTTATTATTTTATTAAAGTCGATTGTTGGAATAAATAGTGAATAGTTACTATTCACTGCGAGAATCGCGTAGAGTTTTATTCGCTCTTTTTGGAAAATATTTCGAATCATTTCAAGAGGAACAAGGCAACATTTACAGGATTAAATATAGACATGGAAGTAACATGTAACAAGATTAATTCGAGGAATGCAACATTTGGATCATCCATGTTAAAGGAAAGCGAACCAGTAAAGCTACTTTAGCCAACCTCCTGCATGCTTGACACGTGTCTAATGACTAAGCATTAAAGGTGATGACTCACCCCCTTTTTAACCACAAAATATCAGCATTCTTATCATTATTAATCAAAACAAAGAAAAGAAAAAGGAAGAGGAGCTCCCCTCCCATTCTGCCCAGCAGGAGCATCAAGGAAAGAAAAATCCATAACTCCATTTCTATCCATCCTTAAATCCCCAAGTTTTAACCATAGCTCCTCCACTCCATGGGCAACATTACTTCAAAATTTCATGGCCAACAAAGGAGTGTAGCCTAGTCAAATCGCTTCCCCAAGTCGGCGAACAGAAACTGTCCTGCTTTTCCAGTTTCGACCACTCACCTTAGAAAGCAAATAATTAGAGCTTCAAGCATCCCCTGGTGATGAGGTAGGACTCAAAAGAAAGCCCTTGAAGAGTAGAAGGTGTGGTAAAACGTTGAGAACCAAACTCTTGTTTTTCGAATTTATATGGATTTTACAAAGTAACGATGAATAGTAACTACGAAAGTTTGTTAACTAGTTTTCTTGATTGGATCTTAAGGTGTAAGCTTTGTAAGGGGTATCTAAGGCTTGTTGACTGATTGTGAGCACTGGTTAGCATTGCTAGAGCTTCCAAGAAGGTATACCACTCATCCACCTTTTGATTTATGTTGGATTTTAAGTGAAGTTTCTAGTAATGTTTAAGAATGAGCATGTTTATGGAGTTTGGAGTATGTATGGTTAATTCTTGATGGATACTTGTTGTTGGTTGATGTTGGTGATATGTGCTTGAGGTATATAAACTGGTTATGGTGTAAAAATGGTTGTGTTGTTGAATTGATTTGGTTTTAAGAGGTTTTGACATAACAAAAACCGGGAAACGTTACGATTATAGCCGTCGTAATGCCCATTTGATTTAAGGCTGTTTGGAGCAAGAATTACGAACTGGTATTGGAGTATTTTTGAACAACACTGACCATGAGCATGTAGGTCTTGTTTTAAGGTTTATTGTGGTATAAAGATCATGTCTATACGAATTACGGTTTATGAGATATGACCATTTTAGTGAAAGTGGTTCAAGGAACGAGATTGCAGAAATGTACCAACTTTGAGGCTATATTTGGACCACTTAGAAGCCATATGAAAATGTGAAACTTTGAGGAATAATACTAGAGACCGTTAGGAAGGCTCACGAAAATGATTCGGATTAAAAAGATTATTTTTCGAGTTTATAAAAATGTTGTGGCCGAGGTCGCGCAAGTGAAAACCACTAAGAACATGACTTAGAAACCAATGTTGTAAATGGTTAAGTATAACTTGTATTCGAGGATCGATTTCGGACTAAACCTACGACTTAAGTAATCGTCGATTAAACATGGACTTAGCATGAGCCTATAACGAGCTAGTAATTCCTTGGTTGTGTTTCGCTTACGTGTTTAAGCATTGAGTACAAGTGGATTATCCAGGGGATTAATCGTGCGTTTGCTTTGACTTTGTCTAGATTGTCCGGCATCGTCGCGAACCCCTATCACTTCTCGAGCATCAGGCAAGTTTACTAACCCTTACTCTATTGTTAGAGTGGGCATATTTTCAAATGTTTAATACTTGTTGATTCAATAATATATCTATATATATATATTTTTTCTTCCAAGTATCGTACAAGTTTTCTCATTCTATGCTTTATTTTAAGTTATAATATTCTGATGATGCATATGGTATATTATGCATGCTTTCAAACCTCATGTCGTATATGGATGTGATGGTATAAAAGATATTGAGATTATAGTATATGCATGTGATAGAGGCAAGTTTTCCAACCTATGCCTTTATAAACTGATGTTGTGATAAATAAGATATTGAGATATATGCTATGTGTTCATGATTTCGAATCGATATTTATGATGCTAAGTATAAGTTGGACTTATAAGCAATGGTTATGGCAATATTTATAAGCCGATATGTTAGGAAGAACCCTCAGTAGGGGGTATATACTTCGTATTTATACTTCAGACCGGGAATGGTATCAGTTGTTATCTAGGGTTATATTATTATACTATTATCCATTATTTTCTTAAGGAAATATTTGAGAATTAATTCTAAATAAATATTCTTTATTAAATATAGTTTTCATTAATTATTTAAAGCCCTACTTCTTAAGGAAGTATTTTGTGAAAACTATTCTTTAACCCTAGATAACTAATAAAGTTTTATTCAGACAATTATAAACATAATTAGAGAAGGTTCCCAAATCTATTTCTCTTTTAAGTCTATATTCGGAAAGACTTAAATGTTCGCTCAAACTACAAAGGCTCAGGGGACCTTTCTCAAGTTTTAATGTTGGACTGCCCGGTCCTAAATCTTTTTGAAACTATTAATATAACAGCTTCGTATGCTACCATCAAAATGATTTTGATTACTTCCTCAAGACTCGAGGAGTAAGATCAGTGGAATAAGTTGTATCCAGGAACAAGCATCAGCTTGGGAAATATGGGTGAATTTTCCTTTCCAACCAGATATGACTACTTTGTGGAGTCGTATACTAGGGGAAAAAGGGAAAGGAACTTTATGTTTCAGAATTATGGATTTTCTTGAACTCGGAGAATATGTAAGGGACTGAGTGGCGCCTGTCCCCTAAGGGAATTACGCGTAGACCGACGGTCTATGAACGGGTATGTTTTTCCCTTAGATTATCAGTATGTACCCGACCGTAGGGTAAGAGGAGGGAATTACGCGTAGACCGACGGTCTATGAACGGGTCTGTTTTTCCCACCCAGAAAAGAGTATCAGACCGGCGGTCTATGAACGGGTCTGCTCTTTCCCCTACAACCGAAGGCGGGGAGGTAGGTCAGTTAGCGTCTGCCCTATTTTCCCTTCTATGTAGAAAAACAGCAGTGGGGATTTGCCTTACGACTGATCATCGTAGAGGTATCCCTGTCGCCCAGAATCTCCGTCTACAGTTCATCATCCATGAAAGAAAATGTTTTATGCAAGTTATCAGAGGAAGAACATGTTTTAAGCAAGATTCCAGAAAAGAAAAGTTTATTCAAGCTATTCGAGTTATTCAAGTTCATGCAAGTTATTCAAGTTTAGAAAGTGGATTGGAAATATTTTGCCTTGTCTTTATTTCCAGGATATGATATGAGATAAATGTTTGATAGGAAAGATGATATTTGGAAATTCCTACAACTTCATCTTTTAAGTTATATGTTGATAGTCTGCTTATATTTATATAGCAGATATTTTACGGAAAGGATATACTGAGTTATCTTGCTACTTCATCTTTTATTTATACTAGAACCTTGTTCATAGTATGAATATCGAAAGTTTGCAGAATATACTAGAGATGATATTTGAAATACAACAATGGTATTTTTGGGAATACATTCCGATAAGGTAATTATTTCAGTATCAAGATATTTTGACAAATTTTGTCGTATACCGCTTTATTTCTGGGTTGAATTAAGGGCAGAATTATGCCATACTTTCATTACCTTGCTGAGCTATCGCTCACTCTTGCTATTATTTTATACATATTATATAGCAGCGAAGCAGGATGCCAATGGGACGGCACATACCTCGCAAGGCGTTTCCACAAACAGTTTCTAGCAGTGATCCCGGGAATAGTACGAACCAATCGAATCAGGCTACGGCTTTTGGTATTCAACTTATGTATAGACATGAATGGTATTAGAGGATTGTGAGCATCAGAAGGCTAAGTTGGTAATGTAACAATACTTAGAAATTGTATCAGTAACAGATTCAAAAGACGTTTGGGTATTGTAATAAAAATTATTTATTCCGCAGTTGTTGTATTGTGTCGTTTCTGAGACTCTAACCTGTGTGTGTGTGTGAGACATATGTTGTGGGGTCATGAGCAGGTGAATTGTGAATGGTGTGAGTAATACAGGTAAGGCAAGGAGTACATGGATTGTGACAACCCTAAATCCCCGACCCCGGATTTGGGGCTGTTACAGAGATGGTATCAGAGCATTAGGTTACAGTCCTCAGAAACGATAGGAGATCGAGTCTTACAATACCCTTAATAATGACAAGAACATCTCGAGCTCAAATTGAGTTCGTAGTCTGGTTAGAGGACATGACCCTGACTGTTTAAGATGAAGCCCGAGAGGGGACTTCTTTTGGGAAACCGTACTTAGGACTTCATGGTTAGTCACCTCGATTCGTATGAGTTATAGATGGATGGGATTCTGAGGTACCAGATCCCGAGGCCTTCGAGTAGGCATTTGATGATGCGCTCCTTGAAATGGACGGAGACCCGATAAAGGAAGATCCATAGGAGGATCTGGAGGAAGACCCCATAGTGGGTCAAGGAAAGAATCTTGTTGAAAATGTGCTGATTGATAAAGATGTGGTGTGTTACTTGAGGTCTAATAATAAGACCGGACGAACCTTCAAGGGATAAATAAGTGACGAGACGAGAGTTTAAGGATCGCTCATGATTCATCAAGAGGTATGACAAAGAAAATGGAGTAGAGTCTCCAAGGCAGAAGAGGTAGAGGCAGTATAGCCAGTATCAGTGGATTGATTCGACTTGAACGAAACCTGTTACTCGTAGTCGGTTATAGTTGCCCATAAGGAGGCGGCATACGTAAGAACCAAGGTGTTCAGATTTTCACGAACGATTAAGGGTACTTAGTTGCCTAAGAATAGTGAAAGGAATTGCTTTGGCTACGAGGCTTCAATTCCCCACGACCAGCGATTCCACCGGAAATAGTGTCTATTACATCATTGAGGGATTTTATTATCTCAAGGAAAATTTTGGGTATATGTACCATGCAAATGTTATTGTAAGACAAGCACGCTAAGACGGAATCGAGAACGAGATTTACCACCCTCAGGAAACCAGGAAGGAATTATGAGGATAGAACAGAAAGGTCGGAAATCAGATTCGAGCCTTACTAGTAGGTAAATAGATTGATCAAATTTCCCTGATTTTTGGAAAGGAATTCAGCAAATTTTGGCAAACCTTGTCTTTCTGATTACCAGAGGATGTCACCAAAGAGAGTGGAAATTAGAGCGAACCCTGTGGATTGGGTAAGATAGCCGTTATATGGGTTGGTGGACAGACCCTGATTGCTATAATTGATTGTAGAGATAAAATGATGAAGTTGAGATTGGACGGTAAAGGCGAAATATATTTAAGGACCAAGACGGACTGAGAAGTTCCGGGATTGACTTAAATGAAAAGGCTATTGTGCCAAAAGTGTTAAGCTTATGTAGCACACGGGATTGATATGGGGAAAGGAATATTGGATATAAGGATGATTGAAATAGAGACCGGATTTAAGCCTGTAGATTCTAACGATCTTCCGGAGTACCGCCCAGTCGACATGAGGAATTGTCATTGCTATGGGCAACAACGGTATCGAAGTCTTCTTATAGAACAGAACGCTTACTTGGGATGTTTACGCCTAGTCGAATAGAATTCCCTGTGATTGCAAAGGTCGATGGTTGAATCCTTAGCGACTATTATGAGTCGGCAATAACGTAAGTATAGAGCACCTTAGGGTGTGCATGGAGAAGAAAAGCTTTGGAATTGAACGATTATCCATTAGAAGAGCCGACATAGAAGGCATCCGTAGAGACTTTGGTAGTACCCTCCCCATTTACAAATTATGTGGGGTACCTCCCCAATCTATGATCTCTCTTGACCCCTCTCCAAGAAAGAATTCTGATAAAAAGGGTATATTCCCTCTTTGAAGTTGTTTTATAACACTTGTGTTAAACCATATTCAGTTTCAATTGTGCCAGAGGCTATCACAATGCCTACTTTCAGGCTTTCGAAGCCCTGTCAAATGAGGTTATTTAAGCTTTGACTTTTCTTCAAATAATGAATGACCCTATGGTGATACCTCACCACTTGCGTGTTAAGTACCAGTATCTTTTTGGTTATTCTTTTCTTTGGAAACCGCACCTTTGAAATCTGTTCAATTTTAATCCAAGGTGTTCCTTTAAAGAAATATTGTCGAAAGACGATAATCATTAAATTGATATCAAATTGCTTTCATACTTTTCAACTTCCACTGAGACGAACAACCCTATATTTATAGGGGCTACAAGGACTATCTGTCTGTGTGATAGAAGTCGGATGGGACGCCATCACTTGTAAGTTGTGAAATACAAGAAGGCTAATTACCTTTAGTAATGTCTCAATTGAGGCACAGAACGTTGAGTTCTTGTGATCATATTGATCTCAAGGTAAAATTCTCTTACCTCCAATAAGGTTACCTTAAAGCTCATAACCTTATGATCACTAGTGTGTGACATTTTCTTTGATATGGGAGCTATCTTTCAAGGCCCCATAATTTTTGTTATCCTTATTGAATTTCAAGGGGAGGGCAACCAGGTCAAATAAGTCAAAATTCGCTGATAGGAATTAGATTCGCAACGAAATCGCCTATGACAGGAGCGAATCCCTAAGACGAATAGAATGTTAGTGATATATCAATGAAATTGGTTTATTCTCCCAAGGATATTATGATAATGGAAAGCGTGTCAATCGATATATGTGAAAGGAATAGTGATGTGCCGTGGACTCCAGTGACGACGATGTTAGATAGATGCCCTATAGTGGAATTGAGATTTTGGAGGAGTTGTTTACGAATGGACACTACCTCTTGGTTAGCAAGATAAGTACTGGCGATGGAGTCAGAGGGAGCTGGTATTGTGACTTGGGAGAGGTGCAGCGTGTGTTGTTTTTAGAGGAATAATTTTTGGAAATATATGGAGACCCGAATGAAAATGAAAGTTAAAGAGTTAAAACAAGAAACCATGACTGTGACCAAGTATGAGGCCAAGTTTTCCGAATTATTGAGGTTTGTTCCGGAGTTTGTGAACACAGAAGAAAAGAAAGCCAGTAGGTTTCAACCAGGGCTACCTCCAACAAGCAGCCCACTGTCAGGACCTTTAAATAACAGGTACCCTTCTATACTGATTAGACAGAGCTAATGTATCGTTGTATATCAAGAAGTTGCATGACAATTAAACCTTAAGGCCGAGCCCTTAAAGAGAATAATTACAAGTAGAAATAGTCAATCGAGGGATTTTCCCATAAGACTGGTACATCCAGGTTGTGAACTAGAAGTATGAGGTCGACACTTTTGATAGACCTGATTCCTTTCGAGTTGGGAGAAGTTGATATTATAATAAGGATGGGTTGGTTGACACCCAATGGAGCCAATTGATTGCAAAGAAAAAGAGTAATAAGTAAAGGATGGAGGCAGATTTAGAGATTCTTGAATATAGTTCAAACTAAGAAACTATTACGTCAGAAATACGAGGCTTAATTAGCTCTTATGGTTGACGCCAAGAAAAGAGATACCAAGTATAAAGGAAACTACAATGGTTTTGGGAGATTGTACAAGGTTTTAATGAGCTACCAGATATCGATTTGGATGACATGAGAATGAATACCGAGTATTCAGGGTATAGTGGGAATGAAAGAATTAGTGACTTAGTTACAAGAGTTGTTGTACAAGGGTATGATAAGACCCAGTGCACCACCATGGAGAGCCCGGTGTTGTTGTAAGAAAGAAAGATGTTAGCACAAGATTATGTATCGAACCTCGAGAGTTGTATGAGTTCGACATGGAGAATAGGTACCCTTGTAAATGATTGTTTGATCAGCGGAAGAACGCTGTGTATTTCCAAATTTATTTAAGAACTGGGTATCACCAGTTGGAAGTTAAATCCGAGGATATACCCGAGACTGTGATTCGAAATAGGAATAGACACTTCGAGTTTTCAGAGAGGTTATTTTGGGTTGACTAATGCACCCACAAATTTTATGGAATGTAATGAAGTGGCTTTCAGTTATCCGTGATAGTAGATAACATGAGATGGAGAAATGGCTAGAATTGACCTAGAATTATGACTGTGAGATGCACTACCATCCGGGGAAGGCCAATGTGGTGGCCGATACCCTTAATTAAAATGAGACAGAGATGGATTCCGAATGATCGGGAATTAAAGGATGAGATTTTACACAAAACCCAAGTTAGTCCAACAAACTAGAAAGACAAAAGATTTCACCAACAAGCGGCTAGCAACAACCAAGACAGACAGAGAAAGTATGCGGACTAAGCCCGCGAGTATAGAGATAGTACTGCTATCGATAAGCTAAATGGCATGTTGATGGATGACAAGCAAGTTTATGTTGGGGTATTTTCTGTACAAACAAGATGGGGAATATGAGGTTAGAGATTCGTGATGCTAAAAGATATCCATGGAAAGAATTAATGAGATTTGGAAAGAAAGGGAAGTGAGCCCGAGATTCATTGGGCCATCTGAGATTTTAAAACGCGTCAGGAAGGTGGCCTACGAGCCAGCCTTACCCCCCCCCCAAACTCGTAGAATGGTCATAATGGGGTTCATGTGTCAATGCTACGTTAGTATACTATAGATGCCCGGCATATGTAGAGTACGAGCAGGTAGGTATACAACCTGGTCTGACTTACAAAGAACAACCTGTGGAAATCACGGATAGAAAAGAGCAAGTGCTAAGTGACGAGGTTGCCAAGCTAGTGAAATGTTAGTGGAAGAATCCACTTGGGAATTAGAAAGTGCAATGGAAGAAAAGTACCCCCAGTTATTCCTAAGTTGATTCCACGACGGAATCCTTTTAAGGAGGGGAGACTATAATAACCCGAATTTTTGGAAAAATTTAAAACTTTTCTTATTATGATTAAGTACATCAGTGAATAGTGAATTTGGTGAATGAATAGTGATTTTGAGGGTTAAGATAATTTTTCATGCCACCTATGTACGAGACGTAGTGTGGATATTCCGAAGTCATATTAGTGATCTACGGAGTAAATAAGTGAATGCAAAGACGATCGAAATTCAGAAATTCCAAATTTTATTTTGGTGTAGTATTTGACCGGGCATCGAATTATATATTATTATATTCAAGAAATGAGATATTAAAATTGAGAATTTGAGGATTTAATATTTTGGAATTTTATTATTTTATTAAAGTCGATTTAAGGATTCGATTGTTGGAATAAATAGTGAATAGTTACTATTCACTGCGAGAATCGCGTAGAGTTTTATTCGCTCTTTTTGGAAAATATTTCGAATCATTTCAAGAGGAACAATGCAACATTTACAGGATTAAATATAGACATGGAAGTAACATGTAACAAGATTAATTCGAGGAATGCAACATTTGGATCATCCATGTTAAAGGAAAGCGAACCAGTAAAGCTACTTTAGCCAACCTCCTGCATGCTTGACACGTGTCTAATGACTAAGCATTAAAGGTGATGACTCACCCCCTTTTTAACCACAAAATATCATCATTCTTATTAGGCCTGTCAATGGATCGGATATCCGACCCGATCCGATCCGATCCGTAGCAAAATTAACGGGTATGGATCCACTGAAAAAATATCCGATCCGTTAAGGATCCGATCCGATTAGAATCCGATCTGATAACAAGCGGATATGGATTTAGCCTGATCCGATCCGCTAACAACCCGATCCGAATATATTATATTATATATATTATATATTTTTATATATTATATAATATTTATTATATGTTATATAAAGATATCATTATTTAGCATAAACACACTACTTAACCCTAGATCTTTCTTTCATTTGAGCGCCGCGGCCGCTTTACATCTCTCAAGACTCTTTACATCTTTCTAAATTCACGAACAAATTCAATCCCACTATCACAATTCACAATGGTAATTTGAATCTTTGATTTAATTTAATTTGAATCTTTGATTCCTTACTTCCTCTTATGTATTATTTTGTTTTTCAGAATACAGGAAGCTCAACCGCTAATAACAATGTACATGAGCCTGAGGCAGCTATTCAAAATCCAATTGATGTGGAATTACCTGAGGAGAAAGCTAGGAGGGCAAAAAAATCAAAGGTATGGAAGGAAATGAAAGAAACCAAAGACTCTAGTGGAGCTTTAAGGGCTATATGTAATCACTGTAAGAAGTCTTTTGTAGGGGATAGTAAGTCGGGAACTAGCCATTTAGCTGCACATTTAAAAAGATGTACTGCAAGAATATATAATAGTAAGGGACAACCAACACTTGCAACCATGAAAATGGGTGATGGTTCAGTTAAGGTTGAGGCTTTTAAATTTAGCCAGGAGAGAAGCAGAACTGATTTAGCAAAGATGGTTGTCAAACATAATTATCCATTTAATATAGCTGAACACGAGTTTTTTGAATATTTTTGCAATGGTTTGCAACCTGAATTTAGGCTACCTAGTCGAAACACTGTAAGGTCTGATGTAGTTAAATTACATGGAGAGATGAAAGAGAAGATTTATGAATTGCTTGATGAGATAGATTCTAGAGTCACCCTCACTACTGATATTTGGACTTCCGATTCACAGAATTTTGCGTATGCCGCATTGACAGCACATTATATTAGTAGTGATTGGGAGTTGAATAAAAAGATCTTGAATTATAGATATATTAGTTACCCACATGATGGAGAGTCTTATTTCGATTTATTTCACAATTAATCATGGAGTGGAATTTAGATAAAAAGTTATTTGCAATGGTAGTTGATAATGCTGCGTCAAATGATTGCATGGCTAGGCATTTAAAAACTTGGCTCTCGGATAGAGTTCCATGCGGTGGTGATTTTTTTCATGTCCGTTGTAGTGCACATATACTGAACTTGGTTGCCCAAGATGGCTTGGCTATAATTAAACCACTTTTAGATAATATTCGTGGTACAGTGAGATATTTGTCAAAATCCCCATACGGAAAACAGAAATTTGATCAAGTTGTGAATCAATTGAAATTGCAAGGTAAAAGAAAAATTCCCATGGATGTGTCAACTAGGTGGAATTCAACATTTGAAATGCTTGATGTTGCCATAGAGTATGAGGAGGCTTTTGATCGTTTAGCATTTATGGATAAGAATTACCATCTTAATCCTAGTAAAGAAGAATGGAAAATTGCACGTACGATACATGGTTGTTACAAAATATTTAATGAAGCTACTGTTCATTTTAGTGGAACCACATATCCTACTGCTAATGTTTTTTTTCCTGATATTTGTGAGATTAGTATTCAGTTAGCCGAGTGGGAACAACACACTGAACAGTGCCTGAGGGAGATGGTTATTCCTATGAGAATTAAATTCTCTAAATATTGGGATGAATGTTGTATCTATTTAGCAGTGGCAGTGATTCTTGACCCTAGATTTAAGATGGACATCATTGAATACTATTATGATAAACTTTATGGTAAAGATCTTGCTTGTACTCATGTACAAAAAGTGAAATCAGCTTTTTTTGATCTCTACATTGAGTATGGAGGCAGAGTTATTTCTTCCCAAAGTTCGATAAATGATGGCAGCTATGATGAACTCATTTCTAGTACTACTACTAGTAATGTTCAGACAGGAGTTGTATCACAAAGAAATAAACTGAATGACTTTAAAAGATGGAGACAAATGGAACGAGATTCTGGCATCCGACATGTTCCTAAGTCAGAGTTTGATCAGTACCTGGACGAGGAAACACATCCTTGCAGCGGAAAATTTAATATATTGACATGGTGGTCTGTCAATGGTACTAGATTTCCAACAATCTCAAAAATTGCGAGAGATGTATTAGCTGTTCCTGCTACAACCGTTGCATCAGAGTCAGCCTTTAGTATAGGTGGTAGAGTGATAGATGAATCACGTTCTTGTTTACTTCCGGATATAGTAGAATCTTTGGTATGCACGTCTGATTGGATTCCATCGAGGAGACGTAAGTAACTACATTTAACTTGATGTAATTCAATTTCTTTATCATTATTTACCATACTAATATGTGTATGATTTTCAGAAACATCACTGGAGAAATTTCCAAATGAGAGAGCGGAAGCCGAAAAAATATCTTCTTGATGTTAAAGGTATATTCTCCTGACCTTGGTAATATTACAAAGAAATTCTAATAATTTCTTCTCTCTGGTGCATTATCAGTCCAGAGCATGTATGCTTTTAATGTCCTTGATTTTTTTATATCTTGTGTCATAGTAATACATTTTTTCTGTTTATTGCATGAAGAATAAGTTGGTGTGAACAAGTTGGACTAATGGACTGAAAGTTAAAGTTTGTTCTACACTTCTGCTACTGGAAACTAGATGTCTTTGGCCTATATTACTCTGAGTCTCACATACTGCATTACTTTTGATTTTTGAATTTAATTACTTGGAGTTAGAGATTCAGATTTTGTTATTCAATTTGTAGCTAGTTGATGACTTGATGTAATTTTTTTTTTGCCAAGTGACTTGATGTAATTTAAAATCAATAACTCTAAACTTGTTATGAGTTGATGCATTTTGGAATTTCAAATTTGAATTTGTCATTTTTTTAATATTCTAAACGGGTCGGACCTCCGACCCGAAAATCCGAAATCCTAACGGATCGGATACGGATCCGCTTGAAAAAAATCCGACTCAAAATCCGATCCGATCCGAATCCGAAAAAAATAAACGGATCCGGATATGGATTTAGTGAAATCCGATCCGAATCCGACCCGTTGACAGGCCTAATTCTTATCATTATTAATCAAAACAAAGAAAAGAAAAAGGAAGAGGAGCTCCCCTCCCATTCTGCCCAGCAGGAGCATCAAGGAAAGAAAAATCCATAACTCCATTTCTATCCATCCTTAAATCACCAAATTTTAACCATAGCTCCTCCACTCCATGGGCAACATTCCTTCAAAATTTCATGGCCAACAAAGGAGTGTAGCCTAGTCAAATCGCTTCCCCAAGTTGGAGAACAGAAACTGTCCTGCTTTTCCAGTTTCGACCACTCACCTTAGAAAGCCAATAAGTCGAGCTTCAAGCATCCCCTGGTGATGCGGTAGGACTCAAACGAAATCCCTTGAAGAGTAGAAGGTGTGGTAAAAAATTGAGAACTAAACTCTTGTTTTTCGATTTTATATGGATTTTACAAAGTAACGATGAATAGTAACTCCGAAAGTTTGTTAACTTGTTTTCTTGATTGGATCTTAAGGTGTAAGCTTTGTAAGGAGTATCTAAGGCTTGTTGACTGATTGTGAGCACTGGTTAGCATTTCTAGAGCTTCCAAGAAGGTATACCACTCATCCACCTTTTGATTTATGTTGGATTTTAAGTGAAGTTTCTAGTAATGTTTAAGAATGAGCATGTTTATGGAGTTTGGAGTATGTATGGTTAATTCTTGATGGATACTTGTTGTTGGTTGATGTTGGTGATATGTGCTTGAGGTATATAAACTGGTTATGTTGTAAAAATGGTTGTGTTGTTGAATTGATTTGGTTTTAAGAGGTTTTGACATAACAAAAACCGGGAAACGTTACGATTATAGCCGTCGTAATGCCCATTTGATTTAAGGCTGTTTGGAGCAAGAATTACGAACTGGTCTTGGAGTATTTTTGAACACCACTGACCATGAACATGTAGGTCTTGTTTTAAGGTTTGTTGTGGTATAAAGATCATGTCTATACGAATTACGGTTTATGAGATATGACCATTTTAGTGAAAGTGGTTCAAGGAACGAGATTGCAGAAATGTACCAACTTTGAGGCTATATTTGGACCACTTAGAAGCCATATGAAAATGTGAAACTTTGAGGAATAATACTAGAGACAGTTAGGAAGGCTCACGAAAATGATTCGGATTAAAAATATTATTTTGTGATTTTATAAAAATGTTGTAGCCGAGGTCACGCAAGTGAAAACCACTAAGAACATGACTTAGAAACCAATGTTGTAAATGGTTAAGTATAACTTGTATTCGAGGATCGATTTCGGACTAAACCTACGACTTAAGTAATCGTCGATTAAACATGGACTTAGTATGAGCCTATAACGAGCTAGTAATTCCTTGGTTGTGTTTCGCTTACGTGTTTAAGCATTGAGTACAAGTGGATTATCCAGGGGATTAATCGTGCGTTTGCTTTGACTTTGTCTAGATTGTCCGGCATCGTCGCGAACCCCTATCACTTCTCGAGCATCAGGCAAGTTTACTAACCCTTACTCTATTGTTATAGTGGGCATATTTTCAAATGTTTAATACTTGTTGATTCAAAAATATATCTATATATATATATTTTTTTTCTTCCAAGTATCGTACAAGTTTTCTCATTCTATGCTTTATTTTAAGTTATAATATTCTGATGATGCATATGGTATATTATGCATGCTTTCAAACCTCATGTCGTATATGGATGTGATGGTATAAAAGATATTGAGATTATAGTATATGCATGTGATAGAGGCAAGTTTTCCAACCTATGCCTTTATAAACTGATGTTGTGATAAATAAGATATTGAGATATATGCTATGTGTTCATGATTTCGAATCGATATTTATGATGCTAAGTATTAGTTGGACTTATAAGCAATGGTTATGGCAATATTTATAAGCCGATATGTTAGGAAGAACCCTCAGTAGGGGGTATATACTTCGTATTTATACTTCAGACCGGGAATGGTATCAGTTGTTATCTAGGGTTATATTATTATACTATTATCCATTATTTTCTTAAGGAAATATTTGAGAATTAATTCTAAATAAATATTCTTTATTAAATATAGTTTTCATTAATTATTTAAAGCCCTACTTCTTAAGGAAGTATTTTGTGAAAACTATTCTTTAACCCTAGATAACTAATAAAGTTTTATTCAGACAATTATAAACATAATTAGAGAAGGTTCCCAAATCTATTTCCCTTTTAAGTCTATATTCGGAAAGACTTAAATGTTCGCTCAAACTACAAAGGCTCAGGGGACCTTTCTCAAGTTTTAATGTTGGACTGCCCGGTCCTAAATCTTTTTTAAACTATTAATTTAACAGCTTCGTATGCTACCATCAAAATGATTTTGATTACTTCCTCAAGACTCGAGGAGTCAGATCAGTGGAATAAGTTGTATCCAGGAACAAGCATCAGCTTGGGAAATATGGGTGAATTTTCCTTTCCAACCAGATATGACTACTTTGTGGAGTCGTATACTAGGGGAAAAAGGGAAAGGAACTTTATGTTTCAGAATTATGGATTTTCTTGAACTCGGAGAATATGTAAGGGACTGAGTGGCGCCTGTCCCCTAAGGGAATTACGCGTAGACCGACGGTCTATGAACGGGTCTGTTTTTCCCTTAGATTATCAGTATGTGCCCGACCGTAGGGTAAGAGGAGGGAATTACGCGTAGACCGACGGTCTATGAACGGGTCTGTTTTTCCCACCCAGAAAAGAGTATCAGACCAGCGGTCTATGAACGGGTCTGCTCTTTCCCCTACAACCGAAGGCGGGGAGGTAGGTCAGTTAGCGTCTGCCCTATTTTCCCTTCTATGTAGAAAAACAGCAGTGGGGATTTGCCTTACGACTGATCATCGTAGAGGTATCCCTGTCGCCCAGAATCTCCGTCTACAGTTCATCATCCATGAAAGAAAATGTTTTATGCAAGTTATCAGAGGAAGAACATGTTTTAAGCAAGATTCCAGAAAAGAAAAGTTTATTCAAGCTATTCGAGTTATTCAAGTTCATGCAAGTTATTCAAGTTTAGAAAGTGGATTGGAAATATTTTGCCTTGTCTTTATTTCCAGGATATGATATGAGATAAATGTTTGATAGGAAAGATGATATTTGGAAATTCCTACAACTTCATCTTTTAAGTTATATGTTGATAGTCTGCTTATATTTATATAGCAGATATTTTACGGAAAGGATATACTGAGTTATCTTGCTACTTCATATTTTATTTATACTAGAACCTTGTTCATAGTATGAATATCGAAAGTTTGCAGAATATTATAGAGATGATATTTGAAATACAACAATGGTATTTTTGGGAATACATTCCGATAAGGAAATGATTTCAGTATCAAGATATTTTGACAAATTTTGTCGTATACCGCTTTATTTCTGGGTTGAATTAAGGGCAGAATTATGCCATACTTTCATTACCTTGCTGAGCTATCGCTCACTCTTGCTATTATTTTATATATATTATATAGCAGCGAAGCAGGATGCCAATGGGACGGCACATACCTTGCAAGGCGTTTCCATAAACAGTTTCTAGCAGTGATCCCGGGAATAGTACGAACCAATCGAATCAGGCTACGGCTTTTGGTATTCAACTTATGTATAGACATGAATGGTATTAGAGGATTGTGAGCATCAGAAGGCTAAGTTGGTAATGTAACAATACTTAGAAATTGTATCAGTAACAGATTCAAAAGACGTTTGGGTATTGTAATAAAAATTATTTATTCCGCAGTTGTTGTATTGTGTCGTTTCTGAGACTCTAACCTGTGTGTGTGTGTGAGACATATGTTGTGGGGTCATGAGCAGGTGAATTGTGAATGGTGTGAGTAATACAGGTAAGGCAAGGAGTTCATGGTTATGACAACCCTAAATCCCCGACCCCAGATTTGGGAGTGTTACAGAGATGGTATCAGAGCATTAGGTTACAGTCCTCAGAAACGATAGGAGATCGAGTGTTACAATAGCCTTAATAATGACAAGAACATCTAGAGCTAAAATTGAGTTCGTAGTCGGGTTAGAGGACATGACCCTGACTGTTTAAGATGAAGCCCGAGAGGGGACTTCTTTTGGGAAACCGTACTTAGGACTTCATGGTTAGTCACCTCGATTCGTATGAGTTATAGATGGATGGGATTCTGAGGTACCAGATCCCGAGGCCTTCGAGTAGGCATTTGATGATGCGCTCCTTGAAATGGACGGAGACCCGATAAAGGAAGATCCATAGGAGGATCTGGAGGAAGACCCCATAGTGGGTCAAGGAAAGAATCTTGTAGAAAATGTGTCGATTGATAAAGATGTGGTGTGTTACTTGAGGTCTAATAATAAGACCGGACGAACCTTCAAGGGATAAATAAGTGACGAGACAAGAGTTTAAGGATCGTTCATGATTTATCAAGAGGTATGACAAAGAAAATGGAGTACAGTCTCCAAGGCAGAAGAGGTAGAGGCAGTATAGCCAGTATCAGTGGATTGATTCGACTTGAACGAAACCTATTACTCATAGTCGGTTATAGTTGCCCATAAGGAGGCGGCATACGTAAGAACCAAGGTGTTCAGATTTTCACGAACGATTAAGGGTACTTAGTTGCCTAAGAATAGTGAAAGGAATTGCTTTGGCTACGAGGCTTCAATTCCCCACGACCAGCGATTCCACCGGAAATAGTGTCTATTACATCATTGAGGGATTTTATTATCTCAAGGAAAATTTTGGGTATATGTACCATGCAAATGTTATTGTAAGACAAGCACGCTAAGACGGAATCGAGAACGAGATTTACCACCCTCAGGAAACCAGGAAGGAATTATGAGGATAGAACAGAAAGGTCGGAAATCAGATAAACCTTAAGGGTATTCCTGATGTGCTTAAGGGTATTGATAAACCTTTCTTTAGAGAGTCCCAAGCAGATACTCTGAATGAATACTCTATCATCATTGTAGAGGAGATACGTGAAGAAGATCTTGCTTTTGAAGTTGAACAGTCCAACAAGTGTATATCTGATATTCCAGTCAAAGTTGTTTCAGCTAAAAAGACTAAATCAGATATCCATAAGTTGGATCAAAACAACTGTAGTACTAACATGCCTGCTGTTAATTCTTCTCATAAAGCATGTGGTGTGATTAATTGCATGTCTTGTGCTTTCAATGTTATGTAAGCTTATTTTAATAGTAAGCATGTATCTAGTGATAATACTGCTCCACGTCAACATGTTAATAATAAGAAGCATGTTAAAGCTAAGACTACTAGTCCTCCTAAGACTAGAGTGGATTCATTTATCCCTAAGCCTACTCAGAAATGTGTTAAGGCTGGCTATAAATGGAAACGCTCTTTTGTGAAAGAGGTTGAAGTAGTTGTAGCTAAACAGGTTGTTTTGCCTGACAAAGGCCAGTTCTTTATGTATGTCGGACCCAATCAAGTTTGGGTTCCGAGGAAGGACTAATCAACTTGATATTGCAGGGAGTTAAACTGGTAAACCGTGTTATGTGGATTCTTGACAGTGGCTGTTCAAGGCATATGACCGGAGATAGAGCCCTGCTATCAGATTTGGTTGAGAAAGCTGGCCCAGTAGTTACCGTTGGAGATAACAGCAAGGGTATTATGAAAGGATATGGTTGTTTGAAGTATGGAAATGTTATCATTGAAGATGTATCATTTATGGAAGATCTGAGGTTCAATCTTCTCAGCATCAGTCATTTCTGTGACAGAGGATATGATGTAACCTTTGAAAGAGAGAAGTGTCAGATCCTTCATAAGAAGAATGGAAATCCTGCTCTTCAAGGAGTAAGGAAAGGTGACTTGTTCATAGCTGATCTGCACTCGGGATCCCAGGATGAAGTTAATTGTTTTTATGCTAAAGCTTCATCAGATGAAAGTTGGCTATTGCACAAGAAGATGTCTCACCTTAACTTCAAAACCATGAACTCTTTAGTCAAGAGGGAATTGGTTAGAGGTTTGCCTCAGATAGAATTTACACAGGAAGGACTGTGTGAGGCATGTCAGAAGGGAAAGTCAAAGAAAGCTTCTCACAAGGGCACTGACACATCATCAATAACTGAACCACTTCAGCTACTGCACATGGATTTGTTTGGTCCAGTTAATGTGATGTCCATGTCAAAGAAACAATATGCACTTGTGATTGTTGATGACTTTTCAAAATATACATGGGTTTTATTCCTACATTCCAAGGATGAGACCCCACACCTGGTGATTGACCATATAAAGTTGATTGAGCTGGATTCTAGATTCCCTGTTAGAGCCATAAGATTAGATAATGGTACTGAATTCAAGAATGCAATCCTAAAAGACTTTTGTGCTGATAAAGGAATAACAAGACAGCATTCTGCCCCTAGAACTCCTCAACAAAATGGAGTAGTGGAAAGAAAGAATCGTACATTGATTGAAGCTGCTAGTACTATGTTAAGTGAGTCTAAACTTCCAACGTACTTTTGGGCTGAAGCAGCAAATACAGCTTGTTATACTCAGAATCGAACTTTAATCAACAAGGACTTAATGAAGACTCCGTATGAGATCATGAACAACAAGAAACCAACTGTCAAGTACTTTCATGTATTTGGAGCAAAATGCTTTGTGCTTATAGATGACAATGTTAAACGTGGCAAGTTTGAGGCCAAGGCACAAGAAGATATTTTTGTTGGTTATTCCAGAAGATCTTACAGGGTCTACTTGGTTGGCAGTCACACAGTAAAGGAAAGTGTCAATGTTACTTTTGATGACACTAAGCTCCCTAGTATCCAAAAAGAAGATTCATCTGAGAAACTGAAGTTTGATAACTTGCCATGCTCAGAATCAGATGATGAAGCCCCACCTGGAGTTATTGCTGGTAATGATAATAACAATGATGATAATGATCATGGTGGTGGTGGTGGAAACACTGGTAACAATGGAGATACCACCAACACTGGAGAAGAATCATCAAGGCAATCAAGCAACAACTCAGGGGGAGCAAATGAAGGATCATCTAGTCACTCACAACATCAAAGTGAATTTCAAGGCGAATCATCAAGATCAAATCTTCCAAGACAGACTGTATGGAATAGAGCTCATCCTTTTGAGCTGATCATTGGTGATCCAAATGTTGGAGTTAAAACTAGAAGTGCAACTCAGAATGAATGTCATTATTTAGCATTTCTATCTGAAATGGAGCCAAAGAAAACTGAGGAAGCACTGACTGATCCAGATTGGGTGATTGCTATGCAAGATGAACCCAATCAGTTTGAACAACAGCAAGTCTGGAAGCTGGTACCCAGGCCAAAGAACAAGAAAGTATTTGGTACAAGATGGGTATACAGGAACAAACTAGATGAGGATGGCATTGTTACAAGGAACAAGGCAAGACTGGTTGCACAAGGGTATTCACAAGCTGAAGGCATTGATTATGATGAAACCTATGCACCAGTGGCTAGACTTGAGGCCATCAGGATGTTCTTAGCATTTGCTGCTTATTCCAATTTTAAAGTCTATCAAATGGATGTTAAGAGTGCATTCCTGAATGGTGAGCTTGATGAAGAAGTTTATGTGGAACAACCCCTGGCTTTGAAAATCAGGAGCTGCTGGACTTTGTGTACTTTCTCTTTAAGGCTATCTATGGTCTCAAACAAGCCCCAAGAAAATGGTATGACACTCTCTCTGGTTTTCTTTTAGAAAATGGTTTTGTTAGAGGTATCATAGACAAAACTCTTTTTTCAAAGAAACACAAAAGTGATATGATATTAGTCCAAGTCTATGTGGATGACATCATATTTGGGTCTACTAATGATGATCTCTGTAAGAGATTTGCTAAGCTAATGCAGAGTAAGTTTGAAATGAGTATGATGGGTGAGCTGAAGTTCTTTCTTGGATTGCAAGTAAGTCAAAGGTCAAATGGTATATTTATTTGTCAATCCAAGTATCTCAAAGAACTCCCCAAGAAGTATCATATGGAGGATTCAGCATCAGCAAGGACTCCATTTTCAACAGCAGTCAAACTGGGAGCTTGCGATAACTCTATAAAGGTAGATATTACAAGCTACAGAGGTATGATTGGCTCCTTACTCTATCTTACTGCTAGTAGACCAGATATTATGTATGTTACATGCTTGTGTGCAAGGTTCCAAGCGGACCTTAGAGATTTACATCTCGTTGCTGTTAAAAGAATCTTGAGATATCTTAAGGGTACACCTAACTTAGGTATCTGGTACCCTAAAGATTCTGGTTTTAATCTTTTTGGATATACATATTCTGATTATGCAGGTAGTGTTCTGGATAGAAAGAGTACCTCTGGGAGTTGTCAATTCCTAGGAGGTAGATTGATTTCCTGGTATAGCAAGAAACAACAAACAGTTTCCAATTCAACAGCAGAAGCTGAATATATTGTTGCTGGAAGCTGTTGTGCTCAGATCTTATGGATTAGGAATCAATTAAAGGACTATGGCTTTGCATTAGACAAAATTCCCATTTTGTGTGATAATACAAGTGCCATAGCAATCTCCAACAACCATGTTCAGCACTCGAGAACGAAGCACATTGATATCAGGTATCATTTTATCAGAGAGCATGTCATGAATGGAACTGTGGAGTTACACTTTGTACCCACAGAAGAACAGACTGCAGATATATTCACTAAATCTATTGACGAATCCACATTTACCAAGTTAGTTGGTAAATTGGGTATGTTAAACAGTCTTAGTGATTAACAATATATCTGTCATGTTTGTTCTTTCAAAAATTCATTTTCACTTGTCATTTAAATGATATTTATTGTTAATTCTCATTTAATATTACATGCTTGTAAATTTAAATATTTCTGAATATTTAATTTTCTTTAAAAATATTTTTCTCATATTTTTTAAGTGAAGAAATGTATTTTTATTGAAAATATATTTATTTAGAATTATTTAGGTGTTTTTCAGATTGTAAATATTGTTGTTTAAATATTTCTGCAAGTTTATATTATTATTATGCAATTCTATATTATTCTGCATATTTTTCTAGGATTTATGGAATTTTCTGTGAATTTTTCTAGGTTTTTATAAATATTTCATGCATTTTTATTACTTTTATGCATTTTTCTGTAAATATTTTTATTTTAATTCTAAGTTTTCCTAAGTCTTCCCAGTTTTATACTAGGAAGACAACCGGGAAGACAAGGAATATTTCTTTTTGATTTGCATTTTCTGTTTTATTTTTAAATTAATTTTAAGTCTTTTCCTAAGTCTTCCCAGTTTTTGAACTAGGAAGACTACCGGGAAGACTTAAAAATTAATTGTTTTTGTTTTCTGATTTTCTTTTATTGTTTTTCCGAAAACTTCCTAATTTGAACTAGGAAGACTACCGGGAAGACTATCCTAAGTCTTCCTGATTGTCTTCCCAGTTCAAATTTTAAAAAAAACTGTTGGTTTATTTCTTTTCATTTTAACAATCATTTTTATTATAAATATATATATACATACACTACTTACATACACTACACATTTTTTTTGCCTTAGCAGTTTACTGAATCATTTTCTTATCAGTTTTTCAATAACCCCTTCGAATCCAATCACTTCTGCAAAAATCATTGCTCATTGTTCATACTTGCTCAAGTTTTTACTTAGAAAAACGCACTTTGTTCTTATAAAACAAGCCCTTTAGTCGAATTGTTCACTTTTTTTTTCTTAAAATCAAAACCATTCGACTTTTGAGTTTGTATTGCTAAGTAGGTCTTATGTTTGAGTAATCTTTGTGTTTCTGTTTTAGTTTAACTGTTTGTGTGCTTTAGATCATTTACCCCTTCCATTGTGCATTACAAAGTGTTTAAGTTCGAAATTTTAGGATCAAATTTTTTAAATTTGATTAATTTTGGTAAAATTTAATTTTGTGGATTTTATTTAATTTTAATTAATTCTAAAAATCCCTAAAATTTTAATTTTATTTTAAATTGATTAAAATTTCTTGTTTTATCTAAATGGATCCTAATTTTGAACTCGTTTTAAATAATTATGTTGGGTATTTTGATCCGTCTAAGTGCAAGGTGGAACGTTTCAGACCTTGGATTCAATTTTTAAATAGCAATACATGTGTCAGTCATGCCATTTGTGCCACTACACTTCTTAAAATTGATACATTGAGGTTTTTGTGTTCAAGTGTTGTTATTGTTGAAGATTCAAAATCTTTTACGTTCAATATTTTAAATCAGCAATATACAGTCATTTTTGAGTTATTTTGTGATCTTTTACATTTTCCAAAGGACATGTTTGATCCCTTACCCACTGATGATGAATTATCACAGTTCTTTGTGAATATTCATTATCAGGGTCCCTTCCAAATGGTCAAATTATCTAAGAGTTTTGTTGTAAGGGAATGGGATCTGTTCTTTGATACAATGGCAAGAGTATTTGGTAACTGAACAAAAACAAATTTTCATTGCATTACCAGTCTTAATCAATATATTGCTTATGCTATTGTATATGGTCGTAGATTAAACTTTGCTGAGATTCTGTGGAACATAATGCTTAACAGGCTTGCTCACTCTAGGAGAGATTCTGATAATCATGTGAAAGTGAAGTGTTGGTACCCTCGCTTTCTCACTCTTATCATTAATCATCTTCTCACTGCTGAGCAGGTAGAACTGTTTAGGGAAACTAGATTTGAAACCTCTCCAACCACAGACACCAAATTCTACACCAGACTTGATGTCTCATCAAAATTCCTCAACATCCATGTTCTTGTTTCACTATTGATGAGTCAATTCATTAATCTTCCTATCTTTGGTGAACAAGTTTCTGAGCCACATCCAGTTCCACTACAGGTAGTTATTCCTAACCCTGGATCTTCTTCTGGTACTTCAATTCAAATCCAAGTGGTTGTTAGGGCTGACCCAGAGATCGTAGAACCACAGTCTCTGACCCAGGTCATAGAGCCAAACAGAGAGTCAGACACTTCTGATACACAACCTGAGCCTAATGTACAAACCAGTTCAAGAAGTGTTAGTGATGTAGCTACAAAGAGTGCTCCCACAGCTCTGTCTCCACCCTTAAAGAAAAGAAAAACCTATAGGGAGGCATCTGTAAGCCCATCTATATCCTCTCAACATGATATGGACATAGATATTGCCACTGAACAGTCTCTGGAGATATCCTCTCAACAGGGTGGATCTATTGAAATTCGCCATAGGCCATGGCATCTTGTACTGAGTCAAGCACACTCCCATTACTCACAATGGGAGAAGATATCCATCTAGAAGAAACTCAGGACACCATGCAAGGAGAGCACTTTAATTTTGAATTTGAAACAGTGCCTACCATAGTTACGGTAGAAGTGCCTTCACAGGCATCAGAGGGAAAATCTGATTCTTCGCCACCAATAATAGAATCATTTTCTCCCCTCCCAGAGGGAACATCTCTGGCTCCCCTAAGGGATTTTTCACTCGCAGTTTTTACTGGAGAAAGTGAAAGGCAACCTGATGAGTCTGTCCCTGAAGCAATTCAGTATACAATGTCAAATATTTTGACAGACTCAATCAGGGATCGGGAATTGCGAACTCCCATTGCACCACCACTGACCTCTCTTGAAGGGGCTAGGGTGATTTTTCATGCAGGTACATCTTCTGAAAATCTAGAAAGACAGTTAGTGGTGAGAGATATGAGTCAAACACCGAGTGATACACAAGCACGTGAGTTGAGTGAAACACCACTGAGAGCAATTGAAGTGAGTGCACACACTGACACAAACACTGCTTTGTTGAAACATCTAGCTGATCTACAAAGGAAGTTACAAGACACCCAGGCTGAGAACACTCTTCTAAAAGCACAAGTGGTTGCACAATCTACCACCTCTGTATCAAATCAGCTGGGTACTGTGAAAGATGACTTGCAAGGATTGAAGAATAATCTACTCCCGAGGCTGAATTCAATCCAACAATCTCAAGTACTGGTGGCTTCAGACATCTCTGATCTTACAACGTCAAATGCTCAGATATCGGAGAGTGTCAAAGACATTGCTTCTATTTCTACCAAGGTGGACTTTATTCTGCAAACAGCTGATGACAATCAAAGGTTTAATGAAGAAAGGATATCGAGGATAGAAGGAGGGATGGAGCATCTTAATGAAGGTATGAAGCACTTGTACAATGTGATAAAGAATTCACATCAACTTACAGCACAACAAAGAACATTCTTTGAGGGAGATGATGATGATGATGAGGATGATGATGCTGATGAAGGAGGAGATAGAAGAGAAGAAGGAGAGATAAGGAGAACATCTGAGGTGAATCATAGGGCTTCCAAAGCTAAATATGTAGAGGATTCCTCAACTAAGGGGGAGAAGGAGAAGAAAGGAGAAAGAGAAGCTGGAGGAGCTTCTGGATTTGGAAAAGATAAATGGAAAGGGAAACAATCATTGGAGGAGACTATCTTTGATGATGCCTACTACTACCACGGTGAACAGGATGACTTCCAATTTGACACATCTGGTGATCTTGGGAAGACCATACCTGAAGAAGCTTTTGCTGAGGAGGAGGTTGAAGAGGCATCCAACTTTGAGGATTGGGAAGATGAAGCTGATCTATACACACCTGACCCTTTGTTTCAGAAGGAGTTGAAGAAGCAACAGGCAGAACTAAGGAGAAAGGAAGATGAGAATGCCAAAGTCTCTGACATCATATCTCAAAAGCTAAAGATTCAAAAGGCTGAACATGAAGACAAACAACGTCTTCATAGTATTCATGTCAAAGAAAGGAGATTGGATGTTAGGATGAAGCAAGGAAGCAAATGGGATAAGGCAAGGGAGATGTTTGATATCCCTCAGAGAAGCACAAACAATGATGCTACTTTTCTGAAGCTGCTTGAGAAGATCAGAACGGTTAATCCAGACAACTCATTATACATGAAGGCATTGAAGGAAGATATCCTAAGGATTACGTCTGCATTTGATCAAGTGAGGCAAGAACTGTACATCTATGTCTCAAGTGCTCTTGAAGGGTCATTCACCGTTTCTCTTGAACTACTCCAAAGAAGATCTCTCTATGAATTGTGGATTCTAATGAGTAAGGTTAAGATATCTTCTTTCTTGAATGAGCTTCTGTATGACCGGCTGAGAGATTCTGCTATGAAGGCCAGCCCTCAAGTTGTGCACTTTCCTTATGAAGTTAAAATCTACAGAGGTACAACTTTAGAGACTGTGAGGATGGATCCTAATTCTTTGAAGCTACAGACTGCAATGCAACTGGTGAAGTTGGAGAATCTTCTAAGAACTTCTGGGTTTACTACTTTAGAGAAGTCTGAAGTTGCTGATATGATTTCAGACTACTGCACAGAGAAAGTTCCAAGGTATGCTCAGATGAAGAATAGATTGAAGAAGATCACCACTCAACCAGAAATGTCAAGTGGTGTGGTTTCTGAAAGTGATCGTGTCCTTGACAAAGATCTTCTAGTCACCTTGCAAGAAGCTGAAGAATGTGAAATTAGAGACTAAAGGCATGATGTAGTTAGCTCAATTTGTAAATGTTATATGTTTAGAGCTAGTTAAATCAAGATAGAAAAATGTATAATTTGTTCAGACTAGAGGAACATCTATCTTGTATTTATCTTTATTGTTTGAATCTGGAAATTGTTATATTTTATCCAGAACTTTTTAATATTTGCTTGGCTCTTAAAAGTCTTATCTTTTCTTGTTTTAGTTGAGTTATCCTCTAGGTATTTGGTTGTTATTGTCTAACAAACAAATAGGGGGAGATTGAAAGGCATATGTCTAGGCCTATTTGTAAACACCGAGGATTCTACTCAACTTTAATTAAGATGTAATTAAGATGTAATTAAGATTATATCTGTCAAAGAATGAAGATTAAAGTCATCTACAGACTTGAAGTGATTCTACATTGAAAGAAGTTCAATTTATTGATCAAGCCTCAATGAAGTATTCAAGTTCAATGGATTTATTAAAGTGACGGAGATTTCAATTGGTGACAGCAAAAGATACTGATTACGGAGTTCTTGAAAGAGAAGGAAGTGAATCACTGCTTAAAGTCAAACAGACATTGTCGTTTGTCACTCATGAACCAGACCGTGCATTAAGTGTCAACGTACTATTGTGTTTGTTATTTAATTATCTAAGTTTTAAGTGATTCTGGAATTGTTTGAGAAGTCAACTAATTCTATTTATTCTCTTATAAATAATTAATACTATTAAGTAAATTATTTATTAAATTAATTTTGTAAAGAATTAATTTAATACATAATTTATTTAGTTAATTATTTAAATTAGAATAAATATGAACTAGGAAGACTTAAGTTTGAACTATGAAGACTTAGTTTTTTGAACTAGGAAGACTCACAAGTGAGTCTTCCCGATTGTCTTCCTAGAGCAAATCTCAGTCTTCCCGAATGTCTTCCATGTACAAACCTTGTCTTCCCGAAAGTCTTCCAAGAGTAAATCATAGTTTTCCTGCAAGTCTTCCTAGTACAAATTTCTATTCTGTCAAGTGGTGGCTTGCACGTGGGATGATTTAAAGAAAATCAATGATTTAAATACAAGGCAATCAGAAGACATTACATTATTCATTCAACAGAAGCAAAAGACACAGAGCATTTACAACATTACAATCTTCTGTCTTCATAACTTCTCAACGGCAAAAGTAATTCATTTTCTTCAGTGATTTAATTCTTGACAAGTTCTTATCATAAAATTCATAAGGATCATTTCACTTGTACTGCTTTAGCTTTCTAGCGGATCATAATCCCTAGATTTTATATCGAACTACTTTTTAGTATTCGATCCTTTTTATTACAAAAATAGATAAATTCATGTCGAATTTATTCTAGGTTTGTTTTATCAAGTTCATTGTAATCAGTGATCAGAATTGTAACACCCTTCAAGTTTAATAGAGTTTTATTTAACTTGAATATTGTTTCAGTTTTGTTCCGCACTAATTTGTTCTAAACAGTTAAATCTTTAAAAGGACAAATTCGATTAAACGGTATAGTTTGTATTCAACCCCCCTTCTACAAACTTATCAGGGCCTAACAGTGGTCCTCTCCCTTATCTGTAGTTGCTTGTCTTCCTTCTTCCTCTCCAAGTTTAGCTGTAGATTTGCCATCTGTATTTTGGACCACCTGACCAATATAGATGCTTCAGTATTTGTCTCCATTGACTTTGATCTTGTACCTTCATTTGTCTTGTTGTAGATGGCTAAGTGTTGATATCGTGAACTCCACTTCATTCCTGACTTCGCGATGTATCCTTTAGAGACTTCGCGATCTAAGCCTTTTGAGGACTTCGCGATCTAGGCCTTTTGAGGACTTTGCGATCTAGGCCTTTTGAGGACTTCGCGATCTAGACCATTTTGGGACTTTGCGATCCAGGCCTTTTGGGGACTTCACGATCCAGTACATCTTGACTTTGCGGTATCAACACTTCACGATATGAGTAATGAAGACTTCACGACATAGTTCAATTAGGATTATGTGATCTTAGTACTTCACGATATAGATCTTGGTTGTAAGATCCGGGAAAATTACGTGTTATTATGTGATGTGAAATGAAATTTTAATTTCATATTAAGAGTTATTAAATGATTTATCTGTTTAAACGTGCTAAGTTATTCGTTAAATGATTGAATATGTGATATTATGGTGCTATGTGAAATGTGTGGGGAATTAGAAACTATTTTGAAAAGGATGTCATACTAATTTATTCTATTTTAGTTATCGAAAAGAAAATTTGGATCGTTCCCAAATTATTCGGGAGATTGGTATATCGTTCGTACCAATATTTCATTCGTTAAAGTGGGAAGTATTCGAAAATATTCGTAATGGAGGTATTTTGGTTCGTATATTTTGTATTAAACGATACTTGTAGTTATCCGTACTTTATGGATGCTTATCGTCTCGTGAAACGTGTATTCTGCTTTATTAAAGGTTTAAAGCATATATTCTATTATATTGTATTTAAAGCGATCCATCGGATCAGTATCGATCCAAAAATGTCATTTGGGGTATTATTTTCCGTTTATTATAAAAAGGCAAATCGTACTTTGTTTTGCGTATATTAAAGTTTAATTACAGTTAAAAAGCTAAAAACCCCTGAACGTGTTCTTCGTGTTCTTGAGAATCAAACTCAATTTTGAAAGCGTTATCGGAATCCGATTTCGATGTTCTTGTAACCAAATCGAATCCCTCATCATCTTCTATCCGAATCCAGCATCAAAAGTTATGTGAGTATGATTTCTTGATTTTTCCCAATTTAATTATTTCGAATTATTAGGTTAAATTTGGGGGAATCTTTGTTCGTGATTGTTCTTGCTAATTGATTACATGAATAGATTGTATAGGTTATGAGAAGCATGATTGTGATTTTTAATTTAATTTTTGAGTTGGAATCGAGCAAATCGGAGAATTACAGAACTCGCCGGACTTTTTATTTTTAAGTCGGAATTGACGTTCGGTTGATTGTTCCTTCAATCGGTTTCCATAGTCTAATAGATCGTGTGATTTGGAATGCAACCATGTATAGAAGTCGAAGGTTTGAGTCTGATTTCCGATGACCGGAGATTTCCGCCGCCGGCGGGAATAATGGTCAAAACGGAGTGATTCTGTGTAAATTGTGGTAGATTACGATGTGTGGTGTTGTGGCCGTGATTTTCCTATGAAAAGCCCTATGTTTCGAGTGGATTTATGGTCGCCGGATTCTGGGTGGGGTGGCCGGAACCCCCGCCGCCGGCGGGCGTTCTCGGCGACCCATATCCGTTTCTTGGCGACATGTTTCCAAAATTTTCCCGACCCGGTTTTGATTTCTAAAAACCCTAATTCTTTTTCTGGAAAGTGTTTCTGGATATTTATTTTTTAAAATAAATTCAAAAATAGTTTAAAAATTCTAAAAAATCATATCTTTGATTTAAAAATACATTTTATTATTCAGAAAATTCTGGAAAATCTTATTTATTATTTTAAATTCGAAAATTGATTAAACTTAATTATTTTAATTATTTTTAATTAATAATTATTTTATTTAATTAATTGATTAATTCTTTTAATCAGTTAATTCTTAAAAAAATTGCTTATTAATTAGATTTAATTAATTTAAAATTTAGTTTAATTATTTTCAAACCTGTTTTATTATTTAAAAATAGTTTGAGCATTTAAAGAGTGTCAATTAATTTTATTAATTGATTTATTTGCATTTAAATGTTTATATTGGATTTAAAAATCCGATTTTTGATTTAAAAATTAGTAATGACTTATTTAAAATTCAAATAAGTTTCGTGTGATGTTTTAAAAATAGTTATAAGTGCTATATGGTTTGTATGAGTTGTGTAATGTGTTTTATAGTCCATATATGCCCGTACTAGGGCTAGTGTCTGAGTTTTAAATATCGTAAATTAGACCGGGCGTCCGATACGTAACCGGTTACTTGTTTAAATGTGTTATGTGAATAATGTGAATTATCTGTTGTTGAGTCATGCATGCGAATAAATTGTGTTGAGACTTGTTTGAGTATTTGGTCGTGTCTAATATCATCACGAGGGGTAGTTGGAATAGAAATTTGTCGGTAATGTTAGAAAATGATACTTACGAGGCCGTTGACTTAGATGTTGACTTTTTATAAGTATGGGGAGTTTCATCAAGCGAGTTACGAGGATTACTTGTATAGTTAGTTGTGATCATTCTATCAATTGAAATGTGGTTGTCTATGCAACAGAGACTATTGGACGAGACGAGTCAGATTATCGAAGTTAAGTTACAATCGTTTATGGAATGTGAAATCATACGTTGAAGACTAAGTATCGTCTCATGTTTGACTATCGAGGCTGGCACGAGTATTCGAAATGGTAGAAGCAGATTAGTGGTATTCGCAAGAGCGTTAAAGCAAATAAGGACGGAAGTAGAGAATCGTGCGATAAGACAGAATAAGGAGGGAATCATATTGTTTCAGCGTTACGAAATAGCTAAGGACCAGAGGCAAGTGTTTATACCCTTGCTTATTAATTGATTGATATTTCTTGAATTATTATTATGCAATTGGCATACTTTTTCCTAAAAATTTAATGATGACTCTTTTGCATTGAACTGCAAGTATTTTATTTAAAATCGTAAGTTGACGAGCATTCTTTTATACTTTATGAACTTAGATTCATATTTGTAGGGTTGATTGGAAAGATATACTTATTATTTTGAAAGTTTAAAGAGATAATTATGGGACGTATATTAAGGCTTTCTTTTAAAAGACATGATTTTAAAATATTAGGTTGGAATATTGCCAACCCTGGATGAGTGGGAACTTGTGAACCCTATGTTGAAAATGTTATTTTGAATTCCGAAGTCGTGGTAGTTGTCCTACAAGTATTCCATTTTCCATCTTGCATCCATGCAAGTATTATTATCATTTCTTTTTAATGCGATCATCCGATCCATTCCCTGATTCGAATTCATATATGCTGTGCATGATTTAGTTTACTTCCTTCAAATACAAGGCTTATCTATTATAAGTATATGTTCGAAGGACTTGAACTATTTCTGTCAGAAGTTAATAAGCCCTTGTTTTCTTCATTTATAAACTTCACCTTGACTTTTTCTTAAACTTGAACTTGACTTTTTGTCACTTACCAGATTAGTAAATCTTAACTAATTCTTCCATGATGTGATAATTTGAACTGTTGAGGCCATCTAGAGCCTGTTCTTTGAACCCTATTCTATATTGAGTTGTTGCAAATTCTGTTGATATCATAATGCATGTTTCATATCAGACTTAATCTTGTTGAGCATGTCATTGTTTATTCTTCATTATATCCCAGTTGTTACATCGATCTCGTCGATGTTTATTATATTTTCACTGTTCATGTGCACCTCCCGATATTGTGTCGATCTCGTCGATACTAGATTATATTGTTATTCCTTGATGGATTCTTCATAGTTGAATTGTTTCCTGGAACGTGAGTTTTCCAGCATTTGTTGTATTAAGGTTGTCGATTCTTCCGACATCTGATTGTCGAAGTAAGGTTGTCAATTGTTCTGGCATCTGACGTATATATTATAGGATTGGAACGTTTTTAAATGGACCAGTAATGGTCGGACCATATTTATGGTCGGAATAAATTAAGGCCCTGATTGGCCTAGGATCCAGTAGAGGACTTTGCTATAAGCAAGTCCGGGGTTGATGCGTGGCTGGCCAGCAGCACAACCTTTGATTTGATAAATGTTAAAAATCCAATTCTAATATCAATTCTTATTTCTGGGATGAGTTACACCCATATGTTTTGTACTTGTGAGTTATGACCTGATATTCAGGTTTATTCGTTGCGTAAGATTGTTGGTTGTCGATTAATAAATGGTGGTTTCAATCTTGCTGAAATCATTTACTCTTAATTCATTTGGATTCCAAATAGTCGAAATCCACTTCCTTGATTCCATTGGTAGTCGTGAGATATCTATTCTGATGAGTTTTATTCATACCGCGTATCTAGTCGGTACCGTGTTGAAGTCTTGAAGTGCGTTCCTTATTCCTTGACCGAGCGTGTTGGCTCACTCTTACTCCTTGATTATTCTACCCTTCCAGAGTTGTTGGTTTCAGAGAATGTTGTGAATAGATCTGTTATCTTCAAATTAGTATCTTTATACAAACTATGGTCTTAAAGACATATGAGTTATACTTAATTCGTATTTTCTACATACTATTGTAGTTATTGTTGATTCGGTTGCCGTGACGGCCAAGATAAATCTTTTTGTGTTTTAAATTATTCAGTTACGAGAAGCTGAATGAGAAATTGTGATAAATTACTAAACTTGATTTGAGAAGTTTTAAAGATTACAAATGTTCAAAAACAAAAGTTTGTTATTTGAAAATCCAAAGTTTATGTTGGAAACCTTTCGTATTATATTTGATAATGCACTTGCTGAGCAATTCATTCGCTCATACTTGTTTCCTTTATATATATTTTAGCCTGCCAGTAAGAAGGTATATTGGCGAGAGTTGTTCGCGTAGCTGATCAGAGATGGGGAAGGATATTAGCGTAAAGACGTTCTGATCCAGAGCATTTGGAGCCAGTGAGAGGTTTTGTATATAGATGTTTTCTATTGAATAATATATTGTATAAGATTAGTTGCCGGTATACTTCTTATCGAAGTTATACTAGTGTATTAGAATTTGTGTAAAGAGAATGGTTGTAAAGAAGAAAGATTGTTGTAATGAAATTTTGGATTCTTGTTTCTAGCACTATAACCTTTAAAGATTCTTGGTAGAGTTGGGGTCACAGATATTATTATTATTGTGTTGATTTTATATTGAACAGGTTGTTTGGATTAAGGGTGCAGTGTGACGACCAAATCCTTTGACCCCGGATTTGGGGGGTTACATTGGTGACTTCACGACATAGCTTTATTCTGACTTTGCTATATAATGCCTTAGACAAATTTCTGCAACTTATTTCTTCAGGGCCTTATTCATCTTCATCCTGCTGTATGAACAAATTCTGAACTTCTACCAGGACAATTATTCAATGGCCTATATACATTCTAGATGAAAGAAACTTACTTAGCTCATTATAATTCTGAGCATACATGATCAAGCTAATGTTCATGAGAACAAGAAAAGTACATAGAGACCTATACTATATCCCGGTGATAGAGTTCACTAGGTCATGTAGTGTGACATAGTCACAAAGTGTAGGCTTGTTAATGGTGGTATTCAGACATGTCTTGAGCCTAACACAAAGTGTTAAAGAAGCTTCAGAACCTCATGCTACACAAGAACCATCAGTATCAAATCCTGATGCAAGCTTATCAAATCCTGACGGTGTTGCTCCTGACGCTAGTGGTGCTCCTGATGCTGAGCCAATCCTGATACAGCCACTTAGCTCCAGACCAATGACAGATACTATCACAGAATCATAGGATAAATTAAAAGGTATTGATATTCCTGATTCTAATGTTCCTGATGATTCTGATGCTGATGATAGTGATGACAGTGATGGTAATAATGATGAGAAGGATCAGCTTGCTATAGCAATCAAAGCTAGTCTTGTAACCAACTTTGGTTCATCAAACACATTTATGACTGGCAAGGCTACTAACTCTGATGAATCTAGGTTGCTTTCTTTGTAATGTATATCTGACATTGTTAGCAATTTAGGAAAGTCACATGGGTAGACACTTTGAAGAAGCTGCCACTTGATAATGACAGCAGCTTCACAGACCCGTGTTGATAGTGATAGGATTAGTTTTATACTTAGACTATCAATTCATTCTAGAAAAAAAAAGGAAGACAAGCAAGTGTCTTGGAGAAAAACGAAGCTCAAGAATTCTCTCTTGAGGTTGTAGCAACACTTTGCAAAATAAATAAAACATTTATTTTGTGAATCCTGTCTTCTCTACTATACTGTTTGTGAATGCATACGTATTATTGATAACATTAAATCTTAGTTTTAGTTGTTGAAATTGAGATTGAATTTTATCAGTATTGCATTCATCCCCCCCCCTTCTGCAATACACAAGGACCAACAATATATAATCTGAGTAAGGTTTTATCAGAGTCATAACTCATAAAGTAAAAGATGAAGTTGCAAGGATTTATTATAACTTCATTTTTTAACACTTTTCAACCCCCTGCCAACATGATCGGTAAACCTGTACCACGGTGTCATCCTTAGTCCCTTTCAATACATGTTGCAGAACCCCCTCCAACATGATCGGTAAACCTGTACCAAAGATGTCATCCGTAGTCCCTTTCAATACATGTTGCAGAATTATCCAAAATGGATGATGAACTAATATCGGAGTTGCTACCGTGCCCGTCGTACCAACCTTACTATGATCAGTAGCAGGTCGTACAACAAAAATATGTTCTCTACATGTAGATGGAAGAATCACGACAGCCTGACATTGTCTACTGCCTTCCCGGATCTCCCGGCCCATTTGGGGCAATAAAATGGATGGGTCAGCGCAACTGGACCACTTACACCACTCCTAGTTCGGATGAAATCCATGACTCTGAAACGTAAAGATCGTCCTCCTTTCCCCAAGTGTAATACTTGTTGATACGACTCCACTAAGTAGTTATATCTAGGTTGGAAAGGAAGATTCTCCAATATTTCCCAAGCGATGCATGTTAATGGATATCGACTTGTTCCATCAATTTACCCCTCGATCGTTGAGGTGGTAACACAACATTTGACTTGCAGCAATTAAATTGCTCAGAGAAAATATCTGTCCCCGGATAGTTTTGAGTTGAGAGTTTAAAATGAGTAGAAGTCACTTAAATCAGGTTTTCCATATTTTTGATAGTTGAGCGAGTATTTAAATCCTCTTAAAAGATAGATTTAAATGGAAAAATGGTGTTTTGGGAACCTCTTTTTGATTTAAAATAATTAATAATACAGCTTAGAGTATCATTCGTAATTATTGAAGGTCGAGGATAAACTTTAAATAATATTACTCATTTTCAAAATGTGTTGAAAGTATTTAATAAATAATCAAATAATATTTATTAAATAATAAACTTTAAATGAATATTCAAAAATAATATTCATTAAATAAATAATGATTAAATGAATATTCAAAATAATATTCATTAAATAAATAAACCTTGAATGAATATTTAAAATAATATTCATTAAATAAATAAACCTTGAATGAATATTTAAAATAATATTCATTAAATAAATAAACCTTGAATGAATATTTAAAATAATATTCATTAAATAAATAAACCTTGAATGAATATTTAAAATAATATTCATTAAATAAATAAACTTTGAATGAATATTTAAAATAATATTCATTAAATAAATAATCATTGAATAATAATTGCCCGATATCTTTATCGGAAAATAATCTTTAACATATACAGAAAATATAACTACTATCGGTCTAAAGAATAAAATCATACGCCCTTTTACCTAGGACCTTTATAAAAACCTGGCTTCTAACTAATATCCCATATTTAACTTAGAAGCCCATAATTAAATCATAAAGCAAGTATCACAATATACTTTCGAAAACAGTTATGCCTTCCATTAACATTTATAACTGAAATAGTATTCAAATAGTATTTATTGACTGAGATAATACTCAAATAACATTCCTTGAAAGATATAGTAAGCAAATATCATTTCTCGAATGATGTCACACTCGAATAACAATCCTCAAAATATATAGTATTCGGCCGATGGAATCCCTCCGGGTTTCCACGGCTATCTACATATCTCAAAATACCGACTCCCGATTTAGAGTCGAAAACAATGAATATGCTCTTATATTTAGAGCTACCAGGTAAACCGGTTCATAACTACTTGACTCAAAAGATTTTATATAATCCAAAGGTCAAATCCATTTCAACAAGAAATAAGATATATCGCAAAACTGTCCAATTTTATACATGGCAAAAGCAGTATTATATAGTCAATACTTCAAAGTATAGATTTAGAAACTTGCCTGATGCTCGAGAAGTGACAGGGGTTCGCGACGATGTCGGACAATCTAGACAAAGTCAAAGAAAACGTACGATTAATCCCCTGAATAATCCACTTGTACCCAATGCTTAGACACGTAAGCGAAACACAACCAAGGCATTACTAGCTCGATATAGGCTCATACTAAGTCCATGTTAATCGACAATTACTTAAGTCGTAGATTTAGTCCGAAATCGATCCTCGAATACATGTTATACTTAACCATTTACAACATTGGTTTCTAAGTCATGTTATTAGTGGTTTTCACTTGCGCAACCTCGGCTAACACATTTTTATAAAATCGAAAAATAATCTTTTGGACTCGAAACCTTCGTACAAACTTTCGTAACTGACCTTGGCACTTCAATACAAAATTTTATATTTTAAAACAACTCTTAAGGGTCTCAAACATAGCCACAAAGTTGGTACATTTCTGCAATCTCATTCCTTGAACCACTTTCACTAAAATGGTCATATCTCATAAACCGTAAACTCTTTTGACATGATTCTTGCGCTCACGTAAACTAGAAACAAAGTTCTACACACTCATATTCATCACTGAACCAAAAGGGGCAGTTATGGTTTCGGATTCTAGGCATTTTTTAGAGTTACCGAAAATCGGGCATTACGACGGCTTAAAATCGAATAATCCAATTTTTTTTAACCAACCCAAATAAGCATTCAACCAACACCCAAGACTCATATACACCATTCATCATCTTCCTCCCTACCTCAACAGGTCTTGGAGCTACAATACTTATTTTTCCATTTTCATAACAACCACATAAGATTCATGCCTCTAAACATGCATACCACATCAAAACTCCATTAAAACACAATATTCATCAAAGGGGTTTCCAAAGATTTATACCTTGGCTTGAAGCTTAGAAGTGCTCTAAAGACTTTACAACTCTTAAACCTTGCTTAGAACATCCTTTGGAAGCCAAACCATCAAGAAACAAAATATGAAAATTAAGTTAGTAACTAATCATCCTAGAACACACCATCTTGTAAAAATCATATAAAATCGAAAAATAAGAGTTTCGTTCTCAAATCTTTTACCACACCTTCGGATCTTCAAGGGCTTTCTTTTGAGTCCTAGATCATCACTAGGTAATGCTTGAAGCTCTACTTATGGGCGTTTTAAGATCGGTGGCAGAATCTGCCAGGAACAGGGCAGATTGGAATCTTCAACTTGGGGAAGGGATTTGACTAGGCTACCCATGGAGTGGAGAAGCTACGGTAAATATTTGGTGATTTATGGATGGATAGAAGTGGAGATATTAATTTTTTATTTGAGTTGTGTTCTTGGTTGGCAGATTGGAGAGCTTCTTGCTCATCTTTACTTTTGTTTTGTTTTTCACTTGGATGCATCTTTTCTTTTGTGTTGTTAACCACCCATTAGTCCACTTGTTTCTCTCTCATTAGTCCAAGTGTTGGCCTCTCATCAAACAACCCCATTTTTGCCAATGTTGCAACTACACCACTAGCTTTCTGGTTGACTTTCATGCATGACACCTTGGTTTTTCTTCTTCCACCAATTGGATCGTCTTTGTGTTCTTTTAATAAAAATCAATACGTTACAGCTTATATATTGCATTTTATTACTCCACTATGGCACAATCCCTTAAATCAATATTAACTCCAACATCCCTTATCTATTCCCTCTTTATTCCTTGTTCTTAGAAAATGTTCTCGCGTTTCTTCGAATATTCTCAAATCAAATATAATAAAATTCCAAAATATTAAATCCTCAAATCCTCAAATCCTCAAATTTAATATCTCATTTCTTGAATATAATAATATATAATTCGCTGCCCGATCAAATATTACACCAAAATAAAATTTGGAATTTCTGAATTCCGATCGTCTTTGCATACACTTATTTACTCCGTAGATCACTAATATGACTTCGGAATATCCACACTACGTCTCGTACATAGGTGGCATGAAATTTTTTCTTAATCCTCAAAATCACTATTCATCCACCAAATTCACTATTCACTGATGCACTTAATCATAATAAAAAAGTTTTAATTTTACCAAAAATTCGGGTTATTACAAATACTATAGTTCAAAATCGAGCAGTTGCTATATCAATGTTTGTATTTCAATGCACTTTGTTGCATTCCGTTAACTGAGGTTAACTCCGTTATTAATTTAGGGAGTAAATTGCATTTTGTGTACTCGCACTTACTTTAAAGTGCATTTTGTGTACCTGCATTTTGCTCAATACATCACTTGCAATACTTTAGTTCAAAATTCAGAATAAAGTGCGAGTACACAAAATGCACTTTAGAGTAAAGTTCGAGTACATAAAGTGCACTTTACTCCCTAAATTAATAACAGAGTTAACCTCAATTAACGGAATGCAACAAAGTGCAGTGAAATACAAACATTGATATTGCAACTGCTAGATTTTAAACTATAGTATTGCAAGTGGTGTCTTGACTAAAGTACGAGTACACAAAGTGCACTTTACTCAATGATTTATTAGGAGTAGCGTATTATATGCTAAAATTTAACATTGATGTTGTATTATATTTTTTAAAATAGAAGTTACAATATGAATTTTGAGAAAAATAAAGTGATAAATATATTAATATTTTATTTAATATTACAATAATTAAATATATTAAACAATTGCCCTTAATTTTATAAAATAAACTTTCGGTAAATGAACAAGACTAAACGGATAATTCAAAAGAAACCTTAATTTGATGTTAGAAATATTATTTTATCTAAAAACATATTTTGTATAATATTTTTTAGAAAAAATTGGAGAAATTATTACAAAACCGCTGCGAAGTGCGGCTTAGTAAACTAGTATATTATCATAATGAAACTTGTTATCGATTACAATAAATGTTAGTAATGAATACCACTTAGAAACTAGACAGAGGGGGGGGCGTGAATGGATAGTTTGATAGATTTTTGCTTTCTTGAAACTAAATTGCTGCAGTAGATTGTTGGTAGATAAATGCGGAATAAACAACACACACAATCACTTTAATCTACTTTGTATTAAGTAAATTAAACACTACCGCTTTCCAGAATTTCACAGATGAATTTCTGGCTTCTAAACAAGAACAGTTTGTATCTCGTTTGCTTACAGAGAAAAGAGTGCTTTAGATAAAACTATGTGTATCTCTCTTACAGCTTTCAGTGGTGTGTGCTCGATATATATACACCTATACAAACTAGGCACACCACTAATTACTCAGTTACCCCTAGCTGAAAGTCCAACTTGTCCTGCCATAAGAGGTTAACTGTGTCAGGAAGGACCACCTGCTTTTTGGAGTCTTTACCGTTTCTGTAGCTGCTTGTCTCTTATCTTTCTCTCCAAGTTTAGCTGTAGATTTGCCATCTGTTCTTTGGACCACCTTTCCAGAACAAATGCTTCAGTATTTGTCTCTTTTGATTCTTGATTTTGTACCTTGATTTGTCTTGTTGTAAACGGCTAAGTGTTGATATCGTGAACTCCACTTCATTCCAGACTTCGCGATGTCCCTTGTGAAGACTATGCGATATGACCTTTGAGGACTTTGCGACATAGGTCATTTTAGGACTATGCGACATAAGTCATTTGAGGACTACGCGACATAAGTCATTTGAGGACTACGCGACATAAGTCATTTGAGGACTACGCGCCATAAGTCATTTGAGGACTACGCGACATAAGTCATTTGAGGACTACGCGACATAAGTCATTTCAGGACTATGCGACATAAGTCATTTCAGGACTACGCGACATAAGTCATTTGAGGACTTCGTGATCTAGGCATCTTTGACTTTGCTGACTTCAACACTTCACGACATGAGTCTTGAGGACTTCACGACATAGTACAAAATGGACTATGCGATCTAGCACTTCTCGACATGGATATTGGTGACTTCACGACATAGCTTTATTCTGACTTTTCTATATAATGCCTTAGACAAATTTCTGTAACTTATTTCTTCAGGGCCTTATTCACCTCTATCCTGCTGCATGAACAAATCTGAACTTCTACCAGGACAATTATTTAATGGCCTATATACATTCTAGTTGCAAGAAGCTTACTAAGCTCATTATAATTCTGAGCATACATGATCAAGCTAATGTTCATGAGAAAAAGACAAGTACATAGAGAGACCTATACTATATCACAGTGATAGAATTCACTAGGTCATGTAGTGTGACATAGTCACATAGCTTAGGCTTGTTAATGGTGGTATTCAGACATGTCTTGAGCCTAACAATCTCCCCCAAATTGTGAGTAAGACCCTTAGGCACAATTTCATGTCTGATAACAAGCCTAACTAACATAAAAAGAAACAGATATAAAGAAGATAGAAAGATGAACAGAGTTTGATAACAACTTGAAAACTTTGCCTTACAGAGTTTCTCCTTGTGCTACATAGCTGTAGTTCCCAATTGTTTCTCTAGGAAATCATCATAGACTTTCTTCTTCCTTATTTCTTCATTCTTCTTCATATCAGAGATGGCCCTTAGAATTTCATCTCTTGCAATCAACTCTTCTATGAGAGGAGAGCCTTCTAAATCTTCAGCTGCTGTTCTCAGGGCACTTTCCACATATGAATTAATAAACTCCATCCTTATCTTGCTTTTTCCTCCATAATGATTTTTGTACTCCACAATATAAGGATTTCGTTTTACCCTGCACAGCCCTTTCTCTCTCAGCTCCTTTGCTTTTTCTTCCATCTCGACCATCTCCTTTTCTTTCTGACACCTCTTTTCTTCATTTAGCTTCTTTAGATTTTCTTCATAGTCAGAGTGCATCTTCATGAATCTAGCGATCTCTATTTTCCACATCCTCTCTTCCTTTTCTTCAAAGTTCAATAAGGCATTTATTCTTTCAAGTTCATAGGTTGGAAAATATTGCCAACTTCCTTGCTTCATCTCTTTCTTCCTTCCATCAGTGTATTTGATCTCAAGATGATTGTTCTTCACTTTGACTTCAAAGATTCTTTGAGATCTCAAAAATTCTATGGCATCAGTATCATAGTCTTCATCCAGTGGAAACACATTGATGCCAACAACATTGGTGAGTTTTCCAGTTTTCTTTGTTATCCTTATTCTTCTGGGTACACTCTTGATCTTCATATGCTTCACAAGAGGTACCTTTCTGGAACAAGGTGACTTTGTCTTTAGTGCCACATCATTTGGAAGTAGCTTCATTCCTTTGCCCTTGATCCACTGCAACACTCCACTAGTTGTGACCTTGTGGAAGTGTCTTTTTAGAGTTGTTGTGGTTTTTCTTCCTTTTAGTGGTAAATCAGTAGTCTTGAATCTTGATTTTGTAGGATCATTACTAACAATATCAACCTTAGACTTAGAGCCTTGTGTTCTGGTTGAGATACTGCTAGCAATGTCCTTGACTTGCTGATTTCCACCCTTCTTCTTTCCAGCATCTCTCTTCTCCTCACTGTCTTTACCACTCTTGTCAGTATCTTTAGATTTGGAAGTTTTGCTCTTGTTTCCTGCATTAGCTCCATCCTTATCACTCCTAGATTGGTTCCTCCTTCTATACCTCTTATCCTCATCATCCCTATCATCTTTTCTTTCTTCCTTCTCTTTTTGAGTTTGAGAAATTCTGCCAGACTCCATAAATGTTTGTAGAATTTGAATGGTCTCCTTTTCCTCATCACTTCTTTGTCCTCTCTTGGCCTTGAGCATTGAAATGATCTGAGCTATCTTGCCGCTGTTCTTTACCTCCAGGTGTTTGGGAATTATGAGCTGTTCAATTTTACTTGTTTCAGGATTGCATTGATAGATAATTGTTCTTAGTTCCTTGATTACCTCAGGCAGCCTCAACATTTGATCTTTTAGAAGTTCATTTTGCAGTCTTTGATTGTTAGCTCCCTTATCCTCTATCAGAGTCACAAGCACATCAATCTCAGTGTATCTCAGTTGTGAAAGGGATTGAAATGACAAGTTCCACAAGTGGTTGTCTTTGGAAATCATGATGATCTCACTTATGTATGCTCCATTTCTTCTACATACAACCACTGTGAAGCAATGTATTATACTCTTCAATTTTCTCCTATACTCCAGAGTATTGTATTCAACACTTGCCTCACTAGCCTTTAGAAGTTCCAAGAAGGCTTGATCATGAAAGATACTTGACTGTGCAACTTCCATCAGTTTGGCCTCTGTTACACAGTTCACTTTGACAGGCTGAGCTGTTGTTGATATCTGAGAAGATGTACTATTTACGTTCATTGTACTTGGATAGACAGTGGAAGTAACTGACATCTTTTGCCCTGCTGAGTTGATTACATCCACAGTGGGAAGAGTGATAGGTTTCAAAGTTGATTCTTCTTCAGTTGCTTTTCCCTTGCCCTTGCCCTTTTTCTTTTCATGCACAACCTCCTTTCCTGTCTCCCCCTTAGGCTTGGGATCAGACAAAATGGCTTGAGCCTCACCAGGAATATGAAGATTCATACTTCTGAGAATTGTTGTCATCATTTGCTGTTGCACCAGTAAGATGTTAGAAGTGTTGTTGCCTTGGTCATCCAGCTTGTCATTGAGCTTGTTTAAGGATTGAGAAAGCATCCTGTTTTCATCCTTTAGAGAGGCCACTTCTCTTTCTAGACCATCCACTTTAGAGAATAGTTGCTGAGATTTGAAAGAATGGAGAGATTGATCCTTGATCTTGGCAAAGTCAAATTTGGAGATGTTTGACATAGGGACCTCATCCACCAATTTGTCACCATACTGATTCTTCCACATTACATTCAGCATAGCATTAGAGGTTATGTTGGCTTTGACTTGATTGTCCAGTGTGGTAGCCAGTTTCTTGATGTTGTCTGTGACCATGGCAAGAGTAAGATCCATCATGTTGACATTAGAAGAGGTTTTCTGGACTTCTTTGAGGATGCCATCCACCTTGGGAAAATCAGAGAGATAGGAGTTTTTTAGTTGAGTGAGGGATCTATCTGTCTCCTCATTTATAGAATAGATCTCTGATTGAAGCCCTTTCCCAAGATAGTGCAGAGCCTTCAACTGATTCTTGTAAACATCATTAACAGCATCTTAAATTGCAGCAGGAGAGAGATCCTTTGCATTGGAGCCCAGAGAAGTGAGGTATTCTTCTCTTAGAAAAGCTAGGGCATCCTTGAGTTTGAGAGTTCTCTTAGCATCCAACCAGGCATCCACATTTCCCTCTGGTTCAGCTTCATCCACTATCTTCTCCTGCTGAGCTTCAACATCCTCCCTGTGGCAAAGTAAAATAGCTTCATAATCAGCATTTGGTAGATTTGAGGTGAGGAGATGTTGAGCTATCTTTGAGAACTCATCAATCTGTGCCACATTAAGATGTTGAATGTCTTCTTCTGTCAATTTGGAAGGCACAGATGATGATACTGAAGGCCTGTCATTTTGCACAGGCTTCAGCCATTCTGACATGGTGGCCTGAGCCAAGTAAGAGCTAGTGCTAGGCACTTCATGAGATGTAAGATTTTGAGTCTCCTCCAGCCTTGGAATGGTTGTAGAGTCTGATGCTGTCTCCATTGAAATGGGATGTGTTACAACATCAGCCCTATTTGTCTGTGAAGACAGTTCCACACCCCTAAGGATGGGAGAATTTGGCACAGAGTCTCTAGTTAGAACTGGTGAAGCCTCTGTGTTTGTGTTGGTGTCATTAGAATATGTCCCAGCATGCATTTCCTGACCAACCAAATGTGGGTCCTGGGTGGTGAGCATAGTGTCAAGCACCATGTCACTTGAAAGGGGCTCACTCACAGAATCAGGAAGTGAGTGATCAAGTTCAAGATTGTCATAAGAATGACTTTCTTGATTTGAAGAAATTTGAGATGCAGATTCTGGAAGAAAAGATGTGTTTAGAGTAGATTTGGGCAACTCCCCCTGAGAAATAGGAGGAGTTTCAACAGTGATGTGCTCTCCACTCTGTGTAGTACCACCCTTATTACCACTGGGGTCAAGAGTGAGTTCTTGACCCTGTGCAGACTCTGTACAGGTTGCAGTGGGGAGGCTGCTTTTTTCAATGCCAATGACCTGTTGAGAGGCCATTGACAGTAACAGGTGTACCTCTTTTGCCACATCTGAATCCTGTTGGGAGGATTCAGTGGTAGGTTTGGATTTTGATTTCTTACTGTGTCTGGTGAGAGGTGACTCAGGATTCTCACTTTCTATCTCTACAGATTCTTGTATCACTTCTAGGGCTCTCTTCTTTGTCTTCTTTTTAGTAACACCAATCTTTTGAGAGACTGATGTACTTGGCTCCCTAAGTTCTACAGTTGTGTTTGCAGTAGGGTTACTGGATGGGATAGGGAGGCTAGGGTTAGACTGTGTAGCTCCTTCAGTCTCAGCCTCCCATGTCCAGGAAAGAGCATGGTATATTGGCTTAGCAAGTTGATATGATTCAAATGTGTCCTGCATATGCTGGGTCACACTTAGCCTCACATCAACATGATTCCTTGTGTCCAATGACCCAAATAGTATCTTGGACATGGACTTGGAATAATCCATTTTATTTTTATTTATACCCTCAAGTTCATGTATATTTGCATCAAGGTAATTTAAAATACACTGAATAAAGCGAGGATAAAAGATGTCATTACCTCTACCACGAACTGTCCTGCCTAGCCTCTGAGCCAATTCCTTGAGAATTATGGCTCCCACATTGATCTCCTGGTTGTTGGCCAGTGAGTAGGCTAGCTTCACAGCAATGTGACTGATATGGTCCCATCCTGTCTTCCTGCATAGAAACACCTTCTGGAGTGCGTCAAAAAGAAATGACCACTCCCTTCTCACAAACTTCTTATTGAGCTTTCCAGTATCTATCTCATCAACATACAGAATGAAGGTCATGAAGTCTACAATTTGAGCATCAGTGGCTTCTTGGTCATGACCCTCCACCTTGAACCCCAAAGCTTCATTGATTTCTTTTTCCCCAAACTGGAAGTGTTTGCCTCCAATTGAACAATTAACCTCCTGGAATGAGGTTCCATCTTCCCTAGCCATTGTTGATACCAACGCCGTTCTCCAGAATCCTTCCAACACATCGACATACAAGGTAGGGTTCAGGGTTAGGGCTTGGCGTAGGTAGGAAGTGTTCAAGAACCGTACAAAACACTTGTACCTTGGGTTAGCCTCAGCCTTAGAGGGAATGGTGAGAAGATTTGTTTCTTTGGGAATGGTTAAAGGGTTTGAAGAGGAAGCTGTTTGAGATTTGGGTGCCATTGAAATTGAGATTGAGATTGAAGAAGAGAGAGAAGAGTTTAGGTTTTAGAAATTGAGAGCAATAGATAGAGTGAGAAGTTGTGAACGGTCGACAAAAAGTATTTATATGATAGAGACACTGCGATATAGAGTTATGAATATGTACAGACGGATTGTATGTCGCGAAGTCAAAAATAGCATGTACCGCAAAGTCTTGCAAAGTATATCACATAGTCTCAAAATGAACTATGTCGCAAAGTCTTAGAGATCAAAAGATTGGGGGGGGGGGACTTTGCGATATAGTATAAAAACCATGTCTATAACTCACATTTTGGAATTTCAAGCATTTTTGTCAGACTTAAATCAAGAATTGAGATAAAATTAATTTAAATCAAAATTCTGTCAAATATAGAGACTTGTCGATATAGTTATTCTAGATCGCGAAGTCATAAAATGAACTATGTCGCAAACTCATGAAATGAACTATATCGTGAAGTCTCACAATTTCAACAGTTTGCGATATAAGTCTGTTTGATTTGAACTAAGTCGTGAACTCTCAAGATCACCTATGTAGAGAGGTCTTAAAAACTCATAACTTCTCAGAAAAGTATGATTTGAAAAATATGCAGTAAAATACTGAAATATTTATAAATCATATCTCAGCTAATTTTCACTCCAATTGAATAGAGCATTTAAATACAGTGAAAATTTACTGCCGCAACAATTAACTAGCATACTTACTTGGAACAACTAAATGAAGGATTAAGAATTCCAATTTCACTCACAAGTCGGTTGAAGACAGCTTCATTTAGAGGTTTAGTAAATATGTCAGCTAATTGTTTCTCAGTTGGAACATAAGAGACTTCTATGGTACCATTTGCAGCATGTTCCCTAATGAAATGGTACCTGATCTCAATGTGCTTTGTAGTAGAATGATTTACAGGATTGGCAACTATGGATATTGCACTAGTGTTGTCACACATCAGAGGTATGTGTTCCAATACCAGTCCATAATCCATAAGTTGATTTCTAATCCAAAGCAATTGAGCACAGCAACTTCCAGCAGCAATATATTCAGCCTCAGCTGTAGATGTTGCTGTGGATTGTTGTTTCTTACTGAACCAAGACACTAACCTTTGACCTAAGAATTGGCAGCTTCCAGAGGTGCTTTTCCTGTCAATTCTGCATCCAGCATAATCAGAATCTGTGTAACCAACCAGGTTGAACCCAGTGCCCTTTGGATACCATAGCCCAAGATTAGGAGTCCCTTTCAGATACCTGAAGATTCTTTTGATAGCCATCATGTGAGATTCCTTAGGATCAGATTGGAACCTTGCACATAAGCATGTGGCAAACATAATATCAGGCCTGCTAGCTGTGAGATAGAGTAATGATCCAACCATGCCTATGTAAACCTTGATGTCTACTCTTTTGCCTTTCTTGTCTTCATCAAGCTTGACAGCAGTGGACATGGGAGTTTTTGCAGGGGTTGAGTCTTCTAAACCATATTTCTTCAAAAGATCTTTGACATACTTTGATTGGTTTATGAAGATGCCATCCTCCTTTTGATGTACTTGCAAACCTAGAAAGTAGGTTAACTCTCCCATCATACTCATCTCATATTTGCTCTGCATCAACTTAGAGAACCTTTCACAGAGTTTTTCATTTGAAGAGCCAAAGATGATATCATCCACATAGATTTGAACCAGAATGATATCATTTCCATGCTTCTTGAAGAATAGAGTTTTATCAATTGTACCCCTGGTAAATTGATGCTCAAGAAGAAATTGAGATAGAGTTTCATACCAGGCTCTAGGTGCCTGTTTGAGTCCATAGAGTGCCTTGAACAGTCTATATACAAAATCCGGGAAATCTTCATTCTCAAAACCAGGAGGTTGGGATACATAAAGTTCTTCAGCTAGATCACCATTTAGGAAGGCAATTTTCACATCCATTAGATACACCTTGAAATCTGAGTGAGCTGCAAAGGCCAAGAAAATCCTTATGGCTTCCAGTCTAGCTACAGGTGCAAATGTCTCATCATAGTCAATGCCTTCTTGCTGAGAGTATCCTTTGGCAACCAGCCTTGCTTTGTTTCTTACCACCACACCTTCTTCATCCATCTTGTTTCTGAACACCCATTTAGTGTCAATAACATTCTTTCCTTTTGGATGTGGCACCAATTCCCAAACTTTGTTTTTCTCAAATTGATTCAACTCTTCTTGCATGGCAACAATCCAGTCAGAATTCTTCAAAGCTTCTTCAATTACTTTAGGTTCCTCTTGTGACCGAAAGCAGCTATACAGACATGTATTCATTGTTACCCTCCTTGTTCTAACTCCCTCACCAGGATCTCCAATAATTTGATCCCTAGTGTGGGCTCTGTCCCATTTCCTTGTGTGACCTTGCTCATTCCCTTGACTTGTTCCAGGATCACTTTGATTGACAGTTGCATTCTCTTCTTCTCCCCCTGTGTTTGTGAACTCTTGCACAGGTGTTTGAAGAATGTCATCAACTTCAAGAATTTCATTTTCTGGAATAGGTTGAGCAAGTGGTTCATCCTCACTTTCAGAATCTTCAAGATATCCTTGATTTTCAAATCTTAAAAGCACAATGTCTTGATCACTTGTTTTAAGTCCAGGAGTTTTCTTGTCATCAAAGGTGACATCCATGCTTTCCATAACTTTGTGTTGCTCAGGTACAAACACTTTGTATGCTGTCCTTTCCAGAGAGTATCCAATGAAAATACCTTCAAATGCCTTAGCATCAAATTTTCCAACATACTCAGAGGTATCTTTCATCACAAAACACTTGCTTCCAAATACATGAAGATGCTTGAAGGATGCTCTTTTGCCAGTCATTAATGAGTAAGGAGTTTTTCCAGACTTCTTATTGATCAATGTTCTATTTTGCACATAACATGCTGTGTGAACAACATCAACCCAAAAGCTAGTAGGTAGCTTTGCATCCAACAGCATTGTCCTTGCAGCTTCAATGAGAGTTCTATTCTTTCTCTCAACTACTCCATTTTGTTGAGGTGTTCTAGGAGCTGAAAATTGTTGAGAAATTCCTTTATCTTTGCAAAACTCATACAATGTTGAATTTCTGAACTCAGTCCCATTATCACTTCTCAAGGCAACTACAGAGGAACCAGTGTTTTGTGCTTCTCTATCAACTCTCTTAATATGCTCTATGATTACTTGAGGTGCTTCATCCTTGGAGAACAGAAATTCCACCTAAGTGTATCTTGAATAATCATCAACCATGACTAGAGCATATTTCTTCTTGGAAAGGGACATTACATTCACAGGGCCAAATAGATCCATGTGAATTAACTGCAGAGGCTTTGAGTTTGAATTGAGCAGCTTGTTTTTGTGACTTGACCTTTTTATCTTTCCTCTTTGACAAGCTTCACATGCTCCATCCTACACAAACTCCAAGGCAGGCATGTCTCTGATGAGTTCTCTCTTAGCCAGAGAGTTCATTTCCTGAACATTCAAGTGAGACAGTTTCTTGTGCCATAGCCAAAATTCTTCATTTGTGGCTCTTGTATAGAAACAACATATTTCACCCTTGTCTGCAGCCTTTAGGTTAGCTACAAACAAGCTTCCTTTCTTCACACCAGTTAGAACAACTTCACCACTTCCTCTTTTTGAGATTAGACAGTAATCTTCATCAAATTCCACTTTGAAACCCCTGTTGGTGAATTGTCCAATACTCAAGAGGTTATGCTTCAGTCCTTCAACAAATGTTACATCTTCAATAATGACATTTCCAGATTTAACACTTTCATATCCCATTGTATAACCAATGTTGTCATTTCCAAAGGTTACTGATGGGCCTGCCTTTTCCTCAAATTGTGATAGCAGGGCTATATCACCAGTCATGTGGCTTGAGCATCCACTGTCCAAGATCCATATGACTCTTTTATTCTTGTTGCCCTGCATTCACAAAATGACTAAGTTGTTTTTGGTACCCACACTTGGTAGGGTCCAGTTGATTTAGAAACATTTTTGTTAACAATTCTTCTGTCACAAATAGCATTCTTCACAGTAGGAGACTTCACTTTGACTGTGGCTTTGGAGTTTACACTCTTAGGCTCACATGAAGTTTTCACCCTCTCAACCTTGATTAGGGATCCTGTCCTGTGAGTGTGCATATGTGTGTGTGATTCACAAGATTGTGCAGAGTCAAGTTTGTGCTTAAGAGATAAACAATTATCAATCACATAGCATGTCATGCAGTTTGCATTACCACAGAAAGAATCATGGTTAGAGTTTATGCTTACAGAATGGTTGTTCAGGTTATCAACTTCAGCAATCTCAGGTTTATTACACTTATGAGTCAAATGATTTACAGATAGGCATTTTTGACATTGTTTCCTAGGAGCATTTGGCACATAAGCATAGTTGTTACCCTTGTTGACACCTATCTTACCATTTCTGTTTTGTTTCTTTTTCTTAACAACTTCTTTCTTGACTTTAGGACTCTTGACAAGGTTATCTTTGGTCTCTTTCTGATCAACAGATTTAGGAGAGGAAGAAGGTTCCTTAGCAGCCTCATCTTCTTCAAGAAGTTGTTGTTTGATGACTAATAGTTCTTCATCAAACTCAACAACACTCTTTTTGAAAATAGGCTTTTCAACACTAGACAGAATGGTTGGGGCATTTTTGTTTGTAAAAGATTCTTTTCCTTTGCCCTTTGCCTTCTTCCTTCCTTTATCATTCTCATAGTCAAAACCAACTCCAACCTTGTTGTTTTCAGTGTGTTCCTTGTGATAGGTTTGAATAAGTTCAGATAAGTTCTTGTAACTTCTTAGCTTTAATTCACTTTCAGCAATTTGTTCTCTAAGAGCTTTTTCTATTTGTTCAGCACAAACAACTTTGTTTTTGAGATACTCAATCTCCTTTTTCAAACCATCAAGGCTCACAACCATTAACTCAAGTTCCTCATTCTTCTCTGTAAGCTCAAGATTCTTAGCAGTTAGCCTATCAATTTCTTCATTAGCAACTAACATACTAGTATGAATATTGAACATCTCAGTACTCATATCTTCAACAGTTTTCTTATATTGAGAGGGAGACATATCCAGTGAAGTAAGAATAGGTACCTGACTTGAAGAATCACCATCCTCAGAATGTGCCATCAAGGCAAAGTTTGAGTACTCTTGTTCTTCATCTTCATCAGAATCATCCCAGCACTTTCCCTCAGCAATAAAAGCTTTGCCCTGTTGTTTCTTGAGTAGAGCTTCATACTTAGCCTCAAGATCCAAGTATGCTTTGTCCTTTTTGATCTGATGGGCTTCTTACACTCTGTGGCAAAGTGCCCAAGCTCATTGCAGTTATAGCATCTTATTTTGGACCTATCCACACTCCCAGATTTGTAACCTCCTTTTGCAGCACCAGCAATTCCTTTGCCCTTGTTGACAGTGGTTGAGCCACTTGACCCACTAGCATTTCCATTGTTAAACTTAGACTTAAATGGCTACTTCCTCTTAAACCTAATGTTAGGATATCTCCTAGTCATATTAGCAAAGGATTTGTTTTCCATCTTGTCCAGTTCTTCTATGCTGTAGAACTCATCTTCCTCAGGCAAATCATAGACAACTTGAGTCTCATCACCAGTTTCTTCAGCTTCCAACTCTTCAATCTTGACCTGATTGACTTTTAGATATTCCATTCTTTGTTCCAAATTGTCATCAATTAGGGCACAAGAGGTATTGGCCATTGATCCTTGCTTTGCTTGAATGGCTCTCTTCTGAAATAACTCTAGCTCATGAGTCTTCAAAACTCCATACAAAACATCAAAACCAATCTTGGTCAAATCTCTTTCCTTGAGAGAAGAGATTCTTGATTCCAAGTGATCTGGCAAAGTTAGTAAGAACTTCAGGTTGAGCTCTTCTGTTTCATAGTGTTTGTCATAGAGTTTGAGCTCATTTATCAGCTTGTTGAATCTCTCAAACACTTCTATGATTCCCTCCTTTGGCTTTGCCACGAAAGCTTCATACTTGGAGACCAGGATTTACTTTTTGTTCTTTCTAACTTCTGGAGTTCCTTCACACAGCACTTCTATAAGATCCCACATCTTCTTTGCACTGGTGCAATGAGCCACAGTGCCATACATGTTGAAATCCATAGATTCACAGATGATAAGTTGAAGATGTCCATCAAGTGCTATTTTCTCCTTTTCAGGATCAGTGTATTTTGAGGGATCCTTGGGCTCATATCTTGCTGGTATTATTTCAGTACCAACAGTTGTTTCTGGAATCTCAATCATTGGAGTGAAGGGACCATGTTTTAGAATATCTAAGTACATGGGATTAGAAGCTTTGATGAATAACAGCATCTTCTTCTTCCACAGACTGTAGTGGTCTTTGTTGAAGGGAGGAATCTTGATACTGCTTAGTTTCTGTGAACTCATTGTTGATCGTTTTCTGTTTGTATATTAACAGCCCGCTCTGATACCACTTGTTAGTAATGAATACCACTTAGAAACTAGACAGAGGGGGGGGGGTGAATGGATAGTTTGATAGATTTTTGCTTTCTTGAAACTAAATTGCTGCAGTAGATTGTTGGTAGATAAATGCGGAATAAACAACACACACGATCACTTTAATCTACTTTGTATTAAGTAAATTAAACACTACAGCTTTCCAGAATTTCACAGATGAATTTCTGGCTTCTAAACAAGAACAGTTTGTATCTCGTTTGCTTACAGAGAAAAGAGTGCTTTAGATAAAACTATGTGTATCTCTCTTACAGCTTTCAGTGGTGTGTGCTCGATATATATACACCTATACAAACTAGGCACACCACTAATTACTCAGTTACCCCTAGCTGAAAGTCCAACTTGTCCTGCCATAAGAGGTTAACTGTGTCAGGAAGGACCACCTGCTTTTCGGAGTCTTTCCCGTTTCTGTAGCTGCTTGTCTCTTATCTTTCTCTCCAAGTTTAGCTGTAGATTTGCCATCTGTTCTTTGGACCACCTTGCCAGAACAAATGCTTCAGTATTTGTCTCTTTTGATTCTTGATTCTGTACCTTGATTTGTCTTGTTGTAAATGGCTAAGTGTTGATATCGTGAACTCCACTTCATTCCAGACTTCGCGATGTCCCTTGTGAAGACTATGCGATATGACCTTTGAGGACTTTGCGACATAGGTCATTTTAGGACTATGCGACATAAGTCATTTGAGGACTACGTGACATAAGTCATTTGAGGATTACGCGACATAAGTCATTTGAGGACTATGCGACATAAGTCATTTGAGGACTACGCGACATAAGTCATTTGAGGACTATGCGACATAAGTCATTTCAGGACTACGCGACATAAGTCATTTGAGGACTTCATGATCTAGGCATCTTTGACTTTGCTGACTTCAACACTTCACAACATGAGTCTTGAGGACTTCACGACATAGTACAAAATGGACTATGCGATCCAGCACTTCTCGACATGGATATTGGTGACTTCACGACATAGCTTTATTCTGACTTTGCTATATAATGCCTTAGACAAATTTCTGCAACTTATTTCTTCAGGGCCTTATTCATCTCTATCCTGCTGCATGAACAAATCTGAACTTCTACCAGGACAATTATTTAATGGCCTATATACATTCTAGTTGCAAGAAGCTTACTAAGCTCATTATAATTCTGAGCATACATGATCAAGCTAATGTTCATGAGAACAAGACAAGTACATAGAGAGACCTATACTATATCCCAGTGATAGAATTCACTAGGTCATGTAGTGTGACATAGTCACATAGCTTAGGCTTGTTAATGGTGGTATTCAGACATGTCTTGAGCCTAACAATAAAGAGAATGCTTATATAGTCAATGACCAAACAGTAATAAAAAAAAATTGTCCTAACAAAGAAAACTATTACAATAGTGAAACTATCTAATAATAATAATAATAATAAATGTTAACATCCCCCTCAAACTCGCGATGAGAAATCAGGAGTTTGCCAACAAGAACTAGAGTCACGTATCCAAACGAATCCAAAGCTGCAACCACAAAATAAGAGAAAATAGATCATCTATATCATTCGATAGCTAACGCGAACAAAACTGTAATCCAAGTGTATTCGAACCAAAACCAGAGCGAATAAGAAAATCCAATCAGAAGAACCATACATAGCATCCAATAATCAATAACGAACATCGAAAGCAAAATTCAAACAAACCGCAACAATATGAAACAATACCAATACCGAACCAAAACTGAATGTGCCTAGAACACCAGACCACAATCTAACAATCTCACAAAGGGCTAATGTGCCTAGAGCACCTGACCATAATCAAATCCCACGAAGGGGCCAATGTGCCTAGATCACCAGACCATAATTTAACAATCCCACGAAGGGGTAACGTACCTAGAGCACCAGACCATAAAGAAGGTATACAGATGTGCCTAGGGTTACTCCCATCATAGTGCACGAGAAAAAGGGAAGATGAGAGAATTGAAAGAAAGAAGAAAAAATCAACGAGCTAATACCATCAAAGAGAAAAAATAGAGTGTGTGTATAAGAGTCCCAACCAAAACAAAACGAAGCCAGTAGAAAATCTCAACCAAAATCAGTGTTTACCCAAGAAAAATCCAACCAATACGAAGAAAAAAACGAGGGAAAAAAAACGAAACTCAAACTCAAACAATCGGAGCAAAGAGAAATCAGTATTACCCAAAGAAAGTACATGACCGATTTGAAGAAGTAGAAAAAAAAAACATGTTTTAACCTAACATGTAGAAGACATCATGTTCAACTATCAATCAACCTATCCCGGATCGAACGAACCTAGCTCTTGATATCATGATAAAGTATGCGGAGAAAAGAAAAAATAATATATTATTATAATGAAACTTGTTATCAATTACAACTGAGAGAAATCTTATATGGTCAATAACCAAACAATAATAAAGAAAATTGTTATAACAAAGGAAATTATTACAATAACGGAATTATCCAATAATAATAATATTATATATGTTAACATTATAAAATTAATCTCACAACCCTTATTATTTTTATATTTTTAGAACTTACTTTCACTGACTGTACCGGCAAAAAACTAAAAATAGATTCCTCCGTCAAAATGGTCATCCTAAATTTTTTCAATCCTGTCATATAATGTATTAATTAACAGAGAAATAAATAAAAAAGGAAAAGAAAAATACAAGTACATAAATAGATGAATAAATAAAGTCTGAGATCTGAAATAATTTATCTCCACTTGTTCCACCGCTATCCATGACATTATTATACAGGCACATGTACATACAAATACAATACATACATGTAAACGCTAGCTTTCTTTCTTGCAACGTGACAACATCCCTTTCTTGTTGCAAGACTTTCAACTATATAATTCCACAATTATTTGACAAACCCATCTTCAGATCTGACTCTAAGTAAGTTCCTCTCCCTCCTTGCTTTTAGTGTCGGTGGATCTATTTTTAAAAAAAAAATTATTTTATGCTTTTAATTTTGCTGAAATCAATGTTGATGTTTAACAATTTGCATGCTGGGTAGCTGAATTTAGATTGTTTGTGTGATTATTTGTTATTTTGGATCTGTTTGGCTTGAGTTTATTTACTATACTTGTATGTGGTTGTATAAAGATTAAGTCTTTATTGCATTCTTTGTGTTATGTGGATCAAGAATTGTGTAATGTGATGGATATTTGTGTAGAATGTGTTTTGGATTGAAATCTTGATGGCCCATTTTCGAAAAGTTAAGCTAGGTGTGTTTGAGTTAATAGCATAGTGTTTGAATTGTTTAAATTATGATTGGAAAATGAATAAAATGCTGCTTAGATTTAAAAAGGATTTCTTTGAATTTGGAAAAATCTTAAAAGTTCATTCCTGTTCTGCTTTTACGTTATTGGCTATTTGCTATGTTGGGAATCTATGGTTTTGTGAGTGTTTTAAGTATAATGAATGTCTCGTGTCTAGGTTATCACTCTGAATAGAAGGAACTTATTACTTGATTATAGTTATATACTTATATTTTATTGTTTAAGATTTTGCATATTTGGGTCAGTATCTACATGGTTGCACCATTGTTATATTAGATGAGATGCTATTTGTGTTCTTTTATTCCTGTCAAGCGCCACAATGCAAAATCTGAAAATTATAAACTGAAAGTATGTTAATGTAATCAGATCATTCTTTATTTTCTGACAATGCGTTCAGGTTTAGAAATTAAATTTCCCTTGTTTAATATGTTTTTATCTTAGTAGTACCAGTTTCTACTGTCTACTTCTTAATAATTGTTTTAGATATAAACTCGTACCACTTTTGCTTATTAAAGGTGAAGTATTGATATAATGGTTTGTCAACGATCATGTGATGCTTGCTTACACTTAATATGTTTGCTTGTTTTACCTGCAAATAGTGTTGATTGGTTTCACTATTTTTTTCAGGTTATTTTGAGTAATTTGGTTCTGAAGTGCTTGTATATGCCTTACGCTTAAGCATCACGCCAAATTTGTTAAGTTAAAGTGTAAAGATCTAATGAGATTTCTTCACTAAGTGAACATCTGTGAGATCCCTTTGTGAATATATACAAATTTCAGTTGTAACAGTAAGCACTTCTTAAGAGCGCCGTTAATTTTTTAAAATATGAGGGGAAGATCAGATGGATCACAGAAAAAGAGGGTTCTCAGTTCTTTAGGTGTAGTGGCTATCTTTCTTCTTTTCCTGTATTTATATTTTGGCTCTCGAAGTGATGGTGAGTCGGCTTTGGAGTATGGAAGCCGGTCTTTAAAGAAATTAGGATCATCCTACTTGGGTGGTGATGAGGATACTGATCTTGGCAACAAGCAAGATGAAACTTCTTTCAAGTTGGGACTGGATGATGGAGAAGATGGTATTGTACCAAAGAGCTTCCCTGTAAGTTCTCTATGTAATTACTGTCATAAACACTAACCAGCATCTCTTCCTTTGCAAGGGAAGAATTGTCTTGTATAATTTCATCACCTCTTGTCTTCGGAGCTGTGTTTTAACAGCATTTTTTGTTGCTTCTGCTTTCATGATGAAGGTTTGTGATGATCGACATTCAGAGCTAATTCCCTGCCTAGACAGGAATCTTATATACCAAACAAGACTCAAGTTGGATCTTTCTTTAATGGAGCACTACGAGAGACATTGTCCTCTGCCTGAAAGACGTTTTAATTGCTTGATTCCACCTCCACCAGGGTATAAGGTGAGAGAAATGAAGAAATGGAGAAATGTCTGAAAGTGTCTACTTATTGAAATTAATCAAGTTCTACTGTTTCTCTTAATTGTCTGATTTTCAGGTCCCAATTAAGTGGCCAGTAAGTAGGGATGAGGTGTGGAAAGCAAACATACCTCACACTCACCTTGCAAATGAAAAATCAGATCAAAACTGGATGGTTGTCCAAGGTGAGAAGATAGCATTTCCTGGAGGAGGAACTCATTTTCATTATGGAGCTGATATATACATCAAATCACTAGCTACTGTAAGTTTTTTTTTTTCTCTAAATCATTGAACAATCTCTCAGAAGTACGTATTTCTAGGATGTTTAACGTAAGAAGTTGATTTGTATTTCTCTTTAAGCTTCCTTATTGATATATGTTGTTTTGATTGGCAGATGCTCAACTTTACAGCTGATGAAATTAACAATGAGGGAAAACTACGAACAGTGTTGGATATTGGTTGTGGTGTTGCAAGTTTTGGGGGGTATCTTTTAAAACATGATGTACTAACCATGTCTGTAGCACCCAACGATGTGCATCAGAATCAAATTCAATTTGCTCTGGAGAGAGGAATTCCTGCATATCTTGGTGTTCTAGGAACACAGAGACTTCCCTACCCTAGTAGATCCTTTGAACTTGCTCACTGTTCTCGTTGTAGGATAGATTGGCTGCAAAGGGATGGAATTCTTCTACTTGAGTTGGATAGGTTGCTCAGACCTGGGGGCTATTTTGCATACTCTTCACCTGAAGCATATGCACAGGATGAAGAGAATCTTAAAATATGGAGGGAGATGAGTACACTTGTGGAGCGCATGTGTTGGAAAATAGCTGCAAAACAAAATCAGACTGTCATATGGGTTAAGCCTTTAAATAATGACTGTTACATGGACAGAGAACCTGGAACCAAACCTCCTCTTTGCAAATCCGATGAAGATCCTGATGCAACCTCGGGGGTTTTAATGGAAGCATGTATCACCCCGTACTCTGACCGTAAGTTTCTTTATCTCCCGACTGTAAGAATACCTTGTATCATATATTCTTATTGGTCACTCGACCTTCTCTCATAGGTGATGGGGGGTTCTTTTACACCATTTTTAACTGTTACTATTTGTGATGTACAATTTTGTTTCCTATTATTATTATACCTGAATAGTATTTTCACCACAAGTCTTACAACCCAAAGGTAATGACCTTTTTTTTATAATTATATTGAAACTAGAAATCAAAATTGATAATTTGGTAAGTAGTGACAATTATGCCTAGAAGTAAATTTTAAAGCCCAATTAGGAAAGAGTGATTTTATGTTTAACTATCATATATTGATATCTTCTGTCATTGAACTGAGATTGCCCGACATTAGTGATAAGACCACAAATTATTATAAGAAAAAAAGAGAAACCTTTAGTTATAGTATATAGCTAGTAATCCTGTTGCTAGGTATTTACGGATTTAATATACTTCAAACGATGTCAGGTATATCTAGGAAAAGATCCTTAGGTTTAGTTTAGTTGGCCGTCCTGTTGCTAGGTATTCACGGATTTTATATACTTCGAATGATGTAAATAAGACTCGTGATCAAGCACTTGACAATTATATATTACTTAAAATTGCAACACAAGTATATTTATAATCAGAAGCCATACTTCTAATTTGTGGTCTGTCTATCAGATGATCATAGAACTGGAGGAAGTGGACTGGCACCTTGGCCAGCACGTTTAACTGCTCCACCTCCGCGTCTCGCTGACTTTGGCTATTCAAATGATATGTTTCAAAAGGACACGGTAATTGGAATACTACTCTTCATCTTTTTTGTTTTTCTCTTCAGACTCTTGGTTTTTTGCTTTTGCATATGCATGGTTAGTGGCAAAGGTACAATGCTCTCGTGGAAGGGTGGGGCACTGGATTCCACCATTATTATCCCGTCTTTATTACTTATGTTTATATATGAATATATAATTTAAAAGAATGCTAGTTAATTTGAAAATTTGAATTACTCAAACGTATTACTATATGACTATCAGTATTATAAACAGATTAATTTGATTTTAATTTTTTTTAATGTAATTTAGTATTTCATATGTGTGTGTGTGTGCCTGAAAATGAGAGTATAAACTATGAAGTCACAATAATCCCATCTCACTAGTAAATGTAGAACTCTTAATGCATCAGGGTTTTGCACCTTGCATGGTCTGGAGAAACAAAGTAATCACATGCAGTCGTAAATTTGCTTTTTATGCACAGGAAATTTGGAATCATAGGGTTGAGAATTACTGGAATCTATTGAGTCCAAAGATTTCAACCGACACAATTCGGAATGTGATGGACATGAAGGCAAACATGGGTTCTTTCGGAGCTGCTTTGAAGAACAAGGATGTGTGGGTGATGAATATTGTCTCTGAAGATGGACCAAACACTCTTAAACTGGTCTATGATAGAGGCATGATTGGCTCAATTCATAATTGGTATGTCTTTGAAATGTGCCTTTTTTAGTATCACCTCCCAACTGAGTGGTTTCACATGTTTACCTCACTGTAGTTATCTTTAAATCTTTGCATGTAGCCTAGTGGATATCTCTCATCCTTGGTAACAACAAGAGGTTGAGGGTTCAAGTCTTAGTGTAGACATATGCTTCCAGAAAATAAAATAAAATAATAAATCAGTTTAGTTGGCAGTACATGCTATGCCAGCCAACCTTACTGTCAACAAATTTAATTATAAATTGAATTTGGGTATTACAGCAATGCATAACACCTGGCTTCTAAATTTGCATCCGTCAGACTAGAACCCAGACATTTCTTTTTAAACGACTCAGTAAGTTTTAAGAATATTGTATAAACATTATATTCACTTGATGTTCACAGGTGTGAAGCCTACTCAACATACCCCAGAACTTATGACCTTCTTCATGCCTGGACTGTGTTTTCTGACATTGAGAAGAAAGGTTGTAGTGGCGAAGATCTTCTCATTGAGATGGATCGCATCCTCAGGCCGACTGGTTTCATAATTATTAGGGATAAACAGCATGTTGTTGATTTTGTTAAGAAGCACCTAACAGCATTGCACTGGGAAGCAGTGACAACTGCAGATACCTCTACAGAGGTGGACCAAGATGGAGATGACATTGTATTTATTGTGCAAAAGAAATTGTGGCTCACAACCGAAAGCCTCAGAACTACAGAGTAAGGGAAAAAGATCCAACTCAAGTTCATACTATACTCGTAGGCCTGACAAGCAGATCAAAAGGGTATATGGGACTATTGGATTTAATTTTGTAGCATTACACACACATTTGTTGTTTCATTTTTACCTTGTGTTATTCATTATTAAATTCTGATATAGATGATAAATATAGTCCCGCCAGCAAAACTTTAGGTGATTCTTCATTGTTTACAAACAATGTTCTTGATATGTACTTCTGAAATATTTGAAACAAGTTTGCTACTTGTTTTAAGTTTACTTATCTTGCTTATGTCATTTTCTTTCTGGAAAATGATTTTCAAAATTGTATCTTCAACTATTTAAGTAGAAGGGCCTAATACGGCTCAAAAGATCTTCTAGTCCCACAAACTGCACAAGAACATCATTGATGCAAATTTCAGTATTCATTTGCTATCTTTATAAACTTAAAAATATTATGCTTTTGTGATATGTAAACCCTAAAGTTAAGATTATTGTTCACTATTATAGTGTATAATTAAATTATTAAATAGTTTTAGTCATAATTTTAATGTTACCCTCAACTTTTGCCTTTTAATAAGACATCAAATTTGTAGATAACTTTTTAATGTTAGAGGTTATTTGAAAGAAAAAGTTTTTGTAAAAATACCATTTTCTGAAAATAATTTACGAAAATACTCTGCAACCTGCAGCAATGCAAATTGTTAATTAAGATTAGTTTTACAAATATTTTCAAAAGTAGTTAAATTGAAAAAAAAACTAAGAAAAAAATGATATTTTTGATAAATATCCTTAATATATTTTAAAAACGTCGCTCGTTTAAATAAAACTCGCCGGCTTGGTTGGTGAAAAACCCAATTCCCGGTTAATATATTTTGTGATGAATAGCATAAATCCAGGATGTGACCAGGCCCCATTCTGAACTTTATGGGGCCTAGGCAAAATAATAAATGAGGCCCCTATTTAAAAGAAATTGATAGTTATTTGTTAAAATAATTTATTACTTAAGCGACTATATATTTACTAATAAAAAATATAAAATAAAAACAATTTTAGCAATTAATTTTCACAGTTAAATACATAATGTAACATTTCAAAATAGAAAAAGACTCTACAAATTTTTGGAGATCAAAACCTTCACCGGTTCCTATTCAAATGTAATTGTCTCTATTTAAAATTCAAAATAAATAAATCATGTTGTCATATTTAAGAGGAGGTAAAAATTTAAATAAGATTGAATATAAAAAATGACTTAATTTTTTGGATGTATTGAAGTTTTTGATGTATTTAATGATAGATAGAGATAATTTTGTGAATAAAAAGAGTTTGGATCTAAGTAGAAAAATAGAAGAAGTCTAAAAATTTAATTGTAGTAGGGTAAAGAAAAAATGGGTCCCTTCTAAGCATGACCCTTGGCCACTGCCCAAACTACCCTCAGAACCGGGACTGGATGTGACCGTAAACAAGAAACAGAACATTTACATACAGTGTACAAAATCTGTTTCCCTCTCAACTTGTTAAATCTTGCTCTGCTTACTATCCCTAATTTCTTCAAGAAACAGGTACGCAATTCTCCTTCAAGAAACAGAACATTTTCTTTTGTATACATCTATTATATATGATTGTCCAATTAATTCTGCTTTTTGTTTCCAAGAATCTGTGTCTATCTGCTACTATGAAGACGAAGATGTTTGACGTATGAAGATGATTTTAAGTCGTTAGTATTCGAGTATTGTGGAGTACGTACAATGTGAAGTCGTTTGTGTGGGACAATGTTATTTGCATTTAAAATGTGTTATTGTTTGATATATATATGTATAAAATTGTGTTTATATGTTTTTATTCTATGTGCTTTTATCTGATCAAGTGATGAAGTACGTGTTTCGCTTTGTTATGTGTTCGTATTTTACAACTGCTTTATCTCTACAATTGGGATTCTTCTTCGCTTTTGGCTTTGTTTTTTGCTTGTACGATATTTTTTAGTACATCAAATTAATCAGACTTTTGGGTGTGAAATATTCTCCTTGCATTGACACTGAATATTGATTTTTTCATATTCTGTTGGTATAAGCAAAGGGTCTTGATATGACTTAGCAAAGAAAAATTGTCTTAATAACCATTAGAATATTTCACATGTATGATTTATGGAAGTTTGCATATTGTTAGCTGGACATATAATCGTATGACAATGTTTTGCATGCTTTCAGTAGCACAATTTTTTGATTTAATCAAGTTCATTGTTTCTTCGTCATTAAATTATATGGCAGGTATCTGGTTAGCAAACACAGAAGCACTCTGTCCTCCAAAGGCTCCATATATACCAACACAATATTGACATAAAAAACACAGACTTGTGATTTGTAAATGATGGATGAAAGTATCAAATTATCTACTGGATATCGTTTCAACCCTTTCGAAGAAGAACTCATAACTCTCTACTTGAAGCCAAAAGTTCTGGGACAAAAGCTTCCTAGCAATGTAGTGGAGGAGAGACAATTGTATGGTCCCGATGCCAATCCATGGCAACTTTTCGACCCCGAAAACCATTCATGGATCCTCTCTGAAGTTTCTCCTGGAAAGTTTGATAAAATTACTTATGTCTTTGTCAATTTAACCAAGAAGGCCACTGCTGAGAAAAAAAATAAGGGCATAAGAGACAACTACAATAAAAAAGCTGGTTGTGGAACTTGGAATGGGAAAACAACGCGCACTGGGATCAGGGATTGCAATGGTGATCTTGTTGGGGAGAGAAGAATGCTAGCTTTCGAAATCAATGATGTTTGTGATGAAGATTTGAGTAAGGTAGGTCATTGGAGGATGCATGAGTATCATTTGTGCGGGGTTTATAAGGATATTAGTAATCCTGGTAATACTGTTCTTTGCAAGATAACCTTAGACTCTTCCAAGAACCCTCCCGTGAAATTGAAATTGCGTTCTAAAGGTAATCCCGATCATCCGATTAAAAGTAGTAACGAACCTGAGAAGAAGAATACTAATGTGCATATTGTGAGTTCACCATCAACAGTGAATAGACGTTCTGTTGAATGTAATGAGGGGGTTTCTGAAAATTTTGAAGGAGCTATTACTACTCAGACATGTCGGGATGATTCAGTAGTGTCCGACAGTGACAGAGGTAAAGGAAAAGAAGGGTGTTATGGGACTGAAAATGTTGGAACACGTGCTGGAGTGGAATGTGTTGATAGCTGTTATGTTGGAGAGGGTTTAGCAGTAATTGCGAGTTCACCTTCAGAAGAAGTAAAAACTGGTTATCTAAATCTGTCAATCTCCGATTTTCATTGGCCTGCTAAAAATGACAACGATTGTGAAAAGATTAAAATGGAAGGCGAAGGAGGAGATTTGCATTTTGGCACGACTAAGGTCCCACTTTTTCAGAAATCCGAAGCTCGAAGACGAGCAGTCTGTTGAGGACACTACTGCTAACCTGGGAAAAGGAAACATTAAGATGCCACAATTAAAACTTGTGACAACTGCACTGCGTACAGAGAATGAATCTTGATCACTGATCAAGAGACCAAATCTGAGTCACAATCAGTAATTCATTATGCTGTAACAGCCCTCTGTTAGCAAATAACAGTTACAGACTATCATGTCTGCTTAGTTTATGCAGCAGACCTATGATCTCCTGAGTTCCTGTTTTTCGTTCATCTTGGATTGTGATTTGTCTCGTGGAGTTAGAAGTCACAAATGTATGAATGATCATGCGAATTTGACATTTTTCATTTCTGTTTGATTAATGAGTACATGATAATATGATACATGTTTAAGTATGCCCGTACCTGATTTATATTCGGTGTTCATTCAGTGTGAAGTTTATTTAGAAAGATCAAACTGTTTAATCATGCAGATCAGTATATCGCAAAATTAACTCTCGTTAACTGTTCTTAATTAAAAATTTAAAATTACATATACTTGAGGGCGATAACAACATCCATATATATTATTTGGAGCATTTTAGATTTTCCCCCAAAAACATCTCTATGTTCAACTTGTGAACTTGTCATCCAATGGATGCATATTACATTCAAAAACAGCTATGCACAATCTACGTAAGTATAATTCATTTTTCGATTTAATTACGACTTAAACTGGAGTAATTGATTTGGCATAAATTTTTTTTAGAGTGACATAGATTAGGGGTTAAATATTAAAGTGCTCACCGAAGTGAAGATCAAATATCACTTTCATCACTGATCTCAACGAGTTATCACTTTAATCACTAAAGTCGTCATAAATATCAAACGAATACCTCTATATATGTGTTCGAAAAGTAAAAATAATTTATTTCGAGTTCTACACATATTTATTGAATGCTGCCGCAACCAAATAAAAAGTTATGAACTCTAGTATTTATGATATTTTTAAAAAAATTATTTATTAATTATTTATTTTTAATTTTATAGTTATTTACTTTGATTTAATTAAAAAAATAAATAGTAAATGAATTTTTTAAAATCTAAATAAATTATCTGAAATATTAGAATTCATAACTAGAAGGCATATATCTAGACTTATTTGTAAACACCGAGGATTCTACTCAACTTTAATTAAGATGTAATAAGTAAATAATAAAAATCAAATGTCACAGGAATCTCAGAAGATTATATCTGTCAAAGAATGAAGATTAAAGTCATCTACAGACTTGAAGTTATTCTACACTGAAAGAAGTTCATTTATTTGATCAAGCCTCAGTGAAGTATTCAAGAAAGTGGATCTATTTAAAGTGACAGAGGTTTCAGAAGTGTGACGGGAAAAAGTACAGGTTACAGTCCTTGTTTAAATAAAAGGAGTAAAGAATCACAGTTTAAAGTCAAGTATGAAGAACAACCATTAAAGTTAGTCGCTCATGAACCAGACAGTACATGGAGTGTCAACGTCAGTCAGTGGAAGTTCGGCATCAATTTCAGTGGTTCTAAGAATTAGTTTAATTCTCTTTTAATATTATTCTATAAGATATTTAATTTAATCTATGAATTAATTCTTTCAGAATTAATTCATATATTAAATTAATCAATCTAGATCTTAAGTAATTTAATGTATAAATTAATTCTCCAGAATTAATTTATTTATGAAATTATTTGAGTCAGTTATTTAATTTATTTAATCAGTGAATTAATTCTAAAAGAATTAAGTCATTTATTAAATCAATTAAAAGTAGAATAAAATTAAATCAGTTTTATTTCTACTAGTAGTACTGACCATTTTATACTAGTAGTACTATCTGTATTAGTACTACCGATAGTACTACCAGTACAAAAGGTTAGTACTACCGAGAGTACTATTAGTATAAATAGATAGTATTGCTAGTAGAAATGCAAGTGGAGTTTGGCGCGTGAGTTTGGTGTGAGTCAGTTGATTAAATACTTGTATTTGATCAATTGGACAACACACTTAGCAAAAACAGAAAACAGACAGAAACAAAAGCAAAGTATCATTTCTCTCTTCTGCCATTAACGCAAGCCAACTGCAAAGCTCAATTAAATTCTTGTAATAAATTCTAGCCATCAAAGTTATATTCAATCCACTAGAATTCAATTACTTGTATTGCTTTGACAATCTAGCGGATCATAATCCCTAGAATTACTATCGAACTACTTTTTAGTATTCGATCTTTTTATTACAAATATAGATAAATTCATGTCGAATTTATTCTAGATTTGTTTTAACAAGAACCTTATAATCTGTGCACTGAATTGTAACACCCCTCAAGTTTAATAGAGTTTCTATTTAACTTGAATATTGTTTCAGTTTTTATTCCGCACTAATTTGTTCTAAACAGTTAAATCTTTTAAAGGACAAATTCGATAAAACGGTATAGTTTGTATTCAACCCCCCTTCTACAAACTTATCAGGACCTAACATTTGGCATCAGAGCCTTTTGATTGATATACAAATCAAAGATCCAATTGTTTTGAGATTTTTCTTAAACTCTGATTTTTTATCTTTCTTAAAAAATCTCAAAAGATGTCTACTACACAGAAAGTGGGTACAGTCAAAATCCCAATGTTCAGCAAGGAGCATTATCCAATGTGGAAGAAGAAAATGCTCCTATTTCTTAAGGTTGCAAATCCTAAATACATTGATGTGCTGAAGAACGGTCCTAAAGTCCCTATGATTATTGAGGGAGAACTCATTGAGAATAATGTTGTGACCAGGGCTGCTAGAATGTACCCTAAAGATGCCAAGGATTACACTCCTGATGAGAAAGAGGATGTTACCTTGGATTCCTGTCTTCAGTTGATCCTTATTGATTGTCTTGATCCAATCATGCATAATCATGTCCTCAACTGTGATACTGCCAAACACATTTGGGCAACTATAGAGATAATCAATGAGGGGATAGAGGAAGTTAGGGAGAATATGCTGGAAATTCTCACCTCACAATATGAGCATTTCAGATCAAACCCTGGTGAAGGTATCTCTCAGGTTTTTGAGAGATATAACAAATTAATCAATGATCTGAATCTCAATGGGAAGCACTACACCAACAAGAAGATTAACAAGAAGTTCCTTCTTACACTTCCACCTCATTTGGAGCACAAAATATCTGCCATTAGAGAAGCAAGAGATATGAATGAGATTGCTTTGGAGAGATTGTATGGTGTTCTGAAGACCTATGAGCTGGAGCATATTCAGCAAAGGGAGCTGTATGGAACTGGGAAGATTGTTAGTACTTCTACTGCACTGGCTGTTGAAGTCCCACATAAACTGGAAGTGAAGGCTGTTCAACCTTCCAGTTCTAACATGAATGTTATTGATGCTGAATATGGATTAACATCCATTGATCAATCTGGTGGTGACTTCTATTCTTTAGAAGAACTTGATCAGCTGGAGGATGGTGATTTGGCTTTGATAGTCAGGAAGTTTGGGAAGTTCAGATTCAAGAGGAATCCCAATCTTAAGTTCAGGCCCAGATTTCAGAGAGGTGGATCTTCCTCCTCAAGTGGCTCAAGGGGTGGCTACAAAACTGGAACAGTGGAAAGGAGCACAATCAGATGCTACAATTGCAATGAGTTGGGTCACTTTGCTACTGAATGCAGAAAGCCAAAGCAAGTGACTAGAAACACATTTGATTCTAGCAAGAAGAACAAGATTGGGAAAGCTTATGTTGCTGAGGGAAAGAGTTGGGATGACACTGACAGTGATGAAGAAGCAGGTGAGATTGGGAACCTTGCTTTAGTGGCTAAAGAGGCAAGCACTTCATCCGCACACATGTCAGAGGTAAAGTTTACTGATACTGAAATGATTCGTCATCTTGGTGGCACCTTAGATTGTGCACACACTGAAATGATAGAATAATTCTTTTAAACACAAATCTTGAGAATGAGATAAAAGAATTAAAACTAGTGCATGTTAATCAGGATGAACTTGTTGAGAAAATAGCTTTTCTTGAGAATAGGGTTAAATGTTATATTCAACTGGAAACCATTCTTAAGAAAGAGATTATTGAGCTGAAGACTAAAGCTAATGCCTATTTCAGCTCTTGTAAGACGGCTAAAGAGATTCTCAATAAACAAGCTATTGGTAATCATGTCAGTATAGGTTATGATTATAATAAGGCCATTGGATTGCTTGGAATTAATTCCCCTTGTAGAGTCAGATCTGAAGGAAGGGGTGTTCCATATGTGCTTAAGGGTATTGAAACACCCTTCTGTAAGGAGTCCGAAGCAGAACCTCTGAATGAAGACTTTATCATCATTACAGAGGAGATTCGTGAAGAAAATATTGCTTTGGAAGTTGAACAATCCAAAAAGTGTATATCTGATATTCCAGTCAAAGTTGCTTCAACTAAAAAGACTAAATCAGATATCCATAAGTTGGATCAAAACAATTGTAGAACTAACATGCCTCCTGTTAATTCTTCTCATAAAGCATGTGGTGTGATTAATTGCATGTCTTGTGCTTTCAATGTTATGTATGCTTATTTTAATAGTAAGCATGTATCTAGTGATAAGACTGCTCCACGTCAACATGTTAATAATAAGAAGCATGTTAAAGCAAAGACTACTAGTCCTCCTCAGACTAGAGTGGATTCATTTATCCCTAAGCCTACTCAGAAATGTGTTAAGGCTGGCTATAAATGGAAACACTCTTATGTGAAAGAGGTTGAAGTAGTTTTAGCTAAAAATGTTGTTTTGCCTGACAAAGGCCAGTTCTTTAAGTACGCCGGACCCAATCAATTTTGGGCTCCGAAGAAGGTCTAATCAATTTGATATTGCAGGGAGTTAAACAGGTAAGCCGTGTTATATGGATTCTTGACAGTGGCTGTTCAAGGCATATGACCGGAGATAGAGCCCTGCTATCAGATTTGGTTGAGAAAGCTGGCCCAGTAGTAACCTTTGGAGATAACAGCAAGGGTATTACGAAAGGATATGGCTGTTTGAAGTACGGAAATGTTATCATTGAAGATGTTTCATTTGTGGAAGGTCTGACGTTCAATCTTCTCAGCATCAGTCAGTTCTGTGACAGAGGATATGCTGTTTCCTTTGAAAGAGAGAAGTGTCAGATCCTTCACAAGAAGAATGGAAAGCCTGCTCTTCAAGGAGTAAGGAAAGGTGACTTGTTCATAGCTGATCTGAACTCGGGATTCAAAGATGAAGTTAATTGTTTTTATGTTAAAGCTTCATCAGATGATAGTTGGCTATGGCACAAGAAGATGTCTCACCTTAACTTCAAAACTATGAACTCTTTAGTCAAGAGGGAATTGGTTAGAGGTTTGCCTCAGATGGAATTTACACAGGAAGGACTGTGTGAGGCATGTCAGAAAGGAAAGTCAAAGAAAGCTTCTCACAAGGGCACTGATACATCATCAATAACTGAACCTCTTCAGCTACTGCACATGGATTTGTTTGGTCCAGTTAATGTGATGTCCATGTCAAAGAAACAATATGCACTTGTGATTGTTGATGACTATTCAAAATATACATGGGTTTTATTCCTACATTCCAAGGATGAGACCCCATACCTGGTGATTGGCCATATAAAGTTGATTGAGCTGGATTCTAGATTCCCTGTTAGAGCCATAAGGTCAGATAATGTTACTGAATTCAAGAATGCCATTCTAAATGACTTTTGTGCTGATAAAGGAATAACAAGACAGTATTCTGCCCCTAGAACTCCTCAACAAAATGGAGTAGTGGAAAGAAAGAATCGTACATTGATTGAAGCAGCTAGGACTATGCTAAGTGAGTCCAAACTTCCAACGTACTTTTGGGCTGAAGCAGCGAATACAGCTTGTTATACTCAGAATCGAACTTTAATCAACAAGGACTTAATGAAGACTCCTTATGAGATCTTGAACAACAAGAAACCAACTGTCAAGTACTTTCATGTATTTGGAGCAAAATGATTTGTGCTTATAGATGACAATGTGAAACGTGGCAAGTTTGATGCAAAGGCACAAGAAGCTATTTTTGTTGGTTACTCCAGAAGATCTTACAGGGTCTACTTGGTTGGCAGTCACACAGTAAAGGAAAGTGTCAATGTTACTTTTGATGACACTAAGTTCCCCAATATCCAAAAAGAAGACTCATCTGAAAAGCTGAAGTTTGATAACTTGCCAGACTCAGAATCAGATGATGGAGCCCCACCTGAAGTTATTGCTGGTGATGATAATAACAATGATGATAATGATCATGGTGATGGTGGTGGAAACACTAGTAACAATGGAGATACCACCAACACTGGAGAAGAATCATCAAGGCAATCAAGCAACAACTCAGGGGGAGCAAATGAAGGATCAACTAGTCACTCACAACATCAAAGTGAATTTCAAGGCGAATCATCAAAATCAAATCTTCCAAGACAGACTGTTTGGAATAGAGCTCATCCTTTTGAGCTGATAATTGGTGATCCAGATGTTGGAGTTAAAACTAGAAGTGCTACTCAGAATGAATGTCATTTCTCAGCATTTCTATCTAAAATGGAGCCAAAGAAAACTGAGGAAGCACTGACTGATCCAGATTGGGTGATTGCTATGCAAGATGAACTCAATCAGTTTGAACAACAGCAAGTCTGGAAGCTGGTACCCAGGCCAAAGAACAAGAAAGTAGTTGGTACTAGATGGGTATACAGGAACAAGCTAGATGAGGATGGCATTGTTACAAGGAACAAGGCAAGACTGGTTGCACAAGGGTATTCACAAGCTGAAGGCATTGATTATGATGAAACTTATGCACCAGTGGCTAGACTTGAGGCCATCAGGATGTTCTTAGCATTTGCGGCTTATTCCAATTTTAAAGTCTATCAAATGGATGTTAAGAGTGCATTCCTGAATGGTGAACTTGATGAAGAAGTGTATGTGGAACAGCCCCCTGGCTTTGAAAATCAGGAGCTGCTGGACTTTGTGTACTTTCTCTTCAAGGCTATCTATGGTCTCAAACAAGCCCCAAGAAAATGGTATGACACTCTCTCTGGTTTTCTTTTAGAAAATGGTTTTGTTAGAGGTATCATAGACAAAACTCTTTTTTCAAAGAAACACAAAAGTGATATGATATTAGTCCAAGTCTATGTGGATGACATCATATTTGGGTCTACTAATGATAATCTCTGTAAGAGATTTGCTGAGCTAATGCAGAGTAAGTTTGAAATGAGTATGATGGGTGAGCTGAAGTTCTTTCTTGGATTACAAGTAAGTCAAAGGTCAAATGGTATATTTATTTGTCAATCCAAGTATCTCGAAGAACTCCTCAAGAAGTATCACATGGAGGATTCAGCATCAGCAAGGACTCCATCTTCAACAGCCATCAAACTTGGAGCTTCTGACAAATCTATCAAGGTAGATGTTACAAGCTACAGAGGTATGATTGGCTCCTTACTCTATCTTACTGCTAGTAGACCAGATATTATGTATGCTACATGCTTGTGTGCAAGGTTCCAAGCGGACCCTAGAGATGTACATCTCGTTGCTGTGAAAAGAATCTTGAGATATCTTAAGGGTACACCTAATCTAGGTATCTGGTACCCTAAAGATTCTGGTTTTAATCTTGTTGGATATACAGATTCTGATTATGCAGGTAGTGTTGTGGATAGAAAGAGTACCTCTGGGAGTTGTCAATTCCTAGGAGGTAGGTTGATTTCCTGGTATAGCAAGAAACAACAAACAGTTTCCAATTCAACAGCAGAAGCTGAATATATTGCTGCTGGAAGCTGTTGTTCTCAGATCTTATGGATACGGAATCAATTAAAGGACTATGGCTTTGCATTAGACAAAATTCACATATTTTGTGATAATACAAGTGCCATAGCAATCTCCAACAACCCTGTGCAGCACTCGAGAACAAAGCACATTGATATCAGGTATCATTTTATCAGAGAGCATGTCATGAATGTAACTGTGGAGTTACATTTTGTACCCACAGAAGAACAGACTGCAGATATATTCACTAAATCTGTTGACGAATCCACATTTATCAAGTTAGTTGGTAAATTGGGTATGTTAAACAGTCTTAGTGATTGACAATATCTCTGTCAGGTTTGTTCTTTCAAAATTCATTTTCTCTTGTCATTTAAATGATTTTCACTGCCTATTCTCATTTAATATTACATGCTTGTGTAGTTAAATAGCTATGAATAATTTATTTTCTTTAAAAATATTTTTCTCATATTTTTTAAGTGGAGAAATGTATTTTTATTGAAAATATATTTATTTAGAATTATTTAGATATTTTTCAGATTCTAAATATTGTTGTTTAAATATTTCTGCAAGTTTATATTAATTTTATGCATTTCTATAATTTTCTGCATTTTTTTCTAGGATTTATGGAATTTTCTGTGATTTTTTCTAGAATTTTATAAATTTTTCATGCATTTTTATTCATATTCTGTAAAGTTTCTTATTCTCAGCATTTTTCCTTTTATTTAAATCTGATTTTCGTTAGTATTACTAGTTTTATACTAGTAGTACTATCGGTAGTACTATCCCTTGATAGTACTACCAGTTCTTTTAATAGTACTGCTAGCATTTTCATTTGTATTTTTTGTTTTTTATTTTTCCTTTTATTTCATAGTACTACTAGTTCTTTTGGATAGTACTACCGAATTTTGGATAGTACTACTAAGCATTTTCTTTAGTTTTTACCTTTTTGATTTTCTTTTTAATAAATGATAGTACTACCGTGTTTTCCTTTTCTTTTTACCATAGTACTACTAAGTTTTTTTTTATTATTTATGATAGTACTACCGTTCTTTTTCTTAGTACTATCAGGTGTGTTAATATATATACTGTTTTTTTTCCTTTTTACTGAGTACTACAACAGTTCATGTTTTAACATAACTACCTTTATCAATTCTCTCTTTAATTCTTAAGACTAACGAATTGCTGTCAATTTCTTTTTCACTTTCCGGATTCGATTCTTGTTAGTTTTAAAATCTAAAACCATCACTGAACAGATCTTCTCAAGCCCGTTAATTCGAGATCTTAAAATCAAAGTTTCATTAAGATTTTAGTTTTCGAGTTTTTGAATTTCAAAGGTTTTGTGATTCGTTTTTAGTGCTTAAGAGGGTATTTTTGAGTTCTAAAAATAGTACAGTGTGTGGTTTGTGTCAAGGATTAACATACTAAAATTTGGTAATTTTTGGAGAACTTTGAAAATTTGGATTTTTAATTAATTTTTAATTAATTTTAAAATCCTTAAATTCGAATTATTCATAATTATTTGAGTTTTTGATTTTCTGTGTTAATTTTTACTTAGTAAATTATGGCTCAGGATATTGAGGTTGTTAAAAACAATTATATTGGATATTTTGATCCGTTGAAATGCCCAATTGATCGTTTTCGACCTTGGATTCAGTTTTTAAATTCGCAGTGTTGTGTGAGTCGTGCTATATGTTTATCTGTTGATTTAAAGATTGAACCACTTAGATTATTGTGTTCTACCGCTGTGATTTCTGAGAATTTAAATTCTATATCTTTCACTATTGAGCACACACAGTACACTATTACTGAGGATTTGTTTTGTGAAGTTTTTCAACTTCCTAGGGATAACTTTGATAGGACTCCTTCTGATATTGAATTAATCCAGTTTTTCAACAGAATTCATTATCAAGGTCCTTTGGAGTTGCCCAAACTCAGTAAAGCTAATTTAGTCTTTGAATGGGATATCTTATTTGATACTTTAGCTAAGGTTTTCAGCAATTGTACTAAGAGTAATTTTCCTCATATTCCATCTTTGTTGCAGTACATTGCTTATGCTATTGTGTTTAATTTTAGACTTAACATTGGTCATCTAATCTAAAGTCTTATAGTTAGAAGAGTATCCAATGCCAGGATTGATCATGATAGTGGTAGGAAAGTCAGGTGTTTCTATCCTAGATTTCTCACTATTTTAATCAATCATGTGCTATCTGATGCTCACAAGGAGTTGTTTTCAAATGCTTTATCTGTTAATTCTCCTTCTACTAATAGTAAGTTCTATCAAAGACTCCATACTTCTCTTAAATGGAATATGACACCAGTGGTTGTAAGTCCATTCATGGCTCATTTCATTAACCTTCCTACTTTTGAACCTTTTGTTCCTGATCAACAACTAGTCATTGCAGCTGGAACTTCAGAGGAACTGCCAATACAGGTAATACATCCTATCTCTGGATCATCTGGCACCTTTGCTGAAACCCAAGTGGTTGATAGGACAGACCAAGAGGTTGTAGAACCACAATCTCTATCCCAGGTCAGAGAGCCAAACACTGTGTCTAATCCTTTAACCTCTCAACCTGGATCTGCTTCAATGTTAAGACAAAGGTCTAGTAGTGAACAAACACTGAGTGCACCCACAGCTCTGTCTCCACCACTAAAGAAAAGGAAAACCTATAGAGAGACATCTGTAAGCCCATCCATGTCCTCCCAACAGGATATGGACTTTGAAATGGCCATTGAACAGTCTCTGGAGACATCCTCTCAACAGGATGAATCTATTGAAATTCGCCATCGGGCCCTGGCAACCTGTAATGAGTCAAGCACTCTCCCATTACTCACAATGGGAGAAGACATCCAAATAGAAGAAACTCAGGACACGTTGTTAGGAGAGCACTTAGGATCTGAAACAGTGCCTACCATTGTCACGGTAGAAGTGCCTTCACAAGCATCAGAGGGAAAATCTGATTCTTTGCCACCTATAATAGAATCATTTTCTCCCCTCCCAGAGGGAACATCTCTGGCTCCCTTAAGGGATTTTTCACTCGCAGGTTTTACTGGAGAAAGTGAAAGGCAACCTGATGAGTCTGTCCCTGAAGAAATTCAGTATACAATGTCAAATATTTTGACAGACTCATTCAGGGATCGGGAATTGCGAACTCCCATTGCACCACCACTGACCTCTCTTGAAGGGGCTAGGGTGATTTTTAATGCAGGTACATCTAGTGAAAATCTTGAAAGACAGTTAGTGGTGAGAGATATGAATCAAACACCGAGTGAAACACAAGCACGTGAGTTGAGTGAAACACCACTAAGAGCAATTGAAGTGAGTGCACACACTGACACAAACACTGCTTTGTTGAAACAGCTAGCTGATCTAAAAAAGAAGTTACAAGAAACCCATGCTGAGAATAATCTTCTAAAAGCACAAGTGGTGTCTCAATCTACCACCTCTGTATCAAATCAGCTGGGTACTGTGAAAGCTGACCTTGAAGGATTGAAGAATACTCTGGTCCCGAAGCTGAATTCCATCCAACAATCTCAAGTACTAGTGGCTTCGGACATTTCTGAATTAACCATGTCAAATGCTCAAATTTCAGAAAGTGTCAAGGAGATTGCTGCCATTTCTACCAAGGTGGACTTTATTCTGCAAACAGCTGATGAAAATCAAAAGTTTAATGAGGAAAGGATTTTCAGGATAGAAGGAGGAATGGAGCATCTGAATGTAGGTATGAAGCACTTGTATAATATGATAAAGGAGTCTCATCAACCTACTGAAGAGCAAAGAATATTCTTTGAGGGAGATGATGGTGATGATGATGAGGATGATGATGCTGATGAAGGAGGAGATGGAAGAGAAAGAGGAGAGATAAGGGGAACATCTGAGGTGAATCCTAGGGCTTCCAAAGCTCAAACTGTAGAGGATTACTCAACTAAGGGGGAGAAGGAGAAAGAAGGAGGAAACAGGGAAGCTGGAGGAGCTTCTGGAAAGGATAAGGGGAAAGGTAAACAATCAATGGAGGAGTCTGCTTTTGATGATGCCTACTACTACCATGGTGAACAGGATGACTTCCAATTTGACACATCTGGTGATCTGGAGAAGACCATACCTGAAGAAGCTTTTGGTGAGGAGGAGGTTGAGGAGGCAGCCAACTTTGATGATTGGGAAGATGAAGCTGATCTATACACACCTGACCCTTTGTTTGAGAAGGAGTTGAAGAAACAACAGGCAGAGTTGAGAAGAAAGGAGGATGAAAATGCAAAGGTCTCTAACATCATTTCTCAGAAGCTGAAAATTCAAAAGGCTGAACATGAAGACAAACAACGTCTTCATAGTATTCATGTCAAAGAAAGGAGATTGGATGTTAGGATGAAGCAAGGAGTCAAATGGGATAAGGCAAGGGAGATGTTTGATACTCCTCAAAGAGGCACAAACAATGATGCTACTTTTCTGAAGCTGCTTGAGAAGATCAGAATTGTTAATCCAGACAACTCATTATATATGAAGGCATTGAAGGAAGATATCCTAAGGATTACGTCTGCATTTGATCAAGTGAGGCAGGAACTGTTCATCTATGTCTCAAGTGCTCTTGAAGGGTCATTCACTGTTTCTCTTGAACTACTTCAAAGAAGATCTCTCTCTGAATTGTGGATTCTGATGAGTAAAGTAAAGAGATCTTCTTGCTTGAATGAGCTTCTTTATGACCGGCTGAGAGATTCTGCTATGAAGGCCAGCCCTCAAGTTGTACATTTTCCTTATGAAGTCAAAATCTACAGAGGTACAACTTTAGAGACTGTGAGGCTGGATCCTGATTCCATGAAGCTACAGACTGCTATGCAACTGGTGAAGTTGGAGAATCTTCTTAGAACTTCTGGGTTTGCTACTGTAGAAAAGTCTGAAGTTGCTGATATGATTTCAGACTACTGCACGGAGAAAGTACCAAGGTATGCTCAGATGAAGAACAGATTGAAGAAGATCACCACTCAACCAGTAATGCCAAGTGGTGTGGTTTCTGAAAGTGATCGTGTCCTTGACAAAGATCTTCTAGTCACCTTGCAAGAAGCTGAAGAAGGTGAAATTAGAGACTAAAGGCATGATGTAGTTAGCTCAATTTGTAAATGTTATTTGTTTAGAGCTAGGTAAATCAAGATAGGGAAATTTATCATTTGTTCAGGCTAGAGGAACATCTATCTTGTATTTATCTTTACTGTTTGAATCTGGATATTGTTATATTTAATCCAGAAACTTTTATTATTTTCTTGGCTCTTAAAAGTCTTATTTTTTCTTGTTTTAGTTGAGTTATCCTCTAGAGGTATTTGGTTGTTATTGTCTAACAAACAAATAGGGGGAGATTGAAAGGCATATGTCTAGGCCTATTTGTAAACACCGAGGATTCTACTCAACTTTAATTAAGATGTTATAAGTAAATAATAAAAATCAAATGTCACAGGAATCTCAGAAGATTATATCTGTCAAAGAATGAAGATTAAAGTCATCTACAGTCTTGAAGTTATTCTACACTGGAAGAAGTTCATTTATTTGATCAAGCCTCAGTGAAGTATTCAAGAAAGTGGATCTATTTAAAGTGACAGAGATTTCAGAAATGTGATGGAGAAAAGTACAGGTTACAGTCCTTGTTTAAATAGATGGAGTAAAGAATCACAACTTAAAGTCAAGTATGGTTTCAGAAGTGTGAACCATTAAAGTTAGTCGCTCATGAACCAGACAGTACATGAAGTGTCAACGTCAGTCAGTGGAAGTTCGGCATCAATTTCAGTGGTTCTAAGAATTAGTTTAATTCTCTTTTAATATTATTCTATAAGATATTTAATTTAATCTATGAATTAATTCTTTCAGAATTAATTCATATATTAAATTAATCAATCTAGATCTTAAGTAATTTAATGTATAAATTAATTCTCCAGAATTAATTTATTTATGAAATTATTTGAGTCAGTTATTTAATTTATTTAATCAGTGAATTAATTCTAAAAGAATTAAGTCATTTATTAAATCAATTAAAAGTAGAATAAAATTAAATCAGTTTTATTTCTACTAGTAGTACTGACCATTTTATACTAGTAGTACTATCTGTATTAGTACTACCGATAGTCCTACCAGTACAAAAGGTTAGTACTACCAAGAGTACTATTAGTATAAATAGATAGTATTGCTAGTAGAAATGCAAGTGGAGTTTGGCGCGTGAGTTTGGTGTGAGTCAGTTGATTAAATACTTGTATTTGATCAATTGGACAACACACTTAGCAAAAACAGAAAACAGACAGAAACAAAAGCAAAGTATCATTTCTCTCTTCTGCCATTAACGCAAGCCAACTGCAAAGCTCAATTAAATTCTTGTAATAAATTCTAGCCATCAAAGTTATATTCAATCCACTAGAATTCAATTACTTGTATTGCTTTGACAATCTAGCGGATCATAATCCCTAGAATTACTATCGAACTACTTTTTAGTATTCGATCTTTTTATTACAAATATAGATAAATTCATGTCGAATTTATTCTAGATTTGTTTTAACAAGAACCTTGTAATCTGTGCACTGAATTGTAACACCCCTCAAGTTTAATAGAGTTTCTATTTAACTTGAATATTGTTTCAGTTTTTATTCCGCACTAATTTGTTCTAAACAGTTAAATCTTTTAAAGGACAAATTCGATAAAACGGTATAGTTTGTATTCAACCCCCCTTCTACAAACTTATCAGGACCTAACAATAACTTTTCATTTGATTGCAGTAGTATTGAACAAATATGTGCACAACTCGAGAGAAGTTATTTTTACTTTTCGAACACATATTTAGAGTTATATGTTTGATGTTTACGATGACTTTAGTGATTTAAACGATACCCCGTTGAGATTAGTGATGAAAATGATATATGGTCTTCACTTCAGTGACCACTTTGATATTTAACCCCATAGATTAGTACAATTTGACTACGGGTTAACTGACGACCGAATTTATAAAAATATTCGTAAATGTATTATTATCAAAATTGTTGCTAAATTTTAACATTAAAGTATATATATATTTTTCCAAAGATATATCTATACTATTATATTAAATACGGAACATTGAAAATTTTGTAATCAGTTTGTAACATGTTCTTCACAACATCTTATATTCCAAAAATATAGGGTACCTTTTCTATTCAGTTTGTCACTCAATTCACAACCGTTAGTCAAATCGATGAGAACCGTTGAATAAAATCCTAAGAATTATTATATAAGGTGCCTTTTCTATTTTTCCAAACTAAAACATCTTATATTCCAAAAATATCACTGGCAGTTCTATTTAATAAAATAAAATAATAATCTTATAATTGCTAATAACTAACTAGTTACCTTTTTTAATCCAAAGTGTATATTCTTTTTTATATTTTCTAACTAAATTTTTTACTTTTTTATCTTTCTTAACTAAAACCTCTCATTTTCCAAAAATATCACGGACAATTCCATTTAATAAAATAAAATAATAATATTACAATTACTAATAAGTAGCCGATTAGTTGACTTTAATGTACTTTAATGGTTCATACTTGACTTTAAGTTGTGATTCTTTACTCCTTTTATTTAAACAAGGACTGTAACCTGTACTTTTTCCCGTCACACTTCTGAAACCTCTGTCACTTTAAATAGATCCACTTTCTTGAATACTTCACTGAGGCTTGATCAAATAAATGAACTTCTTCCAGTGTAGAATAACTTCAAGTCTGTAGATGACTTTAATCTTCATTCTTTGACATATATAATCTTCTGAGATTCCTGTGACATTTGATTTTTATTATTTACTTATTACATCTTAATTAAAGTTGAGTAGAATCCTCGGTGTTTACAAATAGGCCTAGACATATGCCTTTCAATCTCCCCCTATTTGTTTGTTAGACAATAACAACCAAATACCTCTAGAGGATAACTCAACTAAAACAACAAAAGATAAGACTTTTAAGAGCCAAGCAAATAATAAAAAGTTCTGGATTAAATATAACAATTTCCAGATTCAAACAATAAAGATAAATACAAGATAGATGTTCCTCTAGCCTGAACAAATGATAAATTTCCCTATCTTGATTTACCTAGCTCTAAACAAATAACATTTACAAATTGAGCTAACTACATCATGCCTTTAGTCTCTAATTTCACCTTCTTCAGCTTCTTGCAAGGTGACTAGAAGATCTTTGTCAAGGACACGATCACTTTCAGAAACCACACCACTTGGCATTACTGGTTGAGTGGTGATCTTCTTCAATCTGTTCTTCATCTGAGCATACCTTGGTACTTTCTCCGTGCAGTAGTCTGAAATCATATCAGCAACTTCAGACTTTTCTACAGTAGCAAACCCAGAAGTTCTAAGAAGATTCTCCAACTTCACCAGTTGCATAGCAGTCTGTAGCTTCATGGAATCAGGATCCAGCCTCACAGTCTCTAAAGTTGTACCTCTGTAGATTTTGACTTCATAAGGAAAATGTACAACTTGAGGGCTGGCCTTCAGATAGAGATCTTCTTTGTAGGAGGTCAAGAGAAATGGTGAATGACCCTTCAAGCGCACTTGAGACATAGATGAACAATTCTTGCCTCACTTGATCAAATGCAGACGTAATCCTTAGGATATCTTCCTTCAATGCCTTCATATATAATGAGTTGTCTGGATTAACCGTTCTGATCTTCTCAAGCAGCTTCAGAAAAGTAGCATCATTGTTTGTGCCTCTCTGAGGGATATCAAACATCTCCTTTGCCTTGTCCCACTTGCTTCCTTGCTTCATCCTCACATCCAATCTCCTTTCTTTGACATGAATACCATGAAGACGTTGTTTGTCTTCATGTTCAGCCTTTTGAATTTTCAGCTTCTGAGATATGATGTCAGAGACCTTGGCTTGCTCATCCTCCTTTCTCCTTAGCTCTGCTTGCTGTTTCTTCAACTCCTTTTGAAACAAAGGGTCAGGTGTATATAGATCAGCTTCATCCTCCCAATCCTCAAAGTTTGCTGCCTCCTCAACCTCCTCCTCACCAAAAGCTTCTTCAGAAATGGTCTTCCTCAGATCACCAGAAGTGTCAAATTGGAAGTCATCCTGTTCACCTTGATAGTAGTAGGCATCGTGAAAGACAGTATCCTCCAGTGATTGTTTACCTTTCCCCTTATCTCCTCCAGAAGCTTCTCCAGCTTCCCTTTCTTCTCCTTTCTTCTCCTTCTCCCCCTTAGTTGAGGAATCCTCTACAGTTTGAGCTGTGGAAGCCCTAGGATTCACCTCAGTTGTTCTCCTTATCTCTCCTCTTTCCCTTCCATCTCTTCCTTCATCAGCATCATCATCCCCATCATCATCTCCCTCAAAGAATGATCTTTGCTCTACAGTAGGTTGATGTGATTCCTTGATCATGTTGTATAGGTGCTTCATTCCTTCATTAAGATGCTCCATTCCTCCTTCAATCCTAGATATCCTTTGCTCATTAAACCTCTGGTTTTCATCAGATGTTTGCAGAATGAAGTCCACCTTGGTAGAAATAGAAGCAATCTCCTTAACACTCTCCGATATCTGAGCATTTGACGTTATAATATCAGAGATGTCTGAAGCCACCAGTACTTGAGATTGTTGGATTGAATTCAGCCTCGGGAGTAGATTATTCTTCAGTCCTTCCAGGTCATCTTTCACAGTACCCAGCTGATTTGATACAGAGATGGTAGATTGTGCAACCACTTGTGCTTTCAGAAGATTGTTCTCAGCCTGGGTTTCTTGTAACTTCCTTTGTAGATCAGCTAGTTGGTTCAACAAAGCAGTGTTTGTGTTAGTGTGTGCACTCACCTCAATTGCTCTCAGTGGTGTTTCACTCAACTCACGTGCTTGTGTTTCACTCGGTGTTTGATTCATATCTCTCACCACTAACTGTCTGTCAAGATTCTCAGTAGATGTACCTGCAGGAAAAATCACCCTAGCCCCTTCAAGAGAGGTCAGTGGTGGTGCAATGGGAGTTCGCAATTCCCGATCCCTGAATGAGTCTGTCAAAATATTTGACATTGTATACTGAATTTCTTCAGGGACAGACTCATCAGGTTGCCTTTCACTTTCTCCAGTAAAAACTGCGAGTGAAAAATCCCTTAGGGGAGCCAGAGATGTTCCCTCTGGGAGGGGAGAAAATGATTCTGTTATAGATGGCAAAGAATCAGATTTTCCCTCTGATGCCTGTGAAGGCACTTCTACCGTGACAATGGTAGGCACTGTTTCAGATCCTAAGTGCTCTCCTGACAAAGTGTCCTGAGTTTCTTGTATTTGGATGTCTTCTCCCATTGTGAGTAATGGGAGAGTGCTTGAATCATTACAGATTGCCAGGGCCCGATGGCGAATTTCAATAGATTCATCCTGTTCAGAGGATGTCTCCAGAGACTGTTCAATGGCCATTTCAAAGTCCAAATCCTTTTGGGAGGACATGGATGGGCTTACAGATGTCTCTCTATAGGTTTTTCTTTTCTTTAATGGTGGAGACAGAGCTGTGGGTGCACTCAGTGTTTCTTCACTACTTGACCTTTGTCTTATTAAAGAAGCAGTTCCAGGTTGAGAGGTTAAAGGATTAGACAGTGTGTTTGGCTCTCTGACCTGGGATAGAGATTGTGGTTCTACAACCTCTTGGTCTGTCCTATCAACCACTTGGGTTTGAGCAGAGGTGCCAGATGATCCAGAGATAGGATGTATTACCTGTAGTGGCAGTTCTTCTAAAGTTCCAGCTGCGATGACTAGTTGTTGATCAGGAACAAAGGGTTCAAAAGTAGGTAGGTGAATGAAATGAGCCATGAATGGACTTACAACCACTGGTGTCATATTCCATTTACTAGAAGTATGGAGTCTTTGATAGAACTTACTAAAAGTAGTAGGAGAAGGAATAGATACAGCATTTGAAAACAACTCCTTGTGAGCATCAGATAGCACATGATTGATTAGGATAGTGAGAAATCTAGGATAGAAACACCTGACATTTCTACCACTATCATGATCAATCCTGGCATTAGATACTCTCCTAACCATAAGACTCCAAATAAGATGACCAATGTTAAGCCTAACATTAAACACAATAGCATAAGCAATGTACTGCAACAAAGATATCCCATTCACAGACTAGATTTGCTTTACTGAGTTTAGGCAACTCCAAAGGACCTTGATAATGAATTCTGGTGAAAAACTGAATTAATTCATCATCAGAAGGAGTCCTATCAAAGTTATCCCTAGGAAGTTGAAACACTTCACAAAACAAATCCTCAGTAATAGTATATTGTGTGTGCTCAATAGTGAAAGATATAGAATTTAAATTCTCAGAAATTACAGCAGTAGAACACAACAATCTAAGTGGTTCAACCTTTAAATCAGCAGATAAACATATAGCACGACTCACACAACACTGCGAATTTAAAAACTAAATCCAGGGTCGAAAACGATCAATCGGACATCTCAACGGATCAAAATACCCAATGTAATTGTTTTTAACAACCTCAAAATTCTGAGCCATAATTTACTAAGTAAGAATTAACACAGAAAATCAAAAACTTAAATAATTATGAATAATTCGAATTTTAGGATTTTAAAATTAATTAAAATTAATTAAAAATCCAAATTTTCAAAGTTCTCCAAAAATTACCAAATTTTAGTATGTTAATCCTTGACACAAACCACACACAGTACTATTTTTAGAATCCAAAAACACCTTTTTAATCACTAAAAACGAAGAGAAAAACCCTTTGAAATTCAAAAACTCGAAAACTAAAAACTCAATGAACCTTGAATTTTAAGTGCTCGAAATAATGGGCTTGAGAAGATCTGTTCAATGGTGGTTTCAGAATTAAAAACAAGCAAGAAACGAATTTGGAAATTGAAAAAGAATTGGACAGCACTTCGTTTCTTAGAAAAATCGAGAGAGAAAAGTAAAAAGCAGTTAAGTTAAAACTTGAACTGTTGAAGTACTCAGTAATAAAAAATTACTATACATATATATATATAAATACACTGTAAGTACTATGGTAAAAGAAAAGAGAAAAAAAACTGGTAGTACTATGGTTAAAAAACACGGTAGTACTATCAATTAAACAGAAAAAGAATAATAATAAAGAAAATGAAAAACGCGGTAGTACTATGAAATTGAACTGGTAGTACTATCAGAATTAAACAAAATTTAAATTAAAAATAATACTAGAAATACTATCTAAACTACGGTAGTACTAACTAAAAAGAACTAGTAGTACTATCACTGGATAGTACTACCGATAGTACTACTAGTTCAAAACTAGTAATACTAACGAAAATTAAATAAAAATAAAAGGAAATGTTGAACATTACTGAAACTTTACAGAAAATGAATAAAAATGCGTGAAAAATTTATACAAATCTAGAAAAATTCACAGAAAACTCCATAAATTCTAGAAAAAAATGCAGAATATTATAGAAATGCATAAAATTAATATAAACTTGCAGAAAAATTCAAACATCAATATTTACAATCTGAAAAATACCTAAATAATTCTAAATAAATATATTTTCAATAAAAATATATTTCTCTTCTTAAAAAATATGAGAAAAATATTTTTAAAGAAAATAAAATATTCAGAGCTATTTAAATATACAAGCAAGTACTATTAAATGAGAACTCTCAGTGAATATCATTAAAATAGCAAAAGAAAATGAATTTTGAAAGAACAAACATGACAGAGATATTGTTAATCACTAAGACTGTTTAACATACCCAATTTACCAACTAACTTGATAAATGTGGATTCATCAACAGATTTAGTGAATATATCTGCAGTCTGTTCTTCTGTGGGTACGAAATGTAACTCCACAGTTCCATTCATGACATGCTCTCTGATAAAATGATACCTGATATCAATGTGCTTTGTTCTCGAGTGCTGCACAGGGTTGTTGGAGATTGCTATGGCACTTGTATTATCACAAAATATGGGAATTTTGTCTAATGCAAAGCCATAGTCCTTTAATTGATTCCGTATCCATAAGATCTTAGCACAACAGCTTCCAGCAGTAATATATTCAGCTTCTGCTGTTGAATTGGAAACTGTTTGCTGTTTCTTGCTATACCAGGAAATCAACCTACCTCCTAATTAATTAATTCATATATTAAATTAATTATCTTATAGAATAATATTAAAAGAGAATAAAACTAATTCTTAGAACCACTTGAATTAATGACGAACCTCCACTGAATGACGTTGACACTCCATGTACTGTCTGATTCATGAGCGACTAACTTTAATGGTTGTTCTTCATCTTTAACTTTAAGCTGTGATTCTTTACTCCATCTATTTAAACAAGCACTGTAACCTGTACTTTTCTCCGTCACATTTCTGAAATCTCTGTCACTTTAAATAGATCCACTTTCTTGAATACTTCACTGAGGCTTGATCAAATAAATGAACTTCTTCCAGTGTAGAATAACTTCAAGACTGTAGATGACTTTAATCTTCATTCTTTGACAGATATAATCTTCTGAGATTCCTGTGACATTTGATTTTTATTATATACTTATAACATCTTAATTAAAGTTGAGTAGAATCCTCGGTGTTTACAAATAGGCCTAGACATATGCCTTTCAGTATTCATTCTTTCTTTCTAAGGGATATTATCTCTATCACAGAGAGTTTAAAGTTTAGACAATTAAGCTCATATTTGATATTAATGTTGTATAAAAGAAAGTAAAAATTGGTTGGTAAATTTTAAAAGAGTAATGTTAGAGCACCCAACAAAATATCCCAAAATTTGTATGTATGATATGGCTGATATTTGTCAATTTTTAATTTGTGGGTTTATATGTATGCACGCGGGTTTCATATTTTAATAAGGAATGTTACCATTAAGAATGACTTTGGGAGATGTTTTGCGACATTTTATTGGGAACTCTAACATTTTTCATTTTAAAAATACCTTTTTTGAATAGTGCTTTTAATCTAAAAATTGGTTTTTAGAGAAATCATGTTTTTATGAAAAAAATTAAGGTATGAACTGGTTTTAATAAAATTATATTCCCTCGATTTCACAATACATGTCCACTTTCTATTTTTGGATATACATTTTAAAATGCTTTAACCGAATATCTACACAAATAATTTTTTTAATTTTTTTTGTGAATAAAAATTTAAATATCAAACTTTTATTCAAAAAAAAATTGAAAAATAATTTATATAACTATCCGGTCAATGCACGTGTCAGAAGTAAAAAATGGACAAATACTTTGAAACGAAGTGAATATGTAGGCGGATCCCTTGTATTCAAATTTTTTATGCAAAGCGAATAACCTTATCGATGCTTGACATGCATCCTATTGAAAGAGAGGGGTGCCTTCGAACACGGGTGGTGCATGATTGTCGTCAGCAACAAAATTAATTAAAATATTTTATATTATCATACTTGTAATGTCATTTTCGAACAATTTTTTTGATTCAATTCTATATGTGTAGCAATACTCTTTTTTGATATTGCAACCAAAATTACGTGAAAATATAAAATATGACCAAACAATTATCAAATTTTGTAATATAATTTTTTAAAACTAACAATTTTTTTACAGTACTATAATTTTTACCAACAATGCCAAATGAAGTTTAAATTATAAATAATCTATATTACCTATAAGTTTATAGAATTTAAAATTTAGACGATAAATAATCAAGACACATTATTACAATTTAAATGAATAAATAAATTATATAATTATCATAGTTTTAAAATACAACCATAAACAATAAATATGCAACTCGTATGTTAAAAAGAATAAAAACTATAGTTTAATTGGTAAAAATATGAAACTCCTTAGAGCATCTTCAATGGAAGGTGTCAATGATGTGTTAAATTATAATACCGCAAACACACGGTGTCTATTGCTAGTACAGAATGGCAAGCGGGTCGTATCACAAGGAGACAGGTTCTATCAATTTCAATTTAATTATTGTCAATTGTTCAGGAGAAAAACGAATGTGTGGGAATTTGAACAAATTAATGATTATAACTAAATTAACACTAATTATAAAACACTAAACAGTGATATTAAAAACCTAGGGCAACAAGTCCACCATGCTCACACAATAATTGGCTTCTAAGCTAAAACAAGTAAAGTGGTCATGCAACTAGAGTATGTCATTCTCTCTCGAGTAATAACACTCTCAAAACATTCTTACACATTAATAACTTTTGGTAATTCAACTGGTTAGGCAATTAAAGCAACTATTAATCTCTCTCGAGTATTAACGCTTTCAGAAATCCAATGATACTCTCGCACTCAAATTCAATTTTGTTAATCGTATGTGTACCTCTAGTAGAAAAATCCATCGATCCATTACTCCTATTCGCATACAATTAATTCATGATATCAACCGATTACACAAATTAAAGATAAGAACATAATCAACGAGAATTAGCCATAACCAATCGAAATACTATGAAAATCATGCCATTATTATGATGCAAACATGGCTTTCCTTTCTATGCCCTAGAAACGACTACTCACTAATACTAGCATTAAAAGCAATGAACAAAGACATACAAAACATACTAATAAACAAGAGAATATAAAAAATACCTCAAACTTTACATTAACGGTGATGAATCCAAGCTAAACAAAGTACATCCTTGAAAGAGATGAAAACAAGAAAAAAAAAACCCTAGGTCCCAGAGAAAGTACGTATGTATCTCTACCTAAACTAAAACTAATAAAAAATTAACTAATATATGATCCTATAAAACTCATCATAATTTTTTTTTGGTATTTTAATAAATATACAAATGGATCTCTGGGTAGGATTTTTAGGGTAAAATTCGCATCTGTCTTTAATTCTCTGTTTCTGGGCTCTTTCAGTCGGGCTCTGCTTACTGGACCACCTTAGAATTAAAGAGAATTCCACAAGTTTCGCGTGGACTGTAAGATCATCAAAAACGGAATTCTGGAACCCAAGATACGGCCCAAACAGTGTAGTCATCCCACTTAGTCCAATAAATCCGAATTTCCATCTAATTAAGCTCCAAAATCAGCTATTTTTCTTCAAATCCTTCCAAGTTATGAATAATGCATTTCCTACAATAAAACATCAAATCAATGCAAAATATAATAAATATGAGGATAAAATCATCTTAATATATATATAGGGGGCTATTCTACTACAAACCACTCTTAGACTACAAACCTACAAACTAAATAAAAAAAATTCAAATCGCGTCGAAACATAGCACATATGGTATGCAAATCGATCGTTGGGAGATGGAGAAAAATAAGGTAAAGTCGGATTTCAAAAAAAAACTCTCCGATTGACGGGAAAAGTCAAATTAAAAACGAAGGGGAATAGGTGTGATTGAGTGTGGAAGGGTGTATTTTAGTTGTGTGTTGTGTATATAGGGGGCCATTAGATTAGATTAATCTAAGAGCTTAAATCGGTTCTTAGTTTGTATTTTAAAAATGGTTTGTATTTGATCACTAGCCCTATATATATATATAGGCTAGTGATCAAATACAAACCTTTTTAAAAATACAAACTAAACCCTTAGATTAATATAATCTAATGGCCCCCTATATGCACAACACATAACTAAAATACACCCTCCCACACACAATCACACCTATTCCCCTCCGTTTTTAATTTGACTTTTCCCGTCAATCGGAGAGCTTTTTTTGAAATCCGACTTCATCGTATTTTTCTCCATCTCCCAACGATCAATTTGCGTACCATATTTGATATATTCCGACGATAAATCACTATTTATGCTTGCGAGAATCACTAAAATGTTGGTGATTTCTCTAAAAATAAATAGTGATTTCTGCGTAAATGTAGTGATTTTTTCTCTAGATTTATACGTAAATTACAGATTTTGTACCGTAAAATCACTAAATTTATACGTATATAAAAAAATAAATAGCTAGATTTATGCTGAAATCACTATTTATTCTTACAAAAATCACTAAAATTATTTAGTTTGTAGTTTGTAGTCTAAGAATGGTTTGTATGGGAGTAAACCCCTATATATATATACTCTATCAAACATCCCCACACTAAGCATTTGCACGTCCTCGGGAAAATACGTGAAATAAAAATTAAGTCCTAACTAACACCATTTTCGTAGATGACACGATTGCATTGAGTATATGCAACAAGTCGTTAAACCCCTAGGCATCCCTAGTAGGACAAGTTTTGTCTCGTGAGGGTTTATAGTGGATCTACCCACAAAATCCATTTTTTTCTGCCAAGTCTCAAGCATGCAACTTCTCATAGTACTCCACACAAGTAAACTACAATTACACAATTCTGAAAGTCTTTTCTTTTGCACATCATTCGTACCAAACTATCCAAGTAAACACACAAAGTCTGAATAGACAAAAATATCATGAAATAGATATTAATGCCGCATTTAGTAAGCAACATGCTATGGATATAAAATCTCACACTCCTCTCAATTCACACAAGTGTATAGGTAAGTGTATCTCTCAAGTTCAATCAATAAAGTCATGTGCTACCATAGGCTTGATTGTCCACCAAATCTCCACTACTTTGTATACATGCATGCACAAATCAAAAGGTCATTGTTAAAGATTATAACGTGACTAAGGTAAGGGGTAGGAAATCAAGAAAAAGGCTCACAAGTGGCTAAATTGATAACTACTAGAGCATAATGTTAATTTCTAATTAAAGCACTCAACATGAAATTTTGATCATGTAAAAGGTGATCAGTCTCTCACAAATATTAAGCCCCAAGCACATATTATCATGTACTTTCCCATTTCATATTGTACAAACCAATGAACACGAACTCTTTTTCCTCATTTTCTCATTTTTTTTTCAAATTCCTGTAATTCTCCAATAACCAAGGGCAGTAAAAGGTCACCAATATAAATGCACTTAATACCAGCACATGTACATGGATTGTCCCTTTCATATTATATTGCATTTGCCACCCATTGGTCTCAAAGGAGTACTTAACCTCTTCTTCTTTTCACAAACTAAATAAAGAAGCAGTCAACCAATCATATGCCAATTTCCACCAAAATATCCCACCTTAACAAAGAAATCCCCACACTATTTATTCACCAATCCTCAAATGAATTAAATGTTCTACTAGTAAATCAAGACAAGAATAAACAAGTAGGCTCAAAAATTTAGAGTGGTGATATATCAAAAGAACGTATAAAAGGCTCAAGGGGTTCACTAGGGATATAATTCACATGTACTGTTTAGGTAAATGCGGTTAATCTTAGCGCATTTATCATTTTCATGCATACACATACCATGTAGTCTCAATAAGGTTTAAAACAAGTTCTAGAGCAAAATGTTAAATGATGAACAACACACAACAATAAAATTCGATTGAAATAAAATGTATCAATCACATATTAGGCTCAAGATCTCACAAGGTGAAAAACATGCTTCAGTACTTACTAAAATTGACAAGGATGCATCTCATGTTTAAACATTTTCGCAAACACATACGAGGAATCATAAGTAACAAATGATTTTCTAGAGATAACATATCAACTAATCATGCAAAAGAGGCTCACAAGATGTGTATTATCCTTGTTAACACACTATGAGACATGGCAATATACAAGATTTTTTTTTGATTTTTTAATTTTTTTGGATTTTATAAATTTTAATTTTTTTTGAATTTTTTTATCATTGAGAACTCATCCCCACACTTAAGTGGTTCATTGTCCTCAATGAAAAACTATATAAAAGGAAAAAAATTATACTAAAAAGATCCTAAAAGAAAATACAAAAATAAAGAAAAGAATAATATATACAAATATTAAAAAAATGTACAAAGAAAAGTTAGAAATACTCCCCTAAATACTTGCATGAAGTGCCATTTGAATAATACTTTGTTGCTGTCGAATTAAACTCATGGTCTTGTTTTCTAGTTATAAATCAGAAACTCCAATCCCAAACACAAACAAAGTAGTCGCCCAAGTGGTTGGAAAGTTGACTTCGAAAATCTGCTAACAAACATGTAACAGGTCGTCGGTGCAAAACCCCCTGGCTGACAGTTTTTGATTAATTACTTTCAAACAGCAGGTTTAGACTAACGGCAGGCTCGGAGAGAAACATCAGGTATGGTTCAGCTCCAGGCTCGGTTAGCGGCTCGGACAGGACAGAAAGCATATGCAGCAGCAGGTTCGGGCGATAGCTTTGGGAACAAGTTTGGGCGCATGCATGCACACCTGTCGCGCGTGTGAGAGGCGCGAAAGAAAGTACAATGCTAGCGCCTGTTTGGTACAGGGAGCCACACACCGTGGGTACAAAAACAATTCCCGTAGTCCCCGCTTATAGTCTTCTTGTTTGTGTATAATGCGATTCCAGGGACCAGCTACACCGCAGGTTAAAAAATGCAAATCACAAGGTAGCCAATTAACTTAACTCATATAAGAATCGTAGTTGACAATGACATTCAAAATTTTGCAAAATTCTGAAAAAAGAAAAATATCTTTTTTTTGCAACCGAAACACTTCACACAAAAATTATAAAGGCACCTTGAGAGAGTAAAAATAATATAAAATACACGAAAAAAATAAAGAAAAAAAATCTAATTAATTAACTAGTTCTACAATGACCTTGTGTTACCTCCCAAGAAGCGCCTTTTTTTTAAAGGTCATTAGCTCGACCTCTTCTAAATCACTCTGATAAAAAGGAATATCCACTTTCTGGATCATTAACTCACCACCACGAAAAGTATCAAGAACGCCATTAGAAGTTGTATTTATCCTGCGAAAAATCTCCAAACAAGCCTTAGTAAAATCAAATATAACACTAATAAGCAATAATTGAGTAAGTGCTTGTGTAGCTTTGGAAAATTTTGTGATAAAACAACGATAAAATTCGACACCACGAAAATATTGAACTTCCTTGACATTCACATGAGGTGGAGGCTCAGGCGGTGATTTTTCTTCACTCCATACTTTCTCAAGAGCCATTAGAACATCTTGGCTTATCACATTATTGATTAAGAAGACACTTCCTTCTCCCTCTTCTTGAACTTGAAACATAAGAGCCACTTTGTTTGGACAATCAATCAAGATTTGAGAAAAATCATCTTGGACAACCGTTATCACATCAACCTTGTAGCAAGTTTTTGCAAATTGAGGGACCTTGAAAGTAGAGGCTAAATCGAAAGCAAATTTACCAATACCCAACTGTTGATCCACATGAGCTATGTTTCGACTTGAGAATGGAAGCTTAGGCACAAGTTATGGAAGAGAAATAACCACCATCTTGGTATTGCTTTCTTTTATTCCATCATCTTCACTCACATTGTCCACAACAACAACAACATCATTAGCCTTGTCATCGGTGGCATACTCATCCACTTTATCAGTAGTCACATCATCAACACAAATTGAGAAACTATCACACTCTTGATCACTTGTAAGAATTATATCATTCAAGTCCTCTATTGGTTGGATGGTTGTGGGGAAGAGTTAGGTTGCCATGATATAGAAGAAACATCCAAGTTTGAAATTTCAGTCTCCATCATCAACTTTTGATTTTTGAATTCTTCAATCATCTCGGTGGTCTCATCATAATTTTGTTTCAATTTCATCATTATATTCCACAACCTGCTCGTCTGATCAGGTTGCACATCTACATTGGTTTGAGAAAATTGTAGATTTTCTTGTTGGAGTAGAGGATATTCATATTGTTGCATTGAAGGTTGCTCATACGGCTGATGATATTGTTGCTCAAACTGTTGTTGATCGTGATATGGAAAATTCTGAAAATTGTTGTCCATGTACGAAAAGTTTGATTGATTCATCCATTCTTGATCACAAGTATTAGAGTATTGATTTTACCCATATCATTCTTCAAAAGAATTTATTTGTCTCAACTGAGCACTTTGAGAATTATAAATATTATACGAGCATTCGTAACCGCCACTTGTGACATCTCATTGATACTCATTGGACGCATATTGGGCTCTGTAGCTTTTAAAGAGACAACTTCTTGAGTTTGTGCCTCCGACATGGAAGAGAAAAGTGCTAAATTATCAACTTCATCCATTGAAAACCTGTAAACACTTAGAGCCAAGAAAACGTAGTAAAATCTGTCTCAATTGGAACAAAAGTTCCAATGAGACAAAGGAAACAATCTAAACAACTAAATAAAAATCAATAGAAACAAGTTGTCTCCCCGGCAGCGGCGCCAAAAACTTGATGTATTAAATTATAATACTGCAAGCGCACAGTGTCTATTGCTAGTACAGAATGTCAAGCGGGCCGTACCACAACAGGTTCTATCAATTTAAATTTAATTATTGTCGATTGTTCAAGAGCAAAACGAATGTGTGGGAATTTTAACTAATTAATGATTACAACTAAATTAACACTAATTATAAGACGCTAAACATGGATATTAAAAACCTCGGGCAACATGTCTACCATGCTCAAACAATAATTGGCTTCTAAGCTAAAACAACTAAAGTGGTCACACAACTAGAGTATGTCATTCTCTCTCGAGTAATAACACTCTCGAAACATGCTTACACATTAATAACTTTTGGTAATTCAACTGGTTATGCAATTAAAGCAACTATTAATCTCTCTCGAGTATTAACGCTTTCAGAAATCCAATGATGCTCTCGTACTCAAATTCAATTCTGTTAATCATATGTGTGCCTCTAATAGTAAAATCTCTCGATCCATTACTCCTATTCGCATACAATTAATTCATGATATCGGCTGATTACACAAATTAAAGATAAGAACATAATCAACTAGAATTAGCCATAACCAATCGAAATACTATAAAAATCATGTCGTTATTATGATGCAAACATGGCTTCGCTTTCTATGCCCTAGAAACGACTACTCACTAATACTAGCATTAAAAGCAATGAAGAAAGACATACAAAACATACTAATAAACAAGAGAATATAAGAAATACCTCAAACTTTACATTAATGGTGATGAATCCAAGCTAAACAAAGTACATCCTTGAAAGAGATGAAAACAAGAAAAAAAAACCCTAGTTCCTAGATAAAGTACGTATGTATCTCTACCTAAACTAAAACTAATAAAAAATTAACTAATATCTGATCCTATAAAACTTATCATAAAAGTATTTTGATATTTTAATAAATATACAAATGGATCTCCATAATTGGGTAGGATTTTTAGGGGTAAAATTCGCATCTGTCTTTACTTATCTTTTTCTGGGCTCTTTAAGTCGGGCTCTGCTTACTGGACAACCTTAGAATTAAATAGAATTCCAAAAGCTTCGCGTGGACTGTAAGATCATCAAAAACGGATTTCTGGAACTCAAGATATGGCACAAACAGTGTAGTCATCCCACCTAGTCCAATAAATCCGAATTTCCATCTAATTAAGCTCCAAAATCAGCTATTTTTCTTCAAATCCTTACAAGTTATGAATTCTGTATTTACTACAATAAAACATCAAAATCTATTAAATAAAAATCCAAATCAATGCAAAATATAATAAATATGAATATAAAATCATCTTAAACTATATATACAAATATACTCTATTAGTCAACCAAAAATGTCAATATTGCCAACTCACAATTATTATTGTAATTTTTTATTTTCTCCCACATTAATAGTACTTTTGGCAACTTTTTACCAAAATTTGCTCTAATGATTTACACTCGAAATTGGCAATATATTAAAATAACTATAATTAAAACTAGATAGAAAAGTATATGTCTTTTAATGAGAATGTATACATTGTTTCTATTTTGGAATGGTGTTGGTTGACACTTCCATCGCTACAATGGAGAGCCAAAAAGATTGTCACACCACATCATGCCACATGTCATTTTGACATTCTTTTTTGCACCCATTGAAATTCCTCTTATTTACTTATCAGTTGTAGTCTTACAGTACAGTTAAATGTCGACAAAATAATATTTGATAAAATAATAACCTCACTAAAGTAAAATATAAATCTCCGATCCCAATTTGGGCCAATAGAATAAAGTAACATATTTGTTAAAAGTATGCGAAAATAGTTTTTGAAAAACTTCTTAAGGGTTTTGTTGGGTTCAATCCAATATGATTATATGGGCTTGGTGATCCAAGACAAATATGGATTGGTTAATAATTGTATGGGTAAACAATTATTATATATGATATGTCTTGGTCACTAAGTTGGGTAATTAGACACCAAGAATTGGAAGACTTGTACAACAAGTATGGTAAATCTTGGTGGCTAAGTTTTGGATGGCTATATATACATAGTCATATTATATTTGATAGATATGCTTAAGAGATGTAGATTTATGTATCGCTCGAGAGCAGATGCTTAAGTAATGTTAGTCTTAAGTATCAGTTGGGACACCATTGAGATGTTATTGTTTTAATTAATAATACAAGTTGGGACATGAGTGTTTCATGTCCAATATTTGTGTTTTCTTATTTTACTTTTACATATTGTTGATAGAAGTAGAAGTAACACTTGAATTACGTGTGACCGTGCTTTGGTGGATTTTGTCAACTAATCGAATGATTGTGTGTGTGCTTTGCATTGGTGTATTGTGAATCTCGAATTTGTGTAGTCCCCTAACCTAACAAATGATATCAGAGCTATGGTTATAACGGTCCATAACAATCTCAGATTGACTCCTTGTTAGATCAGGATTCAATGATCGTCAGGATCTAGACTCAACTGATCAGGATTACTGACGTCATCAGTATTGCACAAGCGTCAGTATCAAGATTGCTGTCAGGATTTCTATCAGGACTGTGATCAGGATTTATCATCAGGACTGGAAGCTGATCAGGATTACAACTTCGAGTTATATATGGAGTCTAGTTAAAGAAGGAAGTTTATTTTGTCGGTTCCTAGTTTATAGGAATGAAGCTGTCGGTTAAGGATATGTTTCAATAATGTTTGTAATTGATTTGGACTTATCTTGTAATCGATAGAGAAGCTGTGTAGTATATAAACACAGTTTAGGTTTTGATTTTATATCAATCGCATACACGAGTATTATTGTACCTAGAAGCTCTCAAGAACATAAGATTTCTTGAGAGAGTTTGTAACAGTTTTATATCAAATTTAATAAAGCTGTTATTATTCTTTCATATTTGTGATCTATATTTTATTTAGTCGAGAATCTTATACAATTGTATTCAACCCCCCTCTAAAATTGTTATTTACTGGGCAACAATTGGTATCAGAGCAAACTGATTTAAATTTGAATCAGAAACGATCTAAGATGTCGACAACCAAGTATGAAAGCATGAAGATTCCCATCCTGAAGAAAACTGAATATCCAACATGGAAGGTAAAGATGCTGATGTACCTGGAGGCTATGGATCCTGACTATTTGGACATGATTCGTGATGGACCATATATCCCTACGAGAATTGTTGGACAAACAGATACTGTACCTGAACACTACGTGGTCAAGGTAAAAAGTGAGTGGACTCCAGAAGAGAAAGCTGACGTTATCAGGGATACTAAGATAAAGAATATCATGCACAACTGTCTTGATGTTGTCATGTCTAACAGGGTGATTGCATGCAAGTCTGCAAAGGAAATTTGGGACACTTTGGAAACTCAATGCCAAGGATCTGCATCTGTCAAGAAAAACATAAGAGCTCTACTGATTCAAGAGTATGAACAATTTGATGCTAGACCTGATGAGAGCCTTACTGACATGTATGATAGATTCCTGACACTCCTGAACAATCTATCTCTAGTTGGCAAAGAGTATGTTTCTGAAGATTCTAACACCAAGTTTATGAGAGCTTTACCTGAAGAATGGGATACACAAACCTCAATCATAAGACACCAGTATGATCTAAACATTGTGTCACTTGATGAAGTTTATGGAATGCTAAGAACCTATGATCTTGAGGTTCAACAAAGAAAGAACAAGAAAAGCAGCAAGGCAAAGTCTATAGCCTTGAATGTTGAGGCTAAATCAAAAGGAAAAGTTGTGGAGGTCTCTAGAAGAAAATCAAGAATAGTTGAATCAGATCCTGATGACTCATCATCAGATACTGATGGCAATCCTGATGCCAATACTGATGATGATTCTACTGACTCAGACATGGAAGAGATGGTTGCTATGATAGTCAGAGACTTCAAGAAGATGAAGTTCAGGAAGGCTAGAAGACAAGGCAACTTCCAGAAAAAGACCTTCAATGCTGACAAACACAAGTACATCAAAAAGGACAGCAAGAGTAGCAAATTTGACAAGTCAAAGGTTAGATGTTACAAGTGTAATGGAATGGGGCACTTTGCAACTGAGTGCAAGAAGGCTAAAGCACTCATCACTTCAAGCAAGGATTGGATGGACTCTTCCTCAGATTCTGAAACTGAGGTGGTCAACTATGCCGTAATGGCCAATACTGATGAAATTGTTGTTCCTGATGAAAAGGTACCAAATTTTGTTTTTGATTTTGATACTGATAATGCCTCTGAGTTAAGACGCTTTCTAAAGTCATTGCATATTAGCTTTAGAAGTCAAACTGCTGAAAATACTAGGATCTTATCTGAGATGTCTGAACTTAGAAAAAGGAATGAGCATTTAGAAGCTGAGTTTTCTTTTATGCAAGAAGTACAAAAAGAATGTGATAATGCTAAACACATGCACTTAGAGATGAAATTTAAAAGTACTGCTCCAGAAAAAGAACTTGAGTTTGCTAATGAGAAAATCAGAACCCGGACAGACTCTGGAAGGAAATTTCATGAAATTAATACTTCTAAGAATTGGAAAGAGTGTCTAGGTTATAAGTCAGGTGAGGATAAGAAGATGAAAAAGAAAGTTGTTATAGATGAGACAGTTAGTCCAATGACCTATAGACATGTTATAGACAAGACCAAATCAAAGATTAAGCCTATTAAATTTGTGTTTGGTAATGATCCCAATTCTACTTTTGAAAAGGGATCCACTTCTGCTAATCAAGTCTCAAATGCTAAGTCTAAACATGTCAAGAAAACTGAAAAGAAAAATGTAGGTTTGTTGTCTCAGAAACAACTTAAGGATAAAGTTAATGAAGTAACAGGGAAACAAAAGTCACCAACTGTCAAAAGAAACAGGAATGGTAAAGTTGGAATTAATAAAGAGAATAATTATAAGTTTATCCCAAATGCACCAAGAAAGTGTTGCTATACCTGTGGTAACTCTAATCATCTTGCTATTGATTACAGGTCAACTGTTGGTACAAAATGGATTTTCAAAAACAAGACTGATTCTGATGGAGTAATAATCAGAAATAAAGCAAGGCTAGTTGCAAAGGGGTATTCTCAACAAGAAGGAATTGACTATGATGAAACTCTTGCTCATGTTGCCAGGCTAGAAGCCATCAGGATCTTTCTGGCATATGTAGCTCACAAGAAATTCAAGGTTTTCCAGATGGATGTGAAAAGTGCTTTCTTAAATGGTGAACTGGAGGAAGAAGTCTATGTGGAACAGCCTCCTGGTTTCATTGATCCAAAATATCCAAATCATGTTTACAGATTGGATAAGGCACTTTATGGACTAAAGCAAGCTCCAAGAGCCAGATATGAAACCTTAGCTCAATTCTTACTGGAAAGTGGATTCAAAAGAGGTACTATTGATAAAACTCTGTTTTATTTGAATCATGGTAAGGATTTGCTTTTAGTTCAGATTTATGTTGATGATATCATATTTGGGTCAACAAACAATAAGCTGTGTGAAAAGTTTTCCAAGCTTATGCAGTCTAGATATCAAATGAACATGATAGGAGAAATGAGTTATTTTCTTGGTCTCCAAGTTAAACAGACCGATGATGACATCTTTATCAATCAGTCCAAGTATACCAGGAATTTATTGAAAAGGTTTAACATGCAAGATAGTGCAACTGCAACCACTCACATTGCTACAGCTACCAAACTTGATCCTGATCAAGGTGCTGAGGTAGATGTAACTCACTACAGGGGAATGATTGGCTCTTTATTGTATCTTACTGCAAGTAGACCAGATATCATGTTTTCAACCTGTCTTTGTGCAAGATTTCAAGCAAATCCCAGGGAACCTCATCTGATTGTAGTTAAAAGAATTTTTAGATATCTCAAAGGCACTCCTTCACTTGGCCTTTGGTATGCAAGGGAATCAGATTTTGGTTTGTGTGGTTATTCAGATGCTGATTTTGCAGGATGCAAGATAGACAGGAAAAGTACTTTAGGAAGTTGTCAGTTTTTGGGTGGTAGACTAGTTTCTTGGTTCAGTAAAAAGCAAATGTCTATCTCTACTTCAACTGCAGAAGCTGAGTACATTGCTGCAGGAAGTTGTTGTGCTCAGATAATGTGGATGAGAAATCAGTTGTTAGATTATGGTCTGTCATATTCAAAAATCCCTATTTATTGTGATAACCAAAGTGCTATTGTAATGACAGGAAATCCAGTTCAGCATTCTCTTACTAAACACATCAGTATTAGATATCACTTTATAAGAGAACAGGTTCTGGAAGGAACAATTGAACTTCATTTTGTTCCTACTGATCAACAACTAGCTGATATATTCACCAAGCCACTGCTTGAAGCTACTTTCAATAAGTTGGTGAATGAACTTGGAATGATGAACTTTGAGAATTACTGAGAAAAGCTACAGAGAGGAAATCCTGATGACTGTCAAATCCTGATGGTCATTCTGCAAGGTACGTAATTTTGATCAAATCCTGATAGGCCACAATCCTGACAGGAAGTCAACCGGTCAATCCTGATGTATAGGTCAGTATTTCATTGCTTAAATTGTGCCTGATTTTTCGTCAGTTACTGATGAGAAACATTTGAGTTTTAGTTGGACAACTGTATGTGCGCGTGTGTCACACTGATAGATATATACATATAGATACACATAAAAAGCGGTGCAGTTATGTTTAATTATGCACGTAATTTGTCCACTAATTATTTGTGCACGAATCACAGCATGCCACCTGTCATTGAGAGTAATATTTTGTTTTAACAAAATATATTTGATTTTCTAAATTTACCGTTTACTCTCTCAACATCAGTTTTTGCTTTTCACCTTCTCTCTGTGCTCACGAACCCTAAATTCTAAATCTCAATTCTCAAGCTTTCTGTATTGTATCAATGACGTCTTCATCATTCATGAACAAACAAACAGTAATTAGTGGTGTTACTTTTGCCACTAACAACTTTGTGGCCGTTTTAGATCATCAGGCACTACGCCATAAGTGCTCATATGCAATGCTTTTTGTGAGGGTTGCAAGCAAAGCATTGAAAAAGCTATATTTACTTTTGGTCTTCCGCAACACAACAAAAAAAACATTGCATTTGATGTGAATGCGCCGTTGCAGAGTGAAGGTTAGTGTTGTGACGTGCAACACCATTAAAAAGCGTTGGATTATAATACACTATTTTTACAATTACGAAAAATATACATATTATTAAAATATATACAATGACTTTAAATTTTAATCTTTTTTTATTTTGAAGTTTAAAAATAATATTTTTTAAAAATTTAAACTATTTTTACATATATTTTGCATAAGTATCCATCATTTTCTTTTTTTTTCTAGATTTTAAACTTTTAAAACTAAAAAAATCAAAAAAAAAATTATAACATAAAAGACAAATACTACAATAACCAACATAAACAGTCCTGGAGTGAAAATTTTGGCGGATATTTTCCGCCCTTAACAAAATTTAGATAAAAAAAACATACCTCCCCCAAATCACTACATCCCCCCCCCCCCCTCCCTCAAAACCCATCTCCCTCTCTCTCTCTCTCTCTCTCTCAACCTCTCTCTCGCTCCCTCCCTCCCTACAAACCTCACTCACTTTCCCTTCAAAACTCAACGTCTCTCTTTCCCGACAAACTCACTTTCTCTCTCGTCACACCTCTACAAACTGGTATTTGAACATTACATTTCTCCTTTCGGATTACAGCTTTCATTCTCGAGTTTAAAGCTATTGTATTTGAATTGAATCTTGGATTAGGGCTAATCTAATTAGTTTTTTTAATTTGACTCATTTCAATTTGTTTTGAAATTGCAGGTAATTAGGGCTCTCATTCTCGGGTTTAATTAGGGTTTCAACTTTGGGGCTTTAGTTCTCGCCTTCAATTAGGGCTTCAATTTTGGGGATTTGATTCTCCGGTTTACTTAGGGCTTCAACTTTGGAGCTTCCATTCTCAAGTTCGAATTCGATTTGTAATTCAAGGTTTTGTATTCAAATGTTAAGAGTTATTTCATAATTAAAGTTTTGTGTTTGTTTGTTTGGGGCTCGTATTTGTAATTATATGTATAAACTTGTATTATAGTAACTCAAATTTTCCTGCGCAAGATATCTATGCTTTCTTAGTCACTAAAGTTGGTCGCCTAACTTATAATTATATTTATTGTTATAGTCAGCATGGTAATTAGACAAGTTAGGAGTTTTGGTTTTTGCATATTGCATGTTCTTTAACTTCCCACGTCTTTCTTTTTTGCCATTAGTCTTGCCTTGAGAAGAACATTGTAATTGATCCTGTTTCGGAGGAAGAAAGCTACCAGGAAGGAGATCTAATGATTACTAGCATGGCGTCCCGTAATGAGATCACTCAGCTCGCCATAACAGATGAATGGTCAACCCCAAAACTTAATGAGGTATGACTATTTAACATCATTAGTATTTTATCTATTTAACACCTGATAACAGTATTTTATCTATTTTATATCATATATATTTTTTGCTAGTTTTTTCACTGCAGAATTTATTACAGTAGTTTTATTGATATAGTTTTTTTGAACAGGCTATGGAACTTTGCCTTGCCGCTTGCGTTAAGCTTGGAGAGGCAATGAGAGCATGCCTGAAAGAATCTTCTTCTTTTTTACAGGAGTAAGGTGAAAACGATTTTCTTTTGCCGGACTTTTGGTACAAATCATAGAGTTTTACATCAGTTTCTTCTTTTTGGTCCTTTTTTAAAATATGAATTGGTGTAACTTTTGGATTTTACTGGTTAAGTTAAATGTTATCATAGGCATTTTGATTGGCTCGTATTTGTAATTATATGTATAAACTTGTTTAGAGTAACTCAAATTTTTCTAACCTTCCCTTATCAGTTGTAACTAAATAAGCTAAACAACTAAATGAAAGAATGAAAATGATATGGAAAAATCAGAAAGTGTCTGTGTTGACAGATGCTAGATCAGAGCTTGTAAAAAGAATTGCAAAAATGGCCCCTGGAATAGTAGGCTTTGGTGGACTTTATCCTTTTGGTAAATCCTTCTCCCTCTTTTTTATATGTCGGAACTTGACTTTGTGCTTTACTTACTGAACTTATAATGTATTTAGTTGTTTTGGAAGTGTGGTTTGAAAAGTCTGCTCACATCAGAAAATCATTAGCCTCCCTTCTTGGCATCTTTTTTTATAAACTGTGCTTGTAAAATTATTAACTTGTAATTGTAAAATCGATAGCCTCCTTTCTTGGCATCGTTTTTATATGCCGTAAATTTTCTGATTTGCCATAGAATTTGAGAAGTGATAGAGAACAGGGATGTGTAATTCCGTATTTTATGGGTGTCCTGTACTTCCTACATTTTATGAAATGGGTTGAAGCACCTGCTCCAATTGATGGTGGAGGAGGGTCACATTGGTGTGCCAATCATATAAAAGCAATCATGAATATAGGTGTGCCAATCATACTCTTAATTATTTCATTTTGTGCGTTGTTTTTGTTAGTTAGTTAGTTGATACTCGAAATCATCGATTTTGTCTAATTTAAATTGAACATGATGGAATGGAGACACCTTGTGATAGGGGAGAGTATGCAATTTGTGTAAATGAATATCATCATTTATTGACTAACATAGTTACTGAATTGGTATGCTTTCGATATTACGAAAAGTATAGAATTTGTTGTAGGAATTTTACTTAATATTCAGTTCTTGATACTATTAACCTTTCTTAAAAACATTTGGACAATTACGATGGCTTTACCTTCATAGATATCACTAATTTATTTGCGTGAGGGAGTGCTCTTCTTTCATACATCTGATTGCTCTTCTGTTTTTTTGTTGCAGAATGTAAAGGGAGTTTTAGATGCTGCCATTAAAGTTGTACTCCAACCTCCCAAAGCAAAGAAAAAAAAAGGGAAAGGCAGCTTGCTCCATATTGTAATCAGACATAGGATCAAGAAGATAAATTTTCCTATGTTCTTTTTGCTCGTTAAGTTTAAAATTAGGCTTTTGTTTGTATTTCGATGTATGTAGTTTTTACGGGCTGTAGTGTTGAATGAAGGGATTAAAGTGAAATATTTTGTATTTTATTTCCTTTGGTTATTTTATTTGGGATTGATGTATGTACCAAACAAATATTTTGAAAATTTTATATAAAGTGTTGCATTTGTCTTTTTGTTAGTGTTTTAGTATTTCATTCCAAAAAAATTATTCTATATTGGTACTATTGATAATGTGGTGTGTGGGCCTTATTGCTGATGTGGCATGATAGTAGGCCCCACTGTTGTGACCTGGAAGCTAGTCTCCATTTCATGTGTATGGCAACGCTAATTGATGTTGCATTTACATGCTACTACTGTTGCATTACGGTTGTAATGCAATGCATTCTCGGTGTTGCCGTAAATGGAAAAAAGCATTGCATTACAGAGCAAAGGCCACGTTCGCGGATGCAACGACTGTTTTGTGTTGCATTTTTGAAAAACAAGCTTAAGGCAACGCTTTTTCGATCTACAGCAACTATAAAAAAAACATTGCATATGAGCACTTATGGCGTAGTGAGGATTTTCCTACTGAGTTTCACATAATATAGGACTTTTTAACTTCAAGCCCATTGAAGTATGCTCTAACAGAACCTGTCAGTGTATCCTTTCAATCAGTGATACAGGTATGGAACACATCTGTTTTTGGCAAAGGGTCAACTGGAAATGTATTGATGCAATTTGAATTCAATGGTGTTACTCATCATGTCACTCCTGTTGTTATAGAAGAGGCACTGCATTTGCCAATTCTGGGTGACAAAGTTCCTGATATTGTTACAGACTCTACAATCTTTGAGTTTGTCACAAAATTGGGTTACAATGGTGAGGTTAAAAGGTATGGAAGCCTCTTCAGGACAAAGCTTAAAAGGGAGTGGAATTTCTTCTTTGACACAATCAGTAGATGCTTCCTGAATAAGACATCGAATTTTGATGCTCTGCCATCAGGATCTCTAAAGATTGGGTACTCTCTTATCTACTCTCAAGTTTTTGATTATGGCACATTTGTTTTGAAAGCTTTAAGTGATAGAAAAGCAGATAAGTTAGGTTATGTCTGTTTTATTTGATTTTTCCAATTAATATTCTGTCACTTGTGTCCTGGTGCTACTTTTGAAGAGGATGTAGTTCTACCCATTTGTAGAATTACATATAACAATGTAAAGTCCTTAGTCAACAGTGATAAGACAAATGGTTTTAAAGGCAATGCCTTCATTCCTGATGAGGTCAGGCTTTTCTTGAAAGAGAAAATGCCTACTTGTTATGGATCAGTTTCTGATGCTATGGGGCAAGGCCAATCACACTTTGTTCCTGACACACGCATCCCTCCCAAACACTCTAAGCACTCATCAACCACCTCTAATGTCTCTCAAAAGACTTTAGTTGTAAAATCAAAGAAATCAGCTAGAACTGATGTGTCTAGGAGGCAATCAGGTTCAAAGGATTTCTCCTCTACACCACTCACCAAACAGAAGAAACAAGGGGGTGTACATGGGGTCCTGGTGAAGCCAGCTGATAAGGTTGAGGAGGTTGTTTCTGTGAAAATAAAGTTAGTTTTAAGGGATGAAACAGATTTTGAGGATGATATGCCTATATCCTCCAAATTTAAGGTGAACAAGGAAGTTGTTGATGCTGCAAGTGAAGCTGTGGCACCATCTTCTAAGCCACAGAAGAAAAGAAAATTGACTAAAAGTAGGTATCATATTCCTTTGAAGACACGGGATACTGATGGACAAGACATTTCAATTCCTGATGAGCAGTCAAATCTTGATGCTCAAGCAAATCCTGACGTTGGTAGTTCTGATGCTACACCAAGTAAAATTGTCTCTATCTCAGACTCTCCAGCCAAAGCCTCTCCAACTTCAAGACATGTAGATATCTCATGGGAGAAGCTTGGTACTGCTGCTTCCAAGCTTGGATTTACACATCCAATGGAGAAGAAAAGGAAGGCAGAACAGAAAGTCTTTCAGAAACAGAAGAAACTGAAAGGATCTAGCCCACAAGAACCTGAACCTCAAAGTGGTTCAGCAGCTACTGAAGATCCTGCCACACAAGAACCACTCACTCAAAGTGTGAGTGAAGGCATAGCTGATGGAATGGTTCCACAAGAACCATTTTCTCAAAGGAAGAATGAAGACATCTACATTCCAGCCACACAAGAACCATCTTCTCAATGTGAATATGCAGGCAATACAGCTATAGTTTCTGAGAAGTTTCTTGACAATGCTCAAGGGGCTTCTGATATTCCTGAAATGGAAATTTTGGTCGAGGACACTATCATTGAGGGAAGCACACAAGAACCTCCAACTCAAAGTGTTGAAGCAGCTTCTAAACCTCAAGCTACACAAGAACCATTGTTAGGTCCAAAGTATCGTAGAAGGGGGGGTTGAATACGATACTCACAAATTCTTCGATTTCGTTCACGGATAATTCTTTGTGATATAGTTCAAAATCAAATACTCCAAATCAAAACACGAGTCGGAGAATATATCGTTTTATAAATATAAACCACGAAGGGTGCTACAAATTCTAATCCGTAGGATTAGCTACAATGAGTACAGGTTAAACACAATCACTACAATAATAGAATTCTGAGCTATATCAAATTCTCTGTAAATTTCTCTGTCAAGAACTCTCTCCTCGTAAATGATATTTCTGTGTTCTGCCTTAACTGAAGAAGAACACTTCTTCAAACTCTATTTATAATTTTGATTTGAAAAACCATCGAACCAAAAGAATTGGTTTATTCCTGGCCGTTGGATCTTCATCAACTGATCAACAAAGCATTACTTTTCACCTGCTCCATTTGAAAAAACCATCGAATGAATTAAATCAATTTACCATTCGATAGTTTTTAATTCAAAACTATCGAATGTCAAATTGATTCTAAATGGTTTTCTGAGAATCACTTTTTATATCATTCGATAGTTTTCTAAATAGAAAAACTATCGAATCATTTCCTTGTCTTTTATCCTTTAATAAATCTTCTGAGCTCCAGGGTGTTTCAGTTTTAGACTGTATCAATTTCTTCTGAGATGATAAAACAACTTGATCTTTTTAAGTGCCGTCACCTAGTGCAACTGGTCTGGTTCACAGATGAATAACACTTGATCAATTCTTCTTTTATGTCTTCAATTCAGTGCTGCTGATAAGTCCTTTGTTGATCTGGTTGCTTCAATTAAATCACTGGAATCCCGTGGTACTAACCCTAAATCATTCACATACTTCTGTCGTCTTGAAAGTCTTATTTCTTTTGTTGTCACTGAGGCTTGAACATTTTCATGAACTTCTTTCTGTGACCTGTTTACGGACTTCAAGAATACATAACGTATTTTGATTTTTTTGAGTTTACCTTATCTTCTTTGATTCTGGATTCCTGTGCTTCTGTTAATATTATTGTCTATCTTGTCCTTTGTTGAGTTGTAGTTATCTCTGTTTCATCTTATGTTACATTATGCTTTACAATCTCCCCCTATTTGATTGGATAGAGTTCGACAAGCAAATACCTCGAGGATAACTCAACTAACTAAGGAAACATTAAACTAATTAAAGTAAGACAGCTTGAATAATATTAAATGCATTCTGGATCAGATATATATACATTTCCAGATTTCATAAATCAAAAAACAATAAAACTTTATACAATGAAGTTGCTCCTCTAGTCTGAGCTGATAGTTCTTTTTGTCTTTTGCTTCTTGTCTTCAGTCCATTTCGATCTCACCTTCTTCAATCATTGGATCGGAGTTAGCAGCTTGATAATCAATCACAGAAGGATAGTGCAATGAATCTCCAGGTTTAAGGATTTCTCCTTGAATGTGTCTTCCAATATATTCAACCTCTTGACCCACTCCAGCCCATAACCATGCAATGTTAACATCTTTCTTGTTTTGCTTTGGCATGTTTGGTAGTCTGGTTCGCACTTCCAATCCTCTTTCACTCTCTTCCTATAGTAAGGAACATTCTCCATTAGAAATCTTTTCAGAGTGTCTGCTGCTTTGTCCTTCTCCGTTGATGAGAATCCAGTGGATCTAAGATACTTCTCAACTGAGATTAGATAGTTGCTTGGATAGTCTCTCAGTTTGTCCTCAGTCAAATAGCAGATTCTGAACAAGTCATTCGTCATGAATCTAACCATTGGAGGATCTTCTGTAATCTCTGGACCGATTTTAATCACGATCTCTTTAACATGCTCACGGTGTAGTTCATTTAACCTTGTAGTCCTTTGAATCTTGATGAGCATAACCTGCAGTTCTGTGTATGTTCTCTGTTCAAAAAACTTAGTGGAAATCACAAAGGTACCTTTCTCAAGAAAGTTGATCACTATGTTCCAGGCACCGTTTGCTTTAACCCCAGTCTTCAGAAAGATCACAGTATTTCTCAATGTAGTGAAGTAAGTATGATCATCAGGATTTGCACTTCTTATGTCCTGAATTATGACTTGCACCTCCGCATTGTCGTTGACTTCTAATCCGTCTTCAACTCCATAAAAGGTTTTGTAAGCCACCTCCCAGTCAATACCTTCCTTCTATGCTAAATCCATCATCTTCTTCTTCCTCACTTCAGCATACACCTTGAATCTTTTTAGCTTTTCACTCCTTAGAACTGCTTGTTGTATCTCTCTCTCAGCTTGCCTGGCATCTATTGCAGCTCTCTCAGCTTTCACCATCTCCAAGGCAGCTTCTTCTTCCAGTGATAGAGAATTTGCTTCTTCTTCCATATCATCATCCAAGATAGGATCTTCTATTGGCTCTGGATAATATGGCTCATGCTCCTCCTGAATCGGTTGCTCTTGCATGAATTCAAATTCCTCTTCACTCTCCTCTTCTTGTACCATGTCCTCAATCCAGTACTGTCTAACTGGAATAGCTTCATTGGTTTCCCAAACTCCCCATCCAGTTGTTTACCAACCTTCATTAGTCACTTCATTTGTTTCCCCTTCTCCAACTTTCTCCCCCTTAGTTGAGGAATCCTCGATGTAGTTATCCTCATTGTAAAAGGTAGTAAAAGGATCAGGTTGTTGTTGTGAAGGTTCGGGTTGTTGGTTCCTCAACATATTCCAAATAGACTGTACTCCGTCGCCTTGATTCTCCATGAACTCCATAATGTCCTTATTCATCTCATGCACAGAAGCTAGCTTCAGGTCAATGTCATCCAATCTGGAGTTGGCAGTCTTTTCAATCTTGTCCAGTCTCTAGTTCAGCTTAGACTCCACTCTAGAAAGGGTGTTCATTGCATCTTTTACCCTAGCTTGACCATCCCGGATAACCAGAACGTCTTCCTTCAAAGCTTCTTGTCCTTGTTGCAGAGCATTAACTTCATTCATGAAACCATCCTTAAGCTCTTTGACGTCAGTCCTCAATTCGACCAGTTCTTCCATAGCTTCCTTCTTGAAGGAGTCCACTGCCAGTTTAGTACCTATTATAGTGCCAGATGCACTGCCTAAGACCCGATATGTTCTTCTAGAATCAGCTGCAGCCAAGTCAATCTTCTCTTGAATAGTCTTTAAGGAAGCATTGGCTTGACCAGAGGAGATCCCTTGGTCAAAGGAAGGTCTCAGTGGAACCTTGAATAGTGGATTTCCTTGTTTGTCGTGAACTGTCATCTCCTTGAGGGTGGATTGAACATGTACCTCTCTTTCTGTCGGTAATAGCAAATCATCTATGTTTGGTAGGGTTAGGGTGTCACTCCTCACATTTTGCTCTGGGTGTACACTCAACGTTTTTGTTGGTGTTTCACTCATTTTTCCTTTCCCACTCAGGTCAGGTGTAAGTGTTTTTGTTTCACTCAATCTCTTTGTGCTAGTTGTACCTGCAGAAGAAAACACTATAGCCGTCCTTAAGGAGGTCACCGGTGGTTCAATGGGGTTTCGCAAGTCCCCGTCCTTGGTTAAACCAAGTTGCTGATCATCCGTAGATGATGTATCCTTTGTAGGATCTAGAGTTTGAATCTCTAGGAGGCCAGAATCAGGCTCTATTAACAGCAGAGATCCTGAAGCTTCCTCAATAGTTTGTGAAGACTTTACCTCAGTTAACTCCTCAATAGTAATTGATTCATTGTCACCGAGTTGCCGATCTGCACCTATGTCAGACCCTATACCCGCAGGATCCAGATATGTTCCATCTGGGGAGGTAGACAATGACCCTTTAGATTGTGCTTTTAGGTCAAAGCCTTCTCTCGACGTCTGTGAAGACTCTTGGTTCTTAGAACCTTCAACCAGTGAACCTGACCGTAATATGGTCGGAACACCAGTTGCTTCCGTCAATTCTTCCTTACTTGATTGAGCTAAGGGTTCAGATATAGCTTTTGTTAGCATTGCCCAATCAAAATCAGAAAAATCTGTGAAGGGTTCTTTGGATGAAAGAAATGAATTATCAACAGTTGCCTCGGTTTATGTTCTTCTCCTTTTAGAGGTAGGCAGAGCTGCTGTTGAAGGGCGTGTCTCCTTATGTGGTGCTGCTTTGGCACTATCTCCCTCTACACTCATGGATGTTTGTATACTGGGTATAGGAGGGGAAGGAGGTTCGTTTATGTTTTCATTTGGCTCGTCCAAAGGCTCTTCGAACGTGGTTAGAGATTGTGGGTTTGCAACCTCCCGGTCAGGAATGGCCACTGAGGGCTCTGGATCAACATCCATTGGTTCAGGTGCCATTTCAGGTTGAGGTGGAGTAATATTACCTTCTATTACCTGTTCCCCTGGGGGTAGAAGTGGTAGGGACACCGTTCTTAGATATTCTGTGAGAACAGTGGGTACCTCTAGAAGATAGTTGTTCTTTCTTATAAGAGCGGTTAAGGCATTGCTCTTCATTCTCATGCACTCCTGTGTGTCTTCACCTTCAAATGTGTCCCGATCATCGTCTGTTAACACATCATTGAGAATTAGTTGTAGGAACCTAGGATAGAAACAAAGCACATCGTCCATGCATGTTCTGTCATCCAGTGGTCCCATGCACAGAATCACTTGATCAATCACTAACTTTCCTATGTTTATATGCCTATTGTTAGCAATGACAAACCCTATTTTCTGAAGAAATAAGGGAATACCATGCAGATTTGTAAGCTTAGCAGTAAAAACATGGATAAGTGTATGAAAGAAGAAATTCCATGGCTTAGTCAAATAATGCTTCAGAAACTCTCCCACCAAGAAGTTAGGTTGTTGACTTCTAATGAGAGTGAAGAAAGCATGTATTTCTTCAGTTGTGGGATCAGGAACAAGGTTTTCTGTTGGAAATTGTAAAACCCTATTAAAATCATGTTCCGTCACCCTTATTGTTCGGCCGCCAGGCACAATAAAACTGAATGCACTAATACCATTCACAGATGTGTCAGTGGCTGTAGTGTACAATGCAGTCAATTGATCAATACAAAGAACTACAGGAGTACTCAAGGAATATGCCACCAACGATCGTGTGTTCAGAAATTCTGCCCATGCACGAAATTGTAAATTCGTAATGGCTTGCAGATTCTGAAACGAGACATGATTAGTTTTGGTAATAATAAATTCTCCGGCCATTGTCTTTTCACACTTTCCAGAAAATTTAGATCTTAAACCAAAACTAAATTTACCAATTAAATTTAATTAATTATCACTAATTAATCAAACTTAAACCAAATTAACAGAAATAACCCTTTATTCGAATGTAACACTTTAACCAAAACAAAGCTTTTGACTTAGAACCTGAGAAAAAAAATGTAAATTAAACCTCAAGAACCCTTTTGTTAAAACAATAGAGTACGAAATGGTTTAATCTTATCAAAGTATCCTCAGTTCTACTATTCCTCTCTCTCTCGATGGATTTCTCTGGAAATCAGTTAACAATCCAACATAACACAAGTACACAGTGATTCCACGGTTAAAAAGAAGTTATTGTTGTAAAAATGAATTGTTGAATATACAAATCAGTATCAAGATCCAGAAAAGTATCGAGTTCTTTGTTCTTGGTTGTGTAATATATGTAAGTATATATGTGTATCTTAGAACTGCAAAAGTAAAGAATGAAAAACGTCTAAGTGTAACATTTATACTTAAGAATTTACAGGGGTAATTCCGTCACTTAACTGTTTGATGGTTTTTATTTGTACCTTCGATAGATTTTTCAGAGGGGCAAAAACGTCAATTGTACCTCGATAGTTTTTCAAAAACTATCGAAGGTTTTGAAAAAGGTGAATTTAAAACGTTTTTTCTTAAAAACTATCGAAGGGTTTCTCTGAATAACCAAAAACTATCAAACTAATTTTAGATAAACTATCGAGAACTGTAATATTAATTTATTAAGTTCACTTCGATGGTTTTTCTACTGTATTTTAAAATGTATCGAGAATTTAATTATAAAATAAGGTAAATTCCTTCGATATATTTTAAAGTTGTTCTCAAAAACTATCGAAAGGTGTTTTCGATGGTTTTTCTTTTCCTATTTAAAAACTATCGAATTTATGTTCGATGGTTTTTATTTAGTACTTAGAAAAACTATCGAATTTTCTAAATTCGATGGTTTTTGCTTCTGATTCAATTTTTTTTTAAACCTGTTCTTGTTTTTAAAAATCAAACTTTTTAATTTCCTGTCAAGTTTTATTTTGAATAAACTTTTTCAAATTTACCAAAATCAATTGTTAACAGAAAATTCACAATTTTCTTAGAATAAAATCAACTAAATATCATTGAATGATATTAATCAATTAAAATCCAATAAATTATGCTGCATTAATCTACAATGTTAAAAACAAACTAAATTAATTCAAATTAAATAAATGCTTGAATATTTAGAACAAATATTAGCACCTAAATAATTTTTAGAATTAATAACCAATTAAATGCCAGAAGATATATCATCCATAAATATGACATAAAATTAGTACAAAAATCCTAACTACGAGAATCGCTCTAGAAAATAAATTCACAAGTCATATGAATATAGAAATTCTTAAACTCATGTATTCACTAGGATTCTTGTAGTTCATGAGTTCTAATCAAAATCAATTAGAAGGTTTTAACCTCTGATCAAAATCAGTTAGAAAGATTTAACATCCCAAGTTCACCAACCAGCTTAGAAAAAGTGGATTCATCAAGCGGTTTAGTAAAGATGTCTGCAATTTGTTCCTCTGTGGGTACAAAGTGTAACTCCACAGTTCCATTCATGACATGCTCTCGGATAAAATGATACCTGATGTCGATGTGCTTTGTCCTCGAGTGTTGCACTGGATTGTTAGAGATTGTTATGGCACTTGTGTTGTCACAAAATATTGGAATCTTTGTCAACAAAAGCCCATAGTCACGGAGTTGGTTTCTCATCCACAAGATTTGAGCACAACAGCTTCCAGCAGCAATGTATTCAGCCTCATCTGTTGATGTGGAAACTGAATGCTGCTTCTTGCTATACCAAGAAACTAATCTTCTTCCAAGAAACTGACAGCTTCCTGAAGTACTCTTCCGATCAATCTTACAACCTGCATAATCAGATTCTGCATATCCAATAAGATCAAATCCTGTATCTTTAGGGTACCAAATTCCAAGATTTGGGGTTCCCTTAAGATATCTAAATATTCGCTTAACAGCTATTAGATGAGATTCTTTAGGATCAGACTGAAACCTAGCATACAAGCATGTTGCAAACATTATATCTGGTCTACTAGCAGTGAGATAAAGTAATGAGCCTATCAGACCTCTGTAGCCTGTGATGTCAACCTTCTTACCAGTTTCATCCTTATCAAGCTTAGTGGCAGTTGGCATAGGAGTCTTTGTTGTAGATGAGTCTTTCATTTGATACTTCTTCAGAAGATCTTTAATGTACTTGGACTGACAAATGAATATACCATCTTGCCTTTGATACACTTGCAGTCCAAGAAAGAATGACAATTCACCCATCATACTCATTTCATAACGACTCTGCATTAACTTTGCAAATCTCTTGCATAGATCATCATTAGTAGAACCAAATATTATGTCATCAACATATACTTGCACCAATATCAAATCATTTTTGTGCTTTTTGTAAAAGAGAGTCTTGTCTACAATACCTCTTGTAAAATCATTTTCAAGTAAGAATTCAGAGAGAGTGTCATACCATGTCCTTGGAGCTTGTTTGAGTCCATAGAGAGCTTTGAATAGAAATTACACAAAGTCTGCCAGTTTTGAATCCTCAAAACCTGGAGGTTGTTCCACATACACTTCTTCTTCTAACTCCCCGTTCAGAAAAGCACTCTTCACATCCATCTGATATACCTTGTAATTGGAATGTGCTGCGAATGCCAGAAACATTCTGATGGCCTCAAGTCTTGCTACTGGTGTATAGGTTTCATCATAATATATACCCTTTTCTTGAGAGTAACCTTTAGCAACCAGTCTGGCTTTGTTTCTCGTTACAATGTCATCTTCGTCCAACTTATTTCTGAATACCCATCTTGTTCCAATAACAGATTTTCCCTTAGGACTAGGTACCAGCTTCCAAACTTTCTGCCTTTCAAACTGATTGAGTTCCTCTTGCATAGCAATCACCCAATCTGGATCATCTAGAGCATCTTCAACTTTCTTATGTTCTGTTTCTGAAAGACACCTAGAATAGTGACATTCATTTTGTGATGTTCTCCTAGTTCTCACTCCTGTGTCTGGATCACCAATGATCAAGTGAAATGGATTATCTCTATTCCATACCCTTTGTCTTGGCAGATGCGATCTTGATGATTCTTCTTGTTCTAGATGTTGTGGAGTGTGACTAGCTGATCCTTCTCCTGCTCCCCCTGAGTTATTGACGGTATGATCTGTTGACCCTGTTGATTGACTAGTGGATCCAGTAGTAGTTTGAGTATGTCCACCACTATCACCACTTGGTCCAGAATCATTATCATCATGATTATTATTAATAACCGTAACAACTTCAGGTTCTTCTTCATTGTCAGAGAGATCTCCTGATAGATTTTCAAATACCAAGGATTCAGAGTTCTCTCCAGTTTGCAGGCCTGGTCTTTTGGTGTCGTCAAATGTTACATTAAAGCTTTCCAACACCTTATTATCTTCAATCACATATACCCTGAAAGCCTTAGATTCCAGATAATAGCCCAGAAAAATGCCTTCATCTGCTTTGGCATCAAACTTGCCAAGATGTTCTCCATCTTTAAGTACAAAGCACTTTGCACCAAACACATGAAAGTACTTCAGTGTTGGTTTCTTGTTGGCCATTAACTCATACGAAGTCTTTTCATGATCTTTGTTGATCAGGGTTCGATTCTGAGTGTAACAAGTTGTGTTCACTGCTTCAGCCCAAAAGTAAGTGGGAAGCTTTGCTTCATTCAACATGGTCCTTGCTGCTTCAACCAAGGTCCTGTTCTTCCTTTCCACTACTCCATTTTGTTGAGGAGTTCTTGGTGCTGAAAACTGTCTTGATATTCCTTTCTCTGAGCAGAAATCATTAAGAACTGCATTCTTGAATTCAGTTCAATTGTCTGATCTGATTGTCCGCACAGGTAGCTTAGCTTCCACTTCTATCTTCTTGATGTGATCAATGATTAGTTGTGTTGCTTCATCCTTTGATTGTATGAACAACACCCACGTGTACTTGGAGTAGTCATCCACCATCACCAATGCATATCTTTTTCTTGAAAGTGACATAACATTGACTGGACCAAATAAATCCGTATGAATCAGTTGTAATGGTTCAACAATGCTTGTCATTCCTTTCATTCCATGTGATGCTTTCTTCGACTTCCCCTTTTCACATGCTTCACATAGTCCCTCTTGATTGAATTCCATCAGGGGCAATCCTTTCACTAACTCTCTCTTTACCACAGAGTTCATAGTTTTGAAGTTCAGATGTGAGAGCTTCTTGTGCCATAACCAACTTTGTTCTGAAGAAGCCTTTCCATAGAAACATGTAATTGCTCCTTCACTGGTAGAACTTAAATCAGCTATGAACAAATTTCCTTTTCTTACTCACAGTAGAGCAAGCTTCTCATCCTTCCTGTTTGAGATCAAGCATTTGTCTTTTCTGAAATCCACATTGTATCCTTTGTCACATAACTGACTGATACTTAGCAGATTGTGCTTTAATCCTTCCACAAGAGAGATGTTTTCAACAATGACATTTCCAATCTTCAGATTACCATATCCCGTAGTGAATCCCTTGTTGTCATCTCCAAAGGTAACTATTGGGCCGGTCTTCTTAACCACATCTATCAGCAGGGACTCTTCTCATGTCATATGTCTGGAACAGCCACTATCCAGTATCCATATCACATTTGCACTTTGTACCTTGCCCTGCAATCACAGATCGATTAAGCGGACTTTGGTACCCAAACATGTTTGGGTCCGTAAGGTTTAGGGGCTTTAACAGGAGTAACATTTAATTCTGTCTTAACACCTTTTCCTTTCATGTTAACTGTGGGATTTTCATTGTTAGTGCTACCAGATGCATTCATTAACTTAAAATAAGCATGCATGATATTGTATGAACATAGTAAGCACTCTTTCTTTCCACAGGGTTCATGAAGTTCAGGCATGTCAGACATGTTATGCAATCCAGAAGTGACAGCAGTTTCTTCTTTAACCTTTTTACATGCATGTGTAAGGTGATTAGCAGAATTACAAGTAGCACACAACTTCCTAGATGCAATGGGAGATGTATTAACAATATTCTGATTAACTACATTCGGCTTCCCATTCCTGTTTTTCTTGTTCTTTCTAACCTTGCTGCCTATCTCAGTTTTAGGTTTTTCTTTAATCACTGACTTCCTAGGCAACTCAGTTGACTCTTCCTTTTATTTCCTTACATCCTCCTCAAGCAATTCTTGTGCTATGACTAAGTCTCCTTCTTCAAAAAGTCCTGACATAGGCTTAACAAAAACTGGACAGCTCACATTCTTGAGAACGTGTGGAATGTTCTTCTTGACAGGTTTAGGTGTCTGAGGAAATTCCAAAACTTTCTTGCCAGCTTTCTTACTATAGTCTAGACCTATTGCAGTCATCTTCCCTATGGTCTGATTATCAATTATTTCCTTTTGAATCAGGGCGGAGTTCTTATAAGCGTTCAGTTTCAACTCTAGGTCAAAAATCTGCTTCCTCAGGATAGTCTCTATCTCTTCATTACACTTGACCTTGTTGTCTAAGTACTCAATCCTCTGTTTCAGACTTTCTATTGTGACACTTACAAGCTCTAGTTCTTGATTTCTAGATTCTAAATCCTTAACCTTTTGAACTAGTTTAGCATTTTCAATTTCAGATACTAGCATGCTTGTGTGTACATTAAACAATTCAACACTTAAGTCTTGCACAGTTTTCTTGAACTCGGAATTAGACATGTCAACTGTAGTTAGGATAGGTACATGTGATGATTGAGGTGATTCCTCTGAAGAGTCTACCATCAGGGCCATGTTCACATACTCTTGCTCTTCATCCGAATCAGTATCATCCCAGCTTTTACCCTCAGCTATATAAGCTCTCCATTTCTGCTTTCCAGATGAGTTTTCTAGTTGTTGTTTCAACCTAGCATTTTCTTTCTTCAACTCATCATAAGAATCCTTTCTATCATAGCCACCTTTCTTGTCTCTTGCTTGACGAGGCTTCTGGCATTCAGTAGCAAAATGCCCTATCTCATTGCAGTTGTAGCATCTTGACTTGCTTCTATCAATCATGCATGTCTTGTAGCCTCCCTTAGTTCCTGTACTTGGTGAATAATTGCTTTTCTGAAATCTGTTGGTTGGTCCCTTGAACTTGTACTTAGGGTTTCTTTTGAAACGAATGTGGCTAAACTTTGCAGCTAAGTACGCCATGGTTTTGTCTTCCATTTGCTCAAGCTCTTCTAGGGTGTAGTAGACACTTTCATCAACACCCAGATTTGCAGAATCCATCTCAGCTTCTATTATCACCTCCTTTCCAGCTCTAGGGATCTGAACCTGAACTTCAGAAGTTGTTGGTTCATCCACTACAAGTGCGGCTGATCTTGCGAGTGCAGTACTCTTGTTATCCACTGTCCCTTGTCCGTAGATTATTACTCTTTGTTCCTGTTCCATCTCATAAGTCTTCAACTTGCCATAGATCATCTTTAATGACATCTTTGTGAAGTCTATTCTTTCCCTTATGGATGATGACTTATGTTCTACATGGTGGGGCAGCGTCATCATGAACTTCCTGTTTGATTCTCTCAGAGGATAGGTCTTTCCTTTCATTGCCAATTCATTCAGAAGCTTAGTAAACTTCTCAAAGACCTGAGCTATACTTTCTCCTGGTTGAGACCTAAATGACTCATACTGAGAAGTCAGGATGTCCAATCTGTTTTCCTGCACGTCTTCAGTTCCTTCCATTATTAGATTGATGGTATCCCACATGTGCTTCCCGCTTGTACAGCTCATTATCTGATAGCTCATCTCTTTGTCTGCGGAGTCTGTCAATATAAGCATCAGACATGTATCCAATCTAATCAATTCTTTATCTGTATCAGTGTACTCAGATAATTCCTTAGGAATAGAACTTCTAGGAACTCTAGTACCATCTGGAGTTGTAGATTCTTCAATTGATTTCATTGGTACAAATGGTCCATTCTCCAGTATGCCAAGATACAAAGGATTTGATGCCTTTATAAATAATAGCATTTTCATTTTCCACAGACCAAAGTCATCTCTTGTAAACGGGGGCACCTTGATACCTGCTGTTGTCTTTGGAGCACTCATGGTAGAAAATTTCAAATTGAATAAAATTCAAGAAATTCCAATCAAATGAAAAATTTTGAAAGTTAAAAAAATTTGCTTCAAATTTTCAAGCTATGTTTGATTTTGGTCTCATTCACCGGATCTGATTTGTACGTCAATCAAGTAGCTTTGATACCAATTGTTAGGCCCAAAGTATCGTAGAAGGGGGGATTGAATACGATACTCACAAATTCTTCGATTTCGTTCACGGATAATTCTTTGTGATATAGTTCAAAATCAAATACTCCAAATCAAAACACGAGTCAGGGAATATATCGTTTTATAAATATAAACCACGAAGGGTGCTACAAATTCTAATCCGTAGGATTAGCTACAATGAGTTCAGGTTAAACACAATCACTACAATAATAGAATTCTGAGCTATATCAAATTCTCTGTAAATTTCTCTGTCAAGAACTCTCTCCTCGTAAATGATCTTTCTGTGTTCTGCCTTAACTGAAGAAGAACACTTCTTCAAACTATATTTATAATCTTGATTTGAAAAACCATCGAACCAAAAGAATTGGTTTATTCCTGGTCGTTGGATCTTCATCAACTGATCAACAAAACATTACTTTTCACCTGTTCCATTTGAAAAAACCATCGAATGAATTAAATCAATTTACCATTCGATAGTTTTTAATTCAAAACTATCGAATGTCAAATTGATTCTAAATGGTTTTCTGAGAATCACTTTTTATATCATTCGATAGTTTTCTAAATAGAAAAACTATCGAATCATTTCCTTGTCTTTTATCCTTTAATAAATCTTCTGAGCTCCAGGGTGTTTCAGTTTTAGACTGTATCAATTTCTTCTGAGACGATAAAACAACTTGATCTTTTGAAGTGTCGTCACCTAGTGCAACTGGTCTGGTTCACAGATGAATAACACTTGATCAATTCTTCTTTTATGTCTTCAATTCAGTGCTGTTGATAAGTCCTTTGTTGATCTGGTTGCTTCAATTAAATCACTGGAATCCCGTGGTACTAACCCTAAATCATTCACATACTTCTGTCGTCTTGAAAGTCTTGTTTCTTTTGCTGTCACTGAGGCTTGAACATTTTCATGAACTTCTTTTCGTGACCTGTTTACGGACTTCAAGAATACATAACGTATTTTGATTTTTTGAGTTTACCTTATCTTCTTTGATTCCGGATTCCTGTGCTTCTGTTAATATTATTGTCTGTCTTGTCATTTGTTGAGTTGTAGTTATCTCTGTTTCATCTTATGTTACATTATGCTTTACAACCATTAGTAGACAATACTGATGCAAGCATTTCAAATCCTGACAGTGTTGCTCCTGACGCTAGTGGTGCTCCTGATGTTGAGCCTCTCCTGATCCAACCACTTAGCTCAAGGCCAATGAATGATCCTATCTCAGAATCCAAATATAAAATGAAAGGAGTTGTTGATCCTGATGCTGATAATGCTGATGATTCTGGAGATAGTGATGATGATGATTCTGATGATGATAATGATGTTGAGAAGGATCAGCTTGCTATAGCACTAAAATCTAGTCTTGGAACTAACTTTGGTTCTTCAAGCACTTTCATGGCTGGCAAGGCTACAACAGGAAAAGATCAAAGACAAGACTTTTCTGGTCCTTCTGCAATAGATCCTGCTGAGCATCTTAGAAGACATGAATGGGATAATGATTGGTACAGGTCTGATGATTCTGTTAGCTATCCATGTGCTTTACCGCATGCTTCTTATGTTGCTAGCTTGATTGAAAATGAAGATGTGAAGAATCACTTGAAGGCTACAACTCTTCTATCCAAGAGCCTCAAGGATGAGATTGATTCTGTTAAAACTGCAACTGCATTAGTGAGGTCTGATATTGCTAATAACTTGACAAAGGCGCCAACTGCTTTTCAATTAAGAGTTGTGGAATCTCAGGTTAAGTCGGTTATTACTGAACAATCCTCCATCAACAAAAGAATCGACTCATTGGATTCTAAGGTAACTGATATCCAAGCCTCGCTTTCCTTAATCTTAAATTTGTTATCAAATCCTGATGCCAAAAAGGGGGAGAAGGTAAGTTAGACAAAATGCACACCTGATCTAGTATTGAGAAAGAATAATGATGATGATCATACTGGAAATGATGGTGATGACATGGTACTACAAGGAGGAACCTCTGATGTTGCTATGGTGAAGTCAATAATTCAAACTTCTCAAAGTCAATCCATGCAGTCAACTCATGTTTCTGATTCTGGAGTTAGAACAGTAAGGACATTGGTGAAATTTCAGATCCTGACGGAAGAGCAAATCCTGACAGGTGATCAAATCCTGACGGCTGATCAAATCCTGACACCTGGTCATGGAACCTTATCAACAATTCCTGAAGGTGATGAAGATGTTCTCATTGAAAATCCTGAAGATGTTGCTAATCTATTCCAGGAGTTCAAGACAAGAGATGGTAATGTTGTTACTCTTTATCATACTGATAAGAGAGTTCAACAATTATTTGCAAAAAAGGCACTTTCTACTGCTAGTGAAGAATATCCTGATCTCTCACATGAAGAATTTCTAAGTCAACAAAGAGAAATGATGGAGAGTTTTAATAATCCTACTCCTGTTAGAGGTAGAGGAGGCAGAGGTAGAAGAAGTGTCAGAGGAGGTGCAAGAAGAGGGAGGAGTTCATCAAATCAAACAATGCCTAGACAGACAAGGTCTAGAGGTTTAAGAATAGAAGAAATTCCTGATGTCACTCAATCTCTAATAGTTCCTGATACTCAACTTGACAGGACTACTTTTGGTGATGAAGGAATAGATGAAGATGAACCTCAATTGAGAAGAAGACCAAGACAACCAAATCTCATCAGTAATACAAATCAAATTGAAGATTCTAATCCTGACATTGTTCCTGACATTGTTCAAGATCCTGATGAATCTGAAATTCTACAAGAGATTGGTTTGATAATTTTATCTACTGTGGTTGATTCTCATAATGAAGAAGTAGAAAAAGAAGAAGAAGTCAAAAGAAGAGAAATCACAAGAACAACAAATAGAGATTTCAATCTCTATGTGCAAAAGCTTAAAAATTCAAATAGAAGGTTGTGGAGAAATGCAAGAAGACAACAACCTCAGATAGAAAGAAGTTATGTTCTTGAGAAGGAAAGAGACAAGAAGTGGAAACATATTGACACACTTAGGTGTGATAGACCTATAAATTTTCAGTTTGGTGGAATTATAACAAATGTCTCTAGTGTTGTTGACTTTTCTGGTTCACAAAGATCCAAAGCACTTTGGTTACAAATGTTTTCAAGCTTAAAGCAAATGCCACACAATTCAAGAGGAGGGATAAGTCACAGAGATGATGAGTTTCTGAATTTACCATATGTTGACCCTCATTCTTTGACTGATATTGGAGGTAACTTAACTTCTGAACACCTGAACAATTTGCAAGTTGTGGATTTAGTTTTAGATTGTCATGATGGTGCTGAAAAGAAAGAGAAGCTTCTTTACTTCATGAAGGATGGAAGTGTAAAGAAGATATCCATTCAAGAGTTGTTGGTTAAGAGTACAAAGGAACTTAAATATGTTCATTATTTGCTTAGATGTAAAAATAAAGTGTGCAAGGAATGGTCAGATATGATTCTATCAACCATAAGGAGAAGGTTTGATGAAGGAAAGAATTTCAATGGTGATTATTCTCCCATGTACTTAAATCTGAAAGGTGAAGATGTGGAAAGAATTTCAATGGTGATTAAACTCCCATGTACTTAAATCTGAAAGGTGAAGATGTGGAAATGCAAAGGGGCACTTTTGTTAAAGAAATGTCCTTTGGCATGAAGCAACTTACTCTTAATCTTGATGGGAAGGAAATTGATTACCTCCTGGTTGAAGATGACAGTCTATCAAGAGGCTCCATTCAGAATCTTAGAGCAGCTATCTACCAGATAAAAGAGGAAGATGAAGAACTCAAAAATCTTAAGGAAAGACTAATTCAGATTCTTGAAGACAAAGAAGAAAATCTACTGTCAAGCTTCTTGAGGATGAATTTGTTCTATCATAAAATCTAAAAAAATAAGTTTGCTGTTGTAAATACTTGTACATTTTGTAAATATATTTTTGGCATCATTGAATCTAGGAATCTATACTTTATTTTACAAAGTATGAGATTGGGGGAGATTGTTAGATCAGGATTCAATGATCGTCAGGATCTAGACTCAACTGATCAGGATTGCTGACGTCATCAGTATTGCACAAGCGTCCGTATCAGGATTTCTGTCAGGATTTCTATCAGGACTGTGATCAGGATTTATCATCAGGACGGGAAGCTGATCAGGATTACAACTTCGAGTTATATATGGAGTCTAGTTAAATAAGGAAGTTTATTTTGTCGGTTCCTAGTTTATAGGAATGAAGTTGTCGGTTAAGGATATGTTTCAATAATGTTTGTAATTGATTTGGACTTATCTTGTAATCGATGGAGAAGCTGTGTAGTATATAAAGACAGTTTAGGTTTTGATTTTATATCAATCGCATACACGAGTATTATTGTACCTAGAAGCTCTCAAGAACATCATAATTTCTTGAGAGAGTTTGTAACAGTTTTATATCAGATTTAATAAAGCTATTATTATTCTTTCATATTTGTGATCTATATTTTATTAAGTCGAGAATCTTATACAATTGTATTCAACCCCCCTTCTAAAATTGTTATTTACTGGGCAACACTCCTAGAATGGGTCAAGGAAGAGGCAGTTAGGCTACCCAGATTGGGCTTAAGGGGGAGGCAGGTGGGACTTCCAGTATGGGCCTAAGGGGAGCTAGATAGCCATGTGGATTTCCAGTATGGGTCAAGGGGGAGCCTGATCACACAGAATGGTGGCAAATTCGGCAGGTGTCGAACCTGATGTGTAAAGGGGATATTGTTGGAAGTTGTCCCACATCGTTTGTGGGCGGGGCAAATAGCTAGTTAATAAGCCTTCAAGTTAGCTCAATTAGTACGAGGCCTTTTGGGATGCGCACAAAAACAAATCCGTGCGGGTCTGGCTTAGAACGGACAATATCATACTAATGTGGAGTTAAGGCTTGTTAGCTGCCTAATAAGAATAAAAATTTAAAGTGATATTTGCTTTAAATTTTCACCAAATTTAAAATAAATTTCGTTCACAATTTTTGTGGAGTATATACAAATTATGACTCGTTATATATATATTATTCGTAATATAGCAAATAATCGTACACAAGATATATTTGAAATTTCCTTACCTAACATTATATGATAAATTTTGATATTGATTCTTATCAATTATTAATTTTATATTACTTTATGTTATTAGTAATTTTATAAGCATTGTTCTAATATGATGAATCAAATATTTGTTTATATTTCACCCATAATTAATTATAATTTGTTTACATAAGATAAATTTATTATTATCATACAAATATATTTGAATTCAAACTAAAAATCTCTGTCAACTTTAAAATGTACGAACAACATGCACATATGTTCTTTTAAAATAATAAAATATTATTTTATAAAAAAAGTAATATTTTAATTACTTTTGTAAATAAGAAACAAAACAAAACATTTATATATACAGTGCACAGAACCCACGGTTCATAAATCTTTTCCCCCTTTGAAGTTGTTGAATCAATCAAGACTCTGGTTTACTCGCTCTGATATTTGAAGATGCAGGTACGCATATCGTCTTCTCTACTGTATCCAATTACATATTTTTGTTTACATTATCATATTCAATTGTTCGGTTAAATTAATAATTCATGAAATCATGTTGTTGTTTTTTGTTTCCAAGAATCTATTTCTATAGCTTTAACTTAGTAAACCCTAATTTCGTAACAACATAATCTATCTCTTAATACGATTCATGTTGCACGATTGTTGAAGCTTTCTTGTGGCTGTTGAATAATCTGTTTTTCTATTGAGTAGGGTATTTCTTGATTTAATCAAGTTCATTGTTTTTTAGTGGTGGAATTATTTAGGGGGTTCGGGTTTTGTGAAACTTGCGATTTTACCAGAGTTCAAAGGTTGTGTCTTTTGTGTGGGGATAAGGCTGTTGTAAATTTCTTGACAAGTAGCGATTTTATCATGTATGTCTGGGTGAATTACAAGTACTGTATATGTTACTTGGGGGAAAAAGTAAGATGCAGTTGGTTGGGAAACAGAGTAGATGGGAAGGTATCGATTATTCATATAGAAAATGAATAAGTTTTGGTCATGATAACATGGAATTAGTTGGAGCTTATTTTTGTTTATGGCATGTTTATTTGATCTTAAAATTGTAAAACTATATCATCCGTTCCCTGTACTATTAGGCGATTCTATTTTTATAATAGGTCTTTGGTTCTCTCTTTTCTTTTGCTAATATACTGTAGATACGAACAATATTAGTTGTCATGTATGCTGCAACTGTGATCATACTAGATTTTCGAATTTTCTTCCTTCTTGATATACGTAGAGCTAAGCTGTTTAATTATGGAAGTTGGTACTAAGGCGTACATCTACTGTATAATGATGGTAAGTTAACATTTGTTTGCTTTCATCTTTGCAGGCCAGTGACAGGTTCAATATCAACTCTCAGCTTGAACATTTACAAGCTAAATATGTGGGAACTGGGCATGCCGACATGAACAGATTGTACGGAACCTTTTGTTAAAAATAAATAAATATAAACAGGAAATGTTGATTACGTGTTAAATGTCAAACAAAAGAAGTTATGGTCTTTTAATATATATATCTGAAATAAGTTGGATGTTGATTTTGCAGTGAGTGGGCAGTAAATATCCAACGTGACAGCTATGCATCTTATGTTGGTCATCACCCCATTCTATCATATTTTGCCATTGCTGAAAATGAATCAGTTGGAAGAGAGCGCTACAACTTTATGCAGGTATGACCAGTGTCAAGTCTCCTTTATTAATATCTCTTACTCCCTCCGTCCCACTCAAACTGGCTTGTTTGCCTTTTCTTGGTCAAATTGACTAATTTTGAAATGTAAATTACATATATTATATATTGAATATAATTAACAAAAAAATATAATAAAAAATATAAATAACTTATTATAGTCTACATTTTTTAGATTTGAAGAAATGTAAGTCAATAATTTTTAAAAGTTAGTCAAACAAGCCAGTTTGAGTGGGACGGTGTCAGGATTAGTATTGTATTACTACTTACTGTATGATTAGTGTCTTACTGCTGTGATAGTATTGCAGTGTTAGTTTAGTAATAGTAATAGTACTGGGAGGGTAGTTCTGTCTTTTCATTGGAGTTAGTTAGATATTAGTCAAGGTCTATAAATACTTATAAGTGTCCTGTATTTCTCATTATGTGAATATATGAATGGAAATGTTTCCACCACTCTCTCTCTCTCTCTATAACTTCTCTATAACTGAATTCTACTCTCTCTCTCTCTAGGGATTCTAACTGAATCTCTTCTAAACTCTGTCTCTCTTCCTCATTTCTCTTCTGAATCTCTCTGAATCTCTCTCTATTCTTTGCTAATCTCTCTCTAAATCCTGTCTATCCTTTACTTTCTGTACTTATAAACCAGAAAACACCAAAAACAGTTGTAAAATTCGTCAAGAACTCACTAGTTCCTGACAAATTGGTATCAGAGCTGTTATTTTAGATCAACTACTGCTTCGATTATGTTGTGCACTCCAATCCGAGTTGAACGAGCCTAGAATCACAGTAATCGCAGATCAAAGTTCAGAACTTTAGTAATTTTCATCTCAGGTGCTCTGTTCTTCATTTTACTTACAGATCTGTCCTTAGTATGTTGAATTCAGTTGTGATTAGTGTTGTGATGGCTTGTTCAGAGGCATTTCTATATAGTTAGTGTTAGCAGTTGCTATTATTGAAGAAAACACAAAAGAATTAGGTTAAATTTTGTGTTTTAAGTCTTGTTGTTGATATTACTCTGTTTTGGTGTGTAATTTGAGGATAAGCTTGGAGTTGTGGGAGTATTGAGATCGAATACTGTTAAGGAGTGGTTATACTGTGTTGTTAAGGTTGGATTGTGGATTTGAGAAGTTGCTAAGAGATTCTGTGGTGATCTGGTTGTGTTTCACTCTGTGCACTCTAAGTCTTTGAGGAATTGTCAAGGTGTAATTGCTGGTGAAGTGAAGCTTGAATTCAGGTGTATTGTGGATTGTTAGTCTGTGTAGCAAGAGTAGACTAGTTGATGGAGTCAGTAGTAGTAGAAGCAAGTGATCAATCCTTTGATGAGGTTGTCCTAGAGATTCAACAGGTTACAGATTATAAGGACAGGACTAGAAAGAAATTGCAGAAATTGGAAGCTACAATAGAAATAGCTAAGAAAATGATGGAAGAGCTTCTGCAAATGAGGGCTAAAAAACTTGAAGAAGGTTTTATGAATCCTCTTGGTTGTGGCAGAGTGATGAGAAAGGCAACTACAACAAGCCTAGTTCCCGGGAGTTAGGAACCCTACAACAACTCAACTTGAGATTTCCAAAATTTCTTAAGTCTGAAGAAGGATTAGTAGACTTTGAGCCTGAATTTGGTAAGACACCAGAATGGCCAAACCTCAAAGAGGAAGAAAATGCACATGTTGTTTGGGAAGCTTATACAGGGGAACCTATCTATGATGAAGAACCAGGAGAGGGCCAGGAGTGTTGGCCTGAGCATGAATTTATCTTAGCAGCACTAAGTGGAGATAACTCAAATTCATCTAAACACTTGCAATCTGAAATCTGCACAAGTGAAAGATCAGAGGAGCTGGAAGAATTTTCAAACATACAAGACTTCCAACAGGGGCATGGCAATAACATTGAAAATGAGGGAACACCAATCCAGTTGAAAGAAGTATCTTCACTAATTCCTACCACAGAACCTGTTGAGGCTTTCCTCAACAAAAGAATTTCCAAAGATTTTTCAACAGCCGAAATTCCTTACTATTTTGGTATGAGATCTAGCAATTTTGGTAGGAGGAATATGCTTATTTTTGACCCTGGTGGTCAGGTGCAAAACAAGACATCAAAAGGTGTTAACACGTTCAAAGAAAACCTCAAGGTGAAAGAAGTTGTAGTGAAACTCTCTGTTGGTGGTCAACTTAGGCATTGGCAGGATATTGGTTTTAATTTTTTGGTATTAGAGAAGCTACAGAAGAATGTGTCATCTGGTGACATGAACACTATTGCAAACAATGTTAGGCAGCCTAGTAGAGAAGAAAAATACTTGGAAATGTCAAAGGTGGATCCTTACATCTTTCATCCTAAGGAAACTTCAACTACTTTTCTTGGAAGTTCCTTTACCTGGTCCACAGAAGATGAAGATATACCTTCTGTTGGCAACAACTCTAGTGAGAAGCTTAAATTGAATGGACACTCCCCAATCTTAAATGGAAAAGGCATCTACAATCATTTAGGAAACCTTCCTGAACTTAGTATGCCAACTAGTGAAGGTGTTCATGATTTAAAGACGACAATGATTATGCCTGAAAATGCAATTACTTTGAAGCTTAATGATCTTAGCATCACATTGAGTAGTCCTAGTGAGCTTGAATGGATAGAGGGTGACATGAAGATGTGGTTCTTAAGGACTGCAAATTCTCATTGTTTGGGAAGTTTAGCAAATTCTTGTGAGGATAATGTGTTTATCTTTGATCCTGGTGGTGGTGGTTTGCAAAACACCAATTCAAAAGGTGTTACGATAATGCTCATAGAAAAGATCATGCATGAAGTGACTCTTGATGATGTTTTAACATTAATTTCAGTTTGTGGTCAGCTTGGGCAATTGCAGGATATGATTTGTTGGAAGCTGACAATAGACCAACTTATGATGCAGCATCGATTAAGGAAGAGGGTGATAATGGTTCAAATGGTGAATGCATATAGAATTCAAGGAGTTGGTCATCAAACTGATGGAGTTGTTAGTGAAATCCATCAACAGCATGTTGATATTGTAATAGATGGGAAGGTGATACCTAAGTACAGTGCAATGAGACTGAGACAAGTAATTCCTGAAATGGATAAGATAATGAGATTGGAAGACCAAGAGACTTCAAGGAAAAGTGTTCAAATAACCATCTTTGATCCAGGAGGATATATAATTTGTGTTTATGAAGTTCAACTTGTTGGTGGTACAGCCGGAACTCTTTATGATCAGAAATTGTTGCAAGAAGTTTTCACTGCAGAGAAGTTCCTATTGAAAGGACAAGAAGGCATAGTAGTGAATGTATTAATAACGATGTATGTGCTTCAGGTGGAAAGAAGTTTGGAAGTGTGTGAACCACCCCGAGGACATGGTGGTTTTTAAGGGGGAAGGATTGTCAGGATTAGTATTGTATTACTACTTACTGTATGATTAGTGTCTTACTGTGATAGTATTGCAGTGTTAGTTTAGTAATAGTAATAGTACTGGGAGGGTAGTTCTGTCTTTTCATTGGAGTTAGTTAGATATTAGTCAAGGTCTATAAATACTTATAAGTGTCCTGTATTTCTCATTATGTGAATATATGAATGGAAATGTTTCCACCACTCTCTCTCTCTATCTCTTTCTCTCTCTATAACTGAATTCTACTCTCTCTCTCTAGGGATTCTAACTGAATCTCTTCTAAACTCTGTCTCTCTTCCTCATTTCTCTTCTGAATCTCTCTCTATTCTTTGCTAATCTCTCTCTAAATCCTGTCTATCCTTTACTTTCTGTACTTATAAACCAGAAAACACCAAAAACAGTTGTAAAATTCGTCAAGAACTCACTAGTTCCTGACAGACGGGGGGAGTATACTGTAAGGGTCCATTTGTCCCTGAGTGCTACTGAAAGAGGCCAGTATAAATTGCTCAGATATCATGATCATTTGTGTTTTAAATTGTTTTCACTGAATGAGTCAAATTTGTCTTAATCGGTAAGGTAGAAACTTGAAGCCAAATGATTCGGAATGAATTTTGTACATGTTGAGTGCGACCCAAACTACTACTCTTAAGTAAAGTAGCATTATGTCAGGAATAGTGTGGGTAGCAATACTAGTATGTCTTAGTAGTAGTATTAGTCAGTAAGGGTACTGATGACATTTACTCTTTTTCAGTTAGTTACAGTATGTGTGTGCCTATAAATACTTGCAAGGGTGTTGTGTTCTCATTATGTAATTATGTTTGAACAATTATTCAGAAAAGGAAATTATTTTCCACCAATCTCTCTCTCTCTAGATTCTGTTATGTCTTTCTCTCTCTATAACTGATTTCTATCTCTCTCTAGTGTTAATCTCTCTACAATCTATCATTTCTTCTCTGATTCTCTGCAATTCTATCTTAAATCTCTTGTTCTCTTACTTGTTCTACTGTTCATCACTATCAAAAACACATGAAAACACAAAAACATTGAAAAACTAGAAAAGTAATTGGTCATGTCATGACAAATTGGTATCAGAGCTTCAGTATTTGATCTATCTTTGCTTCTACTGTGTTCTACATCTCTATCCGAGCAGATCGAGCCTACATATGCAGTAATCGCAATCACAAGTTCAGAACTTTCTTCAAAAGTGTTCAGGTGTTCTGTTCTTAGGTTTTACTCTTAGATCTGTTGATTGACTGGTGTTCTGTTCTTAGGTTTTACTCTTAGATCTGTTGATTGACTGTTGTGATTAGCTAGAATTGAAGATGTTTCAGTTGTTGGAGTTTGTTTTCAATTAAGTAGTTGATTCTAGCTATTATTGCTGGAGAAAATACAAAAAAAAAAAAAAGTAGAGTAATTGCTGTTTGTGAGTCAACTCAGTAGAATTGGGGATGTTGACTCGGTGTATTGTGCAAGTACTGGTTAGGTAAGTGTAGTTGTGTGTATACTCTGCTTGTGATTGATGTAATCAGATAGGAGTTGGATTTTGTGAGCTTGAGGAGTTGTGAACAGTACAATCGGTGAACTTACTGTGAGTAAGTAAGTGTGCACTCCAACTGTTTTGAGTAATTGTCTGTGAGAAGAAGAAGTGACAGTTTTGTGTTATTGTTGCTTGTTCAGAAGTAAAGGAGTTGTCTAGGGGAATTTACTTAAATTGCTGAGTGATTTTGTGGTGATCTGCTTGTCAATCACTTTTGTGCACTCTAAGTGTTTGAGGAATTGTCAAGGTGTACTTGCTGTGTGTAGTGAAGACTGAATCCTGGTATATTGTGAGTAGTAGTAACTGAGAAAATCAGGTGTTGTTGAGTGTTATTCTGTGAAGAAAGAGAAGAATAATTGATGGAGTTAGTAGTGGCAGAAGCAAGTGATAAAGCCTTTGATGAGGCTGTCTTAGATATACAACAACAGATAACAGATTACAAGGACACGACTAGTCTGAAATTAAAGAAGTTAGAGGCTACTATAGAGGTAGCTAGAAAGTTGATGCTAGAACTGACGAAGATGAAGGCACAACAAGTGGAAGAAGGATTAGTAGACTTTGAGCCTGATTTTGGCAAAGGAAATATGACACAGAAATGGACAAATCCTGCACTTGTTGCTTGGGAAGCTTATACAGGGGAACCGTTCTATGACGAAGAACAAGGGAAGGGCCAGGATTCCTGGCCAGAGCAAGAGTTCATCTTAGCAAGAGTTCATCTTAGCAGCACTAAACAAAGGTAACCTAGATGCAACTAAATCCTTGCAATCTGAAATCTGCATAAGTGATAGATCAGAGGAGTTGGCAGATGTCTCAAACATACAAGATTTGCAACAGAAGAATGTGTCACCCGGTGAAATGTACATTGATGCATACAATGTTATGCAGCCTAGTAGGGAAGAAAAACTTGTGGAGATATCAGCCAAGGATCCCCACATCTTTGAGTCCATAGGAAGTTTAACTACAAATTGCATGGTTGAAGTTGAACCTCAAAATTCCATTCACTGGTCCATAGAAGATACAGATATGCCTTTTGTTGCCAACAACTCTAGTGGGAAGTTTGAGTTGAACCTTAGTGGGAAGTTGGAGTTGAATGGACACTCCCTATTCATGGATGAAAAAGGTATATACACTGATTTAAGTAACCTTCCTGAACCTAATTTGCCAACTGAGGAAGTTGTTCATGATTTAAAGCCAGTGAGTATGCCTGAAAGTGCAAATCTTTTGAAGCTTAATGATCTCAGCACCATATTAAGTTGTCCTTCTAGTGAGCTTGAATGGATAGAGGGTGACATGAAGATGTGGTTCTTAAGGACTGCAAATTCTCATTGTTTCGGAAGTTTAGCAGATTCTTGTGAGGATAATGTGTTTATCTTTGATCCTGGTGGTGGTGGTTTGGAGAACACCAATTCAAAAGGTGTTATTATAATGCTCACAGAAAAGATCAGGCATGAAGTGACTCTTGATGATGTTTTAATATTAATTTCAGTTTGTGGTCAGCTTGGGCAATTGCAGGATATAATTTGTTGGAAGTTGACAATAGACCAACTTTTGATGGAGCAACGATTAAGGAAGAGGGTGACACCTAAGTACAGTGCAATGAGACAAGTAATCCCTGAAATGGATTGGATACTAAGATTGGAAGACCAAGAGACTTCAAGGAAAAGTGTTCAAATAACCATCTTTGATCCATGAGGATATATGATTTGTGTTTATGAAGTTCAACTTCTTGGTGGTACAGCTGGAACTCTTAATGATCAGAAATTTTTGCAAGATTTCACTGCAAATGAGTTCTTATTGAAAGGACAAGAAGGCATAGTAGCAAATGTATTAATAAAGATGTATGTGTTTCAGGTGGAAAGAAGTTTGGAAGTGCATGAACCACCCTGAGGACATGGTGGTGTTTAAGGGGGAAGGATTGTCAGGAATAGTGTGGGTAGCAATACTAGTATGTCTTAGTAGTAGTATTAGTCAGTAAGGGTATTGATGACATTTACTCTTTTTCAGTTAGTTACAGTATGTTTTCAGTTAGTTACGGTATGTGTGTGCCTATAAATACTTGCAAGGGTGTTGTGTTCTCATTATGCAATTATGTTTGAACAATTATTCAGAAAAGGAAATTATTTTCCACCAATCTCTTTCTCTCTCTAGATTCTGTTATGTCTTTCTCTCCCTATAACTGATTTCTATCTCTCTCTAGTGTTAATCTCTCTACAATCTATCATTTCTTCTCTGATTCTCTGCAATTCTATCTTAAATCTCTTGTTCTCTTGTTCTACTGTTCATCACTATAAAAAACACATGAAAACACAAAAACATTGAAAAACTAGAAAAGTAATTGGTCATGGCATGACAAATTATTTTGCGCTCACACATATGTTTACTTTTATCAAACTTAACCTTGAAATTGTAACATTTTTTTCTCTCTCAACACACATATATTTAACTACTTAAAATATTAATTGGAACAACTATAGTAATATTAATATTTTTAGTTTATGTTTTTTTTTGCTAATATAATTTTTTTTTCATACATTATAATAAATATGGTTTAATGTTTAGCTTACTTACAATTTGTGGAACAAAAATATTCATTTAGAAGGGTTAATTTTTTTCAGATTTATTTACCAACAAGATTATTCATTCTGTATTCATATTTTTTCCCCATTCTAATCTTTCAGATATTTTAACATTTAGATTTACCAAATGACCCCCAAGTAAGGGATTGATTAATGATGTAAGGTTTTTTGTATTCATTTGACCTAAATGTTTATCCCTTTATCGCAAGGACGACAGAGTTAAACATACATACTTTCCCTCAGTTTACTGGTGTTGTCTCTTCTCCTATGGACTTTGATGTTACACCTAATTGCTCATAATCTTACATCCACCACCCACCCACCACAATCCATACACACTTGCAAACACGTAGGCGACACACACAATCTCAGGGGTATGTACTAATGAACATATCCATTAATTTCTTTTAGTTTTTTACAATTTACATGAAAATATCTCATGGCACCATTCCCACCTGTTCTTCGTAAGGGTTGCTAGGATATTTTGAATTAAGGTGTCACATTTGGCTCGCCGACTGAGGGAGTTTAGCCTAGAAAATTGCTATATTGTAAAGTTGCAGGTTTTGTTTTCTATCTATAATTTTACTACCCTTGTGATGCGGAGCACATCGAATTGTTAGCAGAGGAATATAAAGAAACAGTTAGAGCAAAACAAGAACGTGAGAAAATGTTTTGAACGAGGAAAGTTTTGACTTTTCTGGTTTAATGAGCTACCAGAATCTTCTAAATTTAATTGGCACCTGAAAACATGATTTTAGGCATTTTTGGGATCACCAACTCATCGTAATTTATTAAGTATCCGAATAACTTGATCTTTGGGATTAGATAAGATCAACTGTCCTATATCTATCAATCAGAATCAAAACCAGAAGATTTTAGATCCTTTTTTATTTTGATCACCGACTATAAAGGGGGATCAATTGTAAAAGTTTAGGCAATGAAGAAATATTACAAATCTCACTTTTTGAGTTATTTATTTATTTTCGTTTCCGTTCTGCGTCACCTTGCAAGAAAATTGGAAGTTAAATGAATAGAATTAATATGATCAACCTATAATTATATTTTCCACTTGCATGTTTATAGGACTCAGTGAAAGAGCACCAAAGAGTAATTTTGCTATCTACTTAACATGTTCACTCGTGATTGGCTACAAAAAGTTGATTGATGTTTTTGGATATAGAAAGTACTGTTTAGTGGTGTAAAACTCTGATTTAATTATATATATATATATATATATATGTGTGTGTGTGTGTGTGTTGTCCAAAGCTAAGTAAACAATATTAATTATCTTACATATTACAATAATGTTAAATCTTTCTAGTGAACAGTGGAAGTAGTATATTAAATAATTCAGTTCTGCTAATGTTTCCATGTACTTTGGTCTAGGTTATTATAATTCATTGATGTTTATAATAACTTCGATGCTAAATACTCTCATTGTTTTTCAACAAGAAAACCTGGTCAAAGTATATGATAGAACTGTTGGAAGGCCAATATACATAAGTAGTAGATAAGATTTGAATTTGTGAATAAAGGCTCGTAAATCATATACCGTAGATATCATTTTCTTATGTTTCCCAGTCATTTTTTTTTCTCAGATTAGGATGGATAGGTTGTAGGTATCTTAAGCCATGTAGCCTTAATAATTAGCGTTGGTGATGTCTAAAGGCAGCAAATGACGTCATTGGTTGAGGTCGGATTAAAGTCCAAGGTGGAAGAGTCAATGATTTACTCCCTCCATCCCATAATATATGTCACTTTTAAACCATTAAATTATTATTTCAATAAATCAGTTCGTTTCTTTTTTGCTTTTTCTTATTTCTGTACAGTTTATCTACTTTCTTTTTCCAATTAGATTGAAACAATATTCATTCATGGCTAATATTTTCATACTAACCAGAAGAATATATATACATCATAAACTTCTTGCCTTGTATATAGTGCATGATATGTATGGTGTTAAGACGGATCTTTTATAACTTAGAAGGGAACATGATGTGCGTTCACTTGTTATCTTTATTTTCTTTTCTGAACCATGCAATTTTGACTTTTCTCTAGCTTCCCATCATTCTCATGTTCATTGTCATATGATAGTCTTTCATTTGCCCTTGTTTTTCTGTTACAGAAAATGCTATTGCCCTGTGGGCTTCCACCAGAAAGAGAGGACGACTAAGAGGTTATGCTGTGAAGGCAATGGTATCTTCCTAATTCAGCATCTCTATAAATTTCGGGGTTCCTGTTCTTCGTACATTTTGGATTGTGATTTAGATTCTCTTGTGGACTTGAAAGTCAGAAATGTATAATGGTATCTGTTTAAGTACACCCTTACCTGATCCCTTACCTAATTTAGTTTGGTGTTCCTTCAGTGTGAAGTTTATATAAAGAGATCAAACTGTGTTCATGCACAGCAGTGTATCACAAAATTTAACTCTATTCAATTCGCGTGCTCCTTTGGCAAAACAAAAATTACAAGAGGTTCTGCCCTGCGCAAGAAATGACATGAAAAACTTTAGATGTCCATGGAGACTCGCATAGATTCATTGACATGGATCTTTTTATGAGTCTGTGAGTAGGATCTCGTCACAGGTCTGCGAGCAGGAAAACCCTCCTGATTTCCTTTGTCTTTCCTGTTCTTCCATGAACCTATTTTTGAACCTACAAATGATGATTTTTTGAGAGATCACCAACTCTCCTTTGGCAAATTATTTTACCGAAATCTGAATGAATTTTTATTCCCTCAATTCTTTCCTTTAAATAGGATTACAAAAAAAAATACTAATTTCCTAAACATTAAGATTAAAGATAGTACTTCCCAAAGTATAGCCTCTGGCGTTATTTTCGTTTATATTTCTTGCCAATAGAAGCAATCCACAACAGTACATCCCTCCTGCAATAAGTGCTTGTCCTTAAGCTCGAATTGTGGATAAGACTCCAGAAACTCAAGCAAAGGAACCCATGTACTTTGAAGCCAATGGCAAGCCTGCCCGAACAACCATGAGTTCAAAAGCACCACAGTTTAGCTGGGAATGAATAACAGATTCAGGTTTAGGAATAGTTTTCTTATCTTTTAGCAGTGGCAAGGTTGGAACACTAGCTGGAGGAACACCTTTAAATTTCTTAAGCACTGAAATGTGGAACACATCATGAATTTTATGAGCCAGATTCATGCTCCAAGTCATTAACCCTGCTCACAAATGCTGGTCTAAGTGGGCAGTTTGTTTGGTGACGCCAATGTGCTAGGCCCAGTATGTTTAAGGTTATGTTGTGGGCTTTTGTTGGGCAATTAGGGAGATGTTTTGCTGGTAATCTCCCAGTTGTTTCTAAGTGGTGTTGGATTGGCAGAGTGCAAAATATTTGTATGTTATTTTAACAAAAGTTTCTTTTTGTCAAAAGTATTCATATAATTAAATTCCTTTAAAAATTAAATTTACCTTTACATGTAAGGTACTGTTCCAAACTTGAAAAGAAAAGTTAGTTTTATAAATTTATAAGTTGTAAATATTATAATTTGAATAATATTGTGTAAAATCATTCATATTAGTAAGAACAAGTTAAAATACACTAATAACTTGTTCTTTTATCTAATTTTGGATAAATACTTATAATTTTATCTAATTTTGGGATAAGCTTCATATATGTTTTTTTATAAATATTTAGAAAGATATGAAATAAATCTGAAATTAACTAAATTGTTTATTTAAAAGAGTAAAATTTATATGCAGCCCTAATATACTCTTACAAATATTTTAAAGAGTGCCACATGAACTTAATTAATTGTTTACCAATTTTCTAAAAGAATTGCTAACGTACTTGACTGATTTTGTTTTAAATTATCTATGTACATGTTACATAAGATTCTAAGGTTGTATTTTTTCAAATTTGGTATTTGTACGACCATAATTTTGGAAAAAAGTTAAATTTATTTAAGTCCAATTATGCTATTACAAGTATTTTAAAGAGTACATGACTTAATTAGTCATTTACCAATTTTGTGAAAGAGTAGTTGTGATACTTGATTGATTTTGTTTTAAATTATCTATGTATTTGTTACATGAGATTATAAAGTTATATTTTTGCAAATTTGGTACTTTACAACCATAATTTTGCAAAAGAGTTAAATTTATTTAAGCTCAGTTATGCTATTACGAGTATTTTAAAGACTACATGGACTTAATTAGTCATTTACCAATTTTCTGAAAGAGTAGTTGTGATACTTGATTGATTTTGTTTTAAATTATCTATGTATTTGTTACATGAGATTATAAAGTTATATTTTTACAAATTTGGTACTTTACAACCATAATTTTGAAAAATAGTTAAATTTATTTAAGCCCAATTATGGTATTACAAGTATTTTAAAGAGTACATGGACGTAATTAGTCATTTACCAATTTTCTGAAAGAGTAGTTGTCATATTTGATTGATTTTGTTTTAAATTATCTATGTATTTGTTACATGAGATTATAAATTTATATTTTTGCAAATGTGGTACTTTACAACCATAATTTTGGAAAATAGTTAAATTTATTTAAGTCAAATTATGCTATTACAAGTATTTTAAAGAGGACATGGACTTAATTAGTCATTTACCAATTGTCTGAAAGAGTAGTTGTCATACTTGATTGATTTTGTTTTAAATTATCTATGTATTTGTTACATTAGATTATAAAGTTATATTTTTGCAAATTTGGTACTTTACAACCATAATTTTGGAAAAGAGTTAAATTTATTTGCAACCCTGTTATGCTCTTACAAGTATTTCGAAGATTATATGAACTTAGTTAATTATTTATTAATTTTCTGAAAGAGTTGTCGTACTTGATTGATTTTGTTTTAAATTATCTACGTATTTGTTACATGAGATTATAAAGTTCTTTTTCTTGCAAATTTTGTATTTGTGCAACCATAATTTTGGAAAAAAGTTAAATTTATTTGCAATTTTGTTTATTAATAAAACAAAATACTCTTAAGTTAGATTTTGAATAATTTGAACTTTTTCTGCCACCTGATATAATATTCTATTAGAGCATATGCATGGGAGGAAAAAAAATTATTTCATGGGCTTTTTCAATTCTAATTTGTCAAATCAGTATGCAGCGCAATCTTTTTTATTCCATCAATTTTTACTATTTCATCTGTTCATCAGATAGTTGTTCGATTTTTGAAGGACTTGTTAACGACCATCAATTGATAGGGCCTACATAAGACTATTTTTTTATTCTATAAGACTTCCACAGCTATAATTTTAGGTATCAATTACCAAAAGTCACGCCTTATGGTTTATAAATTTTATCTTTAATTTTTTATTTATAAAAAAAGAAATTATACTCATATTTTTTCACTTATTTTGTGATTTATATAAATTTAAAGAAACGGGTACTAATTGACTTCCCTCTAAAGAGTTATAAATTATGTATATTTTGAGTTTGATAATATATTAAGCTAATTATCGGTCAATATTTAAACAAAAATAATTCATGAAAACAAATTCATGAAAATTATGTCTAAATTAATTGGTGTGAGATCATTAAATAATAAATATGGATTTAAATTAATGATATATTATGTAATATTTTTTTGATAAATAGTATTTGATGAATTAATGAAATTTTTTGAGTGTATAAAAAGTAACAAAATTAATTGATTTATAGTGAATAGTAATTAATTCCATTAATTTAATTCATGAATTGAATTTCATGGGTGCATCGTGCATATGCTCTTACACTATGTTTCAAAAACTTTTTTTTGAAAGAAAAGAAAAACAAGTGAGAGATTTGATTTCTTTAATCATGATTTTCGAAAAAGGAAAATAAATGATTCTTAAAGATTTGGAAAGAAGTTTCATATATATTTGTCTCTAATATTTTCTTCCCACTTTTAGAAAGATTTATAAAAAAGGAAAAATGATAAATTTTCAATTCTTTTCTCTTTTTTTCTTTGGTTCTGGTACATTCTAGAGGCAACATAAAGCCACTAAATCCTAAAATACGAGGAGAAAAAGTCAAAGTTTGTGTCAAAGTTTGCTTTTTTCTTAATCCTAAAGAAAGTAGGAAACAAATGACAGCCGTTGGATCAACACGTAGGGAACAAGACACAACCAAGAATCCCATTCCTACTATGAAAAGGAAAACCACTTGTAAAAGAGTTAAATTTATTTGCAACCATGATATACTCTTACAAATATTTTAAAGAGTCTCACATGGACTTAATTAATTGTTTACCAATTTTCTGAACTGTTTTTTTTTAAAAATTATCTATTTATTTGTTATATAAGATTATAAGGTTGTATATTTGCAAATTTGGTATGTGTACAACCATAATTTTGGAAAAGAGTTAAATTTATTCGAACATTGTTATGCCATTACAAGTATTTTAAAGAGTACATGGACTTAATTAGTTATTTATCATTTTTTTAAAAGAGTTGCTATCGTACTTGACTGATTTTGTTTGTTTTAAATTATCTATGTATTTGTTACATGAGATTATAAAGTTATATTTTTGCAAATTTGGTATTTTATCACCATTATTTTGGAAAAGAGTTAAATTTATTTACGATGTTATATGCTCTTGAAAGTATTTTAAAAAGTACATGGACTTAATTAATTATTTATCAATTTTCTGAAAGAGTTATTGTCGTACTTGATTGATTTTGTTTTTAATTATCTATGTATTTGTTACATGAGATTATAAAATTCTATTTTTGCAAATTTGATATTTGTACGACCATAATTTTGGAAAAGAGTTAAATTTATTTGCTTTGTTAATTAATAAAACAAAATACTCTTAAGTTAGATTTTGAATGATTTGAACTTTTTCGGCCACCACCTGACGTAATATCCTATTAATGATGGATATTCAAAATAAAATATAAATTTTTTATAATAAAAGATGGATCAAAAAAAGTATATGGATAAAATAAGTATATGGATATTAATGATTTGTACATTTATCACTTTTACATTATGTTGACTTATATTTCATAAAATATAACATATTATATGTGCTTTATGAAAATATATTTTATAAAATATAGTGTTATATAAATAATATATAAAATAATATTCATTTCTTTTCAAATATATGTTATAAATAAAATTTTATTTTATAGAATATTAAATTATTTTACATATATAATTAGCTTTTGAAATATAGTTTGGAATCTTATCATATTTATTTAAAATTGCATTCAATTTATGTGAAAATAAATCAAGAATTATTTTGTATGAGATGTTGAAAAAAAGTGTTTTAAAATGGAAAAACTTTTAACAAAAATCACATTTGTAAAAGAATAAAAACGTTTCCAATAATAATTTATATCTGGATACAGCTTGGCAAATTGAGGCACTAAATCCTATCTACAATATGAAAAGAAAACGTCAAAGATTGCTTTTTCTTAGCCCCAAAGAAAAATCATCACAACCGTTGGATTAAACGTATGGATCACGACACAGCCAGAAATCCCATTCCTCCTCTGAAAAGGAAAAACTTGCAAAATCACATATAAAATACCTGGTAGGTTCCTGGTCAAAAATACATTCTTATATTGTCCTCTCAAACTCCATTTTCACAATTCTCACATACAACCCCAATAGCAAAATCAAAAACTTGTGATCTTTGATTCATGGATCAAACTACTCAATTGCCCGAGGGATATCATTTTGCCCCTTTTGAACAAGAACTCATAAGTCTCTATTTGAAGCCAAAAGTTTTGGGACAAAATCTTCCTTGCAATATCATTGAGGAGAGACAACTATATGGTCCTGATGCCAATCCATGGAAACTTTTCGATCCCCAAACCCATCCCTGGATCCTTTCCGAAGTCACTCCGGGAAAGTATGACAAAATTACTTATGTGTTTGTCAATTTGACTAAGAAAAGCACCGCTGAAGGGAAAAAGGAGGGCAAAAGGAAGGGCAAAAGAGACAATTACGTTAAAAAAGCTGGTTGTGGAACTTGGGACGGCCAAACAAAGCGCACGGAGATCAGGGATTGGAACGGTGATCTTATTGGGGAGAGAAGAATGCTGGCTTTCGAAATCAATGATGAGGTTTCTGATGAAGATTTGAGTAAGTTAGGTCATTGGAGGATGCACGAGTATCATTTGTGCGGGATTAATAAGGATATTAGGAATCCTGGTAATACTGTTCTTTGCAAGATAACCTTAGACTCTTCCAAGAACCCTGCCGTGAAATTGAAATTGCATTCTAAAGTTAATAATGAACCTGAGAAGAAGAGCACTATTGTGCATATCGCGAGTTCAAGTGGTTCTGTTGGATCTAATCAGGGGGATTTTGATATTTCTGAAGGAGCAATTACTACTCAGACACGTCGTGATGATTCAGTAGGGTCCGATAGTGGCATAGTTAAAGGAAAAGAAGGGATTGAAACACCTGACGGAGTGGAATGTGTTAAAAGCAGTATTGTTGAAGAGGAGGATATAGCGGTGATTGTGAGTTCACCTCCAAAACAAGTGAAAACTGGTAATCTAAATCCGTCAATCTCCGATTTTCACTGGCCTGCTAAAAAAGACAAGGATTCTAAAAAAATTAAAACGGAAGGTGGAGGGGATTTGGATAAGGTCCAGTTTTCGAAAGAAGAGCAGCCAGTTGAAGACACAACTACTAATCAGGGGAAACGGAAACTTGGACCCGAGACTTCATACACAATGGCTAAGAAGTTGCGTCCTTGATAATTTATTAGCACCTTATTGGTTTGAGTGTTAGCATTAGTTTTTATCTGTAGGGAGAACTCATCATAATTTATATGTAAACTGATCATAATTTATATGTATCTGATCGTAATTTATATGTAATGATCATAATTTTTATGTAACTGATCGTAATTTATATGTAATTGATCATAATTTATATGTAACTGATCGTAATTTATATATGCGTCTTTTGTTTCATCATAGTAAGAGCAACTCCATTAGGCTCTTCATCTCCATTGTAAACTGGTGTGGTTGGTGTTCTAACAGGATGATTTGCTTTTTCCTTGTCTGTTTCGACACGCTTGTCTTCTCTCTTGCAACAATCTCCTACTGGGTATGATTTCTTGAATAATTTAATGATTGTTAAGTATGAATTGTCAGTCCACTCCAGAGTCCCTAAATTCTAGAGAAAGAACACCACACATTCAGTAACTTCTCTTGGTTGGTTGGTGAAATCTTGTAACTAGTACCATATTTAAGAAGGGATTTGGTCACCAGCCACCGATGGATGCCAACCACTTACCACTATGTTTCATAGCGACTACCATTATGTTTCATTGTGGGAGGTGATTGATGCCGCTATGTTTCAGTGCGGGAGGTGGTTGGTATCCAACGATGACTGTGGAAGAACACCCATTTAAGAATTGCTCAAAGCAATATAAAATGTTTATGAAACTAATTTTTGACAATTCCATTTACACAGAGACTACAATGAAAGCTCACAAGATCTGCATTGAGTGGAGAGAATAAAATATGATCACTGATTAAGAAACCTAATTTGAGTCACAAATAGTATGTTGCTAACAGCCCTCCGTAAGCACATAACAGTTGCAGATTATCATGATTATCATGACTGCTTTGGTTATTCAGCAGACCTGTAATCTCCAAGGTTCCTGTTCTACAAATATTTTAGATTGTTTTACTATATGTGTCGTTTGTTTCGTCATAGTAAGAGCAGCTCCAATAGGCTCTCCATCTCCATTGTATGTCAAATATAGCGAGTAAACTTGAGTGTTGCTTTTTCTTTAACTGTTTTGACCAATTGAAGAAGGCTATCGATTACATTTTATACTAGTGCCTATCACCTGTTTGATATATTGCCTGATAGAAGTCACGACTGGGTCGACTACTATTTTACATTTTAATTTAACATTTTTATTAGTTAAATTAAAATTACAACTCATAACTACAAAAGTTTGAAATTTTATGTCAAATTTTTGAAATTTCACAATTTCAAATACAGAATCATTTCCAACCAAATCGAATAAACGAATTTCCTTCAACTTTTAGCACCTCTCTTATTTGTACTAATTAGCTCTTTGCATATTTTAAATATTAGTAAATTATTAATTTGTTCACAATTTATTTACACGTTTGTGTATTAGAATAACAAATTATGAGTTATACGACAAGTAAAGTTAATACAAGTTTGCATTACACTTGATGATAAAGGTTAAGTGCATGGGTATAACCGTATAAGATCTCAAATTGATTGATTTTGATTTTGTTTTAGCAATGGTAAATATTTTTTTTCTTGCTAAATTTAAAGGCAAATATTCAATAATGCCTCGTTCGCATGAATTTATTTAAACTTTGCAAATTAATCACATTCAATAAGTGATTTTGTCTAGAACTTTTGATAAAATATTTTTAAATTATTTTTCAAATAGGGTATAATATATAAATTTATTTAAGCTTTGCAATAATTATTTAAAATTTTCAAATTAATTAATTTTTCTGTATTTTATTTACAATAGTTACTTTTAAATATTTTATGTTAAATATCATTTTCATATTCTTCGTTAATCAGGAACATAATTCATGATTTTATTTGATAGTATTTGCAAGAACTACTTGTAAATTCTTTTATGTAAATAATTTTTCTATGTTCTTTATGAAACTGGGAACAAATAATAGCCACTAAATCCTATTTGTAGTATGATAAGAAACCGTCAAACATTTTTTTTTCTTAGTCCCCAAGTAAAAAAGAAAAATGATGACAACCGTTGGATTAAACGTAGGGAACAAGACACAACTACAAATCCCATTCCTACTCTGAAAACAAAAACTTGCAAATCACTTATAAATACCTGATCAAATAGGTTTCTGGTTACAAACACATTGATATTCAAAATTCAAATTCACAAAATCTTACAAACAAACCCAATAGTAAAATCAAATACAAAACACTTGTGATCTTTGACTGATGGATCAAAGTAACGAAATGCCTGAGGGATACCATTTTGCCCCTTTCGAACAACAACTCATAAGTCTCTATTTGAAGCGGAAAGTTTTGGGACAAAAGCTTCCTTGCAATAAAGTGGAAGAGAGACAACTATATGGTCCATATGCCGATCCATGGCAACTTTTCGATCCCGAAAACCATCCCTGGATCCTTTCCGAAGTTACTCCGGGAAAGTATGACAAAATTACTTATGTGTTTGTCAATTTAACCAAGAAAAGCACTGCTGAAGGGAAAAAAGAGGGAAAAAGGAAGGGCAAAAGAGACAACTACATTAAAAAAGCTGGCTGTGGAACTTGGGACGGCCAAACAAAGCGCACGGAGATCAGGGATTGGAACGGTGATCTTATTGGGGAGAGAAGAATGCTAGCTTTTGAAATCAACGAGGTTCCTGATGAAGATTTGAGTAAGTTAGGTCATTGGAGGATGCACGAGTATCATTTGTGCGGGATTAATAAGGATATTAGGAATCCTGGTAATACTGTTCTTTGCAAGATAACCTTAGACTCTTCCAAGAACCCTGCCGTGAAATTGAAATTGCATTCTAAAGTTAACAATGAACCTGAGAAGAAGAGCACTATTGTGCATATCGCGAGTTCAAGTGGTTCTGTTGGATCTAATCAGGGGGATTTTGATATTTCTGATGGAGCAATTACTACTCAGACACGTCGTGATGATTCAGTAGGGTCCGATAGTGGCATAGTTAAAGGAAAAGAAGGGATTGAAACACCTGACGGAGTGGAATGTGTTAAAAGCAGTATTGTTGAAGAGGAGGATATAGCGGTGATTGTGAGTTCACCTCCAAAACAAGTGAAAACTGGTAATCTAAATCCGTCAATCTCCGATTTTCACTGGCCTGCTAAAAAAGACAAGGATTCTAAAAAAATTAAAACGGAAGGTGGAGGGGATTTGGATAAGGTCCAGTTTTCGAAAGAAGAGCAGCCAGTTGAAGACACAACTACTAATCAGGGGAAACGGAAACTTGGACCTGAGACTTCATACACAATGGCTAAGAAGTTGCGTCCTTGGTTTGAGTGTTAGCATTAGTTTTTGTCTGTAGGGAGAACTGATCATATTTATATGTAAACTGATCATAATTTATATGTATCTGATCGTAATTTATATGTAAATCAAGTTTGTAAGCAACTTTAATGTTTGTCTACAATGAGAAATCCAGATGTTTTACTATATTACGTCATTTGTTTCATCACAATGTCACTGTATTTTAATATGTAAGATCAACTCCAATAGGCTCTCCATCTCTATGGAATGTCAAATGTAGCGAGTAAACTGGCGTGTTGCTTTTTCCTCGGCTGTTTTGACGAGTGAACAAGGCTATCGATTACAGTTTATGTTATGCCTGTCACCTGTTTGATGCATTGCCTGATAGAAATCACTTCAAAAGTCTGTGCACTAATACAACTTATTTTTATAATGTAGTTTTTTTGAACTTTATATTTTCATATTTGATAATTGGGATGTGATAATTATATTGTCCTTCCTAACTTTATATAAAGAATATGTATTATCATTTCAATCAGTTTTGATTGGATTTTCAAATATTTCATCAAAAAATCATTTGCAACCATTTTGTACTCCTACAAATATTAAAAAAGAAAATCTAATAGTATAAAAGAAAAACTAATTCTTTTACATTTTTGTTGAAATGTAATATCAATTTAATATCCTTTTACAGTACCACTGTGTTTGCATCGATTATACAAATGTGTTTGCAAATCAACATTTGTACAATTATAAATTTGAATTTTTTTGTTTCTGCTATTATATTCAATAATACCAACCGAATATTATGCTTTGTTTGGTAGGTTGAATATATAATTTGATAAATTGCAACTCTTTTAATATTACAAAGTAAATTATTTAAACCTAATTTAAAAGTCATAAGAATTATTAATTTTTGTAGACAACATTCATAAAAATTTGGTTTTGGTTCCGTTGATCCGCAATTTTGACGCATCCTATAACCCTTAGTTAAATAATTCATGTGACATCTATATGTCACTTTTTAGATAATATATAAAATGTATAGCACTTCAACCATATGTCCTTAGTAAAAAAATATAGATAATCATTTTTTAACAAGATAGTCAACCATTTTTACCTATTACATGCTCTAAGGACACTAGTATTCTTGAGTCAGTGAACACTTTTAAATTACAACTTTAAAAGATGCAATTACTAGCTTAGGAGTGTTATTTTGTAAAATAGATAAAATTTGTTTAGCATAATAAGAAAAGTTCTTGATCAGTTAAACTTATTTGATTATATATTTTTGATTATAATTTGATAAATTATCAAAACGACTAATTTTAAAATTTATTTGAACCTTGCTGTACCTCTACAAATATTTCAAAAAATACATCTTAAACCAAAATTCATTACTTATCATTTCTAAAAGAGTCAAATTTAATTGCAAACATCTCTAACTCCTACAAATATTAAGTAAATCAATTACATACAAATATTAAGTAAATCAAAATTAATTGTTTACCTCTTTTAAAAATAATAATTATATTTGAGTTTTCAATTATTTATGTGTTTCGGAAATGTGATTATGAAATTGTAACTTTGTAAATTTAAAAATTTTAAAACAATAATAACTTCAAACATTATATTGTACAATGATTCTTTTATTAAAATATTTTAAAACTTGTATAGTAAAAAGTTGCTCCGAAGTTTGATTTTGATACACCACAATTAACAGTGGATACATTGAGGATACAGCCTGTTCGTCAATCCACTAATTCCCATCCGGCTTTTTCTTAATCTCAAAGTAAAAAAGAAAAATGATGACAACCGTTGGATTAAACTTAGGGAACAAGACACAACACAAATCCCATTCCTATTCTGAAAAGAAAAAACAACTTGTGCATCTAATAAAAGACCTGGTCTGATGGGTTCTGGTTAGAAAACAAAGGCTCCTCCTTATATTCTAAATCTGACCTACAAACACCATACTGAAATCATATACACAAATTTGTGAGTGATGGATAGCAGCATCAACTTGCCTGAGGGATACCATTTTGCCCCTTTCGAACACGAACTCATAAGTCTCTATTTGAAGCCCAAAGTTTTGGGGCAAAATCTTCCTTGCAATATAATGGAGGAGAGACAACTCTATGGTCCTGATGCCAATCCATGGAAACTTTTCGATCCCCAAACCCATCCCTGGATCCTCTCTGAAGTCACTCCTGGAAAGTATGACAAAATTACTTATGTGTTTGTCAATTTAACCAAGAAGGGCACTGCTGAAGGGAAAAAGGAGGGCAAAAGGAAGGGCAAAAGAGACAACTACATTAAAAAAGCTGGTTGTGGAACTTGGGACGGCCAAACAAAGCGCACGGAGATCAGGGATTTTAATGGTGATCTTGTTGGGGAGAGAAGAATGCTGGCTTTCGAAATCAATGATGAGATTTCTGATGAAGATTTGAGTAAGTTAGGTCATTGGAGGATGCACGAGTATCATTTGTGCGGGATTAATAAGGATATTAGGAATCCTGGCAATACTGTTCTTTGCAAGATTACCTTAGACTCTTCCAAGAACCCTCCCGTGAATTTGAAATTGCGTTCTAAAGAACCTGAGAAGAAGAGCACTAATGTGCATATCGCGACTTCAAGTGGTTCTGTTGGATCTAATCAGGGGGATTTTGATATTTCTAAAGGAGCTGTTACTACTCAGACACGTCCTGATGATTCAGTAGTGTCCGAGAGTAACAGAATTAAAGGAAAGGAAGGGACTGAAACACGGGTTGGAGTGGTAATTGCGAGTTCATCTTCAAAAGAAGTAAAAACTGTGAATCTAAATCCGTCAATCGATGATTTTCACTGGCCTGCTAAAAATGACAGCGATTGTAAAGAGATTAAAATGGAAGGTGGAGGAGGGGACTTGGATTTTGACATGACTAAGATCGAGTTTTCGAAAGAAGAGCAGCAGCCAATTGAAGACTCAACTACTAAGCTGAATGACTAAGAAGTTGCGTCCCTGATGATAAAGTATCAGCACCTTACTGCTATGAGTATTAAGCATTAGATTTCGTGAATTTGTTTCAAAAGTTTGAGATACTTATATGTAAATGAAGTTTGGTTTGCCCTGTTTCTAAACAACTTTAATCTTTGTCTACAATTGACAAGTTTTACTATATGCGTCTTTTGTTTCATCATGGTAAGAGCAACTCCATTAGGCTCTCCATCTCCATTGTGAACTGGTGTGGTTGGCGTTCTAACAGGATGATTTACTTTTTCCTCGTCTGTTGTCTTCTCTCTTGCAACAATCTCCTACTGGGTATGATTTCTTGAATAATTTAATGACTGTTAAGTATGAATTGTTTCCAAAATAACTTGTCTGTTTGTTAAGTACTGCCTGTCATCTGTTTGATGTCTTGCCTGAGAGAAGTCACTGCTATATGTTTCTGTTAGAACAAAGGTTATGTTGGTTTGGTTATATTCAGTGTTGAGTCGCCAATATCATACATCCAGTCAAAGCTATGTGCCTAATCTCACTCCCAACTGGTAAAGCTACCTTGTCCATTCTTGACATCTTGTTCTTTTAGCCTACTTACTAACCTCTTTTTTTCATAAAATTCAACCTAAAACTGGTCAAGATCCTTAATACAAGAAGGCTTTTGTTACAAATATCAATGGGAAAATCATACCCTATAGTATCTGCATGATACATGCACATTAGGCTGGATATTAAAAGACAAAATCACCATTATACAATTACAATATGAAAATAACCCAAACTTTTGTAGTTCAGACAACAATACCTGATTCTATACTCACCAGCAACATGTTTCTCAAATGCTTAGTTATAAAGCATATTCCCATTTCTAACATAGAGTTGCGTTACATTATTACAATTATATTTTGTTTGGTTATTCCCGTTTATCAATTCTTTACCAAGTTGACATCAATCGTGACTTTTATACTAGATTTTTGCAAGCATAGTGATGAGCTTGCTTATGCCAGCGAAATTGCTTCTTTTATCAATATTAGTGAGCTTGTAACTGGAATTGGACCGAATCAAACGGGTAACTGTAATTATAACGATCTGGTGACACTCGTTGGAGTTCTCACTTAAAATATATCTCCGGTTTGATAATTTATTAGCACCTTATTGGTTTGAGTGTTAGCATTAGTTTTTATCTGTAGGGAGAACTCATCATAAGTTATATGTAAACTGATCATAATTTATATGTATCTGATCGTAATTTATATGTAATGATCATAATTTATATGTAACTGATCGTAATTTATATGTAATTGATCATAATTTATATGTAACTGATCGTAATTTATATATGCGTCTTTTGTTTTATCATAGTAAGAGCAACTCCATTAGGCTCTTCATCTCCATTGTAAACTGGTGTGGTTGGTGTTCTAACAGGATGATTTGCTTTTTCCTTGTCTGTTTCGACACGCTTGTCTTCTCTCTTGCAACAATCTCCTACTGGGTATGATTTCTTGAATAATTTAATGATTGTTAAGTATGAATTGTTTGCAAAATAACTAGTCTGTTATGTATTGCCTGTCATCTGTTTGATATATTGCCTGAGAGAAGTCACTGCTATATGTTTCTCCAGAATTCATTGTTTGCAATTTGTTGAAGTTGGTTAACTATGATGATAAATATTATCATAGTGATTTCTAAAAGAAAATAGGGTATAAATTATTTTAATTATAATTTTAATGTCAACAATATAATCTTTAATATAAATTGGCCCCTACCGAGGTTGTGGTCTGGCTTCGTCCCTGGTGTCCCTAATCATGAATCAAGTTTTCTTCCCCTGTTTTTTAACAACTTTGTTGTTTGTCTATAGTGATAGGTTTTGCTGCAATTTGTTCTATCACCGTAGTTTTATGAAACCATCTATCTTAGCACATCTTTTGTTGATTTGTATGCTTTTAGAGTTTACCCTAAATTTAATGTGACTGTATTAAGATAGTTTCCTCCGGAGATCCTCTGTCAAGCTAGTCTTTCCCTTTTGATCTTGCCGGTCCGCTCTAGAGTCTCTAAATTCTAGAGAAAGAACACCACACATTCAGTAACTTCTCTTGGTTGGTTGGTGAAATCTTGTAACTAGTACCATAGTTTAAGCTAGTTAAGAATTGCTCAAAGAAGTATAAAACGCTTATGAAACTAATTTTTGACAATTCCATTTACACAGAGACTACAATGAAAGCTCACAAGATCTGCATTGAGTGGAGAGAATAAAATCTGATCACTGATTAAGAAACCTAATTTGAGTCAGAAATAGCATGTTGCTAACAGCCCTCCGTAAGCAAATAAGAGTTGCAGATTATCACGACTGCTTCATTTATTCAGCAGACCTGTAATCTCCAAGGTTCCTGTTCTACAAACATTTTAGATTGTTTCGTAGACTTAAAAGTGACAAATGTATGAATGTTCGTACGAATTGAGAAGCAAGACAATTAAATTTCTATTTAGTTTAATAGGATCTATCATGATATATGTTTAAGTAGACCTGTAATCTCCAAGGTTCCTTAAATCTATTCAAGTTGTGCTTCTTTGGCAACAGAAAGAATACAAGAGGTCCTGCTCTGGGCAAGAAATGATACAAAAAACTTTTGATTCATGGAGACTTTCACATAGATTCATTAACATAAATGTTCCTTAAAATTTTCTAATCTTAATATAAATGTAACATCTACTTCATTGTTCGGGGTAATAAGAACATTCAAATATTCTTCTGAGCGCTTCAAGGTTTTTCCGTAAAATATCTGCATCTTATGTTTTCTGCATGCATTTCGCTCATCCGTTTGTTATTTTTTAGGGAGGACGGTCTACAACAAATGATTGTTGCGAAAATTTTCTTACGGTACGTGTATAATAGGATTTTAGGTGTGCATATATGGGAGCCCATCATTTACACGTACGACAAAAAAAATTTGCGGTACGATTTGTTATAACAATCATTTATTTTTTTACTTTTTAGTGGAACATACAACCTGTTTGGGCGAACTTATTTTAAGGGGCTTATAGCTTATAAATCAATTTTGACTTATGGGGGGTGTTTGCCAAAATAAGTGAAACCAACTTATGACTACTTAAAATGGATAAGTTGAATGTTAAGAATCCTTAACATTCAACTTATAACTTATAACTTATTCTCGATACACGCAATATATAATATCCTTCAAATCTTCAAAACTATATATCTTTTGATCCGTTCATTAAAAAATTGATATGTATATATCAAATTTCTCTACTCATCGAGATCTATCCATTGATATCCATTTATATATATTAAAAAACAAATATTTTAAAAATAATAAAAAAAAGTTAACTTATAAGTTCTGATTTACCCAAACACCCTACTGCGTATAAGTTCTGCTTTACCAAACACTCTAGGACTTTATAACTTATCACTTATAAAACACTTACTCATTTTAAGTTATAAGTTACTTATTTTAAGTTACCCCAAACGGGCACATTAGGTATGTTGGTTTGGTTATATTCTCTGTTGAGTCACCAGCTATGTGCCTGATCTCACTGGCAACTATTAAAAGCTAGCTTGTCAATTCTTGACTTATTGTTCATTTAGCCTACTTAGACCATCTCCAACCAAGGACACCAAAATAGTGTCATTATAACACTATTTTGGTGTCAAAAAGACACCATCCATAAAATGAACTCCAACCAAGGGACACTATAATTGTCACTAAAAGGAATCTTTCACCTATAAAATAGAATATTCTAAAGAATCTTTCACCTATAAAATAGAATTTTCTAACTTTGTTCATTTTTTATATTATAAATAACTTCTTATTTATCATTATGAATTTATGATTTTATTTTTATAATTAAATCTAGTGTGTTGTTTATAATTCATGATTTAAAAAAAAATTGTGAAAGTTTAAAGTAAAAAAAATTTAAAAATAAAATTTAAAAAATTAGAATAAAAAGATACAAAAAAATATTTTAGAATTAATATGAGTTAAGAAGAAAAGAAGTTTCAATTGATAAAATCTTAAGTTAAAATTTATAAAAACAATTAACTTTAGTAGGACATAGATGGAAGAAATTTGTTTTGTTAACAAACATAGGGGTATTGTTGGAATTTTGAAAGTCACCAAATTTGGTGTCCAAGGATCACCAAATGTACTTTTGTCACCAAATTTGGTGACCCAAAACTCATTTGGTGACCTTGGGTCACTATTTTAGTGTCCCATTGGAGTTGCTTTGACACTATACCTATCACTATTATAGTGATTTAGTGTCCCATTGGAGTTGCGTACCTTTTTTCACGGTATTCAACCTAAAAGTGGTCAAGATCTTTTTACAAGAAGGCTTGTTGCAAATATTAATACTGAAATCCATATACCCCATAGTATCTGCAATATGCATGCACATTAAACTGGATTTTGCAAAGTCGCCATTAAACAAGTTACAATATAATAATAACCCAAATTTTCAGAGGTTAGACAACAATACCTAACTGACAATCTATACTCACCAACTACATGTTTCTCAATTGCATAGTTTAGAAACCAAATTTCCATTTCTAACATAAAGTTGGCTTAGATTATTACCATTATATTTTGTTTGGTTATAATACTTTATAATCTGAGACAGAGTTGGTACAAGAAACTCTTATTCAGGGTAGATAGATAAAAGAGAAGTATGATGCACTTTCTTTCGTTAATTATCCTCGCCAGTCGCCATATTGTATATTCATCACATAGACTGAAACTATTCTAAATCAGAACTGATATAAATTCTTAGCGACTGTTTTTTTTTTTTTTTTTTTGTCAAAATTGTACATATTCGTACTAAAAAATGAATACAAAGTCCGGAGGGAACTGATATAAATTCTTCGCGACTGTTTTATTTTGGCTTTTCCATCCTATTACGTCAACCTTCAAACTTATAAAGTCTTTTAGATGTGTAAAAAATGGATCCAAGGCATTTAAGTCTATTCTTAGCAACTGTCCGCAAACAAAAATGAACAACTTGGTAGGTTGAGCCATGCACGTTGAGTCAAAATGTATGTTGTTTAACTTGAAGGGCTGGGAAACTATTAACACTGTTATCACCGTGGAATGCACGTTGCTCTTTTATAGCTTCAGGGGCCAGGAAGCTGGTAACTCTCTCAAGTCACCTATTATTAATTCATGTACTACGCAAGAAAATGATTTTTTTGTTACCGGAGGATCAAGAGCCTACATGCTGTAATAATTAGTGTCCCTTCGTAATGTTTTTTTTCTCTCAATATCTCACGCATCTTACGGGATAAAACTCACGAAAATAACTCACACATCTATCTATATATCTATTATCTACCGGAACTATGGGTGTTCGCGGTTTGATTTGGTCCGGATTCCTATTTTTTCTGAATCAAACCGGTATAAGTTGTTTTTAAAAAATCAAAAACAAATCAGACCAATTAGATGCCAAGACCAAATCAAACCAAACCATAGAAGAACGGATTGATCCGGTTCCGAACCACGGTTTTGATTTCATAATAATTTTTTTGTTAAACTTACAATAAAAATATAATTTAAATAAATGTAACGTAAAATTTAATACATTTCAATATTATATTTACATATATGCATTATTATATATAGAGTTAAGTGCACTTCGTGTACTTACACTTTGGCTGTCAGACCACTTGAAATACTGATATTCAAAAACCCCTACTTTCAATATTGTACTTCCAAAATAATTAGAAAGTGTGTATTGCTGTCAACTATGCCTAACTCCGTTAATTTATTCAAGGGCATTTCAGTCTTTTTCATGATGCAACGGGTATTTCCACCCGACTTCCCCCATTTGAGCATAGTGAACCCTAATTTACTCATGCTCACTCAAATTTGTCTACTTGGAAGTGAATGTCAGAGGCCAACCCAAATATCGACTATGAATATCAGAGTTTACTAGTTTTTAGTTTTTACAGGCGATTCCTCACCACGTCACATTTGGACCCGAATTATTGTGTTCCTTCACTCGATTTCAAAATTCAAATATGAAGCTGAGAGTAGTTACACTAGTATTGATGGCCCTAATGATGAAGGTGATGAAGTAAGTCCTATATAAAATAGTGCAAGTTCTTGATTCTGTTTCCATAATTTTTACTTTCGACGAAGTCATCTTCTTCGATTTTGATCATCGAACAAAATGAAGATGTGCTTGTGACACTACATTAGCAATTTTAACGAATAAGCGATGAACAATCTTTGTTTATTTTATGGGTTAAAATCCTTAAACAAATGATATTCTAGTATAGTTAGTAGTTCATTAACTATTGAATAAATGTTTGATGTATAACAATTTTGAAATATTAAATTACTTACCAGGGACAGTCAGAAATCATTGTTGACGATGGTTTAATAAAGATTGGTTCTGCACAAGAGGATAGCGTCGGTAGCATTAAGGACGAGCTCACTTTAAAAGTCACCTCACAGGCCTTGCGGGATAATAGTCATCATGGCATTGAGCTCCTGAGTCAATTTAATATTGGAGAGATTTCTGTCAGCACACCTACTACATCTCACAATGCCTCAACTGTTCATTCTGTGTTGCCAAAGAGCCACCAGGACAGGCTCCAACGTAGCCAAACAAAAAAAATTACTCAAATCAGGAAGGAGAAGGATTTAAAATTCCATAGTTTTGGAGGTATCGAAGGAGTGGCAGATGCACTGAGTTCTGATCTGGTGAATGGACTTTACGACAAGGACGATATTCATCAACGAAAAATGAAAAAATACTTTTAAAATCAATTGTCTAAGAGCTGTAGACCCGCTGTTGTCCGTAGATTGGAAGGAAATGACTTAGATTTAATAGGACCGATTAGTACCACATAGACAGAAATGTCCTTGTACTATACTACTAGACTGACAGAGTTAGTCACAGTTGACGGTAGTACACGATTTGTAAATTTTTTGAAAGTGTAGTATTGCAAGTGAAGTTTTTTGAATGTCAGTATTTCAAGTGATCTGACAGCTAAAGACTAAAGTGTAGGTACACAAAGTGTACTTAACTCTTATGTATATTTAGCAACATTAAGTTTACTTATTGCGTTCATGTAATATTGAATTCAAAAAAATATGTAATACATTAATTTAGCTTAAAATTACAACATATTAACAACTAACTCAATAATATATTTATAAAGTAATTAGATTTTTTATTATATATATGTATATATATATTATATATTGTAGTCTTAATTTATAATTGTGTACAAGAATTTTTAACATATTAGTATATAAACGGTCCAGTTTGGTTTTACCGGTTTTAATATATTAGAAACCACAACCAAACCATATATGTGAAAACGGTTCGGTTAACCAAACCATTAGAAATGGTTTTTACGATTTTGGTTTTTGTTGGTTCAGATTGTTGTGGTTCGTTCCGGATTCATAGTTTGACGGAGTTTTTGAACACCCCTAACCGAAACATTACTTTTTTGGGGAAACATTTTATTCCCTGAAATTTACTTTTATGCCCTTGTTATCTCAGACATATACGTTCATGCTTCAGACCCCCTCCGTACTCCTCAGTAGTTGTGCCTTTTGTTAGTTATGAATATCACTAGTAAACTAGACAGAGGGGGGGGGGGGGTGAATGTATATTTTGAATGTTTTTCGTTTCTTGAAGCTTAGATCTGTGTTTGATTGTATGTGTATGAGAATGCGGAAATAAAAATAAACAGAACACACACAATCACTTTAATCTACTTTGTATAAAGTAAATCAAATACTACAGCTTCCAAAATTTCACAACTGAAATTCTGGCTTCTAAACAAGAACAGTGCTTTCTTGTTTTCTTATAGAGAAAAGAGTGCTTGAATAATTATGTGTATATCTCTCTCTTACAGCTAACTATAGGGTGTGCACAATATATATGACTTATACAAACTGGTGCACACACCTAATTACACAGCTACCCCTAACTGTAACTCCATCTTGTTTTTCCATAAGAGGTTAACTGTGCCAGGAAGGACCACTTGCTTTATGTCGTCCTTTCCCTTATCTTTAGCTGCTTGTCTCTATTCTTTCTCTCCAAGTTATGCTGTAGATTTGCCATCTGTCTTTGGACCACTTAACCGTAACAGATGCTTCAGTATTTGTCTCCATGATCTTTGATTATGTACCTTGATTTGTCTTGTTGTAAAACGCCTAAGTGTTGATATCGTGAACTCCAGCATACTCTTTATCCTGTGACTTGTCGACATAGAGCATTTCTGACTTTGCTATATGAGGACTTTGCTATATGACCATCTTAGGAGTATGCGATATGGCATATTACAGACTTCACGACATAGCCTTTGAGCACTTCACGATCTAGTACTTTTCAGACTATGCGATCTCAACACTTCACGACATGGCCTTTGAGGACTTCACGATCTAGTACATTTCAGACTATGCGATCTCAACACTTCACGACATGGCTTTTGAGGACTTCACGACATAGCTCATTCTGACTTCACGATCTAGGGACTTAGACAAATTTCTGCAACTTATTTCTTTATAGCCTTATTCACTTTTATCCTGCTGCATGAACAAATTGAACTTCTTCCAGGATGATTATTTCATGGCCTATATACATTATAGTTGCTAGAAACTCACTAAGCTCATCATAGAATTGAGCATACAGAATAAAGCTAAGTACATGATTACAAGACAAGTACAATAAAGACTTATACTATATCCCAGTGATAAACTTCACCAGGTCATGTAGAGTGACATAGTCACAAGGTATAGGCTTGTTAATAGTGGTATTCAGACATGCCTTGAGCCTAACACCTTTCATAACCGTGTTTTCGCTACTTGTAATTTGTTATGGCGCTCCTCCTTCCCCGCGATCATATCCATCTACTTTCCTTTCCCCGCCCCATCCATAATAGCGTCTTCTCAGTTAATTGATGAAGGCTGGAATCGACGAGAATGAGTGACTATAATTTGAAAGCAGCAAATTCTTATGGAGACTTTATTCGACAATAATCAGAAAGACTTGCTGAAAGGAGTTACATGTGATTGTGCATGATATATATCTCCATGAATTTCAAAGATTTCATGTCTCTCCCCATCTCCCTCTTGTTATTGTAATACCAAACACCTAAATCACAACAAACCCCTCAAACAAATTAGTGGAGAAGTAAAGAACAATGATGAACTCAATAATTATTCACCAAGCAAACCAAACATCAAACAGAAAGCAAACATGGCGTCATAAATAGATGCAAACTGAGTAATCATCCAATTGCAGAGACTGTGGCGACAATTGAATATTCACTTGGACATTTGGCCAAACACGTTGTCACATACATGTCTCAATGGTTTACGAAACACGGGTAAACACGCCGGCTCTTTTGGCACCTTCTGTGTTTCTTACCGCCTATGTCCAACGCCTGGTAGGCTTTTTCGACGGTTTAAAGGAGGTGTATAGGTGTTGCAATAGGTATACCATAGGTCCCCGGTAGCTAACGGGAGTTAACGCTATTATAAAATTGATGATGTGGAATAAAATGTTTCACTTAAGTAGCATGTTGCAGTATTGTATATATAATAGATGAGTCGAGCCACTACATTACTCAAATCTTTGATTGATTAAATGGGTTGAATTCATTTATAGCCCGTTTGGTAACAAAAAATTCATTTTAAATTCAGGAATTAATTCAATCAGGTGTTTGAGAATTTGAAAGAATTTGTATTTGAGAATTGCTCAAATCCATAAAAATTAAAATACAGGCTTACATATTAAACTTTCAAATTTCCACATTTTACATGTCATTTCAAATGAAAAACACAAAGCTCATAATTTCCTTTTTTTTGCAATTTTGTTTTTTCGCGAACATTTTTACGAGAAATGTTTTTCAAGAATTTTTGAAAAACTTTTTCCAAGAATTATTTCCCAAGAAATAAATTTGAGAATTTTTTCCCGAGAAATTTATTTCGAGAAAATATTTCTGAGAATCTTTCCTGAGAATTTTTTCTCGAGAATTTTTTTTCGAGAATCTTTTCTCGAGTAAATTTTTCTGAGAATTATTTTTCGAAAAAAAATTTCAAAATATTTTTCCCAAAAATTTCCCGACAATCTTTTCTCGATAAATTTGTTCCAAAAATTATTCCCGATAAAATTTTTCTCGAGAATCTTTTCGTGAGAAAATTTTTTCCGAGAATATTTTCTAGAGAAATTATTTCCGAGAAATATTTCCCGAAATTTTTTTTTGAGAACTTTTTTTCTAGAATATTTTCTCGATAAAAAATTTCCGAGAATTTTTTTTCAAGAATCTTCTCGAGGAAATTTTCACGAGAAAATTGTTTTGCAGGGAAAAAAAATATCCCGGAGCTATATTTTTCATGAAAAATATATTTCGGTCAAATATTTTCTCAAAAAAAGTTTTTCTAGAAAAATATTTTGCAAAATTAAGTTGTATATTTAGAAAAAAAGAAATTTTTCTCTATAATAAATTGAATATTAAGTTGAAAAATATTTTCTCAAACTAAATATTAGAATTTGAAATCTAGAATGTAAAATTTTATATTCCCAAACAAGAGATTTGAATTTGAAATACAGAATTAAAAATTTTGCATTTAAAATCCTGAATTTAAAATAAAATCAATATTTTCAAACGACACCTTACGAGATTGCGAAGTCATGTAAAGTTTATTAGTAAACTAGTGGAGCGAGTTCAGCTCATTATTTGAGTAATAATAAACGAGTTCGAACCAAGACTTAGTCATGGATTCGGTAAATTACGATTTATTTATTAAACAAATCTAATATTGTGTTTAGGCTAGACTAGTGTAAAAGTTGAATTGAGCCCAATATCATCACCGGTATAATATATAATTGTATATACGGTACATCAATCAATGAAATAAAAACAAAATTAACAGAAAATAAATTAATTTTTGAGCTTACTCTCCTCTATACTTATGAACATTTTTCACTTATTTTTTTAATCTAAATCTTTTCAAAATAGGAAAGATTTTGAGGATAAATATTAAAGATTTATTCCCATATCTTTAGAGATTTTTTATTTTCTCCTACAAAATATTTTTGAAAACTTCATTTTCTTATCTTAAAAAAAAGTCTGCGAAGCACAGAGAAAATTATGCAAGCAAGGGTGTCATAGTAATAACTAGGTTACTAAGCCGCGCTTCGCAGCGGTATTAGAATATATTTGTTAAAAAAATATTAGAATAAAATTCGTAAAATAAATATCTACAAAATTATATAAATTATCAAATAAAATATATTCTGTAAAATTTGCATTTGGGTAGGTAATATTATAAATTATTTACATATTCTTTTTGTTTATATAGTTTGATTTTTTTATTTTCTTGGACCAATACCATTGCCATATATATATATATATATATATATATATATATATATATATATATATATAATTATATTGATACAAATCAATATAAACATATAATATTACTTATATTTATATAGTATTATTAGAAAATATAATATTAGAACACGATAATTTGAATTTTAACTTATATAATAGTATTACTTATATATTACTCTAATATATTACTGCATCAAAATACCTGAGAGTATGTTAGTGTTATTAATACGTGCATCAATCATATATGGACATATGAACTGAAATCCGTGCAGTGATATGTTGACGATGCCTTCTTCCAATCTCTTAGATGACGTTATGCGTATGAAGAACAATTTAGACTCATGTGATAGTGGTCTATATTTTCCTGTACTTGAAACAACTTTCAGATTTTTGATGCTGTACACAGAGCCTTCCTTTTAAAAGATCTTTAAATCGAGAGACCGGAATCTTTGGGATCGTAGCATGGATCAAATTTTCTTGTCATACAACATATCTTAGAAAAGTTAATAACATCATACAATTTGACAAACTAATAAGTTATAAGTATATTGATTTATTAACCTTTTCATCGATCAAAATCATGTAAAGACTGATCAGTTCTTCAGTATTTGGATTGACAGATTCTCACATTCTACACACCCGTACTCTTATCATCCAGGTATAGTTGATGTCGTTCAAAGCATCCAACATGGTGTAGGCCATAGTTACATTGATTGTAAATATGGTTGTAAAGATTTGGAGCTATGTTAAAAAGTTTCGGTGTAGATTTTTTTGTTATGAATGACCTTTAATTTATAGGTGTTTGTAAGGTGAATAACATGGAAATCCATTATGTTTAAAAGTCAAAAAGTATTAAATATTAACTTATCTTTCAGATATTAAGTTAATTTGTAAAAGTTATACAACTTTTCTTATAAGCATACTCTTTAGTCGTTAAAGAAGATGCTGAGGAGGGAAAGAAACTGTTTGAGTTAGGGTCCATATATGAAGAATTTTTGCAAATTCTAAAAATACAAAAGAAAGTTGTAAATAATAATGCATTAGATCCTAAAAATTCGAAAGTAATAAAGAAATTAACATTAAATCTTACAAATTTGCAATTTTCCAATTTCATTTTTACAAATTTGAAAATAATAAAAGGAAATTGTAATTAATAACATCAGATCCTACAAATTTGAATATAATAAGGAAATTTGAACATAAGATCCTACAAATTTGAAAAATAATAAGGAAGTTGTAATTTTCTAATTCATCCAATCTTACAAATTTGAAAATAATAAAAAAAGTTCTATCAAGTTTGAAAATAAATTCAAAAATAATAAGGAAGTTGTAATTTTCTAATTCAAAGAAAGTTCTATCAAGTTTAAAAATAATAAAAGAAAGTTCTATCAAGTTTGAAAATAATAAGTAAGTTTTAACATAAGATCCTAAAAATTTGAAAATAATAAGAAAGTTGTAATTTTCTAATTCCTTCAATCTTACAAATTTGAAAATAATAAAAGAAAGTTCTATCAAGTTTGAAAATAATAAAAGAAAAAATTACAATTATTAACATAAGATCCTACAAATTCGAAAATAATAAGGCAGTTGTAATTTTCTAATTGAAAGAAAGTTCTATCAAGTTTGAAAATAATAAAAGAAAGTTCTATCTAGTTTGAAAATAATAAAAGAAAATTCTAAATAATAATGCATTAGATCCTAAAAGTTCGAAAGAAATAAAGAAATCGAAATTAGATCTTACAAATTTGAGAAGTTGCAATTTTCCAATTCCCTTCCTACAAAATCGAAAATAATAAATGAAGTTGCAATTTTTCAATTTCCTTCCTACAAAATCGAAAATAATAAAGGAAGTTGTAATTATTAGTATTAAAAATTGAGAAAATTAGCATATATTTAGACTTATTTATTATACATATCTATAATTATACACATATGGACATATAAATAAAATTTCTAAATGAACTTATTTTTTCTTAACAAAATTCAGTTAATACCATATACTTGGTTCGAGTAACAGCCCTATTTATTTTTAAACCTATTTTAATGACCTAGTTTTTTTAAAATTTTATAATAATTAAAATAAATTTAACTATTATAATTAGAAGGCATTTGCAAGACCTATTTACCAGAACTAGTTTACGGGCCTATTTATTTTAAAAATAATTTTAATGCTTTTAATTATTTTAAAAAGTTTACCTATTTTAACATGCCAACTTATTTTTTATCAAATAAAATTAATAAAATTTAAGTATTAACCACCACTTCAAACTTCAACCATTCGTATTATCAAAAAAATTACAAATTTCTTAAATATCTCTGGAATTTATATACCGATTTTGTGTCATGTTTTTTTTGAGCTGACGCCCGTTGCATAAGTACATACAAATAAAAAATACTAAAAATATGAAATTTATATGCCGATTTTGTGTCATATTTTTTTTTTAACCGACGCCCGTTGCATAAGTACATACAAATAAAAAATACTAAAAATATACAGTAATAAAATTTAAGTATTAACCACCGCTTCAAACTTCAACTATTAGTATCATAACAAAAATTACAAATTTCTTAAATATCCCTGGATTTTATATGTCGATTTTGTGTCACACTTTCTTTGGCTGACGCCCATTGCACTATATATATTAAGAATGATAAAATTAAACAAATAAAAATTTAATTATTAACTACCGCTTCAAACTTCCACTATTTGTATTATCACAAAAATTAGAATTTTTTTAAATATTCTTAGACGTTATAATAAAACTTTTTTAGTGCGTACATGTGCATCATTATAATATAAAAGGTTAATCATGAAAACATAATCGATTTTTATATAATCATTATATTTCCTTTGAATTTGAATGTAAGTAAGGGATTTCAATTTTAGTTTAGTTAAGAAAAAATACTTAACATTTGTTTAATTTGAATTCTGAACATGATTGATTTTTATATATTTATTGTTTTTACTATGAATTTTAATGTAAATAAAGAAATTCAATTCTCTAAATATGATTAATTAAAAAATTATGAGATAATGATATTGAATAACTCTAATTAATTTCCAAAATCACAAAAAGAATATATCAAAAACTATATAAAAAAATAACATTCAATATAATTATTATTATTAAATATAGAAATCAACTAAAACAAATTAGAAAAAATTGTATACACACACTCTTCTTGTGCAGCTTATTACAATATACAATAGTTCTCTAGTTGTGTTCTAACTTGTGCTAACTCTATCAAGGCATATATACCTAACATATCCAACGGTAGAAAAATTCTCTACCTAAGCGTTTTCAAATTCATATTTTCAATAAAAAATTTCGAAAATCCAACCGTACGGATTAAAAGATTAGCAAAAATTAGTGGGTACACAAAATTACATAGAAACTGATTTTGTATATGATGCAATTTTAAATCACTAAATGATATAAAATCTGAGCCGTTACATTCATATTGTAAACGATATATAAAATATCATGTTAAATTAAATATAATCTTAAAGGGTAAAATTTATAAAATTTTGCGCACCTACTTATTTTTGCATAAATTTTTCATCGGCATGGTTACATTTACGGAAAAAATTGATAGACGCAATTTATTGCATATTGATGATAACTGTTTGTGTCATGAATTTCTTTTTTATCAATTTATTGCATATTGATGATAACTGTTTGTGTGAAAAGGAATTTCCTCCTTTTCAAGTCTATCATCAATAAGTAGGAAATTCCTTTGGAAGGAAACGAAGGATGACAATGGAGGCAGGAGAAAGATTCATCTGGCCAGCTGGGATTCGATTTGCCTGCCTAAAAGTAAAGGAGGTCTTGGTTTAGATGTTCTGGAAAGCAGGAATATCGCCCTTTTGAATAAATGGTGGTGGAGATGGAATTCAGAAAGAAAGAAAATGTGGTGGTTAGTGATTAAATCCAAATATGATATGAAGGAAGATAAAAATCTTGAACAATGTCAACATAGAAATGATCTTTCATACATGATGAAAGATATTTGTAGGATCAATATTCAAGATAGCAGGGAGAATTTTTTGAGTAAGGAGAATTTTGTATGGAAGATTGGAGATGGGCAAGATATCCTATTCTGGGAAGATAATTGGCATCAAGAAGGAATTTTAGCTGACAAATTTTCTAGGCTTTATTCTCTTTCTAGTTGGAGTTATCTCCCCATAGCTACTTTCCTACAAGTTTGGTTCCAGAATCTGCCAGAAAGATGGATTAGAGGCCTGAGAAGCTGGGAACTTGTTGAGGAAGAGAGGCTGGATTATATAATTCAGGGGGTGGAATTTAAGAATTATAAAGATAAGGTACTTTGGCTGCATAATAGTAATAGTTATACCACCAAAGAAGAATACTTTTTAGTCAGGAATCTGAACACAGAGAATGAGGACAATTGGATGAAAATTTGGAAGTTAAAAGATACCTCCAAAAATCCAATTTTTCCTTTGGAAGATTGAGAAAAATATTCTTTCTTCAACTGTGTTTATAGGTCATAGAATTTGTTTGAATTCAATGATATGCAAGAGATGCCTTCTAGGTCTAGAAGATTAGAATCATTTACTATGGGGTTGTAGTATTGCTATACATTTGTGGGAGCTGGTCAGTAACTGGTGGAGTTTAAGTCCTCAACAGAAGTTGTATTGGAATTCCTCTTCCTGGATGTCTTCCAGTGTATTCTCAGGGCAAAATCTCAAAGTTTGCTGGTTAATCAATGTGGCTGCATGTTTTTGGACATTGTGGTTAGCCAGAAACAATCTTATCTTCAACAACATTAAAGAGGACAACGATCAATTGTTATTTTGTGTCCAAATCAGGTCATTCACATGGTTGGTAGCTGCAGGCATTTTAAAGCAGGAGTTACAGGATCTATGGAAAGTTAATCCAGTTGGGGCTATTCTGCTTGCCAATAAAAATTTAGTAAAGGAGGATCATATATGGTGGAACACAGACCTTATAGGCTATGTGGATGGGGCTTGGCTAAAACTTAATAATGGGGCGATTTGTGGGGGATTGGGAGGTTATTTGAAGGATTCCAAGGACAAAACTCTCTTTATTTTTTCAGGTCCTAATCCTTCATGGTGCCCCTTGGAAGCTGAGCGAAATGTAGTTTTGTTCCTTTTCAACAGCATATTATCCAGTTTGAATTTTCAAGGCTCATGTACTATCTGCTCAGATAGCATGCTATTAGTTTCTCAGTTCTTGAGAGCTAGAGCTGGGTATCAGGATTTTGGGGTGTCTTCCCTCCCATCCTCATGGTATCTACTAGTTAAAGACACTCGGTTCAAACTATATTACATGCCAAGGGATAATCTTCAGGGGGCAGATGCTTTGGCTAAAGAGGGTAGGGCTCGCAGTCGCATGGTATGTGCTTGGTCTTAAGTCTTAATCTAGTATGGATTTGTTTCTTTTTAAGTGGTATACTATAGTTTTGGGCTGTAAACTGAGTTCTCTAGAGCCCACTTCAAAGCCAGTCAGTTGAAATTTCTGGAAGCAACTTCAGTAGTGGGTTTTTACGGGAAATCAAAATTCATTTAATTCACTTATTTCTCATAGGTGCAGAATGCGAACTGTTAGTGGTTAGATGCTGGCTTTGGGAATATGAAAAGATTATACCCAGAGTTATTGCATGCATGTTAAATAGTGCCTCTTTGATCTTCTTGTTCATTTCTCTTCTTCTTTCTACTGTGCATTGTAAAGTATGGAAAGGAGATGGGTTTTTCCGAAGAAACACTTTGTCAAAATTAACACTCATGTAGTGCATTACCCTCAAAGTTTACCCAATGGTAACACAATGGGGTTGGGAGTGGTTATCAGGGATCGTAGGGGTGCGTGAATTTTAAAATATAAAAGTAACGATTTGTCCGTGATATTTTTGAAAAAAGAGGGGGTTTAGTAAGAAAAATAGAAAACATGACATGTTTCAGTTGAAAAATGTAATTGTCAAATAAAAGTATTAAAATAGATTTTAAAGTAAATATGTAAGCGTTTTCTCGTGATATATTTGAAAAATGAAGGATTTTAGCAAAGGAAATAGAAAAAATAACATGTTTTAGCTGAAAAGGAAATTGCCCCTGATTTTTTAAGAAAAAAATGGTAATATAATTTAATTGAAAGAGTAACTGATTATAATAATTAAATAAACAATTAAATAAGGCAAATATCGTATCAAAAAACAGGTACCAAAACTTTCAATGTTTCGTCTTTGATAATATAGTATAGATAGAGAGATATATTCATAATATTAGTATTTTATGCTACTAAATGAAATAGCCCGTGATATTTTTGAGGTTTTCGTTAAGAGAAATATTAGTTACAAAATATATAAAAAATATATGTTTTGGGAAAAAAGCTAATCGGTTAGTCATTAATAATTATAATATTATTATTTTATTTTATTAAATAGAACTATTCGTGATATTTTGGAAAATTAGAGGTTTTATTTAGGAAAAATAGAAAAGTAGAAATTTTAGTTAGAAAATATAAAAAAGAATATACACTTTGGCTAAAAATGGTAATGAGTTATTTATTAGCAATTATAACCTTATTATGTTATTTTATTAAATGAAACTGTCTGTGATATTTTTGGAAAATGAGATGTTTTAGTTAGGAAAAATAGAAAAGATATTCTATATACAAATTTTAATATTTTATCTAATGGTTCTCAATGATTTGATCAAAAATATCTAACGGTTATGAATGTAGTGACCAGACTACAAAAACTTTCATGACCGGACTACAAAACTTTCAATGTTTCGTCTTTAATATAATAATAATATAGATGTCATACTTTTATAAGCAATTTAAGATATAATATAAAGATAAACTAAAGATTAAATTATAAAAAGGATTATAATATAAAGATTAAATCCTAAATAGGATTGTAATATAACGTTAAAATAAAGATTTAATTCTAAAAAGTATTGATTTTTATATATTTATTGTCTTCCCTATAATTCGAATTTAAGTAAGATAATTTAATTTTATTGAATAAAAATATAGAAACTCTAGAAAAATATATTAAACTTAAATAGAATTTAATTTAGTTGAAGAAAAAGTTAACTTTGTTTAATTAAATTTTAAATAGGATTGATTTTTATATATTTATTGTCTTTCCTAAAAATTCGAATTGAATTAAAATAGTGAAATTCAAGAAAAATAAACTAAAATTTAAATAGGATTTAATTTAGTTGAGAAAAAAAGGTAATATTTGTTTAATTAAATTTTAAATAGGATTGACTTTTATATATTTATTGTCTTTCCTGAAAATTCGAGTGTAAATAAGGAAGGTCTTCCCTAAAAATTCGTATGTAAATAAGAAAATTTAATTTTACTGAATTAAAATTGAGGAGCTTTAGAAAATTAGATAAATATGAGGGTTTTCCTTTATATATATTGATATTGATTGATCGAAGATATTGATCGATTGATTGTCTTCCCTAAAATTTCGAATTGAATTAAAATAGTTTAACTATAGAAAAATAGATTAAAACTTAAATATGATTTAAGTTAGTTGAAGAAAAAAAAGGTAATATTTAGATTTAAGTTAGTTGAGAAAAAAAGGTAATATTTGTTTAATTAAATTTTAAGTAGGATTGACTTTTATATATATTCATTATCTTTCCTTAAAATTTGAGTGTAAATAAGGAATATCTTCTCTAAAAATTTGAAAGTACGAAGCGATTCTAGAACTTTCCGAGTTTTCCGTTATATATATAAAAGAAAAGATAAAACATATTGATTGATCGTACAAAGATTGATAAATTAAGTGCAGTTAAAAATAGGTCCAATAAAAACTTGGCTAAATAAAATAAGTCCCCAAACCCCAATAATATAACATAAATTATCTGTATATCTCTGCATCTTCTCTGCATCTTCATCTACAGCTAAATTGCACGTTTCTTAAACCAATCTCTTCTAATCTCCATCTTCATTATCCATTTCTTACATCCTTCATACTTCTAATTTATACTTTTATTACTCTAATGGGTTCTCTATATTAATGAATTATATTCTAGGGTTCTATATTTTATAATTTTATATTAATATTTGTTATTGTCAGATTAGTATTTGACTTCAAAAGGGAAAAAGATAGAATCTTGGAACTTTTTGGATGGTTTTGTATTTTGTTAGATCTGACCCTTTTTAAGTTGTTGAGGATTCTTGATTTTCTTGAAAGTGTTTGATAGTTGGGGATAATATAAAGATTGGGGTTTTTATTTGTTTGTTGAGGTGATTAAGTTTTGGGTTGAAAAATGGAGCAAGTTGTAGTTGGTGGTAAGTTTAAGCTTGGGAGAAAGATTGGGAGTGGATCATTTGGAGAGCTTTATTTGGGTATGTTTTATTTGTTTGTACTTATTTCGATGTGGCTTTCGATTTTAGTTTGATGGAATTGTTTGTGTGTATGTGCAGGTGTGAATGTACAGACTGGAGAAGAAGTTGCTGTTAAGCTGGTATGTGTGATGTGTTGGTTGTGTGTGTTAAGTTTGCGTATTTGTAATGTGCTAGAATTTGGATGGTATATGATCTCGAGGTTATGGTAAAATGGTGTTTTGTGAAGATGATGGTCTTTGTTATTGAAATAATAAGCTCTTTGTCATTGGAATGATAAGCTTTTTATGTTTAAGTTTATTTTGTCATGGTTAGTTTTTTATCATTACGAATGTGGACATGTGAGTAATGCAAAATGTGTTGAGCGTTTCCTTTCTTCATGAAGTAGCTGTTGCCAGTTTAATAGTGGTTTCCAAGACATTATCTATAACTTTTATGTAATGTTATCATACATTTTTGTGATTGTTGTTCTAGTTTCATTGGTAGTTATTTTTGTCTGTTGTTTCGTTTTCTGGTGACTGTTACAAAGTAATAAAATTCAAGTTGGAACAGATAGTTTAGGAACTGATATTATAGGGTACACTAAAATATCCTTAAAGAAGACAGGCAAGCTATCTGAGGAAAATTGCCTACTGCTAACATTTTGGTTCATCGTGCTTTGGAATGTAGCATGCATATGTTAAGACAAATTGCTTAATCTGACTTGTAATGACCTAAGTGTGTCATAAAGGCAGTTTTCTTGATATCCCATTTCCCCCCCTTCACTCAGTGATAGTCTGGCCCTGCCTATAGATCCAACTTGGTGATAGAGCTGATACCATAGAGTCTATTAAGCAATTGTTTTATCCAAATATCCACAAAATAGAAAATATATCTTGATGATTAATTAGTGTACTTTCCTATAGCCACACAAAAATTTGATGTTTTTTTTCTTAACCAAGAGGACAGTGGAAACAAATGGAGAACTACTTGCCCTTATAACTGCAGATTCTAACATCTTCATGACCAATTGCTCAATTTCATTTTTTGCTCACTCGCCTGCAAGGCCTAATAGAAAAAGTCTGTGTCCCTTCTCCTGGATCAGTTTGATGTCTATACATCGGAAGAATGACTGGAATTTGTTCCCATAATTGGCTCAAATGAACATGGGGAGAAATATTGGGTGGTTTATTAGTTTAGAAGAAGAATGTTCTTCTGGTTGATTTCTGCTTGAACAGCATATAGTAAAAGCATCTGTCCAGTAACTAGTACTTGAGCAGGAACTTTACAGATTTAGTAACTATAGGCACAATTCAGAACTGGAATCCTATTTATTTTTCCTTGTTTTTCAATATTGATTTCATATAGAGCTGAGATAGATAGTCCAAGTGAAAGTGAGTGGAAGTGAATAGATAAGGTGGGAATTGAAGTGATCACAAGCTGAATTAGATAAGGATTTTCCAACTTTTATCAGAAATAGAGCATCATTAACTAATTTCCCCAATGCTCGGGGAATTGAAGCTGGATGTGAATGATTCCAGCACAAAGAGACGCGCCTGGACTACTGAAGCCAGTACTGATAATTTTAAAAAATGAAGTAAACTTGATTTAATGTATCTAAAGCTAAATTTAATAGTCTGGAGATGCACATGTTAGTTTCGTGTGCAATCTGCCGATCTGTGAGAATTGTGGCTGGATTGTTGATTTGATACCGAACTTTTGAGGAACTATGCTTGTAGAGGATATAAATAAAGAGTAAGAGACTTAGAGGTATATCGCAGACACTTGTAAAGAGAAAAGACAGAGCAGAGTTTACTGAGATACAGATATGGACAGAGATAGACTTGGCGGAAATCATATTTTATTTTGAAGTATTCAACATATCTTTTACATTACTGCTACTAGTTTTATTATTCTTTAAAGTCGAGAACTAATTGACTTGTTAATAATAGCTAAGGTGGGCTTTAGTGAGAGATACAGATATGGACAGAGAGAGGCTTGGTGGAAATCATATTTTATTTTGAAGTATTCAACATATCTTCTTACAGTACTACTACTAGTTCTATTATTCTTTAAAGTTGAGAACTATTTGACTTGTTAATAATAGTTAAGGTGGGCCAAAGGCGCAACTGTACTAATAGTAACAGTAGAAACATGGAGATACTGGGCTATCCTAACAAAGTTCCAAGGGGTTCTAAGCTTCCAGAATAACCATCTAAGAGATTTGGTGCTATATTCTAGCACTTTCTACAAAATTGATGTAATATTAAACTGTGCTGACTGTTACTGGCTTTACCCCAGTGCATCCCTGCTAATGAGACTTAACTTTCGAGGTTGGAGTGGTTGGTTATTTGTTCGGAAATTATCATTTATATTAACTACATCCAGAAGTTTTTTGTATGGTACTCTTGTATGATGTGTCAACTGCTACACTGTTTTTCATTTTTGTGATAGAGGTCAGCACTTGTGACCCATGCTATATGGTCTATTTTCTTTCAGGAATCAGCTAAGACCAAACATCCCCAGCTGCACTATGAATCAAAGTTATACATGTATCTTCACGGAGGAGGTAATCATCCTATTCTATTTGTAGTTTTTGAGCAAAATGTTATTATACTAAAGCATCTACTTTAATTTTGAAGCTGGTGTTCCTAATCTCAAGTGGTATGGAGTTGAGGGAGAATACAATGCTATGGTTATCGACCTTCTTGGGCCAAGCTTAGAAGATTTGTTCAACTATTGTAATCGAAAGTTAATGTTAAAGACAGTTTTGATGCTTGCAGACCAGTTGGTGAGTCCCTCATACTAGATAGAACTGTTTGTCTTTTTTTTGCTAGCAGCATTTCCTATGATCGTTCTTTTTGTTTCATATAGATCACTAGAGTTGAATATATGCACTCAAGAGGTTTTCTGCACCGTGATATAAAGCCTGATAACTTCTTAATGGGTTTAGGGCGCAAAGCAAATCAGGTATGCCGTGTTGCAAAAAATATTAATGTATACTAAATGTTAATAACTTCATATTAGATATTATTAGATATTCTTCAGGTTTATAGGAGTGATGTATATCTGTTGAGGGCTGTATTGTTACTTAGGAGTGATGTTTATCTGTTAAGCTTTCATTACTTGTAGATTGTCTCATAGGTAATCTTGAAGATATATTTAATGAAATTATTATCTTGCTTCTTATTCTGTGAGAAGTGCCTGTACATTATAATTAAAAGCTAAATATTGTTATGATATGAGATGTGGTCATCAACATTGGCAATAAAAATAATTTCAATTTGTTTTTTAGTTATGTGCAAGGGTTAGCTGGGTAAACAAACATCTTTCACCTCTTTAATGATAAGAGGTCTAGGGTTCAAGTCTTAGTGGAGGCATGTGTGCGTGAGTATTTAAGTTTGTTTGATTTACCTTTATCCAAAAAATGAAATTAAGAAGAATTCGTAGTTCTAGCAATAGTATGAAGATATTGTATGATAATATATGTTGCACTTCTTACTCTTAGGTAGGTAGGTACTGGTAGGTATCTGACGCGCGCAAGTAATAACATAAACAATTGCCTGCTGCTTAATTTTATCTGAACTTTTATACTTTTCCAACAGGTTTATATCATCGACTATGGTCTTGCGAAAAAGTATAGGGATCTTCAGACACACAAGCATATACCATACAGGTATTACATGTTTTATATACGTGTCTGTATGGATATATAATAATTTATAATATATTGACACAGAACAGAAACTAAAATGACAAAGACCAAACGTTTTAGAGAATAAAATTAAGCAAAGATATAATATTCATTCTTTAATATCCCAATACATATTTTTAACTCCCTTTACAAGTGAAGAAAATCAAGTAAAACTTATTCTGGAAATCTCCAATATCAAATCACAAAGATCTAATTAAATCAAATGAGATCAAATTAAAGATAATCAAATCAAACCAGAAAATTTCTGGAGAATAAAATCAAATCAGATCATATCAGAAGAAATTTTCAGAATTTGGAATTTTTTTAAATGATAGATCTACTTCTGGTCTGGGCTCTTTCTTTCTGTCCAGTTGGGCCATATGTTCTTCAACCAATCGGTCCATGGACCCTGTCATATTTATTTCGTTTCATTTATCTGAACAGTACTTAGGTGAAATGGGGTTCCTTTACATTGTTAGCTACCAGAATAGCAGAAAGATTGTGAATTTTTTTCGAAAAACAAAAATGGCAGAATGTGAGCGTCCTGTAAAAATTACTGTCCCTGTACTAGGATATAACTTAAAAGGAAAGCCAAGTATTGCTAGCTAAAACAATGACAATCAGGAGATTTTGTTTACAGTAAATCTAAATGTTGCACATATATGTCCCTTTAGAATGCTTCTGTTCACCATGCCATGCATCAGAACTATAAAATATGTAACATTGAGTTCACAATTTGTAATAAAAGATCTATATGAAAATGTTATAGCTGCTGCATTTGTTACAGTATCCATTATATGCAGTATCACTACTGTAGTACTATTAGTTTGATGTTGACATATATTTGTTGCACAGTTCAAAATTATATTAATTTTCATTTGTACATTAACCTTTAAGCTTGACTATGTGTCTTTATAATTTCCACCTATTTGACCAGGGAAAACAAAAATCTCACTGGAACAGCTCGTTATGCAAGTGTCAACACCCATCTTGGAGTTGGTACGTGGCATATTCTGCAGCAACTTGTAATTGCTTACCATTTATTGGCTCTACGAGTCTATGACAGTCTAATTTATTCTTCAATAATGATGAGATGCGAACTTTGCTTTTGATACTGCAGAGCAAAGCAGGAGGGATGATCTTGAATCTTTAGGTTATGTGCTTATGTACTTTTTGAGGGGAAGGTCAGTAAGCGGTTTAGAGTCCTCATTTTGATTTATATCTTTCAGCAGTTTGAGTCTTAGCTCAGCTAACTTGTTGTTCATTTCCCTTTTAGCCTACCCTGGCAGGGTCTGAAAGCCGGGACTAAAAAGCAGAAGTATGACAGAATAAGTGAAAAGAAGATACAAACTTCCATAGAGGTACTGTTAATTGCTCCACAACATAGGGATTATCAATTGAAATTTTTAAATAGTTTTGCGATATTAAAGTATATCTCTCTGGGGGCATCTTTTCAATTCTTCTGTAATTTTGTATAGTCATGTGTATTCTGCAATGTAATTGTTATTGTTCTTTTGCAGGTTCTTTGCAAATCTTATCCATCAGAATTTATGTCATACTTCCATTACTGTCGCTCACTGCGGTTTGATGACAAACCAGATTATTCATACCTGAAACGGCTTTTCAGGGATCTATTTATCAGAGAAGGTGAGGCATGCCTTTTGTTAGTTATATACATCTTCTTTTTGAAGTTATTCTCAACTTCACTTTAAAATGACCCTTATGTCCTGCTACTTCTCTGTGTGTTAACTTTTTTACTCTGTGCAGGATATCAATTTGACTATGTATTTGACTGGACTATTTTGAAGTATCCGCAGATTGGCTCTAGTTCGAGAGGACAGGTCTGCTTTTATGATAATTTAGTTTTCGTCATCTTTCATCCTGCATTATATTATTAATCAATTTTATGTTTCTTTTCCTTATCTTCAGCAGCCAGCTGGAAAATTAGCCCTAAATCCTGGTCCCTCTGCAGATAAAGCAGAAAAAACGCCAGGTACGTTATGGGTTATAATTAAGATTGCCATTTAATCAGGGTGTCAGAGTTTGGTTTTGTAAATGTTCAATGGCCTGCTGGGTTCTTTTGCACTTATACTATGATGGGAGGTCCTATCTTCAAAATATGCACGTTGCAGTCAGAAAGGTTCACTTTGAAGTACATAAAGATGACTTGAAACATCCATATTAATCATAACATTTGGGTGGCTAATCAAACCCTAACTTAAATATGAATGTTGTTTTCAATGGAGTTGGAAAGTTAAAACACTTAAGGTACAAATGTTTGACCGGATTTCTCTGCCTCGGTCTTATCTTTGGACAAAGGAAGTTAAGTTGCATTTCGTGTAGTAGTTAAACTGTCTCCTGAATTTTAGTAACAATTAAAGCATTGATTGCTCCTCTAATTTTTCACAACCAACCTTAACCTTTATTAGCTGAATTTCTGTTGCATTCTCTTGGATTTGCTGTTGTCTTCATATAAGTTGTGTGATGGATTGAAAATTTGAAATAAAATGAATTTTGATTTTTTAATGTTTGCAGTTAGACGGGAGATGAGAGATAGGTTCTCTGGCGCAGTTGAAGCGTTCGCTAGAAGAAATGGTTCTCTTGCTGTTCATGGAGACCCCCCTAGGCACAGATCGACAGATAATGTACCTTCATCAAAGGTTGTGGTGATGATTTAAGTTTTGTATGTAGCTTACATATCCATATACAAATATCTGTGTACGTGCGTGAGTGATCTTTATTAGAAATTTATTTTATGTTCAAGCACACTTTATTTACATCTGCTGCTTTTACCATAACAGCAAGTTGAAACGGAAAGAGGCCGGGTTTCTAGAGCTAGCAGTGCTTCAAAAAGGGTCGTCGTATCTAGCAACAGACCAAGCTCCTCAGCTGAATTCGCTGAGAGCAGGTCAAACCGGCTGAGTTCAGGAGGCGGACGAGTATCCACTACTCAAAGGGTCCAGCCTGGTTTTGAGTCCAAATCATCTTCATTCACTCGCACTGCGACATCGAGAGGTGGCCGTGATGATGCTCTTAGAAGCTTTGAGTTGCTTACCATTGGCTCAGGAAAGAGAAAATGAGGTTTTCAGTTGGCTTGCATCTTCAGTGACCCAGTTTCAAGTGCAGCTATTATGAATGCCTTTGAGCGCGATTCAGTTTTGAGCTTCATACAGTGTACGTATCATCATGCAAATATCCATCTGGTCACAGTTAATCTCAAAGAGATTCTTGTGTAGTTTATTAATTTGCATTGTAAACTTAACCTCGAGGATTAGAGTTTAATCTCTTTTTCCTAAAGAAATATAGCATAAATTTGTGACTATGGTTTGCAACAACTAATGGATACTACTACTTGGATCAAAGATGATCAGTTTATTCCTTCCTTTTTTCATATCACTGTCTGTATCATAGCCGATGCATTTTTTTTTTAGTTGGTGTAACGATTACTCCTTATGCCTCAATAGTTTTCTGCAAATTAAAACGGTAGTCTCAGACTCTCAGTCTTTATGTCATGTTTCGGTTAACATGTCTAAAAGCCACAGTTTTTTTTCCTGCAGGTATTTTATTTTTAAATTTCAGAATTGCCTGAATTCAATATTTGGGTAAAAAGTTCCTTTTTCTAGTTTGTTTTTTGATCAATTTTAAAATTAGAAAAATTCCAAGATTAAACTTGCTTGATTCACATAATTAGATTTAGATATTAGTTGATTTTTCTTTTCCCTTGCATTCTACCAGGGGATTTCTTGCCTTCTCACGGTAACAAGAGGATAGGTAGAGGGCTCGAAATTATGTACGTAAGAATTCAAATTAGTGTTGTCTAAAATTGAGCATTAAAAATTACAGTAAAGAAATCTAAAAATTACTAATAAACTTGAAGGGGTTATGTGACCCTAACAATTAATTAATAGGTGAAGTTTAGAGGGACAAAAAACTAGCTACTGAAAATAGGGAGGGCCAGAGGGGAGATGGTAATTCATATGTAAAAAATGTGGTTTCCCCTTAAATTTCTCACCAAAAACGCAGGTTTCCCACACAATGTCTCTTCCATATATGCAACTTGAAGATTTGATATGATTTGTTTGGAAGGGCATTCCTAATGTCTTTTAATTTCAAGCAGTCTTCTAGACATTGAATAAATCTCTTGTATTTTTAATGTTCTGGAAGACTACAAATAATTGCTTGAGTTTAGTTTTGTTTTCGAAAAAATCTCTTGTTTACATTAATTTTTCAGAGCATGGCAAATCTACTTCTAGATCATATTAAGAAGCAAACAACCTCTTTTCTTCATGAAAAGTACAACATTGCAAGGATAGCATTTACTGATGTTACTCCTGCAGAAGTGTAAGTTCAAATGTTGCGATCTTTCTTTGTATATAGCCAACGATGTGTTGGAACATATTCGTTTGGTGAAATCGGAAATCATGCTAATCAAATATATCTCTCTGTTTCTGATTTATGCTCTACTGTAATGAAATGCTCATTTGCCTTTTGAAGGCTAACGGAGGAGGCAACCAATGAGGACTCGTGCAGTCCAGACGCAAGAACTATGACAAGAATAGCAATGGCATCATTTGATGTCAACAATAGTTGGAGGATTGCTGAGGTCCTGCATAAAAGGTATGCAACTATTGTTGACATCAGCAACATCATTGTATTTGTACCCTAGCATTGTACAAATACGATTCTGATGATGTCCCCATATTTTTTGATTTGCCAAATTTCCGTATCCCCTTGCTACGCACTCATGTTCCTTAGCTGATTCATAACTATTTTGCATGCAAAATTCATACTTATGCCCTAGCATTGTATTGGTACTCTGACGGATACCCCTCTTCTTCTGGTAACAACTAACAAGAGGTCTAGGATTTTTGAGGGGAGATGTGTGTTTGTGAGTTATAACTCTTCTATTTAATCAATTTAATTTTACAATGACATAGCTTAAGAATTACACGGCGTCCCGTCTGTTGAGTAACATATCTAAAATTTGCAGATTTGATAGCTTTGATTTTAAACAATGGAGGCAATCCTACAAAGCGTTGGTATTGCTTGAGTTTTTACTCGCTCACGGCCCAGATAATCTTGCAAAAGAATATTACTGTGACACCGAAATGATTCAAGATCTCTCAACATTCACATATAAAGATGAAAATGGGTACATTCCTTACTTTCTTATTCAAAGTATGTTATTAGAGATTATCATCAAGTTTGGTTTAGTTTTTTCAGTCACTTGATGAACGATGTTTTTATCGAAAGGTTTGATTGGGGGCTTAAGATGAGAAAGAGGTCAGAGAGAGTACTAGAGCTATTAAAAGGGGGGGACATACTTAAACAAGAACGTTTGCATGCTCTTAAAATAACAAATCAAATCCAAGGTTTCGGAAACAATGCGCTTTCACCTTGTTCTTCTTCAGCATCCTCATCACCATCATCATCACGAGTATCTTGTTCGTCTTTTGGCTCCTTTTCTACGACGAGTTCAGCATGGGACGAAGCAGATGAATTTAGCAAACTTGACGTACTAAAAGAGAAGTCACCTGCTAAATCCAAGTTTGAAGCATCTCACCTTTGGGATCCTTGTGCTCCTATTGAAGAAAAGGATTCTTTGCTCAACGACGACGGGGAAGAAGCAGAGGACGGGGAAGAAGCAGAGGACGGGCTACACAATTATGATGACAACAACGATGGCAGTGTTTATGAATACAACGACAGCAATCGGTATGGTGATCAAAGGTTGTCTGGCTTTTTGAGCGGAATCAGATCAAAGCTTAGCAATGTTAGTCCTGTAGGAAGAAGTGATCACAGTGAGAGAGTTGCATTTCGGTGTATTTCTGATGTTGGCAGAAGGAATGTAGAAAGGACAGGAAGGCAACTCTCTGCGAAATATTATTAACAAGAAATGTTACATATCAATATTCGATGCTTCAGTTGCCCAGAAACTATATAGTGGCCAAGAAGCAATATTTTAAGTGTTCAATTGTAATGTGCTTTTGTAGCAAACTTGATTTAAAATGAGGATAATATTGCTTAGTTAAATACTCTTTCAACTTTTTTTTAAGGTTGAAATAATATCATGGTCTTTTTGTCTTTAGATCTTTGATTTCGAATATTTTATCATGAGATACCGACAGCTTAAAATGATTTTTGATTTTAAGCTGAAAAATGTCTGTTTGTGTAATAAATCAAAAAATGATTTAAAGTTAAAAAAAATGTATTTTTTTGAATGACTTATTTTTTTTAACTATTTTATTTGATAAAATTAATATAATCATTCAAATGTATTATTTATCAAATTTATTTTTATTATTACAATTTTAATAACTCACAAGTCACTTGTAACATAAAATTAACCAACCAGATATTGACTTAAAATTATAATTTTAAGCTTAGACTCACAGTTAGGTTTTATGTCTGTTAGATTTAATACTGGATTTAGAGGATAATTATGCACTAAAATATAATTTATTCAATGGTGTTAGCGGGACAATGTTTTCTGCCAAGAACTCTGTATCTCATATCATCAGGAAATTAAAGGTTCGTTTTTCTCTGAGATTAATAAGAACACCATTATTTTTTTTGTTCTACAAAAAGAAACGAATTTTAAATAGGTTTTGTTAACGGAGGAATTTAGTATTAACAAAGTTCAAGGTCTGTCGCTATAATCCAGATCTACAACGGTGGTGCTTAAGTGATGAATTCACCGGAGTATAGTGGTTGTGTTTAATTGGTAGCTGAGATTGATTAGGGTTTATGTTGGCTGGCTCACAGATCTTAACTTTTGACCCCTGTGACTAGGCAACTCCTTTATATAGAGGATCAAGCCAACATAGTTTTTGGAGATGAAGTTACCTCCGTGGGCTTGGTCTCTGATTTCCGAAGCCCATGAGAAGTCTTCCACCGCCTTCCATAATTAGACTCTGACTCGTTTTAGAAATGTCCAACGATGATGCCTAGTCACAAAGGCCCAAGGCTCGTCTATGACGTCAGGACTTCATGAACAAAGGAAACTTCCCCCGTCGAGGACTAATCCTATCAATTACCAACTATTTCCTTAATTCATAGACGCAGGTATAGCCACGACTTACCTCAAATTCCAGACGCATCCTTATCCCCCGAATGAGAAGCACCCACCATATTGCAAGACAAGTGATCCCAAACGTTTGGGTGCAAAGTGCAGGATTACTCCAAAGTTCCCCAATGAGGACGTGCCCATTGAGTACATGAACAGAGCTCCCAAAGCACACACCAAGGTTTACCCCCACATCCCCAATGAGAACGCGCCCATTGAATACAGGAGGAGGCCTTTAATCATCAGGTAAACCCCTGGAGGCCTTTTACCACGGACATCCCTCCCTTAGGGCACATCCTAAGGGAGAATTCTTCAATATCTTAAGTGTCAAGCCAAGGAAATCATCCTTCAAATCAAGAGGGCGCACCCTCAAGGGGTGGACGTTCTAAAGGGGCGCGCCCTTATCCCTACGAGGGCAAGCCCTAAGTCATCCTCGTGCCAATGTCATGTCAATGTAGTTGTTGTTCTTTGTTAAGTTATCCATTCATATCAAGTTGTCGGTCATCACCACGAGGACGCGTCCTCAAGGGTTGGACGGCCAAAGGGGCGCGCCCTCTCCCCTATGAGGACGAGCCCTGAGCTTCCATTGTACCAATTCAATCCCTAATTGAATCATACTTGACCCGAATCTACCCTAAAAACCCGATATCAAATTTTGGCTATAACAACTACCCCCCAATTCAGTGTGAAGTTAAAAACAATACATTGAATTTCCTAAAACTCTACCCAAAATTTTACAATAATATTTCATCCTGAAATCCTCGTTAGGGCGCGTCTCTTATTAGAAACCTTAATTATTCATGCATGCCAGCTGTCCTCCATTGGGCGAGCCTTTGTCTATAAATACCTAAAAGTCAGTTTATCATTTTTCACTTTACTCTTTCCAGAAAATCCAAAAACCGTCGCACTTCGTTTTTTCGAGCAAGAATCCGGTCAAAGCTTCCTGTTTTTGACGTTTTTCTTCTTGGATCTTGTTTATCAACTCTCAAGGTACAATTTCATGCCTTTATTTTGTATTTTTACCGTTTGTTTCGCCCAAATCGACAATATGACCGTTGAGTTTTTTGTGTGTTCTTGATGAAATGTATGTATATATTCGACTTCGAATTATGTTTTCTGCCGCTTCAGTAATAGAGGTAAATTTAAGGTGCGCCTTTAGGGCGTGCCTCTTATCGTGCAAAGTTATAGTTGTAAGGTTCATCTAGATAATTGCATGAGTACCTGTAAATATCCTTAGGACGCGCCTTTGATAGGCTAAACTCTTATTTTGACTTCGTGTCTTCAAAATCCTTTAGATCGTTGCCTTCACAAATTAAGACACGTAATAAGATTAAGATATAGATTTGCGCAACTCAAACTCCTCACAACCCTTATTCCATATTTAATATAATGAGGATGCGTCCTCGTTAGACGTTAACATCTTATTCAAATTTTTCTATCATCTCATCTCGACATAATTTTATTTGCTTTCAGGGCGCGTCCTTACCTTTTTTATTTCTATTTTTAGATGGAGGGTAAGGGCGCGTCTTCTCCTTTTCATCCATTCAAGGAGTTCAACAAACGAATTGAAATTTATTCTTCTCCTTCAATCTCTTTTCCAGCACAAAGCTAGTCTTCTATCCTATCTTTTCATACCCAAGCCGTAGAACACCTTCAGGGAGTATCTCCTTTCAAAGGTACTACTGAGGTCATGTCCCCTACTACCAGTTCCAATTCATCGCTTCCTCATGTAGATGATGTTAATCCTGAAGTAACTAGCCAACATAGTAGGGCGCGTCCCCATAAATTCAGACCTGTTATAGATGAGGGAGATGAAGTCACAGAAGACATAAAGGCAAGCGTTTCTCGAAAAAGAAAACAAATAGAATCTTCAGAATCCGAGGGCGTGTCCAACTCCAATGATAAAGAATCTGATTCGGAGGACATGTCCTCAGATAGTTCTTATCCAGATATTGATGAAAGCGATCGCCAACCTCCTCCTGATGCTTCTCCCAACCCATACATTCATCCCGAAGTTACCCAAGAAGAAATCGACTTTGATTGGGGAGATTACGAGGATACACTAACTAAAATTGACAAGAGAAGAATGAGAAAACAAAACAATAAATTGTTCTGTGTAGGAATGTCTTCCACAGTGTCCGTAGCCGAGATCACATGGAGTATGATCTACTATGGAATGGAGGGCCAATGGGCGCGTCCTCCATCACTTATGAGACCTCACATTTTCAATTGGCCTGGATTCACAATTCCTCGAATGGTAACTGTTAGGAATATGTTGTTCTTGATGATAAACATAAAATACTTAGTAGAATTTGTGTAAAGTCATTTTGTAGCTGTCAACGAAATGGCATGCTTTGCAGCATTCCGTTGACAGGAAGCTCATCAACGAAATGAGTAATGTAGCAATTGCACTGTACAATACTTCACAGTTTGATATGCATTCTGTTGTGTGTATTAGATAGGTTTTCTAAGTCATGTTGACTAAGTACTAGATAGGCAAAATAGGTTGGTTAATTGTAAATACTAGCTTATAGCCCGTGCGATGCACGGTTACCTAAATTTTATTTATAATTATTCTGTTTATAATTATATTTTTATTATCCATGCAACACACGATTGTTTTTTAAATATTTATAATTATATTTATTTATGAATATTTTAATATTTAAAAGTTATTAGTTTACATGATTAAATTATTGTTAAAAAAGATTTAGCCAAAAAAATTATAGTTAAAAATTTGATATTTATTGTAAAAGAGAATAAAGTGACGAAATTTAATGTTGAGAATTCTATTCGATTTAGGAAATCTACTTATATATGTAGTTTAGATTATTAGAATACCCTTTATTAACCAAATACAGTTTTTAATGTTAAATCTAACGGTTTTCACCTATCTATTTAACATTAAACGATTTTGATTATTTTGGTATTAAATGAGTTTCCTTATTTAATTACAACTATTTTTATATTTTGACTTTTTAGAAAATCCAATCCTAATATAATATCTTTTAACTTATATCATTTTTAGACAATAACTTCTTTTTATATGATATAATCTTGATCATCTATTTTTAAAAGTATTGGATCTAACGGTTGAGAATGTTTTGGCGGTATTTAAAAACAAACTACCATGATAACATCATTAATTTTTCTTAATATTTATAATATTTATAATTTTTAATTTTTTTAAATATTTATTGCTAAAATATAATATACTCTTTTTTGTAATATGTTAAATATGCGGGAACTTTGAACTTTTGAGAAAATAAATTATCAATTAAAATATAATTTTTTTTGTAATAGTTCTTCTTTTAAAGTAGTACACCGTGACGATCAAAATTTTGTATAAAATTCATTTTTTATAGTATATCCTATAAATATCTATGTTATTATATTAAAGACTAAATAATGAAAACTTTCTTATAAGTTTGGTCGCTTTGTTTGATCACTCAATCCATAATCGTTGGATGTTTCAAATTAAATTGTTGAAAAACGTTAGATATAACAGTAAAATTATCATGTAGAATGATATAAGGTTTGAATCTACCAACAACATATTAAAATTTATAGGTTTTTTTTTTTAAATAAAGAATTTTTTCATTTTTTTTCTTGCAGACATAGGTTATTTGATAATATTTTTTGTAAAGTACGATTTTTCAGAAAAGTACTATACTAATTGATTAAGAAACTTTTAAAGTTTCGAATTTAATAATTTACAATGTATATATGTTAAAAAAGTTTGGCCTCGAGTCTAAAATTTCAAAATACGATTTTTTTTAATATGAATATAGTCCTGCTAACAATGAAATTAGGTATCTATGAGTTCTTATAAAACAAAATCACCATTTACATATAATTTATTATTTAATAATAAATAATATTTGATTAGTTATGATCTAAAACTTAATAAAATAGGATTAAAAATATGCACAATTTTATAAAATTTTATCCTCGTATTATTGTATTCTTTGTTGATTTGAATTTTTCTTATATTGATTTTAATTTTTGAACATAGATTTCTAAATTTAAAATAGTTAAAAAAAAGTAATTAAATTGTTATTAAAATAATGATGACATAATAATTATTATTAGAATTTAAATATTCACTTTACTAATTTGGGTTTTGTCTTGTGTTTTAAAAATCAGATTTTGACAATTTTATACCCCACATGAAGATAACTAAATTATATTTAATTAAAAGATGGTTTAACAATTTTTATCTAACTGTAATTATCCATGGAAGAGAAAAGAAAGTCACCAATGTTTTACATGGAAAATTCTATTCAATATAGAAAACTTATTTATATTTGGTATATTTGGTTTAAATTATTAAAATACACCTTTTAGAATTTAAATATAATCATATTATTAATAAAATACACTTTTTAAATATTTGATCTAACGATTTTCATTTATCTAGTTAAGATCTAATGGTCCTTATTAATTTGGTTATTTACGACCAAAATTTTGGATAAGATCCCTATTATGATTATTATATATAAGAATTTAATATAATAAGGATATCAAGTATATACTGATATAAGTATCTTACTAACTACTTTTACTTTTAATGTTTCGGTTTTATTTACAGTGTATATAAAATTTTAAAATACATCATTACTTAAAAATTATTAAACAGAATAAAGATTATGTTATGATTATATAAAATTTTATTCTCATATTATTATATTCTTTATCGATTTGAATTTGTTCTTAATTAATTTTGATACTTTTTTGAAAGAAACATAAAATTTCTCTATATTTAAAAGAATTAGTGGAAAAATAAATAAATTGGTGCTACAATAATAAAAAAATATTTATTAAAATTTAGATACACACTTTACTATTTGGGTTATATCCTGAGTTTTAGAAATTGAATTTTGACGATTTTACAACCCATGCGAAACTAACAAAATTATCTTTAATTTAATGATGGTTTAATAATTATTATCTAACTTGACCAGTTGACCTACTCATAAAATAAACTGAAAAGAAAAGATGGTTAAGAAGTTTTACATAAAGAATTCAATTCAATATAGAAAATCAATTCATAATTGGTTTAAATTATCAAAGCACACTTCTTAGTATTTAAATATAATCCTACATTCAATCAAATACACATTTTAATATAAGTTTTATATTCAAAATTATCGTTTATGAATATGAAACCCTCAATATTTTAATAATATTTTGATATTATCCTTTTATGTTTGTTATATGTAAAATAATATAATTATAATTTGGATTAATCAAATTGTTATGTTCCTTCAGAAAAAAAGTGTTTAAATTTATTCATGTACAGTAGTTCTTCACGTAGGGTCCACGTGTATCATTGTAATCGAAATGAATTGTTATCTTGATATTTGGTTTAATAATTATTATCTAACCGGAACTATACATAAATTCAAGAGAAAATATATTTAAGAATTTTTACATAGAAAAATTTTAAATTATCAAAATACACTTTTTAGTATTTAAATATAATTCTATTATTAATCGGATACACTTTTTAATATTAGATCTAACAATTCTCATCGATCTATTTAAGATCTAACTATAATTATTAATTTGGTCGTAATCGTACACGGACGATCGATTTTAATTTTTTCTTAAATTGGTTTTAATATTTTATTGAAATAAACATAGAATTTATAAATTTAAAAGAATTAGGAAAAAAAATTAAATTGGTGCTACAATAATAAAAATATATTTATTAAAATTTAGATAATAACTTTACTGTTTGGGCTCTATCTTGAGTTTTAGACAACAGATTTTAACGATTTTACAACCCACGCGAAGCTTACAAAATTATCTTTAATTTAATGATGGTTTAATAATTATTATCTAACTGGAACTATCCATAAACTAAAGAGAAAAGATAATTACGAATTTTTACATAAAGATTTCTATTCAATATAGAAAACCTATTTATAATTGGTTAATATTTTATTGAAATAAACATAGAATTTATAAATTTAAAAGAATTAGGGAAAAAAAATAAATTGGTGCTACAATAATAAAAATATATTTATTAAAATTTAGATAATAACTTTACAGTTTGGGCTCTATCTTGAGTTTTAGACAACAGATTTTAACGATTTTACAGCCCACACGAAGCTTACAAAATTATCTTTAATTTAATGATGGTTTAATAATTATTATCTAACTGGAACTATCCATAAACTAAAGAGAAAAGGTAATTACGAATTTTTACATAAAGATTTCTATTCAATATAGAAAACCTATTTATAATTGGTTTAAATTATCAAAATACATCTTTTAGTATTTAAATACTATCCTATTAATAATCAAATACAATTTTTAATATTATATCTGACGGTCCTCATTGATTTGAAGATTTATAGTTTAATAATCCAACGGATCGTATACTTTTAGTAGTACAGTGACCAACCAAAGTTTTGGATAAGATCTCCCTTACGCTTATTATATATAAGGAGTTAATATTATGCCTTGTAATTTTGTCTAAGTGAAGACATGTCAACGGTATGAAGATCACTCTGTCAACGGTATGGAGTTTACCCATCAACGAAACGAGGAAAACACCATCAACGAAACGAAGGAAACACCATCAACGGAATGAAGAATAAAGCTATCAATGAAACACATCTCCCTGCTATCAACGAATCACTATTTCTTTTTGAACAGTTGACAAAGTGATAGTGACAGTTTACTGAACAGATCTAAAGGAGATATGGAAGTGTACTTTGCATTGGAAGCCATCAAAATGGTTACTGGAAATAAGGAAACATTCCAATTTCCAATAAGGCTCTTGGGAATGATTAAAATAAGCATGAAGACAAAAGAAAATATCTCCAAGGACCATTGGACAAAAGGAATGAAAAGCAAGCTACTGATGGTTACTACTATTGTTCTTTAGTTTAGCCAAACGTAGAATTGTAAACTTGGGTATTTATAACCAAGTGTAGCAGTTACTTTAAAAAGAGAGAAGAAAAACAAATAGATTGTATTAGCTATCTTTGAGAGCATACTTCTCTACATTCTTGTAACTAAACAGCTGTGTACATTTTTGTATCACAGATTATTTCCGCAATAAAAATCACTTCAGTTGGATCATCAAACAATCCAACTGAAATTATTTATGTGCTTGTGATTTTTACATTAAGTTCAGTTTTTATTTGTAAGTTGATTTTAAGTTTAAGAAATATCAAGAATTGTATTCAACCCCCCCTTCTACAATTCTGTTAGGTCATTTGGGATTAACAATTGGTATCAGAGCAAGCTTCTAACATACAAGAAGTTTAAAGATCAAGACCAAAACAGTAACCATGGTGAAGAAGGACGCAGGTGTAAAAATACCAGTTCTTGATAAGGACAATTACTTTCACTGGAAAGTAAAGATGCATTTACATCTCATGTCTATAGATGAGAGATATGTAGACTGCATTGAGAAAGGTCCACACGTTCCCATGAAGTTTGCATCTAGAGTTGGACTGCCAGATGATGCTCCTGATGTGGAAATTCCAAAACTTGTCTCAGAATGGACTATTGAAGATGTTGCAGAAGTCCATAAAGATAAAAGAACCATGAACATTCTGTTTAATGGTTTGGAGCAAGAGATGTTTGACAATGTCATAAACTGTACAACCTCCAAAGAAGTATGGGACACTGTTAGAACTCTCTGTGAAGGTACTGAGCAAGTTAGGGAAAACAAAATGCAGCTCCTTATACAACAATATGAGCATTTTCATTTTAAAGCTGGTGAAACCCTAAATGACACGTTTAGTAGGTTTCAAAAACTTTTAAATGGATTAAAGTTGTATGGGAGGATCTATCAAACCAAGGATTCAAACCTTAAATTTCTTAGAGCTCTTCCAAAAGAATGGAAGCCTATGACTGTTTCTCTCAGAAACACTCAAGAGTACAAAGACTACACTCTTGAAAGGCTTTATGGAACCTTGAAGACATATGAGTTGGAAATGGAGCAAGATGAAGAAATTGAAAAGGTACAGAAGAAAGGTGGATCTGTTGCATTGATTGCATCTGTGAACCAACTGGAAGATGACAATGAAGAAGCTGCAAAGGCCACAACTAGTCGAGCTAGTTGTAGGAGTGATGTTAGAAAGGGTAAAGGCAAGATGACAGAAGAAGAAGAATCAGAACCAGCCAGCTTGGATGACTTAGATGAGATTGATGAACACATTGCTTTTCTGTTAAGAAAATTCTCTAAGTTCAAGTTCAAGAGAAACTCAGAAGCAAGGCCACCAAGGAGAGACTTTCAACCTAACAAAAGTAACTGGATTGAAAAGTCTAAATGTAAATGTTTCAATTGTGGAATGCTTGGTCACTTTGCTGGAGACTGCAGAAAGCCCAAGATTGAGAAGGGCAACAGGAAATTTGAGCCTGTTGATTATAAAAAGAAATACTTTGAACTTCTCAAGCAAAAAGAAAAGGCTTTCATGTCTCAGGAGTATGATTGGGCTGGTAATGGTGAAGATTCTGATGATGATGTTGAGTATGCCAACTTGGCTCTTATGGCTAACAATCATGAGCAAGAAGCAAGCTCCTCAAGCAACCAGGAATGCAATGTTAGAAGCACAACTCATTGAATTTGAGAAAATGAGGTGTATTAGTAGGGATGCCAAGAAGGAACTTGAGAACGTGTTACAAAGAGAAGAAATTCTTAAAACACAACTTGAGATAGAACAAAGTGTGATTGCAAAATGGAAAGATGCCAGGAATGTTGCCACCAACATCATTAATGTTCAAGGTATGGAATCTTTCTGTGAGCAATCATGGAAAAAGAACAAAGAGAAGCTAGGGTATGTTGGTGAAACCTTAGAATCAGAAACAGAGTCAACAAACAACAATGATCATTTGTTGAAGGTTGATATGTCAACGGAATGCAATGTTTCGTTGACAGATGAACCATCAACCGATCAGGCTGTTTCGTTGACAGAGAAAAGAAAAGATAAACTCACTAGACTTAATAATAAGTATGGTCCTGTCACCAAGAACTTTGTTCAAGGTGAGTCTAGTAAATCAAAGAAAGTTGAGAAGCCTGTTGAGAGAGCTAATGTAGGTCACTTGTCCAACAAGCAATTGAAAGATAAGTTAGAGGATGTTCAAGTTGAGGCTAAGGGAAATAAAAAGAATAACAGGAATGGCAAAGTAGGGATTAACAAACACAACAATTACACACCTGATAAATATGCTCCTAGAAAGACATGTGTCAATTGTGGTAGTGTTAGTCATTTATCTACTAACTGCAAATCTGTTAAGAAGACTGTTAAAGTGAAAATTCCCAAGCCTACAATGAATAGTTCTATGCCTACAATGCCTGTTATGCCTAACATGTTTGCTCCATATGCACAATTTCAGAATCCATATGCTAGCATGTCGTTTGTGCCTAATCCATACATGAATATGTTTAATGTGCCACAAATGCCATGGAATATGAATAACATGTTTGTTCCTCCAACTATGCATGCTATGAATGAAAATGTGAGCAACTCTCAGAAATCAACACCAAGGGTAAAGATTGATTTAAATCAATCTGAGCCCAAGGTGAAAAATGATATTAAAGGAAAAGCAAAGGCTAACAAAACAGGACCCAAGGAAACTTGGGTACCAAAATCAACTTGATTTGATTTTATTGTGTGCAGGGAGACAAAAGGAATCTTTGGTACTTGGATAGTGGTTGTTCAAGACACATGACTGGTGATTCTACCCTGCTCACAGAGTTTCAGGAAAGAGCTGGCCCTTGTATTGCTTTTGGAGATGACATCAAAGGCTACATTAAGGGATATGGCTTGATTTCAAAAGAGAATGTCATCATAGATGAGGTTGCATTGGTGGATGGTCTTAAGCACAATTTGCTTAGTATCAGCCAACTTTGTGACAAAGGATTCTTAGTTACTTTTTCTAAAGAAGCCTGTGTTGTTTCTAAAGGAGGAAACAACAATGTGGTAATGACTGGATTCAGAAGAGGGAATGTGTACATTGCTGACTTTAGTAGCACAAGTCCAGACACCATCACTTGTCTTTTCAGCAAGGCAAGCAAGGATGAAAGTTGGCTATGGCACAAGAAACTGTCTCATCTGAATTTCAAAGTTATGAATGATTTGGTGAGGAAAGATCTTGCTAGAGGAATTCCACAAGTGGAGTTTTCCAAGGATGGTTTGTGTGATGCCTGTCAAAAAGGGAAACAAAAGAAGGCATCATTCAAAAGCAAGACAGAGTCATCAATTTTCCATCAGCTTGAGTTGCTTCATATGGATTTGTTTGGCCCTGTAAATGTCATGTCTATTTCAACGAAGAAATACTGTCTTGTGATTGTTGATGATTTTTCAAGATTTACATGGACTTTCTTTTTGCACTCCAAAGATGAGGCAAGTGAAATCATTATCAATCACATCAAGATGGTAAACAATCATCCTGACTTGAAAGTAAGAAGGATTAGGAGTGACAATGGGACAGAATTCAAGAATTCAAGCATGAAGGTGTTCTGTGAAGAAAATGGTATTTTGCATGAGTTTTCAGCAGCAAGGACACCACAACAAAATGGTGTGGTTGAAAGGAAAAACAGAACACTCATTGAAGCTGCAAGGACAATGCTAGATGAATCAAAGTTACCAACTTATTTTTGGGCTGAGGCAGTTAATACATCATGCTTCACTCAAAATATTTCTTTGATTAATCAGGCCAAAGGAATGACCCCTTATCAGCTACTCAAAAGAAAGAAGCCACTATTGGATTTTCTTCATGTCTTTGGATGCAAGTGCTTTGTTCTGAGAAATCAAGCTGAGCATTTGGGGAAATTTGAAGCAAAGGCAGATGAAGCAATATTTGTGGGATATGCAGCAGGGAAAGCCTACAGAGTCTATAATCTCAGAACCAACATTGTTATGGAATCTGTACATGTTGTTTTTGATGATCTCAAAATTCAAGGTCTCTGTGATGAAGGTTTCCATGAAAGTCTTTCTTTTGAAAATGAGGAAGGAGATCAAGTGAATCATGTTAAGGCTACTGAGAAACAGCCTAAAGTTGTTGTATCTAGCACAGATGAAAGCAGCAGTGAAGATGAAATTGCTGCATTAAGATTGAAAAGAATAGCTGCTAGCAGACCAAATGGTCATTTCATTGACAGTCATGATGGTGGATTCGTTGACAGTCAAAATGAGCGTTTCGTTGACAGCCAAAATGGTCATACCGTTGACAGTCATAGAAATGCTTCTAGAAGTGATCAGTTAGGGACAACAAATTCAGGGGGAGTTTCTCAAGGACAAATATCCAATCAAGGCAATCATGATCATGAAGTTACCTCTTCAAGAGCAAATCTACCTCCCTCAAGGAAATGGACTAAAGATCATCCCTTTGAACTTATTATAGGTGATGTGTCTTCAAAAGTCCAAACTAGAAGAGCAACTCAAGAAGAATGTCTATATAGTAGCTTTCTGTCTCAAGATGAGCCAAAGAAAGTTGAGGATGCACTTCTAGATCCAGATTGGGTTTTGGCTATGCAAGAGGAGCTAAACCAATTTGAGAGGAACAATGTATGGAAGCTGGTGCCCAAGCCTAAGGACAGGAGTGTCATAGGCACAAAATGGGTGTTCAGAAACAAGATGGATGAAAATGGCATAGTCACAAGGAACAAAGCTAGATTGGTTGCAAAAGGCTATTCACAGGAAGAAGGAATTGATTTTGATGAAACCTTTGCTCCTGTTGCTAGACTAGAAGCAATAAGGATTTTCCTAGCCTATGCAGCCCATGCCAATTTCAAAGTCTATCAAATGGATGTGAAGAGTGCTTTTCTGAATGGGGAATTGGAAGAGGAGGTGTATGTAAGTCAACCTCCTGGTTTTGAAGATGATGATTTTCCAGAATATGTATACTTCCTCCTCAAAGCACTCTATGGTTTGAAACAAGCACCTAGAGCCTGGTATGACACACTTTCACAGTTCCTCCTTGAGAATCACTTCACTAGAGGTACTGTAGATAAAACTCTTTTTCACAGGGTTGTGAATGGCTCTACTATACTTGTTCAAATTTATGTAGATGACATAATATTTGGGTCTACAGATGTGAAACTTTGTCAAAAGTTTGCCAAGCTTATGCAAAGTAAATATGAAATGAGCATGATGGGAGAATTAACTTACTTTCTTGGTCTTCAAGTGAAGCAAGTTAATGAAGGCATTTTCATTAGTCAAACAAAATATATTCATGATTTATTAAAGAAGTTTAACTTAATGGAATGCTCTCCTGCCAAAACTCCCATGCCTACTGCCACCAAACTTGAATTGAATACTAAGGAAAAATCTGTGGACATTTCAAGTTACAGAGGCATGGTAGGCTCACTTCTATATTTAACAGCTAGTAGACCTGATATTATGTTTACTACATGTCTATGTGCTAGATTTCAAGCTGATCATAGGGAATCCCATTTAGTTGCTATTAAAAGAATTTTCAGATATCTCAAAGGAACACCAAACCTTGGCATTTGGTATCCTAGAGAATCTGGCTTTGAACTAATTGGTTATTCAGATGCAGATTTTGCAGGATGTAAAATTGACAGGAAAAGCACAACAGGCACATGTCAATTCTTAGGAAACAAGCTTGTCTCATGGTTCAACAAGAAACAAAACTCAGTTTCTACCTCCACAGCTGAGGCTGAGTATATTGCAGCTGGAAGTTGTTGTGCACAGATTTTATGGATGAAAAATCAACTACTTGATTATGGAATAAGAGTTGAGAAAATTCCTATTTTCTGTGACAACACTAGTGCCATTGCCATTACTGAGAATCCAGTGCAGCATTCAAGGACCAAGCACATTGACATCAAGTACCATTTCATTAGAGAACATGTTATGAATGGCACTGTGGAGTTACATTTTGTTCCAAGTGAACAACAACTTGCAGACATCTTTACCAAGCCACTTGATGAATCAACATTCTCAAGATTAGTAAGTGAGCTAGGTATGCTAAATTTCTCTTAAATATTTTTGAGATATTTGCAAGTTACAATGCAGCCAGAAACTTGCTATGTTTTTCTGTGAATTGATTTTCTCAGGAAAAAGTGAAATTTTGCCTAAGTCAAAATTACTATGTCAACGAAACGAACCATTTCGTTGACAGTCTTAGCATTTTTCTGGGTGTTTCGTTGATAGCTCTTTTATATCAACGAAACGCAGCTTTATCAACGAAACAAACGGGACCTTAAACGCCCAATTGTGATTCGTTGATACAGCGCTTTTAATCTGAACCATTGAAATTTTGACACGTCTTTTACCACGATCTATGCATACACCCCTGTAAGTATAAATCATGGTAATTCTTTAAAAGTAACGGTTATATTTTTTAAGCCAATCCAGTAATTTACATTTATTATTGGACTCTTTTTCTGAGAATTTTTGGGGGAGTATTTAAGAAATTCTATTTTCTTTAATTTCTTTTTACCTGTTCTCAAAAATTCCAAAGGCTTTTCTCTCTTCTTCTCTCTAACAAGCAATTCAGTTCGAAGCTTTTCTTCACACAACAATGGCACCCATAGTCAAGCTTATGTCTGCTGGAGGGTTCATCTATGAGAAGAACAACTCCATCCCTTTTGTTGTCAAGGAAAACCCGAACAGTATCTTTTTCAAGATGATGGACTTCATGAAGAACTTCAAGTTGAGCTATGCAATGTTTCACTCAACTCCTCTCTATAATGAGATAATCGAGGAGATCTGGACCTCGTGTGAGTATAGTGGAACAAACTGCACACTGTAATTCACTCTCCAAGGTAATGAGTACATAGTTAATTCTGATGTATTGCAAGCATGTCTACATATTCCTGAAAATAACTGTGATGCTTTGCCTACAATCACTGAAATGGTTAACATGCTAAATTCAATAAACTACTCTTTGCCTACTGATAATCTGGGTAGAATAATTAGGAGAGGTTTGGTTAGGGAATATAGTTATTTAGCTGATGCATTTATCAAGGTCTTTTCTGGAAAGATTAGTAATTTTGATGCATTAACTAATTCCATGTTGATTCTTTTTACCATGCTCCTAACGGATAGATATTACAACTTTAGCACCCAACTTATGTATGAAATTGGTGCTAAGTTGGGTGACAAGGCTAATAGGAAAAAGAATATCTGCTATGCTAGGTTTCTGATGATGTTGGCTAATCATGTTAGTCCAACACCATTAGTAATCTCTAACCCTGTTTCCAAGTTTGAGTGTTTTGTGCAAGAGAAGAGAGTATTGACAGACATACTGAGGCTGAACCACAATGGTGAGGTTCCAGTGGTGTATCTGCCAGTAATTGAGGTAACTACTGCTATCCCCTCTAGTATAATTGTTACTTCAACTGTATCACCCAATCCTGTTGCTGTGGAGTCTGTAGTTGTGACCCAACAGGCTCCTGCCCCAGCAACAAAACCAAAATCAAAGAAATCCTCCAAGCCAACCTCAGGTGCTTCCCAAAAGGCACATGTTGTAAAATCCACTACACAACCTAAGGGGAGTGTTTCTGGAGCTGTGAGAGGTGAGGGAAGGGGTGAACATAAAAGAAACCCTAAGGATAAGGAAGGACAGATGAGTGAAATCCAGCCAAGCCCCATTGTGTCTTCCCAAGAAGGCACAATGAGTAAAATGGATTTAAACACAAGTCTAGTTGCATCCTCCCAAAAGGATGTGATTATTGAAACAAGCTCTCCTCCAAGAGCACACTCCAAAAGGGTAAGGGATACTTCAAGCCCACAGTCTACTATTTCCCAATACCAAAGGAGAGTGAAGCAAAAATCCCAGGTTACACAGGGTGCACACACACTGGAAGCAACACTTCCAGTTTCACAAATTCAGTTTGATGTAACCCCTATCATTACTCTGGGGTTACAGTCCCATTCTCTAAACATCAACCTTGAACTATCTCCATCAAATTCACCAACTCTATCTCTAGATGTGGACATGATCCATTCATCTATTCCTGATTCTCCAACTCTAATCTTGGAGAAGCCCCATTCTGAAGCTGGTGGCCATCACTTGTTAAGTGATTTGTTGGGCCATCAACCAATTTTTTCTGAAGTTGCAAGAGGATCTGTGGACCAATCTCTAAAATCAATCACCACAGATTCTACTGTAATTTCACTTTCTCAAAGTGCTTTATTGACTTCATCAACGAAACAGCTTCTTTCGTTGACAAGTGTTTCTCCATCAACGGTATCCATACCGTTGACAGTTCAAACTACCATTCCGTTGATAGGTCAATCTACACCCCTTATTGAAAATCAAGTTGTTTCCACAACTAGTGTAGATGACCTGGTGGTAGTTGAGACACTTTTAGGTTTGAGAGGGAGTGAAATTGAGAGGCTGGCTTGCAGCCAGGCAAAAGGAGAGTCTGAGAGTGAGAGGCTGGCTATTTCTTCCATCCAGGCAAAAGGAGAGATTGAGAGTACCACCTTAGTAGGTGAAGGTGAGGGTGTGAGAGGTGTGAGCCATAGGGAGCCCATGATGCAAGAAAAGAGTGGAGAGAGAGAAGGGACTATAGGAGCAATGAGGATGGAAGCAACCATTGCTAGTGAGTTAATGGAGGTCAGTGAGGGAGAAAGGGAACTTACTTTCCAAGAGCATTATCAACAAACTCTGGATAGTATTTCCCTGGATCCTGAGACCTTTACTCATCCTGTGTCAGCCTATCAAATTATGGCTCAACAGGGCAATGTGGAGGCAGAAAGGTCACTCAATTTAATTCATACTACTGCATCAATGCAAAGAGCAAAGGATGCCCTGACCAATCTATCTCCAGCAGCTGCAGCAAGTGGAGACTTCGATTTTTCTGATGATGAGGACAACTTTGGTGACAATCTACAGGTGGCCACTTCTACACAGACTGGGACTTCTGTGGTGCCTCCTAGACCAAACTGGCTTTCTCAGGATATGCATGGTAGATGCAACTTGGATGCTGCTATCACAAGGCAGTACAATGAGGCATATCTAGCTCATGAGTCTGCAGGAGCAAGGGACAAGAAAGTCTACAAGGCCATAATGGATTCTCTTGAAATTCAAAGGCTACAAATGTTGCAGACAAGGATTGAGGCTACAGAAATCAAGGATTCAATTAGCAACCTTAGGGATGCTACTGACAGGAGGCTAGATGAAAAGCTTCCTCTTCACACTGTCTCCAAGATGTCAAGGTTTTTCACCAAGGAACCTGAAGTGTCCTCATCTTTGAAAACTTTCTCCTCTAGAGTAGACAAAGTTGAGGCTACACTTTCTCACATGCAGAAGGAACAGGAGAAGAAAACTAGCCTACTCACCCAGCTTCTGGCAGCTCAAGGAATCCCTATCATCTCACTTGATGATAACAAAAAGGGGGAGAAAACTAAGGAGCTAGAGATACAAATCACAAAAGTTTTGGTCCCAGCCATCTCCTTACCAGAAGAGCCATTAGCAATGGGGGAGTTTGGAAAGAAGAAAAAGGATGGTATTGACCTGATCCAGGAAGCCTCTATGAGGATGAAACTTGCAGAACAGATTAAGGATCACTGGTCAAATATAGAAGCAAAAGTCAAGAAGCTAGCTCACACTGCAAAGCCATCAACGGTTCAAGCTACTTCAATACCACCATCAACAAATGCAATGGTGATAGTACAAATGGAGCCACAGTTCAAGAGCTCTTATGCTATAGAGCCCCTTCAGCATGGAATCCTTCAAGATTCAAGAAATGAGAAAGGCCAATCTTCATGCTTTAGGAATGTGGATGCAAGAGGGATATCTCCAATATCACCTGTCAAACCCAAAGGCAAGAACATTGAAAGGATATTTTATCCTCCATCAAAACCAGATGAGTTCAAAGTCCTAGGGAAGCTGATCACTAAGTGCAAGGAAAGCAATCATCCAAGCATAAGGAATCAAAGGGCCATCATCTACAGGGACAGCAAGGAAATCTGCATTTGGGTTGGTCACCCAAATTTTGCTAAGGCAAAAGCTGAAGAATCTGAAAGGGCAGCAATGCAAGCATTGGCAGTTGCTCAAGCACTTGAAGATGAAGAAACCTTACAGGAAGAAAAAGCCAAGGATGGAGCTAAGGAAGCTGAAAAAGCAAGGAAAAGTGTAAGGCAACCAAAGGCTAGAGCTAAAAGGAATCTGGATTTTGATAAAGAGGATTCTCAGGACACTGCTCAAACCACTTCCACAACAAGTGCACATCAAATTCTTGCTGATCAACCTCATGAAGGAAAATTGGCATGTGATCCTGCACATCCTGTCAACTTTCATGATCAGCCAATCATGCCAAAAGAGGAGCCTATTGAATTTGACGAAGCCTATATTCCAAGGTTCCTATTTGAAAAGGATCAGCCAATAAAGTCAAAGAAAAGGGCTGTCAAGGCAAAGCCAGTATTTGTGAGAAAGCCACAACCTCAGAAACCCCCTGGAAATCCAGAGGACTGCATGTACATTGCTGACATCAGGGAAGAATCTAGCTTACATCTTGATTTAGACAACCTGGTGGAAGTAAGGGGCATTGCAGCTTCTCAAAAGTTGCCTGAAAGATTAGTTTTCACATTCAAGGGTGGTAGAGAGCAAGTGTGGCCTCTCTACAGGATTTTAGGAGAAGACTACCAAACACTACTCACAGTGTTTAGATGCTTGAAGAAGGACTTTGGCTTCACCAAAACAGCCAAGTCTGAGGTGGTCTCCAAAATATGTCAAATAAAGGCTAGCTGGAACAAGCCTGAGGCTCTTCCCAGAATGCTTAGAGTGCCTTCAACAGGAAAGAAGATCCATCTTCAACCTTACTGGATGATGGAATTTAAGGACAAGGACAACTGCAGAAGGTTCTTCAGGATGGAAGACCAGCTGGATAAGGCATCTAATCAAACTCTAAAGTTTATGCAATCCAAGCTTGGTGATCAAGATGAGGAAGAGAAGATCTTCTACAGAAGGCTACAGGTCCAGATTGAGGAAAACAACTCTAAGAGAGGGAAGAAGACTATGCCACAAAGAAGACCAAGATGAATCATGTGCTCAGTCTAGAGGAGCATTTCTGGGCATCAGTCTTGTAAGTCTTGTACTTTGTTCAAAATATTATGAAGCTTAATGCATTTTCTACTTTTGTAATTTATAATGTATCTGAGTGTTTTTGTTATCATCAAGTCTCTTGATTTATGGCTGTTATTCTATCAGTCATAAATTGGGGGAGAGTGTTAGGAATATGTTGTTCTTGATGATAAACATAAAACACTTAGTAGAATTTGTGTAAAGTCATTTTGTAGCTGTCAACGAAATGGCATGCTTTGCAGCATTCCGTTGACAGGAAGCTCATCAACGAAATGAGTAATGTAGCAATTGCACTGTACAATACTTCACATTTTGATATGCATTCTGTTGTGTGTATTAGATAGGTTTTCTAAGTCATGTTGACTAAGTACTAGATATGCAAAATAGGTTGGTTAATTGTAAATATAGTATGCCTTGTAATTTTGTCTAAGTGAAGACATGTCAACGGTATGAAGATCACTCTGTCAACGGTATGGAGTTTACCCATCAACGAAACGAGGAAAACACCATCAACGAAACGAAGGAAACACCATCAACGGAATGAAGAATAAAGCTATCAATGAAACACATCTCCCTGCTATCAACGAATCACTATTTCTTTTTGAACAGTTGACAAAGTGATAGTGACAGTTTACTGAACAGATCTAAAGGAGATATGGAAGTGTACTTTGCATTGGAAGCCATCAAAATGGTTACTGGAAATAAGGAAACATTCCAATTTCCAATAAGGCTCTTGGGAATGATTAAAATAAGCATGAAGACAAAAGCAAATATCTCCAAGGACCATTGGACAAAAGGAATGAAAAGCAAGCTACTGATGGTTACTACTATTGTTCTTTAGTTTAGCCAAACGTAGAATTGTAAACTTGGGTATTTATAACCAAGTGTAGCAGTTACTTTAAAAAGAGAGAAGAAAAACAAATAGATTGTATTAGCTATCTTTGAGAGCATACTTCTCTACATTCTTGTAACTGAGCAGCTGTGTACATTTTTGTATCACAGATTATTTCCGCAATAAAAATCACTTCAGTTGGATCATCAAACAATCCAACTGAAATTATTTATGTGCTTGTGATTTTTACATTAAGTTCAGTTTTTATTTTTAAGTTGATTTTAAGTTTAAGAAATATCAAGAATTGTATTCAACCCCCCCTTCTACAATTCTGTTAGGTCATTTGGGATTAACAGTAACATTGCCTAAATTGCTGTCATTAGGTGTGGGCGCGCCTCTTCATCCTTATTTCAAAAGTATACTTGAATGGTATGATGTTGCTCCAATGCAACTGTCTCCTAACTCCTTTAAGTTAACACTTGCACTCTTTATCCTTTATCATGATGAGAACTCAGCCCAACCCACTATGGAAGAATTCAGTTATTTCTTTGCCATCATAAGGAGTCATAAGGGATATTTCTTCTTAACCGCCCAACACAAACATAATAAGTTGGGATTTTCCAGTGGAAAAGTTAGCCATGAGAAGAATTGGAAGCAACCCTTCTTCTACCTTTGGAATGTTGAGAGAATAAGGGTGGTCTTCAATAACAATTATATTAAGGACGCGCCTTCCAATTATATTTTTTATTTAGGGCGCGACCTTTAAGGTCCTGTTTTTTGTCTATTTATTTTCCTAATATATTTTGCTTTTCTTAGACAATAGAAACATAAAGGAGCTTTTTGGCGAAGCCAAGAATAGGGCTAACAAAATCATATCCCTTCCACCTTCAAGTTTCAACTTAAAAACTTTGGTTACGGATGACAACCTCAAAAGAGTTGGAATCCTTAGAAAAGAGGTGGGATCTATTATTCCTTTTCAACGCTTTAGAAAGGGAGTTCCCATCAAAGGATCTAAAGACTGCGATTCTAATGAAGAAGAAGAGGATGAAGTGGACGAAGCTGAAGAGGGTGCCAACGTTACTGAAGGCGCGCCCTCTAGGCCGGGTAATTAGTATAAACATGATTAACCTTGCTATTCCAGTTTATCCTTTATCCTTCATACTTTTACATGCTTTACTTGACCTTGCACATTATTTGCTTTGTAACTATGATTATATTTCCTTTTAATTGGCGCGTCTTAATACTTTTATTGTTATATATACTCAGATATAGATGGGCTTCCAGGCGGATGGGGTCTAGAAATGGGCACTGCCCCTGCAATCAAGGCTGCAAAGAATGTAAGGACGCGACCTTCGAAAAAGGATACTGAAAAATCTCATGGAGTGGTAAAAAAACCACACGTAATGATTGACTTAGAGAAGGATAAGAAGAGGAAGGAAATGTCTGATGCAGTATCCACTCAGGAGGACGCGTCCTTTAAGAAGAAAAAAGCTACTTCGTTCTCTCTAGTTTCTGTTGCTTTAAGCCCTCTGGCTATCCCGTTTATCACAGATGATGATGTGATTAAGTGGAGAAACATGAATCCATTGGATGAAAACGAAGCCATCATTAAGGCATCTTCTGAAATCCTTGTATATGCCCTTCATCGGCAAACCATTCTCCAACAAGAAGGGACGCGCCTTAAAGCCCTTGAAAAAGAGAAAAACAAGTTATCTAAAAAGGTTGAAGACCGTGATAAAGTTATTGATAAGTTAAAAAATGAACTTCAATCTAAAAAGAGCTTCTATGAGAGTGAACTGAAGACTCAAGAAGAAGTTACGAGTGGTTTAAGTACTACCATTGATGCTTTAAGGGAAGAGCAACGCAAGTTAACAGAGCAAGTTGCTGAACTTGTAGATGACCAACATAATGGTTGGGAAAAAGAGAAGAAGAAAGTGGAGGGCGCGTCCTTCAAAAAGGGTTTCAGAAATTATGCTTCAGGATTTTTGGCTCAGGATCCTGACTACGAATTCTCCAAATTTGGTGAAGAAACCGTACAATGGATTGCCAAATTCAAGATTGACGAAGCTACTGAAATCAGGGCAAAAAGGATTTTCCTTGGACTCGAAGAGGCGTCTCCCGTGCCTGATGAAGAAGAGGGCGCGTCCTCGGAGGGCGCGTCCCCTGAAAAAGAAACAACTACCCTGAAGGATCAAGAGGGTAACTTCGTTGAAGATAATGCTGCTCCAGGTGGCACTACCAGGGTTGATGACACCTTCAAAGGCTCCCCTCCTCCTTCTAATCATGCTCAGGGCGCGTCCTGAATCTCATATGATCTTCTGTAATGTTTAATATTATGAGGTGCATGCCCTCATTTGATGCCTTGTAAGTTGTAATTTAACTTAAGCTTCTTTTGTTGATAACCTGACAAGGGTCTGTTCCCTTGGAAACTTGATGTTTGACTATATCTATTATCGTATTTATGTGTTGTCAAATTTACTTTATCGTGCACAACTTTGTATTAAATTTTTATTGCCAAGTATTATGTTACTATTCCATGTTGAGGACGCGCCTTCGCCTACATTTTAGAAATATCTTCAAGGTTCATGAGGGCACACCCTTTATTAGATATAGGGCGCGTTCTTACTCTGTCATTGATCTGAAAACCTAAGTAAAGTCTTCAACTTTGTAAGCAATCAAACACTTGATAAATAGATCTTCAAAAATCTTGAAAAAGTTGAAAACTTCATAGATAATGTGCTCCGGTGTGTAAATCACACTGGTCCCAAGGCTAATGCTCTTTGAGGAAATAAAAAAGTGAACATCTCAACTACTCTTAAGGAGGGTGTACATGCATTAACCCCATAGACTAAGAGGAATTTTATTGCTATTAGTTTACTTAGATAATATAGGGGGCACACAACCACTCCCTATTGATAATACTTCTTCAAATGTTCCACATTCCAAGCTCTTGGGATATTATTGCCACCTAAGTCTTCCAAGTGAAACGTTCCTGTTGGTCCTTGACTATTGCAGAAGGGGGGGGGGGGGGGGGGGTTGAGTGCAATACTGATAAATCTCAATCTACGTTTCAACAACAAAAACTAGGATTAAGGATTATCAGTTTATCGAATGCAAACACAAGTAGACACACGTGCAATTCTCACAAAATAAATGTTTTATTTATTTTGCAATGGGTTGCTACAACCTCAAGAAAATGTTTGTTTTCTTGAGCTTCGGTTTCTCGAGTTTCTTACAAAGAATGGATTGAGAGATAGACTAAGTAGGCTAAACCTATCACTATCAACACAGGTCTTGTTAAGCTGCTGTCATTTTCATGTGTCAGCTTCTTACAAATTGCCTACCCGTGATTCTTTCCTAAATTGCTATACAAACAGCTTATCAATACAAAACAAAGCAATCTAGAAACATTCTATTTTAAGCTAACACAATTCAGTAGATGTAGATTTGTCATACTCTGGAATTGGTGAGCTTTGTCATGTGATCTCTCAAGCTTCGGTCGTAGTCTTGCAGACATGTTACAGTGTTGGGATACTGCAACACACCTGTTTCTTGAACATCCAAACTGTCACAAGTTTGACTGGGTTATTCCCCAATACAAATGTTATCCCTTCATGACAGTATCCTGATGGTTGAGCTTGCTGTCACAGGAATGCGCTTTTTGTGATAGTAAGAAATCCCCGCAGAAGGTGCTGTCATGATTTCCAAGCTTGCTGTCAGGCTAAGGTAAAGTTGATGTCCGAGGGCTTCCGCCAATGTTGCTGTCAGAGTGAATGTACCGTCGTGACTTGCAACATGTTGTCTTCTTGTAACCTTACTGTCAGCGCTGTGACAGTAATCTTTATTCTTGTTGTCCATCTTGAGTACTTCTTGAGGCTTGAACAAATAAATGAACTTCTACCAAGATGCACTATAATCTTATTTGTACGAAACAAAACGGTTACAAAGACATACTCTGGCTGTGACAGTATGTTCATACTTAATAAAATTAAGTACATAAAATATCTAGTTAAGTTGTCTCATAGCTATCACCCATAAATCCTAACAATCTCCCCCAATTTGTTTTTATGGACAATAACAACAAATTTACAATTAATACATGCTGACAACTTAACTAACAAGATCAGAATTGATAAAGGATTTTTACTTAGCTTCAGAATTCCTTTTCTGTCTTGCTTCATTCTCTCTGTTGAGAGCTTCCTTAAGAACTTCTCTGAGTCCTTCCACTAGTGCTTTTTCATTAGGAGTGATAACCTCATCTTCAATCTCATCAATGTGCTTTTGGACTGTCTTGGAGAGGCATACTCTGGCATCCTGAAGATCCATCCATAAGTCTTTGCCAAATGCATGAGTTCTGAACTTCAGTGTACCTTCAAAGACTTTGAATCTACTTCCAGGATATGCATTTAGGGTTTTTCTCCTTGACTTATCCAGCTTTGAGTCTTCACCCTTTTTTCTCTGAAGAATGCCCTCAATCTCAGAAGAGCATTGCTGTTCTAATGGATGAATTGATCCAATCACCAGGTAGAGTAAGTCTTTCAGGGCACTGGTCTTTAGTTTGTGAAAGCTTCTCACTGGAATCTCTTCCCATATGAACTTGATTCTCAGAGGATTCTCAAGCATACAAGATTGGTAATTCGGTCCTTCACTCTCCACCTTGTTGGCTTCTCTGCTCTTATTCAAGAATGAATCTTCCATGTCTTCAGTAGTATCTCTTTCTGTAGGATTTGAAGATCCTTCATGACTTGGTTGGGTTTGCACCTCTTCTTCAGGGGTATCATCTTCATACTCAGCTATTTCTTCATCAGAATATTCAAGTAAATGAGCAATGTCAGCATCATCAAACAGTGACCAATCCCCAAATTTCTGATAGAATTCTTCATCTCTTACAGCTTTGTATGCCAACACATGGTTCATGACGTTTTCAGGAACATTGTCATAACCTTGCATTAGATTGACCATCCTTACCAAGTAGAAGTAATCAATTCTCCATGTTTCTGTTCTCCTACTGAATGAAAGAGTTTCTGATACATCATGTGATAACACTTCCATGGCAAAATCCTTTTTAACTATCACAGATCTTGATGCATCAAACCAAAGAACATATTCAGTTCCTTCTTTGTTGTTATCCAACTTCACCTCGCATTCTTGATTTGAGCAGCTTCCTTTTCCAAAAGATCCAGAGAGCTGTAAAGTTTTGATTGGATAGGCTTCTTCAGATTCCTGCCAAGCCCAGTGGCTTTCTCCTTTCCTGAGTACTTGTGTTTCCCTTTCTTTGCTTTTGTATTCTCCTCAGGTTCAGGTTCCTGCCTAGAAAACCAAGCCTTGGCCAAGGATTTTGTTCTTTTAGGTTTGACAGAAGGCTTGATTCCATCCTTGACATCATCTCTACTGACAACATCCTCTATGACAGTATCTTTCATAACAGCTTCTTTGAGGACAGTGTCTTCTGTGACAGCTCCTTTGGTGACAATATCTTTTTCAGCATTTATATTGTCTATAGCACATCTTAAAATACTTGCCTCCAAAGCTTCAACTATTACAGACTCCTCTTCTTCTGTGACTCCAGCGTCTTTCTTTTCTTGCACAGGAGCTTCTTCTTTATTTTCCTCCTGGGATTTAGATCCAACATTCCCAGAAGTGCTTCCACTAGCAGTTCCTGCTTCTCCAGTTCCTCCACTACCATCCAACTCATCATCATCATCAAGAGGAACATCATAGGAGCAGCTTTCTCCTTGTTCAGCTCTGTTGGAGTTTGATTTGGAGATCATATTCTTCATAGTAGAACTCAGTTCCTTGTCCCTTTTTACCAGCAAGTCATAGATTGCTTTGACAACAAGAACTCTTTCCTTGTTGGCTTTAGATTTGAGAATCATGTTTAACACTTTCAAGATTGACTTTGATTCCATTGTTGAAGTGCCTCCTAGACTCATGTATGCACATCTCCTGCTACCACTTTTAGTGGTACCTTCATAGTAGACACAGAATGGATTGGTGTAGACTTCTGGGAGTTTCTCTGAAATTAAATTCAGCATTTACAGATGCAAGATCTCATTGAAGGCTGTATGGTTTGCTGTGATTTTGTTCTTCATCACTGTTAGCACCTTTGCTGGAAGACTCTACAACAGCTACATAGTAATGAACATGGATATTCCAGTGTTTAAGTACACATCAATAGCTCACCTCCTTTCTTCATTGATCTTTACACATACACTGGTGATTTTCTCTTTGAGTAAGGTTGAGCAGTTACTCAGCCTTCTGCTTGGCTCCTTCATAGCTCCCTTAACTATCCTGTAGAAGTCCTCATCATGATTCTTCAAAGTACTTTCCCTATAGTCAACCATTAGGGCATTTGTATCTTCTTGGCTGAACTCTGTTCCTTCACTCCAAGTGTTTCCTGACAAGATGTATTCAGGCATCTTGTCTTTCCCTTTTCCCAACCAGTTCTGCTCTTCCTTTTCTCTCCATTGCTTTTCAAGAGCACTCTCCTTTGGAGTTGGAGTTGGCTCTCTTATTGTCACAGGAGGTAGTATTGGGTTCTTGGAAGGAACATCCCTTTGCATTGCTTCCAGGGCTTCTTTGGACATTAGAACTGTTTCTCCAGCCATCTCATATTCAAAGAGATTTTCAGCTTCTTGCACTTGCTCCCCCTTACTTCCTAAATCTCCTTTAGTTCCCTTTTTCTTCTTTGCAGACACTGATCTTCCTTTGGCTGCAGACTCCCCCTCACTCCTTGAAACCTTCTTTGAGACAGGCTCCCCCTGAGCAACATCTTGTTTGGGGACACCTTCTGTTCCTGATCTTTCCCTTCCTGATTCTGCCCTTTGTGATTCTGATCTTGCCTTTTCTCCCCCTTAGGTAAGTTGACAGCATCAAGACTGGCAGATAGAACTTGAATGGCTTCCTGAATGGTAGAGAATCCAGAGGCCACCATGGTAGACAAGCTGTCAAGTTTGGATTCCATGGATAGACACCTGTTCTCTAGAGCTTCCAACCTGAAAAATGTAGAGGGGCCACCTGATCTTAACCTTCTTGGGGGTGAAGGAAAAGATTGGGGCTTGGAGGCTGTGGGGGTTCTCACACTCTCAGTGTTTTTCTGAGTGATCTCATCACTCCTCACAAAAGAACTCTCAAGGCCTAGGGCCTGGATATGTGGGGCTCCCTCAAGTTCACTCTGGACATGCTCAAGTCCCTCATCTTTTGCCAACTCATTTGGCTGCCTCTCATTTTTATGCTCATCTCTCTTTTCTTTTATCTCTCTTTTCTTTTGCACACCCTCACTCATCCTAGATGCATGGCTATGAGCAGTACTTACATGCAATGAAATAGATGGTTTAGAATGTACCTTTAAGAACTGAGATAGTGGCACATCATCATCAGAGACATCCTCGACAATTACAACATCAAAATCAGGCTGTGGAGAGATGACATGAGCTTTGCCATGAATGTTACTATCAGTTGAAATATTGATAGTAGGTTCCACTGCAACTTGGACAGCAGGTTTGGGTTTGACAGCAACTTCAACTGAGTCCTTGACAGCAGGGTCACCTGTGACAGCAACATTCAAAGTGTCTTGGACAACAACTTGGGATGTGACAGAATCTTCCCTAAGGTAAGATGCTCCTTGGAGATTGAACAAAGTACTGGCTGTTTCACTTTCTAGCAGAGTTGTAACTTGCTCTTTCTCAGTGTTTGAAGGAGTGGTTTCCACCTCACTTTGAGAGATGGGTTCTTGTGGACCACTAGATGGGGGCTCATCCATGATTGGAGATGGATGATCAAAACCTGAAGGGTTGGGACTGTCCCCCTCTCTAGGTTGTGGAGAAGAAACAAATGAATGTGTAGGGAAGGAAGAAGGTGAAAGTGGAGAAGAGAATGATGGATGCTTCTCAGATGGAACTTGAGAAGCATCAATAGGGGAGGTGAAATCCTCAATGTGTCCTGACTCCATGTGTGTTTCTGCAAGTGGAGGCTCCTCATGAGTTGGAACATGAGTTTGTGCAGACTCTTTACAAGGTGCCTTGGGAGACATGCCAATTTCAATAGATGTCCCTTGTTGAGAAGGAACACCTAGGGAAGAGTTTATTTCCCTATTTTCCTCTACAGTCTTTTGAGAGACTGCATGGTGGCTGACAGTGGTTTTGGTCCTCTTAGCTCTCTTCTTCTTAGGCTCAGGAGGAACCACTGTGGGTTCTATTTGACTACCTTCCTTATTTGCTGCACTTGGTGCATGAACTCCCTTTTGACTCTCAACACTACCACCAACACAAGTCTCTAGGGGTCGTTTTCTAGTTTCTTGTAAGTCTTGTCTCTGTACTTTGGGAAGTCTAGAGAACCTAGGCTGAATGTATGGGGTAGAATGAGGGTTAGCTGAATTGGGGTCTAATCCAGGTTCATTCTCAACAGTGAAGGTGTCAAAGTTAGAAGGCAATGGAAAATCAAGGTTGGACACTTGATCAACCATGTGTTTGGTGAAGCATAGTGGAATATGTGCATTTAAGTTGAGTGAAGTGAGAGTTGTGTGAGTGTTTCTTTTCAGTACAGGGCACACCTCTAGACGAGGAGCATTCTCATCAAAATCACATAATGAATTAATGCACAACATTAGAAAGAGGGGATAGATGTTTACCTTCTTACCTATGGCAGCCTTGAGGTGTGCCATGAGCATCTTTCCAACATCCACTTTGTACCCATGAACAAGAGAGTGAGTGAGCTTCTTGATGTAGGTAGGAATTCCATTCCAGCCAGTGGTCTTGGTAGAGAACACTTTCACCATTGCATCAAACACCATGCTCCACTCCTTGTGGAGATACTTCTTGTCCATTTCACCAGAAGGGTACCACTTTGTTGTTCCCTCTTCAAGAATGGGTCCAGAGTACCCAATTTTCAGGAAGAGCTTCTTAAGGGTTTCATCACTAGGAAGCTCGGAATAAGTCTTTCCTGGTTCGAGCACAATTCCCAAAGCTGCATTGATGCCCTGAACACTGAGAGTATAGCTGTGTTCCTTAATTTTGAATTGAATGGCGGAGATGTCACCATCTTCTTGAGCAACAGCTGTCTCCCAGAAATTTTCAATCCTGTCTAAGTCAAGAACATGAGTAGAGGTAATTGCATACCCAAGATAGGACTTATTCATGAAATAAACAAGCCCTTTGAAACCCTCACCAGCATCACTTGGAGAGTAGATGCCAGCAAAGTTGGTTTGTGAAATTGATTGTTTGGGGGCCATTTTTGCTTGTGGAGAGAAGAGAGAAGGTAGGAGATGAATTGCTTGGAGAGAAGAGAAATGAGAGTGTTGTGTTTGCTTTTTGAGAACAGTTGTATGTTTGATGAATTTAGAGGGAAGTTCAAGCGTTTAACTGACAAAGTGGAAAAGTGAAATCGTGTCTTAACCCAATTAGCAGTCACGTGGGTTACTGGCTGATTTATCTCTCCTCGTGGAGGATGTGTGTCCAATTTTAACGGTCCACTACTTTGACAGTAACCTGTGCGCTCAAAACAACCGTGTTAGTAACTTTGGTGTGATGACAACATGTTTTGCGTGACAGAAACATTTCACGCAAAACTTACTGTCATCGTTAAGTTCTCACATGACAGTATCTTTTACAAGTCATGACAGAAAGTTGTTTACTGCTGTCGAAGCTAACTGTCAAAGAACCGTGACAGCTACTTTTCTTGATGACAGCAACCTTTGCAGGAAAATAACAACTGTCGAGACTTTGTATTGAAACTGTTATGATTAATTAACTTAACTGAAGAGACACCAGTTAAATATATGCAATATTTATTACTGATTCATCATCCATTCATAACAACATTCAACCAGTTAAGCAATTAACAACACATACAGCAAGCAAGAAGAAAATATAGAAGAAAACTGATAAACGTTATTAATTGAAGAGGGTTAAATTACTACAATTGGTTAGATTAACTATTCATTACAGTCTTTCTTAACCAATTCTAGAACTTCTGCCCTAACTTCCTCTTCAGAGGTTCCTTCTTCCTTGAGGAGTGTTTGAAACTCCTTTTCCTCTTCTTGCACTTTAGCCTCCTCAGCGGCCTTGGCAGCAAGTTCTCTTTCTTCTTCCTCATCAAGAGCATCCCACAACTCATCAAACAAAACTTCTACCTCTTCATTGTAGGGTTCACTATCATAGGGCTTAGGCCTGTACTCCATCCCTACTTTGTTTTCCATTTTACCCTTTTTCTAAATGATTCACTAATATGGCCTAAGATTCATTTTATAAGCATACTAGGTTAAGAGGGATGTAAACGGTCAACAGTTTGGAATACCCATACAACTACCACAGATTGCAATTAAGTGATGTCTACCACTAATCCAACAATCAAAGCAAAAGTGACCAATTAAGAGAATTCCTTGACCAATTTCAACATTAAAAACCATGCAAGTTAATGTCATACAAGATCAAACTATCAAATATAAGACTAGCACAGAAATCAATTCAACAAAGTCAAAGTAAACGTGCTGTCGAAAACAAATAGAGACTTAAGTAGACAGTAACTTTCTCTTGACATCAACTTTTTGAGATGTTACTGTCACAAGCTTCAGTTGAATAATAGAATGGAAAAACTAGTAAGTTAACATACCAGATTCAGCATTCCCAATTCACTTACCAACCTGTTAAAGGTTGCTTCATCCAGTGGTTTAGTGAAGATGTCTGCAAGTTGTTTTTCTGTAGGGACATAGATCAACTTCACAGTTCCTCTTTCAACATGCTCTCTTATGAAATGATGTCTAATGTCAATGTGCTTTGTCCTAGAGTGTTGAACAGGATTGTCTGAGATGGCTATGGCACTAGTGTTATCACAGTAGATATGGATATTATTTAACACTAGACCATAGTCCAACAGTTGATTCTTCATCCATAGAATTTGTGCACAACAACTTCCAGCAGCAATGTATTCAGCTTCTGCTGTAGAAGTAGAAACTGAATGTTGCTTCTTACTAAACCATGACACCAATCTTCCACCAAGAAATTGACAGCTTCCTGTGGTGCTTTTTCTGTCAATCCCACATCCAGCATAATCTGAATCAGAATACCCTACTAGCTCAAATACAGTGTTTTAGGATACCAAAGGCCTAGATTAGGAGTGCCCTTAAGATATCTAAAAATCCTCTTGATAGCTACCAAGTGTGACTCCTTTGGATCAGCTTGAAACCTTGCACAGAGACATGTAGCAAACATTATGTCAGGTCTGCTAGAAGTTAGATAGAGAAGTGATCCAACCATGCCTCTATAAGCACTAGAGTCCACTTTCTTCCCTTTGGAGTCTAGATCCAGACTAGTTGAAGTAGAAATGGGAGTCTTGGCAGGTGATGAATCTTCTAGGTTGAACTTCTTGAGAAGTTCCTTGACATACTTTGCTTGACAAATGAAGATTCCATCATCTTTCTGAAGAACTTGTAAACCAAGGAAGAATGACAGTTCTCCCATCATACTCATCTCATACTTGTTTCTCATTAGAGATGAAAACTTCTCATACAGCTTCTCATATGATGAACCAAAGATGATATCATCAACATAAATTTGAACCAGAATGATGTCTTTGCCATGATGCTTGTAGAATAGAGTCTTATCTACTACACCTCTTGTAAACTGGTTTTCCAATAGAAAGGCTGAGAGGGTATCATACCAGGCTCTTGGAGCTTGTTTCAAACCATAAAGAGCCTTGAACAGCTTGTACACAAAATTATGCATTTCAGCATCTTCAAAACCAGGTGGCTGTTCAACATACACTTCTTCCTCCATCTCTCCATTTAGAAAGGCACTTTTGACATCCATTTAGAACACCTTGAAGTTACAATGTGCAACAAAGGCTAGAAAAATCCTGATAGCTTCAAGTCTAGCAACAGGTGCAAATGTCTCATCATAATCTATTCCTTCCTGTTGAAAATAATCTTTAGCTACTAGCCTTGCCTTGTTTCTAGTCACATTTCCATTTTCATCCAGTTTGTTTCTGAAAACCCACTTTGTCTCAATAACTGATTTTCTCTTTGGTCTTGGAACCAACTTCCACACACTGTTCATTTCAAACTGGTTGAGTTCCTCTTGAATAGCAATCACCCAATCAGAATCCAACAATGCTTCATCAATTAATTTTGGCTCCATTTGGGACAGAAAATAGGAAAACATGCTGTCAGCAGAGACATTGTTCCTGGTCCTCACCCCAGAAGCAGGATCTCCAATAATTAGATCATTTGTGTGATCCTTGTTCCACCTTATGGTTCTGGGCAAGCTCCTTGTTTGATCTGAAACAATAGCCTCAGTTTGGGGAACTGAGTCTTCACCAGGGCAATTGTCTCCACCATCTTCTTCAATGTCTCCAGAGTCACCATCATTTTGAACATTTGATAAGTGGATTTTATATCCACTATTTACCTTCCGTTTGGACTTCAATCGTTTGCAAGTTCTCGAGTTTCGTTGTCATTTGACACGTTGTTGTGTAATTTTTGTAGGTTGCATGGTTGAAGGCTTTATAGTGCCAAAATGGTGTTATGGGTGGTGTGGAATTAATTTAGAGAATTGTGGAGAAAATGTTTCAAAGTGCAAGTTCAGCAGAACACAGGAAGATTGAGGAGCTCTTGCTCAAGATTGAGGAGCTCTTGCTCAAACTCTGAGGAGCTCTTGCTCAAGATTGAGGAGCTCTTGCTCAAACTCTGAGGCGCTCTTGCTCGAAATTTAGGCGCTCTAGCGCAGGTTGTAGCTGATTCCAGGGACTTCCAAGCGCAGGGGCGCGACTTCCAAGCGCAGGGGCGCGAGTTCTGTCTTTTTTTTCGAAACATTCTATTTTCTCCGGGTCATAATAATATTTGGGCCTATTTTCAGTAGGGCTAGTAGTTGGCTCTGTTATGTAATATCTTAGACTTTAAAAACATCTATTAGGAGGTTATTTAGGATCGGGAACATTATCATTAAAAGAAAGGGGGAGATCAATTTTGAGGGTTATTTAAGCTCGTGACAAGCAAGGAGGCCCATTGATTTTCATCTTGTGTATTTCTTCTCTACATTTCCCGGGATTTATTTTGCTCTCAAATTCTCTTTTATTATTCATTATTAATTGTTTGTAGATTTATGATTTCTTTGGAACCCATGATGGTGATTAGTTTAATTATGAACTAAATCATTATCATGGGGTTCCAATGGATTTGTTTACGTAATTATTGTGTTTGACATGTAATTGATTATTGGGTGATTTAATTGCGATAATCTAGTATGGTTGATTTAATTGATAGATGTGTAGCAAGCATCTAATTTATTAATCCTTGATGATTGCGGAAGTGGATTCGAGGATTGAGATTTTGCCATACTAGCATGGGTTCATGAATTAATTTGATGTTCATGATTAGTGGTATGATTTGACCAATATATACTGCTCCATGTAATCATATAGATAACTTGTGCTTAAACCCGTTGTGCTTCCAGATTGTATAGACATATATAATTTGAACGTGATGTGGTGTCTTCTTGACTTCTAACTGTTGTGGATGTTAAGTGGTTTGATATGAGTATATTGAAAGATAGCTCATATTCTTGTCGCGTTATCTGATTAATTATCAAGTTTTATCACCTATATCAATTCTATGTGTCAACCTTTAGTGAAATATTCAATGAAATTGGAACTCCATGTTTTCTATTACATAAGTAATCTCGTGGTTAATTCACTCTTAGTTGATAATTGTTTTATTAGTTAAGTTAGTAATTAACAACTCAATTTGATAATTGGTCAAGCATTAAGAAGTAACCATACACTGTTGCATAGGTATTAAATTGGCATTTACACCTTGTCTCTGCGGAACGAATTCTATTTATCACTTGCTATTTGTGATCGCGTATACTTGCGTGTTTACGAGTTAACAAGTTTTTGGCGCCGCTGCCGGGGACTTCGGTGTTATTTGACATTTATGTGCTTGTCAGCAGTGGTCGTTATAGATTACTGACTTGATTCGTGTTACTTACCTATCTTGTGTCTTCCTGCCCTTTGTTTTCAGTTAGTTGAACGTGCATGCGAACACGAGCTCAAACCAAAGCGGAACTAGAAAGGAAAGAAGAGATAAATTTACTAGAAGAAGAAGTTGAACCGGTTGTTACAATGGGAGATGCTGATCCTAATCCAGGGGTACCGCCAAGAGCACTCATAGATTATTAGCAACCATGGATAAATGATATTCAATCGAGTATCGTCAGGCCAGCTATCGCAGCGAATACCTTCGAGATTAAGCCTGGTACTATCCAAATGGTGCAGAACACAGTCCAGTTTGGGGGTGGTGCAACTGAGGACCCTAATATGCATATCAGGAATTTCATCGAAATTTGTGACACCTTCAAGTTCAATGGTGTTTCAGATGATGCTGTGAAGCTGAGACTCTTTCCCTTCTCTCTGAGGGATAAAGCTAAAGGCTGGTTACATTCTTTACCGGCTGGGTCTATCACTACTTGGGAAGAGCTTGCACAAAAATTTCTATCCAAATTCTTTCCTATGGCGAAAACAGCTGCCATAAGGAATGCTATTGCTCAGTTCGGCCAGGCACAGGGTGAGTCATTGTGTGAAGCTTGGGAGCGTTATAAAGAGATGCTCAGAAAATGCCCCCATCACGGGATGCCAGATTGGATGGTTATTAATTGCTTCTATAATGGACTGGGAAGCCAATCTAGGCCTATGGTAGATGCTGCTTCTGGTGGAGCGTTGTGGGCTAAAAGCTACGAGGAAGCCTATGATCTGATTGAGATGATGGCTGCGAATGAGTATCAAAATCCTTCGCAGAGATTGCAGCAAAACAAAGTAGCAGGAGTGCTTCAAGTTGATACCGCTACTGCTCTGTCAGCTCAGTTAGAAGCTCTAACCCTGAAGGTAGATTCTTTGGCTAATCTTGGGAGGCAACAGGTCGCTAGCATCTGTGAGCTATGTGCAGGTGGGCATGACACTAGTCAATGTGCCATATCTCATGAGTCAGCCCAGTTCGTGAGCAATTTTCAGAGGCCACAACAGCCAGTTCCTAACACATATCATCCAAACAACAAGAATCACCCTAACTTTAGCTGGGGTAACAGTCAGAACAACATGCAGCAGTCATCTTATCCTCCTCCTAACCAGCAGTTTGGGGGTAGACAGTCCAACCCTTCTGGGGTGCAGCAGCAGTATGCTCCAAGGCAGCAATATCAGCCTCCGGGATTTCAGCAGCAGTCTAATGAAAAATCTGAATTAGAAGAATTGAGATCGATGGTCAAGAGTCAAGCGGTATCACTCCAGAGTCAAGCATCGTCTCTCAAGACGTTGGAAAACCAGATTCGTCATCTTGGATTTTGAGGAAGATAAGAACATCCCAATCATCTTGGGAAGGCCATTCTTGGCAACAGGCAAAACGTTGATTGATGTGCAGAAAGGGGAGCTGACTATGAGAGTGCATGATCAAAACATCACATTCAATGTGTTTAAAGCAATGCAACTTCTAACTGAAGAGGAAGAATGTTTCAGACTTGACATGGCTAAATCATTGCAACATGGGGAATTGAGTCAGTTGTTGAAAGCAGATGCCTTGGTAAGCACCTTACAAGGGGAATCTGATTATGAGAACGAAGAAATTGTAGAGTGTGTGCAGCTGTTGAATGCTAACCCTTACCAAAGGAAGTTTAATGCTCTACCGGAATCTCTTGGCTTAGCTGAGCTTCAAAAATCACAGATTCGTCTAAAGCCATCTATTGAAGAAGCTCCTGAACTTGAACTTAAGCCACTGACGGATCATTTAAGGTATGCATTTCTTGGTGAAGCTTCTACGTTACCTGTTATTATTGCTTCTAACCTGTCAGGTAGTGAGGAAGAGAAGCTCTTGCGGATTCTGAGAGAGTTCAAGTCAGCCTTAGGGTGGACCATAGCAGACATCAAGGGCATCAGCCCCTCTTACTGCATGCACAAAATTCCAATGGAGGAAGGGAGCAAACCTTCTGTGGAACATCAGAGGAGGCTTAACCCCATCATGAAAGAGGTTGTCAAGAAGGAAATACTCAAATGGCTAGATGTATGCATAATCTATCCCATCTCGGATAGTTCTTGGGTGAGCCCGGTTCAGTGTGTACCAAAGAAAGGGGGTATGACAGTGGTAGCCAACGAGAAGAATGAACTTATTCCAACTCGGACAGTTACAGGTTGGAGAGTTTGTATGGATTACAGGAAACTGAATAAGGCCACTAGAAAGGACCACTTCCCTCTATCGTTCATTGATCAGATGCTGGACAGACTAGCTGGTCACGAATACTATTGTTTGCTGGATGGGTATTCGGGATATAATCAGATTGCAATAGCTCCAGAAGATCAGGATAAAACTACCTTTACATGTCCTTTCGGAACATTTGCGTTCCGTCGAGTTTCTTTTGGACTTAATGGTGCTCCGGCCACTTTTCAAAGGTGCATGATGGCTATCTTTTCAGACATGATTGGAATTAACGTGGAAGTTTTCATGGACGATTTCTCAGTGTTTGGGTCTTCTTATGACGAATGCTTGCATAATTTGAGCTTGGTGTTGAAACGGTGTGTTGAGACAAATCTAGTGCTCAACTGGGAGAAGTGCCACTTCATGGTACAGGAAGGCATCATTCTAGGTCACAAGGTGTCTAATAAGGGTTTAGAAGTGGACAAGGCCAAGCTGGAGACAATCGAGAAACTTCCTCCTCCTATCTCAGTCAAAGGAGTTCGCAGCTTTCTGGGACACGCCGGTTTCTATAGGCGTTTTATAAAGGACTTCTCTAAAATTACAAAGCCACTCTGCAGTCTACTAGAGAAGGACACTCCTTTTAAATTCACTGATGAGTGTTTGGAGGCATTCGAGCACTTGAAAAAGAAGCTGACAACTACTCCAGTCATTACAGCTCCTAACTGGAATGAGCCTTTCGAGATGATGTGTGACGCAAGTGATTTCGCCGTGGGCGTGGTGTTGGGACAGAGGAAGATGAATGTGTTTCATGTGGTTTACTATACTAGTAAAACCCTTAATGATGCCCAACTGAATTACACCACCACTGAGAAAGAGCTGTTAGCAGTTGTCTACGGTTTTGAAAAATTCAGATCTTACTTGCTTGGTGCAAAAGTCACGGTATATACAGACCACGCAGCCATCAGATATCTGCTCGCTAAAAAGGATGCTAAATCCCGACTGATTCGATGGGTACTCTTACTTCAGGAGTTTGAGCTTGAAATCAAGGACCGCAAGGGGACGGAAAATCAGGTAGCTGATCATCTCTCAAGATTGGAGCGGGGCGAGGAAACAAAAAGGGATGAAACTCTAATCAATGAGCACTTCCCGGATGAGCAGTTGTTTCAGGTGCAAGGGGAAGTACCTTGGTTTGCTGACTTTGTGAATTATCTGGTGAGCAATGTCATCCCAACTAATCTTTCTTATGCTCAGAAGAAGAAGTTTTTACATGATGTGAAGTGGTACCGTTGGGACGAGCCTTACCTATTCAAGCAAGGACCAGATCAGCTTCTCAGACGGTGTATTCCTTACAGTGAGACAGAGGGAGTTTTGCGAGATTGTCATGACACTATCTATGGTGGTCATTATGGCGGAGATAAGACCGCTGCTCGGGTGCTTCAGGCAGGATTTTTCTGGCCAACTCTATTCAAAGATGCTCATCAGTTCGTGATGAGATGTGATCGTTGCCAAAGAGTTGGTAATATTTCTAGGAGGAACGAGATGCCTCTAAATAATATGCTTGAAGTGGAGATTTTTGATGTTTGGGGAATCGATTTCATGGGACCTTTTGTGTCGTCGTGCAATAATCAGTATATTCTGTTGGCAGTGGATTATGTATCCAAATGGGTTGAGGTAAAAGCCCTACCAATGAATGAGGCTAAGGTAGTGCTTAATTTCCTCCACAAGCAGATCTTCACTCGTTTTGGGACCCCTCGTGCTATTATCAGTGATGAAGGAACTCATTTTTGCAATCACCAGTTCACGGCTTTACTAGCCAAGTATCGAGTATCTCACCGCGTTGCAACAGCCTATCATCCTCAGACAAATGGTCAGGCCGAGGTTTCTAATCGAGAAATCAAAAGAATCTTGGAAAAGGTAGTGAATCCTTCAAGGAAGGATTGGTCCATGAAATTAGATGAAGCCGTATGGGCCTACAGGACAGCGTATAAAACTCCATTGGGAATGTCTCCGTTTCAGCTTGTTTACGGGAAAGCATGTCATCTACCCGCGGAACTGGAGCATAAGGCTTATTGGGCATTGAAGAAGTTAAATCTTGACATGGCAGCTGCTGGTGAAAAGAGGATGCTGCAATTGAATGAACTGGATGAGTTTCGTCTTCAAGCTTACGAGAACTCAAAAATGTACAAAGAGAAAGTGAAGAAATGGCATGACAGGAAATTAGTGCCCAAAAACTTTGAACCAGGCCAATTAGTGCTTCTATTCAATTCCCGGCTCTGACTTTTTCTGGGTAAACTCAAGTCAAGGTGGTCAGGGCCATTCACCATTAAAACTGTTTATCCGCATGGAGCGGTAGAAATTTTCGAGAAGTCACATGATCAAGCATTCAAGGTTAACGGTCAAAGGTTGAAACATTATTTTGGAGGTACGGTTAATCGCGAGAAAATGTTGGTGGTTCTTGAGTCGACATAGTTGGAAACTTCAAGTCAAGCTAGTGACGTTAAAGAAGCGCTTCGTGGGAGGCAACCCACGCGTTTGGTTTGTTGTTCTGTTATTATCAAAAAAAAAAAGAAAAAAAGAAAGAAAAAAAGAATGAAAAAAAACAGGGGCTCCCACGCGCCCCAGCGCGTGTAACTGCGCTGCTGCGCCTTAAACCCACTGGCCAGTTCTTTGTTCGTTGAAAACACAACACACCCCTCATTTTATATCATCTTCATCTCCTTCACCCTAAATCCCTAAATTCATATCAAGTTCAAACCCTCCCAATCCCATCTCATCTCATATCCCACCTAATAGTTATACACCCATCTATACATACACCTATACACACAAATTCCACACCCCCATTTCAAGTATCTCCAACTTAATTCCAATTTGAAGGCTTCAAGATTGGTGGAGTCTACTTGCAAGTTCACCTTTCGGACTCATATTTGGGTATATTATTCTTCACTCTTGTTATTTACGAATTGTGTTCTTGAAATTTTTGGAGAATTTGTGTGTTGGTGGTTTTTTGGGGAATTTGCTTGGTTAATTATTTTTAGTGGATATTGGTGATATTGTGTTGTGGGTATTGTTGTTATGGCTCCAAAACGGGTACGGGTTGTGAGTAGTAGTAGTTCGGAGGAGGGGGAGGCAGATTATGATGTAGACAAATTTGTATCTAAGGCGGCTCAAGAAGAGTTTGAGAATTTGTCGACAAAGGGGGTTGTCAAAGAAAGGGGTTTCGCTCCTTCGACCGAAGATGGCGAATTGGGGGCTATGGTTACGGAGATGGGGTGGTCGGCTTTTTGTGCACCGCTTGTGGCGATCCCTTTGAGTGTAGTAAGGGAGTTCTATGCCAATGCCAAGATTCAGAAAAATGGGATCACTATGGTGCGGGGCCAGGCAGTGGCTTACAAGCCTGGGTCTATACGTCGGATTGTGTCTCAACCGGCGAAGCCCAGAGGTGCTGTGGATTGGGTGCAGACGGCCCGGGATGATGTTGACTTGGACACTATTATAGCTGGGATGTGTATACCGGGAACGGTTTGGAAGTGCAAGGCCGGTACATCTGAGAAGCGCACTTTTCCTGCAGCTGCGTTGACTAGGTATGCTCGTGCTTGGTTCTTATTTTTGTGTGCCCATATAATGCCAACGACACATGTCACTGATGTTACTGTTGAGCGTGCTATCATTTTGTGGGGTATTCTGACCGGGCAGTACATTGATCTCGGGTTCCTAGTCTATAAGAATATCATGAAGTTCTTAGGTGGCAGCACTACGGGCGGGATACCACATGCTGTTATTATTGCTGAGTTGTGTGTTCATGTGGGTGTGACCTGGCATGATGATGAGACTTTGCACAGGCCGATGGGTGATCTTGATCACCATGTGATTAAGAGGTTGACGGAGTGGCCGGGCGGCACTCCTCACCCTAGGGGCCTTGGTTATGTTGTTGTTGCTGAGGGCGGTGGTAATCTTCCACCGGTGGCGAGAGTGAGTCGACAGACAGATAGAGCGGGACCTTCTCGCGCTCAGACGAGCCAGACGAGTCAGGGAACTGTGGTTTTCAGTGATTCTCAGTACAGGCGCATGTTGAGGCGCTATGATACTACACATGATATGATGCACAGATTTGCTACGGACTTGACTCAGTCGTTGGATGGAGTGTACCGCCAGCAGGGTTTTCAGGTAACATGGCCCACCTTCGGAGCGCATCATGTTTATCCACCACCAGACACACCACCTGAGGAGGGTGACGATGCCGACGACTAGGGGAGTAGTTCTTGTACCTGTAATTTACCTTCAATGAGGACATTGAAATTAATAAGTTTGGGGGTGATTTTAGGGTATCAAGAATCATTGCATTGCATATAGTTGCATATTCATGCTAGTTCATATTAGAAATTCATATTAGAAGGTTTGCATTTAGTATGCCATGTCATATAGAATTATTTAGGATTGTAATATCATTTTGTTCATGCATATCATGCATATCACATGATTCCATATGAGTGGTTGTTTCTGGCTCGATAGGTCGACGTTAATTTGAGTGTGAGGGTTGATTTAAGTTCTTATGAAATTGACTTGCGTGTGTCGGGAACACAATCTTTTCACGGTCGCACTGGTTGCTCTTGGGCTAGATCGAGTCATACCTAGTTTGGCTGTTGAGATTTAATCACCTATTTATATTTAGAATGTTTTCTATTCTCTTGAAATTGAAAGAAGCACTTAAGTCTAAGTTTGGGGGAAAACAGGGATATCATGCTAGTTGTCAATAGAGGCTAGGCGTCAAATGGCTAGTAGCCGGCTCATTGAAAAGATGAGTAGTCTAGGGTGGGATTAGAAAAAGGCAAAGCGCACTCATTCCGAAATAAAAAAAAATAAAAAAAAAAAAAAAAAAAGAAAAGAAAAGAAGGAAAAAGAAAAAAAAAGTGTTTTTTTAGTTGTTTATGCAAAATTGATCAGGTTGAGCTCTTTAATACTCGAGCAATTAAGTTCTAGGGGACTTTGTGCCTAGTGACCTAAGATTTTTCCGGTCTGGGATCCACTAACCTAAAGCTCGCTACATGGGTATTAATGTATAAGCCTTTTGGGGTCTCAACCATTGCACGGTCAAATAAGCATGCGTATTGTGTTTAGTATGTTGTTTTGTAATAAAAGCATGATTCCTGTCTAACTCAAGTGGATATTGAGGTGTCTTTAAGTAGTTTCTTGTGTCTAGAGTTTATTCTGTTTATAAACATGTGATTGTCTTGGCGAAGAATTGGTTATGCCTTTGATCTAGTTACGAGAGTATATCTAGTGAGAATTGCACACACCACGTTTCCGGGCATGTATTGTTAGTATACGGGGACTTAGTCGAGCTCTGTTTGGAGCTGTCACATTCCTTGAGGCGTTTGCGTGTTGAGTTGGTTTCGGTAATTTGTGTGGGATCATTGCATTAGGACATTGTTGCATTATCATGACATTTAGTTTTTAGTTGCATTCATTTATCAATTTAGGGTTTAGTTGCATTGCTTGAGGACAAGCAACGGTTTAAGTTTGGGGGTTTGATAAGTGGATTTTATATCCACTATTTACCTTCCGTTTGGACTTCAATCGTTTGCAAGTTCTCGAGTTTCGTTGTCATTTGACACGTTGTTGTGTAATTTTTGTAGGTTGCATGGTTGAAGGCTTTATAGTGCCAAAATGGTGTTATGGGTGGTGTGGAATTAATTTAGAGAATTGTGGAGAAAATGTTTCAAAGTGCAAGTTCAGCAGAACACAGGAAGATTGAGGAGCTCTTGCTCAAGATTGAGGAGCTCTTGCTCAAACTCTGAGGAGCTCTTGCTCAAGATTGAGGAGCTCTTGCTCAAACTCTGAGGCGCTCTTGCTCGAAATTTAGGCGCTCTAGCGCAGGTTGTAGCTGATTCCAGGGACTTCCAAGCGCAGGGGCGCGACTTCCAAGCGCAGGGGCGCGACTTCCAAGCGCAGGGGCGCGAGTTCTGTCTTTTTTTTCGAAACATTCTATTTTCTCCGGGTCATAATAATATTTGGGCCTATTTTCAGTAGGGCTAGCAGTTGGCTCTGTTATGTAATATCTTAGACTTTAAAAACATCTATTAGGAGGTTATTTAGGATCAAGAACATTATCATTAAAAGAAAGGGGGAGATCAATTTTGAGGGTTATTCAAGCTCGTGACAAGCAAGGAGGCCCATTGATTTTCATCTTGTGTATTTCTTCTCTACATTTCCCGGGATTTATTTTGCTCTCAAATTCTCTTTTATTATTCATTATTAATTGTTTGTAGATTTATGATTTCTTTGGAACCCATGATGGTGATTAGTTTAATTATGAACTAAATCATTATCATGGGGTTCCAATGGATTTGTTTACGTAATTATTGTGTTTGACATGTAATTGATTATTGGGTGATTTAATTGCGATAATATAGTATGGTTGATTTAATTGATAGATGTGTAGCTAACATCTAATTTATTAATCCTTGATGATTGCGGAAGTGGATTCGAGGATTGAGATTTTGACATACTAGCATGGGTTCATGAATTAATTTGATGTTCATGATTAGTGGTATGATTTGACCAATATATACTGCTCCATGTAATCATATAGATAACTTGTGCTTAAACCAGTTGTGTTTCCAGATTGTATAGACATATATAATTTGAACGTGATGTGGTGTCTTCTTGACTTCTAACTGTTGTGGATGTTAAGTGGTTTGATATGAGTATATTGAAAGATAGCTCATATTCTTGTCGCGTTATCTGATTAATTATCAAGTTTTATCACCTATATCAATTCTATGTGTCAACCTTTAGTGAAATATTCAATGAAATTGGAACTCCATGTTTTCTATTACATAAGTAATCTCGTGGTTAATTCACTCTTAGTTGATAATTGTTTTATTAGTTAAGTTAGTAATTAACAACTCAATTTGATAATTGGTCAAGCATTAAGAAGTAACCATACACTGTTGCATAGGTATTAAATTGGCATTTACACCTTGTCTCTGCGGAACGAATTCTATTTATCACTTGCTATTTGTGATCGCGTATACTTGCGTGTTTACGAGTTAACAACATTTCCTGAGATAGTCTGTGACTGGACTAGAGTTTGATTGATATCATTTTCAATGACAGCATCCTTTTCAGTTTCAACAGTTTGAGTGAATGTAGGTTCTTCATCAACAATTTCTTCTTCCTCCAAGTATTTTTTATTCTCAAATCTTAGAATCTGCATTTGACCTTCTTCATGCAGTCCAGGAAACTTGGTTTCATCAAATGTGACATTAACACTTTCATCTATGATCCTGTGTTCCAAAAGATAGACTCTGTAGGCAGTCCTTTCTAGAGCATACCCCATGAAAATACTTTCATAAGCTTTGGTGTCAAATTTCCCTTTCTTTTCATGGTTGTCTTTCATCATGAAACATTTGCTTCCAAACACATGAAAATACTTGACAGTAGGTTTCTTTCCATTGAGTAGATAGTAAGGAGTGTTCCCATGAGTCTTGTTGATCAAGGTTTTGTTCTGTGTGTAGCAGGCTGTGTTGATAGCTTCTGCCCAGAAGTATGTAGGTAACTTTGCATCATGAAGCATAGTTCTGGCAGCTTCAATTAGAGTTCTGTTCTTCCTTTCTACAACTCCATTCTGCTGTGGTGTCCTTGCAGCAGAAAATTGTTGTACAATTCCTTCATCTTTGCAGAAATTACCAAGAGTGGCATTTCTGAACTCAGTTTCATTATCACTTCTCAAAATTTGGACTTTGGCATTTGGAGCTCTGTCAAGAACTCTTAAGTGATCAATGATAACTTGAGCAACTTCATCTTTTGATTCTAGATACTTCACCCAAGTATACCTAGAATAATCATCCACCATAACTAATGCATACCTCTTCTTGGCTAAGGATGGAACATTGACTGGTCCAAAGAGATCCATGTGAATTAGTTTGAGTGGTTCTGTGTTGGTGTTGATTTGCTTTGTCCTGTGCACACCTTCTTCAATTTTCCCATTTGACAGTCCTCACACAGTCCTTCTTGACAGAATTCCTGTTGAGGTAGTCCTCTAACTAGTTCCTTCTTCATCAGCATATTCATTGTCTTGAAGTTGAGGTGAGAGAGTTTCCTGTGCCAAAGCATACTGTCACCAACAGTAGATTTACTGTAGAAACAGTAAATCTTGTCCTTCTTTGTTGAGCTTAGGTCAGCAACAAACAGGCTTCCTTTTCTTACCCCTTTCAGAGAGAGGATTCCATCCTTCTTGTGATAGATGTTGCACACCATCATGTCAAAGTCAACCTTGAATCCCCTGTCACTGAATTGGCTGACACTGAGCAGGTTGTTCTTCAATCCATCAACAAGTGCAATATCATTAATGACAACATTTCCAATTTCCAAACAACCATATCCCACTGTGTAACCCTTGCTGTTGTCTCCAAAGGTTATGATTGGGCCAGCTTTCTCTACAAATTGTGATAGCAGGGCTTTATCACCAGTCATGTGTCTAGAGCAGCCACTGTCAATGATCCATATGACCTGCTCTTTATTCTTACCCTGCAAAACAAATTGTATTTAAGAGGCATATGGTACCCAATCCTTGTTGGGTCCAGTTTCTTCAGTATCACAAGCATAATCAACATTTTCAACTTTGATCATCACATCAGGAATCTTCTGTTGGACTCCTTTCTTCACCCACTTATCTTTAGAATTAGACTTAGTCTTATTCTTAGTGGATGTAGCCTTCTTACTGTTTCCAGTAGGCTCAGAAGTCTCAATAGTTTGCATATAGAGACATTGTTCATTAGATGAAATAGGCAAATTGAAACAAGTACTCATGGCAGTTACTTTGCAAGGCATACAGTTAATGTTATTGCAGACTACCATAGATCTATGCATAATGGGGGTTCTGTGTAAGTTACCATCTATCATGGTCACATTGTTCTTGACCTCTTTTGGTTTCTTACAAACATGAGTTAAATGATGTGAAGAGCCACAATTATTGCATAGTTTTCTAGGAGCATTAGCATTGCCATTCCCTAACTTACCATTCCTGTTTCTAGACTTGTAGGTAATTGTGTCAACAGGATGTCCTGAAGTTGTTGTCGAGCCTTTCTTGACAGTACCTTTCACACCCGTCTGTCTTGACAGTAGGTGTGGAAGTCACTGTCTTTGAGGCTCTCTTGACAACATCTTTGGAAGCTACTGTCTTGCCATTGTTGACAACATCTTTAGAACATTCTGTCAGATTGTTTGGGAAAGTTACTGTCTTGGGGATTGTGACAACATCTTTTCCATCAACTGTTGTACTGTCAATACCTTCATCCTCATCATCAAGTTGTTGCTTGATGAGCATGGCTTCCTCATCAAACTCAAGTTCAGAAAGTTTAAAAATAGGTTTGTTGATCTTCTTGAGGACATGAGGTTTGACAGAAGCATCAGTTGAACAATCCTGACTAACAATTTCCTTACCAGGTCTTTTACCATACTCAAAACCTATCCCTACTTTTTGATCCTCTGTGTGTTTCTCATGATAATCCTGAAGTTGTTTGGATGAGTTTCTATAGGCTTTAATCTTGAATTCATTTTCACTAATTTCTTTCCTTAGAAACTCCTCAATTTCTTTAGCACAGACTAATTCATTTTTGAGTTTAGCATTCTCCTGTGTTAAAGATTCTAATTGACTGGTCTTCAACAAAAGCAAATCATTTTCAGAAGTGAGTGTTTCATTCAATTTAGTTAACCTAGATTGTTTGTATTCATCAGTTGTTTCTATTCATCTTTAGACATATCAAGTAAGACAAGTGAGGGTACCTGACTTGGAGAGCTAGAGGAGGCCTCTTCAGACTTAGCCATGAGTGCTAGATTCACATATTCCTCTTCCTTTTCATCATTAGTATCATCCCAGCACTTTCCTTCAGCCACATAGGCCTTTCCCTGTCCTTTCTTGAAGTGTCCACTTGACCCTTTATCCATCCTTTGATTCTGCTTTGGTCTTCTGCATTCAGTAGCAAAATGACCAAGCTCATTGCAGTTGTAACACCTAAACTTGGATTTGTCTACCATCCCTGTTTTGTAACCACCTCTTGTGGCACCACCTTCAACCTTGGAGGAGTTCCCTTTGTTGAACCTTGATGTTTGACCTTGAGACTTATATGGCTTATTTCTCTTGAACCTTATGTTCTTAAATTTCTTAGCCATGTAAGCCATAGTTGGATTATCCATCTTCTCCATTTCTTCTAAGGAGTAGAAGTCTTCATCTTCAACATCAGTTAACTGCAGTACAACTTTCTTCTCATCATCCACAACCTCTTCAATCTTAAGAGTAGGTACTGGAGCAGGTTGGATGATTTGAGTTCCTTCAGTAGATTGTGTGATTCTTGGTACATGAGCCACAAGAGCTCCTGACATGTTGGCCATCTTTCCTCTGGATCCAGCTAGAATAGCTCTTTTCTGGAAAAACTCAAGCTCATATGATTTAAGCACACCATATAGAGTTTCAAGAGAGATATTGTTTAGATTTCTTCCTTCTCTTATGGCAGTGATTTTATGCTCAAGATGCTCAGGAAGTGTGAGTAAGAATTTAACATTTAGCTCCTTCCTATCATTGTACTTGCCATGAATCTGTAGCTCAGTCAGCAGTTTGCTAAACCTTTCAAACATTGTTGTTAGATCTTCTCCTGACTTTGCCATGAAGGCTTCATACTGTGAGATAAGAATTTGCCTTTGATTGTCTTTCACTTCTTCACTTCCTTCACATAGCAGCTCGATCTTATTCCACATGTCCTTGGCTGATGAGCACCCAATGACATTCCCACACATGGCTTTGTCCAAAGTGAGAGCATCCAGTATGATGAGTTGCAAGTAATCATCCAAGGCTACCTTCTCTTTTTCTGGCTCCAGAAACTCTGAAGGTAGTTTGTTGACCCAGTAGGCTAGAACGAGAACACCGTCCACAGTCGAGCCTTCAATCTCTTTTCGTGGAACAAAGGGACCATTTTGGAGGATACCCAAGTATAAAGGATTCGCAGCTTTGATGAACAACATGATTTTTCTTTTCCACACGTTGTAGTTCTCCTTATCAAATGCTGGAATCTTTATGCTACTTGACTTCTACATACTTGTCATGATCTTCAGATTAGTAGAACAATCTGTCTCCTTTGATACCAGTTATTGGTCCTTGACTATTGCAGAAGGGTGGGGGGGGGGGGGTTGAATGCAATACTAATAAATCTCAATCTACGTTTCAACAACAAAAACTAAGATTAAGGATTATCAGTTTATCGAATGCAAACACAAGTAGACACACGAGTAATTCTCACAAAATAAATGTTTTATTTATTTTGCAATGGGTTGCTACAACCTCAAGAAAATGTTTGTTTTCTTGAGCTTCGGTTTCTCGAGTTTCTTACAAAGAATGGATTGAGAGATAGACTAAGTAGGCTAAACCTATCACTATCAACACGGGTCTTGTGAAGCTGCTGTCATTTTCATGTGGCAGCTTCTTACAAATTGCCTACCCGTGATTCTTTACTAAATTGCTATACAAACAGATTATCAATACAAACAAAGCAATCTAGAAACATTCTATTTTAAGCTAACACAATTCAGTAGATGTAGATTTGTCATACTCTGGAATTGGTGAGCTTTGTCATGTGATCTCTCAAGCTTCGGTCGTAGTCTTGCAGACCTGTTACAGTGTTGGGATACTGCAACACGTCTGTTTCTTGAACATCCAAACTGTCACAAGTTTGACTGGGTTGTTCCCCAATACAAATGTTATCCCTTCATGACAGTATCCTGATGGCTGAGCTTGCTGTCACATGAATGCGCTTTTGGTGATAGTAAGAAATCCCCGCAGAAGGTGCTGTCAGGATTTCCAAGCTTGCTGTCAGGCTAAGGTAAAGTTGCTGTCCGAGGGCTTCCGCCAATGTTGCTGTCAGAGTGAATGTACTGTCGTGACTTGCAACATGCTGTCTTCTTGTAACCTTACTGTCAGCGATGTGACAATAATCTTTATTCTTGCTGTCCATCTTGAGGCTTGAACAAATAAATGAACTTCTACCAAGATGCACTAGAATCTTATTTGTACGAAACAAAACGGTTACAAAGACATACTTTGGTTGTGACAGTATGTTCATACTTAATAAAATTAAGTACATAAAATATCTAGTTAAGTTGTCTCATAGCTATCACCCATAAATCCTAACAGTTCCTTCCCAAAACACAGACTTGATTTTGTAAGGCCCTTCCCAGTTAGCTCCAAAGACCCCATGATTGGCAATTCTGGTACGAGGCATCACCCTTCGTAACACAAGATCTCCTACTTTGAGAGGACGTACCCTTACTCTTCGTATTCGATCATAAAACCTGGCCACTCTTTTCTGATATGCAGCTAGCCTCAAAGATGATATTGCACGTGTTTCCTCCAGAAAATCAAGATGAAACTGTTGGTTGACCTCATTAGACTCCTTGTCATAATGATCCCTTCTGAATGATCCAGCCCCAACCTCTACAGGAGCCATTGCTTCAAAGCCATAAGACAACATAAATGGTGATTCCCCCGTAATAGATCTTGGTGTGGTATTATATGACCACAACACCATAGGAAGCACCTCGGGCCAGTTACCCTTGCTTTCCTCCAACTTTGCCTTCAGGGTATGCTTGATTATCTTATTGACAGCTTCAGTTTGCCCATTGCTCTGAGGGTGGTAGACTGCTTCAAAATCCTTCTTAATCTTCAAATCTGCACAAAGTTTTCTCACTTCCTTGCTATCAAACTGATTTCCATTATCCGAAACAAGCTTGTATGGTATTCCAAACCTACATACAATGGAGTTAAACACAAAGTCCCTTATTTTCTTTGCCGTGATCTTTGCCAAGGGCATTGCCTCTGCCCACTTAGTAAAATAATCCACATCAACCACAGCGTATTTAACACCCCCTTGGTTGTAGGAAGCTCTCCAATGAGATCAAATCCCCATATAGCAAAAGGCCAGAGACTCATCATTGAGGTTAATGATGTAGTGGGAATGGATGAGTAGTTTTCAAAGTGTTGGCACTGATTACATGCTCTTGTGAACTTCATAGCATCATCCTTCAAGGTTGGCCAGTAGTATCCCTGCCTTAACACCTTCATGGAAAGAGAGCTACCCCCCGAGTGATTGCCACATATTCCTTCATGAACCTCCATTAGAATATAATTGCACTCATCTCCATCAATACATCTCAACAGGGGTTGGTTAAAACCTCTTCGGTACAAAATGCCATCATACTCCACATACCGTGCAACCTAATACTTTAGCTTCCTGGCTAACCCTTTATCCTGTGGGAGAACACCTTTCTTTATGTATTCCTGAATTGGAGTTATCCAAGTAATCACGGATGCCTGGTCCATACTCATGATCTCAACCTCAGGTATACTTGGAACCTCTTGAATATCCAAAGGGATTGCTCCTAGCAACACCACATCCCTCTATGATCCCAACTTGGCCAATGCATCAGCCCTGCTACTACTTTCTCGTGGAACCCCTTCAAGCCTGACTCTGTTGAACTTTTGAATTAGTCGACGAGTACACCACATATAGGCTTCCGTTTTAGGTCCTCTAGCCTGGAATCCTCCTTCCACCTGCTGGATGACCAACTTGGAGTCACTAAACACCACCAAATTCTTTACTTGCATTTCCAAAGCTAACTTCAAGCCATTAATCTGTTGCCCAGTAAATAACAATTGTAGAAGGGGGGTTGAATACAATTGTATAAGATTCTCGACTTTTAATAAACAAAAATATGAATAATAACAGTTTTATTAAATCTGTTATAAAACTGTTACAAAACTCTCTCAAGAAATTCTGAGTTCTTAAGAGCTTCAAGGTTACAAAAATACTCGTGTGTGTGATCGATCTAAATCGAAACCTAAACTGTGTTTATATACTACACAACTTCTCTATCAATTACATGATAAGTCCTAATCAATTACAAAGATTGAAACCTATCCTAAATTGATAGCTTCATTACTATAAATAAGGAACCGACAAAATAAACTTCATTATTTAACTAGACTCCAAATATAACTCTAAGTAGGAATCCTGATCAGCTTCCAGTCATGATGATCAATCCTGATCCCAGTCCTGATGTAGATCCTGATGATAATCCTGATACTGACGCTTGAGCAAATATTGATGATAATGCAATACTGATGACGTCAACAATCCTGATCAGTTGAGTCTAGATCCTGACGATCATTGAATCCTGATCTAACATAAACTATGACCTTCGGGGCTTATTAAGATAATCCCAACTCCTGCACCATCACTGTTGACCGCTCCATCCACGTACATCATCCACCAAGGAAAGGGATACTCTTCCTTCGGGGGACCTGCCTCCTCATCACAAGGGTTGAGATTCAATAAGATGATCTCCTAGCCAGCATCTTCCCCTTTGAATTCCAATATAAAATCAGCTAAGGCATGTCCTTTGATTGATGTCCGGGGAGTATACTCTAAATCAAACTGACCTAACTCAATCGCCCATTTCAATATTCTACCCGATGCTTCGGGTTTGTGGAGAATATGCCTCATGGGATAAGCAATACGAACTTTAATTTTGTGAGCTTGAAAGTAAGGACGTAACTTCCGTGTAGCCAATATCAAAGCATAGACTAGCTTCTCCATACTCGTGTATCGAGTCTCCACATCAAAGAATCTTTTGCTCACATAGTAAATCGGGGATTGAATGTCCTCTTCCTCCCGTACTAGAACAGCACTGATAGAATAATCTGAGACTACCAGATATAAGATTAAAGTTTCACCTTCTAGAGGCTTGGCCAAAAGTGGTGGTTTCCCTAACTGTTCCTTTATCCTCTGAAAGGCCTCTTCACACTCCATCGTCCAAACAAAATCTTTGCCAACTCCCTTGATTGCCTTGAAAAATTCTTTACAAGCAAAATGTGTAACACCCCCAGATCCGGGGTCAGGAATCTGGGTTGTCACGCTCCATCAATGATACAATACCTACATTACTTACAACACACACACAAGTTATAGCCTTGGAAATGAGCAACAATTATCAACATTTGTTATTACAACCCAAATGTACTATCCAGGATCTCATCTATTATTTACAACCTCTACCTGAAGTTATAATAATAGACCTCACAATTCTATACAAGGTTTCGTAATACAAACCCACTCAAAATAATTCTCACTAATTCAAGCTGCAACTATTCTGCTCACATCGACAGTATCCATCCTGCATCAACTAACTCGAGGGTGGTCTCTCCATTCCCTTGCTCTCGTAACACGAGGTGGATTCAGCAATGTTTTCCTCAGGCTGAAAGATTTAATAAAGCAAGAATGAGCTAGTAGTGCTCAGCAAGAAATCTATCCCAGTTTAAATCTTTAAACCTTTTAGGGGGATAATCCATATGGGATCAAAGCTTTTATCACTACTAGGGTCTAACCCCAAAATAGTATACCGTTTAAAATATCGTATGACTTATAATCATACTCATATACTCTTCGTAAATCCTTTAGGAAATCCTTGGTATCAGTATGGTAAACCAAGACTCAAGACATATCTCTTTAAAATAGAGGTTAACATTAGAATCAAGGCTTAAAGCCTATTTATTGATTCAAAATACCATACAGTTCAATATCTTTATAACCACATGCTACACATTAAACGGATAAAATACTAGTATAACATAAAAGATGAAGTTACGAGGAAAATTAATATAATGATTCCGTAACCCAAAATCCACTTATGCATATATAATCCGAGTAAGGCTTCATCAGAGTCATAACTCATAAAGTAAAAGATGAAGTTGCAAGGATTGATTGTAACTTCATTTTTGAATATTTTTCAGATCCCTGCCAACATGATCGGTAAACCTGAACCAAGGGTGTCATCCTTAGTCCCTTTCAATACATGTTGCCGAAATCCCCCTGCCAACATGATCGGTAAACCTGAACCAAGGGTGTTATCCTTAGTCCCTTTCAATACATGTTGCAGAATTATCCAAATTGGATGATGAACCAATACTGGAGTAATCACCGCGCCAGTTGTCCCAACCTCACTATGATCAGTAGCAGGTCGTACAACTAAAAATGTTTTCTACATGTAGATGGAAGAACACGATAGCCTGACATGTCTACCGCCTTTCTGGATCTCCCCGGCCCATTTGGGGCAATAAAAATTGATGGGTCGGCGCGACTCGACCTCTTACACTGCTCCTAGTTCGGATGAAATCCATGACCCTGAAACGTAAAAATCGTCCCCCTTTCCCCAAGTGTAATACTTGTTGATACGACTCCACTAAGTAGTTATATCTAGGTTGGAAAGGAAGATTCTCCAATATTTCCCAAGCTATTGCTTGTTAATGGATATCGACTTGTTCCATCAATTTACCCCTCGATCGTTGAGGTGGTAACACAACATTTGACTTGCAGCAATTAAATTGCTCCGAGAAAATATCTGTCCCCTGACAGTTTTGAGTTGAGAGTTTAAAATGAGTAGCAGTCACTTAAATCAGGTTTCCCATATTTTTGGTAGTTGAGCGAGTATTTAAATCCTCTTAAAAGATAGATTTAAATGGAAAAACAGTGTTTGGGAACCTCCCCTTGATTTAAAATAATTAATAATACAGCTTAGAATATCCTTCGTAATTATTGAAGGTCGAGGATAAACTTTAAATAATATAACTCATTTTAAAATGTGTTAAAAGTTTTTAATAAATAATCGAATAATATTTATTAAGTAACTAAACTTTAAACGAATATTCAAAAATGATATTCATTAAATAAATAATGATTGAATGAATATTCAAAATAATATTCATTAATTAAATAAGGATTAAATGAATATTCAAAATAATATTCATTAAATAAATAAGGATTAAATGAATATTCAAAATAATATTCATTAAATAAATAAGGATTAAATGAATATTCAAAATAATATTCATTAAATAAATAATCATCGAATAACAGTTACCCGATATCTTTATCGGAAAAATAATCTTTAACATATACAGAAAATATAACTACTTCCAGTTTAAAGAATAAAAATCATACGCCCTTTACCTAGGGCATTTATAAAAACCTGGCTTCTAACTAATATCCCATATCTAGCTTAGAAGCCCATAATCAAATCATAACCTCGAGTATCACTATATATAGCAGTTCGAAGACAAGCATGCAATTTATATATCGCAATGTACTTAGGAATAAAACATGTATACTACTCATTTGCACATCATATATGAAAGCAGTTTATTATCCCAACAACAGTAAGCATAGGTTTCGAAAACTTGCATCTATTATATGCATACATCAGAATATGGTACTTTAAAATACCGCATGGAATGAGAAAACTTGAATCAACAGGAATTAAATATTTTGATGAGTAGAATATAGTACACTCTACATCGTAGAGCCTCATGTACTCCAGTTTATATCTATATCGATAAATAGCATATGAACAACCGTTCAGCATTTGAAAGCTTATACGATAAGTAAAACAGTTCGTGCATTTGTAGCAGTCATATCACGAAAACAACAGTTTAAAAAAAATATAGCCGAATGCCAGAGCTTCGGGTTTTGAGAAATTTGCACGATACTTGGAACAAAGAGTACACAGAACATTTGAATAACCAAGTATTATACATTTGAAAATATACCTACTCTGAACAATAGAGTAAGGTTTTAGTAAACTTGCCTGGAAATCCCGAAGTAGCAATAAGTCTCAGATTGGTCCAATAATCTAGAATCAACACAAGGTTCAAGATTAATAACTTAAACGCTTTCACCATACTAAGTATATACTATCTCAAGTACAAAGTCCATTTTCAAGTTAACTCCTTAAGAACTTCTACTCGAGCATGCTCGCTCACGCATTTTTATAAAATTGAGATTTAATCCTTTTAGCACGAAATCTTTTCAAGGGTCTTCCTAAACATACCTAACATGTTATCACAAAGTTTCACATTTTATTATGACTTCTAAGTGGTTCGATCATAGCCTCAAAGTTGACTAAGTGGCACGGTTTGGTTTTACGAACGCCTTACACTAAAACACATGTTTCTCCTAAACCGTAAATCGTAATGACATGATTCTTACGCTCACGTAAACTAGAAACAAAGATCTACATACTCATGTTCATCATTGAACCAAAAGAGGCAGTTAGGTTTTTGGATTCTAGGCAGTTTTTAGCGTTACCGAAAATCGGGCATTACGACGGCTTAAAATCGAATAATCCAATTTTTAACCAACCCAAATAAGCATTCAACCAACACCCAAGACTCATATACACCATTCATCATCTTCCTCACTGCCTCAACAGGTCTTGGAGCTACAATACTTATTTTTCCATTTTCATAACAACCACACAAGATTCATGCCTCTAAACATGCATACCACATCAAAACTCCATTAAAACACAATATTCATCAAAGGGGTTTCCAAAGATTTATACCTTGGCTTGAAGCTTAGAAGTGCTCTAAAGACTTTACAACTCTTAAACCTTGCTTAGAACATCCTTTGGAAGCCAAACCATCAAGAAACAAAATATGAAAACTAAGTTAGTAACTAATCATCCTAGAACACACCATCTTGTAAAACTCATATAAAATCGAAAAATAAGAGTTTCGTTCTCAAATCTTTTACCACACCTTCTGATCTTCAAGGGCTTTCGTTTGAGTCCTAGATCATCACCAGGTAATGCTTGAAGCTCTACTTATGGGCGTTTTAAGATCGATGGCAGAAACTGCTAGGAACAGGGCAGATTGGAATCTTCAACTTGGGGAAGGGATTTTACTAGGCTACACCCTTTTGTTTGACATGAAATTTTGAAAGAACCTTACCCATGGAGTGGAGAAGCTACGGTAAACATTTGGTGATTTATGGATGGATAGAAGTGGAGATATGAATTTTTCTTTGAGTTGTGCTCTTGTTTGGCAGATTGGAGAGCTTTTACTCATCTTACTTTTGTTTTGTTTTTCAACTTGGATGCATCTTTTCTTTTGTGTTGTTAACCACCCATTGGTCCACTTGTTGCTCTCTCATTAGTCCAAGTGTTGGCCTCTCATCAAACAACTCCATTTTTGCCAATGTTGCAAATACACCATTAGCTTTCTGGTTGACTTTCATGCATGACACCTTGGTTTTTCTTCTTCCACCAATTGGATCGTCTTTGTGTCCTTTTAATAAAATCAATACGTTACAGCTTATATGTTGCATTTTATTACTTCACTGTGGCACAATCCCTTAAATCAATATTAACTCCAACATCCCTTATCTATTCCCTCTTTATTCCTTGTTCTTAGAAAATGTTCTCGCGTTTCTTCGAATATTCTCAAATCAAATATAATAAAATTCCAAAATATTAAATCCTCAAATCCTCAAATTTAATATCTCATTTTTGAATATAATAATATATAATTCACTGCCCGGTCAAATACTACACCAAAATAAAATTTGGAATTTCTGAATTCCGATCGTCTTTGCATACACTTATTTACTCCGTAGATCACTAATACGACTTCGAAAGTTCATTATCCCGACTCGTACATAGGGTGGTCTGAAAATCTTTTTCGGTTCAGAAATTTACTATTCATCAGGATTTTACTATTCATCAAATAAAAAAAAATTAACTAAGTCCAAAATTTGGGGTTATTACAAAAGGTCATTTCAAGCAAAAGATAAGCAATTTCCTTCCCATCAGGATTAAGATTAATCTGAGACATGCCAAAGGTCATTTCTTTAACAGCAGTGCCCCTTTGCATTTCTACATCTTGACCTTTCTGATTTAAGTACATGGGAGTATAATCATCATTGAAATTTCTACCTCCATCCAGTCTTCTTCTTATTGTTGCCAAAACCATTTCACTCCATACCTTGCACACTTCATTCTTCCATTTTAACAAATAATGAACATATTTCAGTTCTTTTGTAGTTTTCACCAACAGATCTTGAATGGATAGAATCTTCACAGAACCATCTTTCATGAAGTAAAGAAGCTTTTCTTTCTTTTCAGAACCATCATGACAATCTATTACTATATCAACAGATAATAAATTGTTCAGGTTTTCAGAAGTTAAAATACCTCCAATTTCAGTCAAGGCATAAGGATCAACATGAGGTGTATTCAGATATTCAGTATCCATGTGTCCAATACCTCCTCTTGAATTGTTTACCATTTGCCTCAGATTTGAGAACATTTGTAGCCATAGTGCTTTTGATCTAAATGAATCAGAAAAATCAGCAACACTTGAGGCACTTGTGATAATTCCACCAGACTGAAAATTGATAAGTCTATCACACCTAAGTGTGTCAATGTGTTTCCACTTCTTATCTTTTTCTATCTCATAAGCATAACTCTTCTCTAGCTGAGGTTGTTGTCTTCTTGCATTTCTCCACAACCCTTTATTTGAATTTTTGAGTCTTTGCTTATAGAGCTGAAAATCTCTATTTGTTGACCTTGTTATTTTTCTTCTTCTGACTTCTTCTTCTTCATCCACTTCCTTATTATGAGAATCAACCACAGTAGATAATATTAACAGATCAACCTCTTGTAGAATTTCAGATTCATCAGGATCTTGAACAGTGTCAGGAACAATGTCAGGATTAGAATCTTCAATTTGAGTTATATTACTGAGAGTTGATTGTCTTGATCTTCTCCTCAATTCTGGTTCTTCTTCAACAATTCCATCATCACCAAAAGTAGACCTGTCAGGAACTACTAGAATTTGAGTAGGTTCAGGAATTTCTTCTATTCTTAATCCTCTAGACCTTGTTTGTCTAGGCATTGGTTGACTTGATGAGCTTCTTCTCCCTCTTCTAACACCTCTCCTACCTCTGCCTCCTCTTCCTCTAGTAGGATCAGGGTTATTAAAACCGTCCATCATTTCTCTCTATTGATTTAAGAATTCTTCTTGTGAGAGATCAGGATATTCTTCACTTGCTGTGGAGAGTGCTTTCCTTGCAAATAACTGTTGAACCCTCTTATCAGTACGATAAAGAGTAACAACATTACCATCTCTTGTTTTGAACTTCTGGAATAAGTTAGCAGCATCTTCAAGATTTGCAATTAGAACATCTTCATCACCTTCAGGAATTGTAGCAAGAGTTTGTCCATGACCAGGCGTCAGGATTTGATCAGTCATCAGGATTTGATCATTTGTCAGGATTTGTTCTTCCGTCAGAATCTGAGATTGCACCAGTGTTCTTACAGTCCTTATTCCAAAATCAGAAACATGAGTTGACTGCGTTGTTTGACTTTGAGAAGTTTGAATTGTCTTCATAACAGCAGCATCAAAGGTTTCTCCTTGTAAAACTTTGTCACCACCATTATTTCAAGTATGATCATCATCATCATTATTTCTCAATACTAGATCAGGTGTACATTTTGTAGAACTTACCTTCTCCCCCTTTTTGACATCAGTATTTGACAATAAATTCAAAATTAAGGCAAGAGAGGTTTGAATATCAGTTACCTTTGTATCAAGAGAATCAATTATGCTATTGATTGAGGATTGTTCAGAAATAACTGACTTTACTTGGGATTCCATCACTCTTAGTTGAAGAGCAGTAGGCACCTTTGTAAAGTTCTGAGAAATATCAGTCCTCACTAATTCTGTAGCAGCCTTGACAGAATCAATTTCATGTTTGAGGCCTTTGGATAGAGAGTAGTTGCCTTCAAATGATTCTTCAAATCTTGATTCTCAATTAATTTCACTGCATCATAGGCATGATCCAAAGCATAAGGAAAGCTAACAAATTCAGAAGATCTGTACCATGAATTGTTCCATTCATATTGTCTAAGTGCCTCAGCAGGAGTCATTTCAGAAGGAACAAAAAAGTTTTGTCTGAAGTCTTTTCCAGTAGTAGCCTTGCCAGCCATGAATGTGCTTGATGAACCAAAGTTGGTTCCAAGACTAGCTTTGATTGCTGTAGCAAGCTGATCCTTCTCTTCATTATTATCATCATCACTATCATCAGCATCAGAATCATGAGTAACATCAGGATCAGGAATAGCAATACCTTTAAGTTTGTCATGTGATGCTGTGATAGAGTCTATTATTGGTCTTGAACTTAGTGGTTGTATCAGGATTGGCTCAACATCAGGAGCACCACTAGCGTCAGGAGCAACACCGTCAGGATTTGATTGGCATTAATCAGGATTTGTTACTAATGGTTCTTGTGGAGCCTGAGGTTCAGAAGCTGCTTTAACACTTTGAGTTAAAGGTTCTTGTGGACTTCTCTCATGGACAGTGTCCTCGACCAATCTTGCATCTGCACCAGAAACCCCTTGAGCATTGTTAGGAAATTCCTCAGAATCTGTTGCTTTGCCTGCATCTTCAGATTTAGAAGATGGTTCTTGTGTGGATGGAATAGAAGTGTCTGCATTTTCCCTTTGAGAAAAATGGTTCTTGTGGGACCATTCCAATAGCTATGCCTTCACCCAAACTTTGATTGAGTGGTTCTTGTGGGGCAGGATCGTCAGTAGCTGCTGAATCACATTGAGATTCAGGTTCTTGTGGGCATGATCCTTTCAGCTTCTTTTGTCTTTGAAAGACTATATCTTCTTCTTATCTCTTCTTTTCCATGGGATGTGAAAACCCAAGCTTTGAAGTAGTCTCAGCAACCTTCTCCCATGAAATTTCAACAATCTTTGCAGTTGGAGAGGCCTTTGCTGGAGAGTCTGAGATAGAGACAATTTTTGGTTGTGCATCAGGAATACCAACATCAGGATTTGTTTGAGCATCAGGATTAGATGACTCATCAGGATTTAATGTCTGAATATCAGTATCCTTCATTTGCACCTTCAAAGGAATATGATACCTGCTTTTTGATAATTTCCTTTTCTTCTGTGACTTTGTAGAGACCACAGCCTCAGTAGCAGTATCAGCAACTTCCTTGATTATCTTCAACTTGGAGGAGATAGGCATATCATCCTCAGAATCACTTTCATCTCTTAAAATCAACCTTCTTTTCACGGGAACATCCTCAACTCCCTTATCAAGAACAGTCTTTGCATTCTTCTTCACCAGGACCCCTTGTACACCCCTTTGTTTCTTCTTTTTGGTGAGTGGTGTAGAGGAAAAATCCTTTGAACCTGATTGCCTTCCAAACACATCAGTTCTAGCTGATTTCTTTGTTTTTACAACTAGAGTCTTTGGAGAGACAATAGAGGTGGATGTTGACTGTTTTGACTGTTTAGGTTGGATGCTAGGGTTAGGAACAAGGTGTGATTGGCCTTGCCCCATAGCATCAGAAATTGTTCCATATTGAGTAGGCATTTTCTCTTTCAAGAAAAGCCTGACCTCATCAGGAATAAAAGCATTGCCTTCAAAACCATTTGCCTTATCACTATTGACTAAGGACTTAATATTGTTCTTTGTAATTCGACAAATTGGTAGAATCACATCATTCTCAAAAACAACATTAGGACATAAGTGATTAAATATCAACTGTAAAAATCTAAGAAAACAGACAGAACCTAACTTATCTGATTTCCTATCACTTAAAGCTTTCAGAATAAATGACCCATAATCAAAAACAATAGAGTATATAAGAGAATACCCTATTTTGAGTGATCCTGACGGTAGAGCATCAAAATTAGATGTCTTGTTCAGGAAGCAGCGACTAATGGTGTCAAAGAAATAGTTCCATTCCTTCTTCAGCTTTGTCCTAAAGAGATTTCCATATCTCTTAACTTCCCCATTGTAACCCAATTTTGTAACAAAATCAAAAAGAGTCGAGTCTGAAACATTATCAGGAACATCATCACCAAAAACAGGCAAATGCAGGGCTTCCTCCACAATTGCAGGAGTCACATAGTGAGTAACCCCATCATATTCAAAGCTCGTCAGGATTGAGCTAGAATGCCCTTTATCAAAAGAAATTGAATTCCACACCTGCATAACAGACTTAAAAGAAACACTTGCAGGTTCGGTTAGAGCATACTTCACTTGAAATCATGTACTATATGAAACTCAGACGGCAGATCCTGATGATCCAAAACGGCTACAAAATTATTAGTGGCAAAAGTAACACCACTAATCACAGTCTGTTTGTTCATGAAAGATGAAGACGCCATTAAAACAGAATAGAAGGCTTGAGAATTGAGATTTAGAAAATAGGGCTCTTGAGCACAGAGAGAGAATGAAGATGAAAAACTGATGATGAGAGAGTAATCAGGAATTTAGAAAATCAAATGTATTTTGTTAAAACAAAATATTACTCTCAATGGCAGGTGGCAAAATATGATTTGTGCAAAAATGATTAGTGGACAAATTACGTGCATAATTAAACATAACTGCACCGCTTTTTATGTGTATCTATATGTATATATCTATCAGTGTGACACACGCGCGCATACAGTTGTCCAATTAAAAACTCAAACGTTTCTCATCAGTAACTGACGAAAAATCAGGCACAAATTTAGCAATGAAATACTGACATGTACATCAGGATTGACCAGTTGACTTCCTGTCAGGATTGTGTCATATCAGGATTTGATCAAAATTACATACCTTGCAGAATGACCATCAGGATTCGATAGTCATCAGGATTTCCTCTCTGTAGCTTTCCTCAGAAATTCTCAAAATTCATCATTCCAAGTTCATTCACCAACTTGTTGAAAGTAGCTTCAGGTAGTGGCTTGGTGAATATATCAGCTAGTTGTTGATCAGTAGGAACAAAGTGAAGTTTAATTGTTCCTTCCAGAACTTGTTCTCTTATGAAATGATATCTAATACTGATGTGTTTTGTAAGAGAATGTTGAACTGGATTTCCTGTCATTGCAATAGCACTTTGGTTATCACAATAAATAGGGATTTTTGAGTATGACAGACCATAATCTAACAACTGATTTCTCATCCACATTATCTGAGCACAGCAACTTCCTGCAGCAATGTACTCAGCTTCTGCAGTTGAAGTAGAAATTGACTTTTGCTTTTTACTGAACCAAGAGACTAATCTTCCACCCAAAAACTGACAGCTTCCTGAAGTACTTTTTCTGTCTATTTTGCATCATGCAAAATCAGCATCTGAATAACCAAACAAACCAAAATCTGATTCCCTTGCATACCAAAGGCCAAGAGAAGGAGTGCCTTTGAGATATCTGAAAATTCTTTTAACTGCAATCAAATGAGGTTCCCTAGGTTTTGCTTGAAATCTTGCACACAGACAGGTTGCAAACATGATATCTGGTCTACTTGCAGTGAGATACAATAAAGAGCCAATCATTCCTCTGTAGTGAGTTACATCTACCTCAACACCTTGATCAGGATCAAGTTTGGTAGTTGTAGCTATGGGAGTACCTGCAATAGCACAATCTTGCATGTTAAACCTTTTCAATAAATTCTTTGTATATTTTAATTGATTGATAAAGATGCCATCATTAGTCTGTTTAACTTGAAGACCAAGAAAGTAACTCATTTCTCCCATCATGCTCATTTGATATCTTGACTGCATAGCTTAGAAAACTTTTCACACAGCTTATTGTTTGTTGACCCAAAAATGATATCATCAACATAAATCTGAACTAAAAGCAAATCCTTACCATGATTCAAATAGAACAAAGTTTTATCAATAGTACCTCTTTTGAATCCACTTTCCAGTAAGAATTGAGCTAGGGTTTCATACCAGGCTCTTGGAGCTTGCTTTAGTCCATAAAGTGTTTTATCCAATCTATAAACATGATTTGGATATTTAGGATCAATGAAACTAGGAGGTTGTTCAACATATACTTCTTCCTCCAGTTCACCATTTAAGAAAGCACTTTTCACATCCATCTAGAAAACCTTGAATTTCTTATGAGCTGCATATGCCAGAAAGATTCTGATGGCCTCTAGTCTTGCAACAGGAGCAAAAGTTTCATCATAGTCAATTCCTTATTGTTGAGAATACCCCTTTGCAACTAGTCTTGCTCTGTTTCTGATAATTACACCATCTGAATCAGTCTTATTTTTGAAAATCCATTTTGTACCAACAATTGACCTATTCTTTGGTCTTGGCACCAGTTTCCAGACTTCATTCCTTTCAAATTCATTCAATTCTTCTTGCATTGCAGTAACCCAATCAGCATCTTTAAGTGCATCTTCAACTTTCTTTGGCTCCTCCTTGGACATAAAGTTATTATATAGACATTCATTCTGAGTTGCACTTCTTGTCTAAACACCTGCATCAGGATCTCCAATTATCAAATCAGGAGTATGGCTTGCAGTCCATTTCCTTGCTGGTGGTAAGTTATTCCTTGATGTAGATGCTCCCCCTGGATTGGTGTTATCTTGGTTAGAAGAATTTGCTTCAGTAGAAGCTCCCCCTGAATTATTGTTATTTCCTCCTGATGAGTTATCAGGATTGTCACTTGAATCAGTATCTGAAGAATTTTGTCATGATGATTGAGTTGACTCTAAATTTGTAGTAGATTGATGTTGCTCCCCCTCAACATTTGCACTACTAGATGTATCACCACTATTTGTATCATCAGTATTAGCACCATCAGTATTTGGTGCTTCATCAGGATTTGGAGTATCATCAGGATTTGATGAGTCATCAGGATTTGGTGACCCATCAGTATCTGATGAATTGTCAGGATCTGATTCATGTTCTTCAGGTTCCTTGGTAGCTTCATTTTCAAAAACCAATCTATCATGTGAGTCTTCATTCAATCCAATTATCTTCTTATCATCAAAAGATACATGTATTGACTCCATGACAGTCCTTGTTCTCAAGTTAAAAACTCTGAAAGATCTTGAGGCTGGATATCCAATAAAAATTCCTTCATCAGCCTTAGTTTCAAACTTTCCTAGCTATTCAGGATGAGTTCTGAGAACAAAACATTTACAGCCAAACACATGCAGATGCTTCAAACTTGGTTTCTTCTCCTTGAGAATTTGATATGGAGTTACAACATGTCTGTTTATCAATGTAAGATTCTGAGTATAACATGTTGTATTGACTGCTTCTGCCCAGAAATATGTAGGCAATTTAGCTTCTTCCAACATAGTTCTGCCAGCTTCAACAAGAGTTCTATTCTTTCTTTCAACTACTCCATTTTGCTGGGGTGTGCCAGGAGCAGAAAATTTGTTGAATAATTCCTTTGTATTTGCAGAACTCTTCCATCTTTGAATTTTTGAATTCAGTACCATTATCACTTCTCAGAATCTTGACTTTATACTTTGAGCCTGTCTCAATCATTCTCACATGATCCAACAGTATTTCTGGAGTCTCATATTTTCTGTGCAGGAAATACACCCAGGTGAATCTAGAGTATTCATCAACAATTACAAGAGTGTACCTTTTCTTACTGATGGACATTATGTTGACTGGTCCAAATAGATCAAGATGTAGCATGTGATATGGTTCTTCAATAGAGGATTCAGATTTACTCTTAAATGATGTCCTTCTCTGTTTAGCTTTTTGACATGCATCACAGAGTCCATCAGGAGTATACAAAACTTTAGGCAATCCTCTAACCAAATCTTTCTTAACCAACTCATTAATATTGCTGAAGTTGAGATGAGGAAGCTTCTTATGCCAATTCCAACTTTCATCTACTGATGCTTTACTGATGAGACAAGTAGGAGAGCCATCAGTATTTGATTGAATGTTGGCTTCATAAATGTTACCATGTCTGTAGCCAGTCAATGCTATATTTCCTGTTTCTTTGCTGACTACTTCACAATGTGTGGAATAGAAGTTGACATGATAACCTCTGTCAGTGATTTGACTAATACTCAACAGGTTGTGTTTTAGTCCCTTCACTAGAGCTACTTTCTCAATGATGACATTTCCAATGATTATATTTCCATATCCCAAAGTTTGTCCAATGTTGCCATCTCCATAAGACACAGTTGGGCCAGCTTTTTCCTCATATTCTGATAACAGGGCTTTGTTTCCAGTCATGTGCACAGAACATCCACTATCCATGACTAACACATTTTTCTTTTTACCCTGCAATCAGAATGTTAAAACACTAGTTAGAATGTTTAGGAACCCACACTTGTTGGGTTCCTTTTCCATGCATTTTATTAATTTTAGCAGCAGAAGACTTTCTGATTTTAGCAGTCCTGACAGGATTAACTCCATCAAGATTTGCTTTGTCAGTATCAGTATAAACAAAAGTATGCTTCACTTTGACATTCTTAATGCTACCAGAATTTGCACTATTATTAAACTTAGGTAATGGATCATAAAAATTATAATACAAATCATGGTATTCTTCACATGTATAAATAGAATGCCATTTACTACCACAGTGAAAACAAGAATTTTGTGGTTTATAAAATACTGATCTATTCCTAACATCAGACCAAGGAATTTCAGTAACCTTCTTTTTACTCTTTCTGCAATCAATAGCAAGATGATTAGAGTTACCACAGGTAAAGCAACATTTTCTAGGTGCATTTGGGACATATTTATAACCATTTTCTTTATTAATCCCAATTTTACCATTCCTGTTTCTTTTGACAATAGGTTCCTGCATCTTATCTTTAACCTCACAGATTCTATCCTTGAGTTGTTTCTGAGATAATAAACCTACATTTTTAGTAACTTTACTCAAGACAGGTTTAGACTTAACAACTTTAACAATTTGAACAAAAGTAGATCCCTTTTCAAAAATTGAATTGGAATCCTTACCAAAAACAAAATTAACAGGAGTAATCTTAGATTTGGTTTTGTCTATAACATGTCTATAGGTTTTTGGACTAACTGTCTCATCAACAACAATTTTCTCTTTCAATTTCTTATCTTCATCTAACTTATACCCTAGACACTCTTTCCAATTCTTAGAGGTATTAATCTCATGAAATTTTCTACTAGATTCTGTCCAGGTTCTGATTTTCTCATTAGCATATTCAAGTTCCTTTTCAAGAGCAGTACATTTAAATTTCATCTCTAAGTGCATGTGTTTAGCATTATCACATTCTTTCTATACTTCTTGCATAAAAGAAAATTCTGCTTCTAGATGCTCATTCCTTTTCCTAAGTTCAGACATCTCAGATAAGATTCTAGCATTCTCAACAGTTTGACTTCTAAAGCTAATATGCAATGACTTTAGAAAACGTCTTAACTCAGAAGCATTATCAGAATCAAAATCAAAAACAATATTTGATACCTTTTCATCAGGAGCAGCAGCTTCATCAGTATTGGCCATTAGGGCATAGTTGACCACCTCAGTGTCAGATTCCGAGGAAGAGTCCATCCATTCCTTGCTTGATGTGATGAGTGCTTTTGTCTTCTTGCACTCAGTAGCAAAGTGTCCCAAACCATTACATTTGTAGCATCTAACCTTTGACTTGTCAAATTTGCTACCCTTGCTGTCCTTTTTGATGTACTTGTCTTTGTCAGCATTGAAGGTCCTTTTCTGGAAGTTGCCTTGTCTTCTAGCCTTCCTGAACTTCATCTTTTTGAAACCTCTGACTATCATAACAACCATCTCTTCCAATTCCGAGTCTGTAGAATCATCATCAGTATTGGCATCAGGATTGCCATCAGTATCTGATGATGAATTATCAGGATCTGACTCCACCACTCTTGATTTCCTTCTAGAGACCTCCACAGCTTTTCCTTTTGATTTAGCCTCTACATTCAGGGCAATAGACTTTGCCTTGATGCTTCTCTTATTCTTTCTCTTTTGAACCTCAAGATCATGGGTTCTTAGCATTCCATAGACTTCATCAAGAGACACAGTGTTGAGATCATACTGATGTCTAATGATCGAGGTTTGAGTATCCCATGCTTCGTACTCAGCTTCATTGTTGGTAGCCTGAAACTTAAAGTGAATAGCACTCAGTAAACTATAACCTTCGGGGCTTATTAAGATAATCCCAACTCCTGCACAATCACTGTTGACCGCTCCATCCACGTACATCATCCACCAAGGAAAGGGATACTCTTCCTTCGGGGGACCTGCCTCCTCATCACAAGGGTTGGGATTCAATAAGATGATCTCATGGCCAGCATCTTCCCCTTCGAATTCCAATATAAAATCAGCTAAGGCATGTCCTTTGATTGATGTCCGGGGAGTATACTCTAAATCAAACTGACCTAACTCAATCGCCCATTTTAATATTCTACCCGACGCTTCGGGTTTGTGGAGAATATGCCTCATGGGATGAGCAATACGAACTTTAATTTTGTGAGCTTGAAAGTAAGGACGTAGCTTCCGTGTAGACAATATCAAAGCATAGACTGCTTCTCCATACTCGTGTATCGAGTCTCCGCATCCAACAATCTTTTGCTCACATAGTAAATCGGGGATTGAAGGTCCTCTTCCTCCCATACTAGAACAGCACTGATAGAATAATCTGAGACTACCAGATATAAGATTAAAGTTTCACCTTCTAGAGGCTTGGCCAAAAGTGGTGGTTTCCCTAACTGTTCCTTTATCCTCTGAAAGGCCTCTTCACACTCCATCGTCCAAACAAAATCTTTGCCAACTCCCTTGATTGCCTTGAAAAATTCTTTACAACGATATGAGGATTTGGAAACAAAGCGATTTAAGGCTGCAATCCTCCCACAAAGACTCTACACCTGCTTCACATTTGCAAGGGACTTCATCTCAAGAAGTGCCTTGATTTTCTCTGGATTAGCCTCGATTCCTCTATGATTCACAATAAAACCCCAGAATTTTCCAGACTCCACACCAAAGACACACTTTTGTGGGTTCAGATTCATCCGGTATCGTCGTAGTATACGAAACATTTCTTCCAAGTGCTCCACATGATCGTTTGCTTCCTTGGACTTGACTAGCATGTCATCCACATAGACCTCCATGGTTTTTCCTATCTGATCTATGAACATCATGTTCACCAACCTTTGATATGTTGCTCCAGCATTGATGAGACCAAAGGGCATTCTAATATAATAGTAAAGTCCTCTATCCGTGATGAAGGAAGTATGCTCTTGATCTGGCCCATACATAGGAATCTGATTGTAGCCTGAATAAGCGTCCATAAAACTTAGGAGAGCATGCCCCGCCATTGCATCTACTAGCTGATCGATCGTTGGAAGAGGAAAGCTATCCTTTGGGCAGGCTTTGTTCAAATCTGTAAAGTCTACACAAGTCCTCCATTTCCCATTAGGCTTCTTAACCAGTACTGGATTTGCCAACCATTATGGATAGAAGGATTCTTTGATCAATCCCATATCTAAGAGCCTGTTGACCTCTTCCTTTAAAGCTACTGCTCTCTCTCCACTGATAGCACGCCACTTTTGGCGCGTTCCCTTCCTATTTGGGTAGATATTCAAATGGTGACACATAACCTCCGAGTCTATTCCAACCATATCAGCATAACTCCAGTCAAACACGTCCAAATTCGTTATAAGGAACTCAGTGAAGGTCCTTCTCATCTCGTCTCCTAACTGTGACCCGATCTTCAAAAACTTGCTTGGATCATTTGCATCTACCAAGCCTCGCTTCGAAGCTATTCAAGGCATCTCCCATGTGATACAGTTGTTCCATCAGATCTGAGTTATTAATGAGCACCGGTGGGTGTCCTCCGATAATAGGTGTTCCATAAGCAGGGTTTGGAACGCTCCGAGGGACGTACTCTTCATGGTGGGCGTGATCATGCCCTTCACTGCCATCTGAATCAACATCATCATTAGGATGTTCGTTACGATTGTGTGACATCTTTTCCTCCAAAGATTATGATCTTAATTAGCACCCCCTCCTTCTAGCGCCAATTTGTTAACAGAGGAATTTGGTATTAACAAAGTTCGAGTTCTGTCGCCGGAATCAAGATCTACAACGGTGGTCCTTAAGTGATGAATTCACCGGAGTATGGTGGTTGTGTTTAATTGGTGGCTGAGATTGCTTAGGGTTTATGTTGGCTGCCTTAGAGCTCTCAACTTTTGACCCCGTACAATGTGCCTACGTACCCCTTTATATAGGGGATCAAGCCAACATAGTTCTTGGAGAGGAAGTTACCTCCGTGGGCTTGGTCTCTAATTTCCGAAGCCCATGAGAAGTCTTCCACCGCCTTCCATAATTAGACTCTGACTCGCTTTAGGAATGTCCAACGATGAGGCCTAGTCACAAAGGTCCAAGGCTCGTCTATGACGTCAGGACTTCATGAATAAGGAAACTTTCCCCGTCGAGAACTAGTCCTATCCATTACCAACTATTTCCTTAATTCATAGACGCAGGTATAGCCATGACTTACCTCAAATGTCAGACACATCCTTGTCCCCCGAATGAGAAGCACCCACCACAATGCAGGACAAGTGATCCCAAGCGTTTGGGTGCAAAGTGCAGGATTACTCCAAAGTTCCCCAATGAGGACGCGCCCATTGAGTACAGGAACAGAGCTCCCAAAGCACACACCAAGGTTTACCCCACATCCCCAATGAGGACGCGCCCATTGAATACAGGAGGAGGCCTTCAATCATCAGGTAAACCCCTGGAGGCCTTCTACCACGAACATCTCTCCCTTAGGGCACATCATAAGGGAAAATTCTTCAATATCTTAAGTGTCAAGCCAAGGTGATCATCCTTCAAATCAAGAGGGTGTGCCCTCAAGGGGTGGACGTCCTAAAGGGGCGCGCCATTATCCCTACGAGGGCAAGCCCTAAGTCTTCCTCATGCCAATGCCATGTCAATGTAGCTGTTGTTCTTTGTCAAGTTATCCATTCATATCAAGTTGTCGGTCATCACCGTGAGGACACGTCCTCAGGGGTTGGACGGCCAAAGGGGCACGCCCTCTCTCCTATGAGGACGAGTCCTGAGCTTCCCTTGTAACAATTCAATCCCTAATTGAATCATACTTGACCTGAATCTATCCTAAAAATCCGATACCGAATTTTACCTATAACATGTTTTGAATGTAAGTAATTTGAATATTTGATTTTGTTTGGTACAAAATCATTCTATTTTCTTAGTTGGTTGAAAAATATTAAACGATTTAAATTATATTTCTTATAGCAAACATTTTGGATTTGGACATAATTATTTAGATTATAATAGAACGGAAACAAATCTAAGTAACGTACTACCCTAAGTATGTACTAACAAAGGAGTTTTTCAAATTGAAAATAAAAGTTAGTGAACCCTTTTTTTTTGTTGAAACCAAGTTAGTGAACCGAACTGGGGTCCAAACTCTTGAATAAGTTGTGCTAGATATCCCAAAAATTTTATCAAATTATTTACTAAATGACATAACACGATATTTGACACATTTTCATATTATTACATTAATACATAATCATTTGATAAATTTTTTGAATTTTTTTTATAGTACATAGCATTTTCGCCTCTTTGAATTTAGCCAGCTACTTGATGTTGATATAGATTTCTACTATTTCGGTTAATTATGGACCTTAACTTTTTTTTATATAGGCAATTATGTACCTTAACTTATACTCCCTTCATCCCATCCATTTGTTAACATTTGGAAGAGAAGGCTCGACGCGTATTTTAAGGTTCCTTTAAAGTATAGTTTCATTAATTGTTTTAAATTTTTTTTTTTCTTCTGAAAAAAAATTAAATGTTTGGATTTTTATTCTAAAAAGAAAAATTTTAAAAATAAATAATGGAACTATATTTTATGAGAGCCTTAAAATGCGTGTCGACCCCTCCGTTTCAAATGTTAACAAATGGATGGGACGGAGGGAGTAATACTTAATTGAATATCATTTTCTTGCAGGTTTCTTTAACATGCAATGTTCGAGATTCGCCATATAAATTGTTGTAAATATAAAAGAATGTTACAAAAGTAAGATAATTTTTTGATAAATATTTATATGCTTTAGTATAGAAACGAAAAATACTGATGTGATTCAACAATAAAATTTGTAATTGTTTTCCGTAAAAACTAAAATCAGTTTTTCCCAAAAATATGGGTAATTGCTTTCTATTAAAAAATTTTTTGGATCAGAACCACTTTTGAGAAGACTTGATTTTTACGCTATGCTCCACAGTTGTTTGGTGTATAAGAAAAAAGAAGATAAAAGAAGTGAAACAAAAAAAATATTCTTTCGTCTTGTCTTTTGACATGGTTTAGTACGTCAAGATTGTAAGCATGTTTTCATTTTAGTTTCAAGGTCGTAGCAGTTTGAAAGCAGCTTTGTTTCTTTATCAATGGATACAACAAATGATATTGCCAGAATGATGAATAATATCACTTTAGAGGAGGAAGAAGAAAGAGGCTTAGCAGTAGAGGTCACAGAAGAAGACGAGAATCATGAAGCTTTTTATGGTCTCGATGCCAAGCTATGCCTGATGGGTAGGTTCATAACGGAGGGTGTGGTTGATTTCCCATCAATGAAGCAGACTCTTGCAGCTTTATGGAGACCTGGAAGAGGTGTGCATATTAGAGATATAGATGTTAATCTCTATTTATTCCAATTCTACCATGAAATAGATGTAAAAAGGGTGGTTGATGGAAGCCCTTGGTCTTTTAATCGGAAAGTTTTAGTCATTGCAAGGATGAAGGAAGGAGACGTCCCAAGAGGTGTGAGACTAAATTCTTTGGACTTATGGGTACAAATCCACGATTTAAGAGCTGGGTTTATGACTGAGAGAATAGTGAAGGAGGTAGGGAACTATATTGGATGTTTCGTAGAATCATGCCCAAGGAATTTCACAGGAGTATGGAAAGAATATTTACGTGTTCGTGTAACTGTTGATTTATCAAAGCCTTTAAAAAGAAGAATGAAGATCAGGAAAACATGGGATGGATGGGAATGAATTATGTTTAAATATGAAAATGTTCCTACATTTTGTTTCATATGTAGGGTGTTGGGACATTCAGAGAAGTTTTGTAGTATCTTATTTGAGAAACCGGAGAATGAAATTATCAAACCATATGGGGTTTGGATGAGAGCTCCCCTCAGAAGGCAAAAAAAACTAATAGGTGCAAAGTGGTTGAGAGATGGTACCGGTGAAGGTGGCCGGAATTCAATAGGAGAGGAGGAACACAGGATGGAGGAAGGAGGAGAGTTAGTTACGAAAAATCCGGGTTTGGATAGGCAAAGCGAAAATCAAGGGAATGTCAATTACCCACAAAGCTTCAAAAGCGGGAAAGTTTCAAATTCAAAACGGGTTAAATATCAAAGTGATCACTGAAGTGAAGACCATATATCACTTTCATCACTGATCTCAACGAGGTATCACTTCAATCACTAAAGTCATCATAAATATCAAACGGATACCTCTAAATATGTGTTCGAAAAGTACAAATAATTTATATCGAGTTCTACACATATTTCTTGAATGATACCGCAACCAAATAAAAAGTTATGAACTCTAGTCTTTATGATATTATATTTAGATTTGAAAAAAATTATTTACTATTTATTTTTAATTTTATAGTTATTTACTTTTATTTAATTAAAAATAAATAGTAAATGAATTTTTTAAAATCTAAATAAATTATCTGAAATACCAGAATTCATAACTTTTCATTTGGTTGCAGTAGTATTGAAGAAATATGTGTAGAACTCGAGAAAAATTATTTTTACTTTTCGAACACATATTTATAGTTATCTGTTTGATGTTTATGATGACTTTAGTGATTGAAACGATACCCTGTTGAGATCAGTGATGAAAATGATATATGGTCTTCACTTTAGTGACCACTTTGATATTTAACCCAATTCAAAACAGACAGTTATGGATCAACAGAAGAGTAAATCAAGTCCTATAAATGAGGGAGTCAAGATTATTGAGAATAAGAAAAGGAGGACTGATAATGGGCCGGATCAACATATAGAATTAGGTAATGAGATAGAAGACCAATCTAGCCCAACTGAAGAAGTAGATGAGGATTCAAACGGTCCAAACATGCAAGTGGATCCAAAAAACGTATTAGAGGCGGGCTTTGTGAATGGAGTCCGCCTATCAAAATGAGTACTTTGAGCTGGAACTGCCATGGGCTTGGGACTCCATGGGCTATTAAGTTCCTAACAGAATTTTGTCTTCAAAAGTCTCCCAGCTTTATTTTTTTGAGTGAAATTTTATGTAAGTCAGACAGAGTAGAAAGAGTAAAGAGCAAAATAGGTTTCCAAGGTTCGTTTACTGTTGAATCTCAGGGGCATAGTGGAGGTGTAGCCTTTCTTTGGAAGAATAAGGAGGAGGTGCAGCTGATGTCGTATAGTAAGAATCATGTAGATGTTTTGGTGGATATTAGAGGGTGGCACAAATTTCGTCTAACTGGGATATATGGAGAACCTAATCGTGCAAGAAGAGAGGAAACATGGGATCTTTTGCGCAGTTTAAACACAATGGAGGACATTCATTGGGTCCTCATTGGTGACATGAATAATGTGTTGAAGCAAGCAGACAAAAGGGGAGGAAATCCATATCCTCAGAGGCTGTTAGATGGGTTTCAATCTGTTCTAGATGATTGTGATTTGCATGATGTTAATTTGGAGGGGTATCAATTCACTTGGGAGCGTGGGCATGGCACTAGTAACTGGATTGAGGTAAGACTTGACAGGGCATTAGTCTCAGGTAATTTTATTCAGCAATTCATGAAATGAAGCTTACCAATTTAGAAGTATCTACTTCAGACCATACACCTATTTTCTTTGAACCAGTTGCGAAGTTGAAAACAAATCATGTCAAATGTTTTTGTTTTGAAAACGCCTGGCTTCGGGAGCCAATGTGTCATGAAATCGTGAAAGAGACATGGACGAGATATGAAGGAAAATCTTTACAGGAAAAGCTTCGTATATGTGCAGAAATCTTATCAGAATGGGGGAAGGAGATTACAGGGAGTTTCAAAATTCGTATCAACCAATACTAGAAAACTCTGAAAGTTTTGAAAGGTAGAAGAGACTCAATATCTTTACAACAGTACAATGAAGCAGCTAAGCAGTTAACAGAAGTCTATAGTCAGCAATAAGTGTTCTGGAGACAAAGATCGAAGAAACTTTGGCTGAGGGAAGGAGACCATAATAGTAAATTCTTTCATTCCTCAACAAAAACTCGAAGGAAAAGGAACCTTATTACTTCGCTAGTTGATAATGAAGGCCATGATGTGGGGTGGGGAACTGGGCTCGAAGAGATAATGGAAAATTATTTCAAAGAGCTCTTCAAGGCATCAAACACAAATTTTTCAGAGGTAATAAGCTGTATCCCAGAGCGTATAAATGATTAGCAGAACCATTTGTTGTTGAACGACATTGAAAAACAAGAGGTGAAACAAGCTCTTTTCAGTATGCACCCGGACAAGTCTCCAGGACTTGATGGAATGAGCCTTGGGTTTTATCAAAAGTTCTGGCACATTGTAGGTGAAGATGTGTATCAGTCAGTGCAACAGTTTTTTCAGAAAGGGAAGTTTGAGGATAATATTACGGACACCACTATAGTTTTGATTCCAAAGAATTATAAAATAGCGTCTAAAGTTCTGGCGAACCGTTTCAAAATAATGTTAAATGAGATCATATCTGAAACTCAAAGTGCCTTCGTCCCAGGGCGTTTGATTACAGATAATTTGATGATAAGCTACGAAGTGATGCATTACATGAAGAGGAAATCAAAAGGAAAAACGGGGTGGATGGCGCTTAAACTCGACATGAGTAAAGCGTATGATAGAGTTAAGTGGGGTTTCTTACGCACAATGCTTAGAAAATTGGGTTTTGATATGAAATTAGTTAATTTGTTCATGGAATGTGTGATCTCGGCTAGATATAAAATCAATCATGCTGGTAAGGAATTCGGTGAAATCATTCCTTCTAGAGGTATCCGCCAAGGTGACCCTCTTTCCTCTTACTTATTTCTTATATGTATTGAAGGTTTTACTGCATTGTTGCGAGACTATGAACAGAAGAATTTGATAAAAGGAATCAGAGTGGCTAGAGGAGCTCTAGTTCTGTCCCATATGCTTTTTGCAGACGATACATATATTTATTGTCAAGCTAGCGAGAACAGTGTCTCTCAAGTTCTTAATATCTTGCATAAGTTCGAATTAGCATCAGGGCAAAGAATTAATGTGGACAAGTCTTCAGCATTTTTCAGTCGAAATACTGTCGAGAAGTTGACGATAATACTAAATATTTGGGGCTTCCAAATATTATGGGAAGAAACAAAAGTGCAATGTTTTGTTTTTTAAAAGAAAGATTAGTTGATCGAATTCAGGGATGGGATAAAAGCTGGCTATCTAAAGGAGGCAAGGAAATCCTTTTAAAGATGGTTGCTCAATCTTTACCAAGTTACGCTATGAGTATTTTTATACTTCCAATGCAGACTTGTATAGATATGGAGAGATTAATGACAAAGTTTTGGTGGAAATCATCTATAAAGAAGGACAAGAGTATTTCATGGATGAGCTGGGATATAATGTGTAAAAGGAAGTCGCGAGGAGGGATGGGTTTTCAAAATCTGAGAGAATTTAATATAGCTTTGGTTGGTAAGCAAGGGTGGAGGCTGATTACTAATGGAACTAGCTTGGTGAGTAGAATTTATAAGGCTCGTTATTATCCTAATAACTCTTTTTTGATAGCTCAAATTGGCAAAAATCCAAGTTATGTTTGGCATAGCATTATGGAAGCTCAGGTTCTGTTAAAAAAGGGCACAGTTCGCAGAGTAGGGTCAGGATTCACAGTCTGTATCCAAGATGATCCGTGGCTACCGAATGCACATGATCCATATATTCACACCTGTTCTGAAGCAGTTAAAGGAAGGACAATATCATCTCGTATGGTAACTGGTAGAATGGAATGGGATATAGACTTGATTAATGATATTTTTGAAGAAAGGGATGCAAACCTAATTCTATCGATCCCTTTAGGATCCAACGAAGATGATACATGGTTCTGGAATAAGGAAAAGCTGGGGGGATATACAGAGAAAAGTGCATATGCTGCACTTCATGATAGTAATACAGAAAATAGCCCTCAGACTGACACAAGCTTATGGAAGAAGGTATGGTCTTTGAAAATACCTCCAAAAGTAAAGAACTTTCTGTGGAGATCTCTAACAGGATGTTTACCTACTAAGGATAACCTTTTATGTAAAAGAGTTAATGTGCTAAATGCGTGTCCAGTGTGTAATTTAGAGACTGAAACAGTGCTACATACCCTTGTTACATGTCAGTTTGCAAGGAAGTGTTGGACTCATGCTGGGATAGTGGTAAATGTTTGAGAGTGTACGAGCTTCTCACAATGGTGAAGCAGGGTTATAGAGACTTATGCGAGCAAGGAAGTACAAATAGCATGTATGCTATGCTGGGAAATATGGAAAAACAGAAATGATGTAGTATGGCACCAAAAAGGAGAGGAGTTTGATAGAGTTATAGTTTTATCTAAGCTCACTTTCAGTCATTGGTGGAGTGCTCAAGACAAGTCATTCGATAATTTTCTTGGGTTTATGACTCAAGCGGATGGAAAAGAGTGCTGGGAATGCCCATTATAAGGAAGACTGAAGGTCAATACTGATGCTGCAATATTTATAGACTCAAACAAGTATAGTTACTCTGTAATTGCTCGTGATCACAAGGGAGAACTGGTGGAGGCCAAGTCTAGTTGTAAGCAAGGCAACATTGATCCTGTGTTAGCAGAAGCAATGGGTGTTAGAGAGGCGCTGATCTGGGTGAAGGGCAAAGGATGGTACAGGACAGTGGTGGAAACGGATTGCCTTGCTGTTGTCCAAGCAATTCGATGTTCTAGTACCACACTTTCATACTTTGGTCGTGTTTTGGACGATTGCAAGGTTCTTTTGAATCAATTAAAGGAGAGGAATATAGCCTTAAACTTTGTTAAACGATCCGCGAACAAGGTGGCTCACTACTTAGCGAGGCATTCTAGTTCTATAGCTGATTGTAATTGGAACAGGGGAGATACACACCCTGGATTTTTGCTTGTATTATTGGATGATTTGAAAGTTTAATAAAATGATTTCTTTTGTGACAAAAAAAAAAAAATTTCTTTCGAGTGTTCCCAAGTTTTTGGGTAAATAAGAGGAAATTTTGAAAGAAAAAAAAAAGAATAAGAATAGAATGATTTGAAAAGTTGTATTAGAGTTTCTCTACTAATTATTCCATCTAATTATTCCATTTTTGTAAAGAAAATTATAGAGAGAAAATAGGTAGAATTTTATTTTCGAATCTCTTCTCTTCAAACAAACTAAAAAGCACAATGTTAACGGAGGAATTTGGTGATAACAAATTTCGGGGATTGCTGGAATAACGAATTATGAAAATAGGGGGATTTGAGATTTTTGGATGTTTTGGGGCTGGACTTGAAAGGTGTCTCGACTTGTTCGATGTGTCAGATCCTATTCCAAGATGCCTGCGTACCCTGTTTATATATAAGGATCAAGCCAACGTAGTTCTGTGATAGGATAGTATTTTTAATCCCTGTGATTGTTAAGGGATATGTTGAGATAAGTTGATTTTATCTTTTTAGAGTTATATTAGCGTTGTGATTCTTTCCTGATTTGAAAGAATCGTTTGGAGATATTTTTAGTAATTGATTGATTTAGATTGATTGTTTCCTCGTTTGAGAGAGATGATATTACTTAGTGGTTAATCAATAATTATTATTAGATCAATATTGGGAAATTAGGAGATAATTGAGGCAACTGAAATTATGGCGTAACAACTACCCCTCAGTTCTTCAGTGCAGCTTGATGGACTGGAGAACTAAGTGTGCTTTGATCTTCCGAATTTCCTGAGTCAATGAAACAACTAGGAGTAGAAGATTAGCAGATAATATGAAGAAGATAATTACCCGTAATATGCTTGTAAAATCGAGAGAGACAACATGATGTGCCCGTAATATGTCTGTGCTTGCGAGAGAGACAACATGCGAGATGTGAGAAGAACATATGTACGAGTAACTTTGTAAGTGTAGGAGAATGAGAATAAGATAATTACCTCGCCTTCTTATACACTCTATGTAAAGCAGAGTTTAAGAAAAGGGAAGTGTAACCTCGCTTTCTTATACACTCTATGCAAAGCAGAGTTTAAGAAAAGGGAAGTGTAACATCGCCTTCTTATACACTCTATGCTAAGCAGAGTTTAAGAAAAGGGAAGAGTAACCTCGCCTTCTTATACACTCTATGCAAAGCAGAGTTTAAGAAAAGGGAAGAGTAACCTCGCCTTCTTATATACTCTATGCAAAACAGAGTTTAAGAAAAGGGAAGTGTAACCTCGCCTGCTTATACAATCTATGCAAAACAGAGTTTAAGAAAAGGGAAGAGTAACCTCGTCTTCTTATACACTCTATGCTAAGCAGAGTTTAAGAAAAGGGAAGTGTAACCTCGCCTGCTTATACACTCTATGCAAGCAGAGTTTAAGAAAAGGGAAGAGTAACCTCGCCTTCTTATACACTCTATGCAAAGCAGAGTTTAAGAAAAGGGAAGTGTAACCTCGCCTAGTCGCCTTCTTATACACTCTATGCAAAACAGAGTTTAAGAATTAATTAAGAGTAACCTCGTCTTCTTATACACTCTATGCAAAGCAAAGTTTAAGAAAAGGAAAGAGTAACCTCGCCTATTATACACTCTATGCAAAGCAGAGTTTAAGAAAAGGGAAGTGTAACATCGCCTTCTTAAGAGGTAGAACTCTCTTCTTGGTGAGCTTTCCGGAAGTACGGATAAGCACCCCGGAAGTACGGGTTTACCAAGGTACTCCAAGAAACACCTTCCACAAAGAAGGGCCTTCAAAATAATTCCAAGCAACACCTTCAAGAAGGGCCTTCGAAAATATCACACAGAGACAACCACAGAATCTAAGAATGTCCAATGTTTACGAGTAAATGTATGATGCACATGATGATATGAATGAATGCATGATGCGAATGATGCACATGATGATATTAATGAATGCATGATGTGAATGATGCACATGATGATTAATGGATGCATGCGAATGATGCAGGGTCTTCAAAACAAGATTATCCCGAATGGCCTTCACAAGACGATCACCCCGTAGGGACTTCAAACAAGATTATCATCTTCAAAAGAGGGTCTTCAAAAATAATTTCCTCTTCGAAAGAGGGTCTTCAAAAATATTATCCTCTTCGAAAGTGGGTCTTCAAAAATATTATCCTACTCGAAATAGGATCTTCAAAAATATTATTCTCTTTGGAAAAGAGAGCTTTCGATAACATTACCCTTATCAAATAAGGATCTTCCACACTTATTTTTGTTCATGCACGAGCTAGTGAAGTAATCAAATCATGTGCTACGAATATTGCATCACAATTCTTTAACATATACATGATTCAGATTCTGTCCAGATCTGTTTTCTACCTTTTTGACCCTGTAAACGATATTTTCTTGGAAAACACAAAACATGAAAGTTGTAGGAAACGAAAAGATCTTTCCGATGATATATGGCTCGTCAGAAACGGACTTATAAAGAATCAGGAATCAAATAAAACGTCTGCTGATTAACTTCTCAATACTGAAAAACGGGATCTGATTATGTTTTGTGATTTCGAGAATAGATGAAAACATACTCTCAGAAAACACCAAGAACGAAAGTTATAGGTAATCGCAAAAACTTTCCGGATCATAAAAAATCATCAAAATATGACATGTATTAAATTTACTACGAATTTTATAAAAGAATTTATTTGTATAGACAAAATCATAAGAAAACTTATCTTTATTTTGAATAGATCCACGAACGAACGCCTCCACCGTTCTGCTCCTCAATTAAAGCCGCTCCAGATCCATAATAACCCCCCATGCGTATTGTATAGATTGATTGTCCTCCACAATCAAAAAGTATCCCCTCCTTCTAGCACCAATTGTTAACGGAGGAATTTGGTGATAACAAATTTCGGGGATTGCTGGAATAACGAATTATGAAAATAGGGGGATTTGAGATTTTTGGATGTTTTGGGGCTGGACTTGAAAGGTGTCTCGACTTGTTCGATGTGTCGGATCCTATTCCAAGATGCCTGCGTACCCTGTTTATATATAGGGATCAAGCCAACGCAGTTCTGTGATAGGATAGTATTTTTAATCCCTGTGATTGTTAAGGGATATGTTGAGATAAGTTGATTTTATCTTTTTAGAGTTATATTAGCGTTGTGATTCTTTCCTGATTTGAAAGAATGGTTTGGAGATATTTTTAGTAATTGATTGATTTAGATTGATTGTTTCCTCGTTTGAGAGAGATGATATTACTTAGTGGTTAATCAATAATTATTATTAGATCAATATTGGGAAATTAGGAGATAATTGAGGCAACCGAAATTATGGCGTAACACACAACTTGAAAAATTCTGTTTTCTTTTCTCAGCAATTTAATTCGGAGTACAGTGTTATAGTTTATAGATTTGACTTGTTTTTCAGCAAAAAAAGCTGATATCGTTTCCTGTAATAGCAAATCGGTTACTCCATTAATTTTGAAATATATTTTGCTGCATTTTGAGAATTTTTCCGCATTTTGAGATTTACTAGAAGTACTAGCTTAAAACTCATGCGATACACGGATTGTTATTAATAATTATTATTTTTATTATTTATGTTTTAATATTCTATTAATTTGCATTTACTAAAAAAATAAGTAGTCAGTGTTAATTTTTTTTAAATAATTAAAAGTATTAAAATAGATTTTAAAATAAATTAATAATTATTTACCCGTGATATTTTTGAAAAAAGGAGGAGTCTTAGTAAGGAAAAATAGAAGAAGTGACATGTTTTAGCTGAAAAGATAAGTGCCCGTAATTAAAAGTATTTAAATAGGTTTCAAAATAAATAAGTAAGGATTTGTCCGGGATATTTTTGGAAAATGAGGGGTTTTAATAAGGAAAAATAGAAAGAGTAACATGTTTTAGTTGAAAAAGGTAATTGCCCGTGATTTTTTTAGAAAAAGAGAGGATTTTGTTAGAAAAAATAGAAAATGTAATGTATTTTAGCTGAAAAGTTAGTTGGTTATAAAAATGTTATTATTTAATATTAATTTCTTTAGAAAATGAAAAAATAGAAAAAGTAACACGTTTTAGTTGAAAAAGTGCTCATAATTAAAAATATTAAAATAGATTTTAAAATAAATAAGTAAGGGTTTGCCCGTGATATTTTTGGAAAATGAGGGGTTTTAGTAAGATAATCGCCCGTGTTTTTTTTAGAGAAAGAGATGATTTTGTTAGAAAAAAATAAAAAAAAAAGGTAATGTATTTTAGCTGAAAGGGTAATTGGTTATAAATAATGTTATTATTTAGTGATAGTTTTAAAAAAAAATAAGTAAGGGTAATTAAGTAAAATCACTAAGTATCGACCGTTCGTCTCGTCCGTCCGACTACTAAACTTTTAATGTTTCGTCTTTAATAATATAGCTTAAAACCCGTGCGATGCACAGATTGTTTTAATAATTGTCAATTTTATTATTTATATTTTATATTTTATTAATTTCATTTATTAAAAAAATAAGTATGCGTGTTAAACATTTTTAAATAATTAAAAGTATTAAAATAGATTTTAAAATAAATAAGTAACGGCTTGCCCGTGATATTTTGGAAAAAGAGGGGTTTTAGTAAGAAAAATAGAAAGTAACATGTTTTCGTTGAATTTTAAAATATAAAAGTAACGATTTGCCCGTGATATTTTTGAAAAAAGAGGAGTTTTAGTAAGAAAAATAGAAAAGGTAACATGTTTTAGTTGGAAAAGGTAATTGTCAATTAAAATTATTAAAATAGATTTTAAAGTAAATAAGTAAATGTTTGCCCGTGATATATTTGGAAAATGATGGATTTTACTAAGGAAAATAGAAAATATAACATGTTGAACAAGGTAATTGCCCGTGATTTTTTTTAAAAAAAGAGGGAAAAATAATTATCAATTAAAAGTATTAAAATAGGTTTTAAAATAAATAAGTAAGGGTTTGCTCGTGATATATTTGGAAAATGAGGGATTTTAGTAAGGGAGATAGAAAAAGTAACATGTTTTAGCTGAAAAGAAAATTGTCCGTGATTTTTTTAGAAAAAAATGTTAATGTATTTTAACTGAAAGGATAAGTGATTATAATAATTTTTATAATAATTAAATAAATAATTAAATAAAGCAAGTACCGTACCAAAAAATAGATACCAAAACTTTCAATGTTTCGTCTTTAATAATATAGTATAGATAGATATATAGATTTATAATATTAGTATTTTATGCTACTAAATGAAATAGTCCGTGATATTTTTGAGGTTTTAGTTAGGAGAAATATTAGTTAGAAAATATAAAAAAGAATATATATTTTGGAAAAAAAAGCTAATCAGTTAGTCATTAATAATTATAATGTTATTATTTTATTAAATAGAACTGTTCATGATATTTTTTGGAAAATTAGAGGTTTTATTTAGGAAAAATAGAAAAATAGAAATTTTAGTTAGAAAATATAAAAAAGAATATACACTTTGGCTAAAAATGGTAATGAGTTAGTTATTAGCAATTATAACTTTATTATGTTATTTTATTAAATGAAACTGCCTGCGATATTTTTGGAAAATGAGATGTTTTACTTAGGAAAGATAGAAAAGATATTATATATAATAATTTTAATATTTTATCTAACGGTTCTCATCGATTTGATCAGAAATATCTAACAGTTATGAATGAAATAACCAAAGTACAAAAAATTTCAGGACATGACTACAAAACTTTGAATATTTCGCCTAGATGTCATGCTAATGTAAATTTACTGAAAGTAGACTCTGTTTCATCTTTTCGTGGAGTTGGTAAATGTATAGTAAACAACAATAAAAGCGTAATCATGAACAGTGGGCCTCGAAGTTCCCGAAGACCAAATCCAACAATGGGCCCATTGGACTCTCTCTTCTGTCAACTCTAATTCCCAGTTTTACCCTTACACTATCTCTTGATTTACATCCCTCCCCCAAAATCCAACGGATCTCTCTCTCTCTCTCTCTCTCTCTCGTTTTTATTGGTGAAGTAAGTGAGTCTGTTGTATATAACCAACCAACCTACCTTCAATCAAACGACATTGCACTTCCAACGATCCTCCCCCAAATTGTATACACACACATATAATTATATAATTATTTACTTACACTTAGTTAAGAGCTTCAAAACAGCAATGAAGTCGACTACTCGCCTTGAATCGGCTATTTTTCAGCTCACTCCTACTCGAACTAGGTATACATACATACATACATACATTTATCTATATCTTTTTTCTTATGAATATTACAATTTAATTGACATTTCTCTGATTATTTTCATTTTTGAATTTGAGTATTCGATCAATTTATTGTAGTGTATTAGTTTACAAGAAAACTGTGTAAGTAGATAATATGAAATTTGGTAGGCGAATCGGAATATGAAATGTGATGAAAATTATCGAGAATACATGTTTTTAGAATAATGTTCGCCAAGTAATTTGTGCAATGGAATGGAAGAGGAAATAAAAAACTTTCAGTTAATCGATAAATGTTTGCGGAGTAGTTTAAATTTAATTGAATTTATATGATGTTCCGTACTTTCATTCGTTTTAATGATATGGAGAATAAGTAGAATTTAAATGTGAGAACTAGGGAGTACGTTTCTAGGAATTGAGTCTTTCTATGATATGTTCATTTGTTTCGATTATGTTTAATAGGTTTTAATGGTTACACTAATTTTTAATAGGTTTTTTGAGTTGTTTAATTTTCTTTTATGACTTACGGTATGGATAGTGAAGTCTAATTGCTACTACATTATCAGGTATGTCTTGTTTATTGTTGCGAATGGGATAAAAGAAAAACTGACTTCTGGTTTACTGAATCGTTTTCTTGCACACCTAAAGACTGCCGAAGATCAGATATCAAAAGGCAGTTATTCCATTATACTTGAACCCAAAGATGATGATGATGATGATGCAATGTGGTTCACAAAAGGCACCGTTGAAAGGTTTGTATAGCTTTCGGAAGTTTGTAGGAAATCTACGTAGTGCCCCTTTATATTGTAAACTAAGATAAATATGTTACCTTATGTGTGTAGAGTATTGCATTCAATAAGATATTTAACATGATTTTTGCGGGGGAAATCTAGGGCCATGTTTCTTTCATGGGATTTAGTATGGGATATGCCTATAATCCAATATTGTTTTTGGTCTCATGTTTATTTTGCAAAATTGGCCATGGAATTATAATTCTAGGATTGAGAAGGATAAAAAAAATGAACTAAAGGAGATGATTAAGTAAATACTTGGTTAGACCAAGTATTACGAGGGGTTAACCTTTTTTAGACAAAAATATCTTTACATGTTTAATTTGATTTCTACTTGTTTTATTTAATATTGAAGAAAGGGTATAATTGTCCTTTTACATATTATTTCTTTAAAAATTCCCAAAAAATGGGGTTGGACTAATAAAAGGATTCAAAAAACAAAGACTATAATGTAGGGACTATTATCCTTGGACTATAACCCTTCCCAACAAACATAATAGTAATTTTCAGTTTCAGTTACTCTATTTTAGGGTTATAGCCTTGTAGGTATAGTTATGAAATAAGGTTCTTAAAAGAAAACTTGAAAGTGCAGTCGAGAAGCCTGGTAGCAGATATCTGCAGTAATCTTATTATTATTCACAATTATTTGATGTCGCAAAACATTTGTGCCATTCTTAGACAACTTCTTTCTCTAATCAGCATGCATGCTATCAGAGAATGATGTAGGATAACCAAAAACTTAGGGTAAAGTATCAAGAAGAAAACAAAGCGAAAGAGACAAAGGGTATGTTGGACTTCTTTCTCTGTTTAATCAGCAAGTTTGCTATCTTAATGTTTATAAATAATAAGTTAATGAAAAAACACATAAGAAGGGTGGGTGCAATGGACTAATTATAGAATTTTCTCACAGCTACGATTGTACATTCGCAGAAGAGAGCAAGGAGTATTGATTGCATCCAATACATTAATCGTTATGTTTGGTATATATTTGGGGATTGTTATCTTAACTCAATGCAAGTGCCCAATATGGATAAGTGTCCCAGAATCCAACTCCAAATATAGGACATGAAAATATAATGAAAATTTTGCATGACGTTGGCTCAAAACGAAGCATCAAGTGTTCTTATACACTAAGTTCAAAGTGTCCGTGTACTCGATGTGAAATAAAGAGTTAATGTAAGAGAATACTATTAAAATACTAACAGGACCCTGAATGACCTTTTAAAGAGGAAAAAAATACTAAACTACTAAATTACCTAAACATAAATAGTATTATTTTCTGAATGAAATGAATAATACCCTAAATTCTCACTAATTCCCATGATTATTAATCACATCAGTTCTTTATGCATCTTATATAAAAGTAATCTTAAAGCTGATAGAAAAAATTATATTTGGATCATATTTCCATATTTGAGAAAATAAGATGACAAGTTGTGGTGATGCAAGATCCAGAACATATCCAAGCATCACGTAGAAGATGATGCATATTCTTTTGGAATCTGCACTCAGAGTGATCTGAATATTTTCTTTCTGCCTTTTCTAAGGCATTGACATCGTCTTTGTGTACAAGCATGGCACTATTAACAGCTTTTGAACTGATGACACTATGTCATTTTGTTGTGCTCTTAGTCTCCTACAGCTACTACATCTTCCCTCACCACTTTCATGGCCAGGATTGAACCTACATCGGCGCTTTCAACCTCCTTTCCATCAGGACAATGATTCCTAGGTGTGAAATTATAATGATGTCATTTTTTAGAAAATTGTCTTTTCTTATAGAAAACAATTCACCAGAGTTGGGTTTGCCGACATCTCCTTTCCATCCTTATTAAATTCTTTTCTCTAGCACAAGTATATAGTTCCAACTTGTCAAGTTAATGACCTGCCTTATCTAGCCACTTGAACATAGGATCATACGTAACGGACAAATTTCAAATTGACAAACATAAATTTTAGAGTGCAGAAGAGCTCATTCATCCTTGAGATGGAAAATGTCATCATGACTCGGTCAACTTGTGCCTTGGTAGGACGGACTTAATATAAAGATACACACTTAACTGTAGTTCCAACATTTCGGCCTATCTTGGGTTTGGAATCATAGCAATCTTGGGTTTTTTTCGTTGATCAGAAAATCATGAGTTGTGATTGAAGATTGTATCAGCTATTCATGTGAAGATCTGGTGGTTGGTGACTTGGTGTTTAGAATTGATATGTTGTTTATGTGTGGGTGGGATTTGTGGTCTAAATCCTTTGATGCTTTTACATTTGTAAGATGATGATGATAAAATGCAGTCGTGCAGAAAAAACAATAGAGATAGACTACAGCGGTGCAGAACTGTCGAGGAGTTGGCGAGAAAACTCATGATGTGGTGTCACCTTTTACGACAGTGTACAAATGAAGAACAGTCAACTGGATATGAATGAGAATTTAAAATTATTTGAAAAATGTATAGCTGGTTCCCATTTTGTTGAAGAACAAAAATCAAGGAAAGTAGTTGGTAATATTCTGTTGTAATGTTAATAATTCTCAACAGCGAAGAGTACTGATTGGCCTCATAGTATAATTTAATTCTCAATAGTAATTCTCAGATGGGTTATATCATTATATAACAAAAACATAACTTAAATTTACAAGGTGATAATAAAATTCTAACACTACTGAACTACAATAACTTGATAAAAAAAAATGTAATTTGATGATAAAATATTCAGTACCATCAACGAGTCAAGTAGGTAGGTCATATGCTTCCTTTCTCCCAATTAAATGTATTTATTACACTTGATCATCAACATATGCTCGGAAAATTATTTGGCAATGGCGAATGCTTCAGTATTTGACTTCTAAAAGATGACTAATCAGTCAACCGTTTTCCTTGCCATAAGTGTGGATTCTCGATTTATTTGAGATGATCAATAAGGACCTGTGTCCTCTTTAAAAAATTATGTTAAAGCAAAGATGAAATATCAAAGGTAGTCTGGTCTTGAACTTTTGTCATACGAGTGCTTACTTAGATTTAGAATTTTATGTATCCTCCCTGTAGAGAAAGCGAATCTAAAAAAAATGAAGTATAAAATGGCTAATTGTACATGCTAATTTCATAGGTTTGTCCGATTTGTGAGCACTCCAGAAATTTTGGAACGGGTTTACACTATAGAATCTGAAATCGTACAGATCGGAAAAGCAATTCTCATACAGGGAAACAATGAAAGAGGGATAAATAGTGTGAGCATTTCCTCTTCTATCACTGTATTTACATTGTGCAAAACTTTAACAGTGCTGTAAGTCTTAAAACAGTTCCTTCTTAATGGCAGGTAGAAGACCATCAAGCAAAACCTGTGCCGAGAACAGAAGGTACTAAATCATAAGAGTGTCAATATGAAACTTAGAATGTGTTTTTATATTAGTTCTAGTTTCTGCTTCTTTTCTTTCTTTGTTATACAATATTTTTGTGATATACATGTTACAAATTGTTATTTTATCCATTATCTTTCCATATTCTGTCCCGTTTGTTTGGGTAATAAATTGTTTGCTAATTACGGTAATTAATTACATCGTACTGAATTTGCACCCCACAAGCTTGTAATGGAAGCAACTTTACATTAGATGCCGGTGAAGAGACGACAATGGTCCTCTACACGGTAAGCATACAATATTTTTTTATACATGTGTTAACATAACATACATAATGTTGTATTTATAATTGGACTCTTTGTTATGAAGCCTGTCCCGCAACCACCTGAAACAAATGGATCTGATGCACAGGAGGGAAATTCAAAGTAAATATTTGTATCTTAGTGACAAATTTGTACATTCAACTTTAGACCACTTCATGAAAGATGGTTTTTAAGATCAGGTTTGGTACTTTCTTTCTCATTATATGTGCTTACTTTTATGACCAGAGTTCAGCTGCTAAAGGTTTTGGAGACTCGCATAAATGTACTGCGGAAGGAACAAGGAATGGCTTTTGCACGAGCTTCAGCTGCAGGTTTCGACATTGATCACATGGCACCACTGGTTTCATTTGCTAAATGCTTTGGTGCATTGCGTTTGATGTAAGAAATTATATGTTTGTAATCTTATCCTCCTTACACATTTAACTAAAGACTTTTGGCTTTTATACATCAGGGATGCATGTTTAAAATTTTTGGATTTGTGGAAGGGAAAGCATGAAACCTGTCAGTGGCTTGAAACTAAAACAGCAGAAGCTATGCCTAAATTAGAATTTTCAACCGCTAATGTGACAGGAACCATTCTTTCTAATGAGAAAGCAGCAGTCGATGAAAGTGCAGGTTTGTGTTTATGTTTAGATTTAATGTTTTCCTATTTGAGCTCATCCCCCTTATACTTTGTTAACCCCAATGGATTTGGGCAATAGCACGCGATCCAATATAATATGGGTAGGCTATATATATAACCTTGCCAAATCTGAGAGATAGCCTAGCTAGCATAAGCTTGTATTTATCTGATGCATGGCTGTTTATTGTGACCGCAAGATAGATAAGCAGTTGAAAACCCTAAAGATTTGGATGCCGAAATAAATAAATAATTTAATTACCTGTTGGATATGCCTGTCAATTTCCTCATCCTCCTTTTTTATATGGGTTCTTCCTGATTTATTTGTCACACCATTTGCATCTATAAGAATTGATATACACACACCCCGTGTTTTACAAGCCTGTGCACATGTACAACATTATGTGGTCATTGTATTGTTAGATGCAGTGGCGTAGCCAAGATTTGGAGTTGGAGGTCAGGGTGGGGATGAAATTAACCACCTAAACTATTTCGAATATTAAAATTAATATAACAAAAATAACATTGAACTTTGCTAAACACTTTTTTGATTTGTAATATTACATACAATAATTTTTATTTAGATATATTGATTATGTTTATCTAGTAAGACAATAATATTCAAGTTAGAAAAGTCCCTATGAATTGATCTAAAAATATCAAAATCTAATGTATAATGTGTTCTTTCAAGATAGTAAAAGTTTTACAACAAAACTAGAATATACTTAAACAAACTCTTACAAGCACTACGATATGTAACTGAAAAACTTATGTATTGGACTGTGAAAACACTTGAAAGAAGAATTGTTAGTTTCATATTAATAAGTCACAGTATAATCTATGTGTATTCTAGATGTTGATGTTAGTAGATTCCATGTCAATAGAAAAGCTTTTCATTATTGTTTTTCATGGAGAAGAAGACCTAACGAAATTATCTATGCCCACTACAAATTTATTCTTAGTGACATGTTTTTAGTAATTTTTTTTATGGATTATATTTTTGAGTATACGGGGAGGGGGAATGAGTGTTTAGATCCATGACCTTGGTCATGGGGACAAGGTTAATAAGCCTTCTCACTAGGCTATCAATTAATTTTCCATTTTGACCCATTTTGATCAATGTATCCTGACTTTTCAAGTTCATCCATGTACCCATGTTGGAAAATCGACACTAACAAGGTAATGGACACTCCACACTTATTTAGGCCGAAAGCAACCAAAAATTTTCAAAAAATTGGCAAATCAGATACCTGGACAAATATCTATGTTGGACACTTCCAAGTTCACGTAAAATATGATTTCAATACATCGCTTACTGTTTTTTGGGTATAAGTTAAATTTTGTTTAATAAAAATGCATTATCTGAAACAAAATACAATTGAGATTGTTGACACTATACCAAGCCAGTAAAAATGCTCATCGTTTGGATAGATCATGATGGTGTCTTCACAAGTGTATATCCAAAGCCATCATTGAGGTTCAAATCATACTTCAACAAAGTAATGAACTAGTCCCACGAATCAGTTGTCTTAATCTCCACAATTGCCTTTTCGCTCTCAACTGATTTTTTACCTTAAGCTTTCTCTCTTTGTTAACCAATTGCCTTAGGGAACATCAAACTCACTGTCACCAGGATTAGTTTTAGATTTTATCACTTTTTCTCTTCTTCATAATTTCGTCAAATTCTTTATCTTCACTGTCACCCCCACCCTCGCTGTCATCTGTACCCTCATTATCCTCACGCTCATAATCTTCATAAGTACCACCTTTCTCGCTCTCATTCTCATCATCACCGTCAGCACTCTTATTCTCATTCTTACCAGCATGATCAAGTCATGAAATCTATAAACCTAGTCTTCAAAGAACTTATACATATAGTCTCTACACTATCATCATTCTACAACTGAACTGCAGCTATATTCATCAAACAGTGGAGACTTATGCCAATAAAATTTACACATTTTATAACCTAATTCATTCCTTACATACCCTTGAAAGATTTAGTGATATAACATTGAGAGGATTGTCTACTTTACCTGTACTTAACCTCCCTTAAAAAATCTGATCCCTGCCTTGGTAGTAAACTCACTACTTTAATGATGAATCTCTATTTTAACTCGACCGTCCATTCTACGTTGCAAAGAAAATCAGCAGGATTAGGTTACGAACATGGAACAATATTGAAGAAGTAATAAATAAAAAATCAAATTTGCTACGATACCATAATCAAAATCATAGAGAATACCTAAGTTTTGCTACAAGATCAATGACAATTTGGATTGAATTGCCCTCCATCTGAGGGGTGCTTTCATTATATAGAGATATCAGATACATATAAGAGGTATACAAGGCTGATTATCAGCGATTACAATCACTATTCACTAATATCTAGGCTGATTTCAAGTAATCAGAAGATACAATCATATATACAACAACTATGCTATTAATGACTATATATTTACATGAGTACATGATATATGCCTTGATATTTGTTGTTATGATTTAAGCCTTAACATAAGTTGTCACCCCCCCTCAAATTGATGCTGGTCTATCACGAAGCATCAATTTGCCCACAAGGAATTTATGATGTTGGTGTGTCATAGCTTTAGTAAAAATATCAGCTACTTGAAGCGTAGTGGAAACATGAGGAAGAGAAATCGTGCGATTGTCGAAGGCTTCACGAATGGAATGACAATCCACCTCGATATGCTTAGTACGCTCATGATAAACCGGATTAGCAGCGATTTGAATCGCACTAGTGTTATCAGCATAAAGCGGAGTGGGGTTTGATTGAGTGAAACCAAGCTCAGCGAGGAGGCCACGAAGCCAAATAATCTCTGAACAAGCAGCAAACATAGCACGATATTCAGATTCAGTAGAGGATTTTGATACACGAGCAGCCCAATCAGCATCACTATATGCAACAAGATTTAGAGGATTACCAGCCGAAAAGAACAATCCACGACCAGGGGTCCCACGAAGATATCGAAGGATACGGCGAACAACAGCTAAATATGCAAATGACGAGGCTTTTGCATGAATTGACTTACTTGCCGAACAGCGAAAGAAATATCTGGACGTGTAATGGTCAAGTAGTTCAAGCTACCTACCAATTGGCGATATAGAGTAGGATCAGAAAGTAATTCACCTTCCTCTCTGTTGTATTTTGTGTTAACTTCTAATGGAGTATCTACAGATGAGGCATCTTGAAGACCAGCTAACTTAAGCAAATCTTGAGTATATTTATTTTGACTCAGAAAAACACCAGAAGCATCGGTATCAATTTCCAAACCCAAAAAATAAGTTAGAGGACCAAGGTCTTTCATGTGAAATGAAGCATGCAGGTGATGTTGTAGACGAGAATTAACGTAGAATCTGTCCCGGTAATAACAATGTCGTCCACATAAACAAGAAGAAGAACAATACCAACGGATGTCTTGCAAAGAAACAAGGATGGATCATATTGACGTGTAATGGTCAAGTAGTTCAAGCTACCTACCAATTGGCGATATAGAGTAGGATCAGAAAGTAATTCACCTTCCTCTCTGCTGTATTTTGTGTTAACTTCTAATGGAGTATCTACAGATGAGGCATCTTGAAGACCAGCTAACTTAAGCAAATCTTGAGTATATTTATTTTGACTCAGAAAAACACCAGAAGCATCGGTATCAATTTCCAAACCCAAAAAATAAGTTAGAGGACCAAGGTCTTTCATGTGAAATGAAGCATGCAGGTGATGTTGTAGACGAGAATTAACGTAGAATCTGTCCCGGTAATAACTGACAAAAATACAAGAATATTAGACTAGAAAAAGTGTGGGGAAAATTATATTTTCCATTGATGGACTCTCCTCATTATATATCAATATTACAAACTGAAATCTCTCCTAAAATATAGCTAATGTACAGATTTTCAGCCTTTACAATAGCTGTTATACCCTAACTATGGAATGTGAATATTTACCTACATGGATCTGTTAATACAGCTAATATATTTACATCTAATTAGGGACAGCTAATAGTAACAGCTACTTTGACAATAACAATGTCGTCCACATAAACAAGAAGAAGAACAATACCAGCGGATGTCTTGCAAAGAAACAAGGATGGATCATATTGACTTTGCTTAAATGAGAACTGAAGTAATGTGGTTCGAAATTTGTCAAACCAAGTTCGGGAAGATTGCTTCAATCCATAGATTGATCGTTTTAACTTACACACACCTGAAAAAGAGGATGATAAACCAAGAGGTAAAGTCATGTAAATCTCCTCTTTGAGATCACCATGAAGAAATGCGTTTTTAACATCCATTTGATGAAGTGGCCAGCCTTGTGAAGTTGCAAGAGAAATAACCAAACGAACTGTTGTCATCTTGACAACCGGGGCAAACGTCTCAACGTAATTAACTCCATATTTTTGTTTGTTGCCAAGGGCAACCAACCGTGCCTTATAGCGATCAAGGGTACCATCTGAACGGAGTTTAATGGAGTAGACCCATTTACAACCAATAGTTTTAGCATTAGATGGACGAGGAACAACATCCCATGTGTGGTTATCCTCAAGAGCTCGAAGTTCTTCTTGCATAGCATTACGCCAACATTCATGTTTAACAGCTTCTGAATACATGTAGGAATAGGAATATCAGCCAAAGTAGTATGCAGAGATTTATGAGAAAATCCATACCGTTCAGGTGGATGGGTGGCTCTAGAAGAGCGTTGCAGGCTGTTTGGGGGCTGATTTGCAGTGGAAGAAGAAGTTTGAACATGCTCAGATGTCGGATCAGGCTATTGAGGCTCCAAAGTTGGACGACGTCGAGTATATACTATTCCAGGCTTGAATATGTTAGAAGTGTTAGTTATTTCATCAAAATGAGGAAGAAAAAGTGGTTCTGGTGGTGCTGTGGAGACTGCTGAAGACTCAAGTTGAGTAGAGAAGAAAAATTGATTTTCGAAGAAAACAACATTACGAGAAATCCGAAATCTGTTAGAACAAGGATCATTGCAAACATAACCTTTGTGTGAAACATTATAACCCATAAAAGCACATTTAACAGATTGAGCAAAAAGTTTATGACGCTCATGAGGTGGCAAATGAACAAAGCAAACACATCCAAAAGTATGCATATCAAGATAGTTGGGATACTTATGATAAAGACAAAAATACGGAGAATCCCAGTTTAATACTTGTGAAGGCAACCGATTTATTAGATAAACTGTCGTGCTTAAGGCTTCAACCCAAAATTTGGAAGGAACAAAAGATTCAAGTAATAATGTGCGAACAACATCTAATAAATGGCGATTCTTACGCTCAACAACCCCATTTTGCTGAGGCGTATAAGGACAAGAACCCTGGGATACAATTCCGTTTTGTTTTAGAAAATCATGAAATGCATGAGACATATATTCCCCACCCGAATCAGATCTGAGCACTTTGAGTTTACCAGAAAATTGAGTGTCGATATAAGCCACAAAGGTTTTAAACACCGTAAATACCTCAGATTTAGAACGAAGAAAATATACCCAAGTATACTTGTTGTAATCATCAATAAATGTGACAAAATACTTATAATGTGCATGCGATACGATAGGAGTAATACCCCACACATCACTATGAATTATATCAAAACACTTTTCTGCACGACTACCATGAGAAGGAAAATGTAGAGACTTGTTTTTACCTAATTTACAAGTTGAACAATCGAATGAAAGATGCAAGCAAAGATTACTTTTATTGCCCAACAACCCAGAAGTTATTATATGAGATAAAACAACATTATTGGGATGGCCTAAACGTTTATGCCATACTTCACCCTTCTGGTTTACATCAATACTGGCTAAGGAAACAAAATTAGGAATAGGAAGATGCAAAGGAAATAGACGTCCAACTTTAGGCCCCTTCGCCATTATCCTCCCCGACACCTGATCCTGCACAACACAACCATCATGGGAAAATCGAACATTACAGTTATTATCAACCAGTTGTCCTAATGAAATAAGATTAGCAGAGAGTTCAGGAGACACAATAACATCTTTAATTGAAGAATTAATGTCCCCAATAGCATGAACGTGCAACTTACTACCATTAGCAACCTGGATGTCTCCTTCATATTTATTCATATTTATGAATATTGCTAAGAGTGCTACATGAATTTGTCATGTGATTGGATGCGCCAGAATCAACAAGCCATGATAAAGCGGGAAAAGTGTGCTTACCTTGAAGCCCAAATGTTGAAAAAGTTGAAATAATCATCTGTTGAACCATTTCTGGAGTAATTGCTGGTTTACCATCTGCTGACAGCCTGATTCGCAGTAGCAGCCTACTTAACTTGGCGATGCGGAGGTCAGATTGGACATTCCTTGATAATATGCCCCGACTTCTTACAGTACCTTGAAGCCCTAATGTTGAAAAAGCTGAAATAATCATCTGTTGAACCATTTCTGGAGTAATTGCTGGTTTACCATCTGCTGACAGCCTGATTCGCCTGATTCGCAGCAGCAGCCTACTTAACTTGGCGATGCGGAGGTCGGATTGGACATTCCTTGATAATATGCCCTGACTTCTTACAGTATGTGCAAGATTTCTTTGCACAATCAGCAGCGATATGTCCATATTCCTTACAGCTATAACATTGAACTTGCCTCAAGTCTCTCCTTTTGATTTTCCCATGATTTGTAGCATAAGCAACTGCATTATCATGGACTTTATGTTGCTGAAAACTAACTTGTGTGGCAAGACGCTACTCTTCCCGTAACAATTCTCCAAAACAAACATCCAAAGAAGGAGGAGGACTACGATTCATCAGATTTGAACGGGCAGCCTCGTACTCAGGATGCAATTTCATCAGAAACTGATCTCGTTTGCTCTGCTCATGAACCTTTTGAACAGCAGCCAACGATTCTTTCGGTACTTCGGCATAAATTATGTCAACATACTCTGTCCACAAGTTCTGAAATCCAGAAAAAAATTCCTGAACAGAAAGATCACCTTGAGAATACTTGGCGATCTCATATTCCAACTGAAAACGTTTGGCTGCATTGTCCTGATTATAGACCTTTAAATACTCCCACATTTCTTTAGATGTCTTATATGGTCTCAAATTGGGAACGAGTGTTTGATCTACTGATCCCAAAATCCAAGTCATGACTCTAGCATCCTTTACCTGCCACTTTCCCAGGTAGAGTAATTCTTACATGTGAAACGCACACAAAGATTCTCCAAGTTGCTATTCGACATGATATCCCAGAAAAGAAAACCAGAATAAAAAATCCCCAAGACCAAGATTTAGACTAAGATAAGAAAACACTTAGAAGTCAGAATTCTAGCTCTGATACCATGACAATTTGGATTGAATTGCCCTCCATCTGAGCCATCTGAGGGGTGCTTTCATTATATAGAGATATCAGATACATACATACAAGAGGTATACAAGGCTGATTATCAGCGATTACAATCACTAATATCTAGGCTGATTTCAAGTAATCAGAAGATACAATCATATATACACCTATGCTATTAATGACTATATATTACATGAGTATATGATATATGCCTTGATATTTGATATTATGATTTAAGCCTTAACATAAGTTGTCAATCAATTTGCAATGTTGCCAACAAGATTGAACAATCCCTAAGTTTCCCTTGTAAACCAGTATAATCTCCTACCTCTGCTCTCACACCTAATATAATTGTAATTGACTATATGAAGGATAATAATACGATATATGTAATTTTCTCGGACTCTTGGAATTACATGAATGCCATGTGCATGCAAGGCCACGTCATGTGGACTCTTGGAATCCAGAAAATTTAAGAGTTCAGTGACGTAAAATACCGGGTCTTTCTGTTCAGGGACTTGAATCAGAAAACCCGTATAGTTCAGGGACTTGTATGAATTAATTTTCCCTATATGATAACTTAAAAGGTTAAAAGACACCTCCTTCTCAAGTGAGAAACAAGATTATCAACTGTTTTTTGTTTGGTGCTGCAAGATTATCATTTGTTAATTGAGAATGAATGACATATATCTCAGAAATTCCAAGGTTAATCTACGTACGGGGTAGAACAACACCAAATTTATCTCATTTTTGGTGCTATTTATATATCTTCTTGTGAGTTCAAGTTACTCCATGTTCTTGTACTTTGGATCAGGTAATTCGACTGATTTAAGTATAAAAAATAGCGCTTGTCTTTGCGTGGACATATATTATTTTAAAAGCCCCTCAGCGCTGATCTGTTGTGATGTTCCAAGTTCAGATTCTAATATAGATGTAGACAGTGTTAAATTAGTTTAGAGAAGTTACTGGAGTACTGGACCCAGACAGTAACTTCTTTAGGTTTTAAAAAAAGATCCTAAAGGAGTGTCCTTATAACTCCTCTTTTTAGTTTATTTTTCATTGCTGCCTTCTTTTCCTCAATAATGGCACCTTTTATGTGTTTGTTATGCTTATCATTATTTATTGTTTGTGGCACTAATTAATTGTGGTCACTTTCAGATATAAGGCCTCCAGTGAATCAACATAATCCAATTAGACATATATTATTTTAAAAGCCCCTCAGCGCTGATCTGTTGTGATGTTCCAAGTTCAGATTCTAATATAGATGTAGACAGTGTTAAATTAGTTTAGAGAAGTTACTGGAGTACTGGACCCAGACAGTAACTTCTTTAGGTTTTAAAAAAAGATCCTAAAGGAGTGTCCTTATAACTCCTCTTTTTAGTTTATTTTTCATTGCTGCCTTCTTTTCCTCAATAATGGCACCTTTTATGTGTTTGTTATGCTTATCATTATTTATTGTTTGTGGCACTAATTAATTGTGGTCACTTTCAGATATAAGGCCTCCAGTGAATCAACATAATCCAATTAGCCAGCCTGAATATCTTCCGGGTCAGTATCCCCATCCTATGTTCCCTCCTCGGCCCATGCATTCACCACCTGGTGTTGTACCATTTTATCAAGGACCTCCAACGCAAACTCCCTACTATCAGAACTATTCACCAAATGGCTCATATTATCAGTCACCATATGAAACATGGGAGAATTCCCAAATAAATGTTGGACAGAGAAGACACTCAATGGAAGGCATAACTGAACCAGATTCAGGTGAGAGACATATTTTAAGGATGAAATCAGCTTATGGTTTGGAAGACGATAATGAAACTTCACACCTCCAATCGCAGAAGAAGGCTGATAAATCGGGTAAAAAGCATTTAGGCACAGTAGTCAATGGCAAAATCAACATCATTACATCGGGAATGGATTCGAATTCAGAATCGGAGTCTGAAGTAGACAAGGGTGATGGAGATTTGTGCCACAGTACTCCAAGTATGATGGATCAGGACCATTTGAGATCATTTAGAAGAAAAGAAAGTCAGGGAAAACCCGCAGGTGAAATGACACTACATGATAAGGAAAAAGCTAACACAGCAGATGGTGAAAACTGGCAAGCTTTTCAGAATTGTCTGCTTCGAGATACTGAAGAAAATTTTTGTGCTCCTAGTGACACCATGTTTGCAAGGAAAAGAAACATTCAGATAAGACCACAGCACAAAGGTGGTCATGATCCTTCTGCTTTTGTTGAACGAGATACAGTTCAGCTACAAGCTAGAAGGTTAACTGAATCACAAAAAGATGACGAAAATGTGTCTAACTTTCCTGGAGTATCGAATGATGAATTTTCAGTAAATAGAGAAGGTACACATCATAGTGGTAGACTGGAGACAGGTGTTATGCATATGAAAGGCTTCAAAGGTAGAAACATAGTATATAAGAACGAAATATATGAAGTATCAATTGGCGGTGAGAAAGAAAGCCAATCAAACTTGGGAAGATCGTCAGATTTGGCTATTAATGGTTATGAAATCACAACTGATAATTTGGCTTATATGGTTGATGAGTCCTTCACTTTACCTTTTAGGTCGACGTCAGTAAATCAAGTTGATTACATCAATTTTGAGCTTCCATCCACTCATCAAAGTTCAGTAAATGTTGGTAAAAGAATTGGAAACCAAGTTAGGTATGAGCATAATGAGTTGAGCTTGTTACCAGAGCGCTGGTCAGAAAAGTGGCAAATTGGTTATGACCCTGCTCTAGACTATAAAAAACAGCTTTTACTGAATGATGCAGCTTCAAAGCATACAGAATCTGCCACAGATGCAAAACAAGGATCTAAGAAAACAGAGGGTAAGAAGTCAAGAGCAGTCTCAGAAACTTTAGACAAGAAAAAGAGTAGGGGACCACTAATGAAAGGAAATCCATCAAAGACAAATCCTTTAGAGGAAGCACGCATACGTGCTGAGCGGCTAAGATCATATAAGACTGATCTTCAGAAGCTAAAGAAGGAGAAGGTAATTTGCTTCTGAACTATTAAGTTATATGCACCTGTCAAAAATTTTGACGCGGAAGATAGTTTTCTTGTAGGCTAATTCAAGTTTATAACATTTATCATGATAATCTTAAATATGATCAGCCACTATGTGTTGTTTTTTTTAATTCTCTTTTGTATCTTAATTTTGGCATATCAATAGGAAGAGGCAGAGCAGAGACGAATAGAATCTCTGAGAATGGAGAGGAAGAAAAGAATTTCTGCAAGAGGTAGCTTAACCTCTGGTCATTCATTATTGCCTTGTGCAAGCAGGCAAGAATTGCCAGCAAAATTCTCTCCTATCTCTCATAAAGGATCCAAGTTTAGCGATTCAGAGCCTGGCTCATCGTCACCTCTGCAAAGGTCCAAGATAAGAACTGCTTTGTTCGGAGCTAGTGATTCTAAAGTTTCTATGGTCCCCAAATCAGTTGATACCAGCCACGAAACTGTAAACAGGTTAACTAGATCAGTTTCAGTTACTAAAATGGAATCTAATGTTACTACGCCTGATTCAAAAGCTTCAATGGCACGAATTAGAAGATTATCAGAACCAAAAACAGTAAGCAGTCATTCTCGTTCCTCAGCGAAGATCAGTAGTGCTGGATCAGCTTCAAAAGTGAAAGCTTCTTACAATGAGTTTGAGGGAAAGAAATCATCTGCTACAACGACCGTATACCACCGTAGTGTTGTATCTTTTCCTGAATTTAAAATTGAACCACATAAGGGGCCTGTCAAGGTGAACCAGAAAAAATCAGCAGAGAAAGAGTTTGAGGGCAAGAAAGCATCTGGTCTGGCAAACTCAGACAACCGTAAGGTTGTATCTCTACCTGAGTCAGAAATTGAACCATCTAAGGGGCCTGTAAAAGTAAAGCAGAAGAGATTAGCAGAGAAAAAGATGACACTGAACATCAATGGGGGAAAGTCATTTGTAACATCTGCTAATGATAAATTAGAAGGTTTTGGTGGAAGAATCTCACATCATGATTTGGATGATGATCCAGTAATTGAAAAGACTGTAGTCATGCTAGAGTGTCAGAAGCCTTCTGCTCCAGTTGTACCAGCTTCAGAAGAAAAGTTTAGTGTTTCAGGAAGACATAACCATAATAATGTTACTGGAGATATAACGTTGGCAGTTCCTGAGTATAAATCTATCTATGCAACAACTTCACCACTGGATAGATTTCAAAAAGAACCAACTATCCAAACACTTGAGCCGCCTAGTTCTGATGAGGTAAGACTTGGTAGTTTAAAGTCTTTAACTTTTTGAAAATGAAATTGCAGTTTTTGAGCATCAGCATGTTCATAAGCAGAATCACGGTTAATCAGAGACATGTAGAAGTGTCCCACAATCTCGAACTTTCATTGAACGAGTGCAACTACTAAGCTAGAATATCTTAATTGGGTCAATTTTGGGTCGGTCTAGAATATCTTCAAATTTGATTGAAAGTGAACATGTGAACTTTAAGGAATAAAATTTCAGTTAATGAGTCATTAAGGATCATCTTCGTGTTTTGCTTATTTAAATTGTTTCACAAATCGGGCGGTATGGAGTCGTGTTTCACATCATGTCTGTTATTGTTATCCCTCGTGTCTTTATTTTTTGTGCTCTTATCTCCATGATAATTTTTGTGTATCACTTACAAAACCGGCTTTCTAATAATATTGTTTTAGATAAATTTTGGTGAGTATTTCAGATATCTTATTTGAGAGGTACCACAACTCCAGAAAAAACTTTTCTCCTGATGGGGTCTAAGAAAATTGCATTCAAACTATTTGTTTCTTATCAGGCGATGACAAATAATATGGAGAAGATATCTGCGAACTTACCAGTTACGAGTGCTCTTATTAAGTCTGATGAAGTTCCCTTCGCCCAAGTCTCATCTTTGGAGTATAGAAGTTCAATGTATGGTAAACTGCAACTGACTTCATTGGGATCAGCGAGTGTTAAAACTGGTGAATTACATAATTCTGGTTTTAAACACATGAAATTGGAAAAGGTTCCTAAAGCTTTAGAGCCTGTAAAGGAACCATCAAAGAGTTTAAAACGGTTCTTAAAATTGGGAAGGAGAAACCATAGTTCAACTTCAAGTGCTGGAGAGCAAATTGCTGAATCTCACAGTGGTACTATTGCCAATGGATCTGAGCCTCGTGAAATAGCAGCAATTACCGACTCTACGATAAAAGGTAATGTTCATTTTACTAGCTTTTGAGAACTTTAAAACATAACTGTGTAACTGTCGCCATAACTTTGAAGCAGAAAATATACAAAATCTTGCAAATATGGAATTCCAAAACTGACATCTTTAGTATGATAAGAAATGTGGCAGCATCTAACACGCATGATAAAAAATGTGGCAGCATCTAACATGGTAATTATTCATTCTTGTGTTTGACATATTTGGTTTCTATTTGTCGATCTAAAAATTTGTTTATGAGAATGTTCATCATGGAGATCTGATGTATTCATCACAACTATGTTCCTATTAGCTGTGGGTTTTATAGTTGCTCCAGACAAATCAGAGTACAATATTTGTACTATGGCGCAGCTTGTTGATGCATAGAAGGGGGGCTGAAGACGATCTTAAACTTTTATTCATATGCAACAATTAAGAGAAGAATAAAAGAGAAAATATGAAGTGGCTAATATATAATAGCAACCAATATAACATCTATGTAAAATTGGAAATTTAACATTATGATCAAATCATGCTAAGTTGACTCTTTTGAAATTCCACCAGTATTTCTGTATAGTGTATTCATAGAATAATCAACTAATTTTACCAAGTATACAAATTTTGAAATATGAATTAATTCACAGTCTTTCAGAATGGTATTTAATTACTCATAATGAGTTGCAAAAGGCTTTAATAAAATGGTTACAGTATTAATCATGACTAGACAATAAAGATCTGCCACTCTTTATTTACAACAGCTATAATGCTTGCGAAATGTATGTGCCACATGTTATGTTTATTAATACTTCTTTTATTAATGTGAAGTAAATGACTATATATATCTGAAAAGAGGGAAATTTAGACTGTGGTTGATAATTTTGGACAATAACTGTTGTAGACAATCAAATTAAGTTGTCGTGATGATTTTGATTAAAACAAAATGACAGATTACAAAAAAGTTAGAAACGAAGTTATTACCTGACTGCGTAAGCTTTCTTGGTGGATGCAACTTTTAACCAGAAGTGTTTAGAGATAGAATTTAGTTATGTGGTATTTGTTGTTGTGTATTTTGTGATTCAAGTGGTGCACTTTATTTGCAAGCCTCCCACTCTCTTCTACGTAGCAGATAGAACTTCACTGCTATAGTAGTTCAAATAGATTTGGTTAATAGCATAACTTGCATCCATTCATGAAATCAACCACAGTGTACAACTAAATTTTGTTTCTAATTAATCGCCCCTATGAAACTAAAAAGACAACGATGCTTAAGGCTCCATTTGTTTCTCACAAAGTAATTTCCTGAAATATATTTTTCTGGTTTTCCGGTGCATGTTTAATATACGCAGTATATTGTTTGGTTTGGTGTTTGTTAGGTTTAAGAAAAATATGTTATTCACCTTTATTTTCAGAATCTGGAAGCTATAATAAATGTAAGCTTTTATTTTCAGAAAAAGAATTTTAGGAACAGTAATTTGTGTCTGTGTGTGTGGTAGGTATGTTGCATTTCTTGAATGAGTTTCCATATAAAAAATTAAAAGTGTTACCCTTTCTCATTGTTAGTGCATACGTTGAGGAATTTATTGTCCCAAGAGGAAACGCAAAAACCAACTGCTCCCCAAAGTTCGCAGAAGTGTAAGCTCTCGTTGTTTCACTTACATTCTCTTGAATTTATTTACAAAAGTTCAAAATTATTTTATTGCTAAATATATATCTGTAAATGCAGCTTCACACCATTTCTCTTTGTTGTCACCCTTCCGAAGCAAAACGAGTGAGAAGAAGCTGAGAACATGAGTTTAATCCCTTGGAGATTTAGATCGTGATGATCAATTTCATTTAGGAAGTTTTGCCCTATATTCAGTATTATTTATTGTGCAGAGAGAACTTTTATTGTAAGCTCAGTTCCAAATGTGTATACCTAGATCGTGAACTGATTAGCAGTGATTACCTCTTTATAGATAGCTTTTGGGTTAATTATCAAAGGTATCACTCATTTGATACAAATGTATCAAATGAGTCACTCATTACAAAAATGACTCAATTTAGTCACCAATTTAAAAATTCTTATCAAGAAAATTATCTGGGATTCACCAAATTGATACAAAATTTTAAATTTTCAATTATCAGGTTGATACAAAGTTTCAAACTTGTGACTAAATCGAGTTATTTTTGCAATGAGTGACTCACTTGATATATTTGAACGTAAGGAGTGATGACTTTGATACTTATCCCGATAACTTTTATGTTTGACTAAAAACTAGATAGACTTTTGCTTCTACTTTGTGGAATTTTAAGTGGGGATTTCTTGCCTTGTATTTTCCTCTCTAGTGATCAGATTTGTTTCTATTTGTTCGATGCCTGGTTTAAAAGCTATATTTTTGTTTATCCGAATTTCCTAATGAGATTTTTTTTACTTCCTGTTTTGTATCGAAATTTCCTAATACCAAATGGCGTGTACAAATGAGCTCTGATTTCAAATTATGTTCATAAACCCTGTTGTATATATTTTTGTTGGTTCCAGGAGAATTTCACTTGCAAATTTAGTAACACCTGATTTTGGCTTATCAGTGGGTTGCTTCAGATCGGGTTCGAATTCATAGTTGCAGATTCCGGCTTTCAAATACTGAAGTGAGAGGCAGACAGTATCACTCATTACTCATCTTGTACTCATGTAGTGTCAACTGTCATGTACCAAATGCCTGTTTTACCTTAATTGAAGTAGAGCTAGTGATCTCTTCATGATTCATGTAATGCATTAATATCATTTACGTGTACATTTTGCTTCTGTCTTTTTACTCTATTTTCTTGATTTATGTGATACATTACTGTCCTATGATATTACGGGTTAATAGGCTATTACATCATTGTACTGGAGGTTAACTTTCAAATAGCCTACCGAGTCCAAAAAGCTTTCAAACGCATAATTATAATCAAAAACTTTTACAATTACATAACTGAACTGACAGAAGTTTTCATGACCGTTAACTCTCTTCGATAATTAACGTCATGCCGTTAGTTTTTGCCAAATATGCTGCCACGTTAGTGCCTAATCAGCTACATGTAAAAACCCACTAACCCACCTCATCCAACCCATCTAAAAACCCTCATCTAAACACCCTGATTATTACTAACTTAAACATAATAACTTTTGATCAATTGGAGGTGAAAGAGAAGTACAATTACAGAGATCAACACATCAGCTACCAATCGAAGACGATGGCTTCCTCCACTTCAGACAGGTAATTCATAAACCCTACATTCCAAATGATGATTGTGTATATTTATGTGTGTAATGGTGTGTATTATTCATAAACCCTAAATTCGTTTTGGTTGTATTGGGAATTCTTAGGAGGCCGTATAGGCTTGTGGTGAATAAAGAATGGGAAAATGTTGAACTTGGAGGTGATGAATGGGAAGGTGGAGGTGACAGTGAAGCAGTTGATAAAGAACAAGGTAGAACGAAAAAATTCACTGCAAGAAAAAGAATTGAGAGTAAAAAAGAGTTAAACGATGCAGTTAGAGAGGTTTCTATAGCAACTGGGAGACCATTGCGATATAGTGTGGATGACAAGTTAAGGGTTCAGGTAATGTGTGCTCAAGGTTGCCCTTTCAAGATGTGGGTCTCATTTATGGAAGAATTTGAGGGATGGCAAATCAAGACAGTGAATGATGAACACAATTGTATCTACCATTTCAATAACAAGCTTGTCACTGTCAAATATCTAGCTGAAGTGTATGGGGATAAGATTAGGAGAAATCCAAACTGGAAGTTGATTGAAATGCAGGAAGAAAAGGGGTAGAAAAAGAAAGGCAGTGACAGAAGATGAAATTGAACAAGAAATGGAAAAAAAATCAAGAGGAAGTTGAGACAGGTGAAACAGAACTAATGGAGGAGGCTCTCAGAAATAATGAAGCTGATAGACTTGTATTTACCCAAGCAACGCAGGTATAAAAAATAATTTGAAAGAAAGATATGTATTTGTTCTTTATTTATTATCATTAAGTGGTGGGTTGTTTTTAATGCAGCCATCCGACAATAATGTCAATGCAGCTGGTGGGGAGCATGTTAGGTCTATTTTTGTAAGTGTTAATTGCATTTCATATTATTTATTGACCACATCAACACATGTTCCTAACATTGTTTTCAATTTTTTGTTTAGATGCCAACACTAGGTCTGAATAGAATAGTCGGTTTTGGTGGGACTCCTCCAGCTTCACACCCCCGAATGCAACTTGGGACATCCAAAGCTTCGAAAGTGAAGAAGGGAAGACCTTTTACAGCCCCAAGAAGGAAAAAGTAATTTAATTGTAGTGGAATGACTAGTATGTTAAGTATTTTGTAAGCTTTAAACACTTGAGAAGCTTTAAATATTGGCAGGAATCTTTTGTAAGTGCACAAATGTTGGCAGGAATTTGGTCGGCATTAACATTGTAACTGCATATTTATATTGGTAGGATATAATTATGAAATTATTATAAATGTAATGTCTTTTTTATGTTTATGCTTCTAATTGTGGTCAAATCTTAGTATAATTCAGTAAGTTTTGAATTAAATGAAAGACATATAAAGTGGTTGGGCATTTTAATGGGTTTAAAATATATGTTGATGATGCAGCCAGGTCATGCCAAGTCATGTTTCTGTTAAAGTTTTAACGGGCCTGACGGAAAAAATTCTAAATGAAAGTTTTATATTACTTCGTGATGCGTTTGAAAGCTTTTTGGACTCGGTAGGCTATTTGAAAGTTAACCTCCAGTACAATGATGTAATAGCATATTAACCCATGATATTACCTATGTCTATGTGTATTGAATTATAATCTATCTTTGAATTATTATCTAGCATCTTCAATGATAACCCCTATTTTCATTGCCTAAAATATAATAAAATAATTGTTACTTAAAATATAAGGGATCGAAAAATTGTTTTGTTCCAATGGTGTTACTTATATTGGTTACCTATAATTTAAAAAGTACTAATTATTCAATATTTTAGATAATGTATGTAATGAGTGGGAGGATTGGAGTAAATATATATTGTATTATTGGTGATCAAATATAGGGGATTGCTTTTCTATCTTCTAAATAAGGGGTTGAAGTTTCTCTCACCTAAAAATTTTACGGGATGAGGAGCCCCGTTGAAGTTGATAATTTGAACCTAAAAACTTTCAACATGACATATTATAGGTAAGGATCTGAAAGCATCGAACATGCTCTTAGATATACAACTTCACACTAGGTCTTTCGTTATATCCCATCTATAATACTTTCTCCTGATCACAAGATGGGTGTTTGACGATATTTAGCAAATCATTTGTTCGCGAATAGAAAAATACATCAGAAAATAGAGCGTGAATAGATCAATTGCCCGCACTAAATATATTCATAAAGATTTTTCGCTAATAAATTATTGCAACCATTTGCACAGGATATTCTCTTATAAAAAAGTAATACAAGCTGATTTTCCCTCCTTTTGTTCAATATATAGTGAACCTATATATTAGCAGTTAAATGAAAATTATAAAGTTTAACTCAAGTATTCTCGTCTTTATTTATATAATCTTAAATTTAACACTTAACTTACTATAAATAACTGACATGATCAAAATTCTGAGATAAACAAAAAACAAGGTATGACCGCAACCAATTATCGAAGAAATGATTCTAATTTAGGTATACATGCCATTGTCATGAATAGACAATAGTAAGCATATCAGTTGCATTTTTTTTCTTTTCCTGAAGCTACCACTTGCAAGTTTATACAAATCATGTGATTTGCGCATGTCAAGTTCTCGTATCTATTTATTTTGTATTTAAAAGAAGCGAATATCAAACTCTCTAGAGTCGACCCCCGTCCTAGCTAACCGTCTTAATAAAATTCATATCTACCTCCCTTTCTTCGTCTCTCTTTCTTTCGTATGATCACCATAATTCTTATTTTCCGTTAATAATCATCCTTCAATTAGGAAAGATTACTGTCAGTAGAACCTCGATAAATAAATATTCTTGGGACTAATAAAATATATTCATTTAGTGAGATTATTTATTTATCGATTAATGAATATTTTATTCAATTATCGATAAATGAATATTTATTCATTTAGACAATATTTTTATTTTATTTTATCATGATAATGATGTTTTAAAATTTAATATACAAATGTATCTAGAAGATAATATTTAAAAAATTAAAATTTTATTATATATTATCTTCACACTCAATAATATGCATACATGAATTATACATATAAATTAAGTATAGTTTACTTGAATTATTTTAACCTTGAGACTATTCCTAAGATTGTAGGTCGTTCTAGAGAGAAAAGAATATTAGCATATACAAACTTTATAAAAAAATTAACATTTAAAATTTGAATAAAAACATTGATTTCAAATTTGATTCTACTGTAGAATCGTTTTGGATAGATTTGATTCTGCTGTAAAATCACTTTGGACTATTTGACTAATTTTCAATTTTTTTTAAAAAAAAAGTAGTTTAATTTTATTTTTTGATTTAATAATTGAAATTTATAATCATATCTAATAAAAAATGTGATAAAATATGTATTATAAATATTTATGTAATGGTTCTCAGCCGGACTCTATATAAGAAGTTCTCTGTTGAATGCCACCCAGTATTAATATACTTAAGAGTCTATTAAAATATATATGAATTTTTTGACTAGATAACAAATATCATAAAATTTATATCGTTTTAATTTTAGTGAATATTCATTTATATTTATTTAGGGCCTTTAAAGATTCCAATAAAATTTATTCATTAATGCATTTAACGAGATTATTCATTTACTCCATTGTCCCAAGTTGGGACCAAAAAATATTATTTATTTGACGAGGTTATTCGTTTATCGAACATTCATTTATCGAGGTTCTACTGTACCCAATTTTTTGGGTATTTTGTTTGTCCTTCTTTTAGAGTGATTGTTATGTTTTTGATATTTTTGGTTGGTTGTTTAGTGTCTTTGAGAATGATTCAATTGGTATTTTGGGAGATTTGGAAAGCCTGCATCGAGATTGGGTCGGTGATGGAAATCGCAAAATATCACCTTTCACAACGAAAGATTGTTCATATTATGATGACTTCCTTTCAATTTCAATTGATGCAACTGAAAGCTCTGAACATTGGACTACAACCAGAATTAATTGTGTGAAGGTCAATTGTGATGTTACTGGTTTCATGGATAGTGTATTTTGAATTTCTCAAAAAGCCATTGTAATTAGGGTGCTCATCGGATCGCCCACGCCGCATAAACTGCCCGCACCGTACCAATCCGCACCACAAAATGCAGTTTTTAATTTTCGTAGTGCGGTCACGGGTTGAAATTTGAAATTTTTACAAACCGCGCGGTGTGGGTTGTGGTTTTATATTTAAGTAGTGCGGTTCAAAACGCAACGCACCACATATAATATATAATAAAAACATTATATTTATATTATATTACTAGCTTAAAACCCGTGCGATGCACGGATTGTTAATTGTTATTTTATTATTATTGTTTTAATATTTTATTAATTGTAATTTTGCAAAAAATAAGTAGACATGTTAAAATAGCTAAACACTTTTAATTAATTAAAAACATTAAAACAGATTTTAAAATAAATAAGTATGGGGTCGCCCGTTATATTTTTGAAAATGAAGGGTTTTAGTTAGAAAAAATGTAACATATATTTAGTTTAGAAAGGTAAATGCCCGTGATATTTTTGGAAAATGAGGTTTGAAAATTTAATAATTAAAAGTATTTAAATACGTTTTAAAATAAATAAGTAAATGGTTTCCTGTGATATTTTTTGAAAAAGAATGGATTTTAGTGAGAAAAATAGAAAAAGTAAATTATAAAAGACAATTTCCCGTGATATATTTAGAAAAGAAGGAACTTTTTAGAAAAAATATATAATATATTTTAGGTGAAAAGGTAATTGGTTATAAATAGGTATTTGATTATTTATATTTTAATATTTGTAGTAATTGCATTTGTTAAGAAAAATAGGTAGACATGTTAAAATAGGTAAACTTTTAAAAAATAATTATAATATTAAAATAGTTTTAAAAATAAATAACTAAACGTCCGTGATATTTTTGGAAAAGGAGGGGTTTTAGTAAGAAAAAATAGAAAAACTAACATGTTTTAGTTAAAAAAAAAAAGGTAATTGCCTGTGATATATTTGAAAAAGTAGGGGAATTTGTTAGAAAAAATAGAAAAAATAATTTATTTTAGGTGAAAAAGATAATTGGTTATAAATATGTAATATTATTATTTAATAATATATTTCTATAAATAAGTAAGGTTAATTAAGTAAAAACACAAAGTACAGTTAATTAAGGGCAATTAAGTAAAATCACAACGTACCATACCGACCAACCAAAATTAAGGGCAATTAAGTAAAATCATAACGTACCATACCGACCAACCAAACTTTTAATGTTTCGTCTATTATATAATAGTATTGATATGTATGTTAAATTTTAATACATTTATTATTATGTTTTGTTATTTAGATATTAATAATAACCTGATACTTGATAAATAAAAATCAGTTATATTTATTTCACTCCACTAAAAGATAATTTATTAAGTTCCAGTTTAATACAATTGTACAAGCACAATGCACACCGCACCGCATTTATGTGGTGTGGTTTATGCGATTTTTGAGTTATGCGGTGCGATGCGGTCGTGGTTTGTAAATTAGATCAAATCGCATGTGCGGGTTGGTCCACGGTTTTACTGAAAAATCGTATTGCCCGCACCGCGAACACCCCTAATTGTAATCTTTTTTTTTTCAAAGAATTTTTATATTCTCTATGTTAAGTGATCTGGAAACAAAGCGGTTAATTGTTTAGTTCGTTTATTTATTTTTCAACTTAATTACATAGTCGATTAGGAATTTGTGTCGACCGAGATTTTTTCACGTTAATGAAATTTGCTTTAAATTTATGAAAAAAGAAGCGAATGCTTCTACAAAATAAGTGTGATTGTAAAACTCAAAAAAACAATTTACTGAGAAATCGGAGAAAACCAAAATTTTATGTTACTTAAAAATGACAAGAGATTGACTCACTTATTAGGCCCGATCAACCAATATTATCAATTAATATTTTTTTTCTTTGTAACTGATTGTTTGTTTTCATTAGAACATCCGCAGTCATTCCCGGCCTTCAATCCGTTAATTCGTTAATTTATTTGATGGAATTTATTACTATGCAAATAAAATTAACTATTTTGCTATTTTTTATGCAGCAATACAAATCAAAGTAGTTAATCCGTCTAACGAATCAATGAATTGATGGAATTTTATCAATGCAACAATGTTTTTTGGTCCATCAATCAAATTGATGGTCATCAATCTATCAATTACTCCATCAATTTTTGATGGAGTAGCTAACGGATTGGCGGAGTTCAATTTTATTGATCGACTAAAAAAACAGTGCTGCATAACTAAACTCTGTCAATTCATCTAACGAATCAACTATTTTTTTAATTAGTGCATACGCTCTTATAGTCCTTCAATTCAATAAAATGTCTAACCATTCTCCTATGCATTGCACATAACTTTCTCTTTAGTTTTATCCTTCGTGTTTAGCATAATTATTTATTATTATCTGAATATTTTATATAAATAGGGTTCTTTCCGAATAATAATTAAATTTGAAAAATCAAACTGGACCAAATTTTACATATTTAATACTTTGTTATATAAATATACCATGTTGGGCTAGGAGATAAAATTAAGTAAATAAAAAACGGTATATTTCCCGACAATTCTTTATAGTATCTATATACACATTTATATCAGTGTTGTAAAAAATGCGAATCGGAGTTAATCGGTGAAGGCACCGTCCATGATTTAATCGGATAATGATTAATCAGAATGATTAATCGGAATAAATTTAATAATATTATTTATATACAATTATAAAATTGTTTCGTTATTTCAACTAAACATATGTTATTATCATATATTTATGCAAATATGTTAAAAATGTTATGTAATTGTAATAAATAAAATTTTGAAGGTTTAACTTTTCAATTATAGATCAATTTAAAAGGAAAACTTAAGAGAATTTACGATTTAGGCATCTAAAATTATAAATATATGTACAAAACTAATGTTTTTTCCTATTGTTTAATCAAGTTTCTACCTTTTAAATTTTTTAATTTTTTAATTTTAACTAATTTTTAATAATTAGCCCGATTTTTGATCGATTAATCCAATTTTTAACCGATTCAGCCGATTTTTGACTATTTTTATGAAAAAACGATTAATTAACCGATTTTCGCTTAATCAGTTTGATGACCCGCCGTCTAGCAATTAATCGGCGATTAATCCCGATTAATCGCCGAACACTGATTATAACTAGTATTATACACAATTTATACAAATTATTAATTTATAACTAGTATCTATCCATTTATTTCCAATCCGGTCCGACCCAACTTACACAGCTTATCAGTTTTCTCAATTCAATTCCTTCACCTTTTCAGTTTATGCTTTATGGTCTCAACTCTCGATACATCCAGAAAATTCTACTGAATTTGTCATTTTTTTGTCTACCACTCTTTCAACCCACACATAAATGTATCGAATCTATAAATTTTATGTATAATCAATCATCAAATTAAAAACACACATATATATATATATACACCATCCAACTGCTGATATGTTTTAAAAAATTTCTATTATACTTTTATTAGTATTTTAAGATTTTTTAAGTGTTTTAATAATTTTATAAGATTCTTTTAAGTGTTTTAATAATTATATTAAAATTAGGATTCTATTAAGTATTTTATAAAGTGTTTCATAATATATTTCAACATAAAATTTATTTATAATAAATTTAATTGATAATTAAGATTTTTTTTAGTGTTTTATTAAGATTCATTAATTATATTATAGTATATTAACGGTCTTAGAAGGGTTCTCTCGGTTCTCTTGATATATTGGTTCTCTCTAGAACCTTACTATATATATATATATATATATATATATATATATATATATATATATATATATATATATATATATATATATATATATATATAGGCAAATGCTCAAATGAGACCCTCTCTTAAAATGAGAACTGAGACTCAATCTCAGTCATTAAATTTTTAAATATAATAAAATCTCAGCCACTCAATAATTAAGACTCTCTCTTTCTCTCCGCACCCACCAGACACCCACCTCCAGATTCATCATTTTTATCTACTCTGTTTCTTTCTTCCACCTAACTTTTATCTCTCCACCACCGTGCACCAATACCCCACCGTCATTGTTAACGACTTCGGCTATATATATGCACACAATCGTCATTAATCTATTCCATTCATCATCTCCGGCCAGATGTTTCCTATCCCCGACCAAATATTTCCGATCTCCGACGTCACACACCGAATCATACAATCTCCCATCTCTTTCATAATGCAGATGAATCAGATTCGGCGAATACTCCACCTTTTTCCCCACAATCACTTGATGATTGTGTTTTTACCATTATAGTAACATTTGTACCACTACCGATATTCAGATTTACCAGAGCACCATTACTCACACCACCACATACTCAGATCTGAAAAAATTGATGATTTCTGTTCAAAAAAATTGGTGATTCGCGTTCAAATTTTAGTGATTCGTGTTTAAAAATTGATGATTTATGTATTAAATTGGTGATTTGCTCGTCTCTGGTGGTGAAAAATAGATATGATAATAATGTACCTGTTGTGGTGTTGCTAAATGTTGTGTATTGATGGACTTGTTGGTTATATGATTTGAATTTAATGGTGATGACGATTTGGTGGTGTTGGTTATATGATTTGAATTTAATGGTGATGACGATTTGGTGGTCTTATTATTGTGGTGGCAGTGATGGCGATGGTTAAGATGGTATAGTTTGATTTTGGTTGTTTAGTTGGCTATTTTGGTTTGAATTTTTAGTAATTTTAGTTTGATTTTGGTGATTTAATGAGTTATGATGTATCTGAATTTTAGTAATTTGGTGATTATGTATGTGTTGGTGCTTGGTGATGGTGGCGGGTGACGGTCTGTGGTGGCGGCGGTGGCGACGACAATGATAATGATGGTAGTATAATAATTATAATGACTATGTTTTTTGGTGATTTGGTGATTCGGTCTCAGTTCTCATTATAAGGAGGGTCTCATTAGAGTAGCCCTCTATATATATATATATATATATATAGGCTTTTGTTCAACTAGAAACATTTTCCTAAATAAAAACTAGAAACTAAATCATGGCCATTAGTTTTTTAAAATTCAAATAAATTTTACACACAAAATTTATCCCTCTTTTCACACAACCCCTGCCCCGATAACCCCATCCAACCGGCACATACATACGTATGTGTATGTATATATCACCCTCTATAGTAGCCACAATTAGTTCGTGACCTCAATATATTTTGATGATAGCTAACATGATTTTTCGGCCTAATACCACAAAACAGCCACCAAAACCAATTATCTGTTTGTAAAGTTAACAGAAGATCAACTTTGTAATAGTTGTTTCTCATCGTAAATAACAAAAAAAATTAAACAGCAACTGATTTTCATCAAATCACCTACTTTTGTACCACAAATCACTAATTCATATAGCACTAATCACTAATTCATATAGGACTAATCACTAATTTATGTTGCGAAAATCACTGATTCATATCGAAACAATCACCAGTTTTGGTGATTCATGTATCTAAAAGTGATGGACGTATGAAGTAATAAACTATTACAGATCGAACAGTTCACAACATCGGTGATTAGAGGATGACGATGAAATATGTTGGAGGATAATAGTAATAAATGGTCTGCGCCCAATGCCCGACCTAGTAGAAGAAATAAATTTGGGATGATAATCAAATATTAAATAGTGAAGGTTGAGTACATAGGATGAAGAAATAGATTGTAATATACAGGAAATGTCGTCAGAATAAGTTAGAAGAGTGGCGGGGTGAGGACGGTGACCGCAGATCTGAAAGAAAAAGGCGGAGGTGCTGATATTTGTTTATATCAATGTATGTCTAGGTGGGCTTTGATAGTTTAATTCTTAATGGGCCGGGGTAGACTGTTTCTAGTTTCTAATTAGTGTTGGTTTCTAGCTGAATAGGACCCTATATATATATATATATATATATATATATATATATATATATATATATGTCATTTCTCCATAAATAGCACTCTTATATAAAGAACAATAAAGAATATCATTAAATCTTACATAAATTACATGTTGATTCTAATTTTCTCACCAAAAAATGTTTATTACGAATAAAAATAGAATCTAGCAAAAAATTAGAATCAAATAAAACATGATTACATGTAATTTTATTGTGATAAATATATATATAAGATTCTGTACAGGATTCCATGCTGGATTATATGTAATGTTTAATTTTTAAATTGAGATGAGATTCTACCTTAAATTCGATATGTTAGGCTTAATTATTGTTCAATTTTATGATTCTAATTTTATAAAATCAATTTTTATGAAAAATAAAGTGTTTATGATGGTGTTTTTTATTGTTCTTTATATAAGGTGTTCATCCTAGAGTGCAACATATCGAATTTAATGTAGAATCTCATCTAAATTTAAAAATTAAACATTACATATAATCTAGTATAGAATCCAGTACAGAATCTTGTATATATATTTATAACAATGAAATTAAATGTAATCATGTTTTATTTGATTCTAATTTTTTGTTAGATTCTATTTTTATTCGTAATAAACCTTTTTTGGTGAGAAAATTATAATCAACATGCAATTTATGTAAGATTCTATGGTGTTCTTTATTGTTCTTTATACAAGAGTGTTCTTCATGGAGCATAATATTAGAATAAATTTTAAAATAAATAAGTAACTTTTTGTCCGTGATACTTTTGAAAAAGAATGAGTTTTAGTAAGGGGAAATAGAGAAAGTAACATTTTTAGCTGAAAAGCTAATTGCCTGTAATTAAAATGGTTTTTAAAATAAATAAGGGTTTGTCCGTTATATTTTTGGAAAATGAGGGATTTTAGTAAGAAAAAACAGAAAGAGTAACATGTTTTAGTTGAAAAAGATAATTGTCCGTGATTTTTTTAGAAAAAGAGAGGATTTTTTAATAAAAAATAGAAAAGGTAATGTATTTTAGCTGAAAAGGTAATTGATTATAAATAATGTTATTATTTAATAATAGTTTTTTTAAAATGAAACAATCAAAAAAGTAACATCTTTTAGCTGAAAAGGTAATTGTTTGGAATTAAAAGTATTAAAATAGGTTTTAAAATAAATAAGTAAGGTTTGCCTATGATATTTTTGTAAAAGAATGGTTTTAGTAAGGAAAAATAAAAAGAGTAAAATGTTTTAGTTGAAAAAGGTAATTGTCTGTGATTTTTTTAGAAAAATAGAGGATTTTGTTAGAAAAAAATCAAAAATAGAAAAAGTAATGTATTTAGCTGAAAAGGTAATTGGTTACGAATTATTTAATAATAGTTTTTTAAAAAATGAAATATATATATATATAAAGTAACATGTTTTAGCTGAAAAGGTAATTGCCCGTAATTAAAACTGTTAAATAGGTTTTAAAATAAATAAGTAAGGGTTTACGGCTGATATTTTTGGAAAATTAAGGGGTTTAGTAAGGAAAAATAGAAAAAGTAACATGTTTTAATTGAAAAAGATAATTTTACATGATATTTTTGGACATGGAGGGATTTTAGTAAGGAAAATAGAAAAAATAAAATGTTTTAGTTGAAAAAGGTAATTGCCCGTAATTAAAAGTATTAAATATGTTTAAAAATAAATAAGTAAGAGTTTGTCGGTGATATTTTTGGAAAAAAGAGAGGTTTTAGTAAGGAAAAATAGAAAAAGTAACATGTTTTAGTTGAAAAAGATAATTTAAAATAAATAAGTAATGGTTTGCGCGTGATATTTTTGGAAAAGGAGGGGTCGTAATAAGAAAAAATAGAAAAGATAACATGTTTTAGTTGAAAAAGATAATTGCCCGTGATATTTTTGGAAAATGAGGGGTTTAGTAAGGAATAATAAAAAACATATCATGTTTTAGTTGAAAAAGGTAATTGCCCGTAATTAAAAGTATTAAATATGTTTAAAAATAAATAATCAAGGGTTTGCCCGTGAAATTTTTGGAAAAAAGAGGTTTTAGTATGGAAAAATAGAAAAAGTAACATGTTTTAGTTGAAAAAAGTAATTACCATTCTTTTTTTAGAGAGGATTTTGTTTGAAAAAATAGAAAAGGTAATGTATTTTAGTTGAAAATGTAATTGTGTTAGGCTCAAGGCATGTCTGAATACCACTATTAACAAGCCTACACTCTATGACTATGTCACACTACATGACCTAGTGAATTCTATCACTGGGATATAGTATAGGTCTCTCTGTACTTGTCTTGTTCTCATGAACAGTAGCTTGATCATGTATGCTCAGAATTATAATGAGCTTAGTAAGTTTCTTGCATCCAGAATGTACATAGGCCATTGAATAATTATCCTGGTAGAAGTTCAGAATTGTTCATGCAGCAGGATGGAGATGAATAAGGCCCTGAAGAAATAAGTTACAGAAATTTGTCTTAGGCATTATATAGAAAAGTCAGAATAAAGCTATGTCGTGAAGTCCACAAAATCCATGTCGTGAAGTACTGAGATCGCATAGTCCTAAATGAACTATGTCGTGAAGTCTTCAAGGCTTATACCGTGAAGTGTTGATACCACAAAGTCAAAATGTACTATGTCGCGAAGTCCTCAAAAAGACCATATCGCAAAGTCCTCAAATAGCCTATGTCGCATAGTCCTCAAATAGCCTATGTCGCATAGTCCTCAAATAGCCTATGTCGCGAAGTCTTCAAAGGCTATGTCACGGAGTCTTCAAAGGATACATCGCGAAGTCAGGAACACATTGGAGTTCACGATATCAACACTTAGACGTTAACAACAAGACAAATGAAGGTACAAGATCAAAGTCAATGGAGAGAAATACTGAAGCATCTGTATTGGTCATGTGGTCCAAAATACAGATGGCAAATCTACAGCTAAACTTGGAGAGGGAGAAGGAAGACAAGCAGCTACAGATAAGGGAAAAAGCAAGTGGTCCTCCCTAATACAACCAACCTTTTATAGAACGACAAAATGGAGTTGCAGGAAGGGTAGCTGTGGAATTAGGTGTGTGCACTAGTTTTGTATAGGACAATATATATATTGTGCACACCCTACTGTTAGCTGCAAGTGAGCATATCATAGAAATATTCTGAAGCACTTCTTTTCTCTGTAAGCAAAGCAAGAAAACACTTTTCTTGTTTAGAAGCCAGAATTTCTCTTGTGAGATTTTGGACGCTGTAGTATTTAATTTGATTAATACAAAGTAGATTAAAGTGATTGTGTGTGTACTGTTTATTTCATTCCGCATTTTCTTACTACACAATCTGTTACAATAATTAAGTTTCAAGAAAGCAAAAATCTATCAAACTATCCATTCACCCCCCCCCCCCTCTAACTAGTTTCTAAGTGGTACTCATTACTAACAAGTGGTATCAGAGCGGGCTGTTAATATACAAACAAAAAACGATCAACAATGAGTTCACAGAAACTAAGCAGTATCAAGATTCCTCTCTTCAATAAAGACCACTACAGTTTGTGGAAGAAGAAGATGCTGTTATTCATCAAAGCTTCGAATCCCATGTATTTCGATATTCTAAAACATGGTCCCTTCACTCCAATGATTGAGATTGCAGAAACAACTGTTGGTACTGAAATAATACCAGCAAGATATTAGCCCAAGGATCCCTCAAAATACACTGATCCTGAAAAGGAGAAAATAGCACTTGATGGACATCTTCAACTTATCATCTGTGAATCTATGGATTTCAACATGTATGGCACTGTTGCTCATTGTACCAGTGCAAAGAAGATGTGGGATCTTATAGAAGTGCTATGTGAAGGAACTCCAGAAGTTAGAAAGAACAAGAAGCAAATTCTGGTCTCCCAGTATGAAGCTTTCATGGCAAAGCCAAAGGAGGGAATCACAGAAGTGTTTGAGAGATTCAACAAGCTGATAAATGAGCTCAAACTATATGACAAACACTATGAAACAGAAGAGCTCAACATGAAGTTCTTACTGACTCTGCCAGACCACTTGGAGCCACGAATCTCTTCTCTCAAGGAAAGGGATTTAACCAAGATTGGTTTTGATGTGTTGTATGGTGTTTTGAAGACTTATGAGCTAGAGTTGTTTCAGAAGAGAGCCATTTAAGCAAAGCAAGGATTAATGGCCAATACCTCTTGTGCCCTAATTGATGACAATTTAGGTCAAAGAATGGAATCTCTGAAAGTCAATCAGGTCAAGATTGAAGAGCTGGAAGTTGAAGACACTGGTGATGAGACTCAAGTTGTCTATGATTTGCCCGAGGAAGATGAGTTCTACAGCATAGAAGAACTGGACAAGATGGAAAACAAATCCTTTGCTTATATGGATAGGAGATATCCTAACATTAGGTTTAAGAGGAAGTAGCCCTTTAAGTCCAAGTTCAACAATAGAAATGCTAGTGGATCAAGTTGCTCAACCACTGTCAACAAGGGTAAAGGAATTGTTGGTGTTGCAAAAGGAGGGTACAAGTCTGGGAGTGTGGATAGGTCCAAAATAAGATGCTATAACTGCAATGAGCTTGGACACTTTGCCACAGAGTGTAAGAAGCCCAAGCAGATCAAAAAGGACAAAGCATACTTAGATCTTGAAGCTAAGTATGAAGCTCTACTCAAGAAACAACAGGGTAAAGCCTTTATTGCTGAGGGAAAGTGCTGGGATGTTTCTGATGAAGATGAAGAACAAGAGTATTCAAACTTTTCCTTGATGGCACTTTCTGAGGATGGTGATTCTTCAAGTCAGGTACCTATTCTTACTTCTCTAAATATGACTCCCTCTCAATACAAGAAAACTGTTGAAGATATGAGTACTGAGATGTTCAATATTCATACTAGTATGTAAGCTGCTAATGAAGAAATTGATAGGCTAACTGCTAAGAATCTTGAGCTTACAGAAAAGAATGAGGAACTTGAGTTGATGATTGTGAATCTTGATGGTTTGAAGAAGGAGGTTGAGTATTTAAAGAATAAAGTAATTTGTGCTGAATAAATAGAGGCTGCTCTTAGAGAACAAATTGCTGAAAATGAACTTAAGATAAGAAGTTTTAAAAACTCATCTGAACTTGTTCAAACCTATCACAAGGAACACATTGAAGATAGCAAGGTTGGAGTTGGTTTTGACTATGAGAAGGATAAGGGAAAGAAGAAGCCCAAGGGCAAAGGAAAAGGAACTTTTGTAAACAAAAATGCCCCCACCATTTTGTCTGGTGTTGAGGAGCCCATCTTCAAGAAGAGTGTTGTTGAGTTTGATGAAGAACTATTGATCATCAAACAACAATTACTTGAAGAAGATGAGGCTGCTAAGGATACTCCTTCTTCTCCCAAATATGTTGATCAGAAAGAAACCAAGGACAACCTTGTCAAGAGTCCTATAATCAAGAAAGAAGTTGTTAAGAAGAAGAAACAAAATAGAAATGGTAAAGTAGGTGTCAATAAGGGCAACAATTATGCTTATGTGCCAAATGCTCCTAGGAAACAGTGTCAAAAATTCTTATCTGTTAATCACTTGACTCATAAGTGTAATAAGACTGTCAATAGTGAGGTTGACAGCCTAAGTAACCATTCTTGTGGCATGCTCAATATCCATGATTCTTTCTGTGGTAACTCAAACTGCATGACATGCTATGTGACTGTGATTGCTAATTGCTTATCTTTAAAGCATAAACTTGACTCTGCACATTCATGTGAATCACACACACATTTGCACACTCACAGGATAGAGAAAAACACTTCATGTGAGCCTAAGAGTGTCAACTCCAAAGCCTCAAGTAGTGTGATGTCTTCTACTGTGAATAATGCTGGTTACAATAGAAGAATCAATTTCAACAATGTTTCTAAATCAACTGGACCCTCACATGTGTGGGTACCAAGAACAACTTAGTCATTTTGTGAATGCAGGGCAACAGGAATAAAAGAGTCATATGGATCTTAGACAGTGGATGCTCAAGCCACATGACTGGTGATATAGCCCTGCTATCATAATTTGAGGAGAAGGCTGGCCCATCAGTAACCTTTGGAAATGACAACATTGGTTATACAATGGGATATAGTAGTGTTAAATCTGGGAATGTCATTATTGAAGATGTAGCATTTGTTGAAGGACTAAAGCACAACCTTTTGAGCATTGGACAATTCACCAACAGGGGTTTCAAGGTTGAATTTGATGAAGATCAATGTCTAATCTCCAAAAGAGGTAGTGGTGAGGTTGTTTTGACTGGTGTGAAGAAAGGAAGCTTGTTTGTAGCTAACCTAAAGGCTGCAGACAAGGGTGAAATATGTTGTTTCTACACTAGAGCCACAAATGAAGAATTTTGGCTATGGCACAAGAAACTGTCTCACTTGAATGTTCAGGCAATGAACTCTCTGGCTAAGAGAGAACTCATCATAGACATGCATGCCTTGGAGTTTGTGCAAGATGGAGCATGTGAAGCTTGTCAAAGAGGAAATATAAAAAGGTCAAGTCACAAGAACAAGCTGCTCAACTCAAACTCAAAGCCTCTGCAGCTAATTCACATGAATCTATTTGGCCCTGTGAATGTAATGTCCCTTTCCAAGAAGAAATATGCTCTAGTCATGGTTGATGATTATTCTAGATACACTTGGGTGGAATTCCTGTTCTCCAAGGATGAAGCACCTCAAGTAATAATAGAGCATATCAAGAGAGTTGATAGAGAAGCATAAAGCACTGGTTCCTCTGTAGTTGCCTTGAGAAGTGATAATGGAACTGAGTTCAGAAATTCAACATTGTATGAATTCTGTAAAGATAAAGGAATTTCTCAACAGTTTTCAGCTCCAAGAACTCCTCAACAAAATGGAGTAGTTGAGAGAAAGAATAGAACTCTCATTGAAGCTGCAAGGACAATGTTGTTGGATGCAAAGCTACCCACTAGCTTTTGGGCTGATGCTGTTAACACAGCATGCTATGTGCAGAATAGAACATTGATCAATAAGAAGTCTGGAAAAACTTCTTACTCTTTAATGACTGGAAAAAGAGCATCCTTCAAGCATCTTCATGTCTTTGGAAGCAAGTGTTTTGTGATGAAAGATACCTCTGAGCATGTAGGAAAATTTGATGCTAAGGCATTTGAAGGTATCTTCATTGGATACTCTCTGGAAAGGACAACATACAGAGTGTTTGTACCTGAGCAACACAAAGTGATGGAAAGCATGGATGTTACCTTTGATGACAAGAAATACCCTGGACTTGCATCAAGTGAAAAAGACAGTGTGCCATTAAGATTTGAAAATCAAGGATATCTTGAGGATTCTGAAGGTGAGGATGAACCACTTGTTCTAACTGTCCCACATGTTGAAACACCTGATGTTGATGATCTTCTTCAAACACCTGTGCAAGGGAACACAAACACAGGGGGAGAAGAAGAGAATGCAACTGTAAATCAAAATGACCCTGAGGCAAATCAAGAAGAAGAACAGGGTCATACAAGAAAATGGGACAGAGCTCACACAAGGGATCAAATCATTGGTGATCCTAGTGATGGAGTCAGAACAAGGAGGGCATCAATGAATACATGTATGTATAGCTACTTTCTGTCACAAGAAGAACCAAAAGTAATTGAAAAAGCATTGAAGAATTCTGACTGGATTGTTGCCATGCAAGAAGAATTGAATCAATTTGAGAAGAACAAGGTTTGAGAACTAGTACCACCTCCGGAAGGAAAGAATGTCATTGACACCAAATGGGTATTCAGGAACAAGATGGATGAGGAAGGTGTGGTGGTAAGAAATAAAGCAAGGTTGGTTGCCAAAGGATACTGCCAACAAGAAGGCATTGACTATGATGAGACATTTGCACCTGTAGCTAGATTGGAGGCCATAAGGATTTTCTTGGCCTTTGCAGCACACTCAGATTTCAAGGTGTATCAAGATTCCTCTCTTCAATAAAGACCACTACAGTTTGTGGAAGAAGAATATGCTGTTATTCATCAAAGCTTCGAATCCCATGTATTTCGATATTCTAAAACATGGTCCCTTCACTCCAATGATTGAGATTTCAGAAACAACTGTTGGTACTGAAATAATACCAGCAAGATATTAGCCCAAGGATCCCTCAAAATACACTGATCCTGAAAAGGAGAAAATAGCACTTGATGGACATCTTCAACTTATCATCTGTGAATCTATGGATTTCAACATGTATGGCACTGTTGCTCATTGTACCAGTGCAAAGAAGATGTGGGATCTTATAGAAGTGCTATGTGAAGGAACTCCAGAAGTTAGAAAGAACAAGAAGCAAATTCTGGTCTCCCGGTATGAAGCTTTCATGGCAAAGCCAAAGGAGGGAATCACAGAAGTGTTTGAGAGATTCAACAAACTGATAAATGAGCTCAAACTATATGACAAACACTATGAAACAGAAGAGCTCAACATGAAGTTCTTACTGACTCTGCCAGACCACTTGGAGCCACGAATCTCTTCTCTCAAGGAAAGGGATTTAACCAAGATTGGTTTTGATGTGTTGTATGGTGTTTTGAAGACTTATGAGCTAGAGTTGTTTCAGAAGAGAGCCATTCAAGCAAAGCAAGGATTAATGGCCAATACCTCTTGTGCCCTAATTGATGACAATTTAGGTCAAAGAATGGAATCTCTGAAAGTCAATCAGGTCAAGATTGAAGAGCTGGAAGTTGAAGACACTGGTGATGAGACTCAAGTTGTCTATGATTTGCCTGAGGAAGTTGAGTTCTACAGCATAGAAGAACTGGACAAGATGGAAAACAAATCCTTTGCTTATATGGATAGGAGATATCCTAACATTAGGTTTAAGAGGAAGTAGCCCTTTAAGTCCAAGTTCAACAATGGAAATGCTAGTGGATCAAGTGGCTCAACCACTGTCAACAAGGGTAAAGGAATTGCTGGTGTTGCAAAAGGAGGGTACAAGTCTGGGAGTATGGATAGGTCCAAAATAAGATGCTATAACTGCAATGAGCTTGGACACTTTGCCACAGAGTGTAAGAAGCCCAAGCAGATCAAAAAGGACAAAGCATACTTAGATCTTGAAGCTAAGTATGAAGCTCTACTCAAGAAACAACAGGGTAAAGCCTTTATTGCTGAGGGAAAGTGCTGGGATGATTCTGATGAAGATGAAGAACAAGAGTATTCAAACTTTTCCTTGATGGCACTTTCTGAGGATGGTGATTCTTCAAGTCAGGTACCTATTCTTACTTCTCTAGATATGACTCCCTCTCAATACAAGAAAACTGTTGAAGATATGAGTACTGAGATGTTCAATATTCATACTAGTATGTTAGTTGCTAATGAAGAAATTGATAGGCTAACTGCTAAGAATCTTGAGCTTACAGAAAAGAATGAGGAACTTGAGTTGATGATTGTGAATCTTGATGGTTTGAAGAAGGAGGTTGAGTATTTAAAGAATAAAGTAATTTGTGCTGAATAAATAGAGGTTGCTCTTAGAGAACAAATTGCTGAAAATGAACTTAAGATAAGAAGTTTTAAAAACTCATCTGAACTTGTTCAAACCTATCACAAGGAACACACTGAAGACAGCAAGGTTGGAGTTGCTTTTGACTATGAGAAGGATAAGGGAAAGAAGAAGACCAAGGGCAAAGGAAAAGGAACTTCTGTAAACAAAAATGCCCCCACCATTTTGTCTGGTGTTGAGGAGCCCATCTTCAAGAAGAGTGTTGTTGAGTTTGATGAAGAACTATTGATCATCAAACAACAATTACTTGAAGAAGATGAGGCTGCTAAGGATACTCCTTCTTCTCCCAAATATGTTGATCAGAAAGAAACCAAGGACAACCTTGTCAAGAGTCCTATAATCAAGAAAGAAGTTGTTAAGAAGAAGAAACAAAATATAAATGGTAAAGTAGGTGTCAATAAGGGCAACAATTATGCTTATGTGCCAAATTCTCCTAGGAAACAGTGTCAAAAATGCTTATCTGTTAATCACTTGACTCATAAGTGTAATAAGACTATCAATAGTGAGGTTGACAACCTAAGTAACCATTCTGGTGGCATGATCAATATCCATGATTCTTTCTGTGGTAACTCAAACTGCATGACATGCTATGTGACTGTGATTGCTAATTGCTTATCTTTAAAGCATAAACTTGACTATGCACATTCATGTGAATCACACACACATTTGCACACTCACAGGATAGAAAAAAACACTTCATGTGAGCCTAAGAGTGTCAACTCCAAAGCCTCAAGTAGTGTGATGTCTTCTACTGTGAATAATGCTGGTTACAATAGAAGAATCAATTTCAACAATGTTTCTAAATCAACTGGACCCTCACATGTGTGGGTACCAAAAACAACTTAGTCATTTTGTGAATGTAGGGCAACAGGAATAAAAGAGTCATATGGATCTTGGACAGTGGATGCTCAAGCCACATGACTGGTGATATAGCCCTGCTATCACAATTTGAGGAGAAGGCTGGCCCATCAGTAACCTTTGGAAATGACAACATTGGTTATACAATGGGATATAGCAGTGTTAAATCTGGGAATGTCATTATTGAAGATGTAGCATTTGTTGAAGGACTAAAGCACAACCTTTTGAGCATTGGACAATTCACCAATAGGGGTTTCAAGGTTGAATTTGATGAAGATCAATGTCTAATCTCCAAAAGAGGTAGTGGTGAGGTTGTTTTGACTGGTGTGAAGAAAGGAAGCTTGTTTTTAGCTAACCTAAAGGCTGCAGACAAGGGTGAAATATGTTGTTTCTACACTAGAGCCACAAATGAAGAATTTTGGCTATGGCACAAGAAACTGTCTCACTTGAATGTTCAGGCAATGAACTCTCTGGCTAAGAGAGAACTCATCATAGACATGCATGCCTTGGAGTTTGTGCAAGATGGAGCATGTGAAGCTTGTCAAAGAGGAAAGATAAAAAGGTCAAGTCACAAGAACAAGCTGCTCAACTCAAACTCAAAGCCTCTGCAGCTAATTCACATGAATCTATTTGGCCCTGTGAATGTAATGTCCCTTTCCAAGAAGAAATATGCTCTAGTCATGGTTGATGATTATTCTAGATACACTTGGGTGGAATTCCTGTTCTCCAAGGATGAAGCACCTCAAGTAATAATAGAGCATATCAAGAGAGTTGATAGAGAAGCACAAAGCACTGGTTCCTCTGTAGTTGCTGTTAGGAATATGTTGTTCTTGATGATAAACATAAAACACTTAGTAGAATTTGTGTAAAGTCATTTTTGTAACTGTCAACGAAATGGCATGCTTTGCAGCATTCCGTTGACAGGAAGCTCATCAACGAAATGAGTGTTGTAGCAATTGCATTGTACAATACTTCACAGTATGATAGGCATTCTGTTATATGTTTTAGATAGGTTTTCTAAGTCATGTTGACTAAGTACTAGATAGGCAAAATAGGTTGGTTAATTGTAAATATGTTATGCCTTGTAATTTTGACTAAGTGAAGACATGTCAACGGTATGAAGATTACTCTGTCAACGGTATGGAGTTTACCCATCAACGAAACGAGGGAAACACCATCAACGGAATGAAGAATGAAGCTATCAACGAAACACATCTCCTTGCTATCAACGAATCAATGTTGCTTTTTGAACAGTTGACAAAGTGATAGTGACAGTTTACTGAACAGATCTAAAAGGAGATATGGAAGTGTACTTTGCATTGGAAGCCATCAAAGTGGATACTGGAAATAAGGAAACATTCCAATTTCCAATAAGGCTCTTGGAAATGATTATAATGAGCATGAAGACAAAAGCAAAGATCTCCAAGGACCATTGGACAAAAGGAATGAAAAGCAAGCTACTGATGGTTACTACTATTATTCTTTAGTTTAACCAAACGTAGAATTGTAAACTTGGGATTATATAACCAAGTGTAGCAGTTACTTTAGAAAGTAGAGAAGAAAAACAAATAGATTGTATTAGCTATTTTTGAGAGCAATTCTTCTCTACAACCTTGTAACTGAGCAGCTGTGTACTTTTGTATCACAGATTATTTCCGCAATAAAAACACTTCAGTTGGATCATCAAACAATCCAACTGAATTATTTATATCTTGTGTTTTTATTTATTCAGTTCAGTTTTATTTTAAAAAGTGTTTAGTTTCAAGAAAATATCAAGAATTGTATTCAACCCCCCCTTCTACAATTCTGTTAGGTCATTTGGGAATAACAATTGGTATCAGAGCGAGCTTCTAACATACAAGAAGTTTAAAGATCAAGACCAAAAACAGAAACCATGGTGAAGAAGGATGCAGGTGTGAAGATACCAGTTCTTGATAAAGACAATTACTTTCACTGGAAAGTAAAGATGCATTTACATCTCATGTCTATGGATGAGAGGTATGTAGACTGCATTGAGAAAGGTCCACACGTTCCCATGAAGCTTGATTCTAGAGTTGGACTGCCAGATGATGCACCTGATGTAGAGATTCCAAAAACTGTCTCAGAATGGACTGTTGAAGATATTGCAGAAGTCCATAAAGACAAAAGGACCATGAACATTCTGTTTAATGGTTTGGAGCAAGAGATGTTTGACAATGTTATCAACTGTACAACCTCTAAGGAAGTATGGGATACCGTTAGAACTCTCTGTGAAGGAACTGAGCAAGTCAGGGAAAATAAAATGCAACTCCTTATACAACAATATGAGCATTTTCATTTTAAAGCTGGTGAAACCCTAAATGACACGTTTAGTAGGTTTCAAAAGCTTTTGAATGGATTAAAGTTGTATGGGAGGATCTATCAAACCAAGGATTCAAACCTTAAATTTCTTAGAGCTCTTCCAAAAGAATGGAAGCCTATGACTGTTTCTCTCAGAAACACTCAAGAGTACAAAGACTACACTCTTGAAAGGCTTTATGGAACCTTGAAGACTTATGAGCTGGAAATGGAGCAAGATGAGGAAATTGAAAAGGTACAAAAGAAGGGTGGATCTATTGCATTGATTGCATCTGTGAACCAACTTGAAGATGACAATAAAGAAGCTGCAAAGACCACAACTAGTCGATCTAGTTGTAGGAGTGATGTTAGCAAGGGTAAAGACAAGATGACAGAAGAAGAAGAATCAGAACCAGCCAACTTGGATGACTTAGATGAGATTGATGAACACATTGCTTTTCTGTCTAGAAAATTCTCTAAGTTCAAGTTCAAAAGAAACTCAGAAGCAAGGCCACCAAGAAGAGACTTTCAACCTAGCAAAACAAACTGGATTGAAAAGTCTAAGTCAAAATGTTTCAATTGTGGAATGCTTGGTCACTTTGCTGGAGACTGCAGAAAGCCCAAGGTTGAGAAGGGCAACAGGAAATTTGAGCCTGTTGATTATAAAAAGAAATACTTTGAACTTCTCAAACAAAAAGAAAAGGCTTTCATGTCTCAGGAGTATGATTGGGCTGGTAATGGTGAAGATTCTGATGATGATGTTGAGTATGTCAACTTGGCTCTTATGGCTGATAATCATGAGCAGGAAGCAAGTTCCTCAAGCAACCAGGTAACAATTACTAATCTTTCTGAGCTTTCTAAAGAGGAATGCGACAGTGCAGTAAATGAAATGTCTACTATATTATATAATTTGCGTGTTACTCTTAAATCACTTACTAAAGAGAATTCTAGAATAAAAGAGACCAATCTGCTCTTAAGTGATAGGAATGCAATGTTAGAAGCACAGCTCATTGAATTTGAGAAAATGAGATGTGTTAGTAGGGATGCTAAGAAGGAACTTGAGAACGTGTTACAAAGGGAAGAAATTCTTAAAACACAACTTGAGATAGAACAAGGTGTGATTGCAAAATGGAAGGATGCCAGGAATGTTGCTGCCAACATAATTAATGTTCAAGGCGTGGAATCCTTCTGTGAGCAATCATGGAAAAGGAACAAAGAGAAGCTAGGGTATGTTGGTGAAACCTTAGAATCAGAAACTGAGTCAACAAACAACAAGGATCATTTGTTGAAGGTTGATATGTCAACGGAATGCAATGTTTCGTTGACAGATGAACCATCAACCGATCAGGCTGTTTCGTTGACAGAGAAAAGAAAGGATGAACTCACTAGACTTAATAACAAGTATGGTCCTGTCACCAAGAACTTTGTTCAAGGTGAGTCTAGTAAATCAAAGAAAGTTGAGAAGCCTGTTGAGAGAGCTAATGTAGGTAACTTGTCTAACAAGCAATTGAAAGACAAGTTAGAGAAAGTTCAGGTTGAGGCTAAGGGAAATAAAAAGAATAACAGAAATGGCAAGGTAGGGATTAACAAACACAACAATTACACACCTGATAAATATGCACCTAGAAAGACATGTGTCAATTGTGGAAGTGTTAATCATTTATCTACTAACTGCAAATCTGTTAAGAAATCTGCTAATGTGAAAATGCCCAAGCCTGCAATGAACAGTTCCATGCCTAAAATGCATGTTATGCCTAACATGTTTGCTCCATATGCACAATTTCAGAATCCATATGCTAGCATGCCATTTGTGCCTAATCCTTACATGAATATGTTTAACATGCCACAAATGCCATGGAACATGAATAACATGATTGTTCCTCCAACTATGCATGCTATGAATGAAAATATGAGCAACCCTCAGAAATCAACACCAAGGGTAAAGATTGATTTGAATCAATCTGAGCCCAAAGTGAAAAATGGTACAAAAGGGAATGCAAAGGCTAACAAGACAGGACCCAAGGAAACTTGGGTACCAAAATCAACTTGATTTGGGTTTATTGTGTGCAGGGAGACAAAAGGAATCTTTGGTACTTGGATAGTGGTTGTTCAAGACACATGACTGGTGATTCTACCCTGCTCACAGAGTTTCAGGAAAGAGCTGGCCCTTGTATTGCTTTTGGAGATGACAGCAAAGGCTACACAAAGGGATATGGCTTGATTTCAAAAGAGAATGTCATCATAGATGAGGTTGCATTGGTGGATGGTCTTAAGCACAACTTGCTTAGTATCAGCCAACTTTGTGACAAAGGATTTTTAGTTACTTTTTCGAAAGAAGCCTGTGTTGTTTCTGAAGGAGGAAACAACAATGTGGTAATGACTGGATTCAGAAGAGGGAATGTGTACATTGCTGACTTTAGTAGCACAAGTTCAGAAACCATCACCTGTCTTTTCAGCAAGGCAAGCAAAGATGAAAGTTGGTTATGGCACAAGAAATTATCCCATCTGAATTTCAAAGTTATGAATGATTTGGTGAGAAAGGATCTTGCTAGAGGAATTCCACAAGTGGAATTTTCCAAGGATGGTTTGTGTGATGCCTGTCAAAAAGGGAAACAGAAGAAGGCATCATTCAAAAGCAAGACAGAGTCATCAATTGTCCATCAGCTTGAATTACTTCATATGGACCTATTTGGCCCTGTAAATGTTATGTCCATCTCAAAGAAGAAATACTGTCTTGTGATTGTTGATGATTTTTCTAGATTTACATGGACTTTCTTTTTGCACTCTAAAGATGAGGCAAGTGAAATCATTATCAATCACATCAAGATGGTAAACAATCATCCTGATTTCAAAGTAAGAAGGATTAGGAGTGACAATGGGACAGAATTCAAGAATTCGAGCATGAAGGTGTTCTGTGAAGAAAATGGTATTTTGCATGAGTTTTCAGCAGCAAGAACACCACAGCAAAATGGTGTAGTTGAAAGGAAAAACAGAACACTTATTGAAGCTGCAAGGACAATGCTAGATGAATCAAAGTTACCTACATATTTTTGGGCTGAGGCAGTTAACACAGCTTGCTTTACTCAAAATATTTCTTTGATTAATCAGGCCAAGGGAATGACCCCTTATCATCTACTCAAAAGAAAGAAGCCACTATTAGATTTTCTTCATGTCTTTGGATGCAAGTGCTTTGTTCTGAGAAATCAAGCTGAGCATTTGGGGAAATTTGAAGCAAAGGCAGATGAAGCAATATTTGTGGGATATGCAGCAGGGAAAGCTTACAGAGTCTATAATCTCAGAATCAACATTGTTATGGAATCTGTACATGTTGTTTTTGATGATCTCAAAATACAAGGTCTCTGTGATGAAGGTTTCCATGAAAGTCTCTCTTTTGAGAATGAGGAAGGAGAACAAGTGAATCATGATAAGGCTACTGAGAAACAGCCTAAAGGTGTTGTATCTAGCACAGATGAAAGCAGCAGTGAAGATGAAATTGCTGCATTAAGGTTAAAAAGGATAGCAGCTAGCAGACCAAATGGTCATTTCGTTGACAGTCATGATGGTGGATTCGTTGACAGTCAGAATGAGCGTTTCGTTGACAGCCAAAACGGTCATACCGTTGATAGTCATAGGAATGCTTCTAGAAGTGATCAATTAGGGACAACAAACTCAGGGGGAGTTTCTCAAGGACAAATATCCAATCAAGGCAATCATGATCATGAAGCTACGTCTTCAAGAGCAAATCTACCTCCCTCAAGGAAATGGACTAAAGATCATCCCTTTGAACTTATTATAGGTGATGTTTCTTCAAAAGTCCAAACTAGAAGAGCAACTCAAGAAGAATGTCTATATAGTAGCTTTCTGTCTCAAGATGAGCCAAAGAAAGTTGAGGATGCACTTCTAGATCCAGATTGGGTTTTAGCCATGCAAGAAGAGCTAAACCAATTTGAGAGAAACAATGTTTGGAAGCTGGTGCCCAGGCCTAATGACAGGAGTGTTATAGGCACAAAGTGGGTGTTCAGAAACAAGATGGATGAAAATGGCATAGTCACAAGGAACAAAGCTAGACTGGTTGCAAAAGGCTACTCACAGGAAGAGGGAATTGATTTTGATGAAACCTTTGCTCCTGTTGCAAGACTAGAAGCAATAAGGATTTTCCTAGCCTATGCAGCCCATGCCAATTTCAAAGTCTATCAAATGGATGTGAAGAGTGCTTTTCTGAATGGGGAATTGGAAGAGGAGGTGTATGTAAGTCAACCTCCTGGTTTTGAAGATGATGATTTTCCAGACTATGTGTACTTCCTTCTCAAAGCACTCTATGGTTTGAAACAAGCACCTAGAGCCTGGTATGACACTCTCTCACAGTTCCTCCTTGAGAATCATTTCACTAGAGGTACTGTAGATAAAACTCTTTTTCACAGGGTTGTAAATGGCTCTACTTTACTTGTTCAAATTTATGTAGATGATATAATCTTTGGGTCTACAGATGTGAAACTTTGTCAAAAGTTTGCCAAGCTTATGCAAAGTAAATATGAAATGAGCATGATGGGAGAATTAACTTACTTTCTTGGTCTTCAAGTAAAGCAAGTTAATGAAGGCATTTTCATTAGTCAAACAAAATACATTCATGATTTATTAAAGAAATTTAACCTAATGGAATGCTCTACTGCCAAAACTCCCATGCCTACTGCCACCAAACTTGAATTGAATACTAAGGAAAAATCTGTGGACATTTCAAGTTACAGAGGCATGGTAGGCTCACTTTTATATTTAACAGCTAGTAGACCTGATATTATGTTTGCTACATGTCTATGTGCTAGATTTCAGGCTGATCCTAGAAAATCCCATTTAGTTGCTATTAAAAGAATTTTCAGATATCTCAAAGGAACACCAAACCTTGGCATTTGGTATCCTAGAGAATCTGGTTTTGAACTAATTGGTTATTCAGATGCAGATTTTGCAGGATGTAAAATTGACAGGAAAAGTACAACTGGAACCTGTCAATTCCTAGGAAACAAGCTTGTGTCATGGTTCAGCAAGAAACAAAACTCAGTTTCTACCTCCACAGCTGAGGCTGAGTATATTGCAGCTGGAAGTTGTTGTGCACAGATTTTATGGATGCAAAATCAACTTCTTGATTATGGATTAAGAGTTGAGAAAATTCCTATTTTCTGTGACAACACTAGTGCCATTGCCATTACTGAAAATCCAGTGCAGCATTCAAGGACCAAGCACATTGACATCAAGTACCATTTCATTAGAGAACATGTTATGAATGGTACTGTGGAGTTACATTTTGTTCCAAGTGAACAACAACTTGCAGACATCTTTACCAAGCCACTTGATGAATCAACATTCTCAAGATTAGTAAGTGAGCTAGGTATGCTAAATTTCTCTTAATTATTTTTGAGATATTTGCAAGTTAAAATGCAGCCAGAAACTTGCTATGTTTTTCTGTGAATTAATTTTCTTAGGAAAAAGTGAAATTTTGTCTAAGTCAAAATTACTATGTCAACGAAACGAACCATTTCGTTGACAGTCTTAGCAGTTTTCTGGGTATTTCGTTGATAGCTCTTTTATATCAACGAAACGCAGCTTTATCAACGAAATAAGACGGGACTTTAACCGCCCAATCCTGATTCGTTGATTTAGCGCTCTTAATCTGAACCGTTGAAATTTGACACGTCTTTTACCACGATCTATGCATACACCCCTGTAAGTATAAATCATGGTAATACTTTAAAAGTAACGGTTATATTTTTTTTAAGCCAATCCAGTAATTTACATTTATTATTGGATTCATTTTCTGAGAATTTTTGGGGGAGTATTTAAGAAATTTTATTTTCATTATTTCTTTTTACCTGTTCTCAAAAATTCCAAAGGTTTTTTTTTCTCTTCTTCTCTCTAACAAGCAATTCAGTTCGAAGCTTTCCTTTAATCAACAATGGCACCTATAGTCAAGCTTATGTCTGCTGGAGGGTTCATCTATGAGAAGAACAACTCCATCCCTTTTGTTGTCAAGGAAAACCCGAACAGACTGTTCTTCAAAATGATGGATTTCATGAAGAATTGCAAGTTGAGCTATGCAATGTTTCACTCTACACCACTCTACAATGAGATAATCGAGGAAATTTGGACCTCATGTGAGTATAGTGGAACAAACTGCACACTACAATTCACTCTTCAAGGTAATGAGTACATAGTTAATTCTGATGTTTTGCAAGCATGTTTACATATTCCTGATAATAACTGTGATGTTTTGCCTACTAACACTGAAATAACTACCATGCTAAATTCTATAAACTACTCTTTGCCTACTGATAATCTGGGTAGAATAATTAGGAGAGGTTTGGTTAGGGAATACAGTTATTTAGCTGATGCATTCATTAAGGTCTTTTCTGGAAAGATTAGTAATTTTGATGCATTAACTAACTCTATGTTAATTCTCCTAACCATGCTTCTAAATGATAGATATCACAACTTTAGCACCCAACTTATGTATGAAATTGGTGCTAAGTTGGGTGACAAAGCAAATAGGAAGAAAAATATCTATTATGCTAGGTTTCTGATGATGTTGGCTAACCATGTTAGTCCAGCACCATTAGTTATCTCTAACCCTAATGCCAGGTTTGAGTGCTTTGTGCAAGAAAAGAGAGTATTGACAGACATACTGAGGCTGAACCACAATGGTGATGTTCCAGTGGTGTATCTGCCAATCATTGAGGTAACTACTACTATCCCTGTTAGTGTAGCTAACACCTCTACTGTTTTACCTTCCAATGTTGCTATGGAGTCTGTAGCTGTGACCCAACAGGCTCCTGCCCTAGCAACAAAACCAAAATCAAAGAAATCCTCCAAGCCAACCTCAGGTGCTTCTCAAAAGGCACCTGTTGTAAAAACTACCACACAACCTAAGGGGAGTGAGTCTGGAGTTGTGAGAGGTGAGGGAAGGGGTGAACATCAAAGAAACCCCAAGGATAAGGAAGGACAGGTTAGTGTGTACCAGCCAAGCCCCATTGTGTCTTCCCAACAAGGCACAATGAGTAACATGGATTTAAACACAAGTCTAATTGCATCCTCCCAAAAGGATGTGATTATTGAAACAAGCTCTCCTCCTAGAGCACAGTCCAAAAGGGTAAGGGACACTTCAAGCCCACAGTCTACATTTTCCCAATACCAAAGGAGAGTGAAGCAAAAGTCCAAGGGTACACAGGGTGCACACACACTGGAAGCAACACTTCCAGTTTCTCAAATTCAGCTTGATGTAACCCCTATCATTACTCTGGGGTTACAGTCCCATTCTTTAAACATCAATCTTGAATTATCTCCATCAAATTCACCAACTCAATCTTTGGATGTGGACATGATCCATACATCTATTCCTGATTCTCCAACTCTAATCTTGGAGAAGCCCCACTCTGAAGCTGGTGGCCATCACTTGCTAAGTGATTTGTTGGGCCATCAACCAATTTTTCCTGAAATTGCAAGGGGATCTGTGGACCAATCTCTAAAATCAATCACCACAGACTCTACTGTAATTTCTCATTCTCAAAGTGCTTTCTTGACTTCATCAACGAAACAGTCTATTTCGTTGACAAGTGTTTCTCCATCAACGGTATCCATACCGTTGACAGTTCAAACTACCATTCCGTTGATAGTTCACTCTGCACCTTTAATTGAAAATCAAGTTGTTCCCACAACTAGTGCAGATGATCTAGTGGTAGTTGAGACACTTCTAGGACTGAGAGGGAGTGAAACTGAGAGGCTGGCTTGCAGCCAGGCAAAAGGAGAGAATGTGAGTGAGAGGCTGGCTATTTCTTCCAGCCAGGCAAAAGGAGAGATTGAGAGTTCCACCTTAGAAGGTGAAGGTGAGGGTGTGAGAGTTGTGAGCCATGGGGAGCCCATGATGCAAGAACAGAGTGGAGAGAGAGAAGGGACTACAGGAGTAATAAGGATGGAAGCAGTCATTGCTAGTGAGTTAATGGAGGTCAGTGAGGGAGAAAGGGAACTTACTTTCCAAGAGGTTTATCAACAAACTCTGGATAGTATTTCCCTGGATCCTGAGACCTTTACTCATCCTGTGTCAGCCTATCAAGTTTTGGCTCAACAGGGCAATGTGGAGGCAGAGAGGTCACTACAACTAATTCACACAACTGCATCAATGCAAAGAGTAAAGGATGCCTTGACCAATCTACCTCCAGGGGCTGAAGCAAGTGGAGAATTTGATTTTTCTGATAATGAGGATAGCTTTGGTGACATTCTACAGGTGGCCACTACTGCACAGACTGGGACTTCTGTGGTGCCTCCTACACCAAACTGGCTTTCTCAAGATATGCATGGTAGATGCAATTTGGATGCTGCCATCACAAGGCAGTACAATGAAGCATATCTAGCTCATGAGTCTGCAGGAGCAAGGGACAAGAGATTCTACAAAGCCATCATGGATTCTCTGGAAATTCAAAGGCTACAAATGTTGCAGACAAGGATTGAGGCTACAGAAATCAAGGACTCAATTAGCAACCTTAGGGCTGCTACTGACAGGAGGCTAGATGAAAAGCTTCCTCTTCACACTGTCTCCAGGATGTCAAGGTTTTTCACCAAGGAACCTGAAGTGTCTTCATCTTTGAAAACTCTTTCCTCTAGAGTGGACAAAGTTGAGGCTACACTTAGTCACATGCAAAAGGAGCAGGAGAAGCAAACTCAGCTACTCACCCAGCTTCTGGCAGCTCAAGGGCTCCCTATCATCTCACTTGATGCTAACAAAAAGGGGGAGAAATCTAAGGAGGAGCTAGACATTCAGATCACAAAGGTTATGGTCCCAGCCATCTCCTTACCAGAAGAGCCATTAGCAATGGGGGAGTTTGCAAAGAAGAAAAAGGACAGTATTGACCTGATCCAGGAAGCCTCTTTGAGGATGAAACTTGCAGAACAAATCAAGGATCACTGGTCAAATATTGAAGCAAAGGTCAAGAAGCTAGCTGACACTAAAAAGGTATCATCTGTACAAGCTACTTCAATACCACCATCAACAAATGCAATGGTGACAGTGCAAATGGAGCCACAATTCAGGAGTTCCTATGTCATGGAACCCCTTCAGCATGGAGTCCTTCAAGATTCAAGGAATGAGAAAGGATAAGCTTCATGTTTGAGGAATGTGGATGCAAGAGGGATATCTCCAGTATCTCCCATAAAACCCAAAGGCAAGAACATAGAAAGGATAGCTTATTGTTCACACAATATCACGCAAGTATACGCGGTCACAAGTAATATAAGAATAAGTAGAGTTCGTTCCCACAGAGACTGCTATGGTTATTATAGTTATGCACTTATGCAACAATGTATGGCTATCGTTCAATGCTAAGACAAGTATCAAATTGTGTTTTGATTAACTAAATTAACTAAACAAATTATCAAGACTATATTAAACTAAAGATTGCTGATATATTACTTATGAGAATAAAACATGGGATCCTAACTTCATTAAACAATCCATCTATAGTTTCCAATTCTCTAGCCTTTTCATGTGATTTATTAATACCTGATCGAACACACAAAACTGATATAAGCCAACTTTCGTTGCACAAATACCATCCTAAATAATATCCACAATAAAGATAGAAATCACTTAGTCTTCCAATTATGCTTAGTCCCTATATGTCTATAAAGATTGAAAACATAATGGTTGAAGTACAAGCATTCAATTGATCACATAGTCGTCATAAAACGGTTAGAGTTACGACACTAATTACGAATGATATTCTCACGCATAAACCTATGCTAGCATGGCAAGTTCTAAACTCTTAAATCCACGTTCGCTTCAATAAGAATTAACACACAATTACATGAGTTAGCTACTCTCCTATAACGAATTAAAACAACCATGATAGGATATCGCATCAATCACACTATAGGCATCGAGAAAATTCAACAAATAAACTTCATGAATAAATCCGCTAAAACCCCATGACAACGAGTTAGTTCATAATCAAACTAATCGTCACCATGGGTTCTAATGTAAACATGATTGAAGAAAACGAATCAATATTGGAATAATTATCAAAGGTTCTAAAGAATACACCCAAACCAAGCATCCACAAGCTAGAAGAATACAAGAATAAATTGAAACTATCTTCTTCCTTGCTTCTTCGTGCTTTAAAACTCCGTATATAATATGCGGTATCTGTATCTCGTTCTCTAGGGTTTTCTTCTCTTTATATAGGCCTCCAGGTGCAAATAAGTCGTACTGAATTGTAATTTTATTTTATTTCTTGACAAATCAGCAAATCGGGGCAAAGCAGGAATTTTCGTCAGAAAGACCGGCGCTGCCGCGCCACAAATACAAAGGAGAGCGGCGCTGCCGCGCCAGAGATTTTCTGTACTGTTTTCCAGCGGCGCTGCCGCGCCATAGACAAGCTTAAACACGGCGCTGCCGCGCCGTGCCTTCTGTCTAGAATTATAGAAAATGTTGTCCTCTTCGCGTGAGCTGTAAGATCGTCAGAATCGGACTTGTAGAACTCCAGATATGGCCAAAACAGTGAAGACTGCGCAACCTACCCGGAAAATCCGAATTCTAATCAAATTAACCTCCAACTCTTGGTTCTGCAAAACTTAATGAAAACACATTAAACACACCACATACTTGAGTTCAAGTCATCAATTTAAGCCGATATGAAGCGTTCCAAGTGGATTAAAAATCCACTTATCACACCCCCAAACTTAAACCGATGCTTGTCCTCAAGCATAAATAATATAACTATATACAACTAACTAGTACCACTTTCGTAGGTGATCACGGTTGCATTTGGCATATGCAACAAGCCCTTTAAACCCCTAGGCAGCCCTAGTGGACGAGTAAGGTCTCGTGAGGGCCTATAGTGAATGTACCCACAAAATCCATCTAACAATGCAACTACAAATGCAACTAACTACATGTATGCAACTATATGAAAATGCAACGATCCCTGCAAACCAACCAAAACCAATCAACGAGCCAACATCTCAAAGAACACAGTCTTCCAAACAGAGTTCGACCAAATTCCCATCGACCAACGAGACAAACACAGAAACGTGCGTGTGTGCGATGCTCACCAATATACTCCCAAACTAAATCAAGACCATACCTACTCTTAGCCAAAACAACCACAAGCTTACAAACAGAATGAACGCTAGACACAAGAACTCTTAAGAGACACCTTCGCAGTCCATCTGAGTTAGACAAGAATTCATGCTTTATTGCACAAAAACAACTACACACAACACACATGCTTATTTGACCGTGCAATGGTTGAGACCCCCAAAAGGCTTATACAATAATACCCATGTAGCGAGCGTTAGGTTAGCGGATCCCAGACCGGAAAAGTCTTAGGTCACTAGGCACAAAGTCCCCTAGAACTTAATTGCTCGAGTATTAAAGAGCTCAACCTGATCAATTCTGCATAAAAACAACTCTTCTTTTTTTTTTTTTCTTTTTCAACTTTTCTCTTTTTTTTTTTTTTTTTCAACAATTTCGGAATGAGTGCTCTTTGCCTTTTTCTCATCCCACCCTAGACTACTCATCTTTTCAATGAGCCGGCTACTAGCCATTTGACGCCTAGCCTTTATTACAACTAGCATGAAATCCCTGGTTTCCCCCAAACTTATACATAAGTGCTCCTTCGTTTTCAAGAATCTAGCCAACATTCTAAATGTAAACAAGTGGTTAAATTCTAACACCAAACAAGCATGGTCTGATCAAATTCAAAAGCTACCAATGAGACTTGTGAATTAGATTTGTTTCTGGCATGCAAGTCAATACTTAACAACTTAATCAACCCTCTATTCATCACAACCACACTCCAATCAACATCGACTCACCAACGGAAATAGTCAAGTCCTACGGGATCATGAAATATGCATGCAACTAAAATGGACTCACATAATAGATAAACAAAAATGCAAAACAGAATGCTCTATATGACATAAACATGCAAAACTACGAATGAACTACAACTACATATGCAATATGAATCCTACATGAATCCTACATGAGACACACACTAACACTACCAACCCACACATCACCCCCAAACTTAAAATATTCAATGTCCCCATTGAATGTAAGTAAATACAAGGAATAGTAGGAAACATACCTAAAAATACCGAAACACGTGGGTTGCCTCCCACGCAGCGCTTGTTTAGAGTCAATTAGCTTGACTACGTCCAAGTCTCCATTAAGGATGATAATAGTTGGCCTGGTCATCTCTTCGTGAGACTTCATCGTCATCACGGCGGCACACTTTCTGCCCCTTCTCCTCGCTTGGCCTATTCGTATAACAACTATGTCCTATTCCAATGCCTTCATCGGTTGACCCAAAATTTGTCAATTTGTAGAACAACACACATTTGCGGGCTTCGCTTGAATATAATGGAGGAGGGTAAATGTAAGTTGTTGAAGCCTTTGGTTCCTCAAAGAGAACTTCCTCCAATGGCTCTAATGCGCTACCTCCATCTTTATACTCTGAGACAAGTAGAAGACCTGCATCTTTCCCATGGTCATCAGCCTCTTGGTACGCACATACCAATTCTTGAAATTTGTGTAGCTCATTAGTGTCTGTCCCATATAGTGCCCTTTCCAAATCATCCACCATACTAGCATGATCAAATTCTTCACATGGCTTGTGAACGCTCACCTCACCTTGGAATTTGCCTTCTTCAATTATGCATACAGTACCTTGCTCCAAGTCACCATTATTTCCTGGAATTGCCTCTAGGATGATTCGTTGATTCTCTTGTTTCAAGGCTCTCACAGCTCGAGCAACTAGTGGCTCCAAAGCTTTGACAGACTCTTCGTTACTCTTTGCAAGAATCCTAATCTCCTCCATAGTCTCTTGTTCCAAGGATCTCACAGCTTGAGCAACGAGTGTCTCCAAAGATTTTAAAGACTCCTCGTTACTCTTTAGAAGCATCCTAATCTCCTCCATATCAACAACCTCATCTGACTGAAAAGTAGGAGTATGTTGCTGATGTTGAAACTCTTCACTACCAAAGAAATATGACATTTTTGGAACATCTTTCTGGTACTGTTGAGGATGGTATTGAGAATATGGTTGTTCCTCATAAGTGACATATGGATCAACTCCTTCGTAGTAACAATATTGTGAGGCCTCATGAACGCCCAAACATTGCTCACATTGCTGAGGCATGGATGTCCTCGAATATGCCCACCATGGCAACTCCTTGCCTGCCATTTTCAAACACTCAAGTACCTGAAACACACCGAACTAAACAAGATAGGTTAGAAAAACAATCCGAGTCAGTGAACTCTAACGACCACTGATGACAAGCACATAACTATATAAATAACACCGAGTCCCCGGCAGCGGCGCCAAAAACTTGTTCACACAATATCACGCAAGTATACGCGGTCACAAGTAATATAAGAATAAGTAGAGTTCGTTCCCACAGAGACTGCTATGGTTATTATAGTTATGCACTTATGCAACAATGTATGGCTATCGTTCAATGCTAAGACAAGTATCAAATTGTGTTTTGATTAACTAAATTAACTAAACAAATTATCAAGACTATATTAAACTAAAGATTGCTGATATATTACTTATGAGAATAAAACATGGGATCCTAACTTCATTAAACAATCCATCTATAGTTTCCAATTCTCTAGCCTTTTCATGTGATTTATTAATACCTGATCGAACACACAAAACTGATATAAGCCAACTTTCGTTGCACAAATACCATCCTAAATAATATCCACAATAAAGATAGAAATCACTTAGTCTTCCAATTATGCTTAGTCCCTATATGTCTATAAAGATTGAAAACATAATGGTTGAAGTACAAGCATTCAATTGATCACATAGTCGTCATAAAACGGTTAGAGTTACGACACTAATTACGAATGATATTCTCACGCATAAACCTATGCTAGCATGGCAAGTTCTAAACTCTTAAATCCACGTTCGCTTCAATAAGAATTAACACACAATTACATGAGTTAGCTACTCTCCTATAACGAATTAAAACAACCATGATAGGATATCGCATCAATCACACTATAGGCATCGAGAAAATTCAACAAATAAACTTCATGAATAAATCCGCTAAAACCCCATGACAACGAGTTAGTTCATAATCAAACTAATCGTCACCATGGGTTCTAATGTAAACATGATTGAAGAAAACGAATCAATATTGGAATAATTATCAAAGGTTCTAAAGAATACACCCAAACCAAGCATCCACAAGCTAGAAGAATACAAGAATAAATTGAAACTATCTTCTTCCTTGCTTCTTCGTGCTTTAAAACTCCGTATATAATATGCGGTATCTGTATCTCGTTCTCTAGGGTTTTCTTCTCTTTATATAGGCCTCCAGGTGCAAATAAGTCGTACTGAATTGTAATTTTATTTTATTTCTTGACAAATCAGCAAATCGGGGCAAAGCAGGAATTTTCGTCAGAAAGACCGGCGCTGCCGCGCCACAAATACAAAGGAGAGCGGCGCTGCCGCGCCAGAGATTTTCTGTACTGTTTTCCAGCGGCGCTGCCGCGCCATAGACAAGCTTAAACACGGCGCTGCCGCGCCGTGCCTTCTGTCTAGAATTATAGAAAATGTTGTCCTCTTCGCGTGAGCTGTAAGATCGTCAGAATCGGACTTGTAGAACTCCAGATATGGCCAAAACAGTGAAGACTGCGCAACCTACCCGGAAAATCCGAATTCTAATCAAATTAACCTCCAACTCTTGGTTCTGCAAAACTTAATGAAAACACATTAAACACACCACATACTTGAGTTCAAGTCATCAATTTAAGCCGATATGAAGCGTTCCAAGTGGATTAAAAATCCACTTATCACTTATCCTCCACCAAAGCCAGATGAGTTCAAAGTCTTAGGGAAGCTGATCAAGGAGAGCAAAGAAAGCAATCATCCAAGCATAAGGAACAAGAGGGCACTCATCTACAGGGATAGCAAGGAAATCTACATTTGGGTTGGTCACCCAAATTTTGCTAAGGCCAAAGCTGAAGAAAGTGAAAGGGCAGCAATGCAAGCTCTTGCAGTTGCTCAATCACTTGAAGATGAAGAAGCCCTACAGGAAAAAAGGCCAAGGATAAAGCTAAGGAAGCTGGAAAGAAGAAGAGAACAAGTCAGCCAAAGGCTAGAGCTAAGAGGAATCTGAACTTTGATGAAGATGATTCTCAAGAAACTGCTCAAGACTCTTCCACAACAAGTGCACATCAAATTCCTGTTGATCTACCTATTGAGGGAAAGTTGGCTTGTGATCCTGCACATCCTGTCAACTTTCATGATCATCCAATCATGCCAAAAGAGGAACCTTTTGAATTTGATGAAGCCTACTTTCCAAAGTTCCTGTTAGAGAAGGACCAACCAATGAAGACAAAGAAGAGGTCTGTCAAAGCAAAGCCTGTTCTTGTGAGAAAGCCACAATCTCAAAAATCCCCTGCAAACCCAGAGGACTGCATGTACATTGCTGACATCAGGGAAGAATCTAGTCTACATCTTGACTTAGACAACCTGGTGGAAGTAAGGGGAATTGCAGCTTCTCAAAAGTTGCCTGAAAGACTAGTGTTCATATTCAAGGGAGGTAGAGAACAAGTGTGGCCTCTCTACAGAATTTTAGGAGAAGACTATCAAACACTACTCTCAGTGTTTAGATGCTTGAAAAAGGACTTTGGTTTCACCAAAACAGCCAAGTCTGAGGTGGTCTCCAAAATCTGTCAGATAAAGGCTAGCTGGAACAAGCCTGAGGCTCTTCCCAGGATACTTAGAGTTCCCTCAACAGGAAAGAAAATCCATCTTCAACCTTATTGGATGATGGAGTTTAAGGACAAGGACAATTGCAGAAGATTCTTCAGAATGGAAGACCAGCTGGAGAAGGCATCTAATCAAACTCTAAAGCTGATGCAATCCAAGCTTGGTGATCAAGATGAAGAGGAGAAAATCTTCTACAGAAGGCTACAGGTCCAGATTGAGGAAAACAACTCCAAGAAAGGGAAGAAGACTATGCCACAAAGAAATCACAGATGAAACATTTGCTCAGACTAGAGGAGCATTTGTGGGCATTAGTCTTGTAAGTCTTATATCTTGTCTATAAAATTTTGAAGCTTAATACATATTCTACTTTTGTAATCTATGATGTATCTGAGTGTTTTTGGTATCATCAAGTCTCTTGATTTATGGCTGTTATTCTATCAGTCATAAATTGGGGGAGATTGTTAGGAATATGTTGTTCTTGATGATAAACATAAAACACTTAGTAGAATTTGTGTAAAGTCATTTTTGTAACTGTCAACGAAATGGCATGCTTTGCAGCATTCCGTTGACAGGAAGCTCATCAACGAAATGAGTGTTGTAGCAATTGCATTGTACAATACTTCACAGTATGATAGGCATTCTGTTATATGTTTTAGATAGGTTTTCTAAGTCATGTTGACTAAGTACTAGATAGGCAAAATAGGTTGGTTAATTGTAAATATGTTATGCCTTGTAATTTTGACTAAGTGAAGACATGTCAACGGTATGAAGATTACTCTGTCAACGGTATGGAGTTTACCCATCAACGAAACGAGGGAAACACCATCAACGGAATGAAGAATGAAGCTATCAACGAAACACATCTCCTTGCTATCAACGAATCAATGTTGCTTTTTGAACAGTTGACAAAGTGATAGTGACAGTTTACTGAACAGATCTAAAAGGAGATATGGAAGTGTACTTTGCATTGGAAGCCATCAAAGTGGATACTGGAAATAAGGAAACATTCCAATTTCCAATAAGGCTCTTGGAAATGATTATAATGAGCATGAAGACAAAAGCAAAGATCTCCAAGGACCATTGGACAAAAGGAATGAAAAGCAAGCTACTGATGGTTACTACTATTATTCTTTAGTTTAACCAAACGTAGAATTGTAAACTTGGGATTATATAACCAAGTGTAGCAGTTACTTTAGAAAGTAGAGAAGAAAAACAAATAGATTGTATTAGCTATTTTTGAGAGCAATTCTTCTCTACACCCTTGTAACTGAGCAGCTGTGTACTTTTGTATCACAGATTATTTCCGCAATAAAAACACTTCAGTTGGATCATCAAACAATCCAACTGAATTATTTATATCTTGTGTTTTTATTTATTCAGTTCAGTTTTATTTTAAAAAGTGTTTAGTTTCAAGAAAATATCAAGAATTGTATTCAACCCCCCCTTCTATAATTCTGTTAGGTCATTTGGGAATAACAGTTGCCTTGAGAAGTGATAATGGAACTGAGTTCAGAAATTCAACATTGTATGAATTCTGTAAAGATAAAGGAATTTCTCAACAGTTTTCAGCTCCAAGAACTCCTCAACAAAATGGAGTAGTTGAGAGAAAGAATAGAACTCTCATTGAAGCTGCAAGGACAATGTTGTTGGATGCAAAGCTACCCACTAGCTTTTGGGCTGATGCTGTTAACACATCATGCTATGTGCAGAATAGAACATTGATCAATAAGAAGTCTAGAAAAACTTCTTACTCTTTGATGACTGGAAAAAGAGCATCCTTTAAGCATCTTCATGTCTTTGGAAGCAAGTGTTTTGTGATGAAAGATACCTCTGAGCATGTAGGAAAATTTGATGCTAAGCATTTGAAGGTATCTTCATTGGATACTCTCTGGAAAGGACAACATACAGAGTGTTTGTACTTGAGCAACACAAAGTGATGGAAAGCATGGATGTTACCTTTGATGACAAGAAATACCCTGGACTTGCATCAAGTGAAAAAGACAGTGTGCCATTAAGATTTGAAAATCAAGGATATCTTGAGGATTCTGAAGGTGAGGATGAACCACTTGTTCTAACTGTCCCACATGTTGAAACACCTGATGTTGATGATCTTCTTCAAACACCTGTGCAAGGGAACACAAACACAGGGGGAGAAGAAGAGAATGCAACTATAAATCAAAATGACCCTGAGGCAAATCAAGAAGAAGAACAGGGTCATACAAGAAAATGGGACAGAGCTCACACAAGGGATCAAATCATTGGTGATCCTAGTGATGGAGTCAGAACAAGGAGGGCATCAATGAATACATGTCTGTATAGCTGCTTTCTGTCACAAGAAGAACCAAAAGTAATTGAAGAAGCATTGAAGAATTCTGACTGGATTGTTGCCATGCAAGAAGAATTGAATCAATTTGAGAAGAACAAGGTTTGGGAACTAGTACCACCTCCGGAAGGAAAGAATGTCATTGACACCAAATGGGTATTCAGGAACAAGATGGATGAGGAAGGTGTGGTGGTAAGAAATAAAGCAAGGTTGGTTGCCAAAGGATACTGCCAACAAGAAGGCATTGACTATGATGAGACATTTTCACCTGTAGCTAGACTGGAGGCCATAAGGATTTTCTTGGCCTTTGCAGCACACTCAGATTTCAAGGTGTATCAAATGGATGTGAAAAGTGCTTTTCTCAACGGTGATCTTGCTGAAGAAGTCTATGTATCCCAACCTCCTGGCTTTGAGAATGAAGATTTCCCAGACTTTGTGTATAGACTGCTCAAGGCACTATATGGACTCAAACAGGCACCTTGAGCATGGTATGAAACTCTATCTCAATTTCTTCTTGAACATCAATTCACCAGAGGCACAATTGATAAAACCCTATTCTTCAAGAAGCATGGAAATGATATCATTCTAGTTCAAATCTATGTGGATGATATCATCTTTGGCTCTTCAAATGAAAAACTTTGTCAAAGGTTCTCTAAGCTAATGCAAAGTAAATATGAGATGAGTATGATGGGAGAGTTAACCTACTTCCTAGGTCTGCAAGTGCATCAAAGAGAGGATGGCATCTTCATAAAACAATCCAAGTATGTTAAAGATCTTTTAAAGAAATATGGTTTGGAAGACTCATCCTCTGCAAAAACTCCAATGTCCACTGCAATCAAGCTTGATGAAGATAAGAAAGGCAAGAGAGTTGACATCAAGGTTTACAGAGGCATGGTTGGATCATTACTCTATCTCACAGCTAGCAGGCTTGATATCATGTTTGCCACATGCCTATGTGCAAGGTTCCAATCTGATCCAAAGGAATCTCACATGATGGCAATCAAAAGAATCTTCAAGTATCTGAAAGGGACTTCTAATCTTGGCTTATGGTATCCAAAAGGCACTGGGTTCAACTTGGTTGGCTACACAGATTCTGATTATGCTGGATGCAGAATTGACAGGAAGAGTACTTCAGGAAGCTGCCAATTCTTAGGTCAAAGGTTAGTGTCTTGGTTCAGTAAGAAACAACAGTCCACAGCAACATCCACAGCTGAGGCTGAATATATTGTTGCAGGAAGTTGCTGTGCTCAATTGCTTTGGATTAGAAATCAACTTATGGATTATGGACTAGTGCTCGAACACATTCCCCTGATGTGTGACAATACTAGTGCAATATCCATAGTTGCAAATCCTGTTAATCATTCTACTACAAAGCACATTGAGATAAGGTACCATTTCATTAGGGAACATGCTGCAAATGGTACCATAGAAGTCTCTTATGTTCCAACTGAGAAACAATTAGCTGACATATTTACTAAACCTCTAAATGAAGCTGTCTTCAACAGACTTGTGAGTGAAATTGGAATGCTCAATCCTTCATTTAGTAGTTCTAAGTAAGTATGATAGATATTTGTTGCAGCAGTAAATTTTCACTGTGTTTAAATGCTCTATTTATTTGGAGTGAAAATTAGCTGAGATATGATTTATAAATATTTCAGTATTTTACTGCAAATTTTTCAAATCATGTTGGTGTGGAAGTGATCGTGATCTTTTAAAACATCTTTTAATAGGTAATTTTGAGAGTTCACGACTTAGTTCAAATAAAACAGACTTATACCGTAAACTGTTAAGATTGTGAGACTTCGCGATATAGTTCATTTCTTGAGTTTGCGACATAGTTCATTTTATGACTTCGCGACTTAGAATAACTATATCGACAAGTCTCCATAATTAGCAGAATTTTGATTTAAATTAATTTTATTTCAAATTCTGATATAAGTTTGACAAATTGCTTAAAATTCCAAAAAGAGAGTTATAGACAAGGTATTTATACCATATCGCAAAGTCCCCTCATACCTTCCACCTTTAGGACTTTGCGACATAGTTCATTTCCTGACTCTGCGATATACTTTTCAAGACTTTGCGGTACAGGCTATTTTGAGACTTCGCTACATCAAAACAGTCTGTACAAATTCATAACTCTATATCACAGTGTCTCTATCATATACATACTTTTTGCCGACCGTTCACAACTTTTCATCCTGTCTATTGCTCTCAATTTCTAAAACCTAAACTCAAACTCTCTTCTCTCTTCTTCAATCTCAAATTCAAATGGCACCCAAATCTCAAACAGATTTTTCTTCTAACCCTTTAACCATTCCCAAAGAAACCAATCTTCTCACCATTCCATCTGAAACCGAGGCTAACCCAAGGTACAAGTGCTTTGTACGCTTTCTGAACACCTCATATCTTCGTCAAGCGTTGACGATGAATCCTCCCATGTATGTTGATATTCTTGAGGCGTTTTGGAGGACTGCCAATTGCACTTTAATGGCAAGGGAGGATGGCTCTTCATTCTATGAGGTAACTTGCAGTATTGGAGGAAAGGAGTTGGTATTCGGGGAGAAAGAAGTCAATGAAACATTTGGATTTAAGACGGAGGGGCATGAAGCTGAAGCCAGTGACAAGGAAATGGTGGATTTCTTGACACTGATAAAGTATGCTGATGAGATAGATATGGGAAAGCTGACCAAGAAGCATGTAAGGAGGGAGTGGTCGTTCTTGTTTGATGCTCTGCAGAAGGTGTTTCTATGCAGAAAGACTGGGTGGGATCAAATCAGCCACATTGCAGTGAGGCTTGCTCATTCCCTGGCATACAACCAGGAAATCAATGTATGAGCAATCATTGTAAGGGAATTGGCTCAAAGGTTAGGTAAGTCTCCGCGCACCAGAGGTACTGAAATCTTCTATCCTCGTTTTCTTCAATGCATTTTAAATCATTTAGATTCTCATTTGCATGAATTAGAAGGGATAGACACAGCAAAATTGGCTTATCCTAAGTCCATGTCCAAAGTTCTATTTGGTACATTGGACACTAGGAATCAAGTTGGTGTAATTTTGAGTGTGACAGATCATATGCAAAACACATTCAAAACTTACACACTTGATCAGCCCATATATCATGAACTTTCTTGGAAAGGAAATGCTAAGGCTGATGAAGCTACAGAGTCTAACCCAAGCCTTCCTAACCCATCCAATGACCCCCTTGCAAACAGTACAGTAGTCATTAGGGAGCCAAGTGCACCAGTCTCTCAAAAGATTGGTGTTACTAAAAAGAAGACAAAGAAGAGAACCCTAACTATTATCAATGAGTCTGTAGAAATAGGTAGTGAGGAATCTGAGTCACAGCTCACCAGACCAAAGAAGAAATCTAAATAAATAGCCACCACTGAATCCTCCCAACAGGATTCAGATGTGCAAAAAGGGGTACACTTGTTACTGTCAATGGCTTCTCAAAAGGACATTGTCATTGAAAAGAGTAGTCTCCCCACTACATTCTGTAAAGAGTCAGCACAGGGTCAAGAACTCACTCTTGACCCCAGTGGAAATAAGGGTGATGAAACACTGAGTGGAGAGCACATCAATATTGAAACTCCTCTTATTTCTCAGGGGGAGTTGCCAAAATCTAATCTACACCACACTTCTCTTCCAGAATCTACATCTAATATTTCTTTTCAACAGAAAAGTCATTCTCATGACAATTCTGCACTTGATCAGTCATAATCTAAATCTGTGACTGAGCCAATTTCAAGTGACATGGTACCTGACACTGTGCTCACCACCCAGGACCCTCATTTGGTTGGTCAGGAAATGCACGCTGGGGCATATTCTAATGACACCAACACAAACACAGAGGATTCACCAGTCTTTACTGGAGACTCTGTGCCAAATTCTCCAATCCTTATGGACTTGGATTTGCCTTCACAGGCACATAGAGATGATGCTGTAACACATCCCATTTCAATGGAGACATCATCCGACTCTACAGTCATTTCAAGACTGGAGGAAACTCATTCACCTATTCCCCATGAAGTGCTTAGCACTAGCTCTCATTTGGCCCAAGCCACCCTGTCAGAATGGCTGAAGCCTGTGCAACATGACAGGCCTTCAGGATCATCTTCTGTGCCACCACAATTGACGGAAGAAGAACTTTAAAATCTTCATGTGGCACAGATTGATGAGATCTCTAAGATTGCTCAACATCTCCTCACTGCAAATCTCCCAAACTCTAACTATGAGGCTATTCTTCTCAGTCATAAGGAGGATGTTGAAGCACAACATGAGAAGATAGTAGAAGAAGCCCAACAGGATGGAAATGTTGATGCCTGGTTGGATGCTAAAAGATCAGTAAAGCTCAAAGATGCCCTAGCCTTTCTCAGGGAAGAATATCTCACATCTTTAGGGTCCAATGCCAAAAATCTATCTCCTGCAGAAGTATATAAAGCAGTGAATGATCTGTACAAAAGTCAGTTGAAGGCTCTGCATTACCTTGGGAATGGTCTTCAATCAGAGATTTACAATATAAAGGAGGAAACAGACAAATCTTTGACACAGCTAAGGAACTCCTATCTCTCTGATTTTCCCAAGGTAGATAGCATCCTCAAGGAGGTTCAGAAAACAGCTTCAAATGTCACCAAGATGGATTGCACCCTAGCCTTGGTTTCAAATAACATGAAGAAACTTGCCACCAAGCTAGACAATCAGGTGCAATCCAATATTCACTCCAACTCCTTACTGACAGTGATGTGGAAGAACCGGTATGGAGATAAGCTGGTGGATGAGGTCCCAATTTTCAACATCTTCAAATTTGACTTTACCAAAATCAAGGATCAATCTCTGAATTCCTTCAAATCTCAGCAACTTTTCTCTAAGGTGGATGGCTTGGAAAGGGAGGTAGCTGAACTTAAAACAGAAAACATTGTGCTCTCTCAATCCTTGGAAAAGCTGAATGCCAAGTTGGATGACCAAAGCAATGCAACCTTAAATATCTTGCTAGTCCAACAGCAAATGATGACAACCATGTTAAGAGGCATGAACCTTCCTGTTCCTGGAGAATCTCAAGACATCTTGTCTGATCCCAAGCCTAAGGGGGAGAAAGAAAAAGGAAAGGAAGAGAGAGGGGGAGTACAAGCCAAGCAACAGAAGCTAAAGGGCAAGATTACTGAAGAAACTCTAAAGCCAATCACTCTCCCCTCTGTGGATGTTATCAGTAAACAAGGACAGAGAAGCACAGTTACAACTACCTACTATCCCTCTACAATGCCAATGGATATATCTGCTCCTCAAATCACAAGAAATGCTAAACCAATGAAGGTAAACATGGTCACTGATGCCAAGCTACAGGAAGTTGCCAATTCTCACATCTATCATGATGAGGCCTTCCTGGAGTTTCTGAAAGCAATTCAAACCAGTGTGCAAGGCAACACTCTCAACTACAGAAGCAAGATCAAAGAACAAATCAAATATCTTACAGTGGCAGTCAGGAAAATCGAGGACACTCATCTAAGAGAAATTATCATGGTGTCTAAGGACAATTGCTTATGGCATTTATCTTTTGAAACTCTAGAGAGGCTGAGGTTTACTGAGCTGAACTCAATTCTGGAATTGATTGAGAGACATGGGGAGAACAACAAGAGATTGTATGATGAGCTGAAGAGAGACCAACATTTAAGATTGCCTGAAGTTATTTCTAACCCAAGGACAATAATATTTCAAAGTCTATCCAAAGCAAACCAGATGGATCAACTTGTAATCCCTGCACACTTGACAGTAAATAATAGAGACAAGATCAATCAAGTGTTGCAAATGCTGAGAGCCAAGAGAGGGATAAGGACTGCAGAAGAACTTGAATCAATTCAAATGCTCCAATCTTTCTTAATTCATGGCATTATTCCTGAGGCAGTAAAAGAGAAAAGAGAAAAGAAGAATGATGAGGAGGATGATGAGGATAAGACCTATAGGAGGATGAGTCAATCAAGGAGCAATAAGGATGGAGAAAGTGACAGCAGCAAGGGCAAATCTTCTAAGAAATCAAAAGATGTTGATGATGACAAGAAGGGATCTCAGACAAAGAAGGAGATTGTCAAGAAGAGAAGTGGAAATCAGCAAGTCAAGGACACTGCTAGCAGTATCTTAACCACAACACAAGACTCTAAGTCTAGGGTGGGTACTGTTAGTAATGATCCTCCAAAATCATTATTTAAGACTTCTGAAACTGATTTGCCACTGGAGAAAAGCAAAGCCACAACAACAAAATCTAAAAGACACTTCCACAAAGTCACAGCTAGTGGAGTGTTACAGTGGATGAAGGGGAAAGGAATGAAGCTACTTCCAAATGATGTGGCACTGAAGACTAAATCTCCCTGCTCCAGAAAGCTACCTCAAGTGAAGCATATGAAGATCAAGAGTGTAACCAAAAGGACAAGGATAACAAAGAGAACTGGGGCAATCACCAATGTAGTAGGGATCAATGTTCTTCCTCTTGATGAAGACTATGATGAAGATGCCCTAGCATTTCTGAGAGCTCAAAGGATCTTTGAAGTCAAAGTGAAGAACAATCATCTTGAGATCAAATACACTGATGGAAGGGAGAAAGAGATGAAGCAAGGCAGCTGGCAATATTTTCCAACCTATGAACTTGAAAGAATAAATGCCTTATTGAACTTTGAAGAAAAGGAAGATAGGATGTGGAAAATAGAGATTGCTAGATTCCTGAAGATGCACTCTGACTATGAAGAAAATCTAAAGAAGCTAAATGAAGAAAAGAGGTGTCTGAAAAAAAAGGAGATGGCTGAAATGGAAGAAAGAGCAAGGGAGCTGAGGAAGAAAGGGCTGTGCAGGGTAAAACAAAATCCTTATATTGTGGAGTACAGAAATCTAAATGGAGGTAAAAGCAAGATAAGGATGGATTTTGCAGAATCTTACGTGGAAAGTGCCCTAAGAACAGCAGCTGAAGATCTAGAAGATTCCCCTCTCACAGAAGAGCTCATTGCAAGGGATGATATACTACTTACCATTTCTGAGATGAAGAGAAAGGAAGAAGAAAGTTTATGATGATTTGTTAGAGAAGAAATTGAGAACTGAAGTTGTCTAGTACAAAGAGAAAAATCTGTAAGCTTTAATTCTCAGTTTGTAATGTTTAAAATTTTGTACATCTTTTACTCTTCTTCATACTTATTTCTTTTTATGTTAGTTAGGCTTGTTATCAGACATGAAATTGTGCCTAAGTTTCTTACTCACAATTTGGGGGAGATTGTTAGGCTCAAGGCATGTCTGAATACCACTATTAACAATTCAATTTCATACATCTAGGACTAACCTATAAGGGGCTTTAATTCTATACATCTTATTATAGTCCCTAATCAATTCAATTTCATGAAATTTATTACTATAGTCGAAAGAATCTAAATGAGAAACGGAAGGATATTCATCACTACGTTCTAAGATCATATCTTGAAGGGACATGTGAGGAGAACGAATGATGATACCTCTTTTGGAAGCTTGATTAACTTTCTGGAGACGTTGAGCAACACGGTCTGTCATCTTCAAATCTTCAAAGAAAAATTTCCAGAAAACTTCAAATCTTCAAAGGAAATTCCAGGATCTTCAAATCTTCAAACTAAATTTCCAGAAAATCTTCAACGGATGAAGGTTGAATCCAGAAAATCTTCAACGGATGAAGGTTGAACCCAGAGAAACAAGAACACCACCGTGAAAAACATCGCCGGAAATCGCTTTACTGCGGAATAGGGAGAGAAAAAGTATGAAGGCTAGGGAGAAATTTTCGGAAAGAAAGAAGTATGAAGTGAAGAGTGAAATGGAAGTTCCACTCTTTTATAATCAAAGTGACTGGAAACCCAACCGGTTAAGGAAGGGCAACCGTCTATAGCCAGTAAGGCCCATAAATCCATTTATGGATTACTAAGGCAGAAGCCCAAATAAATTAAGTCTCGGGCAAATTCGAAGCCCAAAACAATAAGGCCCAAGGCTGGAAAGATTTAAGCCCAATTGGGCTAATTAAGGCCCAAGAAAGAATCTTGGAATGAAACCGAGGCAAAAACGAAAATCTAAGGTCGAAAAGACCTTAGACCGAAATCGTACGACCCAGGTCGAAAATATATGAGAAAACGAGGTCGTATCCAACGACCTCGCTCCCAAATAAAGCGAAAAAATTAAAGATTTAAGGTCGAAAAAACCCTAAATTGAGGTCGTACGACCCAAGTCGAAAATACACACGAAATTGAGGTCGTGTCCATCGACTTCGCACCAAAAGCAAGTCAAAAAATTGGAAAATCAAGGTCGAAAAGACCCTAGATCGAAATAGATTGATTGAGATCGAAAATACACTATAAATCGAGTTCGTATCCCACGACCTCACATTGAAATGAGGTCGAAAACAGAAGGACTCGAGGTCGAAAGAACGAGGTCGAAAATGACCTAGAAAATGAGGTCTAAACAACTGACCTCACGACAGAATGAGGTCGAAGATGACCTAGATCAAAGTTTAAAATGACCTAGGAAATCCTGGTCGAAAACGCATGGAATCAAGGTCGACACATCGAGGTCGAAAATGGCATGTAAATCGAAGTCGAAAGCTTCGACCTCACAACCAATCGAGGTCGAAAAAGCACGATTTCGAGGTCGACACATCGAGGTCGAAAATGGCATGTGTCGACAGCTTCGACCTCACAACCAATCGAGGTCGAAGATATATTGGAAACGAGGTCGAACAGGCGAGGTCGAAAAAGACTTGGAATTCCTGGTCGACAGCTTCGACCTCACAGCTGTTTGAGGTCGAAATTCTGGTCGAATTTTTGGTCGAAAAAGACCTAATTCCTGGTCGAAAAAGACCTAATTCCTGGTCGAAAATGACTAGTTTGAGGTCGAAAATGCCCTTGAAAAATGGAAAATTTTGGGAAAAACACGTTATAACTTCTACGAAAACCCCAAGGAGATTTTCCCAAAAGTTGGGGGGCAAATGATATGGACAGAAAAGTAATTATAGAAATATAATTGACGGTCCAATGAAAAGGCTCAATATTTAATGCCCAAATCTCTGATTATTTATTAATTTCGTAATTAATAAATAGGGAAAATATACAGTTCATGAAAAGAGTCCAAAATATGGAAATTTGGTCAAAGAAGGATCCAGAATCCCAATTAAAGACAATTGATGAGTCATAACCTTTATCAACAAGGAAACGAATTCTCCAACAAGAAATACAATACTTATCCGTTATCAATAAGGAGACTTATTCGCTAAGACTCCTAAACATACCATAAATATGAGGCTCCAGACGCCTATATAAGGTCCCTGATCCTACAATCAGAACTACGTCTTTGGCTTGATTCTCAATAACGAATTGAGATTCGTAGCCATCTTGTGAGGACCGATTTAGTCTCGAAACACAAGTGCAGCCATTAAAGCTCGAAGCTCATTAAACCTTAGCATTAAATACACAAGTACGTTTTTTAATCCACAACAATGTTAAAAAAATATTTCTTTCTTGATATTCAAAATGCTTCCACGGGTTCAAGGTTCGAATCCCATCAACAACATATTATTATTAAATATTTATATTACCTATTTTTCTAAGCTACATTCAGAAGTTCAATATATTATTCCCGTTGACAATATATTAAAAAAAATTATCATCAAAATACAAACAAATGCTTACAATAACATCTTACATACATTATTAATTTTTAAAAATTTATTTTCTTCTGATTAAATCATATATTCAAAATACAGATAGTAAGATAAAAAATTCTAAAATTCATCCGTGCATCGCACGGGTTATAGACTAGTATTATTAAAGACGAAATATTAAAAGTTTGGTAGTCGGACGGACAAACGGTCGGTACTTAGTAATTTTACTTAATTACCCTTACTTATTTTTTTAAAAACTATCACTAAATAATAACATTATTTATAACCAATTACCTTTTCAGCTAAAATACATTACCTTTTTTTATTTTATTTTCTGACAAAATCATCTTTTTTTCTAAAAAAAACACGGGAGATTATCTTTTTTAAAAAAACATGTTACTATTTCTATTTTTTATTACTAAAACCCCTCATATTCCAAAAATATCACGGACAAACCCTTACTTATTTATTTTAAAATATATTTTAATATTTTTAATTATGAGCACTTTTTCAGCTAAAATGTGTTACTTTTTCTATTTTGTCATTTTTAAAGAAATTATTATTAAATAATAACATTTTTATAACCAACTACCTTTTCACCTAAAATACATTACCTTTTTTATTTTTTCTAACAAAATCCTCTCCTTTTCTAAAAAAATGACGGGCAATTACCTTTTTTAACTAAAATATGTTACTCTTTCTATTTTTCCTTACTAAAACCCCTCATTTTCCAAAAATATCCCGGGCAAATCCTTACTTATTTATTTTGAAACCTATTTAAATACTTTTAATTACGGGCACTTACCTTTTCAACTAAAACATGTTATTTTTTCTATTTTTCCTTATTAAGACCCCTCCTTTTCAAAAAATATCACGGACAAATAATTATTAATTTATCTTAAAATCTATTTTAATACTTTTAATTATTTAAAAAAGTTTAACACGTCTACTTATTTTTTTTAGAAAATGCAAATTAATAGAATATTAAAACATAAATAATAATAATTATTATTATTAATAACAATCGGTGCATCGCACGAGTTTTAAGTTAGTACTGTATACACACAAACATAAAGTGTGTGTTTAGAAAAAAAAATAGAGAGAGATTCTCGAAAATTCTCATTTTTATTCATTTTTACGGAGTGACTTGTAAAAATTAAACTTTACCGTTCATGCAAATCTCACAAAATAATCTTTAATTTAAATTAGGTTTTCAAAAAATTCAGTTATCACACGTTGTTGGTCCTTGTGTATTGCAGAAGGGGGGGGGGGATGAATGCAATACTGATAAAATTCAATCTCAGTTTCAACAACTAAAACTAAGATTTAATGTTATCAATAATATGTATGCATTCACAAATAGTATAATAGAGAAGACAAGATTCACAAAATAAATGTTTTATTTATTTTGCAAAGTGTTGCTACAACCTCAAGAGAGAATTCTTGAGCTTCGTTCTTCTCCAAGACACTTGCTTGTCTTCGTTTCTTATCTAGAATGAATTGATAGTCTAAGTATAAAACTAATCCTATCACTATCAACACGGGTCTGTGAAGCTGCTGTCATTATCAAGTGGCAGCTTCTTACAAAGTGTCTACCCATGTGACTTTCCTAAATTGCTAACAATGTCAGATATACATTACAAAGAAAGCAACCTAGATTCATTCTATTCTTATCTAAAACAATTCAGCAAATAGAGACTTGACCTTGCTCTTGAATTGATTCGCTTTTGTTTGCAGTGCTTGAAGCTTCTGTCGTAGTCTTGCAGACTTGGTGCAGCTTAGGGATACTGCAACACGCCTGTTTCTTGAACATTGAAACTGTCACGGGGTTTGACTGAGAAAGATACCTAGAACAAGGATCTTTCTCGAGATAGTTACTTTTGCCGCAGAGCTTGCTGTCACAGGAATGTGCTTTTGGTGACAGTAGGAGTTCCCCGCATAGTGTGCTGTCGAGGTTTCCAAACTTGCTGTCGAGGGCTAAAGTTGCTGTCGCGTAGTCTTCCGCCAATGTTGCTGTCAGAGTGAATATGCTGTCTTGACTTGCAACATTCTGTCTTCTTGTAATCTTACTGTCAATTCTTATGACAGTAACCTTTATTCATGCTGTCATCCAATATGCGTTCTTTGAGGCTTGAACACAGAAAGTGAACTTCTTCCAAATTACACAATTAAACTAACATTGCATACTGATTACAAGAACATACTTTGGTTGTGACAGTATGTTCTACTTAATTAAAAATTAAGTATATACAAAGTTAAGTTGTTCCTATGCTATCACCCATAAATCCCAACAATCTCCCCCAATTTGTTTTTATGGACAATAACAACAAATTTACAATATATGCTGACAACTTAACTAACAAGATCAGAATGGATTTAGAATGTTTACTTAGCTTGAGATTTCCTCTTCTGTCTTGTTACTTCCTCTCTTCTGAGAGCTTCTACCAAGCTGCTTCTTAGACCTTCTACAAGAGAGATTTCAGCAGGTGTGACTGCAGCATCTTCTATTTCTTCAATGATCTTCTTGATAGTAGGAGAAATAAGAGAACTAGCATCCCTGAGATTCAACCATTGCTCTTGATCAAATGGATAGCTTCTGAAGTGGAGTTCTTCATGAATGAGCTTGAATCTACTTTCTCGATAAGCATTGAGAGACATCCTCCTTTGCTTGTCCAGCTTCGAATCTTCTCCTTTTCTCCTTTCCAATAATTTCTCTATCTTGTCAGAACAGATCTGCTCCAGGGGATGAATTGATCCAGCAACCATATACTGTAAATCCTTCAGAATAGTTGTTTTTAGCTTGTGCAAGCTGCAAACATAGATTTCTTCTTTTAGATGCTTGATTCTTAAGGGATTTTCCAGCATACATGTTTGATAATTTGGAGCTTCACTTTCTGCCTTGTTGGCAGTCTTGCATCTTTCCAGGAGTTCAGCTTCCTTCTTATCAAGTTCTGACTGATATTGAGCGTATTGAGAAGAGTCAGGTCTTTTGCTTGGCTTGGGTTGCCCTTCCTCTTTGGGTTGGGTTTTCCTTTCTTCTGTGGGTGAGTCATCAAACTCATAGTACCAGTGATATGGTATAGGAGAAGCTGGTAAATCAGTTGAAATATCAGCATCATCAAAATCTGCAAAGTTGTAGCCAAATTTCTGATAGAATTCAGCATCCCTATCAGCTTGATATTTCATAATATGTTCCATAACAGACTCTGGAACATTTTCATAGCTCTCCAGCAACTCTACCATTCTTTCCAGGTAGAAGAAGTCAATTCTTCTTTTATCTAAGGTTGATGTCCTACCACTGGTTGATGTGGAGACCAGATTGAAATCCTTATCAACCTTGGTAGATCTTGATTCTTCCCACCACAGAATGTACTCAGTGACCTCTTGATTTGCATCCATCTTGACCTCAACACTCTTGATTTCTCTAGATTGCATCTGTTGTATCTTAAGACTGTTGGGAGGTATTGATTGAATTGGCTTCTTAAGATTCCTGCCAAATCCAGTGGTCTTTTCCTTTCCTGAGTACTTGTGCTTTCCTTCAGGTTTCTGTCTAGAAAACCATGCTCTTGCTTTGGCTTTCAGTCTTATGGGCTTGACAGTAGCTTTGGTTTCATCCTTGACAGAACCTTTCTTGATAGTACCTTTGTCGACAGTATCTTCCATGACATCATCTTTTATGACAGTATTCTTGTCGACAGTACCTTTGGTGACAACATCTTTTTCTGCATTTATGCAATCAATAGCACATCTAAGAACGCTTGCCTCCAAAGCTTCCAGTATTCTTGGCTCCTCTTCATCTGTTGCACCAGCATCTTTCTTTTCTTGACTAGGAGTTTCTTCATTACCTTCATTCTGAGATTGAATACCAGTATTCCCAGAATTACTTCCACCAGCATTTCCAGAATTTCCAGAAGCTTCACCTCCTCCAACCTCATCATCATCATCATCATCTTCATCATCATCCTGAGGAGGAATGTCATAGAGACAGCTTCCACCTTGATCATTTCTTTTAGCATTGGCTCTAGAGATTAGTTCCTTCACTCTAGTTCCCAGTGCCTTGTCTCTCAACACCGGAATTTTGTAGATCTCTTGAACAGCATAAACTCTTCCTGGATTGGCATTTGAACTGAGTATTCCATCTAACACTTTCAGAATTGACTTGGTTTCCATTCTGGATGTGCCAACCAAATTCATGAAGCTGTTCCTTCTTGTGCCATCCTTAGTTACAGATCTGTAGAAAACACTTGGTGGATTTGTGTAGACTTCAGGTAGCTTTTGTGTGAGCAGGTTCTGGATTTGCATATCCAATATTTCATTGAATGGTGTTTGAGTTGCCCTGGTCTTTCCCTTCAAAGCACACAACACCTTTGCTGGCAGACTCTGCAATAACTGCATTGTGATGAAATAAGATATGCCAGAAGTGAAATAGATACTTACAGCCCATCTTTTCTCATCATTCACCATTACACTGACACTGGTGATTTGATCCTTTAACAGTTTTGTGGTGTTGGTTGGACGGTTGCTTGGAGCTTTCATTGCTTCTTCCACCAAACTGCTAAATTCACTGTCATGATTGTGTAATGTACTCTCCCTGTAATCCACCATTAGAGTATTGGCTTCTTCTTGATCATACTCAGTACCAATGGACCAAGTATTTCCTTTATGGATGGATTCAGGCAGTTTCCCTTTACCTTTCCCAGACTTATTCTGTTCCTCCATTTCTCTCCATCTTCTTTGTAGAGCAGATTCTTGAGTTGCTGGAGTTGGCTCTCTGATTATCACAGGAGGTAGAATTGGATGTCTAGATGCAGGTCTTCTTTGCATTGCATCTTGAGTTGCTTTAGACATCAGTACTCTTTCTCCATCCAAGTCAACTTCAACAAGCTCTTCAGCTTTATCCTTTGGTTGTCCACTGCTTGGTTTGACCTGCTCCCCCTTAGATATTGCTTTCCCCTTAGCTCCCCCTTTGGTCTTCACAGCTACTGGCTCCCCTTGAGTTCCACCTGATTCCTGAATAGATATTGATTCTGATCTTGCTAACTTCTCCCCCTTAGTTGAGTTGGCAGCTACTAGGTCAGTGAGGAACTGGATAGAGAGCTGAGTAGCAGCAAAACCATCAACCATCATTTGAGAGAGAGAGTCCATCTTGGAGTTCAAAGTAGCACACTGTCCTTCCAGAGCTGCAATCCTGTTACCAAAAGTAGCAGAGGGGCCACCAGACCTTAACCTTCTTGGAGGAGAAGGAAAAGAAAGGGGCTTGGAGGCTATGGGGGTTCTCACACTCTCAGGGTGTTTTTGAGTGATCTCATCACCTCTCACAGATTGACTCTCAAGGCCTAATGCCTGAATAGTGTGGGCTCCCTCAAAGTCTCTCTGGACATGCTCAAGTCCCTCTCCTTTTGCCAGCACATTTGGCTGCCTCTCATTTTTATGCTCACCTCTCTTTTCTTTTATCTCTCTTTTCTTTTGCACACCCTCACTCAACCTAGATGCATGGGTATGAGCAGTACTAACATGCATGGAAGGAGTAGATTTAGAATGTACCTTTAAGAGTTTGGCAAGAGGGAGATCATCATCAGAGGCATCCTCAATGATTACAGCTTCAAAATCAGGCTGAGAGGACTGGACAGCATCTGTGGCAGGAATGTTACTGTCAGTTGGAGTCTGGACAGCAGGTTCTGGCATGACAGCAACTTTGGGAGGTGGAGTGACAGTAGGTTCTGTAGTGACAATATCTTTCTCTCCACCCATGACAGCAGCTGTGTCCAGGACATCAACATTGCCAGTGTCTTTGACAGCAACAGAGGCTGTGACAGCATCTTCCTGAAGGTAAGATGCTCCTTGGAGTTCAGACAAAGTGTTGGCTGTTTCATTTTCTGACAAAATTCCACTTTGCCCTAGCTCAGTGTTTGGAGGAGTGGTGTCCATCTCACTTTGAGAAATGGGTTCTTGTGGACCACTAGATGGGGGCTCATCCATGAGTGGAGATGGATGATCAAAACCTGAAGGGTTGGGACTGTCCCCTTCTCTAGGTTGTGGAGAAGAAACAAAGGAATGTGTAGGGAAGGAAGAAGGTGAAAGTGTAGCAGAGAGTGAGGGCTGATTCACAGATGAAACATGTGAACCATCAATTGGAGTAGAGAAATCCTCACTGTGCCCTAACTCACTGTGTGTTTCTTCAAGTGGGAGTATCTCAGGTTGTGAACCATGAGTTTGTGCAGACTCTGTACAGGGTGCCTTGGGAGACATGCCAATTTCAATAGATATACCTTGATGAGAAGGCACATCTAGGGAGGTGTTTGAGTCCCTTTCAGTAACTACAGTTTGTTGAGAAACTGCAGCTTGGGTAACAGTGGTTTTGGTCCTCCTAGCTCTCTTCTTCTTAGGCTCAGGGGGAACCACTGTGGGTTCTGTTTGACTACCTTCCTTATTTGCTGCACTAGGTGCAGTGTCTCCCTCTTGACTAACAGAGCTACCACCAACATCAGCTTCTAAGGACCTTTTTCTGGATTCTTGCAAGGCTTCTCTTTGGGCTTTGGAACGTCTAGAGGGCCTAGGCTGAGTGTATGGTGTTGAATGTGGGTTAACTGAATTTGGGTCTAATTCAGTTTCATTCTCAAGAGTGAAAGAGTCATAACCAGATGGTAATGGTAAATCAGGGTTGGACACTTGATCAACCATGTGCTGAGTGAAACAAAGTGGAATATGTGCATTGAGATTCTGTGAAGATAACAGTGTGTGTGTGTGTGTTCTTTTTCAAAACTGAGCAAGCCTCTAAACGAGGGGCGGCATCATTAAAATCACAGAATGAATTAATGCACATCATAAGAAAGCGAGGGTAGATTGATACCTTCTTACCTATAGAAGCTTGGAGGTGTGCCATGAGGAGAGCTCCAACATTCACCTTGTATCCATGGACAAGAGAATGTGTCAGTTTCTTGATGTAGGAGGGTATTCCATTCCAGCCTGTGGACTTGGTAGAGAACACCTTCACCATCACATCAAATATCATGCTCCACTCCTTTTTCAGATGCTTCCTATCCATTTCACCAGTTGGATACCACTTGGTAGTCCCCTCTTCGAGAATAGGGCCTGCATACCCAATCTTCAAGAAGAGCTTCTTGAGAGTGTCATCATGTGCAAGTTCAGTAAATTATTGTCTTGCTTCCAGGGTAATTCCAAGAGCAGTGTTGATGACCTCAGCTGTAAGAGTGTATTGTTGCCCAGAGATTGTGAATTGAATACCCGGGTTCTCACCCTCAGTTTGAGCAACAGCAGTTTGCCAAAACGCCTCAATTCGGTCTAAGTCTAGAATGGGGGTTGAGGTGATGGCATAACCGAGATAGGACTTGTTCAAGAAAAACACGAGTCCTTTGAAGCCTTCATCAGCATCATTTGGGGAAAAGATGCCAGCAAAGTTTGTTTGAGAGAGAGTCTGTTTGGATGCCATGGAGATTTCAAGAAAAGAAGAAAGTAAGAGAGTGGCTTTTTGCTTGAAGAAAAATATATTGCCTTGACTTCGATGAGAGTGATATGTCTGAGTAACTGGGGAATAAATAGAGGTATCGCAAACGTTGTGCACAAAAAGTGGAATTAAAGAACGTGTCTTAACCCACTCTTATAACACGTCAGTTACTGCCCGTTATTCACTGACCAACGTGGGATGAATATCCAATTTCAACGGTCCACTATTGTTGACAGTAACCTGTGCGCTAGAAACAATCTGTCAGTAATAAGAGGTGGTGACAGTAGGTTTTGCGCGACAGCAACTATTGCGCAAAAACTTGTTGTCACCGTTAAGCATATGAATGACAGTATCCTTTACAAGTCTTGACAGAAAGTCTTTCCCTGCTGTCAAGAAGGTTGCTGTCAAGAAACACACGACAGTAACTTTGATTGAGAATTGGTTCTGTCATGAACTTATTAGAATGCTTTATTCATACACTTAACTTAATATTGACACATTATGGATTTAGCAATGTAATCTTTTGAACACAGATATTAAGCAATTAACATAGACAAATCATAAACACAAGAAGAAGAACTTTTATTATTATTATTGATAAAATCATTAAAAATAGAACATGGAGTACATTATTCTATGATCTTATCAACTAGTCCTAAAAGCTCTTCCTTAATCTCTTCTTCACAGCGACCTTCTTTTTCAAGAAGTGCCTGAAACTCCTTCTCTTCTTCCTGAGCCTTGGCCTCCTCTTCCTGTTTCTTTTCCTCTTCGATCTCATCCATGCCGTCCAACAGCATCTCGAAGAGTTCATCAATCTCTTCACTGTTGGGTTCACTATCGCACCGTTTTAGCCCTACTTCAATTCCTACTTTGTTTTCCATTATTTACTTTAAAACTGAGAGCAGACTGGTGAAACCTAAGGTTAATTTATAGGCAAAACCGTCTAAGGATTAAAGTCTAATGGTCAACAGTTAGAGTACCCATACAACTACCACAAAAGTAATTAATGGTCGTGTCCTCCTTTAATCCTACAGATTAATGCAAAACGGTGTGAAAGTCCAATGGAACAGATTTTTATCTCTCAAACTTAACAAGTAACCACATTAATGTCATACACGGTCTAAAAGTATGAGACTGGCACAAAATACTGACATGAAAAGTCAAATCAACACATGCTGTCACATAACAGACATAGACCAAGTAGACAGTAACTTCTCTTGACAGCAGGTTTGAAGTTGCTGTCATGAGCTTCAAAAGAGAATTTGGAAATATAGAAAACTGAGTAAATCAACATACCAGATTCAGCATCCCAATTCACTTACCAACCTGTTGAAGGTTGCTTCATCCAATGGCTTAGTGAAGATGTCAGCAAGTTGCTTGTCAGTTGGGACATAGATCAGCTTCACAGTTCCTTGTTCAACATGCTCTCTGATAAAGTGATGTCTTATATCAATGTGCTTTGTCCTAGAGTGTTGAACTGGATTGTCTGAAATGGCTATGGCACTAGTGTTGTCACAGTAGATTGGAATTTCATTTAACACTAGACCATAATCCAGAAGTTGATTCTTCATCCATAGAATTTGTGCACAGCAACTGCCTGCAGCAATATACTCAGCTTCTGCAGTTGAGGTAGAAACTGAATGCTGCTTCTTGCTAAACCATGAGACCAATCTTCCACCAAGAAATTTACAGCTACCAGTAGTACTCTTTCTGTCAATCTTGCATCCAGCATAGTCTGAGTCTGAGTAGCCAATTAGATCAAATCCAGTGTTCTTGGGATACCAAATACCTAGGTTAGGAGTGCCTTTTAGGTATCTAAAGATTCTTTTGATGGCTACTAAGTGAGACTCCTTTGGATCACTCTGAAACCTTGCACAGAGACATGTAGCAAACATGATGTCAGGTCTTCTAGCAGTTAGGTATAGGAGAGATCCTACCATGCCTCTATAGGTGCTTGAGTCAATTTTCTTCCCTTTAGGATCAAGATCCAGACTGGTTGAGGTGGACATTGGTGTCTTTGCAGGTGATGAATCTTCCAAGTTGAACTTTCTGAGAAGTTCCTTGATGTATTTAGCTTGACAAATGAAGATTCCATCAGATTGTTGAAGAATTTGTAATCCCAGAAAGAATGACAATTCTCCCATCATACTCATCTCATATTTGTTACTCATGAGAGAGGAAAACTTCTCACACAGCCTCTCATTTGTTGAACCAAAAATGATATCATCCACATAGATTTGTACCAGAATGATGTCCTTGCCATGGTGTTTGTAGAAAAGTGTCTTGTCCACAACTCCTCTAGTAAACTGATTGTCCAAGAGAAAAGTGGAGAGTGTGTCATACCAAGCCCTGGGTGCTTGCTTTAGTCCATACAAAGCTTTGAAAAGTTTGTATACAAAATCATACACTTCAGCATCCTCAAACCCTGGTGGCTATTCAACATACACTTCTTCTTCCAATTCTCCATTTAGGAAGGCACTTTTGACATCCATCTGAAATACTTTGAAGTTGCAGTGTGCAGCATAGGCTAGAAAGATTCTTATAGCTTCAAGTCTTGCAACAGGTGCAAATGTCTCATCATAATCTATTCCTTCCTGTTGACAGTAACCCTTAGCTACTAGCCTTGCTTTGTTTCTTGTCACTGATCCATTTTCATCAAGCTTGTTTCTGAAAACCCATTTGGTCTCAATGACTGACTTTCCCTTAGGTCTTGGAACTAGCTTCCATACATTGTTCCTTTCAAACTGATTTAGCTCTTCTTGCATGGCTATCACCCAGTCAGAATCCAACAATGCTTCATCAGTTGTCTTGGGTTCCATTTGAGACAGGAAGCATGAAAACATGCTGTCAGCAGAGACTTTGTTCCTTGTCCTCACTCCAGAATTAGGGTCACCAATGATGAGGTCACTTGAGTGATCCTTGTTCCATTTGGTGATTCTGGGCAAGCTACTTGACTGTACAGGAACATTTGCTTCAGTTTGTTGAGTTGAATGATCACCAATCCCATTGTCTTCACCATGTTCTTCATTGTCTCCAGAGTCACCACTGTTATGAATGTTAGAGGTTATGGTCTGTGACTGAGCTGGAGTTTGGTTGACAGTAGTGGTATTGACAGTATCTTTATCAAATTCAACAATTTGAGTGAAGCTAGGTTCTTCATCCACAATTTCCTCAGCTTCCAAGTATCCTTGATTCTCAAATCTGAATGTTTGCATCTTTCCTTCTTCATGCAGTCCTGGAAACTTGGTTTCATCAAATGCGACATTAACACTTTCTTCAATAATCCTGTGTTCCATAACATAAACTCTGTAGGCAGTCCTTTCTGTGCTGTAACCCATGAATAGTCCTTCAAAAGCCTTGGTGTCAAATTTTCCTTTCTTCTCATGGTTATCCTTCATCATAAAGCATTTGCTCCCAAACACATGAAAATATTTGACAGTAGGTTTCTTTCCAGTTAACAGACAGTAAGGTGTACTTGCATGAGTCTTGTTGATCATGGTTCTGTTCTGAGTATAACAGGCTGTGTTGATAGCTTCAGCCCAGAAATATGTTGGCAGTTTGGCATCATGCAACATAGTTCTAGCTGCTTCAATGAGAGTCCTGTTCTTTCTCTCTACAACTCCATTCTGATGTGGAGTTCTTGCAGCAGAGAATTGTTGTACAATTCCTTCATCTTTACAGAAATTTCCAAGAGTGGCATTTCTGAATTTTGTACCATTGTCACTCCTCAAGATTTGAACTTTTGAGTTTGGAGTTCTATCAAGAACTCTGACTTGATCAATAATCACTTGAGCAGCTTCATCTTTGGATTCAAGAAACTTCACCCAAGTGTACCTTGAGTAATCATCCACCATTACTAAGGCATATCTCTTCTTGGCCATTGATGGTACATTGACTGGTCCAAAGAGATCCATGTGTATCAACTTGAGTGCTTCAATGTTGGTGTTCATTTGCTTGGACTTGTGCACAGCTCTTCTCAGTTTGCCCATTTGACAGTCTTCACACAGTCCTTCTTGACAGAATTCCTGTTGGGGCAAACCTCTCACTAACTCCTTCTTCATCAGAATATTCATTGTCTTGAAGTTGAGATGTGAGAGCTTCCTGTGCCAAAGCATACTGTCACCAACAGTAGCTTTACTGTAAAAGCAGTAAACCTTATCCTTCTTTGTTGAATTTAAGTCAGCAACAAACAAGCTTCCTTTTCTAACCCCTTTTAGAGAGAGGCTACTATTCTTCTTGTTATAGATGTTACACAGCATCATATCAAAATCAACCTTGAATCCCCTGTCACTGAATTGGCTGACACTGAGTAGATTGTGCTTCAATCCATCCACAAGAGCAATATCTTCAATGACAACATTTCCAATTTCTAGACAGCCATATCCCACTGTGTAACCCTTGCTGTTGTCTCTAAAGGTTATGATTGGGCCAGCTTTCTCAACATAATGTGATAGCAGGGCTTTATCACCTATCATGTGCCTTGAGCAACCACTGTCAATGATCCACATGACTTGATCTTTCTTTTTGCCCTGCAAAACAGAATGTGTCTAAGATGCATATGGTACCCAATCCTTGTTGGGTCCTGCAGTTTCAGTGTCTCCTGAGTTTCTTTCAGTCATAAAGTCACAAGCATTATCAGTAATCTCCTGTTTGACTTCTCTTTTCACCCACCTAGGTTTAGAATTGGACTTGGTCCTTTTCTTAGTGGATGGAGCCTTTTTGCTGTTGCCAGCAGGCTCAGAAGTCTCAACAGTGTTTATGTATGAACATTTTTCAGTAGTGAGAATAGGTAAGTTAAAGCATGTACTCATGGCAGTAATTTTGCATGGCATACATTCAATGTTATTACAGACACTCATAGTTCTATGCATAAGGGGGGTTCTGTGTAAGTTACCATTGAGTTCAGTTGCATTGACCTTATCCTCAATTGGTTTCTTACAAACATGTGTTAAGTGATGAGTAGATCCACAGTTATTGCATAGTTTTCTAGAAGCACCTCCAACATTAGTGTATCCATTTCCTTTGTTGACTCTTACCTTTCCATTCCTATTCTTAGACTTGGGAGTTACTGGATTGACAGTATGTTCAGAAGTTGTTGTCGAACTTTCCTTGACAGTATCTTTTATTCCTACTGTCTTGACAGAAGGTTTTAAAGTTACTGTCTTGGAACCATTCTTGACAGTATCTTTGGAAGATTCTGTCTTGCCAACTGTGACAGCATCTTTTGAACTTGCTGTCTGATTGCTTGGTAAGTTTACTGTCTTGGGGATTGTGACAGTATCCTTTCCATTCTTGAATGTGCTGTCAACACCTTCATCCTCATCAAGAATTTCTTGTTTGATGAGCATGGCTTCTTCATCAAACTCAATTTCTGCAGCTTTGAAAATGGGAGTTTTAACTTTCTTGAGAATGGTGGGTTTGACAGCAGCATTTCCAGAACAATCTTGAATCACAGTTTTCTTTCCAGGTCTTCTACCATATGAAAAACCTATACCAACTGACTGATTTTCTGTATGCTTATCATTGTAATCCTGAACTATCTTAGATGAGTTTTTATAAGCCTTGATTTTAAATTCATTTTCAGCAATCTCATTTCTCAGGAATTCCTCAACCTCTTTAGCACATTTCAATTCATTTTTAAGTTTAGCATTCTCCTGAGCTAAAGAGTCTAGTGAACTGGTTTTGAGAACAAGAGATTCATTTTCAGACTTTAGTGTTTCATTTAGCTTACTCAGCCTAGTGATCTCCTCATTGGCAGCAGATAAGCTAGTATAGACATTGAACATTTCAGCACTTAAGTCTTTAATGGTTTTCTTATACTCATCAATGGACATATCAAGTAAGACAAGTGAAGGTACCCGACTTGAAGATGTTGATGTTACTTCATCAGTGCTAGCCATGAGAGCTAGGTTGACATATTCTTCTTCATCTTCGTCATCAGACTCATCCCAACACTTTCCTTCAGCCACATAGGCTCTACCTTGATTCTTCTTAGAGTATCCACCAGTTCCTTTCTCAAATCTCTGAACCTGTTTGGGTCTTTTGCACTCAGTGGCAAAATGACCAGGTTCACCACAGTTGTAACACTTGAATTTAGATCTATCCACAAATCCAGTCTTGTATCCTCCTTTGAATGAGCTTCCCACAGCAGCCTTTGATGAGCTTCCCTTGGTGAACTTGGATGCTTGGCCTTGGGGCCTGAATGACCTATCCTTCTTGAACCTAAAGTTCTTGAACTTTTTGGCCATGTAAGCCATAGTAGGATTGTCCATGCTTTCCAGTTCCTCCATAGTGTAGAAGTCTTCATCTTCCACATCCTTGAGCTGTAGTACTACTTTCTCATCATCTTCAACAACCTCTTCTATCTTCAAGGATTGTACAGGGATTGGTTGAGTGATTTGTAGTGCTTCACTAGGTTGTGTGATTCTTGGCACTTGTGCTACTAGGGCACTTGACATGTTAGCCATCTTGTTCCTTGTTCCACTTTGTATGGCTCTCTTTTGAAAGAGTTCAAGTTCATAAGATTTCAGAATGCCATAAAGTGTCTCAAAGGTTATATTGTTGAGATCTCTTCCTTCTCGTATGGCTGTTGTCTTGTGTTCAAGATGATCAGGCAGTGTAAGCAAGAGCTTGACATTCAATTCTTTTCTGTCCTAGTACTTGCCATGTATCTGCAGTTCAGTTAAGAGCTTACTGAACCTTTCAAACATGGAGGTTAAGTCTTCACCAGGCTTGGCCATGAATGCATCATATTGAGATATAAGTATTTGCCTTTGGTTGCCTTTAACTTCTTTACTTCCTTCACAGAGTAAGGCTAACCTGATCCACATCTCCTTGGCTGATGTGCAGCTTATCACACTTCCACATCTCCAACGTGAGAGAATCGAGCAAGATGAGTTGCAAGTGATCATCTAGCACCATTTTCTCCTTCTCAGTTTCCAAAAATTCCGAGGGATCTTTGGGAACCCAATGTGTAGGAATGATTTCACCATTTACTGTTGTGGCTTCAATTTCCTTCCTTGGTATGAAAGGACCATTCTCGAGTATACCTGGGTATAGTGGATTCGCAGCTTTGATAAACAACAAGATTTTTCTTTTCCAAATGTTGTAGTTCTCTTTATGAAAAGCTGGGATCTTGATACTGTTTGATTTCTGCATTGTCGTTGGGATCTCAGATATGTATGTTAATCTGATCGCTCTGATACCAGTTGTTGGTCCTTGTGTATTGCAGAAGGGGGGGGATGAATGCAATACTGATAAAATTCAATCTCAGTTTCAACAACTAAAACTAAGATTTAATGTTATCAATAATATGTATGCATTCACAAAGAGTATAATAGAGAAGACAGGATTCACAAAATAAATGTTTTATTTATTTTGCAAAGTGTTGCTACAACCTCAAGAGAGAATTCTTGAGCTTCGTTCTTCTCCAAGACACTTGTTTGTCTTCGTTTCTTATCTAGAATGAATTGATAGTCTAAGTATAAAACTAATCCTATCACTATCAACACGGGTCTGTGAAGCTGCTGTCATTATCAAGTGGCAGCTTCTTACAAAGTGTCTACCCATGTGACTTTCCTAAATTGCTAACAATGTCAGATATACATTACAAAGAAAGCAACCTAGATTCATTCTATTCTTAGCTAAAACAATTCAGCAAATAGAGACTTGACCTTGCTCTTGAATTGATTCGCTTTTGTTTGCAATGCTTGAAGCTTCTGTCGTAGTCTTGCAGACTTGGTGCAGCTTAGGGATACTGCAACACGCATGTTTCTTGAACATTGAAACTGTCACGGGGTTTGACTGAGAAAGATACCTAGAACAAGGATCTTTCTCGAGACAGTTACTTTTGCCGCAGAGCTTGCTGTCACAGGAATGTGCTTTTGGTGACAGTAGGAGTTCCCCGCATAGTGTGCTGTCGAGGTTTCCAAACTTGCTGTCGAGGGCTAAAGTTGATGTCGCGTAGTCTTCCGCCAATGTTGCTGTCAGAGTGAATATGTTGTCTTGACTTGCAACATTCTGTCTTCTTGTAATCTTACTGTCAATTCTTATGACAGTAACCTTTATTCATGCTGTCATCCAATATGCGTTCTTTGAGGCTTGAACACAGAAAGTGAACTTCTTCCAAATTACACAATTAAACTAACATTGCATACTGATTACAAGAACATACTTTGGCTATGACAGTATGTTCTACTTAATTAAAAATTAAGTATATACAAAGTTAAGTTGTTCCTATGCTATCACCCATAAATCCCAACACACGTCTTCTTTAAATAATATAAGTCTCATTTTTAAATTAATAAATTTTGTTTTTATAATAATCTTAATCGTCTATTTTTAAAATTATTAAACAATCGAGATTCTTTTAACGATATTGTTGACTAAAGTTTTTGATAAGGTTTTTCTTACACATCAATACTATTATATAATAGACGAAATATTAAAAGTTTGGTTGGTCGGTATGGTACGTTGTGATTTTACTTAATTGCCCTTAATTAATTGTACTATTAAAAGTTTGGTTGGTCGGTATGGTACGTTGTGATTTTACTTAATTGCCCTTAATTAATTGTATTTCGTGTTTTTACTTAATTAACCTTACTTATTTATAGAAATATATTATTAAATAATAATATTACATATTTTTAACCAAATACCTTTTTCACTTAAAAAACATTATTTTTTCTATTTTTTCTAACAAATTCCCCTACTTTTTCAAATTTATCTCGGGCAATTACCTTTTTTAACTAAAACATGTTAGTTTTTCTATTTTTCCTTACCAAACCCCTCCTTTTTCAAAAATATCACGAACAAACATTTAGTTATTTATTTTTAAAGCTATTTTAATATTATAATTATTTTTTAAAAGTTTACCTATTTTAACATGTCTACTTATTTTTCTTAACAAATGCAATTACTAAAAATATTAAAATATAAATAATCAAATATCTATTTATAACCAATTACCTTTTCAACTAAAACACATTATATATTTTTTTCTAACAAAGTCCCTCCTTTTCTAAATATATCACGGGAAATTGCCTTTTACAATTTACTTTTTCTATTTTTCTCAATAAAATTCATTCTTTTTCCAAAAATATCACAGTACTTATTTATTTTAAAACGTATTTAAATACTTTTAATTATTAAATTTTAAAACCTCATTTTTCAAAAATATCACGGGCATTTACTTTTTTAAACTAAATATTAGTAGCCCTCGGTCCCTTAGGGATTATAGTGCTGCATCAAAGAATGAGAAGGATAAGGTGCTGAATCAGGAAGTCCAGAATTCTGCATGCCGAAAGGATATGGTTAAGGAGATAAGGAAGGAGGAGCAGAAAACAAGTTATGATAAGGAGAAGGATCTCTCAAATGCCTCACAAATTTCAGACTCTTTGGAGGTGCATGAGTGTAGATTTGGAGAAAACTCTATACAAAGTGTTGGCTCAACTTCCAGGTCGGATTTGGTCTGGGACTTTCCCAAGTCAATTGACAAAAATTGCAACATTATAGACACTGGTAATATTGCTGATCATGGAGATTCTCAGAGTACTCTATGTCAAATGCTAGGGAAAGTTAAAATCAAAGGCCCGGGCAGACCTAAGAAACGGAAGATCGGCAAAAATCCTTTTGCGATAGGTAGATGTAAATTTTGGCCTTTAACAAGAAAGGGATTGGTGCATTGAATTATTAAAAGCTCTACTCAGAAGGGTGAGGGAGATGGGAAGCAGCCTATTAGAACCTCAGAAGCTGAACTTATTCTGGAATCAGCATTGGATATATGCTTGATTTTGAAGGAAGATAAGGAGAGAACCTTAGATATTATTAAGGACCAACTAGCCAAGGGCCAGATTTGATTGATAACATGAGGTTAGTGTGTTATTTAGAACATATTTTTAATGGATAGTGTATCAATTATGTGTTAGAACATCAGGGGTCTGGGTAGATTGGAGAACAAAAAAACCCTGAGAAGTCTCATTTCTAAGTGGAAACCTGGGGTGATTTGTATCCAAGAAACCATCACTTCTGGGATAGATGATAAATTGATAAGTTTCTGCTGGCCCAATGAACAGTTGAGCTGGGTGTTTCAGCCACCTTTGGGGCACTCTGGAGGTATCTTGACTATTTGGAAGAAGGGTGAATTTGATTTAATAAATGCAGAATTAAGAGCAAACTGGGTAGGGGTTTCACTTCAACTTCGAAACGGGGGTAGCACTATTAATATCTTTAATGTGTATGCCCCTCATGGGATTCAGGATAAGTTGATTCTGTGGCAAGAATTTAGGAGGATTTCTGCTTTGCTTGATTCATCGCCTTCCATTTTCATTGGAGATTTCAATGAAGTTAGATTTCAGAGGGAGAGATCTAACTGCAACTCAAGACCACGGGAAATGAGGGAGTTCAATAAGTGGATTGAGGATTCTAACTTGGTGGAGTTTCCTTTAGAAAATACAAACTTCACTTGGATTGGTCCAAATGGTAAAAGGAGTAGGCTGGATAGAGCTTTTGCTAACTCAGTTTGGCCCAATCTTGCTGATTGGAATTTGAAAGTTTTACCTAGAAAAAATTCAGATCACAGAGGTATTCTTCTAAGAGCAAGGAAGCAGAATTGGGTCCCGAAACCCTTCAGGGTCTTCAATGCTTGGTTGAGAAATCCCAGTCTTAAAAAGGAACTTGAGAATTTTTTCTCAGAACCTGCAAGTCTTCCCAATCTGAATTTACATCAAATATTGAGGAATGCAAAACATGTGATTAAGACCTGGAACTTGTCTGTGAATGGAAACATTTTCCATAAGATCTCAGAATTGGAAGAAAAGGTGGCTAAGCTAGAGGAAGATAATGGCCCTAGAAATGATTTAGCCATATTGAAAATGTCCTTGGAAGAACTTTGTCTAACCAGGGACAGTATGCTGAAGCAAAAGGCTAGAGTAGATTAGCTTAAGGAAAGGGATAGAAATACAAAAAAAATTCATCAGGTGATTCAGAAAAGAAGAGCCAGGAACTCAATCAAAAAACTTATATGTAATGGGAGGCTTTCTTATGATCCACTGGAAATAAAGCAGGAAATTAGAAGGCACTTCAAACAAGTGTTCAGTAAAAGAGCAGAATTCAATATTTTCAGTATCAAAGGTCTCATTTCCCAAAACAAATCAAGGGTGGAGGTGGATTCTCTTGAGAGACCAGTGGTTATAGAGGAACTTGAGCTAGCTCTTAATCAGAGTGGGTTAGACAAAGCTCCAGGACCTGATTGCCTCAATGCGGGTACTCTAAAATCACTTTGGAGATATTTAAAGGATGACTTGCTAGCTTTCGTCATTAACTTTATGGCCTCAGGAGAGTTGCCCTCTGGTATGAATTCTTCATTCATCTCTTTAATTCCTAAGGTGGAGTTCCCTTTAGGTATGGGAGATTTTAGACCTGTTAGTCTTATTAATTGCTCACTCAAGATCCTTACCAAATTATTAGCCTCAAGACTGGAAGTAGTTTTGAACAAGGTAATAAGTAGCAATCAAACAGGCTTTATGAAAGGTAGACATATTTCAGAAGGTATTCTCATTACCAATGAGATAGTTCACTCACTTATGGCTGGGGAGTCTTCTGGGCTAATTCTAAAGCTGGATTTTGAAAAAGCCTTTGACTCAGTAGACTGGATTTTCCTATTGGAAGCATGCGACAGCATGGGTTTTGGTAATAAGTGGTGCTCATGGCTGAAATCTTTATTAGTTTCTATGAAGGCTTCAGTTCTGGTAAATGGCTCGCCCACTAACGAATTTAATTTTGAAAGAGGATTGAGACAAGGGGATCCTTTATCTCCTCTTCTATTCAATATAGTAGGAGAAGTTTTTTCCTCTATGATAAGTAGAGCCCATGAGATTGGACTTTTTAAGGGTCTCATTGTAAATGAAGGTAGCCCTCCAATGTCTCACCTTCAATTTGCATACGACACCATCTTATTTCTGGAAGCCTCGGAGGAGAATGTTAGAAATGTTAAGCGAATCCTTCAATGCTTTCAATTGTCTTCAGGCCTGAAAATAAACTTTCAAAAAAACTTGCTTTATTCTTGGGGAAATGACCATAACTTGGGTCAGTGTGGGGCCAGTATTCTTGGGTGTGGTTTGGGTCCTCTACCTCTTAAGTATCTAGGTGCTTGCATTGGGACCAATCCCAAGAGGAAGATTTTCTGGGAACCATTATTGAGGAAGATAGATAGTAAATTGGCAAATTGGAAATGTCAGTCACTTAATATGGCAGGCAGATCCATCCTCATTAAGTCCACTATCAACAGCATTCCTAATTATTGGTTTAGCCTTTACAAGGTGCCTAAGGGTGTGTGTAAGTTGATAGACATGAAGAGGAGGAAATTCCTTTGGAAGGAAACGGAGGACGACAATGGAGGCAGGAGAAAGTTACATCTAGCCAGTTGGGATTCGATTTGCATGCCTAAAAGTAAAGGGGGGTCTTGGTCTAGATGTTCTGGAAAGCAGAAATATTGCCCTTTTAAATAAATGGTGGTGGAGATGGAATTCATAAAGAAAGAAAATGTGGTGGTTAGTGATTAAATCCAAATATGATATGAAGGAAGATAAAAATCTTGATCAATGTCAACACAGAAATGATCTTTCATACATGATGAGAGATATTTGCAGGGTCAATATTCAAGATAATAGGGACAATTTTTTGAGTAAGGAAAATTTTGTATGGAAGATTGGAGATGGGCAAGATATCTTATTCTGGGAAGATAACTGGCACCAAGAAGGAATTTTAGCTGACAAATTTCCTAGACTTTATTATCTTTCTAGCTGGGGTTATCTCCCCATAGCTACTTTTTTACAAGTTTGGTTCCAGAATCTGACAGAAATATGGATTAGAGACCTGAGAAGTTGGGAACTCGATGAGGAGGATAGGCTGAATTATATAGTACAGGGGGTGGAACTTATGAATTATAAAGATAAGGTCCTTTGGCTACATAATAGCAGTAGTTATTCCACCAAAAAAGGATATTCTTTAGTCAGGATTCTGAGCATAGAGATTGAGGCCAATTGGATGAAAATTTGGAAGTTGAAGATACCTCCAAAAATCCAATTTTTCCTTTGGAAAATTGAGAAAAATATTCTTCCTACAGCTGTGTTTATTGGACATAGAATTGGTTTGAATTCAATGTTATGCAAGAGATGTCATCTATGTCAAGAAGATCAGAATCATTTATTTTGGGGTTGTAGTATTGCTATACAATTGTGGGAGCTGGTCAGTAACTGGTGGAGTTTAAGTCCTCAACAGAAGTTGTATTGGAATTCCTCTTCCTGGATGTCTTCCAGTATATTCAAAGGGCAAAATCTCAAAGTTTGCTGGTTAATCAATGTGGCTGCATGTTTTTGGACTTTGTGGTTAGCCAGAAACAATCTTATCTTCAACAACATTAAAGAGGACAAAGATCAATTGTTATTTTGTGTCCAAACCAGGACATTCACATGGATGGTAGCTGCAGACATTTTAAAGCAGGAGTTAGAGGATTTATGGAAAGTTAATCCAATTGGGGCTATTCTGCTATCCAATAAAAATTTAGTAAAGGAGGATCATATATGGTGGAACACGGACCTTATAGGTTTCGTGGATGTGGCTTGGCTAAAACTTAATAATGGAGCGATTTGTGGGGGTATGGGAGGTTATTTGAAGGACTCCAAGGACAAAACTCTCTTTATTTTTTCAGGTCCTAATCCTTCATGGTGCCCCCTGGAAGCTGAGCGAAATGCAGTTTTGTTCCTTTTCAACAACATATTATCCAGTTTGAATTTTCAAGGCTCATGTACTATCTGCTCAGATAGCATGCTATTAGTTTCTCAGTTCATGAGAGCTAGAGCTGGGTATCAGGACTTTGGGGAGATCTCCCTTCCATCCTCCTGGTATCTACTAGTTAAAGACCCTCGGTTCAAACTCTATTTCATGACAAGGGATAATCTTCAGGGGGCAGATGTTCTGGCAAAAGAGGGTAGGGCTCGCAGTCGCATGGTATGTGCCTGGTCTTAAGTCTTAATCCAGTATAGATATGTCTCTTTTTAAATGGTACCACTTCAAAGCCTGTCAGTTGAAATTACTGGAAGCAACTTCACTAGTGGGTTTTTACGGGAAATTATAATTCATTTAATTCACCTATTTCTCATAGGTGCAGAATGTGAACAGTTAGTGGTTAGATGCTGGCTTTGGAAAAAAGAAAAGTCTATACCTAGAGTTATTGCATGCATGTTAAATAGTGCCTCTTTGATCTTCTTGTTCATTTCTCTTCTTCTTTCTTCTGTGCATTGTAAAGTATGGAAAGGAGATGAGTTTTTCCGAAGAAACACTTTGTCAAAGTTAACACACATGTAGTGCATTATCCTCAAAGATTACCCAATGGTAACAGAATGGGGTTGGGAGTGGTTATCAGGGATCGTAGGGGTGCTGTGATTTTGATGGTCTCTGGTACCATTAGAGGTTTGGCAGTGATGGGTAGTGAGCTTTGGGCTTTACTTATAGGTTTAAGGTGTGCTTTCTATGAAGGGGAGGAGATGGTTCAACTGGAAACAGATAATGAAGAAGGGATACAAGAGTGGAATGACTGGCGTTGGAGATGGGGTCAGAATCTGCGTCACAGAGGGTTGATTGAGCAGCTGGAACAGAGAAAGTCTGATCCAAACCTTACTCTTGAAGTGGATACCATTAGGGCAAGCCAAAACAGACTGGCCAGGTTTCTAGCTGAGGATGGGGCGCAGAATCGTAACAGACTAATTGTCTTTCGTAGGGGTATGGGGAGAGCTAGAGAATTATGGAGGCTGGATATGGGGTTAGGTCCGTTGGATGCTAGATTTCAGGTGGTGGAGGAAGATGTTGCAGCAGCTCAGCAGGTGGCGGGGGAAGAAGTTGAAGGCATGGGGGAATGGCTTGTTCAGGACCTTGGTTCTCAAAGCATGGGTGCACAGAACTGAGTTACAGCAGTCGAGCTCTGCAAGGTTCGAAGGTTTGAGTTTCAGAATTGAGGTTGCGGAAATGAGTTTCAATTGCTTCCTTTTAAGTATTATTTTAGTTGTTTTTTGGTAGTTTCAATGGCTGTGCCAACCCCTTCCTCGTGCATTTTCAATATGCCTGGGAAGGTTTTATTGTTAGTTGATCCGTTCTAAAACTTGTTTTATTGTTCACCTTGAGCCCTCTTTCTGATGTTTTGGGCCTTGGTTGGTTTAGGGGTTTCCCCTTTTTTAATATATTCTAATTACCAAAAAAAATGTTACATTTTTTATTTTTTTCCTACTAAAACCCCTCATTTCCAAAAATATAACGGGCAAACCCATACTTATTTATTTTAAAATATGTTTTAATGTTTTTAATTAATTAAAAGTGTTTAGCTATTTTAACATGTCTACTTATTTTTTGCAAAATTACAATTAAAAAAATATTAAAAATAATAATAATAAAATAACAATTAACAATCCGTGCATCGCACGGGTTTTAAGCTAGTATTATATAAAATGATATAATATAAAAAAATAATATAATTTGTCCACTTTAATTTTTACATAGATCATTTTAATTTTATATGTACTATTCTCCCCTTGCAAATTATATTTTTAATTATTTTAATAAATAAAACATCAATTTTTCTTCACGAAAAATGTCAAAATTTAAAAAAAGAAGTTAAAAGTGATTAGTTAAATTAATTCCTTTGTTGAAAAATCACTTGTACCCATTTTCCCGTACGAATAAAGAAGATCGAGCTTAAATTCGTACTCCAAACTGAAGCCCCTGTACTGTACGCACACACAAAGACTCTGAAAAAACACTTGAGAGATCAAATGGGTCTCTCTCGTCTCCTACAACAACACACCATCTTTCGTTTCCGTACAAATGGTAATTACCCATTTCACTATTCTACGTGTTAACTACATTTTGTATGTTTTTTCAGCTTCTTTAATACAGTAATTTTGTTGCCTTTAATTTTCTTGAAAATATGTATGTTTTTCTTGTAGGTTTTGCAAGACAAACAAGGCTGCAATTTTCTACATCTCCTTCAGATGGTAACAAAGCTGAGAAGGTTGCTACTGAAAATAAACCTCAAGCTGATGACAAGTATGTTAAAAACATATTATTCCATTTTTTTTAATAGTCTTTAATTTTACCTGCCTAATAAATTATAAGTTGTGCAGCTTACATAATATTTTGTAGCTCATATTAGGTGTGTGTGTTGGTTTGGTCTTCTTACATAGAATTGTGGCTTTCGGGGGATTGTGATTGGCTCTATGATTTCTGAATTCTTGCATATGCAATGAACCTACCTAGGTGTACATGTAAATAGGATCTTTGCATAAACAGCTCCTCTAATTTTACCTAGGTGAGGATTTCGTCCCTTTTTGGGCCCACCATAGCACACATTTTTTTTCAATTACCCGGTCGCTGGTAGTCGAACCTGAGTCCTTCTTCCCGCCTGAGCTCGATACCATGTTCTCTAAACCTCGAAGGTGTTAGAAGGTGTTAGAATAAGGCCTTACCAGGATCATATTATTTCTTGAGTAAATAGCACTTTGCATCCCTTATCTTTAGTCATTTTCTCAATTTGGTCTTAAATTTTTAATATTAGCAGAATGCATCCCTTAATTTTAAAATTTATTTCATATCACATCCCTTTGTCAAATTTTCGTTCAAACTAACGGTCACGGTCAACATACACAGGGGTAAAAACGGAAAAACAATTCTTTAAATTTAAATTGTAGCAAAGTGCATCCCTTAGTTTCAATATTATAGCAAATCACACCCTAACTATTTTCTGACTATATATTTTTAAATAAAACATAATTGTAATATTAAAAATTGAATATTTTTAGATGTACTATTAGCTAATAATTTTTTTGTTTAAGAAATACAAAAATTAATATTCTTTTAAAAAATTTTATAAGTTAAATAACTAGTTAGTTTTTTATGTAAATACTATTATATATTTTTTAATTTTAATTTATAACCTACATTTATGTCATTTTGTACCAAATTCGGTACCCCTAACATTACTCTAAATTTATAATTTTATAAAATAAGAGTAGAGTAGAGTAGGTCTACATATTATAATCGATACATAAGAGTAGATTTCAATATATTTTATGAATCAATTGTTGAATTTTAAATAATATTATTAGATTAATGTAATTTGAATATTAATAAATTAATGTAATTATTCATTAAAAATAAATAATTTTCGCATTTCTTAAGTAAGAAAAGTGTTAGCTAATATTACATCTAAAGCAATTCATTTTTAATATTAAAATCATGTTTTTATAAAATAAAAATAGTGTAAAATAATAAACAGGGTGTGATTTGTTATGACATTGAAACTACGGGGTGTACTTTGCTACAATTTAAATTTCAATTTTTTTTTCCGATTTTACCCCTATGTATATTGACCGTAATCATTAGTTTGGACGGAAATTTGACAAAGGGGTGCAATATGAAATAAATTTTAAAGTTAAGGGATGCATTTTGCTAATATTAAAAGTTTAAGACCAAATCGAAAAAGTGATTAAAGATAAGGGGTGCAAAGTGCTATTTACTCTTATTTCTTCAACAAAACGTGTAATATTAATTTCTGCCATATTCATGTGATGCTATCAAAGATGTAAACATATAATATTAACCAAGAAAATTTGAATGTAGAATGGTATAGTGTAATATCAATCGATCTTATTTCTCGTTTGTGTCTTTTTATGGGATAAATGTGTAACAGTTAGTTTTGATTACTCAAGTTTTAAACTCGCTAAGTCTTTCTTTACTATTTGAGGAATGAGGAGTCTTTCTTTTACTAATCAAATAGACCAAAGTAAACAGACCTGGTCTGTGAATTCAGCATAACACTAGACATTGGGTAAAATTAGAGGAGCTGTTTATGCAAAGATCCTATTTGTAAAGGTCCTTCAGCAATATAACAGTAGACATAATAACATACACTACTATAACATTTAAAGATAGCAGGCAAAATAGTTATCGTATCTTTGCTATTTTCTTGTTATTGCAATTTTCAAGTAGATATTTTGCTCAACAAATTACCATTCGGGGAACATAGTAAATGGTTATTTCAACAATGCTGTTCTTCTTATTGGTATGAATTCCTAAAATGCTTCAGTTCTACATTCAACTGCTGTTGTATTATATATCTTGTTTGTAGAATTTTAAATAATAACTCCCTAATTAAACTCTAGTTTAGGGCTCCTTTTTTTCTCCACATATGCCTTAAAAAACTTGAACCATTGTCCTGTTGTTACATAAGGAGAGAGGGGTACAAATGGATTTGGGCCAAATGCCTTCTGGTACATTTCCTTAGGGATATATGCATACGTTTTCCATTTTCAGCTGATCAACACATTTTAGTTTACCCTATTATTGGCTTGTTTGCTTGTTCTTCTCAGGCGTATGGATATGCATACCGGAACCTTTCCCAAACCATCACATATACATAAAGAAATTGGGGGTTCATGGTACTCTTTAAAAGAACTTCTACAGAATGCAAAAGAAAAGATATTTGGTAATCTCAAAGTCCAAAGTGACTCCAGTAATGATGTTAAATCGACTTCAATAGCCAAAGTTATGACAACTAAAGAAAATGGCTTAGGAAAGTCTGGACACGGTGAAACTAGTAATACTCAGGAGGATGCTGCGTGCAGTAAAAGTAACATTCCACCAAGTTCAGTGCCTTGTACATCTGGTGAAATATCATCTGATATGAAGGTTGCTGCAGTTTTGGACGCTAATAGGTCTCACAATGATTTAGAAAACACTGGATCTGGCAAGACTAGAAATACAACTCAATCATCAGCCGAGATGATTTATAATACCGAGGATAGCAGCGTGAGCCGGGAAATACCAAATGCAACAGCAAATCATTGTTCCGAAGTTCTGCAAAATGCAACAGTTTTAAAAGGAGTGTGTGATGCTCCATATCAGACTGGATTTCCTGAGGCTGCCTCTGATTTTAGTGTCAATTCAATTAAAGAAGAAGCCGTCTCAAATAACCAAAACCATTTTCAGAAGATTAAGGAGTGCGTGCAACTTGAGGAGCTCCAGGATCCATTTGAGAAATCTGAGAAGTTATCTAGCTTAATCTATGAAGCGACTAGACCATGGCAGGTAAAAATTGAAGATAAAATGGCTTCAACTGGAGCTAGAAACCAAATGGAAAACAAAATGTATGTGGATCGTTATGATAAGAAAGTAACTGAGCCACCAGCTGCTGAGCCTGAGAATGGACTCCTGGATTCAGTGGGAAAGTCTTCCGAAGCAGTCTTATGTTCCAATGCAGAGGTAACAGCTGCAACAAGGCAAGAAAGTGTTCCAAATCCTCATGTTTCAGTTGGAAATGGACTCGATCAAACAGAGAATCGGCAGAATTTTCCTGGCATATCACCAGATAATAAAGTCTCTAAAGAGGGTGGAAAGCCCGCATCAGGTAATGCTGCACAAAAGCTTGCTGGATCAATTTCTCTTTTCAACAGTTTAGTTGATCATGAAGCAGGGAAGATTATGAACAAGTGCAATATTTCAGAAACAGATGGACATTTAGAGAGTTCAGAGGAAGTTAGTCAAGGGAATCTACCAAATCCTTTCGACATCAAGGGGTGTCATATAGGTCCACAGGTTGCCATTGATCCAGGAAGCGTGATCTCCAAAAAAACTGATCAAAACCATTACAGTGATCATATTAGAGTTCTATCTCAAGTCAACATACCAAAATTAGATAATGCAGGATGTCAAATATCATCATGTCATAGTTATGAAGAAAAGACAGAGAAGGACTCAAGTTTCGAAGCCCCTGCCGAGAAAGTAAATAAACATGGAAAGATTTACAGTCAACAAAAAAGCAATGAGGACAGTGCAGAGCTCAATGCCAAAGAGTCAAAGCCTGATGCATGTGTCCCACCAATAGGGATAAGGCAGCTAGATAAAGGACAAGATACAACATCTAGCGAATCATTGGACCGAAACAAAGTGCTTGTGAAATTTGTGCATAAAGACGCCGATGAACAAAAAGTAATTGAGGTTTTAAAGTGTTGTGGCAATATTTTGAAGATCGAACTTTCTGGTGTTGGGCAAAGCTCCTTCCAAACTGCTGTTGTGTATTTCGAGGTCAGTGCTTATATAATAACTAATCTTAAGTGCTAACATGGTGTTTCTAAATGAAAAGACCAAAGTACTCCACAAAAATTCTACTCAACTCAGAGTTACTGACGCAAAAGCAAAAGTAAATTGGCAGGGGTAAATGTTTATTGATTATGTTTTTTATAGAGCTGTTGTTAAATATATCACAGAAAAGGAAAGGGATGCAAAAAGCTCTGCAAATGACTGACCTCTTACTGAGAGGTGTAGCGCTTACTTTGGAAACAGCTTCTTCCCTGGAAAGTCGGTGTGAGAAAATTACTATTCCTAGTCTGATTGGTGATCCTGATGCCCCAGTTGCATTACTTAAGAATCCAACACGAACTGTTGCTATTAAACAAATGACTTGTGAAATATTCCCAAGGCATATTGAAAAAGCTCTTGCCTTTTGTGAAAGCAATATTTCTGGGTTTTTTTTGGGCTCCTCAGATTCTGTTGCATATGTGGAATTCGAGGTATGCTTTCTATTGCATGGTGATGGTATCTGAATTTCCTTCTAACAGTCTTGGGTACTGGCATTGTGGAGCTCATGCTGTGAAGTTTCTTTTTAAAGATTATGATTGCTATTAAACAAATGACTTGTGAAATATTCCCAAGGCATATTGAAAAAGCTCTTGCCTTTTGTGAAAGCAATATTTCTGGGTTTTTTTTGGGCTCCTCAGATTCTGTTGCATATGTGGAATTCGAGGTATGCTTTCTATTGCATGGTGATGGTATCTGAATTTCCTTCTAACAGTCTTGGGTACTGGCATTGTGGAGCTCATGCTGTGAAGTTTCTTTTTAAAGATTATGACTTTTTTGCATCCTATTTATCAATTAACACCTGCTCTTACTAGTTCAAAATAATTTTATAATCTGAGTATTGTTATTAGCATGCTTCATCCTATCTGTGTTCCATACTTTCAAAAATTCTTACAATCTCCTCCTGCTAGGGAGCTATGTATCTAGTTTTTTTATATGTTTTTCGAATTTTTTAATGGCACAGCTGGGGAGAGGTTTGAGTTTTTCTCCATTCAGCATTACCTTCTCCTGTCTAGTAAACTTTTTAGTGGTCAATTTTAGCGTTGATGCTTCCATGTAGTTTAATTATCAGTTGATCGTTTGGTTTCACATGCGTACTTGACAGACAGAAGATGGAAAAGAAAGGGCACTTGCTAAGCAATCCATAGTTGTTCTAGGAAAGCGCCTGTTTATCTTCAGAGTTGACACACCAAGAACAACAGTTGTGAGGGTTAAAACCATGTCGGCGAGTGTAAATCTTAAGAAGAAATTAATATTAGCGTCTATAGGGAGGATTAGGGCTGTCCACCAAAGAACTCCTGTCATTTTCGATGTCCATTTTTGCATCAGTGAATGGCCTAACATGCTACAGATTCTAAACGAGTGAGTTCATATGCAAAAATATAATCACTTGAGTTTCTATCATTCTTGCAAATCTCTAATACATGTGTTTTTTTTAATTTGGTCAGAATAAATGCGATTGAAGTGGATGGCATGAAGTTGATAGCTGAGCCTGCTCCTATAGTTCCTCCGGATGTCCTCTGCCATATATATAGTCAACCGGAAGAAAGAAAGCGCCTGAAAGACGATATGCTCAGGTGGTTGCAAAAGCTTGAGGGAAATCCTATAAAAATAAGAAGATTAACTAATAAGTTTTCCAAGTTCCTTAGTGAACAATAGTTGAGAATTTAACTTTGCAGATCATACAAGTCTCATCTTTTACGAGCTTACTAGTTGTTCAATAAGCTAAATATTTAACAATTGCGGATTATATAGGTCTCAGTTGTTCATGCTAATCCTAGTCCGATAGCCTGTTGGTATCCCTCTTTTGTATGTCGGTAATTGTACTGGAAGAAGTTTTACATTGATAAGAGATGGAAGAGTTCAGAGTACTGTTAAAAGATGCATTTATTTATGGTCTTTGAACGTTTGTGTTTAATGTATGTGAAGAGAAATTATTTTCTTTATTTTTTAACAACAAAGACATTGAAAGAATAAAGTATAATGCGCACACATTAAAATTTAGAACGAATAAAATTTTATAATAAGCTTTCAATATTTTTAAAATATTGATCTATCTTTTCCAGAAGAAATATTACCCATTCTTTTCTTAAATCATATTAAGAAAAATTAATTTGAATGTAGTTTTAATTTCGTAGTCATCAAAAGCTGGCATGCAAACAAGAGAGGACACTAAATGTATTAAGTGCACTTATATCAACAATGGGTCCTGGTCCCTGACAATTGATTGTTAGGAACCATTTATTTAACAATCTGTTCCTGAACCGGATCAACATTTCGACGGTCAGGATTAAAAAAAAAATTCAGTCATTTCGCGTATTTTTTCCGCGGAGCACTATTCCTCCGCGTAAATTTATCGCGGAGCCTGTACCCACTCCGCGATTAATTTCCGCGGAGATTCTGAAAGCATTTGAGTGGTTAACTTTAAACCCAGCATGAATTGGGTTCTTTCTTGACACAAGAGAAATCCTAAAGCAGAAAGCTGATACAAACTAAAAATCTCTAGTCCTCACTTGAAGGCAAATATATTCCACTTTAGCCCCAAAGATACAGGCACAACACTGAAGTTTCTCTTTTTCTTTCTCTCTTGAATCATTTTCCCATTTCCCTTTAATCACTTGTTACTGATTCTCCTGGCAATAAAGTTGACATAAGCTGATACATAACTTATAACATTGGCTATGATATTGTTCCCTGGAATCAAATCAGAACCTATACATTGTTCATGTATTATGGATGGATGAATACCGTGCACTTCGTATAACTCTGGTAAAGTATGTGACATGAAACAAGTAACACTTTAATTAGGTGTTCAATATTCGATACAAAGTAACTTAGTCTAGAAATTACAAACTGGTGATTCGTATTACTCAGACTTGTGATTTGTAGTACCAAGACGGGAATACGGGATTTAGTAATGTGACGGGTGATCTGTAGTACTTAGACTGCCAGACTGGTATTTTTTACCTGATTTTTCGAGTTCATATGCTAAAATGGTTGATGTGGAAAGTGATCTTGAATCCTAATATGGTTGCTCAAAAGTTTGAGTCACACGCCGAGAGCATTTGAGAGAGGAGGTGGAGAGAGAGATAGTGGGGAGAGAGATACGATGGGGTGGGGAGAAATGGTGGGGAGAGATTGAGAGAGAGTCAACGAGGATGGAGATGGAGTTGTTGATGTTGCCATATCAATATGCTTTCAGAAGCTCCGCGGAAATTAATCGCGGAGCGGGTACAGGGCTCCGCAATAAATTTACGCGGAGGAATAGTGCTCCGCGAAAAAAATATGTGGAATGACTGAATTTTTTTTTTTAATCCTGACCGTCGAAATGTTGATCCAACGGTTCAGGAAGAGATTGTTAAATAAATGATTCCTGACAATCAATTGTCACGGACCAGGACCCATCAAGAATTAAGATTGTTGCACTTCTCAATAAAAGAAACTCCGAGATGTGGAATAAGCTTCTCAGTATGATTATATAAAGGTACTACTTCCTGTCAAGCAGCTTGTATCTTGGTTTGTTTTGCAACTTGGTTTTCATTTTTACATATATAATTGCATGAAAGGATGGCTGACATCGCAGTAGGCATCGATCTAGGAACAACATACTCATGTGTTGGAGTTTGGCAACACAACCGAGTTGAAATCATTGCTAATGGTCTGGGTAACAGAACTACACCTTCTTGTGTTGCTTTCACTGATACGGAACGTTTCATTGGCGAAGCTGCTACAAATCAAGCTGCAAGAAATCCTGTCAACACTGTATTCGGTACTCTTACGTGTTATCTACTATTATCTTTTTGTATATTTGCTGATGTATAGTTTTCACGGTATGTCGTCTGGATAATCAAATGTCTATGTTATCGTAAGAAAAGAAATGACCTTTTACGAAATCCCTAATAATCGACTCTGGATTAGATTGATGTCAGTTATCTCTTCACTTTGTTGCGTATAACTTTGTGTCGACTCGAATATAATGCTAATAAGCGATGACCTTAAATATTTATATGTATGAATTATTTGTCCCAACCAACGTGCTCTGGTTATCTTTGCTAATAGAAATCACGAAGTTGATAAACCAGTTGGCCAGATTTCAGAATTAAAAAGTGAATTTCATTGGTTGAAATGATTTTACATTTTTTGTGTATACAGATGTCAAAAGGTTGATCGGAAGGAGATTCAGGGATTCAACTGTACAAAGTGACTTGAAGCTCTGGCCTTTTAAGGTAATTAGTGATAGTGCTAAAATGCCTAAGATTGTTGTCAATTACAAAGGCGCGGAGAAACAATTCTCACCTGAGGAATTGTCATCAATGATCCTCCTTAAAATGAAGGAGATTGCCGAAGACTACTTGGGAAAGAATGTAAAGAATGCTGTCGTCACTGTTCCTGCACACTTTAGTGACTTACAGCGCCAGGCTACAAAAGATGCAGCGACGATAGCTGGCCTAAATGTTTTGCGTATTCTTGTTGAGCCGACAGCTGCTGCAGTTGCTTATGGTCTTGACAAGGAGCTCACAAGTAGTTCAGCAGGGGGGAAGACCGTCCTTATTTTTGATCTTGGTGGTGGCACTTTTGATGTTTCTCTTCTCAACATCAAAAAGGAGAGTTTTGAAGTACTGGCTACTGCAGGTGATACTCACCTTGGAGGTGAGGACTTCGACAATCGTTTGCTGAAACATTTTGTTGAGGAATTCAAAATGAAGCACAAAAAGGATATCAGTCAGAATGCTAAATCTCTAAGAAGATTGAGAAATGCTTGTGAAAAGGCAAAGAGGTTTCTCTCTAGTAACACTGTAGCAACTATTGAGGTGGATTCTTTGTATGAAGGAATCGATTACTGTTCAAAAATCACGCGTGCCAGATTTGAGGATTTGAACATGGATCTCTTTCGAAGTTGTTTGGAGACTGTGGCGAAGTGTATCAAAGATGCTGAGATGGATAAGAGTAAACTCCATGATGTTGTTCTGGTGGGCGGATCTACAAGAATTCCCAAAGTGCAGCAGCTACTGCAAGAATATTTCAACGGTAAAGAGCTCTGCAAGAGTATTAATCCTGACGAGGCTGTTGCTTACGGTGCAGCTGTCCAAGCTGCTGTACTGAATGGTGAGGGAGATGGTCATATTAGGGATTTAGTATTGCTTGATGTCACTCCTTTGTCACTTGGGGTTGATATTGTGGGCGATGTAATGAGTGTTATTATTCCAAGGAACACAAGAATTCCCACCAGCGAAAAAAGTGAATACACTACAAGCAAGGATGATCAGAAGGCCATAAGCTTTCCAGTTTATGAGGGTGAGAGAACAAGGTCAAAAGATAACAACTTACTCGGTATAATAAACCTTGATGGCCTCCCACCTGCACCAGAGGGTGAAATTTCAACAATGGTTACATTTAACATTGATGCGAATGGGGTGTTACATGTTACTGCAGAGTGTGAGATTGCTGGGGTGAAGGCCAACACAACAATAACCAAGGAAAGACTTTCAAAAGATGAGATAGAGAGTATGATACGAGAAGCAGAGATGTACAAGGCTGAAGATGAGAAGTTGAGAAGGAACATGGAGGCAATGAATGCGTTTGAGAACTATGCATTTAACATGAGGACTGCCATTAGAGCTAAACAGATAAAGGTGGAGAAAGCAATCAAAGAGGCTATTGAATGGGTTAAAGCTAACAGGAGTGCTGAAGCTGACGAGTACGAGTCCAAGAAGAGGGAACTGAAAGCTATTTGCAATCCCATCATTGCAAGCGATTCAGACTGCGAGGTTGAGGAAGCCGACTAATGTTCGTATTTCATTGCAAGCTTCAATGTTATTTGTGTAAGGTATTAAAATTTTAAAATACTCTTCGGGTAATTATAGCTTCCTTACAATCTGAAGCTATACTAAATTTTGAATATCGATGTTTCACCGCAGCTATTAAACCTACTCTGATCGCATAAAACTTTGCTGAAAGAGAATTCATCTTTTAAGATTTTACTGTATATTTTTTTAATACATAAAATTGTGAAGAGATTTATCGTAACAAATTGATTAGATTTTATGTTTCGAATTTAGTGTAAAACTAGTTGAAAAAGCCGCGATTCGCGGCGGCGTAATAATTTTTTTAAAAAATTCTATTAAATAAATTACGAAAATTACTCGGTCCTCGTTAATAAGCCGTCCTCCCGTGAGACACTCTTTCGTTGAAAAAACACTTATATAACTTTACATATTTACTTCAAATAGAACTTTTAGTTATCTATTACAAACACTTATTCTTCTTCCGATAGAACTTTTAATTGCAAGTACTTCTTTTATATCTGAACTCTTCTCCTCTATAAATCGAAACACATATTCTACTTCAAATAGAACTTTGCAAGTACTTCTTTTATATTTGAACTCTTCTCCTCTACAAATTCAAACACATATTCTACTTCAAATATAACTTTTAATTATATGTTTTCGCTATAAATTCAAACTCTTCTCCTCAATAAATTCGAACACCTATTCTACTTCTAATATGTTAAAAGATATTTTTTTATTTATCAGTATTTAAAATTCTAAAATTCTAGAAAATTAGAAAAATAGATTGAGACGATCTTGGGGGCGCCACATAACCTCCCGCGTATCCTCCTTTATATATATATATAGGCCATTGTTCTAGAGAGAACCATTTTATATGGAGAATCGGGGAGAACCATATATTCTATTATAGAATCTTATAAATAATTTTAATTTTTTTAACATAAAATATATAATCTGATTCTAACGTAGAATATTAGTATATACAAACTTTATAAAAAATTTAACATTTAAAATTTGAATAAAAACATTGATTTTAAATTTGATTCTGCTGCAGAATCATTTTGGATAGATTTGATTCTGCTATAGAATCACTTTGGACTATTTGACTAATTTTCAATTATTTTTTTAAAAAAAAGAAGTTTAATTTCGTTTTTTGATTTAATAATTGAAATTTATAATCATATCTAATAAAAAATGTGATAAAAATATGTATTATAAATAATTATGTAATGGTTCTCTCCCGGACTCTATATAAGAAGTTCTCTCTGGAATGCTACCCATATATATATTGATATATTGATTGATAGTTTAGAATAGAGTTAATTGCACTTTGCATCCCCCAACTTTACTCCAATTTCAATTATGTATATGTAGTTTCATAAATTGCACTTTGCATCCCCAAACTTTAAAATATAAGTCGAATCACAACCCCTTATACGTTTTCTATCAAAAATAATATTGTTTTAACGAATATATTGACAAATGCGATATAAAATTATTACAGTGATGATATAAATTTTAAATTCTAAACATGTAACTAATTTTAAATCATAATTTAATATTATTTTATGACCATTAATCAATTATAATTTATTTATAAAAAATTGAACTAATATGTTTTCATTAAATAAAGTTGTGACTACTATGATATATGATACGTATAAAATCATTAAAATATATTTGTACCATCTTAAAATATAGATTATATAATCGTTGCATAATTTGATATCGCATTTGTCAATACATTCGTTAAAGAAATGTTATTTTTGATAGAAAACGTATAAGGGGTTGTGATTCGATCTATGATTTAAAGTTTGAGATGCAAAAAATAATATTAAATTATGATTTAAAATTTTTAAAAGTGTAAAATTAGTTACATGTTTAAAATCTAAAATTTATATCATCACTGCAATAATTTATATCTCATTTGTCAATATATTCGTTAAAAACAATATTATTTTTGATAAAAACGTATAAGGGGTTGTGATTCGACTTATATTTTAAACTTTGGGGATGCAAAGTGTAATTTATGAAACTACATATACATAATTGAAATTGATGTAAAGCTGAGGGATGCAAAGTGCAATTAAGTCTTTAGAATATACATTGACCTATTGTTTAACAGTTCAGCAACACCCTTTTAAGATATATGCTAAAAACTCGGAAATTTGGTTCATTTTTAACACGGCACCAACACTATCATCATTTAAAAACTATATATAGGCCATTAGGGTTTTAGACTTGAGACTATAGCATTGAAGAAACAAAGTGCAGATCGAGTTTTAAGAGCGTAGCCCTTTTTAAATATATAAGATTGTTGCAAAATGTCGAGAGACGATGATGTAGCAGTTGGAATCGATCTAGGAACAACATACTCATGTGTTGGAGTTTGGCAACACAATCGAGTTGAAATCATTGCCAATGATCTGGGTAACAGAACTACACCTTCATGCGTTGCTTTCACCGAAACGCAGCGTTTCATTGGCGAAGCTGCTACAAATCAGGCTGCTCTTAATCCTGTTAACACTATTTTTGGTACTCTTCAACTATTTTAATATCTGCAATTTTGTATGTCTTTTTTTTTTATTCTAGATTGTTTTATTGGTATGCGATGTTCGTGGCTGTCGGAGTAGTCAAGTGTCTTTATGATATCCTGCATGGAAAATAATGCTCCAATTCGATATATCTTATGAACATAACTCTGGGCTAAACTAATGTTAATGATCTGTTCACTCGTAACCGATCACAAATTTTTAGATGAAATTTCTCCGACCTTTAAAATTGATGCACAGACTGTAATAGAGAAACAATGTGCTCTCATTATGTTTGCTATAGCAGAAATCACAAACTTAAACAACCATTTATCCACAATTTAGAATTGAAAAGAATAAACTATATGTATTGAAATGATTTTACATATTTGTGAATACAGATGTCAAAAGGTTGATCGGAAGGAGATTCACAGATTCAACTGTACAAAGTGACTTGAAACTTTGGCCTTTTAAGGTAACTAGTGATCAGGCTCAAAAACCTAAGATTGTTGTAGATTACAGAGGCATAGAGAAACAATTCTCGCCTGAGGAGCTGTCTTCAATGGTCCTCCTTAAGATGAAGGAAATTGCCGAAAACTACTTGGGAAAGAATATAAAGAATGCTGTTGTCACTGTTCCTGCACACTTTAATGACTCGCAGCGCCAGGCTACAAAAGATGCAGCAACAATAGCTGGCCTCAATGTTTTGCGTATTCTTGTTGAGCCTACAGCTGCTGCAATTGCTTATGGTCTTGACAAGGAGCTTACAAGTGGTTCAGCAGGGGGGAAGACTGTCCTTATTTTTGATCTTGGTGGAGGTACTTTTGATGTTTCTCTTCTCAATATCAGAAAGGATACCATTGAAGTGCTGGCTACTGCAGGTGATACTCACCTTGGTGGTGAGGACTTCGACAATCGCTTGATGAACCATTTTGTGGTGGAATTTAACAGGAAGCACAAAAAAGATATCACTAAGAATGCTAAGTCTCTAAGAAGATTGAGAAATGCTTGTGAAAAGGCAAAGAGATTTCTCTCTCATAATGCTGTAGCAACTATTGATATAGATTCTTTGTTTGAGGGAGTGGATTACTGTGCCCAAATCACGCAGGCCAAATTCGAGAATTTGAACTTGGATCTTTTTAGAAGCTGTTTGGAGACTGTGGAAAAGTGTCTAGAAGATGCATATCTGAACAAGAGTAGAGTCGATGATGTTGTTCTAGTAGGTGGATCAAGTAGAATTCCTAAAGTGCAGCAGCTGTTGCAAGAATTTTTTAATGGAAAAGTGCTCTGTAGGAGTATTAATCCTGACGAGGCTGTTGCTTACGGTGCAGCTGTTGAAGCTGCTGTACTGAATGGTGCAGGAAATGATCATATTAGGGATATGGTATTGCTTGATGTCACTCCTTTGTCACTTGGGGTTCAGATCATTGGTAATGAAATGAGTATTGTTATTCCAAGGAACACGAGAATTCCCACCAGCAGAGAAAGGATATACTTTACAACCGAGGATGATCAGATTGATATTGAGTTTCCAGTTTATGAGGGTGAGAGATCAAGGTCAATAGATAACAACTTACTGGGTAATATATATCTTCATGGCCTCCCTCCTGCCCCGAGGCGTGAAGTTAAAGTTGCGGTTACATTTAACATAGATGCAAACGGGATTTTACATGTTAGTGCTGAGTGTAAGATTTCTGGAAAGAAGGCCAATACAACAATAATCAACGACAATGGAAGGCTTTCAAAGAACGAGATAGAGTTGATGATACGAGAAGCAATGATGTACAAGGCTGAAGATGAGAAGTTCAAATGGAACATAAAGGCAATGAATGTGTTTGAAGATTATGCATATAACATGAGAAGTGCTGGTAAATCTAAACCAAAAAAGGTGAGAAACGCTATCAAGGAGGCCATTGAATGGGTCAAAGCTAACAGGAGTGCTAAAGCTGAGGAGTACGAGGCCAAGAAGAGGGAACTGAGAGCTATATGCAATTCCATCATTTGAAGCGATTCAGACATCTAGATTGAGGAAGTTGACTAATCTCCAGATTTCATTGCAAGTTTCAAAATGTTAAATTTTTTTAAGTACTCTTCAGTTGACGTTTTTGCTTCTATGCAAACACTACTGGTTGAATTATGGTTAAATCTGCTCAAGGAATGAAATAATGTGCAACAGGAACTGGTTTTTTTTTAATCTTTTTCGTAATAAAGTTTTTTAGACGGGTCTAATATTGACTTATTACTTGATTTTTTTGTGTTTTTAATACTTTATATTTTTATTTTATAAATTTTATTAAATATTAAGAATATATTAAAATATATTATAAATTTTACTTTAAAATTTTATAAATTAATAAATTTAAGAAAAAGATATTCAAAATATATTTAAGTAATAACAAAATTTAACATTCAAAATATCTTCTTTGTGTTTTTAATATTTTGAATATATTAAAATTAATATAAATTTTAGACCGGCCGAATTTTGAATATATTTTGTGTTATTACTTTATAAAAATTTATTAAGAATTTTAACAACAATAACAAAAACTTAACCGAATGCCTAATATTGACTTATTACTTAATTTTTTTGTGTTGGGTCCGAAAAAGTAATAGAGGAGATTGGAAATCAGGTGGGTACATTTGTAAGCTCTTGTCCTAGCAATTTCAAGGGGCTTTGGAGGGAGTATATGAGAATCAGGGTAACTTTGGATATAAACAAGCCATTGAAGCGTTGTATGAAAATTCGGAAGTCGGGAAATGAATGGGTATGGATTACTTTTAAGTATGAAAATGTTCCAACTTTTTGCTTTATATGTGGTCTGATGGGACACTCTGATAAGTTTTGTAGCCGTATTTTTGATACGCCTGAAAATGAGATTATAAGGCCATATGGAACGTGGATGAGAACACCTTTTAAACGTCAGACGAAGATGATCGGAGCAAAGTGGCTCAATAACGGAGAAGATGATGTATCTGGTAAGGATGAGGAAGGAGACAGTTCAGTTAGTGACGAGAAATTTGCTCCTACAAATCAGGAGTTGAGGAGGGTTGGAAAGAAATATGGGGATATGATTGCTCAAAATCTGGCAGGTGGCGAATTATCAGGAAATTCGAAAATCCAGTATGCAACTGTTGGAGGGAATATCTTCAAAAATAATAAGGGAGTCACTGTACCGGAAAATAAAAAAAGGAGAACAGAAGTGAGCTTTGAAAATCCAATGGGCCTCAATACAGAATTTTGTTTGGACTCAGAAGGAGAGGATAACATAAGTATGGATAGGGATGCAAGTGACGTGCCAAAAAACGTGTTTGCGGCGGGTACCGGAGAACGGGCCCGCCAATCATCACGAGTATATTAAGCTAGAATTGTCACGGGTTGGGGACACCGTGGGCTTTTCAATTCCTAAAAGAAATAGTCCTTCATCACAAGCCCGACTTTGTATTTTTATGTGAGACTTTATGTAAAAAAGATAAAATCGAAAAAGCAAAAAAATATTTAGGTTTCGAAGGCATGGTTGCAGTAGATTGTCAAGGTCAAGGAGGGGATTTAGCTTTTCTGTGGAGAAATAAAGATGATGATGCACTGAGTACTTACAGTATCAACCATATCGACATGGTAGTAACAGTTCAAGGGTGGAAGCAGTTTCGTCTAACAAGTTTATATGGTGAGCCAGACAGATCAAAACGGAGGAGTACATGGGACCTGATTCAAAGAATTGCATCTACAAACAACATACCTTGGTGCATAGTGGGTGATATGAAAAACATTTTGAGTCGGTCAGAAAAGAAAGGAGGGAGGAGGTACCCATCATGGTTATTGCAGGGGTTCCAAGACGTGTTGGATGATTGCAATCTTATGGATATGGAAATGCAGGGATATCAATATACTTGGGAAAGAGAACGTGACACTAATGACTGGGTTGAAATCCGTCTGGATAGAGCTTTAGTCTAAAGGTCTTGGATGGATATTTTTCAAAATGCAAAATTATCAAACCTAGTGGTGACAACTTCAGACCATACTCCTATCCTTTTAGAGCCAAATATTCCAAAGCAGACGGTGAATCTAAAGAGGTTTAAATTCGAAAATGTGTGGCTCCGTGATCCCATGTGTAAGAATATTGTGGAAGAATCTTGGGAAAGGCATAAAAACCAACCGCTGCACGTCAAAATTAAAGAATGTTCATCTATGTTAGCAAAATGGGGGAGTGAAATCATTGAAAGCTTCAGAAGGAGAATCGCCCAGAGTAAGAAGATTATTCGAACAGTAAAAGGTCGTGGAGATGAATTCTCAGTCAAAAAGTACATGGAGGAAAATAAAAATTTGACAGAGATTCTGACCCAACAAGAAGTTTTTTGGAAGCAGCGTTCCAAGCAGCTGTAGTTTAAGGAAGGTGATCAAAATAGTAAATTCTTTCACGCATCGGCTAAAGCAAGAAGGAGAACAAATTATATCAAAAGCCTGGAGAATGATGAAGGGAGAGAGGTAGACTGGGAATCAGGATTGCAAGATACGATGATCAATTATTTTCAAAATCTTTTCACGGCTACTGATGCTGAATGGGATGAGGTAGTAAACTGCATTACAAGAACTATCACATCAGAACATAATGAGAGCCTACTGAGACCTGTTGAAAGTGTGGAAGTGAATAAAGCATTGTTCCATATGCATCCAGATAAGAGCCCGGGCCCAGATTGTATGAGTCCAGGTTTTTACCAAAAATATTGGAGCATTGTGGGTGAGTATATTGTCAAGTTGGTTCAGGAATTCTTTGTCACAGGTGTTTTTCCAGATCAGCTTACGAACACGAATATTGTGTTGGTGCCTAAAAAACATCATCCGAGATTCATGACAGAGCTCCGTCCGATTTCACTTCGTAATGTAGTGTACAAAGTAGTATCAAAAGTCCTTGCTAACAGATTCAAAGAGGTAGTGAATATGCTAATCTCAGAAAGTCAAAGTGCATTCATACCAGGGCGATTGATTACGGAGAATATAATGATAACATACGAAGTAATGCACTACATGAAAAGGAAAACATCGGGCAAAAAAGGTTGGATGGCTCTTAAATTGGACATGAGTAAAACGTACGATCGTGTAGAATAGAGTTACCTCAAGGCAGTGCTTCAAAAGATGGGTTTCAACGACAATGTTGTTACTTTACTTATGAAGTGTGTAACATCTGCCAGGTATCAAATTACTCATGCAGGGAGGGAGTTTGGAAATATTGTTCCGGAACATGGCTTACGACAAGGTGATCCCCTGTCTTCATATCTCTTTCTTGTTTGTATTGAGGGGTTTACATCTCTTATTAATAAATATGAAAGTCGATGTTTATTAAGGGGGATTCAAGTGGCTAGGGAAGCTCATGTTATATCTCATATGTTCTTCGCGGATGATTGTTACATCTTTTGCAAAGCTGATAAGGAAGAGGCAACTCGTATAATTCATCTGTTGAAGGTATTCGAGAGAGCCTCAAGGCAGAAGATAAATGTGGACAAGTCAAGTGTATTCTTCAGTAGAAACATTAATGATGTGACAAAACAAGAGGTGTGTGGAGTGTTACGATTTCGTGAAGTAGACAATATAACAGCCACTACCTGGGTTTACCGAATATAATTGGGAGGAATAAATCGGTAATGTTGGGATATTTGAAGGAACGAATCCAAGACCGAGCTAGAAGTTGGGATGGCAAAATTCTTACAAAGGCAGGGAAGGAGATTCTTATAAAATCACTAGCTCATCCTATTCCTAACTACGCGATGAATGTCTTCCTTCTCCCACTCGAACTTTGTCGAGATATGGAGAGTGTAATGTGTAGGTTTTGGTGGCGTAAATCTACGAAAGATAGAGGGATACATTGGATGTGTTGGGACAGAATGTGTGTTCCAAAGGCGAAGGGTGGATTAGGATTCAGGTACATCCATGATTTTAATATTGCTTTGCTGGGTAAGCAAGGATGGCGTCTTATGTGTAATCCAGAAAGTTTGGTGGCCAGGGTTTATAAAGCAAGGTATTATCCTCGATCCTCTTTTCTCCCATCTACTATGGGCAGTAACCCGAGTTTCATCTGGAGAAGCTTATTGGCAGCCCAAGACATGTTAAAACATGGTACTTTATGCAGAGTTGGGTCTGGGGCCTCTATAAACATCATGTATGGTCTTTGGCTCCTAAGTACGGATAACCCTTTCATTGTAACTGAAAATGCTGCTCTAGAAAATAAAACAGTGGCTTCCTTAATGGTTATAGGTGAGAATCAGTGGGATGTAGATCTGATATATGATATGTTCGATGCTCGAGATGCTAACCTCATTCTATTTATACCGTTAAGTCACACTGATGCTGATCATAGATACTGGAAAAAAGAAAAGCTGGGATATTATTCAGTAAAATCAGCTTATGTAGCAATACAAGAAGGCAAAACACTACAGAACACTATTGAGAGTCACAGAGTTTGGAGAAGGATGTGGAATCTTAAAGTCCCACCTAAGGTGAAGCATCTGGTTTGGAGGGCGGCGACTGAGTGTTTGCCAACGAAAGTTCAACTTCGACAAAAACAGGTGAACGTGAACCCATTATGTCCCATGTGTAACAATGAACCTGAGTCCATTCATCATGTCCTTTTATAGTGTGATTTTGCTACTTCATGCTGGCAGAAGTTTGGCATTATTAACAATACAGAGCAGTATATTTCTTTTGTGGCATGGCTTTCAAATGAGTTTGATAAATGGGATACAAATAAAAGAAATATGGGAGCCATGATTTGTTGGGCGATTTAGAGATGCAGAAACGAACTAGTTTGGAATCAGCGAGGTATGGAGGTTATTGATGTCGTAGAATCAGCGAAGGTGGTCCTTAATCAGTGGAGCTATGCTCAAGCTAATACTTTTGACCACTATTTGGGTTTGATGAACCCAATAGACGGTGATGAGCAATGGGTCTGTCTAACAAGTGATGTGATTAAGGTTAATTCAGATGCTGCGATTTTTGAAGCCTTTAACTGCTTTAGCTATGTGTTTGTGATTCGTGATTCTGCTGGGAATATGGTAGAAGCTAGATCGAAGTGTTGTCCGAGTAAGGTAAATCCGGAAGTTGTAGAAGCCATGGGCATTAGGGAGGTTCTAAGCTGGATTAAGGATCAAAACAGAGAGGCTGTGACAGTCGAAACAGATTGCATTGTTGTTGTTCAAGCAATTCGTAGTGACTTCCCTTTGCTGTCATACTTTGGTAGAATAATTCAGGAATGTAAGAGTTTGATGGCAGATTTGAAGTATAGAAGAGTGACAATTAAATATGTAAAACGGTCTGCGAACCACGTAGCTCACTACTTAACGAGGTATAGTAGTTCTGTAGCTGATCGTATTTGGAGGGTGAATGATATTCACCCGGAGTTCAGTCATGTATTGACGAACGACATTGATTAATGAATCTTTTCTTTGGCAAAAAAATACAAAAGCAATGTTAGTAACTTCAAAAAAAACAAGTTGTAGTTGAGTGATATGTTGCTAAAAGCGTAAATGTTGAGTGACACAAAAAATCATTTTTCTCAAAATCAAATAATCTTATTTTGTAAATTTCGTTTATTATGATATTAAGTTTCTTGCTCTCCATCATATTCTATAGATTTCTATACAACTTTTGAAAAAAATTCAAATTTTAACCGGAATAATGCTAGGGACAACAAAATATCCCAAAATTTGTACATAATAAGAAATGAATTTGAGAATTGCTTTAAGACATTTCGTTGGAAACTCTAGCATTTTCTTCAAGTGATTGTTGTTTTATCGGACAACTTACAATTGCATGGATCAAGGGTTGGATTTTTAATACAGTTTATTTAAACAAACAAAATCCACTCTTTAAATCTTTGCGCAAACAAACAAAATCAAATCTGTAAATCTTTGACAGTTAACTGCATTACGCTCTGTCGCTCTATAAGAAAAGTCATCTAATGTCCAATTTCTTTGGCTTTTGTTTGATATCTAAAAAGCTCGGAAAAAATTAGTTCAAAAGAGAAGGAAAGAAACAATAACTTTAAGCTACTCATCAAACATATTAAAAAACCCTAGCGACCAAAATTTCTAATAATGTTCTAAAACAAAATTAACATAAAAACATCCCAGTCAAAAGAGAGATAAAAAGCCTGCAAATCGATCTGAAAATGTATCGCTAATATCATAGACCATGCTTGCTAAGTACCAATAAAAAAATGATGTGCATGTGAAAGCAAATTCCATTAGACATTCATTCAAAAATGTACACTGGCCAAGAACCAATGGGAAATAAAGACGACTTGGCCAGCCAAAATCTTCGCAACCCAAAAGAAAACAAATTACAACTCTGGCAATAGAGAAAGCACTACCAAATAATTAGATAGTAATTTATGCTTTATGCTTTCACTTCCTTCTTAAGCTTCGCAAGCTCTTCCCTGACCAAACTAGCTTTCTGCAAATGCAGTCAAATGAATTGAATAAGTTGAAAGGATAAAAAGAAATAATCTCCTTGCAAAATACAAGTTAAATGGATGTTTTTCTCGTAGTAGCAGGAGCTTGTAATAGTTCACAAACCTTAATCTTTGCCAACATGAGCTTGAACCTATCGAAATCTGTAAGAGCCTCTCTTCGTTTCTTAACAATCAGCTTTCTTCCCCAAGAGCTGTTCTCCCACTTGTTCTTAACATCTGCAGTTCCGGGAAAAAAAATTAATTCAGTTCACAATTAGCATAACAGATAAAAATGCATGGGCAAAATTTGAAACTAATCTACCTGCAGCTTCCATTGCCTTAATCAGCTCCTTCTTCTTTGGGGTCCTTTTGATTTCAATAGTGATATCAGTCAGTGTGAGCCTCTTAAAGTTGATTTGACTTCTAACCATATCAGGGGAATCAACAAGAGCCTGCACAATTTGAAGTAGTGAGTACAAACACAATTTGCTTTAAAAGGTTATGCCCTTGCCTAAATTGGTAATAAAATGAGATAAGCACTTGGGTTGATGTGAAAGGGAAAATATAACTTGAGATACTATCATGCCTTAACATTTAAGCCGTCACTTGCTACAACACTATGACTTACAAAACCGATATTTCAAAGCGGACCTATAAACCTATTTCTGCATGTGCCTAGTTGAAAGCCATGTTCATTTACTAAAATTTTTGTAAACTAATACCAATATTTACAGAATGATAGCTTAAACATATAAGATATGGAAAAGTTGGATAGCAAGTCAGAAATCTCGTGTGGTAAGTGCCGCTCATTGCACGAAAATATGTGCTGCGTATGCACAAAGATATCATCATTCAACACATGGACAGAACAAGACTCCAAACACCAATAAAAACACATTATTTGATGCAAGCATACATGATTAAAGGAAGATTGAGCCTAACAAGTAGGATGAAAAGTCAGAAATCTCGTGTGGAAAGTGCCGCTCATCGCACCATAAATGTGCTGCGTATGCACAAAGATATCATCATTCAAGTGATAGACAAACAAACAAAAGACCAAGCACCAATACAACATTTACTGCATTTGATGTGCATATAATTAATTAAACGAAGATCATTCATACTACCAGAAACCATAAATATCAGACATTAAGATTTTCAAAAGAACAACAAATACCATAATCAACTTCACAAACTAAAACAGTCATCATACTAAACAACTAATCCATTAGTATTCCATGTCCCTTACTAATTTTAGTAATTGGATAGCAAAAGATTCATAAATTTTCCATCTACACCATCGGTATTTAAAAAATAAACTTTGAAATGCGAATGCAACCTAAGAATGAGTAAACGAAAAACACCGTACAGGACTAACACATTCACGCCAATTTTCCTACAACTACCAGCTCCATCTAATACACAGCGACATTTCCTCAAACACACATTTAATTAATCACTTTAACCATCCGTAAACAATCGAAAGCTACAGCAACATTTACGAAAGCATCATACAAAACAATTCCACACTAAAAAACACACAAGCTCAACAAAAATGCACAAACACATTAAATACATTCTTCTAAACTAAAAAAAGAAATGAATAAAATAATAAAATGAGAATATAGAAGACATACGCGATTCTGATCAATGACGTCGACGATGACGACGAGCTTGCCGTAGTCTTTGCCGTAGTTGACGAGAGCGACTCGCCCGATTTCAACATAACGTTTGAAAGGCTACAAGTTATAGACACAAATATAGACACAAAATGAGAGTTATGAACAATTTGAGAATCGAATTGAGAAAATGTAGTGATTAATTAGGTGAAGATTAGAAGTTACCATGGTTGCTCTTGTGTTGCAGCTGTGATTCTAGGGTTTGCAGAGAGGCGGATGGAGTTGTTTTAGGGTTTTGTGCTTTAGTTTTATAGCGTTTGTTGAGTTTGGGTCTTCTTTTCTTGTTGTGGGCCGGGTTCGACTGGTGAGGCCCAAGTATTTTGTTACACCAAATTTATTTATTTGTTTCAGTTTTAATCGGTCTAGGATAGCGGATTTTGACATTCACGATATTAATAATATTAGCGTATAACCCGTGCGATGCACGGGCTAGTTAGTCTATGTTAAAATGATACTCTTTAAATTGGACAATAATTAAAATAGTTAATTTATCTTATGATCTTTACTTATTTAACTTGGTTTCTCGATTTCATTTATAATTTCTTTAGAATCGGATGCATCCCCCTTATTAGGTACAGGTTTGTCAGTTTTATTCACTAAAAAATCTTACAGCATAGTTTGGAAGAAAGCACCACTATAGTTTGAGGCTCCAAAATAGCCGAAGAAATTAAGATTTTATTTACAAAGCCAGACACACACATAACATCACTACAATTACAAATCAAAAATATCAGGTGGTAATTCATAACCACATCTAAGAAAAAAAATCAATGATTGTATATTATCCATCGCTGACTAATCCTATGAGATCGAACCCCTATGAATAAAGCTTTAAATTTAATCAAAATACTATGAAACAAAAGAAAGCAAAGTGTCGCAAGCCCCACACGCACACACACATGACTATCACTACATTTACAAATCAAATAATTAGGTGGTAATTCATGATCATAAGCAAAAATCAATGATTATATAATCTCTGCGGATGGCTACCCTGGGAGGTCGAACCATGCTACGAATAAAGCTTTAGACTGAATCGAAAAATATTAAAAGAACAAAGTGTAAATCGAATCCCTTTGTACATAGAATCAAAATACGCAGAAGTGTTACCACATAAAAGCAGAATTCAAATATAATGAGTAGGTATATGGGGAACATAACAAAATCAATCCATCCAGCTTCCTCCATCTCTTGTAAGTTCTTTTCCACACACAATACTAAACATATAAAACCAATAATAATTCAACCAGATGATCCAACTCTATCAATACACACTGAACATCCATAGACTTAAGCCACAGGGCAACACAACAACCTTTCCAAAACCCATAACCTCTTCTGGTTTCAGTTTCTACTGTACCAGCTATCGCCTCAGGTGCACCAGCTCCATCTTTTGCTGGGTAACTGGTCGGTGCTGGAGCTTCATATGCTGCTGCATACATAATATATACATGATTTCAAACTCTATTCAAAGCTTTAAATCTAGTAAATTAACATATATACACGAATTCAAACTCCATTTGAATAGTAGAATTTTACCTGTAACTTAAGCACGGACAATTTTGTTGGATCTATGATGTAGATTGCTAGAGAGAGGTTGTGCAGTGTTCTTAGGTATAATCGGTGAAAAAGTCGTGTACGCGGGTGAAGAGCCCAAGTGAAGAGTCATGTATGTGTTTTTTGGGTGTTTAAAGTGATGTGTATGTGTTTTTTTATGTGTTCTATTGGGTGTGTATTTTTTATCTGAAATAGAAGTCTTAGTTTGTAATACCTGATCCTTATATATTTCCAGTTGTTTCTTTTTACTTTTCAGGTATCTTTTCAAATGTTTTTCATTATATTCATCTCCTTCCTCATTGGTGTCAGAACAACTTCTTTCATAATTTGAACTCTTCATATTGCACTAAATGATTCTCAAGCAAGAAAACATCATACCCTAGATACATAGCTAAATTTGAGATAAGTAAAAATAGCGATTTGCACAAACAGATAACCCACATTTTGTTGCTCTATTTCCATGACATTTCTCCGATCAACCCGTGGTAGTATAAAAATTTTAAAGGTCAAATATCCAACATACCCGCATGTCGAAATAGTATATCATATATTGTACTTATGTAATTGCTTAAATTTGAGTTTTGTTAAATCAAGGACATGGTACTAAAAGCATCAGGTGCTTATAGGAATGTATACGTCTGGACTTAAGGCTCAATGTCGCGGTCACAATATCTGAGTTGGCTAAAAAAGTGTTGAAAGCAAATGATCAGAAAGTGGTGGCAATCAGGCATGGAAATAAAGTTACTGATATATTTAATAGAGACAACTGATGTGAGTTACTATGTTAGGAACAAATGTACGTTCCTTGGAGCATCAAGCAACTCGCTGAGTTTTTTTGGAAAAAATTATGTTTTCAATTTAGTATCAGATTCTAGTGTTTAGTTTCTTAAATGAATGAACACAGACAGAGATAACCAATTAAGTGGAAATAAACAGACAAAGGGAGACTAAGATGACCAGATTTCCTGTGACCGAAATTAAAAATTATGAACATACATCAAAATAAGGAAAAGTAAATTAGAAGCTTCAGAATAGGTATGAATTGCAAACAAACACTATCAATAACAAAATTGCATGTATTCAATTTTTTCAAAAAAAAACCATAATTGTGTCAAGAAAATGCACAGGAGAGATTAAGTTGCTAACAGTGCAAGCATCTACGGTTTACAAACTACTTCAATCTCCACTAAGACATTTAATCAAATTGTGAGCAATTTAAAGTACGAAAACAGGGAGATAGTGGAGTTGAATGAGCTGTGAAGGAGATGGGGTCAGTTTTTTTCTAATTATAATTAATATCATTATAATTTAATAAGTAGCAAGACTACCAAACCGACAACAAACTAAAGTTTTTTTTTTGATTTTTGAGAAGGTTCCTCTAAAAACTTCTAAGTTACGCCCTACTTTCTACTTGATAGTCTTGAGAAGGTACAATTACCTTTCCTTAACAAAAAATTTTCACTACATTCCAAATACATCTACCAGCTAGGCTCTTGTTCCCCTTAACTCGAACCATTTTACTACCCCACCACTTCTGGAAACACAAAGAGGCTAAACTTTTAAATACAACCGATTTAAACAATTTGAATTAAGAAAATAAGGAGATATGGAAGCAGATTCTGAATAATATGAGAGCAGATCATTCTTCATGTACCTAAACATGAATATATAGCACATAACTAAAGGGAATTCGAATTACCTCTGGTGGAGCCTTGATGGTGTGAGCTTCAAAGTGATGGAGTTTTGATGGAGCTCTGTTTGCGCGTGGAATTTAGTGTTTTGGATGCTCTGTTCTATTGGAGTTTTGTTTTAACAGACTATGCTGTCAATGTTTCGTTTATTGTTTGTCTAGGCTTAAATTCTCTTGAGTTCCTCTCAAATGTTGCAACTGTTTCAAGAAATGCAGAAAAAATATGTATGAAAAAAAGGCAAAACTGCTGAAAAAATTTGTCGAAAACCCAATCAAAAAACTGTAATAAAAAATATTATGCAGTGAAAAAAAATCCACAGTAGCTATTAAAAAACTGGAGAAAAATGTGCATGAATAAAAGGGCAAAACCGCTAAGAACAATATGTAGAAAAGCCAAAACCTGTAGTAAAATTAAACAATTCTGCAGAGATTAATAAGAAAATTTATGCATGGGATAAATGTGCAGAAGCTGAAAAAACTGCATTAAATTCCTGCATAGATTAAATTTTTGTAATATTTTCTACAAAATTTAAGATAATTTTCAGAATTGACAATTTCACTGTTATACTCTTTAAGTGGGCAACATAACTCATAAATAATTGATTACCGAAAGGAAAACTCTAGTAAATATATCTATTTTCTCACTCTTGTAACAACTTCATATGTTGCTTGATGTAGTATGACAATATACAGCAAGCAATGTAGCTTTAGTTTAGTTGTAACTTTCACAAGAATACAGAAGGGCTCAAGGGCCAATGTGTTGTCTCTGCACAATTTTTAAAGAAAGTTAATATGTTTGAAAGTAAGCACTACGGTAGTGATCATTAATACACACGATCAATCACAGAATCAGTCACATAATCCAAATAAATTGATACAAACTCTCATAATTGTAAATATAAATTAAACCAATCAATCAAACTAACTAACCGAGACGGTGCCAAGTAAAGGTAAACCAGTCAATAAAAACAAATTAATCGAGACAGTGTCAAGTAAGGTTTTGTGATATATAATTTTTGTTATTCAGGATTTTCATTTATGACTGCTACTTGGTTTTTTATGTATTCTGCTTTTATTGCTGAAAGTTTGAGTTTATTGGGTATATTGCTTTTAGTGGCTTGTTTTCCTTAACACAGCTTTTACATAAATTTCAGGCTATATACTTCGATTATATATCATGTCTATCCCCTGATTTTTTCTAGAACGCAAAAACTAAGCAAAGAAAAAAAGTAACAATTACAACACAATTGTACCCACCTACTTAAAAGAGTCATATGCACAAAATTGGCTTGCAGCTCCTAATTTGCCTGATTCGGATGAGCGAAAAGAAAAGAAAACTAAGTATTACTAAAAAAGTATACATGACCAACCAAGAACCTACAATGGCACAAGTCCTAGAACAATCAAACAAAATATAAGATGTTCGTACTGCGTACCTCAAGTTTATTCTCCCAATTTGGACCGTATAAATTGCATAAAATTGGGCCCACCTTCACAATAAACTGAGGAACTTCTTTGAAAAAATCCACAAGACTGCAATGCCGACAAAATATCCATAAATCCACAATTATAGTGACATTCTCATAAATAAAGTATCCCCAACATATTTGACACAGTAAATTAAACTTCACTTTAGCTTAGCTACTCTCAGTATTTGGCATAAGGTAATCCCTTTTTCATCCGTCTCTGAATTTGAGTTATCCGAATTACTCTCACTCAATCTTCTCACTGAATATAGAACAAATGCAAACAAGTAATGTTCTGCTTCTTCTGGCTGGACCATAAATACAAATTAGAAACCGACATAAAATTTAATTCAATCTGATCCCAATTTGCACAATACAAATTTAGTATGTATCACAAAAATTTAAGAAAAAAGCAGTTTACTGTTCCAGCTCCAACAATTGTGGGTGTATTAGTCTGCAAAAGGTGTTTAATTTGTTGAACAACTTCATATCTGCAGTCATAGTACTTTCATCCATCGATAATCCATTCTACAAACAGATCAAACGCACAAAAATCTATGAATTTACACATACCAAATAACAATACATAAACAATCAGTATACTCCTTTTTCAATTACGAAACCTTGCAAATATCAGTAAATCGAGCTTCAATATCAGACACCGAATCACTTTTTGTAGCAATCGACACAATAAACTCACAGCCTAAAACATATAATGTGAATTGAGATTAAAATTAAGGTGAATCGTTTAAGAATTTTAAAGGATTCATTCTGTTATAGTCAAAGACAGTAAACACGGTCATAAAATGATATATAATTACAGAATACAAACATATACAAATAAATAGAGATCGAGTAACTGATGTAGCTGCCTAATATTAAAGAAGGATTAGAACCGTTGTCCTAAAGGGCGTAACTAATGGTTGTACAATCACGTTAATCGATGTATGACGTGCGCGTTCAAGTGATGGGAGCAGTTTCGATGGAGCGAAGAAGAGGATGATAGAAGCCATTGGACCCGGTGGCTTCTCAGATTATGACGCTGCTGATGGTGAATTAAATTTGGGTATTGTTGAAGCACTAGGAGAGAAATCAGAATTTGTAGTAAAATCAAATACAACTATCAGCTAGAATGTTTAAAAGACCTGGTTATTTTTATATTTAACACAACGAAAATGAGTTATACGTTCTTTTTTTCTTAAATATTTAACTTATTACTTTAATAACTATAATTTTTAGAAGGCGGTAGTGTTTTATTTGGAAGGTGTTAACCATGACCAAATTATACCCTGTTTCGCTCTTAATAGTATAGTATAGATGGCCCGTGCTTCGCACACAGAATGACATTTATTTATTTAATATTTTATATTTGATTTCTAATTGATATTTGATTTTTTAATATTTTATCTTGATATTACATAAGTGATTTTTTTTTATTAAACATATACTATACTACTATAGCACTGATATCGTTATCTCTTAAATACATATTAAGAATATCACATGTTCGTGTCATTGTAACACTCGGGATATTCCCCACTTTTATGGCACCTTTCGCTCATCCATTTCACACTCCTGTCCAAACGCGACGCCCTTTCTCATTATCATCTATGACCATTTCTTTCCTCCCGGTTATTCACGCATGAAAATACGTATACACCAGGCACTGATTAAATCAAACCAACATTATCGATTGATTCATGGGAATTGCAATCATTCTAGCACCGAGCCTCTCAGTGTCACCTCCGGCCACAGGCCATGAATTTTATTCATATATGCTAGCTTTGGCCGAAACTACTTAATCTTATAATTTTGTACTTAATTTTGAACTCGTTATTAGAAAAATTAACAATATCATACGTTCCTCTCATAATAACGTTGCGGTCATATTTAATTTAAACCAAACAAACTTAATATTTTAACACTAAAACCAAACATACTTGAGTTTATCCAAAGTATTCAAATCTAAACTATAATGAAAAATCCAAGAACCGAAACATCAAAACATCTAAATAATAAAAAAAAAATCTAATCAAAGTATCAATAACCATCTCCAAATAAAAAAGATGTCAACCATGCTTTTAAGGCATCAAGGTCATCTAAGTAGCTCCAATAATTCATGTGATTTAGTTATCCAGTTGTGTAACATTAAAACTTTATAAATTAGTTAAATAAATTCTTAATAGTTAAATATAAAATTAATGAGATTAAAATATTGATTAGGCATTCTTAATAAGGTGCAGAACATTGATAAATAAATAGAAATAGAAATTTTATTTTGAAGTTAAATGTTAATAACATTCTAATTTAATTCCTCATCGCCGCCTCCGGCGACGCCTCGCGCTATAAAAAAATTATAGAATTGAAGGATCCAATTGAAAACATATGGCGACGCCTCGCATTATAAAAAAATTATAGAATTGAAGGATCCAATTGAAAACATACACAAAAAGGTTCAATTTAAGGTTCCTCGACGTCGCAGGTTCGAGTTAAGGTTCGTCGACGTCGCTTGTCGACGACACCTCACATTCCGAAAATAGTATAATAGAAGATAAATTTATTAAATATAGATATTTGTTTGATTTGGTTAATTACATATTAAATTAAATGTGATTCGAATGGTAATTTTAAAGTATAATATTCACTCGATATTATTCTATATAATTATACGTTACTATATTACTCGACGCCGCCTCACGGCGACGTCTCGCATTTTATTATATAAAAATTATTATTATCTTTAGAGAAAAACATAAATTATTGATAAATAAGTTTTAAAAAAACTCAGCTATAGATATTGATATTATATAAGTTCCTCGTTATAATAAGTTTTAAATCAATAAGTTTTAAAAAAACTCAATTATAGATATTGATCAATTATAAATTCCTCGTTGTCGCTGCTTACCGACATCTCCCACTCGGAATATATGAAAATAGAATAATAGAAGGATCCGACAAAAAAGGAAAGAAAAATATTTGAAAATTCAACTTTCAAATTCTGATAAATTTATAATTTTCATTAATTTGTAAATTTTCACTCAATATAACTATATATACAATTATTCATGACATTGTTTTCCATTTTTTTATATAATTTTTTTATAGTTATTGGAATAGATTTGAAATTGTCTTAACACTAAATTACTGAGAAATAATTTTTAGAAAAAATCCAATAATATATTTATTAAGAATATAATATTAAGTGGTGCAATAATTTCACATATTTTTAAAGAATATTTATAAAATATGTTAATTAAAAAACGTGTGCAAGTTTGATTCAATTAAATACGTTTTAAATGAAATGTGAATCGAAAAGTCGTTCCAAAATATAATTATTATTTTAGAGAAATTTTAAATTATGAAAATATTAAACCATTGAAAATATTTTTTCCAAAAAACGTCCATAATTTTTATCAACGATAAAACATTAAAGATGGCGTACATTTTTTTAATAATCTTCGTTATAGGGACATAAAAATAATAATTTTGCGTAACAGACAAAGCATGAAATCAAAACATTTATCATTGCCCTGTTCACGGTATTTAACATCCAAAGACTTACTAATGGTGTTCAGGAAAAAAAAGGTGAGAAAAGGTATAGAATTGTAAAGCATCAAAATGTTATCTATAGAATCATATACTCCCACTCTGTAACTTGGTATCCTATATCAGGATAGAGCAAAAGAAATTCCTTTAGAGACTTGTAAAAACATACTCAGTATCTGATCAATCTGCTTCTAAAACATTTTTTATGAATGCTTTATCACTTTAGCAGAATTGAAGAAAGGATAAGGTAGTGTTCAAAAGAATCACTGCAACAGGCTTTTCTAATAATAAACCAAGTCCAGTGGAATAACATACATCAAGAAGACACGATGGTGTAATTTCCACATGATACTGGGAATCTCTGGCTGTCTCCAGAACATGAACATGTCATTTCCACCTGATGCTGTTGAACATGTCATTTCACCAACTTCATCTTCTCCCATTATTGCTACATGCCTTGTCTTTTCGACAGCTTCCTTAATTTGCATCCACTCATAACCTAAGATTGTCTTTTCGACAGCTTCCTTAATTTGCATCCACTCATGACCTAAGATTGTGTACGACTCTAGCCTACAACATGTATAAAATAGCAAAGATGCAGGGTCAGATATAAGCCTAGGATGCTAAAGTTCAGGTGTTTGCTATAGTGAAAAGTACTACTTGTGGAGTTCGGACGCCAAGCCACTTTGTTGATTCATAACCAAGGCGCTCTAACTGTGTGACCATCCTTAAAGAAGATATCTTTATCACTGCCACTACATCCTTTGAAGCCACGGCTTCTCACCTATAAAGCTAGAAAATAAAAGATCTTTTAAAAGATCCTGTGTTTAAAATTAGGAAAATCATAAATTATAATTTGTACCTGAACCCGAGGCTTGTGTTTAAACACTATCAGTTCAGTTGTTTAGACAATTGGTTATTAATTTTCTTGTAGTTTCCAAATATGGACTTGGACTTCCCGTTTGACATGTTTTTTCCTGCTCGATACTGCAAGCTTCTAGAGGAGAACTCTGTCAGGGGGAGGACATCAGATTTTTTACATGCTCTTATTTGGTGCTACTGTTTAACCGAGATTGTTTTTATTGGTGGGATGATACCTTATGTGTTCAAGTCTTTTGAAAAGATTATATTTTTTTAGCAATTCACTGACATTCATGATGGTGTATGTCTGGAGCAAGAAAAATCCATTTATTGATCACATGAGTTTCTTAGGTCTCTTTACTTCCACAACAGCTTACCTCCCTTGGGTTCTTTCTAGGGTTTAGGGTAAACCCTAAAAACAAACTCAGCATAGGATAAATCTGTTTCTAAAACTTTTCTTAGCAATGCTTCATCACTTTAACAGGTAATGGTTGTAGAAAGGATAAGAAATTGCTCAAAATAGATTCATTGCAACATGGTTATCTAATAATTAGCCAAGTCTAAAAATTTAGCTTTGAGCACATAAGCTAATCTTGATATCAATCTTTCCTAATGGAATAACATACATCAAGAACAAATGATGGTACCATTTCCAACTGATGTTGGTAATTGTTTGGCAAATTAAGTCATGTGGGAGGCACTGGAATTTCTGGCACTGCTGAGGCTGTCAGTTGTCTCAGGAACATGACCCGTGCACTCATCACGGTCCTTTTTTAGATCATTATCCAGTAATATTGCTGAGCAGGCATTACTAACTTACTGTTATGAGCCCGCTAAAAGATACATGCTAAAACTTTAACTCTTATAAGACACACACACACACACACTAAATTCATAGAACTTGTGCTTGAAGCAAGGAAATTCTAAATAAAATAACAAAAATAAAAATGAGTTTGAAACCACTACCTCGAGTTAATAGCTTTTTGTAGAATCTGAATTTATATAGAGTATGCAAGAAGAAATAATCCCAATGGACTTGCCACTAAAGTCATTAGCTACAAAAAAAGACATAATCAACCATTTCTTCCGGGTTATCTCAAAGTAGACACTGATGGGTTCACAGTTATCACAAATATAAACAAATGTTAAAGTTGTTACCAGGCAGAAGCGCATGAAGATAAAACAATGTTGGATCTGCTGACGGGAAAGTGCTCATGTACCTAGCAATGATGATTCTAACCAGAAATAATATACCCCAGCTCACAGCATCAAGTCCTTAGTGAATCTGAAACAAAATAATGGATATAAATTCTCTCAGATTCCAATAAATAACTCTTTATTCGAACTGCAAAAACTGTGCAGAAAAATACGTAAATCTGCAGAAAATTACTGCTGAAATCTGCTATAAAAATCTGCAGTAAAAAAAATGCAAAAATCTGCAGAAATTTAATGCTGAACATTACTGCAGAAATATGTTCTAAAAATCTGCAGAAAGCTAATGTTATAATCTGTTAGATCAGAATTCAATGATCGTCAGGAGCTAGACTCAACTGATCAGGATTGCTGACGTCATCAGGATTACATGGTCGTCAGGATCAAGAAGGCATATTAGGACTGGGATCAGGATTGATCATCAGGACTGGAAGCTGATCAGGATTCCTACTTCGAGTTATATTTGGAGTCTAGTTAAACATGGAAGTTTATTCTGTCGGTTCCTGGTTTGTAGAATGTAGCTATCAATTATGGATAGGTTTCAATCTTTGTAATTGATTAGGACTTATCATTGATAGAGAAGCTGTGTAGTATATAAACACAGTCTTGGTTTCGATTTATGTATTCGAAAGTAACGAGAACATAATCGAATAGAAGCTCTCGAGAACATAGAATTTCTTGAGAGAGTTTTTGTAAGCTAGCAGCTCTCAAGAACATCAGAATTTCTTGAGAGAGTTTGTAACAGTTTTATATCAGATTTAATAAAGCTGTTATCTTTCTTTTCATATTTGTGATATATACATTAAGAAGTCGATTATCTTTTACTATTGTATTCAACCCCCCTTCTACAATAGATTATTATTGGGCAACAATTGGTATCAGAGCAAACTGATTTATTTCTGAATCAGAAACGATCTAAAGATGTCGACAACCAAGTATGAAAGCATGAAGATTCCCATCTTGAAGAAATCAGAATATCCAACATGGAGGGTAAAGATGCTGATGTACCTGGAGGCTATGGATCCTGACTATCTGGACAGGATTCGTGATGGACCATATATTCCTACAAGGATTGTAGAACGAACAGATACTGTACCTGAACATTATGTGGTCAAGGCTAAAAGTGAATGGACTCCAGAAGAAAAAGCTCATGTTCTCAGGGAACCAAAGATAAAGAATATCTTACACAGTAGTCTTGATGCTGTCATGTCAAATAGAGTGATTGCATGCAAGTCTTCAAAAGAAATTTGGGATACTTTGGAAACTCAGTGCCAGGGATCTGCATCTGTCAAGAAAAACAGAAGGGCTCTTTTGATTCAAGAATATGAACAATTTGATGCAAGACCCGATGAGAGCCTAACTGATCTATATGATAGATTTCTGACACTATTGAACAACTTATCTTTAGTTGACAAGGAATATGAAACTGAAGACTCAAACACCAAGTTTCTAAGAGCTTTACCTGAAGAATGGGACACTCAGACCTCAATCATTAGACATCAGTATGATCTTAACACTGTGTCTCTTGATGAAGTCTATGGGATGCTAAGAACTCATGATCTTGAAGTTCAACAGAGAAAGAACAAGAAAAGCAGCAAGGCAAAATCAATTGCTTTGAAAGCAGAGGCTAAATCAAAAGGAAAATCTATGGAGGTCTCTAGAAGTAAAACAAGAGTAGCTGAGTCAGATCCTGACGACTCTTCATCAGATACTGATGGCAATCCTGATGCCAATACTGATGATGACTCTTCAGACTCAGATATGGAAGAGATGGTTGCGATGATTGTCAGAAACTTCAGAAGGATGAAGTTCAGGAAGAATAGAAGACAAGGCAACTTTCAGAAAAAGACTTTCAATGCAGACAAAGACAAGTATATCAAAAAGGACAGCAAAGGTAGCAAATTTGACAAGTCAAAGGTTAGATGCTACAAGTGCAATGGAATGGGTCACTTTGCTTCTGAGTGCAAGAAGACAAAGGCACTTATCACATCAAGCAAGGATTGGATGGACTCTTCCTCAGAATCTGATACTGAGGTGGTCAACTATGCTCTAATGGCCAATGCTGATGTAACTGCTGCTCCTGATGATAAGGTACTAAATACTATCTTTGATTTTGATACTGATAATGCTTCTGAGTTAAGACGTTTTCTAAAGTCATTACATATTAGCTTTAGAAGTCAAACTGCTGAGAATACTAGAATCTTATCTGAGATGTTTGAACTTAGAAAAAGGAATGATATATTAGAAGCTGAATTTTCTCGCATGCAAGAAGTACAAAAAGAATGTGATAATGATAATCACATGCATTTAGAGATGAAATCCAAATGTACTGCTCTTGAAAAGGAACTTGAATATGCTAATGAGAAAATCAGAACCTGGACAGACTCTGGTAGGAAATTTCATGAGATTAATACCTCTAAGAATTGGAAAGAGTGTCTAGGATATAAGTCAGATGAGGATAAGAAATTGAAAGAAAAAATTGTCATTGATGAGACAGTCAGTCCAAAGACCTATAGACATGTTATAGATGCAACCAAATCTAAGATTACTCCTGTTAATTTTGTTTTTGGTAAGGATTCCAATTCTACTTTTGAAAAGGGATCTACTTCTATTCAAGGAATTAAAATCATAAAGTCTAAACCTGTCTTGAATAAACTCATTAAGAATGTAGGTCAATTGTCTCAGAAACAGCTTAAGGATAAAATCTGTATGGTGACAGATAAGAAACAGGAAGCTACTGTTAAGAGAAACAGGAATGGTAAAGTTGGGATCAATAAAGAGAATGGTTATAAATATATCCCAAATGCACCTAGAAAGTGTTGTTTTAACTGTGGTAACTCTAATCATCTTGCTATTGATTGTAAGAAGATTAAGAAGAAGATTGCTGATATTTCTAAGTCTGATGTGAGGAATAGATCAGTACTCTATAAACCGCAGAAGTCCTGTTTTCATTGTGGTAGTATATGGCATTCTATTTATACTTGTAAAGATTATCATGATTTGTACTATAACTTCTATGATCCATTGCCTAAGTTAAATAGGAGTACAAAGTCTGATAGAGTTGATAATGTCATTTTGAAGCATGCTTTTGTTAATACTGATACTGACAAAGCAAATCCTGATGGAGTAAATCCTGTCAGGACTGCTATGGTCAGAAAGTCTTCTGCTGTGAAAATTAATAAATTGCATGAAAAAGGAACCCAACATGTATGGGTTCCTAAGTGTTCTAACTAGTGTGTTTCTATTCTGATGCAGGGTAAAAAGAAAAATGTGTTAGTCATGGATAGTGGATGTTCTGTACACATGACTGGAAACAAAGCCCTGTTATCAGAATATGAGGAAAAAGCTGGCCCAACTGTGTCTTATGGAGATGGCAACATTGGACAAACCTTGGGATATGGCAATATAATCATTGGAAATGTCATCATTGAAAAAGTAGCTCTAGTGAAGGGACTGAAACACAACTTGTTGAGTATTAGTCAAATCACTGACAGAGGTTATCATGTCAACTTCTATTCCACACATTGTGAAGTAGTCAGTAAAGAAACAGGAAAGATAGCACTGACTGGCTACAGGCATGGTAATATATATGAAGCCAACATTCAATCAAATACTGATGACTCCCCTACTTGTCTGATCAGTAAAGCATCAGTAGATGAAAGTTGGAATTGGCACAAGAAGCTTTCTCATCTCAACTTCAGCAACATCAATGAGTTGGTTAAGAAAGATTTAGTGAGAGGATTACCAAAAGTGTTATATACTCCTGATGGACTCTGTGATGCATGTCAGAAAGCAAAACAACGAAGGACATCATTCCAGAGTAAATCAGAATCCTCTATTGGAGAACCATATCACATGCTACATCTTGATCTATTTGGTCCAGTCAACATCATAACCATCAGTAAGAAAAGGTACACTCTTGTAATTGTTGATGAATATTCTAGATTCACCTGGGTGTATTTTCTACACAGAAAAGATGAGACTCCTGAAGTTCTGTTGGATCATGTAAGAATGATTGAGACAACCACAAAGTACAAAGTCAAGATACTGAGAAGTGATAATGGTACTGAATTTAAGAATTCAAAGATGGAAGAGTTCTGCAAATACAAAGGAATCATTCAACAATTCTCTGCTCCTGGCACACCTCAGCAAAATGGAGTAGTTGAAAGGAAAAATAGAACTCTTATTGAAGCTGACAGAACTATGTTGGAAGAAGCAAAATTACCTACATATTTCTGGGCAGAAGCAGTCAACACAGCATGCTACACTCAAAATCTCACATTAATAAACAGACATGGTGTTACTCCTTATCAGTCACTCAAGGAAAAGAAGCCAAGTCTGAAGCATCTGCATGTGTTTGGCTGTAAATGTTTTGTTCTCAGAACTCATCCTGAACATCTAGGGAAATTTGAAACAAAGGCTGATGTAGGAATTTTCATAGGCTATCCTGCATCAAGAGCCTTCAGAGTTTTTAATTTGAGGACAAGGACTGTCATGGAGTCAATACATGTATCTTTTGATGACAAGAAGATAATTGGAATCATTGAAGACTCTCATGATAGATTGATTTTTGAAAATGAAGTTTCCAAAGAACCTGAAGAAAATGAATCAGATCCTGTCAATACATCAGATCCTGATGGGTCACCATATCCTGATGACACACCAGATACTGATGGTGCTAATACTGATGATGCATCCAATAGTGATACTTCTAGTAGTGCAAATGTTGAGGGGGAGCAACATCAATCTACTACAAGTTCAGAGTCAACTCAATCATCAAGACAGAATTCTTCAGATACTGATTCAAGTGATGATCCTGATAACCATTCAGGAGGAAATAGCATTAATTCAGGGGAAGCTTCAAGACAAGCAAGTTCTTCAAATCAAGATAACCCCAATCCAGGGGGAGCATCTACTTCAAGGAACAATTTGACACCAGCAAGGAAATGGACAAAAGATCATACTCCTGATTTGATCATTGGAGATCCTGATGCAGGTGTTCAAACAAGAAGTGCAACTCAGAATGAATGTCTATACAATAACTTTCTATCCAAGGAGGAGCCAAAGAAAGTTGAAGATGCACTTAAAGATGCTGATTGGGTTACTGCAATGCAAGAAGAACTGAATGAATTCGAAAGAAATGAAGTCTGGAAACTGGTACCAAGACCAAAGAATAGATCAATTGTTGGTACAAAGTGGATTTTCAAGAACAAGACTGATTCTGATGGAGTGATAATCAGAAACAAAGCTAGACTAGTTGCAAAGGGGTATTCTCAACAAGAGGGAATTGACTATGATGAAACTTTTGCTCCTGTTGCAAGATTAGAAGCCATCAGGATATTTCTTGCTTATGCAGCTCATAAGAAATTCAAGGTTTTCCAGATGGATGTAAAAAGTGCTTTCTTAAATGGAGAACTGGAGGAAGAAGTCTATGTTGAGCAACCTCCTGGTTTCATTGATCCTAAATATCCAGATCATGTCTACATATTGGATAAGGCACTTTATGGACTAAAGCAAGCTCCTAGAGCATGGTATGAAACATTAGCTCTATTCTTACTGGAAAGTGGATTCAAAAGAGGTGCTATTGATAAAACTCTATTTTATTTGAATCATGGTAAGGACTTGTTGTTAGTTCAGATTTATGTTGATGATATCATTTTTGGGTCAACAAACAATAAGCTGTGTGAAAAGTTTTCTAAGCTTATGCAGTCAAGATATCAAATGAGCATGATGGGAGAAATGAGTTACTTTCTTGGTCTTCAAGTTAAACAGACTGATGAAGGGATTTTTATCAATCAGTCTAAATATACAAGGAATTTATTGACAAGGTTTAACATGCAAGATAGTTCTCCTGCCACAACTCCCATAGCTACAGCTACCAAACTTGATCCTGATCAAGGTGCTGGGGTAGATGTAACTCACTACAGAGGAATGATTGGCTCTTTATTGTATCTCACTGCAAGTAGACCAGATATCATGTTTGCAACCTGTCTATGTGCAAGATTTCAAGCAAAACCTAGAGAACCCCATCTGATTGCAGTCAAAAGAATTTTCAGATATCTCAAAGGAACTCCTACACTTGGCCTTTGGTATACAAGGGAATCAGATTTTGGGTTGTGTGGTTATTCAGATGCTGATTTTGCAGGATGCAAAATAGACAGGAAAAGTACTTCAGGAAGCTGTCAGTTTTTGGGTGGAAGACTAGTTTCATGGTTCAGTAAAAAGCAAAAATCTATTTCCACTTCAACTGCAGAAGCTGAGTACATTGCTGCAGGAAGTTGTTGTGCTCAGATCATGTGGATGAGAAATCAGTTGTTAGATTATGGCCTGTCATACTCAAAAATCCCTATTTATTGTGATAACCAAAGTGCTATTGCAATGACAGGAAATCCAGTTCAGCATTCTCTTACTAAACACATCAGTATTCGATATCACTTCATAAGAGAACAAGTTCTGGAAGGAACAATTGAACTTCACTTTGTTCCTACTGATCAACAACTAGCTGATATATTCACCAAGCCACTACCTGAAGCTACTTTCAATAAATTGGTGAATGAACTTGGAATGATGAACTTTGAGAATTTCTGAGGAAAATTACAGAGAGGAAATCCTGATAACTGTCAAATCCTGATGGTTATTCAGAAAGGTATGTTTTCGTTGATCAAATCCTGATAGGATGCAATCCTGACAGGAAGTCAATTGGTCAAATCCTGATGCTCAGATTTTGAAGCTGGTATGAAAACCAGAAGTTCTAAGACAATTTGTCGACAACACTCCTGGTAAACTCTGACAAATAAGATCATTACTTAGTCTTTGATTAAGTTATTAAGTCTTAATTTTCAATTCCAATTATATTTTTGTCAGTGATTACTATTCGTTATATTATGTATCAAATGCAGTGTTACTAACAAATTGTGCAGGAAAAGTAAGGAGGACAAGAACAATTGAGCAAATTGATAGTTTTCATTAAATCTTGAAGATTCTTTACAAATGAAAATGGAAATTACATATTCTTTTCCTAGTCTACTTTTCTACTCAGGAACACGTGCCCTGCAAATAAGCATGAACACTCCTGATGGATCATAACCAGGCTTTGATCCATCTAGGGCTTCTCTTGTTCCATTCTTAAGAGACAAGAAGAGGAGCTGATTTACTTGAAGGCGGATCGTCACCGTGACCACCGGGACGCTTCCGTGCCTCCAACTTGCATGACATACAAGCATCACGGATTCTCTTCTTTCTTTTCTCAAGCTCTCAGACGAGCTCTTCATCATCTTCATCCTCATCCTCTTCATCATCCTCATCCTCTTCATAGATGAGGTTATCAAGCGGATTCCAGTTCGGATTGGCTTGCAGGAAGTTGTGCCAAACCACATCAAACATTGCGTTTATAAACGCTTCATGTTCCTGAGGGTCAGGAACTGGTTGTGGCTCCATCTCAGCAAGAGCCTCATCCATCACTTGCCAAATCAAGTCAAGCTCTTCTTCAGGTATGTTGTTTTGTTGATTGGCAGCCATTGAAAAACAAAAAAAAAGGTGAAAGGTTTTCGTAAGTTTTTCTCTGGAGAGGGTTTGTGTTTTAATAGATATATGATGATTATGCTTAACAGTTCTATTTAATAGAGAATGTGTGTTGAGGATGCAGGTCATTTTTGTTTATCGAGGCGACTGTTCAGTTTCTCATAATTACTTTGCCTCGGTAATTGTTAAGAATGGTTACATGGGTATTATGCTATTTGTTTTTGTAATCATTTTAAAAAAAAAAACAGCACTTATCAGGATTATCAAAATAAATTTTGTTTTCTTAAAATAAAACTTTATTTTACTTCATTTTAAATATTTTTTTTCTCAATCCTGATAAGGCAAATGGTTTCATAGAAAATGCTTTTATTCCTGATGAAGTTAGGTTTTTCTTACATAGGAAAATGCCTACTCGTTATGGTTTAATCTCTAATGATATGGGGCAAGGCTCAACCCACCTTGTTCCTAACACAAGCATTCATCCTAAACAGTCTAAACAGTCAACTGCCACCTCTATTGTCTCTCAAAAGACTTTAGTTGTAAAAGCAAAGAAGTTAGCTCGAACTGATGTGTCAGGACGGCAATCAGGTTCAAAGGACTTTTCCTCTACACCACTCACTAAAAAGAAGTTACAAGGGGGTGTACAAAGGGTCCTGGTCAAGAAAGCTGCAAAGGGAGGTGAGGTTGTTTCTGTAAAAAGAAAGTTAGTTCTCAGGGATGAGACTGACTCAGAGGATGATTTACCTATATCCTCTGTGCTGAAAGTGAGAAAGGAAGTTGCTGATACTGCCACTGCAGCTGTGGTTCCATTGTCTACACCACAGAAGAAAAGGAAGTTATCAAAGAGCATGTATTATATTCCTTTAGAAAAGAAGCAGGATACTGATGTACATGACACTTCTATTCTGAATGAGCAATCAGTTTCTACTGCTCAAGCAAATCCTGATGTTAGTACTCCTGATGCTGCACCAAGTCAAGTGGTTAATATTTCAGACTCTCCAGCACAGGACTCTCCAACAAAAAGACATGTTGATATTTCATGGGAGAAGTATGGTGCTGCTGCTTCCAATCTTGGGATCAAACATCCAATGGAAAAGCTAAGGAAGGCAGAAGAGTTAGTCTATCAAAGACAGAAGAAACTGAAAGGATCAAGCCCACAAGAACCTGAACCTCAAAGTGGTTCAGCAGCTCTTTCTGATGATCCAGCCACACAAGAACCACTCAATCAAAGTTTGGGTGAAGGCTTAGCTAGTGGAATGGTCACACAAGAACCATTTTCTCAAAGGGAGAATGAAGACATCAACATTCCAGCTACACAAGAACCATCTTCTCAAAGTGAAGATGCAGGCCGAGCTACAGTTTCTGAGAAATTTCCTGACAATGCTCAAGGGATTTCTGGTGCAGATGAAGTTCGAAGATTGGTCAAGGACACTGTCTATGAGGGAAGCACACAAGAACCTTTGACTCAAAGTGTTGAAGCAGCTTCTGAACCTCAAGCTCCACAAGAACCAGTGGTAGAAAATACTGATGCAAGCATATCAAATCCTGACGGTGTTCATCCTGACGCTAGTGGTGCTCCTGATGTTGAACCTATTCTGATACAACCACTTCGTTCAAGACCAATGGATCATCCTATCACAGATTCACAGGATAAAATGAAAGGTATAGTTCTTCCTGATCCTGATGTTACTCACAGTACTGATGATGATGACTCTGGTGATAGTGATGATGATGAGAATCGAAAAGAGAAGGAACAGCTTGCTACAACACTCAAGATTAGTCTTGGAACTAATTTTGGTTCATCAAGTACATTTATGGCTGGCAAAGCTTCCACTGGGAAAGATCAGAGACAAGATTTTTCTATTCCTTCCTTTGATCCTGCTGAGGCATTTCGACAGAATGAATGGAACAATTCATGGCACAATTCTGATGAATCTATCAGTTTTTCTTCTGCTATTGAACATGCCTATAAAGCAGTGAAATCTATAGAGAATCAAGACTTGAAGAATCATCTGAAGGCTACAACTCTGTTATCCAAGAGCCTGAAAAGTGAGATTGATTCTATCAAGAGTTCAACTGACAAAGTGAGGACTGATATCTTTAATAATTTTACAAAGGTGCCTACTGCTTTTCAGCTAAGGGTAGTAGAATCCCAAGTGAAATCTGTTGTTTCAGAACAAACCTCAATCAACCGAAGAATTGATTCTCTGGATTCTAAGGTAACTGACATTCAAGCCTCTCTTTCCTTAATTTTGAATTTATTGTCAAATCCTGATGTCAAAAAGGGGGAGAAGGTTAGTCGGACAAAATGCACACCTGATCTAGTATTAAGGAATAATGATGATGATACTGGAGATGATGGTAGTGATAGAGTGATACAAGGAGAAACCTCTGATGCTGTTGTTATGAAGTCTACAATTCAAACTTCACAAAGTCAAACAACGCAGTCAACTCATGTTTCTGATTCTGGAGTTAAAACAGTAAGAACAATGATGCAATCTCAGATCCTGACGGAAGAACAAATCCTGACACCCGGTTATGGACATATTCTTGCTACAATTCCTGAAGGAGATGAAGATGTGATTATTGATAATCCTGAAGATGCATCAAATTTATTCCAGAAGTTTTCTACAAAAGATGGCAGAATTGTTACTCTATATCACACTGATAAAAGAGTTCAACAATTATATGCTAGAAAAGCACTCTCTACAGCAAGTGAAGAATATCCAGATCTCTCACATGAAGAATTTTTGAGACTACAAAGAGAGACAATGGAAAGCTTTAATAACCCTGCTCCTGCTAGAGGTAGAGGAGGCAGAAGTAGGAGAGGAGCTAGAAGAAGTAGAAGAGGTTCTTCAAATCAAATAGTACCTTGACAGACAAGGTCTACAGGGTTAAGAATTGAAGAAATTCCTGAACCTATTCAAACTCTAGTAGTTCCTGACAGATCTACTTTTGGTGATGATGGAAATATTGAAGAAGAACCTGAATTGAGAAGAAAATCAAGAAAATCAACTCTCTGCAATACAAATCAAATTGAAGAATCTAATCCTGATGTTGTTCCTGATAATATTCAAGATCCTGATGATTCTGAAATTCTGCAAGAGGTCGATTTGATAATCTTATCTACTGTTGTTGATTCTCACAACAAGGAAGTAGATGAAGAAGAAGAAGCCAGAAGAAGTGAAATTACAAGATCAACAAATAGAGATTTCAATCTCTATGTACAAAGGCTTAAACTCTCAAATGAAAGAATGTGGAGGAACCCAAGCAGACAAGAATCTTCACTGAAAAGAAGCTATGCATTTGAAAAGGAAAAGGATAAGAAGTGGAAACATATTAGCACATTAAGGTGTGATACACTTATCAATTTTCAGTCTGGTGGAATTATTACAAGCGCTTCAAGTGTTGTTGATTTATCTGAGATGGTTAGATCAAAAGCACTCTGGTTAAAGATGTTTTCAAATCTGAAGCAATTGTCAAGCAATTCAAGAGGAGGTATTGGACACAGAGATGGTGAATATCTGAATATGTCATATGTTGATCCTTACTCCTTGACTGAAATTGGAGGTACTTTAACTTCTGAAAACCTGAACAATTTACTAGCTGTTGATATAGTTATAGATTGTCATGATGGTTTTGACAAGAAAGAAAAGCTTCTGTACTTCATGAAAGATGGTAGTGTGAAGATTCTATCTATTCAAGATCTGCTGATAAAAACTACACAGGAACTGAAATATGTTCATTATCTTTTGAGATCGAAGAATCAAATATGCAAAGAATGGAGTGACATGATTTTGTCAACAATAAGAAGAAGACTGGATGGAAACAGTAATTTCAATGGTAATTACATTCCCATGTACTTAAATCAAAGAGGTCAGGATGTGGAAATGCAAAGGGGTACTGCTGTTAAAGAAGTAAATTTTGGCATGACTCATCTTATTCTCAATCCTGATGGGAAGGAAATTGCTTATCTTTTGCTTGAAGAGCATAGTCTTCAGAGAAACTCCATATTGAATCTCAGAGCAGCTATCTACCAGATTAATGAGGAAGATGAAGAACTCAGAACTCTTAAGGAAAGACTGATTCAAATTCTTGAAGAAAAAGAAGAAAATCTATTATCCAACTTCTTGAAGATGAATTTGTTCTATCAAAGAATCTAAACAGATAAGTTGTTGCTGCAGATTTTGTACATTTTGTATATATGTTTTTGACATCATTGAATATTTGGAATCTATACTTTATTTCACAAAGTATGAGATTGGGGGAGATTGTTAGATCAGAATTCAATGATCGTCAGGAGCTAGACTCAACTGATCAGGATTGCTGACGTCATCAAGATTACATGGTCGTCAGGATCAAGAAGGCATATCAGGACTGGGATCAGGATTGATCATCAGGACTGGAAGCTGATCAGGATTCCTACTTCGAGTTATATTTGGAGTCTAGTTAAACATGGAAGTTTATTCTGTCGGTTCCTGGTTTGTAGAATGTAGCTATCAATTATGGATAGGTTTCAATCTTTGTAATTGATTAGGACTTATCATTGATAGAGAAGCTGTGTAGTATATAAACACGGTCTTGGTTTCGATTTATGTATTCGAAAGTAACGAGAACATAATCGAATAGAAGCTCTCGAGAACATAGAATTTCTTGAGAGAGTTTTTGTAAGCTAGCAGCTCTCAAGAACATCAGAATTTCTTGAGAGAGTTTGTAACAGTTTTATATCAGATTTAATAAAGCTGTTATCTTTCTTTTCATATTTGTGATATATACATTAAGAAGTCGATTATCTTTTACTATTGTATTCAACCCCCCCTTCTACAATAGATTATTACTGGGCAACATAATCTGCAAAAAACTGCTGCGAAAATATGCAAAAATCTACAGAAGATCACCTTTCGTAGTATCCAGATTCCCCCATTCTTTTTACGTGTTTTACATGAATCATCGTAATATTATAATTTTAAATATTTAGCAAGGGTAAACTTGCAAAAACTGTTGTTAGGTCCTGATAAGTTTGTAGAAGGGGGGTTGAATACAAACTTTACCGTTTTATCGAATTTGTTCTGTTTAGAATCAAACAATTTAAGAACAAATTATGGCGGAAATAAATGAAACAGAATTCAAGTTAAATAAAACTATATTAAACTTGAAGGGTGTTACAAATATGATACTGATTACAAGATTGGATCTCAAACTAATTAAAACAAATCTAGAATAAATTCGACATGAATTTATCTATTTTTGTAATAAAAAGATATAACAATATTTGATAATTTGAGATACGTTCTAGGGATAAAAATCCGCTAGATAGTCAAAGCAGTACAAGTGAATGAATTCTATTGGTTTGGATTTAACAGAATAATTCTAGAATTAATTCACTGTAAAAGAAATGATTCGGCAGTGGCTTTTTCTTTTCTTCACAGAAGCTGTTCTTGATAGATGTAATGTTGATATATTTTCTTCTGTGCTTTTCTTTCCTTTTGTACTTTAATCCACTTGACAAGCCTGCACGTTTCTTGCTTTTCATTCCACTAGGAATGACTATCAAAATAGTCTAAAAAAGACTATTTTTAAGCCTGGAATGACTATCAAATTGCCTTGTATGACTATCAAATGGCTTGCAATGACTATGTGAATTTAAGACAATTTAATTAGAATTAATTAAAATAAGCTTGGATGACTACCGGGATGACTACCGGTATGACTACCGGTATGACTATCCGGGGTAGTCATTCCAGGCTTATTTTAATTAAGAATTCTAAATTAAATTCTAATTCTTCTTTAAATTAATTCTAATAATTAATTAATTTCATAAATTAATTCTGATGAATTAATTTATTCAATAAATTAATTACATAATTTATTTATTTCATAAATTAATTCTGATGAATTAATTTATTCAATAAATTAATTACTTAATTAGTTTATTTCATAAATTAATTCTGATGAATTAATTTATTCAATAAATTAATTACTTAATTAATTTATTTCATAAATTAATTCTGATGAATTAATTTAATCAATAAATTAATTATTTAATTTATATGTTAAATTAATTCTTGAAGAATTAATTTAATAAATTAATTAATAACTAATTTAAGAGAGAATTTAAATTCTTAATAGATAGCAAAACCACTTCTAGAACCACTTGAACTTGATGAATAAAATCCATTGTCTGAGGTTGTCATTTGATGCACTGTCTGGTTCATAAATGACTAACTTCAATGTCTGTTCTTCATCTTGACTTTAAGCTGTGGTCCATTGTCTGCTTTTGACTGTTGATCAATCTTTGTAACCTGTACATTTGCTATCACAAATCTGAAACCTCTGTCACTTTAATAAATCCACTTCTTTGAAGACTTCACTGAGGCTTGAACAAATAATTGAACTTCTTTCAATGTAGTATATCTTCAAATCTGTAGAGTGACTTTAATCTGTATTCTTCTGACAGATATGATCTTCTGAGATTCCTATGACTGTGATAATTAATCTAATATCTACTTATTACATTCTAGTTTAAGTTGAGTAGAATCCTCGAATTACAAATAGGCTATAGCATATGCCTTTCAATCTCCCCCTATTTGTTTGTTAGAGAATAACAACCAAATACCTAGAGGATCACTCAACTAAAACCAAGAAAAAGATAAGACTCTTAAGCCTAAGTAAATACTAGAAAGTTCTGGATCAAATATGACATTTCCAGATTTCACCAGTAAAGATAAATGCAAGACAGATGTTCCTCTAGACTGAACATATGATAACATTGACCCTGTCTTGATTTACCTAAGCTCTACACATATAACATTTACGAAACACAGAGCTAATTACCTTTACTCCCCTGAAACTCCTCCTTTTACTTTTATATCTTTTTCAGCTCCCCTTTTACTAGCTTCACAAGTCTCTAGAAACTTCTTCCCCTTAGAAACAGAAACTTCTCCCCAAACTTCTGTAGAAACTTGTCTAGGAACTTCTCCCCCTGAGAAACTTCTCCCCCTTAGTTGAGGAATTCTCTACATATTTCACTTTATGAGTATCTGAAGCCAGTAGGAGTTGAGATAGTTGATGGAGTTGATCTTGGGTAGTAACTTTGTCTTCAAGATTTCATTGAGTAGTCCCAGCTGATTGTTGACAGAGGTGGAAGAAGAAGACCGTTCAACCACTTGTGCTTGCAAAATTTCTTTATCAGCCTGGGTTTTGAATATATGTTCATGTAGATCAGCTATGTGAGCTAACTACATTGCAGTGTATGTGTCTGTGTGTGCACTCACTTGAATTTCTCCTGTAAGTGTATCACTCATCTCACGTGCATGTGTTTCACTCAGTGTTTGACTCTTATCACTCAACATTAGCTGTCTGTTTGCTCCTTTTTGATCAGTACCTGCATTGAAACTCACCCTAGCCTCTTCAAGAGAGGTCAGTGGTGGTGCAATGGGAGTTCGCAAATCCCGATCCTCAATCATGTCTAGCAAATCACTTGGATTTGAAATCTGAATTGCTTCAGTGATAGACTGACCAAGTTGCCTTCCACTTTCTCCAGATAAATCTGCGAGTGGAAAATCCCTTAGGGAGCCAGAGGTGTTCACTCTGGGAGGGGAGAAAATGATTCTATTTGATTTGGCAAAGAATCAAATTTTCCCTCAGATGCCTATGAAGGCACTTCTACCGTAACAATGGTAGGCACTGTAACCAGTTGCAGGTGCTCTGCTTTCACTGTGTCCTGAGTTTCATCTAATGAAATTGTTTTCTCCCATTGTGAGTAATGAGAGTGTGCTTGACTCAGTACAACGTGCCATGGCCCTATGGCAAAGTTCAATAGATTCATCCTGTTGAGAGAATGTCTCTAGAAACAGTTCATTGGCCATTTCAAAGTCCATATCCTATTGAGAGGATACAGATGGGCTGACAGATGCCTCAGTATATATTGAATTTCTTTAGAGGAGGCAGAGCTGTGGGATCACTCACTGTTTCAATCAAAATACTTCTTTGTTTAACATTTGATTTCTGTTTAGGCTGAGAGGTCAAGTAATGAAGTTGTAGACTCATTGTTTGGCTCTAAGACCTGGGATAAAGATTGTGGATCTACAATCCCTTGGTCAGCCCTAACAACCACTTGGGTTCAGCAACAGTAGAAGAAGTGGATTGAGAGATAGAAAGTAATACCTGAATTGGATTTGGCACTGAAGTTCCAGCTAAGCAAGAGCTAGATCAACAATAATAAATATACAATATATTTACAAAAATAACTAAGACAAATAGAAAATAAAAGATAATAATAATAATAATAAAAAAATTTTTTTACAGGAAACTATTTACATGAGACTACGAATATTTCAAAATAAAAGATTTTCAATAAAAATAGATTTCTCTACAATTTTAACTGGTAAAATTTGAGAAAAATATTTTTAGAGAAAATAATTCATTTTAACTTACTCAAACAGAAGCTAAGCAGTTTACAGCATAAAACAAATAGAATAAATAAACTACTATTAGAATGACTATCGGGATGACTATGGGATAGTCATACCGATAGTCATTCCAGTACAAAAATCAAAGTACTGAAATAAACGGCAGAAAAAATTAATAAAAAAAAATTAAAACTAAACTAAACTACAATGACTACTGGAATGACTATGTAAGATAGTCATTCCGATAGTCATGCTAGTACAAAAGCATAAAGTCATAGAAGACCAGTCGAATTAATATAAACCAAAAACAAACAAAAAAACCTGTTAGCAAACAAAATAACAGAAAATATTTACTAGCAGAAAAACAAAACTGTTCAGAAAAGAAAATGCAAATAAAGTAACATTGCAACCTAATATTCACAGTTCAATCATAAATTTGCAGAATAAAAATTAAGCAACAATATTTTTACAGAAAATGCATTAAATTTACAGAAAAATTATGCACAAACATAAGAAAATTGCAGAATATTATAGAAATGCAATAAAAATATATAAACTTGCAGAACTATTTAAACAACTATATTTACAATCTGAAAATAACTTAAATGATTCTAAATAAATATATTTTCAATAAAAATAAGTTTCTTGTCTTAAGAAATATGAGAACGATATTTTTAAAGAAAATAAATTATTCAGAATATTTAAATTAACAAGCTTTATACTCTAGAACAAGAATTGGCAAATTATATCATTCAATATCAGCAAAAGAAAATGATTTTGAAAGAACAAACATGACAGAGATATTGTTAATCACTAAGACTGTTTAACATACCCAATTTACCAACTAACTTGATAAATGTGGACTCGTCAACAGATTTAGTGAATATATCTGTTGTTTGTTCCTCTGTGGGTACAAAGTGTAACTCCACAGTACCATTCATGACATGCTCTCGGATAAAATGATACCTGATGTCAATATGCTTGGTCTCTTGTGATTATGCCATCTTCATCTAGCTTGTTTCTGAATACCCATTTTGTACCAACTACTTTCTTGTACTTTGGCTTGGGTACCAGCTTCCAGACTTGCTGTTGTTCAAATTGATTGAGTTCATCTTGCATAGCAATCACCCAATCTGGATCAGTCAGTGCTCCCTCAATTTTCTTTGGTTCCATTTCAGAAAGAAACCCTGAATAATAACATTCGTTTTGAGTAGCACTTCTAGTTCTTACTCCAACACCTGGATCACCAATAATCAGCTCAAAGGGATGAGCTCTATTCCATACAGTTTGTCTTGGAAGATTTGATCTTGATGATTCGCCTTGAATTTCACTTTGATGTTGTGAGTGAATAGTTGATCCTTCATCTGCTCCCCCTGAGTTGTTGCTTGATTGCCTTGATGATTCTTCTCCAGTGTTGGTGGTATCTCCATTGTTACCAGTGTTTCCACCACCATCACCATGATCATTATCATCATTGATATTATCATCACCAGCAATAACTTCAGGTGGGGCTTCATCATCTGATTCTGAGTCTGGCAAGTTATCAAACTTCAACTTTTCAGATGAATCTACTTTTTGGATATTAGGGAGGTTAGTGTCATCAATTGTAACATTGATGTTCTTATTGACTGATAACATTTCTTGATTTCAAACAGGCCATATCCTCAGTTATACCCTTGCTGTTATCTCCAAAGGTAAGCACTGGGCCAGCTTTCACAATCACATCTGATAGCAGGGCTCTATCTCCGGTCATATGCCTTGAACAGCCACTGTCCAGAATCCACATAACTCGGTTTACCTGTTTAACTCCCTGCAATATCAGATTGATTAGTCCTTCTTCGGAGCCCAAAATTGATTGGGTCCGGCATACTTAAAGAACTGGCCTTTGTCAGGCAAAACAACATTTCTAACTAAAACTACTTCAACCTTTTTCACATAAGAGCGTTTCCATTTATAGCCAGCCTTAACACATTTCTGAGTAGGCTTAGGGATAAATGAATCCACTTTAATATTAGGAGGATTAACAGTCTTAGCTTTAACATGCTTCTTATTATTAACATGTTGACGTGGAGCAGTCTTATCACTAGATACATGCTTTTTATTAAAGAAAGCATACATAACATTAAAAGCACAAGACATGCAATTACTCACACCACATGCTTTATGAGAAGAATTAATAGCAGGCATGTTAGTTCTACAGTTGTTTTGATCCAACTTATGGATATCTGATTTAGTCTTTTCAGTTGTAGCAACTTTGACTGGAATATCAGATACACACTTTTTGGATTGCTCAGCTTCTAAGGCAACATCTTCTTCATGAATCTCCTCAGCAATAATGATAGAAGATTCATTCAGAGGCTCTGCCTCAGACTCCTTACAGAAGGGTGTTTTAATACCCTTAAGAATATAAGGAACATTCCTTCCTTCAGATCTGACTCTACACGGGGAATTAATTCCAAGCAATCCAATGGCCTCATTGTAATCATAACCTATACTGACATGATTACCAATAGCTTGTTTATTGAAAATTTCTTTAGCCGTTTTACAAGAGTTGTAATAGGCATTAGCTTTGGTTTTAAGCTCACTAATCTGATCTTTGAGAATGGTTTCCAGTTGAATATAACATTTAACCCTATTCTCAAGAAAAGCAATTTTCTCAGTGAGTTCATCTTGATTAATATGCACTAGTTTTAATTCTTTTATCTCTTTTTCAAGATTGGTGTTTAAAAGAATTATTTTATCATTTTCAGAGCGTGCACAACTTAAAGTATCACCAAGATGACGAATCATTTCAGTATCAGTGAATTTTACCTCAGACATGTCTGGTGAAGATAACATGGAATCAAAGAGTCTGCCTCCTTTTGCCACAAGTGCAAGATTTCCAACTTCTTCATCTTCACTGTCTGTATCATCCCAGCTCTTCCCTTGAGCAACATAAGCCTTCTCAATCTTATTCTTCTTGCTAGAATCAAATGAGTTCCTTGTCACTTGCCTTGGCTTATTACATTCAGTAGCAAAGTGACCCAACTCATTGCAATTGTAGCATCTGATTGAGCTTCTCTCCACAGTTCCAGTTTTGTAGCCACCCCTTGTGCCACTTGAAGATGAGGAATCATCTCTCTGAAACCTGGGCCTGAACTTAAGATTGGAATTCCTCTTGAATCTAAACTTCCCAAACTTCCTGACTATCAAGGCCAAATCACCATCTTCCAGCTGATCAAGTTCTTCTAAAGAATAGAAGTCACCACCAGATTGATCAATGGATGTTAATCCATATTCAGCATCAATAACATTCATGTTATAACTGGAAGGTTGAACAGCCTTCACTTCCAGTTTCTGTGGGACTTCAGCAGTCAATGCAGTAGAGGTACCAACAATTTTCCCAGTTCCATACAGCTCCCTCTGTTGAATCTGCTCCAGCTCATAGGTTTTCAGAACACCATACAATCTTTCCAAAGCAATCTCATTCATATCCCTTGCTTCTCTAATTGCAGATATCTTGTGCTCCAAATGAGGTGGAAGTGTAAGTAGGAACTTTTTGTTAATCTCCTTGTTGGTGTAGTGCTTCCCATTGAGATTCAGATCATTGATTAATTTGTTGTATCTCTCAAAAACCTGAGAGATACCCTCACCAGGGTTTGATCTGAAATGCTCATATTGTGAAGTGAGAATTTCCAGCATATTCTCTCTAACTTCCTCTGTCCCCTCATTGATTATCTCTATGGTTTCCCAAATGTGTTTGGCAGTATCACAGTTTAGGACATGATTATGCATGATAGGATCAAGACAATCAATAAGGATCAGCTGTAGACAGGAATCCAAGGTAACATCCTCTTTTTCACCAGGAGTGAAATCCTTGGGATCTTTAGGGTACATCCTAGCAGCCCTAGTAACAATGTTACCCTCTTTTAATTCTTCCTCAATAATCATAGGAAGTTTTGGTCCATTCTTCATCACATCAATGTATTTAGGATTTGCAACCTTAAGAAATAGGAGCATTTTCTTCTTCCACATTGGATAATGCTCCTTGCTGAACATTGGGATTTTCACTGTACCCACTTTCTGTGTAGTAGACATCTTTTGAGATTTTTAGAAATTAAATAAAAAATCAGAGTTTAAAAGAAAAATCTCAAAACAATTGGATCTTTGATTTGTATATCAATCAAAAGGCTCTGATACCAATTGTTAGGTCCTGATAAGTTTGTAGAAGGGGGGTTGAATACAAACTTTACCGTTTTATCGAATTTGTTCTGTTTAGAATCAAACAATTTAAGAACAAATTATGGCGGAAATAAATGAAACAGAATTCAAGTTAAATAAAACTATATTAAACTTGAAGGGTGTTACAAATATGATACTGATTACAAGATTGGATCTCAAACTAATTAAAACAAATCTAGAATAAATTCGACATGAATTTATCTATTTTTGTAATAAAAAGATATAACAATATTTGATAATTTGAGATACGTTCTAGGGATAAAAATCCGCTAGATAGTCAAAGCAGTACAAGTGAATGAATTCTATTGGTTTGGATTTAACAGAATAATTCTAGAATTAATTCACTGTAAAAGAAATGATTCGGCAGTGGCTTTTTCTTTTCTTCACAGAAGCTGTTCTTGATAGATGTAATGTTGATATATTTTCTTCTGTGCTTTTCTTTCCTTTTGTACTTTAATCCACTTGACAAGCCTGCACGTTTCTTGCTTTTCATTCCACTAGGAATGACTATCAAAATAGTCTAAAAAAGACTATTTTTAAGCCTGGAATGACTATCAAATTGCCTTGTATGACTATCAAATGGCTTGCAATGACTATGTGAATTTAAGACAATTTAATTAGAATTAATTAAAATAAGCTTGGATGACTACCGGGATGACTACCGGTATGACTACCGGTATGACTATCCGGGGTAGTCATTCCAGGCTTATTTTAATTAAGAATTCTAAATTAAATTCTAATTCTTCTTTAAATTAATTCTAATAATTAATTAATTTCATAAATTAATTCTGATGAATTAATTTATTCAATAAATTAATTACATAATTTATTTATTTCATAAATTAATTCTGATGAATTAATTTATTCAATAAATTAATTACTTAATTAGTTTATTTCATAAATTAATTCTGATGAATTAATTTATTCAATAAATTAATTACTTAATTAATTTATTTCATAAATTAATTCTGATGAATTAATTTAATCAATAAATTAATTATTTAATTTATATGTTAAATTAATTCTTGAAGAATTAATTTAATAAATAAATTAATAACTAATTTAAGAGAGAATTTAAATTCTTAATAGATAGCAAAACCACTTCTAGAACCACTTGAACTTGATGAATAAAATCCATTGTCTGAGGTTGTCATTTGATGCACTGTCTGGTTCATAAATGACTAACTTCAATGTCTGTTCTTCATCTTGACTTTAAGCTGTGGTCCATTGTCTGCTTTTGACTGTTGATCAATCTTTGTAACCTGTACATTTGCTATCACAAATCTGAAACCTCTGTCACTTTAATAAATCCACTTCTTTGAAGACTTCACTGAGGCTTGAACAAATAATTGAACTTCTTTCAATGTAGTATATCTTCAAATCTGTAGAGTGACTTTAATCTGTATTCTTCTGACAGATATGATCTTCTGAGATTCCTATGACTGTGATAATTAATCTAATATCTACTTATTACATTCTAGTTTAAGTTGAGTAGAATCCTCGAATTACAAATAGGCTATAGCATATGCCTTTCAACTGTTGTAGTTTATTGCACAGTAATGCACACTGTCACATGACAGGAACAACATAAAGGAAACAAAGAAAACTGATATTATCAATACATTTATAGAGTGATCCCTAAAATTTTAAAATCTCACAAAAGTACAGAAAATATTATCAAAATTCTACAAAAATGTACGATATTCAAGTTGCAAATATATTCATGTAGCGTATACTTACACAAAAGTAGCTTTTAATCAAGTGAATTCACATACCATGGTAGAATACGTGGAACCGAGAATATATCCCCAAATCTGATTCATTTAGTCTGCATTATGCACCTATATCAGATGTCCTAACCATTAATTTAAACTTACACAAAAATTTTAATAATCATATTAAAGCTACATAATCCGATTGACTTAGCACCTGATTCGAAAACTTCGCAATCTCTAAAGCCTTGAAACAAAGACAAAGTGAGAAGAAGCTTTCTAGAATGATTACTTTATCAACTGGAGTTGGAATCAACATGTTGTATCCACGGTCAACAAAAACAAAATCTCACTTCCACGAAACAAAAAATTATTCAATTATAGAACATTAGGCCATAAACTTTTGATAGATAATTTTTTGGCAACACATATATATTCATTAAAATATGTTGCAACAATATAAACAAAATATAAAAAAATGTAAGCCTTTTTAATGTAAAATATTATACACAAAAAAGAGAGAGCAACAACACATAAAGAAACCGTGAATGAAAAGACTTATATACATATATACATATATTGCTTAACATTGACATGGTTAAGAATTCGATTAATATATCATACCAAACATGGCTACAGAGTGCTTATGCTGAATTGTGTAGTCGAGTGGCCAAGTAAAGAACTTGCTGCAAATGTCAAAAACAAATCAAAGTGCATCAATTAATAAAAAAACAATATAAACATCAAATTCAAATCAGAATACCCAAAAACATAAATTGTACACATAAACACAAACACAAAATAAATACAAACATAAAAAGATCATAGAGAGGTCGGAAAAACTTGATTCTCTTGATGACTTGAATTCCATGACAATGAACTCTTCTAAAACCACTTCTGAAACATCTGCAGCAAAAGATACCCATACAAATTAGTTCATAACTAACAAAAATAGAAATTAAATACTATATAAACATACATATATACACATTATATACATCCAAAATTGAAAATCAGTGTTACGGAGAATGAGAGAAAGATAAAAGACGAAGATAAAGAAAAATAGACGAGAGAGATGATGATAAAAGAAACTGAAATCGTGGGATATAATCAAAATCAAAAATTAGATACATAATCAATTAAGAATTTGAATTTTGAAAATAAAAGAGAAAATCAAGCAAGATAATTAGGAAGATATGTAACCATAAATAAGTATTTTGAAATTCAAAATTAGGACAACATTAATTGGATTGATCGTAGTGACTTAATCAAAGAATATGGGTAACTAAATTGACCCATATGTATCCGGGTCAATGTGATTTGTACTGATTTGTTAATGAATTTAGTGATGGATCAGATCCGATTGTAAATGGAGCGACCCAACTGTAAAATTATGGACAAAAATGGACATCATGTGTAATGTTAATTTAAAATTGAAAAGGTTAGAAAAGGTCATTTTCCAGTTTCTTTGTGTTCATGAATTAAGATTATATAGATAACTTGAATAGTATCTGAAAATAAAATAATACTTTTTATGTATATATCTTTTTTCTTTAAATACACATAATTATAAAAAAAATTAAACAAATATTAATTAGATAACAACAAATGACTGATGTTTAATAACCTAACTTAATTACCCTTACTTATTTATAAAAATATATTAGTAAATAATAATATTATTTACTTATAATCGATTACCTTTTTCACCTAAAATATATTACTTTTTATATTTTTTCTAACAAAATCCTCTCGCTTTACAAAAATATCACGGTCAATTACCTTTCTTTAACGAAAATATGTTAGCTTTCTAATTTTTCAAAAATATCACGGGCAAACCTTTAGTTATTAATTTTAAAACTTATTTTAATATTTTTAATTATTTAACAAAGTTAACCTATTTTAACATGTCTACTTATTTTTATTAACAAATACTAAAAAATATTAAAATATCTATGTATACTATATTATTAAAGACAAAATATTAGAAGTTTGGTAGTCGGATGGTAGTCGGTATTTATCTTATAATAAACGAAATATTAAAAATTTAGTAGTTGGACGGACGGTCGGTACTTCATGATTTTACATAATTACCCTTACTTATTTTCTAATCAAAAAAATCACGGGCAATTATCATTTTCAACTAAAACATGTTACTCTTTCTATTTTTCCTTACTAAAACCCCTCATTTTTTCAAAAATATCACGGGCAAATTAACCCTTATTTGTTTATTTTGAAACATATTTTAAAACTTTTAATTACGGACAATTACATTTTCAGCTAAAATATGTTACTTTTTCTATTTTTTTCATTTAAAAAAAACCATTATTAATAACCAATTACCTTTTCAGCTAGAATACATTAAATTTTCTATTTTCTATTTTTTATAGCAAAGTACTCTTTCTATTTTTCCTTATTAAAACCCATCTTTTTCCAAAAATATCACGGGCAAACCCTTACTTATTTATTTTATATCTATTTTAATATTTTTAATTACGGGCAGTTACCTTTTCAGATAAAACATGTTACATTTCTATTTTTTCATTTTAAAAAAAAACTATTATTAACAATAACATTATTTATAACCAATTACCTTTTCAGCTAAAATACATTATATTTTCTATTTTTTCTAACAAAATCCTCTTTTTTTTCCAAAAAAATATCACGGACAATTAACTTTTTCAACTAAAACATGTTATTCTTTCTATTTTTCCTTACTAAAATCCCTCATTTTCCAAAAATATTACGTGAAACCCCTTACTTATTTATTTTAAAACATATTTTAATACTTTTAATTATAGGAAATCACCTTTTCAGCTAAAACATGTTACTTTTTCTATTTATCCTTACTAAAACCACTCATTTTCCAAAAATATCACAGACAAACAGTTACTTATTTATTTTAAAAGCTATTTTAATACTTTTACCACCTACTTATTTTTTTAGCAAATACAATTAATAAAATATTAAAATGTAAATAATAATTATTATTAACAATCCGTGCATCCCACGGGTATTAAGCTAGTATACTTAAAATAACAGTTTAGAAATATTTCAAACTTAATTTTTGTCCAAAGAAATCACACAATGACATAAAAATCATAACAATTGTGATTTTATTTTAGGGAAAATAATTTTTTTTATCACTGAACTTTATATACTTTTAGAAACCAACCACTGAACTATAAACTTATTTATTTATATCACTAACGTTACTCTCGAATTTCAAAATTAGCATTCCGTTAAGGGAAAATAATTTTTTTTATCACTGAACTTTATATACTTTTAGAAACCAACAACTGAACTATAAACTTATTTGTTTATATCACTAATGTTACTCTCGAATTTCAAAATTAGCATTCCGTTAAAAAATCAGTGACAGACGTTAAGTTATTTATCCACGTGTAAAAAGTTCAACACATGGCTGCTGACTCAATGGATGATTATTAAAACAAAAAAAAAACAAAAAAAAAAATGACAAGAATGATATGATCCGAACAAAATACACTCCGACTGTTCCAATACCAAACACAAATCTAGGGTTTCAATCAAAAATCAAACGATACCCGTCTCTAAAATTTAGGGTCGACTACTCATATATTAAGATATGCTTTAACTCCACAAAAGTATCGTATCACTTCACTCGGTTTAGCTTGAGAATCGATCGAAGATGATGAATTACTCAAATCCATTGATTGTAGATGCTTAATTGATTCTAGATTGGTGTTTGAACCGTAGTTTGTATTAAGTCTCAATCTGAACATCCGTTGTGTTTTTATATTACAACCGGGTTATATATACAGATATAGATATACACCACGTTATCAAGCCATATCAACAAAATAGTATACGATGTCCAATCATTTAACAGAATGTTAATTTTAAAATTCGAAAGAACGTTAGTGATATGAACAAATAAGTTTATAGTTCAGTGGTTGATTTTTAAAAGTATATAAAATTTAGTGATAAAAAAATTCATTTTCCCTTTATTTTATCGGTCCAGTGTAATAAAAAAGGACAAACAGCTACTCACATGTAAAGGCATATAAGCCTAATTAGTCAAAAAAAAAAAAAAAAAGGACAAGTAATTTTGGTAGATCGGAAGTAAAAAATTTATTTCCTTTTAAAGAAAAAAAAAATCATTGTACAGCTTTGTCATTTGCAGAGGAAACAAATCACCTTCCATCTCTGACCATCCTTTCACGTAGCGTCGACATTTAACATGGTATTACAATAATCTATGTACCCTGTTCTAATACGCAGATCACATTTGTGTATTCTGGAAGTGAGTACCCTGTTGTCATGGTTTAATGTTAACTACTGGTTTTGCTTATGTTCTCTCCTCTCCCATGGAAACCTAATAACCCCAATGAAAATTACGGGAGTCGACATTAAACCGGTATTCAACATTAAAGCATGAGCAATCTCTTCAAAATCGTGCTCACTTCCGAAAGACACAGATATATGGTCTGTGTGTTTGAGCAGGGTACATAGATGATGATACAACATTAGCAATTGTGTACGAAACTGAAGCATCTGGTTATTAATATGGCTGTGAAGAACATGTGCATCTCGATGCTAAAGACTGCGAGATTCAATGTCTTGAAAGTGATCCCAGCAGGGTCCTCCGGAGGTATTTGATTGAGCTATGTATAAGGTCTTTTGTTTGGTTTGTAGTATTTGGAATTTAAACTATGAACTCCAAATCTCGATTCTTAACTCTTTCAGTTCTACATTAAAATTATTATTCATATTTGACGTTCACACAAACTCCTTATAAATCAGATGATAATATTATACTTATCGATAGAAGTTAGATATAGAGTAAATTACAAAATGGTGGCTGAATTTTACCCGCTTTAGCATTTTAGTGGCCAGACTTTCAAATTTGCAATTTGGTGGCTAAATATTGCTTTTAGTTTTCAAAAAGGTGGCTAAGAGGCATTTTTTTCAAAACTTTTTTTTAAAAAAGTGGCCCTTAGCCACCTTTTTGAAAAATAAAAGTAATGTCCAGCCACTATATTGTAAAATTGAAACTTCGGCCACCAAAATGGAAAATGAGATTAAGTATGGTCACAAATTTGTAATTTACTCTTAGATATATAAAAAAGGAAGTAATAACCACTAAAATAAGAAAAATGTGTATATTTACATACCTCCAAACCATTAAAAACAAATTGCAGCCAAATATAGGGCAGCAGCTGCAGGAACTATTTGTGCATCTTCCCTAAATATCTGCTAAGCTTCTGGTTGATTGCCTTGCCATTAAAAAAATGCCACAATAACATAGCCAAATAACAAATGCAGAAACGGAACAAAACCCATCTGCTTCAACTATCATATTTTGGAAAGAATCATTCATCTTCCCGCAGCAAATTCATCTTCTACCACATGACCAGATACCAGTAACCTCTTGATATGGTAGAATGTTGGTCCATTTGTACCCTCCCGAAATTTTATGTCAATTTTTCATGATTTTACTATACATGGGATTCTCGATCGGGACAACACTTGAAGATGATTGATCTTGTTTAAGCTAAACTTTGAAACCTAAGTTCTGGGAATCTGTCATCAACAACTATGAAGGGGCTTTTCAAAGGCCTTAAATACTTCTCGCAAATATTTGGTACGTAGAAGCTGTAGCACATACCTCTCTTAAATTGTATAGTCACATGAAATTTCTTGTTTTTTGTACAATAACATGGTTACAATGATTTTTTAAATGAATCATGTACTAGAAAGCGAGAAAGAAGAAGAAATGCAGATTGGTTTGCCCACGGACGTAAAGCATGTAGCACACATTGGAAATGATGGCTCATCATCTTCAAATACTCCTAGCTGGGTATGCCATCTACAAACATGAATATTCAAATCCAAATCTCAAATATAATCGTAGTTTATAATTTGATAATCATGCAGATGAATGAATTCCAAGGTTCTTCACAAACACAATCCGCAACACGCAGTACTAGTAAAAATTCTGTTAAGTCAGCCTCCAAAGGTATCATCAGTTTCATATCTTTATGCCCGTTTCTTTTTTGCTGACTGAACGCATCCACAGACCATCATACAACTAGAAACAGAAGCAAGCCTAATATATCGTCATCGTTACATTTTGCAAGGAACTAGAAACATTCAAAAAGGTTCAGTAGGATCTCCAAACCGAGGCAAAATGAAGCAGAAGCAATCCGGGTCGAGTTCACCATCAGCCATTCAAAAGCCTAGGCGTCAAAAGAATTCAAATATGGACTCTTCTGGTAGAAAACAAAGTTCAAGGGACCCAAACGGGTCTACGAAACTACGTAAAAAGAAAAAAAACGGTTCAACAGGCGGCGAAGGATCCTCACGATCGAGAAAAATTTCAGAGCTCCACACTACAAATGACATGGACCAAATATGAAAATTTGAGGTCAAATTGTTAAATGTTGTTAGAAATTGGATTAGAGTTGCTAAATCCCAATCAACTTTACGTTAAGATATATTAATGTCATTGTTTGTAGCTGTACGAGTTATAATATATAGTTGAGATCTTCTTTATATTTTACACAGTTTATTTTTCTTGTGTATTTACCTGAATACCAATGATTATAGCCGAAATCTTGTGCACTCCAGTGTATGGTAAGATGTTAAGCAACTAATGAAATAATGATATCATTTCTTCTCTTTCAGTTAAAATTGTGTTCTTAATGTGAAGTGATATTTGACAGACTGTGTTCATAGCTTCATGCAAAACCGATTCTTGAAGATCACCAGAAACTGGTACTAGATCATCAGACACTTGCCTTGCCAAAAAGATAAAACTTGCAAAGGAAAGGACAAATAACATTGCCCTTTCTAGAACACAAACACAGAATCCAACCAACATGTTTTCGTACATATAACAATGTTACCACATATTCAACAATTTGTAGTTATCCGATGCATAGAACTTACTTAACGTAAACTTAATAGGAAAATCATCATATTTTCCTTACTAGACTCGCAAACAAAAGTAATAAACTTGTTTTATACCCCGAGTACTCACAAAGGTGTGACTAATGGGTTGCAGTTCTCCTTGAAGTCCAGAAAATTCTCTTCAGTAATCTTCTCTGTTACATTCTGCTTCTTTCCAGATGCCACCAGATCCGAAGAGAATAGGTTAACTGCAGGGGCAGCTTTCTTTGTTGGAGATGACGATGGAGAGCTCTTTTTAGTAGGATATGGAGTACTGCTGTGCTGATACAGCTCTCTATAATTGCCACAAAGTGTGAATATGTTCTGTATTCTCTCTAACCTTGAAGATTTGTCCAGGCCATCAAATGGCATTACAGATTCCCCATGATTCTCTTCTTTCACCAAATCCCTGATACTCAAAGGTGTTCTTGCAGGACGCACAATCTTTTCTTCAATTACCTCCTTCTGTACTTCATCATCAGCTGGTTTTTCTTTATCATCCTCATCTTCTTCATCCTCCTCATAGACAGTGCTCAGAAATGATTTCTTGGCGAAGTTAGGTGCCTGTGAATCTTGATCAGCTTCCTCACTGGGATTTTTTATTTGGGGATAAGCTAATATGGCTTGGATACAACTGTTGTCTCGTTTTCCCATGTCTAAATCCATCGACTTATCCAAATCCATTGATTTCTCCATCCCAGGATCTTCATCAGTGTACATTGACAACAGTTTTCTAGCAAAGCTGCTCCCATCCGTTTCTGTTGACGACCTGGTTTTGTCACTTGAATTGTCCTGTGACTCGAACGCCTTCAATCGCTGTCTCAATAGTTCAAGTTCCTCCTGCTGTTGCAAAATCCTTTCTTCCATCTTCCTTCTTTCCATCTCAACCAATGCCTCAGCCATTTTCTGGCATTCTTGCATCTTTTTATCTAGTTCAGCTTTGAGCATCTGAGTCCGCTCGTTAACCTTCATGTTGATTTCCTCTTCATTTATTCCTGATTTCTTATCTCCAACAATGGCAAGTTTAGACCTCAGTGCAGAAATCTCTTCTTCTTTCTTCATAAGCTCTTTCTGGGCTTCATTCCGCTCTCGCTCTCTCTGCTTGTTCTCCATCTGTAGTTTGTAAATAAACTCGTCCATAGCTGCAATCCTTGATCCCAATATAACTGCTGATGAAGAATCTTCAGCTAGCTTCTCCTTGATTGGCGTACAAGGACCCCGTATTATGCATTTGGCTTTAGCACCATATTCCAGAGTGGAAATGGTTTTATGCATATCTTTGGGATCTGGACTTGCGCACAATATCATAAGAATTTTGGACTTGTCATCCTCAAACGAATCCTAAGAAACAAGATATAAATATTTAGCAAAAAAAGATTTAGATAATACAAGAAAAAAGGGAGACCAAAATAAAATGCTTAATGCAGTGGCATAATCTAAACTCTGTATCGACCAAACATATTACCTGGAGAAGCATTGTCAACTTGCTATCTCTAAACGGGACATGTGAATCACCATTAGCAATCGACTCAACGACTCGCTTAAGGGCTATGTTTCCTTGGTTTATTTTGGCAGTCTGTATTTGCAAAGCAACAATTAGAGTAATTATAACTGAATATCATTTGCACTACACAAACTATACTACTAGTCTACTATCTCAGTCTGACCAGCCTGGAATAAACATCACTAGTAAAAGACCTTACCTGCATTTTCGCTTCCATTCCAGTCTGACCAGCCTGTTCAATATTTTCAGAACCAGCCATGTCAACAAGCATTAGACGTCCTCCCACTGTAGGAACATCTAGAATAATCTGGAAAATGGAATAACGAGTAAGCTTTATTTAGAAAGAACTCTAAAACTTTGACAATATTCATCAACAGTGATCAACGTATATATATAGATGACTTAAGAAAATATAGAAATTCCAACCATGCAGTGACTACGAGAGCTTCTCTCATTACAGAGGGTGCTTTTAATGATCCTGCGCTTCTCTACTTTCTGAATTTCCTTTGATATCTTTCCAGCTTCATTTCCAGATATAAAAGTTGCATTTTTAGCTTTCTTACCCATCACTTCCAGTCTCACCTGCACGTATACAGTTTTGTAAAACCACATCAGAAACTTACGCTTCCATAAAACTAAGTGAAAAAAAGAAGCAATAAGCTGCCACCAAAAGAGAACCAAAACAGTCATGCATTGCCCAAATGTAAGTTCAAAGGACAATAATATGATAAGTAAACTAAGGCCCGGGTCAAAACTCAAAACTTACGCTTCCATAAAACTAAGTGAAAAAAAGAAGCAATAAGCTGCCACCAAAAGAGAACCAAAACAGTCATGCATTGCCCAAATGTAAGTTCAAAGGACAATAATATGATAAGTAAACTAAGGCCCGGGTCAAAACTCTTAACATTGACATCTAAGAAGGATAGTATCGAGCTTGAAGACCATGATCCACTAGAAGTCACAATTTATATAATATGAGAATAAACATCAAATGAAGCAATTCTCAACGAGTATTGAGATCAATCACAATAACCAAATAAACAAAGAAAAGTTCACAGTTAATAAACATGATACATTTTCCAAGACCACGAAGGTCAATGTGAACATAAAAGAACATCATCCAGAAGAAATCGCTGTTGAACAACACAAAATGAACATCGGATCAAGTAGTTATGCAGCTCAACAACTTGTAAAAGTCCACTAATTGGGATCAACCACAAACACAAAAACAAAGCTGACAAGTTTACAGTTGAACAAATCTACTAAGACAAAGAAGGACAACAATGTGGGCAGTAAAGAACATCATAAACTTGCTGAAAGATGAACATCAGATCAAGTAATTTAACGTATTTTATCCAAAAACTGAAAATCTCCACTTGCTGAGATCAGTCACAACTAGCAAACAAACAAAGACGACAATGTCGACAAATTTCAATCAAAAGTCTTGATACAATACCAAGGCCAGGAAAGAAAATTTGAGCATATTAACATCATACAATAGAACTCGATGAATAACACAAAATTGAACATTAACTCAAGTATTTTTATCTGACCAGGAATTCACAAATATAAATTAAAAAAACTAAACAAATCTTGTAAGATGCATACACTATCATTAATAATACTACATTAAAATGATAAACGAAACAATTTCATTTTTTTACCTTGGAAGCATTATTTTTAGACCAGCCAAGAGAAAACCCTCCACCGCCACCACCATTAGTCGACAACAAATCGTAAATCTCTTCATTATAAATCTCCAAAACAGTAACTTGCACAAAAGTCCCAAACTCAACTTTCTCATCATCATTCTCCTCATCTCCACCACCACCCAAAATATCCCTCAAAGCCTTATACACAATCCCCTGCTGCTTAACACTCCCAAACATCGTATGACTCTTCCCCGAACCCGTAGGACCATACATCATAACAGTACACTTATCCCCCAATTTCACCCCATTAATTCTAGATTTCACAAACTTCTTATAAAACACATCAAGATCTTCCTCCTCAGATAAAGAAACCCCATCAAGAGTAAAATCCCTGTATCCGATATCAGTCCGAACACGAACCGAATGGCTTTCGGAACTGATCACTAATGCTGAAATGGGTTTTTCTTTCTGATCTGGGTAGTCCCTAATTCTGCCTATAACTTCAACAGGGTGATCAATTGGAGGGGTTTCTTTAGGGTTTTGTGGGGGCTTTGTTTGGTTGAAATTCAATCTGTGTTTGGAATTGGGGGTTTTTGAGTGAGAATGAACATGGGTTTGATTTGATTTTGATGAGCCAGTTAGGGTTGAAATTATGTGAGATTTGGGCGTGGGTGCCATTATGTGAGATCTGTGTAAACCCTAAAGATTTGATTTTTAATCAAGAATTGAATGTTTCAAGAAAGTATATAGAGAGAGATTTATGAATGCTGTGAAAATTAAGAAGCTGAATTGAAATGAGAGAGAGAGAGAGAGAGAGAGAGAGAGAGAGAGAGAGAGAGAGATTTAAAATTGAAAAGTGTATGAATGTTCTGAAGGGGCTTTAAGTCAAATGGGGGAAGAAAAAATATAGCCGTTACGTGAGGTTGTAACGTCTATTATTATGATTGTGTAGGCCGTGGTATGGACTCTGGCGCGGATCAATTTGTACAACGGTGCAAGTCCATGTGACCTTCAGGCCCATTAAATTAATGCTATTCTAAATGATGATGCTATGTTGTCATTATGCTTGCTAATTGTTTTATTAGAATAATTAAGAGAAAATTATATCCAAACATGTTACAACTTACATATAAGTGTAATTCAATCTATGCCTTACTTTTAATTAATCTTATAAAAACAAGTGCTTTAATTTTTATGGGCTTTTCTTATTCTAAAATTTGGTGGGTATTAAATAAGATTTGATGAGATATTTAAAATTTGGAGATATTTGTTAGAATTTTTAAAAATTATTCAAAATTTGTTAAAATTTTATTAGGATTTTTAAATAATACTTAAAATATGATATAATTCAAATATTTTGATATTTAGAAAGATTGTGACTTTTAAACAATACTTAAAATATCATATTATTCAAATATTTTGATATTTAGAAAGATTGTGCGAGATGCAATTTTGAAGAACTTTAAATAGTTTTCGTGTATATAAGTACAAATCTAAAATCTCTCATCTAACTATGAGATTTTTGTGAATTTGAAAATAAAAAATTTAAAATGTGAACATAAATTCATTAAATTATTATTTTATTTTTTTTGAAAAGGACGTACTTGCATTACTTAAAATCATATCCGAACATAATACATCGTCGATAAACTTAGGAGCGTTATCTCGTCACTTCTGACATAGAATGAAAAGCTCTCGCTAAGAAATGAGCTACCACATTCGCAGATTTATAAACAAACTATACAAGCACATTATTAAAGTGCTTAAACAATTCTACACAATCAGTTACTATAATGTGAAAATTTGATTTCCCTTGCATTCCATTGCATGCATCGGCTAGAAGTTTAGAATCTGTCTAAAAAACACACTGTTTAAACCCCAGACTTTCGATCCATAGCATAGCGTGCTTCAGACTCAATGCTTCTGCCTCTCTAATACTCCAATTCCCATCCACTGTCGTGCACCTAGCCTGTAAAAACCTACCATCTTCATCTCTCAACACACTGCCAATACCCACATGTTGCATTCCTGGGAAGAGCGCATCATCCAGATTTACTTTCACCCAGCCCATGGTGGTGCCTGCCATCTCCTATTTCCTTAGGTTTCACCATTTCTTCGTTTGTTATCTTCCTAATGAGTTTTCCTCTAATCTGCTAAAAAGTTTAGAGCAGCTGCTTTCGTCCCGAACACTAACATATTAATCCTATCCCAGACCCATTTATTCCTTCTATTCCAAATGGTCCAACAGATCAGCACTATCAATGTTACTTGAGCCTTGGTACAGTTTGAGAAAACTCGAACAAACACATCAAAGATCGTTTCATTTGGATTTACCTGCACTATATGTGTAAAATCCCGTTATTTTATTTATTTTAATATTAGATATTAGATTAGTTTTATTTATTTTTAATTAGAATATGTTAGAATTTCTTTTGTGCTGATTTGAATGAGGATAAGATTTGATTTGATGGAAAGAAGGGTTAGAATATTTTAGAAAATCGATATCTTTTAAATTAGAATATTTGTATGTGTAGAATATTTTTAAGTTTAGAAATTACTTGGAGAAATAGTTAAATTATTAAGAGTAAAGATTACGATTACCTTATCGGAAAAAATAGGGTTTAGGTGCCTATATAACAAACCCTTAGCATAGCTAAAGACCTCGTGCAGACATCATCAGTATTAACAGGTATGCGGCTTTCGTCTAACATTGTGAACTTTTTATGTGCCTTCTCTGTTTGTTTAATATGTATATTGAATTATACATGATTTATGATTGTGTCTGTCAGTGTGTACCTTGTATCATATCATTTGTAAACCGTCCATATTCTGTTAGTTTAGAATTTATACGCAACATCAAATCAGACTCATATCATCTCATGCACTTAATTAATATGCACTGCTCTCTTGTATGGATATAGTCGCCTGTATGTACAATAAATAATAATGAATTCAATTTTATATATGATTCTGCTTTATAGCATTCGTGTTACATTGTGTGAAATTTGATATCAAATAGATGTTTCACCTTTATTAGATGATTAAAGATTATTAATTGGATTAGTTGTTTATTAATAATAATATATTAGTTTTGTTAAATAATATTTATTTTAGATATTCAAAATTTCTTAATAGTTTATTATTAATGGTGGTACTGTTTATCAAATGTAGATTTATACTTTGTGATTTTATAAATATAATTAGTGTTGTAGTATTAGACATACATGTATGAAATGCTTACTAATATAAAATGGAGAGTAAGAGAAAAAGGGTTCTGATGATAGCTAGAACAAGCAACTTCAAGTGTGCCTTTTCATTGAAATGCACATCACTATTTATAAGCATTTTTAGTATCATCTACACCCTTTACAATATGTAACCGCCCCTTGATTATCTCTATATCATAAGTGAATAAGATATGTAACTCCCACAATAAATATTGTAACTCCAATATTTGCAACTCCTACATGTAACTCCAACATTTGTAACTCCCATATTTACTCACAAAATTAATCATATTTTAATTTCCTTTTTTTATATTAATCAAATAAAGTCAATTTTACAACATCTCCCACTTTACTTATTTGATAAATATCTATGTAACTCCCACGTTTCTCACATGTTGAAAATATTATTTGAGTTTAGACTTTTCTCATCAACTTCTTTAACACCACATCATTAGTGATAGTATATGTCTTTTTCTTGCCTTTAAATCATTCTAATTTCTTGATTGCAATCTCAATTTTCTTCGGACAATAAGTTAATTAACTCTTCAAAATATCTCAATCTAGATAAAAACAATTAACAATGAAATTCAAACATTTTATTGAACAATTCCAACATTAACTTTAAACATCTCATGGGTTTACAACTTCCCATTATTGACACACTTAAATTTCAAAAAACAATTCATGATCGGGCTCACACTCGCCCGATAGTCCATTATCGATAATCTTTTGTTACGATTCAAAGTTTAAACAACTCATGATTAGGTTCATATTTTCCCATAGCATACACCTTCTTATCCTTTCCAATTGAGACCCTATTATTATAAAAACGCACTTCCAATCCATTCTTAAGTAGTGCGGGGACAGAAACAAGGTTGCGTCTTATGCCTGAAGCAAACATCACATTTTTCAGGACCATCATACTGTCCTCAAGATCTAGCCTATAGGTACCAATATCCACCACATCCAAGTAGGTATTATTTCCCATGAAGATTCTTTGTTCTCCCTTCTTTAATTCTTGATATTCAATCAAGTTATTCTTAGTTTTCGCAATATGACGGGTTGCACCAGAGTCAATCCACCATCCATCAACGTCTGTAGCAACATGGCCGACATTACACTCGATAACTCCCACAAACTCACGTTCACTCGGTCCTCTTTGTTCTTGGACCTTGCCTTCGCCTTCTTCTTGATTCTCAGGACAATCATTCTTAAAATGTCCATACTTTCCACAAGCATAACAACTTCCTTGTGGAAACTTCTTCTTTTGCTGATGTGGCTTGAAAACTCTTCCTTTTGAAGGACCTAGCCTTCCTTGCCCCTTATTTTGAAAACTTGATCTAAACTTTGTCTGAGCCAAATTGAACTCCTCTTCTTGAGCCAAGTTTAACTCCAAACGTTTACGGCTATTCACCAAATCATGTTCCATAGCTAAAGTCGTCGAGAGCTGAGATGCACTCTTGATTGTTCCATTCGACCTTAGAGTTGTAGCAGCCATGTTAAGTGAGCTTAGTAGGCTATTCAAGATACCCGCAATTTGCATATTCTCGGAAAGCTCATTTCCTGCCGCCGCCAAATCCTTGGCCATCACCAACATCTTGTTACAGTGATCAATTACATTGTCACTTTCACTCATCTTGCAGGTGTTATACTTGTGCAATAAAAGTTGCACATTCACATCAGAAATTGCATCATACTTCTCTTTGAGCGCATCCCAAAGCTTCTTGGCACTTTCATAAGTTTCGAAGACTTTGATCAAATTGTCTTCCATAAACATTAACATAAGACTCTTTGTCTTATTGTCGCAAATTTTCCACTCCCCATTCTCCTTCTTTTCAACATCAGTGGGTTCATCTCCCAAAATTGGGCCATCTTTTTCAATGGCAATTTCCAAATTGTCATGAATCAACCCATATCTGATTTTTCGACTCCACATATCATAGTTAACGCCATTCAATCTTTCAATCTTTGCCAATTCAGATGCGATCAATTTGCTTGCCATTTTAAATCTAACAACAAGATTTAAAATAATTAATAAAACTAAATAAAAAATAAAGGGTAACAAAATAAACAACAAAAGTAATGAAATGAAACCTGCATAGAGGACAACTAAACAATATTAATCATCTATATAATATAAATCATGTTTGTGGTTCAATATATTAATAATAAAGAAATGCAAGTCAACAAAACCGCATGTTAATAAGCAAAAGAAATAAAAGAGCTATTATACAACATAAGACAAAACCTAGACATGCACGCTCTAAGCTACAACTTAGATATCTCAAAAACAAAAACAAAATAAAAACAAAAATATATAAAAAAAATTAAGCAAATAAAATTTATAAAAACAAAATAAATATATGCATAAAAAAACACAACAGTAATTTAAGCAATTAAGAAAAAAAACAAATAATTAGCAAGAAACTCATGCGACAAAAAAATACATACACATGCGATTTCTATATCATCAGAAAGAAAATTAAAGCTAATCAAGGATATGAACATAAAAAATGGTCAACAAGATAAAAACACATATGTTAAAAGTACCTGGTTAGCACATGAAAGTAAGATAATAAAACATGCAATATACGACAATAATCAAGGTACCGGTACTCTATACATGCAATATGTCAGGAAGGATTAAGTGTAAAAAGGCATCATGTGCACCACATGCATGTGAAAAAGTGAAGGAAAGAAAATGAATAGAAGCCAGGAACAAAGGAACAACATAGCGACTAAAAAAACAAAAATAAACATGGAAGGATGACAGTATCAATCCCGTATTCCCGTGGAAATCCTGTTGGCTCTGATACCACTGTAGTATTAGACATACATGTATGAAATGCTTACTAATATAAAATGGAGAGTAAGAGAAAAAGGGTTCCGATGATAGCTAGAACAAGCAACTTCAAGTGTGCCTTTTCATTGAAATGCACATCACTATTTATAGGCATTCTTAGTATCATCTACACCCTTTACAATATGTAATCGCCCCTTGATTATCACTATATCATAAGTGAATAAGATATGTAACTCCCACAATAAATATTGTAACTCCAATATTTGCAACTCCTACATGTAACTCCAACATTTGTAACTCCCATATTTACTCACAAAATTAATCATATTTTAATTTCCTTTTTTTATATTAATCAAATAAAGTCAATTTTACAACAAGTGTAATATCAATTTGTATGTTTTAATTTAGTTTCGTATCAAATTTAATTCTACAAAATAAATTAGTTGATTACCCTGTTAGTAATAAATCAGTAATGAATGCATGTGTAGTAGCTACTGATTAGCATAATATAATTTGATTTTTATATACAATTACTTGTTAAATAAAGAGAATTAGAAAAATGGTGCTGTTTTAACAATTATGATATAAATGAACTAGTTGGTCACCTTGTAAATTATAAAACTCCGTGCACTTCTTTTATGTCCATGTGTTATTAAACTATTACTTGGTTTCTGGTTAGGAATGCTTTAATTAAATATTAATATATGCATGCTTGTGTTGATTATGTGCACTAATGTTTCTTTTAAGAAAAACAAAAGACTATCAACAATGAGAGTGTTTTTACAATTTCATGTATTTGTCTGGACATAGAATATAACATGGTTGGGCTTTAAGGCTCATCTGTACCTTTATATTATTTGACAATTAGAACTGCTTTTATGTGATTCAAATGTCTGTCTGTATGTTATACATGCAGTGATTATTTGTAGAATAAGTGAATAATAATTTTGTGTTTTATTATTAAATTTATAGGATTGTTCGTGCAATTATATTCGGTATTTAGTGTCGACTTCGAGATAAGTACTTTTGACTTACTTTTCGTTTTTGAAAAAGATAATTATATTGTGATTTTGATTTTGATTTCGTATAAGATATACGAATTCTGTTTTGAACTTATAAGATATAAGTATTTGATTTTAGAACACAGTCTCTACGTTTCGAACCCGTTCGTAATTTACGCTATAGTTCCGGAACTAGCCTTAGATACCCTTAGTAGGCGCACAAGTGTGCAACTTTAGATACCTATTAAGGGCGCGTAATTATTAAACTTTAGATGTCGGTCACTGACAAAGTGTGATATATAAGAATAAGAATAAGATCCCGGCTACTGGGAAAGTGTGTCCGTAGAGCAAGACTGTATCTACTTTAAATTATGTATATGTTTTAAATTCTGAATTTTTAAAATGTAAACTTTGGGCCGGGTTAATTTTGCAAAGGTTTTGCAACTTATTATATTTTGACCAATTTTTTTTTATTAAAACCGCCCATTGATTTTTTTAAGAATTTATGTTGGTCAATTTGTACTTACTGAGCTTTGTAGCTCATCTCTTTCCTATATTTTAGGTTCATTGTGGAAGCTAAGTAAGAATAAGGATGTGGACTTGTGGGTTTCCTGCTTTTAGATTTTGCTTAAAGACTTATTGTTTCATTAAGAAATAAATTTGATTAGTTGATATACATTGGATATTGGTTTATGGAGTTGCGTCTCCGCTTTTGTGATTTTGGATTATTGTTAAGTTTGACCGCTGCGTTTGACTTTTATGGAATATTTGCATTTCAAATAAATAAATTAAGTTTTATTTAAGTTTTGTATTTAGAATTAATAGTCCGAAAAGTCGGGATGTTACAATATGTGTCATCCCCACAGCCTCCCATACCAATTTTGCAAATGAACATTCAAATAACACATGAATGTCATATTCATCACACATTCTAAACCAGGGACATTTCACATCCAATGGAACCTTTTTCATCACAAGAGCTACTACATTTGGAAGGCATGACTTGTACAAGTACGTTTTCATTCTCTCGTGCACAAAATTATATTTTCTCCTATGTCACATTAAGATTAAGATTGTAAAAAACAAAATTTGTTCATGTGGATAAAAAAAAGCAAAAAAACTTATGTGGCCTAGAAAAAGAAGATGTTATGATTGTATTATTTCTCATTTTTGACAATAGTCCAATATCCAAAAGCTAATATGTATCAATAATAAATAATTATTAATAACAAAGATCATAACATAAACATCGTTCATATTATATTCATGTAAATGAGAAATAAGAGCAAGCAATCTAACATATACAAATTGACACCGTGTAAACTGGAAGTTGACAAACAGAAAAAAAAAATTGAACAAATCATTATCAATAACAAAAATCATAACATAAACATTAAAAATACACAAATTTGCAACAAAAATAATTAATATAATAAAACACTACGACAATAAAAAATTTAGAAGATTATACAAGAACTATACACTAGTAACAAAATATCAACGTCCCAATAATATAGTTTCATGTGTACAAAATTTAGTAGAACATTAAGATGATATGTTTTGTTTTCTTCATTAGTAAATAAATTGGAATTAGGATTTTTAGTTTACCCCATTAAAAAATAATATGAAAGAAATCAGTAACTAAATTTATTTTTATGTTAACGGAGGAATTTGGTGATAACAAATTTCGGGGATTGCTAGAATAACGAAATTATGATAATAGGGGGATTTGGGATTTTTGGATGTTTGGGGCTGGACTTGAAAGGTGTCTCGACTTGTTAGATGTGTCGGATCTTATTCCAAGATGCCTGCGTACCCTGTATTTATAGGGATCAAGACAACGCAGTTCTGTTATAGGATTGTGTTTTTAATCCCTTTTATTATTAGAGATGTATTTAGAATTAGTAGATTTTATCTTTTTAGATTTAGATTGGGATACCTTCCTGATTTGAAGAATATCGTTTAAAGATATTTTCTATAATTAATTGGAGATATTTCCTCGTTTTAGATAGATGAAATATTTAACTTAGGAATTAAGTTATTAATAGATTCATATTGGGAAATTAGGGAGATATTTGAGGCAACCGAAAATATGGCGTAACAAATACCCCCCAGTTCTTCAGTGCAGCTTGGTGGACTGGAGAACTAAGTGTGCTTTGATCTTCCGAATTTCCCGAGTCACTGAAACAACTAGGAGTAGAAGATTAGTGAATAATATTAAGCACATAGGTACCCGTGATTTGCCTGTAGATGTGAGGGAGACAACATGATGTGCCCGTAATATGCGAGTACCAGTAGTCTTGCAAGTGTACAAGAATGAACGGCTTTGTGTAGATAATGTTGCGCTTCTCACTGTCAAGTTCGATTGTGCGAATCCACTATTCAAGAGATAGAAGTAGCAGAATGTAGTATCAGTAGTAGTGATGCTCTTGTATGTTGAAATAAGGAGAAAATGCAATGTGTTGAGATTGTAGTCCAAGCATTATCCCGGAGGATCTTCTCCTTAAGAGGGATGACTCTTCTCTCCATAAGAGGGAGGACTCTTCTCACCTTAAGAGGGTGGACTCTCTTCACCTTAAGAGGGCAGACTCTTCTCTCCATAAGAGGGAGGACTCTCTTCTCCATAAGAGAGAGGACTCTTCTCCCCATAAGAGGGAGGACTCTCTTCTTGGTGAGCTTCCCGGAAGTACAGGTAAGCACCCCGAAAGTACGGGTTTACCAAGGTTCTTTCCATAAGAGGGATGACTCTTCTCTCCATAAGAGGGATGCCTCTCTTTACCTATAAGAGGGTGGACTCTTCTCTCCATAAGAGGGAGAACTCTTCTCTACATAAGAGGTATGACTCTCTTCACCTATAAGAGGGTGGACTCTCTTCTCCATAAGAGGGATGACTCTCTTCTTGGTGAGCTGTTGCCCAGTAAATAACAATTGTAGAAGGGGGTTGAATACAATTGTATAAGATTCTCGACTTTATATAACACAAATATGAAAGATCAATAACAATAACAATAACAGCTTTATTAACTTTGATATAAAACTGTTACAAACTCTCTTAAGAAATTCTGATGTTCTTAAGAGCTGCTAGCTTACAAAAACTCTCTCAAGAAATTCTGTTCTTAAGAGCTTCTCTCCGATTATGTTCTCTCTCGAATGAATACATAAATCGAAACTAAGACTGTGTTTATATAGTGCACACAGCTTCTCTATCAATAACAAGATAAGTCCTAATCAATAACAAAGATAGAAACCTATCCTTAATCGATAGCTACATTCTACAAACCAGGAACAAATAGAATAAACTTCCATGTTTATCTAGACTCCAAATATAACTCGAAGTAGGAATCCTGATCAGCTTCAAGTTCTAATGATCAATCCTGATCATAGTCTGAGTAGGAATCCTGATGATCAATAAGATACTGACGCTTGATCAAATACTGATGACCATGCAATACTGATGACGTCAGCAATCCTGATCAGTTGAGTCTAGCTTCTGACGATCATTGAATTCTGATCTAACAATCTCCCCCAATCTCATACTTTGTGAAATAAAGTATAGATTCCAAATATTCAATAATGTCAAAAACATGTATCAAAATGTACAAGTATCTTCAGAAACAACTTATCTGTTTTAAGCTTTTTGATAGAACAGATTCATCTTCAAGAAATTGGATAATAAACTTTCTTCTTTTTCTTCAAGAATTTGAATCAGTCTTTCCTTAAGATTTCTGAGTTCTTCATCTTCCTCATTAATCTGGTAGATAGCTGCTCTGAGATTCTGTATGGAGTTTCTCTGTAGACTGTGCTCTTCTAGCAAAAGATAAGCAATTTCCTTCCCATCAGGATTGAGAGAAAGATGAGTCATGCCAAAAGTTACTTCTTTAACAGCAGTACCTCTTTGCATTTCCACATCCTGACCTCTTTGATTTAAGTACATGGGAATATAATTACCATCGAAATTACTATTTCCATCCAGTCTTCTTCTTATAGTTGACAAAATCATGTCAGCCCATACTTTGTACACTTGGTTCTTCCATCTTAACAGATAGTGAACATATTTCAGTTCCTGTGTAGTTTTCATCAGCAGATCTTGAATAGATAGAATCTTCACACTACCATCTTTCATGAAGTACAGAAGCTTTTCTTTCTTTTCAAAACCATCATGACAATCTATAACTATATCAACAGCTAATAAATTGTTCAGGTTTTCAGAAGTTAAAGTACCTCCAATTTCAGTTAAGGAATAAGGATCAACATATGACATATTCAGATATTCACCATCTCTGTGTCCAATACCTCCTCTTGAATTACTTGACAATTGCTTCAGATTTGAAAACATCTTTAACCAGAGTGCTTTTGATCTAACCATCTCAGATAAATCAACAACACTTGAAGCGCTTGTAATAATTCCACCAGACTGAAAATTGATAGGTGTATCACAACTTAATGTGCTAATATGTTTCCACTTCTTATCCTTTTCCTTTTCAAAAACATAGCTTCTTTCCAGTAAAGATTCTTGTCTGCTTGAATTTCTCCATTTTCTTTCATTTGAAACTTTAAGCCTTTGTAGATAGAGATTAAAATCTTCATTTGTTCTCTTTGTAATATCTCTTCTTATGGCTTCTTCTTCTTCATCTACTTCTTTGTTGTGACAATCAACAACAGTAGATAAGATTATCAAATCAACCTCTTGCAGAATTTCAGATTCGTCAGGATCTTGAATATTGTCAGGATTAGAATCTTCAATTTGATTTGTATTGCTGAGAGTTGATTTACTTGATTTTCTTCTCAATTCAGGTTCTTCTTCAACAAATTCCTTGTCTTCTTTCTCCATGATATCCTTGATAACAGGATCTATTAGATTTTGTGAAGCTTCAGGAATTTCTTCAATTCTTAACCCTCTAGACCTTGTCTGTCTAGGTACTGTTTGAGTTGAAGAACCTCTTCTATTTCTTCTAGCACCTCTCCTACCTCTGCTTCCTTTACCTCTAGCAGGAGCAGTATAGCTTTCCATTGTCTCTCTTTGTAGTCTCAAGAATTCTTCATGTGAGAGATCTGGATATTCTTCACTTGCTGTAGAGAGTGCTTTTCTGGAAAATAATTGTTGAACTCTTTTATCAGTGTGATAAAGAGTAACAATTCTACCGTCTTTTGTAGAAAACTTCTGGAATAAATTTGATGCATCTTTAGGATTATCAATAATCACATCTTCATCACCTTCAGGAATTGTAGCAAGAATGTGTCCATGACCAGGTGTCAGGATTTGATCTTCCGTCAGGATCTGAGATTGCACCAATGTTCTTACTGTCTTAACTCCAGAATCAGAAACATGAGTTGACTGCGTTGTTTGACTTTGAGAAGTTTGGATTGTCTTCATAACAACAGCATCAGAGGTTTCTCCTTGTATCGCTTTGTCACCACCATCATCTCCAGTATCATCATCATTATTTCTTAATACTAGATCAGGTGTACATTTTGTCTGAATAACCTTCTCCCCCTTTTTGACATCAGGATTTGACAATAATTGCAAAATTAAGGAAAGAGAGGCTTGAATTTCAGTTACCTTAGTATCCAGAGAATCAATTCTTTGATTGATTGAGGTTTGTTCTGAAACAACAGATTTCACTTGGGAGTCCACTACCCTCAATTGTAAAGTAGTAGGCACCTTTGTAAAATTATTAAAGATATCAGTCCTCACTTTTTCAGTTGAGCCCTTGATAGAATCAATCTCACTTTTCAGACTTTTGGATAACAGAGTTGTAGCCTTCAGATGATTCTTCAAGTCTTGATTCTCTATAGACTTCACTGCATTATAGGCATGTTCAATAGCAGAAGAAAAACTGATAGATTCATCAGATTGGTGCCATGAATTGTTCCATTCATTCTGTCTAAATGCCTCTGCAGGATCAAAGGAAGGAATAGAAAAATCTTGTCTCTGATCTTTCCCAGTGGAAGCATTGTTAGCCATATATGTACTTGATGAACCAAAATTAGTTCCAAGACTAATCTTGAGTGCTGTAGCAAGCTGTTCCTTCTCTTTTCTATTCTCATTATCATCATCACTATCATCATCAGAATTATCATCATCAGAACCATGAGATTTATCAGGATCAGGAATTGCAATACCTTTCAGTTTATCCTGTGATTCTGAGATAGGATGATCCATTGGTCTTGAACGAAGTGGCTGAATCAAAATAGGTTCATTATCAGGAGCACCACTAGCGTCAGGATGAACATCGTCAGGATTTGATATGCGTGCATCAGTATTTGCTACCAATGGTTCTTGTGGAGCTTGAGGTTCAGAAGCTTCTTCAACACTTTGAGCTAAAGGTTCTTGTGTGCTTCCCTCATTGACAATGTTCGCGACCAATCTTGCAATAGAAGCTGTAGCTTTGCCTGCATCTTCACTTTGAGAAGATGGTTCTTGTGTAGCTGGAATGTTGATGTCTTCATTCTCCCTTTGAGAAAATGGTTCTTGTGTGACCATTCCACTAGCTAAGCCTTCACCCAAACTTTGATTGAGTGGTTCTTGTGTGGCAGGATCAACAGTAGCTGCTGAATTACTCTGAAATTCAGGTTCTTGTGGGCTTGATCCTTTCAGCTTCTTCTGTCTCTGATAGACTAACTCTTCTGCATTCCTCTTTTTCTTTGATGTAGGTGTAAGACCAACCAAGGAAGCAGTTGTAGAAACCTTCTCCCAAGAAATTTCTCTAATCTGAGATGGAGAGGCTGGAGAGTCTGATATAGAGACAACTTTTGTTGTTGCATCAGGAATACTAACATCAGGATTTGCTAGAGCATCAGGAGTAGATGACTCATCAGGATTTGATGTCTGAATATCAGTATCCTTCATTTGCACTGTCAAAGGAATATGATACCTGCTCTTTGATAATTTCCTTGTCTCTTGTGGTTTTGATAAAGGTACCACAGCTTTAGTAGCAGTATCAGCAACTTCCTTGTTCACATTCATCACAGAGGATATAGGTAAGTCATCCTCTGAATCACTTTCATCAATCAACCTTAACTTCCTTTTCACAGGAACATTCTTAACAACCTTATCAGCTTTCTTCACCAGGACCCCTTGTACACCCCCTTGTATCTTCTTTTTAGTGAGTGGTGTAGAGGAAAAATCCTTTGAACCTGATTGCCTTCCAGACACATCAGTTCTAGCTGATTTCTTTGATTTTACAACTAAAGTCTTTTGAGAGACAGTAGAGGTGGTTGGTAACTGTTTAGACTGTTTAGATTGCATGCTTGTGTCAGGAACAAGGTGGGTTGGGCCTTGCCCCATAGCATTAGAAAGTAGTCCATAATGAGTAGGCATTTTCTGATGTAAGAAAAACCTAACCTCATCAGGAATAAAAGCATTTCCTATGAAACCATTTGCCTTATCACTGTTGACTAAGGACTTAATATTATTCTCAGTAATTCTACAGATTGGTAGAACTACATCATCCTCAAAAACAACATTAGGACATAAGTGATTAAATATCAACTGTAAAAATCTAAGAAAATAGACAGAACCCAATTTATCTGATTTCCTATCACTTAAAGCTTTTAAGATAAAAGACCCATAATCAAACACTGTAGAATGGATAAGAGAGTACCCAATTTTAAGAGATCCTGATGGAAGAGCATCAAAATTTGATGTCTTGTTCAGCAAACAGCGGCTGATTGTATCAAAGAAGAAATTCCATTCCTTCTTAAGCTTTGTCCTGAAGAGATTTCCATATCTCTTTACTTCACCATTGTAGCCCAACTTTGTAACAAACTCAAAAAGAGTAGAGTCCGAAACATTAGCAGGAATAGCATCACCAAGAACGGGTAAATGCAGGGCTGCCTCCACAATTGTAGGAGTCACATAGTGAGTAGTTCCATTATATCCAAAACTCATCAAGATTGTATCAGAATGACCTGCACCCTTAATACACATTCTCTATAAAAGAGAACTGTTAAGCATAATCATCATATATCTATTAAAACACAAATCCTCTCCAGAGAAAAACTTATGAAAACCTTTCACCTTCTTTGTTTTTCAATGGCTGCCAACAATCAAAACAACATACCTGATGAAGAACTTGATAGAATTTGGCAACAAATGGATGAGGCTCTAGCAGAGATTGCAGAGCAAGAGGGACCTCAGCCTATTCCTGATCCACAGGAGCATCATGCTTTTGTGAATGCAATGGCTGATGTGCTTCTTCATAACTTCCATCAGGCAAATCCTGATTGGAATCCTCTTGAAAATCTCATCGTTGTCAATGAAGAGGATATTGAAGACGATTGGGATGATGAAGAGGATGAGGATGAAGATGATGAAGAGCTCGTCCGAGAGCTTGAGAAACGTAAGAAGAGAATCCGTGATGCTTGTATGTCATGCAAGTAAATCAGCTCCTCTTCTTGTCTCTTAAGGATGGAACAAGAGACCTTCCAGTTCTGAAGGACTGTGAAGCTGCTCAGGAGCATTCATGCTAATTTGCAGGGCACGTGTTCATGCTTATCTGTAAAGCACGAGTTCCTGAGTAGAAAATAGACTAGGAAAACAAATATGTAATTTCCAATTTTCATTTGTGATTGATATTCAAGAATTAATGAAAATTATCTATTTTCTCAATTGTTTGCTTCCTGTACTTGCCTTCAAAATTTGTTAGTAACACTCAAAGTGATATAGAGATGATAAATAATAAACTCTGTTAATAATGAAATTGAAATTGATAATTAAGACTGAAAACTTAATCAAAGACTAAGTAATAATCTAATTGTCCAGAGTTTACCAGGAGTGTTGATGACAAATTAGCATAGAACCTCTGGTTTTCATACCAGCTCCAACATATGAGCATCAGGATTTGACCAATTGATTTCCTGTCAGGATTGAGTCCTATCAGGATTTGATCAAAGATACATACCTTTCTGAATAACCATCAGGATTTGACAGTTATCAGGATTTCCTCTCTGTAGCTTTTCCTCAGAAATTCTCAAAATTCATCAGTCCAAGTTCATTCACCAACTTATTGAAAGTAGCTTCAGGCAGTGGCTTGGTGAATATATCAGCTAGTTGTTGATCAGTAGGAACAAAGTGAAGTTCAATTGTTCCTTCCAGAACCTGTTCTCTTATAAAGTGATATCTGATACTGATGTGTTTAGTAAGAGAATGCTGAACTGGATTTCCTGTCATTGCAATAGCACTTTGGTTATCACAATAAATAGGGATTTTTGAGTATGACAGGCCATAATCTAACAACTGATTTCTCATCCACATTATCTGAGCACAACAACTTCCTGCAGCAATGTACTCAGCTTCTGCAGTTGAAGTGGAAATAGATTTCTGCTTTTTACTGAACCATGAAACTAGTCTTCCACCCAAAAACTGACAACTTCCTGAAGTACTTTTCCTGTCTATTTTGCATCCTGCAAAATCAGCATCTGAATAACCACACAACCCAAAATCTGATTCCCTTGCATACCAAAGGCCAAGTGAAGGAGTGCCTTTGAGATATCTGAAAATTCTTTTGACTGCAATCAGATGTGGTTCTCTAGGTTTTGCTTGAAATCTTGCACATAGACAGGTTGCAAACATGATATCTGGTCTACTGGCAGTGAGATACAATAAAGAGCCAATCATTCCTCTATAGTGAGTTACATCTACCTCTTCACCTTGATCAGGATCAAGTTTGGTAGCTGTAGCTATGGGAGTTGAAGCAGGAGTACTGTCTTGCATGTTAAACCTTGTCAGTAAATTCCTTGTATATTTAGACTGATTAATAAAAATCCCTTCATCAGTCTGTTTAACTTGAAGACCCAGAAAGTAACTCATTTCTCCCATCATGCTCATTTGATATCTTGACTGCATAAGCTTGGAAAACTTTTCACACAACTTATTGTTTGTTGACCCAAAAATGATATCATCAACATAAATCTGAACTAACAACAACTCCTTACCATGATTCAAATAAAATAGAGTTTTATCAATTGCACCTCTTTTGAATCCACTTTCCAGTAAGAATTGAGCTAAGGTTTAATACCATGCTCTTGGAGCTTGCTTTAGTCCATAAAGTGCCTTATCCAGTCTGTAGACATGATCTGGATATGTAGGATCAATGAAACCAGGAGGTTGTTCAACATAAACTTCTTCCTCCAGTTCACCATTTAAGAAAGCACTTTTAACATCCATTTGGAAAACCTTGAATTTCTTATGTGCTGCATAAGCAAGAAATATCCTGATGGCTTCTAGTCTTGCAACAGGAGCAAAAGTTTCATCATAGTCAATTCCCTCTTGTTGGGAATACCCCTTTGCAACTAGTCTAGCTTTATTTCTGATAATGACTCCATCAGAATCAGTCTTGTTCTTGAAAATCCACTTTGTACCAACAATTGATCTATTCTTTGGTCTTGGTACCAGTTTCCAGACTTCATTCCTTTCAAATTCATTCAGTTCTTCTTGCATTGCAGTAACCCAATCAGCATCTTTAAGTGCATCTTCAACTTTCTTAGGCTCCTCCTTGGATAGAAAGTTATTATATAAACATTCATTCTGAGTTGCACTTCTTGTTTGAACACCTGCATCAGGATCTCCAATTATCAAATCAGGAGTATGATCTTTTGTCCATTTCCTTGTTGGTGTCAAATTGTTTCTTGAAGTAGATGCTCCCCCTGGATTGGTGTTATCTTGATTGAAAGAATTTGATTGATTTGAAGCTCTCCCTGAATTATTGTTATGCCCTCCTGATGTGTTATCAGGATCTTCACTTGAATCAGTATCTGAAGAATTCTGTCCTGATGATTGAGTTGACTCTGAACTTGTAGTTGAATGCCGTTGCTCCCCCTCAACATTAGAACTACTAGTTGTATCACTGTTGTTTGCATCATTAGTATTAGCACCATCAGTACCTGGTGAGTCATCAGGATTTGGTGACCCGTTAGTACTGGATGAATGGACAGCTTCTGATTCACTTTCTTCAGGTTCCTTGGAAGCTTCATTTTCAAATAACAATCTATCATGCGAGTCTTCAATGATTCCAGTTATCTTCTTATCATCAAAAGATACATGTATTGACTCCATGACAGTTCTTGTTCTCAAATTAAAAACTCTGAAGGCTCTTGATGTAGGATAACCTAGGAATATTCCTTCATCAGCCTTTGTTTCAAATTTCCCTAGCTGTTCAGGATGAGTTCTGAGAACAAAACATTTACAGCCAAACACATGCAAATGCTTCAGACTTGGTTTCTTCTCTTTGAGTGACTGATAAGGAGTGACACCATGCCTGTTTATCAATGTGAGATTTTGTGTATAGCATGCTGTGTTGACTGCTTCTGCCCAGAAATATGTAGGTAATTTAGCTTCTTCCAACATAGTTCTGCCAGCTTCAATAAGAGTTCTATTCTTCCTTTCTACTACTCCATTTTGCTGAGGTGTGCCAGGAGCAGAGAATTGTTGAATGATTCCTTTGTATTTGCAGAACTCTTCCATCTTTGAATTCTTAAATTCAGTACCATTATCACTTCTCAGAATCTTGACTTTGTACTTTGTGATTGTCTCAATCATCCTCACATGATCCAACAGAACTTCAGGAGTTTCATCTTTTCTATGCAGAAAATACACCCAGGTGAATCTAGAATATTCATCAACAATTACAAGAGTGTACCTTTTCTTACTGATGGACATGATGTTGACTGGACCAAACAGATCAAGATGTAGCATGTGATATGGTTCTTCAATAGAGGATTCTGATTTACTCTGGAATGATGTCCTTCTTTGTTTTGCTTTTTGGCATGCATCACAGAGTCCATCAGGTGTATATAAGACATTAGGTAATCCTCTTACTAACTCTTTCTTAACCAACTCATTGATGTTGCTGAAGTTGAGATGAGAAAGCTTCTTGTGCCAATTCCAACTTTCATCTACTGAAGCTTTACTGATGAAACATGTAGGGGAGCCATCAGTATCTGAGAGAATGTTGGCTTCATATATGTTACCATGCCTGTAGCCAGTTAGTGCTATCTTCCCTGTTGCTTTACTGACTACTTCACAATGTGTGGAATAGAAATTGACATGATAACCTCTGTCAGTGATTTGACTAATACTCAACAAGTTGTGTTTTAGTCCTTTCACTAGAGCTACTTTTTCAATGATGACATTGCCAATGATTATATTGCCATATCCCAAGGTTTGTCCAATGTTGCCATCTCCATAAGACACAGTTGGGCCAGCTTTTTCCTCATATTCTGATAACAGGGCTTTGTTTCCAGTCATGTGCACAGAACATCCACTATCCATGACTAACACATTTTTCCTTTTACCCTGCATCAGAATAGTAAAACACTAGTTAGAATGTTTAGGAACCCACACTTGTTGGATTCCTTGTTCATGCATTTTATTAAATTTAACAGCAGAAGACTTTTTGACTTTAGCAGTCCTGACAGGATTTACTCCATCAGGATTTGCTTTGTCAGTATCAGTATTAACAAAAGCATGCTTCACTATGACATTTTCAGTTCTATCAGACTTTGTACTACTTTCAAACTTAGGCAATGGATCATAAAAGTTATAGTACAAATCATGATACTCTTTACATGTATAAATAGAATGCCATAGACTACCACAATGAAAACAGGAATTCTGTGGTTTGTAAAATACTGATCTATTCCTAACATCAAATTTAGGAATTTCAGCAATTTTCTTCTTACTCTTTTTACAATCAATAGCAAGATGATTAGAGTTACCACAGTTAAAACAACACTTTCTAGGTGCATTTGGGATATATTTATAACCATTCTCTTTATTGATCCCAACTTTACCATTCCTGTTTCTCTTAACAGTAGCTTCCTTTTTCTTATCTGTAACCTCACAGATTTTATCTTTAAGCTGTTTCTGAGACAATAGACCTACATTCTTAGTGACTTTGTTCATGACAGGTTTAGACTTTATAATTTTAATTCCTTGAGTAGAAGAAGATCCCTTTTCAAAAGTAGAATTGGAATCCTTACCAAAAACAAAATTAACAGGAGTAATCTTAGATTTGGTTGAGTCTATAACATGTCTATAGGTCTTTGGACTGACTGTCTCATCAATGACAATTTTCTCTGCTAATTTCTTATCTTCATCTGACTTATATCCTAGACACTCTTTCCAATTCTTATAGGTATTAATCTCATGAAATTTCCTACCAGAGTCTGTCCAGGTTCTGATTTTCTCATTAGCAAATTCAAGTTCTTTTTCAAGGGAAGTACATTTAGATGTCATCTCTAAGTGCATGTGTTTAGCATTATCACATTCTTTTTGTACTTCTTGCATACGAGAAAATTCAGCTTCTAATATCTCATTCCTCTTTCTAAGGTCAGACATCTCAGATAAGATTCTAGTATTCTCAGCAGTTTGACTTCTAAAGCTAATATGTAATGACTTTAGAAAACGTCTTAACTCAGAAGCATTATCAGTATCAAAATCAAAGATAGTATTTAGTACCTTATCATCAGGAGCAGCAGTTACATCAGCATTGGCCATTAACGCATAGTTGACTACCTCAGTATCAGATTCTGAGGAAGAGTCCATCCAATCCTTGCTTGATGTGATGAGTGCCTTTGTCTTGTTGCATTCAGAAGCAAAGTGACCCATACCATTACACTTGTAGCATCTAACCTTTGACTTGTCAAATTTGCTACCCTTGCTGTCCTTTTTGATATACTTGTCTTTGTCTGCTTTGAAGGTCTTTTTCTGAAAGTTGCCTTGTCTTCTATTCTTCCTGAACTTCATCCTTCTGAAGTTTCTGACAATCATAGCAACCATCTCTTCCATGTCTGAATCAGAAGATTCATCACCAGTATTGGCATCAGGATTGCCATCAGTATCTGATGAAGAGTCGTCAGGATCTGACTCAGCTTCTCTTGCTTTCCTTCTAGAGACCTCCATAGCTTTCCCTTTTGATTTTGCTTCTACATTCAAAGCAATTGACTTTGCCTTGATGCTTTTCTTGTTCTTTCTCTGTTGAACTTCAAGATCATGAGTTCTTAGCATCCCATAGATCTCATCAAGAGACACAATGTTCAGATCATACTGGTGTCTAATGATTGAGGTCTGAGTATCCCATTCTTCAGGTAAAGCTCTAAGAAATTTGGTGTTTGAATCTTCAGTTTCATATACTTTGTCAACTAAGGATAAGCTGTTCAATAGTGTCAGAAATCTATCATATAGATCAGTCAGGCTCTCTTCTGGTCTTGCATCGAATTGCTCATATTCTTGAATCATTAGAGCCCTTCTGTTTTTCTTAACAGATGCAGATCCCTGGCACTGAGTTTCCAAAGTATCCCAGATTTCTTTTGAAGACTTGCATGCAATCACTCTGTTTGACATGACAGCATCAAGGCTATTATGCAAGATATTCTTTATCTTTGGTTCCCTGAGTACATGAGCTTTTTCTTCTGGAGTCCATTCAGCTTTAGCTTTGACCACATAATGTTCTGGTACTGTATCTGTTCGTTCTACGAACTTTGTTGGTATATATGGTCCATCACGAATCCTGTCCAAGTAGTCAGGATCCATAGCCTCCAGGTACATCAGCATCTTTACCCTCCATGTAGGATATTCTGATATCTTCAAGATGGGAATCTTCATGCTTTCATACTTGGTTGTCGACATCTTTAGATCGTATCTGATTCAGAATTAAATCAGTTTGCTCTGATACCAATTGTTGCCCAGTAAATAACAATTGTAGAAGGGGGTTGAATACAATTGTATAAGATTCTCGACTTTATATAACACAAATATGAAAGATCAATAACAATAACAATAACAGCTTTATTAACTTTGATATAAAACTGTTACAAACTCTCTTAAGAAATTCTGATGTTCTTAAGAGCTGCTAGCTTACAAAAACTCTCTCAAGAAATTCTGTTCTTAAGAGCTTCTCTCCGATTATGTTCTCTCTCGAATGAATACATAAATCGAAACTAAGACTGTGTTTATATAGTGCACACAGCTTCTCTATCAATAACAAGATAAGTCCTAATCAATAACAAAGATAGAAACCTATCCTTAATCGATAGCTACATTCTACAAACCAGGAACAAATAGAATAAACTTCCATGTTTATCTAGACTCCAAATATAACTCGAAGTAGGAATCCTGATCAGCTTCAAGTTCTAATGATCAATCCTGATCATAGTCTGAGTAGGAATCCTGATGATCAATAAGATACTGACGCTTGATCAAATACTGATGACCATGCAATACTGATGACGTCAGCAATCCTGATCAGTTGAGTCTAGCTTCTGACGATCATTGAATTCTGATCTAACATGAGCTTTCCGGAAGTACAGGTAAGCACCCCGAAAGTACGGGTTTACCAAGATATTCCAAGCCGAACAATATCATCTACAAAGAAGGGCCTTCAAAAATAAATTCCAAGCAACACCTTCCACAAAGAAGGGCCTTCAAAAAATAATTTCCAAGCAACACCTTAAAGAAGGGCCTTTAAAAATAATTTTCAAGCAACACCTTAAAGAAGGGCCTTCAAAAATAATTTCTAAGCAATACCCTCCGCAAATAAGGGTCTTCAAAAATATCACACAGAGACAAACATAGAATATAAGAATGTCCAATGTTTATGAGTAAATGCACATGATGATATGAATGAATGCATGATGTGAATGATGCACATGATGATGAATGCATGATGCGAATGATGCACGTGATGGTATTAATGTATAAATATAAATACAAAACTTGAAAAACCTGGAGGGAGTATCTCACAAAGAGACATCTCACTTAGAAGCAGATGCTGAAGAGGAAAACTGTTGTCGACGATTCTGAGTATGGGATGCTCATTGAAGGGGATCATTACCGGAAGGGCCTTCAAAACAAGATCACCCCGAAGGGCATTCAAAACAAAACTAACCCTGAAGGGCCTTCATAAGACGATTACCCCGTAGGGTCTTCAAAAATATTATCATCTTCGAAAGAGGATCTTCAAAAATATTATCCTCTTCGAAAGAGGGTCTTCTAAAATATTATCCTCTAGGGTCTTTAAAAATATTATCCTCCTCAAAAGAGGTTCTTCAAAAATATTATCCTCCTTGAAAAATGATCTTCAAAAATATTATCCTCCTTGGAAAAGAGGGCTTTCGAAAACATTACCCTTCTCAGAGAAGGACCTTCCACACTTATTTTTGTTCATGCACGAGCTAGTGAAGTAACCAAATAATGTGCTACGAATATCGCATCACAATTCTTTAACATCTCCATGATTCAAATTCTGTCAAGATCTGTTTTTTTTACCTTTTTGACCCTGTAAACGATGTTTTCTTGAAAAACACAAAACATGAAAATTGTAGGAAACGGAAAGATATTTTCGATTATATATGGTTCGTCAGAAACAGACTTATAACGAAACGGGAATCAAAGAAAACATCTGGTGATTAACTTATCAATACTGAAAAACAGGATCTGATTATGTTTTGTGATTTCGAAAATAGATCGAAACATAATCTGAGAAAAAACCAAGAACAAAAGTTGTAGGAAATCGCAAAAGCTTTCCGGATCATAAATGTAACAACCCGACTTTTCGGACTATTAATTCTAAATACAAAACTTAAATAAAATACTATACAATGACAATTACAGACGGAAGCGTGACAAAGGTTCAATTACAAAAATAACTATTACAAAAGCGCAACTAACGATGACAATCTAAGCCAAACTAGTCCAAACCTAAGATCCTCGAACTCGAAAGAACATCCACTCGATCTTAACTCAAACCTGAAAATTGTAAGGAATGAGCTATACAGCCCAACAAGAAACCAGTCGATCCAACTAGTTGGGCAAATAACATGTGTAGACATAGTACAATACAATATTCAATACGATACGATATACGAAACAAATAACTTTCAATACACATATTCTTATTCTTATTCGATAGATTCGATACCACATAACAACAATAACTTGAAACCCACAATTTATGCCACGACCACTACAACCCGGTGATAACGGTCCTAAATTTTCATAAAACTGTCACTACAACCCGGTGACTCGATCCTTATTCTTATTCGATATTTTCACAAACCATGGCACAAATCAGAATCTCAAAATTATCGTATAGACACCACATAGATACACTAATACATATCGCTTCAAAATATATCATCACTAAGCCCAAATTTATATAATCAAAACACACACACAACACATAGTTTCGAAAATATTAGAAAAAACAATCGGAAACTTACCTTTGCGCATCCTAAATCATGTACCCAGTTCTGACCAGAACTGTATTTAGCCTTTTTGACCCTCTAAACGACATTTTCTTGAAAAAAAACCTTTCTGAAAAGATATGACTCATAAAAATCGGACTTATAACGAATCAGGAATTGAATAAAACGTCCGTTGAATTTGAACAGAAACTGAAAAACAAGATCTGTTTATGTTTTGTGATTTTGAGAATAGTTCAGAGCATAATATGGAAAAACACTATGAAATAGATGTTGTAGGAAATTGAAATAGCTTTCAGAAAAGTCCAGAATCATCAAATTCTGGCTTACGATGAATATTCTACGAATTTTACAAGACAGCTGATTTCTGTATGTATAAAAGCCCTACGAATTTTGATATAAAACACGAGAAACGATAATATAATGTTTATATAACGTAACTAAACCCTAAGTCCAAACCTACTTGTTAACCGTATCCAAATCTGATCCAAACTTTAGGCCCATTAGTCTAATTTAATCATTAAATCCTATTCTTTATCAAATTTTAATCCTTTTTTCTATTATTCTTTTTTTTTATTATTATTCTAAAAATTACGGGATATTACATACTACCCTCCTTAAAAATAATTTGGTCCCTAAATTCACAACAATCCTATACTCCAAAAACTCGTGACACGTATATTCCAAAAGTCAAGTTCTAAACGACTCTAAAGGATCGCATCCTAGGGAATGTATTAGTCTCATACATAACACACTCCGAAGGACAGCCTGCTCTGATACCAACTGTAACAGCCCGACTTTTCGGACTATTAATTCTAAATACAAAACTTAAATAAAATACTATACAATGACAATTACAGACGGAAGCGTGACAAATGTTCAATTACAAAAATAACTATTACAAAAGCGCAGCTAACGATGACAATCCAAGCCAAACTAGTCCCAACCTAAGATCCTCAAACTCGAAAGAACATCCACTCGATCTTAACTCAAACCTGAAAATTGTAAGGAATGAGCTATACAGCCTAGCAAGAAACCAATCGATCCAACTAGTTGGGCAAATAACATGTATAGACATAGTACAATACAATATTCAATACGATACGATATACGAAACAAATAACTTTCAATACACATATTCTTATTCTTATTCGATAGATTCGATACCACATAACAACAATAACTTGAAACCCATAATTTATGCCACGACCACTACAACCCGGTGATAACGGTCCTAAATTTTCATAAAACTGTCACTACAACCCGGTGACTCGGTCCTTATTTTTATTCGATATTTTCACAAACCATGGCACAAATCAGAATCTCAAAATTATCGTATAGACACCACATAGATACACTAATACATATCGCTTCAAAATATATTATCACTAAGCCCAAGTTTATATAATCAAAACACACACACAACACATAGTTTCGAAAATACTAGAAAGAACAATCGGAAACTTACCTTTGCGCATCCTAAATCATGTACCCAATTCTGACCAGAACTGTATTTAGCCTTTTTGACCCTCTAAACGACATTTTCTTGAAAACCTCAAAGGACGAAAGTCATACAGAACGAAAAGACCTTTCTGAAAAGATATGACTCATAAAAATCGAACTTATAACGAATCAGGAATTGAATAAAACATCCGCTGAATTTGAACAGAAACTGAAAAACAAGATCTGTTTCTGTTTTGTGATTTTAAGAACAGTTCAGAGCATAATCTTGAAAAACACTATGAAATAGATGTTGTAGGAAATTGAAATAGATTTTAGAAAAGTCCAGAATCATCAAATTACGACTTACGATGAAAATTCTACGAATTTTACAAGACAGCTGATTTCTGTATGTATAAAAGCCCTACGAATTTTGATATAAACACGAGAAACGATAGTATAATATTTATATAACGTAACTAAACCCTAAGTCCAAACCTACTTGTTAACCGTATCCAAATCTGATCCAAACTTTAGGCCCATTCGTCTAATTTAATCATTAAATCATATTCTTTATCAATTTTTAATGCTTTTTTCTATTATTCTTTTATTATTATTATTATTCTAAAAATTATGGGATATTACAATAAACAATCATCAAAATCTAAAATATATTAAATTTACTACGAATTTTATAAGATAACTTATTTGTACATACGAAATTATAAGAAAACTTATCTTAATTTTGAATAGAATCACGAACCACCGCCTCCACCGTTCAGCTCCTCCGTTAAAGCCGCTCCATATCCATAATAACCCCCCTTGCGTATGATGTAGATGATTTGATTGTCCTCTACAATCAAAAGATAATCCCTCCTTCTAACGCCAATTGTTAACGGAGGATTTTGTGATAACAAATTTCGGGGATTGCTGGAATAATGAAATTATGATAATAGGGGGATTTGGGATTTTTGGATGTCTGGGGCTGGACTTGAAAGGTGTCTCGACTTGTTAGATGTGTCGGATCCTATTCCAAGATGTCTGCATATCCTGTATTTATAGGGATCAAGTCAACGCAGTTCTGTTATAGGATTGTGTTTTTAATCCCTTTGATTATTAGGGATGTATTTGGAATTAGTAGATTTTATATTTTTAGATTTAGATTGGGATACCTTCATGATTTGAAAAATATCGTTTATAGATATTTTCTATAATTAATTGGAGATATTTCCTCGTTTCAGAGAGAGGAAATATTTAACTTAGGAATTAAGTTAATTATTAATAGATTCATATTGGGAAATTAGGGAGATATTTGAGACAACCGAAAATATGGCGTAACAATTTATATAGATGTGTTAGTGACAAAATTTAGGAGAACATTAAGATGATTCATTTAATTTCCTTCATTAGTGGAGAAATTGAACTTATAAATAGATTGAATTTGTGGAGAAATAATTTAGGTGAATATCATATTTTATCTAATTCTCTCCATTAAAAGATTAGTAAATAAATTAGGCTCCTATAGAAAATTTAGGAGATTATTAACGTAATATATTTACTTTCCTCCATTTAAAAATAGTAGAAAAAAAATTAAGATTTTTTTTCTAATATTTACTATTGTATCCTTTACTATAAAATAGTATGAAGTAAATTAAAATATTTTTTTTCTAATATTTAATATTTATTAATTAAAAAAATGCAAATTAGGAATCTTTTTCTCTAATTCTCCTCAAGAAATAACAATCTAACATTTCAAATCAAAATGAACCTAATTTACATCAGTTGGACCATGACCATGACAATTATATACAGTAAGGTGGAGACTATAAGCTATGTAACTACTGGATGTCATAAGATGAATACTCTTCTTTTGTCGTCTATCTCTTTCTTCCTAATAAAACCATGGTACATGTGATACTTCTCGACCTCTCATTAATGAGAATGATGTATTAGAATTTTTAGTGTTTGTCATAAAAAATTTCTCATGGAATCTCGGTCGTCTTGTCTTTCAAATATTAAACACGAAATTAGGGGTCTAGGTGTGTCAATTTTTTTTACCACGAATGAGTGTGTTAACAACACCATGATACATGTGGTACTTTTCGCTAAAAATGATGACATCACATTTAATTTTTCATATCTTCAACGCTAAACCTGGTGTTTTGATGTGTCAATTTTTTAACCATAAATGAGTGAGTGTGTGTACACACATATAAAATTTTAAAGAAAAATTCTAATTATACAATTTTAACTAATAAAACCCTAAATATTTAATAACGTCTTAATTAAAGCTAATTTTATTTTTTTTATGTGTATTTGTGTACATGTAATAATGTAATATGTTAATCAATGTGTACGTGTTATGTGTGTGTCTGTGTACATGTATAATTTAGTGAGTAGGTGTGAGAAGAAGAACAATAATTGCTTGTACTATATTGATGTAATATCCCAATTTTTTTTGTAATTTTAATAGATTAAAATTTGCTAAAAATTAGAATTAGAAGTGGATTGAAATTTAAGATAATTATATAATTTGACTTTAGAAAACAATTGGATTAACGGGCCGTACTAATTTAATTTTGTTGGGTTTTAGTTAAAAATTTTAGTTGGCCCAATTTTATTATAATGGACCAATTAATAGCTAGATACAAGCGTGAAAAAAAAATAGAGACATCGGTTATAAATCATTAGAAAACCCTAGCATCTATGAAGAAAAGAGACGCCGCTAGAGAGAGAGACGCAAAGAAGGAGAGAGAGAGAGAGAGAGACGTCGAGAGAGAGAGAAGAAGACGAAGAAAAAGAAGAAGAAGAAGAAGAAGAACACGAAAAGAGGAAGATTAATAACAAGTTTAGAAAAAGAGGTAACGATTCTTGTATTGTCTGTATATTCTTGTGTATGATATTATGTGTAAATCATATTTTCTTGATTATTTGTATATGTGATAATGTTTTGGTATATAATATGATATACATCCATGAGTTATTTGTTTTGTCCATTGTATTCGTATGACTACTCCGATTTTGTATGTATACTATATATAAAGTCTGAATTCTTGTAAACATCATATCTGACTCGTTATTTGTCGGAATTTTATGATATTAGACTCTCTGAAAAGGTATTTAAATTATCTACAACTTTGATTCTTTGTGTTTTTCGAAATTAGGTCTGTAGATATGAGGTTTTCTGGGATTTATTGACCAACCAGTATGTTTTTGAAGCTGAGATGTCTAATTTTGAAAATTCATAGTAAATTGAGTCTTTATCCAAAAATTATGAGCGATACCATTCTGGAAAGCTCTTTTCAACCTCTGCACTTTTTGTTTCATTCCTCTGACTATTTCTGTGATTGCGATGTCTTAAACGTCTAAATACTAACCTGATCAGGGGTTGATTCTGTTCTGCAGTCCGCAAATGTGTATGTTCTGAGTTCGTTACTTATTTGTTTTAATCGAGCCTTATCATTCTGGAAAGGTCTCGGATTTGCCTACGTTTTTCGTGTTTTGTACTTTTTCAGATAAAGTCATTTTCATAGAGTAATTTGTCAATTTCTAGAACTGGTCATAACTGATTTTGTTAATAATGGTCTATTTTGCAAGATGTTTTGGTGTCTGATTTTTGAAATTTCATTGAATAAGTTATATGTAAGCGTCGCATGGGTTCTATTAAGGTGGTGTGAATATTATTTGACTTTGACTGGTTTAATAAAATTATAGGATTTGCTCGCATTGATTTCGGTATTTGCTCGCTTTTGAGGTAAGTACTTTTTGACTTACTTTTATTTTCAGAAAAGATATGTATACTCTGTTTTTCGAATTTCATATAAGATATAAGAATATTGTTTCGAACTGTATAAGATATAAGAATTGAGAATCTTTTGAATCCCTCAGTCTCTACGTTTCGAACCCGTTCGTAATTTGCGCTTTAGTTCCGGAACTAGCCTTAGATACCCTTAGTAGGCACACAAGTGTGCAACTTTAGATACCTTAGGCGTAATTATTGAACTTTAGATGCCAGTCACTGGCAAAGTGTGGCGTGTAAGAATTAGAATAAGATCCCGGTTACTGGGAAAGTGTGACCGTAGAGCAAGACTGTGGTTATTTATAAGAATTTCGTTTCTGTTTTAAATTATGTTTCTACTTCTGTTTTAAATTCTGGATATTAAATATAAACTTTGGGCTGGAATTTTTTTTTAAAGGTTTTCAAAATTAGTATTGTTTTGAGAAATCTGTTTTATTAAAATGCCCATTGATTTTCGAGAATATCGGTAAGTCAATTTGTTACTTGCTGAGCTGTGTAGCTCACCCTTTCATAATATTTCAGGTTGGTACACTGTGGAAGCTTGTTGAGAATATCGATGTGAACTTGTGAATTTCGTGCTACGTGATTTGATGTAAATTATTGGTTAAGAATAATTGTGCTATTAGAATAAATTTTGTTAAGTACAAGATATTGATTATTGAATTGAATATTGGATATATGGAGCTGCGTCTCCGATTTTATGTTTATGAATTATTGAGTTTGACCGCTGCATTTGACTTTTGTGTGATTTTGTATTTATTGAATAAAGAAATGTATTTTATTTTTAGTTTTGATTTAGAATTAATAGTCCGAAAAGTCGGGCTGTTACAATTGATGATAAAAATTTGCACAAAGATTGTAAAGAAATTGCACAAAGATTGCTCAAAATATGTAAAATTATTATCATCATATGTCTATAAAATGAAGCATCTCTATCATTTAAAGAAAGGGGTTGAATGCATTTGCAATGATTGAATAAGAGTGTCGAAATGACAAAAACATTATTTCATACATCCACTGCACAATGATTCATTGCGCCATCACAATATTTTATTGTTAATGAGTTTTATCTATCTGTTTTTTTTAATTAAAATGGCTACGATACGTTGTATCGTTTTGTTTATTATCCAAACATTACTTGTGAATCATTATTACCATGACCAACTGGCAACTATATGTAGTTAGCATTATTGAATATGTAACTAACATACTTGTTAAGAATGGTAAAATAGACTAACAAACTTATTAAGAATGGTCAAATAAATTAACAAACTTTAAGAATGGTAAAAGACTAACAAACTTGTTAAGAATGATAAAATTCTTAGTATGCAATTTGTATGTGATTATCTTAAAATAGCACACACTTGTGCTATACATTGTCTTGTACACTAAGTTGTGCTACAAATGTCTTGTAAAAAAAACTAAGTCCTACAGAAGTTATGAAAATAGAGAAGTTGAGAAATATAATTCTAATGTTGGTTGTTACTATTATAGGTTTTGAGTCAGAAATGTTTCAAGGAGGCAATGTCAATACAAGCCACTATCACCAAAAAAAAGTCGAAGTATGGCATGTTCTCTCAGCCCGCTCCAATATTTTCCCCTGATCAACACCTAGTGTATCCAAATTCTTTGTTTCAGCCTCCACCAATTCACAAGGCACATCCTCTTCAAACTCTAGTGGTTCACATGGCACATTCGGTTCAAACTTCACCATTACTTCCGCCGCATCCAGGTAGAGCAGCTCTTGTTGACACCTAGATATAAATATTTATATTAGTTGTGTGGTGTGTTGGTTAGCCATTAAAGACAAATATTCACACAACTTACTATAATCATATATCAGTAACACTACATAAATTTGTGTCTTTTTAATTGATGTAGTATTTAAATAACCTTTTTAACTTCATATATTTATTACCGTATAATGAAAGTGAGATAAATATTTGAAACTAATTTATGCGTGATAATAATGAAAATTTGCTATCGGAGATTAATCTGACTCCACCATACCTTATCCATCTTAGAGTAGTTCAAAAAAGACCAACTTGTTCTATAATTGATCTTTTTCTTTTTAACAAAAGAGGTTTCCTCATATATAATTGGAGTGACCACATCTTTTGCGGCATAAAAAACACTAGAAAGTGCATTTGGTTATGTATCTTTGAACTGACAATTGCTGTTACATAACGAAATCAAAGAATCAGCCAAAATCTGAAAGCAACAACTTAAACCTTGTTCTTTTAAACGATAAGATGTTACAAGAGTATCTAAAGCAGATTCAGTCAAGATGCGTTTTCTCAATAAACATCTACACATAATAAAATTAACTAAAAGAGTAAAGGAAACAGGACACAATATCAACATTAAGACGAAAGATATTAAGAAGTTATGTATGAGCATCATTATATTCTTTTTTTGAGTTCATCGTGCACTTTGATATGTCAGGGATGAAAGACAGAAAGATATTAAGAAGTTACACAAACATTTCATTTTGTAGGTTCTTGGGCCTTCCAATACACAAGTATGGTTCGAACCAATAGGACATAGTGGAAGGGATGTCCTATCAGTGGTCTAGGAAAGACAAATAGGAGAAAAGAAAAGAAAAGAAAACCACAAATGAGGAATGTAAGACATGACTATTCGGTTCAGACCGATTTTTTTTGAAAGAACCGAACCGAACCGATATTTTTTTCGGTCTATTCGGTTCAGACCGATTTTTTTTTGAAAGAACCGAACCGAACCGATATTTATTTCGGTCTATTCGGTCCGGACTGAAAAGACCAAATTTTCAAAAATTTAGAACCGAATCGAACCGAAATTACACTATTCGGTTCGGTTTTTCGGTTCTGCTCAGCCCTAGACATGACAAAGAGATGAAATCGGATGGCTAATCCAAGATAAACAACAAGATATATCCTAATGCTAGAGTATGTCGAAACACATTTTTAGTAGATTATTACCCTAACAATTTTTTTTTTCTCTGGAGAACTATGTACTTAAATTAGTTATGTCACAAGTCATAGAGTAAGTTGTCGCAATTTCAATTTCTTTTGTCATTTTAAGTATAGATTTTTATACATTTATGATGTTAAGAACTAAAGAATTAGTGTTCCAACTTCCAATCATGTAATCTCCAATTTATGATCATATTACTATAAATAAAGAAAAACTACTCAAATTATAGTATAGTTACTAACACTTTACTTTTTTGGTGGGGGACACTTTACAAAATATACACATTTAATCCATAAAATTTTAATTAAAAAATCGCTATTTTTCGTTTATATAGGGGTCGTGTCTCCTTAGGTCCTTACGAAAATTTGCTCTTGTAAGCAATACAATATACAGAGAAGCCGGGGTACTCATGAGGTAGCTGCACATTAACCATACATGACTATACCATTCGCAGACAGTAATAATTTAGATTCCTATTTTATCAAACTTTCAAAGTGTCATTCATACTTAAGTTTCATTCCCCCTTCAAGCTGTTATAAATTTGTGAAACAAAACAGTTAGAAACATTTGAAATCCCCTAAATAAGTAAAACAAAACAACTAGAAACATTTGCAAGTTGGGGTTTTGTTCATGTATGTTTGTGCCATTTACAAGTTAAAACAAGGTTTAATGAAAAGAAATGATATGTCTATTTTAAGATATTTACAACGAGCCAAAAGCTTGACTGTTAAACTTGCTGTTGCAAGTCGAACATTATCAAATGTTAAATTCAATAAATAGACGTAAAAGTACACTACATCTCTACAAATTAAAATCATTACAAACAACATTCATAGGACACTATTCTTGCGCATTAATCTTTCATGCACTAGTGCATTCGATTTTTGGTTATACGATTATGCACGATTACAAGATATCTAATGCACCAAGCTAAAATGTGTCAATTCTTTTTACTAGATCAATAAGGATTATTCTAACATATTCGCTCACTATCACTACCAAATTTATCATCCAACCATGTGAACTTGCACAAGTGGTTGGAGTCCTCCATAGATTCACGTCTCATTTGAAATTGTCATCACATCAACTATTGCTACGTAAATTTTATGTATATATAGGAAGGTTCAGTAAGAAACCAATTTTAACGAGTAACCTAGTAACTGGTTTACCAATTATCAGATTGTATTATATATATATATATATAGAGAGAGAGAGAGGAGGATTTAGTGGGTAACTAATTTATTTGAGTAACCTAGTAACTCATGTTGATTGGTGAATTAAAGATGGTATCACGTGTCTAACAATACATATTTACAACTGTACATATTTACAACTATACATATTTACAGCTGACTTTAAACATGAAACACATAATAATAACCATAACTAATTTATATTATTAATAATAATGTGATTTAATATTAACTTGGGTATTTTCAATTTCATATTTTAATATATATATATAATTTTACAGAACACGTGTTAATTTTTTACAGAACACGTTAAAATAATACAGAACAATATATTTTTTTACAGAATTTATGTACTACAATTATAAATATATATACAGAATTTGATATCTTTTTACGAAAATTACGTGTTAGGTCCTGATAAGTTTGTAGAAGGGGGGTTGAATACAAACTATACCATTTTATCGAATTTGTCCGTTTAAGATTAAACAGTTTAGAACAAATTAGTGCGGAATAAAACTGAAACAATATTCAAGTTAAATAAAACTCTATTAAACTTGAAGGGTGTTACAATTCTGATCACTGATTACAAAGAACTTGATAAAACAAATCTAGAATAAATTCGACATGAATTTATCTATTTTTGTAATAAAAAGGATCGAATACTAAAAAGTAGTTCGATATAAAATCTAGGGATTATGATCCGCTAGAAAGTCAAAGCAGTACAAGAGAATCACTTCTTATGAATTAAATGTTTAAGAACAATCAAGAAATAAATCTCTGGCAAGAAATGAATGGCTTCGACAGTTGAGAAGTAAAGACAGAAAGATGGAATGTTGAAGGTGCTGTGTCTTTTTGCTTTTTGTTGTAATCTATTGTGTGTCTTGAATAATGCTTCTTTCTTGTCTTTATATTAAACCAAATGCCTTGCTTTTCTTTTTCCAACCCACGTGCAAGCAACTTGACAGAATGTAGAATTGCCTTGGAAGACTTGGAGAAAAACAATACATTTGCTCTTGGAAGACTCTCGGGAAGACAACACTTGTGAAGGGAAGACAACCGGGAAGACAACCCTTTGGCCTAGGAAGACATTCGGGAAGACAAGGCTTGGCCTAGGAAGACAATCGGGAAGACTCACAAACCTAAGTCTTCCTAGTTCATTTTTATTCTAATTTAAATAATTAACTAAATAAATTATGTATTAAATTAATTCTTTACAGAATTAATTTAATAAATAATATACTTGATAGTATTAATTATTTATAAGAGAATAAATAGAATTAGGTGACTTCTCAATTAATTACTTTTTATTCTAATTTAAATAATTAACTAAATAAATTATGTATTAAATTAATTCTTTACAGAATTAATTTAATAAATAATTTACTCAATAGTATTAATTATTTATAAGAGAATAAATAGAATTAATTGACTTCCCAATAAATTCCAGAATCACTAAAAACTTAGATAAATAACAAACACAATAGTACGTTGACACTCGATGCACTGTCTGGTTCATGAGTGACTAACGACAATGTTTGTTCTTTATCTATTTGACTTTAAGCAGTGATTCACTTCCTTCTCATTCAAGAACTCCGTAATCAGTATCTTTTTCTGTCACCACTTGAAATCTCCGTCACTTTAATAAATCCACTGAGCTTGAATACTTCATTGAGGCTTGATCAATAAATTGAGCTTCTTTCAATGTAGAATAACTTCAAGTCTGTAGATGACTTTAATCTTCATTCTTTGACAGATATAACCTTCTGAGATTCCTGTGACATCTGATCTAATATTTACTTATTACATTCTTGTTTAAGTTGAGTAGAATCCTCGAATTACAAATAGGCTATTTCATATGCCTTTCAATCTCCCCCTATTTGTTTGTTAGAGAATAACAACCAAATACCTAGAGGATCACTCAACTAAAACCAAGAAAAAGATAGGACTCTTAAGCCTAAGTAAATACTAGAAAGTTCTGGATCAAATATGACATTTCCAGATTTCACCAGTAAAGATAAAAACAAGACAGATGTTCCTCTAGACTGAACATATGATAACATTGAACCTGTCTTGATTTACCTAAGCTCTATACATATAACATTTACAAAACAGAGCTAATTACCTTTACTCCCCTGAAACTCCTCCTTTTCCTTTTATATCTTTTTCAGCTCCCTCTTCCTAGTTTCTCCAAATTTCTCTATAAACTTCTCCCCCTTAGTTGAGGAATTCTCTACAGATTTAACTTTATGAGTCTCTGAAGCTAGTAGGAGTTAAGATAGTTGATGGAGTTGATCTTGGAAGTAAATTTGTCTTCTAGATTTCCTTGAGCAGTCCCAGCTGATTGTTGACAGAGGTGGAAGAAGAAGACCGTTCAACCACTTGTGCTTGCAAAATTTCTTTATCAGCCTGGGTTTTGAATAGATGTTCGTGTAGATCAGCTATGTGAGCTAACTACATTGCAGTGTATGTGTCTGTGTGTGCACTAACTTGAATTTCTCTTGTAAGTGTATCACTCATCTCACGTGCATGTGTTTCACTCAGTGTTTGACTCTTATCACTCAACATTAGCTGTCTGTTTGCTCCTTTTTGATCAGTACCTGCATTGAAACTCACCCTAGCCTCTTCAAGAGAGGTCAGTGGTGGTGCAATGGGAGTTCGCAAAATCCCGATCCTCAATCATGTCTATCAAATCACTTGGATTTGAAATCTGAATTGCTTCAGTGATAGACTGAACAAGTTGCCTTCCACTTTCTCCAGATAAATCTGCGAGTGGAAAATCCCTTAGGGAGCCAGAGGTGTTCACTCTGGGAGGGGAGAAAATGATTCTATTTAAATTTGGCAAAGAATCAAATTTTCCCTCAGATGCCTATGAAGGCACTTCTACCGTAACAATGGTAGGCACCGTAACCAGTTGCAGGTGCTCTGCTTTCACTGTGTCCTGAGTTTCATCTAATGAAATTGTCTTCTCCCATTGTGAGTAATGAGAGTGTGCTTGACTCAGTACAAAGTGCCATGGCCCTATGGCGAATTTCAATAGATTCATCCTGTTGAGAGAATGTCTCTAGATACAGTTCATTGGCCATTTCAAAGTCCATATCCTATTGAGAGGATACAGATGGGCTGACAGATGCCTTAGTATATGTTGAATTTCTTTAGAGGAGGCAGAGCTGTGGGATCACTCACTGTTTCAATCAAAATACTTCTTTATTTAACATTTGATTTCTGTTTAGGCTGAGAGGTCAAGTAATGAAGTTGTAGACTCATTGTTTGGCTCTAAGACCTGGGATAAAGATTGTGGATCTACAATCCCTTGGTCAGCCCTAACAACCACTTGGGTTCAGCAACAGTAAAAGAAGTGGATTGAGAGATAGAAAGTAATACCTGAATTGGATTTGGCACTGAATTTCCAGCTAAGCAAGAGCTAGATCAGAAATAATATATACAATATATTTACACAAACATCTAAGACAAATAGAAAATAAAAGATAATAAATAATAAGCAATAAAAATAAAATACAAAAAAAATATTTACAGTAAACTAAAAAAAGAAAATGAATTAAAATAAAATGCAGAAAATATTTACATGAAACTATTTACAGGATCTTATGCACAAACATTAGAAAACTGCAGAATATTATAGAAAATAATATAAACTTGCAGAAATATTTAAACAAAAATATTTACAATCTGAAACTAACTTAAATGATTCTAAATAAATAAATTTTCAATAAAAATAAATTTCTCCATTTTTAAAAAATGAGAAAAATATTTTTAAAGAAAATAAATTATTCAGAATATTTAAATTAACAAGCTTTACTCTAAACAAGAATTGGCAAAATATATCATTCAATATCAGCAAGAGAAAATGATTTTGAAAGAACAAACATGACAGAGATATTGTTAATCACTAAGACTGTTTAACATACCCAATTTACCAACTAACTTGATAAATGTGGATTCGTCAACAGATTTAGTGAATATATCTGCAGTCTGTTCTTCTGTGGGTACAAAGTGTAACTCCACAGTTCCATTCATGACATGCTCTCTGATAAAATGATACCTGATGTCAATGTGCTTTGTCTCTTGTGATTATGCCATCTTCATCTAGCTTGTTTATGTATACCCATCTTGTACCAACTACTTTCTTGTTCTTTGGCCTGGGTACCAGCTTCCAGACTTGTTGTTGTTCAAACTGATTGAGTTCATCTTGCATAGCAGTCACCCAATCTGGATCAGTCAGTGCTTCCTCAGTTTTCTTTGGCTCCATTTCAGATAGAAATGCTGAATAATGACATTCATTCTGAGTTGCACTTCTAGTTTTAACTCCAACATCTGGATCACCAATGATCAGCTCAAAAGGATGAGCTCTATTCCATACAGTCTGTCTTGGAAGATTTGATCTTGATGATTCGCCTTGAAATTCACTTTGATGTTGTGAGTGACTAGATGATCCTTCATTTGCTCCCCCTGAGTTGTTGCTTGATTGCCTTGATGATTCTTCTCCAGTATTGGTGGTATCTCCATTGTTACCAGTGTTTCCACCACCATCACCATGATCATTAACATCATTGTTATTATCATTACCAGCAATAACTTCAGGTGGGGCTTCATCATCTGATTCTGAGTCTGGCAAGTTATCAAACTTCAGATTCTCAGATGAATCTTCTTTTTGGATATTAGGGAGTATGGTGTCATCAAATGTAACATTGATGTTCTTATTGACTGATAACATTTCTTGATTTCAAACAGGCCATATCCTCAGTTATACCCTTGCTGTTATCTCCAAAGGTAAGCACTGGGCCAGCTTTCTCAACCAAATCTGATAGCAGGGCTCTATCTCCGGTCATATGCCTTGAACACCCACTGTCAAGAATCCATATAACACGGTTTACCTGTTTAACTCCCTGCAATATCAAATTGATTAGACCTTCTTCGGAGCCCAAAATTGATTGGGTCCGGCATACTTAAAGAATTGGCCTTTGTCAGGCAAAACAACATTTTTAACTGAAACTACTTCAACCTCTTTCACATAAGAGCGTTTCCATTTATAGCCAGCCTTAACACATTTCTGAGTAGGCTTAGGGATAAATGAATCCACTCTAGTCTGAGGAGGACTAGTAGTCTTTGCTTTAACATGCTTCTTATTATTAACATGTTGACGTGGAGCAGTCTTATCACTAGATACATGCTTACTATTAAAATAAGCATACATAACATTGAAAGCACAAGACATGCAATTAATCACACCACATGCTTTATGAGAAGAATTAACAGCAGGCATGTTAGTTCTACAGTTGTTTTGATCCAACTTATGGATATCTGATTTAGTCTTTTTAGTTGTAGCAACTTTGACTGGAATATCAGATATACACTTATTGGACTGTTTAACTTCCAAAGCCATATCTTCTTCACGAATCTCTTCAGCAATGATTATAGAGTATTCATTCATAGGATCTGCTATGGATTCTTTACAGAAGGGTGTTTCAATACCCTTAAGTATATAAGGAACAACCTTTCCTTCTTCTCTGACTCTACAAGGTGTATTAATACCAAGCAATCCAATGGCCTCATTATAACCATAACCTATACTGACATGATTACCCATAGCTTGTTTATTCATAATCTCTTTAGCCGTCTTACAAGAGTTGTAATAGGCATTAGCTTTGGTATTAAGCTCACTAATCTGATCTTTGAGAATGGTTTCCAGTTGTTGATACAATTTAACCCTATTCTCAAGAACTGCTACATTTTTAGTGAGTTCATCTTGATTAATATGCACTAGTTTTAATTCTTTTATCTCATTTTCAAGATTTGTGTTCAAAAGAATTATTTTATCATTTTCAGTGCGTGCACAACTTAAAGTATCACCAAGATGACGAATCATTTCAGTATCAGTGAACTTTACCTCAGACATGTTGGGTGAAGATAACATGGACTGAAAGAGTTTGTCTCCTATTGCCATGAGTGCAAGATTCCCAATCTCACCTGCTTCTTCATCACTGTCAGTGTCATCCCAACTCTTTCCTTCAGCAACATACGCTTTCCCAATCTTATTCTTCTTGCTAGAATCAAATGAGTTCCTTGTCACTTGCTTTGGCTTTTTACATTCAGTAGCAAAGTGACCCAACTCATTGCAATTGTAGCATCTGATTGTGCTCCTTTCCACAGTTCCAGTTTTGTAGCCACCCCTTGTGCCACTTGAAGAGGAAGATCCACCTCTCTGAAATCTGGGTCTGAACTTAAGATTGGGATTCCTCTTGAATCTGAACTTCCCAAACTTCCTGACTATCAAAGCCAAATCACCATCCTCCAGCTGATCAAGCTCCTCTAAAGAATAGAAGTCACCACCAGATTGATCAATGGATGTTAATCCATATTCAGCATCAATAACATTCATGTTAGAACTGGAAGGTTGAACAACCTTCACTTTCAGTTTCTGTGGGACTTCAGCAGTCAATGCAGTAGAGGTACCAACAATCTTCCCAGTTCCATACAGCTCCCTTTGTTGAATCTGCTCCAGCTCATAGGTCTTCAGAACACCATACAATCTCTCCAAAGCAAGCTCATTCATATCTCTTGCTTCTCTAATGGCAGATATTTTGTGCTCCAAATGAGGTGGAAGTGTAAGAAGGAACTTCTTGTTAATCTCCTTGTTGGTGTAGTGCTTCCCATTGAGATTCAGATCATTGATTAATTTGTTGTATCTCTCAAAAACCTGAGTGATACCTTCACCAGGGTTTGATCTGAAATGCTCATATTGTGAGGTGAGAATTTCCAGCATATTCTCCCTAACTTCCTCTGTTCCCTCGTTGATTATCTCTATGGTTTCCCAAATGTGTTTGGCAGTATCACAATTTAGGACATGATTATGCATGATAGGATCAAGACAATCAATAAGGATCAGCTGTAGACTGGAATCCAAGGTAACATCCTCTTTTTCACCAGGAGTGAAATCCTTGGGATCCTTAGGGTACATCCTAGCAGCCCTAGTAACAATGTTATCCACTTTTAGCTCTTCCTCAATAATCATAGGGATTTTGGGACCATTCTTCATCACATCAATGTATTTAGGATTTGCAACCTTAAGAAATAGGAGCATTTTCTTCTTCCACATTGGATAATGCTCCTTGCTGAACATAGGGATTTTGACAGTACCAACTTTCTGTGTAGTAGACATCTTTTGAGATTTTTAGGAATAAGATAAAAAATCAGAGTTTAAAAGAAAAATCTCAAAACAATTGGATCTTTGATTTGTATATCAATCAAAAGGCTCTGATGCCAATTGTTAGGTCCTGATAAGTTTGTAGAAGGGGGGTTGAATACAAACTATACCGTTTTATCGAATTTGTCCGTTTAAGATTAAACAGTTTAGAACAAATTAGTGCGGAATAAAACTGAAACAATATTCAAGTTAAATAAAATTCTATTAAACTTGAAGGGTGTTACAATTCTGATCACTGATTACAAAGAACTTGATAAAACAAATCTAGAATAAATTCGACATGAATTTATCTATTTTTGTAATAAAAAGGATCGAATACTAAAAAGTAGTTCGATATAAAATCTAGGGATTATGATCCGCTAGAAAGTCAAAGCAGTACAAGAGAATCACTTCTTATGAATTAAATGTTTAAGAACAATCAAGAAATAAATCTCTGGCAAGAAATGAATGGCTTCGACAGTTGAGAAGTAAAGACAGAAAGATGGAATGTTGAAGGTGCTGTGTCTTTTTGCTTTTTGTTGTAATCTATTGTGTGTCTTGAATAATGCTTCTTTCTTGTCTTTATATTAAACCAAATGCCTTGCTTTTCTTTTTCCAACCCACGTGCAAGCAACTTGACAGAATGTAGAATTGCCTTGGAAGACTTGGAGAAAAACAATACATTTGCTCTTGGAAGACTCTCGGGAAGACAACACTTGTGAAGGGAAGACAACCGGGAAGACAACCCTTTGGCCTAGGAAGACATTCGGGAAGACTCACAAACCTAAGTCTTCCTAGTTCATTTTTATTCTAATTTAAATAATTAACTAAATAAATTATGTATTAAATTAATTCTTTACAGAATTAATTTAATAAATAATATACTTGATAGTATTAATTATTTATAAGAGAATAAATAGAATTAGGTGACTTCTCAATTAATTACTTTTTATTCTAATTTAAATAATTAACTAAATAAATTATGTATTAAATTAATTCTTTACAGAATTAATTTAATAAATAATTTACTCAATAGTATTAATTATTTATAAGAGAATAAATAGAATTAATTGACTTCCCAATAAATTCCAGAATCACTAAAAACTTAGATAAATAACAAACACAATAGTACGTTGACACTCGATGCACTGTCTGGTTCATGAGTGACTAACGACAATGTTTGTTCTTTATCTATTTGACTTTAAGCAGTGATTCACTTCCTTCTCATTCAAGAACTCCGTAATCAGTATCTTTTTCTGTCACCACTTGAAATCTCCGTCACTTTAATAAATCCACTGAGCTTGAATACTTCATTGAGGCTTGATCAATAAATTGAGCTTCTTTCAATGTAGAATAACTTCAAGTCTGTAGATGACTTTAATCTTCATTCTTTGACAGATATAACCTTCTGAGATTCCTGTGACATCTGATCTAATATTTACTTATTACATTCTTGTTTAAGTTGAGTAGAATCCTCGAATTACAAATAGGCTATTTCATATGCCTTTCATTACGTGTTGTAATTATAAATATAGATACATCATTTGAGTTATTATACAGAACACAAAATTCACAATTTGGTTTTAAACTTATATTGTTAGTAATTATAGAGAATATATTAAAATAATATTGAACACTCTTTTTTTAAATTTGTTTTATACCTTTTATTATATATTCTACTTTTTAATTATATATAAAATGTGTCAAAAAAATATGTTAAGGTGTATAAAAGTTAAAATGAAAACTGAGTAAAAGTATTAATTAAAAAAATTATATAATACGGATTAAGTCATGATCAGGTGCATTGTTTTAAATGACGTGTATTGGTTTCTAATCTAAGGGATGAAGTTGAGTTACTAGGTTACTCGTATAAGTGAGTTACTCACAGAGACCATATATATATATATAAAGTAAACTCAATTCTAAATAGTTCAATTTTTTTGCAGACACTTACCGCACATTATATTCAGATAAAGAAAGTTGATATTCGTTTAAATTAGTATATGAACTGGTATTGTACCACATATACTCAGATTCCAATAAGATATCTGTCACAAAAAGCATCATTGGATCGTTAACATCGTGAAGAAAAGAAAAATAGAAATCTAGCTAACCACACTATGCTCTTGCTGCATATCTTAATAAACATTGAATAGAGTTACTAAAATATGCTCCTATCTAGACCTGGCAATGGACCGTGTACGTGTACTTTCGTGTCGTGTACTTTCGTGTTTTCGTGTACTTAATGTAAAACCCATATCCGACCCGTTTTGGATTCGTGTACTAAATTTGAAACACATATCCAATTCAAAACGTGTCGTGTACTTTACGTGTCGTATTCGTGTACATTAAACAAAAATATAAATTTAATTTAATTAAAATTTATATATTATAAAACTATTTTAATTATGTAAATTTTTATTAAATGTGTATTAAATATTTATCACATACAATTTTACAAAAAATTGTAAATATAATTTATATATATAAATGTATACTTCTTATATATAAATGTATAACTTACTAACAATTAATCGTGAAACTTTTATTTATTGTTCATATGTAATTGCTTATATATTCTCTAAATATACAATACTATAAATAATATATATTTTTTAAAATTATTTATTTACTTCATTAATTCGTGTACTTTCGTTCCGTGTCGTGTACCTATTGTGAAAACCCAAACCCGACACTAATTATATTCGTGTTTTTTCGTATTCGTGTACTTTCGTGTTCGTGTACCAATTTTTTGCACCCAAACACTAATTATCCGTGTCATGTTCGTACCGTGTTCACGTGTCGTGTATCAAATTGCCAGCTCTACTCCTATCACAATAATCATATCAGTAAGTTATTTTCGGGTAAAATTTAAAATTGATTATAGTTAACCATTTATTTCTATTCACCCCCTCTTATTATCAACCTTATTTATTCATACTTGTATTTATTTATACATATGTCATTTTTAATAATTCGTATCATTTAAAAATAAAAAAATATTTGATATTGAAATAATTATAAAAAATAACACGATTTGACGACATCAACTTCTTAATAATTAATATAACACAATTTCATGTTAAATTAAATGCTTGACGACGATAATTATTCATCATTTATTTTTTTATTTTTTGAAGTATTATTCATCATTTATTAATTTAGATTATGTATACAAAACCATATCTAATAATATTTTTATAAAATTATTAAAATATAATATAGTCATTCAGGTGTATGCGGCATCAAATGTCTAGAAATTAATATTTCTAACATTTCATAAATAAATTGAAATTAATTATCAATTATGTAATATTTTAAAATATGCTTGTGACTCGCACCGATTATAAAACTAATTTGCTAGAGATGAACAACAATTATCTATAAAATTTTCTACAATTCAATACATAAACTGCAAAATTTTTAAATTGGATTATTCAATTTTAAGTTTAGTCATAATTCTTCTCTTTCCCCTTTTGGTAAATTGTCGAGTCGTAATTCTTTTATACTTCAGATTATTTTTTTTTGACAGTTTATACTTCAGATTTAACCCAGTTAGTATAGAGTAACAAGTAACAACTAAATAAATTAGTATTTTAACCTATTTTTCAGTTCCAACATAATAAAAATAACACATATTTAATCTTATCCCAATAAATTAATTTTTTTTTATCAATTCTAAATTCTAATATTATTCCCTGAGCAGATAGAAATCGCATATAACCAAAAAAAATAAAAATTTGAAACATTTCAAAATCATATTCCCTCCCAAATCCACAAACATCCCAAAAATAATCTCAATCACCCCTTATTTCTCAATCCAAACCAAATTTTAATCTTCACCCAAATCAACAATCACACTCACTTACACAAACCCCAAACAAAAATGTCAGCTTTATCACTTCGCCGGAATCAAGACCGCGGCAGCGCCGGCGGCGGAGGAATTGCAGCGAAACCCACCACCACCGCATCGAAACCAACCAAACCCATAACCCCAATTTCTAAAGAATCGATTAATAGTGTTGGATCAGATTCAATTAAAAGATCTCGTGGTAAAGAAAACCCTAGACCCAGTTCAAGAATTAGAGCAGCTTCTGCAGCAGTGAAGCCTGTGATTAGGCCTGTGCCTCGTATTGATAAGGCGGCTGCTGGTTCTGGTCTTTTTCGGTCTGTTTCGAGAGGTAGGAGCTCTAGTCCTTGTGAATTTAGTACTGGTTTGAGTAAATTTAGGGGTTTGGATGGTGGTAATAGCAAGTTAGTGGAAAAGGGTAGGGAGAATAGTGAAATTAGGAGGAGGGTTTCGAAGGAATCGAGAAGTTTGGGTGGAAATGATGTGGGGTTGGAGAAAAGTAGTGATCTTGGGAAGGTTTCGGTGGTGAAATCGAAAGAAAGGGAGGGGTCTGTTGAGAGGAAGGAGTCGAGAAGTTTGGGGAGAAATGTTGTGGGGATGGAGAGAAGTAGTGAGCTTGGGAAGGATTCGGAGTCTAAGTTGAAAGGAAGAGAGGGTTTGGGAAATGTTAAGGTGGTTTCAGGTGGAGTTCGAGCTAGGGAGGAATCTAGGGGGAGGGCTAGTGTTGGTTTGAGGTCTAATGAAGGGGGTGAGAAGAGTGTGAAGGAGATTAGGAGGAATTCTTTGAGTAGAACAAGTGGTTTGGAAGTTTCGAAAGGGAAATGTGGAAGTGAAGAGGGGATGACAATGTCTGGTACTAAGTATCCAAGTAAATTACATGAGAAGCTTGCGTTTTTAGAAGGAAAGGTTAAGAAGATAGCAACTGATATTAAGAGGACTAAGGAGATTTTGGATTCGAATAATACTGATGCATCAAAGGTAATAATTACGAATATTCAAGAGAAAATTTCGGGAATCGAGAAGGTGATGGGCCATGTTGTTGCTGCTGAACCGAAGATTGTTGATCGTCCTGGTGAAAATATACAACATATTAATGAAGTGGAGACAAGTGTGAAAAGTTTAGCAAAGGGGTTGAATACTGAGGAGTTAGAAGCAAGACTCTTTCCGCATCATAAGTTACTTAGAGATAGGACATCACTAAAAACATCTGTAGGAGGCTTGTTGGGGAGCTCACAGACAGGGGAGCCTAAAGTTGAGGAGACAAAGAGTGTATCCAATCTGGAAGATAAATTGTCAAGTCCAATTGATGAGAAGCCTATAGTGGTGGAGTTTCTAGCTTCACTCAATGATGAGCAGTCCAGGAATACTAGTAAAGGGGACAATCAGATTTCGGTCTATAGTGCTGTGACTGCTGTCCAAGTAATGGATGGTGCTGAGAATTCAAAGGCTCAGGATTCTTTAAACATTGTGAGTAGAGAACGGTCGGCCGAAATTGTGTTCACAACAACTGAAATACTTGATGAGTTTGATGATCAAGAGAACTTTCCAGCAATGGTACTCGATGAAGAGACCGAAGATAATTGCATTTATCAGTTGAATGCCATAGGCCATAAGTCAACAACAGGAGGATGGTTTGTGTCTGATGGGGAGTCCGTTCTTCTCGCACATGATGACAGCTCATGTACCTTTTATGACATTTCCCACTGCGAGGTATGCATTTTATTTATTATTCAAATTTTGGTAAAAAGAGTAAATCTTTTTGTTCTTGTTATTAATCTGGTTTAAGCACTTGTCTGTTCTCAGAATCATACATTGTCATTTTCTATTTTATAACAGCTGTTGTATAAGATTGATAAATGCTGAAATAGTATTACTGTACTTAAACCTTATACTTACATAATTCATATTGCATACAAATCAGGAGAAAGCTGAATACAGGCCACCAGTTGGAGTTTCTCCTAATATCTGGAGGGATTGTTGGATAGTTCGTGCCCCTAGTGCTGATGGTTGTTCTGGGAAATTTGTTGTGGCAGCATCTGCTGGAAATACAATGGAATCAGGGTTCTGCTCATGGGACTTCTATTCGAAGGAAGTGAAAGCAGTTCATATCGAGGATGGAACGGTTAATACAAGAACAGCTCTTGCTCCTTTACCCAATAACACATTATTCAGAAGGAATTCTCTGTCTAGCTATATGGCACCAGAAAACCAGCAATGGTGGTATAAACCTTCTGGACCACTCATTGTGTCAACAGCCAGTCATCAGAGGGTTGTCAAACTTTATGATATTCGTGATGGGGAGCATATAATGAAATGGGAGGTGCAGAAGCCTGTGCTGGAAATGGATTATTCAAGCCCTGTGCAGTGGAGAAACCGGGGAAAAATTGTCATAGCAGAGGCAGAAAATATATCTTTGTGGGATGTCAACTCTCAAAATCCTCAATCATTGGTGTCAGTTTCTTCACTTGGCAGAAAAATTTCAGCCCTTCATGTGAACAATACTGATGCTGAGATGGGTGGAGGAGTTAGGCAAAGGTAACACATTTATTTGATACTTCATATTTTCTTAGTTGCTAGCTGCTTTAATTTTGAGTTCCCTTATTTTCTATCAAAATGTGATAGTTTTCAGTTGGCAAAATTAAAGAGATTTTTTTCTAAAATAAAGCCATAAGAAATCAGAGATCTCATGTAGTTATTAGTCTTAACTCTTAAGTATTTAGTATCTTAACTTACTCTCATTGACTATGCTGAAATAGGAAAAAGAACAGTGATATCGTATATTTGTGATCTATATGTATATATAATTATGGTTAATTAACTCAACTACAAAATTTAGATACTCACGCAAACATACCTCCAGGCTCCAGCGAGGCTTGAACCCTCGACCTCTTACTAATACGCTAGGCTAAAGCCTTTCCAGATTTGTGATTAGTGTATAAGATAGTGATCCATTATATCCTTTCAAGTCATTAGCATGCATGCTATTTAATTACCTAATTGGTGTAATAAATCTTATTTATTGAGGCTCAGTGGTATTCTGGAAAATCTAACTAGCAGGTTGGGCTTTGATAGATAGTGATAAGTCTAATCAGAATCTTTCCTTTTCCTGATCACGTCCCTTATAATTTTTTTCTACCCACCTCCGGTTTGAAACTTCAACTACATAAAATTCAGTTTACTTCCTTTATTTCTTCAGTTCTATTATTTATTGAAGTAATGAACAACTTTTTATTAATTTCAAAATCCGCATCACTGTGTCTAACTACTTTTTCCCCAGGTTTGTCAACAGTTTTTTTTTACATTCTTTGTATTGCATATTCAAAGTATAATGATATACAATTGCTTACAAAGAACCTGCTAATAGCTTCGTTTCTTAAGTTATATCTAAGCAGTTGACTTGTAGCTTTAGGAGATTTTCTGGTTTCATTTATTCTAAAGAATAAACATGTGTGAACTGAGTGGGCAGTGTTCCAGTGTTACCACTCTCTTCGCTCCAGTGGGAGGTTAAGGGTTCAAAGCCAGTGTTGAGGATGAGTGTGTGCGTTTACTTTTTTTTTTGTGTGAAAGAAAATGGTGCAAAGATCCTATATCATTTGCTTTAATTCGGAGTCAAACCAGCTATATAAATTATATGTAAATGTATTTTATTGTAACTGTTACGTGTGGGTGGTAGCTACTTATAAGATAAAAGGGTTAAGAATCAGCTTGTTGCAGCTAAAATCTCAAGTAGATAATGTAAAAATGGAGGTCGTAAAAGTGATGAATGATTTACTGGTTGGTGGTTGCTTCAAAATATATCAGCCGTTAGTTTCAATTTTCAAAAGATAAAGTTTAGGGTCAAACTTAACAGTCGTTGGTTACAGATGGCCGCGGTGACTAATGATGCCCTTGAATTGGCAGCAACATGGAATAGCTAAACCTATATCTTTTGAAATCAACTAATGTTTTAAAAGTATACTTAAAAAGATTTTAATCACATCCAAAAATAATAACTAATCAAACTGCTGAAAACGGACTGATTTGGTCCACTAGGTGAATTGTGATGATCTCCAATTTTGGAGCTCCAAAATAATTTGAAGACGAACTGCTTCTCTGAGCAGCCTAAGCTGCTGGCTATATAATGAATCTTTGGGCCTACACCTAATGATGCAAGACAGGCCTTCAAAAAGCCGAAAGAATCAATATTATAGGCTTTGGGAGTCCTTTATTTAAAATAATTTAGAATAGGTTTACTTTTGTATTATTATTGCTAACATATTATAAAGTTTAAGTTTCTTCAGGAAAGTAAATTTTTATGTATAGGATGTCATTATTGTAAGTCGTTAAAGATTAATATTTTGGAAATCGATATATCGAGTTTCCTGATTTTCTCTAGTGATATGATTTTTGCCCCCTAACCCTAAAATTCTATATCAAATATTCTTCTTCCCCAACTAAACTTAAACTTTATAATATATTTTCAAGAATAATAAATAATTAACCTATACTAGAGTGTTCTAATAAATGAGCTTCCAAAGCCTAAAATATTGCTCCCATATTTTTTCTTTCGGCTTTTTAAAGGCCTGTCAGTAATTTTGTTTACGTCAGTATTGTAGATGACTGAGGCAGGAAACTAGAACAAAGAAGATGAGTTACTTTATTTCTCTAGAATCTAGAACTGATGGTAGCTTTCCTCTGTTGCTGCATATGCCAAGAGTTGATTAGTTGAAAATTTTGGAATATTTCCTTTGAAAAATGTGGGTAAGCTAAGTCTGCCAAATCATCACATAACCCATCCATTTGTATACGAACTTACGAAGACCGTCAAGTTTGTGCTATTTGAATTTTAAAACTAATGGTTGTTGTTACATCTTGGTGCAAAGGGTGCTCACTGTGAGGCCGGATTGTGTCTTGTCCTGACCTACTTAAGAATTTCGGTTGCAACGAAACACCTGCTTTATTGGCAACCTAATATGTGTGCATGTGTGTGTGTGTGGCAGATGCAATGCAAGTGTTGTATCACAAACTGAACTTCAACTGACTTTTTTCAGGCTTTAAATTTGTTAAAAACAACACCTATTCACATGTAACCTGCTATATTTAAAAACTGTGAAATATGTTTTGTGCTGCTTCTTGATATCGTATAAATGATTACGTGAATTGTTATAGTTATCTGTTTGATTATATTTTAGACAGTGTGCGCCTGAACAAGTGACAATTTGAAAATGGAACTAGTACTAAAGTTGTCTATATATGGCTTTGCAGGGTAAGCTCATCCGAAGCAGAAGGTAATGACGGCGTGTTTTGCACTTCCGATTCAATAAATATAATAGATTTTCGTCATCCAACTGGCGTGGGTTTTAAGATACCTAAACTTGGTGCAAGTGCACAGTCAGTGTTTTCTCGCGGGGATTCCATTTATCTTGGTTGCACCAACTTAAGGTCATCTGTGAAAAAACAGTCATCCTCCCAGATCCAGCAATTCTCCTTGCGGAAGCAAAGGCTAGTTAGTACCTACGCATTGCCAGAGTCAAAAGCCCAGAACACAACCATAACTCAAGTTTGGGGGAATTCAAACTTTGTCATGGGAGTGTGCGGTTTAGGATTATTTGCTTTTGATGCCTTTGATGATCAGATGCAATCTTGCACCAGCGATTACGGCATCATGCAACAAGTGAGTGAAGTAATTGGACCAGATGATTTGCATTCCCCGTCGTTCGATTACTTGGGTTCTAGAGTATTGCTCATATCAAGAGATCGCCCAGCATTGTGGAAGTACATGTCGTAGTATTTAAATAAAAATAAATAGGACTTTGAACTATTTTCGCGTTTCGATGTTTGTGAAACATTCAAGAATTTTTTCATGTGTGTTTTAATATGTGCTGCAAGTTTGCATACAACATTAGAAATTACAAACTGGTCGAGCCTTATATGCTTGTTACTGTTTCAAATTTTGCATTATACTAGCTTTGTATCCGTGCAAGATGCTTTATAAATTACTAGCTTATAGCCCACGGTTACTTAAATTTTATTTATAATTATTTTGTTTATAATTATATTTTTATTACCCATGCAACAAACGATTGTTTTTTTTAATATTTATAATTATATTTATTTATGAATATTTTAATATTTAAAAGTTATTAGTTTACATGATTAAATTATTGTTAAAAAAGATTTAGTCAAAAAAATTATAGTTAAAAATTTGATATATATTATATTTTACACACTCAATTTAATATTTGTTTATATTGAGTTATAAAAATTAGATTTTGTCAATTTTATAGTCCACGTGAAATTCACAAAATAATCTTTAATTTAGTTGTGGTTTAATAGTTCTTTTTCAATTAAAAACTATTCTAAAACTAAAAAGAGAATAAAGTGACGAAATTTAATGTTGAGAATTCTATTCGATTTAGGAAATCTACTTATATGTAGTTTAGATTATTAGAATATCCTTTATTAACCAAATACAGTTTTTAATGTTAAATCTAACGGTTTTCACCTATCTATTTAACATTAAACGATTTTTATTATTTTGGTATTAAATGAGTTTCCTTATTTAATTACAACTATTTTTATGTTTTGACTTTTTAGAAAATCCAATCCTAATATAATATCTTTTAACTTATATCATTTTTAGATAATAACTTCTTTTTATATGATATATTCTTGATCATGTATTTTTAAAATATTGGATCTAAAGGTTGAGAATGTTTTGGTGGTATTTATAACCAAAATAACATCATTAATTTTTCTTAATATTTATAATTTTTTTAAATATTTATTGCTAAAATATAATATACTCTTTTTGTAATATGTTAAAGATGCTGGAACTTTGAACTTTTGAGAAAATATATTATCAATTAAAATATAATTTTTTTTTGTAATAGTTCTTCTTTTAAAGTAGTACACCGATCAAAATTCTGTATAAATTTCATTTTTTTATAGTATATCCTATAAATATCTATGTTATTATATTAAAAACTAAATAATGAAAGCTTCCTTATAAGTTTGGTCGCTTTGTTTGATCACTCAATCCATAATCGTTGAATCTTTCAAATTAAATTGTTGAAAAACGTTAGATATAACAGTAAAATTATCATCTAGAATGATCTAAGGTTTGAATCTACCAACAACATATATTAAAATTTATAGGTTTTTTTGAAAAATAAGAATTTTTTCATTTTTTCTTGCAGACATATGTTATTTGATAATATTTTTTGTAAAGTACGATTTTTCAGAAAAGTACTATACTAATTGATTAACAAATTTTTAAAGTTTCGAATTTAATAATTTACAATGTATATAAGTTTAAAAAGTTTGTCCTCTTGTCTAAAATTTCAAAATAAGGTTTTTTTTTTAATATGAATATAGTTATGCTAACAATGAAATTATGTCTCTATGAGTTCTTATAAAACAAAATCACCATTTACGTATAATTTATTATTTAATAATAAATAATATTTGATTAGTTATGATATAAAACTTAATAAAATAGGATTAAAAATATGTATAATTTTATAAAATTTTATCCTCGTATTATTATATTCTTTGTTGATTTGAATTTTTCTTATATTGATTTGAATTTTTGAACATAGATTTCTAAATTGAAAATAGTTAGAAAAAAGTAATTAAATTGGTGTTAAAATAATGATGACATAATAATTATTATTAGAATTTAAATATTCACTTTATTAATTTGGACTTTATCTTGTGTTTTAAAAATCAGATTTTGACGATTTTACACCCAGATAACTAAATTATCTTTAATTAAAAGATGGTTTAACAATTTTTATCTAGGTGGAATTATCCATGGAATAGAAAAGAAAGTCACGAATTTTTTACATGGAGAATTCTATTAAATATAGAAAACTTATTTATATTTGGTATATTTAGTTTAAATTATCAAAATACACCTTTTAGAATTTAAATATAATCCTATTATTAATAAAATAAACTTTTTTAATATTTGATCTAACGATTTTCATTTATCTAGTTAAGATCTAATGGTCCTTATTAATTTGGTTGTCTACTACCAAAATTTGGGATAAGATCCCTATTATGATTATTATATATAAGGATTTAATATAATAATGATATCAAGTATATACTGATATAAGTATCTTAATAACTGCTTTTACTTTTAATGTTTCGGTTTTATTTACGGTGTAAATAAAATTTTAAAATACATTATTACTTCAAAATTATTAAATAGAATAAAAATTTTATTCTCATATTATTATATTCTTTATCGATTTGAATTTGTTCTTACTTAATTTTGATATTTTATTGAAAGAAACATAAAATTTCTATATTTAAAAGAATTAGTGGAAAAATAAATAAATTGGTGCTACAATAAAAAAAATATTTATTAAAATTTAGATACTCACTTTAATATTTGGGTTCTATCCTGAGTTTTAGAAATTAAATTTTGACGATTTTACAACTCATGCGAAACTAACGAAATTATCTTTAATTTAATGATGTTTTAATAATTATTATCTAACTTGACCATACCAATTTATAATTGGTTTAAATTATCAAAGCACACTTCTTAGTATTTAAATATAATCCTACTTTTAATCAAATACACATTTTAATATAAGTATTATATTCAAAATTATCATTTATGAATATGAAACCCTCAACATTTTAATAATATTTTGATATTATTCTTTTATGTTTGTTATATGTAAAATAATATAATTATAATTTGGATTAATCAAATTGTTATGTTCTTTCAGAAAAAAAAGTGTTTAAATTTATTCATATCTAAGTCTCGTAGGGTATCATTGTAATCGATATGAATTGTTATCTTGATATTTAGTTTAACAATTATTATCTAACTGGAACTATACATAAATTCAAGAGAAAAGATATTTAAGAATTTTTACATAGAAAAATTTTAAATTATCAAAATACACTTTTTAGTATTTAAATATAATTCTATTATTAATCAGATACACTTTTTAATATTAGATCTAACAATTATTATAGATCTATTTAAGATCTAACTATAATTATTAATTTGGTCGTATACTTATCGTACACGGACCAGATCGATTTTAATTTTTTCTTAAATTGATTTTAACATTTTATTGAAATAAACATAGAATTTATAAATTTAAAAGAATTAGGAAAAAAAAACTAAATTGGTGCTACAATAATAAAAAAATATTTATTAAAATTTAGATAATAACTTTACTGTTTGGGCTCTTGGCTCTATCTTGAGTTTTAGACAACATTTTAACGATTTTACAGTCCACACGAAACTTACAAAATTATCTTTAATTTAATGATGGTTTAATAATTATTATCTAACTGGAACTATCCATAAAATAAAGAGAAAAGATAATTACGAATTTTTACATAAAGATTTCTATTCAATATAGAAAACCCATTTATAATAGGTTTAAATTATCAAAATACACCTTTTAGTATTTAAATACTATCCTATTATTAATCAAATACAATTTTTAATATTATATCTGACGGTCTCATCGATTTGAATATTTATAATTTTATAATCCAACGGATAGTATACTTTTTTGATAGTACAGTGACCACTAAAGTTTTGGATAAGATACAAGAAAGCCAATTCAACCGCTTCGCCCCTATTCTTTCTCTAAAGTCTAGACCTATAGCTCCTAGTATTTCTCAGAATCACTAGCCGGATGCAGCATCTCCCTTACGCTTATTATATATAAAGGAGTTAATTAATATATTTTTTAATTTAATTTAAATTGTGATATTTTTTTTTCTTTTTTCAAAAGTATCAATCTATTTTAATTTCGATTTTATAAATTTTAAATATTAACTAAAATTGAAAACATATATTTATTACTGAAATTTTATTTCAGATTATGTTGTATTTATTTTTGATTTTTTTTATATTTTTAAAATCGCTAATTTTTTATAATAATTTATTTAATCATTTATTATTTTTAACTTTGATAGTTTTAATTTGATATTTGTTTATTTTATATACTCTTTTATACTAATTATATATAAAGATAATATAATATAATGATCACCCACTTTGATTTTGTCGGCATGGATGCATTCCTGCTGCCCTAAAATATCGTATTAATTAATTAATTATGGAAAGTGTACCATCATCTAATTAATTTGGAGTCGCTAACTGTTGTGAAGTCTTTGATCCCGTTGATTTAGAGCATCTTCAATGGGATTGGATAAAATGATTGGCTAAAATGATATAAAATACTGATTATGTAAAATTTACTTAACCTGTAAAGTGTTTTACTTCAGTGATGTTGGCTATAATGATTAGTTATATCTTAAAAATAGCAAGTTATTATTATTTCAAGTTGTTATAAATAGAATGTATTATTTTAATATGGTAAGAGATGACTTGTAATTATGTTACAGGTCTCTAGATGTTGGCCGAATATAGCAAATATGAAGGCGTTGGTTATATATTTTGCTAAGGGTTATGGCTCGTTAGAGTGCCAATATTTTTATATAATTTCTATAATTTATATTTAAGGCATGTTTCATTGAATTTTAGCTAAATGTTTCTCCTCGTTGGAGATGCTCTTAGGCAATTTCTACGTCACTTCATTTTAAGTATTTTCATTCAAAGTATTTTTTCGTAATTTTGGGCTGTTTTGAGAGTCGACTTCCAAAACTAGGGTTTTAGTCACCACTTCTCCATTTTTCAACATTCATCTTTAAGTCCCTTCGCTCTCCCATCATCTATTCTATTTACCAATTTTTTGATAAAATCGAGATCTAATCCTTTTTAGGTGATTTCTTGTTGAGTTCTTTGGTATCAACGTTGTTTAGTCGTGCTCATCTTTTTGGGATGTTAGTGTGTTATGTTTTGATGTTTTTGTGTGGCTTTTTATGGGTTTTGGTAGTTTTTCTGAGAAGAATTTATATGGTATTTTGGGTGATCCGTAAGGCTTGCATCAAATTTGGGATGATGGTGAATACCGTAAGAGCTCACCTTTCACAACAAAAAATTGTTCATATTTTGGGGGCATTTGTTGCTTCAATATCAGTCGATGTAACTGATAGTTCTGAACATTGGGCTACAAATTGTGCTTATGTGATGGTCAATTGTGATGCTACTAGTTTGATAGCTGATGTAGGTTGGATTGTTCGAGATGTTATTGTAATACTTTTTAGATTAAAGAATTTGGATATTCTATGTGTTAAGCGATCCGGAAAAAAACGGCTATTTGTTTAGCTCAATTTTTGTTTCACAATCATGTTGTAATTGACAGTTCAGGGGTTTGTCTCGGTTGATTTTGAGTATTTTAATGAATTATTCCCTTTACGTCCAAAAAGGTATTTTCATTCAACATTTCAACCAATTAGCCAAAGAAAAAATATTTATTATTCAACCTAAAGCTAATTGTAAATAATTATAAAATTTAATTACTTGGAGTCCACCAAAAATCATGATATAAAAAGAATAAAGTTGATAAATTTTGGGAAGCATTTGAGAAACTGTATTTTTCGAACACCCGCTACCAAGATCACACCGGTGCCCTTCAACCTAAAGGGGCAGGAATCTAACTCTTTGATCAACCAGTGTTCTCACCGACTCAATTACATGCCCCAAGCTCATCAGAGAAACTATAAAGATACTCATAACTTTTGAATTTATTACAAAAAATTCATATACAAAACTATCAATGTAATTCAACATGTTTGATGTTTAAAAGTGCTTTAAAACAATTTAATAACATGAATTGAGTTGTATCTTGTATGTTTAAATTGTGAAATCAATACTAGCAGTTCCATATCTTTGGATTTCAGATAAATTCTAGTCTAAATTATTTTGATTATCTTTGAATGTCATGTGATTAAATTTTGAATTTTCAAGTAAGTTATAAATGTAAGCGTAATTTACATTTTTTCTAAAATAATGAATCCCAATAGCAAAAAAACAACGAATCCCTAAAATTCATAAAATGATGTAGTTTTTTAATGGAACAAAATTATCCTGATATATATAAAGGTTATTAAAAATGTATGTTAATTACAGCTGATCGACTTTCGCAACTCATAGAAAGTACGTAGGCGGTAGTGGGAGAAAAATATTCCATTTAAAATAAAATAAAATTAAGATTCGTTTTTGTGTAAAAATTGATGATTAATCATATATAAATGAACCTAAAGTGGTTTAGACTAGATTAGTTTATAAATCGTATTTGATAATACAATGAGATATTTATATATTCACATATTTTACGTGTATAAAATATATTTAATATTTTAATTAAAATATATAAAAGTAAAATTTAAATATATACAATAGTATATAACAATTAATCATTTCTATTCGTTGATTAATGATCAGAAAATGGGTTCACCACCTAAACCTACCTAAATTTTCTAAAAGAGCTATTAGCTGAAAAAAATCAACAAACTTATTTTTTTTTTGCTTTTTAACCAATCATCTATTTTTTACACCTCCTAGCCCAACCAACTATATAAAATAGTGAGAATATCTTTACTAGAGTTACTTTTTATTACCTTGAACTAACTATAGCCAACTCATATTCAAGGTGGCAATGAAAAAAAAGGAATGAAAATTATTAATATCCAAGGTGGCAATAATTAAAAAAGAAGAAAAAATTATTAACAAACAATTCAACAATTTATTAATACTTTTACTTTAGCTTATAAGCTGTAAATAGTAATTTTTTGGCTTTAAAAATTAATTTATTTTACCACATTATTTCAAAACTTGTTTTTAGAGTTCTACAATATTTAACTAATCAAAGAAAAAATAAACAAAAAAAAATGTTGATTTTCCTTAAACAAGCCAATATAAAGAGATGTTATGTTCACTTATTTGATAGCAGACCAATAAAAATTTTAAAATCAAAACAGAACTCAGTTACTTCCAAAATGAAGGAGTTACAGTACATCTCTCTGAACTCAAAAATTAACAATGTCAAATTTTACAGTTTCAAAAATTATAATAATATATATGTGTCAAATAGATGGACAATTATTTGATAGGAACCATGAAAACAGAATCAAAAGAAGGCATTGTAGACTTAATGTCATATGCAGGTGATCGAAGTCTCTGCAAATAAAGAAGAAGAAGAAAACTTAAAGTAGCCTACATGAAGCCATTTTCCGGACAATCATTTTGTTGGATTTAGATTTTAATGATCAGGATTAAAACAAACAAACTTTTTAGTCTACCTGCTATAATTTTCGGCCGAGCCCTAGGTGCCAGAGTGATGTTTTGGCTTACTAATTACCTCTGTGCTTCTTTTTCAGGAGGGTTGTCCTGATAACTAAGCTAAACCTAATCACACTTTAAAAACTAATATCTTTACTTTTAATTATTTTAATTGTTCTTAATTTTAATTATATTAATTGTTCTTTCCCTAAAAAATATTTTAGTTTTTCTTAATTGTTTACCCACATTAACTACCCTATAAGTCATTTTTAATGTTTTTAAATTTACATTTTCAATACACTAAAATAATCACATGAACAATTTTATAAATAATTTAAAATTGAAAGCTTAAAAAAACATATTATGTTTTTCATAATTTTAACTAAATGACAAGAAATATGCTAAAATATATAGACTGGTTGTGAAAATATTGTATTAGTATATCAATTTTTTTGAATAATATGATCATGTATATAAAATTTCTATATACTTGAAATAAAATTTTAGACTATCCGCTATAATTTTATTAAGAAACATTATTTTATAGTTAATTTTTGTAGAATTACTTAGTTTGTTTTTATAGCTCTTTTTTATAGCAAGAAAAACTATAAAATTATAACTGTAAAAATTATAACTATTTGAAAAAAAGTTATAATTAGATTATTTCATTTAATTCACTAAACTTTAATTTTACAGTTTTGACAATATCTTCACATATAAATTATAACTGTAAAAATTATAACTATTTGAAAAAAATTATAATTAGATTATTTCATTTAATTCACTAAACTTTAATTTTACAGTTTTTCTTACTATAAAAATAACTATATAAAAAAAGCAAATTAATTCTATAAAAAATAATTATAAAATAATTTTTCTTAATAAAATTATAGCAGATAGTCTAAAATTTTATTTCAATTATATAGAAATTTTATATACATGCTCATATTAATAAAAAAAAATTGATATATTAATACAATATTTTCACAACCGGTCTATATATTTTAATATACTTCTTGTCATTGAAAATGTAAATTTAAAAACATTAAAAATGGCTTATATGGTAGCTAATGTGGGTAAACAATTAAGAAACACTAAAATATTTTTTAAGAAAATAACAATTAATATAATTAAAATTAAGAACAATTAAAATAATTAAAAGTAAAGATATTAGTTTTTAAGGTGTGATTAGATTTAGCTTAGTTATCAGTACAAGCCCCTAGGTGAAAAAGAAGCGCCGAGGTAAGCCAAAACATTACCGCGGACAGCTAGGGCTCCGCGGAAAATTATAGCGGATAGACTAAAAAATTTGTTTTAATCCTCATCGTTAAAATCTCAATCTAACGATTAAAAAACTGATTGTTAAATAAAGGGTCCAAGACCCTTCTGCAAAAAACCGCTGGAAAGTAGATGAGAGTATTAAATGAATCTCTATGTCTATTTTGTCCATCCTGCAGCATATCAAAAATATACTGTATAAGTTAGTGATATCCTACACCACCTGCAAAACATTCTGGACAATCAGAACTGTAAAATAGAATAGTTATAGAAAAACCAAAAGAACATGTAAGAAGTCTTGTATCTCTTATATTAAGTATCAGATGTGTCGGTTCTCATGAAATCAAAGTTATAGCAAATTAAACATACTTACTATTGTATCATTCAATTTTAAGATGGAGAAACCCTAAAGCTGTTCTTCCGTCAACAGAAGTAGCCCGATACGATCCTTGATCACCCTATACATTCATATGCTGATTAGGCCATACACATGCCATATACGTGTATATCTTTTTAAAAAATATAAAAATAGTTGCCACATCAGGATTTTGTATTTAACTGTGATTAACTTTGATAAATATTCTCACTATTTTATATAGTCCGTTGGGTTAGGAGGGAAAAAAATAGATGATTGGTTAAAAAGCAAACAAAGACTAAGTTTACTGATTTTTTTGACTAATATCTTTTTTCTAAAATATTAGGAGAATGCAAATTAGTTGAATGTCAAATTAAATTTATAATAATGAACCATGGACCAATATTGATAGATTTCAAACAGACTGCAACCTCGACAAATTATTGGTAGATCGAGTTAGTATAATAATGAGAGTAAGGAAATAATTAGTTGAGCGAGTTATTAGTGTAATAACCAGAGTAAGTAAGGAGGTTAGATGTCTTGTCTTATCGGATACGAGGTTAAGTATATACTCCCTCTGTCCCAATCAATTGTATACATTTGGGAACGGGGCTCGGCACGCATTTTAAGGCTTTTATAAAGTATACTTTCATAATTTTTTTTTAAATTTTTTTTTCTTCTGAATTAAAATTTAACGTTGGAATTTTTATTCAGAGAAAAAATAATTTAAAAATAAGTTGTTGAAGTATACTTTATATACACCTTAAAATGCGTGTCAAACATTAAAAAAAACTGTATAGAAATGAGTGACACGGAGGGAGTAACAATACTGTCCGTAAGAGCATCTCCAATCACAAAAAAGCCTTAGCTAAAAATGGATAAAATATGTCAAAAATAAAAATTATAGTCAATATGTAAAATTTTGCAATCTTCAATGGGACATTCTTGTTAGCTATAAATTTAGCCAACCTCAACACATTGGCTATATTTGTCGAACTTCTAGGGACCTGTAGTGAAACTCCACATCATCTATGACCATATTAAAATAATACATTCTATTCATAACAACTTAAAATATTAATAACATACTATTTTAAAAATATAGCTAATCATTATAACTAACTCCATTAGAGTACAATCTCTTACAGGTTGAGCAAATTTTACATAATCAGCATTTTATATAATTTTAGCCAACCAATTTAGCCAACCCCGTTGGAGATGCTCTAAGACGGCATAAATTATATACTTTGTCTAAAATTATTTTCACTTAATTAATAACTAGCTTTATAACCTGTGCGAGGCACGGGTATGTTCTCCATTCTTCTGTTATAAAATGATAAGCCGATTTATTAAATATAATATATGTTTTGTTGCAAGTGGGATCAGTTTTTGTTAGAAAATGTCATATATATTTAATCATGTAAATATATGCATGCATGTGAAATGTATTATAGGTTCTGTTGCGAATGAAATCTTTTTTTTATCATATCTAATAACGACATACAATGTAAGTAAGACCTGTAATTTTGAAGTGCTTGCAGTCTTGTAATTACGGGAGATTGAAATATTTTAGATGAGTGTGACTTATTTTGCAATCGTGTAACTTTATAAAAAACAAAATAGTATTTAACCTGTTTGAAGTAGTTAGTAAAACTATTTGGTACAATATTTCTATAACATTTGTTTGATATATAGCTTATTGTTTAAGATATACTAAATTTATAAAAAAATTTATTTAATATGGTACAAAATATTCTCGTTGGCTATTGTAAAGTGATGTAGATCAAATAATATTTTTCTAACTTCAAAAAATAAACCTATTAGTCTTATTATTACATCTTTCATATCCAAATTTCTTATTTGGTTGATATTCATTGTTCACTCATCATGTCCATTATTTTTTATCATCATTTGTTTGGTCTATAATTACTTTTGATCTCCCTGAACTGTTTACTATATAAGCAAATAAATGTAATGAACCAAATAGCGAACCTGGATACGAAATATGCAATAAGGCCAACAGTTTGTTTTTTCAATTTAGCAAAATAAGATTTGATATGCAGATCAAATCATATTTTGCTAACTTCGGAAAACAAACCTATTACCTTATTATTAAATCTTCCGTATCCAAATTCCTTATTTGATTGATATTCATTGTTCACTCGCCATATTCATTATTTTTATCATCATTTATTTGGTCTATAATTACTTTTCATCTCCCTAAACCGTCTGATATATAAGCAAATAAATGTAATGAACCAAATAACGAACCTAAATACGAAATATGCAATAAGGCCAATAGTTTTTATTTTTTTAATTTAGCAAAATAAGATTTCATATGCATCACTTTGCAATAGTGAATGAAGCTCTAAATTAGTTGATAATCTCTTTCAATTAACAATTATCAATCATCATTGTCACAATTTAATGTTTAAAAGTTTTAATATTTTTTATAAAAAATAATATCTAGACATAAATTGTTAATATTAAATATTGAAGTAATAATAAATATCAATGATATGCAATAATGAGTTGGACACAATTAATGTACGCATATTAAAGTAGATGAGTATTAATTGTAATTAATACATGTATAATTAAAATATAATTTAGAAGGGTATTTTGGTAATTTAACTTGAATAAATTGACTCATTTAACCTCCTAGTTGCTCTATTATATATATATAATAGATATATATTGATTGTATATAGAATTTGTAATCTAATAGTATATATAATCTGAGCAAATATATACTTATTGCAAATAAACATGATTTACAATATAAAAATGTTAATATAATTCTTTTTCCAATTCACCAATTTTAATTTATAACATTTTATATATCTATTTTGCATGAGTTTTTCTCTAATATGGTCAAATATATAATTTTAAGGCACTTGTGAAAATAGATTATCTACCTTACCAAGTAGATTACAAGAATAAACCAAAATAGAATATAACATAATGAGTATTTGCACATAATAAAGAGTTTTATGAAATAGCTAAACTTGATGTCTAGCATAGTGGTTAGAAGTGTTCTCTCTAATTTAGAAGTCAAGAGTTCAACTCCCATTAGAAACAACATTTTTATCATTAATATAATAAGTAGGGGTAATTTGGTAATTTTACACTGATTAAATTATCTCAAGCAACCCTTAGTTGCTCTATTATATATACTAGCTTAAAACCCGTGCGATGCACGGATTGTTAATTGTTATTTTTTTTATTATTTTAATTGTATTTATTAAAAAAATAAGTAGGCATGTTAAAATAACTAAACACTTTTAATTAATTAAAAATATTAAAATAGATTTTTAAATAAATAAGTAAGGGTTTTCTCGTTATATTTTTGGAAAATGGGGGTTTTAGTATGGAAAAATAAAAAATGTAACATATATTTAGTTTAAAAAGGTAAATGCCCGTGATATTTTTGGAAAATGAGGTTTTAAAATTTAATAATTTAAATTATTTAAATACGTGTTAAAATAAATAAGTAAAGGGTTTGTCCGTAATATTTTTAGAAAAAGAATGGATTTTAGTGAGAAAATAGAAAAAGTAAATTGAAAAAGGCAATTTCCCGTGATATATTTAGAAAATGAGGGACTTTGTTAGAAAAAATCTATAATGTGTTTTAGCTGAAAAGGTAATTGGTTATAAATAAGTATTGATTATTTATATTTTAATATTTTTAGTAATTGCATTTGTTAAGAAAAATAAGTAGCATGTTAAAATAGGTAAACTTTTAAAAAATAATTATAATATTAGGTTTAAAAATAAATAACTAAAGGTTTGTCCATGATATTTTTGGAAAATGAGGGGTTTTAGTGAAGGGTTTTAGTAAGGAAAAAATAGAAAAACTAACATGTTTTAGTTAAAAAAAGGTAATTGTCCGTGATATATTTGAAAAAGTAGGGGAATTTGTTAGAAAAAAATATAAAAAATAATGTATTTTAGGTGAAAAACGTAACTGGTTATAAATAGGTAATATTATTATTTAATAATATATTTCTATAAATAAGTAAGGTTAATTAAGTAAAAATACCAATCTAAGAAAGGGCAATTAAGTAAAATCACAACGTACCATACCGACCGACCAAACTTTTAATGTTTCGTCTATTATATAATACTAGCTTAAAACCCGTGCGATGCACAGATTGTTAATTGTTATTTTATTATTAATTTTGTAATTGTATTTGTTAAAAATAATAAGTAGGCATGTTAAAATAGCTAAACACTTTTAATTAATTAAAAACATTAAAACAGATTTTAAAATAAATAAGTAAGGGTTTGCTCGTTATATTTTTGGAAAAGTAGGGGTTTTAGTATGGAAAAATAAAAAGTGTAACATATATTTAGTTTAAAAAGGTAAATGCTCGTGATATTTTGGAAAGTGAGGTTTTAAAATTTAATAATTTAAATTATTTAAATACGTTTTAAAATCAATATACTGTTAGAAATGAATACCACTTAGAAACTAGACAGGGGGGGGGGGTTGAATGGATAGTTTTGATATTTTTCGATTCTTGAAAACTAAATAAGCTGTATATGATTATGCTGTGTAATATGCAGAAAATAAACAACACACACAATCACTTTAATCTACTTTGTATTAAGCAAATTAAATACTACAGCTTTCCAGAATTTCACAACTGAATTTCTGGCTTCTAAACGAGAACAGTTTGCATCTTGTTTTCTTACAGAGAAAAGAGTGCTTAAGATTAAACTTTTTGTATCTCTCTTACAGCTAACAATAGGGTGTGCATGATATATATAAGTCCTATACAAACTAGTACACACACCTATTTACACTGTTCGTCCAACTTGTTCTGCCATAAGAGGTTAACTGTGTCAGGAAGGACCACCTGCTTTTCGGAGTCTTTCCCGTTTCTGTAGCTGCTTGTCTCTTATCTTTCTCTCCAAGTTTAGCTGTAGATTTGCCATCTGTTCTTTGGACTACCTTTCCAGAACAAATGCTTCAGTATTTGTCTCCATTGATTTTGATCTTGTACCTTCATTTGTCTTGTTGTAAACGGCTAAGTGTTGATATCGTGAACTCCACTTCATTCCAGACTACGCGATATGGCCTTTGAGGACTTTGCGACATAGGTCATTTGAGGACTTCGCGATCTAGCCTTTTTGAGGACTATGCGACATAGGTCATTTGAGGACTATGCGGCATAGGCTTTTTGAGGACAATGCGACATAGGTCATTTGAGGACTATGCGACATAGGCTATTTAAGGACTTCACGATCTAGACATTTTGACTTTGCTGACTTCAACACTTCACGACATGAGTCTTGAGGACTTCACGACATAGTACAAATTGGACTATGCGATATAGCACTTCACGACATGGATATTGGTGACTTCACGACATAGCTTTATTCTGACTTTGCTATATAATGCCTTAGTCAAATTTCTGCAACTTATTTCTTCAGGGCCTTATTAATCTCTATCCTGCTGCATGAACATTTCTGAACTTCTACCAGGACAATTATTCAATGGCCTATATACATTCTAGATGCAAGAAACTTGCTAAGCCCATTATAATTCTGAGCATACATGATTAAGCTAATGTTCATGAGAACAAGACAAGTACATAGAGAGACCTATACTATATCCCAGTGATAGAATTCACTAGGTCATGTAGTGTGACATAGTCACATAGTGTAGGCTTGTTAATAGTGGTATTCAGACATGTCTTGAGCCTAACAATCTCCCCCAAATTGTGAGTAAGACCCTTAGGCACAATTTCATGTCTGATAACAAGCCTAACTAACATAAAAGGAACTAAGTAACAGAGAGAACAATATATGAACATTAAGAGCAAGGATTTGATTACATTTTAGAGTTGAAAGCTTACAGATTATCTTTGTTGCTCAGCAGCTTCAGTTTGCATTTGTTTCTCAAGATAATCATCATACTCTTTCTTCTTTCTCACTTCTTCTCTTCTCTTCATGTCTATTATGGCTTCTTGAAGTTCTTCTCTTGCAATTAGTTCTTCAATGAGAGGTGAGCCTTCTAAATCATCGATTGCAGCTTTAAGGGCACTTTCCACATATGAGTCTAAAAACTCCATCCTTATCTTGCTTTTCCCTCCAGTTTTATTCTTGTATTCCACAACATAAGGATTTTGTTTTACCTTACACAACCCTTTCTGCCTTAGCTCTTTAGCCCTCTCCTCCATCTCAGCCATCTCCTTCTCTCTCTGTATGTTCTTCTCTTCATTCAGTTTCCTCAGGTTCTCCTCATAATCAGAATGCATTTTCAAGAATCTAGCAATCTCTATCTTCCACAATCTCTCCTCCTTTTCTTCAAAATTCAATAGGGCATTTATTATTTCAAGTTCATATTGTGAGAAGTATTTCCAGCCTCCTTACTTCATTTCTCTTTCTCTTCCATCAGTGTATTTAATCTCTAGATGATCTAGCCTCAGCTTGACTTCAAAGATTCTTTGAGCTCTCAAAAATGCTAGGGCATCTTCATCATAGTCTTCATCCAGAGGAAGCACTTTGATCCCTACTACATTAGTGATTACCCCATTCTTCTTTGTTATCCTTTTCCTTCTGGCTACACTCTTGATCTTCAAATGCTTCACTTGAGGTAGCTTTTTGGAGCAGGGAGAGTTAGTCTTCGGTGCCACATCATTTGGAAGTAGCTTCATCCCTTTCCCTTTCATCCACTGTAACACTCCACTAGCTGTGACTTTGTGGAAGTGTCTTCTTGATTTTTCCTTTGTGGCTTCAACTTTCTTCTGTGGAAAATCAGGTTCAGAAGTCTTGGGTAAAGATTTTGGAGGATCATTACTAACAGTACTCACCCTAGACTTAGAGTCTTTTGTTGTGGTTAAGGCACTGCTAGCAATGTCCTTGACTTGCTGATTTTCACTCCTTGTCTTCTTGACAGTTTCTTTGTTTCCCTTGGGGTCCTTGTCTTCACCAGCATCTTTTGATCTCTTTGATGATTTGCTCTTGCTGCTGTCACTTGCTCCATCCTTATCGCTCCTTGTTTGAGATCTCCTTCTATAGGTTTTCTCTTCATCATCCCCCTCATCATCTTTCTTCTTGCTTCTTTTCTTGAGTGACTCAGGAATGGTTCCATGAATCAAGAAAGATGGTAGAATTTGAATCATTTCAAGCTCTTCAGCTGTTCTTACTCTTTTCTTGGATCTCAACATCTGCAACACTTGATTGATTTTGGCATTGTTCTTCATTGTCAAGTTTGCAGGAATCACCAGTTGGTCAATACTGTTGGCTTGAGTTAGACTTTGGAAAATTATTGTCTTTGGGTTAGAGATAACTTCAGGCAATCTTTGATATTGGTCTATCTTCAAGTCATCATGTAGCATCCTGTTGTTCTCCCCATGCTTTTTAATCAATTCCAGAATTGTGGTCAGCTCAGTAAACCTCAGTTTCTCTAGAGTTTGAAAGGATAGATGCCACAGGTAATTATCCTTGGATACCATGATAACTTCTCTTAGATGAACATCCTTGATTTTCATGACTGCCACAGTGAAGTATTTGATACTTTCTTTGATCTTTTCTCTGTAGATCCTTGCATCTTCTTGAGCACTGCTGTAGATGGCTTTTAGAAACTCCAAGAAGGCCTCATCATGATAGATGTGAGAGTTGGAAACTTCCTGTAGCTTGGCCTCAGTGATAATGGTAGCTTTGATAGGTTTGGCATTAGAAGTTGGTTGAGGAGCTGAAATGTCCTTTGGCATAGTGGATGGATAGAAAGTGGTAGTGACAGTGCTTCTTTGACCTTGCTCATTGATGACATCCACAGAGGGAAGAGTGATTGGCTTGATGATTTCTTCAGTGATTTTGCCCTTAAGCTTCTGTTGCTTGGCAGGTACTCCTCCTCTGTTTTCCACATTAACCCCCTTTCCTTTTCCTTTCTCCCCCTTAGGCTTGGAATCAGACAAGATGTCTTGAGATTCTCCAGGAATAGGCAGGTTCATGCTTCTCATCATAGAGGTCATCATCTGTTGTTGGACCAACAAAATGTTTGAAGTTGAGTTAGTTTGGTCATCCATTTTGGCATTTAGGAGCTCCAAACAATGAGAAATCCCTTGGTTTTCAGATTTCAAGGATGCCACTTCCTTCTCCAACCTTTCAACCTTGGAAAACAGCTGCTCAGACTTGAAAGGATTGAGGGCCTGGTCCTTGAGCTTAGAGAACTCAAATTTAGACATGTTGGAGACAGGAACCTCATCCACCAGCTTGTCACCATACTGGTTTTTCCATAGCACTGAGATCATTGAATTGATATTGATGTTAGACTGCAGTTGGTTGTCTAACTTGGTGGACATTCTCTTCAAATTGTCAGCCACCATAGCTAGAGAGAGATCCATTGTAGACACTTGCTGAGTGGTCTTCCTGACTTCTTTGAGGATGACATCCACCTTGGGAAAATCAGAGAGTTAAGCATTCCTTAGCTGAACCATAGATTGGTCAGTTTCCTCTTTGATAGTTGAGACCTCTGATTGAAGACCTTTCCCAAGATAGTGCAGAGCCTTCAATTGACTTTTATACACCTCATTAACTGCCTCATAGATATCTGCAGGAGAAAGACCCTTGGCATTTGATCCTAGAGCTGTGAGATAGTCTTCCCTGAGATAGGCTAGTGCATCCTTTATCTTCACTGACCTCTTAGCATCCAACCAGGCATCCATATTTCCATCCTGTTGGGCTTCATCCACAATCTTTTCTGTCTGAGCCTCAACATCCTCCTTGTGACAGAGCAAAATAGCTTCATAGTCTTGATTTGGGAGTCCAGCTGTGAGGAGATGTTGGGCAATCTTTGAGAACTCATCTATCTGTGCCACATGAAGATTTTGAAATTCTTCTTCCGTCAATTGTGGTGGCACAGAGGATGATCCTGAAACCCTGTCATGTTGCACAGGTTTTAGCCATTCTATCAAGGTGGCCTGAGCCAAGTTAGAGCTAGTACTAGGCACTTCAGGGGGGGGGGGGTGGATGTATGAGTTTCCTCCAGTCTTGGAATGACTGTGGAGTCTGATGTTGTCTCCATTGAAATGGGATGAGTGACAACATCATCTCCATGTGCCTGTAAAGGCAGGTCCATGTCCATAAGGAATGGAGAGTTTGGCATAGAGTCTCCAATAAGAACTGGTGAATCCTCTATGTTTTTGTTGGTGTCATTAGGATATGCCTCAGCATGCATTTCCTGACCAACTAAGTGTGGTTCCTGAGTGGTGAGCACAGTGTCATGCACCATGTCACTTGAGAGTGGCTCAATCACATATTTGGATTGTGATTGATCAATTGCAGAAATGTCATGAGAATGACTATTCTGTTGAGAAGAAATATTAGATGTAGATTCTAGAAGAGAAGTGTGGTGAAGAACATATTTTGGCAACTCCCCCTGAGAAATAGGAGGAGTCTCAGTTGTGATGTGCTCTCCACTCTGTGTAAGACCACCCTTATTTCCACTTGGGTCAAGAGTGAGTTCTTGACCCTGTGCAGACTCTTTACAGAATGTAGTGGGGAGACTACTCTTTTCAATGCCAATGTCCCGTTGAGAGGCCATTGACAGTAACAGGTGTACCCCTTTTTGCACATCTGAATCCTATTGGGAGGATTCAATGGTGGCTATTTCTTTAGACTTCTTCTTTGGTCTGGTGAGCTGTGACTCAGATTCCTCACATCCTATTTCTGCAGACTCATTGATAATGGCTAAGGGTCTCTTCTTTGTCTTATTTTTAGTAATACCAATCTTTTGAGAGACTGGTGCACTTGGCTCCCTAATGTCTAGAGTAGTGTTTGCAGGAGGGTCACTGGATGGGATATGAAGGCTGGGGTTAGACTGTGAAGCTCCTTCAGTCTTAGCCTTCCCTTTCCAGGAAAGTTCATGGTATATGGGCTTATCAAGTGGATAAGATGCAAATGTGTCATGCATATGCTTGGTCACACTTAGTATCACATCCACTTGATTCCTTGTGTCCAATGACCTAAATAGAACTTTGGACATGGACTTGGAATAAGCCATTTTATTGTTATCTATACCCTCAAGTTCATGTATATTAGCATCAAGATAATTTAAAATACATTGAAGGAAGCGAGGATAAAAGATTTCATTACCTCTACCACGAACTGTCCTCCCTAGCCTCTGAGCCAATTCTTTGAGGATTATTGCTCCTACATTTATCTCCTGATTGTAGGCTAACTTCACAGCAATGTGACTGATTTGGTCCCATCCTGTCTTCCTGCATAAGAACACCTTCTGGAGTGCATCAAATAGAAACGACCACTCCCTCCTGACATGCTTCTTGTTCAACTTAGCCATGCCAATTTCATCTGCATGCTTGATTAAATCCAAGAATGCTACCATCTCAGCATTACTAGCTTCAGTATCATGACCCTCAACCTTGAACCCCAGGGCCTCGTTAATCTCCTTTTCTCCAAACTGCAGGTGCTTTCCCCCAATTGTGTAGTTAATTTCCTGAAACGAAGTCCCATCCTCCTTCGCCATTGTTGCAACCAACGCTGTTCTCCAGAACCCTTCCAATACATTGACATACAGAGTGGGGTTTAGGGTTAAGGCTTGGCGGAGGTAAGAGGTGTTTAAGAATCGTACAAAGCACTTGTACCTTGGGTTTGCCTCCGCCTCAGAGAGAATAGTGAGAAGATTTGTTTCTTTGGGAATGGTTAAAGGAATTGAGGATGATACTGTTTGAAATTTGGGTGCCATTTCGAGATTGAGAGTGAAGAAGAGAGTAGAAAATCTGAGTTTAGATTTGAGAATTGAGAGTAGTAGACAAGATGAAAAGTTATGAACGGTTAGAAAAGAGTATTTATATGATAGAGACACTGCGATATGGAGTTATGAATACGTACAGGCTATTTGTATGTCGCGAAATCTCAAAATGGTCTGTACCGCAAAGTCTTGCAAAGTATATCGCAGAGTCCAGAAATGAACTATGTCGCAAAGTCTTGAAGATAGAAAGATTTGGATGACTTTGTGATATAGTGTAAATACCATGTCTAAAACTCTCTTTTTGAAATTTTAAGCATTTTGTCAGACTTAAATCAAAAATTGAAATAAAATTAATTTAAATCAAAATTCTGTCAAATATGGAGACTTGTCGATATAGTTATTCTAAGTCGCGAAGTCATAAAATGAACTATGTCGCAAACTCATGAAATGAACTATATCGCGAAGTCTCACAGTTTCAACAGTTTGCGATATAAGTCTGTTTGATTTGAACTAAGTCGTGAACTCTCAAGATCACCTATGTAGAGATGTCTTAAAAGCTCATAACTACTCAGAAAAGTATGATTTGAAAAATATGCAGTAAAATACTGAAATATTTATAAATCATATCTCAGCTAATTTTCACTCCAAATGAATAGAACATCTAAATACAGTGAAAATTTACTGCTGCAACTATTAACTAGCATACTTACTTAGAACAACTAAATGAAGGATTGAGCATTCCAATTTCACTCACATGTCTGTTGAAGACAGCTTCATTTAGAGGTTTAGTGAATATGTCAGCTAATTGTTTCTCTGTTGGAACATAAGAGACTGCTATAGTACCATTTGCTGCATGTTCCCTAATGAAATGGTACCTTATCTCAATGTGCTTTGTAGTAGAATGATTAACAGGATTAGCTACTATGGATATTGCACTAGTGTTAGGAATATGTTGTTCTTGATGATAATTATAAAAACACTTAGTAGATTTTGTATTAAGTCATTTTGTAACTGTCAAGGGAATGGCATGCTCTGCAGTGTTTCGTTGACAGGAAGCTCATCAACGGAATGAGTGTTGTAGCAATTGCACTGTACAATACTTCACAGTTTGATATGCATTTGATGTATGTATTAGATAGGTTTCCTAAGTCATGTTGACTAAGTACTAGATAGGAAAAATAGGTTGGTTAATTGTAAGTATATCATGCCTTGTAATTTTGCCTAAGTGAAGACATGTCAACGGTATGAAGATTACTCTATCAACGAAACAAGGATACACCATCAACGGAATGAAGAATAAAGCTATCAACGAAATACATTCTCCTGCCATCAACGGATCATTATTGCTCTTCTGTATAGTTGACAAAGTGACAGTGACAGCTTTCTGACAGATCAAAAGGAGATGTAGAAGTGTGCATTTGCATTGGGAGCCATTAAAATGGTCACTGGAAATAAGGAAACATTCCAATTCCCAATTGGGTTCTTGAGTGGGATCAGAATAAGCATGAAGACAAAAGACAAGGATCTCCAAGGACCACTGGACAAAAGGAATGAAAAGCAAGCTACTGGCGGTTACCTTTAGTGTACTTAAGTGTAACCAAAAATAGTATTGTAAACTTGGGGAATATATAACCAAGTGTAGCAGTTAAAATAGAAGAAGAGAAGAAAAACAAATAGATTGTATTAGCTATTTTTGAGAGCATTTCTTCTCTACAAATCTAGTAACTGAGCAGCTGTGTACATTTGTATCACAGATTATTTCCGAAATAAAAACACTTCAGTTGGATCATCAAACAATCCAACTGAATTATTTATATCTTGTGTTTTTACTTATTCAGTTCAGTTTTATTTATAAGTGTTTTAAGTTTAAGAAAATATCAAGAATTGTATTCAACCCCCCCTTCTACAATTCTGTTAGGTCATTTGGGATTAACAATTGGTATCAGAGCAAGCTTCTAACATACAAGAAGTTTAAAGATCAAGACCAAAACAGAAACCATGGTGAAGAAGAATGCAGGTGTGAAGATACCAGTTCTTGATAAGGACAATTACTTTCACTGGAAAGTAAAGATGCATTTACATCTCATGTCTATGGACGAGAGGTATGTAGACTGCATTGAGAAAGGTCCACACGTTCCCATGAAGTTTGCATCTAGAGTTGGACTGCCAGATGATGCTCCTGATGTGGAAATTCCAAAACTTGTCTCAGAATGGACTATTAAAGATGTTGCAGAAGTCCATAAAGATAAAAGAACCATGAACATTCTGTTTAATGGTTTGGAGCAAGAGATGTTTGACAATGTCATAAACTGTACAACCTCCAAAGAAGTATGGGACACTGTCAGAACACTATGTGAAGGAACTGAGCAAGTAAGGGAGAACAAAATGCAACTCCTTATACAACAATATGAGCACTTTCACTTTAAAGCTGGTGAAACCCTAAATGACACGTTTAGTAGGTTTCAAAAGCTTCTGAATGGATTAAAGTTGTATGGGAGAATCTACCAAACTAAGGATTCAAACCTTAAATTTCTAAGAGCTCTTCCAAAAGAATGGAAGCCTATGACTGTTTCTCTAAGAAACACTCAAGAGTACAAAGATTACACTCTTGAAAGGCTGTATGGAACATTAAAGACATATGAGTTGGAAATGGACCAAGATGAAGAAATTGAGAAGGTACAGAAGAAGGGTGGATCTATTGCATTGATTGCATCTGTGAACCAACTGGAAGATGACAATGAGGAAGCTGCAAAAGCCACAACTAGTCGAGCTAGTTGTAGAAGTGATGTTAGCAAGGGAAAAGGCAAGATGACAGAGGAAGAAGAATCAGAACCAGCCAACTTAGATGACTTAGATGAGATTGATGAACACATTGCTTTTCTGTCAAGAAAATTCTCTAAGTTCAAGTTCAAGAGAAACTCAGAAGCAAGGCCACCAAGGAGAGACTTTCAACCTAACAAAAGTAACTGGATTGAAAAGTCTAAATCTAAATGTTTCAATTGTGGAATGCTTGGTCACTTTGCTGGAGACTGCAGAAAGCCCAAGATTGAGAAGGGCAACAGGAAATTTGAGCCTGTTGATTATAAAAAGAAATACTTTGAACTTCTCAAGCAAAAAGAAAAGGCTTTCATGTCTCAGGAGTATGATTGGGCTGGTAATGGTGAAGATTCTGATGATGATGTTGAGTATGTCAACTTGGCTCTTATGGCTAACAATCATGAGCAGGTAGCAAGTTCCTCAAGCAACCAGGTAACAATTACTAATCTTTCTGAGCTTTCTAAAGAGGAATGCGATAGTGCAGTAAATGAAATGTCTACTGTACTATACAATCTGCGTGTTACTCTTAAATCACTTACCAAGGAGAATTCAAGGATTAAAGAATCAAATCTGCTCTTAAGTGATAGAAATGCCATGTTAGAAGCACAGCTCATTGAGTTTGAGAAAATGAGATGTGTTAGTAGGGATGCTAAGCTGGAACTTGAGAAAGTATTGAAGAGGGAAGAAATTCTTAAAACACAACTAGAGATAGAACAGAGTGTGATTGCAAAATGGAAAGATTCCAGGAATGTTGCTAGCAACATCATTAATGTTCAAGGTGTGGAATCTTTCTGTGAGCAATCATGGAAAAAGAACAAGGAGAAACTAGGGTATGCTGTTGAAACCTTAGAATCAGAATCAGAGTCAACAAACAACAATGATCATTTGTTGAAGGTTGATACGTCAACGGAATGCAATGTTTCGTTGACAGATGAACCATCAACCGATCATGCTGTTTCGTTGACAGAGAAAAAGAAAGTAGAACTCACTAGACTTAATGAAAAGTATGGTCCTGTCACCAAGAACTTTGTTCAAGGTGAGTCTAGTAAATCAAAGAAAGTTGAGAAGCCTGTTGAAAGAGCTAATGTAGGTCACTTGTCTAACAAGCAATTGAAAGATAAGTTAGAGAAAGTTCAAGTTGAGACTAAAGGTAACAAAAAGAATAACAGAAACGGAAAAGTAGGGATTAACAAGCACAACAATTACACACCTGATAAATATGCACCTAGAAAGACATGTGTTAATTGTGGTAGTGTTAATCATCTATCTGCTAATTGCAAGTCTGTTAAGAAACCTGCTAATGTGAAAATGCCTAAGTCTACATTGAATGATTCTATACCTGCAATGCCTGTTATGCCTAACATGTTTGTTCCATATGCACAGTATCAAAATCCATATGCTGGTATGTCATTTGTGCCTAACCCTTACATGAATATGTTTAACATGCCACAAATGCCATGGAATAACATGTTTGTTCCTCCATCTATGCATGCTGAGAATGAAACTGTGAGCAACCCTCAAAGATCAACACAAGTGAAAAATGATCTGAGAAGGAAATCAAAGGCTAACAAGACAGGACCCAAGGAAACTTGGGTACCAAAATCAACTTGATTTGGTTTGTTGTGTGCAGGGAGACAAAAGGAATCTTTGGTACTTGGATAGTGGTTGTTCAAGACACATGACTGGTGATTCCACCCTGCTCACAGAGTTTCAGGAAAAAGCTGACCCTTGTATTGCTTTTGGAGATGACAACAAAGGCTACACAAAGGGATATGGCTTGATTTCAAAAGAGAATGTCATCATTGATGAGGTTGCATTGGTGGATGGTCTTAAGCACAACCTGCTTAGTATCAGCCAACTTTGTGACAAAGGATTTTTAGTTACTTTTTCAAAAGAAGCCTGTGTTGTTTCTAAGGTAGGAAACAACAATGTGGTCATGACTGGATTCAGAAGAGGGAACGTGTACATTGCTGACTTTAGCAGCACAAGTCCAGACACCATCACATGTCTTTTCAGCAAGGCAAGCAAGGATGAAAGTTGGCTGTGGCACAAGAAATTATCTCATCTGAATTTCAAAGTCATGAATGATTTGGTAAGGAAAGATCTTGCTAGAGGAATTCCACAGGTAGAATTCTCCAAGGATGGTTTGTGTGATGCCTATCAAAAAGGGAAACAAAAGAAGGCATCATTCAAAAGCAAGACAGAGTCATCAATTGTTCAACAGCTTGAGTTGCTCCACATGGATTTATTTGGCCCTGTAAATGTCATGTCAATTTCAAAGAAGAAGTACTGTCTTGTGATTGTTGATGATTTTTCTAGATTTACATGGACTTTCTTTTTGCACTCCAAAGATGAGGCAAGTGAAATCATTATCAATCACATCAAGATGGTAAGCAATCATCCTGATTTCAAAGTGAGAAGAATTAGGAGTGACAATGGGACAGAATTCAAGAATTCAAGCATGAAAGTGTTCTGTGAAGAAAATGGTATATTGCATGAGTTTTCAGCAACAAGGACACCACAGCAAAATGGTGTAGTTGAAAGGAAAAACAGAACACTTATTGAAGCTGCAAGGACAATGCTAGATGAATCAAAGTTACCTACTTATTTTTGGGCTGAGGCAGTCAACACAGCTTGCTTCACTCAAAATATTTCTTTGATTAATCAGGCCAAGGGAATGACACCTTATCAACTACTCAAAAGAAAGAAACCACTATTGGATTTTCTTCATGTCTTTGGTTGCAAGTGTTTTGTTCTGAGAAATCAAGCTGAGCACTTGGGGAAATTTGAAGCAAAGGCAGATGAAGCAATATTTGTGGGTTATGCAGCAGGGAAAGCCTACAGAGTCTACAATCTCAGAACCAACATTGTTATGGAATCTGTACATGTTGTTTTTGATGATCTCAAAATTCAGGGTCTCTGTGATGAAGGTTTCCATGAAAGTCTCTCTTTTGAGAATGAGGAAGGAGAACAAATGGATCATGATAAGACTATTGAGAAACAGTCCAAAGTTGTTGTATCTAGCACAGATGAAAGCAACAGTGAAGATGAAATTGCTGCATTAAGATTGAAAAGAATAGCTGCTAGTAGACCAAATGGTCATTTCGTTGACAGTCAGAATGAGCGTTTCGTTGACAGTCAAAATGGACATTCCGTTGACAGTCACAGAAATGCTTCCAGGAGTGATCAATTAGGGACAACAAACTCAGGGGGAGTTTCTCAAGGACAAATATCTAATCAAGGCAATCATGATCATGAAGCTACTTCTTCAAGAGCAAATCTACCTCCCTCAAGAAAATGGACTAAAGATCATCCCTTTGAACTTATTATAGGTGATGTTTCTTCAAAAGTTCAAACTAGAAGAGCAACTCAAGAGGAATGTCTATATAGTAGCTTTCTATCTCAAGAAGAGCCAAAGAAAGTTGAGGATGCACTTCTAGATTCAGATTGGGTTTTGGCTATGCAAGAGGAGCTAAACCAATTCGAGAGGAACAATGTTTGGAAGCTGGTGCCCAAGCCTAAAGACAGGAGTGTAATAGGCACAAAATGGGTGTTCAGAAACAAGATGGATGAAAATGGCATAGTCACAAGGAACAAAGCTAGATTGGTTGCAAAAGGCTACTCACAGGAAGAGGGAATTGATTTTGATGAAACCTTTGCTCCTGTTGCAAGACTATAAGTAATAAGGATTTTCCTAGCCTATGCAGCCCATGCCAATTTCAAGGTCTTTCAAATGGATGTGAAGAGTGCTTTTCTGAATGGGGAACTGGAAGAGGAGGTGTATGTGAGTCAACCTCCTGGCTTTGAAGATGATGATTTTCCAGAGTATGTGTACTTTCTCCTCAAAGCACTCTATGGTTTGAAACAAGCACCTAGAGCCTGGTATGACACATTGTCGCAGTTCCTTCTTGAGAATCACTTCACTAGAGGTACTGTAGATAAAACTCTTTTTCATAGGATTGTGAATGGCTCTACAATACTTGTTCAAATTTATGTAGATGACATAATTTTTGGGTCTACAGATGAAAAACTTTGTCAAAAGTTTGCCAAGCTTATGCAAAGTAAGTATGAAATGAGCATGATGGGAGAATTAACTTATTTTCTTGGTCTTCAAGTAAAGCAAGTTAATGAAGGCATTTTCATTAGTCAAACCAAGTACATTAATGATTTGTTAAAGAGGTTTAACTTAATGGAATGCTCTCCTGCCAAAACACCCATGCCTACTGCCACCAAACTTGAATTGAATACTAAGGAAAAATCTGTGGACATTTCAAGTTACAGAGGCATGGTTGGCTCACTTTTATATTTAACAGCTAGTAGACCTGATATTATGTTTGCTACATGTCTATGTGCTAGATTTCAGGCTGATCCTAGGGAATCCCATTTAGTTGCTATTAAAAGAATTTTCAGATATCTCAAAGGAACACCAAACCTTAGCATTTGGTATCCTAGAGAATCTGGTTTTGAACTAATTGGTTATTCAGATGCAGATTATGCAGGATGTAAAATTGACAGGAAAAGCACAACTGGAACCTGTCAATTTCTAGGAAACAAGCTTGTATCATGGTTCAGCAAGAAACAAAACTCATTTTCCACCTCCACAGCTGAGGCTGAGTATATTGCAGCTGGAAGTTGTTGTGCACAGATTTTATGGATGAAAAACTAACTACTTGATTATGGATTAAGAGTTGAGAAAATTCCTATTTTCTGTGACAACACTAGTGCCATTGCCATTACTGAGAATCCAGTGCAGCATTCAAGGACCAAGCACATTGACATCAAGTACCACTTTATTAGAGAACATGTTATGAATGGTACTGTGGAGTTACATTTTGTTCCAAGTGAACAACAACTTGCAGACATCTTTACCAAGCCACTTGATGAATCCACATTCTCAAGATTAGTAAGTGAGCTAGGTATGCTAAATTTCTCTTAATTATTTTGAGATTTTTGCAAGTTAAAATGCAGCCAGGAATTTGCTATAATTTTTCTGTGAATTGATTTTCTCAGGAAAAGGTGAAATTTTGTCTAAGTCAAAATTACTATGTCAACGAAACGCACCATTTCGTTGATAGTCTTAGCATTTTTCTGGGTGTTTCATTGATAGCTCTTTTATATCAACGAAACGCAGCTTTATCAACGAAATAGAAGGGACCTAAAATTCCCAATTCTGATTCGTTGATGTAGCGCTTTTTAATCTGAACCGTTGAAATTGCACGTTCTTTATCACGATCTATACATACACCCCTGTAAGTATAAATCGTGGTAATATTTAATTCTAACGGTTACTTTTTTAAGCCAATCAGGTAATTTAGATTAATTATTGGACTTAATTTCTGAGAATTTTTGGGGGAGTATTTAAGAAATTTCAATTTCTTTATTTCATTTCTACCTGTTCTCAAAAATTCCAAAAGTTTTTCTATCTTCTTCTCTCTAACAAGCAATACAGCTCGAAGCTTTTCCTCACTCAACAATGGCACCCATAGTCAAGCTTATGTCTGCTGGTGGGTTCATCTATGAGAAGAACAATTCTATTCCATTTGTTGTTAAGGAGAGTCCGAACAACATCTTTTTCAAGATGATGGACTTCATGAGGAACTGTAAGTTGAGCTATGCGATGTTTCACTCTACACCACTCTACAATGAAATAATCGAGGAGATTTGGACCTCATGTGAGTATAGTGGAACAAACTGCACACTGCAATTCACTCTTCAAGGTAATGAGTACATAGTTAATTCTGATGTTTTGCAAGCATGTTTACATATTCCTGATAATAACTGTGATGCTTTGCCTACTAACACTGAAATAACTACCGTGCTAAATTCTATAAACTACTCTTTGCCTACTGATAACTTGGGTAAGATAATTAGGAGAGGTTTGGTTAGGGAATACAGCTATTTAGCTGATGCATTCATTAAGGTCTTTTCTGGAAAGATTAGTAATTTTGATGCATTAACTAAATCTATGTTAATTCTCCTAACCATGCTTCTAAATGATAGATATTACAACTTTAGCACCCAACTTATGTATGAAATTGGTGCTAAGTTGGGTGATAAGGCAAATAGGAAGAAAAATATCTATTATGCAAGGTTTCTGATGATGCTGGCTAATCATGTTAGTCCAACACCATTAGTTATCTCTAACCCTACTGTCAGGTTTGAGTGCTTTGTGCAAGAGAAGAGAGTATTGACAGACATACTGAGGCTGAACCACAATGGTGATGTTCCAGTGGTGTATCTGCCAATCATTGAGGTAACTACTGCTATCCCTGTTAGTATAGCTGTTACTTCCATTATTTCATCCAACCCAGTTGCTATGGAGTCTGTAGCTGTGACCCAACAGGCTCCTGCCCCAGCAACAAAACCAAAATCAAAGAAATCCTCCAAGCCAACCTCAGGTGCTTCTCAAAAGGCACATGTTGTAAAAACTACCACACAACCTAAGGGGAGTGAGTCTGGAGTTGTGAGAGGTGAGGGAAGGGGTGAAAGTCAAAGAAACCCCAAGAATAAGGAAGGTGAGGTAAGTGTTTCCCAGCCTAGCCCCATTGTGTCTTCCCAACAAGGCACAATGAGTAAAATGGATTTAAGCACAAGTCTAATTGCATCCTCCCAAAAGGATGTAATTATTGAAACAAGCTCTCCACCCAGAGCACAGTCCAAGAGGGCAAGGGACACTTATGATAATGGAGGAGAGTCTGGGTCTCCGTCCATAATTTTTGAATTTCAAGGAGAAGAGTTTGTAGTTACTCCAACTACTGTTCGTGATGCTCTGGGCCTTGAGGACTTTAATGCTTTCACAGTCTCTGTTGGAGATTCTGAGTTAGTTCGTATGATGAGAGAAATAGGCTATTCTGGACCACTGACAAAGCTTGGTCAGGTGAAGCGACCGCTCTTGAGAAAGGAATGGAGTTTCTTTTTCGACTGCATAACAAGGGCGTTCGGGAAGAAGTGCACGAATTGGGATGCAATTCCCACTGATAGTCTGCAAATCGGGTATTCTCTTCTTTACGGAGGTAATTTTGATGTTGCTAGACTAGTTCTAAATAATATAGGTGAGAAAATGACTGAAAACAGAGGTGTAGTCTATTTTGCAAGATTTTGTCAATTAATATTCTCTGAATGTGTTTCTGAAGTAGAGATAGCTGAGAATGATGTGATTCCATGTTTTAAATTACATAAACGAATATTCTCTGATCTAACCAATAAAGATAACAAGAAAGGAGATGTTGGTGTTTTGATGTTGCCTGAGATTGTGCAACAATTCTTGATCAATTCACAACAACTACAATCACCTTCAAATGCTGAAGCTGGGCCTTCTGTGTCTCAACCACAAAGGTCAAAGAAATCTAAGGTAAAGGTTGTTAAGTCTGTCCGCATAAACACTGAAGCTGAGGTATCAACACCTGAAGAGCTGCCTCAGAAGACGAGGATAAAGAAAAGAAGAGCCAATAGGGCAAAGTCTGTTGTTGAAACCTCAGAGACTGAAACTGATGAAGAAACTCTTCATCAGAGAAAGAGAAGACTAGTGGCTGCACATCTTTTTGGTGCTGTAAATATAACCATGGACAGAGTCTCTAAGGTCACTGAAGCTCCTGCATCAGAGAATGAGGAGATTGTAGCTGAAGATGTTCCTCAAGCTACTCCTGAAATTGCTGTTGAGGAGGATATTTTCAATGCTGATGAGGACAGAGTGTTTGTAAACACTGAAACTCCTGAAGTTTTTGTTCAGGAGGATGCTGCAAATGCTGAAGCTGTCAATCTAGACAGGATCCATACTGATACTATGATGGATTTGGATTTGGTAACTCCTACATCAAAGGCTAATGATGTAGTTGAGGAAGCTGCTACTCATTCTGATAGCAGAGTTTTTGATCTTGAAGCACACACCTCTATTTATTCTGATCTTTATACAGAGGGTGTGGAAGCTGATCAAGTCACTGATCAGGTAGAAGCATCTCTGGCCACTCACACTGAAATTATTTCTTGTGATCTTGACAAAGGTGAGGAGGTTACTCAGCTGATTAACGTCACAGAGAAAATTAATGAAGCTGTGATGGAAAAGGAACAAGAGGCTACTGATGAGCTAAACTCTGAGAACATTATTCTTGAAGCTTTGCAACAATCTGTTGTAGAGATTGTTCAAAGAGAAGCAGAGGTTTTTGCTCAGGCCACCTCTGATATTCCTGAAGCTGTAGCAGAGGAGAACATTGATGAAGCTGCACAGTTTACTGCTGACAATATTCTTAATGCAAATGAAGCAGTCAATAATGAAGAAACTGGAATTGATGCTGAGGGTTCTCATTCACACCCTAGTATTCAAGTTTCATTGGCTGATGATGTCAATAGTTCTGACGCAAGGGAAGTCCATAGACAGACCAATGAGCATTTTCAGAATATGTACTACAAAAATTGGGCTGATGCAGATTGTGTCTTTTCAGCACAAAGGGCTGCAGATTTTCTATCTGATTCTGTCAAGAAGATCTCAACTACTGATGTCCTTACAAGCTTACATGCAACTGTTGTTCAAGTCAAATCTCTTAATAATAGATTTGATGAGAATCAACAAATGCTTACCAATCTAAGGAATGACGCCAGTATGAAGGATCTTACTTTCAAGTCTGACAGAACTTTTTATTATACTATGCTCAAGCAGCAAGCCAAGGATTCTGAGGAAATCAAGAAAAGGCTTGGAAAAGTTGAGGAGAATCAGGCTGAAATGTCTACTCATTTGAATTCTATTTCTAATGCTCTAGAATTGCTGACTTCAGTATTACTTTCTGATGATGTCAAAAAGGGGGAGAATGTACCTAAAGACAAATGCAAAGACATTCAAGCTCTGAGACAGAGGGATGATTCTACTGATGGGGGAAGCAAAGGAAATAAAGGAAAGGTCATTGCACAAAGGCAAAGCAGGACTAGAGTAAACTTTGGTAGACAAATAAACTCTGAAAAGATAAACTCTGGTGGTCAATCTACTTCAAATCTCAAGAGTTTAGTTGTTTCAACTAATCCATCTACTGATGAAGAGATTGCTGCTAAGATATTCATGAAAGAGCATGGAAAGAATGTAACTATTGAAGATATCCAGGCTGAAGAGCAGATGCTTGCTGAGGAACACAAGAAAAATCTTGAAGCTGGAATCTACAAGAAAAAGGAAATCAAGGCTCCTAGAAAGAAAGAAGTTGGTATTTTTATCAAAGAGAATACACAACAGAGTATACAATATACAAGGAGACCTGTGATTGGAAACACTGATAAGGGTAAAGGCATAATGATTGAAGAGCCTAACCTGAAAAAGAAAGATATTTCAACCTCTGACGTTGCTCAAGTTGAAACAAGATTAGCTAAATCAACCTCTGACGCTGCTCAAGTTGATGTTTCTGTTGAAGATATGACAACCTCTGACGTTGCTCAAGTTGTACAGAAATCTACACTACTTCCAGGATTCAGCAAATCAAAAATTCTTGAAGACTTAAAGCTTGAAGCTGTGAATTTCTCAGAAACTAGAACAGTATTGGGAAAAGAAGCCTTTGACAAATCTGGACTGGGTTCACACAGAGAGAGAAGAACTAATAACAGATCTCAAGACAAGTTTTCATTGGCAGAATTTGGAGTTGGAATTACTCAAGAAAGTCTTGACAAACTAGAATCTGTACAGATGATTTTTCACAAAGGAATCAAAAAGGAATTCTTGTTATATTTTATGGCTGATGGCAGAGTGTATAGATTTGGTGAATTTGATATCCAGTTAAAACTTTGGGAAGAGCTAGAGTATGTTCTATATCTACTTGAAGTAAAGAATAGAAGTACTTATGATGCTGCTCGAGTTTTGAAGGAAAGGATGATGAAATCCAAAGTTTTGAGTGGAGCTGGAGTATCAAGTGCATACATTCCTAAATACAGAGATACACATGGAAAGTTGGTAGAAATGAAAAGGAATAGTGCTAGGTTCAGAACTGCACTAAATAAAAAGGTTCTTGAGTTCAATCTAGAGTCTGATAAACCTTTTTATATCAGACTTGGCAATGAAATGAACAAAAACAGCATATATTCTTTGAGGGCTGCCATTTATCAAATTGGTGAAGATGAACCAGAGATGAAGGAGCTGAAGAAGATTATGAGTGCTGAATTGAATAGAGCTGAGAAGAAACTACTGTTAGACTATATCAGGACTGTGCCTGATATTCAAGAAATCAAGTAAAGTCTGACTGTAAGTTTTTAATATATTTTCTATTCTAAGTCAAATTTAAACTCTATTTTAAATTAAACTCTGTTATATGTTAAACACTGCATTTGTTAAATGTTTTTGACATCATCAATTATATGTTTAACTTGTACATTTTATTATGAACAAGTTGGGGGAGATTGTTAGATATAATTACTGATGTTTGTTTATCAGTGTTTAAGCAACAGGTACTGACCAGAGTTTATCAGAAGCCGGTCAGAGTTTAATTAAACTCTGACAGGGTGAAGAGTTTAAAGGAAGCCGGTCAGAGTTTATTTAAAGTCTGACAAGGTGATAGTTGAATTAGCTGTCGGTGATGAATTGAAGATTCTAGAAGCAATATATTCTAAAGATGGAAAGAAGCAGAATATATTGATACAGCTAAGGAAACGGAATAGAAGATAAGAAGCAATCCTTAATTGATAACAATTGTATAGCTAATTTGTAGGAATATCAATTAGATAAGGATTGTGTAACTGTGTACTATAAAAACACAGATAGGTTATCCCTAGAAGGGATGCGATTATTGAATATATTATTCTTGTAACCTAGAAGCTCTTTGTGATTCATTAACATCACTAAGAGAGAATTATTTAACATAATTCAGTTTGTTGATTTACAAACCTGTGTTATTAATTGTTATTCTCATACATACTTGATTATATATTGTGTATTCGGACTAACATTTCTACTTTGAAATTTAATTAAACTCAATGAAGCTCAATGCAATTTCTACTTTTATCATGTGTAATTTGACTGAGTGTTTTTGTTATCATCAAGGCTCTTGATTTATGGCTGTTATTCTATCAGTCATAAATTGGGGGAGATTGTTAGGAATATGTTGTTCTTGATGATAATTATAAAAACACTTAGTAGATTTTGTATTAAGTCATTTTGTAACTGTCAACGGAATGGCATGCTCTGCAGTGTTTCGTTGACAGGAAGCTCATCAACGGAATGAGTGTTGTAGCAATTGCACTGTACAATACTTCACAGTTTGATATGCATTTGATGTATGTATTAGATAGGTTTCCTAAGTCATGTTGACTAAGTACTAGATAGGCAAAATAGGTTGGTTAATTGTAAGTATATCATGCCTTGTAATTTTGCCTAAGTGAAGACATGTCAACAGTATGAAGATTACTCTATCAACGAAACAAGGATACACCATCAACGGAATGAAGAATAAAGCTATCAACGAAATACATTCTCCTGCCATCAACGGATCATTATTGCTCTTCTGTATAGTTGACAAAGTGATAGTGACAGCTTTCTGACAGATCAAAAGGAGATGTAGAAGTGTGCATTTGCATTGGGAGCCATTAAAATGGTCACTGGAAATAAGGAAACATTCCAATTCCCAATTGGGTTCTTGAGTGGGATCAGAATAAGCATGAAGACAAAAGACAAGGATCTCCAAGGACCACTGGACAAAAGGAATGAAAAGCAAGCTACTGGCGGTTACCTTTAGTGTACTTAAGTGTAACCAAAAATAGTATTGTAAACTTGGGGAATATATAACCAAGTGTAGCAGTTAAAATAGAAGAAGAGAAGAAAAACAAATAGATTGTATTAGCTATTTTTGAGAGCATTTCTTCTCTACAAATCTAGTAACTGAGCAGCTGTGTACATTTGTATCACAGATTATTTCCGAAATAAAAACACTTCAGTTGGATCATCAAACAATCCAACTGAATTATTTATATCTTGTGTTTTTACTTATTCAGTTCAGTTTTATTTATAAGTGTTTTAAGTTTAAGAAAATATCAAGAATTGTATTCAACCCCCCCTTCTACAATTCTGTTAGGTCATTTGGGATTAACAACTAGTATTATCACACATCAGAGGAATGTGTTCTAACACTAGTCCATAATCCATGAGTTGATTTCTAATCCAAAGCAATTGAGCACAGCAGCTTCCAGCAGCAATATATTCAGCCTCAGCTGTAGATGTTGCTGTGGATTGTTGTTTCTTACTGAACCAGGACACTAACCTTTGACCTAAGAATTGGCAGCTTCCAGAGGTGCTCTTTCTGTCAATTCTGCATCCAGCATAATCAGAATATGTGTAACCAACCAGGTTGAACCCAGAGCCTTTTGGATACCATAGCCCAAGATTAGGAGTCCCTTTCAGATACCTGAAGATTCTTTTGATAGCCATCATGTGAGATTCTTTAGGATCAGACTGGAACCTTGCACAAAGACATGTGGCAAACATGATGTCTGGCCTGCTAGCTGTGAGATAGAGCAGTGATCCAACCATTCCTCTATAGACCTTGATGTCAACTCTCTTGCCCTTCTTATCTTCATCTAGCTTGATTGCAGTGGACATAGGAGTTTTTGCTAGGGATGACTCTTCTAAACCATACTTCTTTAAGAGATCTTTAACATACTTAGATTGGTTTATAAAGATGCCATCCTTCCTTTGATGTACTTGCAGGCCTAGGAAGAAGGTTAACTCTCCCATCATGCTCATCTCATATTTGCTTTGCATCAACTTAGAGAACCTTTCACAGAGTTTTTCATTTGAAGAGCCAAAGATGATATCATCCACATAGATTTGAACAAGAATGATATCATTTCCATGCTTCTTGAAGAATAGGGTTTTATCAATTGTGCCCCTGGTAAATTGATGCTCAAGAAGGAATTGAGATAGAGTTTCATACCAGGCTCTTGGTGCCTGTTTAAGTCCATAGAGTGTCTTGAGCAGTCTATATACAAAGTCAGGGAATTCTTCATTCTCAAAGCCAGGTGGTTGGGACACATAAACTTTTTCAGCAAGATCACCATTGAGAAATGCACTTTTCACATCCATTTGATACACCTTAAAATCCGAGTGAGCTGCAAAAGCCAAGAAGATTATGATGGCTTCCAGTCTTGCTACAGGTGCAAATGTCTCATCATAGTCAATGCCTTCTTGTTGACAGTATCATTTGGCAACCAACCTTGCTTTGTTTCTAATCACCACTCCTTCTTCATCCATCTTGTTTCTGAACACCCATTTGGTGTCAATAACATTCTTTCCTTCTGGAGGTGACACTAGTTCCCATACTTTGTTTTTCTCAAATTGATTCAATTCTTCTTGCATGGCAACAATCCAGTCAGAGTTCTTCAAAGCTTCTTCAATTACCTTTGGTTCTTCTTGTGACAGAAAGCAGCTATACAGACATGTATTCATTGTTGCCCTTCTTGTTCTTACTCCCTCACCAGGGTCTCCAATAATTTGATCCCTAGTGTGGGCTCTGTCCCATTTCCTTGTGTGACCCTGATCATTTCCTTGATTTGTTCCAGGATCATTTTGATTGACAGTTGCATTCTCTTCTTCTCCCCCTGTGTTTGTGAACCCTTGCACAGGTGTTTGAAGAGGATCATCAACTTCAAGAGTTTCATTTTCTGGAACAGTTTGAGCAGGTGGTTCATCCTCACTTTCAGAATCCTCAAGATATCCTTGATTTTCAAATCTTAATGGCACACTATCTTGTTCACTTGTTTCAAGTCCAGGAGTTTTCTTGTCATCAAAGGTAACATCCATGCTTTCCATAACTTTGTGTTGCTCAGGTACAAATACCCTGTATGTTGTCCTTTCCAGAGAGTATCCAATGAAAATACCTTCAAATGCCTTAGCATCAAATTTTCCAACATGCTCAGATGTATCTTTCATCACAAAACACTTGCTTCCGAACACATGAAGATGCTTGAAGGATGTTCTTTTGCCAGTCATTAATGAGTAAGGAGTATTTCCAGACTTCTTATTGATCAATGTTCTATTTTGCACATAGCATGCTGTGTTAACAACATCAGCCCAAAAGCTAGTAGGTAGTCTTGCATCCAACAACATTGTCGTTGCAGCTTCAATGAGAGTTCTATTCTTTCTCTCAACTACTCCATTTTGTTGAGGTGTTCTAGGAGCTGAAAATTGTTGAGAAATTCCTTTATCTTTGCAAAACTCATACAATGTTGAATTTCTGAACTCAGTCCCATTATCACTTCTCAAAGTAACTACAGAGGAACCAGTGCTTTGTGCTTCTCTGTCAACTCTCTTAATATGCTCTATAATAACTCGAGGTGCTTCATCCTTGGAGAACAGGAATTCCACCCAAGTATATCTTGAATAGTCATCAACCATTACTAGTGCATATTTCTTCTTGGAAAGGGACATTACATTCACAGGGCCAAATAGATCCATGTGAATTAGCTGCAGAGGCTTTGAGTTTGTATTGAGCAACTTGTTCTTGTGACTTGATCTTTTAATCTTTCCTTTTTGACAAGCTTCATATGCTCCATCTTGCACAAATTCCAAAGCAAGCATATTTCTGATGAGTTCTCTCTTTGTCAGAGAGTTCATTGCCTGAACATTCAAGTGAGACAGTTTCTTGTGCCACAGCCAGAATTCTTCATTTGTGGCCTTGGTGTAGAAACAACAAATTTCTCCATTGTCTGCAGCCTTGAGATCAGCTACAAACAAGCTTCCTTTCTTCACACCAGTTAAAACAACTTCACCAATTCCTCTTTTTGAGATTAGACAATGATCTTCATCAAATTCCACTTTGAAACCCCTGTTGGTGAATTGTCCAATACTCAAGAGGTTATGCTTCAGTCCTTCAACAAATGCTACATCTTCAATAATGACATTCCCAAATTTAACACTACCATATCCCATTGTATAACCAATGTTGTCATTTCCAAAGGTTACTGATGGGCCAGCCTTCTCCTCAAATTGTGATAGCATGGCTATATCACCAGTCATGTGACTTGAGCATCCACTGTCCAAGATCCATATGACTCTTCTATTCATGTTGCCCTGAATTCACAAAATGACTAAGTTGTTTTTGGTACCCACACTTGGTAGGGTCCAGTTGATTTAGAAACAGTTTTGTTAAAAATTATTCTGTCATAAATAGCATTCTTCACAGTAGGAGACTTCACTTTGTTTGTGGCTTTGGAGTTTACACTCTTAGGCTCACATGAAGTTTTCACCCTCTCAACCTTGATTGGGGATCCTGTCCTGTGAGTGTGCACATGTGTGTGTGATTCACAAGATTGTACAGAGTCAAGTTTATGCTTAAGAGATAAGCAATTAACAATCACAGTCACATAGCATGTCATGCAGTTAGAATTACCACAGAAAGAATCATGGATAGAGTTCATTCCTACATAATGGTTACTCAGATTATCAACTTCAGCAATTTCAGGTTTACTACACTTATGAGTCAAATGATTCACAGATAGGCATTTTTGACATTGTTTCCTAGGAGCATTTGGCACATAAGCATAGTTGTTACCCTTGTTGACACCTACCTTACCATTTCTGTTTTGTTTCTTTTTCCTAACAACTTCTTTCTTGACTTTAGGACTCTTGACAAGGTTGTCTTTGGTCTCTTTCTGATTAACAGATTTAGGAGAGGAAGAAGTGTCTTTAGCAGCCTCATCTTCATCAAGAAGTTGTTGTTTGATGATCAATAGTTCTTCATCAAACTCAACAACACTCTTTTTGAAGATGGGCTTTTCAACACTAGACAAAATGGTTGGGGCATTGTTGTTTGTAAAAGATTCTTTTCCTTTGCCCTGTGCCTTCTTCCTTCCTTTATCATTCTCATAGTCAAAACCAACTCCAACCTTGCAATCTTCAGTGTGCTCCTTATGATAGGTTTGAATGAGTTCAGAGGAGTTCTTGAAACTTCTTAGCTTTAATTCATTTTCAGCAATTTGTTCTCTAAGAGCTTTTTCTATCTGTTCAACACAAATCACTTTGTTTTTTAGATACTCAATCTCCTTTTTCAAACCATCAAGGCTCACAACCATTAGCTCAAGTTTTTCATTCTTTTCTGTAAGCTCAAGATTTTTAGCAGTTAGCCTATCAATTTCTTCATTTGCAACTAACATGCTAGTATGAATATTAAACATTTCAGTACTCATGTCTTCAACAGTCTGCTTACATTGAAAGGGAGTCATATCAAGAGAAGTAAGAATAGGTACCTGACTTGAGGAATCACCATCATCAGAAAATGCCATCAAGGCATAGTTTGAGTACTCTTGTTCTTCTTCTTCATCAGAATCATCCCAGCACTTTCCCTCAGCAATAAAAGCTTTTCCCTGCTGTTTCATGAGTAGAGCTTCATACTTAGCTTCAAGCTCTAAGTAAGCTTTGTCCTTTTTGACCTGTTTAGGCTTTTTGCACTCAGTGGCAAAATGCCCAAGTTCATTGCAGTTATAGCATCTATTTTGGACCTATCCACACTCCCTGATTTGTATCCTCTTTTAGCAGCACCAGCAATCCCTTTTCCTTTATTGAAGGAGTTTGAGCTACTTGAACCACCAACATTTCCACTATTAAATTTGGACTTGAATGGATGCCTCCTCTTAAACCTAATGTTAGGATATCTCCTAGCCATATATGCAAAAGATTTGTTTTCCATCTTGTCCAGCTCATCTATGTTGTAGAACTCATCCTCCTCAGGCAAATCATAAACAACTTGAGTTTCATCACCAGTGTCATCACTTTCCAGTTCCTCAATCTTGACTTGACTGACTTTAAGAGATTCCATCCTTTGACCTAAATTGTCAGCAATAAGGGCACAAAAAGTGTTGGCCATTAATCCTTGCTTTGCTTGAATAGATCTCTTTTGAAACAACTCTAGCTCATATGTCTTCAAAACACCATACAACACATCAAAACCAATCTTTGTTAGATCTCTTTCTTTAAGGGAAGAGATTCTTGGTTCCAAGTGATCTGGAAGAGTTAGCAAGAACTTCATATTGAGCTCTTCTGTCTCATAGTGTTTGTCATAGAGTTTGAGTTCATTTATCAGCTTGTTGAACCTCTCAAGTTTGTTGAAAAATAAGTAGCATGTTAGGCCGAATACACAATATATAATCAAGTAGGTATGAGAATAACAATTAAGAACACAGGTTTGTAAATCAACAAACTGAATTATATTAAATAATTCTCTCTTAGTGATGTTAATGAATCACAAAGAGCTACTAGGTTACAAGAATAATATATTCAATGATCGCATCCCTTCTAGGGATAACCTATCTGTGTTTATATAGTACACAGTTACACAATCCTTATCTAATTGATATTCCTAAAAATTAGCTATACAAGTTATATCAATTAAGGATTGCTTCTTATCTTCTATTCCGTTTCCTTAGCTGTATCAATATATTCTGCTTCTTTCCATCTTCAGAATATATTGCTTCTAGAATCTTCAATTCAGCACCGACAGCTAATTCAACTATCACCCTGTCAGACTTTAAATAAACTCTGACCGGCTTCCTTTAAACTCTTCACCCTGTCAGAGTTTAATTAAACTCTGACCGGCTTCTGATAAACTCTGATCAGTACCTGTTGCTTAGACACTGATAAACAAACGTCAGCAATTATATCTAACAATCTCCCCCAACTTGTTCATAATAAAATGTACAAGTTAAACATATAATTGATGATGTCAAAAAGATTTAACAAATGCAGTGTTTAACATATAACAGAGTTTAATTTAAAACAGAGTTTAAATTTGACTTAGAACAGAAATCATAAAAACTTACAGTCAGACTTTACTTAATCTCTTGAATATCAGGCACTGTCCTGATATAATCTAACAGTAGTTTCTTTTCAGCTCTATTCAATTCAGCAATCATAATCTTCTTCAGCTCCTTCATTTCTGGTTCATCTTCACCAATTTGATAAATGGCAGCCCTCAAAGAATATATGCTATTTTTGTTCATTTCATTGCCAAGTCTGATATAAAAAGGTTTATCAGACTCTAGATTGAACTCAAGAACCTTTTTATTTAGTGCAGTTCTGAACCTAGCACTATTCCTTTTCATTTCTACCAACTTTTCATGTGCATCTCTGTATTTAGGAATGTATGCACTTGATACTCCAGCTCCACTCAAAACTTTGGATTTCATCATCCTTTCCTTCAAAACTCGAGCAGCATCATAAGTACTTCTATTCTTTACTTCAAGTAGATATAGAACATACTCTAGCTCTTCCCAAAGTTTTAATTGGATATCAAATTCACCAAATCTATACACTCTGCCATCAGCCATAAAATATAACAAGAATTCCTTTTTGATTCCTTTGTGAAAAATCATCTGTACAGATTCTAGTTTGTCAAGGCCTTCTTGAGTAATTCCAACTCCAAATTCTGCCAATGAAAACTTGTCTTGAGATCTGTTATTAGTTCTTCTCTCTCTGTGTGAACCCAGTCCAGATTTGTCAAAGGCTTCTTTTCCCAATACTGTTCTGGTTTCCGAGAAATTCACAGCTTCAAGCTTTAAGTCTTCAAGAATTTTTGGTTTGCTGAATCCTGGAAGTAGTGTAGATTTCTGTACAACTTGAGCAACGTCAGAGGTTGTCATATCTTCAATAGAAACATCAACTTGAGCAGCGTCAGAGGTTGATTTAGCTAATCTTGTTTCAACTTGAGCAATGTCAGAGGTTGATTTATCTTTCTTTTTCAGGTTAGGCTCTTCAATCATTATGCCTTTACCCTTATCAGTGTTTCCAATCACAGGTCTCCTTGTATATTGTATACTCTGTTGAGTATTCTCTTTGATAGAAATACCAACTTCTTTCTTTCTAGGAGCCTTGATTTCCTTTTTCTTGTAGATTCCAGCTTCAAGATTTTTCTTGTGTTCCTCAACAAGCATCTGCTCTTCAGCCTGGATATCTTCAATAGTTACATTCTGTCCATGCTCTTTTATGAATATCTTAGCAGCAATCTCTTCATCAGTAGATGGATTAGTTGAAACAACTAAACGCTTGAGATTTGAAGTAGATTGGCCACCAGAAGTAGATTGGCCACCAGAGTTTATCTTTTCAGAGTTTACTCTTGTCCTGCTTTGCCTTGGAGCAAAAATCTTTCTTTTATTTCCTTTGCTTCCCCCATCAGTAGAATCATCCTTCCGTCTCAGAGCTCGAGTGTCTTTGCATTTGTCTTTAGGTACACTCTCCCCCTTTTTGACATCATCAGAAAGTAGTACTGATGTTAGCAATTCAATGGCAGTAGAAATGAAAGACAGTTGAGTAGACATTGCAGTCTGATTTTCCTCAACTTTCCCAAGCCTCTTCTTGATTTCCTCAGAATCCTTGGCTTGCTGCTTGAGCATAGTATAATAAAAAGTTCTGTCAGACTTGAAAGTAAGATCCTTCATACTGGCTTCATTCCTTAGATTGGTAAGCATTTGTTGATTCTCATCAAATCTATTATTAAGAGATTTGACTTGAACAACAGTTGCCTGTAAGCTTGTAAGTACATCAGTATTTGAGATCTTCTTGACAGAATCAGATAGAAAATCTGCAGCCCTTTGTGCTGGAAAGACACAATCTGCATCAGCCCAATTTTTGTAGTACATATTCTGAAAATGCTCATTGGTCTGTCTATGGACTTCCCTTGCGTCAGCACTATTGACATCATCAGCCAATGAAACTTGAATACTAGGGTGTGAATGAGAACCCTCAGCATCATTTCCAGTTTCTTCATTATTGGCTGCTTCATTTGCATTAAGAATATTGTCAGCAGTAAACTGTGCAGCTTCATCAATGTTCTCCTCTGCTACAGCTTCAGGAATATCAGAGGTGGCCTGAGCAAAAATCTCTGCTTCTCTTTGAACAATCTCAACAACAGATTGTTGCAAAGCTTCAAGAATAATGTTCTCAGAGGTTAGCTCATCAGTAGCCTCTTGTTCCTTTTCCATCACAGCTTCATCAATTTTCTCTGTGACTTTAATCAGCTGAGTAACCTCCTCACCTTTGTCAAGATCACAAGAAATAATTTCAGTGTGAGTGGCCAGAGATTCTTCTACCTGATCAGTGACTTGATCAGCTTCCACACCCTCTGTATAAAGATCAGAATAGATAGAGGTGTGTGCTTCAATATCAAAAACTCTGCTATCAGAATGAGTAGCAGCTTCCTCAACTACATCATTAGCCTTTGATGTAGAAGTTACCAAATCCAAATCCATCATAGTATCAGTATGGATCCTGTCTAGATTGACAGCTTCAGCATTTGCAGCATCCTCCTGAACAAATACTTCAGGAGCTTCAGTGTTTACAAACACTCTGTTCTCATCAGCATTTATAATATCCTCCTCAACAACAATTTCAGGAGTATCTTGAGGAACAGCTTCATCCACAATCTCCTCATTCTCTGATGCAGGAGCTTCAGTGTCCTTAGAGACTCTGTCCATGGTTACATTTATAGCACCAAAAAGATGTGCAGCCACTAGTCTTCTTTTTCTCTGATGAAGAGTTTCTTCATCAGTTTCAGTCTCTGAGTTTTCAACAACAGACTTTGCCCGATTGGCTCTTCTTTTCTTTAGCCTTGTCTTCTGAGGTATCTCTTCAGGTCTTGATACCACAGCTTCAGTAGATAATCTCCTTGCAGGTTTAGTACCAATATGCTTGGTCCTACCTCCCCTTGCAGATGATGAGGCTGTGGAGATCTGTATGATGCTCTTCTATTAGAGCTACTTGAAGGATTCGAAAAAGAATGTCTTCTTGGAATCCTGCAAGCTGCAAACCAGAAAGAGAAGTCGAGAGGATGATGATGATGATTCAACATCAGGGGGTTGTCAAGCCTTGGAAATCCCAGATGTTATAGTAGCCTGTTAATCGAACAGTAGCTAGACAAGAGTATAAAGTTGTCTGAATGTAAACAAAGTTTGAATCATTTAATGAGAAAAATCCATTGTTTTGTTTTACATATCAGTATCTCATAGTAATTGTAGAGTGAAAGAAATGATATCACTTTAAACAATAAACTAACATACTCATCAGCGCTACTAATCACCATTACTAACACACTCTTTCTGTTCTCTGTTGAATGTAAAATATATTCGTTACCAATCATATTGTTTCGAAAAACAAATGTCTAATCTCAAAATTATAGAATGTCTGAAACAAAGAAATTATTTTAACCATTAGAGATTAAAACAAAGTTACCTCGGCATATGTCACACAATACATCAGTGTTTACCATTTGTCCTTCTTTGTCAATAAACTCTTTTCTCAAACTGTACAGGTGTGAAAATATGTGTGTGCAATAGCAGAGTTTACCGTAATCAATATTTAGATCATCTCAAAGTGCATAAAATCCACAAACTAAAGTAGTAAAAACTGATTGCCTAAACTCTCATGTATAACATAAAATCTGATTTTATATCTAAACTCTGTATACTGATATCCTTTCATTTGGATATGTCTTTTATTTTTCACCCCCTTTATATATATATATATATATATATATATATATATATATATATATATATATATATATATATATCTTTTTTTTTATTTTTTATTTTTTATTTTTTTTAATTTTATTTTTCCAGTAATCAGTGGTTGGCACTAGTCACCAAAAATCAAAGATTTTAGCCCTTATTTCATACAATAAGTTCCTGGATCTTTCTAGGCACAACATGATCTCAAAGGAATTTGTGCTTTGTTTGGCATCTTTTGATTTGAGGGTGAATTATTTTCAATTAAGAATCAGAGTTTAGACTTTTCATCAGTAGATATAATTAACTTATGAGAGAAAATGCAAACAGCTAATACAGACTCAGTGTATAGGATCAATAAACTAAGAGATGGTATAAATACAGAGACAGTATCATGCTGTGTTAACTTACTGCACATGTTTGAGATCAGAATCTATACAACTCTTAAGGATTCATAATTACTTACTGAGAATTATGCTTCATACAAATTTCTTCATTGGTCCATATGTTTCAGACAAAATTACAATTAGAGAATAGCATTAAACTGTAACTACCAGAGTATGACCAACAGAGTTTAACATCAGAGTTTACTTTCAGAGTATGACTGACACTTCACAGAGTTTATTATCAGAGTTGAACATGCTGGTTCACATAACAGTTAACACATGTAAGAGATCATGAACATAAAAAGTGAGTCTAACCCGTATCTCTAGTCAGAACCAGAGATCATTCCAAGTTCATTTACCAATCTTGTAAAAGTAGCTTCACTCAAAGGTTTGGTGAAGATATCTGCAAGTTGTTGGTCTGTAGACACAAAATGAAGCTCAATGTTTCCTTCTTCCACATGTTCTCTGATAAAATGATACCTTATGCTGATGTGCTTGGTCATGGAATGCTGTACTGGATTACCTGTCATAGCAATAGCACTTTGGTTATCACAGAAAATAGGTATTCTAGAGTACCTTAACCCATAATCCAGCAATTGATTCTTCATCCATAAAATCTGTGCACAACAGCTACCAGCTGCTATATACTCTGCTTCTGCAGTGGATGTAGAAATTGATTTCTGTTTCTTACTGTACCAAGAAACCAATCTGTCACCTAAAAATTGACAGCTTCCACTTGTACTTTTTCTGTCTATCTTACAGCCTGCAAAATCTGCATCAGAGTAACCAATTAACTTAAACTCTGATTCCCTAGGATACCACAAACCTAAGGTTATGGTTCCTTTAAGATATTTGAAGATCCTTTTTACAGCTGTTAGATGAGGCTCTCTGGGATCTGCTTGAAATCTTGCACAAAGACATGTTGCATACATGATATCAGGTCTACTTGCAGTAAGATACAGTAGAGACCCTATCATTCCTCTGTAGTTAGTCATATCTACTGAGGCTCCTGTGTCTTTGTCAAGCTTCGTTGCTGTAGCCATGGGAGTTGTAGCAGATGAACTATCAAGCATACCAAATTTCTTTAGAAGATTTCTGGTATACTTTGCTTGATTGATAAAAATCCCATCATCTGTTTGCTTGACCTGTAAGCCTAGAAAATAACTAAGCTCTCCCATCATGCTCATTTTGTACCTGGATTGCATAAGCTTTGCAAACTTCTTACAGAGTTTGTCATTAGTAGATCCAAAAATAATATCATCTACATAAATTTGAACTAAAAGCAAATCATCACCAGAATATATTGCTTCTAAAAGAAATTGAGCAAGAGTTTCATACCATGCTCTTGGTGCTTGCTTTAGTCCATATAATGCCTTGTCAAGCCTGTAGACATAATCTGGATGCTTGGGATCTACGAATCCTGGTGGTTGTTCAACAAACACTTCTTCTTCAAGCTTCCCATTGAGAAAAGCACTCTTTACATCCATCTGAAAGACTTTAAACTTCTTGTGTGCAGCATAGGCCAGAAAAATTCTTATGGCCTCCAATCTTGCAACTGGAGCAAAGGTTTCATCATAGTCAATTCCTTCCTGTTGTGAATAACCTTTTGCCACAAGTCTAGCCTTGTTTCTTGTAATCACACCTTCACTGTCAGTCTTGTTTCTGAAAACCCACTTTGTACCTACAATTGATCTATTCTTTGGTCTAGGTACAAGTGTCCAGACTTCATTTCTTTCAAATTCATTTAACTCTTCTTGCATTGCTGTAATCCAATTAGCATCTTGAAGAGCTTCCTCCACTTTCTTTGGTTCTGTTTGAGACAAGAAAGCATGATACAGACACTCATTATTTGTTGCACTTCTAGTTCTCACACTAGCATCAGGATCTCCAATTATGAGATCAGGTGTATGTGCCTGTGTCCACTTTCTTGCTGTTGGTAAGTGGTTTCTTGCATCATTATTTGATCCTCCCCCTTGATCCATGCTCTCCTGATTCATATGTTGACTTTCTGCAGCATCTGAGGCTCCCCCTGAATTGGATGGCTCAGAGTTTGAACTGTCAGAGTTTGAATCAGTTTCCTCAACTGACTCATTTGCTGTGTCTTGTTGAGCTTCTTCACGCTCCCCCTCAACTGGTTCTCTACTTTGTTCAATTTGAGAATTTCCAGTTTCTTCAGTATTTACCAGTAGAGGTTCAGAGTATGCTTCGTCAGAGTTTGTCAACTCTGCTTCATCAGAGTTTATATCATCAGAGAATAGATCTTCATTTTCAAAACGCAGTACCTGGATGAACATAACCTTTTGCCACAAGTCTAGCCTTGTTTCTTGTAATCACACCTTCACTGTCAGTCTTGTTTCTGAAAACCCACTTTGTACCTACTATTGATCTATTCTTTGGTCTAGGTACAAGTGTCTAGACTTCATTTCTTTCAAACTCATTTAACTCTTCTTGCATTGCTGTAATCCAATTAGCATCTTGAAGAGCTTCTTCCACTTTCTTTGGTTCTGTTTGAGACAAGAAAGCATGATACAGACACTCATTATTTGTTGCACTTCTAGTTCTCACACTAGCATCAGGATCTCCAATTATGAGATCAGGTCTGTGTGCCTGTGTCCACCTTCTTGCTGTTGGTAAGTGGTTTCTTGCATCATTATTGAATCCTCCCCCTTGATCCATGCTCTCTTGATTCATATGTTGACTTTCTGCAGCATCTGAGGCTCCCCCTGAATTGGATGGCTCAGAGTTTGAACTGTCAGAGTTTGAATCAGTTTCCTCAACTGACTCATTTGCTGTGTTTCGTTGAGCTTCTTCACGCTCACCCTCAACTGGTTCTCTATTTTGTTCAATTTGAGAATTTCCAGTTTCTCCAGTATTTACCAGTAGAGGTTCAGAGTATGCTTCGTCAGAGTTTGTCAACCCTGCTTCATCAAAGTTTATATCATCAGAGAATAGATCTTCATTTTCAAAACGTAGTTGATCATATCCATCCTTGTCTTCAAGTCCAATTATTTTCTTGTCATCAAATGACACATGTATGGATTCCATGATCACCTTAGTTCTTAGATTGTAAACTCTGAATGCTTTTGTTGACAATGGATAGCCAACAAAGATTCCTTCATCAGCTTTTAACTCGAACTTTGTCAACTGTTCAGGATGAGTCTTCAACACAAAGCATTTGCATCCAAATATATGAAAATATTTCAAATTTGGCTTTTTATTTTTCACCATCTCATATGGTGTTTTCCCATGCTTGTTGATCAATGTTGCATTTTGAGTAAAACAAGCAGTTTGAACAGCTTCTGCCCAGAAGTATGTTGGTAATTTTGCTTCATCAAGCATAGTTCTGGCTGCTTCAATTAAAGTTCTGTTCTTCCTTTCAACTACACCATTTTGCTGTGGAGTTCCAGGTGCAGAAAATTCTTGTTTCACTCCTCTTTCCTTGCAGAAAGCTTCTATAATTGAGTTTCTGAATTCAGTTCCATTATCACTCCTTATAATTTTGACTTTGTGCTGTGATCCTTTGTCCAGTAGATTTACATGATCCATCAGAGTTTGAGCAGTTTCATCCTTCTTTGACAAGAAATACACCCATGTATATCTAGTATATTCATCAACAATTACTAGAGCATATTTCTTTCTGCCCATGGACATCACATTCACTGGTCCAAAGAGATCAACATGAAGAAGATGATAAGGTTCCACTACTGAAAATTCAGATTTGCTCTTGAAAGATGACTTCCTTTGCTTGGCTTTTTGACAAGAATCACACAATCCATCTAGACTGAGTATAGATTTTGGAAGTCCCCTTACAAGATCCTTTCTTATTAGCTCATTGATGTTGTTCAAATTGAGATGAGAGAGCTTCTTGTGCCAGTTCCAACTCTCTTCATTTGACATTCTGGCTGTCAGACACACTGTTTTTCCATCAGAGTTCGTTACCAAACTTGCTTCATAAATGTTGTTGCGCCTGTGTCCAACTAGAACAACTTTTCCAGTAGATTTACTGATAACTTCACAGTATTCACTATGAAAATCTACATGGTTTCCTCTGTCACAGATTTGACTCACAGATAGCAGATTATGCTTGAGTCCTGAGACTAGAGCTACATTTGTAATGATGACACTTCCAAGATTGATATTGCCATATCCCAGAGTGTGTCCTATGTTGCCATCTCCATAGGAAACCTTTGGGCCAGCCTTCTCCTTAAAGTCTGATAGCAGGGCTTTATTTCCATTCATATGTCCTGAGCATCCACTGTCCAAGATAAGTGTGCTCTCTGTTATACCCTGCAATCACAAACAAATACTAAGTATTAGTTTTAAGGACCCAGACTTGCTTGGATCCTTTGTCTTTCTTAACAGTGTTAGCTTTTGCAGCGGAATTACTATCAACAGAGTTTAAGCTCACATTGTCAGACTTTACACTTGCAGAGTTTGCTTTAACCCACTTCAGATTGGGTTTTAGCTCATAATAGTTATGATAAATAGCATGATAACTCTTGCAAGTATAAATGGAATGCCAAGTGCTCCCACAGTGTGTGCATAAAGTTTGTGGTTTAACCCTTACATAATCATTCTTTACTCCTGATGTAGAAGATAAAGAATTAATATGTCTGTTCTTAGTGCAAAATCTAGCAAGATGATTAGAACTACCACAATTATAACATGTTTTCCTTGGAGCAGCACTAGTAGGCAAATGATTATTTCTATTATTTATGCCTATCTTTCCATTCCTATTCTTCTTGGACCCTTTTGGTTTCATGGCAGATTTTATCTCTTTTAGCTTATGATTAAACTGTTTCCCTGTCATCAAACCAACATTAACCTGTTTTTCACAAGTTTTTACTGGCTTTCTAACAGTTTCTCTTTCCTTAAGTTTTTCTGTTTTAATATTTTCCTGTCTTTCACAGGCTTCACCTGATTCCATATCAGCTTCTCTTATTACAACAGATTTTAACTTATTGGCTTCTGGAACAAATTTCACAGGTTTAAGTTGTGGTTTTACCTTAACCTTGTCTTTAAACCTAAGTTCATCATTTTCACAATAACCTAAACCTACAGAATCAGTCTGAAACACTTGATGAGTGTCTCTTCCAGAATCTGTCCAAGTCTTGATTTTTTTTCTTTCTTTTTCTAAATCAGATTCTAATTGCTTATATCTTTTCAGCAACTCCTGTTCTACATAAACAGCATCATCTCTTTCTTTTTGAATCTGCTTCATTCTTTCAAGTTCTCCTTCAAGAAACTTGTTTCTATCTTTAAGACTAAGATTCTCAGCTTTAATTCTCTCATTCTCTAAGGTCTGATCCCTATAACTAACATGAACACTTTTCAGATATACTCTTAACTCAGATATATTATCAGTATCATAAGCATAAGTAGTTAGGGGTACCTTATTTTCAGATGATTCAGTCTTATCTCTGACAGTTGCCATAAGAGCATAATTTTCTCCATCATCAGTGTCTGAAGTATCTGCCCAGTCTTTGCCTTTAGAGATGAGTGCTTTCTCAGATTTGCCTTTCTTGCACTCTGGGGCATAATGACCCATCTCTTTGCACTTGTAGCACTGGATCTCAGATTTGTCCTTCTTTCCAGACTTGGTATCCCTTCCATCAGACTTTCTGAAATTCTTCTTCTCAGAATTTGAATCTCTCCTTGAGAATCTCTTTCCCTTCTTGAAGTTCTTGAACCCCATCTTCTTGAAGGTCTTCACCATCAATGCAGCCATTTGCATCATCTGTTCTTCATCATCATCAGAGTCAGAAGCTTCACCAGAGTTTGAATCATCATCAGAGTTTGATGACTCACTCTCAGATTTAATGACTAAAGCCTTTCCCTTGGCTTTCTTCCTTGATGATTCCTTCTTAATGGGCTTCTCCTCGACTTTGAGAGCAACATATTTTGTCTTCTTGCTGGATCTCCTGTTTCTTTGTTCTATCTCAAGTTCATGAGTCTTTAACAATCCATAGATCTCATCAAGATCTGTATCAGCAAGATCATAATTATCTCTGATTGTTGTTGCCTTTAAATCCCACTTTTCAGGTAGAGATAACAGAAACTTGAGATTAGACTCTTCAAGTTCATATTCTTTATCAACCAGAGACAGATCGTTCAACAGTTTGCAAAATCTGTCATAAGTCTCAGTCAAGGTTTCATTAGTTCTTGAATCAAAGTGCTCATACTCCTGTGTGAGTATTGTTTTTCTGTTCTTCTTAATAGCACCTGTTCCCTGGCATCTGACTTCTAAAGCATCCCATATCTCTTTGGCAGTTTTGCAGCCAATTACTCTGTTAGACATAACATTATCTAAAGCACTGTGGAGAAGATGTCTAACCTTTGCATCCTTTGCAATTGATGAGATGTCCTCAGGAGTCATATCTTTCTTTTCCTTTGGAACAGTCTTTTGTTCTTGACCATCAACAACAGGGGACAATTTAGTTGGCATATGAGGACCATCATAGATTCTGTCAAGGTATTCTGGATCTGTAGCCTCCAGAAACATGGTCATCTTAACCTTCTAAATCGGATACTCTACTGGCCTGAGAATTAGAACCCTGATTGTTTCATATCGACTCACAGAATTGGACTTAACCTGTTCAGCCTTAGGAGCAGTTTGATTTTCTTCAGACATGATTAATACTGTGTTTGAATCGTAAAACTGTATATATTAAACAGCCTTGGCTCTGATACCAATTGTTAGGCCGAATACACAATATATAATCAAGTAGGTATGAGAATAACAATTAAGAACACAGGTTTGTAAATCAACAAACTGAATTATATTAAATAATTCTCTCTTAGTGATGTCAATGAATCACAAAGAGCTACTAGGTTACAAGAATAATATATTCAATGATCGCATCCCTTCTAGGGATAACCTATCTGTGTTTATATAGTACACAGTTACACAATCCTTATCTAATTGATATTCCTAAAAATTAGCTATACAAGTTATATCAATTAAGGATTGCTTCTTATCTTCTATTCCGTTTCCTTAGCTGTATCAATATATTCTGCTTCTTTCCATCTTCAGAATATATTGCTTCTAGAATCTTCAATTCAGCACCGACAGCTAATTCAACTATCACCCTGTCAGACTTTAAATAAACTCTGACCGGCTTCCTTTAAACTCTTCACCCTGTCAGAGTTTAATTAAACTCTGACCGGCTTCTGATAAACTCTGATCAGTACCTGTTGCTTAGACACTGATAAACAAACGTCAGCAATTATATCTAACATAGCATGTTAAAATAGGTAAACTTTTAAAAAAATAATTATAATATTAGGTTTAAAAATAAATAACTAAAGGTTTGTCCGTGATATTTTTGGAAAATGAGGGGTTTTAGTGAGGGGTTTTAGTAAGGAAAAAAATAGAAAAACTAACATGTTTTAGTTAAAAAAGGTAATTGCCCGTGATATATTTGAAAAAGTAGGGGAATTTGTTAGAAAAAATAAAAAAAAATGTATTTTAGGTGATAAACGTAACTGGTTATAAATAGGTAATATTATTATTTAATAATATATTTCTATAAATAAGTAAGGTTAATTAAGTAAAAATACCAATCTAAGAAAGGGCAATTAAGTAAAATCACAACGTACCATACCGACCGACCAAACTTTTAATGTTTCGTCTATTATATAATACTAGCTTAAAACCCGTGCGATGCACGGATTGTTAATTGTTATTTTATTATTAATTTTTTAATTGTATTTGTTAAAAAAATAAGTAGGCGTGTTAAAATAGCTAAACACTTTTAATTAATTAAAAACATTAAAAAAGATTTTAAAATAATTAAGTAAGGGTTTGCTCGTTATATTTTTGGAAAAGTAGGGGTTTTAGTATGGAAAAATAAAAAGTGTAACATACATTTAGTTTAAAAAGGTAAATGCTCGTGATATTTTTGGAAAGTGAGGTTTTAAAATTTAATAATTTAAATTATTTAAATACGTTTTAAAATCAATATACTGTTAGAAATGAATACCACTTAGAAACTAGACAGAGGGGGGGGGGGTGAATGGATAGTTTTGATATTTTTCGATTCTTGAAAACTAAATAAGCTGTATATGATTATGCTGTGTAATATGCAGAAAATAAACAACACACACAATCACTTTAATCTACTTTGTATTAAGCAAATTAAATACTACAGCTTTCCAGAATTTCACAACTGAATTTCTGGCTTCTAAACAAGAACAGTTTGTATCTTGTTTTCTTACAGAGAAAAGAGTGCTTAAGATTAAACTTTTTGTATCTCTCTTACAGCTAACAATAGGGTGTGCATGATATATATAAGTCCTATACAAACTAGTACACACACCTATTTACACTGTTACCCTCACTGTTCATCCAACTTGTTCTGCCATAAGAGGTTAACTATGTCAGGAAGGACCACCTGCTTTTCGGAGTCTTTCCCGTTTCTGTAGCTGCTTGTCTCTTATCTTTCTCTCCAAGTTTAGCTGTAGATTTGCCATCTGTTCTTTGGACCACCTTTCCAGAACAAATGCTTCAGTATTTGTCTCCATTGATTTTGATCTTGTACCTTCATTTGTCTTGTTGTAAACGGCTAAGTGTTGCTTTCGTGAACTCCACTTGAAAGGCATATGTCTAGGCCTATTTGTAAACACAGAGGATTCTACTCAACATAAATCAAGATGTAATAAGTAAATAATAAATACAGATGTCACAGGAATCTCAGAAGATTATATCTGTCAAGAGAATGAAGATTAAAGTCATCTACAGTCTTGAAGTAAGTCTACATTGGAAGAAGTTCAATTTATTGTTCAAGCCTCAGTGAAGTATTCAAGGAAGTGGAACTATTTAAAAGTGACAGAGATTTCAGAAGTGTGACGGGAAAAAGTACAGGTTTCAGTCCTTTGTTTAAATAGAAGGAGAAAAGAATCACAGCTTAAAGTTTAGAATGAAGAACAACCATTAAAGTTAATCACTCATGAACCAGACAGTACATGGAGTGTCAACGTCAGCCAGTGGAAGTTCGTCATCAATTTTAGTGGTTCTGAGAATTAGTGTAATTCTCTTTTAATATTATTCTATAAGATAATTAATTTAATCTATGAATTAATTCCTTCAGAATTAATTCATATATTAATTTAATCAATCTAGATCTTAAGTAATTTAATATATAAATTAATTCTCCAGAATTAATTTATTTATGAATTTATTTGAGTCATTTATTTAATTTATTTAATCAGTGAATTAATTCTAATAGAATTAATTCATTTGTTAAATCAATTAAATGTAGAATTTATTAAATCTGTTTTATCCTAATTCTATTTATACTAGTAGTACTATCAGACTTGTACTAGTAGTACTATCTGTGTTAGTACTACCGATAGTACTACCAGTTCAAACTGATAGTCCTACCGATAGTACTACCAGGTATAACTGGTTAGTACTATTAATATAAATCAATTGAATTGGTTTGGCGCGTGGGAAATATTCTGTTGACTTGTTATAAATACAAGTACATGATCAAAAGAGGCAGATTATTACAATTGCAAAAAGACAGAAAGAAAACAGCTTCTCATTTACTCTCTTCTGCCATTAACACGAAGCCAACTGCAAAGCTCAATTAATTTCTTGTAATAAATTCTAGCAAGCAAAGTTATATCCAATCAACTAGAATTCAATTACTTGTACTGCTTTGAAAATCTAGCGGATCATAATCCCTAGAATTACTATCGAACTACTTTTTAGTATTCGATCCTTTTATTACAAATATAGATAAATTCATGTCGAATTTATTCTAGATTTGTTTTAACAAGAACTCTGTAATCTGTACACAGATTTGTAACACCCTTCAAGTTTAATATAGTTTTATTTAACTTGAATCTTGTTTCATTTTATTCCGCATTAAATTTGGTATTGTAATTGTTAAATTCAACAATACAAATTCGATTAAACGGTACTGTTTGTATTCAACCCCCTTCTACAAACATATCAGGACCTAACACCACTTCATTCCAGACTACGCGATATGGCCTTTGAGGACTTTGCGACATAGGTCATTTGAGGACTTCGCGATCTAGCCTTTTTGAGGACTATGCGACATAGGTCATTTGAGTACTATGCGACATAGGCTTTTTGAGGACTATGCGACATAGGTCATTTAAGGACTATGCGACATAGGCTATTTGAGGACTTCACGATCTAGACATTTTGACTTTGCTGACTTCAACACTTCACGACATGAGTCTTGAGGACTTCACGATATAGTACAAATTGGACTATGCGATATAGCACTTCACGATATGGATATTGGTGACTTCACGACATAGCTTTATTCTGACTTTGCTATATAATGCCTTAGTCAAATTTCTGCAACTTATTTCTTCAGGGCCTTATTCATCTCTATCCTGCTGCATGAACATTTCTGAACTTCTACCAGGACAATTATTCAATGGCCTATATACATTCTAGATGCAAGAAACTTGCTAAGCCCATTATAATTCTGAGCATACATGATTAAACTAATGTTCATGAGAACAAGACAAGTACATAGAGAGACCTATACTATATCCCAGTGATAGAATTCACTAGGTCATGTAGTGTGACATAGTCACATAGTGTAGGCTTGTTAATAGTGGTATTCAGACATGTCTTGAGCCTAACATATACTTATATAAAGGAGAAGACGGGGGCGATGAGGTGGCGCCTCTAGAATCGTTCCGTTCTATTTTTTTAATTTTCTCAATTTTTCACAATTTTTAATTTTAATAATTACAATTTCCTTTATTACAACTTCCTTTATTATTTTCGATTTTGTAGGAAAGAAATTGAAAATTACACTTTTATTATTTTCAAACTTGATAGAACTTTCTTTTATTAATTTCAAATTTGATAGAACTTTCTTTGATTTAGAAAATTACAACTTTCTTATTATTTTCGAATTTGTAGGACTTGATAGAACTTTATTTGATTTAGAAAAGTACAACTTCCTTATTATTTTCGAATTTGTAGGTTTGATAGAACTTTCTTTTAATATTTTCAATCTTGATAGAACTTTCTTTGATTTAGAAAATTACAACTTCCTTATTATTTTCGAAAATTTGTAGGACTTGATAGAACTTTCTTTGATTTAGAAAATTTATTTGATTTAAAAAATTACAACTTCCTTATTATTTGATTTAGAAAATTACAACTTCATTATTATTTTCGAATTTGTAGGCTTGACATAACTTTATTTTATTATTTTCAAACTCGATAGAACTTTCTTTGATTTAGAAAATTACAACTTCCTTATTATTTTCGAATTTGTAGGACTTGATAGAACTTTCTTTGATTTAGAAAATTTCTTTGATTTAAAAAATTACAACTTCCTTATTATTTTCTAATTTGTAGGACTTGATAGAACTTTCTTTGATTTAGAAAATTACAACTTCCTTATTATTTTCGAATTTGTAGGCTTGATAGAACTTTCTTTTATTATTTTCAAACTTGATAGAACTCTCTTTGATTTAGAAAATTACAACTTCCTTATTATTTTCGAATTTGTAGGACTTGATAAAACTTTCTTTGATTTAGAAAATTTATTTGATTTAAAAAATTACAACTTCCTTATTATTTGATTTAGAAAATTACAACTTCCATATTATTTTCGAATATGTAGGCTTGATAGAACTTTCTTTTATTATTTTCAAACTTGATAGAACTTTCTTTGATTTAGGAAATTACAACTTCCTTATTATTTTCGAATTTGCAGGACTTGATAGAACTTTCTTTGATTTAGAAAATTTCTTTGATTTAGAAAATTACAACTTCCTTATTATTTTCTAATTTGTAGGACTTGATAGAACTTTCTTTGATTTAGAAAATTACAACTTCCTTATTATTTTCGAATTTGTAGGCTTGATAGAACTTTCTTTTATTATTTTCAAACTTGATAGAACTTTCTTTGATTTAGCAAATTACAACTTCCGAATTTTTAGGATCTTATGTTAATAATTGCAATTTTCTCTTTTATTATTTTCTATCTTGATAGAACTTTCTTTTATTATTTTCAAACTTGATAAAACTTTCTTTTATTATTTTCAAACTTGATAGAACTTTCTTTTATTATTTTCAAACTTTATAGAACTTTTCTTTTATAATACTTCTTGACTTCTTTTAAACATAATGGATTTCCATATTATTCACCTTACAAACACCTATAAATTAAAGGCCATTCATAACAAAAAATCTACACCGAAACTTTTTTACATAGCTTCAAATTTTGACAACCATGTTTACAATCAATACAACTATGGCCTACACCATGTTGGATGCTTTGAACGACAACAACTATACCTGGATGATAAGAGTACGTGTGTGTAGAATGTGGGAATCTGTCAATCCAAATACTGAAGAACTGATTAGTCTTGACATGATTTTGATCGATGAAAAGGTTAATAAATCAATATACTTATAACTTATTAGTTTGTCAAATTGTATGATGTTATTAACTTTTCTAAGATATGTTGTATGACAGGAAAATTTGATCCATGCTACGATCCTGAAGATTCTGGTCTCTCGGTTCAAATATCTTTTAGAGGAAGACTCCGTGTACAGCATCAAAAATCTGAAAATTGTTTCAAGTACAGGGAATTATAGACCAATATCACATGGGTCTAAATTGCTCTTCATACGCATAACGTTGCCTAAGAGATTGGAAGAAGGCATCGTCAACATATCACTGCATGGATTTCAGTTCATATGTCCGGATATGATTGATGCACGTATTAATGACACCAACATACTCTCAGGTTTTTGATGCAGTAATATATAAGTAATACTATTATATAAGTTATAATTCAAACTATCATGTTATAATATTATTTTTGTCTATGTTGATTTAGATGTTGTGGGTTGCTTAACCTACTTGGGTGGCATTGAAGTTGTCAAAGGCGGTTGGAAAAAAAGAGATCTCAAATTTGTCACAAATTAGTAAGTTATGCATTATATTAATTTTAATATAACTGTTAATTGTTTTTTTATTGTTCTTTCAGTTCATATGTCCGGATATGATTGATGCACGTATTAATGACACTAACATACTCTCACGTATTTTTATGCAGTAATATATTAGAGTAATATATAAGTAATAATATTATATAAGTTAAAATTCAAACTATCATGTTCTAATATTATATTTTCTAATAATACTATAAATATAAGTAAGATTATATGTTTATATTGATTTTATCAATATAATTTTTTAAATATATATCTGGCAATGGTATCAGTCCAAAAAAATAAAAAATCAAACTCTATAAACAAAAGGAATATGTAAATAATTTATAATATTACTTACCCAAATGCAAATTTTACAGAATATATTTTATTTGATAATTTAAATAATTTTGTAGATATTTATTTCACAATTTTTATTCTAATATTCTTTTTCGTAACAAATATATTCTAATGCCGCTGCGAAACGCGTCTCATTAACTAGTAAATAAGTAAAGGGTTTGTTCGTGATATTTTTAGAAAAATAATGGATTTTAGTGAGAAAAATAGAAAAATTAAATTGAAAAATACAATTTCCCGTGATATATTTAGAAAATGAGGGATTTTGTTAGAAAAAATCTATATTGTGTTTTAGCTGAAAAGGTAATTGGTTATAAATAGACATTTGATTATTTATATTTTAATATTTTTAGTAATTGCATTTGTTAAGAAAAATAAGTAGACATGTTAAAATATGTAAACTTTTAAAAAAGTAATTATAATATTAGGTTTAAAAATAAATAACTAAAGGTTTGTCCGTGATATTTTTTGAAAATGAGGGGTTTTAGTAAGGAAAAATAGAAAAACTAATATGTTTTAGTTAAAAAAGGTAATTGCCCGTGATATATTTGGAAAAGTAGGGGAATTTGTTAGAAAAAAAATGTATTTTAGGTGAAAAAGATAATTGGTTATAATTAGTTAATATTATTATTTAATAATATATTTCTATAAATAAGTAAGGTTAATTATGTAAAAACACGAATTTAAAAAATTAAGGGCAATTAAGTAAAATAACAACGTACGACTGATCAAACTTTTAATATTTCGTCTATTATATAATAGTATTGATTGAAGTATTGATAATAGATAATAGATTTGTCACACATGTTTATCTAGTTATCCATTATGAAGCTCGCCTATGTCAGTACAGGTCCACAGGAGGCACAGGTGTGGACGTATAATTTTCTCGTTCATAACTAAGTTGCGTTTCGCAGCGCTCTTATAATAAATTTTCTAAATATTTTGAAAACATTCTATGAAATATGTTTTTAAATAATATTTTTAACATAATATTTATTTTTTAAATTTTTCGTGTCATCTTGATCATTGACGAAAATTTTGAATAAATATAAAAAAATGCAATTGTTTAATATTTTCATTGTTTTAATATTAAATCGAATATTATTATATTGATTAGCTTTTATATTTGTTTCAAGATTTAAATCCCAACTTAAATTTTAAATTTAAATACATAATATAACATCAATAATTAATTTTAGCATATAATACGATACTCTTAATGAACCGCCCTACCTTTAAAAACGTTTTCTCTCAATGAGTTGCTCTCTCATTGTCAAGAAATTTAACAGATAACACATTAATATTACTCTAATGTATAAATTACATGATTTTCAAATTTGTTTTGTTTTCATGATATATAATAAAATAGTTACAAAAATTTACCTTTATAGTTTTGAAAATAATTTTTTTAAAAAATATTTTTGAGGAATTTTGGACCAGAAACTATATTTAATAACAACGAGATGTACTAAATTGAAGAATTACAGAAAATTCGAAAAAAAACATACAAAAAGAGAGAATAAATACCAAATTTTTTATTAAAATAATATAAAAACTAAATTTGATGGCGAGAAATCTCCGCCTTATAATCTATAGTAGAGTCTGAGTAGATTTGTGTGGATTAAAATTGATATATGCAAAATGTCATGACACATGCATTCACTTTCTTTGTTTTATAATACAACTAATGTCATCAAACTCCTATTCTTTGTAGTATAACGGAACTTGATTTTTTTTTTTTTTTTGAAGCTAAGGTACTTTCTCATTCATTAGAAAAATCAATCATAATAGTCTGCAACAATTGAGTAGGAGGAGACGTAAACACATGAAAACAATTGACTAAACAAGGAAATCTAGCTAAGTTATGGGCAACCTTGTTTGCTTGTTTACGAACATGAGAAACCATAAGATTAACATTAGATTGAAGCAGGTGTTTGCAGTGATCCACCACATGACCCACCTCGATCAAGTAGTTCTTTTTCCCCAGTAAAACTCTGACAATGAGCAAAGAATCCGTCTCTATAATGGTATCAGTATAACCTCTGTGTATGGCCCAAGAGAGTGCTTCTTTAACGCCAATGCATTCAGTCTCAAGGACTGTGTCAGGACAAGGGAGAGCCATCACTTTAGCTTCTTGATTTTTATAATTTATTTATAAATTTGTCATCAAAATTTTTTACTATTCTGCACAATCACAAGACCCACACGAAATATTGGAGTTAAAAAATGTGTTTCAATAAATAAGTTGACCTTTTGAGCATGCGGAAGGAACAGATTACATTTTATATTTAATGGCACCTATCCATTAAAGGCAAACGCTGAAAGGTCCGAGTTCCGACCATGCAAGTTGTGGACGTCGTCATCCTCTTAAAAGAAGTCGTTCTTCCATGTTTTAAATAGCCTCTTTTTTCTTTTATAGTTCTTAAATAGCAACTTGCATAGTAAACTGGTTGTACCATACAATTCTTTTAAAGAACTAGGCATTTTTTTTTTTTTTTTTTGCTAATATCTTCTAAATTTAATAAAGAAATACCATTTTCAATTAAAAATAATCACAAGTTACTTGTTTCTATACGATTTGAACAAAAAACAACTCAATATCATTTTTTACAAAAAACTTTTACAGTTATTTTAGTTATTTTTGTAATTAAATTTGGTCGAAAAGTTATATTTTTACAAAAAAAGAAAAAGTCAATTTTTTTTATTTGATTTTGTTTTTTCTCTAAACCAACCGACGTAATTAAAATCATCCCGGAGTTTTAAATCAAAGAAATAAGTCAATACATTTTACTTTAACAAATTAGTTTTTTATATGTATGTATCAGGTTCCTTTTATTTTATTAAAGCAAAAATACTAGGCATTTCCAAAATATTTACAAAATTTCAGGGGACACCTTTTGTTAAATAGAAATGGATCTCCAATATTCAACTAAGATCAATTAAAATATTTTATACTATCAGGGTCCTGGACAGGTCCCTAAGTGATTTGGGCCTACGAATTGGACTATGATTTGGGAAGATTGGTGTGGACTGGAATTAGGGCTCGCATCGTGAAATTATGTTGAGCCCAAAATCCTTCTAAGTATGGTGGGCTCACTTCGTTAAAAAGAGTTTTGGGCTCTCTTCCTTATGAGTTCATTTTGATGAGCTCGCTTCGTTATTTATACCATAAGCTTATGGGCTCTCACCATTATGAAGTAATGGGCCCGTGGTACTTGTCAGAAATAAGAATATTTGAACATAGGTGAGCTCACAGCACTTGAACTTTGAAAGGGTAATTTTCATATGTTTTATGCGATGCGAGCCTGGCCAGCTCGCATCGTGGGTGAAGCCCAATATATGGAAATTCCCATTTATGGAATGTTTCTTGGTTGACACGGGATAGACCTGCAATCATGGAAAGAAATGCGGAGATGTCGCAAGATTGTAGGAAAACGTGTGAAGACTAAATTATTTATGGGAACATGAAGAGGATTGATAATCCTTGGGACTATTTATGGGAACATGAAGAGGATTGATAATCCTTGGGACTATTTATGGGAACATGAAGAGGATTGATAATCCTTGAACTATTTATGGGAACATAAATCCTGACTATTTTATGGGCTTGGACTGAATGGGCTTATTCAATGACTTGTTCTCCAAGAACTACGTGAGGCTTGATCCCTATATAAAGGGGTACGTAGGCACCTTGTATGATACACAATTGACACTCGGCAAGTGCAAGAGAAAAAACCCATTCTCTATTCAATTTCTGAGGAGTCATCATACAAGTCCAGCCACAACTTTCCATAAACCTCCAACACACTGTTGTACGAAATTCTCCTAACAACAATTGGCGCTAGAAGGAGGGGGCACTAAGCATCTTAAGGAGAAGGATGTCGAAGAACAACAAGAACGATGACAAGGGGATTGTGCACAAGAAGGATGCCACACCACAAGGAGCAAGGACGGATCCACCACCCCACGGAGAGGGAGGACCAAGCAAAGTCACCCCTGTCATGCCTTAAGTCGCACCGGTTACACTAGATGGCCAGAAGATCCTAGGCTACCTCGAGGGGATTGAGCTCCAATTTAAAACTATGAACGCCCGGCTAGCTAAGGTCGAGCAGAACTCAATCAAGAATGCGAAGAGGAAGGCTCGAAGGCTCAAGGGCACTAGGGACAAAAAGGATAAAACCTCTAAAAAACTCATACACGAGTTCGACGAGGTAGCTGATGGGTTAAAGAAAACCGGGTCTCTTGAGACAGATGAGATATCTCCAAGCCAGGAGGAGCGAGGCAGCCAGGCTCCGAGCGAGCCGCGGCATGAGCCAGCTTCGTCCGAGGCTAGGTCCACTAGTGTTTTGGATCGCATTGGGAAGAAGCTAACTGAGCACGATCTAAGACTTTGATTGGAAAAATCTAAGGCACGGAAGGAGGCGCCAGAGAGCACTCCACCTAGAACCGAGCGAAGGGAGAGGACTCCGCCCAGAACAGAGCGAAGGGAGAGGACTCCACCTAGAACCCAGCGAAGGGAGAGGGCTCCACCTAGAACAGAAAGAAGAGAGAGGACTCCGCCTCGAACTCATAGAAGGGAGCGAAGGGAGAGGACTTCCTCTCACCATGCTAGTGAAGAGGGGTCGGACGAGAGAATTGGAGACCTAAGGGTTGGTGATCTGAGGCGCCTGCTGGTGCAGATGGAACATGAGAAGAGAGCCTCACCCCCTGCTACGGCCCCATCTCCTTTTACTCCTGCAATAAGGATGTCCCCTCTGCCCCCGGCATTTAGAAGTAACCTCGAGCTTGCCTTCAATGGAGATGCGGATCCTGCTGAATACTTGGCCCGTTTCAATACCGAGATGGAGGTCTACCAGGTTCCTGACCTAACTCGTTGTCGATTATTCGCCGCCTCGTTAAGGGGGAGTGCTCAACAGTGGTTTACTAAGCTAGGACCAGCTAGCATTAGCACGTGGAGACAGTTGGGAGATCTATTTCTAAGGCAGTTTCAGTCCACTCTTCATTATGCCCCCCCGGTGGCTACCCTTGCAAACATTAAGCAGGGAGAAGCAGAGTCCCTGCAGGACTATTTCATGCGATTTAATGCTGAGGTTCCTAGAGTTCGAGGAGCAACAGAAGAAGCCCAGAAGAATTTCCTAATTGCTGGATTGAGGGAGGGCTCTAAATTCTGGAAGACCCTACAGGCTAGGGAACCGGAAACTTTGGCCGAATTGTATGAACAAGTGGAGCCTCACAAAAGGGTAGAGAAATCTATGAGAGATCTAAGAAGCAGTGGTCGAAGGATGGAGAAGAGAGGGAGATCTTCTAGTCCAGAAGAAAGGAGAAAGACTTTCAGAAGGAGCCCTAGCCCAAAGAAGTTTAACAAGACCAAGGAAAATAAAGAGACTAGAAGGCCTTACACAACAAAATAGCAGAATCATACCCCTTTGGTGGCTTCCATTGATCATATATATGCCACTTACGCTGGGAAGGGGGTATTCAAGAAAGCCACCCCGCTAACGGAATATAGTAAAAGGGACACCTCTAAATACTGTGCTTACCATGAATCTACAGGACATCACACGGCCGATTGCCGACAATTGAAAGATGAAATTGAGAGCCTGATTCGACAGGGAAAGCTAACGGAATGGGTCGTAAAGGAAGTACGGAAGCATAAGTCTGAGTACCATCAGGTGCCCCCTCCACCCCCGATAGCAAAGGATGATGACACAAAGAGAACTGCTAGGAAAGATAGCATTCATGTTATTATTGGAGGACCTCATGTGGGAGGAGATAGCAAGAAAGCCATGGAGAGATATGCCCGAGAGGCAAAGGACCGTCCTCTCACCAACGTTCATCGTCTTGAACAAAGGCCTCCCCACCTGTTCACAAAAGAGAGGGATGCCATTATGTTTAGTGAAGAAGATGCCAAATGGGTACACCATCCTCATGCTGATGCTCTTGTAGTAAGGATAAAAATCGGGTCTACTAACGTACATCGGGTGCTGGTGGATAATGGAAGCGCTGTAAATGTCTTGACCTATGACACTTACAAAAGACTTGGATTCTTGGACATAGAGTTGGCCTCAAGCGGAAACCAGCTCTACGGGTTCACTGGGGCTTCAGTTGGAATTCGGGGAACAATCCAGCTACCGGTCAGTTTAGGAGACAACCCCCATGTGGCCACACAAATTGTCACTTTTACTGTGGTGGACCAGCCGTGTGCTTATACCGCTATCATTGGGAGACCACTCCTTAAGGAGATGAGGGTAGTTACCTCTGTCTATCACTTAACCATGAAATTTCCAACTCCTACAGGCGTCGGACAAGTGAAGGGATGCCAATATGACTCAAGAGTATGCTACAACCAAGCCGTGAAAGGGGCAGAGAAGTTAGATGTTCGACGAGAAGTGGTAGACCTTAGAGAGCCAGAGCCTGTGAAAGATAGTGAAGAGAAGAAAAGGAAGCGTGTGGACACTCTCATGATGGATGTTTGTAACATGATATCTATAGAGGAACTCCCGGAAGACTACTTCAAAAATCTGGGAATTGAAGTGGAGCCTAGGCCTTAATGATGGAGCCCTCCCAACCCATAATGACACTACAGGAAGGCATAGTGGAAGAGGCCAGCGATGATGAAGAGAGCCCGGAACAGATAGCTGCCAGATTGAATAAAGGAAAGTGGATGAAGAAAGAGACCTCAATTCTGATAAACCTGCCAACTGGAGTCTCCCGAGAGGTCACCATTACAACAGAAGGGAACATCCAGCAAGAAACACCGGAGTTATCTATCAATAATGGGGACCATCTTAGTGTTACTGAAGTAGGAGAGCCTAGTATGGATAGAAGTGTTGATATTGATTTGGACCCAAGAATGCTCCCCTACCAGACATAGCTGGAACATTCGAGGATATCATTCCTATCTTGGTGGACCCAAATGACTCGGCTAAAGTTTTAAGAATTGGAGCAAATCTCGGCCCCAACATGAGGAACAGTCTCGTCTCATTCCTCAAAGAGAACCTGGATGTGTTTGCATGGTCTCACGCCGACATGATAGGGATCGACCCAGAGGTGATGTGCCATAGGCTAAACTTAGATCCTAGCAAGAAGGGAATAAGGCAGAAGAGGAGACCTGTTAGTGGAGAGAGGGCAGAGGCCCTCAGGGAAGAGGTGGACAGGTTGATGGAAGTCGGGCTCATCAAGGAGTCATTCTACCCGACTTGGTTGGCTAATCCTGTGCTGGTGAAGAAGCCAAATGGAAAATGGAGAACTTGTGTGGACTTCACCGACTTAAACAAAGCTTGTCCGAAAGATAGCTTCCCTCTTCCTCGTATCGATCAGCTCGTGGATGCTACGGCAGGACATGCATTGTTAAGCTTCATGGATGCCTACTCAGGCTATAATCAAATTCCTATGTATGGGCCAGATCAAGAACACACTTCGTTCATCACTGATCGAGGCCTATACTGTTATATTGGGATGCCTTTCGGGCTAGTGAATGCAGGAGCAACTTATCAAAGATTGGTGAACAAGATGTTTAAAGATCACATCAGAAAGACAATGGAGGTGTATGTTGATGACATGCTTGTTAAGTCAAAGGAGGCCAAGGATCACATGCGGCACTTGGCAGAAATGTTCACTATCTTACGGATCTACAGAATGAAGCTCAATCCCCAGAAATGCGTGTTTGGAGTAGAGTCGGGAAAGTTTCTAGGATTCATTGTTAACCACCGGGGAATTGAGGCTAACCCGGCCAAGATCAAGGCTCTATTAGAGATGAAGTCACCTTGAAAGGTGAAAGATGTGCAGAGTCTCACAGGGAGGATCGCGGTATTAAATAGATTCGTCTCCAAATCTTCTGACAAGTGCCATGAGTTCTTTAAAGCTATTAAAAAGGTGGGCAAGAATTTTCAATGGACAGAGGAATGTGAAGAGGCCTTTCAGAATATCAAGAAGCATCTGAGCACACCACCCTTACTGTCTAACCCACAACAAGGGGAGGTACTGGTGCTTTATTTGGCTGTGTCTGAGTATGCGGTGAGTGCGGTGCTAGTTCAAGAGGAAGGCGATACTCAGCTCCCCATATACTATATGAGCAAAAGGCTAGTCGGTACAGAGACTCGATACTTGAACATGGAAAAACTGGTGTATGCTCTAATCCTCGCCTCATGGAAGCTTCGTCCCTACTTCCAAGCTCATAAGATCGAGGTGAGAACTGCCTATCCTCTTAGGCAAGTGTTGCACAAACCAGAAACCTTAGGAAGAATGTTGAAATGGGCGGTCGAGCTAGGGCAGTTTGACGTGGAGTATAAGCCTCGGGTCGCGATTAAAGGGCAAGCTCTGGCAGATTTTGTGTTGGAATTCTCACCTCAAGTAGAAGAGGACTCTAGGGCCTTGCAAATTTACCCAGAGGTGCCAATGGAGGAAAATCAGAATAGTGCCCCTTGGTGGAGCCTATATGTTGATGGGGCATCTAATGGAGATGGAGCCGGAGCTGGATTCGAGTTAGTGAGTCCAGAAGGATGTAGAGTGAAGAGGGCTGTTCACTTCACTTTTCATGCAACAAACAATGACGCTGAGTATGAGGCCTTGATCAACGGATTCAAGTTGGCATTAGAGCTGAAGGTGGAAAACCTTAACGCTTTTAGTGACTCCATGATTGTGGTATACCAGATAAATGGAGGGTATCAGGCACGAGGGCGTAGAACGGAGTTGTATTTGCGTTGTGCAGAGAGGTTAATCAAGCTATTTAATGAAGTCAGCCTAGAGCTCATCCCTCGAGGCCAGAATGAGACGGCGGACGAGCTTGCTAAGTTCGGTTCACGTCGTGAGACCACTCTGTTAGGGTCAACACCCTTGGAAATACAGAGGAGGCCTAGCGTGCCAGAGGTAGAGCTCATGGTTGTGACAGAACAGGCTACATGGATGTCTCCACTCTTAGCTTATATCAAAAATGGTGTGTTACCAGATGACAAGAATGAAGCGCGGCGGATGCGATATATGGCTGCAAGATATGCAATATATGATGGAGACTTGTATAGGAGAGGCTTCAATGTGCCCCTACTCAAGTGTGTTGATGGAGATGAGTGCAATTATATACTGAGGGAAGTTCATGAAGGTATCTGTGGTAATCACTCGGGGGGTAGCTCATTGGCACAAAAGATACTTCGTCAAGGATATTACTGGCCGACCCTCAAAAAAGATGCTTTCGAGTTTGCTAGAGCTTGTGACAAATGCCAAAGGTATGCAAACTTTCATAACAGCCCGGTGGCACCTTTAACCTCACTCATGAGCCCTTGGCCCTTTGCCATGTGGGGGATAGATTTGATTGGAGAACTACCCAAGGCCAAAGGAAGTGTGAAGTATGCTGTGGTTGCGGTGGATTATTTCACTAAGTGGGCAGAGGCCGAGCCCTTAGCCACAATAACTGCAAAGAAGCTCATTGATTTTGTGTATCGGGCTATTGTTTGTCGATTTGGATTACCTTACAAGTTGATCTCAGATAATGGTAAACAGTTTGATAGTAAAGAGATGAGAGAATTTTGTGATCGGTTAGGGATCCTAAAGAGTTTCAGTGCAGTGAGCCATCCACAGACGAATGGTCAGACCGAGGCAATCAACAAAATTTTGAAGCACACGTTGAAGGCAAAACTAGAGGATTCTAAGGGAAATTGGCCAGAAGAACTTCCACAAGTCTTATGGTCTTATAACACCACTCCCCGAACCACAACGGGTGAGACCCCATTCTCCTTGGTGTATGGATGTGAGGCTATGGTCCCAGTGGAAGTAGGAGCTGGATCTTTTAGGAGAGCTCATTATGACACAGAGAATAGTGAGAAGAATCATCGTCTTTACTTGGACATGATTGAAGAAACACGGGTTGATTCCCAAGCACGGCTGCTAGCATATCACCAGAGAACTGCAAGGCATTATAACCGCAAGGTGAGAGCCCGACCTTTCCGGGTAGGGGACTTGGTTCTCCGTCGAGTAATGCCTAACACCAAGGTAGTTAATCATGGAGTGTTTGGTGCAAATTGGGAAGGCCCATATCAGATCAAATCAGTTCTATGGGAGGGAACTTATCATCTCAATGACATACGAGGAAAGCTCATCATACCAAGGGCTTGGAATGCTGAGCACTTGAGGAGATATTATCAGTAGTTTCTATCTATTTAAGACTTAGCATGCATTGATATTTATCCTAAGTCTCGGGGGTAGTGTCATATAGGCACCTTCCCTTGACATACAATGTAATAAATCTAGGTCTGTTATTATTTAAGAAGATGGAAATTTTATTATCTAAATAAAAGTAAAGTTGACTGTCTTCATTAAGTAAATTTTTACTTTATTTTTTTTATCATTTATGCTTTCAGAAGAACATTGGATTGGGCCTCGGCCCATCAAAAAGAGCTCTTGCGAGGCGAGCCCTCCCTAGAAACGAGCTCAAGAAAGTTGGGAAAATAAAAAACTTATCTAGAACCTCTATGCGAAGTGAAACTCTGTGCTAGGAGAACCTCTGTGCGAGGTGGAACTCCGTGCGAGGCGAACCCCTGTGCGAGGTGGACCTTGGTGCGAAGTGGAACTAAATACGGTGCGAAGAGGAACCTCGCGTGAACATGCAAAGTAGTTCCGTGCGAAGTAAATAAAAGCAAAGACATACAGGAAAATATGCAAAATCAGGAACGAATACAAAATACTTGATAAAATGTTAAGTGTTATGGGACCAAGATCATCAAATGTTTACAAATGGCGAGGCAAACGGGGTGCCCGCATCCCCAAAGAAAGATGATTTAGAAAAAAAAAACTAAGCTTGAGGAGTATCCTCATTAGTTTCTTGAAGAGGCTGAGATTCCAGTTCGGGCTGAGCCTCGGCTGCGATGCGAGCCCTCTCTGCAGCCTCCTCCTCCATCTCTTTTCGAAGATTTTCAGCATAATTTACAGTAGCTGCACCCAAAGGACTCCAATCGAACTCAGGGACCTTCGACATGAAGCCCTTCATGAAGTTCTTGGATCCTAGGGCCCGTGCGTCCTTGACCTCATCAGCCCGGCTCGCTTCTAACATTGAGAGCTTGGCCTCGAATTCAGCATTTTGGGCAGCCTTCTTAGCTTCGGCCTCGGCAACTTGGGTTTTCAGAGAATCAATCTCAGAAGTAGCATCAGTTAGGGCATTTGAATGCTCATTCTTCATTTTTTCCATAAGTGCTTTGGACTCGCGGAGGTCCTTCTCAAGACTTGTGGTCGCATCAAGAATGCTTTGCTTGGACTCCTCGACCAAGGCCACATTTGCCCTCCTCGCTTCGTCTAGCTTACCCTTTAAAATCCTGTTATCTTTGTCAAGGCGAGCAGAAGCTTGACCCATAGAACGAAGCTCCCTATGTCTGTTGATTTGCCTTATAAACACCTCGGTTGTAGCCTTGGTGAGTGCATCATTGTTCGCCTCAAACGAGCTCGAGGTCTATGCCCTCAGATCACTCTCAGAAATGTGTGGGGCTCCAAGACGAACTAGAGTACTCTCCACGACGTTTCCTTGAGGATTAGGGGGGAGATCTTTGCGAGCCCGCTTCACAACATCGAGCTCAGGAACAGAGTCCCTGGCATGCTTGTTCTTTCTTTTAAGCGGAGAGGCTCCTCCAGTGTCCAAATATTCAGTAAGAGTGGTCCTAAGCTGGGAGGGGATCTCTTTGGATTTAGCTTTGTTCGAGCCTCCTGCTTGTGGGCCGGTCTGGCTGGCAGAAGGAACGGTGCGAGCCTGGACCTCTTGCTCGTCCAGAAAGGGAGGAGGAGAAATTGCCATTTCTGAAAATAAAACGAGGACAAAAGAGTTAGTAAATATACAATGAATAAAGATGCCAGAGTAAAGTAATGATGCGAGCTGAGGGTTCGCATCGAATGAAGCCTACCTTTTCTTTTTCTTTTAGATTTTTTGCTAGGGGTCAACCTAGTCCCTTCTTTCAAGAAACCGTACTCGACAAGGTTAGCGGTTGAAATTAACTTTTTAATGTTTCGTTCTGAGACGGGAATCTTTAGAAGGTTATCAGCGTTAACCTTCTCTTATCCCTGTAAAGGTGTCCTCACGGGGGGTTCTGAATAAATAGAAAATAAACTGTAAGAACGATGCAAGCTCAAAGAGCGATGCGAGGTAACAAAGAAACGATGCGAGCTCAAAAGAAATACTCACCAGGATCGTAGTAAAAATGAGTTTGAACTCGGGGAACTTCATGAACATAGAAGAAGGGGTCCTTCCATTTTCCTGAGTTGCTTGGGCCCCCGTAGATTAATTTTTTCTTATTGTAGTAAGGCCATACAGAGAGGTAGAAATAGCCGAACTCGGCTGAATGTTTTAAATTCAAGAAATATCCCAATTGCCTTGCGGTGAGAGTTGGGTAGCCTTGTTTTTTGTAAAGAATATACAAAGCAATGGCAGACCTGTACCCGTTAGGATTAATTTGTAACGGTGCGAGCCCATAATACTCCAAGACCTCTTGAATGAAAGGATGGAGGGGTGCAGAAACACCCAGCTTCAACAAGAAAGATGAAAGGACTATGCGAGGTGCCCGTCCACCATTTTCTGGATGATTAAAATGATAACACCTCATATGCGGTGCGGGCAGGATAATACGACCCTCTAGCCTAAACTGCTCCACGAGGTCGCGTAGAGAGTCTTCAGTCATCGAGGTAGACATGTCCCGGCAAGCTAAAATCTTACCATCCTCATGGAAAGCAGACGAGCTCTCATCGCCATCAGGAATTATTCGCTTCTTAAGAAAGACCACCCCTTCGAGCTCGGGCTGTTTGACAGGCTTGTATGGAACAGGAGACGGTTCGGGGACGTGGGCGTAATTACAAAAATCAACCTCTTTTGATACATCTGCTATTTCTTCGCTAGAAGGGCTATCAAAGGACCAGTGAGAGCTGGTATCCTCATCTTCGTCATCTTGGTCAAACTCATCTTGAGGAGATACGATGCGAGCCACAGCTTTGCCCTTACGTTTGGCATAAAAAGCGCTCCCTAGAGAGTTATCTGTGGACGACTCTGAAATCTCAATAGGAACATAAGCAGAATCTTGGCCGAGGCGAAGCTTTGCCTTTCTTTCTTGAAGCAATTGATTGATGCGAACATTAGCCTCCTCTTCACTCATAGGTGGTAATGGACGACTGAAAAGATCATCAAGATCAAACGAACTGGGGACACTTGGTCCTGTCTTCTTGTTTCTCCATGAGTAAAGATTTTTCTCCCTATTATAATCTTCTGGCGTGGAGTTGGGATCGAGCTGAAGTCCCAACGAACTGGAGCCACTAGCTCGCATCGCACTTTCTACCCATGCGATGTTGGAAGCCCCTTCAGGAGTGATGGCTGAATTGGGAGAGATGGGTTGGCTTAGGCGACCCGAGATAGATGTCAATTCGCGCTGGAACTCCTTGGAACCCCTGAGCTCGGGAGGATACTGATTCAAGGGAGATGGAGTGGCAGAAGAACGAGCCGGGCTCGGGGTATTATTGAGCGAACCGGCAGATGGGGAAGGGGTCGCACTCGACATCTGAAAAAGATGGTGGAAATTAGTGTGTGCCCCTAAAAATAAGAAGAAAGAAAGTATTAAAAAATCCTAAGTGTTCTCGCCTCGCGTGGACAATTGGGACTGCTGTTCGATGCAAACAGAGGCCTCGTTTTCGTGTGGTACCAGGTTCAGCTCGAACCGTGGTATGAGTTCGCTTCGATGAAGGAACTCAGTTCGCAACTCTATAAGTTCGAACAAACATATATTATACAAACATAAAAAACATAAAGGAAAGTAATCCTAAAGATTAAAATGCTTACTTTGTGAAGAACTGGTGGATGAACTTGAAGAATTCGAGGAGGATGCGGACGAACGCCGGGAAGTTATGATAATTCTCGCCGTGTTTGATCCTTGAGCAAAATTGGGCAGAGTTTCCTTACTGTTTTTGATAGAATGAGTTTGTGAAATGAAATTCTGAGGTATTTATAGAGGATAGGAGAGAGAATATAAAGACACGTGTCCAAATTTGAATGGACGGCACGTCTTTTTATGAACAGCTGTCAAACGGTTGAGTGAACACGCGTCTGGCAATAGTGAGCGAACTGGATGCTATGCGAGCTGGAAGTCAAGCTCGCATCGTGTTATTTGAAGCAAATGAAAAATTCCTTATTTAAGATTACTAAGGAATTTTGGGGGGTAGTTGTTATACTGGATTTTCGGTAATGGGTCCTGGACAGGTCCCTAAGTGATTTGGGCCTAGGAATTCGGCTATGATTTGGGAAGATTGGTGTGGACTGGAATTAGGGCTCGCATCGTGAAGTTATGTTGAGCCCAAAATCCTTCTAAGTATGGTGGGCTCACTTCGTTAAAAAGAGTTTTGGGCTCTCTTCCTTATGAGTTCATTTTGATGAGCTCGCTTCGTTATTTATACCATAAGCTTATGGGCTCTCACCATTATGAAGTAATGGGTCCGTGGTACTTGTCAGAAATAAGAATATTTGAACATAGGTGAGCTCGCAGCACTTGAACTTTGAAAGGGTAATTTTCATATGTTTTATGTGATGCGAGCCTGGCCAGCTCGCATCGTGGGTGAAGCCCAATATATGGAAATTCCCATTTATGGAATGTTTCTTGGTTAACACGGGATAGACCTGCAATCATGGAAAGAAATGCGGAGATGTCGCAAGATTGTAGGAAAACGTGTGAAGACCAAATTATTTATGGGAACATGAAGAGGATTGATAATCCTTGGGACTATTTATGGGAACATGAAGAGGATTGATAATCCTTGGGACTATTTATGGGAACATGAAGAGGATTGATAATCCTTGAACTATTTATGGGAACATAAATCCTGACTATTTTATGGGCTTGGACTGAATGGACTTATTCAATGACTTGTTCTCCAAGAACTACGTGAGGCTTGATCCCTATATAAAGGGGTACGTAGGCACCTTGTATGATACACAATTGACACTCGGCAAGTGCAAGAGAAAAAACCCATTCTCTATTCAATTTCTGAGGAGTCATCATACAAGTCCAGCCACAACTTTCCATAAACCTCCAACACACTGTTGAACGAAATTCTCCTAACAACACTATCATATAACCCCAATCATATTATTTTGGAAAAATTTATGTACTCAATTCTGTACGCGTAACAATACTTTTTATTAAAAGTCTAATTGTCAGATTTATCCCAATTTTTCCCTCTATCTTTATTAATTAAGTTTATTTTTCATTTATATTTATTTTTAAAATAATAAAATAGAATACATTGTTTCTAATATGTTAACATAATTCGAAACTTCATCATAGATTAAGACTTACACGATCATCAGCTTTCATAAATAGGACATTTTGTGCAATCTTTCCTTATGTAATTAGAAATTTTTAGAGATTTCGACATCCATTCCAAAAAGATTTTCCAATAAAAAATGTCACAAAATTAGTGATACTTTCTAATTAAAATATAGAATCTCACGTGTATATACAATTTTCCATAAATCAAAATACATAATATATTATTTACAATATATTTTGAAAAAAAATTAAGAATAGCTATTATTATTTAATATTTTAAAAACCGATCGACTTGGTTGAGCAGTCCTAAATAGAAAATTTATCAACCCAATTTTAAACAAGTATTTAATCGAATAATCAAATATTAAAAAGAGTACTCGAAAAGTTAATTAGTCATTTAAATTTTGAAACGTAACCCCGAAGAACCGATTTTCAAGTTTTATAATCGTAATAAAATACAAAATTACAGATATCTATACTTCTATACTATCAATCAATACTATTATATAATAGACGAAACATTAAAAGTTTGGTCGGTCGGTATGGTACGTTGTGATTTTACTTAATTGTCCTTTTTTAAATTCGTGTTTTTATTTAATTAACCTCACTAATTTATAGAAATATATTATTAAATAATAATATTACATACTTATAACCAATTACCTTTTTCACCTAAAATACATTATTTTTTATTATTTTTTCTAACAAATTCCCCTACTTTTCCAAATATATCACGGACAATTACCTTTTTTAACTAAAACATGTTAGTTTTTCTATATTTCCTTACTAAAACCCCTCATTTTCCAAAAATATCACGGACAAACCTTTAGTTATTTATTTTTAAACCTAATATTATAATTATTTTTTAAAAAGTTTACCTATTTTAACATGTTTACTTATTTTTCTTAACAAATGCAATTACTAAAATATTAAAATATAAATAATCAAATACCTATTTATAACCAATTACCTTTTCACCTAAAACACATTATAGATTTTTTCTAACAAAGTCCCTCATTTTCTAAATATATCACGGGAAATTGCCTTTTTAATTTACTTTTTCTATTTTTCTCACTAAAATCCATTCTTTTTCTAAAAATATCACGGACAACCCCTTTACTTATTTATTTTAAAACATATTTAAATAATTTAAGTTATTAAATTTTAAAACCTCAATTTCCAAAAATATCACGGGCATTTACATTTTTAAACTAAATATATGTTACATTTTTTATTTTTCCATACTAAAACCCCCCATTTTTCAAAAATATAACGAGCAAACCCTTACTTATTTATTTTAAAATATGTTTTAATGTTTTTAATTAATTAAAAGTGTTTAGCTATTTTAACATGCCTACTTATTGTTTTTAACAAATACAATTAAAAAAATAATAATAAAATAACAATTAAAAATTCGTGCATCGCACGGGTTTTAAGCTAGTATTATTAAAGACGAAACATTAAAAGTTTTGGTCGGTCGGTATTTGGGTCGGATCTATCTATAATTTGGATCGGAACTATATATAACAATTGCTTTTTTCAGCTAAAATACATTACCTATTTTATCTATTTTCTATTTAAAACAACTTATCTTCTAAAAATAAAATAGGTAACATATATATAAAATGGTATTATTATTACATATTTATAACTGATTACTTTTTTCAGCTAAAACACATTATATGTTTTACATTTTCTAACTAAAACAACTCATATTCTAAACATAACACATGCAAAATAAATATGTAATGGTAATATTGTTATAACCACTTACCCTTTTCAGCTAAACACGTAACCTTTTTTATTTTTTCTAACATAAACAACTAATTTTTCTAAAAGTAACACGAGCAACATATATATAGAAAGGTAATTTAATTTTATAATTTCTAATTTAAACAGTTAATTTTCTAAAAATAACACGGGCAACATATATATAAATGTAATATAATTTTATATAATTATTAATAAGTAACTAATTGCCTTTTTAAGAACATTGTCTGTTTTATATTTTTTAATTGAAGCGACCCATATTCGAATTAAAAATAACACTGGCAAAATATAGAAATAATGACAATATTATTATATTAAACTTATAAAATCCATGTTTAATATAATTTTTTATAATATTCAATTTAAATAAGATAATTAATAAAAAATAAAAGTAATAACATATGTTAAAAGAAACTCGGCACATTACATGACACATATTTTGTTATTTGCACTTTAGTCACTCTTATATTTTTTAAGAGCAAATAAATACGAACCGTTATATCTATTATTTAAAAATATTTTTCTATTTTAATATCTAAAATACTACTAAAAATTACGTCAATAATTTATTAAATTAAAATACTTATATTGTTAGATATATAAATCTAATTTATTACATACACATATAAATATATATTAAAATTTTATCAAAAAAGATATAATTACAAAAATCTAAATAAAAATAATAAAATATTAAAGAAAACCATGCATCGCACGGGATATAAGCTAGTACTAGTATATATGTGTAATATCCCGTAATTTTTAGAATAATAATAATATTAGAAAATAGAAAAAAAGGATTAAAACTTGAAAAAGAATAGGAATTAAAATTGAATTAGACTAATGAATCTAAAATATGGATCAGATTTGAATACGGTTTTAAAATTAGGGTTTTGCATCGCTATAAAAACATCATATTCTCCTTCATCATCTTTCTTGTTAAAATTCGTATGGTTTTATTCATAGAAATCGGCTGTTTTGTAAAATTCGTAGAATATTAATCGTAAGTAGGAATTTGATAATTCTGGACTTTTCAGAAAGCTCTTTCAATTTCCTACAACATCTATTTCATAGTGGTTTTCCATATTATGCTCTGAACTGTTCTTAAAATCACAAAACACAAACATATCTTGTTTTTCAGTTTCTGTTCAAATTCAGTGGACGTTTTATTCAATTCCCGATTCGTTATAAGTCCGATTTTGATGAGTCATATCTTTTCAGAAAGGTCTTTTCGTTCTCTACGACTTTCGTCCTTTGAGTTTTTCATGAAAACGTCGTTTAGAGGGTCAAAAAGAGTTTAAACCGTTCTGATTAGAATTGGGTACATGATCTAGGATGTGTCGAGGTAAGTTTCCGATTGATTTATCTAGTATTTTCAAAATTATGTGTTGTGTGTGTATATTTGATTATATAAACTTGGGCTTAATGATGATATATTTTGATGTGATGTGTATTATTGTATATGTGTTATGTGTAAGCAATAGTCTTGAAATTCTGATTTGTGCCATGGTTTGTGAAAATATCGAATAAGAATAAGTACCGAGTCACCGGGTTATAGTGACAGTTTTCTGAAAATTTACGACCGTTATCACCGGGTTGTAGTGGTCGTGGCATGAATTTTGGGTTTCGAGTTATTGTTGTTATGTGGTATCGTATTTATCGAATAAGAATAAGAATATGTGAATCGAAAGTTATGTATTTTGTATCGTTATTGTATCGTATTGAATACCTTATTATCTTGTATATATACATGTTATTTGCCTGACTAGTTGGATCGATTGGTTTCTTGCTGAGCTGTATTGCTCATTCCTTACAATTTTCAGGTTCGGTGTAACTCAAGTTGGATAGCTTTGGAGTTCGAGGATCTTAGGTTCAGAATAGATTGGTTTTTGGATTATCGTTAGTTGTGCTTTTGTAATTGTTAGCTTTGTAATAGAATTTTTGTCACACTTCCGTCTGTAATTGTCATTGTATAGTACTTTATTTAAGTTTTGTATTTAGATTTAATAGTCCAAAAATTCGGGCTGTTACAGTTGGTATCAAGAACATGCTGTTAAAGAACAAAGTACCTTACATCACTCTTACACGCGGAATTTCAAAAAGGTTAAAGAACAAAAATTACAGGGAATTCAAATACCTTTCCAGAGACCTTTGCAAGGCTAGCTTAAGGACCGACATGAATAATGCAAGTCTTTCTCCAAGATTCGGATGGTATATGTAAAGAGGGTAGAGGACAAAATTTAGTGACTTGTAACAACAAAGTGGGACATTTGATACTGTGGTTTCCATATTGACACGTAAGATTTATACATGCGTGTGCGTCTACAAAAGCCATGTCGATTATCGGGTGAAATGACTACAGTTGGTAAGCTGTAATTGTATTTACCCCTCATGATTACAAATTAATTATCGAATTCGATTGGAGTACCAAACTTGCGATCATCGAAAATATGACAATACCTACCAAATCAGCTCCACAATCCTTAAATTTACGTAAATTATTTTCCAAATATATTAATATTGCCCTCACCATAATAGAATACAATATATATAATTTAAGTCGATTGATCTCTAATTTCCAAATATTCATTCGAGTGTTTGATCGAGTTACCCGAGTTACACAATTTCATTTTTTCCTTTCTCCAGACCATAACAGACCACAAAAATAGATCCTGTTTGCTTCGAAGTAATGAAAAATGCTAGGTACCTCAAAAATTTTACTAAAATTCTTCCCAAAATCTATGTGGCACATTAATAAATAGTAAGTTTCTTAATATTAATATGGGACCCGCGTGCATAAATATGCGCTCACGAATTAAAACTCGTCATTTGTCATGTCACATCATTTTATAAAAGTTTTTGTAAAATTTTTGGGTACCTAACATTACTCCTCCGAAGTAATTTCAGTTTGAAAAGAGAGTAATTTTGACAAGTAATATATAATCATGTTTACATAGTTGATACCTTTTTGCCGCATGCTGGCGGAATCCTGTGAATTATACGTAACGGCTTTAAATAGGGAAAAAGAGCAGTTAAATGAGTTAGTCATATCACATTTTTTATTCACCCCCGGTTACAATGCTGTGATATGTTACCAAAACAAACAGCTCAGCCATTGGAGTCTTTTTGCCACTATAAATACTTTTCATCTCATTTCATCTTTTGCAATAGCACAAGTTGTAAGACTTAGAAGAAAAAAGAGTGAGCAGAAATGGGAAAAGAGTGTCATCCTTTACTAAAAGGTGGAAGGAGAGAAAGCAAGTATACTCATGGCTTTCCTCCACATGATCTTCAAACTTTAGCTAGCATTTGTGAGGTTTTCCTACCTCCTGTACCGAAAAACTCTGTCCCTTTTTCGTCGAAAGGAGACAGAACCGATCAACACATTCAGTCGTTCCTCGAATCCTCTGGCTCCGACAATTTTGTTCCAGAAGAGGTGAGATTGGTCATTTTGATATATTTTTTCTTAGGAATTTATGAAGTTAGTACTAGTTTGTTGAGTTTGCTGTACCTGCTGCAGGTTGCTGAAGTATTGATGAAAAAAGGATTTCTTGAAGCAGTGCTAGTTGTTAGGCTGGTTGTGAGAATTCTTTCTACCAGGCTAGGGACTTTCTTACTCTGTGGTTTTTTGTGTGTTGATAATAAGTGGCCATACTTGAACAAATTCTCCTCTCTTTCTTTGCAAAAAAGAGAGCAAGTTGTTCAGAAATGGTACAAGAATTGGCTTCTTACACCTATTCGTCTCGGCTTCATCTTCATCAAATTCTTGAGTCTCTTAATCTTCTTCAGTCAGGTAAACCCTCTCCTCATCTTTTTGATTGTGTGTGCATACTAGGCTCTGAGGTCTGAATTTCGAAAGTAATTAGTACAGGACAAACTCTAGAATGACCAAACATAACGTTAAGAGAGCAAACTGTATCTGCTTAAACATTTTCCAAATCCCTGCAAGTAAAGCTTAGATGACCTATCGTATCCCATACCATCATTACCTAACCGCACCAACCACATACTGTCAACCATGAGATCACAAGATTAAAGTTGCACAAACGTTCATGCAATTATACAAGCAATTATACAATGACTGGGCAAGTTGGTAAACAAAAAAAAGTATATCTGTAATGACTCACCAAGTTTTATAGTCATATATGATGTACCCATAACTCCGATTGTTATATCGGTATCAGGAAATGTAGAAAATGACGGGGGAACGGTGGTGGAACCACTTAGGCTAAAACCCGGACTGATCTTGAAAAATCAGTAAATTGAAATAAAATTTATAACGTAGAAAGATGCATCCTGGCATACAGATAGTAAGTAAGTAATAAGCCTGGAAACTTAAACCGAATATCTAATTAGACTTGTAGCAACCTAGCAGGTTATACTCTGTTTCATATTTCAAATGTTTAAGCCTGCAGCTAATAATAGCTTTTTTTTAAAATTGTTTGAAACTCAGCTAATAATAGTTAAAACAGGTCATCAATCACAGCCAGACACTTCTATTAATTCTAGACATCACTATCTCAACGCATAGAGCAAAGAAATTGACAAATGTGTTCCCTTTAAGAGGTCAATAATTCAAAAAAGAGATAAATGTAGCAAAGATATTGTTCATTTTGAAGCCATATCGATAGGCCCTCCCCTGTCCACCTTTTTATAGTTTTCAGTTTCTATTAGAAAACCTCATGATATTCTATAAAGACGCAATGATTCGCTTGTAACTTTATCAAGCCATGAGAGCAACTGAGGTGGGCATTACGAGCTCGACTTTTTCAAAAACTAATATCAAGCAGTTCTTAGAAGCAAAATAATAAAAAAACTGCATTATTACGCGATTTTTTGCTATTATCCTTTCAAATTTAAGAAATACTACAAAATTGTAGGACACGCTTAAACTCACAGGCAAGTAGAGCATTGAAAATAAATCTTCAGTATTATCTGTAGGATGTCATAAAATTTGTTCAATGTGATCACTCATATATTGTAATTTGTACTGAGTTCTAAAATCCGTTATGAATTCTTTTAGGCCAATGAAAATTCAGAAAACCCGGCATGGAAAGCCATTGGGTACCATGTGGATGGTGTCAATCAGGATTCCTCACCATCATTAGAAGAAAAAGAAGAAGAGGAACGACCTCTTGATAAAGGAATGGTGGAAACAATTTATGAGACTGAGTCAAGCTTTGTCCGTTCCCTCACCGAGAAAGGCCTCACTGTCACCAAAGATCCTAAAAGAGAAGATACATACAAGATAACATGTGATGTTGTAATTGTAGGATCTGGTTGTGGTGGAGGTGTGGCAGCTGCAGTGCTAGCAAGTTCGGGTTATAAGGTTGTGGTTCTAGAGAAAGGCAACTATTTCACCAAGACAGACTACTCTTCACTGGAAGGACCCTCCATTACCCAGCTATATGAAAATGGAGGTATTCTTTCAACCGTCGATGGGAAAACAATGGTCATGGCAGGATCAACAGTTGGTGGTGGTTCAGCTATTAACTGGTCAGCCTGCATCAAAACACCAAAGGATGTGCTCCAGGAATGGGGGAACGACCACAAACTCCCACTTTTTACAAGCCATGAGTATGATTCAGCAATGAATACTGTGAGTAAACGAATAGGAGTTACAGAGAAATGTGTCAAAGAGGGTTTCCAAAATCAAGTTCTTCGGAAAGGTTGTGAACAACTTGGACTTGAAGTTGAAGCAGTTTCGAGGAACTCTTCAGAGAATCATTATTGTGGTTCTTGCTGTTATGGTTGCAAATTAGGAGATAAGAAAGGGACTGACACCACTTGGCTGGTTGATGCAGTCAAGGCTGGTGCAGTTATCATATCAGGATGTAAAGCCGAGAAATTCATAATAGAAAAGAACTCAAGGAGCCTGCCTCGTGAGAGGAAAAGAAAAAATAAATGCCTAGGGGTGATTGCTCGATTCAATTTGAACAAGGATAGCAACAATCACAAGAAGAGAATACTTCAGATTGAGGCAAAAGCAACTGTTTCAGCATGTGGAGCGCTCTTGACACCACCTCTTATGATCTCAAGTGGGTTGAGAAATAAACACATTGGCCGGAACCTTCATCTCCACCCAGTTTTGATGGCATGGGGGTATTTCCCAGAAGAAAATAGTTCAGGGATCGAAGGAAAACCCTACCAGGGTGGAATCATTACATCAGTCCGTAAGGTTGTTGATTCTGAGTCTAATAATGTGAGAGCTATTCTTGAAACTCCAGCACTATTACCTGGAACATTTGCTGCATTAATTCCGTGGGAGTCTGGACTCGATTATAAGACAAGGATGTTGAAGTATGATAGAACATCTCATTTAATTTCACTAGTTAGGGACCGAGGATCTGGGGAAGTCAAGGTGGAAGGGAGGATAAGTTATAGTATGAGCAAGGAGGACCAAGAAAATTGTAAAGCAGGGCTGAAGGAAGCGTTGAGGATTTTGATAGCTGCAGGAGCTGTTGAGGTGGGAACCCATCAGAGTGATGGACAGAGATTCAAGTGCAAGGGTACCACTGCAGCTGAGGTAGAAGAATTTCTCGATGAAATTACTGCAGCTCCCGGGCCAAAATCAATGGTAAAAAATTGGACAACCTATTGCACAGCCCATCAAATGGGAAGTTGTAGAATGGGGACTGATGAAACTCAAGGTGCGGTTGATGATAATGGGGAGAGTTGGGAAGCACAAGACCTTTTTGTTTGCGATGCTAGTGTTCTACCTAGTGCTGTTGGTGTCAATCCAATGATTACCATCCAAGCAACTGCTTATTGCCTCTCAAACAAGATCACAGAGATTGTGAAGAAAAGGGCATCCTATCCAAGTTAAATTTATTCTTGAAACCTTGTCAGGTTTGCAAATACTGTTTAAGTAACTAAAGAAACAGCGTACTGAGGATTTTGGCAGCTAAAAATCTTTTGCGCACGCTTATTCCTTATTAAATCCTGATGTATCCTGCATATATAATTACAATGGTAACATACTCTGGGCTGTTTATTTCAATGTTGGTGTCATCAGGCATTCACATATATTTGCATTACAACACATTTTAAGACCATAGTTGATGCAGCTGATTTAAACCCCAAATGGTTGGTAGCTGCACAAGCTGTCTCCAAAAGTTGCATCCGTAAAGATTTAAATTAGTCAACCTGCAGACAGGGGCTGACCCAGGATTTTAAATCTACCTGGGCTGGAGTAATTTTTTTTTTCCCGCGAACTAAATAAATACGATACAGTTGTTTTCACCCAGCCAGGCCTGTTGCCTTCTTACGACCTCAGCAACCCATAACACAACAAAAGTAGTCTGTTATTTGTTGAACCACTTAGCATTTTCTCATCATTTGCTCATGCAGATAGGACAGATTCCACAAAAAAACAATAAATATCATATTTAATTAAAAGAAGACACCATGCTAATCATTGGTTTAAAATCATAATTATTGGGATATTATCTTTCAAATACCCAGCTAGAAGAACTACTCTGTTCCCTGGTTTCATCACACCAGCAACTGAAATTACACTGAAGAACTAGAATTTGATACAAATGAAGGCGAAGTGTGACGAAGATGGAGACTTGAGAATCGAGTCCCCCACCTAATTTTCTAATTTGGTATTTTTTTTTTCAATTGGAAATGCAGCACAGAAGCAGGCCAGCACCAGCAACATTGTCTTCCTCTTTGAAGGCCAAATTGTATATGGGCTGGAAAAATTTGACCTGGGCTAGAGCCAACCCTAGCCTAGCCCTAGGTCCGCCCATGCCTGCAGATAATAAGCTGCTTCATTTTCCATTGGTGCGTAGAATTGGAGTAATATAGTTCTTCGAACCCTCATACCTCCGTAAAGGGAGCATAAGAATACGCAGAGGACAAATTATTAAACAACATTCACAAAGATTTATGCTGAATATTTTCATGACAAAAGCATAAAGGTTATACCTCAGAACAAGAAGTCACCAATTAAGCAAAGTAAAGTAAAAGATTTCTTCAAAACGATAAAGATGATTGAATATAACTCATCCACATCCCAAAAACGGAGAAAATCCACAAAAATATTAGAATCTTAGAAATTAGGGTCAAAATAGACAATGAAACCTAAACCATGCATGCTACCAAGATGAAATGGGGAAGTAAACAAGGGAATCCTAAACAGGTTAAACCAGAACTCACAGGCACAGTAAAAGAAAATGTAAGAAAGTCGCAAGAAAACTTTAACTATAAACATAATGCAAAGCACCATTTTGCCAAAATTCATTACTCATCAACAAAACACAATACCGGACAAATGTTTGTATAAGAATTCTATAAATTGGCCTAGGCAGACGCTTAGGCGCTAGCCACAAAGCCTAGACTTAATGAAATCGAGTGAGTAGGCATTTTTTTTGTGACTTTCAGAATTTGACAAAAGAAGTGAAATTAGGTAGAATCTGTTAGAATATGTCTATCCACCGTCAAGGATAAGACTTATCCTCCAAGGAAGTGATAATACTTATCCGCCTAAAGAGTGCTATATAAACTCTTTATGGCATAACGTATCTGTGTATCTGACTCTCTAGGTTATAACCTAGATCTGTATCTGTATGCTCTAATCTGTATCCTCAAGATCAATAAAACATTTCTCTTTTGCCTATCTGTGTTCTTTCTTTACGTTCATTATAATCTTTCTTGCTTCCGTTATAACAAACTGGTATTAGTGCCTGGTTCTATTTCTAGGGTTTGAGTTTCGGTGAGAAAGATGCATTCTGGTGGTATTAACGTGAAGTTGACAAATTTACTGGGAGGAATAGTTTCAGTCTATGGCAAATCAAGATGTGTGCCTTGTTAAAGCAACAGGGGCTCTGGGCACCGTTGAAAAAGAAATCGACGGATCCGCAAAGCGCTGAGATGACCAGTCTAGAAGAAAAGGCACACTCAACAATTTTATTGTGCCTTGCAGATGATATTATTACCGAAATCGCGGAGGAGGATACCGCGTCTGGTTTGTGGTTGAAGCTTGAAGGTCTCTACATGACAAAGTCTTTAACAAATAAGTTGCTTCTGAAGCAACGTCTGTTTAGTCTGTGAATGCAGGAAGGTATGCCTCTTCGAGATCACTTAGATCAGTTAAACACAATCTTATTAGAATTGCGTAATATTGATGTTAAAGTTGAAGATGAGGATGCTGCTTTAATTCTGTTAGTTTCTTTACCATTATCGTATGAGAATTTTGTGCAATCGTTTATTGTTGGTAAATATACTATTTCTCTAGAGGAGGTTAGATCAGCTCTTCATTCTAGAGAGTTGCGCCATAAGGCGGCTGGTACAGGTGCAGATAATCAGGCTGTTGGGTTAGTAGCCAGCGGGAGTAATGGACATGGAAAGCCGGGGAAGAATAAATTCAAGAAACTGGCTTCTAAGGGTCCGAAATCTAATGATGTCTGTAATTACTGTAAAGAGAAGGGACACTGGAAATCTAACTGTCCCAAGAAAAAGAAGCAACATGATAAATTGACAGGTACTGCTGCTGTAGCTGGTACCAATTCTGAAGAAGATATTGCTCTAGTTGCTGTTGAGCACACACATCACTCTGATGTGTGGATCCTTGACTCTGGAGCGTCTTACCATGTATGTCTGCGCATGGAGTGGTTTACAACCTACGAGCAAGTAGACGATGGCAAAATTTCTATGGCTAACAGTTTTGTTTATGAAACGGTTGGAATATGCTCGATTAAAATTCGGACACATGATGGTAAATTCTGCACATTGAATGATGTTAGGCATGTTCCACTTATGACGAAGAATCTGATATCTCTGAGTATGTTAGACAACAAGGGTTTCAGTTTTCAAGGTGAATGTGGAGTTCTACATGTCTGCAAGGGTTCTGATGTGGTCTTGAAAGGTGTTAAACGTGGTACCTTGTATCTTCTTCAAGGTTCTACGTTATCAGGTTCTGTTGCTGTCGCGTCCTCGGAGATTGATAAGGAAAACACGACTAGGTTGTGGCACATGAGGCTTGGTCACATGAGTGCAAGAGGGATGCAAATTCTATCAAAAGCTAATCTTTTTTGTGGTCATAAGGTCACGGGTCTTGAGTTTTGTGAACATTGTGTTTTTGGAAAGTTACATCGCATCAAGTTTCCTAAAGCAACACACAGAACAAAAGGCACACTTGATAACATCCATTTTGATTGTTGGGGTCCTTCCCGGGTGAAGTCTTTAGGCACAGATATTTTGTGTCAATGATTGATGATTTCTCAAGAATGACTTGGTTGTTCATCATGAAGCATAAACGTGAAGTCTTTAAGATTTTCAGGCAGTGGAAGGCATTATTGGAGAATCAAACAGGGAAGAAGATTAAGAGGCTACGAACTGATAATGGTCTGGAATTTTGCTCGTCTGAGTTTGATGAGTTCTGCAAGAATGAATGGATTGTTAGACATCATACAGTCAGGGATACACCACAGCATAATGGTGTAGCAGAACGTATGAATCAGACACTTCTAGAGAGAGCTAGGTGCATGCTCTCTAATGCTGAACTAACTAGAAGATTCTGGGCCGAAGCAGTTACTACAACATGTTATCTGATAAATCGTGGACCTCACACAGGTTATGAGCATTGGCAAACTGTGAAGAGGGTTTTTCGGTACTTAAAAGGTACGTCTGATGTTGGTCTCATTTATGGAGGTGATACAGAGTGTTTGGTGACAGGGTTTTTAGACTCTGATTATGCTGGAAATGTTGATAGTAGAAGATCTATGGTTGGTTATGCTTTCACTCTGGGTGGTTCAATTGTCAGTTGGAAAGCTACTCCGCAACCTACGGTGACTTTGTCTACTATAGAAGCAGAGTACATGGCATTGACAGAAGCAGCAAAAGAAGGAATCTAGTTGAAAGGATTGGTCAGTGATTTGGGTCTACATTATGATCAGGCTACAGTGTATTATGACCGTCTCAGTGCAATCTGTGTAGCTAATGATCAAATCCATCATGAGAGGACTAAGCACATAGATGTAAGATATCATTTTCTAAGAAGTGAGAAGAGAATCAAGGTGAGCAAAGTGGGTACTGCTCATAACCCAGCTGATATGCTCACCAAACCGGTTCCACATAGCAAGTTTCAACATTGTTTGGACTTGCTAAATGTTCGGAGTTGTTGATTGCCCTTTTGGGCAAAATCTGAGGTAGAAGAGTTTTTTCTGGTACATCTGACATTATTATGGTACATCTGGTAGATCTTTTTTTTTTTGTGAGAGAATTCAAGTTAAGGTGGAGATTTGTTAGAATATGTCTTGAATCAGTAATTGCCCGTTATGATATGGAAATAATTCCTACAAGGAAGGATCTAGAATTAATCTTTATCCACCGTCAAGGATAAGACTTATCCTCAGGATAAGACTTATGCTCCAAGGAAGTGATAATACTTATCCGTCTAGAGAGTGCTAAATAAACTCTTTAGGGCATAACATATTTGTATCTGACTCTCTAGGTTATGTAATCTGTATTCTCAAGATCAATAAAAATTTTCTCTTTTGCCTATCAGTGTTCTTTGTTTACGTCTATTATAATCTTTTTTGCTTCCGTTATAACAGAATCAGACAAAAAAACTTAAATTAACGGATTAAGGCCGAAATTATTATTTTCATATAAAGAATATTAACATAAAAACATGTTTTATTAGTTCCATGATTAATATTTTTAATTAATTCCCACTGAAACGAGTAATGCCCATGATTAACATGTTTTATTATTTTCATATAAAGAATATTAACATAAACGAGTATTTCAAACATGTTTTAATTAATATTTTTAATTATTCCGCGGCATTTGGTAAAAATTTCTCGGTAATACAATTTCTAAAACAGTGACTTGTCATGTGGACAATTGGACATACAGGAGTACTGATAGCTTTATTACAGCGGTCTTCAAAGTTCGGGACCTAGGACATGTCTCCAGTCGGGTCTTCACTCCTTCCCCCTGTAGTCCTGTACAATGTAGGTTTATGTATTTATTCCAGTAGGCAGGGAAGAAATTTTCCACGAACATCCCATCCCTTTTGGAAGTAATCCAGAGTTTTTCAATCTTGAGTTCGACTCGATGAAACATGTAAAAGAACATATTGAATACTTATATACATAAATGTTTTTAATATAACAAACTCAATTAGATGCACGAAGTCGAGTAATTTGAAGCTGGAACTTAGTTCGATAAAATATTCAAATAACTTAAGCTCGACTCAGTTGAATATAGAATCAAATTTTAAATATTTTACAGTCGAACTCGAATATCTAAACAACAATTCAACTCGTGTACAATCATCATGATCTTGTGAAAATGGACATAGAGATGCGAATACAAGTAACTTTCAACACCCCCGCATAATCTTGTTAAAAGGACAGAGAGATGTAAAACCAAATAACTAGAAGCGTTTAATAAACCGAAAATGACATACAACTAGAAACCATTATAGACCGGCCCTACTGATTTTGTATTGAAGGCAAGCTCTGTAAGAAACATTGTGAACTGTTTATCTATTACTATATTTATTTATGGTCTTGACTAAAGATTTTGAGCTTGCAAACAAATGTAGCTCAAACTTGACCATCAAAATGAGTGCTCTCGCTTTATTTACGACCCTGATCGGTGGTCCTAGTTTATTACAACTGAGAAATTCAACGTAGGAAAAAGGGAATGTTTTGTGATTGTAATATCAAAGTATTTACAGCCTGTGTAGCTATCGTTGGTTGAGGTACCCAGTTCACTGTCATACTTGTACAAGAGTATGGCTGTAAAACTAAAACCTAAGATAAATACAACATAGAATAAAGATTAAAAATACAACGGTTATCAGTAAACATATAATTTCTGCTCAATAGCGTAGTATCATCTTCCACCTAGTTTGATGTCAATGTGTATGATGCAAGTCTTTTCTGAGGTCTGCATACAAACTAAGAAGGTGGCTGCAGACCTCAGACATGATCCGAATAATGAGTGTTTCATGTCAACTATAAAGTTTGCGGGACATTTGCTATGTATCTGGAGAAATTTGGGGAACCTGTGATGTGGTACCATACTGGCACGTGGTATGTACAACTATAAATCATGTAAGTGTCTTAGAGATCTTGCAGATTACTTATTGAAATGATGTAGGTAGGTAAGTCATAATTGTTCTTGCAATGGCCATTTATTCCTCAGACTTGCTGTTGTAAATTTCAAGAAAATGCACACTCTAAAACCATTAAACAGTTGAATTTTTTTGAAGTTTTTGACTGTATAAATACTCTGTAATCCCAGATTTGTAGTCTCACAAGCTCAGAACAAATTAAAAACCAGAGCCAAAGGAAGAGAGTGGGAAATGGGGAAAGAGTGCCATTCTTTACTAAAAGGTAGAAAAAGAGAGAGAAAGTACAATCACCGATTATCATCATCTGAAATAGAGACTTTAGCTAGTATCTGTGATGTTTTTCTACCTTCTATTCCAAAAGATTCTGTAACTTTCAAGGGAAATGGAGATCAGACTGATGAACACATACAGTCATTCCTCCAAGCTTCTGGTTCCGAAAATTATGTTCCCGAAGAGGTGAGAAAATAGTCGGTCTAATTGGTTAGCTTGCAGTTCTAAAAGTTAGTAGTACATTGTCGATAGTTTGTATGTGCCATATAACCGTACACTAATTTTGGCCACAGGTTGCTGAAATTATAACAAAGGGAGTATTTTTTGAAGCAGTGCTAGTAGTCAGGCTGGTGTTGATACTTCTGTCTAGCAGGCTGGGAACTTTCTTACTATGTGGATTTTTATGTCTTGGTAATAAGTGGCCATACTTGAACACTTTCTCTTCTATTCCTTTGGAAAAAAGAGAGCAAGTTGTCCAGAACTGGTATAAGAATTGGTTTTTAACACCTATCCGTCTCGGGTTCATCTTCATCAAATTCTTGTGTGTCTGGGTATTCTTCAGTCAGGTATACCATCTCATTCTCGTGTTTGTCTGTGTGTGCATACTAGAATGTGAATTTCAGGCTCCGGAAGAGTTTAGACCTGCATTTGCGTCCACCTTTAACTGCATTTTATTCCTAGAATTCTAGCTAGGTTTATACATACTAGTCAATTCATGACTACCAGTATGAATCAGATCAGGGTCTGTGCAAATAGGAACTCTAGTAAAACTGTCTGTTAATTAACCAAATTGTACCTGCGAATCAATCAGCGAAAGCTCAGATTATCTAAAGTTGAGGAAGCGTGATAAAGTTTGTATCTTCGTGTTCATCATTACCTAGAAAATATTGTTGACACATTTACCAACTAATTAAATCTCAGAATCTTGCATGTATAGGAGCTAGCAGGTTATGCTCTGCTCATTTTCAAATATTCAGTTAAGTGTGTAGCGATTAATGATAGCATAAGAGGTCATCCATTATGACACAGACACACACTTCTGTTATAGCTAGACATCACTACCTCCATTTCATAGAACATGAAATCCGAGAATATCTTTTTTGAGATTTGAAGAATTACTAATACTTCAATACTTTCCAAGATGTTTTAGAAAAATGCAGCGAAGAAACTGTTGACTTCCAAGTCCCGCTTAAATTCTTTGTGTCAACTGTCAAGAGTGAAATTTTAAAAGCAATTTAAAACTGGATCTGCTCACCTTTTTACAGGCTGATGAAAACTCAGAAAATCCAGCATGGGAAGCCATTGGATACCACGTAGATAATCTCGACGAGAGGTTCTCCAGAAAAGAAGAAGAAGACCGGCCACTTGAAAAAGGAATGGTCGAAACTATTCATGAAACTGAGTCAAGTTTTCTCCAATCCCTCATCCAGAATGGCCTCACTGCCACGAAAGATCCTAAGAAAGGAGATGCATACAACATCAAATGTGATGTTGTAGTTGTTGGGTCTGGTTGTGGTGGAGGTGTGGCAGCTGCAGTGCTAGCAAGTTCGGGTTATAAGGTTGTGGTTCTTGAAAAAGGCAACTATTTTACTAAAACGGACTATTCTGAACTGGAAGGACCATCCATGACCCAACTATATGAAAATGGAGGTATTCTTTCAACTTTAGATGGGAAAATGACATTGATGGCAGGATCAGTGGTTGGTGGTGGTTCAGCTGTTAACTGGTCAGGCAGCCTCAAAACACCAAAGGAAGTGCTCCAGGAATGGGGAAATGACCACAAACTCCCACTTTTTACAAGCCCCGAGTATGATTCAGCTATGAATACAGTGTGTGAAAGAATAGGGGTTACAGAAAATTGCGTTAAAGAGGGTTTCCAAAATGAAATTCTTCGCAAAGGGTGCGTACGACTTGGTCTTGAAGTTAAAACAATCCCAAGGAACTCCTCAGAGAATCATTATTGTGGTTCTTGCAATTATGGTTGTAAATCAGGAGATAAGAAAGGGACTGACACCACTTGGCTGGTTGATGCAGTCAAGGCTGGTGCAGTTATCATATCAGGATGCAGAGCAGAAAAATTCATCATGGAAAAGAGTTCAAGCAACCTGCAATCTGGACGAAAAAGAGAAAAAGAATGCCTAGGAGTGATTGCAAAATTTAATATGAATGGGGATAACAACATTCATAAGCAGATCCTACTTCGAATTGAGGCAAAAGCAACTGTCTCAGCATGTGGAGCTTTCTTGACGCCACCTCTTATGATCTCTAGTGGGTTAAGAAATAAACATATTGGTCGGAACCTTCACCTACACCCATCTTTGATGGTATGGGGGTATTTTCCAGAAGAAAGTAGTTCAGAGATCAAAGGAAAAATATATCAGGGTGGAATCATGACATCGGTCCATAAGGTTATTGATTCAAAGTCTAAAAATGTGAGAGCCATTCTTGAAACTCCTTCATTATTACCAGGATCATTTGCTGCAATATGTCCTTGGGTGTCTGGACTTGATTACAAGACAAGAATGTTAAAGTATGCTAGAACAGCACATTTGTTTGTGATGATAAGGGACCGAGGATCAGGGGAAGTAAAGGCGGAAAGGAGGATTAGTCATACACCGAACAAGGAGGACCAAGAGAATTCCAGAGCAGGGCTGAAGGAAGCATTGAGGATTCTAATAGCAGCAGGAGCTGTTGAGGTAGGAACACATCAGAGTGACGGAAAAATATTCAAATGCAAGGGGACTACTGCAGCCGAGCTGGAAGAATATCTTGACGGAATTTCTGTAACTCAAGGGCCAAAATCAATGGTGAAAAATTGGACAACCTACAGCACAGCACATCAAATGGGAAGTTGCAGAATGGGGTCTGATTACACACAAGGTGCAGTCGACGATAATGGGGAGAGTTGGGAAGCACAGAACCTTTTCGTTTGTGACGCAAGTGTTCTACCTAGTGCTGTTGGTGTCAATCCAATGATTACAGTTCAGGCAACTTCATATTGCCTCTCAAACAAGATAGTACAGATACTGAGAAAGAAGCATCCCATTCCCATGTCCAAGTTATATTAATTCTTCAAATTAATGTTTTCACATAAGCAATTTCATTTGCATGTATACATTCAACTATTCGAGAATCCTATCTGTATCACTTTGTAATTTTCTACATTTGGAAGCCGGTGTTTAATAACAATTCACCAGGCCTTGCGTATTTCGAAATAATAGTGCCATTAGCCATTGTAACGAAACTATGCAAATAGTTACTATGAACTTTTTCAAACTGGCCAACTAGTTCGATTTAACAAAGAAAAAATAAAAACAGCCAACAAGATGGTTTGTAGTTAAAGAGTATTGCTAGAGCAACAAAATTTAGTACAAAAATTGGTCCCAAATAACATGTAATGTGAATGGGGGTTCATTTATTATTACAATTTATAACAAATCAAGATCTGCCATGTATATTTGGGAAGTTTCTAACATATTCCATGGTTAAAATAGGACACCAAGTCAAATATATATTGGAAAAAAGAACTCAAAATATTGTAAATTCTTCAATTTTTGTAAATGAAAATGGCTTTATATAATTGTTTTACAAGCATATTATATTTATGATGAATAATTACCACAAATCTATCTGTACAATCTTATAATTAAATCCTTATATATCTATCTATACTATAATATAATAGACTAAACATTAAAAGTTTGGTTGGTCAGTTGGTACTAAGTGATTTTACGTAATTACCCTTACTTATTTTTAGAAAGATATTATTAATTAATAACATTATTTACGAAACATTAAAAGTTTGGTTGATCGGTCGGTACTAAGTGATTTTACCTAATTATCCTTACTTATTTTTAGAAAGATATTATTAATTAATAACATTATTTATAACTAATTTCTTTTTCGGCTAAAATACATTACTTTTTCTTTTTTTTTTTAACAAATTCCCACTTTTTCTTAAAAATTCATGGGCAATTACCTTTTTTCAACTAAAACATGCAACTTTTTTTCTATTTTTTCTTACTAAAATCTCTCATTTTACAAAAATATCACGTGCAACCCTTACTTATTTGTTTTAAAACCTATTTTAATACTTTTAATTGCGGGCAATTACCCTTTTCAACTAAATCATGTTATTTTTTCTATTTTTCCTTACTAAAATCCTTCCTTTTTCAAAAATATCACGGACAAACCGTTACTTATACATTTCAAAACTTATTTTAATACGTTTAATTATTTAAAAAAATTTAAACTATATATCTATATCTATACTATTATATAATAGCCGAAACATTGAAAAGTTTTGGTTTCAGTCATTTATTCTATTTAATAAAATAATATAAAACATATTACTTTTTAACGAAAATATATTACCTTTTATAAACACGTCTAAAAATAAAAATTAGTATGACATATCTTTCAATCATTAATATTGGCTTTTTCCTAATTACATATCTTTTAATTATTAATACATTTCAAAAAATATTAAACACTATATCTTCTTAATAAAAATATCAATTATACTATATTCTATATATTTCTATTATCTATACTATTATTTAATAGCTGAAACATTGAAATTTTGGTTTTCGGTTTTCGGTCATTTATTATATTTAATAAAATAATTTAACGTATAAATATAAAATATATTACTTTTCAATGAAAATATATTACCTTTTATAAACACGCGTAAAATTAAAAATTAGTATCAACATCTTTCAATCATTAATGTTGTCTTTTTTTTAATTACAGATCTTTTAATTATTAATACATTCCAAAAAATATCAAACACTATATCTTTTTAATAAAAATGTCAATTATAATATATTCTATATATTTATATTATTAATACAAAAAAATAATATAATATTTTTACTATAAAAAAATGTTATATTATATTAAAAGAAGCCCGTTGTTATGGATTAAAAAAAAGTGCTTGTGTATTTTATGCTAAGGTTTAATGAGCTTCGAGCTTTAATGGCTACACTTGTGTTTCGAGACTAAATCGGTCCTCACAAGATGCCTACATATCTCAAATCGTTATTGAGAATCAAGCCAAAGACGTAGTTCTGATTGTAGGATCAGGGACCTTATATAGGCGTCTGGAGCCTAGTATTTATGGTATGTTTAGGAGTCTTAGCGAATAAGTCTCATTTTTGTTATTGGATAAACATTGTGTTGCTTGCTGAATAAGTCTTTTCCTTGTTGATAAAGGCTATGACTCATTAATTGGGATTCTGGATCCTTCTTTGACTAATTTACCATATTTTGGTCTCTTTTGATGAGCTGTATATTTTCCCTATTCATTAATTACGAAATTAATGAATAATTAGGGTGTCGGGCCTTAAATATCGGCCTTTCCATTGAATAGTCAATTATATTTCTATAATTAATTTTCTGTCCATATCATTTGCCCCCAAACTTCGGTGAAAATCTTTCGGGGTTTTCGTAGAAGTTATTGCGTGTTTTTCCTCGAACTCTTTTTATTTTTCTGAAAAGGCAGGTAAATTGTGTTCTGGGCGTGGGTACCCCCGCCTAGGAGACATTCTAGGTTTCCACGCCTAGAAACTATGTCTCCTGGGCGTGGGTCTTGCAAAATTGGCTCAAAGAGCTTTTGGGCGTGGGTACCCCCGCCTAGGAGACTTCCTTGGTTGCCACGCCTAGAAACTATGTCTCCTGGGCGTGGGTCTTTGAAAGAATGGCTCAAAGAGCTTCTGGGCGTGGGTACCCCCGCCTAGGAGACGTCCTAGGCTTCCACGCCTAGAAACTATGTCTCCTGGGCGTGGGTCTTTGAAAGAATGGCTCAAAGAGCTTCTGGGCGTGGGTACCCCCGCCTAGGAGACGTCCTAGGCTGCAACGCCTAGAAACTATGTCTCCTGGGCGTGGGTCTTTGAAAGAATGACTCAAAGAGCTTCTGGACGTGGGTACCCCGCCTAGGAGATGTCCTAGGTTTCCACGCCTAGAAACTATGTCTCCTGGGCGTGCTTTTTAGAAGCTTGCCTTAATTAGTTTCTTGGCGTTGGTGTCCCCGCCTAGGAGACGTTCTAGGTTGCCACGCCTAGAAACTATGTCTCCTGGGCGTGCTTTATAGAAGCTTTCCTCAATTAGTTTCTTGGCGTTGGTATCCCCGCCTAGGAGACGTTCTAGGTTGCCACGCCTAGAAACTATGTCTCCTAGGCGTGCTTTCTAGAAGCTTTCCTTAATTAGTTTCTTGGCGTTGGTATCCCCGCCTAGGAGACGTTCTAGGTTGCCACGCCTAGAAACTATGTCTCCTGGGCGTGCTTTATAGAAGTTGGGCCTTATGTCGGGCCTTTGTTCGGTTAATTTTAACCAATATCTATTTTTTTATATGTTGAATATTCTAGATTCTTCTAGAACCTTCAATATATGTCTCCCGCCTATGAGTTTTCTAGGTTCTTCTAGAACTTGTAATTCAAATTTTGAATTCGTTTGGGCTTCCCGCCTGTAAGAGGCCCAATGACATGTTCTTGGTCCATTTACCGTCTATAGACGGTTCATTTGAACGTTATCACCGGCTGTAATTCCTATAAATTGAGTAGAGTAGAACTTCCGTTTTTCACACTTCAAAGTCATTCTACTAAATTTTCTTAGAAACTTTCCTTAGAAAAGCTCTGCTAGGGTTCTGCGGCAAAGCGATTTCCGGCTTCCAACCACCGTGGGTTTTTCCAGTTTCCGTTAAGTCTTCATCTTCTTTGTCAAGATTTCTGGGTTCAAGCATTCTTTGGAAGGATTTTAATGGCGGATTCAAGCTCATCTCAATCCCAGTTATCTCAGCCCTCTCGCCCTGCTAGAGCAAATCGAGGTAATCCACCTCCAAAATCTCTAGTTCATGCAAACGTTTTTTTCTCTTAGAGATTTACTTTCTGATTTTGGGGATGCTTTTCCCAACCTTCTTCATTTAGAGGCCCATAATATTCCTTCTAAATATAAACAAAGTAGGGTTGACGATATTTCAGTTCTTTTTGGTATAAAGGCCCCTTATAGGGCCGTAGCTCCTGGCCCAAATGATAGGGCCTGTTATCCTAAACCTGGGGCCATTAGGATGTACAAAGAAACTTTTTATTCTGGTTTTCGCCTTCCTCCTCACCCTTTTGTTCTTCGTTTATTAGCTGAGGTCCAAATTTGTCCCACACAACTAATGCCCAATGGGTGGAGATTCATATATTGCTTCTTGGCCCAATGCATGAAACATAGGGTAGAGCCCAGTGTATCGGTATTTCGATATCTCTTTAAATTTGTAAATGCTCCAGATGATATAGGTTGGGTTAAGATTCAATATCGAACCTTAAACCGTAGTTGCTTCGTTTCTGGTTCTTCTCCCGACTCTCTTCCCTTGTGGAAAAAAGAGTGGTTCTTCATTTATTTAGATGGGGATGATTGGAACAATTATTTTTGTCCTCACTTTACAAGGCTACGGATGGTTCTTTAAGGTCCCTCAAATTAGGGGTAGATGATCTTGCGGCAATTCAAATCCTGACAGGTGATTGCTTGCATCATTGCAATCTCCTAATTTCTGAGGATAACCTTCAAGCTGTGGGTCTTAGTACCCTTGAACCTCGGGGTACATAACCTTAACTTTCTTTCTTTTATTCTAACTTGTTATCATATAATATGATAGTAACATTTGCCTTTTCTTTTCAGCCAAAGCTGCTTTGGGTGCTATTTTCAAGAGGAGGGAGGACCATGCCTCTAAAGCTGTGGTGGTGGAAGTTGAGAGAGTTTCCAAACGGAAGAAGGCAGGAGATGGCTCCCCTACTGTGGAGAAGGTGCCAGCTTTTTTGACTGAGCAGCCTATCCCTGTTGATGAGGATCCCAACCCATTTGTGGTTAAATGGAGTTTACTCAACAGGGATACCATAGTTGGTGATTCCAGGGCTGCGGCAGAGTGGTCCAGGAATGTGGTCACTCCAAGGGACATGGCCCACGTTGTGGAGTCCTCAGAGGATCTCCAGATTGAGCTTCTTGGGGCCCAAGCCCTTACTTCTGTAAGTAATTTTCACTTTTGTTTATTCTTTCTTTTAGTTGTTCGTTCTTTAAATATGTGCCCTTGTTTTATAGGCTAATACCTATCATCAAGCTGCTCTTCACAACTTGAAGGCAGTTCGAGCTGAGAAGTTGATAGCCGAGAGAGACATGGACATATATTTTGCTTCTTCTACCTCGAATTTCGAGAGGTTTAGAGAAGTCGAGAGGGAGTTTGTGGCTGAGAAGGAGAGGGTTAGGCAGCTGGAGGCCCAACTCCAAAGGGGTCGCGAGGATGTTATTGCTGAGTACAGAGCATCTAAGGAGTTTGATGACCTCCTTAATGCTGAGTATGATGTTAACTTTCCTAGCACCTTTAAGGACTGTTGGGAATCCATCATTGAAGAGCTGGGGACAAAGATTGAAGGAGTGTCCTTGGATAAGTTTCCCGTTCCTGATTTATCTGGGACATCCAAGGATACTATCATGGACACTGCCAACCCCTTTTCTCAGCCTATATTCTGAGCTCTTTCTAGATTCTGAGCCGGTTAGAGAGGGAGATTTGATGGATGCTGCTAAGGATGATGTTCTCCTTAACTTAGAGGAAGAGACTCCTCAGGATGATATAGCATAGGTTGGCCCTGCGTGGCTATTTTCTTTATTTATGTTCTTTTCTGAACTCACCCTTCAGGGTTTTAATTTAACTTTCTTAGTAAGTTTATTTCAGCTTTTCTTGATTTTGCATGCTTAGTTCACATGTCTATCAGAATGCATTGCATATAATGAAATCATAAGAATATGGAATTCATAACTTTAAAAATGGGATCAACCCTTACATAATACTCAAGTTTAAAATTTTGGATTGGTTTCGTCGAACCTTATTTCTAGTAGTGAGTCTACTTGGGAAACACTTTAAACATAATAAACTTTCAAATTAGAGGCATGCCAAGTCCTTGGCACCTCATGCCCTTCAAGGGTTTCTAGTTTGTATGAGCCTCGACCAAATACGTTCTTGACGCGATATGGTCCTTCCCAATTTGGGGCTAACTTGCCTTTTTGCCCTACTCTGGATGCCTCAATCTTCCGAAGAACCAAGTCTCCTTGTCGAAAGAACCTTTCTTTAACCCTTAGGTTGTAGTAGAAAGATGCCCTCTTTTGATGTTCAACTATCTTGGCGTTTGCCTCATCTCTAACTTCATCAATTAGATCTAAAGCTAGCCTCAAGCCTTCTTCATTTTCTGCTGGCTCATAAGCTTCAACTCTTGGAGATGTGTGAGTAATCTCCACTGGAACCACTGCCTCTGCCCCATATGCCAACAGAAAGGGGGTAGCTCCAGTGGTGACTTTGCAGGTAGTACGATATGCCCAAAGTATGGGGAGCAATTCGTCTACCCAAGTGTTTCTGGAGCGTTCAACTCTTTTCTTCAGTCCATCCAGGATAATTCGATTAGCAACCTCAGCCTGCCCATTTGCTTGAGGATGGGCAACGGAAGTGAAGCGTAACTTGATATCATTCTCGTCACAATACTTCTTAAACTCATCGTTGTTAAATTGAGTTCCATTGTCCGTGACCAGGATTCGTGGAATCCCATATCTGTATATTACATTTTCCCAGAAGAAATGCATTACTTGTTTGGTGGTTATCTTGGCTAACGGCTTAGCCTCAATCCACTTGGTGAAGTAGTCGATCGCTACTATCAAGAATTTTCTTTGAGCACTTGCCATTGGAAATGGCCCAAGTATATCCATTCCCCACATGGCAAAGGGGATAGGTGAGTTAATGGACGTCATCATCTCTGGTGGTTGTCTAACCACTGGTACATGCTTTTGGCACCGTTCACATTTCTTTACGTAGCTTTTAGCATCAACAAGTATGCTTGGCCAGTAAAAACCTAGACGAGTGACTTTATGAGCAAGGGCTCTGCCCCCCAAGTGCTGCCCACAAATTCCTTCATGTACTTCCTTCAGGGCCAATTCTGCCTCTTGAGGTCTCAAACATTTCAGATATGGAATGATGGAAGACTTTTTGTATAGGATTCCCTCATTCAGGGTATACCTTAGTGCTCTGACGTACAGCTTTCGTGCTTCTGAAGTGTCGTTGGGTAACCACCCAGTTTCTAGATGAGATTTGATGGGATCCATCCAAGAACTGCCAACATCAATGGGTGCTACCAACTTTCCGTTGATGCTTGGGGTCCTCAGGACTTGGAAGTAGACACTCCCTGCATAGTTTTCAATTTCGGAAGAAGCAAATTTAGACAAGGCATCAGCCTTCACGTTTTCTTCCCTTGGAATGTGCTCTACATAGCATTCGTCGAACTGAGTCATGATGGCCTTGACAAGTTTCAAGTATTTGGCCATGACTTCATCTCTGGCCTCAAATTCCCCATTCACTTGGGAAACCACTAGCCTCGAATCTCCACATACTTTCAGAGTTTTGACCCTCAAGGCTCCAGCCAGCCCTAAACCAGCTATCAGAGCTTCATATTCAGCCTCATTGTTTGTCGTTGGGAAGTCAAGTTTTAGTGCATACTCTATGAGGAATCCATCAGGACTTTGTAGCACTAAACCGGCTCCACTTGATTTCGTTTTTGATGCTCCATCAAAATAGAGCACCCAACATTCTTTGGAGATTACGTCTTCAGCTTCCTTGTCTTCCATTATTGCTTCCTACCCCCCGACTTCTTGGTTGTCAATGGTACATTCAACCATGAAGTCAGCAAGTGCTTGAGCTTTTATGGCCGTTCGAGGCTTATACTTGATGTCGAATTCGCCCAATTCAATGGCCCATTTGATCAATCTTCCACTAACTTGAGGGCTATGCAAGATGTTTCTTAGAGGTTGATCAGTCAAGACCTCTATCTTGTGAGCCTGGAAGTACGGGCGTAGCTTTCTTGAGGCCATTATCAAGGCTAAGGCAAACTTCTCAATCGTTGAGTAGTTTATTTCCGCCCCATGTAGAATCTTACTAACATAGTAGATGGGTTTCTGAACCTTCAATTCTTCTTTTACCAAAACGGCTCCAAGGGCTGTGCTAGAGACCGCCAAGTACAAATAGAGAATTTCCCCTGGCTTGGGTTTTGCCAACAGTGGTGCCTCAGCCATGTATTTCTTCAGGGCCTCAAAGGCCTCTTGGCTTTCAGTTGTCCATTCAAAAAAATTCACTTTCTTGAGTGCTTTAAAGAAGGGTAAACACTTCTCTCCTGACTTGGAGATGAATCTTCCCAATGCTGCCACTCTTCCCGTTAATTTCTGGACATCTTTGACAGTCCGTGGTGGCTCCATGTCTAGAATTGCTTTGATTTTGTCGGGATTGGCCTCGATTCCTCTCTTGGAAACCATCAGGCCTAAAAACTTTCCCGAGCCTACACCAAAGGCACACTTAGCTGAATTCAACATCATCTTGTGGTGCCTTAGCACTTCAAATGCCTCTCGGAGGTGCTTAATGTGATCGGCCTTATTGAGGCTCTTGACTAACATGTCATCTACGTAGACCTCCATGGTTTTTCCAATTAGGTGTCCAAAAATTTTGTTCACCAACCTTTGATAGGTTGCCCCTGCATTCTTAAGTCCAAATGCCATGACTAAGAAGCAGAAAACACCAAAGTCAGTGATGAATGATACTTTGGTGATGTCATCCTCATTCATCTTGATTTGATTGTATCCACTGAAGCCATCCATGAAACTAAGCATCTCGTGTCCAGCTGTAGCATCTATTAGTGCATCAATCCTTGGTAAGGGAAAAGAATCCTTAGGACATGCATCATTCAAGTCAGTGAATTCGACGCACATCCTCCATTTTCCGTTAGCCTTTTTGACCATCACGGGGTTAGCCAACCATTCCGGGAATTGAATTTCCTCAATGAACCCAGCTTCCAAAAGTTTATTAACTTCCTGTTTAATGGCTTCAAGCCTCTCTGGAGCAAAATTTCTCTTTTTCTGTTTCACCGTCTTCCTTTCAGGATCCACATTCAGTTTATGAGTTATCAATTGGGGATCAATCCCTGGCATGTCAGCCGCTGTCCAAGCGAAAACGTCATTGTTCTCTTGAAGAAAAGTTATGAGCTCGCTTTTCAATGGCTCAGGAAGTAGTGCCCCAACATAAGTCACCTTCTCCGGTTCACCAGGGACTAAGGGAATTGGGATTAAATCCTCAGTTGGTTTCCCTCATTGGTCCTCATTGTCACTAGTATCCATGTCTTCAATTGGGAGAACTTGCCCCCCGATTCCATCAGGCCTTAACGCGGCTACATAACAACTTCTAGCCATCTTTTGGTCTTCTCGTTCTTCACCAATCCCATTCCTCGTTGGGAACTTGATTTTTAGATGATAAGATGAGGCAACGGCCTTGAACGCATGAAGACCAGTCCTTCCTAGGATTGCATTGTAGGTTGAAGTTGCCTTTATAACTATGAAGTTCAGCATCTGAGTAGACGTAGTTGACCCTTGCCCCATTGTCATTGGGAGTTGGATAGTGCCTTCCACCTTTGATTCCATTCCATTGAATCCATATATGGGCATATTTGAGGGTGTCAACTGAGAGTTAGTGTATCCCATCTTGATAAAAGCATCATGGAACAAGATGTCCATTGAGGCTCCATTGTCAACCAGGACTCTCTTTGTTTCGGAGTTGCCTATCACAGGTACTATGACGAGAGGATCATCATGGGGGAACTTCACCCCTTCCAAGTCAGAATCATCAAAACCTATCGAAACTTCTGTTCTGGCACGCTTCGGTGCTTCGACAACCACAATCATTACCTCTCGAGCATAAGCTTTCCTTGAGTTGCGGGAGGACCCAGTAGCAGTTGGTCCTCCAAATATCATATTGATGACTGGCCCTCGGGGCTTAGGGTTACGATCTTGGTCGTTGTCCCTTCTGTCATAATCCTTCCTTTCGTAATTTCCTCTGTGACTTCCTTGATTCCCATCCTTGGTGAATTTGCTGAGTTTTCCTCTTCGTATCAGAAATTCAATTTCATCTTTCAGTTGTCTGCAATCGTCGGTGTCGTGACCAACTTCTTTGTGGAACCGACAAAATTGGTTTTGGTTCCGTTTGGACAAGTCAGCCATCATTGGCTTTGGCCATTTGAGATCCTCTTCCTTTGCTATCTCCATCAGAATCTGACTCCTGGGAGTATTCAGTCTTGCATATTCCGTGAACTTTGGCCCAAAATTGTTTCTCTTTGGTGGAGAATCAGAATCCTTTGACGTTCTAGGAAACTTTTCCTTGACGTTGTATTCTTGAGTTTCCTTCCTTTTCTTTGAGCTTCCACTACCGCCAGTAGTGGGTTCATACTTTCTCATGCTTTCTTCAGCCTTGATGTACTTTCCGGCTCTATCTTGGAGCTTCAACATGCTCTCGGGTGGATGTTTAACTAATGAACTTTTGAAGTGGTCATCAGTAGTCTTGTTCTAGGGCTATCATAGCCACCCTGTCCTCTAAGTCTGGGACTTTCAAAGCCTCCCGAGTGAATCGATTGATGTAGTCCCTTAGGGCTTCATTCTTTCCTTGCTGGATTGCCATGAGTGATGCAGAGCTTTTCTCATGCACCCTTCCACTAATGAACTGATTGATAAAAGCTTTGCTTAGTTCCTTGAAAGACCCAATTGAGTTGGGAGGAATACGGCTATACTATCGTTGGGCCATGCCTGCCAAGGTTTGTGGAAACGCCCTACACTTGACCGCATCGTTGGTTGGCTGCAACAGCAGTGCATTGGAGAAGGTCCTTACATGATTTGCGGGATCGCCCGTTCCATCATAGGCTTTAATTGAAGGCATCTTGAATTTTCTGGATATAGCCGTTTTCATGATGTCTAGAGTAAACGGTGGTGTAGGATCATCAGGATTTCCTAGGGGCAACAGAATACTAGGATCACCCCTTAGGGCTTCGGCCCTCTTGGTTCTTCTTGCCGGTGGATCCAAGTTGATTATCGGGATCCCTTCAGTCGTTCGGCCTCGAGATTGAGCGGCATCCTCCTCAGCAAGGAGTTTCTTGAGTCTTGCAGTCTCTGCCTCATGGGCTGCAATTTTCTCCTTAGTAGTTTGGGGTTGATCCCGATTTGTCTGGGAAGAACGTCTCCTTCTTGGGGCGACATCCTCCCCAGTTGTATAACCCTCATCCTCGGTGTATGGGCCCGAGTAATCTTGAACGAAAGGGGTCTGGCGAGTTTGTTGATTTTGGGGTCCCAGACCTTGAATATAAGGGGGCACATATGCCTCATGGTAGATTGGATTAGTTCCACTACCGTCCGCCATGGGTCGAGGGGGCATGCCATAGCTTGGCATCCCCAAAGTCTGATTCGCGTATTGAGGGAGATCAGTAGTATGGAGTTGAAGGCTTCTCGGTGCATTCATGATGAGTGGAGAAGTCGAGATTGGTTGCTGGTGAACGGTCTCTTGTGGATTAGATCCATGAATGACCATCTGCAGGGGATTCGTCCCTTCAACCGAAGTCGGGATTTCCGGTCCTTGAGTGTTGGTGGGGATATTCGCCCCTTGAGTGCCAGTAGTCGGCGGTGGTTGATCAGCCTCAGAGGTGATAGGACGATCCTCGGGAGTTTGAGTATCCCGAGCTGTTCTTCGTGTGTTTGTCATGGTTGATATTTTTCCTTACTAAAATCCTTCCTTTTGCAAAAATATCACGAACAAACCGTTACTTATATATTTCAAAACTTATTTTAATACGTTTAATTATTTAAAAAAATTTAAACTATATATCTATATTATTATATAATAGCCGAAACATTGAAAAGTTTTGGTTTCAGTCATTTATTTTATTTAATAAAATAATATAAAACATATTACTTTTTAACGAAAATATATTACCTTTTATAAACACGTCTAAAAATAAAAATTAGTATGACATATCTTTCAATCATTAATATTGGCTTTTTCCTAATTACATATCTTTTAATTATTAATACATTTCAAAAAATATTAAGCACTATATCTTCTTAATAAAAATATCAATTATACTATATTCTATATATTTCTATTATCTATACTATTATTTAATAGCCGAAACATTGAAATTTTGGTTTTCGGTTTTCGGTCATTTATTATATTTAATAAAATAATTTAACGTATAAATATAAAATATATTACTTTTCAATGAAAATATATTACCTTTTATAAACACGCGTAAAATTAAAAATTAGTATCAACATCTTTCAATCATTAATGTTGTCTTTTTTTTTAATTACAGATCTTTTAATTATTAATACATTCCAAAAAATATCAAACACTATATCTTTTTAATAAAAATGTCAATTATAATATATTCTATATATTTATATTATTAATACAAAAAAATAATATAATATTTTTACTATAAAAAAATGTTGTATTATATTAAAAGAAGCCTGTTGTTATGGATTAAAAAAAACGTGCTTGTGTATTTAATGCTAAGGTTTAATGAGTTTCGAGCTTTAATGGCTGCACTTGTGTTTCGAGACTAAATCGGTTCTCACAAGATTCCTACGTATCTCAAATCGTTATTGAGAATCAAGCCAAAGACGTAGTTCTGATTGTAGGATCAGAGAACTTATATAGGCGTCTGGAACCTAGTATTTATGGTATGTTTAGGAGTCTTAGCGAATAAGTCTCCTTTTTTTATTGGATAAACATTGTGTTGCTTGCTGAACAAGTCTTTTCCTTGTTGATAAAGGCTATGACTCATTAATTGGGATTCTGGATCCTTCTTTGACTAATATACCATATTTTGGTCTCTTTTGATGAGCTGTATATTTTCCATATTCATTAATTACTAAATTAATGAATAATTAGGGTGTCGGGCCTTAAATATCGGCTTTTCCATTGAATAGTCAATTATATTTCTATAATTAATTTTCTGTCCATATCACCCGTGCTTCGCACGGGTTATAAACTAGTAAATATTATAAGCAGACTATCCTCTATTTTGGTTGGTTGGTAATTTGGTACTCTAAAATAGTAACAGATCTAATAATAAGCGAAATGGAGATCTTATCCAAAATTTTGTTAGTCGATTCCTGTATGACCACTGTACGATCAAAATAATAAAGACTGTTAAATCTTAAATAGATAGATAAGAACCGTTAGATCTAATATTAAAAATTATATTTGATTAATAGTAGAATTTTATTTAAATACTAAAAAAGATATTTTGATAATTGAAACCAAATATAATACTCCCTCCGTCCCAGTGAATTCTATACACTGGGCCTGGGCACGTAGACTAAGAAAAGATATAAAAAATGAGTAAAATTAGATGAAAAGTGAGTAAAGTGGTGGGACCTATCAATATTTAATAATAGATTTGAGATAGTGGAGGAAAGTAGTGGGTGTAATGGTGTTTTATATTATTATAGAATAGAGATAGTGGAGAAAGTAGTGAGTGTAATAGTGTTTTATATTATTAAAAGTTACTATTTTTGGAATGTATAGAAATGAGAGGGACATCCCAAAATGGAAAGTGTATAGAAATGGCTGGGACGGAGGGAGTATGGTTTTCTGTATTGAATATAATTATCTATGTACGACCAAAATAATAAGAACCGTTAGATCTTAAATACATAGAAGAGAACCGTTAGATCTAATATTTAAAAGTATATTTGATTAATAGTAAGATTACATTTAAATACTAAAAAGTGTATTTTGATAATTTAAATCAAATATAATTGGGTATCTATATAAAATATAAAGAAATATGTAAAAAATCGTAACTCTTTTTAACTACATACAATACATGGGTAGTTCCAGTTAGATAATAATTGTTAAACCAAATATCGAGATATTGATTTATATCAGTTACAATATTATAAAATTATTAATGTAATGCTCATGTATACCATGAAAAACAATAATACACGTAAATTACAACACTTTTTTTTGAATGTACATAACATTCAGCCAAATAATATTATATTATTTTACATATAACAAATGTAAAGGATAATATCAAAATATTATTAAAATTTAAGAGTTTCATATTATTAACAATAATTTTGAATGTAATACTTATAGAGAACAAAGATCATATAGGTTAATCTTAGCATATTTATATTTTGATTTGTTTATAAATTTGAAAAGTGACTAATTAGATAGTTAATATAAGGAAAATGCAAAAGGTACCAAATATGTTCCCAAAATTCTTTCCAAATACACATGGGAGATCATGATTTGTTATAACAATAAATGGGCCATCTGCATTCACACCAACAACACCAATCAAAATTTTCCAAACTGCTACATCAACCATGCCATGGCAGTTGAGAACAATTTTTTTTTTGCCAAATTTTGTGTCTCTAGCACTACTCTTAATATAATTCTCTCAAATGATCAATTACTATCTTAGGGGTCGGGATCTTTATTCTCATACTCATAACATCCTAAAAAAAAAAAAAATTCGAATCACCGCAATAACATATTAATATTATCTATTTCAAAAATTAACAAAGAACTTAAATATTAAATCATATAAATTTGAATAAATATACATAAAATTTATGTGTTCTGCATAGGGTAAATGCAACACGAAATAATTTATTCAAAAATATATACATATATATTTTATCCATAAATTTGGTCATCACGGTATAATACCATAAAAAACAAGAATCATTAAACTTTAAAATAAATATATGAGAATCGTGAGATGTTCGAACTCCATCAACAACGTATCAAATATAAAAGTTAATATATTATTCTCTTCCAATATTAAAAAAAGATCCAGAGTTTTGATCGTTAAAGGACGATAGTACTATAAACAATTAAAAATCAGTAGATCTTAAAATAAATACTTGAGAACCGTTGAATAAAATGTCAAGTAATATTTTATATTTTAATCGATAAATTATTTTCTCAAAAGTTTAAGTTTCGAAATTCGTTAACAATATATTAAAATAAATTTATTTTAGAATTATAAATATTAATACAATTAAAAATTAAAAAACTAAAACAAATATGAATACTAAAAATAAAATTGTGAATTAATATAATAAAAAATATTCGTGCATTGCACGGGCTATAAGATATTTTAAATAGAATTCTCTATGCAAAAATTCGTAACTTTTATTCTTTTTAATTTATGGATAGTTGCAGTTAGATAATATTTATTAAACCAAATATTGATATATTGATTCATATCAATTACGAACACTCTTTCCTGCTCCAAGGCAAGTACTACGGTAAAACATTAAAAAGTTCTCAATATAATGTTTATGTATACTTTTCCTAAGATCACAATACATGTAAAAAATTAATATAATCTTCTATTGTTAAATATTTACTTAACATATATTTTGATTTATTTATAAATTAAAAAATTGAGTAATTAGATAGTTATTATAATACACTCAAATGAAAGAATTTAAATTTTAAATCATATAAATTTGGATAAATATACATAAAATATATGTGTTTTGCACAGAGTAAACGCGACATAAAATAATTTATCCAAAAATATATCTGTATATATTTTATTCATAATTTTGGTCGTCATAGTACAATACCATAAAATAATAAGAATCGTTAAATTTTAAAATAAATATATGAAAATCGCGAGATGTTCAAACTCCATCAACAACAACGTATCAAATATAAAAATTAATTTTTTTATATCTCTAAATATATTTAAAAAAGAAATTCTAGAATTTTGGTCGTTAAGGAACGATATTAGTATAAAAAAAGTAAGCATCATTGAATTTTAAATAAATAGATGAGAACCATTGAATATAATGTCAAATAATATTTTATATTTTAATAGATAAATTATTTTTTCAAAAATTCAAAGTTCGAAATTTGTCAATAATATATTATAAAAATTGTATTTTAGAATTATAAATATTAATAAAATTAAAAGATTAAACAAATATATATACTAAAAATAAAATTGTGAATTCGTATAAAAAAATATTTAAAAATATATGTGCATTGCATGAGCTATAAACTAGTAGACATAGGAAAAATATTAAAAGTTTTGGTCGGTCGGTAGTAGGTCAGTATTTCGTGATTTTACTTAATTACCCCTACTTAATTTTTTAAAATAACTATTATTAAATAATAACATTATTTATAATCAATTACCTTTTCAGCTAAAATACATTACCTTTTCTATTTTTTTTTCAAACAAAATCCTTTCCCTTTCTAAAAAAACCACGGGCAATTACCATTTTCAACTATGTTAGATCAGAATTCAATGATCGTCAGGAGCTGGACTCAACTGATCAGGATTGCTGACGTCATCAGGATTACATGGTCGTCAGGATCAAGATACATATCAGGACTGGGATCAGGATTGATCATCAGGACTGGAAGCTGATCAGGATTCCTACTTCGAGTTATATTTGGAGTCTAGTTAAACATGGAAGTTTATTCTGTCGGTTCCTGGTTTGTAGAATGTAGCTATCAATTATGGATAGGTTTCAATCTTTGTAATTGATTAGGACTTATCATTGATAGAGAAGCTGTGTAGTATATAAACACAGTTTTAGTTTCGATTTATGAGAGTGAACATAATCGAATAGCAGCTCTTAAGAACATAGAATTTCTTGAGAGAGTTTTTGTAAGCTAGCAGCTCTCAAGAACATCAGAATTTCTTGAGAGAGTTTGTAACAGTTTTATATCAGATTTAATAAAGCTGTTATCTTTCTTTCATATTTGTGATATATACATTAAGAAGTCGATTATCTTATACTATTGTATTCAACCCCCCCCCCCCCCCCTTCTACAATAGATTATTACTGGGCAACAATTGGTATCAGAGCAAACTGATTTAATTCTGAATCAGATACGATCTAAAGATGTCGACAACCAAGTATGAAAGCATGAAGATTCCCATCTTGAAGAAATCAGAATATCCAACATGGAGGGTAAAGATGCTGATGTACCTAGAGGCTATGGATCCTGACTATTTGGACAGGATTCGTGATGGACCATATATTCCTACAAGGATTGTAGAACGAACAGATACAGTGCCTGAAAATTATGTGGTCAAGGCTAAAGTGAATGGACTCCAGAAGAAAAAGCTCATGTACTCAGGGAACCAAAGATAAAGAATATCTTACACAGTAGTCTTGATGCTGTCATGTCAAACAGAGTGATTGCATGCAAGTCTTCAAAAGAAATCTGGGATACTTTGGAAACTCAGTGCCAGGGATCTGCATCTGTCAAGAAAAACAGAAGGGCTCTTTTGATTCAAGAATATGAAAAATTTGATGCAAGACCCGATGAGAGCCTAACTGATCTATGTGATAGATTTCTGACACTATTGAACAGTTTATCTTTAGTTGACAAGGAATATGAAACTGAAGATTCAAACACCAAGTTTCTAAGAGCTTTACCTGAAGAATGGGACACTCAGACCTCGATCATTAGACATGAGTATGATCTTAACACTGTGTCTCTTGATGAAGTCTATGGGATGCTAAGAACCCATGATCTTGAAGTTCAACAGAGAAAGAACAAGAAAAGCAGCAAGGCAAAATCAATTGCTTTGAAAGCAGAGGCTAAATCAAAAGGAAAAGCTATGGAGGTCTCTAGAAGTAAAACAAGAATAGTTGAGTCAGATCCTGATGACTCTTCATCAGATACTGATGGCAATCCTGATGCCAATACTGATGATGATTCTTCTGACTCAGACATGGAAGAGATGGTTGCTATGATTGTCAGAAACTTCAGAAGGATGAAGTTCAGGAAGAATAGAAGACAAGGCAACTTTCAGAAAAAGGCTTTCAATCCAAACAAAGATAAGTATATCAAAAAGGCCAGCAAGGGTAGCAAATTTGACAAGTCAAAGGTTAGATGCTACAAGTGCAATGGTATGGGTCACTTTGCTTCTGAGTGCAAGAAGACAAAGGCACTTATCACATCAAGCAAGGATTGGATGGACTCTTCCTCAGAATCTGATACTGAGGTGGTCAACTATGCTCTAATGGCCAACGCTGATGTAATTTCTGCTCCTGATGATAAGGTACTAAATACTATCTTTGATTTTGATACTGATAATGCTTCTGAGTTAAGACGTTTTCTAAAGTCATTACATATTATCTTTAGAAGTCAAACTGCTGAAAATACTAGGATCTTATCTGAGATGTCTGAACTTAGAAAAAGGATTGATATATTAGAAGCTGAATTTTCTCATATGCAAGAAGTACAAAAAGAATGTGATAATGCTAATCACATGCATTTAGAGATGAAACTTAAATGTACTGCTCTTGAAAAGGAACTTGAATATGCTAATGAGAAAATCAGAACCTGGACAGACTCTGGTAGAAAATTTCATGAGATTAATACCTCTAAGAATTGGAAAGAGTGTCTAGGATATAAGTCAGATGAGGATAAGAAATTGAAAGAGAAAATTGTCATTGATGAGACAGTCAGTCCAAAGACCTATAGACATGTTATAGATGCAACCAAATCTAAGATTACTCATGTTAATTTTGTTTTTGGTAAGGATTCCAATTCTACTTTTGAAAAGGGATCTACCTCTACTCAAGGAATTAAAATCATAAAGTCTAAACCTGTCTTGAATAAAGTCATTAAGAATGTAGGTCTATTGTCTCAGAAACAGCTTAAGGATAAAATCTGTGAGGTGACAGATAAGAAAAAGGAAGCTACTGTTAAGAGAAACAGGAATGGTAAAGTTGGGATCAATAAAGAGAATGGTTATAAATATATCCCAAATGCACCTAGAAAGTGTTGTTTTAACTGTGGTAACTCTAATCATCTTGCTATTGATTGTAAGAAGAGTAAGAATAAGATTGCTGATATTTCTAAGACTGATGTTAGGAATAGATCAGTATTTTATAAACCACAGAAGTCCTGTTTTCATTGTGGTAGTATATGGCATTCTATTTATACGTGTAAATATTATCATGAGTTGTACTATAACTTTTATGATCCATTGCCTAAAGTTGATAAAAATAGTGCAAACTCTGGTAGCATTAAAAATGTCAAGTTGGAACATGCTTTTGTTAATACTGATACTGACAAAGTAAATCCTGATGGAGTAAATCTTGTCAGGACTGCTAAGGTCAGAAAGTATTCTGCTGTGAAAGTTAATAAATTGCATGGAAAAGGAACCCAACAAGTATGGGTTCCTAAATGTTCTAACTAGTGTGTTTCTATTCTGATTGCAGGGTAAAAAGAAAAATGTGTTAGTCATGGATAGTGGATGTTCTGTGCACATGACTGGAAACAAAGCCCTGTTATCAGAATATGAGGAGAAAGCTGGCCCAAATGTGTCTTATGGAGATGGCAACATTGGACAAACTTTGGGATATGGCAATATAATCATTGGAAATGTCATCATTGAAAAAGTATCTCTAGTGAAGGGACTGAAACACAACTTGTTGAGTATTAGTCAAATCACTGACAGAGGTTATCATGTCAACTTCTATTCCACTCATTGTGAAGTAGTCAGTAAAGCAACAAGCAAGATAGCACTGACTGGCTACAGGCATGGTAACATATATGAAGCAAACATTCAATCAAATACTGATGACTCCCCTACCTGTCTGATCAGTAAAGCTTCAGTAGATGAAAGTTGGAATTGGCACAAGAAGCTTTCTCATCTCAACTTCAGCAATATCAATGAGTTGGTTAAGAAAGACTTAGTGAGAGGATTACCAAAAGTGTTATATACTCCTGATGGACTCTGTGATGCATGTCAGAAAGCAAAACAAAGAAGGACATCATTCCAGAGTAAATCAGAATCCTCTATTGAAGAACCATGTCACATGCTACATCTTGATCTATTTGGTCCAGTCAACATCATGTCCATCAGTAAGAAAAGGTACACTCTTGTAATTGTTGATGAATATTCTAGATTCACCTGGGTGTATTTTCTGCACAGAAAAGATGAGACTCCTGAAGTTCTGTTGGATCATGTAAGAATGATTGAGACAACCACAAAGTACAAAGTCAAGATACTGAGAAGTGATAATGGTACTGAATTTAAGAATTCAAAGATGGAAGAGTTCTGCAAATACAAAGGAATCATTCAATAATTCTCTGCTCCTGGCACACCTCAACAAAATGGAGTAGTTGAAAGGAAAAATAGAACTCTTATTGAAGTTGGCAGAACTATGTTGGAAGAAGCAAAATTACCTACATATTTCTGGGCAGAAGCAGTCAACACAGCATGCTACACTCAAAATCTCACATTAATAAACATGCATGGTGTTACTCCTTATCAGTCACTCAAGGAGAAGAAACCAAGTCTGAAGCATCTGCATGTGTTTGGCTGTAAATGTTTTGTTCTCAGAACTCATCCTGAACAACTAGGGAAATTTGAAACAAAGGCTGATGAAGGAATTTTCATAGGCTATCCTGCATCAAGAGCCTTCAGAGTTTTTAATTTGAGGACAAGGACTGTCATGGAGTCAATACATGTATCTTTTGATGACAAGAAGATAGATGGAATCAATGAAGACTCTCATGATAGATTGATTTTTGAAAATGAAGCTACCAAGGAACCTGAAGAAAGTGAATCAGATCCTGTCAATACATCAGATCCTGATGGGTCACCAAATCCTGATGACACATCAGATACTGATGGTGCTAATACTGATGATGCATTCAATAGTGATACTTCTAGTAGTGCTAATGTTGAGGGGGAGCAACAACATTCTACTACAAGTTCAGAGTCAACTCAATCATCAGGACAGAATTCTTCAGATACTGATTCAAGTGATGATCCTGATAACTTATCAGGAGGAAATAGCAATAATTCAGGGGGAGCTTCAAGACAAGCAAGTTCTTCAAATCAAAATAACACCAATCCAGGGAGAGCATCTACTTCAAGAAACAATTTAACACCAGCAAGGAAATGGACTGCAAGTCATACTCCTGATTTGATCATTGGGGATCCTGATGCAGGTGTTCAAACAAGAAGTGCAACTCAAAATGAATGTCTATACAATAACTTTCTATCCAAGGAGGAGCCAAAGAAAGTTGAAGATGCACTTAAAGATGCTGATTGGGTTACTGCAATGCAAGAGGAACTGAATGAATTTGAAAGAAATGAAGTCTGGAAACTGGTACCAAGACCAAAGAATAGATCAATTGTTGGTACAAAGTGGATTTTCAAGAACAAGACTGATTCTGATGGAGTAATAATCAGAAACAAAGCAAGACTAGTTGCAAAGGGGTATTCTCAACAAGAGGGAATTGATTATGATGAAACTTTTGCTCCTGTTGCAAGACTAGAAGCCATCAGGATATTTCTTGCTTATGCAGCACATAAGAAATTCAAGGTTTTCCAGATGGATGTTAAAAGTGCTTTCTTAAATGGAGAACTGGAGGAAGAAGTCTATGTTGAGCAACCTCCTGGTTTCATTGATCCTAAATATCCAGATCATGTCTACAGATTGGATAAGGCACTTTATGGACTAAAGCAAGCTCCAAGAGCATGGTATGAAACTTTAGCTCTATTCTTACTGGAAAGTGGATTCAAAAGAGGTGCTATTGATAAAACTCTATTTTATTTGAATCATGGTAAGGAATTGTTGTTAGTTCAGATTTATGTTGATGATATCATTTTTGGGTCAACAAACATTAAGCTTTGTGAAAAGTTTTCCAAGCTTATGTAGTCAAGATATCAAATGAGCATGATGGGAGAAATGAGTTACTTTCTTGGTCTTCAAGTTAAACAGACTGATGAAGGGATTTTTATCAATCAGTCTAAATATACAAGGAATTTATTGACAAGGTTTAACATGCAAGATAGTTCTCCTGCTACAACTCCCATAGCTACAGCTACCAAACTTGATCCTGATCAAGGTGCTGAGGTAGATGTAACTCACTACAGAGGAATGATTGGCTCTTTATTGTATCTCGCTGCAAGTAGACCAGATATCATGTTTGTAACCTGTCTGTGTGCAAGATTTCAAGCAAAACCTAGAGAACCCCATCTGATTGCAGTCAAGAGAATTTTCAGATATCTCAAAGGCACTTCTTCACTTGGCCTTTGGTATGCAAGGGAATCAGATTTTGGGTTGTGTGGTTATTCAGATGCTGATTTTGCAGGATGCAAAATAGACAGGAAAAGTACTTCAGGAAGCTATCAGTTTTTGGGTGGAAGACTAGTTTCATGGTTCAGTAAAAAGCAAAAATCCATTTCCACTTCAACTGCAGAAGCTGAGTACATTGCTGCAGGAAGTTGTTGTGCTCAGATAATGTGGATGAGAAATCAGTTGTTAGATTATGGCCTGTCATACTCAAAAATCCCTATTTATTGTGATAACCAAAGTGCTATTGCAATGACAGGAAATCCAGTTCAACATTCTCTTACTAAACACATCAGTATTCGATATCACTTCATAAGAGAACAAGTTCTGGAAGGAACAATTGAACTTCACTTTGTTCCTACTGATCAACAACTAGCTGATATATTCACCAAGCCACTACCTGAAGCTACTTTCAATAAATTGGTGAATGAACTTGGAATGATGAACTTTGAGAATTTCTGAGGAAAGCTACAGAGAGAAAATCCTGATAACTGTCAAATCCTGATGGTTATTCAGAAAGGTATGTTTTCTTTGATCAAATCCTGATAGGATGCAATCCTGACAGGAAGTCAACTGGTCAAATCCTGATGCTCAGATATTGAAGCTGGTATGAAAACCAGAGGTTCTATGCTAATTTGTCATCAACACTTCTGGTAAACTCTGGAAAATAAGATTTTTACTTAGTCTTTGATTAAGTTTTCAGTCTTAATTTTCAATTTCAATTATATTTTTATCAGAGTTTTCTATTCGTCATTTTATATGTCAAATATCAGTGTTACTAACAAATTGTGCAGGAAAAGTAAGAAGGACAAGAACAATTGAGCAAATTGATAGTTTTCATTAAATCTTGAAGATTCTTTACAAATGAAAATGGAAATTACATATTCTTTTCCTAGTCTACTTTTCTACTCAGGAACACGTGCCCTGCAAATAAGCATGAACACTCCTGATGGATCATAACCAGGCTTTGATCCATCTAGGGCTTCTCTTGTTCCATCCTTAAGAGACAAGAAGAGGAGCTGATGTACTTGAAGGCGGATCGTCACAGTGTCCACCGGGACGCTTCCGTGCCTCCAACTTGCATGACATACAAGCATCACGGATTCTCTTCTTTCTTTTCTCAAGCTCTCGGACGAGCTCTTCATCATCTTCATCCTCATCCTCTTCATCATCCTCATCCTCTTCATAGATGAGGTTATCAAGCGGATTCCAGTTCGGATTGGCTTGCAGGAAGTTGTGCCAAACCACATCAAACATTGCGTTAATAAACGCTTCATGTTCCTGAGGGTCAGGAACTGGTTGTGGCTCAATGTCAGCAAGAGCCTCTTCCATCTCTTGCCATATGATATCGAGCTCAGCATCAGGTATGTTGTTTTGTTGTTGGTTGGCAGCCATTGAAAAACAAAGAAGGTGAAAGGTTTTGTAAGTTTTTCTCTGGAGAGGGTTTGTGTTTTAATAGATATATGATGTTTATGCTTAACAGTTCTATTTTATAGAGAATGTGTGTTAAGGATGCAAGTCATTTTTGTTTATCGAGGCGACTGTTCAGTTTCTCATAATTACTTTGCCTCGGTAATTGGTAAGAATGGTTACATGGGTATTATGCTATTTGTTTTGTAATCATTTTTTTTAAAAAAAACAGCATTTATCAGGATTGTCAAAATAAATTTTGTTTTCATAAATAAAATTTTATTTTACTTCATATTAAAATTTTTGCGTTTTTCAATCCTGATAAGGCAAATGGTTTCATAGGAAATGCTTTTATTCCTGATGAGGTTAGGTTTTTCTTATATAGGAAAATGCCTACTCGTTATGGTTTAATTTCTAATGCTATGGGGCAAGGCCAATCACACCTTGTTCCTAACCCAAGCATTCATCCTAAACAGTCTAAACAGTCAACTGCCACCTCTAATGTCTCTCAAAAGACTTTAGTTGTAAAAGCAAAGAAGTCAGCTAGAACTGATGTGTCAGGAAGGCAATCAGGTTCAAAGGACTTTTCCTCTACACCTATCACTAAAAAGAAGTTACAAGGGGGTGTACAAGGGGTCCTGGTGAAGAAAGCTGCAAAGGGAGGTGAGGCTGTTTCTGTTAAAAGAAAATTAGTTCTCAGGGATGAGACTAATTCAGAGGATGACTTACCTATATCCTCTGTGATGAATGTGAATAAGGAAGTTGCTGATACTGCTACTGCAGCTGTGGTTTCATTGTCTACACCACAGAAGAAAAGGAAGTTATCAAAAAGCAGGTACCATATTCCTTTAGAAAAGAAGTAGGATACTGATGTACAGGACACTTCTATTGTGAATGAGCAATCAGTTTCTACTGCTCAAGAAAATCCTGTTGTTAGTATTCCTGATGTTGCACCAAGTCAAGTGGTTACTATTTCAGACTCTCCAGCACAGGACTCTCCACAAAAAGACATATTGATATTTCATGGGAGAAGTATGGTGCTGCTGCTTCCAATCTTGGGATAAAACATCCAATGGAAAAGCTAAGGAAGACAGAAGAGTTAGTCTATCAGAGACAGAAGAAACTGAAAGGATCAAGCCCACAAGAACCTGAACCTCAAAGTGGTTCATCAGCTCTTTCTGATGATCCAGCCACACAAGAACCACTCAACCAAAGTTTGAGTGAAGGCTTAGCTAGTGGAATGGTCCCACAAGAACCATTTTCTCAAAGGGAGAATGAAGACATCAACATTCCAGCTACACAAGAACCATCTTCTCAAAGTGAAGATGCAGGCCAAGCTACAGTTTCTGAGAAATTTCCTGACAATGCTCAGGGGATTTCTGGTGCAGATGAAGTTCAAAGATTGGTCGAGGACACTGTCAATGAGGGAAGCACACAAGAACCTTTGACTCAAAGTGTTGAAGAAGCTTCTGAACCTCAAGCTCCACAAGAACCATTGGTAGCAAATACTGATGCAAGCATATCAAATCCTGACGGTGTTCATCCTGACGCTAGTGGTGCTCCTGATGTTGAACCTATCCTGATACAGCCACTTCGTTCAAGGCCAATGGATCATCCTATCACAGATTCACAGGATAAAATGAAAGGTATAGCTATTCCTGATCCTGATGATACTCATAGTACTGATGATGATGAGTCTGATGATAGTGATGATGATGAGAATCGAAAAGAGAAGGAACAGCTTGCTACAGCACTCAAAATTAGTCTTGGAACTAATTTTGGTTCATCAAGTACATATATGGCTGGCAAAGCTTCCACTGGGAAAGATCAGAGACAAGATTTTTCTATTCCTTCCTTTAATCCTGTTGAGGCACTTAGACAGAATGAATGGAACAATTCATGGCACAGATCTACTGAATCTGTAAGTTATTCTTCTGCTTTGGAACATGCCTATGATGCAGTGAAATCTATAGAGAATCAAGACTTGAAGAATCATATGAAGGCTACAACTCTGTTATCCAAAAGCCTAAAAAGTGAGATTGATTCTATCAAGAACTCAACTGAGTTGGTGAGGAATGATATTTCTCAAAATTTTACAAAGGTGCCTACTGCTTTTCAGCTAAGGGTAGTAGAATCCCAAGTGAAATCTGTTATTTCTGAACAAACCTCTATCAACAGAAGGATTGATTCTCTGGATGCTAAGGTAACTAACATTCAAGCCTCTCTTTCCTTAATTTTGAATTTATTGTCAAATCCTGATGTCAAAAAGGGGAAGAAGGTTAGTCGGACAAAATGCACACCTGATCTAGTATTAAGGAATAATGATGATGATACTGGAGATGATGGTAGTGACAAAGTGATACAAGGAGAAACCTCTGATGCTGCTGTTATGAAGTCTACAATTCAAACTTCACAAAGTCAAACAACGCAGTCAACTCATGTTTCTGATTCTGGAGTTAAGACAATAAGAACGTTGGTGCAATCTCAGATCCTGACGGAAGAACAAATCCTGACACCTGGTCATGGACATACTCTTGCTACAATTCCTGAAGGTGATGAAGATATTTTTATTGATAATCCTGAAGATACATCAAATTTATTCCAGAAGTTTTCTACAAAAGATGGCAGAATTGTTACTCTATATCACACTGATAAAAGAGTTCAACAATTATATGAAAGAAAAGCACTCTCTACAGCAAGTGAAGAATATCCTAATCTCTCACATGAAGAATTCTTAAGACAACAAAGAGAAATGATGGAAAGCTTTAATAATCCTGCTCCTGCTAGAGGTAGAGGAGGCAGAGGTAGGAGAGGAGCTAGAAGAAGTAGAAGAGGTTCTTCAACTCAAACAATATCTAGACAGACAAGGTCTCGAGGGTTAAGAATTGAAGAAATTCATGAACCTATTCAAAATCTAGTAGTTCCTGACATATCTACTTTTGGTGATGATGGAAATATTGAAGAAGAACCAGTATTGAGAAGAAAATCAAGAAAATCAACTCTCTGCAATACAAATCAAATTGAAGAATCTAATCCTGATGTTGTTCCTGATAATATTCAAGATCCTGATGATTCTGAAATTATGCAAGAGATTGATTTGATAATTTTATCTACTGTGGTTGATTTTCACAACAATGAAGTAGATGAAGAAGAAGAAACCAGAAGAAGTGAAATTACAAGATCAACAAATAGAGATTTCAATCTCTATGTACAAAGGCTTAAACTCTCAAACAGAAGAGTGTGGAGGAACCCAAGCAGACAAGAATCTTCACTGGAAAGAAGCTATGCATTTGAAAAGGAAAAGGATAAGAAGTGGAAACATATTAGCACATTAAGTTGTGATACACTTATCAATTTTCAGTCAGGAGGAATTATTACAAACGCTTCAAGTGTTGTTGATTTATCTGGGATGGTTAGATCAAAAGCACTCTGGTTAAAGATGTTTTCAAATCTGAAGCAATTGACAAGTAATTCAAGAGGAGGTATTGGACACAGGGATGCTGAATATATAAATATGTCATATGTTGATTCTTACTCCTTAACTGAAATTGGAGGTACTTTAACTTCTGAAAACCTGAACAATTTACTAGCTGTTGATATAATTATATATTGTAATGATGGTTTTGACAAGAAAGAAAAGCTTCTGTACTTCATGAAAGATGGTAGTGTGAAGATTTTATCTATTCAAGACCTGCTGATGAAAACTACATAGGAACTGAAATATGTTCATTATCTTTTGAGATCGAAGAATCAAATATGCAAAGAATGGAGTGACATGATTTTGTCAACAATAAGAAGAAGACTGGATGGAAACAGTAATTTCAATGGTAATTATACTCCCATGTACTTAAATCAAAGAGATCAGGATGTGAAAATGCAAAGGGGTACTGCTGTTAAAGAAGTAACTTTTGGCATGACTCATCTTACTCTTAATCCTGATGTGAAGGAAATTGTTTATCTTTTGCTTGAAGAGCATAGTCTTCAGAGAAACTCCATATTGAATCTCAGAGCAGCTATCTACCAGATTAATGAGGAAGATGAAGAACTCAAAAATCTTGAGGAAAGACTGATTCAAATTCTTGAAGAAAAAGAAGAAGATTTGTTATCCAACTTCTTGAAGATGAATCTGTTCTATCAAAGAATTTAAACAGATAAGTTGTTGCTGCAGATTCTGTACATTTTGTATATATGTTTTTGACATCATTGAATCTTAGGAATCTATACTTTATTTCACAAAGTATGAGATTGGGGGAGATTGTTAGATCAGAATTCAATGATCGTCAGGAGCTAGACTCAACTGATCAGGATTGCTGACGTCATCAGGATTACATGGTCGTCAGGATCAAGATACATATCAGGACTGGGATCAGGATTGATCATCAGGACTGGAAGCTGATCAGGATTCCTACTTCGAGTTATATTTGGAGTCTAGTTAAACATGGAAGTTTATTCTGTTGGTTCCTGGTTTGTAGAATGTAGCTATCAATTATGGATAGGTTTCAATCTTTGTAATTGATTAGGACTTATCATTGATAGAGAAGCTGTGTAGTATATAAACACAGTTTTGGTTTCGATTTATGAGAGTGAACATAATTGAATAGCAGCTCTTAAGAACATAGAATTTCTTGAGAGAGTTTTTGTAAGCTAGCAGCTCTCAAGAACATCAGAATTTCTTGAGAGAGTTTGTAACAGTTTTATATCAGATTTAATAAAGCTGTTATCTTTCTTTCATATTTGTGATATATACATTAAGAAATCGATTATCTTATACTATTGTATTCAACCCCCCTTCTACAATAGATTATTACTATGCAACAAACTAAAACATGTTACTCTTTTTATTTTCCTTACTAAAACCTATCATTTTCCAAAAATATCACGGGCAAATCGTTACTTATTTATTTTAAAACTTATTTTAATACTTTTAATTACAGACAATTTCTTTTTCAGCTAAAAAGTGTAACTTTTTCATTTTTTAAAAACTATTATTAAATAATAACATTATTTATAACCAATTATCTTTTCAGCTAAAATACATTACTTTTTCTATTTTTTCAAACAAAATCCTCTCTTTTAAAAAAAAACAAATCACGGACAATTACCTTTTTCAACTAAAATATGTTACTTCTTGTATTTTTGCTAACTAAAACCCTTCCTTTTTCAAAAATATCACGAACAAATCCTTCCTTATTTATTTAAAACCTATTTTAATACTTTTAATTAATTAAAAACGTTTAACACGCCTACTTATTTTTTTAAACAAATGCAATTAATAAAATTTTAAAGCGTAAATGATAACAATTGTTAATAAAAATTAAGATAGTATCAATATACTTATATAAAGGAGAAGACGGGGGCGATGAGGTGGCGCCTCTAGAATCGCTCAGTTCTATTTTTCTAATTTTCTCAATTTTTCACAATTTTTAATTTTAATAATTACAACTTTCTTTATTATTTTCGATTTTGTAGGAAGAAAATTGAAAATTACACTTTTATTATTTTCAAACTTGATAGAACTTTCTTATATTATTTTCAAACTTGACAGAACTTTCTTTGATTTAGAAAATTACAAATTCCTTATTATTTTCGAATTTGTAGGACTTGATAGAACTTTTTTTGATTTAGAAAATTACAACTTCCTTATTATTTTTGAATTTGTAGGCTTGATAAAACTTTCTTTTATTATTTTCAAACTTGATAGAACTTTCTTTGATTTAGAAAATTACAACTTCCTTATTATTTTCGAATTTGTAGGACTTAATAGAACTTTCTTTGATTTAGAAAATTTCTTTGATTTAGAAAATTACAACTTCCTTATTATTTTTGAATTTGTAGGCTTGATAGAACTTTCTTTTATTATTTTCAAACTTGATAGATTTTTCTCAAATCTATCAAGTTGTAATCGCTTCTCAATAGAGGGGAATTGTTAGAAAAAATAGAAAAATAATGTATTTTAGCTGAAAAGGTAATTGGTTATAAATAATGTTATTATTAATAATATTTTTTCAAAAAATAAGTAAGGGTAAATAAGTAAAATCACGCGACCGACAAACTTTTATTGTTTTGTCTATTATAAGACAGTTTAAACTTTTTTAAATAATTAAAATAGGTTTTAAAATATTTAAGTAACGATAATTGCCTGTGATTTTATTGATTTCATATTTTTTTTCTTAAATAGTTAATATTTAAAACTTTACAAAAATATAATAGGGCCGCTGCGAAGCGCAGCATAGTCGACTAGTCAATATACTTATATAAAGGAGAAGACGGGGGCGATGAGGTGGCGCCTCTAGAATCGCTCAGTTCTATTTTTCTAATTTTCTCAATTTTTCACAATTTTTATTTGATAATAAAACATTAGTTAAATCAATGACATGATTAGCGGGGATGGAAAAGTGCTACTTTTCTAATTTGTGCTCATGATTTTTGTTTAGTCAGAAACTAATTTATATTGCTGGATTCCGACAAAATCATTATCAATTATCATCTAACAAGATTAATGTCCTCCAATGTCTTCAACAATTTTAAATGATAAACACAAAAAAAAAAGATTATTGAAAATATTTTGGCAACTTATCTTTTGTAAATGATAAACACAAAAATAATAAGATTATCTAGAATATTTAACAACTCATCTATAGTAATAATACAAAAAGGGATGAAGTCAATGAAAAGGGAGTGCTTTCAGTTGCATTTTATTTGAAGCACGTCTTTTAAAATGTGGAGAGAGTTGTAAGTAATACTTTTATTAATAAATAAATGATAATTAGAATTTTATGCAAATACAAAATTATAAAAATACTAGTTTACTAAGCCGCGATTCGCAGCAGTTTTATAATAATATCTCTAAATTTTCTCAAAAACTATTCTACAAATTAAGTTTTTAAATAATATAATATTTCTAATATAAAATTAAGTTTTGTTTTGAATATAAAGTTCTAGATCGTTCAATAAAAAACTACAATTATACCTTCAGAGCTATTAAAATTTTCACTACCTCCAAATCTACTCCCAGTAAAAAAAAATCAAAAAATATGAACAAACATCTTTTTTGTTGCTGGGGAAATTTTTTATTAATAATGATCTATTTTTGTCAAAACAAATAACAACAAAAACAACAACAACCTCTTCCTTCAAAATAAAAATAAAATTAATGACTTTTTCTCAATGTTTCTTATTTTGTATGACATTTTCTAAAATTGAGAAAATTAGAAAAATAGAACGAAGTGATCTGAGAGCGCCACCTCACCGCCCCCGTCTTCTCCTTTATATAATAGTATAATTAATGACTTTTTCTCAATGTTTCTTATTTTGTATGACTTTTTCTAAAATTGAGAAAATTAGAAAAATAGAATGAAGCGATCTGAGAGCGCCACCTCACCGCCTCCGTCTTCTCCTTTATATAATAGTATTGATTGTTAATAAATACTTTTTGAAAAAAATATTAAGATGCTAATTTTTTTAGAAAATATTTATATTTTGTTAGTCATTTTATTCTTATTAGATTTACTAAATTACCTATGTTACATAAATGAACTAGTTGACTAAGCCGCGCTTCGCAACGGTCCTATAATATTTTTGTCAATATTTCAAATAAATTTTTTTAGACAAAGACGATAAAAATTATCTCTAATATCAAATAAATAAGTTAACAGAATATTGTGAAAATTAAATATTCATAGACTATTTTTATACTTTTTTAATACCAATTTAGTATCACTCTTTTTTAGTCTGAACCCGTTAAAATAAATCTATAAATATAATAAAAATACTAATAAAAATTTAAGAACAATCCACCGTTTCAAACTTCAATTATTTTAATTATCTGAAATTACTAATTTTTTTAATTTACTCAGATTCGACAATAAAAAAAATTTAAAAACATACACATACATCATTGATAACATAAGCGGTTTATCTTGAAAATTTTGTGAAGTGCGGGTTATAATTTTGTGAAAAACATTTTTTAATTTCAAAATAATGTTTAGTTATATATTTTTTATAATACTTGAAATACCATACAAATGTTTTTTCTAATTCGAATATGTTAAATAAAGTTTTAATAGTTACCTTTTTTTATTTTGAATATGCTAAAAGAAAATTTTAATAATATGCCTTCGTCATAAATTTTCATTTTCATTCACGATTAATTTTAATCATTCTATTTAGAACTTGTAAATAAAATATATGTAAATAACAAAATAAACTATTTATGTACCTTTTCTTAATATCAATTTGTGTCACATTTCTTTTAGCCGACACCTGTTGTAAAAAATCCACTTGTCTCGTCATTTATATGAAGATATATTTGAAATGTCAAAATAATTCAATCCCAAAGGTATCTGACGCGTTAAAAATAATCGGATCTAATGGGTACCCAACTCATTCCAATTCGATTGAATATTATCGAATTCGAGATTTTAAATTTAAATTTTAACTTATTTTTTAAACTCGAAAAAATGTGGATTTAGATTTCGATATGGGTATCATACTTGCTATAAATATAATTATTACATTGTGCCCTTGGAAATAAATTAGGTAGTAAAACTGTATTGTGATTACAGAGTAGATGCTCATTTTAATATAGTTTTTATCTTATTTATAAATAAGAAGTTAAAGAAAAATTGTGATTTTTAATATTCAAAATATCAAATTCGAACATGGCAATATCCCTAAGAATTTACTACCCAACAGATCTAATTGGCATTTACAAAAAGAAAACCTTTATTACATCAAATTTAGTACATATAAAAATTAAACAGAAAAGGTTAGTAAAAAAACAATAATTTTTTATAATATACCCCAAAACATGCACATATCAAAAATATTAAAAAATATTTTCATAACAGCACTTATTTTAACACTTTTTTTAACAGCAAAATAATTTTTAACAACAATCCCAAACAGAGCCTACAACTAAATAATCAACTATACTTGATGAAAAACTGGAAAGTTCAGAACCTCTAAAGAATTGAGGTACACCTTAGTAATCGATCAAAATTTCATTTTTTTCTACTATTAATGAGATAGAATTAATCTGGAAGTACTAATGTAGTAGCCAGGCTACATAGCCTAGAGCAAGCTTAAAATGTATAAAAACAGCGATCGGTAAAAAATTTCTTCTGGAGGGCATGAATTTGTCGAAAAAGAGCAAGCCTGTATATAAGACTTTCAACTCCTGCTGTGCATTTTGACCAAGCTTAGTTATATAATTTGATTTTTATAATTTTTAGAGTACTTGTGTTTTATAATAAGAGTATAAAAAGAAATATTAAAAGTTTTCGATTTTTTTTCTCTAAAAAATAAGACTTAAATAAGAAAGTTTTGATTTTAATTATTTAAAATAGATGAACTCTTTGGACAAAAAAAATAAAATAGCTCTAGAAAAATAGATAAATATACGTAGAATTCTTTCCTTCATTAAAATCTATTTTAGAAAACAATTATTATTCAATATCATCTTTTAATAAATTAACACTTAAAAAATTATTTTAACGTTTAAAATAAATATTTGTTTAATTAAATTCTAAACATGATTGATTTTTATAAATTTATTATCTTTTTTATAAATTCAAATGTAAATAAAAAAAATTCAATTTTAGTTAATTAAAATTGAGGAGTTCGAGTTATATTATTTGATTTAGTTTATAATATTTAGAGCACTTATCTTTTATAATAATATTTATAAAAGGTATATTAAAAGTTTTCGGTTTTTTTTCTCTAGAAAATAAGTTTTAATTTTAATTTATTTAAAATAGAGGAGCTCTAGAAAAATAGATAAATATGAATGCAACGATTCTATTCAAGAAAAAATCAAGAGAAAATATCTATAATATTATATAAATAAGTGAATATAGCATTGTACAAATTAAATATACATAGACATTAAAATAAACTATTTAAATATTTTTTATATTGAATTTGTGTCACGTTTTCTTAGACCGACACCATATATAAACAAAGGAAACACTAACAAACTCCAACAATAAAAATTTAACTACTAACTACCGATTCAAACTTAAGTCATTTTTATTATCACAAAAATACTAATTTAAATCAAGATAACATAGAAGAATGTCCATCTTGGAAATCTATTGGTGTGGGGTAGTTATAATTTTGGATACTTTGTCTACTTTTTAAATATTTTTTAAATATGTTAAAGAAAGTTTTAATTAAATGTCTTTTTTCAAATAAATTTGAAATATCCTATTTTTCGACACTTACTTTTTGTATAATAATGACTTATTTATAATTTCAATCCGATTTTAATTTCGATTAAATATGATATTTAACTACGTACAGAAGATCAAAACAAATCAGAAAAATAAAAATTAAATTGATTTAATTATAATTTTTATGGATATTATAGATTTAACTATTTGAACTCCAATATAAATAGGTATTATGAATTTACCTATTTACGGACCGTTGACTACATCAATTATGATGTTGTTTCTCTTGTAAAACATGATTCCAACCACACAATGTAGACGTCTCGTAACATGAATACATGATTAAAGTTTTCATAATTTCTAGAGAATGTTGGATACTACTAACTAATTCTGAGGATAAAAGTATGCATGCAGTTTTAATCAATTTTTTGGCACATGGAAAACAAAGATGTGTTAAATTTTACCCACTTAAAAACTTCCTGAAGAACGTTTTTCGGTAGACACCATATGCTCCATAACCATGCACTTCCACTTTCTATGAATAAAGATTGGATATAGGTGATCGTAACTCCTCCGTTGTATACAATATTTTATTTTAATTCTGGGCCTGACTTCAAGTAATAAATATATTACAGTAACGTGTGACATTGAATGAATAACATAAATGGATTAAGAGTGCGCGCCATAAAAAATAAATATAAATACATATGATAATAATAATTAACTCAACAGAGGATGTTTACGGACACCTACTTTAATCAATTTGTTGTGGTGACTACAACGAACCAACTTTTATACTAAAAAAATAGAGTTCATTGGAGAATTTCTTCCAATTAACTTGAGTTAAGAGTTGCTTAACTGCTCTGTTGCTCTCAGTTGATGAGTTTCATCCAACTTTACCAAATGACTGGACACAATCAATTATTTAGCATATCGACAAATCTGATGATATTAGAATGTAATTAGACTGGTAGTGATATTTACAAAAAAGGGAGCATAAGAATTTTAGTACCCATGACTAAACTGGTACTCATGTCTCTTAAAAGCAATCAAGTTGGTTATTAGTTGGTAGGTTCCAAGCAAATTTAGCGGCAAACTACAAAGCATGCCAAATTACACAAATTAAAGTAACCAAGTAATTTCCTGCAAAAAAAGATTCTGGTAGAAAATTGAAAATATCAACCACAACATGAAGACACCTAAAAAGATAATTATGCACTTACAAATAATTAAACCCTGCGTAACAGTGCACCTAAATAAAAGCCGTGCAAAGACATCCAACGTTGTAAAAAATAGAAAAAGAAAAGATCAGTTTCGCTCTCCCTATTCGCAAAAATAATGTATCTAAACCTGCAAAAAGAAACCCTGAAATCAAATATTAAAATAGTCAGGGTAAGAGATGAAAATATAATCGATGTGTTTGGGGAGAAGGTGAGAGAACAATATTAATGAAAAAACATAGATGTTGCATCGCCAATTGAGGATCTTCGATATATATATATAGGTGTTGTAAATTGAGGCATCAGTGTAAAAAAAGGAATGTTCTTTCCCCTCTTTGATTTTGATTTTTGCTTGGACCGCCGGATGAAAGTTCTATCAAGATTGAAACTAATAAAAAATAAAATTGCAATTATTAACATAAGAGCCTACAAATTCGAAAATAATAAGGAAGTTGTAATTTTCTAAATCAAAGAAAGTTCTATCAAGTCCTACACATTCGAAAATAATAAGGAAGTTGTAATTTTCTAAATCAAAGAAAGTTCTATCAAGTTTGAAAATAATAAAAGAAAGTTCTATCAAGTCTACAAATTCGAAAATAATAAGAAAGTTGTAATTTTCTAAATCAACGAAATTTTCTAAATCAAAGAAAGTTCTATCAAGTCCTACAAATTCGTAAATAATAAGGAAATTGTAATTTTCTAAATCAAAGAAAGTTCTATCAAGTTTGAAAATAATAAAAGAAAGTTCTATCAAGTCTACAAATTCGAAAATAATAAGAAAGTTGTAATTTTCTAAATCAAAGAAATTTTCTAAATCAAAGAAAGTTCTATCAAGTCCTACAAATTCGTAAATAATAAGGAAATTGTAATTTTCTAAATCAAAGAAAGTTCTATCAAGTTTGAAAATAATAAAAGAAAGTTCTATCAAGTTTGAAAATAATAAAAGTGTAATTTTCAATTTTCTTCCTACAAAATCGAAAATAATAAAGGAAGTTGTAATTATTAAAATTAAAAATTGTGAAAAATTGAAAAAATTAGAAAAATAGAACGGAGCGATTCTAGAGGCGGCACCTCACTGCCCCCGTCTTCTCCTTTATATAAGTATATTGATGACATTTTCGTTTAATAAGCATGTATAAATTTTATCAGATATAATTGTATTAATTAAGCTTTCATTATTACCGTACATATATTTATTATTGTTTCATTTTTGTAATTCTTAAACGGAGTAATTAGAGGGTTTATGAGCCATTTTATTCTGATTAGATTAATAACATTTTTGTTTAATATACATGTATTAAGTATATCAAATTTTATATACACTAGCCTATAACCCGTGTAAGGCACGGACCTTAAAAATAATAAACTAAAAAATTTAATGTGAATGGAAAATATTAAAATAAAAGTAAAAATTAATATGATAAATTATAAAATGAGAAACTTAAATATTCGTTGGAACATAAAAAAAATATAAAAAAAAATACAAATGAGGCCGAGGAAGATAAATGAGGTATTATTAATATTATTTTTTAATAAAATAATATTAATAATAAGGACAGATAGAAAATCTAACATGTTTTAATTAAAAAAAAAGTAATTGATCGTGATATTTTTAGAAGTGTTTTAATTATATTAATTGTATTTATTAAAAAATACGTTGAAATGTTAAAATAAGTAAGTTTTTTTAATAAGGACAAATAAAAAAGTTAACATGTTTTAATTAAAAAAAAGTAACTGCATGTAATATTTTTAGATGTGTTTTAATTATATTAATTTTATGTGTTAAAAAAATACGTTCACTTGTTAAAATAGGTAAGTTTTTTAAAATAATTAAAAGTATTAAAATAAGTTTTAAAATATATAAGTTGCACTTGATATTTTTGGAAAAAAGAGATTTTAATGATAACAAATATAAAATGTAATATATTTTAATTTAAAGGTAATTGCCCGTGATATTTATGGAAAAGAAGTAGATTTTGTTAGAAAAAAATGTTTTAACTATGAAAGGCAATCAGCTAGTTACTATTTTTATATTATTTTATTTTTTATTAAATAGAGTATTAAAATAGGTTTTAAAATAAATAATTAAAGATTGCACCTCATATTTTTGGAAAATAGGGATTTTAGTGATGATGTGTTTTAATTATATTAATTGTATTTGCTAAAAAAAAAATACGTTCACTTGTTAAAATAGGTAAGTTTTTTTTAAATAATTAAAAGTATTAAAATAAGTTTTAAAATATATAAGTAAGGGCTGCACTTGATATTTTTGGAAAATAGAGATTTTAGTGATAACAAATATAAAAGGTAATATATTTTAATTTAAAAGTAATTGCCCGTGATATTTTTGGAAAAAAAGTAGATTTTGTTAGAAAAAAAAGGTTTTAATTATAAAAGGCAATCAGCTAGTTAATATTTTTATATTATTTTATTATTTATTAAATAGAGTATTAAAATAGATTTTAAAATAAATAAGTAAAGATTGCACCTCATATTTTTGGAAAATAGAGATTTTAGTGATAACAAATATAAAAGATATTATGTTTTAATTTAAAGGTAACTATCGTGATATTTTTGGAAAAGGAGTAGATTTTGTTAGATTTTTTTTTAATTATAAAAGGAAATCAGTTAGTTACTATTTTTATATTATTTTATTATTTATTAAATAGAGTATTAAAATAGGTTTTAAAATAAATAAGTAAGGATTGCACCTCATATTTTTGGAAAACATAGATGTGTGTCCGTTTCCACTATACAAAACATAGGTACTGAAACTCTACACTATACAAAACGGTTCGAGCAAAATCACATGTGAATAGCACATGTGTGTCCGTTTCCACTTCAGCTCGACACCATGGGCAATATGCACTCTCAACGACCTGCTTAACTGCTAATACAGACGCAGCTGGCAGGCATTCTTTGCACACACGCCATATAAACTGGGTCACTTTACCTGGCAATTGCAGTGACCATAATTTATTCCAGAACCCCGTATGCACATTGTCAAATTCACCTTGCAGCCATCTATAACAGCTTTTCACTATAAAGATCCCTTTTTCGTCCAAGAGCCAAAACCAAGAATCCCTTCTGTTAGTCATGGACAGTGGTACTCGCTTAATTAACTCAACATCCCTACTATTGACCACATCAGCAAGCACTTCAAGATCCCATTCTTTGCTCGTATCATTCATCAAACTATTCACTGTAATATATTTCAGCTGTTTTGGCATTATTGTTGTTAGGCATCCATTGTCCTCATCTGGTAACCATGGTATATGCCAAACCCTTGTTTCCGTACCATCCCCAATCTTACGTATTGCACCTGCCTTAACCACCCCATAGCAGCCATTAAACTCCTCCAAACATAGCTTGGGTTGGATCCTAAATCTGCCTCAAGAAAAGTCGTGTTAGGATAATACTTAGCTTTGATGATTTATGAGACAAAAACATTTGTTTGTTGGAGTAATCTCCACCCCTTCTTTGCAAGCATAGCTAAATTAAATTTCTTCAAGTCTCGAAGACCCAATCCCCCACAACTCTTAAGCTTACACATTCTCGACCAGGACATCCATTTAACCCCTTTTCCTGTAGCCCCCCGTCCCCATAGGAACCCATTCATCTTTCTTTTTATGTCCTCACATACACCTGCTGGGATAAGGAATAAATTCATCCAGAAGCTCGGCAAGATTTGAGTCGCAGATGATAGCAACATAAGTTTTCCTTGTTTAGAAATATCCTTACTAGCCCAGCCCTGTATTTTGTTCTGCACCTTATCTTTCAAAAAACCAAATAATTCTGTTTTATTACGCCCAACGCTCATTGGCATGCCAAGATACTTCCCCGGTTTCTCTGTCTCTTGTACCTCTAGCACTCTACACACTGCTGCTCTATCCCCTGGCTTTGTATTTGGGCTAAACACGACATTTGATTTATTATAATTAATCACCTGTCCAGAGACATGTTCATATTTCTGTAAAGTGCATCTCATTGTAGATGCTTCAGCCAATGATGCTTTAAAAAAGAAGTAACAATCATCTGCAAAAAGTAGATGAGAAACAAATGGTGCACCCCTCGCTATTTTAAATCCATGAATAAGCCCATGTTCCTCGTACCTCCTTATTATTGCACTCAGACCTTCTACGCACATGATATAAATATATGGAGAAATAGGGTCGCCCTATCGAACCCCACGTTGAGGCAGCACATTCCAAATACTTTACCCTCACGCACAAAACTGTAGGACACTGTTTTTATACATTTCATAACCTTGTCAATCCACATTTGAGGAAAATCAAATTTCTGAAGCATACATATAAAGCTCCATTCTAGCCTATCATAGGCCTTTGACACATCAACTTTCAACCCTGCTACACCCATTAAACCTTGTGTTTTCCTGTGAATATAGTGATTAACCTCAAACGCAATCAAGGCATTATCGGTTAATAATCGTCCCTCAATAAATGCACTTTGTTGCTCCGAAATGATTTTATTCAAGGTCGGTTTCACCCTATTCTCCATAATTTTTGACAGTATTCTCATCACGACATTGCACAAGGAGATTGGCCTAAGATCTGCAACTTGCTTTGGATGCTTAACTTTGGGAATCAAGCATACAAGCGTTCTGTTTATATTATCTGGCAAGACTCTTGTAGCAAAGAACTTTTGACAGAACATACACACATCGTTTCCTACTATATTCCAATACGCTTGAAAAAATGAAGGGTTCAACCCATCAATACCTGGTGCCTTATCCGGGTGCATGGAAAAGATAGCATTTTTAACTTCCTCCTCACTTATTGGCAGCACCAGGCTTTGTTTTTTCTCTTCATCTAACTGCCTAAGCTAGATTCTTTCAGGTAGGCTCTCTTACAAATTTGTTGTTCGGAAAATACCATCAAAATACATTGTAATATACATGTATTAATTAGTCTCTCATTATTACCGTACACATATTTATTAATGTCTCATTTTTGAAATTTTTAAGCAGAGCAACTAGGGGGTTTGTGAGCCATTTTATTCTTACTAGATTTACGAAATTACCCTTTATAATCATATATTAATCACGTTTTTGTTTAATATGTTGTTGCCCAGTAATAAACAATTGTAGAAGGGGAGTTGAATACAATTGTATAAGATTCTCGACTTATCAAAATATATATCACAGATATGAAAGAATAATAACAGTTTTATTAAATCTGATATAAAACTGTTACAAACTCTCTCAAGAAATTCTGATGTTCTTGAGAGCTTCTAGGTTACAAAGATACTCGTGTGTGTTATTCGATATAAATCGAAACCTAAACTGTGTTTATATACTACACAGCTTCTCTATCAATTACATGATAAGTTCTAATCAATTACAGAGATTGAAACATATCCTAAATTGATAGCTTCATTACTATAAATAAAGAACCGACAAAATAAGCTACCTTATTTAACTAGACTCCAAATATAACTCGAAATAGAAATCTTGATCAGCTTCCAGTTCTGATGATCAATCCTGATCCCAGTCCTGATGTAGATATCCTGATGACAATCCTGATACTGACGCTTGATCAAATATTGATGACCATGTTATACTGATGACGTCAGCAATCCTGATCAGTTGAGTCTAGATCCTGACGATCATTGAATCCTGATCTAACAATCTCCCCCAATCTCATACTTTGTGAAATAAAGTATAGATTCCTAGATTCAATGATGTCAAAAACATATTTACAAAATGTACAAATATTTACAGCAGTAACTTATCTGTTTAAATTCTTTGATAGAACAGATTCATCTTCAAGAAGTTGGATAACAAATTTTCTTCTTTTTCTTCAAGAATTTGAATCAGTCTTTCCTTAAGATTTCTGAGTTCTTCATATTCCTCACTACTCTGGTAGATAGCTGCTCTGAGATTTTGTATGGAGCTTCTCTGAAGACTGTGCTCTTCAAGCAAAAGATAAGCAATTTCCTTCCCATCAGGATTGAGAGTAAGTTGAGTCATACCAAAAGTCACTTCTTTAACAGCAGTGCCCCTTTGTATTTCCACATCTTGACCTCTTTGATTTAAGTACATGGGAGTATAATCACCATTGAAATTTTTGTTTCCATCCAGTCTTCTTCTTATTGTTGACAAGATCATGTCACTCCACACTTTGCACACTTCATTCTTTCATCTTAACAGATAATGAACATATTTCAGTTCCTTTGTAGTTTTCACCAACAAGTCTTGAATGGATAGAATCTTCACAAAGCCATCTCTTATAAAATACAGAAGCTTTTCTTTCTTTTCAGAACCATCATGACAATCTATTACTATATCAACAGATAATAAATTGTTCAGGTTTTCAGAAGTTAAAATACCTCTAATTTCAGTCAAGGCATAAGGATCAACATGAGGTGTATTCAGATATTCAGCATCCCTGTGTCCAATACCTCCTCTTTAATTGTTTGCCATTTGCCTCAGATTTGAGAACATTTGAAACCAGATTGTTTTTTATCTAACCGACTCAGAAAAATCAGCAACACTTGAGGTACTTGTGACAATTCTTCCAGACTGAAAATTGATAGGTCTCTCACATCTAAGTGTGTCAATATGTTTCCACTTCTTATATTTTTCCTTCTCATAAGCATAGCTTCTTTCTAGATGAGGTTCTTGTCTGCTTGGATTTCTCCACAACCTTCTGTTTGAGAGTTTAAGCCTATGTACATAGAGATTGAAATCTCTATTTTTTATTCTTGTGATTTCTCTTCTTCTGGCTTCTTCTTCTTCATCTACTTCCTTGTTGTGAGAATCCACCACAGTAGAAAGTATTAACAGATCAACCTCTTGTAGAATATCAGATTCATCAGGATCTTGAACTGTGTCAGGAACAATATCAGGATTAGAATCTTCAATTTGATTTGTATTATTGAGAGTTGATTTTCTTGTTTTTCTTCTCAATTCTGGTTCTTCTTCAACATTTCCATCATCACCAAAAGTAGACCTGTCAGGAACTACTAGAGTTTGAGTAGGTTCAGGAATTTCTGCAATCCTTAATCCTCTAGACCTTGTTTGTCTAGGCATAATTGGAGTTGATGAGCTTCTTCTACCTCTTTGAGCACTTCTTCTACCTCTGCCTCCTCTACCTCTAGCAGGAGCAGGATTCTTGAAACTCTCCATCATTTCTCTTTGAGCATTTAAGAACTCTTCTTGTGAAAGATCAGGATATTCTTCAGTAGCAGTAGATAGTGCCTTTATAGCAAATAACTGTTGTACCCTCTTATCAGTATGATATAGAGTCACAACATCACCTTTCTTTGTTTTGAACTTCTGGAATAGGTTAGCAGCATCTTCAGGATTTTCAATGATTACATCTTCATCACCCTCAGGAATTGTAGAAAGTGTATGTCCATGACCAGGCGTCAGGATTTGATCAGTCATCAGGATTTGATCACCTGTCAGGATTTGTTCTTCCGTCAGGATCTGAGATTGTACCAATGTTCTCACTGTCCTTACTCCAGAATCAGAAACATGAGTTGGCTGCGTTGTTTGACTTTGAGAAGTTTGAATAGTCTTCATAACAGCAGCATTAGAGGTTTCTCCTTATAGAACTTTGTCACCACCATCATTTCCAGTATCATCATCATTATTCCTTAATACTAGATCAGGTGTACATTTTGTCTGAATTACCTTCTCCCCCTTTTTGACATCAACATTTGACAAAATATTCAAAATTAAGGCAATAGAGGTTTGTATATCAATTACCTTAGAATCAAGTGAATCAATTCTGCTGTTGATGGAGCTTTGTTCAGTAATGACTGACTTGAATTGGGATTCCACTATTCTTAGTTGAAGAGCAGTAGGCACCTTTGTGAAGTTTTGAGAAATGTCAGTCCTTACTAATTCTGTAGCAGCCTTGATAGAATCAATTTCATGTTTGAGGCCTTTGGATAAAAGAGTAGTTGCCTTCAAATGATTTTTCAAATCTTGATTCTCAATTAATTTCACTACATCATAGGCATGATCCAAAGCATATGGATAGCTAACAGATTCAGAAGATCTGTACCATGAATTGTTCTATTCATATTGTTTAAGTGCCTCAGTAGGAGAAATTTCAGAAGGAACAGAAAAATCTTGTCTGAGATCTTTTCCAGTAGTAGCCTTGTCAGCCATGAATGTGCTTGATGAACCAAAGTTGGTTCCAAGACTAGCTTTGATTGATGTAGCAAGCTGATCCTTCTCTTCGTTATTATCATTATCATTATCATCACTATCATCAGCATCGGAATCAAGAGTAACATCAGGATCAGGAATTGCAATACCTTTTAGCTTATCCTGAGATGATGTGATAGACTCTGTCATTGGTCTTGAGCTTAGTGGTTGTATCAGGATTGGCTTATCAGTAGCACCACTAGCATCAGGAGCAACACCGTCAGGATGAGATAAACTTGCATCAGGATTTGATACTGATGGTTCTTGTGTAGCATGAGGTTCTGAAGCTGCTTTAACACTTTGAGTTAAAGGTTCTTGTGTACTTCCCTCAATGACAGTGTCCTCGACCATTGTTTCATTTTCACCAGAAATCCCTTGAGCATTGTCAGGAAATTCCTCAGAAGCTGTAGCTTTGCCTGCATCTTTAGATGGTTCTTGTGTGGCTGGAATGTTGATGTCTTCATTCTCCCTTTGAGAAAATGGTTCTTGTGTGACCATTCCAATAGTTAAGCCTTCACCCAAACTTTGATTGAGTGGTTCTTGTGTGGCAGGATCTTCACTAGCTGCTGAATCACATTGAGATTTAGGTTCTTGTGGACTTGATCCTTTCAGCTTCTTCTGTCTCTGAAAGACCTTTTTCTCTGCTTTCCTTTTCTTCTCCAATGGATGTAGAAACCCAAGATTGGAAGCAGCATCACCATACTTCTCCCATGAAATATCAACATGTCTTGTAGTAGGAGAGGATTTGGCTGGAGAGTCTGAAACAGAGACAACTTTTGTTGGAGTGACATCAGGAGTACCAACGTCAGGATTAGCTTGAGCATCAGGATTTGACTGCTCATCAGGAATTGATAGATCCTGACCATCAGTAGTCTGTGTCTCCAAAGGAATATGATACCTGCTTTTAGATAATTTTCTTTTCTTCTGTGGCTTAGATGATGGTGCCACAGCTTCAATAGCAGTATCAGCAACTTCCTTGATTATCTTAAATTTAGAGGAAATTGGCATGTCATCTTCAGAATCAGATTCATCCCTTAATACCAATTTTCTCTTCACAGAAACAACCTCAGTCACCTTCTCAGCTTTCTTCTGAACCAGGACCCCTTGTACACCCCCTTGTTCCTTCTTTTTAGTGAGTGGTGTAGAGGAAAAATCCTTTGAACCTGATTGCCTTCCAGACACATCAGTTCTAGCTGATTTCTTTGATTTTACAACTAAAGTCTTTTGAGAGACAGTAGAGGTGGCTGTTAACTGTTTAGACTGTTTAGGTGGCATGCTTGGGTCAGGAATAAGGTGTGATGGACCTTGCCCCATAGCATTAGAAATTAAACCATAACGAGTAGGCATTTTCTGATGCAAGAAAAGCCTGACCTCATCAGGAATAAAGGCATTGCCAATAAAACCATTTGCTTTATCAGGATTAAAAAAATTTCGATATGAAGTGAGAATAAAATTTCATTTAAGAAAACAAAATTTATTTCAATAACCCTGAAAAATGTTTTTTTTAAAAAAAAAATCACCAAATTAATGGTGTAGAACCCATTGAAATATTCTTACCATTTAACAAGGCAAAATAGTCATTGAAAACTGAACCGTCTCCTCGAGAATGAGCAAATGACTTGCAGTCTTAAAAAATAATCTCTATAAAAGAAAAGAGAATGTTAAACAGTATTATCATTTATCATCAAAAATACAAAAACCCTCTCCACAGAGAAAAAGTCTTACGCAAACCTTTCATATTCTTCTTTTCTCCATGGCTGCTAACAATCAACCAAATGACTTACCAGTTGAAGAACTTGATTTAATTTGGCAAGAGATGCAGGAGGCTCTTGATGAGATCGCAGAACATGAAGAACCACAACCTGTTCCTGACCCTCAGGAACATGAGGTCTTTGTGAATGCAATGGCTGATGTGCTTCTTCATAACTTCTATCAGGCAAACCCTGATTGGAATCCTATCATTGTCGATGAAGACGATGAGGATGATGATAATGATGAGGAACTCAAGCGAGAGCTTGAGAGAAGAAGAAAGAAGATCCTCGATGCTTGTATGTCATGCAAGGTGGAGGCATGGAAGAGTCCCGGTGGGCACGGTGACGATCTGCCTTCAAGTGCATCTGCTCCCCTTCTTGTTCTTTAAGGATGGAACAAGAGTAGAGAAATAGAGTAGGAAAAAAAAACTGTAATTTCCTTTTTCATTTGTAAAAATCTTCAAGTATCAATGAAAGTGATCTTATTTCTCTATTGTTCATCTTCTTTGTTTTGCCTGTACAAATTGTTAGCAACATTGCTTTTGATATTTAAAATGATGAATAGTAATCCCTGAGAAAAATTGAATTGAGATTGAAAATTAAAACTTAATACTTAATCAAAGACTAAGTATAACTTTTATTTTCCAGAGAATACCATCAATGTTGATGTCAAATTGTCTTAGAACCTCTGGTTTTCACACCAGCTTCAGTATCTGTTCATCAGGGTTGACCAGTTGACTTCCTGTCAGGATATTGTCCTATCAGGATTTGATCAAAAGTACTTACCTTTCTGAATGACCATCAAGATTTGACAGTCATCAGGATTTCTTCTCTGTAGCTTTTCTCAGAAATTCTCAAAGTTCATCATTCCAAGTTCATTCACCAACTTATTGAAAGTAGCTTCAGGCAATGGCTTGGTGAATATATCGGCTAGTTGTTGATCAGTAGGAACAAAATGTAATTCAATTGTTCCTTCCAGAACATGTTCTCTTATAAAATGATATCTGATACTGATGTGTTTAGTAAGAGAATGCTGAACTGGATTTCCTGTCATTGCAATAGCACTTTGGTTATCACAATAAATAGGGATTTTTGAGTATGACATGCCATAATCCAACAACTGATTTCTCATCCACATTATCTGAGCACAGCAACTTCCTGCAGCAATATACTCAGCTTATGCAGTTGAAGTAGAGATAGACTTTTTCTTTTTACTAAACCATGAAACTAGTCTACCACCCAAAAACTGACAACTTCCTGAAGTACTTTTCCTGTCTATCTTGCATCCTGCAAAATCAGCATCTGAATAACCACACAACCCAAAATCTGATTCCCTTGCATACCAAAGGCCAAGTGAAGGAGTGCCTTTGAGATATCTGAAAATTCTTTTGACTGCAATCAGATGGGGTTCTCTAGGTTTTGCTTGAAATCTTGCACACAGACAGGTTGCAAACATGATATCTGGTCTACTTGCAGTGAGATACAATAAAGAGACAATCATTCCTCTGTAGTGAGTTACATCTACCTCAGCACCTTGATCAGGGTCAAGTTTGGTAGTTGTAGCTATGGGAGTTGTAGTAGGAGAACTATCTTACATGTTAAACCTTGTCAATAAATTCCTTGTATATTTAGACTGATTGACAAAAATCCCTTCATCAGTCTGTTTAACTTGAAGACCAAGAAAGTAACTCATTTCTCCATCATGCTCATTTGATATCTTGACTTCATAAGCTTGGAAAACTTTTCACAAATCTTATTGTTTGTTGACCAAAAAATGATATCATCAACATAAATCTGAACTAAAAGCAAATCCTTACCATGATTCAAATAGAATAAAGTTTTATCAATGGTACCTCGTTTGAATCCACTTTCCAATAAGAATTGAGCTAGGGTTTCATACCATGCTCTTGGAGCTTGCTTTAGTCCATAAAGTGCTTTATCCAATCTATAAACATGATTTGGATATTTAGGATCAATGAAACCAGGATGTTGTTCAACATATACTTCTTCCTCCAGTTCACCATTTAAGAAAGCACTTTTCACATTCATCTGGAAAACCTTGAATTTCTTATGAGCTGCATATGCCAGAAAGATCCTGATGGCCTCTAGTCTTGTAACAGGAGAAAAAGTTTCATCATAGTCAATTCCTTCTTGTTGAGAATACCCCTTTGCAACTAGTCTTGCTTTGTTTCTGATAATTACACCATCTGAATCAGTCTTATTTTTGAAAATCCATTTTGTACCAACAGTTGACCTATTCTTTGGTCTTGGCACCAGTTTCCAGACTTCATTCCTTTCAAATTCATTCAATTCTTCTTGCATTGCAGTAACCCAATCAGCATCTTTAAGTGCATCTTCAACTTTCTTTGGATCCTCCTTTGACAGAAAGTTATTATATAGACATTCATTTTGAGTTGCACTTCTTGTCTGAACACCTGCATCAGGATCTCCAATTATCAAATCAGGAGTATGACTTGCAGTCCATTTCCTTGCTGGTGGTAAGTCATTTCTTGATGTAGATGCTCCCCCCGGATTGGTGTTATCTTGATTAGAAGAATTTGTTCCATTAGAAGCTCCCCCTGAATTGTTACTATCTCCTCCTGATGGATTATCAGGATTGTCACTTGAATCAGTATCTGAAGAATCTTGTCCTGATGATTGAGTTGACTCTGAATTTGTAGCAGTTTGTTGTTGCTCCCCCTCAACATTTGCACTACTCAATGAATCATCATTATTTGCATCATCAATATTAGTACCATGAGGAATTGGCGTGTCATCAGGATTTGATGAATCATCAGGATTTGGTGACCCATCAGTATCTGATGAATTGACAGGATCTGATTCATTTTCTTCAGGTTCCTTGGTAGCTTCATTTTCAAAAACGAATCTATCATGTGAGTCTTGATTCAATCCAATTATCTTCTTATCATCAAAAGATATGTGTATTGACTCCATGACAGTTCTTGTTCTCAAGTTAAAAACTCTAAAGGCTCTTGATGCAGGATAGCCTATGAAAATTCCCTCATCAACCATTGTTTCAAACTTTCCTAGCTGTTCAGGATGAGTTCTGAGAACAAAACATTTACAGCCAAACACATGCAGATGCTTCAAACTTGGTTTCTTCTCCTTGAGAGATTGATAAGGAGTAACACCATGTCTGTTTATCAAGGTGAGATTTTGAGTATAGCATGTTGTGTTGACTGCTTCTGCCCAGAAATATGTAGGTAACTTAGCTTCTTCCAACATAGTTCTGCCAGCTTCAATAAGAGTTCTATTTTTCCTTTCAACTACTCCATTTTGCTGAGGTGTGCCAGGAGCAGAGAATTGTTGAATTATTCCTTTGAATTTTCAGAACTCTTCCATCTTTGAATTCTTGAATTCATTACCATTATCACTCCTCAGTATCTTGACTTTGTACTTTGTGGTTGTCTCAATCATTCTCATATGATCCAACAGTATTTCTGGAGTTTCATCTTTTCTGTGCAGAAAATACACCCAGGTGAATCTAGAATATTCATCAACAATTACAAGAGTGTACCTTTTCTTATTGATGGACATAATGTTGACTGGTCCAAATAGATCAAGATGCAGCATGTGATATGGTTCTTCAATAGAGGATTCTGATTTACTCTGGAATGATGTCCTTCTTTGTTTAGCCTTTTGACAAGCATCACAGAGTCCATCAGGAGTATATAAAGCTTTAGGTAATCCTCTCACTAAATCTTTCTTAACCAACTCATTGATATTGCTGAAGTTGAGATAAGAAAGCTTCTTGTGCCAATTCCAACTTTCATCTACTGAAGCTTTACTGATTAGACATTTAGGAGAGCCATCAGTATTTGAGAGAATGTTGGCTTCATAAATGTTACCATGCTTGTAGCCAGTCAATGCTATCTTTCCTGTATCTTTGCTGACTACTTCACAATGTGTGGAATAGAAGTTGACATGATAACCTCTGTCAGTGATTTGACTAATACTCAACAGGTTGTGTTTTAGTCCCTTCACTAGAGCTACTTTCTCAATGATGGCATTTCCAATAATTATATTGCCATATCCCAATGTTTGTCCAATGTTGTCATCTCCATAAAACATAGTTGGGCCAACTTTTTCCTCATATTCTGATAACAGGGCCTTGTTTCCAGTCATGTGCACAGAACATCCACTATCCATGACTAACATATTTTTCCTTTTTCCCTGCAATCAGAATAGAAATACACTAGTTAGAACATTTAGGAACCCACACATGTTGGGTTCCTTTTCCATGCAATTTATTAATTTTAGCAGCAGAAGACTTTCTGACTTTAGCAGTCCTGACAGGATTAACTCCATCATGATTTGCTTTGTCAGTATCAGAATTAATAAAAGCATGCTTCACTATGACATTCTCAATTCTACCAGACTTTGTACTTTTATCAAACTTAGGCAATGGATCATAAAAGTTATAGTACAAATCATGGTATTCTGCACAAGTATAAATAGAATGCCATATACTACCACCATGAAAATAGGACTTCTGTGGTTTATAAAATACTGATCTACTCTTGACATCAGAAATAGGAATTTCAGTACTTTTCTTTAAACTCTTTTTACAATCAATGGCAAGATGATTAGAGTTACCACAGGTAAAACAACATTTCCTAGGTGCATTTGGAATATATTTATAACCATTCTCTTTATTAATCCCAATTTTACCATTCATGTTTCTCTTAACAGTAGCTTCCTTCTTCTTATCTGTAACTTCACAGATCTTATCCTTGAGTTGTTTCTGAGACAGTAAACCTACATTCTTAGTATCTTTACTCATGACAGGTTTAGACTTAATAAGTTTAACACTTTGAACAGAAGAAGATCCCTTTTCAAAAGTTGAATTGGAATCCTTACCAAAAACAAAATTAACAGGAGTAATCTTAGATTTGGTTTTGTCTATAACATGTCTATAGGTTTTTGGACTAACTATTTCATCAACAACAATTTTCTCTTTCAATTTCTTATCTTCATCTGACTTATACCCTAGAAACTCTTTCCAATTCTTAGAGGTATTAATCTCATGAAATTTTCTACCAGAGTCTGTCCAGGTTCTGATTTTCTCATTAGAATATTCAAGTTCCTTTTCAAGAGCAGTACATTTAAGTTTCATCTCTAAATACATGTGTTTAGCATTATCACATTCTATCTGTACTTTTTGCATGCGAGAAAATTCAGCTTCTAAATGCTCATTCCTTTTCCTAAGTTCAGACATCTCAGATAAGATTCTAGTATTTTCAGCAGTTTGACTTCTAAAGCTAATATGCAATGACTTTAGAAAACGTCTTAACTCAGAAGCATTATCAGTATCAAAATCAAAGACAGTATTTAGTACCTTATCATCAGGAATAGCAGTTTCATCAGTATTGGCCATTACGGCATAGTTGACCACCTCAGTATCAGATTCTGAGGAAGAGTCCATCCAATCCTTGCTTGATGTGATGAGTGCCTTTGTCTTCTTGCACTCACTAGCAAAGTGTCCCATACCATTACACTTGTAGCATCTAACCTTTGACTTGTCAAATTTGCTACCCTTGCTGTCCTTTTTGATATACTTGTCTTTGTCTACATTTAAGGTCCTTTTCTGGAAGTTGCCTTGTCTTCTAGCCTTTCTGAACTTCATCTTTTTGAAGCCTCTGACAATCATAGCAACCATCTCTTCCATGTCTGAGTCAGAAGAGTCATCATCAGTATTGGCATCAGGATTTCCATCAGTATCTGATGAAGAGTCATCAGGATCTGACTCAACTATTCTTGATTTCCTTCTAGAGACCTCCATAGCTTTTCCTTTTGATTTAGCCTCTACATTCAAGGCAATGGTCTTTGCCTTGCTGCTTTTCTTATTCTTTCTCTGTTGAACTTCAAGATCATGAGTTCTTAGCATTCCATAGACTTCATCAAGAGACACAGTGTTTAGATCATACTGATGTCTAATGATAGAAGTTTGAGTATCCCATTCTTCTGGTAAAGCTCTCAGAAACTTGGTATTTGAATCTTCAGAAACATATTCCTTGCCAACTAAAGATAGATTGTTCAGGAGTGTCAGGAATCTATCATATAAATCAGTCAAGCTCTCATCATGTCTTGCATCAAATTGTTTATATTCTTGAATTAAAAGAGCCCTTCTGTTTTTCTTGACAGACGCAGATCCCTGGCATTGAGTTTCCAAAGTATCCCAGATTTCTTTTGCAGACTTGCATGCAATCACTCTGTTGGACATGACAGCATGAAGACTATTGTGCAGGATGTTCTTTATCTTTGCCTCCTCGAGTACATGAGCTGTTTCTTCTGAGTCCATTCACTCTTAGCCTTGAGCACATAGTGTTCTGGTACAGTTTCTGTTCGTTCTATGATCCTGGTAGGAATTTATGGTCCATCACGAATCCTGTCCAAATAATCAGGATCCATAGCCTCCAGGTACATCAACATCTTTACCTTCCATGTTGGATATTCTGATTTCTTCAGAATGGGAATTTTCATGCTTTCATACTTGGTTGTCGACATCTTAGATCATATCTGATTCAAATTTAAATCAGTCTGCTCTGATACCAATTGTTGCCCAGTAATAAACAATTATAGAAGGGGGGTTGAATACAATTGTATAAGATTCTCGACTTATCAAAGTATATATCACAGATATGAAAGAATAATAATAGCTTTATTAAATCTGATATAAAACTGTTACAAACTCTCTCAAGAAATTCTGATGTTCTTGAGAACTTCTAGGTTACAAAGATACTCGTGTGTGTTATTCGATATAAATCGAAACCTAAACTGTGTTTATATACTACACAGCTTCTATATCAATTACATGATAAGTTCTAATCAATTACAGAGATTGAAAGCTATCCTAAATTGATAGCTTTATTACTATAAATAAAGAACCGACAAAATAAGCTTCCTTATTTAACTAGACTCCAAATATAACTCGAAATAGAAATCCTGATCAGCTTCCAGTTCTGATGATCAATCCTGATCCCAGTCCTGATGTAGATATCCTGATGACAATCCTGATACCGACGCTTGATCAAATACTGATGACCATGTTATATTGATGACGTCAGCAATCCTGATCAGTTGAGTCTAGATCCTGACGATCATTGAATCCTGATCTAACAATCTCCCCCAATCTCATACTTTGTGAAATAAAGTATAGATTCCTAGATTCAATGATGTCAAAAACATATTTACAAAATGTACAAATATTTACAGTAGTAACTTATCTGTTTAAATTCTTTGATAGAACAGATTCATCTTCAAGAAGTTGGATAACAAATTTTCTTCTTTTTCTTCAAGAAGGAAAATTTTCTTCTTTTTCTTCAAGAAGGAAAATTCTTTGAGCAACTCTCCTAGCATTTTCTGAAAGGAAATCATCTTTCGAACATTCATTTTAATGGAAGTTTGAGAGTTATTATATTTCCATACAAATAGGATATTAAAGCATGGACCGGCTGATTGATTTAGGAAAATGTATAAATATCATGTTATTTATCATAAGAATATCAAAAAGAAAGTAAATACAAAATGACCCCCTAAATTTGGTCCAAAATTAGGGGCCCTATGTTGATGTACCTACAACACATGTCTAATGCCGCCCCTAGAACTAACTTGCTACTTATGAAATTTGTTTAATCACCGATCATCGATAATTATCTCATATTGATGCTATTATCATATTACAAAATAACAACTGAGTTTTAATTTTGGATCTTAATTTTCCTTTATATTCTGTTATTTAATGATATACAATGAATACTTCTTTGTCATATTCTCATTTGTGTCTAGTTTGAAATGGCTTTTATTAATTGGATTGCAAAAAAGTTTCTTATGATATTCCTCCATTTGAGCGGACAAGTTTCTCACAATATTCATCGTGTTGATCGAATTATTATCTCCAGATGACTCTTACACATACTATGAGCACAAATCTCACATATGTTGTATACTATTATCTTTGTACATTGTATTCGTATGTTCAACTCTTTTTTCTATTAAAAATGTAATATTTTATAATTTATAGAATAAAAATAACACAGGTCATATTCCTTGTAGAACCCATAATCTAAGAACTCTAACAAATAACATTTTTTATTAAAATAAATAAATTATATCACATATAAGTTATAAGGGCAATGTCTAAATAACAAAAAGAAAAAAGTCAAAGATATTAAAATAAATTAAATCTTTATTAAGACAGCTAAAATATTTCTAATCAATGATTTCTTACCATATCACTTAAACAGAATCATGTATCGATATAATCATTCAACCTAGCTTCTTGATCTTACAAAATTTCACAGATTCTTTACCTCTCTATGCACGCAGATACTTACGCGGATACATATACACAACTTTATACAAACAAATCACTCATTTACACACCTATCTCTATATGCTTAGTCTTTAATCGTTCACACAATTAAAAGATGTTCTATTGTTGAATAATGTATTCTTGTACGAAACACAATATTCACATCAACACTACATTCAATTTTTAATACGGATTTTATATGATTAAGCAGTTAGTGGACGGGTTCTACTGCAGGACAAAATGTCTTGCATAAGTGGTATCTAAGTTCTACAACAAAGTGTGTGTTGGAAAACGTTACCCACGTTCCGCAACTAAAGACATAAGCACTAAAACCGATTTCCAATGTAAATTTTGTATGATTTAATAATATAGTGGATGAGTTTTGCTATAGAACAAAATATCTTGCATAAGTAGTACCCGGGTTCCGCAACATAACACATTATTTTGCTTAATTAAAAGATAAGAACGTGATGTGTCATTTAATGTCAAAATAATATAAAATATTATGTTTTGTTGCGGAACCTAATAAAATTGTATGATTGCGTAAGCAGTACACGAGTTCCGCAGCAGAACACTTTAGTTTGCTTAAGTAAAAGATAAACATGTGTTGTCACATTTCAAGTCGAAATTTTATATTCTACAGTTGAACCTAATCAAATTGTATGATTTTGATGATATATGTATTTTCCAACACAATGCAAGAGACTATGTTCAGCTGCATAATCTAGTGTTCTGTTGCAGAACCTAGTATACTCTTTATTTGTAAGATGTACTACGCAAGTATTCAAATGTTTGTGTCAAACAACTTATACAAACTAATTTTAGATACGCTTTCCATCTATTCGATAAAAAATTTCATCAGCATTTAGTATATATTAGAGATGACAAATAATTAAAGACAAAAAGGAACATAAGATATTGTTAGATATAATTGCTGACGTTTGTTTATCAGTGTTTAAAGTATCAGGATACTATCAGAGTTTAGCTGGAAGACTGGTAAGAGTTTGTTAAACTCTAACAATCAGAGTTTACTTAAGCTGTCGATGTTATTCAATGAAGATTCTAGAAGCGATATTCTTTGAAGATGGAAAGAAGCAAAGAGATATCGAGATGGCTAAGGAAACGGAACAGAAGACAGAAGCAATTCTAGATTGATATTAATTGTATAGCTGATTTATAGGAATATCAATTAGAATATTGTATGTAGCTGTGTACTATATAAACACAGATAGGTTAACCCTAAAAGGGATGCGAATACGTGAAAACATTATTCTTGTAACCTAGCAGCTCTTTGTGATATTTTTCATCACTGAGAGAGGAGTTATTAATTCCATACAGTTTATTATTCATAAACAGTGTTCTTATTGTTATTCTCATACATATACTTGATTATATATTGTGTATTCGGCCTAACAATTGGTATCAGAGCCTAGGCTGTTTAATATATACAGTTTTCATTGATCCAAACACAAGTATAATCATGGCTGAAAATATCCAAGCAGGTTCAAATCCCGAAAAGGTTCAACCAACTTCTGTGAGTCGATACGAGACGATTAGGGTTCCAATTCTCAGACCAGCGGAATATCCAATATGGAAGGTAAAGATGACTATGTTTCTAGAAGCCACAGATCCAGAATACCTTGATAGAATCAATGATGGTCCTCATAAGCCAACTAAATTGTCTCCTGTTGTTGCTGGTCAAGAACAAAAGACTGTTCCTAAGGAAAAGAAAGATTTGACTCCTGAAGACATCTCATCAATTACAAAGGATGCAAAAGTTAGACATCTTCTCCATAGTTCCTTAGATAATGTCATGTCTAACAGAGTTATTGGTTGCAAAACTGCCAAAGAAATTTGGGATGATTTAGAAGTCAGATGTCAAGGAACAAGTGCTATAAAGGAAAACAGGAAGACTATACTAACACAGGAATATGAACACTTTGACTCGAGACCTGATGAAACTTTGACTGAGACATATGACAGATTCTGTAAATTGTTGAATGATTTATCTTTGGTTGATAAAGAATATGATCCTCAAGAGTCTAATCTCAAGTTTCTTTTATCTCTACCTGAAAGATGGGATTTAAAGACAACGACAATAAGAGATAATTATGAGCTTACAGATACAGAACTTGATGAAATCTATGGGTTGCTTAAAACTCATGAACTTGAGATAGAATAAAGAAACAAAAGATCTGGTAAGAAGACAAAATCTGTTGCTCTTAAAGTTGAAGAAAAGCTTCTTAAGAAAGAGACATCAAAGAAGAAAGCTAAGGGAAAAGCTTTGGTCATAAACTCTGAAACTGAGTCATCAAACACTGATGATGACTCAAACACTGTTGAATCATCTGAATCTGAGGATGATGAAGAACAGATGATGCAAATGGCTGCTTTGATGGTGAAGACCTTCAAGAAGATGGGTTTCAAAAACTTCAAGAAAGGAAAGAGATTCTCTAGGAGAGATTCAAACTCTGAAAGGAAGAGTTTCAGGAAGTCTGAAGTAAAGGATACCAAATCTAGGAAGAAAGACAAGTTTGAGATCCAGTGCTACAAGTGTAAAGAGATGGGTCACTATGCTCCAGAGTGCAAGAAAGGAAAATCTGAAAAAGCACTCATCACTAAAGGGAGAGACTGGGCAGACACTTCAGACTCAGATGAAGGAGTCAACTGTGCTCTCATGGCAACTGTTGCAGATGAATCTAAAAACAAGGTACCCCTAACAACTTATGCTTATGATATTGATAATATATCTGAATTGAGAATTTATCTTAAAAGCATACATGTTAGTTATAAAGATCAGACTTTAGAAAATGAAAGAATTAAATATGAGAATCTAAAGCTTAAATAGAGAAATAAATTTCTTGAAGAAGAACTCGTTAACATGCAACAAGTTCAAAAGGAAAGAGATGATGTTGTTTATGTTGAACATGAGTTGCTTAAGAGATTTAGGCAACTAGAATCTGAATTGGAAAAAGAGAGGAAGATAATTAAAACCTGGACAAACTCTGGAAAAGACACACATCAAGTGTTTCAAACAGACGCAGTTGGGTTAGGTTACTGTGAGAAAGATGAACTTAGGTTTAAGGATAAAGTTAAAGTTAGAACACATCTTCCACCTATGAAATTTGTTCCTGAGTCCAGTAAGCTAAACTCTGTAGTTGAGACAGAAACTGTTAATGAAAAACCAGTAAAAACTTGCGTTAAACAGGTTAATGTTGGTTTAATGACAGAGAAACAATTCAAGTATAAGCTCAAAGAGGTAAAGTCTGTTGAGAAACAGAAAGTGTCCAGGAAGAACAGAAATGGAAAAGTAGGCATTAACAAAAGTAATAATCATTTGCCTATTACTGATGCTCCTAGAAAAACATGTCATAATTGTGGTAGTACTAACCATCTTGCAAGTTTCTGCAGGAAGAACAAAGACATTAATTCTTTACCCTCCAAGTCTGGAGTAAAGAATGATTATGTTAGGGTTAGACCACAGACTTTATGCACTCACTGTGGGAGTACTTGGCATTCTATTTATACTTGCAAGAATTATCATGCTATTTATCATAACTATTATGAGTTAAAGCCCAATGTGAAATGGGTTAAAGTTGATTCTGCAAGTGTAAACTCTGATACTGTTAGCTTAAACTCTGTTGATAAGAATTCCGCTGCAAAAGCTAACAATGTTAAGAAAGCCAAAGGATCCAAGCAAGTCTGGATCCTTAAAACTAACTCTCAGTAATTGTTTGTGATTGTAGGGCATAAGGGAGAGCACCCTAGTATTGGACAGTGGATGTTCAGGACACATGACTGGAAATAAAGCCCTGCTATCAGATTATGAGGAGAAGTCTGGCCCAAAAGTTTCCTATGGAGATGGCAACATAGGACGTACTTTGGGATATGGCAATATCAATCTTGGAAGTGTCATCATCACAAATGTAGCTCTTGTCCCAGGACTCAAGCATGACTTGCTATCTGTGAGTCAAATCTATGACAGAGGTTATCATGTAGATTTTCAACCTGAATACTGTGAGGTTGTTAGCAAATCTACGGGGAAAGTTGTTCTAGTTGGACACAGTGTTAGGTCCAAAGTATCGTAGAAAGGGGGGGTTGAATACGATACTCACAAATAATTTAATTTCGTTCGCGGATTAATCTTTCAGTTCTATAACGAAATCAAACACACCAAACCAAATCAAGTTTCGGGGAATATATCTTTTTATAAATATAAACCTCGAGGGGTGCTACAATTTCTAATCCGTAGATTAGCGTCAATGAGTTTAAGGTTACACAAATACAAAACAATGATCAAGTTCTGAGCACTATTAATTTCTCTGATAATTTTCTCCGGCTCTTCTCTCTCTCAGTAATGTCTCTGTGTTGAAATCCTTAACTGAAGAAGACACACTCTTCTCTCAGTATTAATTGTAGACTTGAATTGAAAACCATCGAACTAGAATTGAAGAATCAATCCTGGCCGTCCATCTTCAACTTCAACCTGTAAACAAGAATACTTTTCACCTGCTCCTTAAATAAAAACCATCGAATGGAATTCTTTAATTTACCATTCGATAGTTTTTTAAATAAAACTATTGAATACTAAATTAAAGTAATCATGGTTTTCATTGAATCATCATTACACCATTCGATAGTTTTCTTATTTGAAAAACTATCGAATACTTATTTCTTGTCTTTTATCAATTAATGATTCCACTGAGCTCCGGGGTGTTTAAGTAATAGACAGTATCAATTTCTTCCGAGACGATAAAACAACTTGATCTTTTTCAGTGCCGTCACCTAGTGCAACTGGTCTGGTTCACAGATGAATAACACCTGATCAATTCTTATTTTATGTCTTCAATATAGTGCTGCTGATAAGTCCCTTGTCGTTCTGGTTGCTTCATCACTGGAATCCCGTGGTACTGAACCCTAAATCATTCACATACTTCTGTCGTCTTGAAAGTCTTGTTTCTTTTGCTGTCACTGAGGCTTGAACATTTTCATGAACTTCTTTCCGTGACCTGTTTACGGACTTCAAGAATACATAACGTATTTTGATTTTTTGAGTTTACCTTTTCTTCTTTGATTCTGGATTCCTGTGCTTCTATTAATACTATTGTCTGCCTTGTCCTTTGTTGAGTTGTAGTTATCTCTTTAACATCTTATGTTACATTATGCTTTACAATCTCCCCCTATTTGATTGGATAGAGTTCGACAAGCAAATACTTCGAGGATAACTCAACTAACTAAGGAAATATAAAACTACTTAAAGTAAGACAGCGTAATAATATTAATGCATTCTGGATCAGATATATATACATTTCCAGATTTCATAAATCAAAAAACAATTAAACTTTTTACAATGAAGTTGCTCCTCTAGTCTGAGCTGATAGTTCTCTTGTTCTTTGCTTCAACATTCAGTCCATTCCAATCTCACCTTCTTCAATCATTGGATCGGAGTTAGCAGCTTGATAATCAATCACTGATAGATAGTGCAGTGGTTCTCCAGGTTTAAGGATTGCTCCTTGGATGTGTCTTCCAATATATTCAACCTCTTGACCCACTCCAGCCCATAACCATGCAATGTTAACATCTTTCTTGTTTAGCTTTGGCATGTTTGGCAGTCTGGTATGCACTTCCAATCCTCTTTCCACTCTTTTCCTATAGTAAGGAACATTCTCCATTAGAAATCTTCTAAGAGTGTCTGCTGCTTTGTCCTTCTCCGTTGATGAGAATCCAGTGGATCTAAGATACTTCTCAACTGAGATTAGATAGTTGCTTGGGTAGTCCCTCAGTTTGTCCTCAGCCAAATAGCAGATTCTGAACACGTCATTCGTCATGAATCTAACCATTGGAGGATCTTCAGTAATCTATGGACTGACTTTCATCACGATCTCCTTAACATGCTCACGGAGCAGTTCATTTAGCCTTGTAGTTCTTTGGATCTTGATGAGTATAGCCTGCAATTCTGTATATGTCCTCTGTTCTAAAAACTTAGTGGAAATCACAAATGTACCTTTCTCCAGAAAACTGATTAATAAGCTCCAGGCACCATTTGCTTTAACCCCAGCATTCAGACAGATTATAGAGCTTCTCAGTGCTTTAAAGTAAGTCTGATCTTCAAGATTAGCACTTCTGATGTCCTGAATAATAACTTCCACCTCAGCATTGTCGTTGACTTCTAATCCGTCTTCAACTCCGCAAAAGGTTTTATAAGCCATTTCCCATTCAGTACCATCTTTCTTTGCCAGATCTATCATCTTCTTCTTCCTCACTTCATTATACACCTTCATTCTCTTTAGCTTTTCACTTCTCAGAATTGCTTGCTGTTTCTCCTTCTCAGCTTGTCTGGCATCTATTGCAGCTCTCTGAACTCTTATTGCTTCCAAGGCAGCTTCTTCTTCAAGTGATAGAGAATTTGCTTCTTCCATATCATCATCCAAGATAGGATGTTCTATTGGCTCTGGATAATATGGCTCATGCTCCTCTTGAATAGGTTGCTCATGCATGACCTCAAATTCCTCTTCACTTTCCTTGTCTTCCTCTACAAGCTCCTCAATCCAGTACTGTCTGATTGGAATAGCCTCAACAGTCTCCCAAACTCCCCATTTATCCTTCACCCCTTCTCCAACTTTCTCCCCCTTAGTTGAGGAATCCTCGATAAAAGCATCCTCAGCATAAAAGACATTAGAAGGATCAGGTTCCTGATAGGAAGGACCAGGTTGTCCAGATTGTTGGTTCTTCAGCATACTCCATATAGACTGTACTCCGTCACCTTGATTCTCCAAGAAATCCATAAGCTGCTTATTAAACTCATTTATAGAAGCTAGCGACAGGTCAATGTTCTCCAATCTTGAGTTGGTAGTCTTTTCCATGTGATCCAGCCTCTTGTTTAGCTTAGACTCCACTCGTGAAAGGGTATTCATTGCATCTTTTACCCGCGCTTGACCATCCCGGATAACCAGAACGTCTTCTTTCAAAGCTTCATGTCCCTGAGACAGTGCAATTACTTCATTCATGAATCCATCTTTAAATTCCCTGACGTCCATCCTCAGCTCGACTAGTTCTTCCATAGCTTCCTTCTTTAAGGAGTCCACTGCCTTCTTCGTACCTGTTATAGTGCCAGAAGCACTGCCAATGACCCTGAATGTTCTTCTGGAATCAGCTGCAGCCAAGTCAACTTTCTCTTGAATAGTCTTTAAAGAAACATTGGCTTGACTGGAGGAGATCCCTTGGTCAAAGGAAGGTCGTAGTGGAACCTTGAATAGTGGATTTCCTTCTTTGTCTCGAACTGTCATCTCCTTGAGGGAAGATTGAACTTATAGCTTGTTGCCCAGTAAATAACAATTGTAGAAGGGGGTTGAATACAATTGTATAAGATTCTCGACTTTATATAACACAAATATGAAAGATCAATAATAATAACAATAACAGCTTTATTAACTTTGATATAAAACTGTTACAAACTCTCTTAAGAAATTCTGATGTTCTTAAGAGCTGCTAGCTTACAAAAACTCTCTCAAGAAATTCTGTTCTTAAGAGCTTCTCTCCGATTATGTTCTCTCTCTGATAAGTACATAAATCGAAACCAAAACTGTGTTTATATAGTGCACACAGCTTCTCTATCAATAACAAGATAAGTCCTAATCATAATAAAGATAGAAACATATCTTTAATCGATAGCTGCATTCTACAAACCAGGAACAAACTTCCATGTTTATCTAGACTCCAAATATAACTCGAAGTAGGAATCCTGATCAGCTTCAAGTCCTGATGATCAAACCTGATCATAGTCTGAGTAGGAATCCTGATGATCAATAAGATACTGACGCTTGATCAAATACTGATGACCATGCAATACTGATGACGTCAGCAATCCTGATCAGTTGAGTCTAGCTTCTGACGATCATTGAATTCTGATCTAACAATCTCCCCCAATCTCATACTTTGTGAAATAAAGTATAGATTCCAAATATTCAATGATGTCAAAAACATGTATCAAAATGTACGAGTATCTTCAGAAACAACTTATCTGTTTAAGCTTTGTGATAGAACAGATTCATCTTCAAGAAGTTGGATAATAAACTTTCTTCTTTTTCTTCAAGAATTTGAATCAGTCTTTCCTTAAGATTTCTGAGTTCTTCATCTTCCTCATTAATCTGGTAGATAGCTGCTCTGAGATTCTGTATGGAGTTTCTCTGTAGACTGTGCTCTTCAAGCAAAAGATAAGCAATTTCCTTCCCATCAGGATTGAGAAAAAGATGAGTCATGCCAAAATTTACTTCTTTAACAGCAGTACCCCTTTGCATTTTCACATCCTGACCTCTTTGATTTAAGTACATGGGAGTATAATTACCATTGAAATTACTGTTTCCATCCAGTCTTCTTCTTATTGTTGACAAAATCATGTCACTCCATTCTTTGTACACTTGGTTCTTCCATCTTAACAGATAGTAAACATATTTCAGTTCCTGTGTAGTTTTCATCAGCAGATCTTGAATAGATAGAATCTTCACACTACCATCTTTCATGAAGTACAGAAGCTTTTCTTTCTTTTCAAAACCATCATGACAATCTATAACTATATCAACAGCTAATAAATTGTTCAGGTTTTCAGAAGTTAAAGTACCTCCAATTTCTGTCAAGGAGTAAGGATCAACATATGACATATTCAGATATTCACCATCTCTGTGTCCAATACCTCCTCTTGAATTACTTGACAATTGCTTCAGATTTGAAAACATCTTTAACCAGAGTGCTTTTGATCTAGCCATATCAGACAAATCAACAACACTTGAAGCACTTGTAATAATTCCACCAGACTGAAAATTGATAGGTGTATCACAACTTAATGTGCTAATATGTTTCCACTTCTTGTATTTCTCCTTTTCATGAGCGTAGCTTCTTTCAAGTAAAGATTCTTGTCTGCTTGAATTTCTCCATTGTCTTTTATTTGAAACTTTAAGCCTTTGTAGATAGAGATTGAAATCTTTATTTGTTCTTCTTGTAATATCTCTTCTTCTGGCTTGTTCTTCTTCATCTACTTCTTTGTTGTGACAATCAACAACAGTAGATAAAATTATCAAATCAACCTCTTGCAGAATTTCAGATTCGTCAGGATCTTGAATATTGTCAGGATTAGAATCTTCAATTTGATTTGTATTGCTGAGAGTTGATTTACTTGATTTTCTTCTCAATTCAGGTTCTTCTTCAACAATTCCATCATCACCAAAAGTAGATCTGTCAGGAACTACTAGAGTTTGAATAGGTTCAGGAATTTCTTCAATTCTTAACCCTCTAGACCTTGTCTGTCTAGGTACTGTTTGAGTTGAAGAACCTCTTCTACTTCTTCTAGCACCTCTCCTACCTCTGCTTCCTCTACCTCTAGCAGGAACAGTATAGCTTTCCATTGTCTCTCTTTGTAGTCTCAAAAATTCTTCATGTGAGAGATCTGGATATTCTTCACTTGCTGTAGAGAGTACTTTTCTTGCAAATAATTGTTGAACTCTTTTATCAGTGTGATATAGAGTAACAATTCTACCGTCTTTTGTAGAAAACTTCTGGAATAAATTTGATGCATCTTCAGGATTATCAATAATTACATCTTCATCACCTTCAGGAATTGTAGCAAGAATTTGTCCATGACCAGGTGTCAGGATTTGATCTTCCGTCAGGATCTGAGATTGCACCAATGTTCTTACTGTCTTTACTCCAGAATCAGAAACATGAGTTGACTGCGTTGTTTGACTTTGAGAAGTTTGGATTGTCTTCATAACAACAGCATCAGAGGTTTCTCCTTGTATCGCTTTGTCACCACCATCATCTCCAGTATCATCATCATTATTTCTTAATACTAGATCAGGTGTACATTTTGTCTGAATAACCTTCTCCCCCTTTTTGACATCAGGATTTGACAATAATTGCAAAATTAAGGAAAGAGAGGCTTGAATTTCAGTTACCTTAGTATCCAGAGAATCAATTCTTTGATTGATTGAGGTTTGTTCTGAAACAACAGATTTCACTTGGGATTCCACTACCCTTAGTTGAAAAGTAGTAGGCACCTTTGTAAAATTATTAAAGATATCAGTCCTCACTTTTTCAGTTGAGCCCTTGATAGAATCAATCTCACTTTTCAGGCTTTTGGATAACAAAGTTGTATCCTTCAGATGATTCTTCAAGTCTTGATTCTCTATAGACTTCACTGCATTATAGGCATGTTCAATAGCAGAAGAAAAACTGATAGATTCATCAGAATTGTGCCATGAATTGTTCCATTCATTCTGTCTAAATGCCTCTGCAGGATCAAAGGAAGGAGTAGAAAAATCTTGTCTCTGATCTTTCCCAGTGAAAGCATTGCCAGCCATATACGTACTTGATGAACCAAAATTAGTTCCAAGACTAATCTTGAGTGCTGTAGCAAGCTGTTCCTTCTCTTTTCTATTCTCATTATCATCATCACTATCATCATCAGAATTATCATCATCAGAACCATGAGATATGTCAGGATCAGGAATTGCAATACCTTTCAGTTTATCCTGAGATTCTGAGATAGGATGGTCTATTGGTCTTGAACGAAGTGGCTGAATCAAAATAGGTTCATTATCAGGAGCACCACTAGCGTCAGGATGAACATCGTCAGGATTTGATATGCTTGCATCAGTATTTGCTACCAATGGTTCTTGTGGAGCTTGAGGTTCAGAAGCTGCTTCAACACTTTGAGCTAAAGGTTCTTGTGTGCTTCCCTCATTGACAATGTTCTCGACCAATCTTTCAACAGAAGCTGTAGCTTTGCCTGCATCTTCACTTTGAGAAGATGGTTCTTGTGTAGCTGGAATGTTGATGTCTTCATTCTCCCTTTGAGAAAATGGTTCTTGTGTGACCATTCCACTAGCTAAGCCTTCACCCAAACTTTGATTGAGTGGTTCTTGTGTGGCAGGATCAACAGTAGCTGCTGAATTACTCTGAAATTCAGGTTCTTGTGGGCTTGATCCTTTCAGCTTCTTCTGTCTCTGATAGACTAACTCTTCTGCATTCCTCTTTTTCTTTGATGTAGGTGTAAGACCAACCAAGGAAGCAGTTGTAGATACCTTCTCCCAAGAATGTCCTCGAATCTGAGATGGAGAGGCTGGAGAGTCTGATATAGAGACAACTTTTGTTGTTGCATCAGGAATACTAACATCAGGATTTGATGTCTGAATATCAGTATCCTTCATTTGCACTGTCAAAGGAATATGATACCTGCTCTTTGATAATTTCCTTTTCTTTTGTGGTTTTGATGAAGGTACCACAGCTTTAGTAGCAGTATCAGCAACTTCCTTGTTCACATTCATCACAGAAGATATAGGTAAGTCATCCTCTGAATCACTTTCATCAATCAACCTTAACTTCCTTTTCACAGGAACATCCTTAACAACCTTATCAGCTTTCTTCACCAGAACCCCTTGTACACCCCCTTGTATCTTCTTTTTAGTGAGTGGTGTAGAGGAAAAATCCTTTGAACCTGATTGCCTTCCAGACACATCAGTTCTAGCTGATTTCTTTGATTTTACAACTAAAGTCTTTTGAGAGACAGTAGAGGTGGTTGTTAACTGTTTAGACTGTTTAGGTTGCATGCTTGTGTCAGGAACAAGGTGGGTTGGGCCTTGTACCATAGCATTTGAAAGTAGTCCATAACGAGTAGGCATTTTCTGATGTAAGAAAAAACCTAACCTCATCAGGAATAAAAGCATTTCCGCACAAAATATTTTGCCATATCAGGATTGAAAAAAATATTCAATAAGATTAAAATAAAATTTTATTTAAGAAAACAAAATTTATTTTAACAATCCTGAATAGCGTTTTGGTTTAAGAAAAATAACCAAATTAATGGTCATAGAATTAAAACACGCTTTTGAGAACTTGAGAATTAAGATTTGAAGCAATTAGGGTATGAAAGCACAGAGAGAGATAAAAACGAAAAACTGATAATGAGAGAGTAATGAAAGATGTAAAACAATTAAAAGTATTTTGTTAAAACAAAATATTACTCTCAATGACAGGTCACAAAATATGATTTGTGCATAACTAATTAGTAGACAGATTACGTGTGACATTAAATAAAACTGCACCGCTTTTTATGTGTATGTATAGATATATCTATAATAGAGCAACACACGCGCGTATACAGTTGTCCTACTAAAACTCAATCGTCCATTAGCAGATACGGACGAAAAATTAGGCACAAATTTAGCAATGAAAATACTGACCTGTACATCAGGATTGACCAGTTGACTTCCTGTCAGGATTCCATCCTATCAGGATTTGATCAAAGAAAACATACCTTTCTGAATAACCATCAGGATTTGACAGTTATCAGGATTTCCTCTCTGTAGCTTTTCCTCAGAAATTCTCAAAATTCATCATTCCAAGTTCATTCACCAATTTATTGAAAGTAGCTTCAGGTAGTGGCTTGGTGAATATATCAGCTAGTTGTTGATCAGTAGGAACAAAGTGAAGTTCAATTGTTCCTTCCAGAACCTGTTCTCTTATAAAGTGATATCTGATACTTATGTGTTTAGTAAGAGAATGCTGAACTGGATTTCCTGTCATTGCAATAGTACTTTGGTTATCACAATAAATAGGGATTTTTGAGTATGACAGGCCATAATCTAACAACTGATTTCTCATCCACATTATCTGAGCACAACAACTTCCTGCAGCAATGTACTCAGCTTCTGCAGTTGAAGTGGAAATAGATTTCTGCTTTTTACTGAACCATGAAACTAGTCTTCCACCCAAAAACTGACAACTTCCTGAAGTACTTTTCCTGTCTATTTTGCATCCTGCAAAATCAGCATCTGAATAACCACACAACCCAAAATCTGATTCCCTTGTATACCAAAGGCCAAGTGAAGGAGTGCCTTTGAGATATCTGAAAATTCTTTTGACTGCAATCAGATGTGGTTCTCTAGGTTTTGCTTGAAATCTTGCACATAGACAGGTTGCAAACATGATATCTGGTCTACTGGCAGTGAGATACAGTAAAGAGCCAATCATTCCTCTGTAGTGAGTTACATCTACCTCTTCACCTTGATCAGGATCAAGTTTGGTAGCTGTAGCTATGGGAGTTGAAGCAGGAGTACTGTCTTGCATGTTAAACCTTGTCAGTAAATTCCTTGTGTATTTGGACTGATTAATAAAAATCCCTTCATCAGTCTGTTTAACTTGAAGACCCAGAAAGTAACTCATTTCTCCCATCATGCTCATTTGATATCTTGACTGCATAAGCTTGGAAAACTTTTCACACAGCTTATTGTTTGTTGACCCAAAAATGATATCATCAACATAAATCTGAACTAACAGCAACTCCTTACCATGATTCAAATAAAATAGAGTTTTATCAATTGCACCTCTTTTGAATCCACTTTCCAGTAAGAATTGAGCTAAGGTTTCATACCATGCTCTTGGAGCTTGCTTTAGTCCATAAAGTGCTTTATCGAGTCTGTAGACATGATCTGGATATTTAGGATCAATGAAACCAGGAGGTTGTTCAACATAAACTTCTTCCTCCAGTTCACCATTTAAGAAAGCACTTTTAACATCCATCTGGAAAACCTTGAATTTCTTATGTGCTGCATAAGCAAGAAATATCCTGATGGCTTCTAGTCTTGCAACAGGAGCAAAAGTTTCATCATAGTCAATTCCCTCTTGTTGGGAATACCCCTTTGCAACTAGTCTAGCTTTGTTTCTGATAATGACTCCATCAGAATCAGTCTTGTTCTTGAAAATCCACTTTGTACCAACTATTGATCTATTCTTTGGTCTTGGTACCAGTTTCCAGACTTCATTCCTTTCGAATTCATTCAGTTCTTCTTGCATTGCAGTAACCCAATCAGCATCTTTAAGTGCATCTTCAACTTTCTTAGGCTCCTCCTTGGATAGAAAGTTATTATATAAACATTCATTCTGAGTTGCACTTCTTGTTTGAACACCTGCATCAGGATCTCCAATTATCAAATCAGGAGTATGATCTTTTGTCCATTTCCTTGCTGGTGTCAAATTGTTTCTTGAAGTAGATGCTCCCCCTGGATTGGTGTTATCTTGATTGAAAGAATTTGATTGATTTGAAGCTCTCCCTGAATTATTGCTATGCCCTCCTGATGTGTTATCAGGATCTTCACTTGAATCAGTATCTGAAGAATTCTGTCCTGATGATTGAGTTGACTCTGAACTTGTAGTTGAATGTCGTTGCTCCCCCTCAACATTAGCACTACTAGTTGTATCACTGTTGTTTGCATCATCAGTATTAGCACCATCAGTATCTGGTGTGTCATCAGGATTTGGTGACCCATCAGGATCTGATGTATTGACAGGATCTGATTCACTTTCTTCAGGTTCCATGGAAGCTTCATTTTCAAATAACAATCTATCATGCGAGTCTTCAATGATTCCAGTTATCTTCTTATCATCAAAAGATACATGAATTGACTCCATGACAGTTCTTGTTCTCAAATTAAAAACTCTGAAGGCTCTGGATGTAGGATAACCTATGAATATTCCTTCATCAGCCTTTGTTTCAAATTTCCCTAGCTGTTCAGGATGAGTTCTGAGAACAAAACATTTACAGCCAAACACATGCAAATGCTTTAGACTTGGCTTCTTCTCTTTGAGAGACTGATAAGGAGTGACACCATGCCTGTTTATCAATGTAAGATTTTGTGTATAGCATGCTGTGTTGACTGCTTCTGCCCAGAAATATGTAGGTAATTTAGCTTCTTCCAACATAGTTCTGCCAGCTTCAATAAGAGTTCTATTCTTCCTTTCTACTACTCCATTTTGCTGAGGTGTGCCAGGAGCAGAGAATTGTTGAATGATTCCTTTGTATTTGCAGAACTCTTCCATCTTTGAATTCTTAAATTCAGTACCATTATCACTTCTCAGAATCTTGACTTTGTACTTTGTGGTTGTCTCAATCATCCTCACATGATCCAACAGAACTTCAGGAGTTTCATCTTTTCTATGCAGAAAATACACCCAGGTGAATCTAGAATATTCATCAACAATTACAAGAGTGTACCTTTTCTTACTGATGGACATGAAGTTGACTGGACCAAACAGATCAAGATGTAGCATGTGATATGGTTCTTCAATAGAGGATTCTGATTTACTCTGGAATGATGTCCTTCTTTGTTTTGCTTTTTGGCATGCATCACAGAGTCCATCAGGTGTATATAAGACATTAGGTAATCCTCTTACTAACTCTTTCTTAACCAACTCATTGATGTTGCTGAAGTTGAGATGAGAAAGCTTCTTATGCCAATTCCAACTTTCATCTACTGAAGCTTTACTGATGAAACATGTAGGAGAGCCATCAGTATCTGAGAGAATGTTGGCTTCATATATGTTACCATGCCTGTAGCCAGTTAGTGCTATCTTCCCTGTTGCTTTACTGACTACTTCACAATGTGTGGAATAGAAATTGACATGATAACCTCTGTCAGTGATTTGACTAATACTCAACAAATTGTGTTTTAGTCCCTTCACTAGAGCTACTTTTTCAATGATGACATTTCCAATGATTATATTGCCATATCCCAAGGTTTGTCCAATGTTGCCATCTCCATAAGACACAGTTGGGCCAGCTTTTTCCTCATATTCTGATAACAGGGCTTTGTTTCCAGTCATGTGCACAGAACATCCACTATCCATGACTAACACATTTTTCTTTTTACCCTGCATCAGAATAGAAACACACTAGTTAGAACACTTAGGAACCCATACATGTTGGGTTCCTTTCTCATGCAATTTATTAATTTTAACAGCAGAAGACTTTTTGACTTTAGCAGTCCTGACAGGATTTACTCCATCAGGATTTGCTTTGTCAATATCAGTATTAACAAAAGCATGCTTCACTATGACATTTTCAGTTCTATCAGACTTTGTACTACTTTCAAACTTAGGCAATGGATCATAAAAGTTATAGTACAAATCATGATACTCTTTACATGTATAAATAGAATGCCATAGACTACCACAATGAAAACAGGACTTCTGCGGTTTATAGAGTACTGATCTATTCCTAACATCAGACTTAGGAATATCAGTAATCTTCTTCTTACTCTTCTTACAATCAATAGCAAGATGATTAGAGTTACCACAGTTAAAACAACACTTTCTAGGTGCATTTGGGATATATTTATAACCATTCTCTTTATTGATCCCAACTTTATCATTCCTGTTTCTCTTAACAGTAGCTTCCTTTTTCTTATCTGTAACCTCACAGATTTTCTCTTTAAGCTGTTTCTGAGACAATAGACCTACATTCTTAGTGACTTTGTTCATGACAGGTTTAGACTTTATAATTTTAATTCCTTGAGTAGAAGAAGATCCCTTTTCAAAAGTAGAATTGGAATCCTTACCAAAAACAAAATTAACAGGAGTAATCTTAGATTTGGTTGAGTCTATAACATGTCTATAGGTCTTAGGACTGACTGTCTCATCAATGACAATTTTCTCTGCTAATTTCTTATCTTCATCTGACTTATATCCTAGACACTCTTTCCAATTCTTAGAGGTATTAATCTCATGAAATTTCCTACCAGAGTCTGTCCAGGTTCTGATTTTCTCATTAGCAAATTCAAGTTCTTTTTCAAGGGAAGTACATTTAGATGTCATCTCTAAGTGCATGTGTTTAGCATTATCACATTCTTTTTGTACTTCTTGCATACGAGAAAATTCAGCTTCTAATATCTCATTCCTTTTTCTAAGGTCAGACATCTCAGATAAGATTCTAGTATTCTCAGCAGTTTGACTTCTAAAGCTAATATGTAATGACTTTAGAAAACGTCTTAACTCAGAAGCATTATCAGAATCAAAATCAAAGATAGTATTTAGTACCTTATCATCAGGAGCAGCAGTTACATCAGCATTGGCCATTAACGCATAGTTGACTACCTCAGTATCAGATTCTGAGGAAGAGTCCATCCAATCCTTGCTTGATGTGATGAGTGCCTTTGTCTTGTTGCATTCAGAAGCAAAGTGACCCATACCATTACACTTGTAGCATCTAACCTTTGACTTGTCAAATTTGCTACTCTTGCTGTCCTTCTTGATATACTTGTCTTTGTCTGCTTTGAAGGTCTTTTTCTGAAAGTTGCCTTGTCTTCTATTCTTCCTGAACTTCATCCTTCTGAAGTTTCTGACAATCATAGCAACCATCTCTTCCATGTCTGAATCAGAAGATTCATCACCAGTATTGGCATCAGGATTGCCATCAGTATCTGATGAAGAGTCGTCAGGATCTGACTCAGCTACTCTTGCTTTCCTTCTAGAGACCTCCATAGCTTTCCCTTTTGATTTTGCTTCTACATTCAAAGCAATTGACTTTGCCTTGCTGCTTTTCTTGTTCTTTCTCTGTTGAACTTCAAGATCATGAGTTCTTAGCATCCCATAGATCTCATCAAGAGACACAATGTTCAGATCATACTGGTGTCTAATGATTGAGGTCTGAGTATCCCATTCTTCAGGTAAAGCTCTAAGAAATTTGGTGTTTGAATCTTCAGTTTCATATACTTTGTCAACTAAGGATAAGCTGTTCAATAGTGTCAGGAATCTATCATATAGATCAGTCAGGCTCTCTTCAGGTCTTGCATCGAATTGCTCATATTCTTGAATCAATAGAGCCCTTCTGTTTTTCTTGACAGATGCAGATCCCTGGCACTGAGTTTCCAAAGTATCCCAGATTTCTTTTGAAGACTTGCATGCAATCACTCTGTTTGACATGACAGCATCAAGGCTATTATGCAAGATATTCTTTATCTTTGGTTCCCTGAGTACATGAGCTTTTTCTTCTGGAGTCCATTCAGCTTTAGCTTTGACCACATAATGTTCTGGTACTGTATATGTTCGTTCTACGAACTTTGTTGGTATATATGGTCCATCACGAATCCTGTCCAAGTAGTCAGGATCCATTGCCTCCAGGTACATCAGCATCTTTACCCTCCATGTGGGATATTCTGATATCTTCAAGATGGGAATCTTCATGCTTTCATACTTGGTTGTCGACATCTTTAGATCGTATCTGATTCAGAATTAAATCAGTTCGCTCTGATACCAATTGTTGCCCAGTAAATAACAATTGTAGAAGGGGGTTGAATACAATTGTATAAGATTCTCGACTTTATATAACACAAATATGAAAGATCAATAATAATAACAATAATAGCTTTATTAACTTTGATATAAAACTGTTACAAACTCTCTTAAGAAATTCTGATGTTCTTAAGAGCTGCTAGCTTACAAAAACTCTCTCAAGAAATTCTGTTCTTAAGAGCTTCTCTCCGATTATGTTCTCTCTCTGATAAGTACATAAATCGAAACCAAAACTGTGTTTATATAGTGCACACAGCTTCTCTATCAATAACAAGATAAGTCCTAATCATAATAAAGATAGAAACATATCTTTAATCGATAGCTGCATTCTACAAACCAGGAACAAACTTCCATGTTTATCTAGACTCCAAATATAACTCGAAGTAGGAATCCTGATCAGCTTCAAGTCCTGATGATCAAACCTGATCATAGTCTGAGTAGGAATCCTGATGATCAATAAGATACTGACGCTTGATCAAATACTGATGACCATGCAATACTGATGACGTCAGCAATCCTGATCAGTTGAGTCTAGCTTCTGACGATCATTGAATTCTGATCTAACATAGCTCTCTTTCTGTTGGTAACAGCAGATCATCAATATTAGGTAGGGTTAGGGTGTCACTCCTCACATTTGGCTCTGGGTGTACACTCAACGTTTCTGTCGGTGTTTGAATCATTTTTCCTTTCCCACTCAGGCCAGGTGTAAGTGTTTTTGTTTCACTCAAATCCTTTGTGCTGATTGTACCTGCAGAAGAGATCACCGTAGCCGTCCTTAAGGAGGTCACCGGTGGTGCAATGGGGCTTCGCAAGTACCCGTCCTTGGATAAACCAAGTTGCTGATCATCCTTAGATGATATATCCTTTAAAGGATCTAGAGTTTGAATCTCTAGGGGGTTAGAAACAGGCTCTTTTAACAGCAGAGATCCCGAATCTTCCCCGTGAGTCTGTAAAGACTCCACCTCAGTTGACTCCTCAATAGTAATTGATTCACTGTCAACGAGTTGCCGATCTGCACCTACGTCAGACCCTTTACCCGCAGGATCCAGATATGTTCCATCTGGGGAGGTAGACAATGACCTTTTAGATTGTCCATTTAGGTCAAAGCCTTCTCTCGACGTCTGTGAAGACCCTTGGTTCTTAGAACCTTCAACCAGTGAACCTGACCGTAATATGGTCGGAACACCAGTTGCTTCCGTCAATTCTTCCTTACTTGATTGAGCTATTGGTTCAGATATTGCTTTCGTTAGCGTAGCCCAATCAGCATCAGAAAAATCAGTAAAGGGCGCTTTGGATGAGAGAAATGAAGTATCAGCAGTTGCCTCAGTTTCTGTTCTTCTCCTTTTAGAGGAAGGCAGAGCTGCTGTTGAAGGGTGTATCTCCTTATGTGGTGCTGCTTTGGCACTATCTCCCTCTACACTCATGGATGGTTCTTTAATGGGTATAGTAAGGGAAGGAGGTTCGTTTATGTTTTCATTTGGCTCTTCCAAAGGCTCTTCGACCGTGGTTAGAGGTTGTGGGTTTGCAACCTCCTGGTCAGGAATGGCCACTAAGGGCTCTGGATCAACATCCATTGGTTCAGGTGCCATTACAGGTTCAGGTTGTGGAATATTACCTTGATTTACCTGTTCCCCTGGGGGTAGAAGTGGTAGGGGCACCGTTCTTAGATATTCAGTGAGAACAGTGGGTACCCCTGGAAGATAGTTGTTCTTCCTAATGAGAGCGGTTATGGCATTGCTCTTCATTCTCATGCACTCCTGGTTGGCTTCACCTTCAAAGATCTCCCGTTCATTATCTGTTAAGATATCATTGAGAATTAGCTATAGGAACCTAGGATAGAAACAGAGCACATCGTCATTTATGCCTGTTCTTTCATCCAGTGGTCCCATGCACAGAATTACTTGATCAATCACTATCCGTCCTATGTTAATATGCCTGTTGTTCGCAATGGCAAACCCTATCTTTTGAAGGAATAAGGGAATGCCATGCAGATTTGTTAGCTTCGCAGTAAAAACATGTATCAGGGTATGAAAGAAAAAATTCCATGGCTTTGGCAGGTAATACTTTAGGAACTCTCCCACCAAGAAGTTAGGTTGTTGACTTCTGATAAGAGTGAAGAAATCATGTATTTCCTCAGTTGTGGGATCCGGAACAAGGTTTTCTGTAGGAAAATGAAGTATTCTGTTAAAGTCATGTTCCGTCACCGTTATTGTTCTGCCCCCTGGTACAACAAAACTGAAGGACCTTATATTATTCTCACTTGTATCCGTGGCGGTTGTGTACAACGCAGTCAATTGATCGATACAAAGGACTACGGGAGTACTTACAGCGTATGCCACTAATGAACGTATATTCAAAAATTCTGCCCATGCACGAATTTGAGGATTCGTAATGGCTTGCAGATTTTGAAACGAGACATGATTAGTTTTGGTAATAATAAATTCTCCGGCCATTGTATTTTCACACTTTCCAGAAAATTTAAATTTTAAACCAAAATTATACTTTACTTAAATTAATTAATTATTATTAATTAATCAATTTCTTCAAAAATACCCCTTTCAAACTAATTGAAAACCTTAACCAAGAATAGTTCCCAACTAAAAGAACAGAAACAATGTAATCCGTAGACTTTTAACTAAATTGAAATTAAATCCAAGAATGAATCAGATTTCAACTAAGTATTTTCACACTAGATCACTTAACAGTTCTTTATTGTTCACAAACACACTTCGATGGATTCTCTTTTCTGTTTTGATTCACAAACTGAAAAGAAACTCTCTTTCACGGTTAAAATCGATTAACAGTGATGGAAGGTGACTTTTTCAAGTTTAGATCGGTTAAAAACAAGAGAAAAGTATCGATGGTGATTTTCTTGGCTGTCTCTATCTGTAAGTATATAAAACTGACTTAGATCTCAGAAAATGAAAACAAAAGAGAACGTCTAAGTATTAGTTTTATACTCACAGACATGGCAAGGGTATTTTGGTCATCCCATGTTCGATAGATTTTATAAACTACTGTCGATGGTTTTTCTTTGGGGACAAAAGAGTCTATTTCCGTTCGATAGTTTTTGAGAAAACTATCGAAGAGTTTTAAAAAGAATGCAAACAGACTTTTAGGAGAAAAACCATCGAGGCATTTTTGAATTAAACACAAAAACTATCGAAGACATTTATTTGAAAAATCTATCGAGAATTTAAATATGAACTAAAGTAAATTCCATTCGATATATTTTCAATTTAATCTCAAAAACTATCGAAAAATGTTTTCGATAGATTTTCTTTTTCCTTTTCAAAAACTATCGAAAATTAAATTCGATAGATTTATCTATGTACTTGAAAAACTATCAAATTTCTTAAATTCGATATTTTTGCTTCTGTCTTCATTTTAAAACCTGTTCATGTTTTAAAAATCAGAATTTGTATTTTCTTTCTAGTTTTAATTCTAATAAATCTTTTCAAATTTACCAAAATCAATTCTTAATAGAAAATTCACAATTTTCTTAGAATAAAATCAATTAAATATCATTGAGTGATATTAACCAATTAAAATCTAATCAATTATGCTGCATTAATCTACAATGTTAAAAACAAAGTAAATTAATTCAAATTAAATAAATGCTTGTATATTTAGAACAAATATTAGCACTTAAATAATTTTTAGAATTAATAACTAATTAAATGCCAGAAGATATCTCATCCATAATTATGACATAGAATTAGTATAATAATCCTAACTACGAGAATTGCTCCAAAAAATAAACTCACGAGTCCTAAGGATATAGGAATTCTTAAACTCATGTATTTACCAGGATTATCTGCAGTTACTGACTTCTAATCAAAATCAATTAGAAAGATTTAACATCCCAAGTTCACCAACCAGCTTATTAAAAGTGGATTCATCAAGTGGTTTAGTAAAGATGTCTGCAATTTGATCCTCTGTGGGTACAAAATGTAACTCCACAGTTCCATTCATGACATGCTCTCGGATAAAATGATACCTGATGTCGATGTGCTTCGTCCTCGAGTGTTGCACTGGGTTGTTTGAGATTGCTATGGCACTTGTGTTGTCGCAAAATATTGGAATCTTTGTCAACAAAAGTCCATAGTCACGGAGTTGGTTTCTCATCCACAAGATCTGAGCACAGCAGCTACCAGCAGCAATGTATTCAGCCTCAGCTGTTGATGTGGACACTGAATGCTGCTTCTTGCTATGCCAGGAAACTAACCTTCTTCCAAGAAACTGACAGCTTCCTGAAGTACTCTTCCGATCAATCTTACAACCTGCAAAATCAGAGTCTGTGTATCCAATAAGATCAAATCCTGTATCTTTAGGGTACCAAATTCCAAGATTTGGGGTCCCCTTAAGATATCTAAATATTCGCTTAACAGCTATTAGATGAGATTCTTTAGGATCAGACTGAAATCTAGCACACAAGCATGTTGCAAACATTATATCTGGTCTACTTGCAGTGAGATAAAGTAATGAGCCTATCATACCTCTGTAGCCTGTGATGTCAACCTTCTTACCAGTTTCATCCTTATCAAGCTTAGTGGCAGTTGGCATAGGAGTCTTTGCTGTAGATGAGTCTTCCATTTGATACTTCTTAAGAAGATCCTTGATGTACTTGGACTGACAAATGAATATACCATCTTGTTTTTGGTATACCTGCAATCCAAGAAAGAATGACAATTCACCCATCATGCTCATTTCATAACGACTCTGCATTAACTTAGCAAATCTCTTGCATAGATCATCATTAGTAGAACCAAATATTATGTCATCAACATATACTTACACCAATATCAAATCATTTTTATGCTTTTTGACAAAGAGAGTTTTGTCTACAACACCTCTTGTAAAATCATTTTCAAGTAAGAATTCAGAGAAAGTGTCATACCATGTCCTCGGAGCTTGTTTGAGTCCATAGAGAGCTTTGAATAGAAAGTACACAAAGTCTGCCAGTTTTGAATCCTCAAAACCTGGAGGTTGTTCCACATACACTTCTTCTTCTAACTCCCCGTTCAGAAAAGCACTCTTCACATCCATTTGATATACCTTGTAATTGGAATGTGCAGCAAATGCCAGAAACATTCTGATGGCCTCAAGTCTTGCTACTGGTGCATAGGTTTCATCATAATCTATACCCTCTTCTTGAGAGTAACCTTTAGCAACCAGTCTGGCTTTGTTTCTCGTTACAATGCCATCTTCGTCCAATTTATTTCTGAATACTCATCGTGTTCCAATAACAGATTTTCCCTTAGGCCTGGGTACCAGCTTCCAAACTTTCTGCCTTTCAAACTGATTGAGTTCTTCTTGCATAGCAATCACCCAATCTGGATCATCTAGAGCATCTTCAACTTTCTTAGGTTCTGTTTCTGAAAGAAACCCAGAATAGTGACATTCATTTTGTGATGTTCTCCTAGTTCTCACTCCTGTGTCCGGATCACCAATGATCAAGTGAAAGGGATGATCTCTATTCCATACCCTTTGTCTTGGCAGATGCGATCTTGATGATTCTCCTTGTTCTAGATGTTGTGGAGTGTGACTAGTTGATCCTTCTCCTGCTCCCCCTGAGTTGTTGACGGTTTGATCTGTTGATTCTGAAGACTGACTAGTGGATCCTGTATGTTGAGGATCTCCACTTTGGTCACCACTTTGTCCAGAATCATTATCATTATGATTATTATTAATGACTGTAACAACTTCAGGTACTTCTTCATTGTCAGAGAGATCTCCTGATAGATTTTCAAATACCAAAGATTCAGAGTTCTCTCCAGTTTGCAGGCCTGGTCTTTTAGTGTCGTCAAATGTTACATTAAAGCTTTCCAACACCTTCTTATCTTCAATAACATATACCCTGAAAGCCTTAGATTCCAGAGAATAGCCTAGAAAAATGCCTTCATCTGCTTTGGCATCAAACTTGCCAAGATGTTCTCCATCTTTAAGTACAAAGCACTTTGCACCAAACACATGAAAGTACTTCAGTGTTGGCTTCTTGTTGGCCATTAACTCATACGGAGTCTTTTCATGATCTTTGTTGATCAGGGTTCGATTCTGAGTGTAGCAAGCTGTATTCACTGCTTCAGCCCAAAAGTAAGTGGGAAGTTTTGATTCACTCAACATGGTCCTTGCTGCTTCAACCAAGGTCCTGTTCTTCCTTTCCACTACTCCATTCTGTTGAGGAGTTCTTGGTGCTGAAAACTGTCTTGATATTCCTTTCTCTGAGCAGAAATCATTTAGAACTGCATTCTTGAATTCAGTTCCATTGTCTGATCTGATTGTCCGCACAGGTAGCTTAGCTTCCACTTCTATCTTCTTGATGTGATCAATGATTAGTTGTGTTGCTTCATCCTTTGTTTGTATGAACAACACCCACGTGTACTTGGAGTAGTCATCCACCATCACCAATGCATATCTGTTTCTTGAAAGTGACATAACATTAACTGGACCAAATAAATCCATATGAATCAGCTGTAATGGTTCAGTAATGCTTGTCATTTCTTTGCTTCCATGTGATGCTTTCTTCGACTTCCTTTTTTCACATGCTTCACATAGTCCCTCCTGATTGAATTCCATCAGGGGCAACCCTCTCACTAACTCTCTCTTTACCAAAGAGTTCATAGTTTTGAAGTTCAAATGTGAGAGCTTCTTGTGCCATAGCCAACTTTGTTCTGAAGATGCCTTTGCATAGAAACATGTAACTTCTCCTTCACTGGTAGAACTTAAGTCAGCTATAAACAAATTCCCTTTTCTCACTCCAAGTAGAGTAAGCTTCTCATCCTTCCTGTTGGTGATCAAGCACTTGTCCTTTATGAAATCTACATTGTAGCCTTTATCACAGAATTGACTGATACTTAGAAGATTGTGCTTTAATCCTTCAACAAGAGAGATGTTTTCAATGATGACATTTCCAGCTTTCAATTTACCATATCCCGTAGTGAATCCTTTGCTGTCATCTCCAAAGGTTACAATCGGGCCGGTCTTCTTAACCACCTCTGTAAGCAGGGACTCTTCACCTGTCATGTGTCTAGAACAGCCACTATCCAGAATCCACACAACCTTTGAGTTTTTAACCTTACCCTGCAATCACAGATTGATTAAGCGGACTTTGGTACCCAAAATTGTTTGGGTCCTGAAGGTTTAGATGATTTAACAGGAGTAACATTCAATTTAGTCTTACCCTGTTTGATATTCATAGTATCTGTGGATTTAACATTACTAGTGCTATTGCTACTATCAGACATCAACTTAAAATAAGCATGCATGATGTTGTACTTACATAGCAAACACTCTTTCTTTCCACAGGGTTCATGAGTATCAGGCATGTCAGACATGTTATGCATTTCAGAAGTATTAGAAGTTTCTACTTTAACCTTGTTACATGCATGTGTAAGGTGTCCAGCAGAATTACAAATAGAACACAACTTCCTAGATGCAATGGGAGAAGATGGAACCAATTCCTGATTAACAATCTTCTTCCTCCCATTAGTGTTCTTTTTAACATTACTAACTAAGGAACCTACTTCAGTTTTAGGTAAATCAGGTTTAGGTAATTCATTCTTTACTGATTTCCTAGGTAGCTTAGTCTTTACCTCTTTTTCCTTCAATAAATCCTCCTCAAGCAATTCTTGTCTAATGAAAAGGTCATCCTCATGAAAGAGTGGTGGAAACGGCTTAACAAAAACTGGACAATCAACATTCTTAAGAACATGTGGAGTATTCCTTTTGACAACTGAAGATGTCACAGGGAATTCCACAATCTTCTTACCAGCTTTCTTGTTATAGTCAAATCCTATAGCAGTTTTATTCTCTATGGCCTGAGTATCAATGATTTCCCTAGCCACTAGAGTGGAATTCTTAAAAGCATTCAGCTTCAAATCTAGATCTGAAATCTGCTTCCTGAGGATAGTCTCTATCTCATCATTACACTTGACCTTGTTCTCTAAGTACGCATTCTTTTGCTTAAGATCTTCTAATGTTACAGCTACAAGCTCTAGTTCTTCATTTTTAGATTCTAGCTTTTTAATCTTAAGAACTAGTTTAGCATTTTCCATTTCTGATGCTAGCATGCTTGTGTGTACATTAAACAATTCTACACTAAGATCTTGCACAGTTTTCTTGTACTCAGAATTAGACATATCAATTGTAGTTAAGATAGGTACCTGAGATGATTGTGGTAATTCCTCTGAAGAGTCAGCCATTAGAGCAACATTTACATATTCCTCCTCTTCATCCGAATCAGTATCATCCCAGTGCTTTCCCTCTGCTATGTAAGCTTTCCCTTTCTGCTTTCCAGAGAATGCCTCCAATTGCTGTTTAAGCTTGGCATTCTCCTTCTTCAACTCATCATAAGAATCCTTCTTTCCATAGACATCTTTCATGTCTCTTGCTTGACGAGGCTTCCGGCATTCAGTGGCGAAATGCCCTAACTCATTGCAGTTGTAGCATCTTGATTTGCTTCTATCAATCATGCCAGTCTTGTAGCCTCCCTTAAAGCCTGTACTAGGTGTATAATTGCTCTTCTGGAATCTGTTGGTTGAGCCCTTGAACTTGTACTTAGGGTTTCTTTTGAAACGAATATGACTAAACTTTGCAGCTAAGTACGCCATGGTTTTGTCTTCCATTTGCTCAAGCTCTTCTAGGGTGTAGTAATCACTTTCATCAACACCCAGATTCACAGAATCCATTTCTGCTTCTATTATCACCTCCTTTCCAGCTCTAGGGGTTTGAACCTGAATCTCAGAAGTTATTGGTTCATCCACTACAAGTGTTGCTGATCTCACAAGTGCATTGTGCTTATTCTCCACTGTCCTTGATCCGTAGATTATCACCCTTTGTTCATGTTCCATCTCATAGGTCTTCAACTTGCCATAGATCATCTCTAATGACATCTTTGTGAAGTCAATTCTTTCCCTAATGGATGATGACTTGTGTTCTACATGATGGGGCAGCGTCATCATGAACTTCCTGTTCGATTCTCTCAGAGGATAGGTCTTTCCTTTCATTGCCAATTCATTGAGGAGCTTAGTATGTTTCTCAAAGACCTGAGTTATACTTTCTCCTGGCAGTGACCTAAAAGCTTCGTATTGAGAAGTCAGAATGTCCAATCTGTTTTCCTGCACGTCTTCAGTTCCTTCCATTATTAGGTTAATGGTATCCCACATATGTTTCCCGCTTGTACAGTTCATCACCTGATAGCTCATTTCCTTGTCCGCGGAGTCCGCCAATATCAACATTAAACCGGTGTCCAATCGAATCAGTTCTTTGTCAGAATCTGTAAATTCACTTATATCCTTAGGTTGGGTGCCTGAAGGAATCCTGCTACCATCAAGAGCTGTAGATTCACTAACTGGTTTCATTGGTACAAACGGTCTGTTCTCTAATATGCCAATATACAACGGATTAGATGCCTTGATAAATAACAACATCTTCATCTTCCACAAACCGAAATCATCTCTAGTAAACGGGGGAACTTTAATACCAGCGGTTGTCTTTGGAGCACTCATGGTTTCTGAAAATTTCAAATTGTTTAAAATTCAAGAAATTCCAATTAAATGAAAAATTTTGAAAGTTAAAAAATTTGCTTCGAATTTTCACGCTACGTTTGATTTTGGTCTCATTCACCGGATCTGATTTGTATATCAATCAAGTAGCTCTGATACCAATTGTTAGGTCCAAAGTATCGTAGAAGGGGGGGGTTGAATACGATACTCACAAATAATTTAATTTCGTTCGCGGATTAATCTTTCAGTTCTATAACGAAATCAAACACACCAAACCAAATCAAGTTTCGGGGAATATATCTTTTTATAAATATAAACCTCGAGGGGTGCTACAATTTCTAATCCATAGATTAGCGTCAATGAGTTTAAGGTTACACAAATACAAAACAATGATCAAGTTCTGAGCACTATTAATTTCTCTGATAATTTTCTCCGGCTCTTCTCTCTCTCAGTAATGTCTCTGTGTTGAAATCCTTAACTGAAGAAGACACACTCTTCTCTCAGTATTAATTGTAGACTTGAATTGAAAACCATCGAACTAGAATTGAAGAATCAATCCTGACCGTCCATCTTCAACTTCAACCTGTAAACAAGAATACTTTTCACCTACTCCTTAAATAAAAACCATCGAATGGAATTCTTTAATTTACCATTCGATAGTTTTTTAAATAAAACTATCGAATACTAAATTAAAGTAATCATGGTTTTCATTGAATCATCATTACACCATTCGATAGTTTTCTTATTTGAAAAACTATCGAATACTTATTTCTTGTCTTTTATCAATTAATGATTCCACTGAGCTCCGGGGTGTTTAAGTAATAGACAGTATCAATTTCTTCTGAGACGATAAAACAACTTGATCTTTTTCAGTGCCGTCACCTAGTGCAACTGGTCTGGTTCACAGATGAATAACACCTGATCAATTCTTATTTTATGTCTTCAATATAGTGCTGCTGATAAGTCCCTTGTCGTTCTGGTTGCTTCATCACTGGAATCCCGTGGTACTGAACCCTAAATCATTCACATACTTCTGTCGTCTTGAAAGTCTTGTTTCTTTTGCTGTCACTGAGGCTTGAACATTTTCATGAACTTCTTTCTGTGACCTGTTTACAGACTTCAAGAATACATAACGTATTTTGATTTTTTGAATTTACATTTTCTTCTTTGATTCTGGATTCCTGTGCTTCTATTAATACTATTGTCTGCCTTGTCCTTTGTTGAGTTGTAGTTATCTCTTTTACATCTTATGTTACATTATGCTTTACACACAGACATAATAATATCTATGAAGCAAGTTTAGTAACAAACTCTGAAGGAAAAGCTGTGTGTCTGTCTGCAAGGATGTCTAATGAAGAGAGTTGGAAATGGCATAAGAAGCTCTCTCATCTAAATTTGAACAACATCAATGAGCTAATTCGAAAAGATCTTGTAAGGGGACTTCCAAAATCGATACTCAGCTTAGATGGTCTGTGTGATTCTTGTCAAAAGGCCAAGCAAAGGAAGTCATCTTTCAAGAGTAAGTCTGAATCTTCAGTTGTGGATCCTTATCATCTTCTTCATGTTGATCTATTTGGTCCAGTGAATGTAATGTCTCTTGGCAGAAAGAAATATGCTTTAGTCATTGTTGATGAGTACACTAGATACACCTGGGTGTACTTTCTAGCAAAGAAGGATGAAACTGCCTTAATTCTGATGGAACATGTGAAGCTACTGGATAAAGGATCACAGTATAAAGTGAAAATCATCAGGAGTGATAATGGTACTGAATTCATAAATGCAACAATGGAAGGATTTTGTAAGGAAAGAGGAGTGAAGCAAGAATTTTCTGCACCTGGGACTCCACAGCAGAATGGTGTAGTTGAAAGAAAGAACATAACCTTAATTGAAGCTGCCAGAACAATGCTTGTTGAAGAAAAATTGCCAACTTATTTCTGGGCAGAAGCTGTTCAAACTGCTTGTTTTACTCAAAATGCTACACTGATCAACAGGCATGGGAAAACACCATATGAGATGGTGAAGAAAAAGAAACCAAACCTGAAATATTTTCATATTTTCGGGTGCAAATGCTTTGTGTTGAAAACTCATCCTGAACAGTTGACCAAGTTTGACTTAAAAGCTGATGAAGGAATTTTTGTTGGATATCCACTGTCGACTAAAGCATTCAGAGTTTATAATCTGAGAACTAAAGTGATCATGGAATCTATACATGTGTCATTTGATGACAAGAAAATAATTGGACTTGAAGATGAAGAAAATCATGATCAACTTCGCTTTGAAAATGAAGATCTAAACTCTGTTGACGTAAACTCTGATGAAGCCAATCCAACAAACTCTGTTGAAGCATACTCTGAACCTCTACTGGTAAATACTGAGGAAGTTTCTCTGACAGAACAAAATAGAGAACCAGTTGAGGGGGAGCATGAAGATACTTCAAGTACATCTCAAAATGATGACTCACATTCTGAAAGTGAGTCAGATGAAAAATCTAACACAAACTCTGGTTCAAACTCTGAAAGTTCAAACACTGAGCAGTCCAATTCAGGGGAGCCTCAGAGAATACAGATGGTCATCAAGAAAATCAGGAAAACATGGATCAAGGGGGAGGATCTAATAATGGTGAAAGAAGCCACTTACCTACAGCAAGAAATTGGACACAGGCTCATACACCTGATCTGATTATTGGAGATCCAGATGCAAATGTAAGAACAAGAAGTGCTACAGCAAATGAATGTTTGTTTCATGCATTCATATCTCAAACAGAGCCTAAGAAAGTGGATGAAGCTCTTCAAGATGCTAACTGGATAACAGCAATGCAGGAGGAATTGAATGAGTTTGAAAGAAATGAAGTATGGACACGTGTACCAAGACCCAAGAACAGATCTGTTGTTGGTACAAAGTGGGTTTTCAGGAACAAGACTGACAGTGATGGAGTAATTACAAGGAACAAGGCTAGACTTGTGGCAAAAGGATATTCACAGCAAGAAGGAATTGACTATAATGAAACCTTTGCTCCAGTTGCAAGGTTGGAAGCCATAAGGATTTTTCTAGCATATGTTGCTCACAAAAAGTTTAAAGTCTTTCAGATGGATGTGAAGAGTGCTTTTCTCAATAGGAAACTTGAAGAAGAAGTGTTTGTTAAACAACCACCAGGGTTTGTGGACCCCAAGCACCCAGATTATGTCTACAGGCTTGACAAAGCACTTTATAGACTAAAGCAGGCACCTAGAGCATGGTATGAAACTCTGGCTCAATTTCTTTTAGAAAGTGGGTTCACTAGAGGTACAATTGATAAAACCTTGTTCTATTTCAATACTGGTAATGATTTGCTTTTAGTTCAAATCTATGTGGATGATATAATCTTTGGGTCTACTAATGATAAACTCTGTAAGAAGTTTGCCAAGCTTATGCAGTCCAGGTACCAAATGAGCATGATGGGAGAGCTTAGTTATTTTCTAGTCTTGCAGGTAAAGCAAACAGATGATGGGATTTTTATCAATCAAGCAAAATATACCAGAAATCTTCTCAAGAAATTTGGTATGCTTGATAGTTCATCTGCAACAACTCCTATGGCAACTGCAACAAAGCTAGACAAAGTCACAGGAGCTTCAGTAGATATGACAAACTACAGAGGCATGATAGGGTCTCTTCTTTATCTGACTACAAGTAGACCAGACATCATGTATGCAACATGTCTTTGTGCAAGATTTCAAGCTGATCCAAGAGAGCCTCATCTAACAGTTGTGAAGAGGATTTTCAAATATCTCAAAGGAACCATAACCTTGGGTTTGTGGTATCCTAGAGAATCAGAGTTTAAGCTTGTTGGTTACTCTGATGCAGACTTTGCAGGTTGTAAGATTGACAGAAAGAGCACTAGTGGAAGCTGTCAATTTCTAGGTGACAGACTAGTTTCTTGGTACAGCAAGAAACAGAAATCAATTTCCACATCTACTGCTGAAGCAGAGTATATTGCTGCTGGTAGCTGTTGTGCACAGATTCTGTGGATGAAGAATCAATTGCTCGATTATGGGTTAAGGTACTCTAAAATACCTATTTTCTGTGATAATAAAAGTGCTATTGCTATGACAGGAAATCCAGTACAGCACTCCATGACCAAGCACATCAGCATAAGGTATCACTTTATCAGGGAACATGTGGAGGAAGGAAATATTGAGCTTCATTTTGTGTCTACAGGTCAACAGTTTGCAGATATCTTCACCAAGCCTTTGAGTGAAGCTACATTTACAAGACTGGTGAATGAACTAGGAATGATCTCTGGTTTCGACTAGAGATACTGGTTAGACTCAAAATTAACTCTTATGTGATTTGTTGCTCATGTTTCTATGCATATGTTAACTGTCATGCAAATCATGTTGCTAAACTCTGTTAGCATACTCTGTTAGCATACTATGTTGGTTAAACTCTGATGTTATACTCTGATTGTGGTATTGTCTGAAACATAAAAACCGATGAAGAAAATAGTATGAAGCATGATTGTCAGTAAGTAATCATGAACCCTTCTGAGCTTCAGAGAATGATGAGAGAGATTGGATATAGTGGGTCCTTGGCAAGGACTGGTAACTTGAAGCGACCGCTCTTAAGGAAGGAATGGAGTTTCTTCTTTGATTGCATAACAAGAGCGTTCGGGAAGAAGTGTACAAATTGGGATGCTATTCCAATTGACAGTCTGCAAATCGGGTATTCTCTTCTTTATGATAACAATTTCGATTTTGCTAGACTAGTTTTGACTAATATAGGAGAAAAGATGACAGAGAATAGGGGTGTGGTTTATTTTGCTCATTTTTGTCAGTTAATATTTTCTGCTTGTGTAACTGGGGTAGACATTGTTGAAGATGATGTTATTCCTTCATTTAAGTTGCATAAGAGGGTATTCTCTGACTTAACAAATAAAGATGTTAAGAAAGGAAACGTTGGGGATTTGTTACTTCCTGAGAGTGCTCAACAATTTTTACAACCACAACCTCAACCAAATCCTGAACCCTTAAACACTGAACCTACATCTACTTCTCAAAGACCAAAAGCTGGGGGTAGAACCAAGCATAGGGCTTTCAAGGCTGTCAAGGCTGCTAAACCTTCAAATGCTGATGATTTACCAAGGTCTGTTAGTACTTCAAGGATAAAGAAGAGGGCAAATAGACCTCCTTCTGATGAAAATGAGTCTATACACACCAAAAAGAGGAAGCTAGTTGCTGCTTATCTATTTGATGGTTTGGTCCCAGATTCTACACCTGCTGAAGCTCCAGAGATTGTTTCTGAAGATGTTCCTGAAAATGCTACTGTGCTTGATGAAGCCAGAGCAAATATTGATGAGATGGCTGATTTTAATGATGAACATCCTGAGCCTATTCTGGAAATAGACATAGAAGAGAATGTTGAAGCACATCCTTCTACAACTCTTGAAGAGTTTGGCAGTGTTGGTGAAACTGAGGATGTGGCAGCTGATCAACCCACAGTAATTCTTGATGAGTCTTTGGCTACTCATACAGAGGTATTCTCTGTTACTCACCAGGTAATTGATAAAGGTGAAGAGGTTGATCAGGCAACAAAGGCTGATGTTCTTGAAGCTACTGCAAAGACTGTTATTGAAGATGCTGCAGAAGATGTTTTTGAAGCTACTGTAGAGCCTATTGTTGAGGCTGTTCAAGAACATGTAGTTGAGAACTTAAACTCTGAACATGTTGCAAATGAAGATGGGCAAGAAACTTTTGCTGAAAATATTCCAAATTCTCTAAGTAAAGAATCTACAGCAAAGTCTAATGATCAGGCTGATTCTTCATCTTCTCCAAGGCTTTCTGCTCAACACAATCCAAAAGTGACTGATGTTGGAGGTTCCATTCAACATAATACTGAAATTCATTTTCAGAATATGTACTTTGCCAACTGGTCAAACAAAGATTGTATATTCACTGATCAGAGGGCAGCTGATTTTGTGACAAAGTCTGCTGCGACCATTACAAATCCTAAGCTTCTCACACATCTCAAAGCTACAATAGTTCAAGTCAAGTCTCTTCACAACCGTTTTGATGAAACTCAGAAGTCTGTTACTGGGTTGAGAAATGATGTGGTTGTAAGAGACATGTCTTTGAAACAAGATAAATCTATGCTGCTTTCCTTGGTTAGAGATCAAGAGGTTATCAAGAACAGGCTGAGCAAAGTTGAAGAAAATCAAACTGTCATGTCTGAAAAGCTTGATTCAATTGCTGCTTCACTTGAGTTGCTCACTTCAGTGTTGATTCCTGATGATGTCAAAAAGGGGGAGAGAGTTTCTAAGGACAAATGCAAGAAATCTCAAACTCTGAGTAGACATGATGATAATACTGATGGTGGTGCAAAAGAAAGAGAGTTTAGGTCAAAATCAATTCAAGAGCAAGGGAGACTGAGGTCAAACTCTGCTACTACTAAGACAAACTCTGCTACTGCTAAGACAAACTCTGGAAGAATAAATACTGGTGCTCAATCTTCTTCAAAAGCTAGAAGCTTATTGCTTACTTCTCAACCAATTACTGATGAAGAGATTGCAACTCAGTTGTTTCTGGAAGAACATGGTGCAGAGGCAACTATTGAAGATATTCAAGCAGAAGAGAAAATGCTAGCTAAAGAGCATGAGAAAATTTTAAAATCTGGGAAGATCAAGAAGATTGTAAAAGTCACAAGGCCAAAAGAAAAAGGAATTTCTATCAAAGAAAATGTAAACTCTCAACAGAGTTTACAATATTCAAGAAGGTCAGTTGAAGCTAGTTTGGATAAAGGCAAAGGGAAGCTTGTAGAAGAGACACAAATGCTGAAGAAAGCTAAATCAACCTCTGACAATGCTCAAGTTGTTAAATCATTAGAAGCTGTGACAACCACTGATTCTACTCAAGTTGTACAGACTTTGGTATCTTCTGAACTTCAAAGAACTTTTGCTAAACCAATTACAGTTCAACAATCTCTGATTCCTGGCAATGTAAATCTTCTTCAAAGCAAAACCATCATGGGAAAAGAATCTAGAGATAGATCTGGTTTAAGATCTCATAGAGAGAAGAGGGTGAACAATAGTCCCATGGATCACACTTCTTTAGCTGAACCTGGTATTGGTGTAACTCAAGAAAAACTTGATTCTTTGGAGTCAGTTCAGTTAATATACCATAGAGGTTTGAAAAGAGATTTTCTGTTATACTTCAAGACTGATGGCAGAGTATACAGAGTTGGTGAAGCTGATATTGAACTAAAGATGAAGGAAGAGCTGGAGTATGTGCTGTATCTATTGAAAATTAAAAATCAAAGAACTCAACAAGCAGCTGAGGTATTAAGAAGCAGAATGATGAAAGCTAGAGCCCTCAGTGGCCTAAAGTCTGTTGGTTCTTATATACCAAAGTACAGAGATTACCATGGAAAGCTTGTAGAGATGAAGAGGAACAGTGCAAGACTCAGAACAGATCTTGGTATAAAAGTGTTGGAATTTAATCTGGAGTCAGATAAATCCTTCATAATAAAGCTAGGAAATGAAATGAGGAAGAATAATATTTATGCTCTAAGGGCTGCTATCTACCAAACTGGAGAGAGTGATCCAGAGTTAAATGAACTGAAGGAGATAATGGTAGCTGAGCTTGAGAGGGCTGAAAGAAGACTGCTTACAGATTATCTCAGAACTGTACCTGAAGTTGAAGAGATTAAGTAACTGAAGTCTGTAAGTTTTTAAGTTTTCTGTTCTAAGTTAAATATAAACTCTGTGATTTCATAAACACTGCATTTGCTATATGTTTTGACATCATCAATTATCTGTTAACTTGTACATTTTTGTATGCACAAGTTGGGGGAGATTGTTAGATATAATTGTTGACGTTTGTTTATCAGTGTTTAAAGTATCAGGATACTATCAGAGTTTAGCTGGAAGACTGGTAAGAGTTTGTTAAACTCTGACATTCAGAGTTTACTTAAGATGTCGGTGTTATTAAATGAAGATTCTAGAAGCGATATTCTTTGAAGATGGAAAGAAGCAAAGAGATATCGAGATGGCTAAGGAAACGGAACAGAAGACAGAAACAATTCTAGATTGATATTAATTGTATAGCTGATTTATAGGAATATCAATTAGAATATTGTATGTAGCTGTGTACTATATAAACACAGATAGTGTTAGAAATGAATACTACTAGAAACTAGACAGAGGGGGGGTGAATGGATAGTTTGATATATTTTTCGATTCTTGAAAACTAAGTAACAGACTGTATATGATTATGATATGTAATATGCAGAAAGTAAATAACACACACAATCACTTTAATCTACTTTGTATAAGCAAATTAAATACTACAGCTTTCCAAGAAATTCACAATAGAATTTCTGGCTTCTAAACAAGAACAGTTTGAACTTGCTTGCTTACAGAGAAAAGAGCTTAGCAAATAACTATGTGTATCTCTCTTACAGCTTACAGTTGTATGTGCACGATATATATATATTCACCTATACAAACTAGGCACACACAATATTACACAGCTACCCCTTCTGAAAGTCCAACTTGTCCTGCCATAAGAAGTTCACTGTGTCAGGAAGGACCACCTGCTTTTCGGAGTCTTTCCCATTTCTGTAGCTGCTTGTCTCTTATCTTTCTCTCCAAGTTTAGCTGTAGATTTGCCATCTGTTCTTTGGACCACCTTGCCAGAACAAATGCTTCAGTATTTGTCTCCTTTGACTCTTGGTTCTGTACCTTGATTTGTCTTGTTATAAACGGCTAAATGTTGATATCGTGAACTCCACTTTATTCCTGACTTCGCGATCTCCCTTGTGAGGACTACGCGATATAGCCTTTGAAGACTTTGCGACATAGGTCTTTTGACGACTATGCGACATAGGTCATTTGACGACTATGCGACATAGGTCATTTGACGACTATGCGACATAGGTCATTTGACGACTATGCGACATAGTGCTTCTAAGGACTTCACGATCTAGCCTTCTTTGACATTGCTGACTTCAACACTTCACGACATGTGTCTTGAGGACTTCTCGACATAGTACAAAATGGACTATGCGATATAGTACTTCACGACATGGATATTGGTGACTTCACGACATAGCTTTCTTTTGACTTTGCTATATAATGCCTTAGACAAATTCCTGCAACTTATTTCTTTATAGCCTTATTCATCTCTATCCTGCTACATGAACACTTCTGAACTTCTACCAGGATAATTATTCAATGGCCTATATACAATCTAGATGCAAGAAACTTTACTAAGCTCATTATAAATCTGAGCATACATGATAAAGCTATTGTTCATGAGAACAAGACAAGTACATTTAGAGACCTATACTATATCCCAGTGATAGAAATCACTAGGTCATGTAGTGTGACATAGTCACATAGTGTAGGCTTGTTAATAGTGGTATTCAGACATGTCTTGAGCCTAACAATCTCCCCCAAATTGTGAGTAAGATCCTTAGGCACAATTTCATGTCTGATAACAAGCCTAACTTACATAAAAGGAAATTTAGTAACAGAGAGGACAATTCATGAACATTGAGATCAGAGATTTGATTACATAGAAAAATTGAAAGCTTACAGATTACTTTTGTTGCTCAGCAGCTTCAGCTTCCAATTGCTTCTCTAGCAAATCATCATATATCTTCTTTTTCCTTATCTCTTCTTTTCTCTTTATGTCTATGATGGCTTCTTGAAGTTCTTCTCTTGCAATCAGTTCTTCAATGAGAGGTGAGCCTTTCAAGTCATCAATTGCAGCCTTGAGTGCACTTTCTACATAGGAATCAAGAAACTCCATCCTTATTTTGCTTTGACCTCCATGTGAGTTTTTGTACTCCACAATGTAAGGATTTTGTTTGACCCTGCACATCCCTTTCTGCCTTAGCTCCTTAGCCCTCTCCTCCATCTCAGCCATTTCTTTCTCTCTCTGTTTGTTTTTCTCTTCATTCTCTTTCCTCATGTTTTCTTCATAATCAGCATGCATCTTTAAGTACCTGGCAATATCTATCTTCCATGTTCTTTCTTCTTTTTCTTCAAAATTCAGTAAGGCATTTATCCTTTCAAGCTCATACTTATAGAAATATTGCCAGCTCCCTTGCTTCATTATCCTTTCTCTTCCATCAGTGTACTTGATCTCTAGATGATCCAACTTCACTTTGACTTCAAAGATCCTTTGAGCCCTCAAAAATGCTAGGGCATCTTCATCATAGTCCTCATCTAGTGGAAGCACATTGATGCCAATAACATTTGTGAGTTTTCCAGTCTTCTTTGTTATCCTTATCCTTTTGGGTACACTCTTGATCTTCAAATGCTTCACAAGAGATACCTTTCTGGAACAGGGAGAATTAGTTTTCAGTGCCACATCACTTGGAAGTAGCTTCATTCCTTTCCCCTTCATCCACTGTAACACTCCACTAGCTATAACTTTGTGGAAGTGTTTTCTTGAAATTACTTTAGTGGCTTCATCTTTCTTCTGTGGCAATTCAGGTTCGGAAGTCATGGATAATGATTTTGGAGGATCATTGCTAACAGTACCCACCCTAGACTTAGAGTCTTGTGTTGTGGTTAAAGTACTGCTAGCAATGTCCTTGACTTGCTGGATTCCACTTCTTGTTTTCCTGGTTGTTTCCTTTGTCCCTTTGGAATCCCTCTTGTCATCACCAGCATCTTTTGATTTCTTAGGATATTTGCTCCTGCTGCTCTCACTAGATCCATCCTTATTTCTCCTTGTCTGAGATCTCCTTTCATAGGTTTTCTCCTCATCATCATCCTCCCCATCCTTCTTTTTGCTCTTTTCTTTGACAGATTCAGGAATGGCTCCATGAATCAGAAAAGATTGCAGAGTTCGAATCATCTCTAGTTCCTCAGCTGTCCTAGCTCCTCTCTTAGCTCTCATCATTTGCAGCACTTGGTTGATCTTTGCATTGTTCTTCATTAAAAGGTCTGAGGGAATTACTAGTTGGCCAATACTATTGTCTTGAGATAGGCTTTGGTAAATTATTGTCCTTGGCTTGGATATAACCTCAGGCAATCTTTTATTCTGGTCCATCTTCAAGTCATTATAAAGACTTTCATTGTTCATCCCATGCTTTTCAATCAACTCCAGAATGATTGACAGCTCAGTAAATCTCAGTTTCTCTAGAGTTTGAAAAGCTAGGTGCCACAAGTAATTGTCCTTGCACACCATGATTATCTCTCTTAGATGGACATCCTTGATTTTCCTTACTGCCACTGTGAAATACTTGATGCTTTCCTTGATCTTCTGTCTGTACACCCTTGCATCTCCTTGAGCATTACTGTAGATGGCTTTCAGAAACTCCAGGAAGGCCTCATCATGATAGATGTTTGAATTAGCAACTTCCTGTAGCTTGGCCTCTGTGATAATTGCAGCTTTGACAGGTTTAGCATTGGGAGTAGGTTGAATAGGTTGAGGAGTTGAGACATCTTTAGGCATTGTTGATGGATAGTAGGTGGTTGAGATTGTGCTCTTCTGACCTTCTGCACTTATGACCTCTACAGGGGGAAGAAAGATTGGCTTTATGGTTTCTTCAATGAGTTTACCCTTGCCCTTATGCTTTGGCTGCTTGGCAGGTACTCCCCCTTTCTGTTTCAGAATGACCTCCTTTTGTTTCTCCCCCTTAGGCTTGGGATCAGACAAGATGTCTTGAGCTTCCCCAGGGATAGGCAGGTTCATTTGTTTCATCATTGAAGTCAGCATCTGTTGTTGCACCAGCAGGATATTGGAGGTGTTGTTGCCTTGGGCATCCAATTTGTCATTGAGCTGTTTGAGAGAGTTGGCAAGCTCCTTGTTTTCATCTGTCAGAGAGGCCACTTCTCTTTCAAGACCATCCACCTTTGAGAATAGCTGTTGAGACTTGAAAGAATTGAGAGATTGATCCTTGAGCTTGGCAAATTCAAATTTGGAGATGTTTGACAGAGGGACCTCATCCACCAATTTGTCACCATATTGATTCTTCCAAATTACATTCAGCATTGCATTGGAGTTGATATTGGCCTTGACTTGATTTTCCAGGGTTGTAGCCAGCTTTCTGATGTTGTCTGTGACCATGGCCAGAGAGATGTCCATCATGCTTACAGTAGAGTTTGTCTTCTGGATTTCTTTAAGGATGCCATCCACCTTGGGAAAATCAGAGAGATATGAGTTTCTGAGCTTAGTGAGGGATCTGTCTGTCTCCTCCTGGATTGAAGAAATCTCTGATTGAAGCCCTTTCCCAAGATAGTGCAGAGCCTTTAATTGATTCCTGTAGACATCATTAACAGCATCATAGATGGCAGCAGGAGAGAGATCCTTTGCATTGGAGCCCAGAGATGTTAGGTAATCTTCTCTTAGAAAAGCTAGGGCATCCTTGAGCTTGAGAGTCCTCTTAGCATCCAACCAGGCATCCACATTTCCCTCTGGTTCAGCTGCATCCACTATCTTCTCCTGCTGAGCTTCAACATCCTCCTTGTGGCAGAGTAAAATGGCTTCATAGTCAGCATTTGGGAGATTTGAGGTGAGGAGATGTTGAGCTATCTTTGAGAACTCATCAATCTGTGCCACATGTAGATCTTGTATGGCTTCTTCTGTCAATTTGGAAGGCACAGATGATGATCCTGAAGGCCTGTCATGGTGCACAGGCTTCAGCCATTTTGACATTGTGGCCTGAGCCAAGTGAGAGCTAGTGCTAGGCACTTCATGAGAGGTAAGATTTTGAGTCTCCCCCAGCCTTGGAATGGCTGTAGGGTCTGATGTTGTCTCCATTGAAATGGGATGTGTTACAACATCAGCCCTATATGTATGTGAAGACAGTTCCACATCCCTAAGGATGGGAGAAATTGGCATAGAGTCTCCAGTGAAAACTGGTGAATCCTCCATGTTTGTGTTGGTGTCATTAGGAGATGCCCCAGCATGCATTCCCTGACCAACTAGATGTGGTTCCTGGGTGGTGAGCATAGTGTCATGCACCATGTCACTTGAAATTGGCTCAATCACAGGAGAGAATTGTGATTGATCAAAGGCAAGATTATCATTGGAATGACTCTTTTGTTTAGAAGAAATTTTTATGGAAGAATCTGAGAGAGAAGTGGGGTTTAGATTAGATTGTGGCAACTCCCCTGAGAAATAGGAGGAGTTTCAACAGTGATGTGCTCTCCACTCTGTGTATTATCAGCCTTATCACTCCTAGGGTCAAGAGTGAGGTCTTGACCCTGTGTAGACTCTGTACAAGGTGCAGTGGGGAGGCTGCTCTTTTCAATGCCAATGACCTGTTGAGAGGCCATGGACAGTAACAGGTGTACCCCTTTTTCCACATCTGAATCCTGTTGGGAGGATCCAGTGGTAGGTTTGGATTTGGATTTCTTCTTTTGTCTGGTGAGAGGTGACTCAGGATGCTCACTTGCTATCTCTACAGATTCGTTTATCACTTCTAGGGCTCTCTTCTTTGACTTATTTTTAGTAACACCAATCTTTTGAGAGATTGATGCACTGGGCTGCCTAACTTCTATGGTACTGTTTGCAGGGGGTTGCTGGATGGGATGGGAAGGCTGGGGTTAGACTGTGTAGCTCCTTCAGTCTCAGCCTCCCCTGTCCAGGAAAGAGCATGGTATATGGCCTTATCAAGTGGATAAGACTCAAATGTGTCCTGCATATGCTTGGTCACACTTAGAATCACATCCACTTGATTCCTTGTGTCCAATGAGCCAAATAGTACTTTGGACATGGACTTGGAATAAGCCATTTTAGTGTTATCTATACCCTCCAAATCATGGACATTTGCATCAAGAAAATTTAAAATAACTTGAAGGAAACGAGGGTAAAAGATGTCATTACCTCTACCACGAACGGTCCTGCCTAGCCTTTGAGCCAATTCTTTGAGAATTATGGCTCCCACATTGATCTCCTGGTTGTTGGCCAAGGAGTAGGCTAGCTTCACAGCAATGTGACTGATATGGTCCCATCCTGTCTTCCTGCAGAGAAACACCTTCTGGAGTGCATCAAACAGAAATGACCACTCCCTTCTCACAAACTTCTTATTCAGCTTTCCAGTATCTATCTCATCAGCATACCGAATGAAGGTCATGAAATCTATGATTTGAGCATCTGTAGCTTCTTGGTCATGACCCTCCACCTTGAACCCCAAAGCTTCATTGATTTCCCTTTCACCAAACTGAAAGTGTTTGCCTCCAATTGAACAACTAACCTCCTGGAATGAGGTTCCATCTTCCCTAGCCATTGTCGATACCAATGTCGTTCGCCAGAATCCTTCCAACACATCGACATACAAGGTAGGGTTCAGGGAGAGGGCTTGGCGTAGGTAGGAAGTGTTCAAGAACCGTACAAAACACTTGTACCTTGGGTTAGCCTCAGCCTCAGAGGGAATGGTGAGAAGATTGGTTTCTTTGGGAATGGTTAAAGGGATAGAGGATGATACTGTTTGAGATTTGGGTGCCATTTCGAGAGAGAGAGTGAAAATTAGAGTAGAGAATTTGTGCTTAGGTTTGAGAGTTTGAGAGCAATAGACAAGATGAAAAGTTGTGAACGGTTAGAAAAGGGTATTTATATGATAGAGACACTGCGATATGGAGTTATGAATTTGTACAGTCTATTTGTATGTCGCGAAGTCAAAAATGGCCTGTACCGCAGAGTCTTGCACAGTATATCGCATAGTCTCAGAAATGAACTATGTCGCAAAGTTCTCAAGAAGAAAGGATCGGGGAGACTTTGCGATATAGTAGAAATACCCTGTCTAAAGCTCTCTTTTAGGAATCTTAAGAAGATTGTCAGACTTTTATCAAATTTTGAAATAAAATTAATTTAAATCAAAATTCTGTCAAATGTGGAGACTTGTCGATATAGTTATTCTAAGTCGCGAAGTCATAAAATGAACTATGTCGCAAACTCATGAAATGAACTATGTCGCGAAGTCTCACAATCTCAACAGTTTGCGATATAAGTCTGTTTGATTTGAACTGTGTCGTGAACTCTGAAAATCATCTATATCGAGATGTCTCAAAAGCTCACAACTTTACCAACAAATGTGATTTTGAAAAATTTGCAGTAAAATACTGAAATATTTATAAATCATATCTCAGCTAATTTTCACTCCAAACAAATAGAGCATTTAAATACAGTGAAAATTTACTGCTGCATTCATTTACTGGCATACTTACTTAGAGCAACTAAATGAAGGATTGAGCATTCCAATTTCACTCACAAGTCTGTTGAAGACTGCTTCATTCAGAGGTTTAGTAAATATGTCAGCTAATTGTTTCTCAGTGGGAACATAAGAGACTTCTATGGTACCATTTGCAGCATGTTCCCTAATGAAATGGTACCTGATCTCAATGTGCTTTGTAGTAGAGTGATTAACCGGATTGGCAACTATGGATATTGCACTAGTATTATCACACATTAGAGGAATGTGTTCTAACACTAGCCCATAATCCATGAGTTGATTTCTAATCCAAAGCAATTGAGCACAGCAACTTCCAGCAGCAATGTATTCAGCCTCAGCTGTGGATGTTGTTGTGGACTGTTGTTTCTTACTAAACCAGGACACTAACCTTTGACCTAGGAATTGACAGCTTCCAGAGGTGCTCTTTCTGTCAATTCTGCATCCAGCATAATCAGAATCTGTGTAACCAACCAAGTTGAACCCAGTGCCCTTTGGATACCATAACCCAAGATTAGGAGTCCCCTTCAGATACTTGAAGATTCTTTTGATAGCCATCATGTGAGATTCCTTGGGATTAGACTGGAACCTTGCACAAAGGCATGTGGCAAACATGATGTCTGGCCTGCTAGCTGTGAGATAGAGTAAGGATCCAACCATTCCTCTATAGACCTTGATATCAACTCTCTTGCCTTTCTTGTCTTCATCCAGCTTGATTGCAGTAGACATAGGAGTTTTAGCTGGGGATGACTCTTCTAAACCATATTTCTTTAAAAGATCCTTGACATACTTAGATTGGTTTATAAAGATGCCATCCTCCCTTTGATGTACTTGCAGGCCTAGAAAGTAGGTTAACTCTCCCATCATACTCATCTCATATTTGCTTTGCATCAACTTAGAGAACCTTTCACAGAGTTTTTCATTTGAAGAGTCAAAGATGATATCATCCACATAGATTTGAACAAGAATGATATCATTTCCATGCTTCTTGAAGAATAGGGTTTTGTCAATTGTACCCCTGGTAAATTGATGCTCAAGAAGGAATTGAGATAGAGTTTCATACCAGGCTCTTGGTGCCTGTTTGAGTCCATAGAGTGCCTTGAGCAGTCTATACACAAAGTTTGGGAAGTCTTCACTTTCAAAGCCAGGTGGTTGAGACACATAAACTTCTTCAGCAAGATCACCATTGAGAAATGCACTTTTCACATCCATTTGATACACCTTAAAATCTGAGTGAGCTGCAAAAGCCAGGAAGATTCTGATGGCTTCCAGTCTAGCTACAGGTGCAAATGTCTCATCATAGTCAATGTCTTCTTGCTGACAGTATCCTTTGGCAACCAGTCTTGCTTTGTTTCTTATTACCACTCCTTCTTCATCCATTTTGTTTCTGAACACCCATTTGGTGTCAATAACATTCTTTCCTTTTGGAGGAGGTACTAGTTCCCATACTTTGTTTTTCTCAAATTGATTCAACTCTTCTTGCATGGCAACAATCCAATCAGAATTCTTCAAAGCTTCTTCAATTAATTTAGGTTCCTCTTGTGACAGAAAGCAGCTATACAGACATGTATTTAATGTTGCCCTTCTTGTTCTAACTCCCTCACTAGGATCTCCAATGATTTGATCCCTAGTGTGGGCTCTGTCCCATTTCCTTGTGTGCCCCTGTTCATTTCCTTGATATGTTCCAAGCTCATTTTGGTTGAAAGGCGCATTCTCTTCTTCTCCCCCTGTGTTTGTGAACCCTTGCACAGGTGTTTGAAGAAGATTGTCAACTTCAAGGATTTCATTCTCTAGAACAGTTTGAACAGGGGGTTCATCTTCACTTTCAGAATCCTCAAGATAACCTTGATTCTCAAATCTCAATGGCACACTGTCTTGATCACTTGTTTTCAGTCCAGGAGTTTTCTTGTCATCAAAGATAACATCCATGCTTTCCATGACTTTGTGTTGCTCAGGTACAAATACTCTGTATGCTGTCCTTTCCAGAGAGTATCCAATGAAGATACCTTCAAATGCTTTTGCATCAAATTTTCCAACATGCTCAGAGGTATCTTTCATCACAAAGCACTTGCTTCCAAACACATGCAGGTGCTTGAAGGATGCTCTTTTTCCAGTCATTAATGAGTAAGGAGTTTTGCCAGACTTCTTATTGATTAATGTTCTATTTTGCACATAGCATGCTGTGTTAACAGCATCAGCCCAAAAGCTAGTGGGTAGCTTTGCATCCAGCAGCATTGTCCTTGCAGCTTCAATGAGAGTTCTATTCTTTCTCTCAACTACTCCATTTTGTTGAGGTGTTCTAGGAGCTGAGAATTGTTGAGAAATTCCTTTATCTTTGCAAAACTCATACAATGTTGAATTTCTGAACTCAGTCCCATTATCACTTCTCAAGGCAACTACAGAGGAACCAGTGCTTTGTGCTTCTTTGTCAACTCTCTTGATATGCTCTATTATGACTTGGGGTGCCTCATCCTTGGAGAATAGGAATTCCACCCAAGTATATCTTGAATAGTCATCTACCATTACTAGAGCATATTTCTTTTTGGAGAGGGACATTACATTCACAGGGCCAAATAAGTCCATGTGAATTAGCTGCAGAGGTTTTGAGTTTGAATTGAGCAACTTGTTCTTGTGGCTGGATCTTTTAATTTTTCCTTTCTGACAAGCTTCACATGCTCCATCTTGCACAAACTCCAAGGCAGGCAAATCCCTGATAAGTTCTCTCTTGGTTAGAGAGTTCATTGCCTGAACATTCAAGTGAGACAGCTTCTTGTGCCATAGCCAGAATTCCTCATTTGTGGCTTTAGTGTAGAAACAACAGATTTCTCCCTTATCTGCAGCTTTGAGATTAGCTACAAACAAGCTTCCTTTCTTCACACCAGTTAGAACAACTTCACCACTTTCCCTTTTTGAGATTGAACAAAGGTCTTCATCAAATTCCACTTTGAAACCTCTGTTGGTAAATTGTCCAATGCTCAAGAGATTATGCTTCAGTCCTTCAACAAATGCTACATCTTCAATAATGACATTTCCAGATTTAACACTGCCATATCCCATTGTATAACCAATGTTGTCATTTCCAAAGGTTACTGATGGGCCAGCCTTTTCCTCAAAATGTGATAGCAGGGCCATATCACCAGTCATGTGACTTGAGCATCCACTGTCCAAGATCCATATGACTCTTTTATTCCTGTTGCCCTGCATTCACAAAGTGACTAAGTTGTTTTTGGTACCCACACTTGGTAGGGTCCAGTTGTTTTAGAAACATTTTGATTAATAATTCTTCTGTCATAAGGTGCATTTCTCATAGTAGGAGACTTCACTTTTTCTGTGGCTTTGGAGTTTACACTCTTAGGCTCACATGAAGTTTTCACCCTCTCAACCCTGATTGGGGACCCTGTCCTATGAGACTGTATGTGTGTGTGTGATTCACCAGATTGTGCAGAGTCAAGTTTATGTTTAAGAGATAAACAGTTAGCAATCACAGTCACATAGCATGTCATGCAGTTTGGCTTACCACAGAAAGAATCATGACTAGAATTTATGCTTGCAGAAAGGTTACTTAGGTTGTCAACTTCAACAATTTCAGGCTTACTACACTTATGAGTCAAATGATTAACAGATAGGCATTTTTGACATTGTTTCCTGGGAGCATTTGGCACATAAGCATAGTTGTTTCCTTTGTTAACACCAACTTTACCATTTCTATTTTGTTTCCTTTTCTTAACAACTTCTTTCTTTGCTTTAGGACTCTTGACAAGATTGTCTTTGGTCTCTTTCTGATTGACAAGTTCAGGAGAGGAAGAAGTGTTCTTAGCAGCCTCATCTTCTTCAAGTAGTTGTTGCTTGATGATCAGTAGTTCCTCATCAAACTCAACAACACTCTTTCTGAAGATGGGCTGTTCAACACTTGACAGTATGGTTGGGGCATTTTTGTTTGTAAAAGTTTCCTTTCCTTTGTCCTTGACCTTCTTCCTTCCCTTGTCATTATCATAGTCAAAACCAACTCCAACCTTGCAGTCTTCAGTGTGTTCCTTGTGGTAGGTTTGAATAAGTTCAGAGGAGTTTTTGAAGCTTCTTAGTTTCAGTTTAGTTTCAGCAATTTGTTCTCTAAGGGCTTTCTCTATCTGCTCAGCACAAATCACTTTGTTTTTAAGATACTCAACCTCCTTTTTCAAACCATCCAGGTTCACAACCATTAACTCAAGTTTCTCATTCTTTTCTGTAAGCTCAACATTCTTAGCAGTTAGTCTATCAATTTCTTCATTAGCTACTAACATGCTAGTATGAATATTAAACATCTCAGTGCTCATATCTTCAACAGTTTGCTTATATTGAAGGGGAGTCATATCAAGAGAAGTAAGAATAGGTACCTGACTTGAATCACCATCATCAGAAAATGCCATCAAGGCATAGTTTGAGTACTCTTGTTCTTCTTCTTCATCAGAGTCATCCCAGCATTTTCCCTCAGCAATAAAAGCTTTGCCCTGTTGCTTCTTGAGTAGAGCCTCATACTTAGCTTCAAGCTCTAAGTATGCTTTGTCCTTCTTGACTTGTTTAGGCTTTTTGCACTCAGTGGCAAAATGCCCAAGTTCATTGCAGTTATAGCACCTTATTTTGGTCCTATCCACACTTCCTGTCTTGTATCCACCTTTAGCAGCACCAGCAATTCCTTTTCCTTTATTGAAGGTGTTTGAGCCACTAGATCCACCAGTGTTTCCATTATTGAACTTGGACCTGAATGGCTGCTTTCTTTTAAACCTTATGTTAGGATACCTCCTAGCCATATAAGCAAAAGATTTGTTTTCCATTTTGTCCAGCTCATCTATACTGTAGAACTCATCCTCTTCAGGTAAATCATACACAACCTGAGTTTCATCACCAGTGTCTTCAACTTCCAGTTCCTCAATCTTGACCTGACTGATTTTAAGAGAGTCCATTCTTTGACTTAGGTTGTCAGCAATAAGTGCACAGGAGGTATTAGCCACTAATCCTTGCTTTGCTTGAATAGATCTCTTTTGAAACAGCTCTAACTCATATGTCTTTAAAACACCATACAACACATCAAAACCAATCTTTGTTAGATCTCTTTCTTTAAGGGAAGAGATTCTTGGTTCCAAGTGATCTGGAAGAGTTAGTAGAAACTTCATATTGAGCTCTTCTGTTTCATAGTGTTTGTCATAGAGTTTGAGCTCGTTTATCAGCTTGTTGAATCTCTCAAACACTTCTGTGATTCCCTCTTTTGGCTGAGCCATGAAGGCTTCATATTGTGAAACAAGAATCTGCTTCTTGTTCTTTCTTACTTCAGTAGTTCCTTCACAGAGCACTTCTATAAGATCCCACATCTTCTTGGCACTAGTACAATGAGCAACAGTGCCATACATGTTGAAGTCCATAGATTCACAAATTATAAGTTGAAGATGTCCATCCAATGCTACTTTTTCCTTTTCAGGATCAGTGTATTTTGAGGGATCTTTGGGCACATGTTTTGCTGGTACAATCTCAGTGCCAATGGTTGTTTCACCAATCTCGATCATTGGAATGAAGGGACCATGCTTTAGAATATCTAAATACATGGGGTTAGAAGCTTTGATGAAAAGCAACATCTTCTTCTTCCATAAACTGTAGTGCTCCTTGTTAAAGGGAGGAATCTTGATACTGCTTAGTTTCTGTGAACTCATTCTTGATCTTTTCCTGTTTGTACGTTAACAGCCTTCGCTCTGATACCACTTGTTAGAAATGAATACTACTAGAAACTAGACAGAGGGGGGGTGAATGGATAGTTTGATATATTTTTCGATTCTTGAAAACTAAGTAACAGACTGTATATGATTATGATATGTAATATGCAAAAAGTAAATAACACACACAATCACTTTAATCTACTTTGTATAAGCAAATTAAATACTACAGCTTTCCAAGAAATTCACAATAGAATTTCTGGCTTCTAAACAAGAACAGTTTGAACTTGCTTACTTACAGAGAAAAGAGCTTAGCAAATAACTATGTGTATCTCTCTTACAGCTTACAGTTGTATGTGCACGATATATATATATATATATTCACCTATACAAACTAGGCACACACAATATTACACAGCTACCCCTTCTGAAAGTCCAACTTGTCCTGCCATAAGAAGTTCACTGTGTCAGGAAGGACCACCTGCTTTTCGGAGTCTTTCCCGTTTCTGTAGCTGCTTGTCTCTTATCTTTCTCTCCAAGTTTAGCTGTAGATTTGCCATCTGTTCTTTGGACCACCTTGCCAGAACAAATGCTTCAATATTTGTCTCCTTTGATTCTTGGTTCTGTACCTTGATTTGTCTTGTTATAAACGGCTAAATGTTGATATCGTGAACTCCACTTTATTCCTGACTTCGCGATCTCCCTTGTGAGGACTACGCGATATAGCCTTTGAAGACTTTGCGACATAGGTCTTTTGACGACTATGCGACATAGGTCATTTGACGACTATGCGACATAGGTCATTTGACGACTATGCGACATAGGTCATTTGACGACTATGCGACATAGTGCTTCTAAGGACTTCACGATCTAGCCTTCTTTGACATTGCTGACTTCAACACTTCACGACATGTGTCTTGAGGACTTCTCGACATAGTACAAAATGGACTATGCGATATAGTACTTCACGACATGGATATTGGTGACTTCACGACATAGCTTTCTTTTGACTTTGCTATATAATGCCTTAGACAAATTCCTGCAACTTATTTCTTTATAGCCTTATTCATCTCTATCCTGCTGCATGAACACTTCTGAACTTCTACCAGGATAATTATTCAATGGCCTATATACAATCTAGATGCAAGAAACTTTACTAAGCTCATTATAAATCTGAGCATACATGATAAAGCTATTGTTCATGAGAACAAGACAAGTACATTTAGAGACCTATACTATATCCCAGTGATAGAAATCACTAGGTCATGTAGTGTGACATAGTCACATAGTGTAGGCTTGTTAATAGTGGTATTCAGACATGTCTTGAGCCTAACAGATAGGTTAACCCTAAAAGGGATGCGAATACGTGAAACCATTATTCTTGTAACCTAGCAGCTCTCTGTGATATTTTTCATCACTGAGAGAGGAGTTATTAATTCCATACAGTTTATTATTCATAAACAGTGTTCTTATTGTTATTCTCATACATATACTTGATTATATATTGTGTATTCGGCCTAACAGATATATCTTAGGTATCTTTCCTAAGATTTAAAAACAAAACTAAGTAGTTTTGATTTTTACCCTTTTTAAAAGTTTTACATGCTCATTTTATATATGTATGTATAACACCCAATTCATAAACCTTAGAATAATATCTAAAGTCACGACACTTTTCATCGAAGAATTTTTGATCATGGGAGCTTATATTTATTCCCTTATATATTGAAGTTGGATGAAGAGTAGTTATCAATGTCAAAATGTCTTTCAACCTATAGAATACTACACTTTGCAAAGGAATCCACGACAAAACTACGCAAATTTGATTTTTACCCCTTTTTAATAGTTTGACACACTCATTTTATATTTGTATATATAACACTCAATTCATAAACCCTAGAATAATATCTATAATCACGACATTTTTCCATCGATGAATTTTTTAACATGGGGGTTTATATTTATTCTTTTATATTTTAAAGTTGGATGAAGAGTAGTTGTCAATGTCAAAATGTCTTTCAATCTATTGAATACTACGTTTTGCAAAGGAATCCACGATGGATTTTATAATAAAACATTTGGTATTACATTGAGTTTTTTAACACATGAATCACTGAGAAATTAGATCAACATAGTCATGTTAATATCTTAGAAGATATAAATGCACAGACTATTAGGTTCTGCAGTTACACACTAGATTCTACAACAGAACACTATTAGGTTCTGCAGCAGAACACTAGATTATACAACAAAACACTATTACGTTCTACATAAGGAGAACATAGTATTTTGTAATGCAATCCACGATGGATTCTGCAATAGAACATTTGGTGTTACATTAAGATTGTCAACACATGAATCATTGAGAAATTAGATTAACAGTCATGCTAATATTTTAGAAGATATAAATGCAGAAACTATTAGGTTATGTAGTAGAACACTATTAAGTCCTGCAGCTGTAGAACATAGTATTTTGTATTGTGTTTACATTATTTGTATCATCAAAAGTGAGCAAATTTCCGTGTTCTGTTGCGGAATTTAATATTTCACATTGTGTTCTACAAAATAACACTTTGTTGAACAATAAACATAGTGTTATTGCTGACTTTTGCAATACAGAGAAAAACATGATAATAACACTTTGCGATCAAGTAACTCGTGAATAAATCATCTTTCAACTGTGAATGATTAAACTACTATAGAGATCAGACGTGTTAATGGCAATTTTATAAATATACATGTATGTATATATGTGCATAGGCGTGTGTATGAAATCGTGTCTTTGTATCTGTGTATAAAAGAGAAAGAAATAGTCGGGGAAGAGAGAATAAAACAAAATAAAGGAGAAGATTTGATATAAAAAAAGTTAATATTAAATGACATAGTATTTTTGTTAGTATTTGTGCCCTAGAGACAATACTATTATGTTCTTAGGAAAGACATTTTGATTATTAATGATTATGTTCTATGGATTTTCTTTAGTTATTTATTATGTCTTTATTAACTGCGATATAAATATTAGAATAATAAATGTCCTTGAAATATAAACATGAATTCTATATCTCTAAGTATGTGACTTAGAAATGAGATTATAGGAATAGTGTTTATGATCCTAATTCCTAGTCGAGTATTATTGTTTAAGGGCAATAATAATGCATAAAGACTAGTATGTTTGTTGACTGATGAACACATCTCATTGGTCATAAGTATGGTGATACTAAAGTCAAAAACATAAGTGCATGTTAGAAACACCTGGCACTGGATAGACCTAAGTGAGAATTCTTCATTATAAATGTTATCAAATGTCATAAGTAGTTCTCATAGTGATAATGGTGTAATGATCCTCGGACTTGAAATCATTATATTTTTATATGAGAATTAATATATTTTGATTCTACTCAAAGTTATCTTTGTCCGGGTAATGATTAAGGTGGACATTGGGTATATTATGAATCATATGAGAAATATGAATGATAGACATAGGATTTAACCCTCCTATTTTAGGAGTGATATTATTGGCCTCTTGATTGTGTGAGACTATGAAATGCATGGTCATGCTCAAATATTGATTTATTTAATAGTCTACTCATTGATCAAGTAAACCAGGATTAAATGTTGAAGAGGGTGACACAAACCATGTCTCGAGTTTAATTTATAATATAAGGTTAAAATGATTATATTACATTGAACATAATTCACGAAAGGTTTAATTAGATCACCAATAATTATTATTACTTGGGTAGCAATGATATATTACTAGATGTTGCTCATTGTTTATAATTTTATTATTAGATATTAAAATTATTGCCAACGTAATAATAACCTAAAGGGTCACACACAAAGAACGTTTTAAACGGAGCTTTATTTGAATTACGAATTTGAATAAATTATTATTATCATATTGAATTATTGAATTAATTAAGTGGGACTTGATTAAATATATTATAATTCGAATTTAATAATAATACAACTAATAATCAGACTAGGTTTTGGAAGCCCAATCGGATTAGGGTTCAGCCCATTCTTCTCTCCATATAAATACATAATGATGTTTTATTTTAGGGTGAACTCATAATTCGTTTTGAGAGAAAACCCCTTGCTGCTCTACATCAAGGAGAGGCTAGAGAGAGAGAGAGAGAGTCAAGGCTGTTTTTATTGGCTAGTACCAACTCCGGTGATCGTTGAACGATCGGGCGTTCGTATGGATTGATTAGAGACGTAGATCTTGGTTCAAGGGATACGTGGTGATCAAAGCAAAGGACCTCCATCTATCAACCATACGTAAAGCTTATTAAAAGGTACTGATTCGATTCTCTATAATTATCCGTTCATTATACATGGATCCTGAGTTAGGATTTCAAATTTTATTGTTTTATTACGATTTTTCCGCTGCGTTATGCCACGAAACCCAACAATTTTAACAATTGATTCAGTTTTCTTATTTAAGTGAATAAAGATACTGTTATGATATTTTATTTCCATCAATACCCTTGCAACTGTTTTTTATATAAAACTAAATTGAATATAGATTGTTGATTTAGTAATAATTTAACGCTTCACAATGGTTCTGTAGTTTTTTTTTAATATGTGGTTCTCTCTTTATACAATGAGTGCAATTTCAATTTTATGCTATTTTGTTTCGATATTAACTAAATACTTGATTTTTTTCTCGTCCATCCTTATAATGTGATGTAATTTACTCCGTCCATTTTACTTATTTATTTACATTTAGATTGGAAACGAAAATTAATGTGTAAAAAGTGAGTGAAATGGAAAAAATAATTAATATTTACTGTATTAAAAAGGATAATAGCGGAGAAAAGCATATGTAGTTATTTCTTATATTGTAAAATTTTATTATTTTTTTAAAAATATTTAAATTGAAAAAATTATCCAAAAGCTAAAAGCGTAAAGAAATCTATACTATTATATAATAGTCAAAACATTGAAAATTTTGGTTTTCAGTATATATTACTTTATACAAACACACCTAAAAATACCAATTATGTTATATCTTTCAATCATTAATACTATTGTTTTCTAATTAAATCTATACTATTGCCGTGATATTTTTAGAAATAGGAGAGATTTTAGTAAGAAAAATAGAAAAAGTAAGTTGAGAAAAAAAAGAAAAAGTAAGTTGAAAAGGTAATTGGCCATGATGTTTTTGGAAAATGAGGAATTTTTAAAAATCTATAATGTGTTCGAATTAAAAAAAATAAGTAGGCATGTTAAAATATGTAAATTTTTTTGATAATTAAAAGCATTAAAATAGGTTTTAAAATAAATAAGTAATGAGTTTGCTCGTGATATTTTTAGAAAAATGAGGGATTTTAGTAAGAAAAATAGATAAGTAAGTTGAAAAGATAATTGCCCGTGATATTTTTGAAAATTGAGGGGTTTTGTTAGAAAAAATCTATAATGTGTTTTATCAGAAAAGGTAATTGGTTATAAACATGTAATGTTATTATTTATTATTTTTTATAAATAAGTAAGGATAATTAAGTAAAAACAAGATGTACCGACCGACCAAACTTTTAATGTTTCGTCTATTATATAATAGTATAGATTATTATTTGTATTTGTCGGTTAGTTATTAGTAATTATAATATTATTATTTTATTTTATTAAATAGAACTGCTTGTGATATTTTTGGAAAATGAGAGATTTTTAGTTAGAAAAAATAGAAAAGGAAAAAATTTAGTTAGAAAATATAAAGAATAATATACAATTTTGTTAAAAAAGGTAATTGGTTAGTTATTGTCAATTAAACTTTATTATGTTATTTTATTAAATGAAACTGAATGGGATATTTTTGGAAAATGAGAAATTTTAGTTAGGAAAAATAGAAAAGGTACTATATATAATAATTTTTAATATTTTATCTAACGGTTCTCATCGATTTGATCATATATATCTGACAGCTATGGATTGAGTGGCCAACTTTTGGAGGACCAGACTACAAACTGCAAACCAAACTTTCAATATTTCGTCTTTAATATAATACTAGCTTAAAACTCGTGCGATGCACGAATTGTTATTAATAATTATTATTTTTATTAATTATGTTTTAATATTTTATTAATTTGCATTTGCTAAAAAAATAAGTAGGCGTGTTAAACTTTTTAAAATAATTAAAAGTATTAAAATAAATTTTAAAATAAATTAATAACTGTTTATCCGTGATATTTTTGGAAAAGTAGGGGTTTTAGTAAGGAAAAATATAAAAAGTAACATGTTTTATCTGAAAAGTAAGTGCCCGTAATTAAAAGTATTTAAATAGGTTTCAAAATAAATAAGTAGGGATTTGCCCGGGATATTTTTGGGAAATGAGGGTTTTTAGTAAGAAAAAATAGAAAGAGTAGCATGTTTTAGTTGAAAATGATAATTGCCGGTGATTTTTTTTTTAGAAAAATAGAGGATTTTGTTAGAAAAAATAAAAAAAGTAATGTATTTTAGCTGAAAAGGTAGTTGGGTATAAAAATGTTATTATTTAATAATAATTTCTTTAGAAAATGAAAAAATTGAAAAAGTAACATGTTTCAGCTGAAAAAGTGCTCATAATTAAAAGTATTAAAATAGATTTTAATACTTTTAATTATTAAAATAAAAAAATAGACTTTTAAAATAAATAAGTAAGGGTTTGCCCGTGATATTTTTGGAAAATGAGGGGTTTTAGTAAGGAAAAATAGAAAGAGTAATAAGTTTTTTGTTAAAAAAGATAACCGTCGGTGTTTTTTTCTTAGAAAAAGAGAAGATTTTGTTAGAAAAAAATAAAAAAAAGGTAATGTATTTTAGCTGAAAAGGTAATTGGTTATAAATAATGTTATTATTTAGTGATAGTTTTTAAAAAAATAAGTAAGGACAATTAAATAAAATCATTAAGTACCGACCGTCCGTCCATCCGACTACCAAACTTTTAATGTTTCATCTTTAATAATATAGATTAAAACCCGTGCGATGCACGAATTGTTTTTAATAATTGTTAATTTTATTATTTATATTTTATATTTTATTAATTGTATTTGTTAAAAAAAATAAGTAGGGGTGTTAAATATTTTTAAATAATTAAAATTATTAAAATAGATTTTAAAATAAATAAGTAACGGTTTGCCCGTGATATTTTGGAAAAAGAGGGGTTTTAGTAAGAAAAATAGAAAGTAACATGTTTTCGTTGAATTTTAAAATATAAAAGTAACGATTTGCCCGTGATATTTTTGAAAAAAAGAGGGGTTTTAGTAAGAAAAATACAAAATGTGACATGTTTTAGTTGAAAAAGATAATTGTCAATTAAAATTATTAAAATAGATTTTAAAGTAAATAAGCAAGGGTTTGCCTGTGATATAATTGGAAAAGTAGAGATTTTAGTAAGGAAAATAGAAAATATAACATGTTTTAGCCGAAAAAGGTAATTGCCCGTGATTTTTCTAGAAAAAGAGGGGAAATGTAATTGCCAATTAAAAGTATTAAAATATGTTTTAAAATAAATAAGTAAGGGTTTGCTCGTGATATATTTGGGAAATGAGGGATTTTAGTAAAGTAAATATAAAAATTAACATGTTTTAGCTGAAAAGGAAATTGCTCGTGATTTTTACTGATTATAATAATTTTTATAATAATTAAATAAACAATTAAATAAGACAAGTACCGTACCAAAAAAACAGGTACCAAAACTTTCAATGTTTCGTCTTTAATAATATAGTATAGTATAGATAGATATATAGATAGATTTATAATATTAGTATTTTGTGCTACTAAATGGAATAATCCGTGATATTTTTGAGGTTTTAGTTAAGAGAAATATTAGTTATGAAATATAAAAATGAATATACGTTTTGGGGAAAAAAAACTAATCGGTTAGTCATTAATAATTATAATATTATTATTTTATTTTATTAAATAGATCTGTTCGTGATATTTTTGGAAAATGAGATGTTTTAGTTAGGAAAAATAGAAAAGTAGAAATTTTAGTTAGAAAATATAAAAAAGAATATACAATTTGGCTAAAAATGGTAATGAGTTAGTTATTAACAATTATAACTTTATTATGTTATTTTAGTAAATGAAACTGTTTGCAATATTTTTGGAAAATGAGATGTTTTAGTTAGGAAAAATAGAAAAGATATTCTATATAATAATTTTAATATTTTATCTAACGGTTCTCATCAATTTGATCAAAAATATCTAACGGCTATGAATTGAGTGACCAGACTACAAAAACTTTCATGACCAGACTACAAAACTTTCAATGTTTCGTCTTTAATAATATAGTATAGACTAGTTTATAACTCGTACAATACACGACCTTCTTTTAATATCATATTTTTTTTCTTATTATAAATTTTATATAATTGCTTTTTAATAGTTTTATAATTTTATATTAATATAATTTATATCCCGTGCGATGCACGGTGTTTTTTAATATTTTATAATTTTTATTTAGATTTTAGTAATTATATATAACTAGCTTATATCCCGTGCGATGCACGGTCTTCTTTAATATTTTCTTATTTTTTATTTAAATTTTAGTTATTATATATAATTTGATAAAATTTTAATATATATATATATATATATATATATATATATATTACCAATATATCTATCTTTTGCCCGTGTTATTTTTAATTTGAACATGAGTTGTTTCAGTTAAAAAATATAAACAGGTAATATCCTTAAAAAGACAATTAGTTACTTATTAACAATTATATAAAATTATATTAATTTTTTTATATATACGTCTGCATTACTTTTAGAAAATTAGTTGTTTAAGTTAGAAAATATAAAAGAGGTAATTTGTTTTAGCTGAAAAGAATAACTTGTTATTTATTAATATTTATATAAAACAATATTACCATTGTATATTTATTTTGCATGTATTATATTTAGAAGATAAGTTGTTTTAGTTAAAAAATATAAAACACATAATGTGTTTTAGCTGTCGGTTATAAATATATAATAATATTACCATTTTATATATATATTGCCCGTCTTATTTTTAGAAAATGATTTGTTTTAGTTAAATAGATATATGAAATAGGTAATATAATTTAGCTGAAAAAGGTAATTGGTTATCAATAACTTGGTTTCTGTGTCATATTTATAAGATGAGTTGTTTTAGGTAAAAAATATGAAAATAATGTGTTTTAGCTGAAAAAGGTAATCAGTTATAAATATATAATAATATTACCATATTATATATATGTTGCCCGTTTTATTTTTAGAAGATGAGTTGGTTTGGTTTAAAAAAATAAAATAAAATAGGTAATGTAGTGAAAAAAGGTAATTGGTTATTAATAAATTGATTATAGATAGGCCCGTGAATGGGCCCAAATACCGACCGACCGACCGACCGACCGACCAAAACTTTTAATGTTTCGTCTTTAATAATATAGTATAGATTTGATGAAATTTTAATATATCTATGTATAATAAATTGGATTTACATATCTAACAATATAAATATTTAAATTTAATATATTGTTGACGTAACCTTTAATTTGTATTTATTTGCTTTTAAAAAATCTAAAAAGTGACTAAAGTGCAAATATCGCATTGTACCGGTTTTTTTTTCAATATACTATTACTTTCATTTTTTTTATTAATAATCTTACTTAAGATGAATGTTATAAAAAATTATAATAACCATGGATTTTATTAGTTTGATATAATAATATTACCATTATATCTAGTTTTTGTTCGTGTTATTTTAATTTGAAGATGAGTTGTTTCTTTTAAAAAATATAAAACACGTAATGTCAAAAAAGCAATTTACTCATTAATAATTACATAGAATTATTTTTAAATTTAAATATATATAAGTTGCCCGTGTTACTTGTAGAAAATAAGTTGTTTAAGTTAGAAACAATAAAAGAGGTAATGTGTTTTAATTGAAAAAGGTAACTCGTTATTTATTAAAAATTATAAATAATAATATTATCATTACATATTTTTTTTGCATGTGTTATGTTTAGAAGATGAGTTGTTCTAGTTTAGAAAATATAAAATTTTAGCTGAAAAAGGTAATCAATTATAAATTTATAATAATATTACGAATATATATATATATATATATATATATATATATATATATATTGCCCGTTTTATTTTTAGAAGATGAGATGTTTTAGTTAAAAAAATATAAAATAGGTAATGTGTTTTAGTATAATATAATATAATATATGTGTTGCCTGTTTTATTTTTAAAAGATGAGTTGTTTTAGTTAAAAAAATAATTAAAATAGGTAATGTGTTTTAACCGGAAAAGGTAATTGATTATAGATAAAGCCCGTGAATCGGCCCAAATACCGACCGATCGACCAAAACTTTTAATGTTTCGTCTTTAATAATATAGGATAGACTAGCTTAAAACCCGTGCGATACACAGATTGTTTTTAATAATTATTATTTTTATTATTTACGTTTTAAAATTTTATTAATTGCATTTGTTTAAAAAAATAAATAGGTGTGTTAAAAATATTAAAATAGATTTTTAAAATAAGTAAGTAACGGTTTGCCCGTGATATTTTTGGAAAAGGAGAGGTTTAATTAAGTATAAATAGAAAAAGTAACATGTTTTAGTTAAAAAAGGTAATTGTCCGTAATTAAAAGTATTAAAGGATTTTAGTAAGGAAAATAGAAAAAGTAACATATTTTAGTTGAAAAAAGTAATTGTCTGTGATATTTTTGCAAAAAGAGGAGATTTTTTTAGAATAAATAAAAAAATAAAATAATATAAATAAGACAAGTACCGTACTAAAAAACAGGTATCAAAACTTTTAATATTTCTTCTATAGATAGTATATATGTTTCGTCTTTAATGTAACTAGTTGAAAAAGCCGCGCTTCGCGGCGGTGTCATAATTCTTTTAAAAAAACTGCATCAATTAAATTATAAAAATTACTCGATTTTTTCTAATAAGTCGTTCTTCCGTGAAACACACTATCCTTTTTAATATCAAAATCTCAAATTTAATACATTGAATCCTTCTGTTATATATTAATTTTAATGTTAACATATTCCATTTTCTAATGAGTTGCTCTCTCGTTGAAAAAAATGCATCTATCAATTAAATTATAAAAATTACTCGTTCCTCTCTAATAGTCGTTCTCCCGTGAAACACGCTTTCCTTTTTAAAATCAAAATCTCAAATTTAATATATTAAATACTTGTCTTATATATTAATTTTTCATTTTAACATACTCTTTTTTAATGACTCACTCTTTCGCTAAAAAAACACATGTATAAATTCACAATCCTATTTTACTTCCAAGATAATTTTTAACTATATATGTTCTTTCCTATAATTCGAACTCTTCTACTCTATAAATTCGTACACCTATTTTACTTCGAATATAACTTTTAATTATGTCTGCACACACCTACTTTACTTCTAATAAAACTTTTAGTTGTATGTATTTTTTATAATTTGGACTATTCTCCTCTGAAAATTCGAACATCTATTCTATTTTCAGTAGAACTCTTAATTCTATGGCTTACCTATAAATTCGAACCATTAATATATATATATATATATATATATATATATATATATATATATATATATTGATTTATTAGTATTTAAAATTGTAAAGCTCTAGAAAAATTAGAAAAATAGATTGAGACGATTATAGAGACACCACCTCACCTCCTGCTTATCCTCCTTTATATATATACTAGTCGACAAAGTCGCGCTTCGCGGCGGCGTTATAATTTTTTTAAAAACTTTATCTATAAAATTATAGCAATCACTCATTTCTTCCTAATAAGTTGTCCTCCTGTTAAACACATTTTTCTTGTTAAGATCGAAATCCCAAATTTTTTACATAGAATTCTCGTCTTACCTATTGATTTTCATGTTAAAATACTCATTTCTAATGAGTTGCTCTCTCGTTGAAAAAACACTTATATAAATTCGCACTTCTATTTTACTTTCAATAGAACTTTTAATTATATATGCCTTACAACAATCTATTCTACTTTTGATAGAACTTTTTTTTATATGTATGAAAAGCAATTTATATAAATGAAAAACAATTTGTATAAATTCACACTCCTATTTTACTTCCAATAGAACTTTTAATTATATATTTCTTACAAACACCTATTATACTTTTGATAGAACTTTTTTTTTATATGTGTTTCTTTTAAATTCAAACTCTTCTACTCTATAAATTCGAAAATCTATTCTACCAGTTAAACTTTTAATTATATGTCTAACCTACAAATTGACAAAGTCGCGTTTCGTGACGATATTATAATTTTATTTAAAAAAAACTCTATCAATAAAATTACAACAATCACTCATTTCTGCCTAATAAGTCGTGCTCCTGTTAAACACACTTCATCATTAAGGTCCAAATCCCAATTTTGAGATATATGAATATAAAGGCATTGTAAAACTTTAAAAATAAAATTACAAAAATGTTGGACACTCGCTTCAATCAATTTTTTAAACTCTTGTCCGGTCCTCACCTGTCTCACGGTCTCAACTCTCACCACAAAACTATTGATTCGATAAAAATCATTAAATTTAAAGGAGAAACATTAATGAACCTACAAAAATTCAATCTTTCTATTAATAATAGCCCAACATGGGTCAATTAATTGGGGGGGACATTTTATTCATGCTAAATTGGCAAGACATTTTAATGCATTTGAAATGTCCAAATTGCCCTTATGTTTTTTATTCTTTAAAAAATTGATATTGAGTGGATTCGAACTTGGGTCTCCACAATAACTTGCACCTCCTCTTACCACCACACCACTCAATTATATGAGTTGTAAATTACACACATCATATGTGTGTGTCGTGTGAGTAAAGAAATATTTGGTATTATTATTATATATCTATTTTATTATAGCCCAATAAAAGCAATGATTCATGAGACATTTAATCTAATCTAAATTGGTGAGACATTTTATTTAATTTAAAATATCTAAATTTCCCTTGTGTTTACTCTTTTTTCTAAAAAAAATTGTTAATGAATGGAATCGAACTTGGGTTTATGCACTAATTTGCTCATCTTCCTACATAGCACTACTCAGTCATACATGTTCTATATCAAACACATTATATGTATATGTGTATGTCGCGTGAGTAGAGGAGTATTTGGTATCTATTATTATATCGATTAACATAATCTTATAATTGGTGAGATAATTTAACTATGAGATATTTTGTGCATGATTTGAACTGACTAACTTGCCTCTGTGTTTATTATTTATTAGAAAAAGTTGTTTGTAGAAATTGAACTTGAGTTTATCTATTAACTGAAACATCTTTATATCGCTATATAAAATCACAGATTTTTAGAACTTCACGCGAAATATGTGAGTGTCATTTGATAGAAGACATTTTATTTAACTTCAAAATATATAAAATAACTACGATGCAAATTACATTTCACAAACAAGAAAATGTATCATTCGTTCAATGAGCTAAATTAGTAAAATTGTGCAAGTTAATGTCTTGTATGTAAGATAATCATATTTTGACATAGATCTTACACATAACAAATATCATAAATATCGAATTTACTCATTTCTTAACTCAAAAACACATCAACCAAGGATACTTTTCAACGCTAACTATCTCACTACGGAGATCAAGTCCAGCTTTTGTACCCACAATGAGACGTCTGTCAAACGATCTATAAATTATAATAAACACCGAACTACTTAAAAGTTAAAACAATTATGCTAGATAGTGACCCGTGCCTTGCACGGGTTTTCATGCTAGTATGATGTAATTACGGAACTATAATAAATGTTGTCTAATATTCAATCTCGTTGATTCTCTTAAGTCCGGGACCTAGACTGAAACTTTAAAGAAAAGAAGTGTTGGGCCGCTAGCAAACCTTAACTCCATATTAATATGATATTATCCGCTCTAGGTCAGGCCCGCATGGATTTGTTTTTGGGTCGCTCCCAAAAGGCCTCATACTAATGGAGTTATCTGGCTTCTTATTAACTAGTTATCTGCCTCTCCCACAAACGACGTGGGACAACTCCCAGCAAGAAGTTGTAAATTAAGAACGTAAAAAATTTTCCTCATGAAATTGAAACTAAAAAAAATTGTGACCAAACATAGTAACACAAAAAAATTATTTTGTTAAAATCTGGTGAATCACTTATCCCATGATTTTCTACATATTCTGAGATGATCAACTTGTATCTACCCAATATGGAGCAACCTTTATCAATGATAAATCAACCAAATTACCGAAGAAGCAACTGTGTGTTGCGCATTTCTATTTTCGGGAGAACATTGAGCTTTACGTTGTTAGATCATTGAACAAATAAAACAAAAATTAATGAACTTTGTATTTTTTTTGTAATTTTAGATTCTTTCCCTTTATAAATTCGAATGCATTTTCTATTTCTATTACGTTAAATAATTTAGATGTCTTTTCTATAAAATCAAATCATTCCCCTCTATAAATTCGAACCCCTATTCTGGTTTTACTTCCCTATAAAATCGAATTCTTCCTCTTTATAAATTCAAACACCTATTCTATTACGTTAAATAATTTAGATGTCTTCCCTATAAAATTGAATTTCTTCCCCTAAATCGCAAATTTTACACATTGAATACTTGTCTTATATATTAATTTTCTTGTTAACATACTCATTTCTAATGAGTCGTTCTCTCGTTGAAAAAACACAAATATAAATTCGCACTCCTATTTTACTATCAATAGAACTTTTAATTATATGCCTTACAAACACCTATTCTACTTCCAATAGATTTTTTTTAATATGTATTTCTTATAAATTTGAACTCTTTTAAATTCGAAAACCTATTATACTTCCCACAGAACTTTTAATTATATGTCTAAGCTATAAAGTCTTTATAAATACGAACGATTCTCCTATATAAATTCGAACACCTATAAATTCGAACACTTATTCTACTTCCAATACAACTTTTAATTATGTCTTACAAACGCCTATTTTATTCAATAGAACTTTTAAATTGCAAGTATTTCTTATATATTTGAACTTTTCTCTTCTATAAATTCGAATACATAACTTTAAATAGAACTTGATCTTACCAATAAATTCGAACTTTTCTCCTCAGTAAATTCGAACACCTATTCTACTTCTAATATGTTAAATGATATTTTTTGATTTATTAGTATTTAAAATTCGAAAATTCCAAAAAATTAAAAAAATGGATTGAGACAATTTTAGAAGCGCCACCTAAACTCTCGTGTATCCTCTTTATATATATATATAGAGAGAGTTTTACTCTAATAGAAACCCCTCTTAAACTAAAAACTAAACAAAAAAATTTAAATCACGTTGAAATATAGTACATATGGTATGCAAATTAATCGTTGGGAGATGGAGAAAAATACAGTGAAGTCGGATTTCAAAACGTGAATTAACTGTGCCATGAATGGGGTGACTACCACTGGAGTGATGTTCAATGTAAGAGAAGTGTGGAGTCTTTGATAGAACTTACGATCAGAAGTAGGAGAAGGAACAAATAAAACATTTCTAAAATCTCCTTATGAGCATCAGATAGCACATGATTGATTAAGATAGTGAGAAATCGAGGATAAAAACATCTGACTTTCTTATCACTATCATGATCAATCCTGGCATTTGCTACTCTTCTAACTATAAGACTCCAAATAAGATGACCAATGTTAAGTCTAACATTAAACACAACAACATAAGCAATATATTGTAACAAAAATGGAATATTTTAAAAATTGCTTTTAGTACAGTTGCTGAAAACCTTAGCCAATGTATCAAAGAAAACATCCCATTCACATACCAAATTAGTTTTACTGAGTTTGGGCAACTCCAAAGGACCTTGATAATGAATACTGTTGAAAAATTGAATTAATTCAAGTTGTCCCTAGGAAGTTGAAAAACTTCACAAAACAGATCTTCAGTAATAGTGTACTGTGTGTGCTCAATTGTGAAAGTTATAGACCTAGAATTATCAGTAATCACATCACTAGCACACAATAACCTCAATGGTTCAATTTTTAAATCAGCAGATAGACAAATAACACGACTCACACAACACTGCGTATTTAAAAACTGAATCCAAGATCGAAAATGATCAACATGGCATTTCAAAGGATCAAAATTTGGATTAAACGGAGTGTTATCTGATGATACCATTTGAAATCCGACTTCACTGTATTTTTCGGTGGTACCATTTGAAAGTCAAAAACTTTCGGTGATATCAAATGAAAAAGCCAATTGTACAATAATAACAAATGGAATATCCCATAATATAATATAGATTATATTTCGACGCAATTTTAAAAAAAAATTATTTAGTTTTTAATTTTTATTTTAAGAGAATTTCTACTCTAGCAAGACATATATTGATGATCAAAATAGTATGGATATGAAATTCATTAACACGGATTTTTTCTTTATTGCGGCTAAGATCCCCGTTTTCACGGTTTAGGCTGCTCCATTTCCCAAAAACCCAAAACCCAAAAACCATACCCTTTGGAGCATCTCCAACCCAGTATAACTCTTAGCAAAAAACGTCAGATGGCATGTGAACAGTGATGATAGAAGAAGCAGACTAGAATTGCATTAGATAAGTTATGCGAACTTTGTAGACAAAGTAGTAGCCGGTAGGTGTAAAACAAGTACAATTTGTGTTAATATTTATTTATTAAAATTTAAATTTTATTAAAAATGTTGTTCAAAACAATAAAATACTATTTTTTAAAATATAACTAATCATTATAGCCAACTCCGTTGGAGCAAAATACCTTACATAAATTTTAGCCAATCATTATACAATATTATTTTAGCCAACCATTTTAGCTAACCCCGTTGGAGATGCATCTGTTAGCAAAAACCTCTTAGCTGGCACCTTCATATAGCTAACAACTTCTAGTATCATCCTCCAAGGGTATCCTCTTGTTAGATATATTTTTACAAGACATCATTTGGGATCGTCAAATTTTTACAGGTTCAACAAATTTTAACTTACATTTATTTTATAATATTTTAGGTAATCAATTTATCAAATAACCTTGAGATGCTCTTATAAGCTAGTAATTTGAAAAACAAGAGCAATTGAAAAGTATAGATACGAGTTCCATAAGTGATCAGAGAGCGTCATCGGCTACGACTTACCAAATTTAGCATATTTGAATCAGGGAACCGCCGTCAAAGCTTTCAATCATTTAATCTATACTTGCTTACATATATTGCTCACCAATTGATATTTAGGCTTCTTCAATATTCATCCACTCGTGGTAATATTTTTTACTCTTCTTATTCTCTCAATATTTGCATACATTATACATACATCAATTGCAATTCAATTGCTTTAGATTCTCATTGCCCGATCTTTCGGTGCTTCTTATGCTTGTTTTTATTCAATTTATAGTCTCCGTAAACACGATATAAGTCGTTAATTTCGTGTTTTATTCACTTTTAATATGTGTGTGTGTGTGTGTAATTTCTTTGTGTAGTACTGGATTATAGTGAAGAATTAGAGTCTATTGTTGATCTGTTTTTCGAATGAATTTTGTTGATTTGTTGCCTAGAATGTGGGTGAATTAATTTCGACAAAGGATAAACAATTGCGGTAGATTAGCGTAATTTGTATTTAAGTAAATTACGATGTTGAGTAGATTGCGAATGGCAGCTTGAGTGCAAGAGAAGATTTGGAGTCCGTAGAATACTAAAATGGGATATGCAGAGTTTGTCTTTGTTAATGTTGGAAAACAATGAATGAACTTGATAGGCTGTATTTGTGATTGGTAACCAAATATAGTTATCTAAAGTATTGAGAATCAAGGAGGGATTAGGAAACTGGTAAAATATGATGCAAGTTAAATTAGATTAGAAAAAGTTATACAGAGTTTAAAATTTGTGATATATATGTAAGTTATGATAATTATTGTTAATTAAATTGGGATTATGAGAGAAATTAAACGTGAACACTATAATTTATGTTGGTTTCCAAAGGGATTTTTATACATTTTTGTCAAGTACCTGCCATGACACCCAATTGGGAGGAACAACGTGATTACATGGGAAGATCTCAAGCAACTTTGTTGTGAGTCTTAGTATACATTCTTGTCAAGTGGTATGTTGCGTAGACATTTGAGAGGGAGGGAAGGCAAATGGAGTAGGATGACTTGGGGACGGTACCTAGGGTATCAGGCTAATATTTTTTTAAGTGAGTTGTGTTAGTGTCATCTAGGGAACTACTTTGGAAGGCACGGTCATAAAACGGTTGGACTTTCCATCTATTAGAAAAGAGAGAGAGGCTGCATTTAGGAGTCACCACCTACTTTAATTCCTGTCGGCTATAGGTAGTCTATACCTTGCCTCTTATTTCTAAGACGATTGTAGGGATGTGCTGTTTCTTATATCTGTCATATTCCCCTAATTCTTTCTTCAGCTTTCTTTCTAAGGTATACATATCTCCATAAATGATTTCAATTGAAAATGTCAATCAACTTTCTTTTTGTAGTGCTTTAACAATTTGTATATTCTTTGCTAAAAAATCTAAATAAACTTCATAAAATGTGCAAAATGCGAGAATAATAACCTTGGTAAAATGACGTGGACGGAAGAAGAAGATGAAAAAATAGGCTGTATTAGTTTTATTTTTAGGGTGAAGAAAGCTCGTGAGGAAGAGGCGCACATAATATTATTATTCCTTTCTTGTGTCGCTGCCACCATGGTGGTACTAACCGAAGTATATGGAATATCAACTTTAATGTTTGAGGTCTATTGATGCCAATTGAAGAAGTAGAATATTAATTTGCATTTATTTTATATTATTAGTTAGGGAGAGATTTAATTGTAATACATATATGGTTATATTATATATATATATATATACATCAATACTATTATATAATAGACGAAACATTAAAAGTTTGGTCGGTCGGTATGGTACGTTGTGATTTTACTTAATTGCCCTTTGTTAAATTCGTGATTTTACTTAATTAACCTTACTTATTTATAGAAATATATTATTAAATAATAATATTACCTATTTATAACCAATTATCTTTTTCACCTAAAATACATTATTTTTTTTATTTTTTCTAACAAATTCCCCTGCTTTTTCAAATATATCACGGACAATTAACTTTTTTAACTAACACCCCTCATTTTCCAAAAATATCACGGACAAACCTTTAGTTATTTATTTTTAAACCTAATATTATAATTTTTTTTTAAAGTTTACCTATTTTAACATGTCTGCTTATTTTTCTTAGCAAATACAATTACTAAAAATATTAAAATATAAATAATCAAATACCTATTTATAACCAATTACCTTTTCAGCTAAAACTCATTATAGATTTTTTCTAACAAAGTCCCTCATTTTCTAAATATATCACGGGAAATTGCCTTTTTCAATTTATTTTTTCTATTTTTCTCACTAAAATCCATTTTTTTCCTAAAAATATCACGGACAAACCCTTTACTTATTTATTTTAAAACGTATTTAAATAATTTAAATTATTAAATTTTAAAACCTCATTTTCCAAAAATATCACGGACATTTACCTTTTTAAACTAAATATATGTTACATTTTTTTATTTTTCCATACTAAAACCCCTCATTTTCCAAAAATAAAACGAGCAAACCCTTACTCATTTATTTTAAAATTTGTTTTAATGTTTTTAATTAATTAAAAGTGTTTAGCTATTTTAACATGCCTACTTATTTTTTTAACAAATACAATTAAAAAAATAATAATAAAATAACTATTAACAATCCGTGCATCGCACGGGTTTTAAGCTAATATATATATATATATTAGTAGGATTATTCTAGTAGATATGGTAGAGAATAAGAAAAAGATTTGTTTCCTTTATTAAGAAGATCTTTGCTTGATGGCTAAGTTTTAGGATTTATTATATAAACAATTGTAATCTTCTTATTTGAATAGAGTTGAATTATTATTGAAATTGAGAATTGTTTCTCTTTTGTTATGGATTGCGATCCTAACAAACACTTCTCTTCTGCGGTTGAGAAACCCTAGGGGTAGCACCTTTGGTCGTGGATTTTCTGCGGTTAATCCACAAAACCTATCATTTTTATCATTTTAATAGTTGTCATTTTAATAGTTGTCATTTTAATAGTTGTCCTACATCAAGTGGTATCAGAGCTACCAGGTTCCTTCACCTAAACCTTTTATCAAACACCTTCCTTACAAAAAAAAAAGAAACTCCCCCAGCCTGTACTCAGCCAACAACAACAACCACCAGCAGTCACCAGCAATCGCCAACAGCAGCCGCAACAACCACCAACAACCTACACCATCCAAAGCTCCTGATTTCCTTGCGATAAACGATGAGTAAAACCCCCAAGCAATTGGTTTTGAGATAACTTGTTCCGAGACAAATCGTTTAGCCTTATCCATTTCACTTTCATTATTGGATCCATATAGCTCTGATTATACAAGAACATACGAGAAGTGACAATACTATGATGACTTAATTGCACATGAACATGAAACATCATTACTAGAGCGGATATTGAAGTTATCAAAGGACATGAGTGCTAACTTGGAAAGAATGCAGCAAACTTGTGATTCTATCATTTCCAAGGTTTTACAAAAAAGCACAATTCCAAAGTTTAAATTAGAACCTATTGAAATCGTAAAGAAAGTTGAATCCGAGCCACAAATCGAGCATAATGAGAACGTTGACACTGAGCCACAAATCGAGCATGACGAGCATGTTGAAACTGAGCCACGAGTGGATGATGAGTTCGTTTGTGAAAAAGAAGTGGCAAAGGAGGCTATTAAAAGTGAAGAAGCTGTAAACGTTGTCACGTTAAAACATATTGATTTTTTAGGCTTTGACAAGATATTGGCAGCAACTAACACATCAAAAATTCTTATTCAGTGCGTGTTGTTTCCGAAGATCTTGCTTATGGAGTTGAAATTGGATGTTTGGGAGTGCTACTGCAAACCATCTCTTTGTTCGTTAATTCTCAAATTTTATAAAACTCGTGGACGAGTTTTTTTCAAAGGCGAGGAGAATGATTTCAAACGAAGACTAGGCCATATAGAACTGACCTTTAATGAAAATTCAATTGTTATTGCAAAACTAACATTAATGGTTGTAGTGCGAAAAAAGTGAAAGTTGATTAGTTGTATTCTTAATTAACTCCTCTATAAATCTTTCAACCCCCTGTATATAATTTATCTGTTTAAAGTAGCTCATTAAATCCGTGGTGGTTAATGTCTCCATTTGTCCCAACCATTTTAGTTCATGTTATATAAGAAAGTGAAGGGCCGAACAGTTTTTGATCATTACGAATACTATCTAGAAAATATCTAAAATTTTTGGAGAGTAGTGGTTGAAGCCAAAATGCTGGGGCTTAAGGATATTAAATCGAGAAGCCTGCATGCATTGTAGTTGGATTATTGGGTCAAATGTTTGTCGTACCTTTTACTTTATGTGTAAGCACTTAATTCTATCTCCCTGAACAGCAATCATATATTTCTTGGAGGTACAGTATATTTTGGACTTGTCTTTTTCTGTCTAGGACAGATCTTAATCTCAAATCTCTCACGTACAACAGTATCTTGTTTTCTTAAAGTTTGTGCAAAAAATAATAATTCTTTGTGGGTACATTGACTGTGGTATTAGTAATTTTCATCAGTGAAGATGTTTACACTTTATATTTCTTTATAGAGATGGAAATTGTAAATGCATCAATCCCAGACATAAGAGCGGATCCTGATAATTTGGACGGCAATGGTTATGATGTGGAGGATTTTGGGCAACATGTTGACGATATGTTCATGAAGGTTGATCAGGTTAGTTAAATGAAACCAACATTGCATCAGCCGTTATAAGTTCTTATAAGTTAGTTATTAGTCCCTCCTTCCCAGTTTATGCGAGACTTTGACTGTTGCACACAGTTCAAGGATATACATCGACTTTGACTTATGTGAGAATTCTTAGATAGTAGGGTTTGTTATTTTTTATGGCAGGGAGGTATCTGCATTTTTTGGATGATGACAACTTACTTTTACCTTTTACCTTCTAGTCCGTTGCTATTCTATTCACTTTGTATTATGTTTAGAAAATTGTTTGGCTCATATAATGTACTTTGGGAGAGCTACTTTATTTGGAACTCTAGGAATACCACACTAATAGATTGAGTAACATGTAGTCTTGGGACTTATTCTCTGATACCTCAATCGACTTCATGTAAACTGGTTGGCTGAAAAGTGAAAACTTTGGACAACGTATTTAAGTATAATATTGTTGTCATGCTCCATAAACTTTTATATTTCTTCCCTCTTGCTGTATCAAAGTCCAGATTATTTTAAAAGATTTAAGCAATAACTATTGATTTACTATGGTTATACACTTAGTTTATGTATCATTACATCTGAAAGTCATTTATCAACCTTATAATAGGAATACCCTGGAGATGAATTCAATTGTTTTCTTTTTTAATTTATTCTATGTTAGACCTCGAAGGTTGATGCTAATTCAAGATTCTAGGTATACAACTGTACAATTATAGTATTAAATAGTTAATATAGCGAAAGGAATTGAGATAGGAAATACAATTCTAATTTCCTGCATGATGATGGTCTCTAGATTTTTCCTGTCAATTAAATTGCTGCAAGTAATGTCTTTCTTATTTAGTAAAGCCCGAGGATACATTTGACAGTTATAACCTACACAATCCTTTGGCAAAATATGCCTTATCCTATTCATTGCAGCTTGAGCAAACACTAAACAAAGTTGAGCAGTTTTACTCAAGTAAAAAGCAATTAAATACTTCTAAAGGTAGTTCAGTTCCGAAGGATAAAGATAAGCATCTATCCAACTTTAGAAAGAGACAGCAGGATGCATCGCGTAGGGAGTCAGCTGCTGCGAAGAGAATGCAAGAGCTTATGCGCCAGTTTGGCACGATAATAAGACAGGTAAGTAGAGATCATTGGCAATTTTCTCCCGAAATGTTTGTTTCCCATAAGGATTCCACCCTGACATAATGTTATTAAAATGTTGAAGTCATTAACTTTTGCATTGTAAAGCATAGAAACAGGGAAGGTTTCTCTTTTGAGTTCCAGTCTTTATGTTTTTCTAAATTAAAGAAGTTTACATAGTTTTAGCTTATATGATTAGGGAGGGCATATCATTAACTTGCTGTTGTTTCTTTTATCTGAAGCACATTGACTTTAAATTGTGGTGGATTAAAGTATATAACTTGATACTGGTCTTGTTTTATATAGCTTTTATGGTATCTTTTTGTATGCTTATATGAAAGTTTTAAAGGTAGGAACAAGTCAGTGGACTTGTAACTCTGACCTGAAACTTTAAATTTTTTAATTATGTTATTGTTAAGAGGTTGAACAGATTACGAGTGTGGTTAATCGGTATCCAAATACAAATAAAGTTAACCGACATGCCTATTTTTACTTCTCAGATTACTCAGCACAAATGGGCAGGGCCTTTTATGCAACCTGTGGATGTCGTAGGTCTTCCGTTTGCACGACTACTATGATGTAAAGTTTTTCTGCCTTTTACTCCTTTTCTTATTGTTCGCTATTCGAACCACCATGTCTCAGTGCCATTAGTCATACTAACTTTCCGTACCCCCTAATCAATATTTATGATTCTTTCAACATTAGTTGTTTAGATAATGTGTTTTAGATGTTGTATACTAGGTGATCGAAAAGCCGATGGACTTCAGTACAATTAAAAACAAAATGGAGGCCAAGGGTGGCAGTGGATATAGAAGCGTCAGAGAAATATATGCAGATGTGAGATTAATATTTAAGAATGCAATGAAATATAATGATGAAAGGGATGATGTTCACGTTATGGCAAAAACTTTGCTGGGAAAAGTTGATGAGAAATGGTTGCAACTTTTGCCAAAAGTAGATGAAGAGGTAAACATTTGCTCCCACATTATTAAGATTTCAGATCCGTCCTTTTGGAGTGTTACCATGCTTTTATTTACTTATTAACATATTAGATCTCTTTTTTAAGATGGTTACTGATGTGGAATGAAAAACTAAATATTAGTTGGTATGTATTTTATGTTAATAGTTAGAAATAAATTTAATTGTAATTTACTTTAAAGTTATATTCAGTGTTCTAAAAATCGTCCGATTTTTTAAAAATCTCCGATAAATCGCCGATTTATCGTTTAAAAATATTTGACCGATTCGATTTTTGAAATCTGATATATCGCTATGAATTATTTTTAAATGGTTTATTATATTATATATAAGGCTAATATATTAAATAAATTTAAAATATTAAAATTTATCCAATTTTTGTTCCGATTTATCATTCCGATAAATCCCCGATTTGCCGATAAATCGCTATACGGTACCTGAACCGATTTGTTCCGATTTCCGAAATCTACAACCATGGTTATATTATATATTATATATAGTAGTAGGAATATTCTAGATTATGGTAGAGAATAAGATAATGACTTCTTGTATTAATAAGATTTTACTCGATGGTTAAGTTTTAGGGATTTACTCCTATATATAAGGAGATGTAATCTTTTATTGTTAGGAAGGCTTTGATTGATTGATTGAGTTGAGATTCTTCTCTATATTGTTATGGGTTGCAATCCTAACAAATTCTTCTCTTCAGCGGTTGAGAAATCCTTAGCTTGTGGGTTTTCTGCGGTTAATCCACAATTTTCCATCTTTTTTATTCTTTTTTCCTTCCTTGTCCTGCATTAGTTAGGAGGTGTGTTTTACTTTGAGCATCTGCTTCGTCAATGTTTAGATCCTCAACTCCAAAAGATATTTTTAGAGTTTTTTAATTTATAATTGATAACTATGACTTACAGGAGAAAAATCAGAAAGAGGAAGAAGCAGATGCTCAGATAGATATGCAGCTAGCTCAGGAAGCTACTCATGCCAGGATAACGAAGGATCTAAACATTGAGGTAAAGCAGTATCTATTCATAAACTTGAGGATGCCACAATATCTTATTGATATGCAAGTCATATGATTATCTTTTTTACAGCTTGAAAAGGTTGATAGGGATCTGGAAGAATTAAGAGATATAGTGATTCAGAACTGCAGGTTTTTTTTTTACATTTTTTAAGTTTCAACTACTTCTGACTCAGCTTCTTAGTCAACCCTAATTATATGTGTTAATCATCGATTGCATTTGTCTAATAATAACGAATGGGAAAGAATCGGCAAGTCTGCTCTCATTTTAGATCAGTTCTCAAATTTGCTTCAATCCTAAGAGTTCACCAGATATATAATATATATACAAATTAAACATAAACTAAATATGTTTGTACAAATTTCAATACAAGTGTATATATATGAGTAGATTTAATTTGTCTACTGGGTCCAGATCATTTTAATACCTACCTTGCTCATTTTACTATACAGCCAAGGATGGACCCAGGGGATCCAGCACTGTCCCTGGCCCCAACCTTAGAATCCGAGCTAGCGAACAAGTAGTATAGCCAGCCATGTTATATCAACGATACTAGCTTCTTTCCCGCGTAAAACACATGTTTTTTTTAATGTTTTAATATTTTTATTTCTTATGTTTTAATGTTTAACTGTTTATTGTTTCTATTTGCTTACACTCCTTTAACAAATTTTGTAATTTTATTTGATATTTATGTATAAATATTATTTTATTGTTAGTCCTACTAATTAGATACTTGCAGAATATAATATTGAATATCTCTTGTTTAGTTATAATTTAATTTTTATTTATATCAAACTGAAGTAGTATATAAATTATACTATTAATTTTTACCTTTATTGTTTCTTTTCTAAATTCTTGGCTTGTGGGATCCACGGACAACCGACCACCTTAAGTCCCTTGCACTAATTATAAAAAATAAAATAATGTTGCGACTGCAGTATAAATTTGCTTGCTTGTAAATGACTCTTGCTTCTGACCTTCATTGTTGCTTTGTCTTCTTTATTTTTCAAAAAGTCATGGCCAAATACCGTTGTGGCCGTAATTTAACGACTTTAATCATTTATGACCACCCTTAATTGTTATTTACCTGTTATTTATCAGTATATAAGTCTCCAATCTCCGCCTTGGTTCTTATTTAAAATAATTTATATTTTGTTCCCAAATTCAAGAAAGAAAAGAGTAGAAAATGACTTCTTTTCCTTTTCTCCTTATCTTTTCAAAACAGGAAGAAAATTTTGGAGACAAATATATGCGGAATTTCTTCCCAATTTTTAAGCTTTCTTTTCCTTTCCTTCTAAAATAACCATTTGGGAACAAGTTGAAGAAATCAATTCTCTGTCTTTCTTTTCTTGAAACAGAAAGGGTTTCTATAACACACTATCAATGTTCAAGTTACCTTAGCATAAACAATTATCGTTAAATATTTAGACTCCCTCTGCCCTCCGGTTCTTATTATAGGTCCGGTTCTTACCATAAGTTTCTGGAATTTTTACCCACACTTCAGAGTGCTTTGACCACAACTAAAATTACTTTTTTTTTTATATAATTTTTTTAAGAATAAATGCATATGCTTAATACTTTGATTCAGAAAAAGAAAAAGCATTAATCAGGTGCAAGGGAGTAACTTATTCTAATTGATTCTCATTCTTAACGATTTATTATTACTTATTAGTTCATTTTAACTTTTCAATTCGTATTTATTTATGATTTGTATATAATATTTTTACTTTTTAAGTATATTCTTATAATAAATTTTAGCCGATTAATAGATAAACTCCAACTTTTGCTATTCAAGCTCCGCCTCCACCTCCACCTGTGTAGTACGCCGTGCATATTATATGGAACAAGTACACTGTAACTCATAATATATAGTACATCATGCACATGGAATTATACATTGGAGTTTGATTAGTAAATTGTGGAGGTTATTTTATCAGTTCCCTAAATTTTATTATTTATCATCAGTTTATCTGTACAATTTTTTTTAATTATGTTAATATTGGTTCCATTTAAATCCCCACCTTCCCCCTTCATTTGACTTGTGGGTCCACCATTTTCTACACTGCACCTACCTAGGGCCCTAAATATAAATTTGTTAAAAACATGAAGCCTAGTCGCAATGGCGGAACCAGGACAAAAATTTACGGGGGGCTTAAATATTTAACATGAACAATTTACGAAAGAAATAAAAGCGTATAAAATCGAAAAGTACACAACTAATCTTTAATTACCGACTGATGAACTGTTTTTAGTTGAAGAAGTAATGGATGACAACTGAATTTTGCGGCTTTGCATATTTTGATAATTTTGTAAAACAACTTCATTATCCACTTTGGCAAAAATAGCCTTTTCAATGTACATCATCATGCTATAATTTAACCACTCGTCCCCAATCCGATTACGCTGGTAAGTCTTTAGTATTTCCATTGCAGAAAAAAACCCTCTCAAAAGTAGTGGCAAACGATAAAACCAAAGTTAACTCAACAAGTTGATAAACAAGGGGATAGGCAGTATGTCTGTGTGTCCTTACCATCATGACTGCAAGATCTCCGATATTTTGAAGTTTAGACAAACCTCCATCATTTCTCACATCATAGATAAAATTGTCCAATTGATTCGGCAACAACTCAAGGTCTAAGTAAAAAGAAATCTTGTGGATAGAATAGTGGAACACAGATAAGTTTTGAACGATCGGAACCTGAAAATGAGTTTCTAGGATTAAGAGAACCGATACGAAGAAGTAGCTTTGTTTTTCCCTCTGTAAAGCGGTTATCCGTCTCTTGTAATATAAGATCAATTACCTGATAAGAAAGAAGGTTAGTAAACAAGTGAATAATATTTTCTATGATACTCTAAATCATGAATGTAATATGTTGATGGAATAAAAATAGCAATAAACTAACTGACTAACCCCACAAAAAATTTCAACACGGTATATATGAAAGTAGGTAACAGCCTGTCCCTCACGCCTTCAGCAGCCTCGGATCGGTAATATGTCTTCAATATTCGGTATCTCAATCAAATTATCAACACAAAACTTCTTCACATCTTCTAAAAATGTCTCCCATTTCTCCTCTCTCAGTGATTGTAATTTAACCTTCATACCTCTAACCATTGTCATAGCATTTATAATATTCTGAGTCTTTTGTTGTAAAGCTTTTGACAGGTCGTTAGTTATTGCCAAGATTACTTTCATCAAATGCAACATAAAGACAAATTCAAAATCTCCATTTTTTTAAGTAAGCCTTGCGCAATACCTTTTAACTCTTGATTAGTAGCATCTTCAAGTATATCCCCAAGCACTTCCACCACCGATGACCACATCAAAAAAAGACGAAGTATTGTTCTATGATGTGAACCCCACCTTGTATCACTCGGACTCGGTCGAGTTAAAGAAGTTTCTTGATTCTTTCCTTTGCCAGAAAATATATCACCATCTTCTAAACGTTTAAGTGTAAGTTCATGTTGTCTTTGTCCAAGCATATATTTTCTTTTACATGAAGCCCTAACCAAATTCACGATACGAGATAGATGATCAAAAAAATCACTCATATAAGGGTTGCAATTAGACACAAGAACCACAACTAACTGCAGTTGATGAGCAAAACAGTGAACATAATTTTCCGAAGGGTTCTCTTTCGAAAGCTTTGAGACCATTAAATTTACCACTCATGTTTGAAACCCCGTCATAATCTTGGCCTTGTTATTGGGATAATGATAATCCATGTCTTGAAAACAACAGATCTATGACACTTTTTAATGACTGAGATGAAGTATCGATTACGTGTTCCACCGAAATAAACCTTTCAATCACTTCACCGTGTTTATTTACATATCTCAATACAACCGCCATTTGTTCCTTCAAAGAGATGTCACGAGATACAAGCTGAGCTAGGTACCTTGTTGAAGCGAGAAGCACATATTTCGAAATATGTGAAACATGTTCTATCTAAATCTTGCAAACTTTGTGTTTTTATATATCTCATTTAAAATACTAAATAATTTAATTTAATTCAGACACATTAGTGCGAACTTGGAGAAAGTAAGAAAATGGCCAATAATTTAATTTTTGAAATATAAGCCACAAGAAGTAATTTGCTAGGTCCAGAAATTTCATTATAAGTGATTTGTTATTTATGCTTACAATAAAGCAGTCAGAAGAATTGCACAGTACAGCAACATAAGAAAGAAGATAAATACAAGTAAGGTGAGGGGCTAACTCCTCTCGCATTTGGAAAATTCTACGGAAGTATGTGCTTTTGCCTAGGTGCAACTATGAGCCCCTCTATGTCCTTCCTACCTCTGCATGTTTTATAGATCTCAGAGTTTACTACCTCTATGCAACAATCACTTAGGCTCGTTGGGTTACCTAGTAATGTTGCCAGAGTGTTATTTCCTTTACAATAAAACTGGAGGCATGTTGCACTTTACCCTAGCTATGTATATAGTTCTCTATTGCTATGGAAACCCATGTATCCTTGGGGAAGGTTCATTTAATTGTTTAATGGTTGAAATCATTTCCCACTGGTTGTCATTTTTATTCTGAATACTATGGTCAATAGACATGTTTCTTGGTGTTGGTGATCATTATCTGTGGATCCGGAAATATTTGTGTAATTTTTTGTATACTATTTAGCATGTTACCAACCACTAAACTGATTGAGAAATTCTACAGGAGAATGTCAACTGAAGAGAAAAAGAAACTTAGTTCAGCTCTGACAAGTTTATCTCCAGAAGATCTTGACAAAGCGCTTCTAATTGTTTCCCATGATTACCCAAGCTTTCATGCAACTAGTCAAGAGGTGGACCTTGACATTGATTCCTTGGTAATAATTTCTTTGGTCTAGTTATCTGATATTAGAAAACTATGATTTGTACTAGTAAAGAGTTGTGTTCTTGATGGTGCATTTTTATGCAGAGTGAATCCACATTATGGAAATTGAAGTTTTTCGTAAAGGGAGCTCTGCAGTTTCAAAATAAGACTTCAGCAAGCATGGGTGGCAACAATCACCCCCATAACAACAATAACAAACGGAAAATTTACAATGCTCTTGCTAAGTCTTTCCAAAAAAGAAGCAAGAAATAAACACATAGTTCACGGTAACAGTATATATAAACCTCATATAGTTTATATTTGCAACTCAGGATTTTGTTGTACTAGACTACTAGTTTCAGCAAATTGGTTTATTATATTGGCAGAATTCAGATTCGGGGCAGGTATTAACTTCTACATCTTGGATTAATCTGCCCTGCTTTGTGATATAACTTTCAGTCTTTCACTATAATACATACGAATTAGATGTGATTTTTCAAACAACTGCTGTTGGCCGGATTAAATATACAGGCACCACTCTTGAGAGAGCTTATAATTTCAGATCATGTGGATAAATCACCTGTCTTCTTAACTGTGCTGCAAGCCTGCAACAAAAATATCTACCGGACATCCATATATATTATCCTTTATATAGAAAGTTTTGTTTCCCTGAATACTAGTACCTCCATACAAGTCACAGTGCTCAATTTTTAACCAGCTAATTTAAGATTAGAGTACTTATCGTCAGATAATTTACAACCAAAAAACCAATCCAACGCCATTAAAAAATGAACATGTAACAAATAAATTACAAAGCTATTTGTTTTTTGAAAATATTTGCATGTATTTAATGACAATTAAAAATGACGGTGACTAAATTGGTACACCTTTTCACGTTAATGTATCTGGACACAGACATATATCAATCAGATTTCCACAAGTGTCTAGCAGCTGATAGTTAACCGACCAATTAATATATGTAGCTAGTCGTAGCCTAAAATTAATTATATGTTTTTTAAGGTTCTAATCAAAGCCCCAAGTTGAGGCAATGCCTTTCACAGACTTCTACTCGGTTATAATTCATGAATTAGAAATAGGTTTATGAAAGTCTATCATTGAACAATCATTTAAGTCTTTCTACGTACTAAGCTATCTAAATGAAAATCTATGATTGACATGTCAATAAGGTCCATTGTATTTACATAAAACATTTATTTCAAATCTACCATGCACATGGTAACAGCCCCACAGTTGAATTTTAATCTTTATCTATGAGATAGATCTTGATATATTTGTATAACAAATTAATAGAATGTACATTTACAGATCTTGATATATATACAAACTGAGAATTTGTAGTAAGCTTACTGTGAGATAGGTAGCTAGTTACATGCAACATAATCCTTGATTATACAAATATTTGACGTTCAGAGCTTGGCTAAATGTTCAGAGTTTGTGTACTTTTTTAAGGTATATTTTATACACACACAATCAATTTAAGTAGATGGCTGTCGATTTTCAGTAAAACGGGCCTGTGTACTTAGTTATCATGCATGTGAAACTAATTAGGGGTAATATATATGATATAGGTGCAGTAGTTTTTAGCATTCATTGTCATTGTTGATGGTAGTTAGTTGTTGAAAGTATTTATTACATGCAACATGATTTGGAATAGACCCATTGGAGATTTAAGATTTTCTAGTCCTATAAATAAACACCAGTGATGGCTGTTCATTCAGTATCAGTGTGAAGTTCAGTAAGTTCGAGGTTGATACTGGCGTTAAAGATGGGGCGTGTTGGTTTTATGAAAGTGAGTGTCTTAGCATTACTTTGTCTTCATGTTCTTGTAGCGAGCCATGTTGTTTTTGCTAGGGATGTTAGAGGTGATGAGGAAGAAAAGTTGTTGAGTGTTGGTAAGGGAGGTGGTTTTGGTGGAGGGTTTGGAGGTGGTAGTGGGGGTGGAATTGGAGGCGGGTTTGGAGGTGGAGGCGGTAGTGGGGGTGGGTTTGGAGGTGGAGGTGGAGGAGGTGGTGGAAGCGGTGGAGGATTTGGAGGCGGAAGTGGTGGTGGATTTGGAGGCGGATTTGGTGGTGGTAGTGGAGGTGGATTTGGTGGTGGTAGTGGAGGTGGCATTGGAAATGGTGGAGGCATTGGGGGTGGTGTAGGTGGAGGAATTGGAAAAGGTGGTGGCATTGGTGGTGGACATGGAGGTGGCGTAGGTGGAGGTATCGGAAAAGGTGGTGGTATTGGTGGTGGACATGGAGGTGGCGTAGGTGGAGGTATCGGACAAGGTGGTGGTATTGGTGGTGGACATGGAGGTGGCGTAGGTGGAGGTATCGGAAAAGGTGGTGGTATTGGTGGGGGACATGGGGGTGGTGTTGGGGGTGGGATAGGAAAAGGTGGAGGAGTGGGTGGTGGTATAGGAAAAGGCGGAGGAGTTGGTGGCGGTGTAGGAGGAGGAGGTGGAAAAGGTGGTGGTAGTGGCGGAGGAGCAGGAGGTGGGTATGGAAAAGGTGGTGGTGGTGGTGGAGGAATTGGTAAAGGTGGAGGCAGTGGAGGAGGATTTGGAAAAGGTGGTGGTGTTGGAGGAGGATATGGCAAAGGTGGTGGTGTTGGAGGAGGATATGGCAAAGGTGGTGGTGTTGGAGGAGGATATGGCAAAGGTGGTGGTGTAGGTGGAGGGATTGGCAAGGGTGGTGGTGTAGGGGGAGGGATTGGTAAGGGTGGTGGTGTAGGGGGAGGGATTGGAAACGGAGGTGGCATTGGTGGAGGGATTGGAAACGGAGGTGGCATTGGTGGAGGTGCTGGTGGAGGGGGTGGCATTGGAGGAGGCATCGGCAAAGGCGGAGGCATTGGAGGCGGCATAGGCAAGGGTGGAGGCATTGGAGGAGGAATAGGCAAGGGTGGAGGCATTGGAGGTGGAATAGGCAAGGGTGGAGGCGGATTCGGAAAGGGTGGTGGAGGATTTGGAAAAGGTGGTGGCTTTGGAGGAGGTATAGGCAAAGGTGGCGGCGTCGGGGGTGGGGGAGGTTTCGGTAAAGGTGGTGGAATTGGAGGAGGAATAGGTGGGGGTGCAGGAGGTGGTTTTGGTGGTGGGTTCGGTGGAGGTGGAGGTGGAGGTGGCGGCGGGGGTGGAGGTGGAGGCATTGGTGGACACAAGTGATAAATATTAGCTTTTCTTCTTGCATGACAGTGAGATGCTACACGGACGGACCAACCAGTGCATGTGTATCCATCCGATGAAATTACACAAGGAAGTCTTATGCCACTGTACTGCTACTACTGTCTACACCAATAAAATCTGGACTACAAAATTAATCAATGATATTAAAGGCTTGTGTCAGATTTTAGCTTTGCATTGTTTGTGTGATATTTCTTTCATTAGAACAGACGTTGAAGAAATGAAAAACAGAACTCTGCGAACCAAGTAGCCGGAGCGCACACATTGTCAACATCTAATTGCACTTGAACTTTCTTGCTACAAATTTTTGTTTTCGTCAAAAATTAAACTTTTATATATCACTTGCCAAAACACCTTACGTGACCTTTATTTGAAAAGCCGTTGCAATTAAAGAACTTTAAATTACTTGCTATTATCCAAGAAAACAAAAACCAACCAATTATATACAATTTAATCACTTAAAATTTTATATTTACTAGCTTAAAACTCATACCACGAATTATTTTAATAATTATTATTTTATTTTTAAAATTTTATTAATTGCATTTGTTAAAAAAAGACATGTTAAAATATGTAAACTTTTTTATATAATTAAAAGCATTAAAATAGATTTTAAAATAAATTAGTAAGGGTTTTTCCGTGATATTTTTGGAAAATGAGAGATTTTAGTAAGAAAAAATGACATGTTTTAGATAAAAATAAAGGTAATTGTTCATGATATTTTTGTGAAAGGAAGATATTTTATTAGAAAAAATAGAGATTACGTTTTAATATTTTAATTATAATAGCTTAAAACTCGTGCGATGCACGGATTGTTTATAATAGTTGTAATTTTATTATTTATATTTTGTAACATTTTTATTAATTGTATTTGTTAAGAAAAATAGGTAGGCATGTTAAAATAGGTAAAATATTTTAAATAATTAAAATAATAAAATAAGTAACTAAATGTTTGATTACTAATATTTTAATAATTTTAGTAATTGCATTTGTTAAGAAAAATAAGTGGGCATGTTAAAATAGGTGAATTTTTTTAAATAATTAAAATATTAAAATAGGTTCTAAAATAAATAACTAAAGTTTTGCCCGTGATATTTTTGGAAAAGGAGAGGTTTTAGTAAGGAAAAATAGAAAAACTAACATATTTTAGTTAAAAAGATAATTGTCTGTGATATTTTTGAAAAAGTAGGCTATAAAAGATTTTTTACATGTGTATGTAATCAATCAATATATCAATATACTTATATAAATGAGAAGACGGGGGCGGTGAGGTGGCGCCTCTAGAATCACTCCGTTCTATTTTTCTATTTTTCTCATTTTTCACAATTTTTAATTTTAATAATTACAATTTCCTTTATTATTTTCGATTTTGTAGGAAGGAAATTGAAAATTACACTTTTATTATTTTCAAACTTGATAGAACTTTCTTTTATTATTTTCAAACTTGATAAAACTTTTTTTGATTTAGAAAATTACAACTTCCTTATTATTTTCGAATTTGTTGAACTTGATAGAACTTTCTTTGATTTTGAAAATTACTGTTGGTCCTCGTGTATTGCAGAAGGGGAGGGGGGGGGGGGGATGAATGCAATACTGATAAAATTCAATCTCAGTTTCAACAACCAAAACTAAGATTACATTCACAGTAACACTCAGGACACCTTTTCCATGGTTCCATCTCAATTCCCAAACAGCTTGATCAACTCAACGTCATTTTGATTCTCATCCTATACATCCACATTGACTAGTAAGATCTACCTTAACTATCGTGAGCAAGAGACTTGCAACCATATCATACAATCCTGAAATACTCAAAGATTAACCCATTCTCCATTATTAGCCTATCATCAAATCTTAAAAGTTCTTCTCATTGAGACAAAAATCTATTATGTTCATCTTCCACAACATGGGATATCATCAGCACAATTACACATTTTTCCCCAATTTCCAATCAACTTTTGAATTATCTAACTTCACCTCTTCCACATCGTAATGTTAATCGATAGAGAGAGAACAACTGGCTCCGTTATATATTACTAGTATTCTAATCGCATCGTAATCCGCTTTCGCTCGTGGTGATTCAATCGCAAATTCTTCGTTCATTATGGTAGGGTAAATTTCAGTTCACCCTAATGGCATACCTCCCAGATTATTTGGTATAACAAAAATTCATGATATTTTGAAGTGAAAAGATTCTATATCGTAGCAAATGTCCCACAATTGGGGTTACCAAATCTGTATATTCCAAAGCAAACATTATTGGAAGTGAAGGAATTACTGAGAGACCAATTTGATCACATGAACTCAATGTTGTGTGTCTCTATTAAGACAGTACTAAAGGTAATTAGCCTTCTTGTATTTCACAACACACAAGTGACGGCGTCCCGTCAGACTTCTATCACATAGACAGATAGTCCTTGTGTCCCCTATAAATAGGGTTGTTTACCTCAGTTGGAGTAGAGAAATATGAAAGAAATTTAGAGTCGGAATGACAACCAGGGCCTTTCGATAAGAAATCTCAAATACACACCTTGGATTGAAATTGAATAGATTCCAAAGGTGTTATTTCAAAAAAAGAAGAACAACCAGAAAGGAAGTATCAACAAATAGTGTTACATCACAATTAGAGTTATCCACTCCGGAAGAATGAAGGAGTTGGAATTTAAATAACATATTTTTCAACAAGCCTCAAATTTGAAATAGGCATAACAACAATCTTTGGCGCAATTTAAAACATGATTGATCAAGAGTATCAAATACAAGATCAACAGGTGGAATATATCCATCAACACAGGTTTCTTTTTAAAGGAATGTCAAATATTTCATTAGGATGGGAAGGTATTACCAAGGTCTTCACATATGACTCCTCCGTCGACTCCTTCGATAGCTCGTTATTCGATTTCAGCCCTACTTCTCCACGCTATTCGATTTCAGCCCTTCTTTTCCACGTCGCAAGGTTATTAATATCGTACGTCGTCGTCGACTCGTAATAGTCCTTGAAGATTCCGCCATAGACTACAAACGCAAGAAGTTCTATCCATTTCAGCACAACTATCTCAATCAAATACCTCTATCTTAACTCACTCAGCGGTACTATATCCAATAGTCCAATACGAACTCTAAATGAGCTCTGACGTTCCTTATATAACTATATACACTCCCACACACTCTCGTTTCTAGTTTTACTATAACCCTTGCTCTGATACCAACTGTAACGCCCCCAAATCCGGGGTCAAAGGATTTGGTCGTCACACTGCACTCTTAATCCAAACAACCTGTTCAATATAAAATCAACACAATAATAATAATATCTGTGACCCCAACTCTACCAAGAATCTTTAAAGGTTATAGTGCTAGAAACAAGAATCCAAAATTTCATTACAACAATCTTTCTTCCTTACAACCATTCTCTTTACAAAAATTCTAATACACTAGTATAACTTCGATAAGAAGTATACCAGGCAACTAATCTTATACAATATATTATTCAATAGAAAACATCTATATACAAAACCTCTCACTAGCTCCAATGCTCTGGATCAAACCTCTTTACGCTAATATCTTTCCCCATCTTTGATCAGCTACGCGGACAACTCTCGCCAATACACCTTCTTTCTGGCAGGCTAAAATATATATAAATAAAACAAGTATGAGCGAATGAATTGCTCAGCAAGCGCATTATTAAATATAATACGAAAGGTTTCCAAAATAAACTTTGGATTTTCAAATAAACAAGCCTTTGGCTTAAACATTTGTAATCTCTAATATTTTCAACTCAAGTTTGGTAATTTACCACAATTTCTCATTCTTCTTCTCTCAATTGAATAGTTTAAAACACAAAAAGATTTATATTGGTCGTTACGGCGACCGAATCAACAATATCTACAATAGTAAGTAGAAAATATGAAATAAATATAACTCATACGTCTTCAAGACCATAGTTTGTACAAAAATACTAATTTTGAAGATAACAGGTCTATTCATAACATTCTCTGAAACCAACAACTCTGGAAGGGTAGAATAATCAAGGAGTAAGAATGAGCCATCACGCTCGGTCATGAAATAAAGAACGCACTTCAAGACTTTAATATAGTACCGACTGGGTATGCGGTATGAATAAAACTCATCAAGATAGATATCTCACGACTGCCAATGGAATCACGGAAGTGGATTTCGACTATTTGGAATCCAAATGAATTAAGAGTAAGTGATTTCAGCAAGATTGAAACCACCATTTATTAATCAACAACCAACAATTTTACGCAACGAATAAACCTGAATATCAGGTCATAACTCACAAGTACAAAACATATGGATGTAACTCATCCCAGAAATAAGAATTAATATTAGAATTGGATTTTTAACATTTATCAAATCAAAGGTTGTGCTGCTGGCCAGCCACGCATCAACCCCGGACTTGCTTATAGCAAAGTCCTCTACTGGATCCTAGGCCAATCTGGGCCTTAATTTATTCCGACCATAATTATGGCCCGACCAATTACTGGTCCCATTTAAAAACATTCCAATCCTATATTATATACGTCAGGTGTCAGAACAATTGACAACCTTACTTCGACAATCAGGTGTCGGAAGAATCGACAACCTAATACAACAATTGCTGGAAAACTCACGTTCCAGGAAACAGTTCAATTATGAAGAATCCATTAAGGAATAACAATATAATCTAGTATCGACGAGATCGACACAATATGGGGAGGTGCATATGAAAAGTGACAATATAATAAGCATCGACGAGTTCGATGTAACAACTGGGATATAATGAAGAATAAACAATGACATGCTCAACAAGATTTAGTCTGATATGAAACAGGCATTATGATATCAACAGAATTTGTAACAACTCAATATAGAATAGGGTTCAAAGAACAGGCTCTAGATGGCCTCAACAGTTCAAATTATCACATCATGGAAGAATTAGTTAAGATTCAACAATCTGGTAAGTGACAAGAAAGTCAAGTTCAAGTTTAAGAAAAATTCAGGGTGAAGTTTATAAATGAAGAAAACAAGGGTTTATTAACTTCTGACAGAAATAGTTCAAGTCCTTCGAACATATACTTATAATAGATAAGCCTCGTATTTGAAGGAAGTAAACTAAATCATGCACACCATAAATGAATTCGAATCAGGGAATGGATCAGATGATCGCATTAACAAGAAATGATAATAATACTTGCAAGGGTGCAGGATGGAAAAATGGAATACTTGTAGAACAAGTACCACAACTTCGGAATTTAAAATAACATTTTCAACATAGGGTTCACAAGTTCCCACTCATCTAGGGTTGGCAATATTCCAACCTAATGTTTTAAAATCATGTCTTTTAAAAGAAAGCCTTAGTATACGGCCCATAATTATCTCTTCAAACTTTTCAGTATAATAAGTATATCTTTCCAATCAATATGAAAATATGAATCTAAACTCAAAAGGTATAAAAGAGTACTCGTCAATTTCTGAGATTAAATAACATACTTGCAATTCAATGCAAAGAAATCAACATTTGAAAATTCAGTAATAAGCATTCAACATGCATACTAATAATTCAAGATAATATCCCTTAATTAATAAGCAAGGGTATAAACACTTGCCTCTGGTCCTTAGCTATTTCGTAACGCTGAAACAATACGATTTCCTCCTTATTCTGAATTGTCGCATGATTCTCTACCTCCGTCCTTCTTTGCTTTAACGCTCTTGCGAATACCACTAGTCTGCTTTTACCATTTTGAATCCACGTGCCAGCCTCGATAGTCAAACATGAGACGGTACTTAGTCTTCAACGTATAATTCTCATATTCCATAAATGATTGTAACTTAACCTCGATAATCTGACTCGTCTCGTCCAATAGCCTCTGTTGCATAGACAACCACATTTCAATTGATAGAATGATCGCAACTAACTATACAAGTAATCCTCGTAACTCGCTTGACGAAACTCCCCATCTATAAAAAGTCAACATCTAAGTCGACGGCCTCGTAAATCTCATTTTCTAACATCACCGACAAATTTCTATTCCAACTACCCCTCATGATGATATTAGACACGACCAAAACATTTAAACAAGTCTCAAAACAATTATTCGCATGCATGACTCAACAACAGATAATTCACATCATTCACATAACACATTTAAACAAGTAACCGGTTACGTATCGGACGCCCGGTCTAATTTATGATATTTAAAACTCAGACACTAGCCCTAGTACGGGCATATATGGACTATAAAACACATTACACAACTCATACAAACCATATAGCACTTATAACTATTTTTAAAACATCACACGAAGCTTATTTGAATTTAAATAAGCCACAAACAATTTTTAAATCAAAAATCGGATTTTTAAATCCAATATAAGTATTTTAAATGCAAATAAATCAATTAATAAAATTAATTGACACTCTTTAAATGCTCAAACTATTTTTAAATAAATAAACCAAGCTAGAAAATAATTAAACTTAATTTTAATTAATTAAATCTAATTAATAATTAATTATTAAGAATTAACTGATTAAAAGAATTAATCAATTAATTAAATAAATTAATTATTAATCAAAAATAATTAAAATAATTAAATTTAATCAATTTTCGAATTTAAATAAATATTTATGAATTTATAAAATTTTCGGAATAATAAAATGTATTTTTAAATCAAAGATATGATTTTTAGAATTATAAAACTATTTTTGAATTATTTTAAAAATTAAAAATCCAGAAACAGTATTCAAAAAAAGGAAATTAGGGTTTTTGGATCAAAACCGGGTCGGGTAAAAACTAAACGGGTTGCCAAGAAACTTTTCCGGGTCGCCAAGAACGACCCACCGGAAACTGGGTTTCCCAGTTTTCGGCCGGCGTCCGGCCACCGGAAAACTTCTCCGACAACCTCCAAGTACCCCAAATCGTATGGTTCTAATCAGGAACTAATTGGGCTTCTTAAAAACACTTCTATTTCAACACAACAACTTGGAATCCGCCCGAAATCGACGGAAGAAAACGCAACAGCCGCCGCGACGGCGCGTTTTCCGGCCGACCTCGAACGTTGCCCGACGACTACACTGAATATACACCTCGACTCTAAATCCTCCGATCTATGCAATGGTACAAACGAAACCAAGGACAAGTCATTCTATCTCAAACTCCGGCAAAACTCAAGAACTCCGGCGAGCTTTAACTTTCCCGATTAGCTCGAAAACGAACTCCAAATTCAAATTAAAAATCACATACAGGCTCTACATCCCATAACAAACACAACCACACCATCAATCAGCAAGAACAATCAATCGAACGATTTCCCCCAAATTAACCCTAAAAATTCGAAATAAATAAATTAATTAAAAATAAGAAAATTTCAGAAATCATACCCACATGAATTTTGATGCTGGATTTGAATAGAGGATGATGAGAGATTCGATTTGGTTATAAGAACATCGAAATCGGATTCCGATAACGCCTTCAAAATTGAGTTTGATTCTCAAGAACACGAAGAACACGTTCAGGGGTTTTTAGCTTTTTAACTGTAATTAAACTTTAATATACGCAAAACAAAGTACGATTTGCCTTTTTATAATAAACGGAAAATAATACCCCAAACGACATTTTTGGATCGATACTGATCCGATGGATCGCTTTAAATACAATATAACAGAATATATGCTTTAAACCTTTAATAAAGCAGAATACACGTTTCACGAGACGATAAGCATCCATAAAGTACGGATAACTACAAGTATCGTTTAATTCAAAATATACGAACCAAAATACCTCCATTGCGAATATTTTCGAATACTTCCCACTTTAACGAATGAAATATTTGTACGAACGATATACCAATTTCCCGAATAATTTGGGAACGATCCAAATTTTCTTTTCAATAATTAAAATAAAATAAAATAGTATAACATCCTTTTCAAACTAATTTCAAATTCCCCACACATTTCACATAGCACCACAATATCACATATTCAATCATTTAACGAATAACTTAGCACGTTTAAACAGATAAATCATTTAATAACTCTTAATATGAAATTAAAATTTCATTTCACATCATATAATAACACGTAATTTTCCCGGATCTTACAGTTGCTGTCGCGTAGTCTTCCGCCAATGTTGCTGTCAGAGTGAATATGCTGTCTTGACTTGCAACATTCTGTCTTCTTGTAATCTTACTGTCAATGCTTATGACAGTAACCTTTATTCATGCTGTCATCTAATATGCATTCTTTGAGGCTTGAACACAAAAGGTGAACTTCTTCCAAATTACACAATTAAAATAACATTGCATACTGATTACAAGAACATACTTTGGCTGTGACAGTATGTTCTACTTAATTAAAAAAATTAAGTATATACAAAGTTAAGTTGTTCCTATGCTATCACCCATAAATCCCAACAATTACAACTTCCTTATTATTTTCGAATTTGTAGGACTTGATAGAACTTTCTTTGATTTAGAAAATTTCTTTGATTTAGAAAATTACAACCTTCTTATTATTTTCGAATTTGTAGGACTTGATAGAACTTTTTTGATTTAGAAAATTACAACTTCTTTATTATTTTCGAATTTGTAGACTTGATAGAACTTTCTTTTATTATTTTCAAACTTGATAGAACTTTCTTTGATTTAGAAAATTACAAATTCCTTATTATTTTCAAATTTGTAGGACTTGATAGAACTTTCTTTGATTTAGTTGAATAATTAATGTTAAAGATTCGAAAATATCTCAATTTTAATATTTTTGCCTTTAAAATCTTTACAAATGGAGAAAACTAAATATATAATTTTAAGATTCTTGTGATATTGTCCTAAATTTTTTATTATAAAATATCTCAATAGTATTTTAAATCTTTACTAATGGATGAAACTAAATATACAATTTTAACAATCTTGCTTTTATAATATTCGATAAATTTTTAATTTCCTTCTTACTATTTTCTTAATTTTAATAATTTCTTTCTTAATATTTGTACATTTAAAAACTTTTAAAATCTTTAGATCCTATTTTTTAGAGAAGAAAATTAAAAAATAATTTAGATCGATTTGGATATAAGCCCATCAAACATAGTATATAATCAAACATGGCGAGAGAACATGATTTTTTTTTCCGCAGCGTAGGATGTCTTCGCAGGATTTACAGTTATTTGTGTGCTAATTAACTTTTTATTTATGTAAGGTTTAGTTTTATGAGTGCATGATTCTCCTCTTCATGTTCTGTTTGATATTTTAATATTTTGAATAATCTTTTTTGCAGGTTTTTTTATATGTCTTCGTAATTTTCTTTCAATTTATTTTTAAAGAACATGGTACTATAAAATTACATGTGTTCTTTATGATCTAACTTTTTGCTTTGGTGATTTTATGATCTTTTTAAAGTTTAAAAGATTATTATCTTAAGGTTTGGCCGCATATGCTACGGGCAATATTTATTATGCAAAAGATAGTGAAGTCTATTTAATTACTCAACTTTTTATACTGTTTATTTGGTTGCATGTAGAAAAAAATACTCAGTAATTATGGTTAGGTGTTGAACGGAAACATCTAAGATAAATGTGTAAAATTTTGTTAAAATCACTCGTGTGAAAATATATTAACGTATTATGTGTGTAATACATATGTGCAAGTACTATATGACTTTTGTTTGTATTATTAACTCGATGTTACCGTTTTAGATTTCTCTCTACAGTGTATTACGGTGAAGGATCACAATGTCTCATTGGCTGGAAGTCAAAAACTGAGACTACCAAGTAAGTAGGAAACGAAGAATATGTCCTCACTACATTAGCGGATCGGATATGCATTATACAAATTATTGGGGTAAAAATTGTTTGAATATTGTTATGGATTAAAAAACGTACTTGTATATTAATTGCTAGGATTAATGAGCTTTCGAGCTTTAATGCGAGGGTTTAATGAGATTCGAGCTTTAATGGCTGTACTTGTGTTTCGAGACTAAATCGGTCCTTACAAGATGCCTACGTATCTCAATTCGTTATTGAGAATCAAGCCAAAGACATAGTTCTGATTGTAGGATCAGGGGCCTTATATAGGCGTCTGGAGCCTAGTATTTATGGTATGTTTAGGAGACTTAGCGAATAAGTCTTCTTTTTGATATTGGATAAACATTGTATTTCTTGCTGGAGAATTCGTTTGCTTGTCGATAAAGGCTATGACTCATTAATTGCCTTTAATTGGGATTCTGGATCCTTCTTTTGACAAATTTGCCATAATTTGGACTCTTTTCATGAGCTGTATATTTTCCCTATTCATTAATTACGAAATTAATGAATAATTAGGGTGTCGGTCCTTAAATATCGGCCTTTCCATTGGCTTGTCAAATTATATTTCTATAATTACTTTTCTGTCCATATCATTTGCCCCCCAACTTCTAAGAAAATCTCTCTTGGATTATCGTAGAAGTTATTTTATTCGGGAGTTACGAAATTTTCTTCCGTATTTTGGCTTGGTTTGACGAACATATAGTTCTAAACCAATTTTGTAATTTCCCAAAACAGGAATCGGGATTTTTTATCAATTCCCTGGAAGATATATCAATTTTTGATTTTTCAGTTCATTTTCGACTAGGATCCTGGTCGAATTCGACCTCGATTTAAGCTCCTGGTCGAACTCCTTCGACCAGGATTCTGGTCAAAATTTGCTTCCATTTTACCTCCTGGTCGAATGATTTCGACCAGGTTTCTGGTCGAAGCTCATTGTCAGTTTGCCTCCTGGTCGAATGCTTTCGACCAGGTTTCTAGTCGAAGTAATGCCTCATTTCCCCGCCTGGTCGAATGATTTTGACCAGGATTGTGGTCGAATCTTGGCTCATTTCTCCTCCTGGTCGAATGATTTCGACCAGGTTTCTGGTCGAATAAATGTCTCATTTTAGGCCCTGTTCGAACACTTTCGACCAGGGGTCTAATCGAAGTTTTGTTCCATTTTGGGACCTGTTCGAACTACTTCGACCAGGATTCTGGTCGAATACTTGGTTCATTTTGGGCCTTTAATGCCTACGTATACAGAACTTCATTTGGGCCTAAGGCCTTTATTTATTAATTGGGCCTTTAGCTTTTTTAGCAATTGGGCCTTTAGCCTTTATTTGGGCCTTTAGCCTTTCGACCAGGTTTTTGGTCGAATATGAGAGCCATTTTGGGCTTTTATTCGAACTTATTCGATTTTGATCGAAAATTTTGTTCATTTTTGTTATGGGCTTAGGTGGGCCCAGAACTTTCACTGTTCAAGTTTGTTAATTGGGCCCGTAGCCTTTTATGGGCCGTACCGGCTAATGCCGTTTACCTTTCCTTCAACCGGCCCAGTGACCAGCTGTCATCCCTATAAAAGGGTGAATTCTCACTTGTTTCCATTCATTCCTCACATTCTATTTTCTCAAAGATATTCTGCTGAATTTTCTCCAAAGTTTTCTCTAAATTGCTTTGCTAGGGTTCCATCACAAGGCGATTCCCGGCGAGATTTTCCGTTGAATCTCACCGTTTTCTGGGTTTTTCACTTGAAGATTTGAAGATTTCTTTGAAAAGTTCTGGGTTTTCTTCGAAGATTTGAAGATTTATGGGCACTTTTTCTTGAAGACTTGAAGATTTTTTGGGTATTCGTTGAAGATTTGAAGATTTTCTGGGTTTAGAAATGGCTGATCGAGCTTCCCAACGTCTTCAAAAGATGAACTCCGCATCGAAAAGAGGTACCCCCATTCCTATTCGTTCAAAATACATGTCTTTGCATGATATGATTAATGAACGCGGGGATGAATACCCGTCAGTATCTGCTTTAGATTCGTATGATTGTAGTAATAAATTTCATGAAGTAGATCTGATTAAAGATTATAATAAGATGTATAGGGTAAAGGCCCCCTTAAAACTTGTTCCTTCCGGCCCCGGTGACCGTTCATGTCACTAGCGGTCAAATGCTTTGTGTATTTACAAAGACTCTATAGTTGCCGACCTTAGGTTCCCTTTTCATGAGTTTATACCTAGGCTTTTGGCCGATGTTCAAATAAACCCTAGCCAATTACCCCCAAATGTTTGGAGGATAATCCACTGTTTTATGGTTTTATGTCTTCGTAAAAACCTCCCTCTTTCTGTACCCTTGTTTAGAAGGATTTTCCAGTTTAAAAATAGCTCTGCCAACAACTTAGGTTGGGTATATATAAGCCATAGGGTAGGCTTCCCTTTCATTTTTCACCCAAAGTCAATCCCAGATAATAACCCCAAATGGAAAAATGAGTTCATGTATCTTGTATGGGAAGGAGGGGACTGGGGAACCCTTTTTCGTAGATCATTCGGGAGTGTTTCAGATGGTAGTCCCAACAACATTGTCTTGACTGAGGAGGAATCTCATGCCTACTCAGAGCTTATCAAGGATAATGGGACTACCGTGGCTTGGGAGCTATTGGACGAGTTTGTCCTCAAGTATGTCGGGTTCTCCACTGTTCATGATAAGGGTATTTTACTTATCCCTTTTCTTTATGTCTATTTTCTTTCCTTTGTGATTTTCTGCTAACCATTTTTTTTGGTTTTTATTGCAGCTGCGGCCTTTATTAATAAGACCAACGAGCCCAAGGATGTGGAGACATCCAGGATGAAGAGGGCTAGGCTTGGAGATGATCCAAGGGGGAAGCCTAGTGTCCCCAGCTTTCTGATCCCTTCTGAGATCCCTGGAGACGAGGCTGACATTCCTGTGTCTACCAAATCTTCAGTGTGGCGCCCCAACTGGGGTATCAGGAAGAAGGACACCATTACTGGGGTGTCCAAACATGCTGTGGATTGGTCATACCATTTCCTTACTCCTTGTGACTACAAGGATTTTGTTGCAGATTCCACCCTCGAGGGTGTTGAGCACTTAGGAGCTCAAGCTATTGCTGCGGTAATTTTCTTTACCTTAGCTATTCTTTTTCTTTGAAGTATTTACTTTATTTTTCTAACTTTTATTTTTTGGCAGACCAATGCCAACTTCCGGGGGGCATTGTTCCAAGCCAAGGCTTGGCGTACCTCTTCTGAGGCCAACAGGGTCAAGTTGGAGAGGTCTGAGGAGGAGGTGAAGTCTCTTAAGGAGACTCTTGCTAGGAGGGAGAAGGAGCTTGCTGATGCTCAGGCTGACATTGTTGAGCTGAGGAAGAGCAAGGATGATTGCATCGATGAGTACCTTGACTCTCAGGAGTACAAGGACTTGATCGAGAAGCATGACGAGATTCTTTTCCCAGTCCAGCATACATCAGGATGGGAGGATGCTGTTCAGGCTATCTTGGCCAAGCATTCCGGGGTTTTTGACGCTGCTGACTTCCCAGCTCCTCACCCTCCTACTCCACTGGAGCGTATCTTGGCTGGAGTTGATGACATGGAGGAGGATGCTAGGATTTTAGATCCAGGGCATTCATCACCCCTTGGTGACACTTCTGCTGATGATGCTGATGAGCATTCTTCTGGCTCTAGCTCAGGGGAGGAGACATATACTGGTGTCAAGGAGGGTGAAGCCTAGTCTGTAGTTTGTTTGTGGCCATTTATGGCTTGTATTTCCTTTTTATGTATTTCCAGCCTTCGGGCTTAACTTAAACTCTTTGTAAGTTTAGTTTTTATTTGTATTTTGTGGCCATTCATGGCTTGTATTATTTTCTTGATTCTTGACTTTGCATGCTTAGTTAACATGTCTATCAGAATGAAATTCACATATAATGAAAACATAAGAATATGAAATTCATAACTTTGATAATGGGTTCAACCCTTACATAATACTCAAGTTTAAAAACTTGGGTTGGTTTTATCAAACCTTATTTCTAGTAGTGAGTCCACTTAGGAAACACCTTAAACATAATAAACTTTCAAATTGGAGGCATGCCAAGTCCTTGGCACCTCATGCCCTTCAAGGGTTTCTAGCTTGTACGAGTCTCGACCAAATACGTTCTTGACGCGATATGGTCCTTCCCAATTTGGGGCCAGCTTGCCCTTTTGTCCAACTCCGGATGCCTCAATCTTTCTGAGGACCAAGTCTCCTTGTCGAAAAAACCTTTCTTTAACCCTTAGGTTGTAATAGAAAGATGCTCGTTTCTGATGCTGAACTATCTTGGCATTTGCCTCATCTCTAACTTCATCAATCAAATCTAAGGCCAGCCTCAAGCCTTCCTCATTTGTTTCTGGCTCATAAGCCTCAACTCTTGGAGACGTGTGAGTAATCTCCACTGGAACCACTGCCTCTGCCCCATATGCCAACAGAAAAGGGGTAGCTCCAGTGGTGACTTTGTAGGTAGTACGATATGCCCAAAGTATGGGGAGCAATTCGTCTACCCAAGTGTTTCTGGAGCGCTCAACTCTTTTCTTTAGTCCATCCAGGATTATTCGATTTGCAACCTCAGCTTGCCCATTTGCTTGAGGATGGGCGACAGAAGTGAAGCGCAACTTGATATCGTTCTCATCACAATGTTTCTGAAACTCATCGTTGTTAAACTGAGTTCCATTGTCTGTGACCAAGATACATGGAATCCCGTATCTGCATATCACATTTTCCCAGAAGAAATGCATCACTTGCTTGGTGGTTATCTTGGCTAATGGCTTAGCCTCAATCCACTTGGTGAAGTAGTCGATTGCTACTATCAAGAACTTTCGTTGAGCACTTGCCATTGGAAATGGCCCGAGTATATCCATCCCCCACATGGCAAAGGGGATAGGTGAGTTAATGGACGTCATCATCTCTGGTGGTTGTCTAACCACTGGTGCATGCTTTTGGCACCATTCACATTTCTTTACGTAGCTTTTAGCATCATCAAGTATGCTTGGCCAGTAAAAACCTAGACGAGTGACTTTATGAGCAAGGGCTCTGCCCCCCAAGTGCTGCCCACAAATTCCTTCATGTACTTCCTTCAGGGCCAATTCTGCCTCTTGAGGTCTCAAACATTTTAGATATGGAATGATGAAAGACTTTTTGTATAGGATTCCCTCAATCAGGGTATACCTTAGTGCTCTGACGTACAGCTTTCGTGCTTCTGAAGTGTCGTTGGGTAACCACCCAGTTTCTAGATGAGATTTGATGGGATCCATCCAACAACTGCCAACATCAATGGGTGCTACCAACTTTCCGTTGATGCTTGGGGTCCTCAGGATTTGGAAGTAGACACTCCCTGCATAGTTTTCAATTTCGGAAGAAGCAAATTTAGACAAGGCATCAGCCTTCACGTTTTCTTCCCTTGGAATGTGCTCTACATAGCATTCGTCGAACTGAGTCATGATGGCCTTGACAAGTTTCAAGTACTTGGCCATGACTTCATCTCTGGCCTCAAATTCCCCATTCACTTGGGAAACCACTAGCCTCGAATCTCCACATACTTTCAGAGTTTTGACCCTCAAGGCTCCAGCCAGCCCTAAACCAGCTATTAGAGCTTCATACTCAGCCTCATTGTTTGTCGTTGGGAAGTCAAGTTTTAGTGCATACTCTATGAGGAATGCATCAGGACTTTGTAGCACTAAACCGGCTCCACTGGATTTCGTTTTTGATGCTCCATCAAAATAGAGCACCCAACATTCTTTGGAGATTACGTCTTCAGCTTCCTTGTTTTCCATTATTGCTTCCTGCCCCCCGACTTCTTGGTTGTCAATGGTACATTCAACCATGAAGTCAGCAAGTGCTTGAGCTTTTATGGCCGTTCAAGGCTTATACTTGATGTCGAATTCGCCCAATTCAATGGCCCATTTGATCAATCTTCCACTAACTTGAGGGCTATGCAAGATGTTTCTTAGAGGTTGATCAGTCAAGACCTCTATCTTGTGAGCCTGGAAGTACGGGCGTAGCTTTCTTGAGGCCATTATCAAGGCTAAGGCAAATTTCTCAATCGTTGAGTAGTTTATTTCCGCCCCATGTAGAATCTTACTAACATAGTAGATGGGTTTCTGAACCTTCAATTCTTCTTTTACCAAAACGGCTCCACGGGCTGTGCTAGAGACCGCCAAGTACAAATAGAGAATTTCCCCTGGCTTGGGTTTTGCCAACAGTGGTGCCTCAGCCATGTATTTCTTCAGGGCCTCAAAGGCCTCTTGGCTTTCAGTTTTCCATTCAAAAAATTTCACTTTCTTGAGTGCTTTAAAGAAGGGTAAACACTTCTCTCCTGACTTGGAGATGAATCTTCCCAATGCTGCCACTCTTCCCGTTAATTTCTGGACATCTTTGACAGTCCGTGGTGGCTCCATGTCTAGAATTGCTTTGATTTTGTCGGGATTGGTCTCGATTCCTCTCTTGGAAACCATCAGGCCTAAAAACTTTCCCGAGCCTACAGCAAAGGCACACTTAGCTGGATTCAACATCATCTTGTGGTGCCTTAGCACTTCAAATGCCTCTCGGAGGTGCTTAATGAAATCGGCCTTTTCGAGGCTCTTGACTAACATGTCATCTACGTAGACCTCCATGGTTTTTCCAATTAGGTGTCAAAAAATTTTGTTTACCAATCTTTGGTATGTTGCCCCTGCGTTCTTAAGTCCAAATGCCATGACCAAGAAGCAGAAAACACCAAAGTCAATGATGAATGATACTTTGGCGATGTCATCCTCATGCATCTTGATTTGATTGTATCCAATGAAGCCATCCATGAAGCTAAGCATCTCGTGTCCAGCTGTAGCATCTATTAGTGCATCAATCCTTGGTAAGGGAAAACAATCCTTAGGACATGCATCATTCAAGTCAGTGAAGTCGACACACATCCTCCATTTTCCGTTAGCCTTTTTGACCATCACGGGGTTAGCCAACCATTCTGGGAATTGAATTTCCTCAATGAACCCAGCTTCCAAAAGTTTATTAACTTCCTGTTTAATGGCTTCAAGCCTCTCTGGAGCAAAATTCCTCTTCTTTTGTTTCACCGTCTTTCTTTTAGGATCCACATTCAACTTGTGAGTTATCAATTGGGGATCAATCCCTGGCATGTCAGCCGCTGTCCAAGCAAAAACGTCATTATTCTCTTGAAGAAAAGATATGAGCTTGCTTTTCAATGGCCCAAGTAGTAGTGCTCCAACATATGTCACCTTCTCCGGTTCACCAGGGACTAAGGGAATGGGGATTAAATCCTCAGCTGGTTTCCCTCTTCGGTCCTCATTGTCACTAGTATCCATGTCTTCAATTGGGAGAACTTGCCCCCCGATTCCATCAGGCCTTAACGCGGCTACATAACAACTTCTAGTCATCTTTTGGTCTCCTCGTTCTTCACCAATCCCATTCCTCGCTGGGAACTTGATTTTTAGATGATAAGATGAGGCAACGGCCTTGAACGCGTGAAGACCAGTCCTTCCTAGGATTGCATTGTAGGTTGAAGTTGCCTTTATAACTATAAAGTTCAGCATCTGAGTAGACGTAGTTGACCCTTGCCCCATTGTCATTGGGAGTTGGATAGTGCCTTCCACCTTTGATTCCACTCCATTGAATCCATATATGGGCATATTCGAGGGCGTCAACTGAGAATCAATGTAACCCATTTTGATAAAAGCATCGTGGAACAAGATATCCACTGAAGCTCCATTGTCAACCAGGACTCTCTTTGTTTCGGAGTTGCCTATCACAGGTATATGACAAGAGGATCATCGTGGGGGAACTTCACCCCTTCCAAGTCAGAATCATCAAAACCTATTGACACTTCTGTTCTGGCACGTTTCGGTGCTTCTCCAACCACAGTCATTACCTCCCGGGCATAAGCCTTTCTTGAGTTTCGGGAGGACCCAGCAGCAGTTGGTCCTCCGAATATCATGTTGATGACTGGCCCTCGGGGCTTAGGGTTACGATCTTGGTCGTTGTCCCTTCTGTCATAATCTTTCCTTTCATAATTTCCTCTTTGACTCCCTTGATTTCCATCCTTGGTGAATTTGCTGAGTTTTCCTCTTCGTATCAGAAATTCGATCTCATCTTTTAATTGCCTACAATCGTCAGTGTCGTGACCGACTTCTTTGTGGAACCGACAGGACTGGTTTTGGTTCCGTTTGGACAAGTCAGCTCTCATTGGCTTCGGCCATTTGAGATCTTCTTCTTTAGCTATTTCCATCAGAATTTGACTCTTGGGAGTGTTCAGTCTTGCATATTCCGTGAACTTTGGCCCAAAATTGTTTCTCTTGGGTGGAGAATCAGAGTCCTTTGACGTTCTGGGAAACTTTTCCTTAACGTCGTACTCCTGAACATCCTTTCTTTTCTTTGAGTTTCCACTACCGCCAGCAGTGGGCTCATACTTTCTCATGCTTTCTTCAGCCTTGATATACTTTCCGACTCTATCTTGGAGCTTCAACATGCTCTCGGGTGGATGTTTAGCCAACGACCTTTTGAAGTGGTCATCAGTAGTTCCTTGTTGCAGGGCTATCATAGCTACTCTGTCCTCTAAGTCCGGTACTTTCAAAGCCTCTCGAGTGAATCGATTGATGTAGTCCCTTAGGGCTTCATTCTTTCCTTGCTGGATTGCCATGAGTGACGCAGAGCTTTTCTCATGAACCCTTCCACTAATGAACTGATTGATAAAAGCTTTGCTTAGTTCTTTGAAAGACCCAATTGAGTTGGGAGGAAGACGGCTATACCAGCGTTGGGCCATGTCTGCCAAGGTTTGTGGAAACGCCCTACACTTGACTGCATCGTTGGTTGGCTGCAACAGCAGTGCATTGGAGAAGGTCCTTACATGATTTGTGGGATCTCCCGTTCCATCATAGGCTTTAATCGAAGGCATCTTGAATTTTCTGGATATAGTCGTTTTCATGATGTCTTGAGTAAACGGTGGTGTAGGATCATCAGGATCTCCTAGGGGCAACAGAATACTAGGATCACCCCTTAGGGCTTCGGCCCTCTTGGTTCTTCTTGCCGGTGGATCCAAGTTGATTATCGGGATCCCTTCAGTCGTTCGGCCTCGAGATTGAGCGGCCTCCTCCTCAGCAAGGAGTTTCTTGAGTCTTGCAGTCTCTGCCTCATGGGCTGCAATTTTCTCCTTAGTAGTTTGGGGTTGATCCCGATTTGTCTGGGAAGAACGTCTCCTTCTTGGGGCGACATACTCCCCAGTTGTATAACCCTCATCCTCGGTGTATGGGCCCGAGTAATCTTGAACAAAAGGGGTCTGGCGAGTTTGTTGATTTTGGGGTCCCAGACCTTGAATATAAGGGGGCACATATGCCTCATGGTAGATTGGATTAGTTCCACTACCGCCCGCCATGGGTCGAGGGGGCATGCCATAGCTCGGCATCCCCAAAGTCTGATTCGCGTATTGAGAGAGATCAGTAGTATGAAGTTGAAGGCTTCTCGGTGCATTCATGATGAGTGGAGAAGTCGAGATTGGTTGCTGGTGAACGGTCTCTTGTGGATTAGATCCATGAATGACCATCTGCAGGGGATTCGTCCCTTCAACCGAAATTGGGATTTCCGGTCCTTGAGTGTTGGTGGGGATGTTCGCCCCTTGAGTATCCCGATCTGTTCTTCGTGTGTTTGCCATGGTTGATGTTGTCTTCCCACAGACGGCGCCAAATGTTATGGATTAAAAAACGTACTTGTATATTAATTGCTATGATTAATGAGCTTTCGAGCTTTAATGCGAGGGTTTAATGAGCTTCGAGCTTTAATGGCTGCACTTGTGTTTCGAGACTAAATCGGTCCTTACAAGATGCCTACGTATCTCAATTCGTTATTGAGAATCAAGCCAAAGACGTAGTTCTGATTGTAGGATCAGGGACCTTATATAGGCGTCTGGAGCCTAGTATTTATGGTATGTTTAGAAGACTTAGCGAATAAGTCTTCTTTTTGATATTGGATAAACATTGTATTTCTTGCTGGAGAATTCGTTTCCTTGTCGATAAAGGCTATGACTCATTAATTGCCTTTAATTGGGATTCTGGATCCTTCTTTGACAAATTTGCCATAATTTGGACTCTTTTCATGAGCTGTATATTTTCCCTATTCATTAATTACGAAATTAATGAATAATTAGTGTGTCGACCTTTCCATTGACTTGTCAATTATATTTCTATAATTACTTTTCTGTCCATATCAAATATTTTTATTTATTTAACTATTAAGCTCTCTGAATCTTACTAATTGTGCATTTACTCTATGTAGTATATATTAAAAATTATTTTTTTTATTTTTATCTTATATTAGTGTTCTAAAAATCGTTCGATTTTTTAAAAATCGCCGATTTATCGTTTAAAAATATTTGATCGATTCGATTTTTGAATTCCGATATATCGCTATGAATTATTTTTAAATGGTTTATTATATTATATATAAGACTAATATATTAAATATATTGAAAATATTAAAATTTATCCGATTTTTGTTCCGATTTATCATTCCGATAAATCCCCGATTTGCCGATAAATCGTTATACGGTACCTCAACCGATTTGTTCCGATTTCCAAAATCTACGACCATGAGTTATAATTTATATAAAAAATAATACGTAAAGAAATGCAAATTTATATAAAACAAAATAAAAATATGGAAGTCTTATTTTATTTTCATTTTATTTTCTTGAGTACGTATATTTTAAACAATAAAAATTAAAATCTTAAAAATATTTAAATTAAATTTTATGATATAATGAGATTGATTAATAGATGATGTAATTATTTAGTAAATTAGTTTGTCGTCTATTTAGATTTGTTAATAATGAGAAAACGGATCATTAGGAGGAAATATGTTTAACGAGAGACTGATTCATTAGGAGGAACATATTATATGCTAGAATTTAGCTTTGATGTTATGTTATTTTAAAATATAAGTTGGAATATGAATTTAAATAAAAATAGAAATTATGATAAATAAACTGATATTTGATACAATATTAGAATAATGAAAAATAATAAACAATTATCGTTTTCTATATTTATTCTAAATTTCATTAAATGACCAAGACAAAATGGAGAATTTAAAAAAACTTTAATTTAATGTTAGAATTATTATTTTAGCTAAAAATATATTTTGTAAAATATTTTTCAGAAAAAATTATAGGAATTACTACAGAGCCGCTGCGAAGTGCGGCTTAGTAAACTATCTCAATTATTAAATTAAATATTTATCGAAAATATCTCAATTGCCTTTAAAATCTTTACTAATGGAGAAAATTAAATATACGATTTTAGGATTCTTGCATTTAAAATGTTTACTAATGAAGTAAACTATCTCCTAAATTTTTTTTTAGAAAATATCTCAATTATTTTTTAAATCTTTACTAATGCAGGAAACTAAATCTACAATTTTAGTATTCTTACCTTTATAATATTAGATAAATTTTAAATTTTCTTCTTAGTATTTTCTAACGGAGGAAACTAAATAAATTAGGTTAATATTCTCTAAATCTCTAGTAATCCAATTTATTTGAAAAAATTAGGTACCCCAAGTTGGTTCACAAATATCAAGTGTCTTATTTTAATTCGTTATAATAAAGTGAACCCCATCATTCGGGAAAGATTTTTGGGAACTAATGTGGGGAATGTAGCATTATCCAATTTATTTATTAATTTCTTTAAGACTATCTTTCAAAGAAGTAAACTAAATATGTTATATTAATATTTCCCTAAACTTTATTTTCAAGTCCAATTTATTTACTTATTTCTTTCTACTATCTTCTAATGGACAAAACTAAGTACACTATACCATATTTTCCTAAACTTACTCTACGAGTTCAATTTTTTTAATAATTTCTTTTTTATTATCTTTTAATCGAGCAAATAATAAAGTAGACGATTTGAGAAATTGATTTTTAAATCTTTAGTAATAGAAATATTAATTAACTTCTATTCTCCCAAACTTTTTTCTCCAGTCAAATTAGTGTCTGAATATTGTCCTAAAATTTATATTTAAGTCTAAATTTTATGATATAAGAAAATTGATTAATAGATGATGTAATTTATTTAGTAATTGATTTGTTATCTGTTTAAATTTGCTAACAACGAGAAATTAAAGCATATTGGGAGGAAACATGTTTAATGAGAGAGCGATTCATTAGGAGTAGCTAATATATGCTAAAATTTAACATTGATGTTGTATTATGATTTTAAAATATAAGTTACAATATGAATTTTGAGAACAATAAAGTGATAAATATACTACTATTATAATATTAAAATAATGAAATATATTAAACAATTTCCATTTTCTATATTTATTCAAAATTTCGATAAATGAACAAGACAAAACGGAGAATTCAAAAGAAACCTTATTTTATGTTAGAAATATTATTTTATTTAAAAACATATTTTTTAAAATATTTTTTAGAAAAATTTGAAGAAATTATTATAAAGCCGCTGCGAAGCGCGGCTTAGTAAACTAGTGTACTATAAATTAATTACAAGTCACAAATACTTAAAGAAAATATGAATGCATATATTTAAAAATAATATAGTTTTATTTATTTTTATTAAAGTTGTTGTAGCTTAGCGTTACTCAATGTTACATGAGGATGAGGTTGTTCGTAGGGTGGGGTTTTTTCTGAGGAGAAAGGTGCTTAATGACCGTATTGCTGTGCTTGAGGTGTCATGTGCAAGAAAGGAACAAGAGCAAATGGCGAACCTGATTGCCTTGAAGGGCAAAAGGCGTGAGAGTGATAGGAAAATGAAAGAGTTGCAAGCGAGGAAGAGGAGTTGGTTCTCATACAGAACGTGAAGCGCGTAATTAACTGCTGCAGTATTTTATGTGAACTGGAACCAAATATTTGTCACTTTATTCAAACTTTGTGGGTAGTGTATTTGTGTAGCTCCTAATTTAACATAAGGGTAGTGGTATTGGCAAATGTGGTGGTGGTAGTGGAGGAGGGTTTGGTAGAGGTGGTGGTGTTGGAGGAGGCAGCGGGATTGAAAAAAGGGGTGGCATTCGAGGAGGGATTGGAAAAGGTGGTAGCGTAGGTAAAGGAGGAGGCATTGGTTGTGGCATAGGCAAATTTAGTGGGATTGGTGGTATCATGGTGGCATAAGCAAGGGTGGGGTATTGGAGGTGGAGGAGGAAAAGGTGGAGGCCAGGGCGGTGGAGGCGGTTTCGAAAAAGAATAATGCTAGGGTTCTCAAATTGGATCCCAAAATGGATCTCAAATGCTAAATGTCATGTTCTTATTTGCTACAACCAGGGGCGTAGCCAGAAAACTTAGTCAGTGGGGTCGAAAAAGAAAGTAAAAAAAATTGTACGATAATTGAAACTTTGACGATGAAATTGCAAAAATAGAAGTCAATCTTAGAATTATACTTACAATATTTACAATTGTCCTCGACGATTTTTCATGTTCTGAAAGCGCAAGCGCTGCATGATTGCTTCATTGACAACACCATCAAATACAGTTTTTTCAACATATGTAACAAGACTATCATTCAACAGTTGATCTCCCATCCGATTTCGCAGTCGATTTTTCACAATTTTCATTGCAGAAAATCCTCTTTCTACACTTGCAGTGGATACTGGTAATGTCAACGCCAGTTTGACAAGTAAATAAACCAAATGATAAACAACACTTTTTTTTGTCAGCAAGGGCACTTATTAACTTCTCAGCAAGGGCACTTATTCCATTAAGCATTGAAAATTCGCTACTAGACCTCATGTCAAGAATGTAAGTACTTAACTGATTCTCCAGTATTGTAAGTTCTATCGATGAAAAATCATTGGGATAAAACTGAGCAAGTCGTATCAACTTCTCCTTGTCAAAAGCTGAAAAAGAATTATTAGGACTCAAACATGAAACACAGATAAGTAGCTCCATACTTTATTCACTGAAACGATTATTAAGCTCTTGAAGCTGCAAATCTAGAACAACATAGAAGAATTCAATCTTGTAGTGATACAAATTTGTAACTTGGTGCACTTTGCGTCGAGATCGCCCTTTCATTTGAAAATTCTCATCCATGCTTGGAAAGATGATACTGTTCTTTTCACAAAACACACGAACTTCACTTAACAAATCATCCCATCCTTCATCTCTTAATATTTGTATTCTACTTTTGAAAGTTTCACTAGTTGCATAGCATTGACAATATCTTGCTCTTTTCTTTGCAACGCAATTGACAATTCATTTGTAATGCCCAAAATAACTTTCATTAAGTACAAACTGAATATAAAATCAAATGACTGTATCATCTCTAATAAGTTAGAAGCTTCAGCTCTTTGCTCCGAATTTAAACCATCTTCAACAATAAAATCAAGCACATCGACTATGGATTCAAACATACTTATAACTGAAACAAGTGTACCATAATGGGACCCCCAGTGTGTGTCACCAGCCCTTTTGACAGTTGTTTCTTGATTTAACCCATGTCCACTTATAAGTTCTCCATTTGTCAATGCCTCTGAAATATGAGCAACTTGACGTTCTCGAAGCATATCTCTCCTCTTACAAGAAGCTCCAACAACATTTACTAAAATTGCCAGCATATTAAAAAGACTACCAACATGAATGTCATTTTTGGCGATAGCAACAAGTGTTTGTTGAAGCTGATGCGTAAAACAATGGATATAATGAGCTGATTCATTTTCTCTTAAGATTAAGCTTTTTAATCCATTAAATTCACCTCTCATGTTACTCGCTCCATCATATCCTTGTCCTCTTATCCTAGATATGCTTAATCCGTGGGTGGCAAATACTGAATCAATGGACAATTTAAGTGATGTAGAACTTGTACTGGGAACATGCACAATGCCAATAAATCTTTCAAGTACGCATCCGTTTTTATCAACATACTTTAAAATAATAATCATTTGTTCATTAACTGATATATCACGAGATTCATCAATCAATATGGCAAATAAATCATCTCCCAAGTCATGAATAATATTATTAACTGTCTCAACCGCAGAAGCATTGATAATATCATGTTGAATGTCTGGAGATGTTACCTTGAGGTTACTTGGAGCATTTTTTCCAACAACGGCATCAATTTCTATATTATGAACTCCTAAAAACTTCAAAAGCTCCAAGAAATTTCCTTCATTCGGTGACTTATCAGATTCATCATGACCGCGTAAGGCAAGACCCTGTCTTAAAAGAAATCGAACGCAATCAATTGACGCTCCCAAACGAATACGATATTCTTTTCTAACTTGCCTAGAATGCCTATTAAAAGTCACATCAATGTGTTGATCTTGCCTCATCAAATCTTCACATTTTTTCAATGCTCGCTTATGAGCACTGTTAGTACCTCCCACTTGCTTGTCCAACATATCTGTTAGGATTTATGAGTGATAGCTATGAGACAACTTAACTAGATACTTTATTTACTTAATCTTTATTAAGTATGAACATACTGTCACAGCCAGAGTATGTCTTTGTAACCGTTTTATTTAGTACAAATAAGATTATAGTGCATCTTGGTAGAAGTTCATTTATTTGTTCAAGCCTCAAGAAGTACTCAAGATGGACAACAAGAATAAAGATTACTGTCACATCGTTGACAGTAAGGTTACAAGAAGACAGCATGTTGTGAGTCACGATAGTACATTCACTCTGACAGAAACATTGGCGGAAGCCCTCTGACAGGAACTTTACCTTAGCCTGACAGCAAGCTTGGAAATCCTGACAGCACCTTCAACGGGGATTTCTTACTGTCACCAAAAGCGCATTCCTGTGACAGCAAGCTTAGCCATCAGGATACTGTCATGAAGGGATAACATTTGTATTGGTAAACAACCCAGTCAAACTTGTGACAGTTTGGATGTTCAATAAACAGGCGTGTTGCAGTATCCCAACACTGTAACCGGTCTGCAAGACTACGACTGAAGCTTGAGAGATCACATGACAAAGCTCACCAATTCCAGAGTATGACAAATCTACATCTACTGAATTGTGTTAGCTTAAAATAGAATGTTTCTAGATTGCTTTGATATGTATTGATAAGCTGTATGTATAGCAATTTAGGAAAGAATCACGGGCAGGAAAATTGTAAGAAGCTGCCACTTGAAAATGACAGCAGCTTCACAAGACCCGTGATTGAAAGTGATAGGTTTAGCCTATTTAGTCTATCTCTCAATTCATTCTCTGTAATCACTCAAGAAACCGAAGCTCGAGAAAACAAACATTTTCTTGAGGTTGTAGCAACCCATTGCAAAATAAATAAAACATTTATTTTGTGAGAATTACTTGTGTGTCTACTTGTGTTTGCATTCTATAAACTGATAATCCTTAATCTTAGTTTTTGTTGTTGGAACGTAGATTGAGATTTATCAGTATTGCATTCAACCCCCCCCCCCCCCCCCTTCTGCAATAGTCAAGGACCAACAACTGGTATCAAAGCAGACAGATTGTTCTACAAATCTGAGATCATGACAAGTATGCAGAAGTCAAGTAGCATAAAGATTCCAACATTTGATAAAGAGAACTACAATGTATGGAAAAGAAAGATCATGCTGTTTATCAAAGCTGCGAATCCATTATACTTGGGTATCCTCCAAAATGGTCCATTTGTTCCACGAAAAGAAATTGAAGCCTCAACTGTGGACGGCGTTCTTATTGCAGCCTACTGGGTCAACAAATTACCTTCGGAGTTTCTGGAGCCAGAAAAAGAGAAGGTGGCCTTGGATGATTACTTGCAACTCATCTTACTGGATGCTCTCACTTTGGACAAAGCCATGTGTGGGAATGTCATTGGGTGCCCATCAGCCAAGGATATGTGGAATAAGATCGAGCTGCTGTCTGAATGAAGTGAAGAAGTGAAAGATAATCAAAGACATATTCTTATATCACAGTATGAAGCCTTCATGGCAAAGTCAGGAGAAGACCTAACAACAATGTTTGAAAGTGTTAATCCCAAATGACCTAACAGAATTGTAGAAGGGGGGGGGGGGGGGGGGGGTTGAATACAATTCTTGATATTTTTCAAACTTAAAAATAACTTACAAATTAAAACTGAACTTATAAAATAAAAACCACAAGCACTTAATAATTTCAGTTGGATTGTTTGATGATCCAACTGAAGTGATTTTTATTGCGGAAATAATCTGTGATACAAAAAGTACACAGCTGCTCAGTTACAAGAATGTAGAGAAGTATGCTCTCAAAGATAGCTAATACAATCTATTTGTTTTTCTTCTCTTACTTCTATTTTAACTGCTACACTTGGTTATATATATATTCCCAAGTTTACAAAGCTATTTTTGGCTACACTAAAGTACACTAAAGGTAACCGTCAATAGCTTGCTTTTCATCCCTTTTGTCCAATGGTCCTTGGAGATCTTTGTCTTCTATCTTCAGTCTTATAGTGATCCCACTCAATAACCAGATTGGAAATTGGAATGTTTCCTTATTCCCCATGTCCATTTTAATGGTTTCCAATGCAAAGTACACTTCCACATCTTCTTTTGATCTGTCAGAAAACTGTCACTATCACTTTGTCAACTATTCAGAAAAGTGATAATGATTCGTTGATAGCAGTAAGGTGTGTTTCGTTGATAGCTTTATTCTTCATTTCGTTGATGAGTAATCTTCGTTTCGTTGATGAGTAAACTTCGTTTCGTTGATGAGTAAACTCCATACCGTTGACTGAGTAATCTTCATACCGTTGACATGTCTTCACTTAGGCAAAATTACAAGGCATAATATATTTACAATTAACCAACCTATTTTGCCTATCTAGTACTTAGTCAACATGACTTAGAAAACCTATCCAATATCTACAACGAAATTCATATCAAACTAGAAGTATTGTACAGTGCAATTGCTACATCACTCATTTCGTTGATGAGCTTCCTGTCAACGGAATGCTGCAAAGCATGCCATTTCATTGACAGCTACAAAATGACTTTACACAAATTCTACTAAGTGTTTTATGTTTATCATCAAGAACAACATATTACTAACAATCTCCCCCAATTTATGACTGATAGAATAACAGCCATAAATCAAGAGACTTGATGATAACAAAAACACTCAGATACATCATAAATTACAAAAGTAGAAAATGCATTAAGCTTCATAATATTTTAGACAAAATACAATACTTACAAGACTAATGCCCAAAAGTGCTCCTCTAGACTGAGCAAATGTTTCATCTGTGTCTTCTTTGTGGCATAGTCTTCTTCCCTCTCTTAGAGTTGTTTTCCTCAATTTGGACCTATAGCCTTCTGTAAAAGATTTTCTCCTCTTCATCTTGATCACCAAGCATGGATTGCATAAACGTTAGAGTTTGATTAGATGCCTTATCCAGCTGGTCTTCCATCCTGAAAAATCTTCTGCAATTGTCCTTGTCCTTAAATTCCATCATCCAGTATGGTTGAAGATGGATCTTCTTTCCTGTTGAGGGCACTCTAAGCATCCTGGGAAGAGCCTCAGGCTTGTTCCAGCTAGCCTTTATCTGACGGATTTTGGAGACCACCTCAGACTTGGCTGTTTTGGTGAAGCCAAAGTCCTTCTTCAAGCATCTAAACACTGAGAGTAGTGTTTGATAGTCTTCTCCTAAAATTCTATAGAGAGGCCACACTTGTTCTCTACCTCCCTTGAATGTAAAAACTAGTCTCTCAAGCAATTTTTGAGAAGCTGCAATGCCTCTTACTTCCACCAGGTTGTCTAAGTCAAGATGTAAACTGGATTCTTCCCTGATGTCAGCAATGTACATGCAGTCCTCTGGATTTGCAGGGGGTTTCTGAGGTTGTGGCTTTCTCACAAACACTGGCTTTGCCTTGACATCCTTTTTCTTTGTCTTCATTGGTTGATCCTTCTCAAATAGGAACTTTGGAAAGTAGGCCTCATCAAATTCAAGAGGCTCCTCTTTTGGCATAATTGGTTGATCATGAAAGTTGACAGGATGTGCAGGATCACAGGCCAACTTTCCTTCATGAGGTAGATCAACAGGAATTTGATGTGCACTTGTTGTGGAAGAGTCTTGAGCAGTGTCTTGAGAATCATCTTTGTCAAAGTTCAGATTCCTTTTAGCTCTAGCCTTTGGCTGCCTTACACTCTTCCTTTCCTTTCCATCTTCCTTAGCTTCATCCTTAGCCTTTTCTTCCTGTAGGGTTTCTTCATCTTCAAGTGATTGAGCAACTGCTAGTGCTTGCATTGCTGTCCTTTCAGATTCTTCAGCTTTGGCCTTAGCAAAATTTGGGTGACCAACCCAAATGCAGATTTCTTTGATATCCCTGTAGATGATGGCCCTTTTGTTCCTTATGCTTGGATGATTGCTCTCTTTGCTTTCAATGATCAGCTTCCCTAGGACTTTGAACTCATCTGGCTTTGGTGGAGGATAAAATATCCTTGCAATGTTCTTGCCCTTGAGTTTGACAGGTGATATTGGAGATATCCCTCTTGCATCCACATTCCTAAAGTATGAAGATTGTCCTTTCTCACTTCTTGAATCTTGAAGGACTCTATGCTGAAGGGGTTCTATAACATAAGAACTCTTGAACTGTGGCTCCCATTCCGTTGATGTTACAACCATGGCATTCGTTGATGGTTGATCCGTTGATGGATTTGAGTTCTTTGCAGTTCCAGCAATTCTCTTGACCCTTGCTTCTATGTTGGACCAATGATCTTTGATCTGTTCTGCAAGTCTCATCCTCATAGAAGCTTCCTGAATTAGGTCAATGCCATCCTTTTTCTTCTGTCCAAGCTCCCCCATTGCTAGTGGCTCATTTGGTAAGGAAATGGCTGGGACCAAAACCTTTGTGATTTGTATATCAAGCTCTTTAGATTTCTCTAGCTCCTTAGATTTCTCCCCCTTTTTGTTATCATCAAGTGAGATGATAGGGAGTCCTTGAGCTGCCAAAAGCTGGGTGAGTAGCTGAGTCTGCTTCTCCTGTTCCTTTTGTATGTGAGAAAGTGTAGCCTCAACTTTGTCCACTCTAGAGGAAAGAGTCTTCAAAGATGAGGACACTTCAGGTTCCTTGGAGAAAAACCTGTTCATCTTGGACACAGTTAGAAGAGGAAGCTTTTCATCTAGCCTCCTGTCAATAGCATCCCTGAGGTTGCTAATGGAATCCTTGATTTTTGTAGCTTCAATCCTTGTTTGCAACATCTGTAGCCTTTGGATTTCCAGTGAATCCATGATGGCCTTGTAGAATTTCTTGTCCCTTGCATTTGCAGACTCATGAGCTAGATATGCCTCATTGTATTGCCTTGTGATAGCAGCATCTAGAGTGCATCTTCCTTGCATATCCTAAGAAAGCCAGTTTGGTCTAGGAGGCACCACAAAAGTCCCAGTCTGTGAAGTAGTGGCCACCTGTAGATTGTCACCAAAGCTGTCCTCATCATCAGAAAAGTCAAAGTCTCCACTTGCTGCAGCTGCTGGAGATAGATTGGTCAAGGCATCCTTTGCTCTTTGCATTGATGCAGTTGTATGAATTAGGTTTAGTGACCTCTCTACCTCCACATTGCCCTGTTGAGACATAACCTGATAGGCTGGCACAGGATGAGAAAAGGTCTCAGGATCCAGGGAAATACTATCCAGAGTTTGTTGATAATTCTCTCGGAAAGTAAGTTCCCTTTCTCCCTCACTGACCCCCATTAACTCACTAGAAATGACTGCTTCCTCCCTTATGACTCCTGTAGTCCCTTCTCTCTCTCCACTCTTTTCTTTCATCATGGGCTCCCCATGGCTCACACCTCTCACACCCTCACCTTCACCTACTAAGGTGGTACTCTCAATCTCTCATTTTGCCTGGCTGGAAGAAATAGCCAGCCTCTCACTCTCATTCTCTCCTTTTGCCTCGCTGCAAGCCAGCCTCTCAGTTTCACTCTCTCTCAAACCTAAAAGTGTCTCAACTACCACCAGGTCATCTACACTAGTTGTGGAAACAACTTGATCTTCAATAAGGGGTGTAGAATGACCTATCAACGGAATGGTAGTTTGAACTGTCAACGGTATGGATACCGTTGATGGAGAAACACTTGTCAACGAAAGAGGCTGTTCCGTTGATGAAGTCAATAAAGCATTTTGAGAAAGTGAAATTACAATCGAATCTGTGGTGATTGATGTGAGATTGGGGTCCACAGATCCTCTTGCAGCTTCAGAAAAAATTGGTTGATGGCCCAACAAATCACTTAACAAGTGATGACCACCAGCTTCAGAGTGGGGCTTCTCCAAGATAAGAGTTGGAGAATCAGGAATAGATGTATGGATCATGTCCACATCTAAAGACTGAGTTGGTGAATTTGGTGGAGATAGTTCAAGGTTGATGTTTAGAGAATGGGACTGTAACCCCAGAGTAATAATTGGGGTTACATCAAACTGAATTTGTGAAACTGGAAGTGTTGCTTCCAGAGTATATGCACCCTGTGTACCCTTGGATTTTTGCTTCACTCTCCTTTGGTATTGGGAAAATGTAGACTGTGGGCTTGAAGTGTCCCTTACCCTCTTGGAGTGTGCTCTTGGAGGAGAGCTTGTTTCAATAATCACATCCTTTTGGGAGGATGCAACTAGACTTGTGTTTAAATCCATTTTACTCATTATGCCTTGTTGGGAAGACACAATGGGGCATGGCTGGGACACACTATCCTTTCCTTCCTTATTCTTGGGGTTTCTTTGATTTTCACCCCTTCCCTCACCTCTCACAACTCCAGAATTACTCCCCTTTGGTTGTGAAGTAGTTTTTGCAACAGGTGCCTTTTGAGAAGCACATGAGGTTGGCTTTGAGGATTTCTTAGATTTAGGTTTTGCTGCTTGGGCAGGAGCCTGTTGGGACACAACTATAGACTCCATAGCAACATTGGTAGGTGAAACAATAGAAGTAACAACTACACTAACAGGGTTAGAAGAAGTTACCTCAATGATGGGCAGATACACCACTGGGACATCACCATTGTGGTTAAGTCTCAGTATATCTGTCAAAACCCTCTTCTCTTGCACAAAACACTCGAACCTGGAAATAGGGTTAGAGATAACTAATGGTGCTGGACTAACATGGTTAGCCAACATCATCAGAAACCTAGCATAATAGATATTCTTTTTCCTATTAGCCTTATCACCCAACTTAGCACCAATTTCATACATAAGTTGAGTGCTAAAGTTGTAATATCTATCAGTTAGAAGCATGGTTAAGAGAATCAACATAGAATTAGTGAATGCATCAAAATTGCTAATCTTTCCAGAGAAGACCTTAATGAATGCATCAGCTAAGTAACTGTATTCCTTAACCAAACCTCTCCTAATAATCTTACCCAAATTATCAGTAGGCAAAGAGTAGTTTATAGAATTTAGCATGTTAATCATTTCAGTATATGTAGGCAAAGCATTACAGTTATTTTCAGGAATATGTAGACATGCTTGCAATACATCAGAGTTAACTATATACTCATTACCTTGGATGGTGAATTGCAAAGTGCAATTTGTCCCACTATACTCACATGAGGTCCAAATCTCCTCGATTATCTCATTGTAGAGTGGTGTAGAGTGAAACATTGCATAGCTCAACTTGCAATTCTTCATGAAATCCATCATTTTGAAAAAGATGTTGTTCGGGCTTTCCTTGACAACAAAAGGGATGGAGTTGTTCTTCTCATAGATAAACCCTCCAGCAGACATAAGCTTGACTATTGGTGCCATTGTTGAGTGAAGAAAAGCTTCGAACTGAATTGCTTGTTAGAGAGAAGAAGAAAGAAAAGCCTTTGGAATTTTTGAGAACAGGTAAAAAAGAATTAAAGAAAATAGAATTTCTTAAATACTCCCCCAAAAATTCTCAGAAATTAAGTCCAATAATCAATGTAAATTACTGGATTGGCTTAAACAAAATATAACCGTTACTTTTAAGGTATTACCATGATTTATACTTACAAGGGTGTATGTATAGATCGTGGTAAAAGACGTGTCAAATTTCAACGGTTCAGATTAACTGCGCTATATCAACGAATCAGGATTGGGCGGTTAAAGTCCCGTCTATTTCGTTGATAAAGCTGCGTTTCGTTGATATAAAAGAGCTATCAACGAAACACCCAGAAAAAGGCTAAGACTGTTAACGAAATGATGCGTTTCGTTGACATAGTAATTTTGACTTAGACAAAATTGCACTTTTTCCTGAGAAAATTAATTCACAGAAAAACATAGCAAATTTCTGGCTACAATGTAACTTGCAAAAATCTCAAAAATGATTAGGAGAAATTTAACATACCTAGCTCACTTACTAGTCTTGAGAATGTTGATTCATCAAGTGGCTTGGTAAAAATGTCTGCAAGTTGTTGTTCACTTGGAACAAAATGTAACTCCACGGTACCATTCATAACATGTTCTCTAATGAAATGGTACTTGATGTCAATGTGCTTGGTCCTTGAATGCTGCACTGGATTCTCAGTAATGGCAATGGCACTAGTGTTGTCACAGAAAATAGGAATTTTCTCAACTCTTAATCCATAATCAAGTAGTTGATTTTTCATCCATAAAATCTGTGCACAACAACTTCCAGCTGCAATATACTCAGCCTCAGCTGTGGAGGTAGAAACCGAGTTTTGTTTCTTGCTGAACCATGAGACAAGCTTGTTTCCTAAGAATTGACAGGTGCCAGTTGTGCTTTTCCTGTCAATTTTACATCCTGCATAATCTGCATCTGAATAACCAATTAGTTCAAAGCCAGATTCTCTAGGATACCAAATGCCAAGGTTTGGTGTTCCTTTGAGATATCTGAAAATTCTTTTAATAGCAACTAAATGAGATTCCCTAGGACCAGCCTGAAATCTAGCACATAGACATGTAGCAAACATAATATCAGGTCTACTAGCTGTTAAATATAAAAGTGAGCCTACCATGCCTCTGTAACTTGAAATGTCCACAGATTTTTCCTTAGTATTCAATTCAAGTTTGGTGGCAGTAGGCATGGGAGTTTTGGCAGGAGAGCATTCCATTAAGTCAAATTTCTTTAATAAATCATGAATATATTTTGTTTGACTAATGAAAATGCCTTCATTAACTTGCTTCACTTGAAGACCAAGAAAGTAAGTTAATTCTCCCATCATGCTCATTTCATATTTACTTTGCATAATCTTGGCAAACTTTTGACAAGGTTTCACATCTGTAGACCCAAAGATTATGTCATCTACATAAATTTGAACAAGTATAGTAGAGCCATTCACAACCCTGTGAAACAGAGTTTTATCTACAGTACCTCTAGTGAAGTGATTCTCAAGGAGGAACTGTGAAAGTGTGTCATACCAGGCTCTAGGTGTTTGTTTCAAACCATAGAGTGCTTTGAGGAGAAAGTATACATATTCTGGAAAATCATCATCTTCAAAACCAGGAGGTTGACTTACATACACCTCCTCTTCCAATTCCCCATTCAGAAAAGCACTCTTCACATCCATTTGATAGACTTTGAAATTGGCATGGGCTGCATAGTCTAGGAAAATCCTTATTGCTTCTAGTCTTGCAACAGGAGCAAAGGTTTCATCAAAATCAATTCCCTCTTCCTGTGAATAGCCTTTTGCAACCAATCTAGCTTTGTTCCTTGTGACTATGCCATTTTCATCCATCTTGTTTCTGAACACCCATTTTGTGCCTATGACACTCCTGTCCTTAGGCTTGGGCACCAGCTTCCAAACTTTGTTCCTCTCAAATTGGTTTAGCTCCTCTTGCATAGCTAAAACCCAATCTGGATCTAGAAGTGCATCCTTAACTTTCTTTGGCTCATCTTGAGACAGAAAGCTACTGTGTAGACATTCCTCTTGAGTTGCTGTTCTAGTTTGGACTTTTGAAGAAAGATCACCTATAATAAGTTCAAAGGGATGATCTTTAGTCCATTTCCTTGAGGGAGGTAGATTTGCTCTTGACGAGGTAGCTTCATGATCATGATTGCCTTGATTGGATAATTGTCCTTGAGAAACTCCCCCTGAGTTTGTTGTCCCTAATTGATCACTTCTAGAAGCATTTCTTTGACTGTCAATGGTATGACCAATTTGGCTGTCAACGAAACGCTCATTTTGACTGTCAACGAATCCATCACCATGACTGTCAACGAATCCATCACCATGACTGTCAACGAAATGAATATTTGGTCTGCTAGCAGCTATTCTTTTCAATCTCAATGCAGCAATTTCATCTTCACTGCTGCTTCCATATGTGCTAGATACAACAACTTTAGGCTGTTTCTCAGTAGCCTTAACATGATTCACTTGATCTCCTTCCTCATTCTCAAAAGAAAGACTTTCATGGAAACCTTCATCACAGAGACCTTGAATTTTGAGATCATCAAAAACAACATGTACAGATTCCATAACAATGTTGGTTCTGAGATTATAGACTCTGTAAGCTTTCCCTGCTGCATATCCCACAAATATTGCTTCATCTGCCTTTGCTTCAAATTTCCCCAAATGCTCAGCTTGATTTCTCAGAACAAAGCACTTGCATCCAAAGACATGAAGAAAATCCAATAGTGGTTTCTTTCTTTTGAGTAGTTGATAAGGGGTCATTCCCTTGGCCTGATTAATCAAAGAAATATTTTGAGTAAAGAAAGCTGTGTTAACTGCCTCAGCCCAAAAATAAGTTGGTAACTTTGATTCATCTAGCATTGTCCTTGCAGCTTCAATAAGTGTTCTGTTTTTCCTTTCAACTACACCATTTTGCTGTGGTGTCCTTGCTGCTGAAAACTCATGCAAAATACCATTTTCTTCACAGAACACCTTCATGCTTGAATTCTTGAATTCTGTCCCATTGTCACTCCTAATCCTTCTTACTTTGAAATCAGGATGATTGTTTACCATCTTGATGTGATTGATAATGATTTCACTTGCCTCATCTTTGGAGTGCAAAAAGAAGGTCCATGTAAATCTAGAAAAATCATCAACAATCACAAGCCAGTATTTCTTTTTTGAGATAGACATGACATTTACAGGGCCAAACAGATCCATATGAAGCAACTCAAGCTGATGGACAATTGATGACTCTGTCTTGCTTTTGAATGATGCCTTCTTTTGTTTCCCTTTTTGACAAGCATCACACAAACCATCCTTGGAGAATTCCACTTGTGGAATTCCTCTGGCAAGATCTTTCCTCACCAAATCATTCATAACCTTAAAATTCAGATGAGATAATTTCTTGTGCCATAGCCAACTTTCATCCTTGCTTGCCTTGCTGAAGAGAAAAGTGATGGTGTCTGGACTTGTGCTACTAAAGTCAGCAATGTACACATTCCCTCTTCTGAATCCAGTCATTACAACACTGTTGTTTCCTCCTTTAGAAACAACACAGGCTTCTTTAGAAAAAGTAACTAAAAATCCTTTGTCACAAAGTTGGCTGATACTAAGCAGATTGTGCTTAAGACCATCCACCAATGCAACCTCATCTATGATGACATTCTCTTTTGAAATCAAGCCATATCCCTTAGTGTAGCCTTTGCTGTCATCTCCAAAAGCAATACAAGGGCCAGCTCTTTCCTGAAACTCTGTGAGCAGGGTAGAATCACCAGGCATGTGTCTTGAACAACCACTATCCAAGTACCAAAGATTCCTTTTGTCTCCCTGCACACAATAAAATCAAATCAAGTTGATTTTGGTACCCAAGTTACCTTGGGTCCTGTTTTGTTAGCCTTTGCTTTTCCTTTTATATCATTTTTCACCTTGGGCCCCGATTGATTTAAATCAATCTTTACCTTTGGTGTTGATTTCTGAGGGTTGCTCACATTTTCATTCACAGCATGCATAGTTGGAGGAACAAACATGTTATTCACATTCCATGGAATTTGTGGCACATTAAACATATTCATGTATGGATTAGACACAAATGACATGCTGGCATATGGATTTTGAAATTGTGCATATGGAGCAAACATGTTAGGCATAACAGGCATTGTAGGCATAGAACTATTCATTGCAGGCTTGGGCATTTTCACATTAGCAGTCTTCTTAACAGATTTGCAGTTAGTAGATAAATGACTAACACTTCCACAATTGACACATGTCTTTCTAGGAGCATATTTATCAGGTGTGTAATTTTTGTGTTTGTTAATCCCTACTTTGCCATTCCTGTTATTCTTTTTATTTCCCTTAGCCTCAACTTGAACTTTCTCTAACTTGTCTTTCAATTGCTTGTTAGACAAGTGACCTACATTAGCTCTCTCAACAGGCTTCTCAACTTTCTTTGATTTACTAGACTCACCTTGAACAAAGTTCTTGGTGACAGGACCATACTTGTTATTAAGTCTAGTGAGTTCATCTTTTCTTTTCTCTGTCAACGAAACAGCCTGATCGGTTGATGGTTCATCTATCAACGGAACATTGCATTCCGTTGACATATCAACCTTCAACAAATGATCATTGTTGTTTGTTGACTCTGTTTCTGATTCTAAGGTTTCACCAACATACCCTAGCTTTTCTTTGTTCTTTTTCCATGATTGTTCACAGAAAGATTCCATACCTTGAACATTAATGATGTTGTTAGCAACATTCCTGGCATCTTTCCATTTTGCAATCACACTTTGTTATATTTCAAGTTGTGTCTTGAGAATTTCTTCCCTTTCTAACACGTTCTCAAGTTCATTCTTAGCATCCCTACTAACACACCTTATTTTCTCAAAATCAATGAGTTGTGCTTCTAACATTGCATTCCTATCACTTAAGAGCAAATTAGTCTCTTTTATTCTTGAATTCTCTTTGGTAAGTGATTTAAGAGTAACACGTAAATTATATAGTACAGTAGACATTTCATTTACTGCACTATCGCATTCCTCTTTAGAAAACTCAGAAAGATTAGTAATTGTTACCTGGTTGCTTGAGGAGCTTGCTTCCTGCTCATGATTGTTAGCCATAAGAGCCAAGTTGACATACTCAACATCATCATCAGAATCTTCACCATTACCAGCCCAATCATACTCCTGAGACATGAAAGCCTTTTCTTTTTGATTGAGAAGTTCAAAGTATTTCTTTTTATAATCAATAGGCTCAAATTTCATGTTGCCCTTCTCAACCTTGGGCTTTCTACAGTCTCCAGCAAAGTGACCAAGCATTCCACAATTGAAACATTTAGATTTAGACTTTTCAATCCAATTATTTTTGCTAGGTGGAAAGTCTTTCCTTGGTGGCCTTGCTTCTGAGTTTCTCTTGAACTTGAACTTAGAGAATTTCCTTGACAGAAAAGCAATGTGTTCATCAATCTCATCTAAGTCATCCAAGTTGGCTGGTTCTGGTTCTTCTTCTTCTGTCATCTTGCCTTTACCCTTTCTAACATTACTCCTACAACTAGCTCGACTAGTTGTGGCCTTTGCAGCTTCTTCATTGTCATCTTCAAGTTGGTTCACAGATGCTATCAATGCAATAGATCCACCTTCCTTCTGTACCTTTTCAATTTCTTCATCTTGCTCCATTTCCAACTCATATGTCTTTAAGGTTCCATAAAGCCTTTCAAGAGTGTAGTCTTTGTACTCTTGAGTGTTTCTGAGAGAAACAGTCATAGGCTTCCATTCTTTTGGAAGAGCTCTAAGAAATTTAAGGTTTGAATCCTTGGTTTGATAGATCCTCCCATACAACTTTAATCCATTCAAAAGCTTTTGAAACCTACTAAACGTATCATTTAGGGTTTCACCAGCTTTAAAATGAAAATGCTCATATTGTTGTATAAGGAGCTGCATTTTGTTTTCCCTAACTTGCTCAGTTCCTTCACAGAGAGTTCTAACAGTGTCCCATACTTCTTTGGAGGTTGTACAGTTTATGACATTGTCAAACATCTCTTGCTCCAAACCATTAAACAGAATGTTCATGGTTCTTTTATCTTTATGGATTTCTGCAACATCTTCAATAGTCCATTATGAGACAGGTTTTGGAATCTCTACATCAGGAGCATCATCTGGCAGTCCAACTCTAGATGCAAACTTCATGGGAACGTGTGGACCTTTCTCAATGCAGTCTACATACCTCTCATCCATAGACATGAGATGTAAATGCATCTTTACTTTCCAGTGAAAGTAATTGTCCTTATCAAGTACTGGTATCTTTACACCTGCATCCTTCTTCACCATGGTTACTGTTTTGGTCTTGATCTTTAAACTTCTTGTTTATTAGAAGCTCGCTCTGATACCAATTGTTAATCCCAAATGACCTAACAGAATTGTAGAAGGGGGGGGGGGGTTGAATACAATTCTTGATATTTTTCAAACTTAAAAATAACTTACAAATTAAAACTTAACTTATAAAATAAAAACCACAAGCACTTAATAATTTCAGTTGGATTGTTTGATGATCCAACTGAAGTGATTTTTATTGCGGAAATAATCTGTGATACAAAAAGTACACAGCTGCTCAGTTACAAGAATGTAGAGAAGTATGCTCTCCAGGATAGCTAATACAATCTATTTGTTTTTCTTCTCTTACTTCTATTTTAACTGCTACACTTGGTTATATATATATTCCCAAGTTTACAAAGCTATTTTTGGCTACACTAAAGTACACTAAAGGTAACCGTCAATAGCTTGCTTTTCATCCCTTTTGTCCAATGGTCCTTGGAGATCTTTGTCTTCTGTCTTCAGTCTTATAGTGATCCCACTCAATAACCAGATTGGAAATTGGAATGTTTCCTTATTCCCCATGTCCATTTTAATAGTTTCCAATGCAAAGTACACTTCCACATCTTCTTTTGATCTGTCAGAAAACTGTCACTATCACTTTGTCAACTATTCAGAAAAGTGATAATGATTCGTTGATAGCAGTAAGGTGTGTTTCGTTGATAGCTTTATTCTTCATTTCGTTGATGAGTAATCTTTGTTTCGTTGATGAGTAAACTTCGTTTCGTTGATGAGTAAACTCCATACCGTTGACAGAGTAATCTTCATACCGTTGACATGTCTTCACTTAGGCAAAATTACAAGGCATAATATATTTACAATTAACCAACCTATTTTGCCTATCTAGTACTTAGTCAACATGACTTAGAAAACCTATCCAATATCTACAACGAAATGCATATCAAACTAGAAGTATTGTACAGTGCAATTGCTACATCACTCATTTCGTTGATGAGCTTCTTGTCAACGGAATGCTGCAAATCATGCCATTTCGTTGACAGCTACAAAATGACTTTACACAAATTCTACTAAGTGTTTTATGTTTATCATCAAGAACAACATATTCCTAACAGAAAGGTTTAGCAAACTTATGACTGAGCTACAGATACATGGCAAATACTATGATATGAAGGAGCTAAATGTCAAGTTCTTACTCACACTTCCTGAGCATCTTGAGCACAAAGTCACTGCCATAAGAGAAGAAAGGAATCTTAACAATATCTCTCTTGAAACTCTATATGGTGTGCTTAAATCATATGAGCTTGAGTTTTTCCAGAAAAGAGCTATTCTAGCTGGATCCAGAGGAAAGATGGATAATATGTTAGGTGCTTTAGTGGCTCATGTGCCAAGAATCACTCAACCTAGTGAAGAAGCTCAAATCACTCAACCTGCTTCAGTACCCTCTCTTAAGATCGAAGAGGTTGTGGATGATGAGGAGAAAGTTGTACTGCAGATAACTGATGTTGAGGATGAAGACTTCTACTCCTTAGAAGAAATGGAAAAGATGGATAATCCAACTATGGCTTACATGGCTAAGAAATTCAAAAACATAAGATTCAAAATAAACAAGCCATTTAAGCCTCAGGGTCAAACATCAAGGTTCAACAGAGCGAACTCTTCTAAGGTTGAAGGTGGTGCCACAAGAGGTGGTTACAAAACAGGGATGGTGGACAGATCCAAGTTCAGGTGTTATAACTGCAATGAGCTTGGTCATTTTGCTACAGAGTGCAGAAGACCAAAGCAGAATCAGAGGATGGAAAAAGGGTCAAGTGGACATTTCAAGAAAGGACAGGAAAAGGCCTATGTGGCTGAAGGAAAGTGCTGGGATGATTCTGATGATGAAGAGGAAGAGGAATATGTGAATTTAGCCCTCATGGCTAAGTCTGATGAGGCCTCCTCTAGCTCTCCAAGTCAGGGTAAGAATAAGGAGCAGGTCACTTGGATCATTGACAGTGGCTGCTCTAGACACGTGACTGGTGATAAAACCCTGCTGTCACAATTTGTAGAGAAAGCTGGCCCAATCATAACCTTTGGAGACAACAGCAAGGGTTACACAGTGGGATATGTCTGTTTGGAAATTGGAAATGTTGTCATAAATGATATTGCACTTATTGATGGATTGAAGCACAACCTGCTCACTATCAGCCAATTCAGTGACAGAGGATTCAAGGTTGATTTTGACATGATGGTGTGCAACACCTATCACAAGAAGGATGGAAGCCTTTCTTTGAAAGGAGTAAAAAAAGGAAGCATGTTTGTTGCTGACTTAAGATCAACAAAGAAGGACAAGATTTACTGTTTTTACAGTAAAGCTACTGTTGGTGACAGTATGCTTTGGCACAGGAAGCTCTCACACCTCAACTTCAAAACAATGAATATGCTGATGAAGAAGGAACTAGTGAGAGGACTACCTCAACAGGAATTCTGTCAAGAAGGACTGTGTGAGGACTGTCAAATGGGAAAACTGAAGAAAGCTGTGCACAGATCAAAGCAAGTCAACACCAACACTGAACCACTCAAACTAATTCACATGGATCTCTTTGGACCAGTCAATGTTCCATCATTAGCAAAGAAGAGATATGCATTAGTTATGGTGGATGACTATTCTAGGTATACTTGGGTGAAGTATCTAGAATCAAAAGATGAAGCAGCTCAAGTCATCATTGATCACTTAAGAGTTCTTGAAAGAGCTCCAAATGCCAAGGTTCAAATGATAAGAAGTGACAATGGGACTGAGTTCAGAAATGCCACTCTTGGTAACTTCTGTAAAGATGAAGGAATTGTACAACAATTTTCTCCTACAAGGACTCCTCAGCAGAATGGAGTTGTAGAAAGGAAGAACAGGACTCTCATTGAAGCTGCCAGAACTATGCTTCATGATGCAAAATTACCTACATACTTCTGGGCAGAAGCTATCAACACAGCCTACTGCACACAGAACAGAACCTTGATCAACAAGACTCATGGGAACACTCCTTACTATCTGTTCAATGAAAAGAAACCTATTGTCAAGTATTTTTATGTGTTTGGGAGCAAATGTTTCATGATTAAAGACAACCATGAAAAGAAAGGGAAACTTGACACCAAAGCTTATGAAGGAATTTTCATGGGGTATGCTTTAGAAAGGACTGCCTACAGAGTCTATCTTTTGGAACACAGGATCATAGATGAAAGTGTGATTGTCACATTTGATGAAACCAAGTTTCCTGGACTGCATGAAGAAGGTCAAATGCAGATTCTTAGATTTGAGAATCAAGGATACTTGGAGGAAGAAGAAGTTGTTGATGAAGAACCTACTTTCACTCAAACTGTTGAAACAGAAAAGGATGCTGTCATTGAAGATAATGTTAATCAAACTCCAGCCCAGTCATAGACTATCACAGGAAATACTCAAATTAATGGTGACTCTGGAGACATTGAAGAAAATGGTAGAGACAACTGCCCTGGTGAAGAATCAGTTCCTCGAATTGAGGTTACTGTCTCAAATCAAACAAGAAGCTTGCCCAAAACCACTAGGTGGAACAGGGATCACACAAATGATCTAATAATTGGAGATCCCTCTTCTGGGGTGAGGACCAGGAATAATGTTTCTGCTGACATCATGTTTTCTTGTTTTCTTTCTCAAATGGAGCCTAAAGCAATTGACGAAGCATTGTTAGATTCTGATTGGGTGATTGCTATGCAAGAGGATCTCAACCAGTTTGAAAGGAACAATGTATGGAAATTGGTTCCAAGACCTAAAGGAAAGTCAGTTATTGAGACAAAGTGGGTTTTCAGAAACAAGTTAGATGAAAATGGGAATGTGACTAGAAACAAGGCAAGGCTAGTAGCTAAAGGTTACTGTCAACAGGAAGGAATAGACTATGATGAGACATTTGCACCTGTTGCCAGACTTGAAGCTATCAGGATTTTTCTAGCCTTTGCTGCACACTGTAACTTCAAAGTGTTCCAAATGGATGTCAAAAGTGCTTTTCTGAATGGAGAGTTGGAGGAAGAAGTGTATGTTGAACAGCCTCCTGGTTTTGAAGATGTTGAAATGTATGATTTTGTGTAAAAGCTGTTCAAGGCACTTTATGGATTGAAACAAGCTCCAAGAGCATGGTATGATACCCTCTCTACCTTTCTATTGGAAAACCAGTTTACAAGAGGTGTAGTAGATAAGACCTTATTCTACAAGCATCATGGCAAAGACATCATTCTGGTTCAAATTTATGTTGATGATATCATCTTTGGTTCATCAAATGAGAAGCTGTGTGAGAAGTTTTCATCTCTAATGAGAATCAAGTATGAGATGAGTATGATGGGAGAACTGTCATTCTTCCTTGGTTTACAAGTTCTTCATAAAGATGATGGGATCTTCATTTGTCAAGCAAAATATGTCAAGGAACTTCTCAAGAAGTTCAACCTAGAAGATTCATCACCTGCAAAGACTCCTATTTCTACCTCAACTAGTCTGGATCTAGACTCCAAAGGGAAGAAAGTGGACTCTAGTGCATACAGAGGCATGGTTGGATCTCTTCTCTACCTAACTGCTAGCAGACCTGACATAATGTTTGCTACATGTCTCTGTGCAAGGTTTCAAGCTGATCCAAAGGAGTCACACTTGGTAGCAATCAAGAGAATTTTTAGATACCTAAAGGGCACTCCTAATCTAGGCCTTTGGTATCCTAAAAAACACTGGATTTGAGCTAGTGGGGTATTCTGATTCAGATTATGCTGGATGTAGGATTGACAGAAAAAGCACTACAGGAAGCTGTCAATTTCTTGGTGGAAGATTAGTATCCTGGTTCAGTAAAAAGCAACACTCAGTTTCTACATCAACTGCAGAAGCTGAATACATTGCAGCTGGAAGTTGCTATGCACAAATCTTGTGGATGAAGAATCAACTGTTGGATTATGGCTTAGTGTTAAATAATATCCCTATCTACTATGACAACACTAGTGCCATAGCCATCTCAGACAATCCTGTTCAACACTCTAGAACTAAGCACATTGATATCAGACATCATTTCATAAGAGAGCATGTTGAAAGAGGAACTGTGAAGTTGATCTATGTGCCCACAAAAAAGCAACTTGCAGACATTTTTATAAAACTACTTGATGAAGCAACCTTCAAGTATGACATTAACTTGCATGGTTTTTACTGCTGAAATTGGTCAAGGATTCTCCTTAATTGGTCAGTTTTGCCTTGATTGTTGTATTAGTGGTAGACATCACTTAATTGCAATCTGTGATAGTTGTATGGGTATTCCAAACCGTTGACCGTTTACATCCCTCCTTAACCTAGTATGCCTATAAAATGAGTCTTAGGCTATATTAGTGAATCATTTAGAAAGAGGGTAAAATGGAAAACAAAGTAGGAATTGAATACAGGTCTAAGCCTTGTGGAAGTGAGCCCTACAATGAAGAAGTAGAAGCGTTATTTGATGAGTTATGGGATATCCTCGATGAGGAAGAAGAAATGAAACTTGCTGCCAAGGCCACTGAAGAGGCTAAGGAGCAAGAAGAGGAAAAGGAGTTTCAAACACTCCTCAAGGAGGAAGAAACTTCTGAAGAAATAGTTATGGCTGAAGTTCTAGAATTGGTTAAGAAAGACTGTAATGAATAGTTAATCTCACCAATTGTAGTAATTTAACCCTTTTTCATTAATAAAGCTTATCAATTTTCTTCTATATTTTCCTCTTGCTTAATGTATGTGTTGTTACTTGTTAATTGCTTAACTGGTTGAATGTTGTTATGAATGAATAATGAATCAGTAATAAATATTGTAAATGTTTAACTGGTGTCTCTTCAGTTAAGTTATTAATCATAACAGTTTCAATACAAAGTCCTGACAGTTGTTGTTTTCCCGCAAAGGTTGCTGTCATCTAGAAAAGTTGTTGTCACAGTTCCTTGACAGCTAACTTCTCGACAACAGTAAACAACCTTCTATCATGACTCGTGAAAGATACTGTCATATGAGAACTTAACGATGACAGTAAGTTTTGCGCGAAATGTTTCTGTCACGCAAAACATGTTGTCATCACACCAAAGTTATTGACACGGTTGTTTTGAGCGCACGGGTTACTGTCAAATTAGTGGACCGTTAAAATTGGACACTCATCCTCCACGAGGAGAGAGAAATCAGCCAGTAACCCACGTGACTGCTATGTGGGTTAAGACACGATTTCACTTTTCCACTTTGTCAGTTAAACGCTTGAACTTCCCTCTAAATTCATCAAACATACAACTGTTCTCAAAAAGCAAACACAACACTCACCTTTCTCATATCCCCAAGCAATTCATCTCCTACCTTCTCTCTCTTTTTCTCTCAAGCAAAACAAATGGCCCCCAAACAATCAATTTCACAAACCAACTTTGTTGGCATCTACTTTCCAAACAATGCTGGTGAGGGTTTCAAAGGGCTTGTTTATTTCATGAATAAGTCCTATCTTGGGTATGCAATTACCTCCACTCATGTTCTTGACCTAGACAGGATTGAAAATTTCTGGGAGACAGCCGTTGCTCAAGAAGATGGTGACATCTCCTCCATTCAGTTCAAAATCAAGGAGCACAGCTACTCTCTCACTGTTCAGGGCATCAATGCAGCTTTGGGAATTGTGCTAGAACCAGGAAAGGATTATACTGAGCTTGCTAGTGATGAGACCCTGAAGAAGCTCTTCTTGAAGATTGGGTATTCTGGCCCTATTCTTGAAGAGGGAACAACAAAATGGTACCCCTCTGGTGAAATGGACAGGAAGCATCTCCGCAAGGAGTGGAGCATGGTGTTTGATGCAATGGTGAAAGTGTTCTCTACCAAGACCACTGGCTGGAATGGAATTCCCACCTACATCAAGAAGCTCACTCACTCGCTTGTTCATTGGTACAAAGTGGATGTTGGAAAGCTGCTCATGGCACACCTCAAGGCTGCCATAGGTAAGAAGGTACACATTTATCCTCGCTTTCTAATGTTGTGCATTAACTCATTATGTGATTTTGATGAGAATGCCCCTCGTCTAGAGGTGTGCCCTGTACTGAAAAGAAACACTCGAACAAGAAGAGGCAAAGATGCCAGATCTGGATGATCAGACTTGAAAAAGACAACTCTCACTTCACTCAACTTGAATGCACATATTCCACTATGTTTCACCAAGCACATGGTTGATCAAGTGACTGACCCTGATTTTCCATTACCTTCTGGTTTTGACACCTTCACTATTGAGAATGAAGCTGGATTAGACCCAAATGCAGCTAACCCTCATTCTACCCCATACATTCAGCCTAGGTTCTCTAGACTTCCCAAAGTACAGAGACAAGCCTTACAAGAAACCAGAAAAAGACCCCTAGAGACTGATGTTAGTGGTAGTGCTGAGAGTCAAGAGGGAGTTCCTGCACCTAGTGCAGCAAATAAGGAAGGTAGTCAAATAGAACCCACAGTGGTTCCTCCTGAGCCTAAGAAGAAGAGAGCTAAGAGGACCAAAACCACTGTCAGCCACCCTGCAGTCTCCCAAAAGACTGTAGAGGAATCAAGGGAAATAAACTCCTCCCTAGATGTGCCTTCTCAACAAGAGACATCTATTGAAATTGGCCTGTCTCCCAAGGCACCCTGTAAAGAGTCTGCACAACCTCATGGTCCAACTCATGAGGAACCTCCACTTGCAGAAACACACATGGAGTCAGGACACAGTGAGGATTTCACTTCCCCCATTGATGCTTCACAAGTTCCATCTGTGGAGCAGTCATCATTCTCTTCTCCACTTTCACCTTCTTCCTTCCCTACACATTCATTTGTTTCTTCTCCACAACCTAGAGAGGGGGACAGTCCCAACCCTTCAGGTTTTGATCATCCATTTCCAATCATGGATGAGCCCCCTTTCAGTGGTCCACAAGAACCCATTTCTCAAAGTGAGATGGACACCACTCCTTCAAACACTGAGAAAGAGCAAGGTACAACTCTGCTAGAAAGTGAAACAGCCAGTACCTTGTTCAATCTCCAAGGAGCATTTTACCTCAGGGAAGATGCTGTCACAGCCCAAGTTGTTGTCAAAGACACTGTGGATGTTGCTATCACAGGTGATTCTGCTGTTAAGGACTCAGTTAAAGTTACTGTCACGACCAAACCTGCTGTCTAAGTTGCAGTGGAACCTACTGTCAATATTCCAACTGACAGTAACATTCATGGCAAAGCACCTGTCATCTCTTCACAGCCTGATCTTGATGCTGTAACTTTTGAGGATGTTTCTGATGATGATGTGCCACTATCTTAGTTCGTAAAGGTACATTCTAAACCATCTATTGCATTGCATATAAGTACTGCTCATACCCATGCATCTAGGATGAGTGAGGGTGTGCAAAAGAAAAGAGAGATAAAAGAAAAAGAGAGGTGAGCATCAAAATGAGAGGCAGCCAAATGAGCTGGCAAAAGGTGAGGGACTTGAGCATGTCCAGAGTGAAATTGAGGGAGCCTCACATGTCCAGGCCTTAGGCCATGAGAGTTCTTTTGTGAGGAGTGATGAGATCACTCAGAAAAACACTGAGAGTGTGAGAACCCCCACAGCCTCCAAGCCCTAATCTTTTCCTTCACCCCCAAGAAGGTTAAGATCAGGCAGCCCCTCTACCTCTTTCAGGTTGCAAGCCCTAGAGAACAGGTGTCTGTCCATGGAATCTAAACTTGACAGCTTGTCTACCATGGTGGCCTCTGGATTCTCTGCCATTCAGGAAGTCATTCAAGCTCTGTTTGACAATCTTGATGCTGCCAACTTACCTAAGGGGGAGAAATGGGTAAGATCAGAATCTCAAAAGGCAGAATCAGGAAGGGAAATGTTAGGAAAAGAAGGTTTCCCCAAACAGGATGTTGCTCAGGGGGAGCCTGTCTCAAAGAAGGCTTCAAGGAGTGAGGGGGAGCCTGCAGCTAAAAGAAGATTAGTGTCTGCAAAGAAGAAAATGGGAAATAAAGGAGATTCAGGAAGTAAGGGGGAGCAAGTGCAAGGAGCTGAAAATATCTTTGAATATGACATAGCTGGAGAAAGTAATCTGAAGAATCATGATGAAGACTTCTACAAGGTGGTGGATGAAGCTATGAAGGAGCCTAGTAGAAGATTGAATAACTGCTCAACTTTGCTCAAGGAGAAAATCACCAGTGTATGTGTAAAGATCAATGAAGAAAGGAGATGGGCTATTGATGCGTATTTAAACACTGGAATATCCATGTTCATTACTATACAGCTACTGCAGAGTCTTCCAGAAAAAGTTCTAACAGTAATCAAGAACAAAATCACAGCAAACCATACAGCCTTCAATGAGATCTTGCATATGCAAATGCTGAGTTTAATTTCAGAGAAACTCCCAAAAGTCTACACCAATCCATTTTGTGTCTACTATGAAAGTATCACCAAAAGTGGTAGCAGGAGATGTGCATACATGAGTCTAGGAGGCACTTCAACAATGGAGTCAAAGTCAATCTTAAAGGTGTTAGACATGATTCTCAACTCCAAAGCCAACAAGGAAAGAGTTCTTGTTGTCAACGCAATTTATGACTTGCTGGTGAAAAGGGACAAGGAATTGAGATCCACTATGAAGAAGATGATCTCCAAAGCAATCTTCAACAGAGCTGAACAAGGAGAAAGCTGCTCCTATGATGTTCCTCATGATGAAGATGATGAGTTGGATGGCAGTGGAGGAACAGGAAATGCTAGTGCAAGCACTTCTGGGAATGTTGGATCAAAGTCCCAGGAGGAAAATAAAGAAGAAGCTCATGTAACACCCCCAGATCCGGGGTCAGGAATCTGGGTTGTCACGCTCCATCCATGATACAATACCTGTATTACTTACAACATTCTCATAATACAACTCCAAAGACCCCAATCACTTACGCACACACACACACAAGTTATAGCCTTGGAAATGAGCAACAATAATCAACATTTGTTATTACAACCCAAATGTACTATCATGGATCTCATCTATTATTTACAACCTCTACCTGAAGTTACAATAATAGACCTCACAATTCTATACAAGGTTTAGTAATACAAACCCACTCAAAATAATTCTCACTAATTCAAGCTGCAACTATTCTGCTCACACTGACAGTATCCAACCTGCATCAACTAACTCCAGGGTGGTCTCTACATTCCCTTGCTCTCGTAACACGAGGTGGATTTGGCAATGTTTTCCTCATGCTGAAAGATTTAATAAAGCAAGAATGAGCTAATAGTGCTCAACAAGAAATCTATCCCAGTTTAAATCTTTAAACCTTTTAGGGAGATAATTCATATGGGATCAAAGCTTTTATCACTACTAGGGTCTAACCCCAAAATAGTATACCGTTTAAAATACTGTATGACTTATAATCATACTCATATACTCTTCGTAATCATTTGGAAATCCTGGGTATCAATATGATAAACCAAGACTCAAAACATATCTTTTTAAAATAGATATCAAATATTGGAAACAAGGCTTAAAGCCTATTCATTGATTCAAAACACTATACAGTTCAATATACTGTATATCTTAAATACCTTCTCAACATATACACAGTTCAAGAATATCTTTGTAACCACAGGCTATGCATTAAACGGATAAGATACTAGTATAACATAAAAGATGAAATTACGAGGAAAATTTAATATAAGGTTTCCGTAACCCAAAATCCACTTATGCATATATAATCTGAGTAAGGTTTTATCAGAGTCATAACTCATAAAATAAAAGATGAAGTTGCAAGGATTTATTGTAACTTCATTTTGTTAAACACTATTCGACCCTCTGCCAACATGATCGGTAAACCTGTACTAAGGGGGCTACCCTTTAGTCCCTTTCAATACATGTTGCAGAATTATCCAAGTTGGATGATGAACTAATACTGGAGTAATCTCCGCGCCAGTTGTCCAACCTTACTATGATCAGTAGCAGGTTGTACAACTAAAAAGGGTTTTCTACATGTAGATGGAAGAACACGACAGCCTGACATTGTCTACCGCCTTTCTGGATCTCCCCGACCCATTTGGGGCAATAAAAATGATGGATCGGCGCGACTCGACCTCTTACACTTGCTCCTAGTTCGGATGAAATCCATGACTCTGAAACGTAAAGATCGTCCTCCTTTCCCCAAGTGTAATACTTGTTGATACGACTCCACTCAGTAGTTATATCTAGGTTGGAAAGGAAGAGTCTCCCATATTTCCCAAGCGATTGCTTGTTAATGGATATCGACTTGTTCCATCAATTTACCCCTCGATCGATGAGGTGGTAACACAACATTTGACTTGCAGCAATTAAATTGCTCCGAGAAAATATCTGTCCCCTGACAGTTTTGAGTTGAGAGTTTAAAATGAGTAGCAGTCACTTAAATCAGGTTTCCCATATTTTTGATAGTTGAGCGAGCATTTAAATCCTCTTAAAAGACAGATTTAAATGGAAAAACAGTGTTTTGGGAACCTCTTTTTGACTTAAAATAATACAGCTTAGAGTATCCTTCGTAATTATTGAAGGTCGAGGATAAACTTTAAATAACATTTCTCACTTTTAAAACATTCTAAAAGTATTTAATAAATAATCGAATAATATTTATTAAATAAGTAAACCTTAAACGAATATTCGAAAATAATATTCATTAAGTAAATAATGATTAAATGAATATTCAAAAATAATATTCATTAAATAAATAAGGATTAAATGAATATTCGAAATAATATTCATTAAATAAATAAACCTTAAATGAATATTCAAAAATAATATTCATTAAATAAATAATGATTAAATGAATATTCAAAAATAATATTCATTAAATAAATAAGGATTAAATGAATATTCAAAATAATATTCATTAAATAATTAATCATCGAATAACAGTTACCCGATATCTTTATCGGAAAAATAATCTTTCATAATCAAATCATAAAGCAAGTATCACAATATACTTTCGAAAACAGTTATGTCTTCCATTAGCATATATAACGGAAATAGTATTCAAATAGTATTTCTCGACTGAGATAATACTCAAATAACATTCCTTGAAAGATATAGTAAGCAAACATCATTCCTCGAATGATATCATACTCGAATAACAATCCTCAAAGTACATAGTATTCTGCCGATGGAATCCCTCCGGGTTTCCATGGCTATCTACATATCTCAAAATACCGACTCCTGATGTAGAGTCGAAAACAATGAATATGCTCTTATATTTAGAGCTACCAGGTAAACCGGTTCATAACTACTTAACTCAAAAGATTTTATATAATCCAAAGGTCAAATCCATTTCAACAAGAAATAAGATATATCACAAAACTGTCCAATTTTATACATGGCAAAATCAGTATTATATAGTCAATACTTCAAAGTATAGATTTAGAAACTTGCATCTATTATATGCATACATCAGAATATGGTACTTTAAAATACAGCATGGAATGAGAAAACTTGCCTGGAAATCCCGAAGTAGCAATAAGTCTCAGGTTGGTGCAGTAATCTAGAATCAACACAAGGTTCAAGATTAATAACTTAAACGCTTTCACCATACTAACTATATACTATCTCAAGTACAAAGCCCATTTTCAAGTTAACTCCTTAAGAACTTCTACTCGAGCATGCTCGCTCACGCATTTTTATAAGATTGAGATTTAATCCTTTTTGCACGAAATCTTTTCGAGGGTCTTCCTAAACATACCTAGCATGTTATCACAAAGTTTCACATTTTATTATGACCTCTAAGTGGTTCGATCATAGCCTCAAAGTTGACTAAGTGGCACGGTTTGGTTTTACGAACGTCTTACACTAAAACACATGTTTCTCCTAAACCGTAAATCGTATTCACATGATCTTCACACCAAAACGAACCTTGAACTAAGGCCTACACAAACATGGGCCGTGGTGATCTTGGGCAGAAGTTACTAGGTTCGAATATCACAAGCAAAACAAGGTTAAGGAAAATCGGGCATTACGACGGCTATAATTCGGACATTTCCATTTTGTCACACATAACCAAGCCACACCGGGCATACCATACATCCACAACCTCAACAAACAACCTTTTTACTTCTCTAAGGTCAGTGGTGTGGCTACAATCCAACACCCACCACTTTTCATATTTTACAAAGTTAAATAACAACTAAAATACTTAAACATGATCTCTTAAGCTTATAACATCAAAACAATCATCAAAACTCATATGAACTCAAAGGGTGGGTTAGGGTTTTACCTCCTTGGATGCTCTAACAACACTATCAAGTGTTTATAAACCTTTGACAAGCTTTAGATGGTCCTTAAAGTGCTAAATCCTTAAGATCAAAACAAGAAACCACTTGAAGTTACTATTCATCCTCATCTTGTAAAATCCATAACAAATCGAAAAATAAGATTTTGGTGCTAAAATTTTTACCAGACCTTGTGCTCTTCATAAGATTTCTTTGAAGTTATAGATCATCAAATTTGAAGCTTCCTAGCTAGGGTTTTGAGCCCCATCTTTCCGCTGGACAGATTGGGTTCTCCAACTTGGGGAAGAGATTTGGCTAGGCTACACTCCTTTGTTGACCATGAAATTTTGAAAGAATGCTACCCATGGAGTGGAGAAGATATGGTTAAAATTTGGTGATTTAAGGATGGATAGAAGTGGAGATATGAATTTGTCTTTGAGTTGTGCTCTTGTTTGGCAGATTGGAGAGCTTTTGCTCATCTTACTTTTGTTTTGCTTTTTAACTTGGATGCATCTTTTATTTTGTGTTGTTAACCACCCATTGGTCCACTTGTTGCTCTCTCATTAGTCCAAGTGTTGGCCTCTCATCAAACAACTCCATTTTGTCAATGTTGCAATTACACCATTAGCTTTCTGGTTGACTTTCATGCATGACACCTTGGTTTTTCTTCTTCCACCAATTAGATCGTCTTTGTGCCTTGGGTTAAAATACTAATGTTACACTTCTACGCAATATTTTATTATCTCATTGCGGCACAATCCTTTAGATCAAAATAGATTCTAATATTCCTCGTTTTCGTTTGCGATTTCTGACTACGCGATTAGTAACCGTTTATTATTCCTGAACTTCCGCTGAAATATTGGATCAATCGGAGACTATAAAATTTTACTATTCACCTTGGAGTACTATTCATCAATGTTTTTGTTTCTCTTGAAACGATTCGAAAATATTTCCTAAAAAGAGCGAATAAAACTCTACGCGATTCTCGCAGTGAATAGTAACTATTCACTACTCGTCCTAACAATCGAATACTTAAGTAAAATGGTTCGAGCTTGAATCTTGGAATATAAATGGGATTTATATACTCTCATTTGTGTCGCCTTGTTCTATTACCGCTTTAATCTCGTTGAACGCTCGCAAGAATTTCTTAAGTGTTCTATCGAAGTAGTTTACCGTAAACGTTCTTGTTGGGATTTATGGGTGATAGCATTGAAACAACTTAACTTTGATTGTACTTAATTTTTCAAATTAAGTAGAACATACTGTCATAGCCAAAGTATGTTCTTGTAATCAGTATGTAATGTTATTCTAGTTGTATTATTTGAAAGAAGTTCACTTATGTGTTCAAGCCTCAAAGAATGCTTTTTGGATGACAACATGAATAAAGGTTACTGTCCTAAAGCTGTGACAGTAAGATTACAAGAAGACAGAATGTTGCAAGTCACGACAGCATATTCACTCTGACAGCAACATTGGCGGAAGACTACGCGACAACAACTATTGCCCTCGACAGCAAGTTTGGGATCCTCGACAGCACTCTATGCGGGGAACTCATACTGTCACCAAAAGATCATTCCTGTGACAGCAAGCTTTGCGGCAAAAGTAACTGTCTCAATAAAGATCCTTATGCTAGGTATCTTTCTCAGTCAAATCCCGTGACAGTTTAAATGTTCAAGAAACAGGCGTGATGCAGTATCCCTAAGCTGCACCAAGTCTGTAAGACTACGACAGAAGCTTCAAGCACTGCAAACAAAAGCGAATCAATTCAAGAGCAAGGTCAAGTCTCTATTTACTGAATTGTTTTAGCTAGAAATAGAATGAATCTAGGTTGCTTTTGTTATGATGTATATCTGACATATTAGCAATTTAGGATAGTCACATGGGTAAGACAATCTGTAAAAAGCTGCCACTTGACAATGACAGCAGCTTCACAACCCGTGACTGATAGTGATAGGATTAGTCTTATACCCACTGTCAATTCATTCTAGAGGAGTAACGAAGACTAGCAAGTACCTTGAAGAAAAACGAAGCTCAAGATTTCTCTTGAGGTTGTAGCAACACTTTGCAAAATAAATAAAACATTTATTTTGTGAATACTGTCTTCTCTACTTTACTGTTTGTGAATGCATACATATTATTGATAACATTAAATCTTAGTTTTAGTTGTTGAAACTGAGATTGAATTTTATCAGTATTGCATTCATCCCCCCCCCCTTCTGCAATACACAAGGACCAACAACTGGTATCAAAGCGTTCAGATTAATATACATATCTGATATCCCGACGACAATGCAGAAATCAAACAGTATCAAGATCCCAGCTTTTGATAAAGAGAACTACAGTATTTGGAAAAGAAAGATCTTGTTGTTTATCAAAGCTGCGAATCCACTATACCCAGGTATACTCGAGAATGGTCCTTTCATTCCAAGAAAGGAAATTGAAGCCACAACAGTAAATGGTGAGATCATTCCTGCACATTGGGTTCCCAAAGATCCCTCGGAAGTTTTGGAAACTGAAAAGGAGAAAATGGTGCTAGATGATCACCTGCAACTCATCTTGCTCGATTCTCTCACGTTGGATAAAGCCATGTGTGGAAGTGTGATAAGCTGCACATCAACCAAGGAGATGTGGATCAGGTTAGCCTTACTCTGTGAAGGAAGTGAAGAAGTTAAGGGCAACCAAAGGCAAATACTTATATCTCAATATGAGGCATTTATGGCCAAGCCTGGTGAAGACTTAACCTCCATGTTTGAAAGGTTCAGTAAGCTCTTAACTGAACTGCAGATACATGGCAAGTACTATGACAGAAAAGAATTGAACGTCAAGTTCTTGCTTACACTACCTGATCATCTTGAACACAAGACAACAACCATACGAGAAGGAAGAGATCTTAACAATATAACCTTTGAGACACTTTATGGCATACTGAAATCGTATGAACTTGAACTCTTTCAAAAGAGAGCCATACAAAGTGGAACAAGGAACAAGATGGCTAATATGTCGAGTGCCCTAGTAGCACAAGTACCAAGGATCACACAACCTAGTGAAGCACTACAAATCACTCAACCAACCCCTGTACAATCCTTGAAGATAGAAGAGGTTGTTGAAGATGATGAGAAATTGTACTACAGCTCAAGGATGTGGAAGATGAAGACTTCTACACTATGGAGGAACTGGAAAGCATGGACAATCCTACTATGGCTTACATGGCCAAAAAGTTCAAGAACTTCAGATTCAAGAAGGATAGGTCATTCAGGCCCCAAGGCCAAGCATCCAAGTTCACCAAGGGAAGCTCGTCAAAGGCTGCTGTGGGAAGCTCATTCAAAGGAGGATACAAGACTGGATTTGTGGATAGATCTAAATTCAAGTGTTACAACTGTGGTGAACCTGGTCATTTTGCTACTGAGTGCAAAAGACCCAAACAGGTTCAGAGATTTGAGAAAGGAACTGGTGGATACTCCAAGAAGAATCAAGGTAGAGCCTATGTGGCTGAAGGAAAGTGTTGGGATGAGTCTGATGATGAAGATGAAGAAGAATATGTCAACCTAGCTCTCATGGCTAGCACTGATGAAGTAACATCAACATCCTCAAGTCAGGTACCTTCACTTGTCTTACTTGATATGTCCATTGATGAGTATAAGAAAACCATTAAAGACTTAAGTGCTGAAATGTTCAATGTCTATACTAGCTTATCTGCTGCCAATGAGGAAATCACTAGGCTGAGTAAGCTAAATGAAACACTAAAGTCTGAAAATGAATCTCTTGTTCTCAAAACCAGTTCACTAGACTCTTTAGCTCAGGAGAATGCTAAACTTAAGAATGAATTGAAATGTGCTAAAGAGGTTGAGGAATACCTGAGAAATGAGATTGCTGAAAATGAATTTAAAATCAAAGCTTATAAAAACTCATCAAAGATAGTTCAGGATTACAATGATAAGCATACAGAAAATCAGTCTGTTGGTATAGGTTTTTCTTATGGTAGAAGACCTGGAAAGGAAACTGTGATTCAAGATTGTCCTGGAATTGCTGCTGTCAAACCCACCATTCTCAAGAAAGTTAAAACTCCTATTTTCAAAGCTGCTGAAATTGAGTTTGATGAAGAAGCCATGCTCATCAAACAAGAAATTCTTGATGAGGATGAAGGTGTTGACAGCACATTCAAGGATGGAAAGGATATTGTCACAATCCCCAAGACAGTAAACTTACCAAGCAATCAGACAGTAAGTTCAAAAGATGTTGTCACAGTTGGCAAGACAGAATCTTTCAAAGATACTGTCAAGAATGGTTCCAAGACAGTAACTTCAAAACCTTCTGCCAAGACAGTAGGAATAAAAGATACTGTCAAGGAAAGTTCGACAGCAACTTCTAACATACTGTCAATCCAGTAACTCCCAAGTCTAAAAACAGGAATGGTAAGGTAGGTGTTAATAAAGGAAATGGATACACTAATGTTGGAGGTGCTTCTAGGAAACTGTGCAATAACTGTGGATCTACTCATCACTTAACACATGTTTGTAAGAAACCAATTGAGAATAAGATCAATGCAACTGAACTCAATGGTAACTTACACAGAACCCCCCTTTTGCATAGAACTATGAGTGTCTGTAACAACATTGAATGTATGCCATGCAAAATCACTGCCATGAGTACATGCTTTAACTTACCTGTTCTCTCTACTGAAAAATGCTCATACCTGAACACTGTTGAGACATCTGAGCCTGCTGGAAACAGCAAAAAGGCTTCATCCACCAAGAAAAGGACCAAGTCCAATTCTAAACCTAAGTGGGTGAAAAGAGAAGTCAAACAGGAGATTACTGATAATGCTTATGACTTTATGACTGAAGGAAACTCAGGAGACACTGAAACTGCAGGACCCAACAAGGATTGGGTACCATATGCATCTTAGACACATTCTGTTTTGCAGGGCAAGAAGAAAGATCAAGTCATGTGGATTATTGACAGTGGTTGCTCAAGACACATGACAGGTGATAAAGCCCTGCTATCACATTATGTAGAGAAAGCTGGCCCAATCATAACCTTTGGAGACAACAGCAAGGGTTACACAGTGGGATATGGCTGTCTGGAAATTGGAAATGTTGTCATTGAAGATATTGCTCTTGTGGATGGATTGAAGCACAACCTACTCAGTGTCAGCCAATTCAGTGACAGGGGATTTAAGGTTGATTTTGATATGATGGTGTGCAACATCTATCACAAGAAGGATGGAAGCCTCTCTCTAAAAGGGGTCAGAAAAGGAAGTCTGTTTGTTGCTGATCTAAGTTCAACAAAGAAGGATAAAGTTTACTGTTTTTACAGTAAAGCTACTGTTGGTGACAGTATGCTTTGGCACAGGAAGCTCTCACATCTCAACTTCAAGACAATGAATATTCTGATGAAGAAGGAGTTAGTGAGAGGTTTGCCCCAACAGGAATTCTGTCAAGAAGGACTATGTGAAGATTGTCAAATGGGCAAACTGAGAAGAGCTGTGCACAAGTCCAAGCAAGTAAACACCAACACAGAAGCACTCAAGTTAATTCACATGGATCTCTTTGGACCAGTCAATGTACCATCTATGGCCAGAAAGAGGTATGCCTTAGTAATGGTGGATGATTACTCAAGGTACACTTGGGTGAAATTTCTTGAATCCAAAGATGAAGCTGCTCAAGTGATTATTGATCAAGTCAGAGTTCTTGATAGAACCCCAAACTCAAAAGTTCAAATCTTGAGGAGTGACAATGGTACAGAATTCAGAAATGCCACTCTTGGAAATTTCTGCAAAGATGAAGGAATTGTACAACAATTCTCTACTGCAAGAACTCCACAGCAGAATGGAGTTGTTGAAAGAAAGAACAGGACTCTCATTGAAGCAGCTAGAACTATGTTGCATGATGCTAAACTGCCAACATATTTCTGGGCTGAAGCTATCAACACAGCCTGTTATACTCAGAACAGAACCATGATCAACAAAACTCATGCAAGTACACCTTACTGTCTGTTAACTGGAAAGAAACCTACTGTCAAATATTTTCATGTGTTTGGGAGCAAATGCTTTATGATGAAGGACAACCATGAGAAGAAAGGAAAATTTGACACCAAGGCTTTTGAAGGACTATTCATGGGTTACAGCACAGAAAGGACTGCCTACAGAGTTTATGTTATGGAACACAGGATTATTGAAGAAAGTGTTAATGTCACATTTGATGAAACCAATTTTCCAGGACTGCATGAAGAAGGAAAGATGTAGACATTCAGATTTGAGAATCAAGGATACTTGGAAGCTGAGGAGATTGTGGATGAAGAACCTAGCTTCACTCAAGTTGTTGAAGTTGATAAAGATACTGTCAATGCCACTACTGTCAACCAAACTCCAGCTCAGTCACAGACCATATCCTCTAACATTCATGACAATGGTGACTCTGGAGACAATGAAGAACATGGTGAAGACAATGGGATTGGTGATCACTCAACTCAACAAACTGAAGGAAGTGTTCCTGTGCAGTCAAGTAGCTTGCCCAGAATCACCAAGTGGAACAAAGATCACTCAAGTGACCTCATCATTGGTGACCCTAATTCTGGAGTGAGGACCAGGAACAAAGTCTCTGCTGACAGCATGTTTTCATGCTTCCTGTCTCAGATGGAACCTAAGACAATTGATGAAGCATTGTTGGATTCTGACTGGGTGATAGCCATGCAGGAAGAGCTAAATCAGTTTGAAAGAAACAATGTATGGAAATTGGTTCCAAGACCTAAGGGAAAGTCAGTTATTGAGACTAAGTGGGTTTTCAGAAACAAACTTGATGAAAGTGGATTAGTGACAAGGAACAAAGCAAGGCTAGTGGCTAAAGGTTACTGTCAACAGGAGGGAATAGATTATGATGAGACATTTGCTCCTGTTGCAAGACTTGAAGCTATAAGAATCTTTCTAGCTTATGCTGCACACTGCAACTTCAAAGTATTTCAGATGGATGTCAAAAGTGCCTTTCTAAATGGAGAGCTGGAAGAAGAAGTGTATGTGGAACAGCCACCAGGGTTTGAGGATGCTGAAATGCATAATTTTGTGTACAAACTCTTCAAAGCTTTGTATGGATTAAAGCAAGCACCCAGGGCATGGTATGACACACTTTCCACCTTTCTTCTGGAAAACCAGTTTACCAGAGGAGTTGTGGACAAGACACTTTTCTACAAGCATCATGGCAAGGACATCATTCTGGTACAAATCTATGTGGATGACATCATTTTTGGTTCTACAAATGAGAAGCTGTGTGAGAAGTTTTCCCATCTCATGAGCAACAAATATGAGATGAGCATGATGGGAGAATTGTCATTCTTTCTGGGGTTACAAATTCTTCAACAAACTGATGGAATCTTCATAAGCCAAGCCAAGTATATTAAGGAACTTCTCAAAAAGTTCAACTTGGAAGATTCATCTCCTGCAAAGACACCAATGTCCACAGCAACTAGTCTGGATCTTGACCCTAAAGGAAAGAAAGTTGACTCAAGCACCTATAGAGGCATGGTAGGATCTCTCCTATACCTAACTGCTAGCAGACCTGACATCATGTTTGCTACATGTCTCTGTGCAAGGTTTCAAAGTGATCCAAAGGAGTCACACTTGGTAGCCATCAAGAGGATCTTTAGATACTTAAAAGGCACTCCTAACCTAGGCCTTTGGTATCCTAAGAATACTGGATTTGATCTAATTGGTTACTCAGACTCAGACTATGTTGGATGCAAGATTGACAGAAAGAGTACTACTGGTAGCTGTCAATTTCTTGGTGGAAGATTGGTCTCATGGTTTAGCAAGAAACAGCATTCAGTTTCTACCTCAACTGCAGAAGTTGAGTACATTGCTGCAGGCAGTTGCTGTGCACAAATTCTATGGATGAAAAGTCAACTTCTAGATTATGGTCTAGTGTTAAGAGAAATTCCTATCTACTGTGACAACACTAGTGCCATAGCCATCTCAGACAATCCAGTTCAACACTCTAGGACAAAGCACATTGATATAAGACATCACTTTATCAGAGAGCATGTTGAACAAGGAACTGTGAAGCTGATTTATGTCCCAACTGACAAGCAACTTGCTGACATCTTCACTAAGCCATTGGATGAAGCAACCTTCAACAGGTTGGTAAGTGAATTGGGAATGTTGAATCTGGTATGTTAATTCTCTAAGGTTTCTAAATTCTCAATTCTTTTTGAAGCTCATGACAGCAACTTCAAACCTGCTGTCAAGAGAAGTTACTGTCTACTTGGTTTATGTCTGTTATGTGACAGCATGTGTTGATTTGACTTTTCATGTCAGTATTTTGTGCCAGTCTCATACTTTTAAACCGTGTATGACTTTAATGTGGTTATCCGTTAAGTTTGAGAGTTAAAAATCTGTTCCATTGGACGTTCACACTCTTTTGCATTAATCTGTAGGATTAAAGGAGGACACGACCATTAATTACTTTTGTGGTAGTTGTATGGGTACTCTAACTGTTGACCATTAGACTTTAATCCTTAGACGGTTTTGCCTATAAATTAACCTTAGGTTTCACCAGTCTGCTCTCAGTTTTAAAGTAAATAATGGAAAACAAAGTAGGAATCGAAGTTGGTCTAAAGAAGTGTGACAGTGAACCCGACAATGAAGAGATCGATGAGCTCTTTGAAATACTGTTGGACGCCATGGATGAGATAGACGAGGAAAAGGAGGCCAAGGCTATGGAAGAAGAGAAGGAGCTTCAGGCACTTCTTGAAAAAGAAGGCCGCTCTGAAGAAGAGATTAAGGAAGAAGTCTTAGAACTAGTTGATAAAATCATAAAATGATGTACTCTATATTCTATTCTGAATGATTTTATTATTAATAATAATAAACGTTCTTGTCTTTTTAGTTATTGAGTTTATGATTTGTCTGTGTTAATTGCTTAATATCTGTGTTCAAAAGACTACATTGCTAAATCCATAATTTGTCTATATTAAGTTAAGTGTATGAATCAAGCATTCTAATAAGTTCATGACAGAACCATTTCCTAATCGAAGTTACTGTCGTTAAGAGGGATACTGTCGTGTGTTTCTTGACAGCAACCTTCTTGACAGCAGGAAAAGACTTTCTGTCACGACTTGTAAAGGATACTGTCATTCATATGCTTAACGGTGACAGCAAGTTTTTGTGCAATAGTTGCTGTCGCGCAAAACCTACTGTCATCACCACTTATTACTGACAGATTGTTTCTAGCGCACAGGTTACTGTCAACAATAGTGGACCGTTGTAATTGGATATTCACCCCACGTTTGACAGTGAATAACGGGCAGTAACTCACGTGTTAAGAGAGTGGGTTAAGACACGTTCTGTAACTCCACTTTTTGAGCAACCGTTTGAGATACCCATATTTATTCTCCAGTTACTCAGACATATCACTCTCACAAAACTCAAGGCAAAATACTTTTCTTCAAGCAAAAAGCTACTTTCTCACTTTCTTCTTTTCTTGAAATCTCAATGGCCCCCAAACAGACTCTCTCTCAAACAAACTTTGCTGGCATCTTTTCCCCAAATGATGCTGGTGAAGGTTTCAAAGGACTCGTGTTTTTCTTGAACAAGTCCTATCTCGGTTATGCCATAACCTCAACCCTCATTCTCGACTTAGACAGACTTGAGGCGTTTTGGCAAACTGCTGTTGCTCAAACTGAGGGTGAGAACCCTGGTATTCAATTCACAATCTCTGGGCAACAATACATTCTCACAGCTGAGGTCATCAACACTGCTCTTAGAATTACACTGGAAGCAGGCCAAAACTTTGCTCCACTTGCTAATGATGACACTCTGAAGAAGCTCTTCTTGAAGATTGGGTATGCAGGCCCTATTCTCGAAGAGGGAACAACCAAGTGGTACCCGTCTGGTGAAATGGACAGGAAACATCTGAGGAAGGAGTGGAGCATGATATTTGATGCAATGGTCAAGGTGTTCTCTACCAAGTCCACAGGCTGGAATGGGATACCCTCCTACATCAAGAAACTGACACATTCTCTTGTCCATGGATACAAGGTGAATGTTGGAGCTCTCCTCATGGCACACATCAGGGCTGCCATAGGTAAGAAGGTATCATTCTACCCTCGCTTTCTTATGTTGTGCATTAATTCATTCTGTGATTTTAATGATGCTGCTCCTCGTTTAGAGGCTTGCTCAGTTTTGAAAAAGAACACACACACACTATTATCATCACAAAATCTCAATGCACACATTCCAATTTGTTTCACTCAGCACATGGTTGATCAAGTGTCCAACCTTGATTATCCATTACCTTCTGGTTATGATTCCTTTTCTCTTGAGAATGAAACTGAATTAGACCCAAATTCAGTTAACCCCCATTCAACACCATACACTCAGCCTAGGCCCTCTAGACTTCCCAAAGCCCAAAGAGAAGCCTTGCAAGAATCCAGAAAAAGATCCTTAGATGCTGATGTTGGTGGTAGCTCTGTTAGTCAAGAGGGAGACACTGCACCTAGTGCAGCAAATAAGGAAGGTAGTCAAACAGAACCCACAGTGGTTCCCCCTGAGCCTAAGAAGAAGAGAGCTAGGAGGACCAAAACCACTGTCAGCCACCCTGCAGTCTCCCAAAAGACTGTAGAGGAAACCAGGGATATACACTCCTCCCTAGATGTGCCTTCTCAACAAGGGACATCTATTGAAATTGGCCTGTCTCCCAAGGCACCCTGTACAGAGTCTGCACAAACTCATGGTTCCCAACCTGAGATACCCCCACTTGAAGAAACACACAGTGAGTTAGGGCACAGTGAGGAATTCTCTACTCCTATTGATGGTTCACATGTTTCATCTGTGAATCAGCCCCCACTCTCTACTACACTTTCACCTTCTTCCTTCCCTACACATTCTTTTGTTTCTTCTCCACAACCTAGAGAAGGGGACAGTCCCAACCCTTCAGGTTTTGATCATCCATCTCCAATCATGGATGAGCCCCCATCTAGTGGTCCACAAGAACCCATTTCTCAAAGTGAGATGGACACCACTCCTCCAAACACTGAGCTAGGGCAAAGTGGTATTTTGTCAGAACATGAAACAGCCAACACTTTGTCTGATCTCCAAGGAGCATCTTACCTTCAGGAAGATGCTGTCACAGCCTCTGTTGCTGTCAAAGACACTGGGAATGCTACTGTCCTGGCCATAGCTGCTGTCATAAGTGGAGAGAAAGATACTGTCACTACAGGACCTACTGTCACTCCACATCCCAAAGTTGCTGTCATGCCAGAACCTGCTGTCCAGACTCCAACTGACAGTACCATTCCTACTCAACATGCTGTCAAGCCCTCCCAGCCTGATTTTGATGCTGTACTTGTTGAGGATGCCTCTGATGATGACCTACCTCTTGCCAAACTCCTAAAGGTACATTCTAAATCTTCTCCTTCCATGCATGTTAGTATTGCTCATACCCATGCATCTAGGTTGAGTGAGGGTGTGCAAAAGAAAAGAGAGATAAAAGAAAAGAGAGGTGAGCATCAAAATAAGAGGCAGCCAAATGAGCTGGCAAAAGGAGAGGGACTTGAGCATGTCCAGAGAGATATTGAGGGAGCCCACACTATTCCGGCACTAGGCCTTGAGAGTCAAACTGTGAGGGGTGATGAGATCACTCAAAAACACCCTGAGAGTGTGAGAACCCCCATAGCCTCCAAGCCCCTGTCTTTTCCTTCCCCTCCAAGAAGGTTAAGGTCTGGTGGCCCCTCTGCTACTTTTGGTAACAGGATTGCAGCTCTTGAAGGACAGTGTGCTAATTTGGACTCCAAACTGGACTCTCTCTCTCAACTGGTGGTTGATGGTTTTGATGCTACTCAACTCTCTATTCAGTTCCTTACTGACCTGGTAGCTGCCAACATAACTAAGGGGGAGAAGGTAGCAAGATCAGAATCATTGCCTATTCAAGAATCAGGTGGAACTCAGGGGGAGCCTGTAGCTGTGGAGACCAGAGGGGGAGCTAAAAGGAAAGCAATGTCTAAGGGGGAGCAAGTCAAACCAAGCAGTGCAAAACCACAGGATAAAGCTGAAAAGCCTGTTGAAGTGGAAATGGATGGAGAAAGGGTGTTAATGTCAAAGAAACTCAAGATGCATTGCAAAGAAGACCTGCATCTAGACATCCAATCTTGCCTCCTGTGGTGATTAGAGAGCCAACTCAAGAAACTCAAGAAACTGCTCTACAGAAGAAATGGAGAGAAATGGAGGAACAAAACAAACTTGGGAAAGGTAAAGGGAAACTGCCTGAATCCATTCATGGTGGAATTATTTGGACAAATGGCACTCAATTTGATCAAGAAGAAGCCAATGTCTTGATGGTGGATTACAGGGAGAGCACATTACACAACCATGACAGAGAATTTAGCAGTTTGGTGGAAAAAGCAATGAATGCTCCAAGCAACCGTCCAACCAACACCACAAAACTGTTAAAGGAACAAATTACTAGTGTCAGTGTAATGGTGAATGATGAGAAAAGATGGGCTGTAAGTATTTATCTCACTTCTGGCATATCTTATTTCATCACAATGCAGCTATTGTAGAGTCTGCCAGCAAAGGTGTTGTGTGCTTTGAAGGGAAAGATCAGGGCAACTCAAACACCATTCAATGAAATATTGGATATGCAAATCCAGAACCTGATCATACAGAAGCTACCTGAAGTCTACTCAAATCCATCAAGTGTTTTCTACAGATCCAAAACTAAGGATGGCACAAGAAGGAACAGCTTCATGAATTTGGGTAGCCCATCCAGAATGGAAACCAAGTCAATTCTGAAGGTACTAGATGGAATACTCAGTTCAAATGCCAATCCAGGAAGAGTTCATGATGTTCAAGAAATCTACAAAATGCTGGTGTTGAGAGACAAGGCACTGGGAGCTAAAATGAAGGAGCTGATCACTAGAGCCAATGCCAAAAGAAATGATCAAGGTGGAAGTTGCTTCTACAACATTCCTCCTCATGATGATGATGATGATGATGAAGATGGTGAGGATGGAGGTGGTGAAGCTTCTGGAAATGCTGGAAATGCTGGTGGAAGTAATTCTGGGAATACTGGTATTCAATCTCAGAATGAAGGCAATGAAGAAACTCCTAGCCAGGAAAAGAAAGATGCTGGTGCAACAGATGAAGAGGAGTCAAGAATACTGGAAGCTTTGGAGGCAAGCATTCTTAGATGTGCTATTGACTGCATAAATGCTGAAAAAGATGCTGTCATCAAAGGTACTGTCGACAAGGATACTGTCATAGAAGATGTTGTCTTGAAAGATGCTGTCGACAAAGGTACTGTCAAGCCCAAGAGACTGAAAGCTAAAGCTAAGGCATGGTTTACTAGACAGAAACCTGCAGGAAAGCACAAGTACTCAGGAAAGGAAAAGGCCACTGGATTTGGCAGAAATCTTAGGAAGCCAATTCAATCAATTCCTCCCAACAGTCTTAAGATTCAACAGATGCAATCAAAAGAAATTAAGAGTGTTGAGGTTAAGCTGGATGCAAATCAAGAGGCCTCTGAGTATATTATGTGGTGGGAAGAATCAAGGTCTGCCAAGATTGACAAGGACTTCAATCTGGTAGCCACATCAACCAAGAACAGCACATCAACCATAGATAAAAGAAGAATTGATTTCTTCTACCTGGAAAGAATGGTAGAGTTGCTGGAGAGCTATGATAATGTTTCAGAGGCTGTCATGGAACATGTTCTAAGATATCAGGCAGATAGGGATGCTGAATTTTATCAGAAATTTGGCTATAACTTTGCAGATTTTGATGATGCTGATATTTTAACTGATCTCCCAGCCTCTCCTATACCATATCACTGGTACTATGAGTTTCATGATTCACCCACAGAAGAAGGGCAAGCCCAACCAACTCAGAAAGGGCAACCCAAGCCAAGCAAAGGACCTGAATCTTCTGCATATTCTCAAGCTCAGACAGAACTTGATAAGAAGGAAGCTGAATTACTAGAAATTCACAAGGCCTCTAACAAGGCAGAAAGTGAAGCTCCAAATTATCAACCATATATGCTGGAAAATCCCCTAAGAGTCAAGTTCCTAAAAGAAGAAATCTATGTTTGCAGCTTGCATAAGCTTAAAACATCCACTCTGAAGGATTTACAGTATATGGTAGCTGGTTCAATTCATCCCTTGGAACAGATTTGTTCTGATGAGATAGAGAAGTTATTGGAAGGGAGAAAAGGAGAAGACTCAAAACTGGACAAGCAAAGAAGGAAGTCTCTCAATGCTTATCCTGGAAGTAGATTCAAGCTCATTAATGAAGAACTTCATTTCAGAACCTATCCATATGATATAGAGCAATGGCTGAATCTCAGGGATGTTAGTTCTCTCATATCCTCTTCCATAAAGAAGATCATTGATGAAGTAGAGGATGATGCAGTGTCTGCTGCTGAAATTTCTCTTGTAGAAAGTCTAAGAGGCGGCTTGGCAGAAGCTCTCAAAAGAGAGGATATAGCAAGACAGAAGAGGAGATCTCAAGCTAAGTGAAAATTCTTAATCCATTCTGATCTTGTTAGTTAAGTTGTCAGCACATATTGTAAATTTGTTGTTATTTTCCATAAAAACAAATTGGGGGAGATTGTTGGGATTTATGGGTGATAGCATTGAAACAACTTAACTTTGATTGTACTTAATTTTTCAAATTAAGTAGAACATACTGTCATAGCCAAAGTATGTTCTTGTAATCAGTATGTAATGTTATTCTAGTTGTATTATTTGAAAGAAGTTCACTTATGTGTTCAAGCCTCAAAGAATGCTTTTTGGATGACAACATGAATAAAGGTTACTGTCCTAAAGCTGTGACAGTAAGATTACAAGAAGACAGAATGTTGCAAGTCACGACAGCATATTCACTCTGACAGCAACATTGGCGGAAGACTGCGCGACAGCAACTATTGCCCTCGACAGCAAGTTTGGGATCCTCGACAGCACTCTATGCGGGGAACTCATACTATCACCAAAAGATCATTCCTGTGACAGCAAGCTTTGCGGCAAAAGTAACTGTCTCAATAAAGATCCTTATGCTAGGTATCTTTCTCAGTCAAATCCCGTGACAGTTTAAATGTTCAAGAAACAGGCGTGATGCAGTATCCCTAAGCTGCACCAAGTCTGCAAGACTACGACAGAAGCTTCAAGCACTGCAAACAAAAGCGAATCAATTCAAGAGCAAGGTCAAGTCTCTATTTGATGAATTGTTTTAGCTAGAAATAGAATGAATCTAGGTTGCTTTTGTTATGATGTATATCTGACATATTAGTAATTTAGGATAGTCACATGGGTAAGACAATCTGTAAGAAGCTGCCACTTGACAATGACAGCAGCTTCACAACCCGTGACTGATAGTGATAGGATTAGTCTTATACCCACTGTCAATTCATTCTAGAGGAGTAACGAAGACTAGCAAGTACCTTGAAGAAAAACGAAGCTCAAGATTTCTCTTTAGGTTGTAGCAACACTTTGCAAAATAAATAAAACATTTATTTTGTGAATACTGTCTTCCAATATTTTCAAATAATTGGAATGCATACATATTACTAATTCTTTACTGTTTGTGAATGCATACATATTATTGATAACATTAAATCTTAGTTTTAGTTGTTGAAACTGAGATTGAATTTTATCAGTATTGCATTCATCCCCCCCCCCCTTCTGCAATACACAAGGACCAACAGTTCTTGATATCACTAATTCTTTTATTAAATCCATATCCATGGAATTGATAATTTAATCCTCCAATATTTTCAAATAATGATTAATTCGTCTGTTATTGGTGAAATTTCGGAGAAAACAGAAATGCTATTTTTCTGATTCTGACAGCTTTTGCATTCCTACATTTACATCGTAGATCACTAATACGACTTCGAAAGTTTATTATACCGTCCCGTACATAGGGTGGTCTGAAAATCTTTTTCGGTTCAGAAATTTACTATTCATCAAAAAAAAATTAACTAAGTCCAAAATTTGGGGTTATTACAGCTCATGTACAAGAAAAGGAAGATGTTGGAGCAACAGAAGAAGAGGAGTCAGTAATTATTGAAGCTTTGGAGGCAAATATCTTACGATGTGCTATTGACAGTAAAATGATGAAAAAGATATTGTCACCAAAGAGACTGTCATAGAAGACACTGTCCTCAAGGAAGCTGTCAGTAAAGGAGCTGTCACAGAATAAGCTGTCAAGAAAGATACTGTCATGGAGGACACTGTCAACAAAGATGCTTTCAAGGAAGGAATCAAGCCTACTGTCAAGCCAAAGAGGACAAAAACCTTAGCAAGGGCCTGGTTCTCTAGACAGGAACCTGAATCTGGGGAGACTTCGAAAGCAATAAAAGGAAAACACAAGTACTCAGGAAAGGAGAAAGCCACTGGGCTTGGCAGGAATTTGAAGAAGCCTGTCCAATCAAGACTCTACAGCTCTCTGGATCTTTTGGAAAAGGAAGCTGATCAAATCAAGAACGTCGAGGTAAAGTTGGATAACAACAATGAAGCAACTGAATATGTTCTTTGGTTTGATGCATCAAGACTTGTGAAAGTCAAAAAGGATTTTACCATGGAAGTGTCATCATATGATGTATCATCAACTCTTTCAATGAAAAGGAGAACATAAACAAGGAGAGTTGAATACTTCTACTTGGTAAGGATGGTCAATCTAATGCAAGGTTATGACAACATCCCTGAAAATTTCATGAACCATGTGCTGACATACAAAGCTGTGAGAGATGAAGAATTCTATCAGAAATTTGGGGATTGGTCACTGTTTGATGATAATGACATTGCCCACTTACTTGATTGTTCTGATGAAGAAATGGCTGAGTATGAAGATAATATTCCTGAAGAAGTGGTGCAAACCCAACCAAGTCAAGAAGAATCCTCAGAGCCTACAAAAAGAGAAACCACTGAAGATACAGAAGATACTTTCTTGGATAAAAGCAGAGAAGCCAACAGGGTGGAAAGTGAAAGACCCAATTACCAATCTTGTATGCTTGAGAATCCTCTGAGAATCAAGTTCATATGGGAAGAGATTCCAGTAAGAAGCTTTCATAAACTTAGAACCAGTGCTCTGAAAGACTTACTCTTCTTAGTAATTGGATCAATTCATCCATTGGAACATCAATGCTCTTCTGAGATTGAGGGCATTCTTCAAGCAAGAAAGGGTGAAGACTCAAAGCTGGATAAGTCAAGGAGAAAAACTCTAAATGCATACCCTGGAAGTAGATTCAAAGACTTTAATGGCACACTGAAGTTCAGAACTCATTCTTTTGGCAAAGACTTATGGCTGGATCTTCAGGATGCTAGGGTATGTCTCTCCAAGACACTCCAAAAACACATTGATGAGATTGAAGATGAGGCTATCACTCCTGATGAAATAGCACTGGTGGAAGGACTCAAAGAAGTTCTTAAGGAAGCTCTTAACAGAGAGGATGAAGCAAGACAGAAGAAGAAATCTGAAGCTAAGTAAAAATCTTTTGTTAAATTCTGATCTTGTTAGTTAAGTTGTCAGCATGTATTAATTGTAAATTTGTTATTATTGTCCATAAAAACAAATTGGGGGAGATTGTTAGGATTAATGGGTGATAGCTATGAGACAACTTAACTAGATACTTTATTTACTTAATCTTTATTAAGTATGAACATACTGTCACAGCCAGAGTATGTCTTTGTAAGCGTTTTATTTAGTACAAATAAGATTCTAGTGCATCTTGGTAGAAGTTCATTTATTTGTTCAAGCCTCAAGAAGTACTCAAGATGGACAGCAAGAATAAAGATTACTGTCACAGCGTTGACAGTAAGGTTACAATAAGACAGCATGTTGCAAGTCACGACAGTACATTCACTCTGACAGCAACTTTACCTTAGCCTGACAGTAAGCTTGGAAATCCTGACAGAACCTTCAGCGGGGATTTCTTACTGTCACCAAAAGCGCATTCCTGTGACAGCAAGCTTAGCCATCAGGATACTGTCATGAAGGGATAACATTTGTATTGGTAAACAACCCAGTCAAACTTGTGACAATTTGGATGTTCAAGAAACAGGCGTGTTGCAGTATCCCAACACTGTAACTGGTCTGCAAGACCACGATTGAAGCTTGAGAGATCACATGACAAAGCTCACCAATTCCAGAGTATGACAAATCTACATCTACTGAATTGTGTTAGCTTAAAATATAATGTTTCTAGATTGCTTTGATATGTATTGATAAGCTGTCTGTATAGCAATTTAGGAAAGAATCACGGGCAGGAAAATTGTAAGAAGCTGCCACTTGAAAATGACAGCAGCTTCACAAGACCAGTGATTGAAAGTGATAGGTTTAGCCTACTTAGTTTATCTCTCAATTCATTCTCTGTAATCACTCAAGAAACCGAAACTCGAGAAAACAAACATTTTCTTGAGGTTCTAGCAACCCATTGCAAAATAAATAAAACATTTATTTTGTGAGAATTACTTATGTGTCTACTTGTGTTTGCATTCTATAAACTGATAATCCTTAATCTTAGTTTTTGTTGTTGGAACGTAGATTGAGATTTATCAGTATTGCATTCAACCCCCCCCCCCCCTATGCAATAGTCAAGGACCAACACTATCTTTTTTGTTCCACCCATCAAAACCTTCTTTAACAAAAGAATCTCCACTGCCTTGCCTACCAACATCATTTTTAAAAAGATAGCAACACAAGCAAAAAACTGCTTCTTTTTCAACACTATATTCTAACCATGATTCATGATCACCATACCAAGTAGGACGAAAACGACGAATTAAATCTCCAATTTTTCGCTTTTTAAAATTATGATTATTGGGTTGACAAGGCCCCTTCTGTAAATAAGCTCTTCTTACCTGATCTCTTATATTGGGATGATATTGAGAAATTGAAATCCTCAATCCAGGATCAGCAATAAGACTACTCAATTCAACTTGTTCAATTTTTTGACCATCATCTTCAACCTTTCTGGCACTTTTATTTGATTCTTGTACAAGAGATATATTTGTCCTGATTACAAACTTATCCATATATACCTGAAATTAAAAAGGAATCTAACAATAAATCAGTAAATATAGAAATCCACCAAAAAATTTGTAACACCCCAGTCCCACATCGAGGAGATTTGGGACTTTTGTTCAGTTTATAAGGCGAAACACTACTACTAATTAGCACCAACAAATCATGATCTTTTGGGGGCCTGTGGTGGCCTTGTCGTTACCCAGTTTGGCTGCATTTGGGTCAGTAGGCTACGACTTATTCGGACTCGGAATCGGGACTTGACCCGATTTTCGAAAAAGACTCGGGATTTGACCCGGGTTGTCACATATGGTATCAAAGCCGACTCTCGAAAGCTTGTCGAGACAAGTTGCCGGAGGTGGGGACACGAAGGCTGGTGGTATTATCCCACAATGGACAGAGGTCCGGAGGTGGGGACACGAAGCCAGCCGGTATTATCCCACAATGGCTAGGGAGGAACGATCTTGGAACCTATGGGATATCCGTTCAGGACTGACGAGGACGTCAGAAGTTTAAGTGGGGGAGTTTGTAACACCCCAGTCCCACATCGAGGAGATTTGGGACTTCTGTTCAGTTTATAAGGCGAAACACTACTACTAATTAGCACCAAGAAATCATGATCTTTTGGGGGCCTGTGATGGGCTTGTCGTTACCCAAGTTGGCTGCATTTGGGTCAGTAGGCTACGACTTATTCGGACTCGGAATCGGGACTTGACCCGATTTTCGAAAAAGGCTCGGGATTTGACCCGGGTTGCCAACTGTAACAGCTCGACTTTTGGGACTATTAATTAATAGACAAATATTAAAACAAAAATATAAAGTATATTAAATCGAAGCAGAAAACAACTGATAATCCTGATAAATATCAATAACTGAAACTCTGAAATAAAAATACTGATATGTCTGGAAATTTAAATTGAACAAGTCTTCTAATTTATTAAAACAACTAAACAAACTGAAACTGAATCTAAGGCCTGGGTAACACTCATCTCAATCCCCCGCTTAATCTTGATTACCCGCGGAAAGAAAATAATACGAGTGAGCCAAATTGCCCAGTACGAATATAATTTTAAAAGAAAATAAACTTTCAAATATCAGAGTGAATTGTGTCTCACCAACACAGAGTTTTTCAAAACAAATCCAAATATAAAATGAAGAAAGAAAGCCAACAAGGATAAAAGCACCATAATAAGTGCACTGAACCGAAACAGAACAAATATAAGGCCGAATCAAGTAAGGTATGTATCCATAATGGTCTCTTATACAAATATGAACTCGCACAAAGCGAAGTACAAAATAGAGAATTCTTCCCTGGTAATCCACGAGAATAAAACACATGAAATGCACAAAGCATTTCTACAATACAGAGAATCCTTCTTCGGTAATCCCGAAGAAGAAAACACACAATAGCGATCATGATCTATACACAATCGCATACCCCAGAGACGTGCTCGTATGCTCAAAGCACTGATACGAGTAAGTGTCTAGTTAACCTTTACTCCAAACTCCATGTGAACATTGTCTGTGATTAACCCACACAGATCGGTTTAAGAGCCCAACACATATGTTTCAAAATATTGCCAAACTTATTGAACTGAACAGAACAAAACAATATTGCAATACAGTTGCGAAACGAAACAGAAATAAATGAATTGGCAATAATAATTATAAAATCAGAGAATACGAAACGAATATAGGAATGCGTACTAGAAAGTACACAAAGAGTACAGAGCTCACAATTTTATAAAATTGACTCGACAACAAATATAACGAGTAAAGGATAATATTTTATAATGAGAATTAAAGAGAGTAAAGAACTCGTACCTAGACGTACACAAAGGATACAAATGAATGACAATTTATAAGTTTGACTTAACGATATAAAATAATTATTTATAATTTAAATGCAGAGAGAGAAGAATAAAGAATTCGTACCTTGATATATCGTCTATATTAATCCAAAAGATACCAAAAATCCGTTATAAGCTTCGAACTCAATCTAATCATAAAATAATATAAATCAATTTAACGTCATTACCTCTATAATAAATTACATAACACTCTTTTAATTATTTATAAAAATACATAACGATTTATAATTTGTAAACTCATGCTTAGATCGATTAGTAATTGTTGCATGGTCGTAACTCTCAGTACACTGTGCAGCATGTGTATAACAAAATCAATACAAAACTAACACTACAAGAAAAACTGAAACAGACAACACTTATCAGACAACGGTCGGCAGTAAAAGCATTGTTTGAAATTTTCACACAACGGTTTTTTTTTTTTGCAAAATCTGTCTGTTGTCTGAAAGAACTTCCACAACGGTTTCTAAAACCATTGTCTATTAGAAGGAGTAAAGCAGAGGCTTTACACAACGGAATTATAAAACCGTTGTCTGAAGAAAGGTCAGACAAGTGTTTCATAAACCGTTGTTAAAAACAGACAAGTGTTTTTTTTTTGTTACTTAAATGGATGTCACACAACAGTTTGAATAAACACTTGTCTGATTCTAACAACGGTTTACAAAACCATTGTCTGAAGAAACTTCAGACAATGGTTTTGTAAACCGTTGTTAGAATCAGACAAGTGTTTTACTTGTATGTGGACTATACTTAATTCACACAACAGTTTCTGCATACCGTTGTCCAATTGAAATCTTAGGGGGGGGCAATTATTTTGGAGGAGTTAATGAGGGGGGACAAAGATTCGGACAATTATTATAAAAAATTTTATAAAAAAAACACACAACGGTTTTACAACTTAAAAACAGTTGTGTGACTTTTTTTTTTTTTTTTTGAATTTCTCGTTCGTGACAAACTTTAATTGTGAACTTTGTTTGAATAATAAAGTTTATGTTTAATTGACACACTTAATTATAGGATAATATTCTTAATTAAGCCGGATATCATAGTTTGTAGTTCTCTTATCATATTAAGACTTTCGTATTATCCTCGTTATTATACTTAACAACATATAAAATGTACATATTTTTCTTTGTCGGACCAAGGACACCACACAATTTACTAAACATACAAGTCGGGAATGGCGTACAGTCTCGCTTATACATGACTTACATAATTTCGTGTGTAAACTAACATAACCCCTAAGTGGTAACCCCTAAACCACAAAACCCTAAGCACAATCTATTATTATAAGTATTATTTTATAAAATTTCCAATCAATAACATGTTCGGTATCTTCAAAGAAGTGTAAAAAATAAGTTAGGCAAAGGTATTAACAAATTTTTTATAAAAAAAACACACAACGGTTTTTTTAAGAATAAACCTTTGTTGTACTTTACTTTCCACGACGGTTTTTTTGTAGAAACCGTTGTGTGATTACCACAACGGTTTTTTATTTATAAACTGTTGTCTGAATGATTTTACTACAACGGTTTTACAACTTAAAAACAGTTGTGTGACTTTTTTTTTTTTTTTTGAATTTCTCGTTCGTGACAAACTTTAATTGTGAACTTTGTTTGAATAATAAAGTTTATGTTTAATTGACACACTTAATTATAGGATAATATTCTTAATTAAGCCGGATATCATAGTTTGTAGTTCTCTTATCATATTAAGACTTTCGTATTATCCTCGTTATTATATTTAACAACATATAAAATGTACATATTTTTCTTTGTCGGACCAAGGACACCACACAATTTACTAAACATACAAGTCGGGAATGGCGTACAGTCTCGCTTATACATGACTTACATAATTTCGTGTGTAAACTAACATAACCCCTAAGTGGTAACCCCTAAACCATTGTCTGAAGAAAATTAATTAAAAAGTTATTAATAATTAATTAATAATTAATTTTTAATTAAAAATAATATTAAAAAAAGTGGGTCCCACAGAAAAAAGTGGGTCCCACAGAAAAAAGTGGGCCCCACAAGTGGGCCCCATTAATTATTCTAATTTTTATTTAAAATTTAATTAATAATTAATTAATAATTAATTAATAATTAAAAATAATATTAAAAAAAGTGGGTCCCACATAAAAAAGTGGGCCCCACAAGTGGGCCCCACTAATTATTCTAATTTTTATTTAAAATTTAGTTAATAATTAATTAAAAATTAATTAATAATTAATTTTTAATTAAAAATTATATTAAAAAAAGTGGGTCCCACCGAAAAAAAGTGGGCCCCACAAGTGGTCCCCACTAATTATTCTAATTTTTAATGAAAAATTAATTAATAATTAATTAATAATTAATTTTTACTTAAAAATAATATTAAAAAAAGTGGGCCCCACAATTGGGCCTTATTAAACCCTAAACCCTAAACCCTAAACCCCAACCCTAAAGCCGAATAATTTTTTAATTGATTTCTTGGACGATCCAACCGTACGGATGTTAATCGGTAGTCATTCTAGTGTTGGGAAAAAATAATCAAAAAATATAAAAGTCCGGTTTTGCCGTATCTTTCCAGAAACGTTAGAATGGTACTGCTTTCAAGAACGAGACATGTGTCAGATTCACTGAATAATTTTTTCAATTGATTTTTTGGATGATCCAACCGTACGGATGTTAATCGGTAGTCATTCTAGTGTTGGGAAAAAATAATCAAAAAATATAAAAATTCCGGTTATGCCGCATCTTTCCAGAAACGTTAGAATAGTACTGTTTCTAAGAACGGGACATATGTCAGATTCACTGAATAATTTTTTCAATTGATTTTTTGGATGATCCAACCGTACGGATGTTAATCGATAGTCATTCTAGTGTTGGGAAAAAATAATCAAAAAATAAAAAGTCTGAATTGTGCCGCATCTTTTCAAAAAACGTTGGAACAATACTGTATTTTGGGAATATGACACATCTCAGATTCAGTGAATAATTTTTTTAATTGATTTTTTCGACGATCCAACCGTACGGATGTTAATAGGTACTCATTTTAGTGTTGTGAAAAAATAATAAAAAAATATAAAGATCCGGTTGTGCCGCATCTTTCCAGAAACGTTGGAACACTACTGCTTCCGGGAACCAGACACGTGTTAGATTCACTAAATAAATTTTTTAATTAATTTCTTCAATGATCCAACCGTACGGATGTTAATCGGTAATCAATTATAATATATTATTTTTTTTAAAATTATATTTTGTAATTACATATGATATTTATTAATTTTAAATTACATATAAAAAAAATATATGTACACGACAGAAAAACAGAAGGCGGCAATTTTCCCCCCACTGAATTATTGAAGCAGACTTTTCCCCTTAACAAAAAAACACGCCGCACTCACTCATACTCACTCTCATCCCGCTCAAACTCACTCACTCTCAATCTCCGCACTCACTCAATCTCCGCTCAAACTCACTCACTCACGCCGTAGTTTCAAAACTTATTCTTCTCTTCTTCTCTTATTCTCATCTTTTTTTTTCTTCTCTAATTTGTTTCAAAAAACTAATTTGTTTTTGATTTTGCAGGTGGTTAATTAGGGCTTCAATCACCCAACCCGATTAATTGGTAAGTACTTCATAATTTTAATTACTTCATTGATTTTGCTATCTTTTTCACTTTTCTGTTTTAATTTTCAATTAGGGTTTCGATTGGGGGTTTCAATTAGGGTTTTAATTGGGGGTTTCAGTCAAGGTTACGATCGGGGCTTTCAATTGGGCTTTCGATTGGAGGTTTCAATTAGGGTTTCAATGCTTGTACTATGAATTATATGTTGTAATTAAAATTGTGGTTCTAATCTTAGGCTATAGACTACATGAAGTTATGAGCAAGTCATTACTTGTATTGTGGATAGATTGACAGTATTACATTACTACATTTTGAATAATGTAAAGGTGTATTTGGCCAGCATAAGGTGATTGTCCCAGGAAACAACAGGCTTTACTTTCTGAACTAGTGACACATGTCCAGATTCCCAGTCAACTGAGCTTTTTATGTACTGGATAATGTAAATGCCTGGAACTTCTCCCTCCTGTTCAAAGTATATCGAATCTCCTAATTTTGAGAATGACTCAATTCCTGAACAACAAACTGGAAGTGAGCAAGTGCAACTAACACAAAGCGACTAGACTGTCTGTGTGGTGTGTATATTTCTGTGCATTTTGCATAAACCCCTTTATTATTGTTCGTTGCTTGCTTTACAGCATTTTGTTTTACGTGCAATTCATGCTGTTACTTGTGTTGTTTAGTAAGTAGTAACTTGTATTTTTAGGCCATTTGTTTAGTTCTGGTGGAAATAAGTTTTTCGGGGTGATGATTTCGGGTCAAGGGTCGTGTTGGGATTTCTAAATTATTTAAATATTGTGTCATTTTAATAAAAATGGATGTTGGTAAGCTAAGAGGAACAAGATTTGAATAAATGAGGCATTTGAGGTCATATTTGAGTTGATGAGTTGTGTCATTTTTGCGTTGTGTCTTTGTATGTGGGAGTTGGGTTAGAATCGGAATTTGGGTTGTGTCGTGCATTTTCAGTCTTAAATGTTTTTACCCCCCCCCCCTCCTAAAGTTAGAATGACTGCAGTGTCACTTGACTGAGGTGTCTGAACTTTCTTTGTTTCCAGCTTTTAATTTGCTTGCGCATGTTGATTAGGCGATGTGTTTACGAGAATATCAATAAGGATGAGATTCACAAGTTATTTCCTGCTGAAGCCTCGCCTGAAATGCAGAGGCTATTGACACTTCTTTTGCAAAAGTTCCACAGCGAGTGGCAGGAAGATATTCAGAAAGAACGGGTAAGTTACTTTATGATGGAAATATTGCTTTTAAGCCTATATGGCCCAATACCATGAGTTCGAATATTCTGTATTCATGATTCTTTTACAGGGTACTTTGCCCAGATTTAAAACCATGACATGGGACATGGTGAGTCAAGAAGGCGAACTGATGGAGCCTCTTGCAGTTATCAACTTAAAGGTAGGCTGAAAAGACTTTTATCTACTACTATTACATAATTAATATGGATATCAATGAAGGTAAGATCAAATAATTTGGATTAATAATAAACGAGCAAATTGATTCTGTATTGTATGCAGAATAATGGTTACTTTACTTCTCGCAGCTTCAAAGTAATGCACATACACAAACAAAAGAAACAGATGTGAAGTTCCAGCTGGCTAAAAACACTTTAAACACGATGATGCAGTCAATGTATTGCATAAGAGACCAGTTGTCTGACATTGTTAGTGTTACACTATATTATTTCTTGTGATTTTAATTGTTAAAAATGTTGTTTGATTTTCTTCACTATTTTTATTTTCCTGTTAACCAAACCATGCCATTTTCAGGGGGAAACGCGACATGAACCTCTACACCAGCAAACAGATATGGTGTAGTATTCAAAGACATCTTTACTACAATGGTATGTAATGTTCATGTCTTAAGCTCCAGGATTTTTTTGTAATCATGCAGGAGTGCTTAAATTTTTTGTACATGATTAGTTTAGCACGGTTTATTTACAAGCTGAATTTAACTCAATATTCCTCCTTTGTATGTACGGTCTGATTATTAATTACTAAGATGACCCTTTTCATTGTTAGTTACTAGTGTCCTCAATTGCTTTCTGCCTTGTGGCACTGCTCTCTGTACTAGGACATTATATTGGGAAATGAACATGTAGCGCTGATTAGGCTGATTAGCTGAATTGTATCACAAGAGGAGAACGTGTATATGTATGACTACATTATAACTTTAAACTACAAATTCTAAACTTGACCCTCAGTTGTGCAGGAAGGATATAACATATTAAGGTAATATTCTGAATTATTTTTGAAGATAAATATAACCTTCAGGCAGGTGCTTATTTCCTTTGTAGTTATGACCTGGTTTTAATCAAATTGGACAGTGGATTAGTATTTTTTGTTAATTACTTTTTTTCCCCTTTTTTCTTGCGAGTAAATACAGATTTCTGAGGCTATGGATATCTGTAATTGTTGCTTCATATATGAGTTAATATTTATATAAATATTTTTCAGGGTGTTCCTCTCCAATCCGGGACCAAGGACTGTGGTCTGTTTATCATGCGATATATGAAGGAAATATGTCTTGATAAGGAGCTCAAATTTGTTTCAAAGGTATAAATTTTTTAATTTTGTCATCTTTTGTGTTCTTCTTTTCTATGTTGAAATCTGGTGATAATATAGTTTAATCTTTCAGTGGCTACGGAGGGGCAGCTTATCCTATGGAGTCGATGATCTCAATGAAATCAGGATCGAGTGGGCGAAGTACTTCATGAAGCACGAGACTTCTTAGGTTCTTTGCACATTTAGTAACCACGCACCGCAAATTTTCTGATGCACATGTATTTTTGGGAGTTGCGCAGTATATATAACGACTAACTGATATGCTATGGACATGTAATGGCGTAACTATTTAACTTAAGTGAAGGTTTCAGTCTCTACTTTTGGGGTATGTGCATCCGAAAATCTGATGTTGTTGAACATATTTAACTTAATTAGTTCGTGAATTTTACTTGGTTCGATGTGTTGGTTGTAATGGTTTATTGAACACGATGGAATGGAATGGCTGTTTGTTTTGGTTTTAGTTTGGCTTCTTTATATTGCCAGTTTGGTTTCTTTATATTGCCAGTTTGGTTATTTAATTTTGTTATATAAAACCATTGTCTCTTGTTATTTTAGGTAATTGGACTATAATGAAAACTGTTGTCAAGCATTGTACTAGGCAATGTGTTGAATTTTTCTATGAAACCATTGTCTATTAAGCTAGGTAACAACTTCTTGTTAAAAAAAAACCGTTGTCCAAATACATTACTTCAATACAAGTATTTAAACCATTGCCTAACAGCTTTCAAACAACAGGTATTTAAAGAAAACAATTGTGCAAGTCAAGAATAGACAACAGTTTTTAGAAAGGAAACCATTGTGCTAAACTATTAAGACAATGGGGTTGTTCTACTAAAACCGTCGTAAATATTTAGATCACACAACACTCTTTTGGAAAATAAAGCCTTGTCTGAAAACTAAAATAACAACATTTTCTAGTTAATAAACAATTGTTGATTTATTTGTCAGACAATGGTTTCTACAACAACCGTTGTTGTTCACGCGTTTCAGACAACGTTTTCTAAGACCAAAACCGTTGTCTGTAGGGAATCAGACAACGGACGCGTCCGTTGTCTGAGCTGCGTAACAGACGGCATCTCAATAGACAACGGTTTTCTAGGGCATTAGACAACGGGCAAAAAGCCTTGTCTGATTCAATTATTCTTGTAGTGTAACTACGTCCAACTCACTTAATCTTATCCAAGCATTGCCATACTTTGGCAGGAAGTAGGAAAAGAATGGTCAAGACCTTTAACATTAAAATTTAGAAGCAAAATGCATATACATTAAATAAGTGCATCTAGTGACCAACTTATGCCTACGGATTTGGTTAACCAAAGCAAACATAGGTTCACTACTAAATAGTCATGTACACAAAAATAAACATGCCTTTACATTAACATTACATTTCAATTGTTAATTATGAAATTCAGTGTTATAAATTTGTATTATTATACATGCATAATTAACTAAAAATAATTCAGGTGGTAGAGATATATGGATTCTACTTGATGTCAAAATTTAAATGTAGGTAATTGCATTTAAAATGAGAGTGAAATTAATTAAATAAATTTAATTCATTCTAGGCTATATATTCACTAGAATTAAATTAAATTGAATGAGTACCTTGAACGTATAAAATTATATACGGATGTAGAGTATTAAGAATAGTATTGAAAAAAACTTTAGTATCGGGTCACTTGTAGAAAATATAACTAGTAAAAGAAAATAATAAGAGATGGGATCAAAAAGAGATGCACATATACAATTAGTTTAATATAAGTGAATAAAAATTTCAGGGTTCATGCATAGACTGTAATTAGGTTATAAGCAGTAGATGTAGACCAAAACCAGAGTATCAACAAATAAAACATAGTTACGAAAGAATTCAAAAAGTTTTGACCAAACATACATTCACATATATTTACAAGTGATTTAATCATACACATTGAAAATCATTCAATCAAACCTGCAAGAATTCAGCGGCTCTCCTGGTTCAATTCCCTTGTTTTCTCATGTGCGGCTATACCCAAAAACTAATCTTATATTTTAACAACCTAAGCAGCAGATAAGTATTATCTAGTAAGTTTAGGATTTTATTTAATTAAAACTCTTTTATTCTAATCACATTCCTTTTTTTTTTTAGAGAATTCAATTGTAACCTAAATTCTTTTAAAATCCCATAATGAAATTATCCTCTAATTAAAATTATTCAAATAAATATATGTTATCACATAAAATAAAATAAATAAAATGGGATTTTACAAAATTGATGTTAAAAAATTAGGGATTCAATGTATACCAAATTAACTAACAAATATCAAACATGAAAGAAGTAAAACATAGATTACCTTATGTAATATTGATAATCTGGTATTGATTTGAGTAAGAATTAGCACACAAATGACAAAACCCCTCCTTTACTCACTACAAGAAAAAGGGGCAATTATGACGGAAATTTTACACTGAAATCGTCGCAATTGCCTCAATTACGACGGAAAATTTCCGTCATAATTGCCCCTTTTTCTTGTAGTGACTAGTCGGTTTTGAACGAAGGAAATGATAAAACCTAATAAACAATTTTGGGGTGTCGAGTGACCGGGTGAAGTTACAAAAGGAGAGTCAAAAATAAAATTTAAGTGGGGTCAAAATTTTAATTTTGTGGGGTTCAAAAATGAAATATATAAATTTATATTATATATATATATATATATATAAAGACATTTGGGAGTTGAGTGGGTGCAAGTGCCCCCCATTTGCTCAACGTGGCTACGTCCCTGGCTACAACTTACTTAATTAATAATAGTAGACCCTCTCTGCATTCACATTAATTCTCCCAATAAAATTATTCTAAACTTCCATATCACCAATGCCACATCATTTGGTACCAAAATTCGGTATCCAATTCCGTACCTCGAGCATTACTCTTCGAAAAATATGGTGGAGTGGTGGAAAAGGCGGAATATTTTTTAAGTCGATCCATATTCACTTAAATTAGTCCAGATGAGATCAGATCACATCGGATCAGATTAGATTGAATATTTGATCCATCGACATGCCTAACATATGCCTCTATTGTAATAAATAATAATCAATGAGCTTTTCTGGAGTCCCATTTTATTGAGGGCGGTGGGGGAAACAGTGATCACGTTTAAGACCAACAGCAAATTATTGTTTTTATGCCCACTGCAAATTACATTTCAACTAATTAACAGTCCAGTCTAGTCCAGTAGAGCCCAACCCAGCTAGCCTGGAACTTCAAATAAATTATTCGAGCTTAGAGCATCTTCAATGACAACCTTTATTTTCATTCCCTAAAATATTATATAATAATAGTTACTTAAAATATAAGGAATCAAAAAGTTGTTTTACTCCAATGGTGTTACCTATATTCGTTACCTATAACTTAAAAAAGTAATATTTGATCAATATTTTAAATTATATATGAAAGAATGATAGTGTGATAGTAGACATATATTATTATATAATAATGAAGGAAGGATGAGGTGGCATTATAGGGGTTGAGTTTTCTCTTCCTTAAATATGGGGTTGAGTTTTATCTTCCCTAAAATTTATTGGGGATAGGGAGTTCCATTGAAAAATTATTTTTAAGCCTCAATTTCTAAATTATGTCTACCTGGAATAAATATAGGTAAGGGTTCTTTGGGTTGGAGTTGCTCTTTACTAGTTGAGCAGAATGGCAGAATAGTTATTCTAAGTATTTACATCATGCTCCTGAATTTTTTGAATGAAGGAAAGTAAGTGATAAAAAGATAAAGTATTTTCATCTCATTTTTTATGTAAAATTTTTGAAGTGAAAGTATTCATTACTAATTGCTTTTGTTTCCTTTAAAAACTCGGCAACATAATTATGAGTGAAAATGAAATTACTTTACTTTTCGTTCACTTAATTTTCTCCTTTTTTTTAAACACAGGAGCAAAGTATTGGAGCAAAGTATTAGTTGAGCGCAGAGGGAACTATTAAAGAACTATTAAATTAATAATTCCCTAAAATATGGAACTATTATTTTAATCATTTGGCAATCAGTTCAAAACTCGTAATATTAAAAGATTGGTTTTCAAATAAATTACTAAAATGAAGCAAATGTGTCAATGAGATGACAATAGAAAAACGAAATCATTGACAAATAATAGTCGTTACATTACTAATATCCTCCAATAATTGCTGAAAGCTAACTATATTAATGCCTTAATCTTGAATTATTGAGTGTTCAGTTAATATTATTTAAGTAATTACTTGTGGACTGCAATAGTCTTATACTACCATCTTTCTTGCAGACATGTTGGTAAATACCGAGATTTGATTGGAGAACATGCATTAAGGCGGCGTTAATTTGTTACTATCACGGTATGAACATTGAACAAGTCGTAATTAATTTGATGATTAATTGTAGATTAGCCGATGCAAGCAATGATTAAAATATATATATTACTCCTTTCGTCCCGCCAATTATTTACATTTGGATTGGGCACGGAGATTAAGAAATATGAATAAAATAGGGTAAAAAGTAAAAAAAAAAATGAGTAAAGTGGTGGGATCCATCAATATTTAAGGTATAAAGTAAGTAAAGTGGAGAAAAGTAACGGAAGTAGTTAATTTTTATAATATAAAATTTTACTATATTTGAAAAGTTTTAGAATGTAAATAAATAAATTATACATTTCAAAAAGAAAGTGTAAAGAATTGGATGGGACAAAGGAAGCAACTGTCTTTATTTAAGGAAAATAAACGTATACACTTCAACGACTTGAGAGTTGAGAGACGAATTCCAGTGTTTCACCGTTGTAGGGATGTTACCCCTCCCTTTATTTCAAGAGTTGGTTGGTTGGAATTTTTTGCCAAAAATAATATTTAAGAGAATAATTGTAGGCTTATTTTCTATCAAGTTTATATATTTGTCTGTTTACGATGAGATTTGAGTGAGTACGTTTGTGCTATAGTGATTGGTATTACTAGATAATACGACCTTGAAAATTCAACTCGGAATAGTCCGGATGAAATAATATTTTTATATAAATATCATACATTGATATGAATAGATTTGTCATTTACTTGCCTCAATCTGTGGAGTTGCATCGTATTTCACATTTTTTTCAGGTATCCTGTTTCACATTTGTAACCCAAAAAAGAAAGATACAAACTTTGCCGCAAAAACAATATTTTCGGAAATGGGATCAGAAATAGGGTCGCTCCTTTCATGTTTCTATTTATTATAATGCTAGAGGTGCCGAATATGATACAAAATTTAGATATAAAATAACGTGATGTTGATGATATGTTAATTTAAAATATTTTATTTAATGAAAATAATGTGAATATAAAGGGTTCATTAATTTAGTCAATTAGTTAGTGACATGTGTCATTTTGTATTTATTTTAATACCCACTCTCGATCATGTATAATTTTCTTTTTTACAAAGACTTGTAGTTTTTTATTTTTAATAAGTGATTGCTACAATTTTATTTCCCTCACAATCTTTCATGGAAAAATTTTGTTGTTGGAGAAATTTCGTAACAACACAAATCGGAAGTTGCTGAAATAACGAATTATGAAAATAGGGGGATTTGGGATTTTTGGATGTTTGGGGGCTGAGCTCGTATGATGACTCCTCAGAAATTGAATAGAGAATGGGTTCTTTCTCTTCCTCTTTCCCGAGTGTCAATTGTCGTATACCACTGTACCATACAAGGTGCCTACGTACCCATTTATATAGGGATCAAGCCTCACATAGTTCTTGGAAAACAAGTCATTGGATAAGTTCATTCAGTCCAATCTCATAAGATAGTCAAGATTTATGTTCCCATAAACAGCTCAAAGATTATCAATCCACCTCAAGTTCCCATAAATAGTCCAAGGATTATCAATCCTCTTCAAGTTCCCATAAATAGTTCAAGGATTATCAATCATCTTCAAGTTCCCATAAATAGTTCAAGGATTATCAATCCTCTTCAAGTTCCCATAAATAGTTCAAGAATTATCAATCCTCTTCAAGTTCCCATAAATAGTCCGGTATTCACACGTTTTCCTACAATCTCGCGGCATCTCCGCATTTATTTCCATGATTTGAAGAATATCGTTTGAAGATATTTTCTGTTATTCGTCGATTGAGATTGATTCTTTCCTCGTTTCAGGGAGAGGATATTACTTAGTGATAAAGCAATTAATTATTAATATGAATTAATAATTATTAAACAGAGAAATTTGGACTATGCCAAAATATGGCATAACAACAAGCCCTCAGTTCTTCAATGTAGCTTGCTGCAGTGGAGAACTAAAAATCTTCGAGCTTCCAAATTTCTTCGGTCGACGCTTTTCAAGTGTCATTGTCCACGAGCCCCCGAGCTGAGGCTTTAATAAGATACCCAATTTCAAATGTCAGGCTTTCAGCCCATATCACGTCCAGTCCCACATGTTTTCCTACAATCTCGCGGCATCTCCGCATTTCTTCCCGTGATTGTAGGAACGTCTCGTGCCAACCATATCACGTCCGCTCCCACACGTTTTTCAGAAATCTCGCGGCATCTCCGCATTTCTTCCCGTGATTGTATGAATGTCCCATGCCAACCAAGAAATATCCATCTACCAATGGGCCTTCAATAATGTAATTTTATTCATGGACTCTACTCTGAGAGTAGGGTCTTCAATATTAATCCTACTTGAAAAAAAGAGCTTTCGAAAATATTATCCTTATCAGATAAGGACATTCCACACTTATTTTTGTCCATGCACGAGCTAGTGAAGTAATCAAATCTTGTGCTACGAATATTGCATCATAATTCTTTAACATCTCCATGATTCAGATTCTGCCCAGATCTGTTTTTTTACCTTTCTGACCCTGTAAACGATGTTTTCTTGAAAAACACGAAACATGAAAGTTGTAGAAAACGAAAAGAGCTTTCCGATGATATATGGCTCGTCAGAAACGGACTTATAATGAATCGGGAATCAAATAAAACATTTGATGATTAACTTCTCAATACTGAAAAACGGGATCTGATTATGTTTTGTGATTTCGAGAATATATCTGAATATAATCTCAGAAAATACCAAGAACGAAAGTTGTAGTAAATTACAAAAGCTTTCCGGATCATAAAAAATCATCAAAATCTGACATGTATTCAATTTACTACGAATTTTATAAGATAACTTATGTATACGGACAAAAGCATAAGAAAACTTATCTTAATTTTGAAAAGAATCATGAATTACCGTCTCCATCGTTCTACTCCTCCATTAAAGCCGCTCCTAGATCCATAATAACTCCCCTTGCGTATGATGTAGATGATTTGATTGTCCTCCACAATAAAAAAATAATCCCCTCCTTCTAGCGCCAATTATTGTTGGAGAAATTTCGTAACAACACAAATCGGAAGTTGCTGAAATAACGAATTATGAAAATAGGGGGATTTGGGATTTTTGGATGTTTGGGGGCTGAGCTCGTATGATGACTACTCAGAAATTGAATAGAAAATGGGTTCTTTCTCTTCCTCTTTCCCGAGTGTCAATTGTCGTATACCACTGTACCATACAAGGTGCCTACGTACCCATTTATATAGGGATCAAGCCTCACGTAGTTCTTGGAAAACAAGTCATTGGATAAGTTCATTCAGTCCAATCCCATAAGATAGTCAAGATTTATGTTCCCATAAACAGCTCAAGGATTATCAATCCACCTCAAGTTCCCATAAATAGTCCAAGGATTATCAATCCTCTTCAAGTTCCCATAAATAGTTCAAGGATTATCAATCATCTTCAAGTTCCCATAAATAGTTCAAGGATTATCAATCATCTTCAAGTTCCCATAAATAGTCCGGTATTCACACGTTTTCCTACAATCTCGCGGCATCTCCGCATTTATTTCCATGATTTGAAGAATATCGTTTGAAGATATTTTCTGTTATTCGTCGATTGAGATTGATTCTTTCCTCGTTTCAGGGAGAGGATATTACTTAGTGATAAAGAAATTAATTATTAATATGAATTAATAATTATTAAACAGAGAAATTTGGACTATGCCAAAATATGGCATAACAAATTTAATACCGAATATTTTGTGAATATAGTAGGAATGTAGAACACGTTTTTTTCTATTTAGAAAAATTTCTTTTTTAAAATAAAAATATTGATTCATTATTTTTATTTAGAAAAAAAAATTATTGAAGATAACATTTTTAATTATATGATCAAAACACTTTAAAGTGCATGCCAGAAAGTCAAAAGGCAGATTTTTCGAAACAGAGAGAGTAGTTAATTACAATGGTTTATAAGGATTTGTAAGTAGAATATGTATGTTGCAAGTTTCTAAAACTCGAATATCGATTTTACTCAATTTCATTTTTTAAATTGAGTAATTGATCCGATTTTCGAGTGTTCATTTTTAACATCCGAGTACTCGATAAAATTCGAATCGATTGACTTTTAATTTTTGAGTTGTCATTCAAGTATTCGATAGAGTCATTCAATTTTTAGAATAGTACTATGATGTAATAAGTAGCAGCGAAGCTAGGAACATCACCACGAAATTGATCCTTGGAAAATTTTACTATTTGCAGCCTTTCTCTATAACCCTTGACTTGTTAGTTGTTACTCACCGGAGACTTATGCCAACTGCACGAGAAAAAGAAAACGAACAACGCCTACTAGAGTGTAGAGTACTAGAATAGATATGAGCAACGCGCAGTGTTGTAAAAAGCGGGAATCGGAGTTAATCGGTGAAGGCACCGTCCAGGGATTAATCGAGTAATCGGGGATTAATCGGAATGATTAATCGGATTATTAATCGGAATAAATTTAATAATATTTTTTATATACAATTATAAAATTGTTTCGTTATCTTAACTAAACATATGTTATTATCACATATGTTAATCCCAAATGACCTAACAGAATTGTAGAAGGGGGGGGGGGGGGTTGAATACAATTCTTGATATTTCTTAAACTTAAAACAACTTACAAATAAAAACTGAACTTAAAGTAAAAATCACAAGCACATAAATAATTTCAGTTGGATTGTTTGATGATCCAACTGAAGTGATTTTTATTGCGGAAATAATCTGTGATACAAAAGTACACAGCTGCTCAGTTACAAGGTTGTAGAGAAGAATGCTCTCAAGGATAGCTAATACAAACTATTTGTTTTTCTTCTCTCACACTTATTTTAACTGCAACACTTGGTTATATATATTCCCAAGTTTACAAATCTATTTTTGGCTACACTAAAGTACACTAAAGGTAACCTCCAATAATTTGCTTTTCATCCCTTTGTCCAGTGGTCCTTGGAGATCCTTGCTTTTGTCTTCATGCTTATTATGATCACTCCCAAGAGCCCAATTGGAAACTGGGATGTTTCCTGATTCCCCATGTCCATTTTAATGGTTTCCAATGCAAAGTACACTTTCACATCACCTTTAGATCTGTTCAGTAAACTGTCACTATCACTTTGTCAACTATTCAGAAAAGCAATAATGATTCGTTGATAGCAGGGAGATGTGTTTCGTTGATAGCTTTATTCTTCATTCCGTTGATGGTGTTTCCCTCGTTTCGTTGATGAGTAAACTCCATACCGTTGACAGAGTAATCTTCATACCGTTGACATGTCTTCACTTAGGCAAAATTACAAGGCATAATATATTTACAATTAACCAACATATTTTGCCTATCTAGTACTTAGTCAACATGACTTAGAAAACCTATCTAATACATATAACAGAATGCCTATCATTTGAGAAGTATTGTACAATGCAATTGCTACAACACTCATTTCGTTGATGAGCTTCCTGTCAACGGAATGCTGCAAAGCATGCCATTTCGTTGACAGCTACAAAATGACTTTACACAAATTCTACTAAGTGTTTTATGTTTATCATCAAGAACAACATATTCCTAACAATCTCCCCCAATTTAAGACTGATAGAATAACATCCATAAATCAAGAGACTTGATGATAACAAAAACACTCATATACATTCTAAATTACAAAAGTAGAAAATGCATTAAGCTTCATAATATTTTGAATAAAATACAAGACTTACAAGACTAATGCCAAGAAGTGCTCCTCTAGACTGAGCAAATGATTCATCTTTGTCTTCTTTGTGGCATAGTCTTCTTCCCTCTCTTAGAGTTGTTTTCCTAAATCTGGACCTGTAGCCTTCTGTAGAAGATCTTCTCTTCCTCATCTTGATCACCAAGCTTGGATTGCATAAGCTTTAGAGTTTGATTAGATGCCTTATCCAGCTGGTCTTCCATTCTGAAGAACCTTCTGCAGTTGTCCTTGTCCTTAAATTCCATCATCCAGTAAGGTTGAAGATGGATCTTCTTTCCTGTTGAGGGCACTCTAAGCATCCTGGGAAGAGCCTCAGGCTTGTTCAAGCTAGCCTTTATTTGACATATTTTGGAGACCACCTCAGACTTGGCTGTTTTGGTGAAGCCAAAGTATTTCATCAAGCATCTAAACACTGTGAGTAGTGTTTGGTAGTCTTCTCCTAAAATTCTGTAAAGAGGCCATGTTTGTTCTCTACCACCCTTGAATGTGAAAACTAATCTTTCAGGTATCTTTTGAGAAGCTGCAATGCCCCTTACTTCCACCAGGTTGTCTAAATCAAGATGTAAGCTAGATTCTTCCCTGATGTCAGCAATGTACATGCAGTCCTCTGGATTTGTAGGGGGTTTCTGAGGTTGTGGCTTTCTCACAAATACTGGCTTTGCCTTGACAACCCTTTTCTTTGACTTTGTTGGCTGATCCTTTTCAAATAGGAATTTTGGAAAATAGGCTTCATCAAATTCAATAGGCTCCTCCTTTGGCATGATTGGTTGATCATGATAGTTGACAGGGTGTGCAGGATCACAGGCCAACTTTCCTTCAATAGGTAGACCAGTAGGAATTTGATGTGCACTTGTTGTGGAAGAGGCTTGAGCAGTGTCCTGAGAGTCCTCTTTATCAAAGTCCAGATTCCTCTTAGCTCTAGCCTTTGGTTGCCTTATACTTTTCCTTGCTTCCTTAGCTCCATCCTTGGCTTTATCTTCCTGTAGAGTTTCTTCATCTTCAAGTGCTTGAGCAACTGCCAATGCTTGCATTGCTGCCCTTTCAGATTCTTCAGCTTTGGCCTTAGCAAAATTTGGGTGACCAACCCAAATGCAGATTTCCTTGCTGTCCCTGTAGATGATGGCCCTTTGATTCCTTATGCTTGGATGATTGCTTTCCTTGCACTTAGTGATCAGCTTCCCTAGGACTTTGAACTCATCTGGCTTTGGTGGAGGATAAAATATCCTTTCAGTGTTCTTGTCTTTGGGTTTGATAGGTGACCTTGGAGAAATCCCTCTTGCATCCACATTCCTAAAGCATGAAGATTGGCCTTTCTCATTTCTTGAATCTTGAAGGATTCCATGCTGAAGGGGCTCTATAGCATAAGAGCTCTTGAACTGTGGCTCCATTTGTACTGTCACCATTGCATTTGTTGATGGCTGATCTGTCTTTGAAGATTCCGTAATATTCTTGAACCTTGCTTCTATGTTGGACCAGTGATCTTTGATCTGTTCTGCAAGTTTCATCCTCATAGAAGCTTCCTTAATTAGATCAATACCATCCTTTTGCTTCTTTCCAAACTCCCCCATTGCTAATGGCTCTTCTGGTAAGGAGATGGCTGGGACCAAAACCTTTGTGATTTGTATCTCTAGCTCCTTAGTTTTCTCCCCCTTTTTGTTATCATCAAGTGAGATGATAGGGAGTCCTTGAGCTGCCAGAAGCTGGGTAAGTAGCTGAGTTTGCTTCTCCTGTTCCTTCTGCATTTGAGAAAGTGTAGCCTCAACTTTGTCCACTCTAGAGGAGAGAGTTTTTAAAGATGAGGACACTTCAGGTTCCTTGGTGAAAAACCTTGACATCTTGGAGACAGTGTGAAGAGGAAGTTTTTCATCTAACCTCCTGTCAGTTGCATCCCTAAGGTTGCTAATTGAATCCTTGATTTCTGTAGCCTCAATCCTTGTCTGCATCATTTGTAGCCTTTGAATTTCCAGAGAATCCATTATGGCCTTGTAGAATTTCTTGTCCCTTGCTTCAGCAGACTCATGAGCTAGATATGCCTCATTATACTACCTTGTGATAGCAGCATCCAAGTTGCATCTACCATGCATATCCTGAGAAAGCGAGTTTGGTGTAGGAGGCACCACAGAAGTCCCAGTCTGTGTAGTAGTGGCCACCTGTAGATTGTCACCAAAGCTGTCTTCATCATCAGAAAACTCAAATTCTCCACTTGCGCAGCTCCTAGAGGTAGATTGGTCAAGGGATCCTTTGCTCTTTGCATTGATGCAGTAGTATGAATTAAGTTGAGTGACCTTTCTGCCTCCACATTGCACTGTTGAGCCATAACTTGATAGGCTGACACAGGATGAGTAAAGGTCTCAGGATCCAGGGAAATACTATCCAGAGTTTGTTGATAATGCTCTTGGAAGGTAAGTTCCATTTCTCCCTCACTGACCCCCATTAACTCACTGCAATGGCTGCTTCCATCCTTATTGCTCCTGTAGTCCCTTATCTCTCTCCACTCTTTTCTTGCATCATGGACTCCCCATGGCTCACACCTCTCACACCCTCACCTTCACCTACTAAGGTGGTACTCTCAATCTCTCCTTTTGCCTGGCTGGAAGAAATAGCCATCCTCTCACTCTCAGACTCTCCTTTTGCCTGGCTGCAAGCCAGCCTCTCAGTTTCACTCCCTCTCAAACCTAAAAGTGTCTCAACTACCACCAGGTCATCTACACTAGTTGTGGAAACAACTGAGTTTTCAATAAGGGGTGTAGATTGACCTATCAACGGAATGGTAGTTTGAACTGTCAACGGTATGGATACCGTTGATGGAGAAACACTTGTCAACGAAAGAAGCTGTTTCGTTGATGAAGTCAATAAAGCACTTTGAGAAAGTGAAATTACAGTAGAATCTGTGGTGATTGATTTTAGAGATTGGTCCACAGATCCTCTTGCAACTTCAGAAAAAATTGGTTGATGGCCCAACAAATCACTTAACAAGTGATGGCCACCAGCTTCAGAGTGGGGCTTCTCCAAGATTAGAGTTGGAGAATCAGGAATAGATGTATGGATCATGTCCACATCTAGAGATAAAGTTGGTGAATTTGATGGAGATAGTTCAAGGTTGATGTTTAGAGAATGGGACTGTAACCCCAGAGTAATGATAGGGGTTACATCAAACTGAATTTGTGAAACTGGAAGTGTAGCTTCCAGAGTGTGTGCACCCTGTGAACCCTAGGACTTTTGTTTCACCCTCCTTTGGTATTGGGAAAAAGTAGACTGTGGGCTTGAAGTGTCCCTTACCCTCTTGGAGTGTGCTCTTGGAGAAGAGCTTGTTTCAATAATTACATCCTTTTGGGAGGATGCAATTAGACTTGTGTTTAAATCCATATTACTCATTGTGCCTTGTTGGGAAGACACAATGGGGCTTGGCTGGATTTCACTCATCTGTCCTTCCTTATCCTTAGGGTTTCTTATATGTTCACCCCTTCCCTCACCTCTCACAGCACCTACAACACTCCCCTTAGGTTGTGTAGTGGATTTTACAACAGGTGCCTTTTGGGAAGCACCTGAGGTTGGCTTGGAGGATTTCTTTGATTTTGGTCTTGTTGCTGGGGCAGGAGCCTGTTGGGTCACAACTACAGACTCCACAGCAACAGTACTGGGTGATATAGTTGAAGTAACAATTATACTAGAAGGGATAGCAGTAGTTACCTCAATTACTGGCAGATACACCACTGGAACCTCACCATTGTGGTTCAGCCTCAGTATGTCTGTCAGTACTCTCTTTTCTTGCACAAAACACTCAAACTTGGAAACAGGGTTAGAAATAACTAATGGTGTTGGACTAACATGATTAGCCAACATCATCAGAAACCTAGCATAATAGATATTCTTTTTCCTATTAGCCTTATCACCCAACTTAGCACCAATTTCATACATAAGTTGGGTGCTAAAGTTGTAATATCTATCAGTTAGGAGCATGGTAAAAAGAATCAACATGGAATTAGTTAATGCATCAAAATTACTAATCTTACCAGAAAAGACCTTGATAAATGCATCAGCTAAATAACTATATTCCCTAACCAAACCTCTCCTAATTATTCTACCCAGATTATCAGTAGGCAAAGAGTAGTTTATTGAATTTAGCAAGTTAACCATTTCAGTGATTGTAGGCAAAGCATCACAGTTATTTTCAGGAATATGTAAACATGCTTGCAATACATCAGAATTAACTATGTACTCTTTACCTTGTATGGTGAATTGCAGTGTGCAGTTTGTTCCACTATACTCACACGAGGTCCAAATCTCCTCGATTATCTCATTATAGAGAGGAGTTGAGTGAAACATTGCATAGCTCAATTTGCAGTTCTTCATGAAGTCCATCATCTTGAAAAAGATACTGTTTGGACCCTCCTTGACAACAAATGGGATTGAGTTGTTCTTTTCTTAAATGAACCCTCCAGCAGACATAAGCTTGACTATGGGTGCCATTGTTGTGTGAAGAAAAGCTTAGAGCTAAATTGCTTGTTAGAGAGAAGAAGAGAGAAAAGCCTTTGGAATTTTTGAGAACAGGTAAAAAAAAATAAAGAAAATAGAATTTCTTAAATACTCCCCCAAAAATTCTCAGAAAAAAGAGTCCAATAATAAATGTAAATTACTGGATTGGCTTAAAAATATAACCGTTACTTTTAAAGAATTACCATGATTTATACTTACAGGGGTGTATGCATAGATCGTGGTAACGGACGTGTCAAATTTCAACGGTTCAGATTAAAAGCGCTAAATCAACGAATCAGAATTGGGCGGTTAAAGCCCCGTCTTATTTCGTTGATAAAGCTGTGTTTCGTTGATATAAAAGAGCTATCAACGAAACACCCAGAAAAATGCTAAGACTGTCAATGAAATGGTTCGTTTCGTTGACATAGTAATTTTGACTTAGACAAAATTTCACTTTTTCCTGAGAAAATTAATTCACAGAAAAACATAGCAAGTTTCTGGCTTCATTTGTAACTTGCAAAAATCTCAAAGTAATTAAGAGAAATTTAGCATACCTAGCTCACTTACTAATCTTGAGAATGTTGATTCATCAAGTGGCTTGGTAAAGATGTCTGCAAGTTGTTGTTCACTTGGAACAAAATGTAACTCCACAGTACCATTCATAACATGTTCTCTAATGAAATGGTACTTGATGTCAATGTGCTTGGTCCTTGAATGCTGCACTGGATTTTCAGTAATGGCAATGGCACTAGTGTTGTCACAGAAAATAGGAATTTTCTCAACTCTTATTCCATAATCAAGTAGTTGATTTTTCATCCATAAAATCTGTGCACAACAACTTTCAGCTACAATATACTCAGCCTCAGCTGTGGAGGTAGAAACTGAGTTTTGTTTCTTGATGAACCATGAGACAAGCTTGTTTCCTAAGAATTGACAGGTGCCTGTTGTGTTTTTGTTAGGTCCTGATAAGTTTGTAGAAGGGGGGTTGAATACAAACTATACCGTTTTATCGAAATTTGTTCTTTGAATAATTTAACAATTTAGAACAAATTAATGCGGAATATAAATGAAACAGAATTCAAGTTAAATATAAACTATATTAAACTTGAAGGGTGTTGCAAATACAATATGGATTACAAAGTATTTATCTCAAACTAATTAATACAAATTTAGAATAAATTCGACATGAACTTTTCTAATATTTGTAATAAAAAGATCGAATGCTAAAAGCAAGTTCGAGATAAATTCTAGGGATAAAAATCCGCTAGATAATCAAAGCAATACAAGTAATCAACTTCTAGTGGTTTGGATTTAACAATACAAACTAGAATTAATTGCTTGAGAAGAAAATAGATCAAATGGTTTCTTCGTTTGTTCTTGAGAGAAATGGTTCTGCTTATCTTTGATTCAGTTCTTTTCTTCTGTTTAAAAACAGCCTCGGGTATATACAATTACATTTCCTTGTATGACCGGAGAAATGCCTTGTATGACCTGACCAAACAAACCCGGTATGACCTGCTACACTTTTCACCAACTCTGAATAGAACCTAAAAAGCAACCTGTATGACCTGCACAGTAACCTTGTATGACCTGTAACAAGAACTCGGTATGACCTTTAAAAAGAAACAAGTATGACCTATTTAATTAGGTCATACCGTGTTTTTGCTTCTATTTAAACTAGGTCATACTAGTATTCAGACAGGTCATACTAGTACTTAAATTACTTTCTTTTAATTAATTTTAGTTGAAATAAATTCTAAATTAAATTAATTCTTTTCTGGAATTAATTTAATAAATAATTCAAACAACTAAATTAATTAATTTAATAAATAAATTAATTCTGAAAGAATTAATTTATTAATTAAATTGATTAATCATTTAATTAATTAGAAGAGAATAACTTAAAAACAAAGTATCTCTCTCTCTTCTGAACACCACTGAAAATAGATGAATTAATTCCACTGATTGATGTCGTCATTCGATGCACTGTCTGGTTTCATGAATAACTGACTTCAATGATAATTCTTCATCTTTAAAACATTTAAAGTTGTGGCTTCTTTTCTTTAGCTTTGACTAAACTCTGTATCCTGTACTTCTTCTGTCACCAACTGGAAATCTCTGTCACTGTAGTAAATCCACTTTCTTGAATACTTCACTGAGGCTTGAACAATAAATTGAACTTCTTTCAATGTAGAATAACTTCAAGTCTGTAGATGACTTTAATCTTCAATCTCTTGACAGATAAAACTCTCTGAGATTCCTGTGACCTTTAATCTAATATTTACTTATTACATTCTTGTTTAAGTTGAGTAGAATCCTCGAATTACAAATAGGCTATAGCATATGCCTTTCAATCTCCCCCTATTTGTTTGTTAGAAAATAACAACCAAATACCTAGAGGATCACTCAACTAAAACCAAGAAAAAGATAAGACTCTTAAGCCTAAGTAAATACTAGAAAGTTCTGGATCAACTATGACATTTCCAGATTTCACCAGTAAAGATAAATACAAGACAGATGTTCCTCTAGACTGAACATATGATAACATTGAACCTGTCTTGATTTATCTAAGCTCTATACATATAACATTTACAAAACAGAGCTAATTACCTTTACTCCCCTGAAACTCCTCCTTTTACTTTTATATCTTTTTCAGCTCCCCTTTTACTAGCTTCACAAGTCTCTAGAAACTTCTTCCCCTTAGAAACAGAAACTTCTCCCCAAACTTCTGTAGAAACTTGTCTAGAAACTTCTCCCCCTTAGTTGAGGAATTCTCTACAGATTTAACTTTATGAGTATCTTAAGCCAGTAGGAGTTGAGATAGATGATGGAGTTGATCTTGGGTAGTAAATGTCTTCAATATTTCCTTGAGCAGTCCCAGCTGATTGTTGACAGAGGTGGAAGAAGAAGACCGTTCAACCACTTGTGCTTGCAAAATTTCTTTATCAGCCTGGGTTTTGAATATATGTTCCTGTAGATCAGCTATGTGAGCTAACTACATTGCAGTGTATGTGTCTGTGTGTGCACTCACTTGAATTTCTCTTGTAAGTGTATCACTCATCTCACGTGCATGTGTTTCACTCAGTGTTTGACTTTTATCACTCAATATTAGCTGTCTGTTTGCTCCTTTTTGACCAGTACCTGCATTGAAACTCACCCTAGCCTCTTCAAGAGAGGTCAGTGGTGGTGCAATGGGAGTTCGCAAATCCCGATCCTCAATCATGTCTATCAAATCACTTGGATTTGAAATCTGAATTGCTTCAGTGATAGACTGACCAAGTTGCCTTCCACTTTCTCCAGATAAATCTGCGAGTGGAAAATCCCTTAGGGAGCCAGAGGTGTTCACTCTGGGAGGGGAGAAAATGATTCTATTTAAATTGGCAAAGAATCAAATTTTCCCTCAGATGCCTATGAAGGCACTTCTACCGTGACAATGGTAGGCACTGTAACCAGTTGCAGGTGCTCTGCTTTCACTGTGTCCTGAGTTTCATCTAATGAAATTGTTTTCTCCCATTGTGAGTAATGAGAGTGTGCTTGACTCAGTACAAAGTGCCATGGCCCTATGGCGAATTTCAATAGATTCATCCTGTTGAGAGAATGTCTCTAGATACAGTTCATTGGCCATTTCAAAGTCCATATCCTATTGAGAGGATACAGATGGGCTGACAGATGCCTCAGTATATATTGAATTTCTTTAGAGGAGGCAGAGCTGTGGGATCACTCACTGTTTCAATCAAAATACTTCTTTATTTAACAGGTGATTTCTGTTCAGGCTGAGAGTTCAAGAAGGTTGTCGACTCATTGTTTGGCTCTAAGACCTGGGATAGAGATTGTGGATCTACATTCCCTTGGTCAACCCTAACAACCACTTGGGTTCAGCAACAGTAAAAGAAGTGGATTGAGAGATAGAAAGTAATACCTGAATTGGATTTGGCACTGAATTTCCAGCTTAGCAAGAGCTAGATCAGAAATAATATATACAATATATTTACATAAACAACTAAGAGAAATAGAAAATAAAAGATAATAAATAATAATAATAATAAACTAAAATAAAATAATATAAAAAATATTTACAGGAAACTATTTACATGCTATAACTATACAGAATTATTCGAATATTTTAAAATAAAAGATTTTCAATAAAAATAGATTTCTCTACAATTTTAACTTGTAAAATTTGAGAAAAATATTTTTAGAGAAAATAATTAATCTTAACTTACTCAAACTAAGAAGCTTAACAATTAGACAAGACATGGCAATAATCTATAATCAACATGCATAAGAGAAAATTGAGATGATAAAATAAATTTACAAGTGATTTTAAAAATATATACAACAAATGAACACTTGTAAATTTAATTAAGAACAAACATAAAAAATAAACAGAGTTAATCACTAAAACTATTTAACATACCCAATTTACCAACCAATCTGGTAAACATGGATTCATCAAGAGATTTAGTGAAAATATCTTTTGTTTGTTCCTCTGTGGGTACAAAGAGTAACTCCACAGTACCATTCATGACATGCTCTCGGATAAAATGATACCTGATGTCAATATGCTTGGTCTCTTGTGATTATGCCATCTTCATCTAATTTATTTCTGAATACCCACCAAGTACCAACTACTTTCTTGTTCTTCGGTCTAGGTACCAGCTTCCAAACTTGTTGTTGTTCAATTTGATTGAGTTCATCTTGCATAGCAATCACCCAATCTGGATCAGTCAGTGCTCCCTCAATTTTCTTTGGTTCCATTTCAGAAAGAAACCCTGAATAATAACATTCGTTTTGAGTAGCACTTCTAGTTCTTACTCCAACACCTGGATCACCAATAATCAGCTCAAAGGGATGAGCTCTATTCCATACAGTTTGTCTTGGAAGATTTGATCTTGATGATTCGCCTTGAATTTCACTTTGATGTTGTGAGTGAATAGTTGATCCTTCATCTGCTCCCCCTGAGTTGTTGCTTGATTGCCTTGATGATTCTTCTCCAGTGTTGGTGGTATCTCCATTGTTACCAGTGTTTCCACCACCATCACCATGATCATTATCATCATTGATATTATCATCACCAGCAATAACTTCAGGTGGGGCTTCATCATCTGATTCTGAGTCTGGCAAGTTATCAAACTTCAGCTTTTCAGATGAATCTTCTTTTTGGATATTAGGGAGGTTGGAGACATCAAATGTAACATTGATGTCCTTATTGACTGATAACATTTCTTGATTTCAAACAGGTCATATCCTCAGTTATACCCTTGCTGTTATCTCCAAAGGTAAGCACTGGGCCAGCTTTCTCAACCAAATCTGATAGCAGGGCTCTATCTCCGGTCATATGCCTTGAACAGCCACTGTCAAGAATCCATATAACACGGTTTACCTGTTTAACTCCCTGCAATATCAAATTGATTAGACCTTCTTCGGAGCCCAAAATTGATTGGGTCCGGCATACTTAAAGAACTGGCCTTTGTCAGGCAAAACAACATTTTTAGCTAAAACTACTTCAACCTCTTTCACATAAGAGCGTTTCCATTTATAACCAGCCTTAACACATTTCTGAGTAGGCTTAGGGATAAATGAATCCACTCTAGTCTGAGGAGGACTAGTAGTCTTTGTTTTAACATGCTTCTTATTATTAACATGTTGACGTGGAGCAGTCTTATCACTAGATACATGCTTCTTATTAAAGAAAGCATACATAACATTAAAAGCACAAGACATGCAATTACTCACACCACATGCTTTATGAGAAGAATTAATAGCAGGCATGTTAGTTCTACAGTTGTTTTGATCCAACTTATGGATATCTGATTTAGTCTTTTTAGTTGTAGCAACTTTGACTGGAATATCAGATATACACTTTTTGGACTGTTCAGCTTCCAAAGCAATATCTTCTTCATGAATCTCCTCAGCAATAATGATAGAGTATTCATTCATAGGCTCTGCCTCAGACTCCCTACAGAAGGGTGTTTCAATACCCTTAAGTATATATGGAACAACCTTTCCTTCAGATTTGTATCTACAAGGGGAATTAATTCCAAGCAGTCCAATAGCCTCATTATAATCATACCCTATACTGACATGATTACCAACAGCTTGCTTATTGAGAATTTCTTTAGCAGTCTTACAAGAACTGAAATAAGCATTAGCTTTGGTCTTAAGCTCACTAATCTGATCTTTGAGAATGGTTTCCAGTTGAATATAACATTTAACCCTATTCTCAAGAAAAGCTACCTTATTAGTAAGTTCATCCTGATTAACATGCACAAGTTTCAATTCTTTTAATTCCTTTTCAAGATTTGTGTTTAAAAGATTTATTCTATCATTTTCAGTTCGTGCACAACTTATGGTGCCACCAAGATGATAAATCATTTCAGCGTCAGTAAGTTTTACCTCAGACATGTCTGGTGAAGATAACATGGAATCAAAGAGTTTGCCTCCTTTTGCCACAAGTGCAAGATTTCCAACTTCTTCATCTTCACTGTCTGTATCATCCCAGCTCTTCCCTTCAGCAACATAAGCCTTCTCAATCTTATTCTTCTTGCTAGAATCAAATGAGTTCCTTGTCACTTGCCTTGGCTTTTTACATTCAGTAGCAAAGTGACCCAACTCATTGCAATTGTAGCATCTGATTGAGCTCCTCTCCACAGTTCCAGTTTTGTAGCCACCCCTTGTGCCACTTGAAGATGAGGAATCACCTCTCTGAAACCTGGGCCTGAACTTAAGATTGGGATTCCTCTTGAATCTAAACTTCCCAAACTTCCTGACTATCAAAGCCAAATCACCATCTTCCAGCTGATCAAGTTCTTCTAAAGAATAGAAGTCACCACCAGATTGATCAATGGATGTTAATCCATATTCAGCATCAATAACATTCATGTTAGAACTGGAAGGTTGAACAGCTTTCACTTCCAGTTTCTGTGGGACTTCAGCAGTCAATTCAGTAGAGGTACCAACAATCTTCCCAGTTCCATACAGCTCCCTCTGTTGAATCTGCTCCAGCTCATAGGTCTTCAGAACACCATACAATCTCTCCAAAGCAATCTCATTCATATCTCTTGCTTCTCTAATTGCAGATATTTTGTGCTCCAAATGAGGTGGAAGTGTAAGAAGGAACTTCTTGTTAATCTCCTTGTTGGTGTAGTGCTTCCCATTGAGATTCAGATCATTGATTAATTTGTTGTATCTCTCAAAAACCTGAGAGATACCCTCACCAGGGTTTGATCTGAAATGCTCATATTGTGAAGTGAGAATTTCCAGCATATTCTCTCTAACTTCCTCTGTCCCCTCATTGATTATCTCTATGGTTTCCCAAATGTGTTTGGCAGTATCACAGTTTAGGACATGATTATGCATGATAGGATCAAGACAATCAATAAGGATCAGCTGTAGACAGGAATCCAAGGTAACATCCTCTTTTTCACCAGGAGTGAAATCCTTGGGATCTTTAGGGTACATCCTAGCAGCCCTAGTAACAATGTTACCCTCTTTTAATTCTTCCTCAATAATCATAGGAAGTTTTGGTCCATTCTTCATCACATCAATGTATTTAGGATTTGCAACCTTAAGAAATAGGAGCATTTTCTTCTTCCACATTGGATAATGCTCCTTGCTGAACATTGGGATTTTCACTGTACCCACTTTCCGTGTAGTAGACATCTTTTGAGATTTTTAGGAATAATAAAAAATCAGAGTTTAAGAAAAATCTCAAAACAATTGGATCTTTGATTTGTATATCAATCAAAAGGCTCTGATGCCAATTGTTAGGTCCTGATAAGTTTGTAGAAGGGGGGTTGAATACAAACTATACCGTTTTATCGAAATTTGTTCTTTGAATAATTTAACAATTTAGAACAAATTAATGCGGAATATAAATGAAACAGAATTCAAGTTAAATATAAACTATATTAAACTTGAAGGGTGTTGCAAATACAATATGGATTACAAAGTATTTATCTCAAACTAATTAATACAAATTTAGAATAAATTCGACATGAACTTTTCTAATATTTGTAATAAAAAGATCGAATGCTAAAAGCAAGTTCGAGATAAATTCTAGGGATAAAAATCCGCTAGATAATCAAAGCAATACAAGTAATCAACTTCTAGTGGTTTGGATTTAACAATACAAACTAGAATTAATTGCTTGAGAAGAAAATAGATCAAATGGTTTCTTCGTTTGTTCTTGAGAGAAATGGTTCTGCTTATCTTTGATTCAGTTCTTTTCTTCTGTTTAAAAACAGCCTCGGGTATATACAATTACATTTCCTTGTATGACCGGAGAAATGCCTTGTATGACCTGACCAAACAAACCCGGTATGACCTGCTACACTTTTCACCAACTCTGAATAGAACCTAAAAAGCAACCTGTATGACCTGCACAGTAACCTTGTATGACCTGTAACAAGAACTCGGTATGACCTTTAAAAAGAAACAAGTATGACCTATTTAATTAGGTCATACCGTGTTTTTGCTTCTATTTAAACTAGGTCATACTAGTATTCAGACAGGTCATACTAGTACTTAAATTACTTTCTTTTAATTAATTTTAGTTGAAATAAATTCTAAATTAAATTAATTCTTTTCTGGAATTAATTTAATAAATAATTCAAACAACTAAATTAATTAATTTAATAAATAAATTAATTCTGAAAGAATTAATTTATTAATTAAATTGATTAATCATTTAATTAATTAGAAGAGAATAACTTAAAAACAAAGTATCTCTCTCTCTTCTGAACACCACTGAAAATAGATGAATTAATTCCACTGATTGATGTCGTCATTCGATGCACTGTCTGGTTTCATGAATAACTGACTTCAATGATAATTCTTCATCTTTAAAACATTTAAAGTTGTGGCTTCTTTTCTTTAGCTTTGACTAAACTCTGTATCCTGTACTTCTTCTGTCACCAACTGGAAATCTCTGTCACTGTAGTAAATCCACTTTCTTGAATACTTCACTGAGGCTTGAACAATAAATTGAACTTCTTTCAATGTAGAATAACTTCAAGTCTGTAGATGACTTTAATCTTCAATCTCTTGACAGATAAAACTCTCTGAGATTCCTGTGACCTTTAATCTAATATTTACTTATTACATTCTTGTTTAAGTTGAGTAGAATCCTCGAATTACAAATAGGCTATAGCATATGCCTTTCAGTTTTTCCTGTCAATTTTACATCCTGCAAAATCTGCATCTGAATAACCAATTAGTTCAAAGCCAGATTCTCTAGGATACCAAATGCCAAGGTTTGGTGTTCCTTTGAGATATCTGAAAATTCTTTTAATAGCAACTAAATGGGATTCCCTAGGATCAGTCTGAAATCTAGCACATAGACATGTAGCAAACATAATATCAGGTCTACTAGCTGTTAAATATAAAAGTGAGCCTACCATGCCTCTGTAACTTGAAATGTCCACAGATTTTTCCTTAGTATTCAATTCAAGTTTGGTGGCAGTAGGCATGGGAGTTTTGGCAGGAGAGCATTCCATTAAATTAAACTTCTTTAATAAATCATGAATATATTTTGTTTGACTAATGAAAATGCCTTCATTAACTTGCTTCACTTGAAGACCAAGAAAGTAAGTTAATTCTCCCATCATGCTCATTTCATATTTACTTTGCATAAGCTTGGCAAACTTTTGACAAAGTTTCACATCTGTAGACCCAAAGATTATGTCATCTACATAAATTTGAACAAGTATAGTAGAGCCATTCACAACCCTGTGAAAAAGAGTTTTATCTACAGTACCTCTAGTGAAGTGATTCTCAAGGAGGAACTGTGAAAGTGTGTCATACCAGGCTCTAGGTGCTTGTTTCAAACCATAGAGTGCTTTGAGGAGGAAATATACATATTCTGGAAAGTCATCATGTTCAAAACCTGGAGGTTGACTTACATACACCTCCTCTTCCAATTCCCCATTCAGAAAAGCACTCTTCACATCCATTTGATAGACTTTGAAATTGGCATGGGCTGCATAGGCTAGAAAAATCCTTATTGCTTCTAGTCTTGCAACAGGAGCAAAGGTTTCATCAAAATCAATTCCTTCTTCCTGTGAATAGCCTTTTGCAACCAATCTAGCTTTGTTCCTTGTGACTATGCCATTTTCATCCATCTTGTTTCTAAACACCCATTTTGTGCCTATGACACTCCTGTCCTTAGGCTTGGGCACCAGCTTCCAAACATTGTTCCTTTCAAATTGGTTTAGCTCCTCTTGCATAGCCAAAACCCAATCTGGATCTAGAAGTACATCCTCAACTTTCTTTGGCTCATCTTGAGACAGAAAGCTACTATATAGACATTCTTCTTGAGTTGCTCTTCTAGTTTGGACTTTTGAAGACACATCACCTATAATAAGTTCAAAGGGATGATCTTTAGTCCATTTCCTTGAGGGAGGTAGATTTGCTCTTGAAGAGGTAGCTTCATGATCATGATTGCCTTGATTGGATATTTGTCCTTGAGAAACTCCCCATGAGTTTGTTGTTCCTAACTGATCACTTCTAGAAGCATTTCTATGACTGTCAACGGTATGACCATTTTGGCTGTCAACGAAACGCTCATTTTGACTGTCAACGAAATGACCATTTGTTCTGCTAGCAGCTATTCTTTTCAATCTTAATGCAGCAATTTCATCTTCACTGCTGCTTTCATCTGTGCTAGATACAACAACTTTAGGCTGTTTCTCAGTAGCCTTAACATGATTCACTTGATCTCCTTCCTCATTTTCAAAAGAAAGACTTTCATGGAAACCTTCATCACAGAGACCTTGAATTTTGAGATCATCAAAAACAACATGTACAGATTCCATAACAATGTTGGTTCTGAGATTATAGACTCTATAGGCTTTCCCTGCCGCATATCCCACAAATATTGCTTCATCTGCCTTTGCTTCAAATTTCCCCAAATGCTCAGCTTGATTTCTCAGAACAAAACACTTGCATCCAAAGACATGAAGAAAATCCAATAGTGGCTTCTTTCTTTTGAGTAATTGATAAGGGGTCATTCCCTTGGCCTGATTAATCAAAGAAATATTTTGAGTGAAGCAAGCTGTGTTAACTGCCTCAGCCCAAAAATAAGTTGGTAACTTTGATTCATCTAGCATTGTCCTTGCAGCTTCAATAAGTGTTCTGTTTTTCCTTTCAACTACACCATTTTGCTGTGGTGTTCTTGCTGCTGAAAACTCATGCAAAATACCATTTTCTTCACAGAACACCTTCATGCTTGAATTCTTGAATTCTGTCCCATTGTCACTCCTAATCCTTCTTACTTTCAAGTCAGGATGATTGTTTACCATCTTGATGTGATTGATAATGATTTCACTTGCCTCATCTTTGGAGAGCAAAAAGAAAGTCCATGTAAATCTAGAAAAATCATCAACAATCACAAGACAATATTTCTTCTTTGAAATAGACATGACATTTACAGGGCCAAACAAATCCATATGAAGCAACTCAAGCTGATGGACAATTGATGACTCTGTCTTGCTTTTGAATGATGCCTTCTTTTGTTTCCCTTTTTGACAGGCATCACACAAACCATCCTTGGAAAACTCCACCTGTGGAATTCCTCTAGCAAGATCTTTCCTCACCAAATCATTCATAACTTTAAAATTCAGATGAGATAATTTCTTGTGCCATAGCCAACTTTCATCCTTGCTTGCCTTGCTGAAAAGACAAGTGATGGTTTCTGGACTTGTGCTACTAAAGTCAGCAATGTACACATTCCCTCTTCTGAATCCAGTCATTACCACATTGTTGTTTCCTCCTTTAGAAACAACACAGGCTTCTCTAGAAAAAGTAACTAAAAATCCTTTGTCACAAAGTTGACTGATGCTAAGCAAATTGTGCTTAAGACCATCCACCAATGCAACCTCATCTATGATGACATTCTCTTTTGAAATCAAGCCATATCCCTTTGTGTAGCCTTTGCTGTCATCTCCAAAAGCAATACAAGGGCCAGCTCTTTCCTGAAACTCTGTGAGCAGGGTAGAATCACCAGTCATGTGTCTTGAACAACCACTATCCAAGTACCAAATATTCCTTTTGTCTCCCTGCACACAATAAAATCAAATCAAGTTGATTTTGGTACCCAAGTTTCCTTGGGTCCTGTTTTGTTTGCCTTTGCTTTCCCTTTTACATTATTTTTCACCTTGGGCTCAGATTGATTTAAATCAATCTTTACCCTTGGTGTTGATTTCTGAGGGTTGCTCACATTTTCATTCACAGCATGCATAGTTGGAAGAACAAACATGTTATTCATATTCCATGGCATTTGTGGCACATTAAACATATTCATGTATGGATTAGACACAAATGGCATGCTGGCATATGGATTTTGAAATTGTGCATATGGAGCAAACATGTTAGGCATAACAGGCATTGTAGGCATAGAACTATTCATTGCAGGCTTGGGAATTTTCACTTTAACAGTCTTCTTAACAGATTTGCAGTTAGTAGATAAATGACTAACACTTCCACAATTAACACATGTCTTTCTAGGAGCATATTTATCAGGTGTGTAATTGTTGTGTTTGTTAATTCCTACTTTGCCATTTCTGTTATTCTTTTTATTTCCCTTAGCCTCAACTTGAACATTCTCTAACTTATCTTTCAATTGCTTGTTGGACAAGTGACCTACATTAGCTCTCTCAACAGGCTTCTCAACTTTCTTTGATTTACTAGACTCACTTTGAACAAAGTTCTTGGTGACAGGACCATACTTATTATTAAGTCTAGTGAGTTCATCTTTTCTTTTCTCTGTCAACGAAACACCCTGATCGGTTGATGGTTCATCTGTCAACGAAACATTGCATTCCGTTGACATATCAACCTTCAACAAATGATCATTGTTGTTTGTTGACTCTGTTTCTGATTCTAAGGTTTCACAAACATACCCTAGTTTCTCTTTGTTTTTTTCCATGATTGTTCACAGAAAGATTCCATACCTTGAACATTAATGATGTTGGTAGCAACATTCCTGGCATCTTTCCATTTAGCAATCACACTTTGTTCTATTTCAAGTTGTGTCTTAAGAATTTCTTCCCTTTGTAACACGTTCTCAAGTTCCTTCTTAGCATCCCTACTAACACATCTCATTTTCTCAAATTCAATGAGCTGTGCTTCTAACATTGCATTCCTATCACTTAATAGCAAATTAGTCTCTTTTATTCTTGAATTCTCTTTGGTAAGTGATTTAAGAGTAACACGTAAATTATATAATACAGTAGACATTTCATTTACTGCACTATCGCATTCCTCTTTAGAAAGCTCAGAAAGATTAGTAATTGTTACCTGGTTGCTTGAGGAGCTTGCTTCCTGCTCATGATTGTTAGCCATAAGAGCCAAGTTGACATATTCAACATCATCATCAGAATCTTCACCATTACCAGCCCAATCATACTCCTGAGACATGAAAGCCTTTTCTTTTTGCTTGAGAAGTTCAAAGTATTTCTTTTTATAATCAACAGGCTCAAATTTCCTGTTGCCCTTCTCAATCTTGGGCTTTCTGCAGTCTCCAGCAAAGTGACCAAGCATTCCACAATTGAAACATTTAGATTTAGACTTTTCAATCCAGTTACTTTTGTTAGGTTGAAAGTCTCTCCTTGGTGGCCTTGCTTCTGAGTTTCTCTTGAACTTGAACTTAGAGAATTTTCTTGACAGAAAAGCAATGTGTTCATCAATCTCATCTAAGTCATCCAAGTTGGCTGGTTCTGGTTCTTCTTCTTCTGTCATCTTGCCTTTACCCTTGCTAACATCACTTCTACAACTAGCTCGACTAGTTGTGGCCTTTGCAGCTTCTTCAGTGTCATCTTCCAGTTGGTTCACAGATGCAATCAATGCAATAGATCCACCCTTCTTCTGTACCTTTTCAATTTCTTCATCTTGTTCCATTTCCAACTCATATGTCTTCAAGGTTCCATAAAGCCTTTCAAGAGTGTAGTCTTTGTACTCTTGAGTGTTTCTGAGAGAAACAGTCATAGGCTTCCATTCTTTTGGAAGAGCTCTAAGAAATTTAAGGTTTGAATCCTTGGTTTGATAGATCCTCCCATACAGCTTTAATCCATTCAAAAGCTTCTGAAACCTACTAAACGTGTCATTTAGGGTTTCACCAGCTTTAAAATGAAAATGCTCATATTGTTGTATAAGGAGTTGCATTTTATTTTCCCTGACTTGCTCAGTTCCTTCACAGAGAGTTCTAACAGTGTCCCATACTTCTTTGGAGGTTGTACAGTTTATGACATTGTCAAACATCTCTTGCTCCAAACCATTAAATAGAATGTTCATGGTTCTTTTGTCTTTATGGACTTCTGCAACATCTTCAACAGTCCATTCTGAGACAGGTTTTGGAATCTCTACATCAGGAGCATCATCTGGCAGTCCAACTCTAGAATCAAGCTTCATGGGAACGTGTGGACCTTTCTCAATACAGTCTACATACCTCTCATCCATAGACATGAGATGTAAATGCATCTTTACTTTCCAGTGAAAGTAATTGTCCTTATCAAGAACTGGTATCTTCACACCTGCATCCTTCTTCACCATGGTTTCTGTTTTTGGTCTTGATCTTTAAACTTCTTGTATGTTAGAAGCTTGTTCTGATACCAATTGTTAATCCCAAATGACCTAACAGAATTGTAGAAGGGGGGGGGGGGTTGAATACAATTCTTGATATTTCTTAAACTTAAAACAACTTACAAATAAAAACTGAACTTAAAGTAAAAATCACAAGCACATAAATAATTTCAGTTGGATTGTTTGATGATCCAACTGAAGTGATTTTTATTGCGGAAATAATCTGTGATACAAAAGTACACAGCTGCTCAGTTACAAGGTTGTAGAGAAGAATGCTCTCAAGGATAGCTAATACAAACTATTTGTTTTTCTTCTCTCACACTTATTTTAACTGCTACACTTGGTTATATATATTCCCAAGTTTACAAATCTATTTTTGGCTACACTAAAGTACACTAAAGGTAACCTCCAATAATTTGCTTTTCATCCCTTTGTCCAGTGGTCCTTGGAGATCCTTGCTTTTGTCTTCATGCTTATTATGATCACTCCCAAGAGCCCAATTGGAAACTGGGATGTTTCCTTATTCCTCATGTCCATTTTAATGGTTTCCAATGCAAAGTACACTTTCACATCACCTTTAGATCTGTTCAGTAAACTGTCACTATCACTTTGTCAACTATTCAGAAAAGCAATAATGATTCGTTGATAGCAGGGAGATGTGTTTCGTTGATAGCTTTATTCTTCATTCCGTTGATGGTGTTTCCCTCGTTTCGTTGATGAGTAAACTCCATACCGTTGACAGAGTAATCTTCATACCGTTGACATGTCTTCACTTAGGCAAAATTACAAGGCATAATATATTTACAATTAACCAACCTATTTTGCCTATCTAGTACTTAGTCAACATGACTTAGAAAACCTATCTAATACATATAACAGAATGCCTATCATTTGAGAAGTATTGTACAATGCAATTGCTACAACACTCATTTCGTTGATGAGCTTCCTGTCAACGGAATGCTGCAAAGCATGCCATTTCGTTGACAGCTACAAAATGACTTTACACAAATTCTACTAAGTGTTTTATGTTTATCATCAAGAACAACATATTCCTAACAACGTATTTATGCAAATATGTTAAAAATGTTATATAATTGTAATAAATAAAATTTTAAAGGTTTAACTTTTCAATAAGAGATCAATTTAAGAGGAAAACTTAAGAAAAATTACGATTTAGGCATCTAAAACTATAATTATATGTACAAAAATAATTTTTTTTCTATTATTTAATCAAGTTTCTATCTTTAATTTTTTTTTTAATTTTAACTATTTTTTACTATTTTTTAATAATTAGCCGGATTTTTGACTGATTAATCCGATTTTTGACCGATTCAGCCGATTTTTGACCGTTTTTATGAAAAAACGATTATTTAACCGATTTTCTCTTAATCAGTTCGGTGGCCCGCCGTCTAGCGATTAATCGACGATTAATCCCGATTAATCGCCGACTTTTAGAACACTGATAATGCGTATGGGAAGGAGCTATATTTAGGGTCAAAGTTCTTAAAAATAGATTATATTTAGCTATATTTTAAAATTAGTATTTTATTATTATTTTAAATTATTATAAATAGAATAGTTTATTTCAGTATGGTAATAAATGACTTGGAATCTTGCTACAGGTCTGTAGAGATTGGTCAAATATAACAATATTTTTTGCTAAGAGTTATAACCCGTTGGAGTGCCAATTTTTTTTATAAAATCTCTAAATTTTTTATTTAAGGTATGTTACATAAAATTTTAACTAAAAATTTATGATGGTCGAAGATACTCTTATGCCAACTGCAGGAGAAAAAGAAAACGAAGAAAAAATGACAAAATTAATCATTTTTTTGATAAAATAAACAAAAATAACCATTCTGAAAAAAGTGGTCAACTTTAGCCTTTGGGATACTCCGTTGACAGTTGGGTATCCCAAAGGATACTCCACTGACAGTTGGGTATCCCATAAATCAAAATTAACCTCTTTTTAATACAAAATGAACAAAAATAAACGTTTGTTCTTAGTTTAGCTGTTCCCTTGGGGGTTCAACAGTTAACCTTTGGGGTTCAATGGTTCCATTTTGGGTTTTAGAAATATTCAGAATGACGAATCCGTATACGGACTTAGGGTTTAGGGTTTAGGATTGTGTACAACCCTAAACCCTAAACTAACCTGATTTTAGGGTTGTTTACAACCCTAAATTCAGGCCGCCGGTTAAGAAAATCAACTTAAAATCACATCATCACTAATTCCATTACGCATTTACAGAATGCATATCTATTTATTATTATAGTAATATGCATTCATGGAATGCTTATTCTCGAGGATACTCCTTTGTTGTTTGCGTATTCAATTAAAAAACTGCTGAATACTTTAACGCTAAATACGTAATAGTGATACTCCCTTAATGAATGTGTATCTCGCCGGCTACATATGTCAATAAATTTGCAATCGGTTAATTTTGTGAATCTGCCTCTAAAAATAGGTCATAGTTGACATTCACCCGAAAAGGAACATCACCTAGAGTGTAGACTGTAGAGTACTTGAATAGATATGAGCAATGCGTATGGGAAGGAGCTATATTTAGGGTCAAAGTTCTTAAAAATAGATTATATTTATGCTTCATACTATATTCTAAGTTTTAGTTATAATTCAAAACTTTTGTCAAGTTTTAAATAAATTTTGTTTATTTGAAATAATAGTCGAATTATTTTCATGAATAAATTTAACATATGAATGTTAACATCAATATCAATATATATACTTATATAAAGGAGAAGACGGGTCGGTGAGGTGGCGCATTAGAATCGCTCCGTTCTATTTTTCTAATTTTCTCAATTTTTCACAATTTTTAAATTTAATAATTACAACTTCCTTTATTATTTTTGATTTTGTAAGAAGGAAATTGAAAATTACACTTTTATTATTTTCAAACTTGATAGAACTTTCTTTTATTATTTTCAAACTTGATAGAACTTTATTTGATTTATAAAATTACAACTTCCTTATTATTTTCGAATTTGTAGGACTTGATAGAACTTTCTTTGATTTAGAAAATTACAACTTCCTTATTATTTTCGAATTTGTAGGCTTCATAGAACTTTCTTTTATTATTTTCAAACTTGATAGAACTTTCTTTGATTTAGAAATTTACAACTTCCTTATTATTTTCGAATTTGTAGGACTTGATAGAACTTTCTTTGATTTAGAAAATTTCTTTGATTTAGAAAATTACAACTTCCTTATTATTTTTGAATTTGTAGGACTTGATAGAACTTTCTTTGATTTAAAAAAATTACAACTTCCTTATTATTTTCGAATTTGTAGGCTTGATAGAACTTTCTTTTATTATTTTCAAACTTGATAGAACTTTCTTTGATTTAGAAAATTACAACTTCCTTATTATTTTCGAATTTGTAGGCTTGATAGAACTTTGTTTTATTATTTTCAAACTTGATAGAACTTTCTTTGATTTAGAAAATTACAACTTCCTTATTATTTTCGAATTTGTAGGACTTGATAGAACTTTCTTTGATTTAGAAAATTACAACTTCCTTATTATTTTCGAATTTGTAGGACTTGATAGAACTTTCTTTGATTTAGAAAATTACAACTTCCTTATTATTTTCTAATTTTTAGGAATTTATGTTAATAATTGCAATTTTCTCTTTTATTATTTTCGATCTTGATAGAACTTTCTTTTATTATTTTCAAACTTGATAAAACTTTCTTTTATTATTTTCAAACTTGATAGAACTTTTTTTTTTTTCAAACTTTATAGAACTTTTCTTTTATAATACTTCTTGACTTTTAAACATAATGGATTTCCATGTTATTCACCTTACAAACACCTATAAATTAAAGGCCATTCATAACAAAAAATCTACACTGAAACTTTTTTACATAGCTTCAAATTTTTACAACCATATTTACAATCAATACAACTATGGCCTACACCATGTTGGATGCTTTGAACGACATCAACTATACCTGGATGATAAGAGTACGAGTGTGTAGAATGTGGGAATTTGCCAATTCAAATACTGAAGAACTGATCAGTCTTGACATGAGTTTGATCAATGAAGACCACTATCATATGGGTCTAAATTGCTCTTCATACGCATAACGTTTCCTAAGAGATTGGAAGAAGGCATCGTCAACATATCACTACATGAATTTCAGTTCATATGTCTGGATATGATTGATGTACGTATTAATGACACCAACATACTCTCAGGTTTTTGATGCAGTAATATATTAGAGTAATATATAAGTAATACTATTATATAAGTTATCATTCAAACTATCATGTTCTAATATTATTTTTTCTTTGTTGATTTAGATGTTGTGGGCTGCTTGACCTACTTGGGTGACATTGAAGTTGTCAAAGGCGGTTGAAAAAAAAAAAAGATCTCAAAATTGTCACAAATTAGTAAGTTATGTGACGGAGGCAATGGAACATGTATTTAGCATTATGCTACCGCCTAATTACACATGTGTTTCCAATCTTACTTTTTAGTATTAAATAATATGTACTAAAGGTTTCGCATTATACTTTTAAACTACATTGATAACTTGTTCGATTTTAATATATTTTGAATATGCAATAAAGGTCTATTGAGATTGATAATTACTGTCATTTTCTTAGCTATTTTTAATTATTATGTTTGTTTCAATAAGGATGGAATTTTGCTAAGATTTGAAATATTACAAACTATAAGATTTATAATATATAATATAAATTATATATTATCTTTTCTAATAATACTATATAAATATAAGTAATATTATATGTTTATATTGATTTTTGTCAATATATATATATATATATATATAGCAATGGTATCGGTCCAACAAAATAAAAAATCAAACTATATAAACGAACAAAATATGTAAATATTTTATTATAGTACCTACCCAAATGCAAATTTTATAGAATATATTTTATTTGATAATTTAAATAATTTTGTAGATATTAATTTCACAATTTTTATTCTAATATTCTTTTTCTTAACAAATATATTCTAATGCCGCTACGAAGCGCGGCTTAGTAACCTAGTACTTATATAAAGGAGAAGACGGGGGCGGTGAGGTGACGCATCTAAAATCGCTCCGTTCTATTTTTCTAATTTTCTTAATTTTTCACAATTTTTAATTTTAATAATTACAACTTCCTTTATTATTTTCGATTTTGTAGGAAGGAAATTGAAAAGTACACTTTTATTATTTTCAAACTTGATAGAACTTTCTTTTATTATTTTCAAACTTGATAGAACTTTCTTTGATTTAGAAAATTACAACTTCCTTATTATTTTCTAATTTGTAGGACTTGATAGAACTTTCTTTGATTTAGAAAATTACAACTTTCTTATTATTTTCGAATTTTTAGGTTTGATAGAACTTTCTTTTATTATTTTCAAACTTGATAGAACTTTCTTTGATTTAGAAAATTACAACTTCCTTATTATTTTCGAATTTGTAGGACTTGATAGAACTTTCTTTGATTTTGAAAAAATGTCAAGATATGATTGATGCACGTATTAATGACACCAACATACTCTCAGGTTTTTGATGCAGTAATATATTAGAGTAATATATAAGTAATACTATTATATAAGTTATAATTCAAACTATCATGTTCTAATATTATTTTTTCTATGTTGATTTAGATATTGTGGGTTGTTTGACCTACTTGCACTACGCCATAAGTGGGCTTCAGCAACACTTGAAAAAGTGTGGTTATAGCCCAAAAAACTGATGGTAAAAGGAAAAAACCAGGCTATGGCTACACTTTGACCAAATTTGAGGGTGTTGGAAAAATGGTCGCTACCATAGGGGTCTACGCCAACACTTTTGTGGTTTTTGGTAACACGGGAGAAATGTGTAGGCTTAGACCCCTACGCCAACACATTTTATTTCCGTGGCTACATATTATTAGTTGTTGCCATAGATCTATGCCTACATAGTTATCTTTGTAGTAACATTACTAATAGTATTGCTATAGACCTATGCCAACACATTTCCAGTATTACTATAACACCAAATTATGAAACACTTGATGTTTTTACCAACACCCTTACCACTTTGCCTACACTTTTTCTTAAACATTTTTAGATTTTGTGCCAACACTTTGCTATACTTTTTCCAACACATAAAGACTAAATACTTTGGAGTCAATGGTTACCCTTTGCATGCTTTTTACCAACACTTTAAATACAGAATGGCAACATATGACATTGAAATATAGAACTTCTCATTCAAAATATTACCAAACATTCCAATACATAAACAGGCTGTCCAGAAGCCATTTCAATACATACAAAAATCATCCAAAATAACTACATCAAATTCACACCATTCCAATACATAATAATCAATCATCCATATCTACTACATAAACCAACATCTAAAACCCAACTCAAGTACCATGGAGTAGCTAAGCCTAGAAGACCTCAAATCAGCCAACCTTAATGATTTCTCAACTGCATCTTTTGCGGCCATGGCAGCATCTGTCGTTTCTTCTTTATATTTATTCTCTCACTTGGATTCCACCACAACATATTCTGACAGACAAAGCAAATTACTGTTACTAATTACTATCTTTATGTTCTATATATAAATATAAAAGAGCACTGCAAATATTACTTAATGAAAATGAAAGTTCATCAAGCATATAAAAATTGCATCTTCGATATTTGCTAAAAAAAATTATGTTCAGCAAGCATATATGTTGTTGGATACTGGGATGGATGGAGTACTAACATTTTAAATTGAAGAACTCACGGATAGAAGATTAATTCCTTCTGGTTCAAGACCTTGAACTACTTCTGCAAGATTCTAAAGGGAGAACATAGAGAACTGAAAGTTAGTTCTTTTAACATTAATGCCACAAGAGGGTGAAGAGAAATAACTACACAGAGATCCTGCATTACCTATGAGAAATATTAATTTCACATAGATGCTGCAAGAACTGGATCTTTAGTTCTGTGCGGGCTTGCTACATGTCCACCTTCCCCTTTAATACTGAAGGATTATTATTGAAGATCTGTTAACATTTAGCAAAAGTAAGGATTATTATGCCAGAATTGGGAAAGCATGTAAACGAGGTTACCTGCTTTATGGTCCTCCAGGGACTGGAAAATCAACCATGATTGCTGCAATGGCGAATTTGCTAAATTATGATATTTATGATCTTGAGCTGACTGCTGTCAGGAATAATACAGAGTTGAGGATGCTGTTGACCGAGACAACCAGTAAATCAATAATTGTAATTGAGGACATTGACTGCTCACTTGATCTTAGTGGTCAGAGGATAAAGAAAGAGGAGAAATATCCATACACTGACATGATCATGAACGTAGCTCGTACAGAATCCTAGGATGATAGCAAAGTAACTTTATCAGGACTACTAAATTTTATTGATGGGTTGTGGTCCGCATATGGAGGAAAGCGAATCATTGTGCTGACAACTATTTATGTGGAGAAACTTGATCCAAATCTTATTAGAACAGGACGAATGGACAAACATGTTGAGATGTCTTACTGAAGTTTTGAAGGGTTTAAGGTGCTTGCTAAAAATTACCTAGAGGTGGAAGCACATCCCACTTTTGATTTGATCCAGCAGTTGATAGAGGAGATCAACATCACACCTGCTGATGTTGCAGAGAAACTCATGCCCAAGATGGCAGCTAAAGATGCAGATGTTTGTCTTTCGAATCTGATTCGAGCTCTTGATGAAGTCAAGGACGACCAAAAAAGGAAGGAAGTTGCAAAGGCATAGGCAATGTCATCAAGTGCGCATAAGGAACCAGTAAAGGTGGAAGTTAAAAAGTAATGTTATTGGATCAACAGAAGGAGCCTACGCTAGTGGATGAAATGCCTTCCGAATAAACAAGAAGCTGCAGGAGAACTATAATCAAAATGCAATTACATATGATGCATGAATTGGCAATTAAAAGTAAATGTAAAAATTGGGTAAGACATGAGTTCTCTGGTACTGAACTAACTTGCTACGGAAAGAGTCTCTATTTGCAAGTTGCTCGTATATCCTCGATCGAATGAACACAAACTTTATAAATTAATAACCAGCTTCCTGATGGTAACCCTTCAAATCTAACTTGGCAGCAAGAGAAAGTGGGAAACCTCAAAAGTCAAAAGTATTATGTATCTTCACCTTCCATCGTTGAGTTAGGACGATCATCAAAGCCAAAACCAGAAGTAAACTCATTTAGATTGATAATTTTTTTCTTAAAAGAACCTCATTCTCTGAACAACTTCAGCTTTTCCTGAACTGGGCTATCAGCTTTGACTGCTTTGTTAGGAAGTTGAAAATACTAGAAAATTCTAAAAAGACAGACAATATATTTTAAAAGAAGCATCTGATTCTAAAGAAACGACAATGATAATTAGAATTTATTGAAAGAAAGGTTTGTCTGATTGACCTAAGCATGCTCCAAACAACAATAATTTTCAATATTAGCATCTTTTCTAATTCTTCTGGCATTCATAAGAATAAACAATGGTATTAATCAAAATGCTTGAGATTGCTGCTTCCACACCAGTGTCTTCCCCTAATACATGTAAATTAGAAAAATGTATGATTTTTTATTTAGTAAAAGAGAAGACCTGAGTAGGAAGGGCATCCATGTCAGCTCGAAGAGAGAAGAAAGGGGTTTCCCCAGAGCCAATAAGAGCAACCACTCCTGTTTTGGCCACTGGACAGCTGCATTGTATTCCAAGCAAGTCGAGTTCTGATCTGATTAGCTGACTTGTATTGTACTCTTCAAATGCCAGCTCTGGGTACTCATGCAACCTTCTTCGAACCCTTTTTAACCATCCAAATAAGTCTTCTTCTCGGGCCATTTCTAGCAATTGCTTGCTCAATAACCCGATATCCAATTCTAAACTAGTTATCTCTACAACACACCATAAATTGAATGTTGTGAAAGACAATAGCAACATCAACATAATATAGCCGAAAGGGTAGAATCTTTTCACACAAATAACTATGAGAAATAAATAAAGATCACTATTTCAACGAATACACAGCCAACAACCCAAATATCAGAAGGCGTGGAGTATTTGTCAGATCCGGGCAAAACTATGATGGTTTATCTTCCCAATTAAAGATAAGAATGCATATTCTGACAAAGTTGCTTTAGTTAATATTCAACGATGAGCCAGATTAGTGAAAAAAAAGTTGTTTGTGATAGGCTGATAACTAACAAATTAACTAGGGAATGGCAAGAGCAAATAGTTCTGAATGCACATCCATACCTGCTTAGTAAGTGATCTGAGATGAATATCAATTTCCCTAGATAATCCAAAGTCCGCAAGTTTCACAACACTATCAGCACTATCAATCAGCATGTTATCGGTCTTCAAGTCTCAATGAACAATATTATTTCTATGCAGGTATAGGACTCCAGAAAAGATATTATTCAAAAACCTCTGCAAGTAGAAGATCATAATTACCAAAAACCTCTGCAAGTAGAAGATGGAGAAACAAAAATGCTAAATTGCCATGGTCACAAGTATCTTATGAAGTCTGCGTTTATAATATAAATGTATCATTCGAGACATTTGGAGAGCAAATATACTCAAAATAGAATAATAAACTCAAAATAGGATTTTCGAGACATTCAAAATACTCAAAACAGAACATTCCTAATATACTCAAAACAGAACATTCAAAATCCCATCTCTTCAGTAAAACCCAAAACATTCCTAATTAAAACCCAAAACAATCAAAATCGAAGCATGCATAATATACTCAAAACATTCAAAATTGAAACAATTAAGAATGTAATCGAAACAATTAAAAACTGAGGAGTAAGAAGAAGACCTGAACAAGCCCTAATTTCTTGTGAAGAGAGCGTAGAGAATGTAATCGAACAAACCCTAAATTCTTGTAATTGAACTCGTAGAGAACCAAATGTACAAGCCCTAATTTCTTGTAATTGAACCCGTAAAGAACCGAAGAAGACCTAAATAAGCCCTAATTTCTTCTAATTGAACCTGTAGAGAATGTTATTGAACCCGTACATAATAAGTCCTAATTTTTTGTGAAGCGAGAAAGAGAGTTGAAGAAGTTTTGAGAGAGAGAGAGAGTTGAGTGCGAGAGAGAAAGAGAAAGAGAAAGAGAGAGTTGAGAGCGAGAGAGAGTTGAGAGAAAGAGATAAGTTGTGAGTGAAATTAATTGACCCGCCTAAGTGAAAATATTTGGACAAAAAAAGACCCGCTTGGACAAATTGATTGGGCCTGCCTATTTTTCACATTAATCGGCTACACTTTTTTTTAAGAGCAACGACTACACGGACTTTGGTGTTAGCATAGATACTGGATGAAGTCTATGGTCACACTAATTTGTAGCAATGCTAACACTGAACAAAGGTGTAGGCTTAGACCATTTTTAAGACATATATAGTTACACTTTTGCTTGTAACACTGAAAAAGCGTAGTTATTGCTCATATACGGCGTAGTGTTGGGTGACATTGAAGTTGTCAAAGGCGGTTGAAAAAAAGAGATCTCAAAATTGTCACAAATTAGTAAGTTATGCATTATATTAATTTTAATATAACTGTTAATTATTTTTTATTGTTCTTGTAATTTTATATTACTTCTTTGGTTACCCCAATTTATTTGTTTTACTTATTTAATTTGTTCTAATTTTTTTCTTAAACAGCTCCATCACCAGTACCATAATTTTGTGGGAAAAGTTTGCGGAGATGGTTGATACAAATTTATACAAGGAGGATGATGTACCCTATATAATAATTGTCACATCTACCCAGATTAAAAATTTTAAAAGTAATTATCTTTATTAATGTTTTTATAATATATAGTTTTAGAAATTGCACATATATAAATATATTTTATCTCGATTGAACGGATATCATTAGATATTATACAAATATTTGTTTCATTGATATTAATTTACTAGATATTACTAGATTTTAAATATTTATAATATTTTAGATATTAAATATTTATAATATTTATTGATATTACTAGATTTTTACCTTAATTTAGGTATTGTATTTTATCCCTTTGTTTGGTTATTCAGTGATATATGTGGTTTCTTTATTATTGAAAAAAATCTATTAACAAAAAAAAAAATTCAACTAATTTTTATATAATCAAAACATGTTAATGTTTATTTTCATTCTCAATTTTATTTTGTATAATTTTCGAAGAGATCAATTTTTTTTTATATAATTATGAGCCCTTTTGGCTAAACTTAAAATTATTGCTTATGATTTAAAGTTACTTAAAGTTATAAGTAAAAAGTAAAATTTTAAGTTAATATATCTGTTTGGGTAATTTTGTATTATGATAAACTAATGAATTATTAAAATTGTAACAATTAAATTAAATTTGATAAATAATGCATTTTAATGATGATATTAACTTTTATCAAATAAATACATTAAAATAAAATAAGTCATTCAAAAAAGTACCTCCTACCAACTTCTGATTTTAAACTGTTTTTTTTTTAATTTTAAGTCATTTTCTAAGTTATTACACAAATAAAAAAATTTCAACTTAAATTAAAAAATTACTTTAAGCCCCCAACAAATTTATTTCAAAATCCAAAATTTTGGGTTTAAACATATTCTTTTAACATACATAATAAATCTTCATATTAAAGATAAAATGACTAAAAAAAATTATATTTAAGTATTTAAAATTTTATTATTACAAATAATTAGTATTTTTTTATCAATATAAATTTCCTTTTATATATATATGGCAATAGTATCGGTCCAAGAAAATAAAAAATCAAACTATATAAACAAAAAGAATATGTAAATACTTTATAATATTACCTACCCAAATGCAAATTTTATAGAATATATTTTATTTGATAATTTAAATAATTTTGTAAATATTTATTTCACAATTTTTATTCTAATATTTTTTTTCTTAACAAATATATTTTAATGCCGCTGCGAATCGCGGCTTAGTAAACTAGTTTGAAATAATTCGCGCTTAATTTTTGGATTTAAAATTTTTTTCAATCCACGAAAAATTACCACGAAACGATCGCTCGCGCCCTTCTACCATCAATAAAAAAGATAAGGTCGAATTATACACTTCTGTGACTCTGTCTGCATTCTCAATAAACAGTATTATTTCTTACAAGTAGACCAGAATTTATCTTTATTAAAAATTAATTAAATTCATTAATTTAAAATTGATCTAGTATAAATTTAAAAAAAAGAAAAAAAAGTGCAATCTCTTAAAATTACGCCAGCAGTCAATATCAAAATATGACCAATGCAGTACCTATGTATTACTTCATGTAATTGACAGAAACCATGTTTTCGTAAAGGACAGTATATTTATTCGACAAAATTTGTAAGCACATTAAGGTGAGACCGGAGACGTGACATAAAAGCCGTAATGCACAGGAATAGTCTTTAGAAAATAGTAAAAAGAAATGTTGAAAAAATAAGCATTGACTATTAGACTGTGATACTGACTCGTTGTGTTAGTCCATGGTCAGCCCAGAATATAGCGTGGTGAAAGTGGTGACCAGAGACCCCGTAATTGTGAAGAAAGGATCAGAATATTAATCTAACTCCGCCATTTTAGAACCTGAAATTTCGAATAATTTCCAACTGCAAATTCAATTACGTTTTATTCTGATTGACATTAAATTTTGAATTTAGTTTCAAGTAAAATAGTGAATTTTTTTGCTACATTGGCAATAAAAACTTCAATGTGTGGTGTGTAATTTATTTATCAATTATATCTGGAAACTATTTATAGAAGAGAATATTATTCCTAAGATTATTTCAGAAAATTTTCTAAGATACTTCCCTTAAATTTATGTCGAATATTAAAAATGAAGATTATCTAATTTTGTTAATCACTAATATTTAATTCTAAATTTCCCTTTTACTTTAAAAAAATATATGCTAGATATTGGTGCGGTTAATTTGATAGTGTTATCTTGAGTTCATCTTAGGGGGATTGTGCCTGAATCTCAGAAAAACTATTTTTATTTATAGAATATATAATGAGTAATGCTAGATCACTCAACAAATTCTCTCAAAACTTGTACAAAATGATGTGATTAACACTTAACATGTTTTAATTCGTACGCTCATATGTATACACACGAAATCCCATATTTTTATCAGTAATGTTACCAATAAAAGTGAACACATAATTATTTGAGAGATATTTTGAGAGATTTTGTTGGGTACTGTAAGAGCATCTTTAATAAGGTTATGTATATTGACTATGTAAAAAAGTGATTTTGTAAAATTTGTTAGACATGTAAGCTAAACTACTCCAATAATATTATATAAAATGATTGGCTATATACTAAAAATACATAAAATAATAATGTCATGATGATGTGTTCACCTTTAAAGTTTTTTTGAAAAAAAAATTATATAAATTTGTTGATCAATCAACCTGCAGTACTTGGAACAAATCAACTAGAATGAACTTGGAACAAGTTAACTCCAGCCCTTTGTAACTCCAATAAACTCATAAAGTGCATGTTCCAACTGCCATAATTTCACATTATAATTGCCTCACCTTTCATCCAGCTAGGTCATTGTAATATGTTTTTAAATTATAAACGTGGGTACCATTTTGTTAGAAACTCATGAAAAATTGCTCTAAAAATCCTTCACAACACATTTGCAGGTATCCAAAATCTATAATATCATGCTTAATTCTGATTCTCCGGCTGTGTGTGAATGGTCAACTTTTTTATAGCATATACATTGCTCAACTATATTGTTAGGTACTGAAGCAACTTGGCTGTTATTGTCATCCAGAGACATATGTACACACTGTCAGACTTTTATAACCTTATCGATCCAGAATCTTGTACAAGCATCTTGTTGATTAATGGTCCAACCAAAAACTAATCAGCTATTTTGCAAGATTGGTTGAGTATACAATAACGAAAGCAAAACCCAAAGCGAATAAATAAGAATAAGAAAATAAACGACAATCATACAAGACAAAGATTAACGTGGTTCGGAAATTCTTACTCCACAAGCCGCGCTAATTTTGTATTGATCTCTCACAACTATGTTGTGTTCTGATGTGTTGGTGTTTTACAATTACATGAGACTATTTATAAGAGAAAAAATTTGGCCTAAACTAATCAGAGTCTAATTCTGAAATTCTGAAATTACTAACTCTAATTAGAATTCAGATCTGAAAATTCTAACTCAAATCAGAAACCAATTCTGAAACCTGTTAGACTTCACAAACCCAACAATCTCCCACTTGGAGTCTGACCACATCTTCTCTTCACTCTTGTAAATCTAGTAACACTCAATACTTAGATCAATAACTCTAACTAGTGCAGCGCCTTCTCATTAATCAATTCTGAAGGCCAGTTGAAGCTATGCAAAGCTTCAACTTTTCATTTGTAACCACCTTAGTCAACATATCTGCAAGATTCTTTGAACCAAGGATTTTCTTCAAGGACAAAGTACCATTGCTAATCAACTCCCTCGTAAAGTGATATCTCAACTGAATATGCTTCGTCCTAGCATGAAACACGTGATTCTTCGCAAGATGAATGACACTCTGACTGTCGCTATACAAAGCACTGTCCGCCTGTTTCTTGCCCAACTCTTCAAGAAAATTCTTCAACCAAATCATCGTCTTGCTAGCTTCAGAGATAGCCATATATTCTGCTTCTGTGGTCGAAAGAGCAACACTCTTTTGAAGTCGAGACATCCAACTAACTGTTGTACCACCCAAAGTGAAAATATATCTCGTAGTACTTTTTCTTGTATCCAAGCATCCACCCAAATCTGCTTCAGAGAACCCTTCCAAGATAACATCTTTCTTGCTGAAACAAAATGCAAACTTGGATGTACCTTTCAAGTAGCGTAACAACCACTTGACTGCTTCCCAATGCTCTTTTCCTGGATTAGACATGAACCTGATAACAACTCCCACTGCATGAACAATATATGGCCTTGTACACACTATAACATACATCAAACTGCCAACTGCAGATGCATACAGAACTTTAGCCATATATTTCTTGCCTTCATCCGTTTTAGGCGACTGCTTCTTCGTGAGATTAATGTGAGGTGCCAACGGTGTACTTCTGGTCTTCGCATCCTGGACACTGAATTTCTGCAATAATTTCTCAATATACTTCTCTTGAGATAATTTCAAAGTACCTTCAGATATATCCCTTATGATGCTCATACCAAGTATCTGTTTTGCTGCACCCATATCCTTCATCTCAAACTCTTCAGACATCTGTCTCTTTAGCCTGTTGATTTCCCTCATGTTTGATCCTGCTATCAATATGTCATCAACATACAACAACAATATGATATACGATGAATCAAACTGTTTAAAGTAACGTGTACCCATTATTCATCATAAAGTTGTCAAACTTCAAGTACCATTGTCTTGGTGCTTGCTTCAAACCATACAAGCTTTTTATAAGCTTGCAAACCAAGTTTTCTTTCCCAGCTACCTGAAATCCCTCTAGCTGAACCATGTAGATGTCTTCCTCAAGGTCACCATGTAAGAACACGGTCTTAACATCTAGTTGCTCTAGATGTAACTCCTCTACAGCCACAATGCTTAACACAAGTCTAACAGTAGTCATCTTAACAACCGGAGAAAATATATCAGTATAGTCAATACCCTTTTTCTGTTGATATCCCTTTACTACTAACTTTGCCTTGTACCTTTTGTTGCCATCAGGTTCTTCTTTGATCCTGAACACCCACTTCTTTTGTAAAGCCTTCTTTCCTGCTGGTAATTCTGTTAAAGACCAAGTCTCATTCTTCTCAAGAGAATTCACCTCTTCTTCCATGACTAATTTCCACTTAACTGAATCATCCACTTGAACTGCCTCTGAGTAACATTGAGGCTCTCCGTCCTCGGTCAATAACATGTAATATGCTGAAGGAGAAAATCTTTGTGGCGGCCTTACAGTTCTACCAGATCTTCTTACCTCGGCTTGTGGAGTAACTGAACCTGTCTCATCAGCATTCCCAAAACTCCCACTATTTCCTGAAAGATCTTCTTCATTAATATCTTCAAGCACTGCTTTCTCTTTTTTAGGTTATTCCTTTGTAAACTCATAATCGACTGCAAGCTTATCCTTGTACACCGCATTTTCATTAAAAAGTAACATCTCTACTTCTAACGACCTTCTTCGTCAGTTCATCCCAGAAACGGTAACCCATATCATCTGAGCCATAACCAATAAAGATACACTTCTTTGCTTTTGGATCAAGCTTGTCTCTGTCTGAATCTTTAACAAGCACATAAGAAACACAACCAAAAACTCGCAAGTGTGAAAGATTTACCTCTTTTTTCTGCCACTCTTCTTCAGGAATCTTGAAGCCCCAAGGAACTGAAGGTCCTCTGTTTATGAGATACGTTGTTGTGCTAACTGCATCTGCCCAAAAAATCTTCGGCAACCCTGCATGTAACCTCATACTCTTAGCCCTCTCATTTAAGGTTCTATTCATGCGCTCTGCAACACCATTCTGCTGCGGTGTCTCTGGAATAGTTTTAATCATTCTAATCCCATATTCTGCGCAATAGCTTTTAAACTCATCAATACTATACTCACCACCATTATCTGACATCAAACTCTTAACCTTCAAACCGGTCTGATTTTTAACTTCAGTTTTCCACTTCTTGAAAGTATCAAACACATCTGATTTTTTCTTCAAAAAATAAATCCATACCTTTCTTGTGGAATCATCAATGAAAGTGACATAGTAGCGAGATCCTCCCACCGACGCAACTGTTATTGGACCATATACATCTGTATGAACTAGTTCTAACTTCTTAGCTTTGGGGGTCCTCCCTGATTTTGCAAAAGTAACTTGTTTCTGCTTTCCAAGACCACATGGCTCACAGAAACCAACTTCCACATTCTTCAGCTCTGGAATCTTCCCCTTCGAGGTTAACAGCTTCATACCCTTTTCACTCATATGACCAAGTCTTTGGTGCCACAAAGTTGAAGACCCAATCTCATCAGCAACTGCATTTGCTTCATAGCTAGATTGTTCAATTATGTACAAAGTCCCCTTCTTCTCTCCTCGAGCAACAACTAGATTCCCCTTTATAACCTTCCACTGTCTGTTTTCGAAAGAAACTCGATACTCTTCCTTATCTAACTGACCCACGGATATCAACATCTTCTTAATTACAGGAATGTACCTTACATCTTTCAATATCCAGCTAGTACCCAAAGAGGTCTTGAGATTAATATCTCCCATGCCCGTAATATCCAAAGTCTCATCATCAGCAAGGCGGACTTTACCAAAATTTCCAAGTCTAAAATTTAACATCAAATCCTTGCAAGGGGTCGCATGGAATGATGCACCAGAATCCATAACCCATGATTCAACCGAACATTCAAAACAACAAATCAAAGCATCATCGCTCACCACTTCTTCAACTACATTAGCTAAATTATCCTCTTTCTTTTTTTCCTTTAGGAGCTGCAGGAGCCGTACACTGATTTCTGTTAGGTCCTGATACGTTTGTAGAAGGGGGGTTGAATAAAAACTATACCGTTTAATCGAATTTGTCCTTTTAAAGATTTAAAATTTTAGAAAAAATTAATGCGGAATAAAACTGAAACAATATTCAAGTTAGATATAACTTATATTAAACTTGACGAGTGTTACAATTTGATCACTTATTACAAGGGTTCTTAATAAAATAAACCTAGAATAAATTCGACATGAATTTATCTATTTTTGTAATAAAAAGGATCGAATACTAAAAAGTAGTTTGATATAAAATCTAGGGATTATGATCCGCTAGAAAGTCAAAGTGGTACAAGAGAATCAGTTCTTATGAATTAAATGTTAAGAACCAAACAAGAATTAATTCTCTAGATGATCTTGAAAGCTTTGACAGTTAAGAAGTAATGAAGACAGAGAGAATGTAATGTTTATGTTGTTGTGTCTTTACTTCTGTCTGAATTAATGAAGTACTGTCTTCTGCCTTGAATTAATAGTATTGCTTTTCTTTTTGTAACCCACGTGCAATGCATTGACAGAATACAATTAGCACTAGGAAGACAAGCAGAAAAATAATCCATTTTGCCTTAGAAGACTTTCGGGAAGACAAGAAATGTATTAGGAAGACAATCGGGAAGACAAGGATTTACACTAGGAAGACAATCGGGAAGACTCACTTGTGAGTCTTCCTAGTTCAAAAAACAGAGTCTTCCTAGTTTAAATCTAAGTCTTCCTAGTTCATTTTTATTCTAATTTAAATAATTAACTAAATAAATTATGTATTAAATTAATTCTTTACAGAATTAATTTAATAAATAATTTACTTAATAGTATTAATTATTTATAAGAGAATAAATAGAATTAGTTGACTTCTCAATAAATTACAGAATCACTTAAAACTTAGATAAAGAATAAACATAATAGTACGTTGACACTCAATGCACCGTCTGGTTCATGAGTGACTAACGAAAATGTCTGTTCTTTATCTGTTTGACTTTAAGTAGTGATTCACTTCCTTTTCATTCAAGAACTCTATAACCAGTATCTTTTGCTGTCACCACTTGAAATCTCCGTCACTTTAATAAATCCACTGAGCTTGAATACTTCACTGAGGCTTGATCAACAAATTGATCTTATTTCAATGTAGAACCACTTCAAGTCTGTAGATGACTTTAATCTTCAATCTTTGACAGATATAATCTTCTGAGATTCCTGTGACATTTGATTTTTATTATTTACTTATTACATCTTAATTAAAGTTGAGTAGAATCCTCGGTCTTTACAAATAGGCCTAGACATATGCCTTTCAATCTCCCCTATTTGTTTGTTAGACAATAACAACCAAATACTCTAGAGGATAACTCAACTAAAACAAGAAAAGATAAGACTTTTAAGAGCCAAGCAAATAATAAAAAGTTCTGGATTAAATATAACAATTTCCAGATTCAAACAGTAAAGATAAATACAAGATAGATGTTCCTCTAGTCTGAACAAATGATACATTTTCCTATCTTGATTTACCTAGCTCTAAATATATAACATTTACAAATTTGATCTAACTATATCATGTCTTAGTCTCTAATTTCACCTTTTTCAGCTTTTTGCAAGGTGACTAGAAGATCTTTGTCAAGGACACGATCACTTTCAGAAACCACACCACTTGGCATTACTGGTTGAGTGGTGATCTTCTTCAATCTGTTCTTCATCTGAGCATACATTGGAACTTTCTCCGTGCAGTAGTCTGAAATCATATTAGCAACTTCAAACTTCTCTATAGTAGTAAACCCAGAAGTTCTCAGAAGATTCTCCAACTTCACCAGTTGCATTGCAGTTTGTAGCTTCAAAGAATCAGGATCCAGTCTTACCGTCTCCAAAGTTGTACCTCTATAGATTTTGACTTCATAGGGGAAGTGTACAACTTGAGGGCTGGCCTTCATTGCAGAATCTCTTAGCCGGTCATACAGAAGCTCGTTCAAGCAAGAAGATCTCTTTACCTTACTCATAAGAATCCACAATTGAGAGAGAGATCTTCTTTGTAGGAGTTCAAGAGAAACGGTGAATGACCCTTCAAGAGTACTTGAGACATAGATGTACAGTTCTTGCCTCACTTGATCAAATGCAGATGTAATCCTTAGGATATCTTCCTTCAATGCCTTCATATATAATGAGTTGTCCGAATTAACAGTTCTGATCTTCTCAAGCAACTTCAGAAAAGTAGCATCATTGTTTGTGCCTCTCTGAGGGATATCAAACATCTCCCTTGCCTTATCCCACTTGCCTCCTTGCTTCATCCTAACATCCAATCTCCTTTCCTAGACATGAATACTATGAAGACGTTGTTTGTCTTCATGTTCAGCCTTTTGAATTTTCAGCTTCTGAGAAATGATGTCGGAGACCTTGGCATTTTCATCCTCCTTTCTTCTGAGATCTGCTTGTTGCTTCTTCAACTCCTTTTGAAATAAAGGGTCAGGTGTGTATAAATCAGCTTCATCTTCCCAATCCTTAAAGTTGGCTGCCTCTTCAACCTCCTCCTCACCAAAAGCTTCTTCAGGTATGGTCTTCTCCGGATCACCAGATGTGTCAAATTGGAAGTCATCATGTTCACCATGGTAGTAGTAGGCATCATCAAAAACTGTCTCCTCCAATGATTGTTTCCCTTTCCCCTTATCTTTTCCAACTCCAGAAGCTCCTCCAGCTTCTCTTTCTCCTTTCTTCTCCTTCTCCCCCTTAGTTGAGGAATCCTCTACAGTTTGAGCTCTGGAAGCCCTAGGATTCACCTCAGAAGTTCCCCTTATCTCTCCTTCTTCTCTCATTTCTCCTCCTTCATTAGCATCATCATCCGCGTCTTCATCATCTCCCTCAAAGAATGTTCTTTGTTGTGTTGTAGGTTGATGTGAGTTCTTTATCATATTATACAAGTGCTTCATACCTTCATTAAGATGCTCCATACCTCCTTCTATCCTCGATATCCTTTCTTCATTAAACCTTTGATTTTCATCAGATGTTTGCAGAATGAAGTCCACCTTGGTAGAAATAGAATCAATCTCCTTGACACTCTCTGATATATGAGCATTTAACGTTGTAAGATCAGAGATGTCTGAAGCTACTAGTACTTGAGATTGTTGGATGGCATTCAGCCTCGGGAGTAGATTATTCTTCAATCCTTGCAGGTCATCTTTAACAGTACCCAACTGATTAGAGACAGAGGTGGAAGATTGTGCTACCACTTGTGCTTTCAGGAGATTGTTCTCAGCCTGGGTTTCTTGTAACTTTCTCTGTAGATCAGCTAGCTGGTTCAACAACAAAGCAGTGTTTGTGTATGTGTGTGCACTCACTTCAATTTCTCTCAGTGGTGTTTCACTCAACTCACGTGCTTGTGTTTGACTCTCATCTCTCACAACTAACTGTCTATCCATATTTTCAGAAGATGTACCTGCATAAAAAATCACCCTAGCCCCTTCAAGAGAGGTCAGTGGTGGTGCAATGGGAGTTCGCAATTCCCGATCCCTGGTTGAGTCTGTCAAAATATTTGACATTGTAAACTGAATTGCTTCAGTGACAGACTCACCAGGTTGCCTTTCACTTTCTCCAGTATAAACTACGAGTGAAAAATCCCTTAGGGGAGCCAGAGATGTTCCCTCTGGGAGGGGAGAAAATGATTCTATTATTGGTGGCGAAGAATCAGATTTTCCCTCTGATGCCTGTGAAGGCACTTCTACCGTAACTATGGTAGGCACTGTTTCAAAATCAAAAGTAAAGTGCTCTCCTTGCATAGTGTCCTGAGTATAATCTAATTGGATATCTTCTCCCATTGTGAGTAATGGGAGAGTGCTTGACTCAGTAAAAGATGCCATGGCCCGATGGCGAAATTCAATAGATTCATCCTGTTGAGAGGATGTCTCCAGAGACTGTTCAGTGGCCATATCTATGTCCATATCCTGTTGAGAGGATACAGATGGGCTTATAGATGCCTCCCTATAGGTTTTTCTTTTCTTTAAAGGTGGAGACAGAGCTGTGAGAGCACTCTTTTCAGCTATTTCACTAACTCTTATTGAACTGGTTTGTACATTAGGCTCAGGTTGTGTATCAGGAGTGTTTGACTCTCTGTTTGGCTCTATGACCTGGGTCAGAGACTGTGGTTCTACAATCTCTGGGTCAGCCCTAACAACCACTTGGGTTTGAATGATTGTACCAGAAGAAGATCCAGGGTTAGGAATAACTACCTGTAGTGGAACTGGATGTGGCTCAGGAACTTGTTCACCAAAGATAGGAAGATTAATGAATTGGCTCATCAATGGTGAAACAAGAACAGGTATGTTGAGGAATTTGGATGAGACATCAATTCTGGTGTAGAATTTAGTGTCTGTGGTTGGAGAGGTTTCAAATCTGGTTTCTCGAAACAGTTCTACCTGCTCAGCAGTGAGAAGATAATTAATGATAAGAGTGAGAAAGCGAGGGTACCAACACTTTACTTTCACATTATTATCAGAAACTCTCCTAGAGTGAGCAAGCCTGTTGATCATTAGGTTCCACAAAATCTCAGCAAAATTTAATCTACGACCAAATACAATAGCATAAGCAATATATTGATTAAGACTGGTAATGCAATGAAAATTAGTTTTTGTGCAGTTACCAAATACTCTTGTTATTGTATCAAAGAACAGATCCCATTCCCTTAAAACAAAGCTCTTAGACAATTTGACCATTTGTAAGGGACCCTGATAATGAATATTCACAAAGAATTGTGATAACTCATCATTAGTGGGTAAAGGATCAAACCTGTCCTTTGGAAATTGTAAAACATCACAAAATAACTCAAAAGTGACTGTATATTGTTGGTTTAAAATATTGAACGTAAAAGATTTTGAATCTCCAGCAATAACAACACTTGAACATAAAAACCTCAAAGGATCAATTTTAAGAAGTGCAGTGGCACAAATAGCATGACTGACACATGTATTGCTATTTAAAAATTGAATCCAAGGTTTAAAACGTTCCACCTTACATTTAGACGGATCAAAATACCCAACATAGTTATTTAAAACAAGTTCAAAATTAGGATCCATTTTTATAAAACAAGAAATTTTAATTAACTTAAAATAAAATTAGTATTTTAGGGATTTTTAGAATTAATTAAAATTACTTAACATCCACAAAATCACAATTTTATTAAAATTAACCAAAATTAAAATTTTAATCCTAAAATTCGAACTAAAACTTTGAAATGAAAAAAAATGAATGGGCAAATGATTTCTAAACACACAACCAGTTTAACACACACAAAAATTCCTCCTTAACAAGTTTTAAACAGTTAAACACTAATCAAACAAAAGCTTAATCACAAGAAAGTCGAACGGATTAGTAAAAAAAATTTAGCAGAGTTTCGACTAAATATGATTAGATTCGAAATAAGTGAATAACTGAATTGCTAAGTTAAAACTTGAGCAAAGATTAAGATCTCAACAATGAACTTTGCAGAAGTTTGAAAGAATTCGAATGGGGGAGGTTTTCACAAGAAAAAACTGATAAGGAAATGTGTATAAACTGTGTGTATCTAATATATATATATATAATAGCAGTTAAGAGAATTAAAGAAAAAGAAATAACAAAAACTGAACCGTTTGTTTTTTTTTTAAATATGTACTGGGAAGACTTAGGATAGTCTTCCCGCTAGTCTTCCTACTACAAATTAGAAAGACTTCCGAAAAATGAATAAAAGAAAAACAGAAATTAAAATGAATTAATTCTAAGTCTTCCCGATAGTGTTCCTAGTTCAAAAAACTGTGAAGACTTAGGAAAAGACTTCAAATAAAATAGAAAATATTAAAAATAATATAGAAAAATTCATTGTCTTCCCGGTAGTCTTCCTAGTATAAAACTGGGAAGACTTAGGAAAAAACTCAGATTTTAATTAAAATAATTACAGAAAAATGCAGAAAAATTATAAAAATGCATGAAATATTTATAAAAGCCTAGAAAAATTCACAGAAAATTCCATAAATCCTAGAAAAATATGCAGAATAATATAGAAGTGCATAAAATTAATATAAACTTGCAGAAATATTTAAACAACAATATTTACAATCTGAAAAACACTTAAATAATTTTAAATAAATATATTTTCAATAAAAATACATTTCTCCACTTAAAAAATATGAGAAAAATATTTTTAAAGAAAATAAAATATTCAGAACTATTTAAATTTACAAGAATGTAGTATTAAATGAGAATTAGCAATAAATATCATTTAAATGACAAGAGAAAATGAATTTTTGAAAGAACAAACATGACAGAGATATTGTTAATCACTAAGACTGTTTAACATACCCAATTTACCAACTAACTTGATAAATGTGGATTCGTCAACAGATTTATTGAATATATCTGCAGTCTGTTCTTCTGTGGGTACAAAGTGTAACTCCACAGTTTCATTCATGACATGCTCTCTGATAAAATGATACCTGATATCAATGTGCTTCGTTCTCGAGTGTTGAACAGGGTTGTTGGAGATTGCTATGGCACTTGTATTATCACACAAAATGGGAATTTTGTCTAATGCAAAGCCATAGTGCTTCAATTGATTCCTTATCCATAAGATCTGAGCACGGCAGCTTCCAGCAGCAATATATTCAGCTTCTGCTGTTGAATTGGAAACTGTTTGTTGTTTCTTGCTATACCATGAAATCAATCTACCTCCTAGGAATTGACAACTCCCAGAGGTACTCTTTCTATCCACAACACTACCTGCATAATCAGAATCTGTATATCCAACAAGATGAAAACCAGAATCTTTAGGGTACCAGATACCTAAATTAGGTGTACCCTTAAGATATCTCAAGATTCTTTTAACAGCAACGAGATGTAAATCTCTAGGGTCCGCTTGGAACCTTGCACACAAGCATGTAGCATACATAATATCTGGTCTACTTGCAGTAAGATAGAGTAAGGAGCCAATCATACCTCTGTAGCTTGTAATATCTACCTTGATAGAGTTATCACAAGCTCCCAGTTTGATTGCTGTTGAAGATGGAGTCCTTGTTGATGCTGAATCCTCCATGTGATACTTCTTGAGGAGTTCTTTGAGATACTTGGATTGACAAATAAATATACCATTTGACCTTTGACTTAATTGTAATCCAAGAAAGAACTTCAGCTCACCCATCATACTCATTTCAAACTTACTCTGCATTAGCTTATCAAATCTCTTACAGAGATCATCATTAGTAGACCCAAATATGATGTCATCCATGTAGACTTGGACTAATATCATATCACTTTTGTGTTTCTTTGAAAAAAGAGTTTTGTCTATGATATCTCTAACAAAACCATTTTCTAAAAGAAAACCAGAGAGAGTGTCATACCATTTTCTTGGGGCTTGTTTGAGACCATAGATAGCCTTGAAGAGAAAGTACACAAAGTCCAGCAGCTCCTGATTTTCAAAGCCAGGGGCTGTTCCACATACACTTCTTCATCCAGCTCACCATTCAGGAATGCACTCTTAACATCCATTTGATAGACTTTAAAATTGGAGTAAGCTGCAAATGCTAAGAACATCCTGATGGCCTCAAGTCTAGCCACTGGTGCATAGGTTTCATCATAATCAATGCCTTCAGCTTGTGAATACCCTTGTGCAACCAGTCTTGCCTTGTTCCTTGTAATAATGCCATCCTCATCCAGCTTGTTTCTGTATACCCATCTAGTACCAACTACTTTCTTGTTCTTTGGTCTGAGTACCAGCTTCCAGACTTGCTGTTGTTCAAATTGATTGAGTTCATCTTGCATAGCAATCACCCAATCTGGATCAGTCAGTGCTTCCTCGGTCTTCTTTGGCTCCATTTCAGATAGAAACCCTGAATAATGACATTCATTCTGAGTAGCACTTCTAGTTCTAACTCCAACACCTGGATCACCAATGATCAGCTCAAAGGGATGAGCTCTATTCCATACTGTCTGTCTTGGAAGATTTGATCTTGATGATTCGCCTTGAAATTCATTGCGGTGTTGTGACTAACTATTAGATCCATCATGTCCTCCCCTGAGTTGTTGCTTGATTGCCTTGATGATTCTTCTCCAGTGTTGGTGGTATCTCCATTGTTACCAATGTTTCCACCACCACCACCAGGATTATTATCATCATTATCATTGTTATTACCAGCAACATTCTCAGGTGGGGCTTCATCATCTGATTCTGAGTCTGGCAAGTTATCAAACTTCAGTTTCTCAGATGAATCTCCTGTTTGGATATTAGGGAGTTTAGTGTCATCAAATGTTACATTGACACTTTCCTTCACATGGTGACCATCAATCAAGTACACCCTGTAAGATCTTCTGGAATAACCAATAAAAATAGCTTCTTGTGCCTTAGCCTCAAACTTGCCAAGTTTCACATTTTCATCCTTAAGCACAAAGCATTTTCCTCCAAATACATGAAAGTATTTGAGAGTTGGTTTCTTGTTGTTCATGATCTCATACGGGGTCTTCATTAAATCCTTGTTGATTAAAGTTCGATTCTGAGTATAACAAGCAGTGTTCACAGCTTCAGCCCAAAAGTACATTGGAAGTCTTGATTCACTTAACATAGTCCTAGCAGCTTCAATCAATGTACTTTTGGGGAGTTCTAGGGGCAGAATACTGTCTTGTTATTCCTTTATCTGCACAAAAGTCATTTAGAACTGCATTCTTGAATTCAGTTCCATTATCTGACCTTATAGCTCTAACAGGGAATCTCGAATCCAGCTCAATCAACTTTATATGATCAATCACCATCTGTGGGGTCTCATCCTTGGAATGTAGGAATAAACGCAAGTATATTTGGAATAGTCATCAACAATCACAAGTGCATACTATTTCTTTGACATGGACATCACACTAACCGGACCAAACAAATCCATATGCAGTAGCTGAAGTGGTTCAGTTATTGATGATGTGTTAGTGCCCTTGTAAGAAGCTTTCTTTCACTTTCCTTTCTGACAAGCCTCACACAGTCCTTCCTTTGTAAATTCCATCTGAGGCAAACCTCTAACCAATTCCCTCTTAACTAAAGAGTTCATGGTTTTGAAGTTAAGGTGAGACATCTTCTTGTGCCATAGCCAACTTTCATCTGATGAAGATTTAACATAAAAACAAGTTACTTCATCTTTGGATCTAGAGTGCAGATCAGCTATGAACAAGTCACCTTTCCTTACTCCTTGAAGAGCAGGCTTTCCATTCTTCTTGTGAAGGATCTGACATCTATCTTTCTCAAAGGAAACAGCATATCCTCTGTCACAGAAATGACTGATGCTGAGAAGATTGAACTTCAGACCTTCCACAATAGATACATCTTGAATGATAACATTTTCAAACTTCAAAGAGCCATATCCTCTGGTAATACCCTTGCTGTTATCTCCAAAGGTAACTCCTGGGCCAGCTTTCTCAACCACATTTGATAGCAGAGCTCTATCTCCGGTCATATGCCTTGAACAACCACTGTCAAGAACCCACATAACACGGTTTACCTGTTCCACACCTTGCAGTATCAAATTGATTAGACCTTCTTCGGAACCCAAACTTGATTGGGTCTGACATACTTAATGAACTGGCCTTTGTCAGGCAAAACAACATCTTTAACCTTAACTACATAAACCTCTTTCACAAAAGAGTGTTTCCATTTATAGCCAGCCTTAACACATTTCTGAGTAGGCTTAGGGATAAATTGATCCACTCTAGTCTTCGGAGGACTAGTAGTCTTAGATCTTACATTCTTCTTATTATTAACATGTTGACGTGGAGTAGTCTGATTATCATATACATGTTTACTATTAAAATAAGCATACATAACATTGAAAGCACAAGACATGCAATTTACCACACCACATGCTTTATGAGAAAGATTAATAGCAGGCATGTTGGTTCTATAGTTGTTTTGATCCACTTTATGAATGTCTGACTTAGTCTTCGTTGCAGAAACAACTTTGACTGGTTTGTCAGACTTACACTTTTTGGACTGTTCAAGATCAAAAGCACGATCCTCCATAAGTATCTCCTCTTCAATAATGATAGAGTATTCATTCAGAGGATCTGCTTGAGACTCTCTAAAGAAAGGCTTATCAATACCCTTAAGCACATCTGGTATACCCCTTTCTTCAGCACTGACTCTATTAGGGGTATTTATGCTTAATTCACCAATAGACTCATTATAATCATACCATATTCCTACAGTATGACCAATACTTTGTTTATTGATGATTTCTTTAGCAGTCTTACAAGAGTTATAGTAAGCATTAGCCTTGACTTTAAGTTCACTGATCTGACCCTTAAGAATGGTTTCCATTTGAATATAAAATTTAACCCTATTATCAAGAAATGCTATTTTCTCAGTTAGTTCATCGTCATCCTGATTAACATACACAAGTTTTAATTCTTTTATTTCCTTTTCAAGGGATGTGTTCAAAAGAATTATTCTATCATTTTCTCTATGTGCACATGAAAAAGTAGTACTAAGATGATAAATCATTTCAGTATCAGTAAACTTTACCTCTGACATGTAAGTTGATGAAGTGCTTGCCTCATTAGCCATTAAAGCAAGGTTTCCAATCTCACCTGCTTCTTCATCACTATCAGTAGCATCCCAACTCTTTCCTTCAACAACATAAGCTTTCCCAATCTTATTCTTCTTGCTAGAATCAAATGAGTTCATTCTCACTTGTTTTGGCTTTTTACATTCTGTAGCAAAGTGACCCAACTCATTACAATTGTAGCACCTGATTGTGCTTCTTTCCACAATTCCAGTTTTGTAGCCACCCCTTGTGCTACTTGAAGAGGAAGATCCACCTCTCTGAAATCTGGGCTTGAACTTAAGATTGGGATTCCTTCTGAATCTGAACTTCCCAAACTTCCTGACTATCATGGCCAAATCACCATCTTCCAGCTGATCAAGTTCTTCCAAAGAGTAGTAGTCACCACCAGATTGATCAATGGATGTTAAACCAAATTCAGCATCAATAACATCCAAGTTAGAACTGGAAGGTTGAACAACCTTCACTTCCAGTTTCTGTGGGACTACTGTTGTCAATGTAGTAGAAGTACCAACTATCTTTCCAATTCCATATATCTCCTTCTGTTGAATCTGTTCCAGCTCATAGGTTTTCAGAACACCATAGAGTCTTTCCAGAGAAATCTCTCCAAGATCTCATGCTTCTCTGATTGCAGATATTTTGTGCTCCAAATGAATTGAAAGTGTCAGAAGGAACTTCTTGTTGATTTCCTTGATAGTATAGTGCTTCCCATTGAGGTTCAGATCATTGATTAATTTGTTGTAGCTCTCAAAAACCTCAGAGATACCTTCACCAGGGTTTGATCTGAAATGCTCATATGAAGAGGTGAGAATTTCCAGCTTATTCTCTCTAACTTCCTCTGTCCCCTCATTGATTATCTCTATTGTGTCCCAAATGTGTTTGGCAGTAGCACAGTTTAGGACATGATTATGCATGATAGGATCTAGACAATCAACCAGTATCAACTGTAGACAGGCATCCAGTGTAGAGTCCTCTTTCTCATCAGGAGTGTAGTCCTTGGGGTCCTTGGGGTACATCCTAGCAGCTCTAGTAACCACATCATTCTCTATCTGCTCCCCCTCAACAATCATAGGGATTTTGGGACCATTCTTCAACACTCCTAGATATTTAACATTTGCAACTTGAAGAAACAAGAGCATTTTATTCTTCCACATAGGATAATGCTCCTTGCTGAACATGGGGATTTTGACTGTACCAACTTTCTGTGTAGTAGACATTTTTGAGATTTAAAATGAATAATGAAAATTTCAGAGTTTAAGAAAAAATCTCAAAACAATTGGATCTTTGATTAGTATATCAATCAAAAGGCTCTGATGCCAATTGTTAGGTCCTGATAAGTTTGTAGAAGGGGGTTGAATACAAACTATACCGTTTAATTGAATTTGTCCTTTTAAAGATTTAACAATTTAGAACAAATTAATCCAGAATAAAACTAAAACAATATTCAAGTTAAATATAACTTATATTAAACTTGACGAGTGTTACAATTTGATCACTGATTACAAGGGTTCTTAATAAAACAAACCTAGAATAAATTCGACATGAATTTATCTATTTTTGTAATAAAAAGGATCGAATACTAAAAAGTAGTTTGATATAAAATCTAGGGATTATGATCCGCTAGAAAGTCAAAGTGGTACAAGAGAATCAGTTCTTATGAATTAAATGTTAAGAACCAAACAAGAATTAATTCTCTAGATGATCTTGAAAGCTTTGACAGTTAAGAAGTAATGAAGACAGAGAGAATGTAATGTTTATGTTGCTGTGTCTTTACTTCTGTCTGAATTAATGAAGTAATGTCTTCTGCCTTGAATTAATAGTATTGCTTTTCTTTTTGTAACCCACGTGCAATGCATTGACAGAATACAATTAGCACTAGGAAGACAAGCAGAAAAACAATCCATTTTGCCTTAGAAGACTTTCGGGAAGACAAGGAATGTATTAGGAAGACAATCGGGAAGACAAGGATTTACACTAGGAAGACAATCGGGAAGACTCACTTGTGAGTCTTCCTAGTTCAAAAAATAGAGTCTTCCTAGTTTAAATCTAAGTCTTCCTAGTTCATTTTTATTCTAATTTAAATAATTAACTAAATAAATTATGTATTAAATTAATTCTTTACAAAATTAATTTAATAAATAATTTACTTAATAGTATTAATTATTTATAAGAGAATAAATAGAATTAGTTGACTTCTCAATAAATTACAGAATCACTTAAAACTTAGATAAAGAATAAACATAATAGTACGTTGACACTCAATGCACTGTCTGGTTCATGAGTGACTAACGACAATGTCTGTTCTTTATCTGTTTGACTTTAAGTAGTGATTCACTTCCTTTTCATTCAAGAACTCTGTAACCAGTATCTCAATACGCCATAGATGGCCTTCAACAACTTTTAAAAAACGTTGCAGCAAGTACAAAATATGTTGCAGCAAATCAAAAAATAAAAGCGGCAACACTTTTTCAGTGTTGCAATTTTCACCGTTGCCGTAGCACCCTACAGCAATGTTTTGTTACACTACTCCACGTCGTACTACTATCTCATTCAAATAGGGATGAACCAACTCACCCAATGAATATCTCTCGTTACTCGGTCACTCATAACCTAAATAGCATCATAATCAGCTCTGGGCCTTGGCAATTCTACTACAAAGTCTATCTTAATATGTTTTCACTTCCATTCAGGAATCTCTTTAGTTGTAATCGTCTACTATATCTCTGTTATTCTGTCTTCATTTTCTAACATCTCAAATACTTAGATACTCACTAACACTAGTATTCATTTAAATCCCTCATATATATTCTTCCATTTCCTTCTTATCCCTTATACTTTCTCGTCCCCTCCTATAATTGAATCCATTTCTTTTTCCATAATTCTTTCCTTAATGTAACCCTTTCTCTTTGATCAATTCTGGTTGAATCCTCATTCCAGCCATTTATTCTAGTTAATCTCTTATTCTTATAACCTTAAAGCTCCATCCTTTCTAATCCTTGTACCGAAGATATTTACATCTCTAATCTCTCTTTACTACTTATAATGCCAGCTTCCAATATAATCTCTTAGTTAATTCTATCTATCTCCAATCTAGCTTACAAATGTTTTCAACAATCACATACCTTCCGTGCCAAACAAATATTCAATTTAAACAATCACTCCTTACCTTGTCCATTGTCCTTAAATCCTTGTTAAAGCCTCTTCATCTTCTTTTCTTAGTTATAAATATGGTGAAAAATACGCCTCATCAACTTGGTGACTTAATCCCATACCTTAAAAATTGTTCTACTCAATCCTAAGAACTTAATTAATCTCCATCTGATTTCCTAAATAATTTGATCAACTCGACATCATCTTGATTCTCATTCTATACATCCACATTGACTGGTAAGATCTACCTTAACTATAGTGAGCAAAAGACTTGCAACCATATCATGAAATTCTGAAATACTCAAAGATCAAATCATTTTCCATTATTAGCCTAGCATCGAATTTAGAAGTTCTTCTCATTGAGACCAAAAATCTACTATGTCCATTTTCCACAACCTGGGATATCATCAGCACAATTACACATTTTCCCTAATTTCCAATTAACTCTTGAATTATCTAACTATCGTAAATGGTTACTGAGGCTTCATAGCGCGTTGTTGTTTCTTCAAATATTATTACCTCTTCAAATACTGTCGTTTCTGTCAAGTAAATGTTGACTCACTTTTCCACATCTTATCGTTAATCGATAGAGAGAGAACAACTGTCTCCGTTATAGGTTACTAGTGTTCCAATCGCATCGTAATCCGCTTTCGTTCGTGGTAATTCATTCGCAAATTCTTCATCTGTTATGGTAAGGTAATTTCCTCCCAACCTGGTGGCATACCTTCCAGATTATTTGAAATAACAAACTTCATGATATTTTGAAGAGAAAAGGTTCTGTATCATAGCAAATGTTCCCCAATTGGGGTTACCAAGTCTGCATATTCCAACGCAAACATTATTGGAAATAAAAGAATCACTGAGAGATCAATTTGATCACATGAACTCAATGTTGTGTGTCTCAATTAAGACAGTACTAAAGGTAATTAGCCTTCTTGTATTGCACAACACACAAGCGACGGCGTCCCGTCAGACTTCTATCACATAGACAGATAGTCCTTGTGTCCCCTATAAATAAGGTTGTTTGTCTCAGTTGGAGTAGTGAAACATGAAAGAAGTTTAAAGTCAAAATAACAACCAAGGCCTCTTGATAAGAAATCTCAAGTACACACCTTGGATTGAAATTGAATAGATTCCAAAGGTGTCATCCCAGAAAAGAAGAACAACCAGAAAAAGGAAGTATCAACAAATAGTGTTATATCATAACTAGAGTTATCCACCCCTGAAGAATGAAGGAGTTGGAATTTGAATAGCATATTTTTAACAGGCCTCACAAATTTGAAATAGATATCACAACAACCTCTGATGCCATTGCAAACATGATTGATCAAAAGTATCAAGTACAAAGTCAAAAGGTGGAATATATTCACCAACATAAGTTTCACTTAAAGGAATGTCAAATATTTCATTAGGATGGGAATGTATTACCAAGGTCTTCACATATGCTTCCTCTATTGACTCCTCTGATAGCTCGTTATCCGATTCTAAGCCCTTCTTTTCCACGTCACCAAGTTATCAATATCGTACGTTGTCGTCGACTCGTAATAGTCCTCGAAGATTCCGCCGTAGACATCTACAACCGTAAGAAGTTCTATCCATCTCAGCACAATCATCTTAATCGAATACTCCTATCTTAACTCACTCATTGGTACTATATCCAATAGTCCAACATGAACTCTAAATGAGCTCTGACGTTCCTTATATAACTATATACACTCCTACGCACTCTCGTTTCTAGTTTTACTATAACCCTGCTCTGATACCAACCTGTAACGCCCCAAATCTGGGGTCAAAGGATTTGGTCATCACGCTGCATTCTCAATTCAAACAACCTGTTTAATATTAATAAAACACAATAATAACATCTGCGACCCCGACTCTACCAAGAATCTTTAAAGGTTATAGTGCTAGAAACAAGAATCCAAAATTCCATTACATAAAAAATTTCTTCTTTACAACCATTCTCTTTACATGCAATCTAGAACACTAGTATAACTTCGATAAGAAGTATACCAGGCAACTACTTTTATACAATATCATATTCAATAGAAAACATCTATATACAAAACCTATCACTAGCTCCAATGATCTGGATCAAAACGTCTTTACGCTTATATCTTTCCCCATCTCTGATCAGCTACGCGAACAACTCTCGCCAATATACCTTCTTATTGGCAGGCTAAAATATATAAAGAAAACAAGTATGAGCGAATGAATTGCTCAGCAAGTACATTATCAAGTATAATATGAAAAGTTTCCAAGATAACTTTGGATTTTCAAATAAACAAGCCTTTGGTTTAAACATTTGCAATTTCTAAAATCTTCAAACCAAGTTTGGTAATTTACCACAATTTCTCATTCAGCTTCTCGCAACTGAATAGTTTAAAACACATGAAGATTTATATTGGTCATCTCGGTGACCGAACAACAATAACTACAATAGTATGTAGAAAATATGAAATAAATATAACTCGTACGTCTTCAAGATCATAGTTTGTATAAAAATACTAGTTTTGAAGATAACAGATCTATTCACAACATCTTCTGAAACCAACAACTCTGGAAGAGTGGAATAATAAAAGAGTAAGAATGAGCCAACGCGCTCGGCCGTGGAATAAAGAACGTACTTCACGACTTCAATATGGTACCGTCTGGATATGCGGTATGAATAAAACTCATCAAGATAGATATCTCATGATTGCCAATGGAATCAAGGAAGAGGATTTCGACTATTTGGAATCCAATATATTAAGAGTAAATGACTTCAACAAGATTGAAACCATTACTTATCAATCAACGAACTAACAACTTCAAGCGAACGAATAAACCTGAGTACCAGGTCATAACTCACAAGTACAAAACATATGGATGTAATTCATCTCAGAAATAAGAATTGATATTAGAATTGGATTTTTCACATTTATCAAATCAAAGGTTGTGCTGCTGGCCAGCCACGCATCAACCCCGGACTTGCTTATAGCAAAGTCCTCTATTGGATCCTTGGCCAATATGGGCCATAGGTTATTCCGACCATAAATATGGTCCGACCATTACTGGTCCATTTAAAAATATTCCAATCCTATATTATATACGTCAGGTGTCAGAACAATTGACAACCTTACTTCGACAATCAGGTGTTGGAAGAATCGGCAACCTTAATACAACAAACGCTGGAAAACTCACGTTCCAGGAAACAATTCAACTATGAAGAATCCATCAAGGAATAACAATATAATCTAGTATCGACGAGATCGACACAATATTGGGAGGTGCACATGAAAAGTGACAATATAATAAACATCGACGAGATCGATGTAACAACTGGGATAATAATAAAGAATAAACAATGACATGCTCAACAAGATTAAGTCTGATATGAAACATGCATTATGATATCAACAAAATTTACAACAACTCAATATAGAGTAGGGTTCAAAGAACAGGCTCTAGATGGCCTCAACAGTTCAAATTATCACATCATGGAAGAATTAGTTAAGATTCACCAATCTGGTAAGTGACAAGAAAGTCAAGTTCGAGTTTAAGGAAATTCAAGGTGAAGTTTATAAATAGGGAAAACAATGGGTACCGACTTCTGGCAGAAATAGTTTAAGTCCTTCAAAAATATACTTATAATAGATAAGCCTTATATTTGAAGGAAATGAACTAAATCATACACAACATATATGAATTCGAATCAGGGACTGGATCATATAATCGCATTAATAAGAATTGATAATCATACTTGCATAGGTGCAAGATGGAAAAATAGAATATTAGTAGAATAAGTACCACAACTTCAGAATTTAAAATAACATTTTTACCCTTATCGGGTTCACAAGTTCCCACTCATCTAGGGTTGGTAACATTCCAACCTAATATTTTTAAATCAAGAATTTTTTTTTGAAAGAAAGCCTTAGTATAAGGCCCATAACTATCTTTTAAATCGTTTCAATACAATAATTATAATTTTCCACTCAACATGGAAATATGAATCTAAACTCAAAAGGTATAAAAATCTACTCATCAATTTACGAGATTAAATAACATACTTGCAATTTAATGCAAAGGAATCGACATTTGGAAATTTAGTGAAAAGTATTCAACTTTCATAATAATAATTCAAGACAATATCACTCAATAATATGTGAAAGAAATAGACACTTGCCTTCGGTCCTTAGCTATTTCGTAAGGCTGAAATAATACAATTTCCTCCTTATTCTGTCTTATTGCACGATTCTCTCTTTCTGTCCTTCTTTGATCTACCGCTCTTGTGTATACCGCTAATTTGATCCATCGTTTTGAATCCACGCATCACTCTTACCGATATCTCCGTTGGAAGAAAATACTTGCACATGTCCTCTACGAGTGTTGACGTTCCCTTGGTGTTAAATCGCCTCGCAAATAACTCAATCAGTCGTAAACAATCTCTCCCTTCTCCGACATCTTTTATTTAACATACTTCGATAATCTAATTTGTCTCGTCCGATAGCCTCTGTTGCATAGATAACCATGTTTCAATTGATAGAATAATCATGATCAATTAAATAAAGAACCCATGTAACTCGCTCGTCAAAAATCTCTATACTATAAAAGTCAACACCTAAGTCAACGGCCTCGTAAATCTCATTTTCTAACATTACTGACAAATTTCTATTCCAACTACCCCTCGTGATAATATTAGACACGACAAAAGTATTTAAACAAGTCTCAAAACAATTATTCGTATTTATGACTCACTAACCAGATAATTCACATAATTCACATAACACATATCGTTATTTAATTGCGACAAATAAATCAAATAAGTCTCGTAACATCTAAGAAATAATTTTTAGAAAAGTAGTCAACTCTCGTTTCAAAGAAATTTAACCTCAAAATGTTTTTAGGTAAAAAGTCGGATCATTTCTCCCAATATAAGGATTTAAAAATAATTTAATCAATTAATATAAAATTATTTGACAATCTCCAAACACTCAAACTATTTTTAAATAAATAAACCAAGCTAGAAAATAATTAAACTTAATTTTAATTAATTAAATCTAATTAATTATTAATTATTAAGAATTAACTGATTAAAAGAATTAATAAATTAATTAAATAAAGTAATTATTAATAAAAAATAATTAAAATAATTAAATTTAATCAATTTTCGAATTTAAACAAATATTTATAAAATTATAAAATTTTCTGAATAATAAAATGTATTTTTAAACCAAAGATATGATTTTTAGAATTTTTAAAACAATTTTGATTTATTTTTATAAAAACAAAATCATAAAAAACACTATTCATCAACTTGAATTGGGGAAAAATGGATTGAAAGCGGGTCGGGTTGGGTGGCTAATCGGGTCGCGAAGAACATGGGTGGGTCGCCAAGAACACCACCCAGTTTCCGGCCATTTTCCCAGATTCCGACCACCAGAATCGACTCCAACTCGTCGTTCCATAGGGCTTTTCGTAGGAACATCACGGCCATATAACTACACACCGTAATCTACCACAACATACACAGAACAACTCCGTTTTGACCATTATTCCCGCCGGCGGCGGAAATTTCCGGTCATCGGAAATTGGACTCTAACCTTCGACTTCTATATATGGTTACACTCCAAATCACACGATCTATCAAGCTGTGGAAACCAAATGAAGAAACAATCGACCGAATGTAAATTCCGGCCAAAATAGAAAAGTCCGGTGACTTATATAATTTTCCGATTTGCTCGAATTCGGACTCCAAAAATCACACAAAAATTACTAACATGCTCATCATAACATACACAACCTATCCATGCCTTCAGTTATCAAGAACAATCAAAATTACAAATTCCCCCAAATTCAACCTAAAATTCGAAATAATAAAATTGGGCAAAACCAAGAAATCATACCCACGTAGATTTTGATGCTGGATTTGGATAGGGGATGATGAGAGATTCGATTTGGTTATAAGAACATCGAAATCGGATTCCGATAACACCTTCAAAATTGAGTTTGATTCTCAAGAACACGAAGAACACGTTTCAGGGGTTTTTAGATTTTTAACTGTAATTAAGCTTTATTATACGCAAAACAAAGTACAATTCGCCTTTTTATATTAAACGGAAAATAATACCCCAAACGACATTTTTGGATCGATATTGATCCGATGGATCGCTTTAAATACAATTTAACAGAATATACGCTTTAAATCTTTAATAAAGTAGAATACACGTTTTACGAGACGATAATCATCCAGAATGTACGGATAACTACAAGTATCGTTTAATAACGGATATACGAACCAAAATACCTCTATTACGAATATTTCTGAATACTTCCCACTTTAACGAATGAAATATTGGTACGAACGATATACCAATTTCCCGAATAATTTGGGAACGATCTAAATTTTCTTTTCGATAATTAAAATAGAATAAAATAGTATGACATCCTTTTCAAAATAATTTCTAATTCCCCACACATTTCACATAGCATCCCAATATCACATATTCGATCATTTAACGAATAACTTAACACATTTAAACAGATAAAACATTTAATAAATTTTAATATGAAATAAAATTTCATTTCTCATCAAATATTAACACGTAATTTTCCCGGATCTTACAGTCACCACTTGAAATCTCCGTCACTTTAATAAATCCACTGAGCTTGAATACTTCACTGAAGCTTGATCAACAAATTGATCTTCTTTCAATGTAGAATCACTTCAAGTCTGTAGATGACTTTAATCTTCAATCTTTGACAGATATAATCTTCTGAGATTCCTGTGACATTTGATTTTTATTATTTACTTATTACATCTTAATTAAAGTTGAGTAGAATCCTCGGTGTTTATAAATAGGTCTAGACATATGTCTTTCAATTTCTGAAGTGACCCTTTTTCTAACAATTCCAACAAACAATCTCCTTGAGATCTTTGGATTGTCCTCTTTTCTGTAACTTCGATCTGCTACGCCCCTCATTCTGCCCCCTCTCGGACTTTCTGCCTTTGCTCTCAGTACTCAATAAGGAACCTGACGACTCTCCTGAGTTTATCCTACGAATATCTTCTCCAAGAATCGAATCTCGAACTCCATTAAAAGTCATCCTAACGCTCCCAGATGAATTACTAATAGCAGTGACAAATCCTGACCAACTGTCAGGTAACGAGGATACTAACAACAAGGCTTGTACTTCATCATCGAATTTAATATCCACTGATGCCAATCTTGATAGGATAGAATTAAATTCGTTCACATGATCAGCAACACAATCACCTTCATTCAATCTCGCGGCAAACAACAAACGACACAAATACACCTTATTCGAAGCAGATGGCTTATCATACATATTTGTTAACGCCTTGATCAATCCATGAGTTATCGTTTCCTTGACGATATTGTAAGCAACGTTCTTCGCCAAAGTCAATCTGACAACACCCAGAGCCTGCCTATCCAATAGCTTCCATTCAGTCTCATTCATCTTATCTGGCTTCTTCTCTTCTAGTGGTTGGTGTAGTTTTTTCTGATACAAATAATCTTCAATTTGCATCTTCCAATATCCAAAAATTTTGCCATCAAATTTTTCGATCTTTACTTTCCCTTCTTCAGTCATCGCTCCCACTCGCCTGAAAACCTAGGCTCTTGATACCAGTTGTTGAGTATACAACAATGAAAGCAAAACTCAAAGCGAATAAACAAGAACAAGAAAATAAACGGCAATCACACAAGACAAAGATTTACGTGGTTCGGAAATTTCTACTCCACAAGCCGCACTAATTTTGTATTGATCTCTCACAACTATGTTGTGTTTTGTTGTGTTCTGATGTGTTGGTGTTTTACAATTACATGAGACTATTTATAAGAGAAAAAACTGGGCCTAAACTAATCAGAGTCTAATTCTGAAATTCTGAAATTACTAACTCTAATTAGAATTCAGATCTGGAAATTCTAACTCAAATCAGAAACCAATTCTGAAACCTGTTAGACTCCACAAACCCAACAAGATCTCGTCTAGCGATATATTGGCTCCCAAAAATTGTTACAAAATAATATTGCGACGTTGGTGATGTGAAAATATAAATTATTTGGGTAGTGATATTTGCACACCCTCAATTGATTATTGCACACCTTTTTTTATTGTATTTGACTATGCTAACCTTATCTTTGTCCTTTCATCTTTTCTAAATAGTTTGTCAAATTTGTTTACGTCTAATGCCTAAGTTTACTAAATATATTGAATTTTAAATTAATTATATTGAAATTTAAAATGAAGTTTGATTCAAAATTCGTTTTAGTTTTGTCATTCTTTTAATTCTTTATTTTTGATGAATAAATATTTTGAGTTAAACTTAAGTATATAAATCATATTGTCTTGCTTGAATAGAAATATCATATTGTCTTGTTGTGATCATTTGATAACTTTTCTTAGCGTGTTTAATTTTAAAAATTCCACCAGATTTTATTTTAAAAAATTAGCTATTTTTTTGCATGTTAGAATGTTTTATTCTCTCGTACCAAAAATGTTGCAGCTCTTTCTTAATTGCTTTTATGTTATTACATTATAATAATTTTACTAGGTTGTCTACGCATTACGCAATGCAAATATGTATACTTTTAAAATGTTAAATACAAAAAATTAAGAAAGAATCGTAGTATAAGTGCACGGTACAAAGAAATTAAAAACAAATTAATTAAGTAAATGCTCGAATTGGAGGACAGAATGGACATTATGAGATTGTATGAGGGTAATTTGGTAAAGTAAATAAATAAGGGTGTACAGCCATCAATTTAGGATGTGCAAATATCAGCACTCAATTGTTTTAGCGATTGATACGTGAGTCCATTATATTTACTTAACTTATAACGAATCATGCTTCAAAAAAAAACTTATAACGAATCATGACATGCGACATTTTGATCAATATTTCTATACTTAATTTGACATCTCAAGCAGTTTTCTGTAAACACTAAATTACATAATTAATTCATCCTAAGAGAACATTTGATTTGGGCTAAATTATTGAGCTAAAAAATATGAGTTAAGTACACTTTATGTACCTACACTTTGGTTGTTAGACCAGTACTTGAAATACTGACATTCAAAAACTCTCACTTACAATACTACACTTTCAAAAAATTTACAAACTGTGTACTACCGTCAACTGTGGCTAACTCTGTTAGTCTAGTACGACATTTCTGTCTGTGTGATACTAAAACAACTAAATGCTCATCAAAACAGTATATATAGATACAATACACACAATTAAAAAAATATGACTAAAAACAACATTTGCAAATATTAAAATGAACCCATTTGAATTTAGCCACATCAATACACACCCACCTGGGCAACATACACATAAACTTGGATAATAAATCGATCAAACATAAAATCATTAACATGTAATCAATCATAAAATTATGAGTTTATAACACAAACGCCATCATTCATAACTTAAAAATCGGGCTATAATCATTCCACCTTCATATTCTTAAACATTCGAAACAGAGTTTTAAAACTAAAAAACAGAACAGAGATTAAAACATGATAAACGAAACAAAGCATATGAACCAGGCCTTATCAAACACCAATCATGCCCTGTCAACAGCAAGAATGGGCTCCAAGAAAACAGGGGCATCAACAAGCTCTGTCATTCCTCCATTACCATGAAGTTGAGAGTTTGCAAGAGCAGTAGCAGCTGCATTGCCATGGTTGGACACATGCTGAATGACACAAGACTCACATGCCTCATTTTTCAAATTCTTAATCAACAACACCAAATCTACAAGCCAAAAGTTTGGATCAGGATTATTCACCTGATTAACAGTCTCCTCAGTTTCACATTCTATGACAACATGCTTAATATCCCCTTCTCCCATGCCAGCTTTAACCTATAAAAGATGGACCATAACTCTGCAGCTACTGGAACCGTCATACCAATCATACCTGAAGTCCCCCCAATCCACTATCCTCGATTGTTTCTCATAACACAACCAACAACAACTTTCAAGCTTGTCCTATCAAACACACCCTTGTGATTCACTTTCACAACATGAGGAAATAGTTTCCTCCAACAAGACATGATAATATCGAATTTACAAAAATATAAACAAGCTGTGATAAGTTTGTGTTTAAACTAGTACTAAGTGTGTGTTTATATAGTGAATCATGCATTAAAGTGAAGTTTAACCCACTTATCACCATTGGGTATTTGAGTCAAATTTGAAACATACAATGCATTCAACCGTTAAAATTACAATGCATTCAAACTTGTAATTTTCAATAGAGTTGCATTTAACTCATTAAAACTATGTAATATACTAATACCACACAATTCAACCACATAATTCCATCACATAATTCAACCATAATTCGTAATTAAAAATATTACAGCAAAAAAATATAATCGAACTATATTTTGTAACATCGAATAACACACAAACATAAATGATCACAAAATTGACAATACAAACACTTATACCATTGCTTTCAAACAAAAACTACATCAATATTCCCACCAATTCTTACATAATTGAGAGTTTTCATCTTTGCAGCTCACCATTGCATAATCTTAAATTGATTCGTGAAGTTATTTTCAAGATTTGAGAAGAGAAAATATGAAACCTGCTCAATTAGGGTTCATTGTGCTCAAATGGGGGGAGTCGGGTGGATATATCTGTTGCACCATGAACAAGACTGAAATGCCCTTAATAAACTAACATAGTTAGGCATAGTTGCCGGCAATATATACTTTTTAATTATTTTAAAAGTACAGTATTATAAGCAGAGGTTTTTGAATGTCAATATTTCAAGGGATCTGACAATATAGATACACCAAGTACACTTTACTCAAAAAAATATTAGCTTGCATTTTAAGGATAGCACCAAAAAAGCCCGAAAGGTGGACGTTCCCGATGCCACAATGTCAGAACTACCAAAAGCCTAAAACAGCTAAGAGACATGGAAGTACTGAGCATGATCAGAGATCCATGTCTCTACTGGTCCTATGTTTGAAATCCGAATTCAACGTGTCTTTTAATAATTGAGCAATTATTCATTTCTTACGGAAGATGTGTTTAAAAAATTTTGTAGCGAATCATGAATTAAATACGTGATTACATATTTTTTATGTACCTCTTGACAATAACATGATTATTGAAATTAGATCAAACTCGCACGAATTTAATTCTTATTAAATCAACATACTACCCTTCCTATAATCAAGTGCGGAGTACCTATACTAAAAAGTTGATTTTTCATTTTTTTGTGGAAAGTATCGACTTATGGACTATGGTGTACATATCTAACTTATACGAATTTCTATTTTGTGCAAGTAAGATGCGATGCGAGCGGTCAGCGGTCTATAAAAGGGCTCAGTTCCTCCCGGTTTGTTGGCAGAGTGAGTACAGGCTTCTCTCCTATAGTGCCAACCACAAAAGAAAATTAGCAAAAATATAAAAAATGGGTGTGGAAGAAACGGGGCACGATGATTACACACAAGATGGAACTGTAGATCTTAGAGGAAACCCTGTTCGAAAATCACAGAGAGGAGGATGGACTGCTTGTTCTTTTGTTGTTGGTACATCTCTCTCTCTCTCTCTCTCTCTCCTCTCTCTCTCTCTCTCTCTCTCTCTCTCTCTCTCTCTCTCTCTCTCTCTCTCTCTCTCTCTCTCTCTCTCTCTCTCTCTCTCTCTCTCTCTCTCTCTCTCTCTCTCTCTCTCTCTCTCTCTCTCTCTCTCTCTCTCTCTCTCTCTCTCTCTCTCTCTCTCTCTCTCTGCTTGTTCTTTTGTTGTTGGTACATGTCTCTCTCTCTCTCACATGTTGTCTCATGTTGTGCCATGAAAACAACTTATGCCATCTTTAAACTAACTTGAAAAAACCAAACTTTGATGTTAAGAGTGAGTAAGAAGCCATATAATGTTAATTTTCATAGTTTAATCTTCTCACTGTACTCCAAATTTTAAAAAAGTTCTGTCATATTTTTAACTGGATGACCTGAATTTCACATACCAGCCCCGTCGGTGTAGTACTGTTATTCAACCTCCGACGAAATATATACATTTTGTAATGATGTACCAATCAAACTAAAGATTAATTAACATAATTTGAATATTTATATTCAACACAAGATTACTATATCCAGATCATCTACTCGTTTTTGATTTTCCATAGCCAGTATACGTAACTGTCACTTGCATCTATGCACATGGTAGGTATGTACAATTTAAATTGTATGGTACAACCTCCATAAAACATTAATAAATGTATTATTTTTTTAAAGGTCTGCCATAATTATTTTAATTGTACTACAAAATTAATAAAATTTAACTTATACTTAGTAGGTTGTAAAAATATAATTTATAAATTCATTGAGATACTAGAAACTCAAAATTCAGATTGCATTATTACTATTAATTAAGATTTTAGATAAGCCGGGTATCGCTCTGGTCAACAAAAGTCACAAGTTCGATTCCTTGCCGCCCCCTTTATCTGACAACTTAAGATTTTAGATGAGTCGGTTATTGAACGATTACATATAACTGTATATAAGAGGTTTTACACTCATTTTATTATCATGTTACAACATCCACCAGCTAGTAACTGGTACCAAATCCAGTCATGCAGATTGCAGAAGCCCGAAGATTTACAGGGCATCAAAAATTTCAATTGTAACTTAATATTAACTTCATTGCCATTGGTCACAGTCTCACGGAACTGTAATAATATTCCATTGAATTTGTGTCGTTGCAGTAGTAAATTATGAGACGTTGAAACAATTGGAACGGTAGTTATTGGTAGAAATAATGATTTACATTGAAAATGTTATGTTGCAGTGTATGAGATATTCGAAAGGATGGCCTACTATGGGATATCATCAAATTTGATATTATACTTAACAAAGAAGCTGCACCAGGGCACAGTTACAGCATCAAACAATGTAACTAACTGGGTTGGCACCATCTGGATGACTCCTGTTTTGGGTGCCTATATTGCCGATGCTCATCTCGGCCGCTACTGGACTTTCATCATCGCCTCCGCCATCTATCTCACCGTACGTTTTTCATCTTATTTTTGGTAACAGTCCGTTTACATAATTTATATAGTACCCGTGCATTTATTTATTTTTTTATGTAAAAACTTTAATACTCGACCTCTTGTTATAACAAAAAAAATTGAAATTATATTAGAAAAAGGATTATGAAGATGAACAGGAGGATAGTATATTCTGAATCTAGGTATGAAATTTTCAACACATGTGGAGTTGGACTTGGAACATATCTCAAATGTGGGGGGTAAGACTTAAGAGTGACATGGACTTGCATGTTACAACACCTCTTATTCAACTGCTTGTGTGAACAAGATATTTAATAGCTACTTATCTACCATGACCTCTGTTGTCTACTCCCAATGGCCATGTCTACTGCAACTTGCGAATATGTTATCTAGAAGATAGGTTCATTCCTGACGTTACGTTTCTCCGTCTCATTTTACATGTAACATTTCTCTTTTTAGATTAAAAGCTTATCGATCTCAAACTATATTTTATGTAATGTCGTATGTCTCCGTTGTCTGTCTTAGACGGTGGAGTCAACTAGATGAGTCAGAATATCCATATATATCTTGTTCGCTGCAATTGTTGTCTCTTTTACAAAATTAAATTACTCATGCTTGAAAATATTATACATGTGTAGGTGACAAAACAAGATCTTGCAAGTTAGCCATTATAATATCATCATATTTAATTGTACAATTTCTGTTATTTTACAATTTCTATTAATAATGATATTTTTTTTTTCCGCTAGTAGACAGGTAACATGTTGCATGTACGTAGATGTCTATTTTTTTTTTCTTTCATTTGACTAATCGGACGTTGTCCAAATAAATACGAAATTAATAGGACAGCTACGGTTGTCGTTTCACATATATGCATGTATATATCAAGTAGACAGTGGTTATACCTTTCAATTTCATAGTCCTTGTCCAGTTCTATTTTAAATGGTTTAGATGAACCCATGAACATTTTTGAACCAAAGTTTCTTCTTGCTTTCCCCTAATTGAGATAAGATATATAGATGTTTGGTTAACAATGTTTCCTCGTATAGCTTCATATACTTTAGATATCTTTTCTTATTTGCGAAACATAAATAAATCGACCCCAAATAGTTGAAAAAGTGAAGCATAAGAAATATTATTCACGAAAATCGCCTCCCTACTCGTATTTTTTGTGTATATCTTACTTTCGAGTGGACATGTTGATAAATTTTTGGATGATTTTCGGACATGATGATGCAGGGTATGTTTGTATTGACTCTCACAGTCTCCGTCCCCGGTTTAAAACCTCCGAAATGCTTGGACCCCAACATTGAAAATTGTGAAAAGGCCTCTACATTGCAATTAGCATTGTTTTACGGTGCTTTATATACATTGACAATAGGAACCGGTGGAACCAAGCCCAACATTTCAACCATTGGCGCAGACCAATTTGACGACTTTGATCCAAAAGAAAAGGCCCATAAGCTTTCCTTCTTCAACTGGTGGATGTTCAGCATTTTTCTGGGAACTCTGTTTGCAAACACTGTTCTTGTATATATACAGGACAATGTAGGATGGACTCTTGGTTATGGACTTCCTACGCTAGGCCTTGCTATATCGATCGTGATTTTCTTGATCGGTACGCGATTTTATCGTCATAAGGTGCCTGCTGGAAGCCCATTTACAAGAATGATTAAGGTTATAGTTGCTGCCTTGAAGAAGTGGCAGGTGCCCATTCCCAGTGATCCTAAAGAATTTTATGAACTTGATTTGGAAGTGTATACAAAGAAAGGAAAGTTCAGAATTGATTCCACACCCTCATTAAGGTTGGTATTTTTATCTGAGTCGAAAAAAGAATCAACATTTTACTGTGCAACCATAATCAACCGAATGTAACTTGCATTGTCCTGGATCGGCCAACGTATAATTTGCAGACAAATTTCGAAAACAGTATCTGGGAAAAATTACTCAAATATTGTTGAAACAATTTCTTAAAAGTAGGCATTTTTGTGCAGGTTCCTGAATAAAGCTTGTGTGAAAACAGGCCCAACAGATGACTGGACACTAAGTACAGTGACACAAGTAGAGGAAACCAAGCAAATGTTGCGTATGATTCCTATTTTATTTGCTACAATCATTCCGAGCACGATGATAGCTCAAATCAACACGCTCTTTGTGAAGCAAGGCACAACTCTAGACAGAAACATTGGTTCCTTTAAAATTCCTCCTGCAAGTTTAGCCGGATTCGTTACACTGTCCATGCTTGTATGTGTCGTGCTCTACGACAGAGTTTTCGTTAAATTTATGCGAAAATGGACAAATAATCCAAGAGGTATAACAATTCTGCAAAGGATGGGGATAGGTATAATTTTCCACATTGTTATCATGACTGTTGCTTCACTTATGGAAAGGTACAGACTTAGTGTGGCCAAGGATCATGGTGTAGTTGAGAATGGTAAACAAGTTCCATTAACAATATTTGTTCTTCTTCCACAATTTATCCTTATGGGGACAGCTGATGCATTTTTGGAGGTGGCTAAGATTGAATTTTTCTACGATCAAGCTCCCGAAAGTATGAAGAGTCTTGGAACTTCTTATTCAACAACTAGTTTGGGAATTGGAAATTTCTTGAGTAGCTTTCTTCTTACGACTGTGTCGCATATTACCAAGAAGAATGAACACAAAGGGTGGATTCTGAATAACCTCAATGCTTCTCACCTGGACTACTACTATGCATTTTTTGCAATACTCAACTTCTTGAATTTTATTTTCTTCTTAGTTGTGAGTAGGTACTATGTATATAAGGCAGAAGTTTCGGATTCCATGGAGGTTCTTGGAGAAGAACTAAGGGAATCGAGAAGATCTGATCAAGAATCAAGTAGAAGATCTAGACAAAGTTAATAATAAGGAAAACTTAGCAAAAGTTAGCAACATTTACACTTTGTTAAATAGCCGTGAGATGTCTTTAAATATGTTGTGTACTAGGAGCATAATGAGCTCTCCCCTTACATGTATTTGATCAATTGAAATAAGTTATACATCTGTGTGAAAGATTTCAAATACTTCATACCTTCACAATGCTTTAAATTTCTAACTTTTGTTTCGTAATTCGATTATATATATGCAGCCATTAAAATGAAGCTAGTCGAAATCTGAATTCAGGTTTATAAAAAAAATATGACAAGGGAAGAATGACTTTAAATGAAGTCACTTACTTGTTTGGAAATTGCAACATTATTTAAAATACAACAATTATTCAAGTCCAGTAATATACATGCAAAAATGATGGCTTTCTCTATTCTTGTTTGTACATTTGAAAAAGAGAAGAAGATCTGTTTACCTCCTCTTTGATAATTGGAATGTCTTTTTCAAGAAATTGTTAGCTGCTTGATCATTTCTATGGCACAAGACTCTTAATATAGTATTCGGATCCGACCTACCCCATCTTCCGGTTGTTGGTGGAATAGGCAGTTTTTGGCCTGCACCAACAGCACCTGTCCCGTTTATTTCAGTAGAAACAATGCCAAAATCTTCCACAAGCTGTTCTGTGGACTGTCCCATCAACCCTACCACACCGTCCACTGTCTCTGACTCCTTATCCACTACTTCTTCCGCGATCAATCCTTCACCAACCGTGGAAAATACTTTCTTTAAGCTATCAAAATCTTCCTCAATCATAGGGTGTTCTTGCCTAGTAAACACCCGAGAGCCCCCTCCTGCTAGCAAAACCATAAGATATGCTTCAAAACATGCCCTCATCACTTCTTTTATCGCCAATGGTTGGATTCTCTCTATTACTATTGCCCCTAAAAGTGTAAGGTTTTGCTTGAGAACCTTCAAAGCTGGTTTTATACGTGCATTCTCTATGTCATGAACATATACACTTCCATAGAAAACAGAATTTGAGTCGAGGAATATTAGACGATAGGCTGCAACTTCTGAGACGTGTTGTATGGCAGACTGAATGGCAGCTCGTGTTTCTTCAAAGTAGGAATTGCCAAGCTGGTGACTACGATTGTTGAAGCGGTTATTTAGCGAGGGTACTATTTTAGGGGATAAAGTAAGTGCTTTGTCGAACATGTGGAGCTGTGAAAGAAGGTAATGCAAGGTGTTAAGGCGAATGTACATGCGTTGTGTTCCACGACTGGTTGAAGGCCGAGGATGGTATTCTTCAGTAGATGCAGCGTTGATGGAATTATCCACGGAAACTGTGCAAGAAGGGGCAGCTTTCTTCCACAACGTGAAGAACTTGGAGTCTCGGTTGGAGCGTGTGAGAGGAGGCAGAGTGGGAATATAGCTCTGTTTTGATCCTGTTTCAAAAAGGGAAACACGCATTTAGTTAAGCTAATTATGCTAAGAAATTATAGAACATTAATTCTACAAAACTGACTTAGAAGCTAATTATCCTCAAGTGATTTCATTATTTTAAAGTAAACCAGAACTTAGAAGAGGCATCTCATACCACAAGATGAAGCAAATGTGGTGTATTCCTGGAATGCATGCTCTAAACCCTCAGCTATGTCATTAACCACTTCCTCAGGCATAGGTATTGGAATTTCAAAGAATTCATCCAGGTCTATCTTTGAATGTTTCACTAGCTCTGCTACAGATTGTGAATAAGGCTCATGCTTCGACTTTGGATTCCATGTCTAAAAAATTATATGTAACACATGAGTTTTACAAAGTCACATGTGGTTTAATGTTCAGAAGATGTGTATTACATGTGTTATAATAATTCTTCGAGACTCGCATTCAATACTAAGAACTTACTTCAGTTTCTCTAGCTCTTTGGAGAAGTTCTTTCCCCACTCCCAACCTTTCTTCAACCCAGTGTTTTACAGACTTCATTATGATTGAATCAACTTCAAATGGTTCCATTTCTCTCACAATTGTTTTGCCGCCATCTTCACTCTCCACCGAGTCTTCCACCACCATCTGAATCAAAACCTTTTCAAGCTTCCCAGCCCTTTGCAGAACTTCAAGTGTCTCATTTGTAAGTGAGGACGAATCTGATAAGTATTGCCTCAGTAAGGTTCCATAGCAAGTATGTAGTGTCACAGCTCCAACACCTGCTGGAATTGGGTGCCACTTCTTTAGCACATGACTATAATTTTCCTTCTCCATAGTTGCCAATTCCTCTGTGGCCTGAGCTATATGAAGAAGAGCTTTGCCAACTTCTTCTACTTCAACCACATTGACATCAACATTTCCGTCATCAAGCATCTGTAAATAAGAGACACATAAAAAAGAACAAGTAAACTACCTAAAGCAAAAGGTATATATTATATTTTTCTACTTTCTACAACTTAATAGTTCATGAACACTGATCAACATTTAGCAATTTGACATGTCTACATTACAAACATACATCCCATTGTCACAAAAAAAGCAGGAACTTACCCTTGTGAACGCATATCTTAATGATGACCTGATATAAAGATCAACTCTGTTCCCACTAAACTCCGAAGACGTATCTTCATCTTTCTGGTGCGAAGGTGAATTATAGCCCGGGACATCTTCTTCCAGGATCCTGGTAGCTGAGAACACGATTGGTAAAATGCTCTCCATCAACTCTATATTTTCCCTATTAAAATTAGCATGGTAATCCATCAATCTCTTATCACACCATTTTTTCATGGAACTCAATGCTTGGGATAACATCTTCACATATATAGGTTCACGATCCACCCTTTTTGCATCATTTGCTACCTCTGCCAACATAGCAAGTGAAGCTCCAAGAAGATCACCCTCCACTTGCCCGGTCTCAATATATTGCTCGAAAAGCACCCAAGTAAAACACAAATTGTGAATGGACCTATTGATTCCTAGTGTGGACCATGTCTTCTTTATAAGCTCAAGAAGCTCGTCAACCTCATCAAGCACACTTGTATTATCCTTCAAGTCAAAAATTGAGTGGAGAAGAGCTGTGTATAATTGTATGTTTAGGGGATATCCATCAGCCCAGTGGCACACATCAGTTGCTGATCCATCAGGGCTTCTCCATGCTAATGCGACTATTGTATTCACTAACGCTTTCATGGGTTCGGAGTTTTTGCCAGTATCTAGTGGTTTTTCTTCACAAGAATTGATGGTTTCACGAAGACGAACTGCAAATTCATTTGTTTTTTCTATTGGGATTGAAGGGTATTGGAGTAGCCCTGCCTCAAGAAGTTTGAGTTGACGCTTTTGCCATACATGGTACTCCACTTGATTGTTGAATTCGGCAGGCTTTAGATGGCGAAGCAACTCTAGTGGAAGGATTATGGTCTCTGCCCTCCTCCCCACCTGCAAACATGTTATGTTCATGTAGTAAATTCAGCAACCAGAAGATTTATGTAAGAAAAAACAGAGGCTAATTACATACAAATCAATCACAAATGATTAAATAGGAACCTATGTTCAATAGGAAAACGTACCTTTTTTTTTTTGTGATTTATGAACAACAAAAAATAATTAAAATGTGTGCATATATGTAACATACTTGGCCAACAAGAGTCCTCAGGAGCGTTTTCCTTAGCCTATTATCACTTGCCTCTGTCACCCTCATTTGTTGCCTCATTATCTCCGCAGATGTCAGCGGCCGCTTCTGCCTAGACTGCGACAATGAATGAAAAAGTACCGGACTCCCCGATCCATCACGTTCCCTAGGCGAACCCCGAGGCGAACCTGGACTGGAGCCACACGAATTAGTCCTTCTAGAACTTAATGAACGCTTCAACATTTTCAACCCCAAAGCCCTCTTTATCCTGCTTGTCGGTGCCATCCCAACCCCGGATCCCTTCTTCGGGGACCCCTGTCCATGATGATCATGACTGTCCATAGAATTTGAGTGAAACGAAAGTGTAGTACGTCCTCCAAAACCAGGTGATGAACGGCATGACGTGAAGAAAATTTCATAGGCAGCCATGCAAAGGTCGTCTTGATCGAGGCCTTGGATGATGTGACCGGCAAAAGGCCATGCAAGGTGGTCAGCGGTGGAAGTCTCCGCCGTGTCATGCAACATGTTGTACGTCGGAGTACAAGTAGATGAAGGGGAGGAACAGCTACCTGCAGCCACCTGATAATTATTATTTTTATAATTATGATCAGTATATTTTATAAATTATATTGATCAACATCTGTTTTGGTGGATTATTATGAGAATAATGAAGAGGGAAAGGAGAAGAAATGTAGAGAGAGAGAAATGAATGAATTAAATGGAGAGAGGGGGAGAAATGGAGAAGGAGAAGGACAAGGAAGGGTGAGCATTGTTTTGCGAAGAAATTGACAGGGTATATTTCTGTGTTCGTCTTCTTTGTGTTTTCATTTCTTACTCTATTTTTAGTCAATCACCTTGCTTTCAAAAAAATCAAATTATAAGTTAACAAAATAAAATAAACACTCAAGTTTGACATGGTAAAATATTCATAAACATTTTCATTATCAGATTTTAAAATTTTAATTGTAGCCCTTAAAAAGATTTTGTAGTTGACATAATCATTAAGCCATAATTTACATACTCTTTAAGCTATAATTTAGATAAACATGTGCTAATTTGATCGGGGTTAAGTTAACTGCATGATTCAATAGCTGCCATCCACAATTCGGGGCTGATTTCTCTTATTTGGATTTTATTCTTTCTCTTGAACCCTCTCTCTTGGTCGGATCGTAAACTCATAGATTCTGTAAAATATGAGAGAGGGAGAGCACACTCTGTTTTAAAATATTATTTAGATCTTTAGAGTCCCATAAAGTATCACAAGGTGATCCTGCATTACCACCGTCAGATGTAACATGCTTTTCAGCATTAGGTTATTGCCCAAGAGACCTCATTCCGCAACAATTTAAGGTTTTAGATCAGTCGGCAGTCAGCACTAAACTATGGTGTGCAAACATGCCATGTTTTTTTTGCAGATTCCTTTGTATTGGCCTAAATTTGAGTATTGGTGTAACGTACTACAGTACATTGCAATGCAGAAAATGAACGTAAATACGATCAGAAACTCAAGGATCTGTCTAATCAGATTACACAAGTCGTAGATGTTGAGTAACCAGCTCATATACTATATGATCCAATTGGGATTTTCCTCTAACATCTTAAGATTTTAGAGCGATTGGTTACTCAACAGTAGATACAATTTAAAATATTTAATTTCTGCTGTAACATTTAATTTCGGCCGTAGTATGAGAAATGGATTCTAATTATTTGCAGTTGGGACCAGTGCATCCTTGGTAAGCAAAATACTTTTATGATTCTCTGTGTGACATACAATAAGACCAAATTTTGTGACTGCAGGTCTTAAATTGTGTAAGGAAAAAAAAATTAAGTGTTTATATTATTGCCACTGCTAGTCTGCTACTACATCTTATTTTATGTACAGAAGTTAAATAAGAGGTGATAATGGTTCTGTAGCTCTTCAACAGCCAGAGGAGAAAAGAATGTCAGAGATTCTAAGAAAGATGCTAGCTCTTGCTATAAAACAGATTCAATGGAGCTATGCAATTTTCTGGTCCATTTCATCAACACACAATGAGAGTATGCATCAGATCAACTAAAACAGTTGTAGTGCATGGAGTATCCAAGGAAGAAGGACCATAGTGTTGAGAAAATCAAGTGCTAGAAAGAACTTTTCGCAGTATTTGCAATTTAATGTACTCTTTTTTCCCAAGTGTGACAAGATAGCAGGGAGTCTTTTAAATTTATTTTAATCAAATTTCCGATTATATTTGTGTTATGATTTTATTATTGGGTTTATTGGGTATTGGTTGATGTTTGTATAGTTGTATTGATGGTTGTATACTTGTATTGGTAGATATGTGAAGGAGTTCATTAAGGATATCACTAAAACTAAAAAAAAAATTATAACTTCAAACGTAGGTTGTTGGAGGTGCGTTGCAAATAACACAAACTATAAGCATCAGCATTTCAAACAACCGAACTATAAGCGTCGGCATTTCAAACAACTGAAGCTAAATGTAAGGACTATATGCGTTGGGTTTATTGGGTATTGGTTGATGTTTGTATAGTTTTATTGATGGTTGGTTGTATACTAGTGGTGGAGTGGTCCTGGTGTGTGATATTGCAGATAGTTTTTTGCATTATTGTTTTGTGCACATCCTCTCACCATCATCTCTATCTGAATAGCTATCATTTGCATATCAAAATGTCTTTATGAGACGGTTGCAAAAATTGTTTTTTAAAGTACTGTATTGAATTACTGAGAGTAAAACAAAGTGGTATCTGCAATTCTGCTATACCTGATAATTTGGTATCTTCATTTTATCTGCAGCTGGAGTCTCAGCGATATTGCAGTGACAGTGCTTTACTTGCCTACTCCGTTTCCTTTTATTTCTTGATTATAATTTCTGAGAATGCTCTGTGCGTGTGTTTAAATAGCAAAAAAATAATAATAATCTGAGAATGCTAAATTTTGTGTCTGAGTATGCTTAGGATTTATGTTTGAGACATTAATTCTGGTAGATAACTAATGTCTACAACTAAGGGAATCTAATCAATCTATGATTTGAGTGTCCCCGGATTACTCTGCCAGATTACTTGTAGTCTCGAAATTCTGCATAACTCAATCCTTCCCTTGTTACTTGTCCTTGCAATACAGCATAAATACTTAATTGAATATTTAATGAAGAGTATACAAAATTTTCGAAGTTTTTGAGGAAGGATGATGTTGATAAATACTTAATTGAAGAGTATACAAAATTTTCGAAGTTTTCTGAATCTCAAAATGTTCAAGTGCTGGTGTGCACTCATAGTTGGTTGATAGAGGGTCATGGTTGGATAAAATCCAAATTTTTTTTTGGATAAATTTCATTCATATGTGTTTCTCCAAGGTAAAACAATTTTAATAAACTGATTTAATAAGTTTTTTTTGTTGTCTGTACTTGCCTATTTTCTTGTTTGTTTTTCGAATCTTGAAGGAAGCATGAACAAGGGCAAGGTCACTGGTGTATCGAATGGCAAAATCAAGACCAACACTGTTGACGATTAATTCGTCATTAATTATGCTATGATGTTAATTCGTCATTAGTTAATGTTGACGATTAATTCGTCATTAATTATGCTATGATGTTATTTTGAGCTAGAAAACTGTTACATTGAACTAGTTTATGATTTACTTAAAACTCTGCCTTTCGTGGACTGTAAAAACAAAAACAAAGATCAATATACAAAAATATTAAGTTTGCTAGAGCTATGGATTAGCTGGAGAGATATCAAGCTCAATTTCATACACAGCTGAGTCCTACTCAAAACATAAGAGTGGAGCCATATGTTTACTGTTATATGCTTAATTTCTTGCAAGTCTCAGAGCCAACACAAATAGTACTATCACAAAGCACAAAGATTGAAATGAATGAGAAAGTCATAATTATTAATTATTCATACACTGAACATTTCAAACTGTACGTAGATGTACTTGATTAATGTTCAACTCCCTGTCAAAAAAAAGGGTTCAACTCATATGTAGTCATAGTCGGTGTCAAGGCATTCATTTACGTAAATGTGTTACTGGCCAGTGTACTTGAAAATGCACACTTGAACTAATTTGACTCCAACTATCTACTTCAGCAGGTTTCCCTAACAACATTTAGTTATGAGTTATCTATAAGTTCTAAACCCTTTATTTACCAGAAATTACTGAAAATCAGATATAAGAACATAATCAAAAATGACAAGATGTCAAGAGCATTATAACCATTTCTAGCTCAGCACAAAGGAAAATGGCTTATCCTTCCTATACAAAACAAAAGTGAGAGTAAAAAGAGCACTGAGATGTAATAAAATGTAAGATTATATTAACTTACTATGAAAAATCAAATTCTTCATATTTGTAAAGCTCTGAATCTTGGAACTAGTTATAGATCCACTTTTCCATCAAGATCCCCCTGAATGTGTTGTCACAGTTTAACTAAAACTATAGGATGAAATGTGTAGCTACTGTAGACAACCACATACCACAAATTCCAGCCTCTCAAAACTTGACTTGTTCCACAACCTCAGTGACACTGTCGGATCTTCATGCCTGGCTTCAGCATGATTTTCACTTTGTAACTTCCATCCACGGTTAAATACATCCCCAACATGAAACTCATGTTAAGCCAGGGCCAGACACCTCACTTTCGTTTTCCATATTGTCCTCCTGTACAACACAAAGGGCACAAGCGCAAATGATTATGCCATAATCAAATTTTAACTACCACTACCGCTACTGCTACCGACTATGAACTGACGAGCCGGAGTGGCCAAGATCTCAAACTCTACCATTAGCAAGGCTAGCTAAATCCCCATACTGCTACTTTTTCATATGAAAGACTGCATACTGAGAGCTCATATAATCTTCTAACAATACTGCTACTCCAATATACCCACAACATTCCGCTAAATATGCTAGTGACCATCTCCTCATCACAGTAGAACAGTTTAACAAAAACAAACAGTTAAATATAGGCTACATCATAACATTATAAAGATAATAAGAATCTCTATATTATCGAATGGCAAAATCAAGACCAACACTGTTGACGATTAATTCGTCATTAATTATGCTATGATGTTAATTCGTCATTAGTTAATGTTGACGATTAATTCGTCATTAATTATGCTATGATGTTATTTTGAGCTAGAAAACTGTTACATTGAACTAGTTTATGATTTACTTAAAACTCTGCCTTTCGTGGACTGTAAAAACAAAAACAAAGATCAATATACAAAAATATTAAGTTTGCTAGAGCTATGGATTAGCTGGAGAGATATCAAGCTCAATTTCATACACAGCTGAGTCCTACTCAAAACATAAGAGTGGAGCCATATGTTTACTGTTATATGCTTAATTTCTTGCAAGTCTCAGAGCCAACACAAATAGTACTATCACAAAGCACAAAGATTGAAATGAATGAGAAAGTCATAATTATTAATTATTCATACACTGAACATTTCAAACTGTACGTAGATGTACTTGATTAATGTTCAACTCCCTGTCAAAAAAAAGGGTTCAACTCATATGTAGTCATAGTCGGTGTCAAGGCATTCATTTACGTAAATGTGTTACTGGCCAGTGTACTTGAAAATGCACACTTGAACTAATTTGACTCCAACTATCTACTTCAGCAGGTTTCCCTAACAACATTTAGTTATGAGTTATCTATAAGTTCTAAACCCTTTATTTACCAGAAATTACTGAAAATCAGATATAAGAACATAATCAAAAATGACAAGATGTCAAGAGCATTATAACCATTTCTAGCTCAGCACAAAGGAAAATGGCTTATCCTTCCTATACAAAACAAAAGTGAGAGTAAAAAGAGCACTGAGATGTAATAAAATGTAAGATTATATTAACTTACTATGAAAAATCAAATTCTTCATATTTGTAAAGCTCTGAATCTTGGAACTAGTTATAGATCCACTTTTCCATCAAGATCCCCCTGAATGTGTTGTCACAGTTTAACTAAAACTATAGGATGAAATGTGTAGCTACTGTAGACAACCACATACCACAAATTCCAGCCTCTCAAAACTTGACTTGTTCCACAACCTCAGTGACACTGTCGGATCTTCATGCCTGGCTTCAGCATGATTTTCACTTTGTAACTTCCATCCACGGTTAAATACATCCCCAACATGAAACTCATGTTAAGCCAGGGCCAGACACCTCACTTTCGTTTTCCATATTGTCCTCCTGTACAACACAAAGGGCACAAGCGCAAATGATTATGCCATAATCAAATTTTAACTACCACTACCGCTACTGCTACCGACTATGAACTGACGAGCCGGAGTGGCCAAGATCTCAAACTCTACCATTAGCAAGGCTAGCTAAATCCCCATACTGCTACTTTTTCATATGAAAGACTGCATACTGAGAGCTCATATAATCTTCTAACAATACTGCTACTCCAATATACCCACAACATTCCGCTAAATATGCTAGTGACCATCTCCTCATCACAGTAGAACAGTTTAACAAAAACAAACAGTTAAATATAGGCTACATCATAACATTATAAAGATAATAAGAATCTCTATATAACATAGAAGACACAAATATAAGCACTCCAATTTAAAGCTACATTCAGGGGCAAATATTAAATAAGGGCAACTCTAGTCCTTAAAAGTACTATTTATTCAATAACTAATAAAATAGATAGAGCAGGCAACTAGGATAACCAGACCCGCAGCGTGGGTGCATCCGGCAAGAACTCCCTACGAGGCAGCGCTGTAAAGCATCAACTGCGGGTTTAAAAAAAAAAAAAAGAAGTCTCAAATGAAACTGATAACATCAAAATCACTGCTGCTGCACTTGTCGAGTCGGAGCACCGCCATATCCACCACCATATCCAACTTGCCCTCCATTAGGCCCGTTAACCTGAGCCCCGTAATTTCCAGATCCATATCCTGAATTTCCATTCGCATCACCGTAACTGCCTCCCATGTATCCGCCACTAGGTTGTAGATCTCCACCAGCAGAGGCGTTTAGCCGACCCCCAACTGCACCATATGCAGTCGAATTACCATAAGACCCATCAGTTCCGCCATATCCCCCATTCCCATAACCTTGATTCCCATAGCCAGCAGCCCCACTTGGAGATTGACCTGTTGGTGCTGAACCAGGTGCACCATAACCCATATTACCATAGCCAGAGGAAGCCTGAGAGCCATATGCATTTCTTGGTGCACCAGGAGGACCACTTCCATAACCAACATTAGGTACACCAGGGTTTCCATAGGCCGCACCAGCCATGCCACCATATCCAGGATTCGCGCCACCATAACTACCATAGCCAGCAGAACCCATGCCCCAATAACCTGATGCACCATATCCAGAAGAGCCATACGATGGAAATCCATTACCAGAATTCTGAGATTGCATGTACCTTCCAGAATCACGACCTTCATAAGCACTCGAATTGCCACCAGAAGAACCATAACCCTGATAACCTCCACCACCTCCACCCATGGAACGGCCACCACTACTCCCATCTTTAGGAAGAGCCCTTTTAACTTCAACCTGCTTTCCACCCAAATCATGATAGTTCTTATGCAAGACACGGTCAACTGCATCCTCGGAATCAAATGAAACAAACCCAAATCCACGTGGCCGATTTGTCTGCTGGTCGTACATGACAACCACATCAGTCACATTGCCATAAGATTCAAAATATTGGGAAAATTCACCCTCACTCAGTGTTGGAGGTAAACCCCCAACAAAAATTTTCTTAGTCCTGTCATTTCCACTGCCTCCAAAGTTTCTAGCAGCACTAGGATTGTCAGCTTTGGAAACCTGTTGTTCCTCTCTAGACATGGCCCTCTTAGCCTCAACCTAGATACGAAAGGTGATGGACAAACCCAAAAATTACACAATCATAAAACACTGCTACTACTACTACTACAAGATGCAGATATTTAGTCTCGTACACATATATTTCACAATGTTGAAACTTGCACAAGTATATCTGAAAAGAGCAAAGAATGAGCTATGGTACAAAAACTAAAGACTGGTCCTAAGCGGGATGCAACTTCAATTCTAACGTGCACTCAAGAATAATACCATTTGTAAACTTGTTTATAGATGATACAACAGTTTGAAATAAACTGCTGTCTATTTATACACCACTGAACACTTGGCATTACATGTAAAAAGGTGGGTCAAACTTGCTCATGGTTGAATACAATGCAGGCCACTGTGAGTGGTTCGCATTTTGGTATATATGAATATACAAGTCCTTAAAGGGACATACAGAGATTAGAAATACTTTTAATTTTTGTGACAACTAATAGTGAAGATTTAAATTCAAAGATAATGCACCATAATTCTGGCAAAGCCATTGTGAATTATGCATTTAAAATATTACAAGTACTACTCACTTTCATTTTCCGAACCAAAAACAAATTAGTTCCCCAACCGTTATGTCTGTGCAATATGAACTACATCAGAATTACTGATAATCAATACAACTGGAGCAATTGAGAACAGGGGAATGCCACAAGGGATTAGAGGGGTCAAAACAAACCCTCACAGATAGAGTCCTAAGAAAAATGTTCAAAATAGAGTCTAATGTCACTAATATTTTAATAACGAAGCCAAATCCCTAAAACTAACTACCATAAGGGAAAAAAAACACAATTGTATACAAGTATACAGTAATTAAGTAAGCAAACTACTTCCAATCTCATTCTTGTGTCACAATTTTTTCATGCACATAGAAACAATTTAGATGGAGAACAAAGGAAAAAGTCTTATTTAGTCCACCGAAAATGAGAGTTTAACTTCGAACAACACAATTCAAAAAAGTTTTAGTACACAAAAGATAAAAAATTTAATCAAATATTTCACAGAGCACAACACAAAGAGAATAGCTAAAGTTCTTTGAACTATTGCAAATGTATCAACAAAATTCTACATACCGAAAGAGCCCGAAATACAGAAAATACCCAAATGTGAATAGCTAAGAACAACGTACACTTCTCCAATCAATCTAAACAAACCCATCAAACATAGTACACAAACTATCATCCAAAATCCCAAACACCCAAAAATCCCTAAATATCACAAAAGCCCTAAAATTCATTAAAATCCCTAAAAATGAAAACCTAAAATAATTCACACATATCAAAACAAACCCATCAAAAGCATTACACTCAAACATCAACCAAACCAACAAAAACCCATAATTCAAAACAACAAAAAGATTGAATCTTTAAACAACCCATATAAAAAAAAATCAAGAAAATTACCGTTCTGCCATCAATCATATGAGTAGCTTGAAGAACAGTATCAAGAACAGAAGGATCTGAAAACACAACAAACCCAAAGCCTCTAGGCCTTCCAGTAGTCTTATCTTTCATTATAGTAGTTTGCAAAACTTCACCATAGTTACTAAAATACTCACTCATCTTCTCCTCAGTTGTTTCCCATGAAATCCCACCAATAAAAAGCTTCCCTTGATCTGAATCCATCTGCTTTTGAGCTTGTGGGAAGATGGGGTTTAGAGAGTGAGAGGTGAAGAAGCGGAGACAGGGAGGAGAAAGAGGGAGAAGCGTAGATACAAAGTGGTGTATGTATAGGTCGATGTATAAAGAATTTTTACAATATAGACATTTTAAAGTCAGTTAAGTATAATTTATTAGTTTTTTTTTCTTTGAAGCATATAATTTAGTTAAATTATTTTTAAATAAAAAATCTGTTAAAAAATATCAAAATTTGTAAAAGAGTCATTTTAATGTAAATTAATAATAGTTAAGTCATTAAAATGTAATAATACAAATTAAAAAAATGTAGATATTAACGTTTGTTAAAAAAATTGACGCAATGCAATCATCTGTTAAAAAAATTGATGGTCAATAAAATGATAACAAATTATAAAATACTTATTTTTTGTGAAAAAAATAATAGTTGAGGTCATAAAATGCAATTAAGTTATTAATTTAGATCTAATTATTCACGCACGACTTAATTGCAGTTTGATAGTCTTTATTAATATATTTTTGAACAAAAATGACTTTTTTTAACTTGTTAATATTTTATGTATCAAACTATTTTTTTAACTGATGATTGCATTCTGTCAAATTTTTTTAACGGACATCATTAAATTCACTTTCTAATTTTTATTAATTGCATTTTGATGGCTCAACTATTATTTTTTTTTACAAAAAAATAACTCTTTAATATATGTTGACATCTTATTAATCAAATTATAATTTATAAGTAATTTAATTAAATTATATTTATAGAATCCCCAACTGAATTTGAATTTTTTTTATTATATAACTATTATACATAACTTTTAGGCAAATATGATGATTGATGGCAAATTTATTAGATATTTCATCTTTAATGTTTTAAATCTACTTAAAATTTTACCTTTTACATCTTTCAATTTCTCTTGGTTTTCTAATGTCGGTGCCTAAAATTTATGTAAAATGTTCTTTTCCATTATATTAGTATTTTATAATATTCGCGCCTCAACGCATTTCGGAAAGTTATATAATAAAAAATCTTAAAGCCAGCTGAATATTTCAAAAGTAAAATTTAATTAAATTATTTTGTATATAATATTTTGGTTAATAAAATGTCAATATATATAAAAGAATTATTTTTTGTAAAAAAAATAAATAGTTGAGATATCAAAGTACAATAATAAAAATAAAAAAATGAATTCATTAATGTATGTTAAAAAAAATTTGACAGAATACAATTATGGGTGTTGGCCCTATATGACACAATTTTGAACAATAATGCCCTAAATGGCACAATTGGAAAAGATGGCCCTAAATGGCACGCTAAAACGCCAATGCGTGTAGCGTTAGTACATGTTCATTTTTTTTACGTTGAAAACGCTAGTTGAAGTTGTGTTAACAACAAAAACGCTAGATGAAGTGGTGTTTTGACACTGAAAACGCTACTTCAAGTGGTGTTTTAGGGTCAAAACGCAACTTCAAGTTGGGTTTTTGGGTCAAAACGCAACTTCAAGTTGGGTTTTCGGGTCAAAACGCAACTTCAAGTTGGGTTTTCACGCGATTTTCAGAACGCTAGACGCATTGGCGTTTTAATGTGCTATTTTGGGCCATTTTTTTCAATAGTGCCATTTTGGTCCATTTGTCTTATAATTGTGTCATAGGGGGCCTTTTCTCCTGATTTTGTGTGTTAGTACTTGTTGCCAATTTTCACTTGTATTCAACAACCTTATAAGGTATGACTGTATGAGTTTAACTTCAATAGTTCAATTATGTTGTTATTTAATTGAGCTATAAATAACTTGATATTCTGATGTTCTGTTATGCTTTCTCCATTTCTTCTTTTGATCGTTTGTTATGTGAGTTGATATGTAGCGTATTATGTTTATCATTAAATTGTGCACTGATTTTTTGATTTATTACATTTTTTTATATGAATCTTGTTATCACATCTCTGTTACAGGAATTTATTGATGAGAGGAGGTGTGAAACTTAAGACAATAAGACGATTATGCTCAACATGACCAGCCCCCTGGATTGGCTGCTAACCAATTGTTAAGGTAAGTAATATTGAAACCAACAATTCTATTTGTTGATACATGTTTATTATTCCACTCCAAATCATTACGAGCTCGCCAAATAAACTAGCAATTCATCGAAACTTTAGAGATTAAATTGTCGAGCAAGAGCACACTCTACCACAACTTGAATTCTGGATTCTCTTGCATTCTTGCATACATGCCATAAATCATCTACCAGAACACTTTTAGAATATAAACAAGTTAAGGTGGGAACACAACTTGATTTTTGACTGCAAGAGGGATCTTAAGATTCCACAATTTACGCCAGAACCTGAAATTGTCTCCCTCCCATGTTCCATCTTCCATTAGTTATTTGCAAGAGTTTGTTAGCACTTCTGACCGAGAAGACTGCATTTGACTCCTTGAACCAATACCGTTAATCCTTGTCCTTCTCTAAGCTTAAAGGAGTGCCATGTATTAGTATCTTTTCTATGTCATCAAAGAACTCTTTTATTATATCATCATCTCATTCCACGGTCCCTACTTTGAGTAAGTTGGACACTAGATTTCCTTCAAGAGCTTGAGAAAAGGAGAGCACAAACAGGTTTTCCTCCAGTGTTCTTGTGCATACATAATTCATCCAGCTTTTCGCTGAATTTTGAAATGGATAAATTGAATTAAAAATGGGTAATGTAGGTGGATGTAGAGAGTAACTATTGTTTCATTTGCCTCCTTACCAGTCTGAATTTGTGATTTCTCTATAATTCAAGATGGTTTGGACTTTGATTCGACAATTTTGTTGTTTCATCTGGATTTTGTCTCTATTTGTGTGTTCTTGGTCGTAATGACTATCAGATAATTAGATTGTTAACACTAATAATAGGATGAAAACCTTACGGGCAATATTTTCATATCCAGATATGCATGTTTCAGAAAAACAAAATTTCAGCTAAAATTTTGCCCCAGAAATTTTCTTTCTTTCTTTCTAATAATGTACAGGTATATAGATTCTTTGTTCAGTTCCATTAGTTTTTATAGTCTAAGACAATTAACGAATTTAACTCTCTATAAGCTTTCTTGTGTTTGATTAGATTAATTGTATAAGGTAAATAGGTAATCTAGGGTAAACGTAGATTTATATTAGATTAATTATATAAGGTAAATAGGTAATCTAGGGTAATCTAGTATGTGTTTTGAGTGTTTACAATGTGAATTTTATGATTCTAAGGTTAACTCTTAGAGATTTGTGGAGTAAATAATTAATTTTGAGATTCTAAATTTGTAAATTAAAATGTCTACGGTTTGAGATTTTAGTGTTATAATAATCACGTATCTACCAATTCTTCAAATGATTCTTAGAAGTATTTGAGACATACAATCTACTTTTATTATCTTCACGTACAGTTTATGTTCTAAGATTCTCAGAGAAATTATGAAAAAAAATTACTCTAATTTAAAATTAGGTTTAGAGGAGAGTGTTTTGCTTAGGATGCCTGAAGGATAATCTTCTTATTCATAATACAAATGGCTAAATTGCAATAGTATTTAATTTATTGATTCTACAAGAGATTCCAACAAGTTGATATTTAAAATTCTCCTCTTATAAGGTCTATTTTCGAAATGAAGCCAGGTCAGGGGATGGAGTGTCCAATCCAGCTGAGTTGCAACCTATGAGGGGGATGAAAAGTCCTTAAAGGAAACTGGCATGCCTGAAGGTGAATGTGCTGTTCACTGGTTTGGTAGTCCTAATCTTACGGTCGAAAATGCACCGAGCCGGATGAAGAGTCCTTAAAGGAAACTGGCATGCCTGAAGGTGGATGTGCTGCTCACTGGTTTGGTAGTCCCAATCTCACAGTCGAAAATGCACCCAGCCCCTGGTATTTATTACTTGCCATGCAACGATTATTTGTTCATATCCTCGTCATATATAAACGATACTGGTTATACATCAATGACTTTGTTTGTTTGTGTTAGTAAGTAGATTGACATATGATGCAGCTATGATTATACTACTAACTCCTCACAGTTTTATCTAATACTAGCAACGAATTTTAGATGTAAAAGTATAGTACTTTAGAGAAAGGATTGTGATCCATAGACATAATATGATTTTTCGATTCCATATTTTTTCTAGAGGCGTGCATGTGTTCTGAGCTTCATTTTCTTCTTTTTCTTCAGGATATTCAACTTTCCTTCTTTATTTCTCCAGGTTCTAAAATTGGTAAAAACAAAGAAATTACGAACAACTCGCTCAACTTAAATTAAACCATTTACCTGCGCCAGTATTCACCCAAAAAACGTGAAAATGTGTAGTTCGTGAAAAATACTACTATGAGACCAAACAAACTAGTTACCATGGCATGAAGAACTAGAGAATACCAAAGTGAAAATGATGTTACCAGAAAGCAGGTGGGAAGCCTTTAGGAGATCAGGATTCACTAAAAGTACCTAGTTCAGTTCAGGCCTAGTGTAGATGAAATGGAAGGGAGAATAAGGGTAAATCCCCTAATGGGGATGTCTATTACCGGTCTGGTACCCATGGTATTGACCTATTGATAAGTCAGCTATGTCTGCCCTCTGTTTTGAACTTCTAACCTTTCCATATCCATGTTCATTCTACTCCACTCTTTCCCTGTCACAGATCATCTACCTTGGGCCTTGCAACCATACTTAAAATCGCGATATCTAACACCATTTCCAGTCTCCAGATCAAATATTTTTCCAAAGTTATTCCCAAAACTCCAGCTAAAGCATGTCAAGACTAGTCTGGTTTGCGAAGGTGAAAACTGACAGTCTTCAAGATGTTACGAATTACTATTACAAAGCATAGTATGCCCAAGAGGCGCAAGTAATTACAATCATGTACTAACCTGCAAGTACTGCATATCCAGAAAGCCAAATTTCATAAAATTACTAGAGGGAGCTAAAATTAACAACAATCAGGACATACATGTAACACTCCGTCACAGATATAGAATTTAACATATAATTCCGTATAAAATCCAAAATTAACACAATTGGACTTCGTAAAACTAACACTTAAACACAAAAGTAAATACAAACATGGAATCGTGTATAGATTCTAAAAGTAACAACAATTGGGGTTCAGATAGGTACATTTTGACACAAAAGTAAAATCTAGCATGTCATCTCATATACTTCTAGAATCAACAATAATTAGGGTTCATACATAGGCACGAGATAAAATCTCGTGTTGAATCTCATATACATTTTACATTTAAAATTAATAACAGTTACAATTCATATAGGAGACACTTAGGCACACAGGTAGAATTTAAAATAATACATCTTACAAATTCTAAAATTAACTTATATAAACCAGGTTTCTGCGCAAAAGTAGATCTTACATAAAACGTGAAACGCTTGGGCACAAAATAGGGTCTTTACAAAATCTAATATAACCAGAAAAGATAACTATTAGGCTTAACCATTCTAAACATAAATGCAATAACTGAATCTTATGTTTAATCACAAATAGAACTTGAACCTAATCAGTAATCCCATGTTAACATAACAACTATAATGCATACCTTTTTAGAAACAGACACAAAATTTGAACCTAATCTGAAATCTGATACAGATCCTAAGATTTAGATTAACCTCTATAAGATTTCATACACCTTACACTAAGATTCAAAAAATTGAATTTAAATTACACTAAGATATGTTTTCAAATGGTACTAATATAGTAATATGTGGAAGCATTTTAAATCGAATAATGCGTCTCGATTGGACAGGTTTATGCAGTACAGATACTTCAACAGATACTTCAACAGTGCACATGAAGGCAAAAGCTGAATCTGTAATGACCTGCAAAAGCTGTTACCAGACTGAAGCTTCTATGCATGGTGAAAAGTGTAGCATGGCTCCCACCGTCCCCTTTGTTCCACAAGGACAGAAGCCTCTAAACGCAGCAACAGCTGCTGTAGGTGAAAAGCCAAATGTATCAAATGGAGGTTTAAAACATTCAGTAGAGAGGAAACCTAGACCTTCTCTATCTTCTGAACCCCATAATTCGGAACACTGAGGTGAGAAGTGCTAGCACTTCTAAGCCATGAAAGAAAAAGCAAGGCCTGTTCTTTGGGCCTTTATTGGAGTAAGAAGGATGAAGATGAGACTGATTTCAGAGTAAAAATTATTCTGTTGAAGGGAAATTCAAATTTGCCAGAAGTTGAAATGTGACCTTTGCAGGAACCCCTATAATCCCGATCTTATGTATATTTGCTGTGTGACATGCACAAAGTTGTTACCAAACTGAAGCTTCTATGCATGGTGAAAAGTGTAGCATGGCTCTCACCATCCCCTATGTTCGACAAGGATAGAAGCCTCTGAAGGCAGCAACAGCTGCTGTAGGTGAAAATCCAAATGGCTTGGAACAGCCTATAGTATCATATGGAGGTTTAAAACATTCAGTAGAGAGGAAACCAAGACCTTCTCTATCCTCTGATCCCCATAATTTTGAACACGAGGTCAGAATTCTATTGAAGGGAAATTCAAATATGTCGGAGGTTAAATGTGACCTTTGCAGGAGCCCCTATGATCCCGATCTTATGTACATTTGCTGTAAGACATGCACAAAGTGGTATCACACTGATGGACTGGAGTTTGAGGAGCCATGCTTATTTAAAATTAATTGGATTTAAATGTTGCAAGTGCCGCAGGATAAAGTGCCTCTACACTGATCCAGAGCAAAACGGCATTAGAAGGTAAAAACCTAATAAAAGAACTCCAAAGCTAGCACATCAAGGAACAGACTTCAGTCCTGAAATTATTCCTGAACAGCTAAGACAAAGAGAAACTTCTTCTCATGTGTTACCTATTTAAAAAGAATTGGTATGCATAAAGGGGGATAATCCGCTCACATTCTCTCTACCGAGGGTGGAGCATGGTACTCAGAATACTTCGGGGGTAGCTTTAGAACAGAAGCCTACTCTTTCTGGTTCCGCGCCTCAGAAACTACCAGTAAAGAGGCATATGAAGTGGCAAGTAATGTATCTGCGGATTCATTCACACCCATCGCAGGGAATGCGTTTCTTCCCACAGGTGAATCACCTCCATGCTTAAAATGGAATGTTTCCTCAAATATTGAGGACAATTTTCTGTTCAATACTGATGGCCTTAATTACGAAGAAATGGAGTTTGAACCACATACCTATTTCTCATTTAACGAATTGCTGCCAGATGATGATGGTGCCCAGTTGGACAGGGTTGATCCCTCAGAAAACTTTGTTGAGAATATGGATATTTCTTATGTTTCGAGCAGACGTTGATCTTGAGCCACATGGAATGATTATTGATCAACAAGAACATGTAAATTCTTTTTAACCTTCGTTTCAGGTTGTGGCATGTCAAATATGCTGTTACACTGATCCAATTCATGATCGATGTTGCCTGATGTGCGGGCTCTGGATGCATAATTATTAAACAGGATGGGTCGAGTCCTCAAATACTTGGGACTGGAGGTGTGGCAACTGCCAGGGTTGGCAGTAGCTAATGTTACTAAATCAGTGTTCATCTTCAGGTTATTGTATCATCACATAAAATGATCCCGGGTCTCTATGATCTGTTGTTTAATCGCGCTGGAGGGGAGGTGGCACTCATCTGTGAAACTGCAGATCTGAAAGCAAGTTGTAGATAGAAATTGTAGTACATTATATTTTGGTCTCTTTCACCTGTTTAAACTTCAGATTGTTTCTCTGGCTTGATAATGCTGGCTTACAAAATGTGAATATACTTGTGAATCACAAATTTCCAACTTGAAAACCTTGGTTTATGAGTTGATAGTAGAATTATTACTCTAGTGATTTTGAACAATTCAATTGCCATTTTTGAACAAATCATCAATGATGAATTCAATGGAAATCAGGAAATGTCTAATCTAAACTTATTTAACAATTCTGTCCAGTTAGCTTAATGAAATTTCTAAAAATATAAATCATGTATAGAGGTTTTTGAGAAATACGATTTTTTAACCATTTTGCAAAAATACCTTTTTTTTTATTTTATTTTTGCAAAAATATGATTATTTAAAAGAATTTGCAAAAATATGAATTTGGAACCTTTTTTTTTTGAAAACATGAAATTGGAACCTAATGCAATTGCATACAACTTGATTTAACCTCAAATATCAAAATCAACTTCATTTACTTTTCAGCGAAACGTAAAAAATAGTTGCATTTGATTACTTTGATTGCAAATCGTAAAAAAGGTTGCATTTGGTTATTTTTGGTCGCAATAGTATTTTTGATAATTTCTTAAAAATATAAAGGGTTATTTATAAGGTAACCATCTAAGTATTAACGGAAATACATCATGACCATAGAACTACTAAAATGAACTTATAATGGATCGTGGTTTGAACCGATGTACACATAAATTATTAATGAACTGAATTTATTTTGTTGGGTGTACAATCTCCGGAGGGAGAGTGGGCTTCACCAAACTAGTAACTTAATCCATTTTTTTGGGCATTCCATTTTTGTTTCATTTTTAACTCACGATCTCTCACCCAGCCTCCCCCTCCCCCATATACATACACACAGACACACACATAAATAAGCTGAAAATGTTTACAGAAAGGCTAAAAAAGCACTCCACTCCCTCTCCTCCCTCCATCCCCGTATATACACACACAAATAAGCTGAAAATATTCACAGAAAGGCTAGACCAAAAGCACTCTTAAATGGGTTAAACCGGCAATTTTTGTTTATGTATTATTATTAGTTACTAAACACAAACGCATGCACACGGTTAAAAATATCTCAATTAATTTTTTTTACTAAAGTTTTGAATTTGATAATAATAAACTTATAGTTCTTTTTATACAGTAATAAAAGTTAACACAATTACAATATTTTGCTAGAATTTTGAATTATTTATTTAATTAATTTTGTTTTTTTTCGATTAGCATCAATGTGATACTAAAGAAACTTAAGAAACTGAGGTCAGATCATCATTATACGAAAAGATCAATCATGATTTCGATCTTGTAAAATCATCATTAGCATGTTGTTCCTTCGCTTAAATTTCACTTAGGCCTTCTACGAAGTCAAGTCAAGCTTAATCTCGAAAGTAATAATAGGGATGATTACGATTACTCAAAGAATTGTGGCCAGAGAGTGTGGCATCTGTTGCACGGATGATTTTGATGAGAATATGCAGAGAATGGTGATTTTGGAGCTAAAGGAGTTAAGGATGGTTATAATGTACATTGGGTTAATATATCAGTAGTTTAAGTGTACATTACTTAAGGTTTCTTTGCACTCTCCTTCCTCGGAGAGTGATGTACACTCTCTATTTATCCGGTATTTTTGGCCTGAGTAGTGGTCAATGTGTGCAATTGCAAAACCACAATATCTAATTTGTTCAATTTTTTAGCTTAATGATCATGGTGTATTTTCGTCCATACTTTAATGGTTAAGTTATAAATAACCCAAATATAAAACTTATCAAAAAGATGTAATTTTGTGTAATGCTTTTAAAAAAAGATAATTCTTCTTTTTCAAATAAGAAGGTATTTCTATTATCTTCGCAAATTGTCTTTGATATCGGATAGCTCGTGTGATTTTTCAATCAACTTTATTTTACCCCGTGTCTCCAATAACAAATTATAGGAAAATGACTCTCTTCCTTTTTCATCATTCCATTTCCCACCTCCATTTTCTTACAAAGACACATACTACTCCAACACCCAGGTCATGTATAAATCATGTATCGGATAGCTTAATGAAGTTTCTAAAAATATAAATCATGTATAGAGAGAAATACGATTTTTTAACCTTTTTGCAAAAATACCTTTTTTAATTTTATTTTTGCAAACATATGATTATTTAAAAGAATTTGCAAAAAAATTAATTTGGAACCTTTTTTTTTTTGAAAACATGAAATTGGAACCTAATGCAATTGCATACAACTTGATTTAACCTCAAATATCAAAATCAACTTCATTTACTTTTCAGCGAAACGTAAAAAATAGTTGTATTTGATTACTTTGATTGCAAATCATAAAAAAAGTTGCATTTGGTTATTTTTGGTCGCAATAGTATTTTTGATAATTTCTTAAAAATATAAAGGGTTATTTATAAGGTAACCATCTAAATATTAACGGAAATACACCATGATCATATGACCAGTGAAATGAATTTATAAGGGATCATGGTTTGAACTGATGTACACATAAATCATTAATGGATTGAATTTATTTTGTTGGATGTACTCCGGAGGGAGAGTGGGCTTCACCAAACTAGTAATTTAATCCATTTTTTTACGGTTTTGACTCGGAAATAGCAGAAGCTATTGAATTTAAAGAAATGTTGAATTGTGTCAAAAGAAATGCTGGTTGGCACCGTGTTTATCATGAAAACTTGACAACCTTTAGTTCAATCTAAAGGTAGTGAGGCTGGTATTTCTAATTTCGGTAGTCATAAGTAACTGTAAAGTGCTGCTGCAAGAACGAATAATCCGTTGTTTCGTTTGTAAAACAATCGGCTAACAAGAATGTGTATTTGCTTGCATGTGCACCCTCTTCTAAACCAAATTGTATTTCGAATTGTACTATCTTTGATTTTTTTTGTGACAAAATTCATATTTTAATCTATTTGGATTAAAAAGATATTGAAATTCATATGTTTCTAAGATAAACATGAAACAATGTAAATCAATTTCAACTCTATACATTACTCTCCAAGGTGTATTTAGAACTCCTATCTCACCAGTTTAAAATTCTAAAATATCTAACCAAACAATTGTAGGGCGATGGTGGTAATTACCAAAAAAATTTGGGAAAAAAATAAAAATATCAATTCTGAAATCAAATGGTTATTTATAATAAATGGGATACTCATTTGGTAATTGGGTATTCGAATTTGTACAAGATACACATTTGTGAATGGGGTATCCAAATTTTATTTTATTTTTGTGATACGCATTTATCAATTATTTCTTCCTAACACTAAAATGAGTATTTATTAACATCCGTACGGTTGGATCGTCAAAAAAATCATTTAAAAAAATTATCCAGTGAGTCCGACACGCTCTCCGATACCCAAATCAATGTTAATCCTACGTTTTTGTTATAATGTCGTACAACCCGACCTTTTCATTTTTTGATTATTTTTTCCTAATACTAGAAATAGTATTTATTAACATCCGTATGGTTGTATCGTCAAAGAAATTATTTTAAAAAAATTATTCAGTGAATCCGACACGTGCTACATTACCCGAATCAAAATTAATACTATGTTTTTGTTATAATCTCATACCACCCGACGTTTTTTTTTTTTAATTATTTTTTCCTAATAATAGAAGGTGTATTTATTAACATCCGTATAGTTGGATTCTCAAAAAAAATATTTTAAAAAATTATCCAATGAATTTGGCACGCGCTCCATTACCCGGATCAATATAAATCCTACTATAAAATGGTTATTCTTGTTAATTTCTATCAAAAAATTGTTATTTTTAACATTCTTTCACAATTGTATGTTTTTAGTTCTATTTATATGAATGCATGATATTTAAATTTTAACATCCAAATAAAAATTATTAAAAAATGACATTAATAATTTTTGTTAATATTAACTTCTTATATATAATAAGCGTAAGGGAGATCTTATCCAAAACTTTGGTCGGTCACTGTACTACCAAAAGTATATGATCCGTTGGATTATAAAACTATAAATATTCAAATAGATTAGGACCGTTAGATATAATATTAAAAATTGTATTTGATTAATAATAGGATAGTATTTAAATACTAAAAGGTGTATTTTGATAATTTAAACCAATTATAAATGGGTTTCTATATTGAATAGAAATCTTTATGTAAAAATTCGTAATTATCTTTTCTCTTTAGTTTATGGATAGTTCCAGTTAGATAAAAATTATTAAACCATAATTAAATTAAAGATAATTTTGTTAGCTTCGCATGGGCTGTAAAATCGTTAAAATCTGTTGTCTAAAACTCAAGATAGAGCCCAAACAGTAAAGTGATTAAATTAAACCAATTATAAATGGGTTTTCTATATTGAATAGAAATCTTTATGTAAAAATTCGTAATTATCTTTTCTCTTTAGTTTATGGATAGTTCCAGTTAGATAAAAATTATTAAACCATAATTAAATTAAAGATAATTTTGTTAGCTTCGCATGGGCTGTAAAATCGTTAAAATCTGTTGTCTAAAACTCAAGATAGAGCCCCAAACAGTAAAGTGATTATCTAAATTTTAATAAATATTTTTTTTTATTGTAGCACCAATTTAATTTTTTTTATAATTCTTTTAAATTTATAAATTCTATTTTTATTTCAATAAAATATTAAAATCAATTTAAGAAAAAATTAAAATCGATCTGGTCCGTGTACGATCACTATACGACCAAATTAATAATTATAGTTAGATCTTAAATAGACCGATGAGAATCGTTAAATCTAATATTAAAATGTGTATCTGATTAATAATAGAATTATATTTGTTGTGGATTAAAAACTGAGCTTGCGAATTTAATTGCTAGGATTAATGAGCTTTCGAGCTTTAATGGTTGCACTTGCGTTTCGAGACTAAATCGGTCCTCACAAGATGCCTACGTATCTCAAATTGTTATTGAGAATCAAGCCAAAGACGTAGTTCTTGGTGTTTCCCTCGGGGCTATGGCGGCAGGGGCACACCAAGGACGTAGTGACTTGTATGTCCTTATTCGAGGATGAAGTCTAAAACGTAGTTCTAGGGGTGCCTTTATGGCTTCTTGCGCCTTCGAGGCGTTGTGACGTATAGAGCTGTGCCCAAAACGTAGTAGATGACGTATGGAGCTGTGTCCGAAACGTAGTTCTGATTGTAGGATCAGGGTCCTTATATAGGCGTCTAGAGCCTAGTATTTATGGTATGTTTAGGAGTCTTAGCGAATAAGTCTCCTTTTTGATATTGGATAAACATTGTATTTCTTGCTGGAGAATTCGTTTCCTTGTTGATAAAGGCTATGACTCATTAATTGCCTTTAATTGGGATTCCGGATCCTTATTTGATGAATTTACCATATTTTGGACTCTTTTTATGAGCTGTATATTTTCCCTATTCATTAATTACGAAATTAATGAATAATTAGGGTTTCGGGCCTTAAATATCGGCCTTTCCATTGACTTGTCAATTATATTTCTATAATTAATTTTCTGACCATATCATTTGCCCCCCAACTTCTGGGAAAATCTCCTTGGGGTTTTCGTAGAAGTTATAATGTGTTTTTCCTCAAAATTTTCCATTTTAAGGGCATTTTCGACCTCAAATTAGGTCATTTTCGACCTCCTTTTTGACCAGGAAACAAGTCATTTTCGACCTCAAATTCGACCACGAAACATGTCATTTTCGACCTGAAATTTGATCTGGATTTCGACCTCGACTGGAGTGAGGTCGAAGGTTTCGACCTCGATTTTTAAGTCTTTTTCGACCTCGATCCAGCCTTTTTTCAACCTTGATTGGTCCCAGGTCGATGGTTTCGACCTCGACTTCCCAGTCATTTTCAACCTCGGTCATTCGACCTCGATCCCTTATACTTTCGACCTCGATTTACAGGTCATTTTCGACCTGGGTCATTCGACCTCGATTCCTCATACTTTCGACCTCATTTTGCAGGTCATTTTTGACCTGGGTCATTCGACCTCGTTCCAGCCTTTTTCGACCATGATTTCTAGGTCAATATCGACCTCGATCTCTAGGTCGTTTTCGACCTCATTTTGGCGTGAGGTCGAACGCTTAGACCTCGTTCACTCTTGTTTCGACCTTGAATCCTTCTGTTTTCGACCTCACTTGGGTGTGAGGTCGAGGGGTTCGAGCTCGATTTATAGTGTATTTTCGATCTCAATCAATCGACTTCGATCTAGGGTCTTTTCGACCTCGAATTTTCAATTTTTTGACTGGATTTTTGGTGCGAAGTCGATGGAAACGACCTCAATTCCTCATATATTTTCGACTTCGAGCCTTCGATGTCGTTCTAAGGTTTTTTCGACCTCAATTTCATTATTTTTCGACTTTATTTGGGAGCGAGGTCGTTGGAATCGACCTCGTTTTACCATATGTTTTCGACCTCGGTCGTACGATTTCGATTTAATGTCTTTTCGACCTTAAATCTTTTATTTTGCCTTGGCTATATTTCAAATTTCATTCTTTTCTTGGGCCTTAACTAGCCCAATTTTTAATTGGACTTAAATTATTCCAGCCTTGGGCCTTATTGGGCCTTTATTGTTTGGGCTTCGAATTTGCCTGAAACCCAAATTATTTGGGTTTTAATCTCTATAATCCATAAATGGATTTGTGGGCCTTAACTGGCTATAGACGGTTGCCCTTCCTTAACCGGTTGGGTTTCCAGTCACTAGGCGATTCCTGGCGAGATTTTCTGTTGAATCTCATCGTTTTCTGGGTTTCTTACTTGAAGTTTTGAAGAATTCTTTGAAGATTCTGGGTTTAAAATGGTTGATCGCGCTTCCCAACGTCTATGATAATGCACTAGGATTTCATAGAAGTTATACCGGACTTTTTCGAGACTTGGGGTCTTTTTATCCCTTACCTCGGACTTACTACCCTTTTTTGGGGATTTTAATATACACTAGTATTTCACGAGTATCGTATTGGTGTAAAGTGTGGAGCGACCTACACATTTACGACGATTTTGCCTTATTCGAGGCTAACTTGACATTTGCATAAGCCTTTTATGTCTTATACTGTCTTGTTTTGGCTTCAAGCCTTTCATTGAGCATATCGAATGATGGGGTTTGGACTGAATGTCTTAGGTTTCTGGGGTTTCAACCCTTCATTTGCTTTCTAGGAAGCTCATGATTTCATCGAACCTTATTTCGATTTGTCCTAGTAGTGAGTCCAATCAGGACACACTTTAAATATAATAGACTTTCAAATTTGAGGCATGCCAAGTCCTTGGCACCTCATGCCCTTCGAGGGTTTCTAGCTTGTACGAGCATCGGCCAAATACGTTCTTGACGCGATATGGTCCTTCCCAATTTGGGGCCAACTTGCCTTTTTTTCCAACTCCGGATGCCTCAATCTTTCGGAGGACTAAATCTCCTTATCGAAAGAATCTCTCTTTAACCCTTAGGTTGTAATAGAAAGATGCTCGTTTCTGATGCTGAACTATCTTGGCATTTGCCTCATCTCTAACTTCATCAATCAAATCTAAGGCCAGCCTCAAGCCTTCCTCATTTGTTTCTGGCTCATAAGCCTCAATTCTTGGAGACGTGTGAGTAATCTCCACTGGAACCACTGCTTCTGCCCCATATGCCAACAGAAAGGGGGTAGCTCCAGTGGTGACTTTGCAGGTAGTACGATATGCCCATAGTATGGGGAGCAATTCGTCCACCCAAGTGTTTCTGGAGCGTTCAACTCTTTTCTTCAGTCCATCTAGGATAATTCGATTTGCAACCTCAGCTTGCCCATTTGCTTGAGGATGGGCGACAGAAGTGAAGCGCAACTTGATATCGTTCTCATCACAATATTTCTTAAACTCATCGTTGTTAAACTGAGTTCCATTGTCTGTGACCAAGATACGTGGAATCCCGTATCTGCATATCACATTTTCCCAGAAGAAATGCATCACTTGTTTGGTGGTTATCTTGGCTAATGGCTTAGCCTCAATCCACTTGGTGAAGTAGTCGGTTGCTACTATCAAAAACTTTCTTTGAGCACTTGCCATTGGAAATGGCCCGAGTATATCAATTCCCCACATGGCAAAGGGGATAGGTGAGTTAATGGATGTCATCATTTCTGGTGGTTGTCTAACCACTGGTGCATGATTTTGGCACCGTTCACATTTCTTCACGTAGCTTTTAGCATCAGCAAGCATGGTTGGCCAATAGAAACCTAGACGTGTGACTTTATGAGCAAGGGCTCTGCCCCCCAAGTGCTGCCCACAAATTCCTTCATGTACTTCCCTTAGGGCCAATTCTGCCTCTTGGGGTCTCAAGCATTTTAGATAAGGAATGATGAAAGACTTCTTGTATAGAATTCCCTCAATCAGGGCATACCTTAATGCTCTCACATACAGCTTTCGTGCTTCTGAAATGTTGTTGGGTAACCACCAAGTTTCCAGATGAGCTTTGATGGGATCTATCCAACAACTAGCAACATCAATAGGTACTACCAACTTTCCGTTGATGCTTGGGGTCCTCAGGACTTGGAAGTATACACTCCCTGCATAGTTTTCAATTTCGGAAGAAGCAAATTTAGACAAGGCATCAGCCTTCATGTTTTCTTCCCTTGGAATGTGCTCTACATAACCTTCATCAAACTGAGTCAAGATGGCCTTGATAAGTTTCAAGTACTTGGCCATGAATTCATCTCTGGCCTCAAATTCCCCATTTACTTGGGAAACCACTAGCCTTGAATCTCCACATACTTTCAGAGTTTTGACTCTCAAGGCTCCAGCCAGCCCTAGGCCAGCTATCAAAGCTTCATATTCAGCTTCGTTGTTTGTCGTTGGGAAGTCCAGTTTTAGTGCGTACTCTATGAGGAATCCATCAGGACTTTGTAGCACTAAACCAGCTCCACTTGAATTTGTTTTTGATGCTCCATCAAAATAGAGCACCCAACATTCTTTGGAGACCATTTCTTGATCTTTCTCATCCTCCACTATTACTTCCTGCCCCCGACTTCTTGGTTGTCAATGGTGCATTCAACCATGAAGTCAGCGAGTGCTTGAGCTTTGATGGCCGTTCGAGGCTTATACTTGATGTCAAATTCCCCTAGTTCAATGGCCCATTTGATCAATCTTCCACCAACTTGAGGGCTATGCAATATGTTTCTCAGAGGTTGATCAGTCAAGACCTCTATCTTGTGAGCCTGGAAGTATGGGCGTAGCTTTCTTGAGGCCATTATCAAGGCTAAAGCAAACTTCTCAATCGTTGAGTAGTTTATTTCTGGCCCATGTAGAATTTTACTCACATAGTAGATGAGTTTCTGAACCTTCAATTCTTCTTTTACCAAAACGGCTCCAAGGGCTGTGCTAGAAACCGCCAAGTACAAATAGAGAATTTCCCATGGCTTGGGCTTTGCCAACAGTGGTGCCTCAGCCATGTATTTCTTCAGGGCCTCAAAGGCCTCTTGGCTTTCAGTCATCCATTCAAAGTTTTTCACATTCTTGAGTACTTTGAAGAAGGGTAAACACTTCTCTCCTGATTTGGAGATGAATCTTCACAATGCTGCCACTCTCCCTGTTAGTTTCTGGACATCTTTGACAGTCCATGGTGGTTCCATGTCTAGAATTGCTTTGATTTTGTCGGGATTAGCCTCGATTCCTCTCTTGGAAACCATCAGGCCTAAAAAATTTCCCGAGCCTACACCAAAGGCACACTTAGCTGGATTCAACATCATCTTGTGGTGCCTTAGCACTTTGAATGCCTCTCGGAGGTGTTCAATGTGATCGGCCTTATCGTGGCTTTTGACTAACATGTCATCCACGTAGACCTCCATGGTTTTTCCAATTAGGTGCTCAAAGATTTTGTTTACCAACCTTTGATAGGTCGCTCCTGCATTCTTAAGCCCAAAAGCCATGACTAAGAAACAGAAGACACCAAAGTCAGTGATGAATGACACCTTGGCGATGTCATCTTCGTGCATCTTGATTTGATTATATCCACTGAAGCCATCCATGAAACTTAGCATCTCATGCCCAGCAGTGGCATCTATTAGAGCATCAATCCTTGGTAAGGGAAAACAATCCTTAGGACATGCATCATTCAAGTCGGTGAAGTCGACGCACATCCTCCACTTCCCGTTAGCTTTTTTGACCATCACGGGGTTAGCTAACCATTCTGGGAATTGGATTTCCTCAATGAACCCAGCTTCCAAAAGCTTATTCACTTCTTGCTTAATGGCTTCAAGCCTCTCTGGAGCAAACCTTCTCTTCTTTTGCTTCACTGTCTTCCTTTCTGGATCCACATTCAATTTGTGAGATATCAATTGGGGATCAATCCCTGACATGTCGGCCGATGTCCAAGCAAAAACGTCATTGTTTTCTTGAAGAAAAGACGTGAGTTTGCTCTTTAATGGTTCGGGCAGTAGTGCCCCAATATAAGTAACCTTCTCTGGTTCACCTGGGACTAAGGGAATTGGGATTAAATCCTCAGCTGGTTTCCCTCTTCAATTGGGAGAACTTGTCCCCCGGTTCCATCAGGCCTTAGCGCGGCTACATAACAACTTCTAGCCATCTTTTGGTCTCCTCGTTCTTCACCAATCCTATTCCTCGTTGGGAACTTGATTTTCAGATGATAAGATGAGGCAACGGCCTTGAACGCATGAAGACCAGTCCTTCCCAGGATTGCATTGTAGGTTGAAGTTGCCTTTATAACTATGAAGTTCAGCATTTGAGTAGACGTATTCATCCCTTGCCCCATGGTCATTGGGAGTTGGATAGTGCCTTCTACTTTTGATTCCACCCCATTGAATCCGTATATAGGCATATTTGAGGGTGTTAGCTGAGAATCAGTGTAACCCATCTTGATAAAAGCATCGTGGAACAAGATATCTTTCGGAGTTGCCTATCACGGGTATTATGACAAGAGGATCATCATGGGGGAACTTCACCCCTTCCAAGCCTGAATCGTCAAAACCTATTGACACTTCTGTTCTGGCACGCTTCGGTGCTTCTCCAACCACAGTCATTACCTCTCGGGCATAAGCCTTTCTTGAGTTTCGGGAGGACCCATCAGCAGTTGGCCCTCCGAATATCATGTTGATCATTGGCCCTCGGGGCTTGGGATTCCGATCTTGATCGTTGTCCCTTCTATCATAATCCTTCCTTTCATAGTTCCCCCTTTGGCTCCCTTGGCTTCCATCCTTAGTGAACTTGCTGAGTTTTCCTCTTCGTATCAGAAACTCAATCTCATCTTTCAATTGCCTACAATCGTCGGTGTCATGACCGACTTCTTTGTGGAACCGACAAAACTGATTTTGGTTCCGTTTGGACAAATCAGCCCTCATTGGCTTTGGCCATTTGATATCTTCTTCCTTGGCTATCACCATCAGAATTTGACTCCTGGGAGTATTCAATCTTGCATATTCTGTTAATTTTGGCCCAAAATTGTTTCTCTTGGGGGGAGAATCGGAGTTCTTTGATGTTCGGGGAAACTTTTCCTTGACGTCGTACTCCTGAGTTTCTTTTCTTTTCTTTGAGTTTCCACTACCGCCAGTAGTGGGTTCATACTTTCTCATGCTTTCTTCGGCCTTGATATACTTTCCGGCTCTATCTTGGAGCTTCAGCATGCTCTCGGGGGATGTTTAGCTAACGATCGTTTGAAGTAGGCATCAGTGGTTCCTTGTTGCAGGGCTATCATAGCCACTCTGTCCTCTAAGTCCGGGACTTTTAAAGCCTCTTGAGTGAATCGATTGATGTAGTCCCTTAGGGCCTCATTCTGCCCTTGCCGGATTGCCATGAGTGATGCAGAACTTTTCTCATGCACCCTTCCACTAATGAACTGATTCATGAAAGCCTTGCTTAGTTCCTTGAATGACCCAATAGAGTTGGGTGGTAGACGGCTATACCAACGTTGGGCCATGCCTGCCAAGGTTTGTGGAAACGCCCTACACTTGACCGCATCGTTGGTTGGCTGCAACAGCAGTGCATTGGAGAAGGTCCTTACATGATTTGCGGGATCTCCCGTTCCATCATAGGCTTTGATCGAAGGCATCTTAAACTTTCTGGATATAGCCGTTTTCATGATGTCTTGAGTAAACGGTGGTGTTGGATCATCAGGATCTCCTAGGGGCAACAGAATACTAGGATCACCCCTTGGGGCTTCGGCCCTCTTGGTCCTTCTTGCCGGTGGATCCAAGTTGATTATTGGGATCCCTTTAGTTGTTCGGCCTCGAGATCGAGCGGCCTCCTCCTCAACAAGGAGTTTTTTGAGCCCTGTAGTCTCTGCCTCATGGGCTGCAAGTTTCTCCCTAGTAGTTTGGGGTTGTTCCCGATTTGTCTGGGAAGAACGTCTCCTTCTCGGGACGACATCCTCCCCAGTTGTATAACCCTCATCCTCGGTGTATGGGCCAAAGTAATCTTGAATGAGAGGGGTCTGACGAGTTTGGGGTCCCAGACCTTGAATATAAGGGGGTACATATGCCTCATGGTATATTGGATTAGTTCCACTACCGCCCGCCATGGGTCGAGGGGGCATGCCATAGCTTGGCATCCCCAAAGTCTGATTCGCGTATTAAGGGAGATCAATAGTATGGAGTTGAAGGCTCCTTGGTGCACTCATGAGCAACGAGGAGGTCGTGATTGGTTGCTGGTGAACGGTCTCTTGTGGATTAGATCCATGAATGACCATCTGCATGGGATTCGTCCCTTCAACCGAAATCGGGATTTCCGGTCCTTGAGTGTTGGTGGGGATATTCGCCCCTTGTGTGCCAGTAGTCGGCGGTGGCTGATCAGCCTCAGAGGTGATAGGGCGATCATCGGGAGTTTGAGTATCCCGAGCTGTTATTCGTGTGTTTGCCATGGTTGATGTTGTCTTCCCACAGACAGCGCCAAATGTTGTGGATTAAAAACTGAGCTTGCGAATTTAATTGCTAGAATTAATGAGCTTTCGAGCTTTAATGGCTGCACTTGCGTTTCGAGACTAAATCGGTCCTCACAAGATGCCTACGTATCTCAAATTGTTATTGAGAATCAAGCCAAAGACGTAGTTCTTGGTGTTGCCCTCGGGGCTATGGCAGTAAGGGCACACCAAGGACGTAGTGACTTGTATGTCCTTATTCGAGGATGAAGTCTAAAACGTAGTTCTAGGGGTGCCTTTATGGCTTGTTGCGCCTTCGAGGCGTTGTGACGTATGGAGCTGTGCCCAAAACGTAGTAGATGACGTATGGAGCTGTGTCTGAAACGTAGTTTTGATTGTAGGATCAGGGTCCTTATATAGGCGTCTAGAGCCTAGTATTTATGGTATGTTTAGGAGTCTTAGCGAATAAGTCTCCTTTTTGATATTGGATAAACATTGTATTTCTTGCTGGAGAATTCGTTTCCTTGTTGATAAATTCTATGACTCATTAATTGCCTTTAATTGGGATTTCAGATCCTTCTTTGATGAATTTATCATATATTGGACTCTTTTTATGAGCTGTATATTTTCCCTATTCATTAATTACGAAATTAATGAATAATTAGGGTTTCGGGCCTTAAATATCGGCCTTTCCATTGACTTGTCAATTATATTTCTATAATTAATTTTCTGACCATATCAATATTTAAATACTAAAAAGTGTATTTTGATAATTTAAAAGTTTTCTATATAAAAATTCTTAAATATCTTTTCTCTTGAATTTATGTATAGTTCCAATTAGATAATAATTGTTAAACCAAATATCAAGATAACAATTCATATTGATTACAATATTAAAAATTATCAATATAATGCTCATGTATATCATACTAACAATGATACACGTGAACCTAGAGACTTACGAGAACTCATGTACATAAATAAATTTAAACACTTTTTCTTCTGAAGGAACATAACAATTTGATTAATCCAAATTATAATTATATTATTTTACATATAACAAACAAAAAAAGGATAATATCAAAATATTATTAAAATATTGAGGGTTTCATATTCATAAACGATAATTTTGAATATAATACTTATATTAAAATGTGTATTTGATTAAAGGTAGGATTATATTTAAATACTAAGAAGTGTGTTTTGATAATTTAAACCAATTATAAATTGGTTTTCTATATTGAATTGAATTCTTTATGTAAAAATTCTTAACCATCTTTTCTTTTCGGTTTATGGGTAGGTCAACCGGTCAAGTTAGATAATAATTATTAAACCATCATTAAATTAAAGATAATTTCGTTAGTTTCGCATGGGTTGTAAAATCGTCAAAATTCAATTTATAAAACTCAGGATAGAACCTAAATAGTAAAGTGAGTATCTAAATTTTAATAAATAATTTTTTTTATTTTTGTAGCACCAATTTATTTATTTTTCCACTAATTGTTTTAAATATAGAAATTTTATGTTTCTTTCAATAAAGTATTAAAATTAATTAAGAACAAATTCAAATCGATAAAGAATATAATAATATGAGAATAAAATTTTATATAATCATAACATAATTTTTATTCTGTTTAATAATTTTTAAGTAATAATGTATTTTAAAATTTTATATATACCGTAAATAAAACCGAAACATTAAAAGTAAAAGCAATTAGTAAGATACTTATATCAGTATATACTTGATATCCTTATTATATTAAATCCTTAGAGAAAAATTCTATGGAGACATAAACTTAACTGGAGACCGAGACCACATGTTACACCATTCGTTTCTATCATTTTGTTTTACACACTTGTAAATTGGTTGTATGTAGGCATATACACCTTATACGTTACCAACAACGTTAACTAAAATATGCATTACATTCATTCTCACGTCTTCCATTTTTTTTATTCAAAAAATTTGCACAATTTTAATATTCTATGTTATTTTGTTTGCAAAACTTTTTACTTTCAATTATTGTATTCATAATTTTTTAGTGTAATATATTATTATTTTAATTTAGTGCATTACTTTAGTTGCAAAACATTATTATTTTACTATTTTATTCTTTATTTTTGCATAATTTAATTTTTTTACACATTTTTTTCATTGTTATGCAGTAAGCATTGGGTTTTTTTTATTTGTAAAACATATTTTTTATATGCAGAACTTTTTGTTTATAATATTTGCAGTACGATGTTTAGTGGTATAGATCCTCTCAAATCCTCCAAACTTGCTAAATAAAATGTCGGATGTGGTAGGTTTTAAGAACGTGGATGGTTAAAAAAAACATGTGTAATTGTGTATAATAATATAATTTTGTTATGTTTAATTTTTATGAAGTATAATAAAAAATGATGACCATTGAATTCAAGTTAATCTAAGGGTGTAGAATTGGTCTCCAGGTCTCCATCTTTTTGTTAGTCTCCGCTGAACCCATATAATAAACATAATAGGGATCTTATCCAAAATTTTGATCGTACGGTCTTGGACTAATAAGGACCATTAGATCTTAACTAGATAAATGAAAATCGTTAGATCAAATATTAAAAAAGTGTATTTTATTAATAATAGGATTATATTTAAATTCTAAAAAGTGTATTTTGATAATTTAAACCAAATATACCAAATATAAAAAAGTTTTCTATACTGAATAGAATTCTCCATGTAAAAAATTCGTGACTTTTTTTTTTCATGGACAATTCCGGTTAGATACAAATTGTTAAACCATCTTTTAATTAAAGATAATTTAGTTATCTTCATGTGGGGTATAAAATCGTTAAAATCTAATTTTTAAAACACAAGATAAAGCCCAAATTAGTAATGTGAGTATTTATTTTCTAATAATAATTATTACGTCATCATTATTTTAATGCCGATTTAATTACTTTTTTCTAACTATTTTAAATTTAGAAATCTATGTTCAAAAATTCAAATCAATCTAAGAAAAATTCAAATCAACAAAGAATATAATAATACGATGATAAAATTTTATAAATTTGTGCATATTTTTTATCCTATTTTATTAAATTTTATATCATAACTAATTAAATATTATTTATTATTAAATAATAAATTATACGCAAATGGTGATTTTGTTTTATAAGAACTCATAGAGACCTAATTTCATTGTTATTAGGACTATATTCATATTTAAAAATTCCGTATTTTGAAATTTTAGACTCAGCTACAGAATAGGTCTAACTTTTTTAACCTATATACATTGTAAATTATTAAATTTGAAACTTTAAAAGTTTGTCAATCAATTAGTATAGTACTTTTTTGAAAAATCTTACTTTATAAAAAATATTATCAAATAACTCATGTCTACAAGAAAAAAAAATGAAAAAATTCTTATTTTTCAAAAAAAAACCTGTAAATTTTAATATGTTGTTGGTAGATTCAAACCTTAGATCATTCTACGTGATAATTTTACTATTATATCTAACGTTTCTCGACAATTTAATTTGAAAGATCCAACCATTATGAATTGAGTGATCAAGCGACCAAACTTATAAGAAAGCTTTCATTACTTAGTCTTTAATATAATAACATAGATATTTACGGGATATACTATAAAAAATGAAATTTATATATAATTTTGATTGTCACGTTGTACTACTTTAAAAGAAGAACTATTACAAAAAAAATTATATTTTAATTGATAATTTATTTTCTCAAAAGTTCAAAGTTTCCGCATAATTAACATATTACAAAAAAGAGTATATTATATTTTAGCAATAAATATTTAAAAAATATAAATTTTAAAAAAATTAATGATGTTATCATGGTAGTTTGGTCCTAAATACCGTTAAAACATTCTCAACCGTTAGATCCAATACTTTTAAAAATAGACGATCAAGATTATATCATATAAAAAGAAGTTATTATCTAAAAATGATATAAGCTAAAAGATATTATATTATGATTGGATTTTCCAAAAAGTTAAAACATAAAAATAGTTATAATTAAATAAGGAAACCCATTTAATATCAAAATAATAAAAATCGTTTTATCTTAAATAGATAGGTGAAAACCGTTAGATTTAACATTAAAAACTGTATTTGGTTAATAAATGGTATTCTAATAATTTAAACTACATATAAGTAGATTTCCTAAATCGAATAGAATTCTCAATATTAAATTTCGTCACTTTATTCTCTTTTTAGTTTTAGAATAGTTTTTAATTGAAAAAGAACTAATAAACCACAACTAAATTAAAGATTATTTTGTGAATTTCATGTGGACCGTAAAATTGGCCAAATCTAACTTTTATAACTCAATATAAACAAATATTAAATTGAGCGTGTTAAATATAGTAAATATCAAATTTTTAACTATAATTTTTTTGGCTAAATATTTTTTAACAATAATTTAATCATGTAAACTAATAACTTTTAAATATTAAAATATTCATAAATAAATATAATTATAAATATTAAAAAAACAATCGTATGGTTATTCTTGTTAATTTCTATCAAAAAATTGTTATTTTTAACATTCTTTCACAATTGTATGTTTTTAGTTCTATTTATATGAATGCATGATATTTAAATTTTAACATCCAAATAAAAATTATTAAAAAATGACATTAATAATTTTTGTTAATATATCGAATAAAATATACAAGGTACATAATTTACAAAGTTTTTTATGGGACAAATCGAGTAATTAAAAATAATTAAATTTCAACAACACACTTTTTTTTAAGTCAATTTCAACAACAATGTACTCTCCGTTGCAATTTAATTAATTAAAAAAAAATATTTTAGAAGTCAAGTGAATAAAACTAGTAAAAGTAATTTATTTACAATTTTAAATTTTAACCACGCGTAAACGACAACAGAAAAACGCGTAAACTTAAAACAGAAACAAGAAAACCCAGTAGCACTGCCTATATAAACACCCATTTGTATCCTAAACACCCTTACATACAATTTTAAGAAATCTCACAAGTATGGGCGAAGAAATTAGGGTTACTAAATCAATTTCATTTGATTATTTAGTTGAAGGGCTAGAGATGAGTTGTGATGAAGTTGAGAGAGTAAGGGACATTCAATTGCGTAATCTTCAATCTCGAAGAAAGCTTTGTCTGGTATTGGATTTGGATCATACCCTTCTGCACACCGATGATTTTCGACAAAACCCAAACATTGATGTTCTGGGTCACGATGATATGTTTGAATGGAAGGGCATGGGCATGGAAAAAGTGTATATCACAAAGTTGAGGCCTTTCGTTCGTAATTTCTTGGAAGAGGCGAGTGAGATGTTCGAGTTGTATGTATACACTATGGGATCACGCAATTACGCTCACATTGTCACCGACTTTCTTGATCCTGAAGGGCTGTATTTTGGTAATAGAATTATATCAAGGGAGGATTGTACTACTCCAGGCCAAAAGGGACTTGATGTTGTGCCTGTTGAGCCCAGCGCTGTTGTTATTCTGGATGACACGGAGTCTGTGTGGAAAGGGTATTTTGCCAATTTGATTTTGGTTGAAAAGTATGATTATTTTTCCAATGTGGGATTGGATGAAAGTGAGGAGGAAGGAGAGTTGAGTTGTGCTTTGGAAGTACTTACAAAGCTACACTCTGTTTATTTTGAGTGGTACGATAGTTTCATCGACTGTGATGTCAGAGAGCTCATACATACTCATTGGGAGGAAATCCAAGGGCAGCAAGGACTTGGGACTTGTTCATCTCATATGGAATCTGGAAAGCGTGCTAGGGTTGATGATGAATGTTTAACTGTTACTAAAAAGCAAAGGGTCTGCTAGGGATTGGCGGAGTAGAGAATTCAACTTGTTTAGTAGAAACAGGACTTGTTATAGTAATGTTCTGTAAATTAGTTAACTTGAGTTTGATATTTGATTATGTTTCTATTTCTGGGACATTTGATTCAGGGAGTAGATAATTCAACTTGTTTATACGAAATTTTGGTAGAAACAGGACATGTAATAGTAATGAGTATATGAAATTTTCGATTCCATATTTATTCTAGAGGCGTCCATGTGTTCTGAGCTTCATTTTCTTCTTTTGCTTCAGGATATTCAGCTTTCCTTCTTTATTTCTCCAGGTTCTAAAATTGGTAAAAACAAAGAAATTACGAACAACTCGCTCAACTTAAATTAAACCATTTACCTGCGCTAGTATTCACCCAAAAAACGTGAAAATGTGTAGTTCGTGAAAAATACTAATGAGACCAAACAAACTAGTTACCATGGCATGAAGAACTAGAGAATGCCAAAGTGAAAATGATGTTACCAGAAAGCAGGCGGGAAGCCTTTAGGAGATCAGGATTCACTAAAAGTACCTAGTTCAGTTCAGGCCTAGTGTAGATGAAATGGAATGGAGAATAAGGGTAGATCCCCTAATGGGATGTCTGTTACAGGTCTGGTACCCATGGTATTGACCTAATGATAAGTCAGCTACGTCTGCCCTCTGTTTTGAACTTCTAACCTTTCCATATCCATGTTCATTCTACTCCACTCTTTCCCTGTCACAGATCATCTACCTTGGGCCTTGAAACCATACTTAAAATCGTGATATCTAACACCATTTCCAGTCTCCAGATCAAATATTTTTCCAAAGTTATTCCCAAAACTCCAGCTAAAGCATGTCAAGACTAGTCTGGTTTGCGAAGGTGAAAACTGACAGTCTGCAAGATGTTACGAATTATTATTACAAAGCATAGTATGCCCAAGAGGCGCAAGTAATTACAATCATGTACTAACCTGCAAGTACTGCATATCCAGAAAGCCAAATTACTAATCTTAATTCTAATACACTGGACTTGCAACACAAGTGATTCCGAAGAAGAATACAGTAGAAATTAGGGAAGTTACTAAGTACTGCATTTACATTTATCTGTTTCGTTTTTTTTTTTGCTCTGTTTTGTATTTAAGTTCCGGTAATCTTAGCTGATAAATATGTAACCAGAAAGGGGGATAATCCGCTCACATTCTCTCTACCGAAGGTGGATCATGGTACTCAGAATACTTCGGGAGTAGCTTTAGAACAGAAGCCTACAATTTCTGGTTCCGCGCCTCAGAAACTACCAGCAAGGAGGCATATGAAGTGGCAAGTAATGTATCTGCGGATTCATTCACACCCATCGCAGGGAATGTGTTTCTTCCCACAGGTGAATCACTTCCATGCTTAAAATGGAATGTTTCCTCAAATATTGAGGACAATTTTCTGTTCAATACTGATGGTCTTAATTACGAAGAAATGGAGTTTGAACCACATACCTATTTCTCATTTAACGAATTGCTGCCAGATGATGATGGTGCCCAGTTGGACAGGGTTGATCCCTCAGAAAACTTTGTTGAGAATATGGATATTTCTTATGTTTCGAGCAGACGTTGATCTTGAGCCACATGGAATGATTATTGATCAACAAGAACATGTAAATTCTTTTTAACCTTCGTTTCAGGTTGTGGCATGTCAAATATGCTGTTACACTGATCCAATTCATGATCGATGTTGCCTGATGTGCGGGCTCTGGATGCATAATTATTAAACAGGATGGGTCGAGTCCTCAAATACTTGGGACTGGAGGTGTGGCAACTGCCAGGGTTGGCAGTAGCTAATGTTACTAAATCAGTGTTCATCTTCAGGTTATTGTATCATCACATAAAATGATCCCGGGTCTCTATGATCTGTTGTTTAATCGCGCTGGAGGGGAGGTGGCACTCATCTGTGAAACTGCAGATCTGAAAGCAAGTTGTAGATAGAAATTGTAGTACATTATATTTTGGTCTCTTTCACCTGTTTAAACTTCAGATTGTTTCTCTGGCTTGATAATGCTGGCTTACAAAATGTGAATATACTTGTGAATCACAAATTTCCAACTTGAAAACCTTGGTTTATGAGTTGATAGTAGAATTATTACTCTAGTGATTTTGAACAATTCAATTGCCATTTTTGAACAAATCATCAATGATGAATTCAATGGAAATCAGGAAATGTCTAATCTAAACTTATTTAACAATTCTGTCCAGTTAGCTTAATGAAATTTCTAAAAATATAAATCATGTATAGAGGTTTTTGAGAAATACGATTTTTTAATCATTTTGCAAAAATACCTTTTTTTTAATTTTACTTTTGCAAAAATATGATTATTTAAAAGAATTTGCAAAAATATGATTTTGGAACCTTTTTTTTTTGAAAACATGAAATTGGAACCAAATGCAATTGCATACAACTTGATTTAACCTCAAATATCAAAATCAACTTCATTTACTTTTCAGCGAAACGTAAAAAATAGTTGCATTTGATTGCAAATCGTAAAAAAGGTTGCATTTGGTTATTTTTGGTCGCAATAGTATTTTTGATAATTTCTTAAAAATATAAAGGGTTATTTATAAGGTAACCATCTAAGTATTAACGGAAATACATCATGACCATAGAACTACTAAAATGAACTTATAATGGATCGTGGTTTGAACCGATGTACACATAAATTATTAATGAACTGAATTTATTTTGTTGGGTGTACAATCTCCGGAGGGAGAGTGGGCTTCACCAAACTAGTAACTTAATCCATTTTTTTGGGCATTCCATTTTTGTTTCATTTTTAACTCACGATCTCTCACCCAGCCTCCCCCTCCCCCATATACATACACACAGACACACACATAAATAAGCTGAAAATGTTTACAGAAAGGCTAAAAAAGCACTCCACTCCCTCTCCTCCCTCCATCCCCGTATATACACACACAAATAAGCTGAAAATATTCACAGAAAGGCTAGACCAAAAGCACTCTTAAATGGGTTAAACCGGCAATTTTTGTTTATGTATTATTATTAGTTACCAAACACAAACGCATGCACACAGTTAAAAATATCTCAATTAATTTTTTTTACTAAAGTTTTGAATTTGATAATAATAAACTTATAGTTCTTTTTATACAGTAATAAAAGTTAACACAATTACAATATTTTGCTAGAATTTTGAATTATTTATTTAATTAATTTTGTTTTTTTTCGATTAGCATCAATGTGATACTAAAGAAACTTAAGAAACTGAGGTCAGATCATCATTATACGAAAAGATCAATCATGATTTCGATCTTGTAAAATCATCATTAGCATGTTGTTCCTTCGCTTAAATTTCACTTAGGCCTTCTACGAAGTCAAGTCAAGCTTAATCTCGAAAGTAATAATAGGGATGATTACGATTACTCAAAGAATTGTGGCCAGAGAGTGTGGCATCTGTTGCACGGATGATTTTGATGAGAATATGCAGAGAATGGTGATTTTGGAGCTAAAGGAGTTAAGGATGGTTATAATGTACATTGGGTTAATATATCAGTAGTTTAAGTGTACATTACTTAAGGTTTCTTTGCACTCTCCTTCCTCGGAGAGTGATGTACACTCTCTATTTATCCGGTATTTTTGGCCTGAGTAGTGGTCAATGTGTGCAATTGCAAAACCACAATATCTAATTTGTTCAATTTTTTAGCTTAATGATCATGGTGTATTTTCGTCCATACTTTAATGGTTAAGTTATAAATAACCCAAATATAAAACTTATCAAAAAGATGTAATTTTGTGTAATGCTTTTAAAAAAAGATAATTCTTCTTTTTCAAATAAGAAGGTATTTCTATTATCTTCGCAAATTGTCTTTGATATCGGATAGCTCGTGTGATTTTTCAATCAACTTTATTTTACCCCGTGTCTCCAATAACAAATTATAGGAAAATGACTCTCTTCCTTTTTCATCATTCCATTTCCCACCTCCATTTTCTTACAAAGACACATACTACTCCAACACCCAGGTCATGTATAAATCATGTATCGGATAGCTTAATGAAGTTTCTAAAAATATAAATCATGTATAGAGAGAAATACGATTTTTTAACCTTTTTGCAAAAATACCTTTTTTAATTTTATTTTTGCAAACATATGATTATTTAAAAGAATTTGCAAAAAAATTAATTTGGAACCTTTTTTTTTTTTGAAAACATGAAATTGGAACCTAATGTAATTGCATACAACTTGATTTAACCTCAAATATCAAAATCAACTTCATTTACTTTTCAGCGAAACGTAAAAAATAGTTGTATTTGATTACTTTGATTGCAAATCATAAAAAAAGTTGCATTTGGTTATTTTTGGCCGCAATAGTATTTTTGATAATTTCTTAAAAATATAAAGGGTTATTTATAAGGTAACCATCTAAATATTAACGGAAATACACCATGATCATATGACCAGTGAAATGAATTTATAAGGGATCATGGTTTGAACTGATGTACACATAAATCATTAATGGATTGAATTTATTTTGTTGGGTGTACTCCGGAGGGAGAGTGGGCTTCACCAAACTAGTAATTTAATCCATTTTTTTACGGTTTTGACTCGGAAATAGCAGAAGCTATTGAATTTAAAGAAATGTTGAATTGTGTCAAAAGAAATGCTGGTTGGCACCGTGTTTATCATGAAAACTTGACAACCTTTAGTTCAATCTAAAGGTAGTGAGGCTGGTATTTCTAATTTCGGTAGTCATAAGTAACTGTAAAGTGCTGCTGCAAGAACGAATAATCCGTTGTTTCGTTTGTAAAACAATCGGCTAACAAGAATGTGTATTTGCTTGCATGTGCACCCTCTTCTAAACCAAATTGTATTTCGAATTGTACTATCTTTGATTTTTTTGTGACAAAATTCATATTTTAATCTATTTGGATTAAAAAGATATTGAAATTCATATGTTTCTAAGATAAACATGAAACAATGTAAATCAATTTCAACTCTATACATTACTCTCCAAGGTGTATTTAGAACTCCTATCTCACCAGTTTAAAATTCTAAAATATCTAACCAAACAATTGTAGGGCGATGGTGGTAATTACCAAAAAAATTTGGGAAAAAAATAAAAATATCAATTCTGAAATCAAATGGTTATTTATAATAAATGGGATACTCATTTGGTAATTGGGTATTCGAATTTGTACAAGATACACATTTGTGAATGGGGTATCCAAATTTTATTTTATTTTTGTGATACGCATTTATCAATTATTTTTTCCTAACACTAAAATGAGTATTTATTAACATCCGTACGGTTGGATCGTCAAAAAAATCATTTAAAAAAATTATCCAGTGAGTCCGACACGCTCTCCGATACCCAAATCAATGTTAATCCTACGTTTTTGTTATAATGTCGTACAACCCGACCTTTTTCATTTTTTGATTATTTTTTCCTAATACTAGAAATAGTATTTATTAACATCCGTACGGTTGTATCGTCAAAGAAATTATTTTAAAAAAATTATTCAGTGAATCCGACACGTGCTACATTACCCGAATCAAAATTAATACTATGTTTTTGTTATAATCTCATACCACCCGACGTTTTCTTTTTTTGATTATTTTTTCCTAATAATAGAAGGTGTATTTATTAACATCCGTATAGTTGGATTCTCAAAAACAATATTTTAAAAAATTATCCAATGAATTTGGCACGCGCTCCATTACCCGGATCAATATAAATCCTACTATAAAATGGTTATTCTTGTTAATTTCTATCAAAAAATTGTTATTTTTAACATTCTTTCACAATTGTATGTTTTTAGTTCTATTTATATGAATGCATGATATTTAAATTTTAACATCCAAATAAAAATTATTAAAAAATGACATTAATAATTTTTGTTAATATTAACTCCTTATATATAATAAGCGTAAGGGAGATCTTATCCAAAACTTTGGTCGGTCACTCATCACTGTACTACCAAAAGTATATGATCCGTTGGATTATAAAACTATAAATATTCAAATTGATTAGGACCGTTAGATATAATATTAAAAATTGTATTTGATTAATAATAGGATAGTATTTAAATACTAAAAGGTGTATTTTGATAATTTAAACCAATTATAAATGGGTTTCTATATTGAATAGAAATCTTTATGTAAAAATTCGTAATTATCTTTTCTCTTTAGTTTATGGATAGTTCCAGTTAGATAAAAATTATTAAACCATAATTAAATTAAAGATAATTTTGTTAGCTTCGCATGGGCTGTAAAATCGTTAAAATCTGTTGTCTAAAACTCAAGATAGAGCCCAAACAGTACAGTGATTAAATTAAACCAATTATAAATGGGTTTTCTATATTGAATAGAAATCTTTATGTAAAAATTCGTATTTATCTTTTCTCTTTAGTTTATGGATAGTTGCAGTTAGATAAAAATTATTAAACCATAATTAAATTAAAGATAATTTTGTTAGCTTCGCATGGGCTGTAAAATCGTTAAAATATGTTGTCTAAAACTCAAGATAGAGCCCCAAACAATAAAGTGATTATCTAAATTTTAATAAATATTTTTTTTATTGTAGCACCAATTTAATTTTTTTTATAATTCTTTTAAATTTATAAATTCTATTTTTATTTCAATAAAATATTAAAATCAATTTAAGAAAAAATTAAAATCGATCTGGTCCGTGTACGATCACTATACGACCAAATTAATAATTATAGTTAGATCTTAAATAGACCGATGAGAATTGTTAAATCTAATATTAAAATGTGTATCTGATTAATAATAGAATTATATTTGTTGTGGATTAAAAACTGAGCTTGCGAATTTAATTGCTAGGATTAATGAGCTTTCGAGCTTTAATGGTTGCACTTGCGTTTCGAGACTAAATCGGTCCTCACAAGATGCCTACGTATCTCAAATTGTTATTGAGAATCAAGCCAAAGACGTAGTTCTTGGTGTTTCCCTCGGGGCTATGGCGGCAGGGGCACACCAAGGACGTAGTGACTTGTATGTCCTTATTCGAGGATGAAGTCTAAAACGTAGTTCTAGGGGTGCCTTTATGGCTTGTTGCGCCTTCGAGGCGTTGTGACGTATAGAGCTGTGCCCAAAACGTAGTAGATGACGTATGGAGCTGTGTCCGAAACGTAGTTCTGATTGTAGGATCAGGGTCCTTATATAGGCGTCTAGAGCCTAGTATTTATGGTATGTTTAGGAGTCTTAGCGAATAAGTCTCCTTTTTGATATTGGATAAACATTGTATTTCTTGCTGGAGAATTCGTTTCCTTGTTGATAAAGGCTATGACTCATTAATTGCCTTTAATTGGGATTCCGGATCCTTATTTGATGAATTTACCATATTTTGGACTCTTTTTATGAGCTGTATATTTTCCCTATTCATTAATTACGAAATTAATGAATAATTAGGGTTTTGGGCCTTAAATATCGGCCTTTCCATTGACTTGTCAATTATATTTCTATAATTAATTTTCTGACCATATCATTTGTCCCCCAACTTCTGGGAAAATCTCCTTGGGGTTTTCGTAGAAGTTATAACGTGTTTTTCCTCAAAATTTTCCATTTTAAGGGCATTTTCGACCTCAAATTAGGTCATTTTCGACCTCCTTTTTGACCAGGAAACAAGTCATTTTCGACCTCAAATTCGACCACGAAACATGTCATTTTCGACCTGAAATTCGATCTGGATTTCGACCTCGACTGGAGTGAGGTCGAAGGTTTCGACCTCGATTTTTAAGTCTTTTTCGACCTCGATCCAGCCTTTTTTCAACCTTGATTGGTCCCAGGTCGATGGTTTCGACGTCGACTTCCCAGTCATTTTCAACCTCGGTCATTCGACCTCGATCCCTTATACTTTCGACCTCGATTTACAGGTCATTTTCGACCTGGGTCATTCGACCTCGATTCCTCATACTTTCGACCTCATTTTGCAGGTCATTTTTGACCTGGGCCATTCGACCTCGTTCCAGCCTTTTTCGACCATGATTTCTAGGTCAATATCGACCTCGATCTCTAGGTCATTTTCGACCTCATTTTGGCGTGAGGTCGAACGCTTAGACCTCGTTCACTCTTGTTTCGACCTTGAATCCTTCTGTTTTCGACCTCACTTGGGTGTGAGGTCGAGGGGTTCGAGCTCGATTTATAGTGTATTTTCGATCTCAATCAATCGACTTCGATCTAGGGTCTTTTCGACCTCGAATTTTCAATTTTTTGACTGGATTTTTGGTGCGAAGTCGATGGAAACGACCTCAATTCCTCATATATTTTCGACTTCGAGCCTTCGATGTCGTTCTAAGGTTTTTTCGACCTCAATTTCATTATTTTTCGACTTTATTTGGGAGCGAGGTCGTTGGAATCGACCTCGTTTTACCATATGTTTTCGACCTCGGTCGTACGATTTCGATTTAATGTCTTTTCGACCTTAAATCTTTTATTTTGCCTTGGCTATATTTCAAATTTCATTCTTTTCTTGGGCCTTAACTAGCCCAATTTTTAATTGGACTTAAATTATTCCAGCCTTGGGCCTTATTGGGCCTTTATTGTTTGGGCTTCGAATTTGCCTGAGACCCAAATTATTTGGGTTTTAATCTCTATAATCCATAAATGGATTTGTGGGCCTTAACTGGATATAGACGGTTGCCCTTCCTTAACCGGTTGGGTTTCCAGTCACTAGGCGATTCCTGGCGAGATTTTCTGTTGAATCTCATCGTTTTCTGGGTTTCTTACTTGAAGTTTTGAAGAATTCTTTGAAGATTCTGGGTTTAAAATGGCTGATCGCGCTTCCCAACGTCTATGATAATGCACTAGGATTTCATAGAAGTTATACCGGACTTTTTCGAGACTTGGGGTCTTTTTATCCCTTACCTCGGACTTACTACCCTTTTTTGGGGATTTTAATATACACTAGTATTTCACGAGTATCGTATTGGTGTAAAGTGTGGAGCGACCTACACATTTACGACGATTTTGCCTTATTCGAGGCTAACTTGACATTTGCATAAGCCTTTTATGTCTTATACTGTCTTGTTTTGGCTTCAAGCCTTTCATTGAGCATATCGAATGATGGGGTTTGGACTGAATGTCTTAGGTTTCTGGGGTTTCAACCCTTCATTTGCTTTCTAGGAAGCTCATGATTTCATCGAACCTTATTTCGATTTGTCCTAGTAGTGAGTCCAATCAGGACACACTTTAAACATAATAGACTTTCAAATTTGAGGCATGCCAAGTCCTTGGCACCTCATGCCCTTCGAGGGTTTCTAGCTTGTACGAGCATCGGCCAAATACGTTCTTGACGCGATATGGTCCTTCCCAATTTGGGGCCAACTTGCCTTTTTTTCCAACTCCGGATGCCTCAATCTTTCGGAGGACTAAATCTCCTTATCGAAAGAATCTCTCTTTAACCCTTAGGTTGTAATAGAAAGATGCTCGTTTCTGATGCTGAACTATCTTGGCATTTGCCTCATCTCTAACTTCATCAATCAAATCTAAGGCCAACCTCAAGCCTTCCTCATTTGTTTCTGGCTCATAAGCCTCAATTCTTGGAGACGTGTGAGTAATCTCCACTGGAACCACTGCTTCTGCCCCATATGCCAACAGAAAGGGGGTAGCTCCAGTGGTGACTTTGCAGGTAGTACGATATGCCCATAGTATGGGGAGCAATTCGTCCACCCAAGTGTTTCTGGAGCGTTCAACTCTTTTCTTCAGTCCATCTAGGATAATTCGATTTGCAACCTCAGCTTGCCCATTTGCTTGAGGATGGGCGACAGAAGTGAAGCGCAACTTGATATCGTTCTCATCACAATATTTCTTAAACTCATCGTTGTTAAACTGAGTTCCATTGTCTGTGACCAAGATACGTGGAATCCCGTATCTGCATATCACATTTTCCCAGAAGAAATGCATCACTTGTTTGGTGGTTATCTTGGCTAATGGCTTAGCCTCAATCCACTTGGTGAAGTAGTCGGTTGCTACTATCAAAAACTTTCTTTGAGCACTTGCCATTGGAAATGGCCCGAGTATATCAATTCCCCACATGGCAAAGGGGATAGGTGAGTTAATGGATGTCATCATTTCTGGTGGTTGTCTAACCACTGGTGCATGATTTTGGCACCGTTCACATTTCTTCACGTAGCTTTTAGCATCAGCAAGCATGGTTGGCCAATAGAAACCTAGACGTGTGACTTTATGAGCAAGGGCTCTGCCCCCCAAGTGCTGCCCACAAATTCCTTCATGTACTTCCCTTAGGGCCAATTCTGCCTCTTGGGGTCTCAAGCATTTTAGATAAGGAATGATGAAAGACTTCTTGTATAGAATTCCCTCAATCAGGGCATACCTTAATGCTCTCACATACAGCTTTCGTGCTTCTGAAATGTTTTTGGGTAACCACCAAGTTTCCAGATGAGCTTTGATGGGATCTATCCAACAACTAGCAACATCAATAGGTGCTACCAACTTTCCGTTGATGCTTGGGGTCCTCAGGACTTGGAAGTATACACTCCCTGCATAGTTTTCAATTTCGGAAGAAGCAAATTTAGACAAGGCATCAGCCTTCATGTTTTCTTCCCTTGGAATGTGCTCTACATAACATTCATCAAACTGAGTCAAGATGGCCTTGATAAGTTTCAAGTACTTGGCCATGAATTCATCTCTGGCCTCAAATTCCCCATTTACTTGGGAAACCACTAGCCTTGAATCTCCACATACTTTCAGAGTTTTGACTCTCAAGGCTCCAGCCAGCCCTAGGCCAGCTATCAGAGCTTCATATTCAGCTTCGTTGTTTGTCGTTGGGAAGTCCAGTTTTAGTGCGTACTCTATGAGGAATCCATCAGGACTTTGTAGCACTAAACCAGCTCCACTTGAATTTGTTTTTGATGCTCCATCAAAATAGAGCACCCAACATTCTTTGGAGACCATTTCTTGATCTTTCTCATCCTCCACTATTACTTCCTGCCCCCGACTTCTTGGTTGTCAATGGTGCATTCAACCATGAAGTCAGCGAGTGCTTGAGCTTTGATGGCCGTTCGAGGCTTATACTTGATGTCAAATTCCCCTAGTTCAATGGCCCATTTGATCAATCTTCCACCAACTTGAGGGCTATGCAATATGTTTCTCAGAGGTTGATCAGTCAAGACCTCTATCTTGTGAGCCTGGAAGTATGGGCGTAGCTTTCTTGAGGCCATTATCAAGGCTAAAGCAAACTTCTCAATCGTTGAGTAGTTTATTTCTGGCCCATGTAGAATCTTACTCACATAGTAGATGGGTTTCTGAACCTTCAATTCTTCTTTTACCAAAACGGCTCCAAGGGCTGTGCTAGAAACCGCCAAGTACAAATAGAGAATTTCCCCATGGCTTGGGCTTTGCCAACAGTGGTGCCTCAGCCATGTATTTCTTCAGGGCCTCAAAGGCCTCTTGGCTTTCAGTCGTCCATTCAAAGTTTTTCACATTCTTGAGTGCTTTGAAGAAGGGTAAACACTTCTCTCCTGATTTGGAGATGAATCTTCACAATGCTGCCACTCTCCCTGTTAGTTTCTGGACATCTTTGACAGTCCATGGTGGTTCCATGTCTAGAATTGCTTTGATTTTGTCGGGATTAGCCTCGATTCCTCTCTTGGAAACCATCAGGCCTAAAAAATTTCCCGAGCCTACACCAAAGGCACACTTAGCTGGATTCAACATCATCTTGTGGTGCCTTAGCACTTCGAATGCCTCTCGGAGGTGTTCAATGTGATCGGCCTTATCGTGGCTTTTGACTAACATGTCATCCACGTAGACCTCCATGGTTTTTCCAATTAGGTGCTCAAAGATTTTGTTTACCAACCTTTGATAGGTCGCTCCTGCATTCTTAAGCCCAAAAGCCATGACTAAGAAACAGAAGACACCAAAGTCAGTGATGAATGACACCTTGGCGATGTCATCTTCGTGCATCTTGATTTGATTATATCCACTGAAGCCATCCATGAAACTTAGCATCTCATGCCCAGCAGTGGCATCTATTAGAGCATCAATCCTTGGTAAGGGAAAACAATCCTTAGGACATGCATCATTCAAGTCGGTGAAGTCGACGCACATCCTCCACTTCCCGTTAGCTTTTTTGACCATCACGGGGTTAGCTAACCATTCTGGGAATTGGATTTCCTCAATGAACCCAGCTTCCAAAAGCTTATTCACTTCTTGCTTAATGGCTTCAAGCCTCTCTGGAGCAAACCTTCTCTTCTTTTGCTTCACTGTCTTCCTTTCTGGATCCACATTCAATTTGTGAGATATCAATTGGGGATCAATCCCTGACATGTCGGCCGATGTCCAAGCAAAAACGTCATTGTTTTCTTGAAGAAAAGACGTGAGTTTGCTCTTCAATGGTTCGGGCAGTAGTGCCCCAATATAAGTAACCTTCTCTGGTTCACCTGGGACTAAGGGAATTGGGATTAAATCCTCAGCTGGTTTCCCTCTTCAATTGGGAGAACTTGTCCCCCGGTTCCATCAGGCCTTAGCGCGGCTACATAACAACTTCTAGCCATCTTTTGGTCTCCTCGTTCTTCACCAATCCTATTCCTCGTTGGGAACTTGATTTTCAGATGATAAGATGAGGCAACGGCCTTGAACGCATGAAGACCAGTCCTTCCCAGGATTGCATTGTAGGTTGAAGTTGCCTTTATAACTATGAAGTTCAGCATTTGAGTAGACGTATTCATCCCTTGCCCCATGGTCATTGGGAGTTGGATAGTGCCTTCTACTTTTGATTCCACCCCATTGAATCCGTATATAGGCATATTTGAGGGTGTTAGCTGAGAATCAGTGTAACCCATCTTGATAAAAGCATCGTGGAACAAGATATCCACTGAAGCTCCATTGTCAACCAAGACTCTTTTTGTTTCGGAGTTGCCTATCACAGGTATTATGACAATAGGATCATCATGGGGGAACTTCACCCCTTCCAAGCCTGAATCGTCAAAACCTATTGACACTTCTGTTCTGGCACGCTTCGGTGCTTCTCCAACCACAATCATTACCTCTCGGGCATAAGCCTTTCTTGAGTTTCGGGAGGACCCATCAGCAGTTGACCCTCCGAATATCATGTTGATCATTGGCCCTCGGGGCTTGGGATTCCGATCTTGATCGTTGTCCCTTCTATCATAATCCTTCCTTTCATAGTTCCCCCTTTGGCTCCCTTGGCTTCCATCCTTAGTGAACTTGCTGAGTTTTCCTCTTCGTATCAGAAACTCAATCTCATCTTTCAATTGCCTACAATCGTCGGTGTCATGACCGACTTCTTTGTGGAACCGACAAAACTGATTTTGGTTCCGTTTGGACAAATCAGCCCTCATTGGCTTTGGCCATTTGATATCTTCTTCCTTGGCTATCACCATCAGAATTTGACTCCTGGGAGTATTCAATCTTGCATATTCTGTTAATTTTGGCCCAAAATTGTTTCTCTTGGGGGGAGAATCGGAGTTCTTTGATGTTCGGGGAAACTTTTCCTTGACGTCGTACTCCTGAGTTTCTTTTCTTTTCTTTGAGTTTCCACTACCGCCAGTAGTGGGTTCATACTTTCTCATGCTTTCTTCGGCCTTGATATACTTTCCGGCTCTATCTTGGAGCTTCAGCATGCTCTCGGGGGGATGTTTAGCTAACGATCGTTTGAAGTAGGCATCAGTGGTTCCTTGTTGCAGGGCTATCATAGCCACTCTGTCCTCTAAGTTCGGGACTTTTAAAGCCTCTTGAGTGAATCGATTGATGTAGTCCCTTAGGGCCTCATTCTGCCCTTGCCGGATTGCCATGAGTGATGCAGAACTTTTCTCATGCACCCTTCCACTAATGAACTGATTCATGAAAGCCTTGCTTAGTTCCTTGAATGAACCAATAGAGTTGGGTGGTAGACGGCTATACCAACGTTGGGCCATGCCTGCCAAGGTTTGTGGAAACGCCCTACACTTGACCGCATCGTTGGTTGGCTGCAACAACAGTGCATTGGAGAAGGTCCTTACATGATTTGCGGGATCTCCCGTTCCATCATAGGCTTTGATCGAAGGCATCTTAAACTTTCTGGATATAGCCGTTTTCATGATGTCTTGAGTAAACGGTGGTGTTGGATCATCAGGATCTCCTAGGGGCAACAGAATACTAGGATCACCCCTTGGGGCTTCAGCCCTCTTGGTCCTTCTTGCCGGTGGATCCAAGTTGATTATTGGGATCCCTTTAGTTGTTCGGCCTCGAGATCGAGCGGCCTCCTCCTCAACAAGGAGTTTTTTTAGCCTTGTAGTCTCTGCCTCATGGGCTGCAAGTTTCTCCCTAGTAGTTTGGGGTTGTTCCCGATTTGTCTGGGAAGAACGTCTCCTTCTCGGGACGACATCCTCCCCAGTTGTATAACCCTCATCCTCGGTGTATGGGCCAAAGTAATCTTGAATGAGAGGGGTCTGACGAGTTTGGGGTCCCAGACCTTGAATATAAGGGGATACATATGCCTCATGGTATATTGGATTAGTTCCACTACCGCCCGCCATGGGTCGAGGGGGCATGCCATAGCTTGGCATCCCCAAAGTCTGATTCGCGTATTAAGGGAGATCAGTAGTATGGAGTTGAAGGCTCCTTGGTGCACTCATGAGCAACGAGGAGGTCGTGATTGGTTGCTGGTGAACGGTCTCTTGTGGATTAGATCCATGAATGACCATCTGCATGGGATTCGTCCCTTCAACCGAAATCGGGATTTCCGGTCCTTGAGTGTTGGTGGGGATATTCGCCCCTTGTGTGCCAGTAGTCGGCGGTGGCTGATCAGCCTTAGAGGTGATAGGGCGATCATCGGGAGTTTGAGTATCCCGAGCTGTTCTTCGTGTGTTTGCCATGGTTGATGTTGTCTTCCCACAGACGGCGCCAAATGTTGTGGATTAAAAACTGAGCTTGCGAATTTAATTGCTAGGATTAATGAGCTTTCGAGCTTTAATGGCTGCACTTGCGTTTCGAGACTAAATCGGTCCTCACAAGATGGCTACGTATCTCAAATTGTTATTGAGAATCAAGCCAAAGACGTTGTTCTTGGTGTTGCCCTCGGGGCTATGGCGGTAGGGGCCCACCAAGGACGTAGTGACTTGTATGTCCTTATTCGAGGATGAAGTCTAAAACGTAGTTCTAGGGGTGCCTTTATGGCTTGTTGCGCCTTCAAGGCGTTGTGACGTATGGAGCTGTGCCCAAAACGTAGTAGATGACGTATGGAGCTGTGTCTGAAACGTAGTTTTGATTGTAGGATCAGGGTCCTTATATAGGCGTCTAGAGCCTAGTATTTATGGTATGTTTAGGAGTCTTAGCGAATAAGTCTCCTTTTTGATATTGGATAAACATTGTATTTCTTGCTGGAGAATTCGTTTCCTTGTTGATAAAGGCTATGACTCATTAATTGCCTTTAATTGGGATTCCGGATCCTTCTTTGATGAATTTACCATATATTGGACTCTTTTTATGAGCTGTATATTATCCCTATTCATTAATTATGAAATTAATGAATAATTAGGGTTTCGGGCCTTAAATATCGGCCTTTCCATTGACTTGTCAATTATATTTCTATAATTAATTTTCTGACCATATCAATATTTAAATACTAAAAAGTGTATTTTGATAATTTAAAAGTTTTCTATATAAAAATTCTTAAATATCTTTTCTCTTGAATTTATGTATAGTTCCAATTAGATAATAATTGTTAAACCAAATATCAAGATAACAATTCATATTGATTACAATATTAAAAATTATCAATATAATGCTCATGTATATCATACTAACAATGATACACGTGAACCTAGAGACTTACGAGAACCTACAAAAACTTACGAGAACTCATGTACATAAATAAATTTAAACACTTTTTCTTCTGAAGGAACATAACAATTTGATTAATCCAAATTATAATTATATTATTTTACATATAACAAACAAAAAAAGGATAATATCAAAATATTATTAAAATATTGAGGGTTTCATATTCATAAACGATAATTCTGAATATAATACTTATATTAAAATGTGTATTTGATTAAAGGTAGGATTATATTTAAATACTAAGAAGTGTGTTTTGATAATTTAAACCAATTATAAATTGGTTTTCTATATTGAATTGAATTCTTTATGTAAAAATTCTTAACCATATTTTCTTTTCGGTTTATGGGTAGGTCAACCGGTCAAGTTAGATAATAATTATTAAACCATCATTAAATTAAAGATAATTTCGTTAGTTTCGCATGGGTTGTAAAATCGTCAAAATTCAATTTATAAAACTCAGGATATAACCTAAATAGTAAAGTGAGTATCTAAATTTTAATAAATATTTTTTTTTATTTTTGTAGCACCAATTTATTTATTTTTCCACTAATTGTTTTAAATATAGAAATTTTATGTTTCTTTCAATAAAGTATTAAAATTAATTAAGAACAAATTCAAATCGATAAAGAATATAATAATATGAGAATAAAATTTTATATAATCATAACATAATTTTTATTCTGTTTAATAATTTTTAAGTAATAATGTATTTTAAAATTTTATATATACTGTAAATAAAACCGAAACATTAAAAGTAAAAGCAATTAGTAAGATACTTATATCAGTATATACTTGATATCCTTATTATATTAAATCCTTAGAGAAAAATTCTATGGAGACAGAAACTTAACTGGAGACCGAGACCACATGTTACACCATTCGTTTCTATCATTTTGTTTTACACACTTGTAAATTGGTTGTATGTAGGCATATACACCTTATACGTTACCAACAACGTTAACTAAAATATGCATTACATTCATTCTCACGTCTTCCATTTTTTTATTCAAAAAATTTGCACAATTTTAATATTCTATGTTATTTTGTTTGCAAAACTTTTTACTTTCAATTATTGTATTCATAATTTTTTAGTGTAATATATTATTATTTTAATTTAGTGCATTACTTTAGTTGCAAAACATTATTATTTTACTATTTTATTCTTTATTTTTGCATAATTTAATTTTTTTACACATTTTTTTCATTGTTATGCAGTAAGCATTGGGTTTTTTTTATTTGTAAAACATATTTTTTATATGCAGAACTTTTTGTTTATAATATTTGCAGTACGATGTTTAGTGGTATAGATCTCTCTCAAATCCTCCAAACTTGCTAAATAAAATGTCGGATGTGGTAGGTTTTAAGAACGTGGATGGTTAAAAAAAACATGTGTAATTGTGTATAATAATATAATTTTGTTATGTTTAATTTTTATGAAGTATAATAAAAAATGATGACCATTGAATTCAAGTTAATCTAAGGGTGTAGAATTGGTCTCCAGGTCTCCATCTTTTTGTTAGTCTCCGCTGAACCCATATAATAAACATAATAGGGATCTTATCCAAAATTTTGATCGTACGGTCTTGGACTAATAAGGACCATTAGATCTTAACTAGATAAATGAAAATCGTTAGATCAAATATTAAAAAAGTGTATTTTATTAATAATAGGATTATATTTAAATTCTAAAAAGTGTATTTTGATAATTTAAACCAAATATACCAAATATAAAAAAGTTTTCTATACTGAATAGAATTCTCCATGTAAAAAATTCGTGACTTTTTTTTTTCATGGACAATTCCAGTTAGATACAAATTGTTAAACCATCTTTTAATTAAAGATAATTTAGTTATCTTCATGTGGGGTATAAAATCGTTAAAATCTAATTTTTAAAACACAAGATAAAGCCCAAATTAGTAAAGTGAGTATTTATTTTCTAATAATAATTATTACGTCATCATTATTTTAATGCCGATTTAATTACTTTTTTCTAACTATTTTAAATTTAGAAATCTATGTTCAAAAATTCAAATCAATCTAAGAAAAATTCAAATCAACAAAGAATATAATAATACGATGATACAATTTTATAAATTTGTGCATATTTTTTATCCTATTTTATTAAATTTTATATCATAACTAATTAAATATTATTTATTATTAAATAATAAATTATACGCAAATGGTGATTTTGTTTTATAAGAACTCATAGAGACCTAATTTCATTGTTATTAGGACTATATTCATATTTAAAAATTCCGTATTTTGAAATTTTAGACTCAGCTACAGAATAGGTCTAACTTTTTTAACCTATATACATTGTAAATTATTAAATTTGAAACTTTAAAAGTTTGTCAATCAATTAGTATAGTACTTTTTTGAAAAATCTTACTTTATAAAAAATATTATCAAATAACTCATGTCTACAAGAAAAAAAAATGAAAAAATTCTTATTTTTCAAAAAAAACCTGTAAATTTTAATATGTTGTTGGTAGATTCAAACCTTAGATCATTCTACGTGATAATTTTACTATTATATCTAACGTTTCTCAACAATTTAATTTGAAAGATCCAACCATTATGAATTGAGTGATCAAGCGACCAAACTTATAAGAAAGCTTTCATTACTTAGTCTTTAATATAATAACATAGATATTTACGGGATATACTATAAAAAATGAATTTTATATATAATTTTGATTGTCACGTTGTACTACTTTAAAAGAAGAACTATTACAAAAAAAATTATATTTTAATTGATAATTTATTTTCTCAAAAGTTCAAAGTTTCCGCATAATTAACATATTACAAAAAAGAGTATATTATATTTTAGCAATAAATATTTAAAAAATATAAATATTAAAAAAATTAATGATGTTATCATGGTAGTTTGGTCCTAAATACCGCTAAAACATTCTCAACCGTTAGATCCAATACTTTTAAAAATAGACGATCAAGATTATATCATATAAAAAGAAGTTATTATCTAAAAATGATATAAGCTAAAAGATATTATATTAGGATTGGATTTTCCAAAAAGTTAAAACATAAAAATAGTTATAATTAAATAAGGAAACCCATTTAATATCAAAATAATAAAAATCGTTTTATCTTAAATAGATAGGTGAAAACCGTTAGATTTAACATTAAAAACTGTATTTGGTTAATAAATGGTATTCTAATAATTTAAACTACATATAAGTAGATTTCCTAAATCGAATAGAATTCTCAATATTAAATTTCGTCACTTTATTCTCTTTTTAGTTTTAGAATAGTTTTTAATTGAAAAAGAACTAATAAACCACAACTAAATTAAAGATTATTTTGTGAATTTCATGTGGACCGTAAAATTGGCCAAATCTAACTTTTATAACTCAATATAAACAAATATTAAATTGAGCGTGTTAAATATAGTAAATATCAAATTTTTAACTATAATTTTTTTGGCTAAATATTTTTTAACAATAATTTAATCATGTAAACTAATAACTTTTAAATATTAAAATATTCATAAATAAATATAATTATAAATATTAAAAAAACAATCGTATGGTTATTCTTGTTAATTTCTATCAAAAAATTGTTATTTTTAACATTCTTTCACCATTGTATGTTTTTAGTTCTATTTATATGAATGCATGATATTTAAATTTTAACATCCAAATAAAAATTATTAAAAAATGACATTAATAATTTTTGTTAATATATCGAATAAAATATACAAGGTACATAATTTACAAAGTTTTTTATGGGACAAATCGAGTAATTAAAAATAATTAAATTTCAACAACACACTTTTTTTTAAGTCAATTTCAACAACAATGTACTCTCCGTTGCAATTTAATTAATTAAAAAAAAATATTTTAGAAGTCAAGTGAATAAAACTAGTAAAAGTAATTTATTTACAATTTTAAATTTTAACCACGCGTAAACGACAACAGAAAAACGCGTAAACTTAAAACAGAAACAAGAAAACCCAGTAGCACTGCCTATATAAACACCCATTTGTATCCTAAACACCCTTACATACAATTTTAAGAAATCTCACAAGTATGGGCGAAGAAATTAGGGTTACTAAATCAATTTCATTTGATTATTTAGTTGAAGGGCTAGAGATGAGTTGTGATGAAGTTGAGAGAGTAAGGGACATTCAATTGCGTAATCTTCAATCTCGAAGAAAGCTTTGTCTGGTATTGGATTTGGATCATACCCTTCTGCACACCGATGATTTTCGACAAAACCCAAACATTGATGTTCTGGGTCACGATGATATGTTTGAATGGAAGGGCATGGGCATGGAAAAAGTGTATATCACAAAGTTGAGGCCTTTCGTTCGTAATTTCTTGGAAGAGGCGAGTGAGATGTTCGAGTTGTATGTATACACTATGGGATCACGCAATTACGCTCACATTGTCACCGACTTTCTTGATCCTGAAGGGCTGTATTTTGGTAATAGAATTATATCAAGGGAGGATTGTACTACTCCAGGCCAAAAGGGACTTGATGTTGTGCCTGTTGAGCCCAGCGCTGTTGTTATTCTGGATGACACGGAGTCTGTGTGGAAAGGGTATTTTGCCAATTTGATTTTGGTTGAAAAGTATGATTATTTTTCCAATGTGGGATTGGATGAAAGTGAGGAGGAAGGAGAGTTGAGTTGTGCTTTGGAAGTACTTACAAAGCTACACTCTGTTTATTTTGAGTGGTACGATAGTTTCATCGACTGTGATGTCAGAGAGCTCATACATACTCATTGGGAGGAAATCCAAGGGCAGCAAGGACTTGGGACTTGTTCATCTCATATGGAATCTGGAAAGCGTGCTAGGGTTGATGATGAATGTTTAACTGTTACTAAAAAGCAAAGGGTCTGCTAGGGATTGGCGGAGTAGAGAATTCAACTTGTTTAGTAGAAACAGGACTTGTTATAGTAATGTTCTGTAAATTAGTTAACTTGAGTTTGATATTTGATTATGTTTCTATTTCTGGGACATTTGATTCAGGGAGTAGATAATTCAACTTGTTTATACGAAATTTTGGTAGAAACAGGACATGTAATAGTAATGAGTATATGAAATTTTCGATTCCATATTTATTCTAGAGGCGTCCATGTGTTCTGAGCTTCATTTTCTTCTTTTGCTTCAGGATATTCAGCTTTCCTTCTTTATTTCTCCAGGTTCTAAAATTGGTAAAAACAAAGAAATTACGAACAACTCGCTCAACTTAAATTAAACCATTTACCTGCGCTAGTATTCACCCAAAAAACGTGAAAATGTGTAGTTCGTGAAAAATACTAATGAGACCAAACAAACTAGTTACCATGGCATGAAGAACTAGAGAATGCCAAAGTGAAAATGATGTTACCAGAAAGCAGGCGGGAAGCCTTTAGGAGATCAGGATTCACTAAAAGTACCTAGTTCAGTTCAGGCCTAGTGTAGATGAAATGGAATGGAGAATAAGGGTAGATCCCCTAATGGGATGTCTGTTACAGGTCTGGTACCCATGGTATTGACCTAATGATAAGTCAGCTACGTCTGCCCTCTGTTTTGAACTTCTAACCTTTCCATATCCATGTTCATTCTACTCCACTCTTTCCCTGTCACAGATCATCTACCTTGGGCCTTGAAACCATACTTAAAATCGTGATATCTAACACCATTTCCAGTCTCCAGATCAAATATTTTTCCAAAGTTATTCCCAAAACTCCAGCTAAAGCATGTCAAGACTAGTCTGGTTTGCGAAGGTGAAAACTGACAGTCTGCAAGATGTTACGAATTATTATTACAAAGCATAGTATGCCCAAGAGGCGCAAGTAATTACAATCATGTACTAACCTGCAAGTACTGCATATCCAGAAAGCCAAATTACTAATCTTAATTCTAATACACTGGACTTGCAACACAAGTGATTCCGAAGAAGAATACAGTAGAAATTAGGGAAGTTACTAAGTACTGCATTTACATTTATCTGTTTCGTTTTTTTTTTTGCTCTGTTTTGTATTTAAGTTCCGGTAATCTTAGCTGATAAATATGTAACCAGAAAGGGGGATAATCCGCTCACATTCTCTCTACCGAAGGTGGATCATGGTACTCAGAATACTTCGGGAGTAGCTTTAGAACAGAAGCCTACAATTTCTGGTTCCGCGCCTCAGAAACTACCAGCAAGGAGGCATATGAAGTGGCAAGTAATGTATCTGCGGATTCATTCACACCCATCGCAGGGAATGTGTTTCTTCCCACAGGTGAATCACTTCCATGCTTAAAATGGAATGTTTCCTCAAATATTGAGGACAATTTTCTGTTCAATACTGATGGTCTTAATTACGAAGAAATGGAGTTTGAACCACATACCTATTTCTCATTTAACGAATTGCTGCCAGATGATGATGGTGCCCAGTTGGACAGGGTTGATCCCTCAGAAAACTTTGTTGAGAATATGGATATTTCTTATGTTTCGAGCAGACGTTGATCTTGAGCCACATGGAATGATTATTGATCAACAAGAACATGTAAATTCTTTTTAACCTTCGTTTCAGGTTGTGGCATGTCAAATATGCTGTTACACTGATCCAATTCATGATCGATGTTGCCTGATGTGCGGGCTCTGGATGCATAATTATTAAACAGGATGGGTCGAGTCCTCAAATACTTGGGACTGGAGGTGTGGCAACTGCCAGGGTTGGCAGTAGCTAATGTTACTAAATCAGTGTTCATCTTCAGGTTATTGTATCATCACATAAAATGATCCCGGGTCTCTATGATCTGTTGTTTAATCGCGCTGGAGGGGAGGTGGCACTCATCTGTGAAACTGCAGATCTGAAAGCAAGTTGTAGATAGAAATTGTAGTACATTATATTTTGGTCTCTTTCACCTGTTTAAACTTCAGATTGTTTCTCTGGCTTGATAATGCTGGCTTACAAAATGTGAATATACTTGTGAATCACAAATTTCCAACTTGAAAACCTTGGTTTATGAGTTGATAGTAGAATTATTACTCTAGTGATTTTGAACAATTCAATTGCCATTTTTGAACAAATCATCAATGATGAATTCAATGGAAATCAGGAAATGTCTAATCTAAACTTATTTAACAATTCTGTCCAGTTAGCTTAATGAAATTTCTAAAAATATAAATCATGTATAGAGGTTTTTGAGAAATACGATTTTTTAATCATTTTGCAAAAATACCTTTTTTTTAATTTTACTTTTGCAAAAATATGATTATTTAAAAGAATTTGCAAAAATATGATTTTGGAACCTTTTTTTTTTGAAAACATGAAATTGGAACCAAATGCAATTGCATACAACTTGATTTAACCTCAAATATCAAAATCAACTTCATTTACTTTTCAGCGAAACGTAAAAAATAGTTGCATTTGATTGCAAATCGTAAAAAAGGTTGCATTTGGTTATTTTTGGTCGCAATAGTATTTTTGATAATTTCTTAAAAATATAAAGGGTTATTTATAAGGTAACCATCTAAGTATTAACGGAAATACATCATGACCATAGAACTACTAAAATGAACTTATAATGGATCGTGGTTTGAACCGATGTACACATAAATTATTAATGAACTGAATTTATTTTGTTGGGTGTACAATCTCCGGAGGGAGAGTGGGCTTCACCAAACTAGTAACTTAATCCATTTTTTTGGGCATTCCATTTTTGTTTCATTTTTAACTCACGATCTCTCACCCAGCCTCCCCCTCCCCCATATACATACACACAGACACACACATAAATAAGCTGAAAATGTTTACAGAAAGGCTAAAAAAGCACTCCACTCCCTCTCCTCCCTCCATCCCCGTATATACACACACAAATAAGCTGAAAATATTCACAGAAAGGCTAGACCAAAAGCACTCTTAAATGGGTTAAACCGGCAATTTTTGTTTATGTATTATTATTAGTTACTAAACACAAACGCATGCACACGGTTAAAAATATCTCAATTAATTTTTTTTACTAAAGTTTTGAATTTGATAATAATAAACTTATAGTTCTTTTTATACAGTAATAAAAGTCTACACAATTACAATCTTTTGCTAGAATTTTGAATTATTTATTTAATTAATTTTGTTTTTTTTCGATTAGCATCAATGTGATACTAAAGAAACTTAAGAAACTGAGGGCAGATCATCATTATACGAAAAGATCAATCATGATTTCGATCTTGTAAAATCTTCATTAGCATGTTCTTCCTTCGCTTAAATTTCACTCCGGCCTTTGATGTGTAAAAATAATGTAAACTGCAAGCGCACAGTGTTTAGTTGTAGCAATCACAGATCGTTCCACAGAGACTATGTATTTTCAAAAACCCTAGCAATTAACTCAGGCGAACTAGACAATAAGATTTGAGATGAGATTTGTTTAACCTAATTAACAATTAAAATCAGATATGGAAAACCTAGGAATCCGAATCCATTAATCAATCACAATTAATATCAACTCGCCCTAAAATCAATTCTCTTTCCTTCACAAATAAGATATATCAATTAACGAGACAAGCATACACTATGAAACTTGTTATCTAACAATAACCTATCAAAACTTCATGGAGCAAGCATAGGCTATGAAAAATAAATCTGGTAACAATAATATATCAAAATCACTTTGTCAATTGAACAATTAAGCACCAAGAAAAATTATGAGAACCAATTAATAGGAACGAGAAGATGTCAACAATAATCAAATTAACTTCATCTTCATCCTAGGGCAAGAGAATTAGCTAAACATGATAATTAATCTAACAAAACAATTATGAACAAAACATATAATAATTGTTAAACAAGTAATATAAATTAAATAATTTAAAAACCTAATGTATGCGGGAATCACCTGGACAATTAATAGAAAAGCTAATAAGTTAAATAATTAATGGCGTACGTTTATGTAATAAATTAATAAACTACCAAACTACCGAAGCATGCAGGTAACTGAAATTAAGAAGGGACAACAATTAAAAGACGTGAAGGCATGATAGAAAACAAGAAATAATAATATATTAATATTATGGAGTGAAAGTATATGCTGGATAATAGCCACCAGCAACAGTTAAAACAGAAAATTATACAGCTATCAAATTCTAGGTGTCTCAAATACAAGAGAGGAGATCTATATTTATAGGAAAAATAATGGGTTTGGGCTTTTTGACTACAAAGCGGATTGTAGAAATATTTCCTCAATTCCTTTTTCTTCTCCGATAAGTTTTCCAATTTTTCTCCAATTTCCTTTTGACTTCAAGTATTTCCATCTCCTTGCCTTTTTCACCTTTTTCTACTTGAAATATGATTTTATTTATTTTCCTATAAAACAAAATAAAACAATTTATTAAACAATAAAATTACGAAAACAGACATAAAATAGGTATTAAAAATGTATTAAATTATGGACCTATCAAATGCCCCCATACCTATCTTTTGCTCGTCCTCGAGAAAAACTAATATAATATAAACTACTAACTAATAGATAATACCACTTCCGTAGGTGATCACGGTTGAATTTGACATATGCAACAAGCCCTTTAAACCCCTAGGCAGCCCTAGTGGACGAGTAAGGTCTCGTGAGGGTTTATAGTGAATGTACCTACAAAATTCATCTAGCTCATGTAAAAGATCGCATGACAATGCAACGCCACACATACAAGTCCTCTCATGCTTCATCAACTTAAGAATCAAAAATGACTTTGCAATGTCTTGTCGTGGAAGATGCAAGGATTCACATAGTCTACTCAAAGAAATATGCATAAGTGCTCAAAAGTCCATGTCAAGTGTAAGAATAAGTTGGTAACCATGCTAAGCCCACAAGAGTACAACTTTGAGTCAAAACTTGGAATCTCAAATGTAGAAACAAGCAATAACTCACCTTTCACTCACAAAAGAATATTCACTCAAGAACAAGGGTAAGTGTATCACTCTATTCCAGCAAAATCATAAACATGCTTGACATTTGGTATCAATCTAACTTTAACACAACATACATCAATGATGATAATCAAAAGGTCTTTATTTGGGTTGTAACGGGGCTAGGGACAAGGTATGTCAAGTAAGGCCAAATAAGGTGAAGTGTCAAAAGCTAGTAGGCACCATAATTAATCATACACATCACCTGATTTTCTTCCAACAAAAGGCTTGATTAGTCGAATGAAGAAGGATCACACAAACATAAGTATGCTCTCATGATAGTTTTTTTTCTTTTTTCTTTTTTTTTTTTTTAGAAAAACAAGAATTTAATATATTAATGATAATGAGCAAAAGGGGTGTGCCGGATAATAACCACCGACGAAGTAAAAACAGAAAAGCAGACAGCTATCAAATTCTAGGTGTCTCAAATACAAGAGAGGAGATCTATATTTATAGGAAAAATAATGGGTTTGGGCTTTTTGACTACAAAGCGGATTGTAGAAATATTTCCTCAATTCCTTTTTCTTCTCCGATAAGTTTTCCGATTTTTCTCCAATTTCCTTTTGACTTCAAGCATTTCCATCTCCTTGCCTTTTTCACCTTTTTCTACTTGAAATATGATTTTATTTATTTTCCTACAAAACAAAAGAAAACAATTTATTAAACAATAAAATTAAGTGAAACAGCCATGACGGTTGTTGGAACTTCTACTTCTTTTGACTCAATTTTAGTGGGTGAAGAGAAATCGAGTTGTCTTGCTATTCCAGGTAGTGAATGGTCGGATTGTTTCACTAATCTAGATGTATTATCTCGAACCCAAGTACTTTGCATACAAGAGAAACAATCAACTAAGCACGTAGCAGACAAGAGCTATAAGTAAACACCCAAGAATATGCAAAATCAAAAGAAAAATTTATCTTATCCTAAAACAAATCTAGACCTTGCTCCTAACAATAAGATACTACTAAAAGTAATAGCTCAAAAAGCATTCGTCGTGACTGGCCAGGCAGGAGGAAGCATTGCCAAGAGGCTAACCACCATTCTAGGCACCAGTCTAAAGGCCAGGTAAGCTTTCGCTAGTCCTAGACACCACCGAAAAATACTTAATGATTTGTGCCTCCTAGATTCTCTTCCTAGTTGAGCGCGATATCCTAGGGGCTAACGTCTAATTAATTTTATTAAGGAAAGGGAATGCAAGATGAACGAATTAGTGATTTGTGGGCCAAGGAAAGAGTGATGAAATCCCTCACCTTATCTTGGAATTGGGTGGCGCCCTTAAGATTGATTTAATAATGCAACACACAAAGAACGAGAAATAAACACTTATGGATGCACTACACTACGTGTTTTATTCTAAATTGTACGTACCTCTTTCCTCCAGCAATCACCACAATTGTATAAGATGGAAAGCGATAAAGACAATAAATAAATCTAGATGATGTGATCCTATGTGAGAGAATGAATGATGCAACAAATTGGTTTTTAACAACTAACTAATATTTTTGGATTTTTCAAATATTTAATCTTTTTGTTTTTTTCAATAATGATGGAAAGAAAATAGAGAGAGGTGATACGGAATACCGAAAAGCGCTTCCAAAAATTTCACAAGAGACAACGAGCCTTCTAGCAATCTTCTTGTCCAAACTTTCCTAAGCTTCACTGTTCCCTAAAAGACAAATAATGCAGAACAAGAAACTAATCCGAAGAATTAAATATCAAGGAGTGAAAATTACCAATAATCCCCGGCAGCGGCGCCAAAAACTTGATGTGTAAAAATAATGTAAACTGCAAGCGCACAGTGTTTAGTTGTAGCAATCACAGATCGATCCACAGAGACTATGTATTTTCAAAAACCCTAACAATTAACTCAGGGGAACTAGACAATAAGATTTGAGATGAGATTTGTTTAACCTAATTAACAATTAAAATCAGATATGGAAAACCTAGGAATCCGAATCCATTAATCAATCACAATTAATATCAACTCGCCCTAAAATCAATTCTCTTTCCTTCACAAATAAGATATATCAATTAACGAGACAAGCATACACTATGAAACTTGTTATCTAACAATAACCTATCAAAACTTCATGGAGCAAGCATATGCTATGAAAAATAAATCCAGTAACAATAATATATCAAAATCACTTTGTCAATTGAACAATTAAGCACCAAGAAAAATTATGAGAACCAATTAATAGGAACGAGAAGATGTCAACAATAATCAAATTAACTTCATCTTCATCCTAGGGAAAGAGAATTAGCTAAACATGATAATTAATCTAACAAAACAATTATGAAAAAAACATATAATAATTGTTAAACAAGTAATATAAATTAAATAATTTAATAACCTAATGTATGCGGGAATCACCTGGACAATTAATAGAAAAGCTAATAAGTTAAATAATTAATGGCGTACGTTTATGTAATAAATTAATAAACTACCAAACTACCGAAGCATGCAGGTAACTGAAATTAAGAAGGGACAACAATTAAAAGACATGAAGGCATGATAGAAAACAAGAAATAATAATATATTAATATTATGGAGTGAAAGTATATGCTGGATAATAGCCACCAGCAACAGTTAAAACAGAAAATTATACAGCTATCAAATTCTAGGTGTCTCAAATACAAGAGATGAGATCTATATTTATAGGAAAAATAACGGGTTTGGGCTTTTTGACTACAAAGCGGATTGTAGAAATATTTCCTCAATTCCTTTTTCTTCTCCGATAAGTTTTCCAATTTTTCTCCAATTTCCTTTTGACTTCAAGTATTTCCATCTCCTTGCCTTTTTCACCTTTTTCTACTTGAAATATGATTTTATTTATTTTCCTACAAAACAAAAGAAAACAATTTATTAAACAATAAAATTATGAAAACAGACATAAAATAGGTATTAAAAATGTATTAAATTATGGACGTATCAGCCTTCTACGAAGTCAAGTCAAGCTTAATCTCGAAAGTAATAATAGGGATGATTACGATTACTCAAAGAATTGTGGCCAGAGAGTGTTGCATCCGTTGCACGGATGATTTTGATGAGAATATCAGAATGGTGATTTTGGAGCTAAAGGAGTTAAGGATGGTTATAATGTACATTGGGTTAATATATCAGTAGTTTAAGTGTACATTACTTAAGGTTTCTTTGCACTCTCCTTCCTCGGAGAGTGATGTACACTCTCTATTTATCCGGTATTTTTGGCCTGAGCAGTGGTCAATGTGTGCAATTGCAAAAGCACAATCTCTGATTTGTTCAATTTTTTAGCTTAATGACCATGGTGTATTTTCGTCCATACTTTAATGGTTAAGTTATAAATAACCCAAATATAAAACTTATCAAAAAGATGTAATTTTGTGTAATGCTTTTAAAAAAAGATAATTCTTCTTTTTCAAATAAGAAGGTATTTCTATTATCTTCGCAAATTGTCTTTGATATCGGATATCTCGTGTGATTTTTCAATCAACTTTATTTTATCCCGTGTCTGCAATAAAAAATTATAGGAAAATGACTCTCTTCCTTTTTCATCATTCCATTTCCCACCTCCATTTTCTTACAAAGAAACATACTACTCCAACACCAGGTCATGTATAAATCATGTATCAGATAGCTCAATGAAGTTTCTAAAAATATAAATCATGTATAGAGGTTTTTTAGAAATACGATTTTTTAACCTTTTTGCAAAAATACCTTTTTTTTAATTTTATTTTTGCAAAAATATGATTATTTAAAAGAATTTGCAAAAAAATGAATTTTGAACCTTTTTTTTTTTTTTGAAAACATGAAATTGGAACCTAATGCAATTGCATACAACTTGATTTAACCTCAAATATCAAAATCAACTTCATTTACCTTTCAGCGAAACGTAAAAAATAGTTTTATTTGATTACTTTGATTGCAAATCATAAAAAAAGTTTCATTTGGTTATTTTTGGTCGCAATAGTATTTTTGATAATTTCTTAAAAATATAAAGGGTTATTTATAAGGTAACCATCTAAATATTAAGGGAAATACACCATGATCATATGACTAGTAAAATGAATTTATAAGGGATCATGGTTTGAACTGATGTACACATAAATCATTAATGGATTGAATTTATTTTGTTGGGTGTACAATCTCCGGAGGGAGAGTGGGCTTCACCAAACTAGTAATTTAATCCATTTTTTACGGTTTTGACTCGGAAATAGCATAAGCTATTGAATTTAAAGAAATGTTGAATTGTGTCAAAAGAAATGCTGGTTGGCACCGTGTTTATCATGAAAACTTGACAACCTTTAGTTCAAGTTAAAGGTAGTAAGGCTGGTATTTCTAATTTTGGTAGTCATAAGTAACTTCAAAGTGCTGCTGCAAGAACGAATAATCCGTTGTTTCGTTTCTAAAACAATCGGCTAATAAGATTGTGTATTTGCTTGCATGTGCACCCTCTTTTAAACCAAATTGTATTTCGAATTGTACTATCTTTGATTTTTTTTTTTGTGAAAAAATTCATATTTTAATCTATTTGGATTAAAAAGATATTGAAATTCATATGTTTCTAAGATAAACATGAAACATTGTAAATCAATTTCAACTCTATACATTACTCTTGTAACAGCCCCAAATCCGGGGTCAGGGATTTAGGGTCGTCACGATCCATGTACTCCTTGCCTTACCTGTATTACTCACACCATTCATATTTCACCTGCTCATGACCCCACATTATATGTCTCACACACACACACACACACACAGGTTAGAGTCTCAGAAACGACACACTACAACAATTGCGGAATAATTAATTTTTATTACAATACCCAAATGTCATTTAAATCTGTTACTGATACAATTTCTCAGTATTGTTACATTACCAACTTAGCCTTCTGATGCTCACAATCCTCTAATACCATTCAGGTCTATACATAAGTTGAATACCAAAAGCCGTAGCCTGATTCAATTGGTTCGTACTACTCTCGGGATCGCTGCTAGAAACTGTTTATGGAAACGCCTTGCGACATATGTGCCGTCCCATTGGCATCCTGCTTCGCTGCTATATAATATATATAAAATAATAACAAGAGTGAGCGATAGCTCAGCAAGGTAATGAAAGTATGGCATAATTCTTCCTTTAATTCAACCCAGAAATAAAGCGGGTATAAGACAATAATTTGTCAAAATATCTCGATACTGAATTCATTTCCTTATCGGAATGTATTCCAAAAAAATACCATTGATGTATTTCAAATATCATCTCCATAATATTCTGCAAACTTTCGATATTCATACTATGAACAAAGTTCTAGTATAATATAAAAGATGAAATAACAAGGTAACCCAGTATATCCTTTCCGTGAAATATCTGCTATATAAATATAAGCAGACTATCAACATGTAACTTAAAAGATGAAGTTATAAGGAAAATATAAGGTTTCCGTAACCCAAAATCCACTTGTGCATATATATCCTTAATCAGGTTTTTATCAGAGTCATAACTCATAAGATAAAAGATGAAGTTGTAGGAATTTCCAAATATCATCTTTCATATCAAACATTTATCTCATATCATATTCTGGAAATAAAGACAACGCAAAATATTTCCAATCCACTTTCTAAACTTGAATAACTGGAATAGCTTGAATAAACTTGAATAACTTTTCTTTTCTGGAAACTTGCTTAAAACTTTCTTTCTCTGATAACTTGCATAAAACTTTTTCTTTCATGGATGATGAACTATAGATGGAGATTCTAGGCGACAGGGATACCCCTGCGATGATCAGTCGCAAGGCGAATCCCCACTGCTGTTTTTTTACGTAAAAGGGAAGAATAGACAGACGCTAACTGACCTACCTCCCCGCCTTCGGTTGTAGGGGGAAGAGCAGACCCGTTCGTAGACCGCCGGTCTGATACTCTTCTCTGGGTGGGAAAAACAGACCCGATCATAGTCCGTCGGTCTGTCACCCTCCTCTTACCCTACGGTCGGGCACATACTGATAATCTAAGGGAAGAACAGACCCGTTCATAGACCGTCGGTCTACGCGTAGTTCCCTTAGGGGACAGGCGCCACTCAGTCCCTTACATATTCTCCGAGTTCAAGAAAATCCATAATTCTGAAACATAAAGTTCCTTTCCCTTTTTCCCCCTGGTATACGACTCCACAAAGTAGTCATATCTGGTTGGAAAGGAAAATTCACCCATATTTCCCAAGCTGATGCTTGTTCATGGATACAACTTATTCCACTGGTCTTACTCCTTGAGTCTTGAGGAAGTAATCAAAATCATTTTGCTGGTAGCATACAAAGCTGTTAAATGAATAATTTCAAAAAAAAGATTTAGGACCGGGCAGTCCACTTGAAACAAACATTAAAACTTGAGGAGGATCCCCTGAGTCTTTGTAGTTTGAGCGAACATTTAAGTCTTTCAGAATATAGACTTAAAAGGAAAATAGATTTGGGAACCTTCTCTAATTATATTTATGATTGCCTGAATAAAACTTTATTAGTTATCTAGGGTTAAATAATAGATTTCACAAAATACTTCTTTAAGAAGTAGGGCTTTAAATAATTAATGAAAACTATATTTAATAAAGAATATTTATTTAGGAGTAATTCCCAAATACTTTCTTAACAAAAGAAGGGATAATAAATAATAATAATATAACCCTAGATAACAACTGATACCATTCCCGGTCCGTAGAATAAATACAGAGTACATACCCCCTACTGAGGGTTTTTCTTGACCTATCGACTTATATATATATTACCATAGCCATAGCTTATAAGTCCAACTTATACTTAGCATCATAAATATCGATTCGAAATCATGAACACATAGCATATATCTCAATATCTTATTTATCACAACATATATATACGATGTGAGGTTTGAAAGCATGCATCTATCATATGCATATACTATAATCTCAATAGTTTTAATACTATCACATCTATATACGATGTGAGGTTTGAAAACATGCATCTATCATATCATATGCATCATCAATATAATGTAATCTGAAATATAGCATGGGTTTAGAAAACTTGCCTGATGCTCGAGAAGTGATAGGGGTTCGCTACGATGCCGGACAATCTAGACAAAGTCAAAGAAAACGCACGATTAATCCCCTGGATAATCCACTTGTACTCAATGCTTAAACACGTAAGCGAAACACAACCAAGGAATTACTAGCTCGTTATAGGCTCATACTAAGTCCATGTTTAATCGACAATTACTTAAGTCGTAGGTTTAGTCCGAAATCGATCCTCGAATACAAGTTATACTTAACCATTTACAACATTGGTTTCTAAGTCATGTTCTTAGTGGTTTTCACTTGCGCAACCTCGGCTAAGATATTTTTATAAAATCGAAAAATAATATTTGTAATCCGAATCTTTTTCGTGAGCCTTCCTAACTGTCTCCAGTATTATTCCTCAAAGTTTCACATTTTAATATGGCTTCTAAGTGGTCCAAATATAGCCTCAAAGTGACTGACCAGAGATGGGTTGTTCCTCCGAACGGCGTTTACTAAAACTCACTTTTCTCTTAAACCGTAAATCGGATTAACATGATTATTGCACTCACGTAAACTAGAAACAAGGCTCTACACACTCATGTTCATCATTGAACCAAAAGAGGCAGTTAAGGTTTCGAATTCTAGGCAGTTTATAGAGTTACCGAAAATCGGGCATTACGACGGCTTAAAATCGAATAATCCAATTTTTGTCACAACATAACCAAGCCACACCGGGCATACCATACATCCACAACCTCAATAAACAACCAACCTACACCTCTAAGATCAGTGGTGAGGCTCAAATCCAACACCCATCATTTTACACATTTAAACAAATCCAAACAATCACTAAATCACTTAATCATGATCTTAACTTTACATGAACATCAAAACCACTTCAAAAACTCATATAAACAAAAAGGGCAGAGGTTTTTATATCTTCCTTGAAGCTTCCCAAGCATCAACAATGGCTAATCTAGGCTTGGGGTGCTTGGATGATCCTTATATAGCTTGAACCCATGGAAACAAAACAATAAAAACAAGTAGTTACTATTCATCATCGTTCTTAATCACTACAATCAGATGGGTAAAACACAGAGGTGAGGCGAGCCCTTACCATGGTTGCGTAGAGCTTCTCGAGAGCTTCGATTTGAGTGGTGGAACGCCAAAAACCGCCAAGAGAAACTCGAGTTATGATCAATTCTTTCTCCGCCATTTTCTCCCCTTTTTCTCTCTCGGTTTTCTTCTTCCTTTTTATTTTCTTTCTCTTGGCCAATTAATGATAAGGCTGATATTTTGTGGTTAAAAAGGGGGTGAGTCATCACCTTTTGGTGAGTCACCAGGACACGTGTCGCGCATGCATGTGTTTGGCTAAAGTAGCTTTATTGGTTCGTTTCCTTTCACATGGATGATCCAAATGTTTCATCCCTTGAATTAATCTTGTTACATGTTACTTCCATGTCTATATTTAATCCTGTAAATGTTGCCTTGTTCCTCTTGAAACGATTCGAAATATTTCCTAAGAGATCGAATAAAACTCTACGCGATTCTCGCAGTGAATAGTAACTATTCACTATTCACTTCAACAATCGAATCCTTAAATCGACTTTAATAAAATAATAAAATTCCAAAATATTAAGTCCTCAAATCCTCAATTTTAATATCTCATTTCTTGAATATAATAATATATAATTCGCTGTCCGGTCAAATACTATACCAAAATAAAATTTGGAATTTCTGAATTCCGATCGTCTTTGCATTCACTTATTTACTCCGTAGATCACTAATATGACTTCGAAATATCCACACTACGTCTCGTACATATGTGGCATGAAAAATTTTCTTAACCCTCAAAATCACTATTCATTCACCAAATTCACTATTCACTGATGCACTTAATCGTAATAAGAAAAGTTTTAAATTTTTCCAAAAATTCGGGTTATTATAACTCTCCAAGGTGTATTTAGAACCCCTATCTTAAGATTTGAGGCACCAGTTTAAAATTATAAAATATCTAACCAAACAATTGTAGGGCGATGGTGGTTGATATGAACAGAAAAGTAATTATAGAAATATAATTGACTATTCAATGGAAAGACCGATATTTAAGGCCCGACACCCTGATTATTCATTAATTTCGTAATTAATGAATGGGGAAAATATAAAGCTCATAAAAAGAGTCCAAAATATGGTAAATTCATCAAAGAAGGATCCGGAATCCCAATTAAAGGCAATTAATGAGTCATAGCCTTTATCAACAAGGAAAAGACTTATCCTGCAAGAAATACAATGTTTATCCAATATCAAAAAGGAGACTTATTCGCTAAGACTCCTAAACATACCATAAATACTAGGCTCTAGACACCTATATAAGGACCCTGATCCTACAATCAGAACTACGCTTTGGACACAGCTCCATACGTCCTCTACTACGTTTTGGACACAGCTCCATACGTCCTCTACTACGTTTTGGACATAGCTCCATACGCCATCTACTACGTTTTGGGCACAGCTCCATACGTCACAACGCCTCGAAGGCGCAACAAGCCACAAAGGCACCCCTAGAACTACGTTTTAGACTTCATCCTCGAATAAGGACCTACAAGTCACTACGTCCTTGGTGTGCCCCTGCCGCCATAGCCCCGAGGGCAACACCAAGAACTACGTCTTTGGCTTGATTCTCAATAACGATTTGAGATACGTAGGCATCTTGTGAGGACCGATTTAGTCTCGAAACACAAGTGCAGCCATAAAAGCTCGAAGCTCATTAAACCCTCGCATTAAATTCGTAAGCTCAGATTTTATTCCACAACATTTGGCGCCGTCTGTGGGAAGACAACATCAACCATGGCAAACACACGAAGAACAGCTCGGGATAATCAAACTCCTGAGGATCGCCCTATCACCTCTGAGGCTGATCAACCACCGCCGACTACTGGCACTCAAGGGGCGAATATCCCCACCAACACTCAAGGACCGGAAATCCCGACTTCGGTTGAAGGGACGAATCCCCTGCAGATGGTCATTCATGGATCTAATCCACAAGAGACCGTTCACCAACAACCAATCTCGACTTCTCCACTCATCATGAATGCACCGAGAAGCCTTCAACTCCATACTACTGATCTCCCTCAATACGCGAATCAGACTTTGGGGATGCCAAGCTATGGCATGCCCCCAAAATCAACAAACTCGTCATACCCCTCTCATTCAAGATTACTCTGGCCCATACACTGAGGATGAAGGTTATACAACTGGGGAGGATGTCGCCCCAAGAAGGAGACGTTCATCCCAGACAAATCAGGAGCCACCCCAAACTACTAGGGAGAAACTTGCAGCCCACGAGGCAGAGACTGCAAGGCTCAAAAAACTCCTTGCTAAAGAAGAGGCCGCTCAATCTCGGGGCCGAACGACTGAAGGAATCCCGATAATCAACTTGGATCCACCAAGAAGGACCAAGAGGGCTGAAGCCCCAAGGGGTGATCCTAATATTCTGTTGCCCCTAGGAGATCCTGATGATCCTACACCACCGTTTACTCAAGACATCATGAAAACGGCTATATCCAGAAAGTTTAAGATGCCTTCGATCAAAGCCTATGATGGAACGGGAGATCCCGCAAATCATGTAAGGACCTTCTCCAATGCACTGCTGTTGCAGCCAACCAACGACGCGGTCAAGTGTAGGGCGTTTCCACAAACCTTGGCAGGCATGGCCCAACATTGGTATAGCCGTCTACCACCCAACTCTATTGGGTCATTCAAGGAACTAAGCAAGGCTTTCATCAATCAGTTCATTAGTGGAAGGGTGCATGAGAAAAGTTCTGCATCACTCATGGTAATCCGGCAAGGACAGAATGAGGCCCTAAGGGACTACATCAATCGATTCACCAGAGAGGCTTTAAAAGTCCCGGACTTAGAGGATAGAGTGGCTATGATAGCCCTGCAACAAGGAACCACTGATGACCACTTCAAACGGTCGTTAGCTAAACATCCCCCAGAGAGCATGCTGAAGCTCCAAGATAGGGCCGGAAAGTATATCAAGGCTGAAGAAAGTATGAGAAAATATGAACCCACTACTGGCGGTAGTGGAAGCTCAAAGAAAAGAAAAGAAACTCAGGAGTGCGACGTCAAGGAAAAGTTTCCCCGGACATCAAAGAACTCCGATTCTCCCCCCAAGAGAAACAATTTTGGGCCAAATTCTGATGGAGATAGCCAAGGAAGAAGATATTAAATGGCCTAAGCCAATAAGGGCTGATTTGTCCAAACGGAACCAAAATCAGTTTTGTCGGTTCCACAAAGAAGTCGGTCATGACACCGATGATTGTAGACAATTGAAATATGAGATTGAGTTTCTGATACGAAGAGGAAAACTCAGCAAGTTCACTAAGGATGGAAGCCAAGGGAGCCAAAGGGGGAACTATGAAAGGAAGGATTATGATAGAAGGGACAACGATCAAGATCGGAATCCCAAGCCCCGAGGGCCAGTGATCAACATGATATTCGGAGGGCCAACTGCTGCTGGGTCCTCCCGAAACTCAAGAAAGGCTTATGCCCGAGAAGTAATGACTGTGGTTGGAGAAGCACCGAAGCGTGCCAGAACAGAAGTGTCAATAGGTTTTGACGATTCAGATTTGGAAGGGGTGAAGTTCCCCCATGATGATCCTCTTGTCATAATACCTATGATAGGCAACTCCGAAACAAAAAGAGTCTTGGTTGATAATGGAGCTTCAGTGGATATCTTGTTCCACGATGCCTTTATCAAGATGGGTTACACAGACTCTCAGTTAATGCCCTCAAATATGCCTATATACGAATTCAACGGGGTGGAATCAAAAGTGGAAGGCACCATCCAACTCCCAATGACTATGGGACAAGGGATGAATACGTCTACTCAGATGTTGAACTTCATAGTTATAAAAGCGACTTCAACCTACAATGCAATCCTGGGAAGGACTGGTCTTCATGCGTTCAAGGCTGTTGCCTCATCTTATCATCTAAAAATCAAATTCCCAACAAGGAATGGGATTGGTGAAGAACGAGGAGACCAAAAGATGGCTAGAAGTTGTTATGTAGCCGCGTTAAGGCCTGATGGAACCGGGGGGCAAGTTCTCCCAATTGAAGACATGAATATCAGCGACAACGAGGACAGAAGGGGGAAACCGGCTGAGGACTTGGTCCCAATTCCCCTAGTCCTAGGAGAACCAGAGAAGGTGACTTATATTGGGGTACTACTGCCCAAACCATTGAAGAGCAAACTCACGTCTTTTCTTCAAGAAAATAATGACGTTTTTGCTTGGACAGCGGCCGACATGCCAGGGATTGATCCCCAATTGATATCTCACAAATTGAATGTGGATCCAGAAAGAAAGACAGTGAAACAAAAGAAAAGAAATTTTGCTCCAGAGAGGCTTGAAGCCATTAAGCAAGAAGTGAATAAGCTTTTGGAAGCTGGGTTCATTGAGGAAATCCAATTCCCAGAATGGTTAGCTAACCCTGTGATGGTCAAAAAGGCTAACGAGAAGTGGAGGATGTGCGTCGACTTCACCGACTTGAATGATGCATGTCCTAAGGATTGTTTTCCCTTACCAAGGATTGTTTTCCCTTACCAAGGATTGATGCTCTAATAGATGCCACTGCTGGGCATGAGATGCTAAGTTTTATGGATGGCTTCAGTGGATATAATCAAATCAAGATGCACAAAGATGACATCGCCAAGGTATCCTTCATCACTGACTTTGGTGTCTTCTGTTTCTTAGTCATGGCTTTTGGGCTTAAGAATGCAGGAGCGACCTATCAAAGCTTGGTAAACAAAATCTTTGAGCACCTAATTGGAAAAACCATGGAGGTCTATGTAGATGACATGCTAGTCAAGAGCCTCGATAAGGCCGATCACATTAAGCACCTCCGAGAGGCATTCGAAGTGCTAAGGCACCACAAGATGATGTTGAATCCAGCTAAGTGTGCCTTTGGTGTAGGCTCGGGAAAGTTCTTAGGCCTGATGGTCTCCAAGAGAGGAATCGAAGCTAACTCCGACAAGATCAAAGCAATCCTAGACATGGAACCACCCAAGTCTGTTAAGGATGTGCAGAAATTGACAGGAAGAGTTGCAGCATTGGGAAGGTTCATCTCCAAGTCAGGAGAAAAGTGCTTACCTTTCTTCAAGGCACTCAAAAATGTGAAAAATTTCGAGTGGACACCTGAAAGCCAAGAAGCCTTTGAGGCCCTGAAGAAATACATGGCTGAAGCACCACTGTTGGCAAAACCAAAGTCAGGAGAGATTCTCTATCTGTACTTGGCAGTCTCCGACACTGCCCTTGGAGCTATTTTGGTAAAGGAAGAATTGAAAGTGCAGAAGCCCGTATACTATGTGAGTAAGATTCTTCATGGGGCAGAAATAAACTACTCAGCGATTGAGAAGTTTGCCTTAGCCTTGATAATGGCCTCAAGAAAGCTACGCCCGTACTTCCAGGGTCACAAGATAGAGGTCTTGACTGATCAACCTCTAAGAAACATCTTGCATAGCACTCAAGTTAGTGGAAGATTGATCAAATGGGCCATTGAATTGGGCGAATTCGACATCAAGTATAAGCCTCGAACGGCCATAAAAGCTCAAGCACTTGCTGACTTCATGGTTGAATGTACCATTGACAACCAAGAAGTCGGGGGGCAGGAAGTAATAATGGAAGACAAGAAAGATCAAGAAATGGACTTCAAAGAATATTGGGTGCTCTATTTTGATGAAGCATCAAAAACAAAATCAAGTGGAGCTGGTTTAGTGCTACAAAGTCCTGATGGATTCCTCATTGAGTATGCACTAAAACTTGACTTCCCAACGACAAACAATGAGGCTGAGTATGAAGCTCTGATAGCTGGCTTAGGGCTGGCTGGAGCTTTGAGGGTCAAAACTCTGAAAGTATGTGGAGACTCGAGGCTAGTGGTTTCCCAAGTAAATGGGGAATTTGAGGCCAGAGATGAAGTCATGGCCAAGTACTTGAAACTTGTTAAGGCCATCATGACTCAATTTGACGAATGCTATGTGGAGCACATTCCAAGGGAAGAAAACATAAAGGCTGATGCCCTGTCTAAGTTTGCTTCTTTTGAAATTGAAAACTATGCAGGGAGTGTATACTTCCAAGTCTTGAAGACCCCAAGCATCAACGGAAAGTTGGTAGCACCCATTGATGTTAGCAGCTGTTGGATGGATCCCATCAAAGCTCATCTGGAAACTGGGTGGCTACCCAACGATACTTCAGAAGCACGAAAGCTATACGTCAGAGCACTAAGGTATACCCTGATTGAGGGACTCCTATACAAGAAGTCTTTCATCATTCCATATCTGAAATGTTTGAGACCTCAAGAGGCAGAATTGGCCCTAAAGGAAGTACATGAAGGAATCTGTGGGCAACACTTGGGGGGCAGAGCCCTTGCTCATAAAGTCACCCGTCTAGGTTTCTATTGGCCAAGTATGCTTGCTGATGCTAAAAGCTATGTGAGAAAATGTGAACGGTGCCAGAAACATGCACCAGTGGTTAGACAACCACCTGAGATGATGACATCCATTAACTCTCCTATCCCTTTTGCTATGTGGGGAATGGATATACTTGGGCCATTTCCAATGGCGAGTGCTCAAAGAAAGTTCTTGATAGTGGCAATTGACTACTTCACCAAGTGGATTGAGGCTAAGCCATTAGCCAAGATAACCACCAAGCAAGTGATGCAATTCTTCTAGGAAAGTGTGATATGCAAGTATGGAATTCCACGAGTCCTGGTCACGGACAATGGAACTCAGTTTAACAACGATGAGTTCAAGAAGTATTGTGATGAGAATGATATCAAGTTGCGCTTCACTTTTGTTGCCCATCCTCAAGCAAATGGGCAAGCTGAGGTTGCAAATCGAATTATCCTGGATGGACTAAAGAAAAGAGTTGAACGCTCCAGAAATACTTGGGTAGACGAATTGCTCCCCATACTTTGGGCATATCGTACTACCTGCAAAGTCATCACTGTAGCAACCCCATTTCTGCTGGCATATGGAGCAGAGGCAGTGGTTCCAGTGGAGATTACTCACATGTCTCCAAGAGTTGAGGCTTATGAACCATAAACAAATGAAGAAGACTTGAGTCTAGCTTTAGATCTAATTGACGAAGTTAGACATGAGGCAAACGCCAAGATAGTCGAACATAAAAAGAAGGCATCTTTCTACTACAACCTAAGGGTTAAAGAAAGGTTCTTTCGACAAGGAGACTTGGTTCTTCGAAAGATTGAGGAATCCGGAGTCGGACAAAAAGGCAAGCTGGCCCCCAATTGGGAAGGACCATATCGCGTTAAAAACGTATTTAGTCGAGGCTCATACAAGCTAGAAACCCTCGAGGGGCATGAGGTGCCAAGGACTTGGCATGCTGCAAACTTGAAAGTTTACTATGTTTAAGGTGTTTCCTGAATGGATTCACTACTAGAAATAAGGTTTGATAAAACCAATCCAAGTTTTTAAACTTGAATATTATGTAAGGGTTGAAACCCCATAAACCTAAGACATTCAGTCCAAACTTCATCATTCGATATGAAAGGCTTGAAGCCAAAACAAGATGGTATAAGACGTAAGAGGCTTATGCAAATGACAAGTTAGCCTCGAATAAGGCAAAATCGTCGTAAATGTGTAGGTCGCTCCACACTTTACACCAAGACGATACTCGAGAAACACTAGTGTATATTAAAATCCCCAAAAAAGGGTGGTAAGTCCCAGGTAAGGGATAAAAAGACCCCAAGTCTCGAAAAAGACCGGTATAACTTCTATGAAATCCTAGTGCATTATCATAGACGTTGGGAAGCGCGATCAGCCATTTTAAACCCAGAAAAAGCCCAAATAATTCGAGGCTCAGGCGAATTCAAAGCCTAAACAAGTTAAGGCCCAATAAGGCCCAAAGCTGAAATTATGAAGTGAATAATAAAGTGGAAATTCCACTCTTTTATAATCAAAGTGACTGGAAACCCAACCGGTTAAGGAAGGGCAACCGTCTATAGCCAGTTAAGGCCCACAAATCCATTTATGGATTATAGAAATTGAAGCCCAAATAATTTGGGTCTTAGGCGAATTCGAAGCCCAAACAATAAGGCCCAATAAGGGCCAAGGCTGGAATAATTTAAGTCCAATTAAAAATATGGCTAGTTAAGGCCCAAGAAAGAATGAAATTTGGAATGAAACCAAGGCAAAAACAAGGATAAAAGATTTGAGGTCGAAAAGACCCTAAGACGAAGTCGTACGACCAAGGTCGAAAATACACGGGAAATCAAGGTCGAACCCATCGATTTCGCTCCCAAATAAAAACGGAAAATTGAAGATTTTAGGTCGAAAAAACCTTAATCGAGGTCGTACGACCGAAGTCGACAATACACGAGAAATCGAGGTCGTATCAATCGATCTCGCACCAAAATAAGGCACAAAAATTAAAAATCTAGAGTCGAAAAGACCCTGGACCGAGCTCGAAGGCTCGAGGTCGAAAATGACCCAGAAAATGAGCTCGTAGCATTCGACCTCACACCCAAATGAGTTTAAAAACGCATGGGATCGAGGTCGAATGACCGAGTTCGAAAATGACCTGGTACCCAAATGAGGTCGAAAGTACAAGGGATCGAGGTCGAATGACCGAGGTCGAAAATGACTGGAAAGTCGAGGTCGAAACCATCGACCTGGTACCAAAATGAGGTCGAAAGCATAAGGGATCGAGGTCGAATGACCGAGGTCGAAAATGACTGGAAAGTCGAGGTCGAATCCATCGACCTGGGACCAATCGAGGTCGAGAATCCTGCTCGAAGAAGGCTGGATCGAGGTCGAACGACCGAGGTCGAAAATGAATGGGAATTCCTGGTCGAATCCATCGACCTGGGACCAATCGAGGTCGAATTCCTGGTCGAAAATGACCTAATTTGAGGTCGAAAATGCCTTTAAAAATGGAAAATTCTGGGAAAAACACGTTGAAACTTCTACGAAAACCCCAAGGAGATTTTCCCAGAAGTTGGGGGGCAAATGATATGGACAGAAAAGTAATTATAGAAATATAATTGACTATTCAATGGAAAGACCGATATTTAAGGCCCGACACCCTGATTATTCATTAATTTCGTAATTAATGAATGGGGAAAATATACAGCTCATAAAAAGAGTCCAAAATATGGTAAATTCATCAAAGAAGGATCCGGAATCCCAATTAAAGGCAATTAATGAGTCATAGCCTTTATCAACAAGGAAAAAACTTATCCTGCAAGAAATACAATGTTTATCCAATATCAAAAAGGAGACTTATTCGCTAAGACTCCTAAACATACCATAAATATTAGGCTCTAGACGCCTATATAAGGACCCTGATCCTACAATCAGAACTACGCTTTGGACACAGCTCCATACGTCCTCTACTACGTTTTGGACACAGCTCCATACGTCCTCTACTACATTTTGGACACAGCTCCATACGCCATCTACTACGTTTTGGGCACAGCTCCATACGTCACAACGCCTCGAAGGCGCAACAAGCCACAAAGGCACCCCTAGAACTACGTTTTAGACTTCATCCTCGAATAAGGACCTCCAAGTCACTACGTCCTTGGTGTGCCCCTTCCGCCATAGCCCCGAGGGCAACACCAAGAACTACGTCTTTGGCTTGATTCTCAATAACGATTTGAGATACGTAGGCATCTTGTGAGGACCGATTTAGTCTCGAAACACAAGTGCAGCCATAAAAGCTCGAACCTCATTAAACCCTCGCATTAAATTCGTAAGCTCAGATTTTATTCCACAACAGTGGTAATTACCAAAAAATTTTGGGAAAAAAATAAAAATATCAATTCTGAAATTAAATGGTTATTTATAATAAATGGGATACTCATTTGGTAATTCGGTATTCGAATTTGTACAAGATACACATTTGTGAATGGGGTATCCAAATTTTATTTTATTTTTGTGATACACATTTATCAATTATAACATCTGTACGGTTGGATCGTCACAAAAATCATTTAAAAAAATTATCCAGTGAATCTGGCACGCGCTCCGATACCCAAATCAATGTTAATCCTACGTTTTTGTTATAATGTCGTACAGCCCGACCTTTTCATTTTTTGATTATTTTTTCCTAATACTAGAAATAGTATTTATTAACATCCGTACGGTTGGATCGTCAAAGAAATTATTTTAAAAAAATTATTCAGTGAATCCGACACGTGCTGCATTACCCGAATCAAAATTAATACTATGTTTTTGTTTTTGTTATAATCTCCTACCGCCCGACGTTTTGGTGTATTTATTAACGTCCGTATAGTTGTTGGATTCTCAAAAAAAATATTTTAAAAAATTATTCAATGAATCTGGCCCGCTCTCCGTTACCCGGATCAATATAAATCCTACTATAAAATGGTTATTCTTGTTAATTTCTATCAAAAAATTGTTATTTTTAACATTCTTTCACCATTGTATGTTTTTAGTTCTATTTATATGAATGCATGATATTTAAATTTTAACATCCAAATAAAAATTATTAAAAAATGACATTAATAATTTTTGTTAATATATCGAATAAAATATACAAGGTACATAATTTACAATGTTTTTTATGGGACAAATCGAGTAATTAAAAATAATTAAATTTCAACAACACACTTTTTTTTAAGTCAATTTCAACAACAATGTACTCTCCGTTGCAATTTAATTAATTAAAAAAAAATATTTTAGAAGTCAAGTGAATAAAACTAGTAAAAGTAATTTATTTACAATTTTAAATTTTAACCACGCGTAAACGACAACAGAAAAACGCGTAAACTTAAAACAGAAACAAGAAAACCCAGTAGCACTGCCTATATAAACACCCATTTGTATCCTAAACACCCTTACATACAATTTTAAGAAATCTCACAAGTATGGGCGAAGAAATTAGGGTTACTAAATCAATTTCATTTGATTATTTAGTTGAAGGGCTAGAGATGAGTTGTGATGAAGTTGAGAGAGTAAGGGACATTCAATTGCGTAATCTTCAATCTCGAAGAAAGCTTTGTCTGGTATTGGATTTGGATCATACCCTTCTGCACACCGATGATTTTCGACAAAACCCAAACATTGATGTTCTGGGTCACGATGATATGTTTGAATGGAAGGGCATGGGCATGGAAAAAGTGTATATCACAAAGTTGAGGCCTTTCGTTCGTAATTTCTTGGAAGAGGCGAGTGAGATGTTCGAGTTGTATGTATACACTATGGGATCACGCAATTACGCTCACATTGTCACCGACTTTCTTGATCCTGAAGGGCTGTATTTTGGTAATAGAATTATATCAAGGGAGGATTGTACTACTCCAGGCCAAAAGGGACTTGATGTTGTGCCTGTTGAGCCCAGCGCTGTTGTTATTCTGGATGACACGGAGTCTGTGTGGAAAGGGTATTTTGCCAATTTGATTTTGGTTGAAAAGTATGATTATTTTTCCAATGTGGGATTGGATGAAAGTGAGGAGGAAGGAGAGTTGAGTTGTGCTTTGGAAGTACTTACAAAGCTACACTCTGTTTATTTTGAGTGGTACGATAGTTTCATCGACTGTGATGTCAGAGAGCTCATACATACTCATTGGGAGGAAATCCAAGGGCAGCAAGGACTTGGGACTTGTTCATCTCATATGGAATCTGGAAAGCGTGCTAGGGTTGATGATGAATGTTTAACTGTTACTAAAAAGCAAAGGGTCTGCTAGGGATTGGCGGAGTAGAGAATTCAACTTGTTTAGTAGAAACAGGACTTGTTATAGTAATGTTCTGTAAATTAGTTAACTTGAGTTTGATATTTGATTATGTTTCTATTTCTGGGACATTTGATTCAGGGAGTAGATAATTCAACTTGTTTATACGAAATTTTGGTAGAAACAGGACATGTAATAGTAATGAGTATATGAAATTTTCGATTCCATATTTATTCTAGAGGCGTCCATGTGTTCTGAGCTTCATTTTCTTCTTTTGCTTCAGGATATTCAGCTTTCCTTCTTTATTTCTCCAGGTTCTAAAATTGGTAAAAACAAAGAAATTACGAACAACTCGCTCAACTTAAATTAAACCATTTACCTGCGCTAGTATTCACCCAAAAAACGTGAAAATGTGTAGTTCGTGAAAAATACTAATGAGACCAAACAAACTAGTTACCATGGCATGAAGAACTAGAGAATGCCAAAGTGAAAATGATGTTACCAGAAAGCAGGCGGGAAGCCTTTAGGAGATCAGGATTCACTAAAAGTACCTAGTTCAGTTCAGGCCTAGTGTAGATGAAATGGAATGGAGAATAAGGGTAGATCCCCTAATGGGATGTCTGTTACAGGTCTGGTACCCATGGTATTGACCTAATGATAAGTCAGCTACGTCTGCCCTCTGTTTTGAACTTCTAACCTTTCCATATCCATGTTCATTCTACTCCACTCTTTCCCTGTCACAGATCATCTACCTTGGGCCTTGCAACCATACTTAAAATCGTGATATCTAACACCATTTCCAGTCTCCAGATCAAATATTTTTCCAAAGTTATTCCCAAAACTCCAGCTAAAGCATGTCAAGACTAGTCTGGTTTGCGAAGGTGAAAACTGACAGTCTGCAAGATGTTACGAATTACTATTACAAAGCATAGTATGCCCAAGAGGCGCAAGTAATTACAATCATGTACTAACCTGCAAGTACTGCATATCCAGAAAGCCAAATTTCATAAAATTACTAGAGGGAGCTAAAATTAACAACAATCAGGACATACATGCAACACTCTGTCACAGATTTAGAATTTAACATATAATTCCGTATAGAATCCAAAATTAACACAATTGGACTTCGTAAAACTAACACTTAAACACAAAAGTAAATACAAACATGTAATCGTGTATAGATTCTAAAAGTAACAACAATTGGGGTTCAGATAGGTACATTTTGACACAAAAGTAAAATCTAGCATGTCATCTCATATAACTTCTAGAATCAACAATAATTAGGGTTCATACATAGGCACGAGATAAAATCTCGTGTTGAATCTCATATACATTTTACATTTAAAATTAATAATAGTTACAATTCATATAGGAGACACTTAGGCACACAGGTAGAATTTAAAATAATACATCTTACAAATTCTAAAATTAACTTATATAAACCAGGTTACTGCGCAAAAGTAGATCTTACATAAAACGTGAAACGCTTGGGCACAAAATAGGGTCTTTACAAAATCTAATATAACCAGAAAAGATAACTATTAGGCTTAACCATTCTAAACATAAATGCAATAACTGAATCTTATGTTTAATCACAAATAGAACTTGAACCTAATCAGTAATCCCATGTTAACATAACAACTATGATGCATACCTTTTTAGAAACAGACACAAAATTTGAACCTAATCTGAAATCTGATACAGATCCTAAGATTTAGATTAACCTCTATAAGATTTCATACACCTTACACTAAGATTCAAAAAATTGAATTTAAATTACAACCTCACATAAACAGAATGTAAAAATAAGATATGTTTTCAAATGGTACTAATATAGTAATATGTGGAAGCATTTTAAATCGAATAATGCGTCTCGATTGGACAGGTTTATGCAGTACATGTGAAGGTTATTGTCATTTTCAGTGTACAGCAACTTCAACAGTGCACATGAAGGCAAAAGCAAAATCTGTAATGACCTGCAAAAGCTGTTACCAGACTGAAGCTTCTATGCATGGTGAAAAGTGTAGCATGGCTCCCACCGTCCCCTTTGTTCCACAAGGACAGAAGCCTCTAAACGCAGCAACAGCTGCTGTAGGTGAAAACTGAAAAGCCAAATGTATCAAATGGAGGTTTAAAACATTCAGTAGAGAGGAAACCTAGACCTTCTCTATCTTCTGAACCCCATAATTCGGAACACTGAGGTGAGAAGTGCTAGCACTTCTAAGCCATGAAAGAAAATGCAAGGCCTGTTCTTTGGGCCTAATATGGAGTAAGAAGGATGAAGATGAGACTGATTTCAGAGTAAAAATTATTCTGTTGAAGGGAAATTTAAATTTGCCAGAGGTTGAAATGTGACCTTTGCAGGAACCCCTATAATCCCGATCTTATGTATATTTGCTGTAAGACATGCACAAAGTTGTTACCAAACTGAAGCTTCTATGCATGGTGAAAAGTGTAGCATGGCTCTCACCATCCCCTTTGTTCGACAAGGATAGAAGCCTCTGAAGGCAGCAACAGCTGCTGTAGGTGAAATCCAAATAGCTTGGAACAGCCTATAGTATCATATGGAGGTTTAAACCATTCAGTAGAGAGGAAACCAAGACCTTCTCTATCCTCTGATCCCCATAATTTTGAACACGAGGTCAGAATTCTATTGAAGGGAAATTCAAATATGTCGGAGGTTAAATGTGACCTTTGCAGGAGCCCCTATGATCCCGATCTTATGTACATTTGCTGTAAGACATGCACAAAGTGGTATCACACTGATGGACTGGAGCTTGAGGAGCCATGCTTATTTAAAATTAATTGGATTTAAATGTTGCAAGTGCCGCAGGATAAAGTCGCCTTATTGCCTCTACACTGATCCAGAGCAAAACGGCATTAGAAGGTAAAAACCTAATAAAAGAACTCCAAAGCTAGCACATCAAGGAACAGACTTCAGTCCTGAAACTATTCCTGAACAGCTAAGACAAAGAGAAACTTCTTCTCATGTGTTACCTATTTATCCCCTTAAACAAGTCTGACCAATTAAACAAAGAAAAACTTAAACATCGGACCCTTTCACTTGAGTCATTTTGGTTTCTTTCTATTTTGTTGAATTATTTTTATTCCACTCGAAGCTAATTATTATTCTTTCCACAGGAAAATGAATTTTTTACAAGAGAAGGCATTCCAGTGGCTCCTTTTCCGAATGGGTGGAAAGGAAAACTTGGGCTTTATGCAGTTGGTTTCACAAGGAAAGGTCTCTCAGGAGCATCATTAGATGCAATGAGAGTAGCACAAGACATTGGCAAGCTCTGGAAAGAAGAAACAAAGCAGAAGAAGCATTTGGTAGCAGTTGCAGGCCTCAGAAGATATAAATCTTAATTCTAATACACTGGACTTGCAACACAAGTGATTCCGAAGAAGAATACAGTAGAAATTAGGGAAGTTACTAAGTACTGCATTTACATTTATCTGTTTCGTTTTTTTTTTTGCTCTGTTTTGTATTTAAGTTCCGGTAATCTTAGCTGATAAATATGTAACCAGAAAGGGGGATAATCCGCTCACATTCTCTCTACCGAAGGTGGATCATGGTACTCAGAATACTTCGGGAGTAGCTTTAGAACAGAAGCCTACTCTTTCTGGTTCCGCGCCTCAGAAACTACCAGCAAGGAGGCATATGAAGTGGCAAGTAATGTATCTGCGGATTCATTCACACCCATCGCAGGGAATGTGTTTCTTCCCACAGGTGAATCACTTCCATGCTTAAAATGGAATGTTTCCTCAAATATTGAGGACAATTTTCTGTTCAATACTGATGGTCTTAATTACGAAGAAATGGAGTTTGAACCACATACCTATTTCTCATTTAACGAATTGCTGCCAGATGATGATGGTGCCCAGTTGGACAGGGTTGATCCCTCAGAAAACTTTGTTGAGAATATGGATATTTCTTATGTTTCGAGCAGACGTTGATCTTGAGCCACATGGAATGATTATTGATCAACAAGAACATTTAAATTCTTTTTAACCTTCGTTTCAGGTTGTGGCATGTCAAATATGCTGTTACACTGATCCAATTCATGATCGATGTTGCCTGATGTGCGGGCTCTGGATGCATAATTATTAAACAGGATGGGTCGAGTCCTCAAATACTTGGGACAGGAGGTGTGGCAACTGCCAGGGTTTGCAGTAGCTAATGTTACTAATTCAGTGTTCATCTTCAGGTTACAAAATGTGAATATACTTGTGAATCACAAATTTCCAACTTGAAAACCTTGGTTTATGAGTTGATAGTAGAATTATTACTCTAGTGATTTTGAACAATTCTATTGCCATTTTTGAACAAATCATCAATGATGAATTCAATGGAAATCGGGAAATGTATAATCTAAACTTATTTAACAATTCTGTCCAGTTAGCTTAATGAAGTTTCTAAAAATATAAATCATGTATAGAGGTTTTTGAGAAATACGATTTTTTAACCTTTTTACAAAAATACCTTTTTTAATTTTATTTTTGCAAAAATATGATTATTTAAAAGAATTTGCAAAAATATGAATTTGGAACCTTTTTTTTTTGAAAACATGAAATTGGAACCTAATGCAATTGCATACAACTTGATTTAACCTCAACTATCAAAATCAACTTCATTTACTTTTCAGCAAAATGTAAAAAATAGTTGTATTTGATTACTTTTGGTTGCAAATCGTAAAAAAAGTTGCATTTGATTATTTTTGGTCGCAGTAGTACTTTTGATAATTTCTTAAAAATATAAAAGATTATTTATAAGGTAACCATCTAAATATTAACGGAAATACACCATGACCATAGGACTAGTAACATGAATTTATAAGGGATCGTGGTTTGAACCGATGTACACATAAATCATTAATGGATTGAATTTATTTTGTTGGGTGTACAATCTCCGGAGGGAGAGTGGGCTTCACCAAACTAGTAACTTAATCCTTTTTTTTACGCATTCCATTTTTGCTTCATCTTTAACTCACTATCTCTCACCCGCCCCCCTATATACACACAGACACACATAAATAAGCTGAAAATATTTACAGAAAGGCTAAAAAAGCACTCCACTCCCTCTCCTCCCTCCCTCCCCGTATATACACACATATACACACACAAATAAGCTGAAAATATTCACAGAAAGGCTAGACCAAAAGCACTCTTAAATGGGTTAAACCGGCAATTTTTGTTTATGTATTATTATTAGTTACTAAACACAAACGCATGCACGCGGTTAAAAATATCTCAATTAATTTTTTTTACTAAAGTTTTGAATTTGATAATAATAAACTTATAGTTCTTTTTATACAGTAATAAAAGTCTACACAATTACAATCTTTTGCTAGAATTTTGAATTATTTATTTAATTAATTTTGTTTTTTTTCGATTAGCATCAATGTGATACTAAAGAAACTTAAGAAACTGAGGGCAGATCATCATTATACGAAAAGATCAATCATGATTTCGATCTTGTAAAATCTTCATTAGCATGTTCTTCCTTCGCTTAAATTTCACTCCGGCCTTCTACGAAGTCAAGTCAAGCTTAATCTCGAAAGTAATAATAGGGATGATTACGATTACTCAAAGAATTGTGGCCAGAGAGTGTTGCATCCGTTGCACGGATGATTTTGATGAGAATATCAGAATGGTGATTTTGGAGCTAAAGGAGTTAAGGATGGTTATAATGTACATTGGGTTAATATATCATAGTTTAAGTGTACATTACTTAAGGTTTCTTTGCACTCTCCTTCCTCAGAGAGTGATGTACACTCTCTATTTATCCGGTATTTTTGGCCTGAGCAGTGGTCAATGTGTGCAATTGCAAAAGCACAATCTCTGATTTGTTCAATTTTTTAGCTTAATGATCATGGTGTATTTTCGTCCATACTTTAATGGTTAAGTTATAAATAACCCAAATATAAAACTTATCAAAAAGATGTAATTTTGTGTAATGCTTTTAAAAAAAGATAATTCTTCTTTTTCAAATAAGAAGGTATTTCTATTATCTTCGCAAATTGTCTTTGATATCGGATATCTCGTGTGATTTTTCAATCAACTTTATTTTACCCCGTGTCTGCAATAAAAAATTAGAGGAAAATGACTATCTTCCTTTTTCATCATTCCATTTCCCACCTCCATTTTCTTACAAAGAAACATACTACTCCAACACCAGGTCATGTATAAATCATGTATCAGATAGCTCAATGAAGTTTCTAAAAATATAAATCATGTATAGAGGTTTTTGAGAAATACGATTTTTTAACCTTTTTGCAAAAATACCTTTTTTTTAATTTTATTTTTGCAAAAATATGATTATTTAAAAGAATTTGCAAAAAAAATGAATTTGGAACCTTCTTTTTTTTTTTTTGAAAACATGAAATTGGAACCTAATGCAATTGCATACAACTTGATTTAACCTCAAATATCAAAATCAACTTCATTTACTTTTCAACGAAACGTAAAAAATAGTTGTATTTGATTACTTTGATTGCAAATCATAAAAAAAGTTGCATTTGGTTATTTTTGGTCGCAATAGTATTTTTGATAATTTCTTAAAAATATAAAGGGTTATTTATAAGGTAACCATCTAAATATTAAGGGAAATACACCATGATCATATGACTAGTAAAATGAATTTATAAGGGATCATGGTTTGAACTGATGTACACATAAATCATTAATGGATTGAATTTATTTTGTTGGGTGTACAATCTCCGGAGGGAGAGTGGGCTTCACCAAACTAGTAATTTAATCCATTTTTTACGGTTTTGACTCGGAAATAGCATAATCTATTGAATTTAAAGAAATGTTGAATTGTGTCAAAAGAAATGCTGGCTGGCACCGTGTTTATCATGAAAACTTGACAACCTTTAGTTCAAGTTAAAGGTAGTGAGGCTGGTATTTCTAATTTTGGTAGTCATAAGTAACTTCAAAGTGCTGTTGCAAGAACGAATAATCCGTTGTTTCGTTTCTAAAACAATCGGCTAACAAGATTGTGTATTTGCTTGCATGTGCACCCTCTTTTAAACCAAATTGTATTTCGAATTGTACTATCTTTGATTTTTTTTTTGTGACAAAATTCATATTTTAATCTATTTGGATTAAAAAGATATTGAAATTCATATGTTTCTAAGATTAACATGAAACATTGTAAATCAATTTCAACTCTATACATTACTCTTGTAACAGCCCCAAATCCGGGGTCAGGGATTTAGGGTCGTCACGATCCATGTACTCCGTGCCTTACCTGTATTACTCACATCATTCATATTTCACCTGCTCATGACCCCACATTATATGTCTCACACACACACACACAGGTTAGAGTCTCAGAAACGACACACTACAACAATTGCGGAATAAATAATTTTTATTACAATACCCAAATGTCATTTAAATCTGTTACTGATACAATTTCTCAGTATTGTTACATTACCAACTTAGCCTTCTGATGCTCACAATCCTCTAATACCATTCAGGTCTATACATAAGTTGAATACCAAAAGCCGTAGCCTGATTCAATTGGTTCGTACTACTCTCGGGATCGCTGCTAGAAACTGTTTATGGAAACGCCTTGCGAGGTATGTGCCGTCCCATTGGCATCCTGCTTCGCTGCTATATAATATATATATAAAATAATAGCAAGAGTGAGCGATAGCTCAGCAAGGTAATGAAAGTATGGCATAATTCTGCCTTTAATTCAACCCAGAAATAAAGCGGGTATAAGACAATAATTTGTCAAAATATCTCGATACTGAATTCATTTCCTTATCGGAATGTATTCCAAAAAAATACCATTGATGTATTTCAAATATCATCTCCATAATATTCTGCAAACTTTCGATATTCATACTATGAACAAAGTTCTAGTATAATATAAAAGATGAAATAACAAGGTAACCCAGTATATCCTTTCCGTGAAATATCTGCTATATAAATTGTTAGGCCGAATACACAATATATAATCAATATAAATATGATAATAACAATTGAGAACACTGTTTCTGAATCAACAACTGAATTATATAAATAATTCTTCTCTCAGTGATGTTAAAAAATCACAGAGAGCTGCTAGGTTACAAGAATAATGTATTCAGTATTCGCATCCCTTTTAGGGTTAACCTATCTGTGTTTATATAGTACACAGCTACATAATCAATCTCTAATTGATATTTCTATAAATCAGCTATACAATTTATATCAAATTAGGATTGCTTCTGTCTTCTGTTCCGTTTCCTTAACTGTCTCAATATATCTAACAATCTCCCCCAACTTGTGCATAATGAAGATGTACAAGTTAAATAGATAATTGATGATGTCAAAACATATAACAAATGCAGTGTTTAAATATAACAGAGTTTAACTTTAACTTAGAACAGAAAACTTTAAAAACTTACAGTCAGACTTTACTTAATCTCTTCAATATCAGGCACTGTCCTGAGATAATCGATGAGAAGTCTTCTTTCAGCTTTTTCCAGCTCATCTACCATGATCCCTTTCAATTCCTTGAGTTCTGGATCACTTTCTCCAGTCTGGTAGATAGCAGCTCTCAGAGAATAAATGATGTTCTTCCTCATTTCATTCCCTAGCCGGATATAGTAAGATTTGTCAGACTCTAAGTTGAATTCCAAGACTTTTATTCCCAGTGCTGTCTTGAACTTGGCACTGTTTCTCTTCATCTCAACAATCTTTCCATAAGCATCTCTGTACTTAGGAATATATGCACTAGAAACACCACCTCCAAGCATAGCTTTTGTCCTTAGCATCCTTTCTCTTAGAACTAGAGCAGCATTGTGAGTACTTCTATTTTTGACTTTGAGAATGTATAAAACATACTCAACCTCTTCCCATAGCTTCAATTGAACATCAGCTTCTCCTACTCTGTATACTCTTCCATCAGACATAAAATATAACAGAACCTCTTTCTTCAATCCTCTATGATAGACCATCTGAACAGATTCTAGTTTATCAAGGCTCTCTTGAGATACCCCAATACCAGCTTCTGCCAGTGATGTTTGATCTAAAGATCTGTTATTTATTCTCTTTTCCCTGTGTGAGCCTAAACCAGACTTGTCATAAGATTTTTTTCCAAGTACTGTCCTGGTTTGAGAAAAATCCACAGGTTCTAGCGTCAGAGTTTCAGAAAGTACAGGTCTTAAGAAACCTTTGAGTTGTGGAGCTAGCTGAGTTTGTACAACTTGAGCCTTGTCAGAGGTTGTCACAACTTTAGTAGAAATATCAACATGAGCAACGTCAGAGGTTGAATAATTCTTCTTTGGTAACTGTCCTTCTTCTACCAGTATACCCTTTCCTTTATCTGTATTTGCAATCACAGGCCTCCTTGTGTATTGTATACTCTGTTGAGTATTTTCTTTGATAGAAATTCCAATTTCTTTCTTTCTAGGAGCCTTTACTGATTTCTTCTTATAATTTCCAGAAGCAACTTTCTTTTTATGTTCTTCAGACAGCATCTTCATTTCTGCTTCCAAATCCTCAACTGTCACTTCACCATCATGCTCATCTAAAAACAGCTTGGCTGCAATCTCTTCATCAGTTATTGGATTAGCTGAAATCACTAGACTCTTAAGTCTTGAAGAAGATTGAGCATGAGTACCAGAGCCAGTAGCACCAGAGTTTATCATATCAGAGTTTGTCTGTCTAGCAGAGTTTGACCTAAGTCGCCCTTGCTCTTGAAAAGACTTTGACCATTTCTCTGTTTCCCTGCTTCCACCATCATTTGAATCATCCCTCAGTCTCAAAGTTGGAGTCCTTCTGCATTTGTCTTTATTTTTGGTTTATTGGGAAGAACAGTATCTAGAGGTTCAGGCTGTGGTTCAGATTGTGGTTGTGGTTGATAATCAGATTGTGTTTGGGTAGAATTGATCAAAAACTGTTGAACCAACTCAGGTAATAAGAAATCACCTAGATTACCCTTCTTGACATCCTTGTTAATAAGATCAGAGAATACTCTTTTGTGCAGTTTAAAACAAGGAATAATATCATTATCAATAATATCTACCCCATTAACACAAACAGAAAATAAAATCTGACAAAAACGAGCAAAGTAAACTACCCTTCTGTTTTCAGTCATTTTCTCACCTAAATTAGTTAAAACTAATCTAGCAAAATCAAAATGAGTACCATAAAGTAAAGAATACCCAATTTGCAGACTATCAGTGGGTATTGCATCCTAGTTGGTGCACTTCTTTCCGAACGTTCTTGTAATGCAGTCGAAGAAAAAGCTCCACTCCTTCCTCAAGAACGGTCGCTTCAGTTGACCTATCTTAGCCAAAGACCCACTGTATCCTATCTCCTTCATCATCCTTACCAAATCAGCATCACCAACAGCAATGGTGTAAGCAGTATACTCACCAAAGCCCATAGCTGCACGAACTGTACTAGGAGTAATAAAATACTCTGTTTCTTGAAATTCGAAAATAATGGATGGTGTTCCTGATTCACCACCATCATCATAGACACTAGTCTCCCAGAAGCTTTTAATTTGTAATCCAGAAAGCTTCTCTGGTTCTACAAGAGCATGCCCGATTGGAGATTGGGCAAGAAAATTCTGCATCAGATGAAACGCCTCTGGTGCGTTCTCATTAGCCAATGGAGCACCATAGTTGTTAGGAACAAATTCAAGATCAGAGGATACAAAAGCAGTAGAAGCCATTAGAACGATTTAGAAATAATCAGAGAATGACTTAAAAAATTTTTGAGAGTGTTTGCAGTAAAAGTGTTTGTGAAAATGTGTGAATTGGAATAAGTTGTGAAAAGTTCAAATGAGTTTATGTATTGGATATTAATACAAAAGAATTAATTAAAAACTGAACAGTTTCTAATCAATACACACAACTGTCTTACTCCGTGAAACGTGTGAGTGGGACACGTGGCACACATGCAATGACTGACAGCAGTAATTGACAGTTTCCAATGCGCATGCGCAGTAAAAACAGCAATAATTACCGCCTTTTACACTTTTCTAGACACTCAACCTCTCTCATATGTTTAATATCAATTAGAACCGTTACCAATCATACTCTTTTATTTTCAAAAATGTTTTCTCAAAATTGTTAACTGTCTGAAACAAATAATTAATTTTAATCATCAGAGATTAAAATAAAATTACCTCAGCGTAGAGTACACAGTTCATCAGTGTTTACCAATCCTCCTCCTTTATAAATAAACTCTTTTCACAAACTGTACAGGTGTGAGTATTTGTGTATGAATTAGCAGAGTTTACTGAATATGAATATTTAGATCATCTCAAAGTGCATAAAATCCACAAACTAAAGCAGTAAAAACTGGGTGCTCAAACTCTCATATAGAATAAAATCTGATTTTTATATCTAAACTCTGTATTCTGATATCCTTTCATTTGGATATATCTTTTATTTTCACCCCCTTTATATATATATAATTTTTTTTTTATTATTATTATTTTTCCAGTAATCAGTGGTTGGCACTAGTCACCAAAAATCAAAGATTTTAGCCCTTATTTCATACAATAAGTTCCTGGATCTTCCTAGGCACAACATGATCTCAAAGGAATTTGTGCTCTTTTTGGCATCTTTTAATTTGAGGGTGAAATATTTGCAACTAATTATCAGAGTTTAGACTTTTCATCAGTTAATACAATTAATTTATGAGAGAAAGTGTAAACAGCTAATACAGACTCAGTGTATAGGATCAATAAACTAAGAGATGCTATAAATATAGAGACAGTATCATGTTGTGTAAAATTTCTGCACATTTTGTAATCAGAATTTATAATACTTAGAAGGATTCATGATTACTTACTGAAAATCATGCTTCATACAGATTTCTTCATCGGTCCATATGTTTCAGACAAAAATCACAATCAGAGTATAATATCAGAGTTTAACCAACAAAGTATGACTGACAGAGTATCACTAACAGAGTTTACTATCAGAGTTTAACATACTGGTACAAATAACAGTTAACACATGCAAAGAACCATGAGCATAAAATCATGTATTGAGTTTGAATCTAACCAGTATCTCTAGTCAAAACCAGAGATCATTCCTAGTTCATTTACCAGCCTTGTAAAGGTAGCTTCACTCAAAGGTTTGGTGAAGATATCTGCAAGCTGTTGGTCTGTAGATACAAAATGAAGCTCAATGTTTCCTTCTTCCACATGTTCCCTGATAAAATGATACCTTATGCTGATGTGCTTGGTCATGGAATGCTGTACTGGATTACCTGTCATAGCAATAGCACTTTGATTATCACAGTAAATAGGTATTCTAGAGTACCTTAATCCATAGTCCAACAATTGATTCTTCATCCATAAAATCTGTGCACAACAGCTACCAGCAGCTATATACTCTGCTTCTGCTGTGGATGTGGAAATTGATTTCTGTTTCTTGCTGTACCAAGAAACTAATCTGTCACCTAAAAATTGACAGCTTCCACTTGTACTTTTTCTGTCTATCTTACAGCCTGCAAAATCTGCATCAGAGTAACCAATTAATTTAAACTCTGATTCTCTAGGATACCACAAACCAAGAGTTATGGTTCCTTTGAGATATTTGAAAATCCTTTTTACAGCTGTTAGATGTGGCTCTCTGGGGTCTGCTTGAAATCTTGCACAAAGACATGTTGCATACATGATATCAGGTCTGCTTGCAGTGAGATAAAGAAGAGACCCTATCATTCCTCTATAGTTTGTCATATCTACTGAGGCTCCTGTGTCTTTGTCTAGCTTTGTTGCAGTAGCCATGGGAGTTGTAGCAGATGAACTATCAAGCATACCAAATTTCTTGAGAAGATTTCTAGTATATTTTGCTTGATTGATAAAAATCCCATCATCTGTTTGCTTGACCTGTAAGCCTAGAAAATAACTAAGCTCTCCCATCATACTCATTTGATATCTTGACTGCATAAGCTTGGCAAATTTCTTACAGAGTTTGTCATTAGTAGACCCAAAAATTATGTCATCCACATAGATTTGAACTAACAGCAAATCATCACCAAAATTAAAATAGAACAAGGTTTTGTCAATTGTACCTCTAGTGAACCCACTTTCTAAAAGAAATTGAGCCAGAGTTTCATACCATGCTCTAGGTGCCTACTTTAGTCCATATAATGCCTTATCAAGTCTGTAAACATAATCTGGATGTTTTGAATCTACAAACCCTGGTGGTTGTTCAACAAACACTTCTTATTCAAGTTTCCAATTGAGAAAAGCACTTTTCACATCCATCTGAAAGACTTTAAACTTCTTGTGAGCAGCATAGACCAGAAAAATCCTTATTGCCTCCAATCTTGCAACTGGAGCAAAGGTTTCATCATAATCAATTCCTTCCTGCTGTGAATAGCCTTTAGCCACAAGTCTAGCTTTATTCCTTGTTATCACTCCATCACTGTCTGTTTTGTTTCTGAAAACCCATTTTGTACCAACAATAGATCTATTCTTTGGTCTTGGTACAAGTGTCCAGAATTCATTCCTCTCAAATTCATTTAACTCCTCTTGCATTGCTGTTATCCAGTTAGCATCTTGAAGAGCTTCTTCCACTTTCTTGGGCTCTGTTTGAGATAAGAATGCATGAAACAGACATTCATTATTTGTAGCACTTCTAGTTCTTACACTAGCTTCTGGATCTCCAATTATCAAGTCAGGTGTATGGGATTGTGTCCACCTTCTTGCTGTTGGTAATTGGCTTCTATTATCATTATTAGATCCTCCCCCTTGATCCATGCTCTCCTGATTTTCTTCTTGACCATTTGCATTCTCTGAGGCTCCCCCTGAATTTGACTGTTCAGTATTTGAACTTTCAGAGTTTGACTCAGAGTTTCTGTTTGATTCTTCATTTGACTCTCTTTCAGAATTTGAGTCATTACTTTGAGAAGTTTCTGAAGTTTCTTCACGCTCCCCCTCAACTGGTTCTCTATTTTGTTCTGTCAGAGAAAATTCGTCAGTGTTTACCAGTAGAGGATCAGAGTATGCTTCGTCAGAGTTTGTTGGATTTGCTGCATCAGAGTTTACATCATCAGAGTATAGATCTTCATTTTCAAAGCGAAGTTGATCATGATATTTTTCATCTTCTATTCCAGTTATTTTCTTGTCATCAAATGACACATGTATAGATTCCATGATCACTTTAGTTCTTAGATTGTAGACTCTGAATGCTTTAGTTGATAGTGGGTATCCAACAAAAATTCCTTCATCAGCTTTTAAGTCAAACTTGGTCAACTGTTCAGGATGAGTTTTCAACACAAAACACTTGCATCCAAAAATATGAAAATATTTCAAATTTGGCTTCTTATTCTTCACCATCTCATATGGTGTTTTCCCATGCTTGTTGATCAGTGTAGCATTTTGAGTAAAACAAGCTGTTTGAACAGCTTCTGCCCAGAAATAGGTTGGCAATTTTGCTTCATCAAGCATTGTTCTGGCAGCTTCGATTAGGGTTCTGTTCTTTCTTTCAACTACACCGTTTTGCTGTGGAGTTCCAGGTGCAGAAAATTCTTGCTTCACTCCTCTTTCCTTGCAGAAAGCTTCCATTATAGAATTTCTGAATTCAGTACCATTATCACTTCTTATAATTTTCACTTTGAATTCTGATCCTTTGTCCAGTAGCTTTACATGTTCCATTAGAATTGAGGCAGTTTCATCCTTCTTTGCTAAGAAGTACACCCATGTGTACCTAGTGTACTCATCAACAATGACTAGAGCATATTTCTTTCTGCCCATTGACATTATATTTACTGGACCAAAAATATCAACATGTAGAAGATGATAAGGTTCCACAACTGAAGATTCAGATTTACTCTTGAAAGATGACTTCCTTTGCTTGGCCTTTTGACAAGAATCACACAGACCATCTAAGCTGAGTATTGACTTTGGAAGTCCCCTTACAAGATCTTTTCGAATCAGCTCATTGATGTTGTTCAGGTTTAGGTGAGAGAGCTTCTTATGCCATTTCCAACTCTCTTCACTAGACATTCTTGCAGATAGACACACAGTTTTTCCTTCAGAGTTTGTTACCAAACTTGCTTCATAGATGTTATTGTGCCTGTGTCCAACTAGAACAACTTTCCCTGTAGATTTACTGATAACTTCACAATGTTCAGTATGAAAATCTACATGGTATCCTCTGTCACAGATTTGACTCACAGAAAGCAGATCATGCTTGAGTCCTGAGACAAGAGCTACATTGGTAATGATGACACTTCCAAGATCGATATTGCCATATCCCAGAGTATGTCATATGTTGCCATCTCCATAGGAAACTTTTGGGCCAGCCTTCTCCTCATAGTCTGATAGCAGGGCTTTATTTCCAGTCATATGTCCTGAGCATCCACTGTCCAAGATAAGAGTGCTCTCTTTTATGCCCTGCAATCACAAACAATCACTGAATGTTAGATTTAAGGATCCAGACTTGCTTGGATCCTTTGGCTTTCTTAACATTGTTAGCTTTTGCAGCGGAATCACTATCAACAGAGTTTAAACTAACATTGTCAGACTTTACACTTGCAGAGTTTGCTCTAACCCACTTCAAGTTGGGTTTTAGCTCATAATAGTTGTGATAAATAGCATGATAACTCTTGCAAGTATAAATGGAATGCCAAGTGCTCCCACAGTGTGTGCATAAAGTCTTTGGTCTAACCCTAACATAATCATTCTTTACTCCTGATGTGGAGGGTAAAGAGTTAATATCTTTGTTCTTCTTGCAAAATCTGGCAAGATGGTTAGTACTACCACAACTATGACATGTTTTTCTAGGAGCAGCTGAATTAGGCAGATAATCATTTCTTTTATTAATGCCTACTTTTCCATTCCTATTCTTCTTAAACATTTTCTGTTTGTTGGCAGATTTTACTTCTTTGAGCTTATGCTTGAATTGTTTCTCTGTCATTAAACCAACATTAACCTGTTTATCACAGATTTTTACTGGTTCTTTAACAGCTTCTATCTCAATCTTATTCTCTGTTATTGAATCAATATTAACCTGTTTTTCACAGGTTGCAATTGGCTCCATAACAGCTTCTTTCACAACTACAGACTTTAGCTTACTGGATTCATGAACAAATTTCACAGGTTTAAGTTGTGGTTTCACTTTAACTTTATCTTTAAACCTAAGTTCATCTCCCTCACAGTAACCTAAGCCTACAGTACCTGTCTGAAAACCCTGATGTGTGTCTTTTCCAGAATTTGTCCAGGTTTTAATTACTTTCCTCTCTTTTTCCAACTCAGATTCTATTTCCCTATATCTTTTAAGCAACTCCTGTTCAACATAAACAACATCATCTCTCTCCTTTTGAACTTGTTGCATGTTAACAAGTTTCTCTTCAAGAAATTTATTCCTTTCTTTAAGACCTAGATTCTTAGATTTTATTCTCTCATTCTCTAAAGTCTGATCCCTATAACTAACATGTATGCTTTTAAGATAAATTCTTAATTCAGATATGTTATAAGTATCATAAGCATAAGTTGTGAGGGGTACCTTGTTTCCAGATGACTCAGCTTCATCTTTAACAGTTGCCATGAGAGCATAATTAACTCCCTTATCTAAGTCTGAAGTGTCTGCCCAGTCCTTGCCTTTAGTGATGAGTGCTTTCTCAGATTTTCCTTTCTTGCACTCTGGAGCATAATGACCCATCTCTTTACACTTGTAGCACTGGATCTCAGACTTGTCTTTCTTTCCAGACTTGGTATTTCCTCCATCAGACTTTCTGAAATTTCTCTTATCAGAGTTTGAATCTCTCCTAGAGAATCTCTTTCCTTTCTTGAAGTTCTTGAATCCCATCTTCTTGAAGGTCTTCACCATTAAGGCAGCCATTCTCATCATCTCTTCTTCATCATCCTCAGAATCAGAAGCTTCATCATCAGTGTTTGAGCCATCATCAGAGTTTGATGACTCACTGTCAGATTTAATGACTAAAGCCTTTCCTTTGGTTTTCTTTCTTGATGATTCCTTCTTGACAGGCTTTTCTTCAACTTTAAGAGCAACAGATTTTGTCTTCTTTCCAGATCTTTTGTTTCTCTGTTCTATTTCAAGTTCATAAGTTTTAAGCAACCCATAGATTTCATCAAGATCTGTATCTGCAAGATCATAATTGTCTCTGATTGGTGTTGCCTTTAAATCCCATCTTTCAGGTAGGGATAGAAGAAACTTGAGATTTGACTCTTCAAGTTCATATTCTTTATCAACCAGAGACAAATCATTCAACAATTTACAAAATCTGTCATATGTATCTGTCAAACTTTCATCAGATCTAGAGTCAAAGTGTTCATACTCTTGTGTTAGAATAGTCTTCCTGTTTTTCTTTATAGCACTTGTTCATTGACACCTGACTTCCAAAGCATCCCAAATCTCTTTGGCAGTCTTGCAGCCAATCACTCTGTTAGACATGACATTATCTAAGGCACTGTGGAGTAGATGTCTAACCTTTGCATCATTTGCAATTGATGAGATATCTTCAGGAGTCAAATCTTTCTTCTCTTTTGGAACAGTCTTTTGTTCTTGCCCATTAATAACAGGAGACAATTTAGTTGGCATATGAGGACCATCATTGATTCTATCAAGGTATTCTGGATCTGTGGCTTCCAGAAACATGGTCATCTTCACCTTCCATATTGGATATTCAACTGGTCTGAGAATTGGAACCCTTATAGTCTCATATCGACTCACAGAAGTAGGTTGAACCTTCTGAGCATTAGAACCTGCATTAGAACCTTCTTGAGAGTTGTCAGCCATGATTATACTTGTGTTTGGATCGATAAACTGTATATACTAATCAGCCTTGGCTCTGATACCAATTGTTAGGCCGAATACACAATATATAATCAATATAAATATGATAATAACAATTGAGAACACTGTTTCTGAATCAACAACTAAATTATATAAATAATTCTTCTCTCAGTGATGTTAAAAAATCACAGAGAGCTGCTAGGTTACAAGAATAATGTATTCAGTATTCGCATCCCTTTTAGGGTTAACCTATCTGTGTTTATATAGTACACAGCTACATAATCAATCTCTAATTGATATTCCTATAAATCAGCTATACAATTTATATCAAATTAGGATTGCTTCTGTCTTCTGTTCCGTTTCCTTAAATGTCTCAATATATCTAACATAAATATAAGCAGACTATCAACATATAACTTAAAAGATGAAGTTATAAGGAAAATATAAGGTTTCCGTAACCCAAAATCCACTTGTGCATATATATCGTTAATCAGGTTTTTATCAGAGTCATAACTCATAAGATAAAAGATGAAGTTGTAGGAATTTCCAAATATCATCTTTCATATCAAACATTTATCTCATATCATATTCTGGAAATAAAGACAAGGCAAAATATTTCCAATCCACTTTCTAAACTTGAATAACTGGAATAGCTTGAATAACTTTTCTTTTCTGGAAACTTGCTTAAAACTTTCTTTCTCTGATAACTTGCATAAAACTTTTTCTTTCATGGATGATGAACTATAGATGGAGATTCTAGGCGACAGGGATACCCCTGCGATGATCAGTCGCAAGGCGAATCCCCACTACTGTTTTTCTACGTAGAAGGGAAGAATAGACAGACGCTAACTGACCTACCTCCCCGCCTTCGGTTGTAGGGGGAAGAGCAGACCCGTTCGTAGACCGCCGGTCTGATACTCTTCTCTGGGTGGGAAAAACAGACCCGATCTTAGTCCGTCGGTCTGTCACCCTCCTCTTACCCTACGGTCGGGCACATACTGATAATCTAAGGGAAGAACAGACCCGTTCATAGACTGTCGGTCTACGCGTAGTTCCCTTAGGGGACAGGCGCCACTCAGTCCCTTACATATTCTCCGAGTTCAAGAAAATCCATAATTCTGAAACATAAAGTTCCTTTCCCTTTTTCCCCCTGGTATACGACTCCACAAAGTAGTCATATCTGGTTGGAAAGGAAAATTCACCCATATTTCCCAAGCTGATGCTTGTTCATGGATACAACTTATTCCACTGGTCTTACTCCTCGAGTCTTGAGGAAGTAATCAAAATCATTTTGCTGGTAGCATACAAAGCTGTTAAATGAATAATTTCAAAACAAAGATTTAGAACCGGGCAGTCCACTTGAAACAAACATTAAAACTTGAGGAGGATCCCCTGAGTCTTTGTAGTTTGAGCGAACATTTAAGTCTTTCAGAATATAGACTTAAAAGGAAAATAGATTTGGGAACCTTCTCTAATTATATTTATGATTGCCTGAATAAAACTTTATTAGTTATCTAGGGTTAAAGAATAGATTTCACAAAATACTTCTTTAAGAAGTAGGGCTTTAAATAATTAATGAAAACTATATTTAATAAAGAATATTTATTTAGGAGTAATTCCCAAATACTTTCTTAACAAAAGAAGGGATAATAAATAATAATAATATAACCCTAGATAACAACTGATACCATTCCCGGTCCGTAGAATAAATACAGAGTACATACCCCCTACTGAGGGTTTTTCTTGACCTATCGACTTATATATATATTACCATAACCATAGCTTATAAGTCCAACTTATACTTAGCATCATAAATATCGATTCGAAATCATGAACACATAGCATATATCTCAATATCTTATCTATCACAACATCTATATACGATGTGAGGTTTGAAAGCATGCATCTATCATATGCATATACTATAATCTCAATAGTTTTAATACTATCACATCTATATACGATGTGAGGTTTGAAAACATGCATCTATCATATCATATGCATCATCAATATAATGTAATCTGAAATATAGCATGGGTTTAGAAAACTTTCCTGATGCTCGAGAAGTGATAGGGGTTCGCTACGATGCCGGACAATCTAGACAAAGTCAAAGAAAATGCACGATTAATCCCCTGGATAATCCACTTGTACTCAATGCTTAAACACGTAAGAGAAACACAACCAAGGAATTACTAGCTCATTATAGGCTCATACTAAGTCCATGTTTAATCGACAATTACTTAAGTCATAGGTTTAGTCCGAAATCGATCCTCGAATACAAGTTAAACTTAACCATTTACAACATTGGTTTCTAAGTCATGTTCTTAGTGGTTTTCACTTGCGCAACCTCGGCTAAGATATTTTTATAAAATCGAAAAATAATCTTTTAATCCGAATCTTTTTCGTGAGCCTTCCTAACTGTCTCCAGTATTATTCCTCAAAGTTTCACATTTTAATATGGCTTCTAAGTGGTCCAAATATAGCCTCAAATTGACTGACCAGAGATGGGTTGTTCCTCCGAATGGCGTTTACTAAAACTCACTTTTCTCTTAAACCGTAAATCGGATTAACATGATTCTTGCACTCACGTAAACTAGAAACAAGGCTCTACACACTCATGTTCATCATTGAACCAAAAGAGGCAGTTAAGTTTTCGGATTCTAGGCAGTTTATAGAGTTACCGAAAATCGGGCATTACGACGGCTTAAAATCGAATAATCCAATTTTTGTCACAACATAACCAAGCCACACCGGGCATACCATACATCCACAACCTCAATAAACAACCAACCTACACCTCTAAGATCAGTGGTGAGGCTCAAATCCAACACCCATCATTTTACACATTTAAACAAATCCAAACAATCACTAAATCACTTAATCATGATCTTAACTTTACATGAACATCAAAACCACTTCAAAAACTCATATAAACTAAAAGGGCAGAGGTTTTTATACCTTCCTTGAAGCTTCCCAAGCATCAACAATGGCTAATCTAGGCTTGGGGCGCTTGGATGATCCTTATATAGCTTGAACCCATGGAAACAAAACAATAAAACAAGTAGTTACTATTCATCATCGTTTTAATCACTAAAATCAGATGGGTAAAACACAGAGGTGAGGCGAGCGCTTACCATGGTTCCGTAGAGCTTATCGAGAGCTTCGATTTGAGTGGTGGAACGCCAAAAACCGCCAAGAGAAACTCGAGTTATGATCAATTCTTTCTCCGCCATTTTCTCCCCTTTTTCTCTCTCGGTTTTCTTCTTCCTTTTTCTTTTCTTTCTCTTGGCCAATTAATGATAAGGCTGATATTTTGTGGTTAAAAAGGGGGTGAGTCATCACCTTTTGGTGAGTCACCAGGACACGTGTCGCGCATGCATGTGTGTGGCTAAAGTAGCTTTACTAGTTCGTTTCCTTTCACATGGATGATCCAAATGTTTCATCCCTCGAATTAATCTTGTTACATGTTACTTCCATGTCTATATTTAATCCTGTAAATGTTGTTTTGTTCCTCTTGAAACGATTCGAAATATTTCCTAAGAGAGCGAATAAAACTCTACGCGATTCTCGCAGTAAATAGTAACTATTCACTATTCACTTCAACAATCGAATCCTTAAATCGACTTTAATAAAATAATAAAATTCCAAAATATTAAGTCCTCAAATCCTCAATTTTAATATCTCATTTCTTGAATATAATAATATATAATTCGTTGTCCGGTCAAATACTATACCAAAATAAAATTTGGAATTTCTGAATTCCGATCGTCTTTGCATTCACTTATTTACTCCGTAGATCACTAATATGACTTCGAAATATCCACACTATGTCTCGTACATAGGTGGCATGAAATTTTTTCTTAACCCTCAAAATCACTATTCATTCACCAAATTCACTATTCACTGATGCACTTAATCGTAATAAGAATAGTTTTAAAATTTTCCAAAAATTCGGGTTATTATAACTCTCCAAGGTGTATTTAGAACCTCTATCTTAAGATTTGAGGCACCAGTTTAAAATTATAAAATATCTAACCAAACAATTGTAGGGCGATGGTGGTTGATATGAACAGAAAAGTAATTATAGAAATATAATTGACTATTCAATGGAAAGACCGATATTTAAGGCCCGACACCCTGATTATTCATTAATTTCGTAATTAATGAATGGGGAAAAGATACAACTCATAAAAAGAGTCCAAAATATGGTAAATTCATCAAAGAAGGATCTGGAATCCCAATTAAAGGCAATTAATGAGTCATAGCCTTTATCAACAAGGAAAAGACTTATCCTGCAAGAAATACAATGTTTATCCAATATCAAAAAGGAGACTTATTCGCTAAGACTCCTAAACATACCATAAATACTAGGCTCTAGACGCCTATATAAGGACCCTGATCCTACAATCAGAACTACGTTTTGGACACAGCTCCATACGTCATCTACTACGTTTTGGACACAGCTCCATACGTCCTCTACTACGTTTTGGACACAGCTCCATATGCCATCTACTACGTTTTGGGCACAGCTCCATACGTCACAACGCCTCGAAGGCGCAATAAGCCACAAAGGCACCCCTAGAACTACGTTTTAGACTTCATCCTCGAATAAGGACCTACAAGTCACTACGTCCTTGGTGTGCCCCTGCCGCCATAGCCCCGATGGCAACACCAAGAACTACGTCTTTGGCTTGATTCTCAATAACGATTTGAGATACGTAGGCATCTTGTGAGGACCGATTTAGTCTCGAAACACAAGTGCAGCCATAAAAGCTCGAAGCTCATTAAACCCTCGCATTAAATTCGTAAGCTCAAATTTTATTCCACAACATTTGGCGCCGTCTGTGGGAAGACAACATCAACCATGGCAAACACACGAAGAACAGCTCGGGATAATCAAACTCCTGAGGATCGCCCTATCACCTCTGAGGCTGATCAGCCACCGCCGACTACTGGCACTAAAGGGGCGAATATCCCCACCAACACTCAAGGACCGGAAATCCTGATTTCGGTTGAAGGGACGAATCCCCTGCAGATGGTCATTCATGGATCTAATCCACAAGAGACCGTTCACCAGCAACCAATCACGACCTCCCCGCTGCTCATGAGTGCACCAAGGAGCCTTCAACTCCATACTACTGATCTCCCTCAATACGCGAATCAGACTTTGGGGATGCCAAGCTATGGCATGCCCCCTCGACCCATGGCGGGCGGTAGTGAAACTAATCCAATCTACCATGAGGCATATGTGCCCCCTTATATTCAAGGTCTGGGACCCCAAAATCAACAAACTCGTCAGACCCCTCTCATTCAAGATTACTCTGGCCCATACACTGAGGAGAAGGTTATACAACTGGGGAGGATGTCGCCCCAAGAAGGAGACGTTCATCCCAGACAAATTGGGAGCCACCCCAAACTACTAGGGAGAAACTTGCAGCCCACGAGGCAGAGACTGCAAGGCTCAAAAAACTCCTTACTGAAGAAGAGGCCGCTCAATATCGGGGCTGAACGACTGAAGGAATCCCGATAATCAACTTGGATCCACCAAGAAGGACCAAGAGGGCTGAAGCCCCAAGGGGTGATCCTAATATTTTGTTGCCCCTAGGAGATCCTGATGATCCTACACCACCGTTTACTCAAGACATCATGAAAACGGCTATATCCAGAAAGTTTAAGATGCCTTCGATCAAAGCCTATGATGGAACGGGAGATCCCGCAAATCATGTAAGGACCTTCTCCAATGCACTGCTGTTGCAGCCAACCAACGACGCGGTCAAGTGTAGGGCGTTTCCACAAACCTTGGCAGGCATGGCCCAACGTTGGTATAGCCGTCTACCACCCAACTCTATTGGGTCATTCAAGGAACTAAGCAAGGCTTTCATCAATCAGTTCATTAGTGGAAGGGTGCATGAGAAACGTTCTGCATCACTCATGGTAATCCGGCAAGGAGAGAATGAGGCCCTAAGGGACTACATCAATCGATTCACACGAGAGGCTTTAAAAGTCCCGGACTTAGAGGATAGAGTGGATATGATAGCCCTGCAACAAGGAACCACTGATGACCACTTCAAACGGTCGTTAGCTAAACATCCCCCCGAGAGCATGCTGAAGCTCCAAGATAGGGCCGGAAAGTATATCAAGGCTGAAGAAAGTATGAGAAAATATGAACCCACTACTGGCGGTAGTGGAAGCTCAAAGAAAAGAAAAGAAACTCAGGAGTGTGACGTCAAGGAAAAGTTTCCCCGGACATCAAAGAACTCCGATTCTCCCCCCAAGAGAAGCAATTTTGGGCCAAAATTCACAGAATATGCAAGATTGAATACTCCTAGGAGTCAAATTCTGATGGAGATAGCCAAGGAAGAAGATATTAAATGGCCTAAGCCAATGAGGGCTGATTTGTCCAAACGGAACCAAAATCAGTTTTGTCGGTTCCACAAAGAAGTAGGTCATGACACCGATGATTGTAGACAATTGAAAGATGAGATTGAGTTTCTGATACGAAGAGGAAAACTCAGCAAGTTCACTAAGGATGGAAGCCAAGGGAGCCAAAGGGGGAACTATGAAAGGATGGATTATGATAGAAGGGACAACGATCAAGATCGAAATCCCAAGCCCCGAGGGCCGGTGATCAACATGATATTCGGAGGGCCAACTGCTGCTGGGTCCTCCCGAAACTCAAGAAAGGCTTATGCCCGAGAAGTAATGACTGTGGTTGGAGAAGCACCGAAGCGTGCCAGAACAGAAGTGTCAATAGGTTTTGACGATTCAGATTTGGAAGGGGTGAAGTTCCCCCATGATGATCCTCTTGTCATAATACCTGTGATAGGCAACTCCGAAACAAAAAGAGTCTTGGTTGATAATGGAGCTTCAGTGGATATCTTGTTCCACGATGCCTTTATCAAGATGGGTTACACAGACTCTCAGTTAACGCCCTCAAATATGCCTATATACGGATTCAACGGGGTGGAATCAAAAGTGGAAGGCACCATCCAACTCCCAATGACTATGGGACAAGGGATGAATACGTCTACTCAGATGTTGAACTTCATAGTTATAAAAGCGACTTCAACCTACAATGCAATCCTGGGAAGGACTTGTCTTCATGCGTTCAAGGCTGTTGCCTCATCTTATCATCTAAAAATCAAATTCCCAACAAGGAATGGGATTGGTGAAGAACGAGGAGACCAAAAGATGGCTAGAAGTTGTTATGTAGCCGCGTTAAGGCCTGATGGAACCGGGGGGCAAGTTCTCCCAATTGAAGACATGAATATCAGCGACAACGAGGACAAAAGGGGGAAACCGGCTGAGGACTTGGTCCCAATTCCCCTAGTCCCAGGAGAACCAGAGAAGGTGACTTATATTGGGGCACTACTGCCCGAACCATTGAAGAGCAAACTCACGTCTTTTCTTCAAGAAAATAATGACGTTTTTGCTTGGACAGCGGCCGACATGCCAGGGATTGATCCCCAATTGATATCTCACAAATTGAATGTGGATCCAGAAAGAAAGACAGTGAAACAAAAGAAAAGAAATTTTGCTCCAGAGAGGCTTGAAGCCATTAAGCAAGAAGTGAATAAGCTTTTGGAAGCTGGGTTCATTGAGGAAATCCAATTCCCAGAATGGTTAGCTAACCCCGTGATGGTCAAAAAGGCTAACGGGAAGTGGAGGATGTGCGTCGACTTCACCGACTTGAATGATGCATGTCCTAAGGATTGTTTTCCCTTACCAAGGATTGATGCTCTAATAGATGCCACTGCTGGGCATGAGATGCTAAGTTTCATGGATGGCTTCAGTGGATATAATCAAATCAAGATGCACAAAGATGACATCGCCAAGGTATCCTTCATCACTGACTTTGGTGTCTTCTGTTTCTTAGTCATGGCTTTTGGGCTTAAGAATGCAGGAGCGACCTATCAAAGGTTGGTAAACAAAATCTTTGAGCACCTAATTGGAAAAACCATGGAGGTCTACGTAGATGACATGCTAGTCAAGAGCCTCGATAAGGCCGATCACATTAAGCACCTCCGAGAGGCATTCGAAGTGCTAAGGCACCACAAGATGATGTTGAATCCAGCTAAGTGTGCCTTTGGTGTAGGCTCGGGAAAGTTCTTAGGCCTGATGGTCTCCAAGAGAGGAATCGAAGCTAACCCCGACAAGATCAAAGCAATCCTAGACATGGAACCACCCAAGTCTGTTAAGGATGTACAGAAATTGACAGGAAGAGTTGCAGCATTGGGAAGGTTCATCTCCAAGTCAGGAGAAAAGTGCTTACCTTTCTTCAAGGCACTCAAAAATGTGAAAATTTTCGAGTGGACACCTGAAAGCCAAGAAGCCTTTGAGGCCCTGAAGAAATACATGGATGAAGCACCACTGTTGGCAAAACCAAAGTCAGGAGAGATTCTCTATCTGTACTTGGCAGTCTCCGACACTGCCCGTGGAGCTGTTTTGGTAAAGGAAGAATTGAAAGTGCAGAAGCTCGTCTACTATGTGAGTAAGATTCTTCATGGGGCAGAAATAAACTACTCAACGATTGAGAAGTTTGCCTTAGCCTTGATAATGGCCTCAAGAAAGCTACGCCCGTACTTCCAGGGTCACAAGATAGAGGTCTTGACTGATCAACCTCTAAGAAACATCTTGCATAGCCCTCAAGTTAGTGGAAGATTGATCAAATGGGCTGTTATTCCCAAATGACCTAACAGAATTGTAGAAGGGGGGGGGGGGGGTTGAATACAATTCTTGATATTTTCTTAAACTTAAAACACTGATAAAATAAAACTAAACTGAATAAACAAAAACACAAGATATAAATAATTCAGTTGGATTGTTTGATGATCCAACTGAAGTGTTTTTATTGCGGAAATAATCTGTGATACAAAAGTACACAGCTGCTCAGTTACAGAGTTGTAGAGAAAAATGCTCTCAAAGATAGCTAATACAAACTATTTGTTTTTCTTTTCTTACTCTCTTTCTAACTGCTACACTTGGTTATATATTCCCAAGTTTACAATACTATTTTTGGCTACTCTAAAGTACACTAAAGATAACCGCCAATAGTTTGCTTTTCATCCCTTTGTCCAGTGGTCCTTGGAGATCCTTGCTTTTGTCTTCATGCTTATTATGATCACTCCCAAGAGCCCAATTGGAAACTGGGATGTTTCCTTATTCCCCATGTCCATTTTAATGGTTTCCAATGCAAAGTACACTTCCACATCTCCTTTAGATCTATTCAGTAACCTGTCACTATCACTTTGTCAACTATTCAGAAAAGCAATAATGATTCGTTGATAGCAGGGAGATGTGTTTCGTTGATAGCTTTATTCTTCATTCCGTTGATGGTGTTTCTCTCGTTTCGTTGATAGAGTAATCCTCATACCGTTGACATGTCTTCACTTAGGCAAAATTACAAGGCATGATATACTTACAATTAACCAACCTATTTTGCCTATCTAGTACTTAGTCAACATGACTTAGGAAACCTATCTAATACATACATCAAATGCATATCAAACTGTGAAGTATTGTACAGTGCAATTGCTACAACACTCATTCCGTTGATGAGCTTCCTGTCAACGAAACACTGCAAAGCATGCCATTTCGTTGACAGTTACAAAATAACTTAATACAAAATCTACTAAGTGTTTTTACAATTATCATCAAGAACAACATATTCCTAACAATCTCCCCCAATTTATGACTGATAGAATAACAGCCATAAATCAAGAGCCTTGATGATAACAAAAACACTCAGACATATTACCCATGATAAAAGTAAAAATTGCATTGAGCTTCATAAAGTTTTAGACATAAAACAAGACTTACAAGACTAATGCCCAAATGTGCTCCTCTAGACTGAGCAAATGATTCATCTTGGTCTTCTTTGAGGCATAGTCTTCTTCCCTCTCCTAGAGTTGTTCTCCTCAATCTGGACCTGTAGCCTTCTGTAAAAGATCTTCTCTTCTTCATCTTGATCACCAAGCTTGGATTGCATGAACCTTAGAGTTTGATTAGATGCCTTATCCAGCTGGTCTTCCATCCTGAAGAACCTTCTGCAGTTGTCCTTGTCCTTAAATTCCATCATCCAGTAAGGTTGAAGATGGATCTTCTTTCCTGTTGAGGGCACTCTTAGCATCCTGGGAAGAGCCTCAGGCTTGTTCCAGCTAGCCTTTATTTGACATATCTTGGAGACCACCTCAGACTTGGCTGTTTTGGTGAAGCCAAAGTCTTTCTTCAAGCATCTAAACACTGTGAGTAGTGTTTGGTAGTCTTCTCCTAAAATTCTGTAGAGAGGCCATATTTGTTCTCTACCACCCTTGTATGTGAAAACCAATCTTTCAGGTAACTTTTGAGAAGCTGCAATGCCCCTTACTTCCACCAGGTTGTCTAAATCAAGATGTAAGTTGGATTCTTCCCTGATGTCAGCAATGTACATGCAGTCCTCTGGATTTGTAGGGGGTTTCTGAGATTGTGGCTTCCTCACAAATACTGGCTTTGCCTTGACAGCCCTTTTCTTTGTCTTCATTGGTTGATCCTTTTCAAATAGGAACTTTGGAAAATAGGCTTCATCAAATTCAATAGGCTCCTCCTTTGGCATGATTGGTTGATCATGAAAGTTGACAGGGTGTGCAGGGTCACAGGCCAACTTTCCTCCAATAGGTAGATCAATAGGAATTTGATGTGCACTTGTTGTGGAAGGGGCTTGAGCAGTGTCCAGAGAGTCCTCTTTTTCAAAGTTCAGATTCCTCTTAGCTCTAGCCTTTGGTTGCCTTACACTTTTCCTTGCTGGTTCAGCTTCATTAGCTCCATCCTTGGCTTTTTCTTCCTGAAGGGTCTCTTCATCTTCAAGTGCTTGAGCAACTGCCAATGCTTGCATTGCTGCCCTTTCAGATTCTTCAGCCTTGGCCTTTGCAAAATTTGGGTGACCAACCCAAATGCAGATTTCCTTGCTGTCCCTGTAGATGATGGCCCTTTGATTCCTTATGCTTGGATGATTGCTTTCCTTGCTCTCAATGATCAGCTTCCCTAGGACTTTGAACTCATCTGGCTTTGGAGCAGGATAAAATATCCTTTCAATGTTCTTGCCTTTGGGTTTGGCAGGTGATATTGGAGACATCCCTCTTGCATCCACATTCTTAAAGCATGAAGATTGACCCTTCTCATTTCTTGAATCTTGAAAGATTCCATGCTGAAGGGGCTCTATAGCATAAGAGCTCTTGAACTGTGGCTCCATTTGTACAATCACCATTGCATTTGTTGATGGCTGATCTGTCTTTGAAGATTCAGTAATGTTCTTGAACCTTGCTTCTATGTTGGACCAGTGATCTTTGATTTGTTCTGCAAGTTTCATCCTCATAGAAGCTTCCTGGATCAGGTCAATACTATCCTTTTTCTTCTTTCCAAACTCCCCCATTGCTAGTGGCTCCTGTGGCAGTGAAATGGCTGGGACCAACACCTTTGTGATTTGAATGTTTAGCTCCTTAGAATTCTCCCCCTTTTTGTTAGCATCAAGAGAGATGACTGGGAGTCCTTGAGCTGCCACTAGCTGAGTGAGTAGCTGAGTTTGCTTCTCCTGTTCCTTCTGCATTTGAGAAAGTGTAGCTTCCACCTTGTCCACTCTTGTAGAGAGAGTTTTCAAGGATGTAGCCACCTCAGGTTCCTTAGAGAAAAACCTGGTCATCTTGGACACAGTGAGAAGAGGGAGCTTTTCATCCAACATCCTGTAGTTAGCATCCCTGAGATTGCTAATGGAGTCCTTGATTTCTGTAGCCTCAATCCTTGTCTGCATCATTTGTAGCCTTTGAATTTCCAGAGAATCCATGATGGCCTTGTAGAATTTCTTGTCCCTTGCAGTTGCAGACTCATGAGCTAGATAGGCCTCATTGTACTGCCTTGAGATAGCAGCATCTAGAGTGACTCTTCCATGCATACCCTGAGAAAGCCAGTCTGGTGTAGGAGGCACCACAGAAGTCCCAGTCTGTGAAGTGGTGGCCACCTGTAGATTATCACCATAGCTGTCCTCATCATCAGAAAACTCAAAGTCTCCACTTGCTGCAGCTCCTGGAGGTAGATTGGTCAAGGCATCCTTTGCTCTTTGCATTGATGCAGTAGTATGAATTAAGTTGAGTGACCTTTCTGCCTCCACATTGCCCTGTTGAGCCATAACTTGATAGGCTGGCACAGGATGAGTAAAGGTCTCAGGATCCAGGGAAATACTATCCAGAGTTTGTTGATAATGCTCTTGGAAAGTAAGTTCCCTTTCTCCCTCACTGACCTCCATTAACTCATTAGCAATGGCTGCTTCCACCCTTATTGCTCCTGTAGTCCCTTCTCTCTCTCCACTCTTTTCTTGCATCATGGGCTCCCCATGGCTCACACCTCTCACACCCTCACCTTCACCTACTAAGGTGGTACTCTCAATCTCTCCTTTTGCCTGGCTGGAAGAAATAGCCAGCCTCTCACTCTCATTCTCTCCTTTTGCCTGGCTGCAAGCCAGCCTCTCAATTTCACTCCCTTTCAAACCTAAAAGTGTCTCAACTACCACCAGGTCATCTACACTAGTTGTGGAAACAACTTGATTTTCAGTAAAAGGTGTAGAATGACCTATCAACGAAATGGTAGTTTGAACTGTCAACGGTATATGTACCGTTGATGGAGAAACACTTGTCAACGAAAGAGGCTGTTTCGTTGATGAAGTCAATAAAGCATTTTGAGAAAGTGAAATTACAGTAGAATCTGTGGTGATTGATTTGAGATTGGGGTCCACAGATTCTCTTGCAGTTTCAGAAAAACTTGGTTGATGGCCCAACAAATCACTTAATAAGTGATGACCATCAGCTTCAGAGTGGGGCTTCTCCAAGATTAGAGTTGGAGAATCAGGAAAAGATGTATGGATCATGTCCACATCTAAAGATTGAGTTGGTGAATTGGATGGAGATAAATCAAGATTAATGTTTAGAGAGTGGGACTGTAACCCCAGAGAAATAATAGGGGTTACATCAAACTGAATTTGAGAAACTGGAAGTGTTGCTTCCAGTGTGTGTGCACCCTGTGAACCCTTGGTCTTTTGCTTCACTCTCCTTTGGTATTGGGAAAATGTAGACTGTGGGCTTGAAGTGTCCCTTACCCTTTTGGACTGTGCTCTAGGTGGAGAGCTTGTTTCAATAATCACATCATTTTGGGAGGATGCAATTAGACTTGTGTTTAAATCCATTTTACTCATTGTGCCTTGTTGGGAAGACACAATGGGGCTAGGCTGGGAAACACTTACCTCACCTTCCTTATTCTTGGGGTTTCTTTGATTTTCACCCCTTCCCTCACCTCTCACAACTCCAGACTCACTCCCCTTAGGTTGTGTGGTAGTTTTTACAACAGGTGCCTTTTGAGAAGCACCTGAGGTTGGCTTGGAGGATTTCTTTGATTTTGATTTAGTTGCTGGGGCAGGAGCCTGTTGGGTCACAGCTACAGACTCCATAGCAACAAGGTTGGAGGAGACAATAGAAGTAACAGCTATACTAACAGGGATAGTAGTAGTTACCTCAATGATTGGCAGATACACCACTGGAACATCACCATTGTAGTTCAGCCTCAGTATGTCTGTCAATACTCTCTTTTCTTGTACAAAGCACTCAAACCTGGCATTAGGGTTAGAGATAACTAATGGTGCTGGACTAACATGATTAGCCAGCATCATCAGAAACCTTGCATAATAGATATTTTTCTTCCTATTTGCCTTATCACCCAACTTAGCACCAATTTCATAAATAAGTTGGGTGCTAAAGTTGTAATATCTATCATTTAGAAGCATGGTTAGGAGAATTAACATAGAGTTAGTTAATGCATCAAAATTACTAATCTTTCCAGAAAAGACCTTAATGAATGCATCAGCTAAATAACTGTATTCCCTAACCAAACCTCTCCTAATTATTCTACCCAGATTATCAGTAGGCAAAGAGTAGTTTATAGAATTTAGCATGGTAGTTATTTCAGTGTTAGTAGGCAAAGCATCACAGTTATTATCAGGAATATGTAAACATGCTTGCAAAACATCAGAATTAACTATGTACTCATTACCTTGGAGAGTGAATTGCAGAGTGCAATCTGTTCCATTATATTCACATGAGGTCCAAATTTCCTCAATTATTTCATTGTAGATTGGTGTAGAGTGGAACATTGCATAGCTCAACTTGCAATTCGTCATGAAATCCATCATTTTGAAGAAAAGTCTGTTCGGGTTTTCCTTTGCAACAAAAGGGATGGAGTTGTTCTTCTCATAGATGAACCCTCCAGCAGACATAAGCTTGACTATGGGTGCCATTGTTGAGTGAGATAAAGCTTCGAACTGAGTTGCTTGTTAGAGAGAGAAAGAGAGAGAAAAGCCTTTGGAATTTTTGAGAGCAGGTAAAAAAAAAGAATTAAAGAAAATAGAATTTCTTAAATACTCCCCCAAAAATTCTCAGAAAATGAGTCCAATAATAAAAGTAAATTACTGGATTGGCTTAAAAATATAACCGTTACTCTTAAAGTATTACCATGATTTATACTTACAGGGATGTATGCATAGATCGTGGTAAAAGACGTGTCAGTTTTCAACGGTTCAGATTAAAAGCGCTAAATCAACGAATCAGAATTGGGCGCTTAAAGTCCCGTCTGTTTCGTTGATACAGCTGTGTTTCGTTGACATAAAAGAGCTATCAACGAAACACCCAGAAAAATGCTAAGAATGTCAACGAAATGGTTTGTTTCGTTGGCATAGTTATTTTGACTTAGACAAAATTTTACTTTTTCCTGAGAAAATTAAATCACAGAAAATCATAGCAAATTTCTGGCTGCATTATGACTTGCAAATATCTCAAAAATAATTAAGAGAAATTTAGCATACCTAGCTCACTTACTAATCTTGAGAATGTTGATTCATCAAGTGGCTTGGTAAAGATGTCTGCAAGTTGTTGTTCACTTGGAACAAAATGTAACTCCACAGTACCATTCATAACATGTTCTCTAATGAAATGGTACTTGATGTCAATGTGCTTGGTTCTTGAATGCTGCACTGGATTCTCAGTAATGGCAATGGCACTAGTGTTGTCACAGAAAATAGGAATTTTCTCAACTCTTAATCCATAATCAAGTAATTGATTTTTCATCCATAAAATCTGTGCACAACAACTTCCAGCTGCAATATACTCAGCCTCAGCTGTGGAGGTGGAAACTGAGTTTTGTTTCTTGCTGAACCATGACACAAGCTTGTTTCCTAAGAATTGACAGGTGCCTGTTGTGCTTTTCCTGTCAATTTTACATCCTGCATAATCTGCATCTGAATAACCAATTAGTTCAAAACCAGATTCTCTAGGATACCAAATGGCAAGGTTTGGTGTTCCCTTGAGATATCTGAAAATCCTTTTAATAGCAACTAAATGGGATTCTCTAGGATCAGCCTGAAATCTAGCACATAGACATGTAGCAAACATAATATCAGGTCTACTAGCTGTTAAATACAAAAGTGAGCCTACCATGCCTCTGTAACTTGAAATGTCCACAGATTTTTCCTTAGTATTCAATTCAAGTTTGGTGGCAGTGGGCATGGGAGTTTTGGCAGGAGAGCATTCCATTAAGTTAAATTTCTTTAATAAATCATGAATATATTTTGTTTGACTAATGAAAATGCCTTCATTAACTTGCTTCACTTGAAGACCAAGAAAGTAAGTTAATTCTCCCATCATGCTCATTTCATATTTACTTTGCATAAGCTTGGCAAACTTTTGACAAAGTTTCACATCTGTAGACCCAAAGATTATGTCATCTACATAAATTTGAACAAGTATAGTAGAGCCATTCACAATCCTGTGAAAAAGAGTTTTATCTACAGTACCTCTAGTGAAGTGATTCTCAAGAAGAAACTGTGAGAGTGTGTCATACCAGGCTCTAGGTGCTTGTTTCAAACCATAGAGTGCTTTGAGGAGGAAGTATACATATTCTGGAAAATCATCATCTTCAAAACCAGGAGGTTGACTTACATAGACCTCCTCTTCCAATTCCCCATTCAGAAAAGCACTTTTCACATCCATTTGATAGACTTTGAAATTGGCATGGGCTGCATAGGCTAGGAAAATCCTTATTGCTTCTAGTCTTGCAACAGGAGCAAATGTTTCATCAAAATCAATTCCTTCTTCCTGTGAGTAGCCTTTTGCAACTAGTCTTGCTTTGTTCCTTGTGACTATGCCATTTTCATCCATCTTGTTTCTGAACACCCATTTTGTGCCTATTACACTCCTGTCCTTAGGCTTGGGCACCAGCTTCCAAACATTGTTCCTTTCAAATTGGTTTAGCTCTTCTTGCATAGCCAAAACCCAATCTGGATCTAGAAGTGCATCCTCAACTTTCTTTGGCTCATCTTGAGATAGAAAGCTGCTATATAGACATTCTTCTTGAGTTGCTCTTCTAGTTTGGACTTTTGAAGAAACATCACCTATAATAAGTTCAAAGGGATGATCTTTAGTCCATTTTCTTGAGGGAGGTAGATTTGCTCTAGACGAGGTAGCTTCATGATCATGATTGCCTTGATTGGATATTTGTCCTTGAGAAACTCCCCCTGAGTTTGTTGTCCCTAAATGATCACTTCTTGAGACATTTCTATGACCTTCAACGGTATGACTGTTTTGGCTGTCAACGAAACGCTCATTTTGACTGTCAACGAAACCACCATCTTGACTGTCAACGAAATGACCATTTGGTCTACTAGCAGCTATTCTTTTCAATCTTAATGCAGCAATTTCATCTTCACTGCTGCTCTCATCTGTGCTAGATACAACAACTTTAGGCTGTTTCTCAGTAGTCTTAACATGATTCATTCGATCTCCTTCCTCATTCTCAAAAGAGAGACTTTCATGGAAACCTTCATCACAGAGACCTTGAATTTTGAGATCATCAAAAACAACATGTACAGATTCCATAACAATGTTGGTTCTGAGATTATAGACTCTGTAAGCTTTCCCTGCTGCATATCCCACAAATATTGCTTCATCTGCCTTTGCTTCAAATTTCCCCAAATGCTCAGCTTGATTTCTCAGAACAAAGCACTTGCATCCAAAGACATGAAGAAAATCCAATAGTGGCTTCTTTCTTTTGAGTAGTTGATAAGGGGTCATTCCCTTGGCCTGATTAATCAAAGAAATATTCTGAGTGAAGGAAGCTGTGTTAACTGCCTCAGCCCAAAAATAAGTTGGTAACTTTGATTCATCTAGCATTGTCCTTGCAGCTTCAATAAGTGTTCTGTTTTTCCTTTCAACTACACCATTTTGCTGTGGTGTCCTTGCTGCTGAAAACTCATGCATAATACCATTTTCTTCACAGAACATCTTCATGCTTGAATTCTTGAATTCTGTCCCATTGTCACTCCTGATCCTTCTTACTTTCAAGTCAGGATGATTGTTTACCATCTTGATGTGATTGATAATGATTTCACTTGCCTCATCTTTAGAATGTAAAAAGAAGGTCCAAATAAATCTAGAAAAATCATCAACAATCACAAGACAATATTTCTTCTTTGAAATAGACATGACATTTACAGGGCCAAACAGATCCATATGAAGTAACTCAAGCTGATGGACAATTGATGACTCTGTCTTGCTTTTGAATGATGCCTTCTTTTGTTTCCCTTTTTGACAGGCATCACACAAACCATCCTTGGAAAACTCCACCTGTGGAATTCCTCTAGCAAGATCCTTCCTTACCAAATCATTCATAACCTTGAAATTCAGATGAGATAATTTCTTGTGCCATAGCCAACTTTCATCCTTGCTTGCTTTGCTGAAAAGACAAGTGATGGTGTCTGGACTTGTGCTACTAAAGTCAGCAATGTACACATTCCCTCTTCTGAATCCAGTCATTACCACATTGTTGTTTCCTCCTTTAGAAACAACACAGGCTTCTTTAGAAAAAGTAACTAAAAATCCTTTGTCACAAAGTTGACTGATACTAAGCAAATTGTGCTTAAGACCATCCACCAATGCAACTTCATCTATGATGACATTCTCTTTTGAAATCAAGCCATATCCCTTAGTGTAGCCTTTGCTGTCATCTCCAAAAGCAATACAAGGGCCAGCTCTTTCCTGAAACTCTGTGAGCAGGGTAGAATCACCAGTCATGTGTCTTGAACAACCACTATCCAAGTACCAAAGATTCCTTTTGTCTCCCTGCACACAATAGAACCAAATCAAGTCGATTTTGGTACCCAAGTTTCCTTGGGTCCTGTTTTGTTAGCCTTTGCTTTTCCTTTTATATCATTTTTCACCTTGGGCTCAGATTGATTTAAATCAACTTTTACTCTTGGTGTTGATTTCTGATTGTTGCTCACATTTTCATTTACAACATGCATATTTGAAGGAACACACATATTATTCATATTCCATGGCATTTGTGGCATACTAAACATATTCATGTATGGATTAGGCACAAATGATATGTTAGCATATGGATTCTGAAATTGTGCACATGGAGCAAACATGTTAGGCATAACAGGCATTGTAGGCATAAGATTATTCATTGCAGGCTTGGGAATTTTCACATTAGCAGTTTTCTTAACAGATTTGCAGTTAGTAGATAGATGACTAACACTTCCACAATTGACACATGTCTTTCTAGGAGCATATTTATCAGGTGTGTAATTGTTGTGTTTGTTAATTCCTACTTTGCCATTCCTGTTATTCCTTTTATTTCCCTTAGCCTTATCTTGAACTTTCTCTACCCTGTCTTTCAATTGCTTGTTAGACAAGTGACCTACATTAGCTCTCTCAACAGGCTTCTCAACTTTCTTTGAATTACTAGACTCACCTTGAACAAAGTTCTTGGTGACAGGACCATACTTGTCATTAAGTCTAGTGAGTTTCTCTTTTCTTTTGTCTGTCAACGAAACAGCCTGAACGGTTGATGGTTCATGTGTCAACGGAACATCGCATTCCGTTGACATATCAACCTTCAACAAATGATCATTGTTGTTTGTTGACTCTGTTTCTGAATCTAAGGCTTCACAAGCATACCCTAGTTTCTCTTTGTTCTTTTTCCATGATTGTTCACAGAAAGATTCCATACCTTGAACATTAATGATGTTGGTAGCAACATTCCTGGCATCTTTCCATTTAGCAATCACACTCTGTTCTATTTCTAGTTGTGTCTTAAGAATTTCTTCCCTTTGTAACACGTTCTCAAGTTCCTTCTTAGCATCCCTACTAACACATCTCATTTTCTCAAATTCAATGAGCTGTGCTTCTAACATTGCATTCCTATCACTTAAGAGCAAATTAGTCTCTTTAATTCTTGAATTCTCTTTGGTAAGTGATTTAAGAGTAACACGCAAATTATATAATACAGTAGACATTTCATTTACTGCACTATCGCATTCCTCTTTAGAAAGCTCAGAAAGATTAGTAATTGTTACCTGGTTGCTTGAGGAGCTTGCTTCCTGCTCATGATTGTTAGCCATAAGAGCCAAGTTGACATATTCAACATCATCATCAGAATCTTCACCATTACCAGCCCAATCATACTCCTGAGTCATAAAAGCCTTTTCCTTTTGCTTGAGAAGTTCAAAGTATTTCCTTTTATAATCAACAGGCTCAAATTTCCTGTTGCTCTTCTCAATCTTGGGCTTTCTACAGTCTCCAGCAAAGTGACCAAGCATTCCACAATTGAAACATTTAGATTTAGACTTTTCAATCCAGTTTGTTTTGCTAGGTTGAAAGTCTCTTCTTGGTGGCCTTGCTTCTGAGTTTCTTTTGAACTTGAACTTAGAGAATTTTCTAGATAGAAAAGCAATGTGTTCATCAATCTCATCTAAGTCATCCAAGTTGGCTGGTTCTGGTTCTTCTTCTTCTGTCATCTTACCTTTACCCTTGCTGACATCACTTCTACAACTAGCTCGACTAGTTGTGGCCTTTGCAGCTTGTTCAGTGTCATCTTCCAGTTGGTTCACAGATGCAATCAATGCAATGGATCCACCCTTCTTCTGTACCTTTTCAATTTCCTCATCTTGCTCCATTTCCAGCTCATAAGTCTTCAATGTTCCATACAGCCTTTCAAGAGTGTAATCTTTGTACTCTTGAGTGTTTCTTAGAGAAACAGTCATAGGCTTCCATTCTTTTGGAAGAGCTCTTAGAAATTTAAGGTTTGAGTCCTTAGTTTGGTAGATTCTCCCATACAACTTTAATCCATTCAGAAGCTTTTGAAACCTACTAAACGTGTCATTTAGGGTTTCACCAGCCTTAAAGTGAAAGTGCTCATATTGTTGTATAAGGAGTTGCATTTTGTTTTCCCTGACTTGCTCAGTTCCTTCACAGAGAGTTCTAACAGTATCCCATACTTCCTTAGAGGTTGTACAGTTGATAACATTGTCAAACATCTCTTGCTCCAAACCATTAAACAGAATGTTCATGGTTCTCTTATCTTTATGGATTTCTGCAAGATCTTCAATAGTCCATTCTGAGACAAGTTTTGGAATTTCTACGTCAGGAGTATCATCTGGCACTCCAACTCTAGATGCAAACTTCATGGGAACGTGTGGACCTTTCTCAATGCAGTCTACATATCTCTCATCCATAGACATGAGATGTAAATGCATCTTTACTTTCCAGTGAAAGTAATTGTCCTTATCAAGAACTGGTATCTTCACACCTGCATCCTTCTTCACCATGGTTTCTGTTTTGGTCTTGATCTTTAAACTTCTTGTATGTTAGAAGCTCGCTCTGATACCAATTGTTATTCCCAAATGACCTAACAGAATTGTAGAAGGGGGGGGGGGTTGAATACAATTCTTGATATTTTCTTAAACTTAAAACACTGATAAAATAAAACTAAACTGAATAAACAAAAACACAAGATATAAATAATTCAGTTGGATTGTTTGATGATCCAACTGAAGTGTTTTTATTGCGGAAATAATCTGTGATACAAAAGTACACAGCTGCTCAGTTACAGAGTTGTAGAGAAGAATGCTCTCAAAGATAGCTAATACAAACTATTTGTTTTTCTTCTCTTACTCTCTTTCTAACTGCTACACTTGGTTATATATTCCCAAGTTTACAATACTATTTTTGGCTACTCTAAAGTACACTAAAGATAACCGCCAATAGTTTGCTTTTCATCCCTTTGTCCAGTGGTCCTTGGAGATCCTTGCTTTTGTCTTCATGCTTATTATGATCACTCCCAAGAGCCCAATTGGAAACTGGGATGTTTCCTTATTCCCCATGTCCATTTTAATGGTTTCCAATGCAAAGTACACTTCCACATCTCCTTTAGATCTGTTCAGTAACCTGTCACTATCACTTTGTCAACTATTCAGAAAAGCAATAATGATTCGTTGATAGCAGGGAGATGTGTTTCGTTGATAGCTTTATTCTTCATTCCGTTGATGGTGTTTCTCTCGTTTCGTTGATAGAGTAATCATCATACCGTTGACATGTCTTCACTTAGGCAAAATTACAAGGCATGATATACTTACAATTAACCAACCTATTTTGCCTATCTAGTACTTAGTCAACATGACTTAGGAAACCTATCTAATACATACATCAAATGCATATCAAACTGTGAAGTATTGTACAGTGCAATTGCTACAACACTCATTCCGTTGATGAGCTTCCTGTCAACGAAACACTGCAAAGCATGCCATTTCGTTGACAGTTACAAAATAACTTAATACAAAATCTACTAAGTGTTTTTACAATTATCATCAAGAACAACATATTCCTAACATGGGCCATTGAATTGGGCGAATTCGACATCAAGTATAAGCCTCGAACGGCCATAAAAGCTCAAGCACTTGCTGACTTCATTGTTGAATGTACCATTGACAACCAAGAAGTCGGGGGGCAGGAAGTAATAATGGAAGACAAGAAAGATCAAGAAATGGACTTCAAAGAATATTGGGTGCTCTATTTTGATGGAGCATCAAAAACAAAATCAAGTGGAGCTGGTTTAGTGCTACAAAGTCCTGATGGATTCCTCATTGAGTATGCACTAAAACTTGACTTCCCAACGACAAACAATGAGGCTGAGTATGAAGCTCTGATAGATGGCTTAGGGCTGGCTGGAGCCTTGAGGGTCAAAACTCTGAAAGTATGTGGAGACTCGAGGCTAGTGGTTTCCCAAGTAAATGGGGAATTTGAGGCCAGAGATGAAGTCATGGCCAAGTACTTGAAACTTGTTAAGGCCATCATGACTCAATTTGATGAATGCTATGTGGAGCACATTCCAAGGGAAGAAAACATAAAGGCTGATGCCCTGTCTAAGTTTGCTTCTTCTGAAATTGAAAACTATGCAGGGAGTGTATACTTCCAAGTCTTGAAGACCCCAAGCATCAACGGAAAGTTGGTAGCACCCATTGATGTTGGCAGCTGTTGGATGGATCCCATCAAAGCTCATCTGGAAACTGGGTGGCTACCCAACGATACTTCAGAAGCACGAAAGCTATACGTCAGAGCACTAAGGTATACCCTGATTGAGGGACTCATATACAAGAAGTCTTTCATCATTCCATATCTGAAATGTTTGAGACCTCAAGAGGCAGAATTGGCCCTAAAGGAAGTACATGAAGGAATCTGTGGGCAACACTTGGGGGGCAGAGCCCTTGCTCATAAAGTCACCCGTCTAGGTTTCTATTGGCCAAGTATGCTTGCTGATGCTAAAAGCTATGTGAGAAAATGTGAACGGTGCCAGAAACATGCACCAGTGGTTAGACAACCACCTGAGATGATGACATCCATTAACTCTCCTATCCCTTTTGCTATGTGGGGAATGGATATACTTGGGTCATTTCCAATGGCGAGTGCTCAAAGAAAGTTCTTGATAGTGGAAATTGACTACTTCACCAAGTGGATTGAGGCTAAGCCATTAGCCAAGATAACCACCAAGCAAGTGATGCAATTCTTCTAGGAAAGTGTGATATGCAAGTATGGAATTCCACGAGTCCTGGTCACGGACAATGGAACTCAGTTTAACAACGATGAGTTCAAGAAGTATTGTGATGAGAATGATATCAAGTTGCGCTTCACTTTTGTTGCCCATCCTCAAGCAAATGGGCAAGCTGAGGTTGCAAATCGAATTATCCTGGATGGACTAAAGAAAAGAGTTGAACGCTCCAGAAATACTTGGGTAGACGAATTGCTCCCCATACTTTGGGCATATCGTACTACCTGCAAAGTCATCACTGTAGCAACCCCATTTCTGCTGGCATATGGAGCAGAGGCAGTGGTTCCAGTGGAGATTACTCATATGTCTCCAAGAGTTGAGGCTTATGAACCATAAACAAATGAAGAAGACTTGAGTCTAGCTTTAGATCTAATTGACGAAGTTAGACATGAGGCAAACGCCAAGATAGTCGAACATAAAAAGAAGGCATCTTTCTACTACAACCTAAGGGTTAAAGAAAGGTTCTTTCGACAAGGAGACTTGGTTCTTCGAAAGATTGAGGAATCCGGAGTCGGACAAAAAGGCAAGCTGGCCCCCAATTGGGAAGGACCATATCGCGTTAAAAACGTATTTAGTCGAGGCTCATACAAGCTAGAAACCTTCGAGGGGCATGAGGTGCCAAGGACTTGGCATGCTGCAAACTTGAAAGTTTACTATGTTTAAGGTGTTTCCTGAATGGATTCACTACTAGAAATAAGGTTTGATAAAACCAATCCATGTTTTTAAACTTGAATATTATGTAAGGGTTGAAACCCCATAAACCTAAGACATTCAGTCCAAACTCCATCATTCGATATGAAAGGCTTGAAGCCAAAACAAGATGGTATAAGACGTAAGAGGCTTATGCAAATGACAAGTTAGCCTCGAATAAGGCAAAATCGTCGTAAATGTGTAGGTCGCTCCACACTTTACACCAAGACGATACTCGAGAAACACTAGTGTATATTAAAATCCCCAAAAAAGGGTGGTAAGTCTCAGGTAAGGGATAAAAAGACCCCAAGTCTCGAAAAAGACCGGTATAACTTCTATGAAACCCTAGTGCATTATCATAGACGTTGGGAAGCGCGATCAGCCATTTTAAACCCAGAAAAAGCCCAAATAATTCGAGGCTCAGGCGAATTCAAAGCCTAAACAAGTTAAGGCCCAATAAGGCCCAAAGCTGAAATTATGAAGTGAAGAATAAAGTGGAAATTCCACTCTTTTATAATCAAAGTGACTGGAAACCCAACCGGTTAAGGAAGGGCAACCGTCTATAGCCAGTTAAGGCCCACAGATCCATTTATGGATTATAGAAATTGAAGCCCAAATAATTTGGGTCTTAGGCGAATTCGAAGCCCAAAAAATAAGGCCCAATAAGGGCCAAGGCTGGAATAATTTAAGTCCAATTAAAAATATGGCTAGTTAAGGCCCAAGAAAGAATGAAATTTGGAATGAAACCAAGGCAAAAACAAGGATAAAAGATTTGAGGTCGAAAAGACCCTAAGACGAAGTCGTACGACCAAGGTCGAAAATACACGGGAAATCAAGGTCGAACCCATCGATTTCGCTCCCAAATAAAAACGGAAAATTGAAGATTTTAGGTCGAGAAAACCTTAATCGAGGTCGTACGACCGAAGTCGACAATACACGAGAAATCGAGGTCGTATCAATCGATCTCGCACCAAAATAAGGCACAAAAATTAAAAATCTAGAGTCGAAAAGACCCTGGACCGAGCTCGATGGCTCGAGGTCGAAAATGAGCTCGTAGCATTCGACCTCACACCCAAATGAGTTTAAAAACGCATGGGATCGAGGTCGAATGACCGAGTTCGAAAATGACCTGGTACCCAAATGAGGTCGAAAGTACAAGGGATCGAGGTCGAATGACCGAGGTCGAAAATGACTGGAAAGTCGAGGTCGAAACCATCGACCTGGTACCAAAATGAGGTCGAAAGCATAAGGGATCGAGATCGAATGACCGAGGTCGAAAATGACTGGAAAGTCGAGGTCGAATCCATCGACCTGGGACCAATCGAGGTCGAGAATCCTGCTCGAAGAAGGCTGGATCGAGGTCGAACGACCGAGGTCGAAAATGAATGGGAATTCCTAGTCGAACCTGGTCGAAAATGACATAATTTGAGGTCGAAAATGCCCTTAAAAATGGAAAATTCTGGGAAAAACACGTTGAAACTTCTACGAAAACCCCAAGGAGATTTTCCCAGAAGTTGGGGGGCAAATGATATGGACAGAAAAGTAATTATAGAAATATAATTGACTATTCAATGGAAAGATCGATATTTAAGGCCCGACACCCTGATTATTCATTAATTTCGTAATTAATGAATGGGGAAAATATACAGCTCATAAAAAGAGTCCAAAATATGGTAAATTCATCAAAGAAGGATCCGGAATCCCAATTAAAGGCAATTAATGAGTCATAGCCTTTATCAACAAGGAAAAGACTTATCCTGCAAGAAATACAATGTTTATCCAATATCAAAAAGGAGACTTATTCGCTAAGACTCCTAAACATATCATAAATACTAGGCTCTAGACGCCTATATAAGGACCCTGATCCTACAATCAGAACTACGTTTTGGACACAGCTCCATACGTCATCTACTACGTTTTAGACACAGCTCCATACGTCCTCTACTACGTTTTGGACACAGCTCCATACGCCATCTACTACGTTTTGGGCACAGCTCCATACGTCACAACGACTCGAAGGCGCAACAAGCCACAAAGGCACCCCTAGAACTACGTTTTAGACTTCATCCTCGAATAAGGACCTACAAGTCACTACGTCCTTGGTGTGCCCCTGCCGCCATAGCCCCGAGGGCAACACCAAGAACTGCGTCTTTGGCTTGATTCTCAATAACGATTTGAGATACGTAGGCATCTTGTGAGGACCGATTTAGTCTCGAAACACAAGTGCTGCCACAAAAGCTCGAAGCTCATTAAACCCTCGCATTAAATTCGTAAGCTCAGATTTTATTCCACAACAGTGGTAATTACCAAAAAAATTTGGGAAAAAAATAAAAATATCAATTCTGAAATTAAATGGTTATTTATAATAAATGGGATACTCATTTGGTAATTGGGTATTCGAATTTGTACAAGATACACATTTGTGAATGGGGTATCCAAATTTTATTTTATTTTTGTGATACGCATTTATCAATTATAACATCTGTACGGTTGGATCGTCACAAAAATCATTTAAAAAAATTATCCAGTGAATCCGGCACGCGCTCCGATACCCAAATCAATGTTAATCCTACGTTTTTGTTATAATGTCGTACAACCCGACCTTTTCATTTTTTGATTATTTTTTCCTAATACTAGAAATAGTATTTATTAACATCCGTACGGTTGGATCGTCAAAGAAATTATTTTAAAAAAATTATTCAGTGAATCTGACACGTGCTGCATTACCCGAATCAAAATTAATACTATGTTTTTGTTTTTGTTATAATCTCCTACCGCCCGACGTTTTGGTGTATTTATTAACGTCCGTACAGTTGTTGGATTCTCAAAAAAAATATTTTAAAAAATTATTCAATGAATCTGGCCCGCTCTCCGTTACCCGGATCAATATAAATCCTACTATAAAATGGTTATTCTTGTTAATTTCTATCAAAAAATTGTTATTTTTAACATTCTTTCACAATTGTATGTTTTTAGTTCTATTTATATGAATGCATGATATTTAAATTTTAACATCCAAATAAAAATTATTAAAAAATGACATTAATAATTTTTGTTAATATATCGAATAAAATATACAAGGTACATAATTTACAAAGTTTTTTATGGGACAAATCGAGTAATTAAAAATAATTAAATTTCAACAACACACTTTTTTTTAAGTCAATTTCAACAACAATGTACTCTCCGTTGCAATTTAATTAATTAAAAAAAAATATTTTAGAAGTCAAGTGAATAAAACTAGTAAAAGTAATTTATTTACAATTTTAAATTTTAACCACGCGTAAACGACAACAGAAAAACGCGTAAACTTAAAACAGAAACAAGAAAACCCAGTAGCACTGCCTATATAAACACCCATTTGTATCCTAAACACCCTTACATACAATTTTAAGAAATCTCACAAGTATGGGCGAAGAAATTAGGGTTACTAAATCAATTTCATTTGATTATTTAGTTGAAGGGCTAGAGATGAGTTGTGATGAAGTTGAGAGAGTAAGGGACATTCAATTGCGTAATCTTCAATCTCGAAGAAAGCTTTGTCTGGTATTGGATTTGGATCATACCCTTCTGCACACCGATGATTTTCGACAAAACCCAAACATTGATGTTCTGGGTCACGATGATATGTTTGAATGGAAGGGCATGGGCATGGAAAAAGTGTATATCACAAAGTTGAGGCCTTTCGTTCGTAATTTCTTGGAAGAGGCGAGTGAGATGTTCGAGTTGTATGTATACACTATGGGATCACGCAATTACGCTCACATTGTCACCGACTTTCTTGATCCTGAAGGGCTGTATTTTGGTAATAGAATTATATCAAGGGAGGATTGTACTACTCCAGGCCAAAAGGGACTTGATGTTGTGCCTGTTGAGCCCAGCGCTGTTGTTATTCTGGATGACACGGAGTCTGTGTGGAAAGGGTATTTTGCCAATTTGATTTTGGTTGAAAAGTATGATTATTTTTCCAATGTGGGATTGGATGAAAGTGAGGAGGAAGGAGAGTTGAGTTGTGCTTTGGAAGTACTTACAAAGCTACACTCTGTTTATTTTGAGTGGTACGATAGTTTCATCGACTGTGATGTCAGAGAGCTCATACATACTCATTGGGAGGAAATCCAAGGGCAGCAAGGACTTGGGACTTGTTCATCTCATATGGAATCTGGAAAGCGTGCTAGGGTTGATGATGAATGTTTAACTGTTACTAAAAAGCAAAGGGTCTGCTAGGGATTGGCGGAGTAGAGAATTCAACTTGTTTAGTAGAAACAGGACTTGTTATAGTAATGTTCTGTAAATTAGTTAACTTGAGTTTGATATTTGATTATGTTTCTATTTCTGGGACATTTGATTCAGGGAGTAGATAATTCAACTTGTTTATACGAAATTTTGGTAGAAACAGGACATGTAATAGTAATGAGTATATGAAATTTTCGATTCCATATTTATTCTAGAGGCGTCCATGTGTTCTGAGCTTCATTTTCTTCTTTTGCTTCAGGATATTCAGCTTTCCTTCTTTATTTCTCCAGGTTCTAAAATTGGTAAAAACAAAGAAATTACGAACAACTCGCTCAACTTAAATTAAACCATTTACCTGCGCTAGTATTCACCCAAAAAACGTGAAAATGTGTAGTTCGTGAAAAATACTAATGAGACCAAACAAACTAGTTACCATGGCATGAAGAACTAGAGAATGCCAAAGTGAAAATGATGTTACCAGAAAGCAGGCGGGAAGCCTTTAGGAGATCAGGATTCACTAAAAGTACCTAGTTCAGTTCAGGCCTAGTGTAGATGAAATGGAATGGAGAATAAGGGTAGATCCCCTAATGGGATGTCTGTTACAGGTCTGGTACCCATGGTATTGACCTAATGATAAGTCAGCTACGTCTGCCCTCTGTTTTGAACTTCTAACCTTTCCATATCCATGTTCATTCTACTCCACTCTTTCCCTGTCACAGATCATCTACCTTGGGCCTTGCAACCATACTTAAAATCATGATATCTAACACCATTTCCAGTCTCCAGATCAAATATTTTTCCAAAGTTATATGAAAATCCAAATAGCTTCGAACAGCCTATAGTATCATATGGAGGTTTAAAACATTCAGTAGAGAGGAAACCAAGACCTTCTCTATCCTCTGATCCCCATAATTTTGAACACGAGGTCAGAATTCTATTGAAGGGAAATTCAAATATGTCGGAGGTTAAATGTGACCTTTGCAGGAGCCCCTATGATCCCGATCTTATGTACATTTGCTGTAAGACATGCACAAAGTGGTATCACACTGATGGACTGGAGCTTGAGGAGCCATGCTTATTTAAAATTAATTGGATTTAAATGTTGCAAGTGCCGCAGGATAAAGTCGCCTTATTGCCTCTACACTGATCCAGAGCAAAACGGCATTAGAAGGTAAAAACCTAATAAAAGAACTCCAAAGCTAGCACATCAAGGAACAGACTTCAGTCCTGAAACTATTCCTGAACAGCTAAGACAAAGAGAAACTTCTTCTCATGTGTTACCTATTTATCCCCTTAAACAAGTCTGACCAATTAAACAAAGAAAAACTTAAACATCGGACTCTTTCACTTGAGTCATTTTGGTTTCTTTCTATTTTGTTGAATTATTTTTATTCCACTCGAAGCTAATTATTATTCTTTCCACAGGAAAATGATTTTTTTACAAGAGAAGGCATTCCAGTGGCTCCTTTTCCAAATGGGTGGAAAGGAAAACTTGGGCTTTATGCAGTTGGTTTCACAAGGAAAGGTCTCTCAGGAGCATCATTAGATGCAATGAGAGTAGCACAAGACATTGGCAAGCTCTGGAAAGAAGAAACAAAGCAGAAGAAGCATTTGGTAGCAGTTGCAGGCCTCAAAAGATATAAATCTTAATTCTAATACACTGGACTTGCAACACAAGTGATTCCGAAGAAGAATACAGTAGAAATTAGGGAAGTTACTAAGTACTGCATTTACATTTATCTGTTTCGTTTTTTTTTTTGCTCTGTTTTGTATTTAAGTTCCGGTAATCTTAGCTGATAAATATGTAACCAGAAACGGGGATAATCTGCTCACATTCTCTCTACCGAGGGTGGATCATGGTACTCAGAATACTTCGGGAGTAGCTTTAGAACAGAAGCCTACTCTTTCTGGTTCCGCGCCTCAGAAACTACCAGCAAGGAGGCATATGAAGTGGCAAGTAATGTATCTGCGGATTCATTCACACCCATCTCAGGGAATGTGTTTCTTCCCACAGGTGAATCACTTCCATGCTTAAAATGGAATGTTTCCTCAAATATTGAGGACAATTTTCTGTTCAATACTGATGGTCTTAATTACGAAGAAATGGAGTTTGAACCACATACCTATTTCTCATTTAACGAATTGCTGCCAGATGATGATGGTGCCCAGTTGGACAGGGTTGATCCCTCAGAAAACTTTGTTGAGAATATGGATATTTCTTATGTTTCGAGCAGACGTTGATCTTGAGCCACATGGAATGATTATTGATCAACAAGAACATGTAAATTCTTTTTAACCTTCGTTTCAGGTTGTGGCATGTCAAATATGCTGTTACACTGATCCAATTCATGATCGATGTTGCCTGATGTGCGGGCTCTGGATGCATAATTATTAAACAGGATGGGTCGAGTCCTCAAATACTTGGGACAGGAGGTGTGGCAACTGCCAGGGTTTGCAGTAGCTAATGTTACTAATTCAGTGTTCATCTTCAGGTTACAAAATGTGAATATACTTGTGAATCACAAATTTCCAACTTGAAAACCTTGGTTTATGAGTTGATAGTAGAATTATTACTCTAGTGATTTTGAACAATTCTATTGCCATTTTTGAACAAATCATCAATGATGAATTCAATGGAAATCGGGAAATGTATAATCTAAACTTATTTAACAATTCTGTCCGGTTAGCTTAATGAAGTTTCTAAAAATATAAATCATGTATAGAGGTTTTTGAGAAATACGATTTTTTATCCTTTTTACAAAAATACCTTTTTTAATTTTATTTTTGCAAAAATATGATTATTTAAAAGAATTTGCAAAAATATGAATTTGGAACCTTTTTTTTTGAAAACATGAAATTGGAACCTAATGCAATTGCATACAACTTGATTTAACCTCAACTATCAAAATCAACTTCATTTACTTTTCAGCAAAATGTAAAAAATAGTTGTATTTGATTACTTTTGGTTGCAAATCGTAAAAAAAGTTGCATTTGATTATTTTTGGTCGCAGTAGTACTTTTGATAATTTCTTAAAAATATAAAAGATTATTTATAAGGTAACCATCTAAATATTAACGGAAATACACCATGACCATAGGACTAGTAATATGAATTTATAAGGGATCATAGTTTGAACCGATGTACACATAAATCATTAATGGATTGAATTTATTTTGTTGGGTGTACAATCTCCGGAGGGAGAGTGGGCTTCACCAAACTAGTAACTTAATCCTTTTTTTTACGCATTCCATTTTTGCTTCATCTTTAACTCACGATCTCTCACCCGGCCTCCCCCCCCCTATATACACACAGACACACATAAATAAGCTGAAAATATTTACAGAAAGGCTAAAAAAGCACTCCACTCCCTCTCCTCCCTCCCTCCACGTATATACACACACAAATAAGCTGAAAATATTCACAGAAAGGCTAGACCAAAAGCACTCTTAAATGGGTTAAACCGGCAATTTTTGTTTATGTATTATTATTAGTTACTAAACACAAACGCATGCACACGGTTAAAAATATCTCAATTAATTTTTTTTACTAAAGTTTTGAATTTGATAATAATAAACTTATAGTTCTTTTTATACAGTAATAAAAGTCTACACAATTACAATCTTTTGCTAGAATTTTGAATTATTTATTTAATTAATTTTGTTTTTTTTCGATTAGCATCAATGTGATACTAAAGAAACTTAAGAAACTGAGGGCAGATCATCATTATACGAAAAGATCAATCATGATTTCGATCTTGTAAAATCTTCATTAGCATGTTCTTCCTTCGCTTAAATTTCACTCCGGCCTTCTACGAAGTCAAGTCAAGCTTAATCTCGAAAGTAATAATAGGGATGATTACGATTACTCAAAGAATTGTGGCCAGAGAGTGTTGCATCCGTTGCACGGATGATTTTGATGAGAATATCAGAATGGTGATTTTGGAGCTAAAGGAGTTAAGGATGGTTATAATGTACATTGGGTTAATATATCAGTAGTTTAAGTGTACATTACTTAAGGTTTCTTTGCACTCTCCTTCCTCGGAGAGTGATGTACACTCTCTATTTATCCGGTATTTTTGGCCTGAGCAGTGGTCAATGTGTGCAATTGCAAAAGCACAATCTCTGATTTGTTCAATTTTTTAGCTTAATGGTCATGGTGTATTTTCGTCCATACTTTAATGGTTAAGTTATAAATAACCCAAATATAAAACTTATCAAAAAGATGTAATTTGGTGTAATGCTTTTAAAAAAAGATAATTCTTCTTTTTCAAATAAGAAGGTATTTCTATTATCTTCGCAAATTGTCTTTGATATCGGATATCTCGTGTGATTTTTCAATCAACTTTATTTTACCCCGTGTCTGCAATAAAAAATTATATGAAAATGACTCTCTTCCTTTTTCATCATTCCATTTCCCACCTCCATTTTCTTACAAAGAAACATACTACTCCAACACCAGGTCATGTATAAATCATGTATCAGATAGCTCAATGAAGTTTCTAAAAATATAAATCATGTATAGAGGTTTTTGAGAAATACGATTTTTTAACCTTTTTGCAAAAATACCTTTTTGCAAAAATACCTTTTTTTAATTTTATTTTTGCAAAAATATGATTATTTAAAAGAATTTGCAAAAAAATGAATTTGGAACCTTTTTTTTTTTTTGAAAACATGAAATTGGAACCTAATGCAATTGCATACAACTTGATTTAACCTCAAATATCAAAATCAACTTCATTTACTTTTCAACGAAACGTAAAAAATAGTTGTATTTGATTACTTTGATTGCAAATCATAAAAAAAGTTGCATTTGGTTATTTTTGGTCGCAATAGTATTTTTGATAATTTCTTAAAAATATAAAGGGTTATTTATAAGGTAACCATCTAAATATTAAGGGAAATACACCGTGATCATATGACTAGTAAAATGAATTTATAAGGGATCATGGTTTGAACTGATGTACACATAAATCATTAATGGATTGAATTTATTTTGTTGGGTGTACAATCTCCGGAGGGAGAGTGGGCTTCACCAAACTAGTAATTTAATCCATTTTTTTACGGTTTTGACTCGGAAATAGCATAAGCTATTGAATTTAAAGAAATGTTGAATTGTGTCAAAAGAAATGCTGGTTGGCACCGTGTTTATCATGAAAACTTGACAACCTTTAGTTCAAGTTAAAGGTAGTGAGGCTGGTATTTCTAATTTTGGTAGTCATAAGTAACTTCAAAGTGTTGTTGCAAGAACGAATAATCCGTTGTTTCGTTTCTAAAACAATCGGCTAACAAGATTGTGTATTTGCTTGCATGTGCACCCTCTTTTAAACGAAATTGTATTTCGAATTGTACTATCTTTGATTTTTTTTTGTGACAAAATTCATATTTTAATCTATTTGGATTAAAAAGATATTGAAATTCATATGTTTCTAAGATAAACATGAAACATTGTAAATCAATTTCAACTCTATACATTACTCTTGTAACAGCCCCAAATCCGGGGTCAGGGATTTAGGGTCGTCACGATCCATGTACTCCTTGCCTTACCTGTATTACTCACACCATTCATATTTCACCTGCTCATGACCCCACATTATATGTCTCACACACACACACGCAGGTTAGAGTCTCAGAAACGACACACTACAACAATTGCGGAATAAATAATTTTTATTACAATACCCAAATGTCATTTAAATCTGTTACTGATACAATTTCTCAGTATTGTTACATTACCAACTTAGCCTTCTAATGCTCACAATCCTCTAATACCATTCAGGTCTATACATAAGTTGAATACCAAAAGCCGTAGCCTGATTCAATTGGTTCGTACTACTCTCGGGATCGCTGCTAGAAACTGTTTATGGAAACGCCTTGCGAGGTATGTGCCGTCCCATTGGCATCCTGCTTCACTGCTATATAATATATATAAAATAATAGCAAGAGTGAGCGATAGCTCAGCAAGGTAATGAAAGTATGGCATAATTCTGCCTTTAATTCAACCCAGAAATAAAGCGGGTATAAGACAATAATTTGTCAAAATATCTCGATACTGAATTCATTTCCTTATCGGAATGTATTCCAAAAAAATACCATTGATGTATTTCAAATATCATCTCCATAATATTCTGCAAACTTTCGATATTCATACTATGAACAAAGTTCTAGTATAATATAAAAGATGAAATAACAAGGTAACCCAGTATATCCTTTCCGTGAAATATCCGCTATATAAATATAAGCAGACTATCAACATATAACTTAAAAGATGAAGTTATAAGGAAAATATAAGGTTTCTGTAACCCAAAATCCACTTGTGCATATATATCTTTAATCAGGTTTTTATCAGAGTCATAACTCATAAGATAAAAGATGAAGTTGTAGGAATTTCCAAATATCATCTTTCATATCAAACATTTATCTCATATCATATTCTGGAAATAAAGACAAGGCAAAATATTTCCAATCCACTTTCTAAACTTGAATAACTGGAATAGCTTGAATAAACTTGAATAACTTTTCTTTTCTGGAAACTTGCTTAAAACTTTCTTTCTCTGATAACTTGCATAAAACTTTTTCTTTCATGGATGATGAACTATAGATGGAGATTCTAGGCGACAGGGATACCCCTGCGATGATCAGTCGCAAGGCGAATCCCCACTGCTGTTTTTCTACGTAGAAGGGAAGAATAGACAGACGCTAACTGACCTACCTCCCCGCCTTCGGTTGTAGGGGGAAGAGCAGACCCGTTCGTAGACCGCCGGTCTGATACTCTTCTCTGGGTGGGAAAAACAGACCCGATCATAGTCCGTCGGTTTGTCACCCTCCTCTTACCCTACGGTCGGGCACATACTGATAATCTAAGGGAAGAACAGACCCGTTCATAGACCGTCGGTCTACGCGTAGTTCCCTTAGGGGACAGGCGCCACTCAGTCCCTTACATATTCTCTGAGTTCAAGAAAATCCATAATTCTGAAACATAAAGTTCCTTTCCCTTTTTCCCCCTGGTATACGACTCCACAAAGTAGTCATATCTGGTTGGAAAGGAAAATTCACCCATATTTCCCAAGCTGATGCTTGTTCATGGATACAACTTATTCCACTGGTCTTACTCCTCGAGTCTTGAGGAAGTAATCAAAATCATTTTGCTGGTAGCATACAAAGCTGTTAAATGAATAATTTCAAAAAAAAAAGATTTAGGACCGGGCAGTCCACTTGAAACAAACATTAAAACTTGAGGAGGATCCCCTGAGTGTTTGTAGTTTGAGCGAACATTTAAGTCTTTCAGAATATAGACTTAAAAGGAAAATAGATTTGGGAACCTTCTCTAATTATATTTATGATTGCCTGAATAAAAATTTATTAGTTATCTAGGGTTAAAGAATAGATTTCACAAAATACTTCTTTACGAAGTAGGGCTTTAAATAATTAATGAAAACTATATTTAATAAAGAATATTTATTTAGGAGTAATTCCCAAATACTTTCTTAACAAAAGAAGGGATAATAAATAATAATAATATAACCCTAGATAACAACTGATACCATTCCCGGTCCGTAGAATAAATACAGAGTACATACCCCCTACTGAGGGTTTTTCTTGACCTATCGACTTATATATATATTACCATAGCCATAGCTTATAAGTCCAACTTATACTTAGCATCATAAATATCGATTCGAAATCATGAACACATAGCATATATCTCAATATCTTATTTATCACAACATCTATATACGATGTGAGGTTTGAAACCATGCATCTATCATATGCTATACTATAATCTCAATAGTTTTAATACTATCACATCTATATACGATGTGAGGTTTGAAAACATGCATCTATCATATCATATGCATCATCAATATAATTTAATCTGAAATATAGCATGGGTTTAGAAAACTTTCCTGATGCTCGAAAAGTGATAGGGGTTCGCGACGATGCCGGACAATCTAGACAAAGTCAAAGAAAACGCACGATTAATCCCCTGGATAATCCACTTGTACTCAATGCTTAAACACGTAAGAGAAACACAACCAAGGAATTACTAGCTCGTTATAGGCTCATACTAAGTCCATGTTTAATCGACAATTACTTAAGTCGTAGGTTTAGTCCGAAATCGATCCTCGAATACAAGTTATACTTAACCATTTACAACATTGGTTTCTAAGTCATGTTCTTAGTGGTTTTCACTTGCGCAACCTCGGCTAAGATATTTTTATAAAATCGAAAAATAATCTTTTTAATCCGAATCTTTTTCGTGAGCCTTCCTAACTGTCTCCAGTATTATTCCTCAAAGTTTCACATTTTAATATGGCTTCTAAGTGGTCCAAATATAGCCTCAAAGTGACTGACCAGAGATGGGTTGTTCCTCCGAACGGCGTTTACTAAAACTCACTTTTCTCTTAAACCGTAAATCGGATTAACATGATTCTTGCACTCACGTAAACTAGAAACAAGGCTCTACACACTCATGTTCATCATTGCACCAAAAGAGGCAGTTAAGTTTTCGGATTCTAGGCAGTTTATAGAGTTACCGAAAATCGGGCATTACGACGGCTTAAAATCGAATAATCCAATTTTTGTCACAATATAACCAAGCCACACCGGGCATACCATACATCCACAACCTCAATAAACAACCAACCTACACCTCTAAGATCAGTGGTGAGGCTCAAATCCAACACCCATCATTTTACACATTTAAACAAATCCAAACAATCACTAAATCACTTAATCATGATCTTAACTTTACATGAACATCAAAACCACTTCAAAAACTCATATAAACAAAAAGGGCAGAGGTTTTTATACCTTCCTTGAAGCTTCCCAAGCATCAACAATGGCTAATCTATCAACAATGGCTAATCTAGGCTTGGGGTGCTTGGATGATCCTTATATAGCTTGAACCCATGGAAACAAAACAATAAAACAAGTAGTTACGATTCATCATCGTTCTTAATCACTAAAATCAGATGGGTAAAACACAGAGGTGAGGCGAGCGCTTACCATGGTTCTGTAGAGCTTCTCGAGAGCTTCGATTTGAGTGGTGGAACGCCAAAAACCGCCAAGAGAAACTCGAGTTATGATCAATTCTTTCTCCGCCATTTTCTCCCCTTTTTCTCTCTCGGTTTTCTTCTTCCTTTTTCTTTTCTTTCTCTTGGCCAATTAATGATAAGGCTGATATTTTGTGGTTAAAAAGGGGGTGAGTCATCACCTTTTGGTGAGTCACCAGGACACGTGTCGCGCATGCATGTGTTTGGCTAAAGTAGCTTTACTGGTTCGTTTCCTTTCACATGGATGATCCAAATGTTTCATCCCTCGAATTAATCTTGTTACATGTTACTTCCATGTCTATATTTAATCCTGTAAATGTTGTCTTGTTCCTCTTGAAACGATTCAAAATATTTCCTAAGAGAGCGAATAAAACTCTACGCGATTCTCGCAGTGAATAGTAACTATTCACTATTCACTTCAACAATCGAATCCTTAAATCGACTTTAATAAAATAATAAAATTCCAAAATATTAAGTCCTCAAATCCTCAATTTTAATATCTCATTTCTTGAATATAATAATATATAATTCGTTGTCCGGTCAAATACTATACCAAAATAAAATTTGGAATTTCTGAATTCCGATCGTCTTTGCATTCACTTATTTACTCCGTAGATCACTAATATGACTTCGAAATATCCACACTACGTCTCGTACATAGGTGGCATGAAAAATTTTCTTAACCCTCAAAATCACTATTCATTCACCAAATTCACTATTCACTGATGCACTTAATCGTAATAAGAAAAGTTTTAAATTTTTCCAAAAATTCGGGTTATTATAACTCTCCAAGGTGTATTTAGAACCTCTATCTTAAGATTTGAGGCACCAGTTTAAAATTATAAAATATCTAACCAAACAATTGTAGGGCAATGGTGGTTGATATGAACAGAAAAGTAATTATAGAAATATAATTGACTATTCAATGGAAAGACCGATATTTAAGGCCCGACACCCTGATTATTCATTAATTTCGTAATTAATGAATGGGGAAAATATATAGCTCATAAAAAGAGTCCAAAATATGGTAAATTCATCAAAGAAGGATCCGGAATCCCAATTAAAGGCAATTAATGAGTCATAGTCTTTATCAACAAGGAAAAGACTTATCCTGCAAGAAATACAATGTTTATCCAATATCAAAAAGGAGACTTATTCGCTAAGACTCCTAAACATATCATAAATACTAGGCTCTAGACGCCTATATAAGGACCCTGATCCTACAATCAGAACTACGTTTTGGACACAGCTCCATACGTCATCTACTACGTTTTAGACATAGCTCCATACGTCCTCTACTACGTTTTGGACACAGCTCCATACGCCATCTACTACGTTTTGGGCACAGCTCCATACGTCACAACGACTCGAAGGCGCAACAAGCCACAAAGGCACCCCTAGAACTACGTTTTAGACTTCATCCTCGAATAAGGACCTACAAGTCACTACGTCCTTGGTGTGCCCCTGCCGCCATAGCCCCGAGGGCAACACCAAGAACTGCGTCTTTGGCTTGATTCTCAATAACGATTTGAGATACGTAGGCATCTTGTGAGGACCGATTTAGTCTCGAAACACAAGTGCAGCCATAAAAGCTCGAAGCTCATTAAACCCTCGCATTAAATTCGTAAGCTCAGATTTTATTCCACAACATTTGGCGCCGTCTGTGGGAAGACAACATCAACCATGGCAAACACACGAAGAACAGCTCGGGATAATCAAACTCCTGAGGATCGCCCTATCACCTCTGAGGCTGATCAACCACCGCCGACTACTGGCACTAAAGGGGCGAATATCCCCACCAACACTCAAGGACCGGAAATCCCGATTTCGGTTGAAGGGACGAATCCCCTGCAAATGGTCATTCATGGATCTAATCCACAAGAGACCGTTCACCAGCAACCAATCACGACCTCCCCGCTGCTCATGAGTGCACCAAGGAGCCTTCAACTCCATAATACTGATCTCCCTCAATACGCGAATCAGACTTTGGGGATGCCAAGCTATGGCATGCCCCCTCGACCCATGGCGGGCGGTAGTGGAACTAATCCAATCTACCATGAGGCATATGTGCCCCCTTATATTCAAGGTCTGGGACCCCAAAATCAACAAACTCGTCAGACCCCTCTCATTCAAGATTACTCTGGCCCATACACTGAGGATGAAGGTTATACAACTGGGGAGGATGTCGCCCCAAGAAGGAGACGTTCATCCCAGACAAATCGGGAGCCACCCCAAACTACTAGGGAGAAACTTGCAGCCCACGAGGCAGAGACTGCAAGGCTCAAAAAACTCCTTGCTGAAGAAGAGGCCACTCAATATCGGGGCCGAACGACTGAAGGAATCCCGATAATCAACTTGGATCCACCAAGAAGGACCAAGAGGGCTGAAGCCCCAAGGGGTGATCCTAATATTCTGTTGCCCCTAGGAGATCCTGATGATCCTACACCACCGTTTACTCAAGACATCATGAAAACGGCTATATCCAGAAAGTTTAAGATGCCTTCGATCAAAGCCTATGATGGAACGGGAGATCCCGCAAATCATGTAAGGACCTTCTCCAATGCACTGCTGTTGCAGCCAACCAACGACGCGGTCAAGTGTAGGGCGTTTCCACAAACCTTGGCAGGCATGGCCCAACGTTGGTATAGCCGTCTACCACCCAACTCTATTGGGTCATTCAAGGAACTAAGCAAGGCTTTCATCAATCAGTTCATTAGTGGAAGGGTGCATGAGAAAAGTTCTACATCACTCATGGTAATCCGGCAAGGACAGAATGAGGCCCTAAGGGACTACATCAATCGATTCACCCGAGAGGCTTTAAAAGTCCCGGACTTAGAGGATAGAGTGGCTATGATAGCCCTGCAACAAGGAACCACTGATGACCACTTCAAACGGTCGTTAGCTAAACATCCCCCCGAGAGCATGCTGAAGCTCCAAGATAGGGCCGTAAAGTATATCAAGGCTGAAGAAAGTATGAGAAAATATGAACCCACTACTGGCGGTAGTGGAAGCTCAAAGAAAAGAAAAGAAACTCAGGAGTGCGACGTCAAGGAAAAGTTTCCCCGGACATCAAAGAACTCCGATTCTCCCCCCAAGAGAAGCAATTTTGGGCCAAAATTCACAGAATATGCAAGATTGAATACTCCTAGGAGTCAAATTCTGATGGAGATAGCCAAGGAAGAAGATATTAAATGGCCTAAGCCAATGAGGGCTGATTTGTCCAAACGGAACCAAAATCAGTTTTGTCGGTTCCACAAAGAAGTCGGTCATGACACCGATGATTGTAGACAATTGAAAGATGAGATTGAGTTTCTGATACGAAGAGGAAAACTCAGCAAGTTCACTAAGGATGGAAGCCAAGGGAGCCAAAGGGGGAACTATGAAAGGAAGGATTATGATAGAAGGGACAACGATCAAGATCGGAATCCCAAGCCCCGAGGGCCAGTGATCAACATGATATTCGGAGGGCCAACTGCTGCTGGGTCCTCCCGAAACTCAATAAAGGCTTATGCCCGAGAAGTAATGACTGTGGTTGGAGAAGCACCGAAGCGTGCCAGAACAGAAGTGTCAATAGGTTTTGACGATTCAGATTTGGAAGGGGTGAAGTTCCCCCATGATGATCCTCTTGTCATAATACCTGTGATAGGCAACTCCGAAACAAAAAGAGTCTTGGTTGATAATGGAGCTTCAGTGGATATCTTGTTCCACGATGCCTTTATCAAGATGGGTTACATAGACTCTCAATTAACGCCCACAAATATGCCTATATACGGATTCAACGGGGTGGAATCAAAAGTGGAAGGCACCATCCAACTCCCAATGACTATGGGACAAGGGATGAATACGTCTACTCAGATGTTGAACTTCATAGTTATAAAAGCGACTTCAACCTACAATGCAATCCTGGGAAGGACTGGTCTTCATGCGTTCAAGGCTGTTGCCTCATCTTATCATCTAAAAATCAAATTCCCAACAAGGAATGGGATTGGTGAAGAACGAGGAGACCAAAAGATGGCTAGAAGTTGTTATGTAGCCGCGTTAAGGCCTGATGGAACCGGGGGGCAAGTTCTCCCAATTGAAGACATGAATATCAGCGACAACGAGGACAGAAGGGGGAAACCGGCTGAGGACTTGGTCCCAATTCCCCTAGTCCCAGGAGAACCAGAGAAGGTGACTTATATTGGGGCACTACTGCCCGAACCATTGAAGAGCAAACTCACGTCTTTTCTTCAAGAAAATAATGACGTTTTTTCTTGGACAGCGGCCGACATGCCAGGGATTGATCCCCAATTGATATCTCACAAATTGAATGTGGATCCAGAAAGAAAGACAGTGAAACAAAAGAAAAGAAATTTTGCTCCAGAGAGGCTTGAAGCCATTAAGCAAGAAGTGAATAAGCTTTTGGAAGCTGGGTTCATTGAGGAAATCCAATTCCCAGAATGGTTAGCTAACCCCGTGATGGTCAAAAAGGCTAATGGGAAGTGGAGGATGTGCGTCGACTTCACCGACTTGAATGATGCATGTCCTAAGGATTGTTTTCCCTTACCAAGGATTGATGCTCTAATAGATGCCACTGCTGGGCATGAGATCCTAAGTTTAATGGATGGCTTCAGTGGATATAATCAAATCAAGATGCACAAAGATGACATCGCCAAGGTATCCTTCATCACTGACTTTGGTGTCTTCTGTTTCTTAGTCATGGCTTTTGGGCTTAAGAATGCAGGAGCGACCTATCAAAGGTTGGTAAACAAAATCTTTGAGCACCTAATTGGAAAAACCATGGAGGTCTACGTAGATGACATGCTAGTCAAGAGCCTCGATAAGGCCGATCACATTAAGCACCTCCGAGAGGCATTCGAAGTGCTAAGGCACCACAAGATGATGTTGAATCCAGCTAAGTGTGCCTTTGGTGTAGGCTCGGGAAAGTTCTTAGGCCTGATGGTCTCCAAGAGAGGAATCGAAGCTAACCCCGACAAGATCAAAGCAATCCTAGACATGGAACCACCCAAGTCTGTTAAGGATGTACAGAAATTGACAGGAAGAGTTGCAGCATTGGGAAGGTTCATCTCCAAGTCAGGAGAAAAGTGCTTACCTTTCTTCAAGGCACTCAAAAATGTGAAAAATTTCGAGTGGACACCTGAAAGCCAAGAAGCCTTTGAGGCCCTGAAGAAATACATGGCTGAAGCACCACTGTTGGCAAAACCAAAGTCAGGAGAGATTCTCTATCTGTACTTGGCCGTCTCCGACACTGCCCTTGGAGCTGTTTTGGTAAAGGAAGAATTGAAAGTGCAGAAGCTCGTCTACTATGTGAGTAAGATTCTTCATGGGGCAGAAATAAACTACTCAACGATTGAGAAGTTTGCCTTAGCCTTGATAATGGCCTCAAGAAAGCTACGCACGTACTTCCAGGGTCACAAGATAGAGGTCTTGACTGATCAACCTCTAAGAAACATCTTGCATAGCCCTCAAGTTAGTGGAAGATTGATCAAATGGGCCATTGAATTGGGCGAATTCGACATCAAATATAAGCCTCGAACGGCCATAAAAGCTCAAGCACTTGCTGACTTCATGGTTGAATGTACCATTGACAACCAAGAAGTCGGGGGGGCAGGAAGTAATAATGGAAGACAAGAAAGATCAAGAAATGGACTTCAAAGAATATTGGGTGCTCTATTTTGATGGAGCATCAAAAACAAAATCAAGTGGAGCTGGTTTAGTGCTATAAAGTCCTGATGGATTCCTCATTGAGTATGCACTAAAACTTGACTTCCCAACGACAAACAATGAGGCTGAGTATGAAGCTCTGATAGCTGGCTTAGGGCTGGCTGGAGCCTTGAGGGTCAAAACTCTGAAAGTATGTGGAGACTCGAGGCTAGTGGTTTCCCAAGTAAATGGGGAATTTGAGGCCAGAGATGAAGTCATGGCCAAGTACTTGAAATTTTTAAGGCCATCATGACTCAATTTGACGAATGCTATGTGGAGCACATTCCAAGGGAAGAAAACATAAAGGCTGATGCCCTGTCTAAGTTTACTTCTTCTGAAATTGAAAACTATGCAGGGAGTGTATACTTCCAAGTCTTGAAGACCCCAAGCATCAACGGAAAGTTGGTAGCACCCATTGATGTTGGCAGCTGTTGGATGGATCCCATCAAAGCTCATCTGGAAACTGGGTGGCTACCCAACGATACTTCAGAAGCACGAAAGCTATACGTCAGAGCACTAAGGTATACCCTGATTGAGGGACTCATATACAAGAAGTCTTTCATCATTCCATATCTGAAATGTTTGAGACCTCAAGAGGCAGAATTGGCCCTAAAGGAAGTACATGAAGGAATCTGTGGGCAACACTTGGGGGGCAGAGCCCTTGCTCATAAAGTCACCCGTCTAGGTTTCTATTGGCCAAGTATGCTTGCTGATGCTAAAAGCTATGTGAGAAAATGTGAACGGTGCCAGAAACATGCACCAGTGGTTAGACAACCACCTGAGATGATGACATCCATTAACTCTCCTATCCCTTTTGCTATGCGGGGAATGGATATACTTGGGCCATTTCCAATGGCGAGTGCTCAAAGAAAGTTCTTGATAGTGGCAATTGACTACTTCACCAAGTGGATTGAGGCTAAGCCATTAGCCAAGATAACCACCAAGCAAGTGATGCAATTCTTCTGGGAAAGTGTGATATGCAGGTATGGAATTCCACGAGTCCTGGTCACGGACAATGGAACTTAGTTTAACAACGATGAGTTCAAGAAGTATTGTGATGAGAATGATATCAAGTTGCGCTTCACTTCTGTTGCCCATCCTCAAGCAAATGGGCAAGCTGAGGTTGCAAATCGAATTATCCTGGATGGACTAAATAAAAGAGTTGAACGCTCCAGAAATACTTAGGTAGACGAATTGCTCCCCATACTTTGGGCATATCGTACTACCTGCAAAGTCATCACTGTAGCAACCCCATTTCTGCTGGCATATGGAGCAGAGGCAGTGGTACCAGTGGAGATTACTCACATGTCTCCAAGAGTTGAGGCTTATGAACCATAAACAAATGAAGAAGACTTGAGTCTAGCTTTAGATCTAATTGACGAAGTTAGACATGAGGCAAACGCCAAGATAGTCGAACATAAAAAGAAGGCATCTTTCTACTACAACCTAAGGGTTAAAGAAAGGTTCTTTCGACAAGGAGACTTGGTTCTTCGAAAGATTGAGGAATCCGGAGTCGGACAAAAAGGCAAGCTGGCCCCCAATTGGGAAGGACCATATCGCGTTAAAAACGTATTTAGTCGAGGCTCATACAAGCTAGAAACCCTCGAGGGGCATGAGGTGCCAAGGACTTGGCATGCTGCAAACTTGAAAGTTTACTATGTTTAAGGTGTTTCCTGAATGGATTCACTACTAGAAATAAGGTTTGATAAAACCAATCCATGTTTTTAAACTTGAATATTATGTAAGGGTTGAAACCCCATAAACCTAAGACATTCAGTCCAAACTCCATCATTCGATATGAAAGGCTTGAAGCCAAAACAAGATGGTAGAAGACGTAAGAGGCTTATGCAAATGACAAGTTAGCCTCGAATAAGGCAAAATCGTCGTAAATGTGTAGGTCGCTCCACACTTTACACCAAGACGATACTCGAGAAACACTAGTGTATATTAAAATCCCCAAAAAAGGGTGGTAAGTCCCAGGTAAGGGATAAAAAGACCCCAAGTCTCGAAAAAGACAGGTATAACTTCTATGAAATCCTAGTGCATTATCATAGACGTTGGGAAGCGCGATCAGCCATTTTAAACCCAGAAAAAGCCCAAATAATTCGAGGCTCAGGCGAATTCAAAGCCTAAACAAGTTAAGGCCCAATTATAAGGCCCAAAGCTGAAATTATGAAGTGAAGAATAAAGTGGAAATTCCACTCTTTTATAATCAAAGTGACTGGAAACCCAACCGGTTAAGGAAGGGCAACCGTCTATAGCCAGTTAAGGCCCACAGATCCATTTATGGATTATAGAAATTGAAGCCCAAATAATTTGGGTCTTAGACGAATTCGAAGCCCAAAAAATAAGGCCCAATAAGGGCCAAGGCTGGAATAATTTAAGTCCAATTAAAAATATGGCTAGTTAAGGCCCAAGAAAGAATGAAATTTGGAATGAAACCAAGGCAAAAACAAGGATAAAAGATTTGAGGTCGAAAAGACCCTAAAACGAAGTCGTACGACCAAGGTCGAAAATACACGGGAAATCAAGGTCGAACCCATCGATTTCGCTCCCAAATAAAAACGGAAAATTGAAGATTTTAGGTCGAAAAAACCTTAATCGGGGTCGTACGACCGAAGTCGACAATACACGAGAAATCGAGGTCGTATCAATCGATCTCGCACCAAAATAAGGCACAAAAATTAAAAATCTGGAGTCGAAAAGACCCTGGACCGAGCTCGATGGCCCGCTCTCCATTACCCGGATCAATATAAATCCTACTATAAAATGGTTATTCTTGTTAATTTCTATCAAAAAATTGTTATTTTTAACATTCTTTCACAATTGTATGTTTTTAGTTCTATTTATATGAATGCATGATATTTAAATTTTAACATCCAAATAAAAATTATTAAAAAATGACATTAATAATTTTTGTTAATATATCGAATAAAATATACAAGGTACATAATTTACAAAGTTTTTTATGGGACAAATCGAGTAATTAAAAATAATTAAATTTCAACAACACACTTTTTTTTAAGTCAATTTCAACAACAATGTACTCTCCGTTGCAATTTAATTAATTAAAAAAAATATTTTAGAAGTCAAGTGAATAAAACTAGTAAAAGTAATTTATTTACAATTTTAAATTTTAACCACGCGTAAACGACAACAGAAAAACGCGTAAACTTAAAACAGAAACAAGAAAACCCAGTAGCACTGCCTATATAAACACCCATTTGTATCCTAAACACCCTTACATACAATTTTAAGAAATCTCACAAGTATGGGCGAAGAAATTAGGGTTACTAAATCAATTTCATTTGATTATTTAGTTGAAGGGCTAGAGATGAGTTGTGATGAAGTTGAGAGAGTAAGGGACATTCAATTGCGTAATCTTCAATCTCGAAGAAAGCTTTGTCTGGTATTGGATTTGGATCATACCCTTCTGCACACCGATGATTTTCGACAAAACCCAAACATTGATGTTCTGGGTCACGATGATATGTTTGAATGGAAGGGCATGGGCATGGAAAAAGTGTATATCACAAAGTTGAGGCCTTTCGTTCGTAATTTCTTGGAAGAGGCGAGTGAGATGTTCGAGTTGTATGTATACACTATGGGATCACGCAATTACGCTCACATTGTCACCGACTTTCTTGATCCTGAAGGGCTGTATTTTGGTAATAGAATTATATCAAGGGAGGATTGTACTACTCCAGGCCAAAAGGGACTTGATGTTGTGCCTGTTGAGCCCAGCGCTGTTGTTATTCTGGATGACACGGAGTCTGTGTGGAAAGGGTATTTTGCCAATTTGATTTTGGTTGAAAAGTATGATTATTTTTCCAATGTGGGATTGGATGAAAGTGAGGAGGAAGGAGAGTTGAGTTGTGCTTTGGAAGTACTTACAAAGCTACACTCTGTTTATTTTGAGTGGTACGATAGTTTCATCGACTGTGATGTCAGAGAGCTCATACATACTCATTGGGAGGAAATCCAAGGGCAGCAAGGACTTGGGACTTGTTCATCTCATATGGAATCTGGAAAGCGTGCTAGGGTTGATGATGAATGTTTAACTGTTACTAAAAAGCAAAGGGTCTGCTAGGGATTGGCGGAGTAGAGAATTCAACTTGTTTAGTAGAAACAGGACTTGTTATAGTAATGTTCTGTAAATTAGTTAACTTGAGTTTGATATTTGATTATGTTTCTATTTCTGGGACATTTGATTCAGGGAGTAGATAATTCAACTTGTTTATACGAAATTTTGGTAGAAACAGGACATGTAATAGTAATGAGTATATGAAATTTTCGATTCCATATTTATTCTAGAGGCGTCCATGTGTTCTGAGCTTCATTTTCTTCTTTTGCTTCAGGATATTCAGCTTTCCTTCTTTATTTCTCCAGGTTCTAAAATTGGTAAAAACAAAGAAATTACGAACAACTCGCTCAACTTAAATTAAACCATTTACCTGCGCTAGTATTCACCCAAAAAACGTGAAAATGTGTAGTTCGTGAAAAATACTAATGAGACCAAACAAACTAGTCACCATGGCATGAAGAACTAGATATTGCCAAAGTGAAAATGATGTTACCAGAAAGCAGGCGGGAAGCCTTTAGGAGATCAGGATTCACTAAAAGTACCTAGTTCAGTTCAGGCCTAGTGTAGATGAAATGGAATGGAGAATAAGGGTAGATCCCCTAATGGGATGTCTGTTACAGGTCTGGTACCCATGGTATTGACCTATTGATAAGTCAGCTACGTCTGCCCTCTGTTTTGAACTTCTAACCTTTCCATATCCATGTTCATTCTACTCCACTCTTTCCCTGTCACAGATCATCTACCTTGGGCCTTGCAACCATACTTAAAATCGTGATATCCAACACCATTTCCAGTCTCCAGATCAAATATTTTTCCAAAGTTATTCCCAAAACTCCAGCTAAAGCATGTCAAGACTAGTCTGGTTTGCGAAGGTGAAAACTGACAGTCTGCAAGATGTTACGAATTACTATTACAAAGCATAGTATGCCCAAGAGGCGCAAGTAAGTACAATCATGTACTAACCTGCAAGTACTGCATATCCAGAAAGCCAAATTTCATAAAATTACTAGAGGGAGCTAAAATTAACAACAATCAGGACATACATGTAACACTCTGTCACAGATATAGAATTTAACATATAATTCCGTATAGAATCCAAAATTAACACAATTGGACTTCGTAAAACTAACACTTAAACACAAAAGTAAATACAAACATGTAATCATGTATAGATTCTAAAAGTAACAACAATTGGGGTTCAGATAGGTACATTTTGACACAAAAGTAAAATCTAGCATGTCATCTCATATAACTTCTAGAATCAACAATAATTAGGGTTCATACATAGGCACGAGATAAAATCTCGTGTTGAATCTCATATACATTTTACATTTAAAATTAATAATAGTTACAATTCATATAGGAGACACTTAGGCACACAGGTAGAATTTAAAATAATACATCTTACAAATTCTAAAATTAACTTATATAAACCAGGTTACTGCGCAAAAGTAGATCTTACATAAAACGTGAAACGCTTGGGCACAAAATAGGGTCTTCACAAAATCTAATATAACCAGAAAAGATAACTATTAGGCTTAACCATTCTAAACATAAATGCAATAACTGAATCTTATGTTTAATCACAAATAGAACTTGAACCTAATCAGTAATCCCATGTTAACATAACAACCATAATGCATACCTTTTTAGAAACAGACACAAAATTTGAACCTAATCTTAAATCTGATACAGATCCTAAGATTTAGATTAACCTCTATAAGAATTCATACACCTTACACTAAGATTCAAAAAATTGAATTTAAATTACAACCTCACATAAACAGAATGTAAAAATACGATATGTTTTCAAATGGTACTAATATAGTAATATGTGGAAGCATTTTAAATCGAATAATGAGTCTCGATTGGACAGGTTTGTGCAGTACATTTGAAGGTTATTGTCATTTTCAGTGTACAGCTACTTCAACAGTGCACATGAAGGCAAAAGCTGAATCTGTAATGACCTGCAAAAGCTGTTACCAGACTGAAGCTTCTATGCATGGTGAAAAGTGTAGCATGGCTCCCACCGTCCCCTTTGTTCCACAAGGACAAAAGCCTCTAAACGCAGCAACAGCTGCTGTAGGTGAAAAGCCAAATGTATCAAATGGAGGTTTAAAACATTCAGTAGAGAGGAAACCTAGACGTTCTCTATCTTCTGAACCCCATAATTCAGAACACTGAGGTGAGAAGTGCTAGTACTTCTAACTTCTAAGCCATGAAAGAAAAAGCAAGGCCTGTTCTTTGGGCCTTTATTGGAGTAAGAAGGATGAAGATGAGACTGATTTCAGAGTAAAAATTATTCTGTTGAAGGGAAATTCAAATTTGCCAGAAGTTGAAATGTGACCTTTGCAGGAACCCCTATAATCCCGATCTTATGTATATTTGCTGTGAGACATGCACAAAGTTGTTACCAAACTGAAGCTTCTATGCATGGTGAAAAGTGTAACATGGCTCTCACCATCCCCTTTGTTCGACAAGGATAGAAGCCTCTGAAGGCAGCAACAGCTGCTGTAGGTGAAAATCCAAATGGCTTGGAACAGCCTATAGTATCATATGGAGGTTTAAAACATTCAGTAGAGAGGAAACCAAGACCTTCTCTATCCTCTGATCCCCATAATTTTGAACACGAGGTCAGAATTCTATTGAAGGGAAATTCAAATATGTCGGAGGTTAAATGTGACCTTTGCAGGAGCCCCTATGATCCCGATCTTATGTACATTTGCTGTAAGACATGCACAAAGTGGTATCACACTGATGGACTGGAGCTTGAGGAGCCATGCTTATTTAAAATTAATTGGATTTAAATGTTGCAAGTGCCGCAGGATAAAGTGCCTCTACACTGATCCAGAGCAAAACGGCATTAGAAGGTAAAAACCTAATAAAAGAACTCCAAAGCTAGCACATCAAGGAACAGACTTCAGTCCTGAAATTATTCCTGAACAGCTAAGACAAAGAGAAACTTCTTCTCATGTGTTACCTATTTAAAAAGAATTGGTATGCATAAAGGGGGATAATCCGCTCACATTCTCTCTACCGAGGGTGGAGCATGGTACTCAGAATACTTCGGGGGTAGCTTTAGAACAGAAGCCTACTCTTTCTGGTTCCGCGCCTCAGAAACTACCAGTAAAGAGGCATATGAAGTGGCAAGTAATGTATCTGCGGATTCATTCACACCCATCTCAGGGAATGTGTTTCTTCCCACAGGTGAATCACTTCCATGCTTAAAATGGAATGTTTCCTCAAATATTGAGGACAATTTTCTGTTCAATACTGATGGTCTTAATTACGAAGAAATGGAGTTTGAACCACATACCTATTTCTCATTTAACGAATTGCTGCCAGATGATGATGGTGCCCAGTTGGACAGGGTTGATCCCTCAGAAAACTTTGTTGATAATATGGATATTTCTTATGTTTCGAGCAGACGTTGATCTTGAGCCACATGGAATGATTATTGATCAACAAGAACATGTAAATTCTATTTAACCTTCGTTTCAGGTTGTGGCATGTCAAATATGCTGTTACACTGATCCAATTCATGATCGATGTTGCCTGATGTGCGGGCTCTGGATGCATAATTATTAAACAGGATGGGTCGAGTCCTCAAATACTTGGGACTGGAGGTGTGGCAACTGCCAGGGTTGGCATTAGCTAATGTTACTAATTCAGTGTTCATCTTCAGGTTATTGTGAATCACAAATTTCCAACTTGAAAACCTTGGTTTATGAGTTGATAGTAGAATTATTACTCTAGTGATTTTGAACAATTCTATTGCCATTTTTGAACAAATCATCAATGATGAATTCAATGGAAATCAGGAAATGTCTAATCTAAACTTATTTAACAATTCTGTCCAGTTAGCTTAATGAAATTTCTAAAAATATAAATCATGTATAGAGGTTTTTGAGAAATACGATTTTTTAACCATTTTGCAAAAATACCTTTTTTTTAATTTTACTTTTGCAAAAATATGATTATTTAAAAGAATTTGCAAAAATATGAATTTGGAACCTTTTTTTTTTTGAAAACATGAAATTGGAACCTAATGCAATTGCATACAACTTGATTTAACCTCAAATATCAAAATCAACTTCATTTACTTTTCAGCGAAACGTAAAAAATAGTTGCATTTGATTACATTGATTGCAAATCGTAAAAAAAGTTGCATTTGGTTATTTTTGGTCGCAATAGTATTTTTGATAATTTCTTAAAAATATAAAGGGTTATTTATAAGGTAACCATCTAAGTATTAACGGAAATACATCATGACCATAGACCTACTAAAATGAACTTATAATGGATCGTGGTTTGAACCGATGTACACATAAATTATTAATGAACTGAATTTATTTTGTTGGGTGTACAATCTCCGGAGGGAGAGTGGGCTTCACCAAACTAGTAACTTAATCCATTTTTTTGCGCATTCCATTTTTGTTTCATTTTTAACTCACGATCTCTCACCCAGCCTCCCCCTCCCCCATATATATACACACAGACACACACATAAATAAGCTGAAAATGTTTACAGAAAGGCTAAAAAAGCACTCCACTCCCTCTCCTCCCTCCATCCCCGTATATACACACATATATACACACACAAATAAGCTGAAAATATTCACAGAAAGGCTAGACCAAAAGCACTCTTAAATGGGTTAAACCGGCAATTTTTGTTTATGTATTATTATTAGTTACTAAACACAAACGCATGCACACGGTTAAAAATATCTCAATTAATTTTTTTTACTAAAGTTTTGAATTTGATAATAATAAACTTATAGTTCTTTTTATACAGTAATAAAAATTAACACAATTACAATATTTTGCTAGAATTTTGAATTATTTATTTAATTAATTTTGTTTTTTTTCGATTAGCATCAATGTGATACTAAAGAAACTTAAGAAACTGAGGTCAGATCATCATTATACGAAAAGATCAATCATGATTTCGATCTTGTAAAATCATCATTAGCATGTTGTTCCTTCGCTTAAATTTCACTTAGGCCTTCTACGAAGTCAAGTCAAGCTTAATCTCGAAAGTAATAATAGGGATGATTACGATTACTCAAAGAATTGTGGCCAGAGAGTGTGGCATCTGTTGCACGGATGATTTTGATGAGAATATGCAGAGAATGGTGATTTTGGAGCTAAAGGAGTTAAGGATGGTTATAATGTACATTGGGTTAATATATCAGTAGTTTAAGTGTACATTACTTAAGGTTTCTTTGCACTCTCCTTCCTCGGAGAGTGATGTACACTCTCTATTTATCCGGTATTTTTGGCCTGAGTAGTGGTCAATGTGTGCAATTGCAAAACCACAATCTCTAATTTGTTCAATTTTTTAGCTTAATGATCATGGTGTATTTTCGTCCATACTTTGTGTAATGCTTTTAAAAAAAGATAATTCTTCTTTTTCAAATAAGAAGGTATTTCTATTATCTTCGCAAATTGTCTTTGATATCGGATAGCTCGTGTGATTTTTCAATCAACTTTATTTTACCCCGTGTCTCCAATAACAAATTATAGGAAAATGACTCTCTTCCTTTTTCATCATTCCATTTCCCACCTCCATTTTCTTACAAAGAAACATACTACTCCAACACCCAGGTCATGTATAAATCATGTATCGGATAGCTTAATGAAGTTTCTAAAAATATAAATCATGTATAGAGAGAAATACGATTTTTTAACCTTTTTGCAAAAATACCTTTTTTAATTTTATTTTTGCAAACATATGATTATTTAAAAGAATTTGCAAAAAAATTAATTTGGAACTTTTTTTTTTTGAAAACATGAAATTGGAACCTAATGCAATTGCATACAACTTGATTTAACCTCAAATATCAAAATCAACTTCATTTACTTTTCAGCGAAACGTAAAAAATAGTTGTATTTGATTACTTTGATTGCAAATCATAAAAAAAAGTTGCATTTGGTTATTTTTGGTCGCAATAGTATTTTTGATAATTTCTTAAAAATATAAAGGGTTATTTATAAGGTAACCATCTAAATATTAACGGAAATACACCATGATCATATGACCAGTGAAATGAATTTATAAGGGATCGTGGTTTGAACTGATGTACACATAAATCATTAATGGATTGAATTTATTTTGTTGGGTGTACTCCGGAGGGAGAGTGGGCTTCACCAAACTAGTAATTTAATCCATTTTTTTACGATTTTGACTCGGAAATAGCAGAAGCTATTGAATTTAAAGAAATGTTGAATTGTGTCAAAAGAAATGCTGGTTGGCACCGTGTTTATCATGAAAACTTGACAACCTTTAGTTCAATCTAAAGGTAGTGAGGCTGGTATTTCTAATTTCGGTAGTCATAAGTAACTGTAAAGTGCTGCTGCAAGAACGAATAATCCGTTGTTTCGTTTGTAAAACAATCGTCTAACAAGAATGTGTATTTGCTTGCATGTGCACCCTCTTCTAAACCAAATTGTATTTCGAATTGTACTATCTTTGATTTTTTTGTGACAAAATTCATATTTTAATCTATTTGGATTAAAAAGATATTGAAATTCATATGTTTCTAAGATAAACATGAAACAATGTAAATCAATTTCAACTCTATACATTACTCTCCAAGGTGTATTTAGAACTCCTATCTCACCAGTTTAAAATTCTAAAATATCTAACCAAACAATTGTAGGGCGATGGTGGTAATTACCAAAAAAATTTGGGAAAAAAATAAAAATATCAATTCTGAAATCAAATGGTTATTTATAATAAATGGGATACTCATTTGGTAATTGGGTATTCGAATTTGTACAAGATACACATTTGTGAATGGGGTATCCAAATTTTATTTTATTTTTGTGATACGCATTTATCAATTATTTTTTCCTAACACTAAAATGAGTATTTATTAACATCCGTACGGTTGGATCGTCAAAAAAATCATTTAAAAAAATTATCCACTGAGTCCGACACGCTCTCCGATACCCAAATCAATGTTAATCCTACGTTTTTGTTATAATGTCGTACAACCCGACCTTTTCATTTTTTGATTATTTTTTCCTAATACTAGAAATAGTATTTATTAACATCCGTACGGTTGTATCGTCAAAGAAATTATTTTAAAACAATTATTCAGTGAATCCGACACGTGCTACATTACCCGAATCAAAATTAATACTATGTTTTTGTTATAATCTCATACCACCCGACGTTTTCTTTTTTTGATTATTTTTTCCTAATAATAGAAGGTGTATTTATTAACATCCGTATAGTTGGATTCTCAAAAAAAAAATTTTAAAAAATTATCCAATGAATTTGGCACGCGCTCCATTACCCGGATCAATATAAATCCTACTATAAAATGGTTATTCTTGTTAATTTCTATCAAAAAATTGTTATTTTTAACATTCTTTCACAATTGTATGTTTTTAGTTCTATTTATATGAATGCATGATATTTAAATTTTAACATCCAAATAAAAATTATTAAAAAATGACATTAATAATTTTTGTTAATATTAACTCCTTATATATAATAAGCGTAAGGGAGATCTTATCCAAAACTTTGGTCGGTCACTGTACTACCAAAAGTATATGATCCGTTGGATTATAAAACTATAAATATTCAAATAGATTAGGACCGTTAGATATAATATTAAAAATTGTATTTGATTAATAATAGGATAGCATTTAAATACTAAAAGGTGTATTTTGATAATTTAAACCAATTATAAATGGGTTTCTATATTGAATAGAAATCTTTATGTAAAAATTCGTAATTATCTTTTCTCTTTAGTTTATGGATAGTTCCAGTTAGATAAAAATTATTAAACCATAATTAAATTAAAGATAATTTTGTTAGCTTCGCATGGGCTGTAAAATCGTTAAAATCTGTTGTCTAAAACTCAAGATAGAGCCCAAACAGTAAAGTGATTAAATTAAACCAATTATAAATGGGTTTTCTATATTGAATAGAAATCTTTATGTAAAAATTCGTAATTATCTTTTCTCTTTAGTTTATGGATAGTTCCAGTTAGATAAAAATTATTAAACCATAATTAAATTAAAGATAATTTTGTTAGCTTCGCATGGGCTGTAAAATCGTTAAAATCTGTTGTCTAAAACTCAAGATAGAGCCCAAACAGTAAAGTGATTATCTAAATTTTAATAAATATTTTTTTTATTGTAGCACCAATTTAATTTTTTTTTATAATTCTTTTAAATTTATAAATTCTATTTTTATTTCAATAAAATATTAAAATCAATTTAAGAAAAAATTAAAATCGATCTGGTCCGTGTACGATCACTATACGACCAAATTAATAATTATAGTTAGATCTTAAATAGACCGATGAGAATTGTTAAATCTAATATTAAAATGTGTATCTGATTAATAATAGAATTATATTTGTTGTGGATTAAAAACTGAGCTTGCGAATTTAATTGCTAGGATTAATGAGCTTTCGAGCTTTAATGGTTGCACTTGCGTTTCGAGACTAAATCGGTCCTCACAAGATGCCTACGTATCTCAAATTGTTATTGAGAATCAAGCCAAAGACGTAGTTCTTGGTGTTTCCCTCGGGGCTATGGCGGCAGGGGCACACCAAGGACGTAGTGACTTGTATGTCCTTATTCGAGGATGAAGTCTAAAACGTAGTTCTAGGGGTGCCTTTATGGCTTGTTGCGCCTTCGAGGCGTTGTGACGTATAGAGCTGTGCCCAAAACGTAGTAGATGACGTATGGAGCTGTGTCCGAAACGTAGTTCTGATTGTAGGATCAGGGTCCTTATATAGGCGTCTAGAGCCTAGTATTTATGGTATGTTTAGGAGTCTTAGCGAATAAGTCTCCTTTTTGATATTGGATAAACATTGTATTTCTTGCTGGAGAATTCGTTTCCTTGTTGATAAAGGCTATGACTCATTAATTGCCTTTAATTGGGATTCCGGATCCTTATTTGATGAATTTACCATATTTTGGACTCTTTTTATGAGCTGTATATTTTCCCTATTCATTAATTACGAAATTAATGAATAATTAGGGTTTCGGGCCTTAAATATCGGCCTTTCCATTGACTTGTCAATTATATTTCTATAATTAATTTTCTGACCATATCATTTGCCCCCCAACTTCTGGGAAAATCTCCTTGGGGTTTTCGTAGAAGTTATAACGTGTTTTTCCTCAAAATTTTCCATTTTAAGGGCATTTTCGACCTCAAATTAGGTCATTTTCGACCTCCTTTTTGACCAGGAAACAAGTCATTTTCGACCTCAAATTCGACCACGAAACATGTCATTTTCGACCTGAAATTCGATCTGGATTTCGACCTCGACTGGAGTGAGGTCGAAGGTTTCGACCTCGATTTTTAAGTCTTTTTCGACCTCGATCCAGCCTTTTTTCAACCTTGATTGGTCCCAGGTCGATGGTTTCAACCTCGACTTCCCAGTCATTTTCAACCTCGGTCATTCGACCTCGATCCCTTATACTTTCGACCTCGATTTACAGGTCATTTTCGACCTGGGTCATTTGACCTCGATTCCTCATACTTTCGACCTCATTTTGCAGGTCATTTTTGACCTGGGTCATTCGACCTCGTTCCAGCCTTTTTCGACCATGATTTCTAGGTCAATATCGACCTCGATCTCTAGGTCGTTTTCGACCTCATTTTGGCGTGAGGTCGAACGCTTAGACCTCGTTCACTCTTGTTTCGACCTTGAATCCTTCTGTTTTCGACCTCACTTGGGTGTGAGGTCGAGGGGTTCGAGCTCGATTTATAGTGTATTTTCGATCTCAATCAATCGACTTCGATCTAGGGTCTTTTCGACCTCGAATTTTCAATTTTTTGACTGGATTTCTGGTGCGAAGTCGATGGAAACGACCTCAATTCCTCATATATTTTCGACTTCGAGCCTTCGATGTCGTTCTAAGGTTTTTTCGACCTCAATTTCATTATTTTTCGACTTTATTTGGGAGCGAGGTCGTTGGAATCGACCTCGTTTTACCATATGTTTTCGACCTCGGTCGTACGATTTCGATTTAATGTCTTTTCGACCTTAAATCTTTTATTTTGCCTTGGCTATATTTCAAATTTCATTCTTTTCTTGGGCCTTAACTAGCCCAATTTTTAATTGGACTTAAATTATTCCAGCCTTGGGCCTTATTGGGCCTTTATTGTTTGGGCTTCGAATTTGCCTGAGACCCAAATTATTTGGGTTTTAATCTCTATAATCCATAAATGGATTTGTGGGCCTTAACTGGCTATAGACGGTTGCCCTTCCTTAACCGGTTGGGTTTCCAGTCACTAGGCGATTCCTGGCGAGATTTTCTGTTGAATCTCATCGTTTTCTGGGTTTCTTACATGAAGTTTTGAAGAATTCTTTGAAGATTCTGGGTTTAAAATGGCTGATCGCGCTTCCCAACGTCTATGATAATGCACTAGGATTTCATAGAAGTTATACCGGACTTTTTCGAGACTTGGGGTCTTTTTATCCCTTACCTCGGACTTACTACCCTTTTTTGGGGATTTTAATATACACTAGTATTTCACGAGTATCGTATTGGTGTAAAGTGTGGAGCGACCTACACATTTACGACGATTTTGCCTTATTCGAGGCTAACTTGACATTTGCATAAGCCTTTTATGTCTTATACTGTCTTGTTTTGGCTTCAAGCCTTTCATTGAGCATATCGAATGATGGGGTTTGGACTGAATGTCTTAGGTTTCTGGGGTTTCAACCCTTCATTTGCTTTCTAGGAAGCTCATGATTTCATCGAACCTTATTTCGATTTGTCCTAGTAGTGAGTCCAATCAGGACACACTTTAAACATAATAGACTTTCAAATTTGAGGCATGCCAAGTCCTTGGCACCTCATGCCCTTCGAGGGTTTCTAGCTTGTACGAGCCTCGGCCAAATACGTTCTTGACGCGATATGGTCCTTCCCAATTTGGGGCCAACTTGCCTTTTTTTCCAACTCCGGATGCCTCAATCTTTCGGAGGACTAAATCTCCTTATCGAAAGAATCTCTCTTTAACCCTTAGGTTGTAATAGAAAGATGCTCGTTTCTGATGCTGAACTATCTTGGCATTTGCCTCATCTCTAACTTCATCAATCAAATCTAAGGCCATCCTCAAGCCTTCCTCATTTGTTTCTGGCTCATAAGCCTCAATTCTTGGAGACGTGTGAGTAATCTCCACTGGAACCACTGCTTCTGCCCCATATGCCAACAGAAAGGGGGTAGCTCCAATGGTGACTTTGCAGGTAGTACGATATGCCCATAGTATGGGGAACAATTCGTCCACCCAAGTGTTTCTGGAGCGTTCAACTCTTTTCTTCAGTCCATCTAGGATAATTCGATTTGCAACCTCAGCTTGCCCATTTGCTTGAGGATGGGCGACAGAAGTGAAGCGCAACTTGATATCGTTCTCATCACAATATTTCTTAAACTCATCGTTGTTAAACTGAGTTCCATTGTCTGTGACCAAGATACGTGGAATCCCGTATCTGCATATCACATTTTCCCAGAAGAAATGCATCACTTGTTTGGTGGTTATCTTGGCTAATGGCTTAGCCTCAATCCACTTGGTGAAGTAGTCGGTTGCTACTATCAAAAACTTTCTTTGAGCACTTGCCATTGGAAATGGCCCGAGTATATCAATTCCCCACATGGCAAAGGGGATAGGTGAGTTAATGGATGTCATCATTTCTGGTGGTTGTCTAACCACTGGTGCATGATTTTGGCACCGTTCACATTTCTTCACGTAGCTTTTAGCATCAGCAAGCATGGTTGGCCAATAGAAACCTAGACGTGTGACTTTATGAGCAAGGGCTCTGCCCCCCAAGTGCTGCCCACAAATTCCTTCATGTACTTCCCTTAGGGCCAATTCTGCCTCTTGGGGTCTCAAGCATTTTAGATAAGGAATGATGAAAGACTTCTTGTATAGAATTCCCTCAATCAGGGCATACCTTAATGCTCTCACATACAGCTTTCGTGCTTCTGAAATGTTGTTGGGTAACCACCAAGTTTCCAGATGAGCTTTGATGGGATCTATCCAACAACTAGCAACATCAATAGGTGCTACCAACTTTCCATTGATGCTTGGGGTCCTCAGGACTTGGAAGTATACACTCCCTGTATAGTTTTCAATTTCGGAAGAAGCAAATTTAGACAAGGCATCAGCCTTCATGTTTTCTTCCCTTGGAATGTGCTCTACATAACATTCATCAAACTGAGTCAAGATGGCCTTGATAAGTTTCAAGTACTTGGCCATGAATTCATCTCTGGCCTCAAATTCCCCATTTACTTGGGAAACCACTAGCCTTGAATCTCCACATACTTTCAGAGTTTTGACTCTCAAGGCTCCAGCCAGCCCTAGGCCAGCTATCAGAGCTTCATATTCAGCTTCGTTGTTTGTCGTTGGGAAGTCCAGTTTTAGTGCGTACTCTATGAGGAATCCATCAGGACTTTGTAGCACTAAACCAGCTCCACTTGAATTTGTTTTTGATGCTCCATCAAAATAGAGCACCCAACATTCTTTGGAGACCATTTCTTGATCTTTCTCATCCTCCACTATTACTTCCTGCCCCCGACTTCTTGGTTGTCAATGGTGCATTCAACCATGAAGTCAGCGAGTGCTTGAGCTTTGATGGCCGTTCGAGGCTTATACTTGATGTCAAATTCCCCTAGTTCAATGGCCCATTTGATCAATCTTCCACCAACTTGAGGGCTATGCAATATGTTTCTCAGAGGTTGATCAGTCAAGACCTCTATCTTGTGAGCCTGGAAGTATGGGCGTAGCTTTCTTGAGGCCATTATCAAGGCTAAAGCAAACTTCTCAATCGTTGAGTAGTTTATTTCTGGCCCATGTAGAATCTTACTCACATAGTAGATGGGTTTCTGAACCTTCAATTCTTCTTTTACCAAAACGGCTCCAAGGGCTGTGCTAGAAACCGCCAAGTACAAATAGAGAATTTCCCATGGCTTGGGCTTTGCCAACAGTGGTGCCTCAGCCATGTATTTCTTCAGGGCCTCAAAGGCCTCTTGGCTTTCAGTCGTCCATTCAAAGTTTTTCACATTCTTGAGTGCTTTGAAGAAGGGTAAACACTTATCTCCTGATTTGGAGATGAATCTTCACAATGCTGCCACTCTCCCTGTTAGTTTCTGGACATCTTTGACAGTCCATGGTGGTTCCATGTCTAGAATTGCTTTGATTTTTTCGGGATTAGCCTCGATTCCTCTCTTGGAAACCATCAGGCCTAAAAAATTTCCCGAGCCTACACCAAAGGCACACTTAGCTGGATTCAACATCATCTTGTGGTGCCTTAGCACTTCGAATGCCTCTTGGAGGTGTTCAATGTGATCGGCCTTATCGTGACTTTTGACTAACATGTCATCCACGTAGACCTCCATGGTTTTTCCAATTAGGTGCTCAAAGATTTTGTTTACCAACCTTTGATAGGTCGCTCCTGCATTCTTAAGCCCAAAAGCCATGACTAAGAAACAGAAGACACCAAAGTCAGTGATGAATGACACCTTGGTGATGTCATCTTCGTGCATCTTGATTTGATTATATCCACTGAAGCCATCCATGAAACTTTGCATCTCATGCCCAGCAGTGGCATCTATTAGAGCATCAATCCTTGGTAAGGGAAAAAAATCCTTAGGACATGCATCATTCAAGTTGGTGAAGTCGACGCACATCCTCCACTTCCCGTTAGCTTTTTTGACCATCACGGGGTTAGCTAACCATTCTGGGAATTGGATTTCCTCAATGAACCCAGCTTCCAAAAGCTTATTCACTTCTTGCTTAATGGCTTCAAGCCTCTCTGGAGCAAAACTTCTCTTCTTTTGCTTCACTGTCTTCCTTTCTGGATCCACATTCAATTTGTGAGATATCAATTGGGGATCAATCCCTGGCATGTCGGCCGATGTCCAAGCAAAAACGTCATTGTTTTCTTGAAGAAAAGACGTGAGTTTGCTCTTCAATGGTTCGGGCAGTAGTGCCCCAATATAAGTAACCTTCTCTGGTTCACCTGGGACTAAGGGAATTGGGATTAAATCCTCAGCTGGTTTCCCTCTTCAATTGGGAGAACTTGCCCCCCGGTTCCATCAGGCCTTAGCGCGGCTACATAACAACTTCTAGCCATCTTTTGGTCTCCTCGTTCTTCACCAATCATATTCCTCGTTGGGAACTTGATTTTCAGATGATAAGATGAGGCAACGGCCTTGAACGCATGAAGACCAGTCCTTCCCAGGATTGCATTGTAGGTTGAAGTTGCCTTTATAACTATGAAGTTCAGCATTTGAGTAGACGTATTCATCCCTTGCCCCATGGTCATTGGGAGTTGGATAGTGCCTTCTACTTTTGATTCCACCCCATTGAATCCGTATATAGGCATATTTGAGGGTGTTAGCTGAGAATCAGTGTAACCCATCTTGATAAAAGCATCGTGGAACAAGATATCCACTGAAGCTCCATTGTCAACCAAGACTCTTTTTGTTTCGGAGTTGCCTATCACAGGTATTATGACAAGAGGATCATCATGGGGGAACTTCACCCCTTCCAAGCCTGAATCGTCAAAACCTATTGACACTTCTGTTCTGGCACGCTTCGGTGCTTCTCCAACCATAGTCATTACCTCTCGGGCATAAGCCTTTCTTGAGTTTCGGGAGGACCCATCAGCAGTTGGCCCTCCGAATATCATGTTGATCATTGGCCCTCGGGGCTTGGGATTCCGATCTTGATCGTTGTCCCTTCTATCATAATCCTTCCTTTCATAGTTCCCCCTTTGGCTCCCTTGGCTTCCATCCTTAGTGAACTTGCTGAGTTTTCCTCTTCGTATCAGAAACTCAATCTCATCTTTCAATTGCCTACAATCGTCGGTGTCATGACCGACTTCTTTGTGGAACCGACAAAACTGATTTTGGTTCCGTTTGGACAAATCAGCCCTCATTGGCTTTGGCCATTTGATATCTTCTTCCTTGGCTATCACCATCAGAATTTGACTCCTGGGAGTATTCAATCTTGCATATTCTGTTAATTTTGGCCCAAAATTGTTTCTCTTGGGGGGAGAATCAGAGTTCTTTGATGTTCGGGGAAACTTTTCCTTGACGTCGTACTCCTGAGTTTCTTTTCTTTTCTTTGAGTTTCCACTACCGCCAGTAGTGGGTTCATACTTTCTCATGCTTTCTTCGGCCTTGATATACTTTCCGGCTCTATCTTGGAGCTTCAGCATGCTCTCGGGGGGATGTTTAGCTAACGATCGTTTGAAGTAGGCATCAGTGGTTCCTTGTTGCAGGGCTATCATAGCCACTCTGTCCTCTAAGTCCGGGACTTTTAAAGCCTCTTGAGTGAATCGATTGATGTAGTCCCTTAGGGCCTCATTCCGCCCTTGCCGGATTGCCATGAGTGATGCAGAACTTTTCTCATGCACCCTTCCACTAATGAACTGATTCATGAAAGCCTTGCTTAGTTCCTTGAATGACCCAATAGAGTTGGGTGGTAGACGGCTATACCAACGTTGGGCCATGCCTGCCAAGGTTTGTGGAAACGCCCTACACTTGACCGCATCGTTGGTTGGCTGCAACAGCAGTGCATTGGAGAAGGTCCTTACATGATTTGCGGGATCTCCCGTTCCATCATAGGCTTTGATCGAAGGCATCTTAAACTTTCTGGATATAGCCATTTTCATGATGTCTTGAGTAAACGGTGGTGTTGGATCATCAGGATCTCCTAGGGGCAACAGAATACTAGGATCACCCCTTGGGGCTTCGGCCCTCTTGGTCCTTCTTGCCGGTGGATCCAGGTTGATTATTGGGATCCCTTTAGTTGTTCGGCCTCGAGATCGAGCGGCCTCCTCCTCAACAAGGAGTTTTTTGAGCCTTGTAGTCTCTGCCTCATGGGCTGCAAGTTTCTCCCTAGTAGTTTGGGGTTGTTCCCGATTTGTCTGGGAAGAACGTCTCCTTCTCGGGACGACATCCTCCCCAGTTGTATAACCCTCATCCTCGGTGTATGGGCCAAAGTAATCTTGAATGAGAGGGGTCTGACGAGTTTGGGGTCCCAGACCTTGAATATAAGGGGGTACATATGCCTCATGGTATATTGGATTAGTTCCACTACCGCCCGCCATGGGTCGAGGGGGCATGCCATAGCTTGGCATCCCCAAAGTCTGATTCGCGTATTAAGGGAGATCAGTAGTATGGAGTTGAAGGCTCCTTGGTGCACTCATGAGCAACGAGGAGGTCGTGATTGGTTGCTGGTGAACGGTCTCTTGTGGATTAGATCCATGAATGACCATCTGCATGGGATTCGTCCCTTCAACCGAAATCGGGATTTCCGGTCCTTGAGTGTTGGTGGGGATATTCGCCCCTTGTGTGCCAGTAGTCGGCGGTGGCTGATCAGCCTCAGAGGTGATAGGGCGATCATCGGGAGTTTGAGTATCCCGAGCTGTTCTTCGTGTGTTTGCCATGGTTGATGTTGTCTTCCCACAGACGGCGCCAAATGTTGTGGATTAAAAACTGAGCTTGCGAATTTAATTGCTAGGATTAATGAGCTTTCGAGCTTTAATGGCTGCACTTGCGTTTCGAGATTAAATCGGTCCTCACAAGATGCCTACGTATCTCAAATTGTTATTGAGAATCAAGCCAAAGACGTAGTTCTTGGTGTTGCCCTCGGGGCTATGGCGGCAGGGGCACACCAAGGACGTAGTGACTTGTATGTCCTTATTCAAGGATGAAGTCTAAAACGTAGTTCTAGGGGTGCCTTTATGGCTTGTTGCGCCTTCGAGGCGTTGTGACGTATGGAGCTGTGCCCAAAACGTAGTAGATGACGTATGGAGCTGTGTCTGAAACGTAGTTTTGATTGTAGGATCAGGGTCCTTATATAGGCGTCTAGAGCCTAGTATTTATGGTATGTTTAGGAGTCTTAGCGAATAAGTCTCCTTTTTGATATTGGATAAACATTGTATTTCTTGCTGGAGAATTCGTTTCCTTGTTGATAAAGGCTATGACTCATTAATTGCCTTTAATTGGGATTCCGGATCCTTCTTTGATGAATTTACCATATATTGGACTCTTTTTATGAGTTGTATATTATCCCTATTCATTAATTACGAAATATATGAATAATTAGGGTTTCGGGCCTTAAATATCGGCCTTTCCATTGACTTGTCAATTATATTTCTATAATTAATTTTCTGACCATATCAATATTTAAATACTAAAAAGTGTATTTTGATAATTTAAAAGTTTTCTATATAAAAATTCTTAAATATATTTTCTCTTGAATTTATGTATAGTTCCAATTAGATAATAATTGTTAAACCAAATATCAAGATAACAATTCATATTGATTACAATATTAAAAATTATCAATATAATGCTCATGTATATCATACTAACAATGATACACGTGAACCTAGAGACTTACGAGAACCTACAAAGACTTACGAGAACTCATGTACATAAATAAATTTAAACACTTTTTCTTCTGAAGGAACATAACAATTTGATTAATCCAAATTATAATTATATTATTTTACATATAACAAACAAAAAAAGGATAATATCAAAATATTATTAAAATATTGAGGGTTTCATATTCATAAACGATAATTTTGAATATAATACTTATATTAAAATGTGTATTTTATTAAAGGTAGGATTATATTTAAATACTAAGAAGTGTGTTTTGATAATTTAAACCAATTATAAATTGGTTTTCTATATTGAATTGAATTCTTTATGTAAAAATTCTTAACCATCTTTTCTTTTCGGTTTATGGGTAGGTCAACCGGTCAAGTTAGATAATAATTATTAAACCATCATTAAATTAAAGATAATTTCGTTAGTTTCGCATGGATTGTAAAATCGTCAAAATTCAATTTATAAAACTCAGGATAGAACCTAAATAGTAAAGTGAGTATCTAAATTTTAATAAATTTTTATTTTTTATTTTTGTAGCACCAATTTATTTATTTTTCCACTAATTGTTTTAAATATAGAAATTTTATGTTTCTTTCAATAAAGTATTAAAATTAATTAAGAACAAATTCAAATCGATAAAGAATATAATAATATGAGAATAAAATTTTATATAATCATAACAGAATTTTTATTCTGTTTAATAATTTTTAAGTAATAATGTATTTTAAAATTTTATATATACTGTAAATAAAACCGAAACATTAAAAGTAAAAGCAATTAGTAAGATACTTATATCAGTATATACTTGATATCCTTATTATATTAAATCCTTAGAGAAAAATTCTATGGAGACATAAACTTAACTGGAGACCGAGACCACATGTTACACCATTCGTTTCTATCATTTTGTTTTACACACTTGTAAATTGGTTGTATGTAGGCATATACACCTTATACGTTACCAACAACGTTAACTAAAATATGCATTACATTCATTCTCACGTCTTCCATTTTTTTATTCAAAAAATTTGCACAATTTTAATATTCTATGTTATTTTGTTTGCAAAACTTTTTACTTTCAATTATTGTATTCATAATTTTTTAGTGTAATATATTATAACTAATTAAATATTATTTATTATTAAATAATAAATTTTATATCATAACTAATTAAATATTATTTATTATTAAATAATAAATTATACGCAAATGGTGATTTTGTTTTATAAGAACTCATAGAGACCTAATTTCATTGTTATTAGGACTATATTCATATTTAAAAATTCCGTATTTTGAAATTTTAGACTCAGCTACAGAATAGGTCTAACTTTTTTAACCTATATACATCGTAAATTATTAAATTTGAAACTTTAAAAGTTTGTTAATCAATTAGTATAGTACTTTTTTGAAAAATCGTACTTTATAAAAAATATTATCAAATAACTCATGTCTACAAGAAAAAAAATGAAAAAATTCTTATTTTTCAAAAAAAACCTGTAAATTTTAATATGTTGTTGGTAGATTCAAACCTTAGATCATTCTACGTGATAATTTTACTATTATATCTAACGTTTCTCTAACAATTTAATTTGAAAGATCCAACCATTATGAATTGAGTGATCAAGCGACCAAACTTATAAGAAAGCTTTCATTACTTAGTCTTTAATATAATAACATAGATATTTACGGGATATACTATAAAAAATGAATTTTATATATAATTTTGATTGTCACGTTGTACTACTTTAAAAGAAGAACTATTACAAAAAAAATTATATTTTAATTGATAATTTATTTTCTCAAAAGTTCAAAGTTTCCGCATAATTAACATATTACAAAAAAGAGTATATTATATTTTAGCAATAAATATTTAAAAAATATAAATATTAAAAAAATTAATGATGTTATCATGGTAGTTTGGTCCTAAATACCGCTAAAACATTCTCAACCGTTAGATCCAATACTTTTAAAAATAGACGATCAAGATTATATCATATAAAAAGAAGTTATTATCTAAAAATGATATAAGCTAAAAGATATTATATTAGGATTGGATTTTCCAAAAAGTTAAAACATAAAAATAGCTATAATTAAATAAGGAAACCCATTTAATATCAAAATAATAAAAATCGTTTTATCTTAAATAGATAAGTGAAAACCGTTAGATTTAACATTAAAAACTGTATTTGGTTAATAAATGGTATTCTAATAATTTAAACTACATATAAGTAGATTTCCTAAATCGAATATAATTCTCAATATTAAATTTCGTCACTTTATTCTCTTTTTAGTTTTAGAATAGTTTTTAATTGAAAAAGAACTAATAAACCACAACTAAATTAAAGATTATTTTGTGAATTTCATGTGGACAGTAAAATTGGCCAAATCTAACTTTTATAACTCAATATAAACAAATATTAAATTGAGCGTGTTAAATATAATAAATATCAAATTTTTAACTATAATTTTTTTGGCTAAATATTTTTTAACAATAATTTAATCATGTAAACTAATAACTTTTAAATATTAAAATATTCATAAATAAATATAATTATAAATATTAAAAAAACAATCGTAATGGTTATTCTTGTTAATTTCTATCAAAAAATTGTTATTTTTAACATTCTTTCACCATTGTATGTTTTTAGTTCTATTAATATGAATGCATGATATTTAAATTTTAACATCCAAATAAAAATTATTAAAAAATGACATTAATAATTTTTGTTAATATATCGAATAAAATATACAAGGTACATAATTTACAATGTTTTTTATGGGACAAATCGAGTAATTAAAAATAATTAAATTTCAACAACACACTTTTTTTTAAGTCAATTTCAACAACAATGTACTCTCCGTTGCAATTTAATTAATTAAAAAAAAATATTTTAGAAGTCAAGTGAATAAAACTAGTAAAAGTAATTTATTTACAATTTTAAATTTTAACCACGCGTAAACGACAACAGAAAAACGCGTAAACTTAAAACAGAAACAAGAAAACCCAGTAGCACTGCCTATATAAACACCCATTTGTATCCTAAACACCCTTACATACAATTTTAAGAAATCTCACAAGTATGGGCGAAGAAATTAGGGTTACTAAATCAATTTCATTTGATTATTTAGTTGAAGGGCTAGAGATGAGTTGTGATGAAGTTGAGAGAGTAAGGGACATTCAATTGCGTAATCTTCAATCTCGAAGAAAGCTTTGTCTGGTATTGGATTTGGATCATACCCTTCTGCACACCGATGATTTTCGACAAAACCCAAACATTGATGTTCTGGGTCACGATGATATGTTTGAATGGAAGGGCATGGGCATGGAAAAAGTGTATATCACAAAGTTGAGGCCTTTCGTTCGTAATTTCTTGGAAGAGGCGAGTGAGATGTTCGAGTTGTATGTATACACTATGGGATCACGCAATTACGCTCACATTGTCACCGACTTTCTTGATCCTGAAGGGCTGTATTTTGGTAATAGAATTATATCAAGGGAGGATTGTACTACTCCAGGCCAAAAGGGACTTGATGTTGTGCCTGTTGAGCCCAGCGCTGTTGTTATTCTGGATGACACGGAGTCTGTGTGGAAAGGGTATTTTGCCAATTTGATTTTGGTTGAAAAGTATGATTATTTTTCCAATGTGGGATTGGATGAAAGTGAGGAGGAAGGAGAGTTGAGTTGTGCTTTGGAAGTACTTACAAAGCTACACTCTGTTTATTTTGAGTGGTACGATAGTTTCATCGACTGTGATGTCAGAGAGCTCATACATACTCATTGGGAGGAAATCCAAGGGCAGCAAGGACTTGGGACTTGTTCATCTCATATGGAATCTGGAAAGCGTGCTAGGGTTGATGATGAATGTTTAACTGTTACTAAAAAGCAAAGGGTCTGCTAGGGATTGGCGGAGTAGAGAATTCAACTTGTTTAGTAGAAACAGGACTTGTTATAGTAATGTTCTGTAAATTAGTTAACTTGAGTTTGATATTTGATTATGTTTCTATTTCTGGGACATTTGATTCAGGGAGTAGATAATTCAACTTGTTTATACGAAATTTTGGTAGAAACAGGACATGTAATAGTAATGAGTATATGAAATTTTCGATTCCATATTTATTCTAGAGGCGTCCATGTGTTCTGAGCTTCATTTTCTTCTTTTGCTTCAGGATATTCAGCTTTCCTTCTTTATTTCTCCAGGTTCTAAAATTGGTAAAAACAAAGAAATTACGAACAACTCGCTCAACTTAAATTAAACCATTTACCTGCGCTAGTATTCACCCAAAAAACGTGAAAATGTGTAGTTCGTGAAAAATACTAATGAGACCAAACAAACTAGTTACCATGGCATGAAGAACTAGAGAATGCCAAAGTGAAAATGATGTTACCAGAAAGCAGGCGGGAAGCCTTTAGGAGATCAGGATTCACTAAAAGTACCTAGTTCAGTTCAGGCCTAGTGTAGATGAAATGGAATGGAGAATAAGGGTAGATCCCCTAATGGGATGTCTGTTACAGGTCTGGTACCCATGGTATTGACCTAATGATAAGTCAGCTACGTCTGCCCTCTGTTTTGAACTTCTAACCTTTCCATATCCATGTTCATTCTACTCCACTCTTTCCCTGTCACAGATCATCTACCTTGGGCCTTGCAACCATACTTAAAATCATGATATCTAACACCATTTCCAGTCTCCAGATCAAATATTTTTCCAAAGTTATATGAAAATCCAAATAGCTTCGAACAGCCTATAGTATCATATGGAGGTTTAAAACATTCAGTAGAGAGGAAACCAAGACCTTCTCTATCCTCTGATCCCCATAATTTTGAACACGAGGTCAGAATTCTATTGAAGGGAAATTCAAATATGTCGGAGGTTAAATGTGACCTTTGCAGGAGCCCCTATGATCCCGATCTTATGTACATTTGCTGTAAGACATGCACAAAGTGGTATCACACTGATGGACTGGAGCTTGAGGAGCCATGCTTATTTAAAATTAATTGGATTTAAATGTTGCAAGTGCCGCAGGATAAAGTCGCCTTATTGCCTCTACACTGATCCAGAGCAAAACGGCATTAGAAGGTAAAAACCTAATAAAAGAACTCCAAAGCTAGCACATCAAGGAACAGACTTCAGTCCTGAAACTATTCCTGAACAGCTAAGACAAAGAGAAACTTCTTCTCATGTGTTACCTATTTATCCCCTTAAACAAGTCTGACCAATTAAACAAAGAAAAACTTAAACATCGGACTCTTTCACTTGAGTCATTTTGGTTTCTTTCTATTTTGTTGAATTATTTTTATTCCACTCGAAGCTAATTATTATTCTTTCCACAGGAAAATGATTTTTTTACAAGAGAAGGCATTCCAGTGGCTCCTTTTCCAAATGGGTGGAAAGGAAAACTTGGGCTTTATGCAGTTGGTTTCACAAGGAAAGGTCTCTCAGGAGCATCATTAGATGCAATGAGAGTAGCACAAGACATTGGCAAGCTCTGGAAAGAAGAAACAAAGCAGAAGAAGCATTTGGTAGCAGTTGCAGGCCTCAAAAGATATAAATCTTAATTCTAATACACTGGACTTGCAACACAAGTGATTCCGAAGAAGAATACAGTAGAAATTAGGGAAGTTACTAAGTACTGCATTTACATTTATCTGTTTCGTTTTTTTTTTTGCTCTGTTTTGTATTTAAGTTCCGGTAATCTTAGCTGATAAATATGTAACCAGAAACGGGGATAATCTGCTCACATTCTCTCTACCGAGGGTGGATCATGGTACTCAGAATACTTCGGGAGTAGCTTTAGAACAGAAGCCTACTCTTTCTGGTTCCGCGCCTCAGAAACTACCAGCAAGGAGGCATATGAAGTGGCAAGTAATGTATCTGCGGATTCATTCACACCCATCTCAGGGAATGTGTTTCTTCCCACAGGTGAATCACTTCCATGCTTAAAATGGAATGTTTCCTCAAATATTGAGGACAATTTTCTGTTCAATACTGATGGTCTTAATTACGAAGAAATGGAGTTTGAACCACATACCTATTTCTCATTTAACGAATTGCTGCCAGATGATGATGGTGCCCAGTTGGACAGGGTTGATCCCTCAGAAAACTTTGTTGAGAATATGGATATTTCTTATGTTTCGAGCAGACGTTGATCTTGAGCCACATGGAATGATTATTGATCAACAAGAACATGTAAATTCTTTTTAACCTTCGTTTCAGGTTGTGGCATGTCAAATATGCTGTTACACTGATCCAATTCATGATCGATGTTGCCTGATGTGCGGGCTCTGGATGCATAATTATTAAACAGGATGGGTCGAGTCCTCAAATACTTGGGACTGGAGGTGTGGCGACTGCCAGGGTTGGCATTAGCTAATGTTACTAATTCAGTGTTCATCTTCAGGTTATTGTGAATCACAAATTTCCAACTTGAAAACCTTGGTTTATGAGTTGATAGTAGAATTATTACTCTAGTGATTTTGAACAATTCTATTGCCATTTTTGAACAAATCATCAATGATGAATTCAATGGAAATCGGGAAATGTATAATCTAAACTTATTTAACAATTCTGTCCAGTTAGCTTAATGAAGTTTCTAAAAATATAAATCATGTATAGAGGTTTTTGAGAAATACGATTTTTTATCCTTTTTACAAAAATACCTTTTTTAATTTTATTTTTGCAAAAATATGATTATTTAAAAGAATTTGCAAAAATATGAATTTGGAACCTTTTTTTTTTGAAAACATGAAATTGGAACCTAATGCAATTGCATACAACTTGATTTAACCTCAACTATCAAAATCAACTTCATTTACTTTTCAGCAAAATGTAAAAAATAGTTGTATTTGATTACTTTTGGTTGCAAATCGTAAAAAAAGTTGCATTTGATTATTTTTGGTCACAGTAGTACTTTTGATAATTTCTTAAAAATATAAAAGATTATTTATAAGGTAACCATCTAAATATTAACGGAAATACACCATGACCATAGGACTAGTAATATGAATTTATAAGGGATCATGGTTTGAACCGATGTACACATAAATCATTAATGGATTGAATTTATTTTGTTGGGTGTACAATCTCCGGAGGGAGAGTGGGCTTCACCAAACTAGTAACTTAATCCTTTTTTTTTACGCATTCCATTTTTGCTTCATCTTTAACTCACGATCTCTCACCCGGCCTCCCCCCCCCCCCCTATATACACACAGACACACATAAATAAGCTAAGCTGAAAATATTTACAGAAAGGCTAAAAAAGCACTCCACTCCCTCTCCTCCCTCCCTCCACGTATATACACACACAAATAAGCTGAAAATATTCACAGAAAGGCTAGACCAAAAGCACTCTTAAATGGGTTAAACCGGCAATTTTTGTTTATGTATTATTATTAGTTACTTAACACAAACGCATGCACACGGTTAAAAATATCTCAATTAATTTTTTTTACTAAAGTTTTGAATTTGATAATAATAAACTTATAGTTCTTTTTATACAGTAATAAAAGTCTACACAATTACAATCTTTTGCTAGAATTTTGAATTATTTATTTAATTAATTTTGTTTTTTTTCGATTAGCATCAATGTGATACTAAAGAAACTTAAGAAACTGAGGGCAGATCATCATTATACGAAAAGATCAATCATGATTTCGATCTTGTAAAATCTTCATTAGCATGTTCTTCCTTCGCTTAAATTTCACTCCGGCCTTCTACGAAGTCAAGTCAAGCTTAATCTCGAAAGTAATAATAGGGATGATTACGATTACTCAAAGAATTGTGGCCAGAGAGTGTTGCATCCGTTGCACGGATGATTTTGATGAGAATATCAGAATGGTGATTTTGGAGCTAAAGGAGTTAAGGATGGTTATAATGTACATTGGGTTAATATATCAGTAGTTTAAGTGTACATTACTTAAGGTTTCTTTGCACTCTCCTTCCTCGGAGAGTGATGTACACTCTCTATTTATCCGGTATTTTTGGCCTGAGCAGTGGTCAATGTGTGCAATTGCAAAAGCACAATCTCTGATTTGTTCAATTTTTTAGCTTAATGGTCATGGTGTATTTTCGTCCATACTTTAATGGTTAAGTTATAAATAACCCAAATATAAAACTTATCAAAAAGATGTAATTTGGTGTAATGCTTTTAAAAAAAGATAATTCTTCTTTTTCAAATAAGAAGGTATTTCTATTATCTTCGCAAATTGTCTTTGATATCGGATATCTCGTGTGATTTTTCAATCAACTTTATTTTACCCCGTGTCTGCAATAAAAAATTATATGAAAATGACTCTCTTCCTTTTTCATCATTCCATTTCCCACCTCCATTTTCTTACAAAGAAACATACTACTCCAACACCAGGTCATGTATAAATCATGTATCAGATAGCTCAATGAAGTTTCTAAAAATATAAATCATGTATAGAGGTTTTTGAGAAATACGATTTTTTAACCTTTTTGCAAAAATACCTTTTTGCAAAAATACCTTTTTTTAATTTTATTTTTGCAAAAATATGATTATTTAAAAGAATTTGCAAAAAAATGAATTTGGAACCTTTTTTTTTTTTTTGAAAACATGAAATTGGAACCTAATGCAATTGCATACAACTTGATTTAACCTCAAATATCAAAATCAACTTCATTTACTTTTCAGCGAAACGTAAAAAATAGTTGTATTTGATTACTTTGATTGCAAATCATAAAAAAAGTTGCATTTGGTTATTTTTGATCGCAATAGTATTTTTGATAATTTCTTAAAAATATAAAGGGTTATTTAAAAGGTAACCATCTAAATATTAAGGGAAATACACCGTGATCATATGACTAGTAAAATGAATTTATAAGGGATCATGGTTTGAACTGATGTACACATAAATCATTAATGGATTGAATTTATTTTGTTGGGTGTACAATCTCCGGAGGGAGAGTGGGCTTCACCAAACTAGTAATTTAATCCATTTTTTTACGGTTTTGACTCGGAAATAGCATAAGCTATTGAATTTAAAGAAATGTTGAATTGTGTCAAAAGAAATGCTGGTTGGCACCGTGTTTATCATGAAAACTTGACAACCTTTAGTTCAAGTTAAAGGTAGTGAGGCTGGTATTTCTAATTTTGGTAGTCATAAGTAACTTCAAAGTGTTGTTGCAAGAACGAATAATCCGTTGTTTCGTTTCTAAAACAATCGGCTAACAAGATTGTGTATTTGCTTGCATGTGCACCCTCTTTTAAACGAAATTGTATTTCGAATTGTACTATCTTTGATTTTTTTTTTTGACAAAATTCATATTTTAATCTATTTGGATTAAAAAGATATTGAAATTCATATGTTTCTAAGATAAACATGAAACATTGTAAATCAATTTCAACTCTATACATTACTCTTGTAACAGCCCCAAATCCGGGGTCAGGGATTTAGGGTCGTCACGATCCATGTACTCCTTGCCTTACCTGTATTACTCACACCATTCATATTTCACCTGCTCATGACCCCACATTATATGTCTCACACACACACACGCAGGTTAGAGTCTCAGAAACGACACACTACAACAATTGCGGAATAAATAATTTTTATTACAATACCCAAATGTCATTTAAATCTGTTACTGATACAATTTCTCAGTATTGTTACATTACCAACTTAGCCTTCTAATGCTCACAATCCTCTAATACCATTCAGGTCTATACATAAGTTGAATACCAAAAGTCGTAGCCTGATTCAATTGGTTCGTACTACTCTCGGGATCGCTGCTAGAAACTGTTTATGGAAACGCCTTGCGAGGTATGTGCCGTCCCATTGGCATCCTGCTTCGCTGCTATATAATATATATAAAATAATAGCAAGAGTGAGCGATAGCTCAGCAAGGTAATGAAAGTATGGCATAATTCTGCCTTTAATTCAACCCAGAAATAAAGCGGGTATAAGACAATAATTTGTCAAAATATCTCGATACTGAATTCATTTCCTTATCGGAATGTATTCCAAAAAAATACCATTGATGTATTTCAAATATCATCTCCATAATATTCTGCAAACTTTCGATATTCATACTATGAACAAAGTTCTAGTATAATATAAAAGATGAAATAACAAGGTAACCCAGTATATCCTTTCCGTGAAATATCCGCTATATAAATATAAGCAGACTATCAACATATAACTTAAAAGATGAAGTTATAAGGAAAATATAAGGTTTCTGTAACCCAAAATCCACTTGTGCATATATATCCTTAATCAGGTTTTTATCAGAGTCATAACTCATAAGATAAAAGATGAAGTTGTAGGAATTTCCAAATATCATCTTTCATATCAAACATTTATCTCATATCATATTCTGGAAATAAAGACAAGGCAAAATATTTCCAATCCACTTTCTAAACTTGAATAACTGGAATAGCTTGAATAAACTTGAATAACTTTTCTTTTCTGGAAACTTGCTTAAAACTTTCTTTCTCTGATAACTTGCATAAAACTTTTTCTTTCATGGATGATGAACTATAGATGGAGATTCTAGGCGACAGGGATACCCCTGCGATGATCAGTCGCAAGGCGAATCCCCACTGCTGTTTTTCTACGTAGAAGGGAAGAATAGACAGACGCTAACTGACCTACCTCCCCGCCTTCGGTTGTAGGGGAAGAGCAGACCCGTTCGTAGACCGCCGGTCTGATACTCTTCTCTGGGTGGGAAAAACAGACCTGATCATAGTCCGTCGGTTTGTCACCCTCCTCTTACCCTACGGTCGGGCACATACTGATAATCTAAGGGAAGAACAGACCCGTTCATAGACCGTCGGTCTACGCGTAGTTCCCTTAGGGGACAGGCGCCACTCAGTCCCTTACATATTCTCTGAGTTCAAGAAAATCCATAATTCTGAAACATAAAGTTCCTTTCCCTTTTTCCCCCTGGTATACGACTCCACAAAGTAGTCATATCTGGTTGGAAAGGAAAATTCACCCATATTTCCCAAGCTGATGCTTGTTCATGGATACAACTTATTCCACTGGTCTTACTCCTCGAGTCTTGAGGAAGTAATCAAAATCATTTTGCTGGTAGCATACAAAGCTGTTAAATGAATAATTTCAAAAAAAAAAAGATTTAGGACCGGGCAGTCCACTTGAAACAAACATTAAAACTTGAGGAGGATCCCCTGAGTGTTTGTAGTTTGAGCGAACATTTAAGTCTTTCAGAATATAGACTTAAAAGGAAAATAGATTTGGGAACCTTCTCTAATTATATTTATGATTGCCTGAATAAAACTTTATTAGTTATCTAGGGTTAAAGAATAGATTTCACAAAATACTTCTTTACGAAGTAGGGCTTTAAATAATTAATGAAAACTATATTTAATAAAGAATATTTATTTAGGAGTAATTCCCAAATACTTTCTTAACAAAAGAAGGGATAATAAATAATAATAATATAACCCTAGATAACAACTGATACCATTCCCGGTCCGTAGAATAAATACAGAGTACATACCCCCTACTGAGGGTTTTTCTTGACCTATCGACTTATATATATATTACCATAGCCATAGCTTATAAGTCCAACTTATACTTAGCATCATAAATATCGATTCGAAATCATGAACACATAGCATATATCTCAATATCTTATTTATCACAACATCTATATACGATGTGAGGTTTGAAACCATGCATCTATCATATGCTATACTATAATCTCAATAGTTTTAATACTATCACATCTATATACGATGTGAGGTTTGAAAACATGCATCTATCATATCATATGCATCTATCATATCATATGCATCATCAATATAATTTAATCTGAAATATAGCATGGGTTTAGAAAACTTTCCTGATGCTCGAAAAGTGATAGGGGTTCGCGACGATGCCGGACAATCTAGACAAAGTCAAAGAAAACGCACGATTAATCCCCTGGATAATCCACTTGTACTCAATGCTTAAACACGTAAGAGATACACAACCAAGGAATTACTAGCTCGTTATAGGCTCATACTAAGTCCATGTTTAATCGACAATTACTTAAGTCGTAGGTTTAGTCCGAAATCGATCCTCGAATACAAGTTATACTTAACCATTTACAACATTGGTTTCTAAGTCATGTTCTTAGTGGTTTTCACTTGCGCAACCTCGGCTAAGATATTTTTATAAAATCGAAAAATAATCTTTTTAATCCGAATCTTTTTCGTGAGCCTTCCTAACTGTCTCCAGTATTATTCCTCAAAGTTTCACATTTTAATATGGCTTCTAAGTGGTCCAAATATAGCCTCAAAGTGACTGACCAGAGATGGGTTGTTCCTCCGAACGGCGTTTACTAAAACTCACTTTTCTCTTAAACCGTAAATCGGATTAACATGATTCTTGCACTCACGTAAACTAGAAACAAGGCTCTACACACTCATGTTCATCATTGCACCAAAAGAGGCAGTTAAGTTTTCGGATTCTAGGCAGTTTATAGAGTTACCGAAAATCGGGCATTACGACGGCTTAAAATCGAATAATCCAATTTTTGTCACAATATAACCAAGCCACACCGGGCATACCATACATCCACAACCTCAATAAACAACCAACCTACACCTCTAAGATCAGTGGTGAGGCTCAAATCCAACACCCATCATTTTACACATTTAAACAAATCCAAACAATCACTAAATCACTTAATCATGATCTTAACTTTACATGAACATCAAAACCACTTCAAAAACTCATATAAACAAAAAGGGCAGAGGTTTTTATACCTTCCTTGAAGCTTCCCAAGCATCAACAATGGCTAATCTATCAACAATGGCTAATCTAGGCTTGGGGTGCTTGGATGATCCTTATATAGCTTGAACCCATGGAAACAAAACAATAAAACAAGTAGTTACGATTCATCATCGTTCTTAATCACTAAAATCAGATGGGTAAAACACAGAGGTGAGGCGAGCGCTTACCATGGTTCTGTAGAGCTTCTCGAGAGCTTCGATTTGAGTGGTGGAACGCCAAAAACCGCCAAGAGAAACTCGAGTTATGATCAATTCTTTCTCCGCCATTTTCTCCCCTTTTTCTCTCTCGGTTTTCTTCTTCCTTTTTCTTTTCTTTCTCTTGGCCAATTAATGATAAGGCTGATATTTTGTGGTTAAAAAGGGGGTGAGTCATCACCTTTTGGTGAGTCACCAGGACACGTGTCGCGCATGCATGTGTTTGGCTAAAGTAGCTTTACTGGTTCGTTTCCTTTCACATGGATGATCCAAATGTTTCATCCCTCGAATTAATCTTGTTACATGTTACTTCCATGTCTATATTTAATCCTGTAAATGTTGTCTTGTTCCTCTTGAAACGATTCAAAATATTTCCTAAGAGAGCGAATAAAACTCTACGCGATTCTCGTAGTGAATAGTAACTATTCACTATTCACTTCAACAATCGAATCCTTAAATCGACTTTAATAAAATAATAAAATTCCAAAATATTAAGTCCTCAAATCCTCAATTTTAATATCTCATTTCTTGAATATAATAATATATAATTCGTTGTCCGGTCAAATACTATACCAAAATAAAATTTGGAATTTCTGAATTCCGATCGTCTTTGCATTCACTTATTTACTCCGTAGATCACTAATATGACTTCGAAATATCCACACTACGTCTCGTACATAGGTGGCATGAAAAATTTTCTTAACCCTCAAAATCACTATTCATTCACCAAATTCACTATTCACTGATGCACTTAATCGTAATAAGAAAAGTTTTAAATTTTTCCAAAAATTCGGGTTATTATAACTCTCCAAGGTGTATTTAGAACCTCTATCTTAAGATTTGAGGCACCAGTTTAAAATTATAAAATATCTAACCAAACAATTGTAGGGCGATGGTGGTTGATATGAACAGAAAAGTAATTATAGAAATATAATTGACTATTCAATGGAAAGACCGATATTTAAGGCCCGACACCCTGATTATTCATTAATTTCGTAATTAATGAATGGGGAAAATATACAGCTCATAAAAAGAGTCCAAAATATGGTAAATTCATCAAAGAAGGATCCGGAATCCCAATTAAAGGCAATTAATGAGTCATAGTCTTTATCAACAAGGAAAAGACTTATCCTGCAAGAAATACAATGTTTATCCAATATCAAAAAGGAGACTTATTCGCTAAGACTCCTAAACATATCATAAATACTAGGCTCTAGACGCCTATATAAGGACCCTGATCCTACAATCAGAACTACGTTTTGGACACAGCTCCATACGTCATCTACTACGTTTTGGACACAGCTCCATACGTCCTCTACTACGTTTTGGACACAGCTCCATACGCCATCTACTACGTTTTAGGCACAGCTCCATACGTCACAACGACTCGAAGGCGCAACAAGCCACAAAGGCACCCCTAGAACTACGTTTTAGACTTCATCCTCGAATAAGGACCTACAAGTCACTACGTCCTTGGTGTGCCCCTGCCGCCATAGCCCCGAGGGCAACACCAAGAACTGCGTCTTTGGCTTGATTCTCAATAACGATTTGAGATACGTAGGCATCTTGTGAGGACCGATTTAGTCTCGAAACACAAGTGCAGCCATAAAAGCTCGAAGCTCATTAAACCCTCGCATTAAATTCGTAAGCTCAGATTTTATTCCACAACATTTGGCGCCGTCTGTGGGAAGACAACATCAACCATGGCAAACACACGAAGAACAGCTCGGGATAATCAAACTCCTGAGGATCGCCCTATCACCTCTGAGGCTGATCAACCACCGCCGACTACTGGCACTAAAGGGGCGAATATCCCCACCAACACTCAAGGACCGGAAATCCCGATTTCGGTTGAAGGGACGAATCCCCTGCAAATGGTCATTCATGGATCTAATCCACAAGAGACCGTTCACCAGCAACCAATCACGACCTCCCCGCTGCTCATGAGTGCACCAAGGAGCCTTCAACTCCATACTACTGATCTCCCTCAATACGCGAATCAGACTTTGGGGATGGCAAGCTATGGCATGCCCCCTCGACCCATGGCGGGCGGTAGTGGAACTAATCCAATCTACCATGAGGCATATGTGCCCCCTTATATTCAAGGTCTGGGACCCCAAAATCAACAAACTCGTCAGACCCCTCTCATTCAAGATTACTCTGGCCCATACACTGAGGATGAAGGTTATACAACTAGGGAGGATATCGCCCCAAGAAGGAGACGTTCATCCCAGACAAATCGGGAGCCACCCCAAACTACTAGGGAGAAACTTGCAGCCCACGAGGCAGAGACTGCAAGGCTCAAAAAACTCCTTGCTGAAGAAGAGGCCACTCAATATCGGGGCCGAACGACTGAAGGAATCCCGATAATCAACTTGGATCCACCAAGAAGGACCAAGAGGGCTGAAGCCCCAAGGGGTGATCCTAATATTCTGTTGCCCCTAGGAGATCCTGATGATCCTACACCACCGTTTACTCAAGACATCATGAAAACGGCTATATCCAGAAAGTTTAAGATGCCTTCGATCAAAGCCTATGATGGAACGGGAGATCCCGCAAATCATGTAAGGACCTTCTCCAATGCACTGCTGTTGCAGCCAACCAACGACGCGGTCAAGTGTAGGGCATTTCCACAAACCTTGGCAGGCATGGCCCAACGTTGGTATAGTCGTCTACCACCCAACTCTATTGGGTCATTCAAGGAACTAAGCAAGGCTTTCATCAATCAGTTCATTAGTGGAAGGGTGCATGAGAAAAGTTCTACATCACTCATGGTAATCCGGTAAGGACAGAATGAGGCCCTAAGGGACTACATCAATCGATTCACCCGAGAGGCTTTAAAAGTCCCGGACTTAGAGGATAGAGTGGCTATGATAGCCCTGCAACAAGGAACCACTGATGACCACTTCAAACGGTCGTTAGCTAAACATCCCCCCGAGAGCATGCTGAAGCTCCAAGATAGGGCCGTAAAGTATATCAAGGCTGAAGAAAGTATGAGAAAATATGAACCCACTACTGGCGGTAGTGGAAGCTCAAAGAAAAGAAAAGAAACTCAGGAGTGCGACGTCAAGGAAAAGTTTCCCCGGACATCAAAGAACTCCGATTCTCCCCCCAAGAGAAGCAATTTTGGGCCAAAATTCACAGAATATGCAAGATTGAATACTCCTAGGAGTCAAATTCTGATGGAGATAGCCAAGGAAGAAGATATTAAATGGCCTAAGCCAATGAGGGCTGATTTGTCCAAACGGAACCAAAATCAGTTTTGTCGGTTCCACAAAGAAGTCGGTCATGACACCGATGATTGTAGACAATTGAAAGATGAGATTGAGTTTCTGATACGAAGAGGAAAACTCAGCAAGTTCACTAAGGATGGAAGCCAAGGGAGCCAAAGGGGGAACTATGAAAGGAAGGATTATGATAGAAGGGACAACGATCAAGATCGGAATCCCAAGCCCCGAGGGCCAGTGATCAACATGATATTCGGAGGGCCAACTGCTGCTGGGTCCTCCCGAAACTCAATAAAGGCTTATGCCCGAGAAGTAATGACTGTGGTTGGAGAAGCACCGAAGCGTGCCAGAACAGAAGTGTCAATAGGTTTTGACGATTCAGATTTGGAAGGGGTGAAGTTCCCCCATGATGATCCTCTTGTCATAATACCTGTGATAGGCAACTCCGAAACAAAAAGAGTCTTGGTTGATAATGGAGCTTCAGTGGATATCTTGTTCCACGATGCCTTTATCAAGATGGGTTACATAGACTCTCAATTAACGCCCACAAATATGCCTATATACGGATTCAACGGGGTGGAATCAAAAGTGGAAGGCACCATCCAACTCCCAATGACTATGGGACAAGGGATGAATACGTCTACTCAGATGTTGAACTTCATAGTTATAAAAGCGACTTCAACCTACAATGCAATCCTGGGAAGGACTGGTCTTCATGCGTTCAAGGCTGTTGCCTCATCTTATCATCTAAAAATCAAATTCCCAACAAGGAATGGGATTGGTGAAGAACGAGGAGACCAAAAGATGGCTAGAAGTTGTTATGTAGCCGCGTTAAGGCCTGATGGAACCGGGGGGCAAGTTCTCCCAATTGAAGACATGAATATCAGCGACAACGAGGACAGAAGGGGGAAACCGGCTGAGGACTTGGTCCCAATTCCCCTAGTCCCAGGAGAACCAGAGAAGGTGACTTATATTGGGGCACTACTGCCCGAACCATTGAAGAGCAAACTCACGTCTTTTCTTCAAGAAAATAATGACGTTTTTTCTTGGACAGCGGCCGACATGCCAGGGATTGATCCCCAATTGATATCTCACAAATTGAATGTGGATCCAGAAAGAAAGACAGTGAAACAAAAGAAAAGAAATTTTGCTCCAGAGAGGCTTGAAGCCATTAAGCAAGAAGTGAATAAGCTTTTGGAAGCTGGGTTCATTGAGGAAATCCAATTCCCAGAATGGTTAGCTAACCCCGTGATGGTCAAAAAGGCTAATGGGAAGTGGAGGATGTGCGTCGACTTCACCGACTTGAATGATGCATGTCCTAAGGATTGTTTTCCCTTACCAAGGATTGATGCTCTAATAGATGCCACTGTTGGGCATGAGATGCTAAGTTTCATGGATGGCTTCAGTGGATATAATCAAATCAAGATGCACAAAGATGACATCGCCAAGGTATCCTTCATCACTGACTTTGGTGTCTTCTGTTTCTTAGTCATGGCTTTTGGGCTTAAGAATGCAGGAGCGACCTATCAAAGGTTGGTAAACAAAATCTTTGAGCACCTAATTGGAAAATCCATGGAGGTCTACGTAGATGACATGCTAGTCAAGAGCCTCGATAAGGCCGATCACATTAAGCACCTCCGAGAGGCATTCGAAGTGCTAAGGCACCACAAGATGATGTTGAATCCAGCTAAGTGTGCCTTTGGTGTAGGCTCGGGAAAGTTCTTAGGCCTGATGGTCTCCAAGAGAGGAATCGAAGCTAACCCCGACAAGATCAAAGCAATCCTAGACATGGAACCACCCAAGTCTGTTAAGGATGTACAGAAATTGACAGGAAGAGTTGCAGCATTGGGAAGGTTCATCTCCAAGTCAGGAGAAAAGTGCTTACCTTTCTTCAAGGCACTCAAAAATGTGAAAAATTTCGAGTGGACACCTGAAAGCCAAGAAGCCTTTGAGGCCCTGAAGAAATACATGGCTGAAGAACCACTGTTGGCAAAACCAAAGTCAGGAGAGATTCTCTATCTGTACTTGGCAGTCTCCGACACTGCCTTTGGAGCTGTTTTGGTAAAGGAAGAATTGAAAGTGCAGAAGCTCGTCTACTATGTGAGTAAGATTCTTCATGGGGCAGAAATAAACTACTCAACGATTGAGAAGTTTGCCTTAGCCTTGATAATGGCCTCAAGAAAGCTACGCCCGTACTTCCAGGGTCACAAGATAGAGGTCTAGACTGATCAACCTCTAAGAAACATCTTGCATAGCCCTCAAGTTAGTGGAAGATTGATCAAATGGGCCATTGAATTGGGCGAATTCGACATCAAGTATAAGCCTCGAACGGCCATAAAAGCTCAAGCACTTGCTGATAAGTGGATTTCATATCTACTTGGATCGTCCTAATTTGGCTTAATCTGATCGTTCTGTTCTCAAGTACGTGTCGTTTTTAATGTGTTTTGTGTTTAAGTATTTGTAGAAGTGATTTATCAGCAGAGAGGGGATGATTCTATGATCGTTAGGTGGTGTTTAAGCATGTGTATGAGGTTCGAGCATTTGTGAATAATGAAGGGGCAAAGAAATGGCAAAGGAAGAATTTTTGGCATTTTCTGACAGAATTTCCCGCGCGCCCGCGCCACAGCCCGCGCCACACTTGACAGAAAGCTCCGCGCGCCCGCGCCACAGTCCGCGCGCCCGCGCCAGAAAAAATACTGAAAATTCTGTTTTGTGATCAGAAAAGGAAACATGCCATACGTGTTAGCCTGAAACCCTTATAAGTTTTTGGTGGACGTTTTCTGAGCAATATATAGAGATATATCAAGATTCATATATATATACGTCCACGGTGAAGAGAAGAAGAAGACGGCTGATTTAAGAAGACCTAGTTTTACATCCAATCTTTGTATTCTTCTAAATTAGGCGATACTTTGGATTCTCGTTTGTTCTTTCTAAACCCTAATTATTCTATTCAGTTTTACAGACTTATTACTATCATGTTATCATCAGAACCCACGATGATGAACGGTTCGATTATGAACTAATCGTCGTCGTGGGATTCTAACGGATTTATTTATGTAGTTTAGTATCTTGATGCTTTAAAGATCTGTGTGTGATGTATAGTTGATATCCTCGTATGGTTAAGCTTAATTGATAGATGCGTCGCAAACATCTAATTTGTTAATCTCTTGTGAAGCGAAAGTGGATCTTGAGATTTAGAACTTGCCATGCTAGCATAGGTTCATATTCGTTTATCAATATGATTCGTAGTATAAGATGAAAATACTTATATTGCCTTGTGTGATCTTTATGGATAACTAGTTCCTCAACCGTTATGTTTTCAAATTCTATAGACATATAGGGTCTAAACATAATTGGTGTCTATTCATCTTCTATCTCTTTTGTGGATGTATGGGTAGTTTGATATACGTATGCCGACAGGTAGCGTGTATTTGATTCGTGTTATCCGATCAGATATCATAACAATTGCATATAGTGATTAAAGGTTTCAGTTCTAAGCAAAGTATTTAATGAAGTTAGGATCCCATGTTTTCTCTACATAAGTAATTCGATTCCAATTCTTATTAGTTAATTAATTCTTAGTTTATTAAATTGCTTCATAGTTAATCGTAGTTATTCAAAACCCTATCTTGTTACTTGTCTTAGCAGTGAATAAAAACCATACATTGTTGCATAGGTACAAGACTATAACAACCTAAACCAGTCTCTGTGGGAACGAACTTAATTTTATTCTTATTAGTTAATTAATTCTTAGTTTATTAATTTTATTCTTCAGGCAGGATTTTACTGGCCAACTCTGTTTAAAGATGCTCACCAGTTTGTGTTGAGGTGTGATCGATGCCAAAGAGTGGGTAATATTTCTAGGAGGAATGAGATGCCTCTTAATATGCTGCTTGAAGTAGAGATTTTCGACGTGTGGGGCATAGATTTTATGGGACCGTTTGTTTCATCTTGCAACAATCAGTACATACTATTAGCTGTGGATTACGTGTCTAAATGGGTCGAGGTAAAGGCTCTACCGACCAATGACGCTAAAGTGGTGCTGACTTTTCTGCAGAAGCAAATTTTCACGCGTTTTGGTACTCCAAGGGTAATAATCAGTGATGAGGGTACGCATTTTTGTAACCGTAAGTTCACAGCCTTGATGGCTAAGTATAAAATCAATCATCGTGTTGCTACTGCATATCATCCTCAGACAAATGGTCAAGCTGAAGTTTCTAATAGGGAGATCAAGCGGATTCTTGAAAAGGTAGTAAATCCTTCAAGGAAGGATTGGTCGTTGAAGCTTGATGAAGCTGTTTGGGCTTACAGGACAGCTTACAAGACTCCGTTGGGCACATCTCCATTTCAGTTGGTTTATGGTAAGGCGTGTCATTTGCCTGCCGAGCTAGAACACAAATCATATTGGGCGTTGAAGAAGTTGAATTTCGATTTGAAAGCTGCTGGTGAGAAAAGAATGCTTCAAATTAATGAGTTGGATGAGTTCCGTCTACAGGTTTATGAAAATCACAAGTTATACAAAGAGAAGGTTAAGAGATGGCATGATAAGAAGTTGGTGCACAAGTCTTTTGCTCCTGGCCAACTTGTTTTGCTCTTCAACTCTCGTCTCAAACTTTTTCCTGGTAAACTCAAGTCAAGGTGGTCGGGACCTTTTACGGTAAAAACGGTGTTTCCACATGGTGCAGTGGAAGTCTATGATAAGACACCGGATGAAGCATTCAAAGTTAATGGTTAGAGATTAAAACCGTACTTTGGTGAACGGGTGAATCGCGAGGAGGAAAGCGCGGTTCTTGTTTCAGCTGATTAAGGAGTCAGGAATCACGTCAAGCTATTGACGTAAAACGAGCGCTTCATGGGAGGCAACCCATGTTAATGTTGTAGGTTTTCTAGTTAGTTTCATTCATATAATTGCATGTTTTGTCATATAGAGCATTTTGTTTTGCATATGTGTTTATCTATTATGTGAGTCCATTTAGTTGCATTTGCATAGCATGCATATTTCGTGATCTCTTATGACTTGACTGTTTCCGTTAGTGAGTCGATGTTGATGGGAGTGTGATAGTGATGGTAGAGGGTTGATTAAGTTTCTAAGAAATTGACTTGCATGCCAGAAACATTTGTAAATTCACAAGTCTCATTGGTTGCTTTTAGATTTGATCAGACCATGTTTGTTTGGAAGTCAGAATTTAACCACTTGCTTATATTTAGAATGTTTTCTATTCTCTTGAAATTCAAAGAAGCACTTAAGTCTAAGTTTGGGGGAAACCAGGAATTTCATGCTAGTTGTCAATAAAGGCTAGGTGTCAAATGGCTAGTAGCCGGCTCATTGAAAAGATGAGTAGTCTAGGGTGGAATGAGAAAAAGGCGAAGCGCACTCATTCCGAAATAATAAAAAAATATATATATATAATAAAAAAAATAGAAAAAAAAGAGAAAAAAATGAAAAAAAAGTTGTGTTAGTTGTTTATGCAGAATTGATCAGGTTGGGCTCTTTAATACTCGAGTAATTAAGTTCTTGGGGACTTTGTGCCTAGTGACCTAAGACTTTTCCGGTCTGGGATCCACTAACCTAAAGCTCGCTACATGGGTATTATTGTATAAGCCTTTTGGGGTCTCAACCATTGCACGGTCAAATAAGCATGTGAGTTGTAATAAAAGCATGAATTCCTGTCTAACTCAAGTGGATATTTGAGGTGTCTTTAAGTGGTTTCTTGTGGCTAGAGTACATTTTATTTCTAAGCTTGTGGTTGTCTTGGTGAAGAATAGGATATGGTCTTGATTTAGTTTGGGAGTAAATTGATGAGCATTGCACACACGCACGTTTCTGTGTATGTATGGTTAGCAAGTGGGAATTTGGTCGAACTCTGCTTGAAAGATTGCATTCCTTGTTATGTTGGCTTGTTGATTGGTTACGGTTAGTTTGAGGGGATCAGTTGCATTTTCATAATAGTCGCATTCATGCATTGCATTGCATTTATAGAGTCTGTTTATGCTTGAGGACAAGCATCGGTTTAAGTATGGGGGTGTGATAAGTGGATTTCATATCTACTTGGATCGTCCTAATTTGGCTTAATCTGATCGTTCTGTTCTCAAGTACGTGTCGTTTTTAATGTGTTTTGTGTTTAAGTATTTGTAGAAGTGATTTATCAGCAGAGAGGGGATGATTCTATGATCGTTAGGTGGTGTTTAAGCATGTGTATGAGGTTCGAGCATTTGTGAATAATGAAGGGGCAAAGAAATGGCAAAGGAAGAATTTTTGGCATTTTCTGACAGAAAGCTCCGCGCGCCCGCGCCAGAAAAAATACTGAAAATTCTGTTTTGTGATCAGAAAAGGAAACATGCCATACGTGTTAGCCTGAAACCCTTATAAGTTTTTGGTGGACGTTTTCTGAGCAATATACAGAGATATATCAAGATTCATATATATATACGTCCACGGTGAAGAGAAGAAGAAGACGGCTGATTTAAGAAGACCTAGTTTTACATCCAATCTTTGTATTCTTCTAAATTAGGCGATACTTTGGATTCTCGTTTGTTCTTTCTAAACCCTAATTATTCTATTCAGTTTTACAGACTTATTACTATCATGTTATCATCAGAACCCACGATGATGAACGGTTCGATTATGAACTAATCGTCGTCGTGGGATTCTAACGGATTTATTTATGTAGTTTAGTATCTTGATGCTTTAAAGATCTGTGTGTGATGTATAGTTGATATCCTCGTATGGTTAAGCTTAATTGATAGATGCGTCGTGAACATCTAATTTGTTAATATCTTGTGAAGCGAAAGTGGATCTTGAGATTTAGAACTTGCCATGCTAGCATAGGTTCATATTCGTTTATCAATATGATTCGTAGTATAAGATGAAAATACTTATATTGCCCTGTGTGATCTTTATGGATAACTAGTTCCTCAACCGTTATGTTTTCAAATTCTATAGACATATAGGGTCTAAACATAATTGGTGTCTATTCATCTTCTATCTCTTTTGTGGATGTATGGGTAGTTTGATATACGTATGCCGACAGGTAGCGTGTATTTGATTCGTGTTATCCGATCAGATATCATAACAATTGCATATAGTGATTAAAGGTTTCAGTTCTAAGCAAAGTATTTAATGAAGTTAGGATCCCATGTTTTCTCTACATAAGTAATTCGATTCCAATTCTTATTAGTTAATTAATTCTTAGTTTATTAAATTGCTTCATAGTTAATCGTAGTTATTCAAAACCCTATCTTGTTACTTGTCTTAGCAGTGAATAAAAACCATACATTGTTGCATAGGTACAAGACTATAACAACCTAAACCAGTCTCTGTGGGAACGAACTTAATTTTATTCTATATTACTTGTGACCACGTACGCTTGCGTGAATTAGTGCGAACACTTGCTGACTTCATGGTTGAATGTACCATTGACAACCAAGAAGTCGGGGGGCAGGAAGTAATAATGGAAGACAAGAAAGATCAAGAAATGGACTTCAAAGAATATTGGGTGCTCTATTTTGATGGAGCATCAAAAACAAAATCAAGTGGAGCTGGTTTAGTGCTACAAAGTCCTGATGGATTCCTCATTGAGTATGCACTAAAACTTGACTTCCCAACGACAAACAATGAGGCTGAGTATGAAGCTCTGATAGCTCGCTTAGGGCTGGCTGGAGCCTTGAGGGTCAAAACTTTGAAAGTATGTGGAGACTCGAGGCTAGTGGTTTCCCAAGTAAATGGGGAATTTGAGGCCAGAGATGAAGTCATGGCCAAGTACTTGAAACTTGTTAAGGCCATCATGACTCAATTTGACGAATGCTATGTGGAGCACATTCCAAGGGAAGAAAACATAAAGGCTGATGCCCTGTCTAAGTTTGCTTCTTCTGAAATTGAAAACTATGCAGGGAGTGTATACACCCCAAGCATCAACGGAAAGTTGGTAGCACCCATTGATGTTGGCAGCTGTTGGATGGATCCCATCAAAGCTCATCTGGAAACTGGGTGGCTACCCAACGATACTTCAGAAGCACGAAAGCTATACGTCAGAGCACTAAGGTATACCCTGATTGAGGGACTCATATACAAGAAGTCTTTCATCATTCCATATCTGAAATGTTTGAGACCTCAAGAGGCAGAATTGGCCCTAAAGGAAGTACATGAAGGAATCTGTGGGCAACACTTGGGGGGCAGAGCCCTTGCTCATAAAGTCACCCGTCTAGGTTTCTATTGGCCAAGTATGCTTGCTGATGCTAAAAGCTATGTGAGAAAATGTGAACGGTGCCAGAAACATGCACCAGTGGTTAGACAACCACCTGAGATGATGACATCCATTAACTTTCCTATCCCTTTTGCTATGTGGGGAATGGATATACTTGGGCCATTTCCAATGGCGAGTGCTCAAAGAAAGTTCTTGATAGTGGCAATTGACTACTTCACCAAGTGGATTGAGGCTAAGCCATTAGCCAAGATAACCACCAAGCAAGTGATGCAATTCTTCTGGGAAAGTGTGATATGCAGGTATGGAATTCCACGAGTCCTGGTCACGGACAATGGAACTCAGTTTAACAACGATGAGTTCAAGAAGTATTGTGATGAGAATGATATCAAGTTGCGCTTCAATTCTGTTGCCCATCCTCAAGCAAATGGGCAAGCTGAGGTTGCAAATCGAATTATCCTGGATGGACTAAAGAAAAGAGTTGAACGCTCCAGAAATACTTAGGTAGACGAATTGCTCCCCATACTTTGGGCATATCGTACTACCTGCAAAGTCATCACTGTAGCAACCCCATTTCTGCTGGCATATGGAGCAGAGGCAGTGGTTCCAGTGGAGATTACTCACATGTCTCCAAGAGTTGAGGCTTATGAACCATAAACAAATGAAGAAGACTTGAGTCTAGCTTTAGATCTAATTGACGAAGTTAGACATGAGGCAAACGCCAAGATAGTCGAACATAAAAAGAAGGCATCTTTCTACTACAACCTAAGGGTTAAAGAAAGGTTCTTTCGACAAGGAGACTTGGTTCTTCGAAAGATTGAGGAATCCGGAGTCGGACAAAAAGGCAAGCTGGCCCCCAATTGGGAAGGACCATATCGCGTTAAAAACGTATTTAGTCGAGGCTCATACAAGCTAGAAACCCTCGAGGGGCATGAGGTGCCAAGGACTTGGCATGCTGCAAACTTGAAAGTTTACTATGTTTAAGGTGTTTCCTGAATGGATTCACTACTAAAAATAAGGTTTGATAAAACCAATCCATGTTTTTAAACTTGAATATTATGTAAGGGTTGAAACCCCATAAACCTAAGACATTCAGTCCAAACTCCATCATTCGATATGAAAGGCTTGAAGCCAAAACAAGATGGTAGAAGACGTAAGAGGCTTATGCAAATGACAAGTTAGCCTCGAATAAGGCAAAATCGTCGTAAATGTGTAGGTCGCTCCACACTTTACACCAAGACGATACTCGAGAAACACTAGTGTATATTAAAATCCCCAAAAAAGGGTGGTAAGTCCCAGGTAAGGGATAAAAAGACCCCAAGTCTCGAAAAAGACCGGTATAACTTCTATGAAATCCTAGTGCATTATCATAGACGTTGGGAAGCGCGATCAGCCATTTTAAACCCAGAAAAAGCCCAAATAATTCGAGGCTCAGGCGAATTCAAAGCCTAAACAAGTTAAGGCCCAATAAGGCCCAAAGCTGAAATTATGAAGTGAAGAATAAAGTGGAAATTCCACTCTTTTATAATCAAAGTGACTGGAAACCCAACCGGTTAAGGAAGGGCAACCGTCTATAGCCAGTTAAGGCCCACAGATCCATTTATGGATTATAGAAATTGAAGCCCAAATAATTTGGGTCTTAGGCGAATTCGAAGCCCAAAAAATAAGGCCCAATAAGGGCCAAGGCTGGAATAATTTAAGTCCAATTAAAAATATGGCTAGTTAAGGCCCAAGAAAGAATGAAATTTGGAATGAAACCAAGGCAAAAACAAGGATAAAAGATTTGAGGTCGAAAAGACCCTAAGACGAAGTCGTACGACCAAGGTCGAAAATACACGGGAAATCAAGGTCGAACCCATCGATTTCGCTCCCAAATAAAAACGGAAAATTGAAGATTTTAGGTCGAAAAAACCTTAATCGAGGTCGTACGACCGAAGTCGACAATACACGAGAAATCGAGGTCGTATCAATCGATCTCGCACCAAAATAAGGCACAAAAATTAAAAATCTGGAGTCGAAAAGACCCTGGACCGAGCTCGATGGCTCGAGATCGAAAATGACCCAGAAAATGAGCTCGTAGCATTCGACCTCACACACAAATGAGTTTAAAAACGCATGGGATCGAGGTCGAATGACCGAGTTCGAAAATGACCTGGTACCCAAATGAGGTCGAAAGTACAAGGGATCGAGGTCGAATGACCGAGGTCGAAAATGACTGGAAAGTCGAGGTCGAAACCATCGACCTGGTACCAAAATGAGGTCGAAAGCATAAGGGATCGAGGTCGAATGACCGAGGTCGAAAATGACTGGAAAGTCGAGGTCGAATCCATCGACCTGGGACCAATCGAGGTCGAGAATCCTGCTCGAAGAAGGCTGGATCGAGGTCGAACGACCGAGGTCGAAAATGAATGGTAATTACCAAAAAAATTTGGGAAAAAAATAAAAATATCAATTCTGAAATTAAATGGTTATTTATAATAAATGGGATACTCATTTGGTAATTGGGTATTCGAATTTGTACAAGATACACATTTGTGAATGGGGTATCCAAATTTTATTTTATTTTTGTGATACACATTTATCAATTATAACATCTGTACGGTTGGATCGTCACAAAAATCATTTAAAAAAATTATCCAGTGAATCCGGCACGCACTCTGATACCCAAATCAATGTTAATCCTACGTTTTTGTTATAATGTCGTACAACCCGACCTTTTCATTTTTTGATTATTTTTTCCTAATACTAGAAATAGTATTTATTAACATCCGTACGGTTGGATCGTCAAAGAAATTATTTTAAAAAAATTATTCAGTGAATCCGACACGTGCTGCATTACCCGAATCAAAATTAATACTATGTTTTTGTTTTTGTTATAATCTCCTACCGCCCGACGTTTTCTTTTTTTGAAGGTGTATTTATTAACGTCCGTACAGTTGTTGGATTCTCAAAAAAAATATTTTAAAAAATTATTCAATGAATCTGGTCCGCTCTCCATTACCCGGATCAATATAAATCCTACTATAAAATGGTTATTCTTGTTAATTTCTATCAAAAAATTGTTATTTTTAACATTCTTTCACAATTGTATGTTTTTAGTTCTATTTATATGAATGCATGATATTTAAATTTTAACATCCAAATAAAAATTATTAAAAAATGACATTAATAATTTTTGTTAATATATCGAATAAAATATACAAGGTACATAATTTACAAAGTTTTTTATGGGACAAATCGAGTAATTAAAAATAATTAAATTTCAACAACACACTTTTTTTTAAGTCAATTTCAACAACAATGTACTCTCCGTTGCAATTTAATTAATTAAAAAAAATATTTTAGAAGTCAAGTGAATAAAACTAGTAAAAGTAATTTATTTACAATTTTAAATTTTAACCACGCGTAAACGACAACAGAAAAACGCGTAAACTTAAAACAGAAACAAGAAAACCCAGTAGCACTGCCTATATAAACACCCATTTGTATCCTAAACACCCTTACATACAATTTTAAGAAATCTCACAAGTATGGGCGAAGAAATTAGGGTTACTAAATCAATTTCATTTGATTATTTAGTTGAAGGGCTAGAGATGAGTTGTGATGAAGTTGAGAGAGTAAGGGACATTCAATTGCGTAATCTTCAATCTCGAAGAAAGCTTTGTCTGGTATTGGATTTGGATCATACCCTTCTGCACACCGATGATTTTCGACAAAACCCAAACATTGATGTTCTGGGTCACGATGATATGTTTGAATGGAAGGGCATGGGCATGGAAAAAGTGTATATCACAAAGTTGAGGCCTTTCGTTCGTAATTTCTTGGAAGAGGCGAGTGAGATGTTCGAGTTGTATGTATACACTATGGGATCACGCAATTACGCTCACATTGTCACCGACTTTCTTGATCCTGAAGGGCTGTATTTTGGTAATAGAATTATATCAAGGGAGGATTGTACTACTCCAGGCCAAAAGGGACTTGATGTTGTGCCTGTTGAGCCCAGCGCTGTTGTTATTCTGGATGACACGGAGTCTGTGTGGAAAGGGTATTTTGCCAATTTGATTTTGGTTGAAAAGTATGATTATTTTTCCAATGTGGGATTGGATGAAAGTGAGGAGGAAGGAGAGTTGAGTTGTGCTTTGGAAGTACTTACAAAGCTACACTCTGTTTATTTTGAGTGGTACGATAGTTTCATCGACTGTGATGTCAGAGAGCTCATACATACTCATTGGGAGGAAATCCAAGGGCAGCAAGGACTTGGGACTTGTTCATCTCATATGGAATCTGGAAAGCGTGCTAGGGTTGATGATGAATGTTTAACTGTTACTAAAAAGCAAAGGGTCTGCTAGGGATTGGCGGAGTAGAGAATTCAACTTGTTTAGTAGAAACAGGACTTGTTACAGTAATGTTCTGTAAATTAGTTAACTTGAGTTTGATATTTGATTATGTTTCTATTTCTGGGACATTTGATTCAGGGAGTAGATAATTCAACTTGTTTATACGAAATTTTGGTAGAAACAGGACATGTAATAGTAATGAGTATATGAAATTTTCGATTCCATATTTATTCTAGAGGCGTCCATGTGTTCTGAGCTTCATTTTCTTCTTTTGCTTCAGGATATTCAGCTTTCCTTCTTTATTTCTCCAGGTTCTAAAATTGGTAAAAACAAAGAAATTACGAACAACTCGCTCAACTTAAATTAAACCATTTACCTGCGCTAGTATTCACCCAAAAAACGTGAAAATGTGTAGTTCGTGAAAAATACTAATGAGACCAAACAAACTAGTTACCATGGCATGAAGAACTAGAGAATGCCAAAGTGAAAATGATGTTACCAGAAAGCAGGCGGGAAGCCTTTAGGAGATCAGGATTCACTAAAAGTACCTAGTTCAGTTCAGGCCTAGTGTAGATGAAATGGAATGGAGAATAAGGGTAGATCCCCTAATGGGATGTCTGTTACAGGTCTGGTACCCATGGTATTGACCTAATGATAAGTCAGCTACGTCTGCCCTCTGTTTTGAACTTCTAACCTTTCCATATCCATGTTCATTCTACTCCACTCTTTCCCTGTCACAGATCATCTACCTTGGGCCTTGCAACCATACTTAAAATCGTGATATCTAACACCATTTCCAGTCTCCAGATCAAATATTTTTCCAAAGTTATTCCCAAAACTCCAGCTAAAGCATGTCAAGACTAGTCTGGTTTGCGAAGGTGAAAACTGACAGTCTGCAAGATGTTACGAATTACTATTACAAAGCATAGTATGCCCAAGAGGCGCAAGTAATTACAATCATGTACTAACCTGCAAGTACTGCATATCCAGAAAGCCAAATTACTAATCTTAATTCTAATACACTGGACTTGCAACACAAGTGATTCCGAAGAAGAATACAGTAGAAATTAGGGAAGTTACTAAGTACTGCATTTACATTTATCTGTTTCGTTTTTTTTTTTTTGCTCTGTTTTGTATTTAAGTTCCGGTAATCTTAGCTGATAAATATGTAACCAGAAAGGGGGATAATCCGCTCACATTCTCTCTACCGAAGGTGGATCATGGTACTCAGAATACTTCGGGAGTAGCTTTAGAACAGAAGCCTACTCTTTCTGGTTCCGCGCCTCAGAAACTACCAGCAAGGAGGCATATGAAGTGGCAAGTAATGTATCTGCGGATTCATTCACACCCATCGCAGGGAATGTGTTTCTTCCCACAGGTGAATCACTTCCATGCTTAAAATGGAATGTTTCCTCAAATATTGAGGACAATTTTCTGTTCAATACTGATGGTCTTAATTACGAAGAAATGGAGTTTGAACCACATACCTATTTCTCATTTAACGAATTGCTGCCAGATGATGATGGTGCCCAGTTGGACAGGGTTGATCCCTCAGAAAACTTTGTTGAGAATATGGATATTTCTTATGTTTCGAGCAGACGTTGATCTTGAGCCACATGGAATGATTATTGATCAACAAGAACATTTAAATTCTTTTTAACCTTCGTTTCAGGTTGTGGCATGTCAAATATGCTGTTACACTGATCCAATTCATGATCGATGTTGCCTGATGTGCGGGCTCTGGATGCATAATTATTAAACAGGATGGGTCGAGTCCTCAAATACTTGGGACTGGAGGTGTGGCGACTGCCAGGGTTGGCATTAGCTAATGTTACTAATTCAGTGTTCATCTTCAGGTTATTGTGAATCACAAATTTCCAACTTGAAAACCTTGGTTTATGAGTTGATAGTAGAATTATTACTCTAGTGATTTTGAACAATTCTATTGCCATTTTTGAACAAATCATCAATGATGAATTCAATGGAAATCCGGAAATGTATAATCTAAACTTATTTAACAATTCTGTCCAGTTAGCTTAATGAAGTTTCTAAAAATATAAATCATGTATAGAGGTTTTTGAGAAATACGATTTTTTAACCTTTTTACAAAAATACCTTTTTTAATTTTATTTTTGCAAAAATATGATTATTTAAAAGAATTTGCAAAAATATGAATTTGGAACTTTTTTTTTTTGAAAACATGAAATTGGAACCTAATGCAATTGCATGCAACTTGATTTAACCTCAACTATCAAAATCAACTTCATTTACTTTTCAGCAAAATGTAAAAAATAGTTGTATTTGATTACTTTTGGTTGCAAATCGTAAAAAAAGTTGCATTTGATTATTTTTGGTCGCAGTAGTACTTTTGATAATTTCTTAAAAATATAAAAGATTATTTATAAGGTAACCATCTAAATATTAACGGAAATACACCATGACCATAGGACTAGTAACATGAATTTATAAGGGATCGTGGTTTGAACCGATGTACACATAAATCATTAATGGATTGAATTTATTTTGTTGGGTGTACAATCTCGGGAGGGAGAGTGGGCTTCACCAAACTAGTAACTTAATCCTTTTTTTTTACGCATTCCATTTTTGCTTCATCTTTAACTCACGATCTCTCACCCGGCCTCCCCCCCTATATACACACAGACACACATAAATAAGCTGAAAATATTTACAGAAAGACTAAAAAAGCACTCCACTCCCTCTCCTCCCTCCCTCCCCGTATATACACACATATATACACACACAAATAAGCTGAAAATATTCACAGAAAGGCTAGACCAAAAGCACTCTTAAATGGGTTAAACCGGCAATTTTTGTTTATGTATTATTATTAGTTACTAAACACAAACGCATGCACACGGTTAAAAATATCTCAATTAATTTTTTTTACTAAAGTTTTGAATTTGATAATAATAAACTTATAGTTCTTTTTATACAGTAATAAAAGTCTACACAATTACAATCTTTTGCTAGAATTTTGAATTATTTATTTAATTAATTTTGTTTTTTTTCGATTAGCATCAATGTGATACTAAAGAAACTTAAGAAACTGAGGGCAGATCATCATTATACGAAAAGATCAATCATGATTTCGATCTTGTAAAATCTTCATTAGCATGTTCTTCCTTCGCTTAAATTTCACTCCGGCCTTTGATGTGTAAAAATAATGTAAACTGCAAGCGCACAGTGTTTAGTTGTAGCAATCACAGATCGTTCCACAGAGACTATGTATTTTCAAAAACCCTAGCAATTAACTCAGGCGAACTAGACAATAAGATTTGAGATGAGATTTGTTTAACCTAATTAACAATTAAAATCAGATATGGAAAACCTAGGAATCCGAATCCATTAATCAATCACAATTAATATCAACTCGCCCTAAAATCAATTCTCTTTCCTTCACAAATAAGATATATCAATTAACGAGACAAGCATACACTATGAAACTTGTTATCTAACAATAACCTATCAAAACTTCATGGAGCAAGCATAGGCTATGAAAAATAAATCTGGTAACAATAATATATCAAAATCACTTTGTCAATTGAACAATTAAGCACCAAGAAAAATTATGAGAACCAATTAATAGGAACGAGAAGATGTCAACAATAATCAAATTAACTTCATCTTCATCCTAGGGCAAGAGAATTAGCTAAACATGATAATTAATCTAACAAAACAATTATGAACAAAACATATAATAATTGTTAAACAAGTAATATAAATTAAATAATTTAAAAACCTAATGTATGCGGGAATCACCTGGACAATTAATAGAAAAGCTAATAAGTTAAATAATTAATGGCGTACGTTTATGTAATAAATTAATAAACTACCAAACTACCGAAGCATACAGGTAACTGAAATTAAGCAGGGACAACAATTAAAAGACGTGAAGGCATGATAGAAAACAAGAAATAATAATATATTAATATTATGGAGTGAAAGTATATGCTGGATGTAACAGCCCCAAATCCGGGGTCAGGGATCTAGGGTTGTCACAATCCATGTATTCCTTGCCTTACCTGTATTACTCACACCATTCATAATTCACCTGCTCATGACCCCACAACATATGTCTCTCTCTCTCACACACACACACACATGTTAGAGTCTCAGAAACGACACAATACAACAACTGCGGAATAAATAACTTTTATCACAATACCCAAATGTCGTCTTTTGAATCTGTTACTGATACAATTTCTAAGTATTGTTACATTACCAACTTAGCCTTCTGATGCTCACAGTCCTCTAATACTATTCATGTCTATACATAAGTTGAATACCAAAAGCCGTAGCCTGATTCGATTGGTTCGTACTACTCTTGGGATCGCTGCTAGAAACTGCTTAATGGAAACGCCTTGCGAGGTATGTGCCGTCCCATTGGCATCCTGCTTCGCTGCTATATAATATATATATAAAATAATAGCAAGAATGAGCGATAGCTCAGCAAGGTAATGAAAGTATGGCATAATTCTGCCCTTTTATTCAACCCAGAAATAAAGCGGGTATGCGACAATAATTTGTCAAAATATCTTGATACTGAAATCATTTCCTTATCGGAATGTATTCCAAAAATACCATTATTGTATTTCAAATATCATCTCCATAATATTCTGCAAACTTCCGATATTCATACTATGAACAAAGTTCTAATATAGTATAAAAAATGAAATAACAAGATAACTCAGTATATCCTTTCTGTAAAATATCTGCTATATAAAATATAAGCAGACTATCAACATATACTTGAAAGATGAAGTTATAAGGAAAATCCAATATAAGGTTTCCATAACCCAAAATCCACTCATGCATATATATATCCTTAATCAGGTTTTATCAGAGTCATAACTCATAAAATAAAAGATGAAGTTGTAGGAATTTCCAAGTATCATCTTTCATATCAAACATTTATCTCATATCATATTCTGGAAATAAAGACAAGGCAAAATATGTCCAATCCATTTTCGAAACTCATCTGATTCCATATACCCTTTTTGTAATCTCATATGCTTTCTGATAAACTCATATACTGGAATAAACTTGAATACTCTTGAGTAAACTTTCTTTTTTTTCTGAAAACTTGCATAAAACATGCTCTTTCATGGATGATGAAATGTAGATGGAGATTCTGGGCGCCGAGGATACCCCTACGATGATCAGTCGCAAGCTGTATCCCCCTGATCTTTTTCTACGTAGAAGGGAAGAATAGACAGTATCTGACTGACCTACCTCCCCGCCAATCGGTTGTAGGAAGGAAGTACAGACCCGTTTCACCAGTCCGTCGGCCTGTGACTCTCCTATGAGGAAGAACAGACCCGTTTCACCAGTCCGTCGGCCTGTTGCTCTCCTCTTTCCTACGGTCGGACACTTTCTGATAAACTAAGGGAAGAACAGACCCGTTCACCAGTTCGTCGGCCATATTGTAATTCCCTTAGGGGACCGGCGCTACTCAGTCCCTTACATACTCTCCAAGTTCGAGTAAATCCATAACACTGAAACATGAAGTTCCTTTCCCTTTTTCCCCAAGAATACAACTCCACAAAGTAGTCATATCTGGTTGGAAAGGAAAATTCACCCATATTTCCCAAGCTAACGCTTGTTAATGGATGCAACTAATTCCACTGATCTTACCCCTCGAATCTTGAGGAAGTAATCAAAATCATTTTGATGGTAGTAAACCAGACTGATAAATTCATTGATTTAAAAAGGCTTAGGACTGGGCAGTCCACTGGAAACATACATAAAATCTCGAGAAAGGTCCCATGCATTTGTAGTTTGAGCGAACATTTAAGTCTTTCTGAATATAGACTTAAACGGGAAATAGATTTGGGAACCTTCTCTATTTATAATAAAAATTGACTGAAATATACTTTATTAGCTATCTAGGGTTTAAAATAGTTTTCACAAAATACTTCCTTAAGAAGTAGGGCTTTAAATAATTAATGCAAACTATATTTAATAAAGAATATTTATTTAGAAATAATTCTCAAGTACTTTCTTATCAAAAAGGGTAGATAACAACTATTCATCATATATTTAAAATATACCCTTAATAGATTAAACTCCAAATGATCTTTAATTTGTAAACCACTTATCGAGATTAATTGTAATAACACAATAAAATAACCCTAGATAGCAACTGATACCATTCTTAGTATGTAAAATAAATATAGAGAATGTATAATATATCTCTAGATAACAACTGATACCATTCCCGGTCCAAAGTATAAATGCAGAGTATATTCCCCCTACTGAGGGTTTTGCTTAGCACATCAGCTCCAAAATATTACTATAACCATAGCTTATAAGCTCGACTCATATCAATAACTTTTACTTAGCATCATAAGTATCATTTCGAAATCGTAAACACATAACATATATCTCAAAATCTTTTATTTATCACAACAACAGTTTATAGAGGTATAGGTTTGAAAACTTGCATGCATCTATCATATGCATATATTCCATCTCAACAATTTTATACCATCACATTCATATACAACGTGAGGTTTGAAAGCATGCATAATACCATATGCATCATCAGAATATTATAACCTAAAATAAAGCATGGAATGAGAAAACTTGCATACAACAACATAGCGACTCCCGGTCTAGAGTCGAAACAATGAACATGCTCTTATCTATAGAGCTACAAGGTATACCGGTTCGTAAGTATATTATCTCAAAACTATACATGGCAAATGCAGTGTTATATAATTAATACTTCAAAGTATGGATTTAGAAAACTTGCCACAATACTTGCAACAAAGATTTGGTATATAAATTGGGAATACACAAGTATTGAACATAGGAAAATATACATACTCTGAATAATAGAGTAAGGTTTAGTAAACTTGCCTGATGCTCGAGAAGTGATAGGGGTTCGCGACGATGCCAGACAATCTAGACAAAGTCAAAGAAAACGCACGATTAATCCCCTGGATAATCCACTTGTACTCTATGCTTAAACACGTAAGCGAAACACAACCAAGGCATTACTAGCTCGTTATAGGCTCATACTAAGTCCATGTTTAGTCGACAATTACTTCAGTCGTAGGTTTAGTCCGAAATCGATCCTCGAATACAAGTTATACTTAACCATTTTCAACATTGGTTCCTAAGTCATGCTCTTAGTGGTTTTCACTTGCGCAACCTCGGCTAACACATTTTTATAAAATCGGAAAATAATCTTTTGGACTCGAAACCTTCGTACAAACCTTCGTAACTGCCCTTGACACTTCAATACAAAATTTCATATTTTAAAACAACTCTTAAGGGTCTCAAACATAGCCACAAAGTTGGTACATTTCTGCAATCTCATTCCTTGAACCACTTTCACTACAATGGTCATATCTCATAAACCGTAAATCGTAATGACATGATTCTTGCGCTCACATAAACTAGAAACAAAGCTCTACACACTCATGTTCATAAATGAACCAAAAGAGGCAGTTAGTTTTTCTGATTCTAGGCAGTTTATAGAGTTACCGAAAATCGGGCATTACGACGGCTTAAAATCGAATAATCCTATTTTGTCACAACATAACCAAGCCACACCGGGAATACCATACATCTACAACCTCAACAAACAACCATCATACACCTCTAAGATCAGTGGGGAGGCTCAAATCCAACACCCATCATTTTACACATTCAAACAAATCCAAATAATCACTAAATCACTTAATCATGATCTTAACTTTACATGAACATCAAAACCACTTTAAAACTCATATAAAACTCAAAGGGGCAGAGGTTTATACCTTCCTCCAAGCTTGCTTGCTGCTATATTCCTTATGTAACCTTAGATCCTTGCTTAATACAACCTTTGGAAGCCACAAACTCAATATCAAAAGCAACAAAGCAAAATACAAGTTACTATTCATCATCTTCTCCAACTGTTACTCACTGAAATCGAAGGGTAAATCACAGAGGTGAGGCGAGCGCTTACCATGGTTGCGTAGAGCTTCTCGAGAGCTTCGATTTGAGTGGTGGAACGCCAAAAACGAACAACGGAATCTCAAGTTATAAGCATTTCTTTCTCCTCCATTTTCTTTCTTCTTCACTCCCGAATTTTTCTTCAAGGTGGAGAATTCTTCTTTTTCTTTTCTTGTTTTAATTACTTTGATATTTATGATATTTTAATAGTCAAAATGGTGAGTCATGGTCTTTGGTGTCTTCTTCCTTCGACACTTGTAGCACATGCAACGGCTCTGTTAAAGTAACTTTGCTGGTTCGTTTCTTTTCACCTGGATGATCCAAATGTTGCATTTCTCGAACTAATCTTGTTACATGTTACTTCCATGTCTATATTTAATCCTGTACGTCCTTGATATCTCTAATTCTTTTATTAACCCATATCCATAGAATTGATAATCTAAATCCTTCAATATTCCCAAATAATGATTAATCCGTTCGTTAATGGTGAAATTTCGGAGAAAACGGAAATGCTATTTTTCCGATTCTGACAGCTTTTGCATTCCTTTATTTTCATCGTAGATCATTAATACAGCTTTGAAAGTTTACTATATCGTTCCGCATATGGTGTGGTCTGAAAACTTTTTAAACGACAATTTACTATTCATCAAAAGTTACTATTCATCAGTGGTTTTTCTATAATCCTTTGGATCAATTCCGTTCCAATATTCCTGGTTTATTTCTCTTTACTTCTTGCACTTAGAAATGTTCTAGTGCTTTCTCGGGCACACGCTATCTTGTTTACGGAGTTGTCGGATGCATACCAGATATCGATTTGGATGACATAAAAATACTTTTCTTCCTTGGAATATTGTATTCTTATTTTCCAGAGAGATTATTCTTATCTATATGTTCAGTCCATTCTTACTATTCTCAAAATGTTTGAAAACCGAAATTCATATTCATTTCATAACTTGATTCTCAAAGTCATTGCCACTATCCATATTTACATCAACATATAATAAAAGTTTTAATTCTACCCAAAATCTGGGGTCTTACAGTCTCCCCTCCTTAAAAGGATTCCGTCCCGGAATCACTCTGAAAACAAATGGGGATATCTTTCTAGCATCTCGCTCTCTAGCTCCCAAGTTGATTCTTCCACATTATGATTCCTCCATACCACTCTGGCTAGTTTGATGACCTTGTTTCGGAGTACTTGTTCCTTTCGATCTATAATTTCCATTGGTTGCTCCACATAGGTCAAGTCTGGTTGTATGTCTACGTGCTCGTACTCTACATATGCCGGGCATCTATAGTATACTGACGTAGCATTGACACATGAACCCCGTTATGACCATTCTACAAGTTTGGGGGGTAAGGCTGGCTCGTAGGCCACCTTCCTGGCGCGTCTTAAATCTCAGATGGCCCAAAGAATATCGGGCTCACTTCCCTTTCTTTTCAAATCTCATTAATTCCTTCCTTGGAGATACCTTTAGCATCACGAATCTCTAACCTCATATTCTCTATCTTGTTTGCACAGAAATACACCAGCATAAACTTGTTTGCCATTCATCAACTTGCCATTTAGCTTATCAGTAGCAGTACTATCTCTATACTCGCGGGCTTAGTCCGCATACTTTCTCTGTCTGTCTTGGTTGTCACTAGCCGCTTGTTGGTGAAATCATTTGTCTTCCTAGTTTGTTGGACTAATTTGGGTTTTGTGTAAAATCTCATCCTTTAATTCCCGATCATTCGGAATCCATCTCTGTCCCATTTTAATTAAGGGTATCGGCCACCACATTGGCCTTCCCCGGATGGTAGTGTATCTCACAGTCATAATTCTAGGTCAATTCTAGCCATTTCTCCATCTCACGTTATCTACTATCACGGATAACTCAAAGTCTATTCATTACATTCCATAAAAATTTGTGGGTGCATAGTCAATCCCAAAATAACCTCGCTGAAAACTCGAAGTGTCTATTCCCGGTACGAATCGCAGTCTTGGGTATATCCTCGGATTTAACTTCCAACTGGTGATACCCAGTTCTTAAATAAATTTGGAAATACACAACGTTCTTCCGCTGATCAAACAATCATTTACAAGGGTACCTATTATTTAAAGGTCCTGACAGTGGGCTGCTTGTTGGAGGTAGCCCTGTTTGAAACCTACTGGCTTTCTTTTATTCTGTGTTCACAAACTCCGGAGCAAACCTCAATAATTCGGAAAAACTTGGTCTCATACTCGGTCACAGTCATGGTTTCTTGTTTTAACTCTTTAACTTTCATTTCCATCCGGGTCTCCATATATTTCCGGAAATTATTCCTGCTGCACCTCTCCCAAGTCACAATACCAGCTCCCTTTGACTCCATCGTCAGTACTTATCTTGCTAACCCAGAGGTAGTGTCCATTCGTAACAACTCCTCCAAAATCTCAATTCCACTATAGGGCATCTATCTAACACCGTTGTCACTGGAGTTCACGGCACATCGCTATTTCTTTCACATATATCGATTGACACGCTTTCCATTATCATAATATCCTTGGGAGAATAAACCAATTTCATTGATATGTCACTAACATTCTATTCGTCTTAGGGATTCGCTCCTGACATAGGCGATTTCGTCGCGAATCTAATTCCTATCAGCGAATTTTTGACTCATTTGACCTGGTTGGCCTTCCCTTGAAATTCAATAAGGATAACAAAATTATGGGGCCTTGAAAAGACAGCTCCCATATCAAGGAAAACGTCACACACTGGTGATCGTAAGGTTATGAGTTTTAAGGTAACCTTATTGGAGGTAAAAGAATTTACCGAGAGATCAACATGATCATAAGAACTCAACGTTGTGTGCCTCGATTGAGACATTACTAAAGGTAATTAGCCTTCTTGTATTTCACAACTTACAAGTGATGGCGTCCCATCAGACTTCTATCACACAGACAGATAGTCCTTGTAGCCCCTATAAGTATAGGGTTGTTCGTCTCAGTGGAAGTTGAAAAGTATGAAAGCAATTCGATATCAATTTAATGATTATCGTCTTTCTACAATATTTCTTAAAGGAACACCTTGGATTAAAATTGAACAGATTCCAAAGGTGCGGTTTCCAAAGAAAATACAAAGAAAAGAATAACCAAGAAAATACTGGTACTTAACAAGCAAGGGTTATTCATTATTTGAAGAAAAGTGGAAGCTTGAATAACATCATTTGACAGGGCTTTGAAAAAAACTTGAAAGTAGGCATCGTGACAGCCTCTAACACAATTGAAATTAAATATGATTTAACACAAGTGTTATAAAATAACTTCGAAGAGGGAATATACCCTTTATTAGAATTCTTTCTTGGAGAGAGGTCAAGATAGATCATAGATTGGGGAGGTACCCCACATAATTTGCAAATGGGGAGGGTCCTACCAAGGTCTCCACGGATGCCTTTTATGTCGGCTCCTCTTATGGATAATCGTTCAATTCCAAAGCTTTTCTTTTCCACGCACCCTAAGGTGTTCGATACTTACGTCATTGCCGACTTATAATAGTCGCTAAGAATTCAACCATCAACATTTGCAATCGCAGGGAGTTCTATTCGACTAGGCGCAACATCTCAAGTAAGCGTTCTGTTCTATAAGAAGACTTCGATACCGTTGTCGCCCATAGCAACGACGAATTCCATATGTCAACTGGGCGGTACTCCGGAAGATCGTTAGAAACTACAAGCTTAAATTCGGTCTCTATTTCAATCAGCCTTATACCCAATATTCCTTCTCCCATATCAATCCCGTGTGCTACATAAGCTTAATACTTTTGGCACAATAGCCTTTTCATTTAAGTCAATCCCGGAATTTCTCAGTCCGTCTTGGTCCTTAAATACATTTCGCATTTACCGTTCAATCTCAACTTCACCATTTTATCTCTACAATCAATTGTAGCAATCAAGGTCTGTCCACCAGCCCATATAGCGGCCATCTTACCCAATCCACAGGGTTCGCTCTAGTTTCCACTCTCTTTGGTGACATCCTCTGGTAATCAGAAAGACAAGGTTTGCCAAAATTTGTTGAATTTCTTCCCAAAATCAGGGGAATTTGATAATCTATTTACCTACTAGTAATGCTCGGATCTGATTTTCGACCTTTCGGTTCTATCCTCATAATTCCTTCCCGGTTTCCTGAGGGTGGTAAATCTCGTTCTCGATTCCGTCTTAGCATGCTTGTCTTACCATAACATTTACATGGTACATATACCCAAAATTCTCCTTGAGATAATAAAATCCCTCAATGATATAATAGACATTATTTCCCGTGGAATCGCTGGTCGTGGGGGTTTGAAATCTCATAGCCCAAAACAATTCCTTACATTATTCTAGGCAACTAAGTACCCTTAATCGTTCGTGAAAATCTGAACATCTTGGTTCTTACGTATGCCGCCTCCTTATGGGCAGCTATAACCGATCACGAGTAACAGGTTTCGTTCAAGTCGAATCAATCCACTGATACTGGCTATACTGCCTCTACCTCTTCTGCTTTGGAGACTCTACTCCATTTTCTTTGTCATATCTCTTGATGAATCATAACGATCCTAAACTCTCGTATCGGCACCTATTTATCCTCTGAAGGTTCGTCTGGTCCTATTATACGACCTCAAGTAACATACCACATCTTTATCAATCAACACGTTCTCTACAAGACTTTTTCCTTGACCCACCATGGGGTCTTCCTCTAGATCCTCCTATGGACCTTCCTTTATCGGGTGTCCGTTCATTTCAAGGAACGCATCATCAATTGCCTACTCGAAGGCCTCGGGGTCTGGTATCTCAGAGTCCCATCAATCTATAACTCCTACGAGTCGAGGTGACTAACCATGAAGTCCTAAGTACGGTTTCCCAGAAGAAGTCCCCTCTCGGGCTTCATCTTAAACAGTCAGGGTCATGTCCTCTAACCCGACTACGAACTTAATTTGAGCTCTAGATGTCCTTATCATTATTAAGGGTATTGTAAGACTCGATCTCCTATCGTTTCTGAGGACTGTAACCTAGCGCTCTGATACCATCTCTGTAACAGCCCCAAATCCGGGGTCAGGGATCTAGGGTTGTCACAATCCATGTATTCCTTGCCTTACCTGTATTACTCACACCATTCATAATTCACCTGCTCATGACCCCACAACATATGTCTCTCTCACACACACACACACACACAGGTTAGAGTCTCAGAAACGACACAATACAACAACTGCGGAATAAATAACTTTTATTACAATACCCAAATGTCTTTTGAATCTGTTACTGATACAATTTCTAAGTATTGTTACATTACCAACTTAGCCTTCTGATGCTCACAATCCTCTAATACTATTCATGTCTATACATAAGTTGAATACCAAAAGCCGTAGCCTGATTCGATTGGTTCGTACTACTCTTGGGATCGCTGCTAGAAACTGCTTAATGGAAACGCCTTGCGAGGTATGTGCCGTCCCATTGGCATCCTGCTTTGCTGCTATATAATATATATATAAAATAATAGCAAGAGTGAGCGATAGCTCAGCAAGGTAATGAAAGTATGGCATAATTCTGCCCTTTTATTCAACCCAGAAATAAAGCGGGTATGCGACAATAATTTGTCAAAATATCTTGATACTGAAATCATTTCCTTATCGGAATGTATTCCAAAAATACCATTGTTGTATTTCAAATATCATCTCCATAATATTCTGCAAACTTCCGATATTCATACTATGAACAAAGTTCTAATATAGTATAAAAAATGAAATAACAAGATAACTCAGTATATCCTTTCTGTAAAATATCTGCTATATAAAATATAAGCAGACTATCAACATATACTTGAAAGATGAAGTTATAAGGAAAATCCAATATAAGGTTTCCATAACCCAAAATCCACTCATGCATATATATATCCTTAATCAGGTTTTATCAGAGTCATAACTCATAAAATAAAAGATGAAGTTGTAGGAATTTCCAAGTATCATCTTTCATATCAAACATTTATCTCATATCATATTCTGGAAATAAAGACAAGGCAAAATATGTCCAATCCATTTTCGAAACTCATCTGATTCCATATACCCTTTTTGTAATCTCATATGCTTTCTGATAAACTCATATACTGGAATAAACTTGAATACTCTTGAGTAAACTTTCTTTTTTTTCTGAAAACTTGCATAAAACATGCTCTTTCATGGATGATGAAATGTAGATGGAGATTCTGGGCGCCGAGGATACCCCTACGATGATCAGTCGCAAGCTGTATCCCCCTGATCTTTTTCTACGTAGAAGGGAAGAATAGACAGTATCTGACTGACCTACCTCCCCGCCAATCGGTTGTAGGAAGGAAGTACAGACCCGTTTCACCAGTCCGTCGGCCTGTGACTCTCCTATGAGGAAGAACAGACCCGTTTCACCAGTCCGTCGGCCTGTTGCTCTCCTCTTTCCTACGGTCGGACAATTTCTGATAAACTAAGGGAAGAACAGACCCGTTCACCAGTCCGTCGGCCATATTGTAATTCCCTTAGGGGACCGGCGCTACTCAGTCCCTTACATACTCTCCAAGTTCGAGTAAATCCATAAGACTGAAACATGAAGTTCCTTTCCCTTTTTCCCCAAGAATACAACTCCACAAAGTAGTCATATCTGGTTGGAAAGGAAAATTCACCCATATTTCCCAAGCTAACGCTTGTTAATGGATGCAACTAATTCCACTGATCTTACCCCTCGAATCTTGAGGAAGTAATCAAAATCATTTTGATGGTAGTAAACCAGACTGATAAATTCATTGATTTAAAAAGGCTTAGGACTGGGCAGTCCACTGGAAACATACATAAAATCTCGAGAAAGGTCCCATGCATTTGTAGTTTGAGCGAACATTTAAGTCTTTCTGAATATAGACTTAAACGGGAAATAGATTTGGGAACCTTCTCTATTTATAATAAAAATTGACTGAAATATACTTTATTAGCTATCTAGGGTTTAAAATAGTTTTCACAAAATACTTCCTTAAGAAGTAGGGCTTTAAATAATTAATGCAAACTATATTTAATAAAGAATATTTATTTAGAAATAATTCTCAAGTACTTTCTTATCAAAAAGGGTAGATAACAACTATTCATCATATATTTAAAATATACCCTTAATAGATTAAACTCCAAATGATCTTTAATTTGTAAACCACTTATCGAGATTAATTGTAATAACACAATAAAATAACCCTAGATAGCAACTGATACCATTCTTAGTATGTAAAATAAATATAGAGAATGTATAATATATCTCTAGATAACAACTGATACCATTCCCGGTCCAAAGTATAAATGCAGAGTATATTCCCCCTACTGAGGGTTTTGCTTAGCACATCAGCTCCAAAATATTACTATAACCATAGCTTATAAGCTCGACTCATATCAATAACTTTTACTTAGCATCATAAGTATCATTTCGAAATCGTAAACACATAACATATATCTCAAAATCTTTTATTTATCACAACAACAGTTTATAGAGGTATAGGTTTGAAAACTTGCATGCATCTATCATATGCATATATTCCATCTCAACAATTTTATACCATCACATTCATATACAACGTGAGGTTTGAAAGCATGCATAATACCATATGCATCATCAGAATATTATAACCTAAAATAAAGCATGGAATGAGAAAACTTGCATACAACAACATAGCGACTCCCGGTCTAGAGTCGAAACAATGAACATGCTCTTATCTATAGAGCTACAAGGTATACCGGTTCGTAAGTATATTATCTCAAAACTATACATGGCAAATGCAGTGTTATATAATTAATACTTCAAAGTATGGATTTAGAAAACTTGCCACAATACTTGCAACAAAGATTTGGTATATAAATTGGGAATACACAAGTATTGAACATAGGAAAATATACATACTCTGAATAATAGAGTAAGGTTTAGTAAACTTGCCTGATGCTCGAGAAGTGATAGGGGTTCGCGACGATGCCGGACAATCTAGACAAAGTCAAAGAAAACGCACGATTAATCCCCTGGATAATCCACTTGTACTCTATGCTTAAACACGTAAGCGAAACACAACCAAGGCATTACTAGCTCGTTATAGGCTCATACTAAGTCCATGTTTAGTCGACAATTACTTCAGTCGTAGGTTTAGTCCGAAATCGATCCTCGAATACAAGTTATACTTAACCATTTTCAACATTGGTTCCTAAGTCATGCTCTTAGTGGTTTTCACTTGCGCAACCTCGGCTAACACATTTTTATAAAATCGGAAAATAATCTTTTGGACTCGAAACCTTCGTACAAACCTTCGTAACTGCCCTTGACACTTCAATACAAAATTTCATATTTTAAAACAACTCTTAAGGGTCTCAAACATAGCCACAAAGTTGGTACATTTCTGTAATCTCATTCCTTGAACCACTTTCACTACAATGGTCATATCTCATAAACCGTAAATCGTAATGACATGATTCTTGCGCTCACATAAACTAGAAACAAAGCTCTACATACTCATGTTCATAAATGAACCAAAAGAGGCAGTTAGTTTTTCTGATTCTAGGCAGTTTATAGAGTTACCGAAAATCGGGCATTACGACGGCTTAAAATCGAATAATCCTATTTTGTCACAACATAACCAAGCCACACCGGGAATACCATACATCTACAACCTCAACAAACAACCATCATACACCTCTAAGATCAGTGGGGAGGCTCAAATCCAACACCCATCATTTTACACATTCAAACAAATCCAAATAATCACTAAATCACTTAATCATGATCTTAACTTTACATGAACATCAAAACCACTTTAAAACTCATATAAAACTCAAAGGGGCAGAGGTTTATACCTTCCTCCAAGCTTGCTTGCTGCTATATTCCTTATGTAACCTTAGATCCTTGCTTAATACAACCTTTGGAAGCCACAAACTCAATATCAAAAGCAACAAAGCAAAATACAAGTTACTATTCATCATCTTCTCCAACTGTTACTCACTGAAATCGAAGGGTAAATCACAGAGGTGAGGCGAGCGCTTACCATGGTTGCGTAGAGCTTCTCGAGAGCTTCGATTTGAGTGGTGGAACGCCAAAAACGAACAACGGAATCTCAAGTTATAAGCATTTCTTTCTCCTCCATTTTCTTTCTTCTTCACTCCCGAATTTTTCTTCAAGGTGGAGAATTCTTCTTTTTCTTTTCTTGTTTTAATTACTTTGATATTTATGATATTTTAATAGTCAAAATGGTGAGTCATGGTCTTTGGTGTCTTCTTCCTTCGACACTTGTAGCACATGCAACGGCTCTGTTAAAGTAACTTTGCTGGTTCGTTTCTTTTCACCTGGATGATCCAAATGTTGCATTTCTCGAACTAATCTTGTTACATGTTACTTCCATGTCTATATTTAATCCTGTACGTCCTTGATATCTCTAATTCTTTTATTAACCCATATCCATAGAATTGATAATCTAAATCCTTCAATATTCCCAAATAATGATTAATCCGTTCGTTAATGGTGAAATTTCGGAGAAAACGGAAATGCTATTTTTCCGATTCTGACAGCTTTTGCATTCCTTTATTTTCATCGTAGATCATTAATACAGCTTTGAAAGTTTACTATATCGTTCCGCATATGGTGTGGTCTGAAAACTTTTTAAACGACAATTTACTATTCATCAAAAGTTACTATTCATCAGTGGTTTTTCTATAATCCTTTGGATCAATTCCGTTCCAATATTCCTGGTTTATTTCTCTTTACTTCTTGCACTTAGAAATGTTCTAGTGCTTTCTCGGGCACACGCTATCTTGTTTACGGAGTTGTCGGATGCATACCAGATATCGATTTGGATGACATAAAAATACTTTTCTTCCTTGGAATATTGTATTCTTATTTTCCAGAGAGATTATTCTTATCTATATGTTCAGTCCATTCTTACTATTCTCAAAATGTTTGAAAACCGAAATTCATATTCATTTCATAACTTGATTCTCAAAGTCATTGCCACTATCCATATTTACATCAACATATAATAAAAGTTTTAATTCTACCCAAAATCTGGGGTCTTACAGTCTCCCCTCCTTAAAAGGATTCCGTCCCGGAATCACTCTGAAAACAAATGGGGATATCTTTCTAGCATCTCGCTCTCTAGCTCCCAAGTTGATTCTTCCACATTATGATTCCTCCATACCACTCTGGCTAGTTTGATGACCTTGTTTCGGAGTACTTGTTCCTTTCGATCTATAATTTCCATTGGTTGCTCCACATAGGTCAAGTCTGGTTGTATGTCTACGTGCTCGTACTCTACATATGCCGGGCATCTATAGTATACTGACGTAGCATTGACACATGAACCCCGTTATGACCATTCTACAAGTTTGGGGGGTAAGGCTGGCTCGTAGGCCACCTTCCTGGTGCGTCTTAAATCTCAGATGGCCCAAAGAATATCGGGCTCACTTCCCTTTCTTTTCAAATCTCATTAATTCCTTCCTTGGAGATACCTTTAGCATCACGAATCTCTAACCTCATATTCTCTATCTTGTTTGCACAGAAATACACCAGCATAAACTTGTTTGCCATTCATCAACTTGCCATTTAGCTTATCAGTAGCAGTACTATCTCTATAAGCTGAAAATATTCACAGAAAGGCTAGACCAAAAGCACTCTTAAATGGGTTAAACAAGCAATCTTTTGTTTATGTGTTATTATTAGTTACTAAACACACACACGCACGCGTTTAAAAATACCTAAATTAATTTTTTTTACCAAGGTTTTGAATTTGATAATAATATACTTATAGTTCTTTTTACACAGTAGTAAAAGTTAACACAATTACAATCTTTTGCTAGGATTTTGAATTATTTATTTAATTAATTTTGTTTTTTTCGATTAGCATCAATCCGATACTAAAGAAACTGAGGTCAGATCACCATTATACGAAAAGATCAATCATGATTTCGATCTTCCAAAATCTTCATTAGAGTTTAATTTACTTACAAATTCACCCATGTTCTTCCTTCGCTTAAATTTCACTCGGGCCTTCTACGAAGTCAAGCCAAGCTTAATCTCAAAAGTAGTAATAGGGATGATTATGATTACTCAAGGAATTGTGGCCAGAGAGTGTGGCATCTGTTGCACGGATGATTTTGATGAGAATATGCAGATAATGGTGATTTTGATGAGAATATGTAGAGAACGATGATTTTGAAACTAAAGGTGTTAAGGATGGTTATAATGTACATTGGGTTGATATATCAGTAGTTTAAGTGTACATTACTTAAGGTTTCTTTGCACTCTCCTTCCTCGGAGAGTGATGTACACTCTTTATTTATCCGATATTTTTGGCCTGAGCAGTGGTCAATGTGTGCAATTGCAAAACCACAATCTCTGATTTGTTCAATTTTTTAGCTTAATGATCATGGTGTATTTTCGTCCATACTTTAATGGTTAATTAAGTTATAAATAACCCAAATATAAAACTTATCAAAAAGATGTAATTTTGTGTAATGCTTTTAAAAAAGATAATTCTTCTTTTTCAAATAAGAAGGTATTTCAAAGCTCTGAGACTCACATTTATCACTCGCAAATTTGATAATGGTAAACCAAAAAGACAATAACTTTTTAAAAATAGTACTATCTTCGCAAATTGTCTTTGATATCGGATAGCTCGTGATTTTTCAATCAACTTTGTTGTACCCCGTGTCTGCAATAAAAAATTATAGGAAAATGACTCTCTTCCTTTTTCATCATTCCATTTCCCACCTCCATTTTCTTACAAAGAAACATACTACTCCAACACCAGGTCATGTATAAATCATGTATCAGATAGCTCAATGAAGTTTCTAAAAATATAAATCATGTATAGAGGTTTTTTAGAAATACGTTTTTTTAACCTTTTTGCAAAAATACCTTTTTTTTAATTTTATTTTAGCAAAAATATGATTATTTAAAAGAATTTGCAAAAAAATGAATTTTGAACCTTCTTTTTTTTTTTTAAAACATGAAATTGGAACCTAATGCAATTGCATACAACTTGATTTAACCTCAAATATCAAAATCAACTTCATTTACCTTTCAGCGAAACGTAAAAAATTGTTTTATTTGATTACTTTGATTGCAAATCATAAAATAAGTTTCATTTGGTTATTTTTGGTCGCAATAGTATTTTTGATAATTTCTTAAAAATATAAAGGGTTATTTATAAGGTAACCATCTAAATATTAAGGGAAATACACCATGATCATATGACTAGTAAAATGAATTTATAAGGGATCATGGTTTGAACTGATGTACACATAAATCATTAATGGATTGAATTTATTTTGTTGGGTGTACAATCTCCGGAGGGAGAGTGGGCTTCACCAAACTAGTAATTTAATCCATTTTTTACGGTTTTGACTCGGAAATAGCATAAGCTATTGAATTTAAAGAAATGTTGAATTGTGTCAAAAGAAATGTTGGTTGGCACCGTGTTTATCATGAAAACTTGACAACCTTTAGTTCAAGTTAAAGGTAGTGAGGCTGGTATTTCTAATTTTGGTAGTCATAAGTAACTTCAAAGTGCTGCTGCAAGAACGAATAATCCGTTGTTTCGTTTCTAAAACAATCGGCTAACAAGATTGTGTATTTGCTTGCATGTGCACCCTCTTTTAAACGAAATTGTATTTCGAATTGTACTATCTTTGATTATTTTTTTTGTGACAAAATTCATATTTTAATCTATTTGGATTAAAAAGATATTGAAATTCATATGTTTCTAAGATAAACATGAAACATTGTAAATCAATTTCAACTCTATACATTACTCTTGTAACAGCCCCAAATCCGGGGTCAGGGATTTAGGGTCGTCACGATCCATGTACTCCTTGCCTTACCTGTATTACTCACACCATTCATATTTCACCTGCTCGTGACCCCACATTATATGTCTCACACACACACACACAGGTTAGAGTCTCAGAAACGACACACTACAACAATTGCGGAATAATTATTTTTTATTACAATACCCAAATGTCATTTAAATCTGTTACTGATACAATTTCTCAGTATTGTTACATTACCAACTTAGCCTTTTGATGCTCACAATCCTCTAATACCATTCAGGTCTATACATAAGTTGAATACCAAAAGCCGTAGCCTGATTCAATTGGTTCGTACTACTCTCGGGATCGCTGCTAGAAACTGTTTATGGAAACGCCTTGCGAGGTATGTGCCGTCCCATTGGCATCCTACTTCGCTGCTATATAATATATATAAAATAATAGCAAGAGTGAGCGATAGCTCAGCAAGGTAATGAAAGTATGGCATAATTCTGCCTTTAATTCAACCCAGAAATAAAGCGGGTATAAGACAATAATTTGTCAAAATATCTCGATACTGAATTCATTTCCTTATCGGAATGTATTCCAAAAAAATACCATTGATGTATTTCAAATATCATCTCCATAATATTCTGCAAACTTTCGATATTCATACTATGAACAAAGTTCTAGTATAATATAAAAGATGAAATAACAAGGTAACCCAGTATATCCTTTCCGTGAAATATCTGCTATATAAATATAAGCAGACTATCAACATATAACTTAAAAGATGAAGTTATAAGGAAAATATAAGGTTTCTGTAACCCAAAATCCACTTGTGCATATATATCCTTAATCAGGTTTTTATCAGAGTCATAACTCATAAGATAAAAGATGAAGTTGTAGGAATTTCCAAATATCATCTTTCATATCAAACATTTATCTCATATCATATTCTGGAAATAAAGACAAGGCAAAATATTTCCAATCCACTTTCTAAACTTGAATAACTGGAATAGCTTGAATAAACTTGAATAACTTTTCTTTTCTGGAAACTTGCTTAAAACTTTCTTTCTCTGATAACTTGCATAAAACTTTTTCTTTCATGGATGATGAACTATAGATGGAGATTCTAGGCGACAGGGATACCCCTGCGATGATCAGTCGCAAGGCGAATCCCCACTGCTGTTTTTTTACGTAGAAGGGAAGAATAGACAGACGCTAACTGACCTACCTCCTCGCCTTCGGTTGTAGGGGGAAGAGCAGACCCGTTCGTAGACCGCCGGTCTGATACTCTTCTCTGGGTGGGAAAAACAGACCCGATCATAGTCCATCGGTCTGTCACCCTCCTCTTACCCTACGGTCGGGCACATACTGATAATCTAAGGGAAGAACAGACCCGTTCATAGACCGTCGGTCTACGCGTAGTTCCCTTAGGGGACAGGCGCCACTCAGTCCCTTACATATTCTCCGAGTTCAAGAAAATCCATAATTCTGAAACATAAAGTTCCTTTCCCTTTTTCCCCCTGGTATACGACTCCACAAAGTAGTCATATCTGGTTGGAAAGGAAAATTCACCCATATTTTCCAAGCTGATGCTTGTTCATGGATACAACTTATTCCACTGGTCTTACTCCTCGAGTCTTGAGGAAGTAATCAAAATCATTTTGCTGGTAGCATACAAAGCTGTTAAATGAATAATTTCAAAAAAAAAGATTTAGGACCGGGCAGTCCACTTGAAACAAACAGTAAAACTTGAGGAGGATCCCCTGAGTCTTTGTAGTTTGAGCGAACATTTAAGTCTTTCAGAATATAGACTTAAAACGAAAATAGATTTGGGAACCTTCTCTAATTATATTTATGATTGCCTGAATAAAACTTTATTAGTTATCTAGGGTTAAAGAATAGATTTCACAAAATACTTCTTTAGAAGTAGGGCTTTAAATAATTAATGAAAACTATATTTAATAAAGAATATTTATTTAGGAGTAATTCCCAAATACTTTCTTAACAAAAGAAGGGATAATAAATAATAATAATATAACCCTAGATAACAACTGATACCATTCCCGGTCCGTAGAATAAATACAGAGTACATACCCCCTACTGAGGGTTTTTCTTGACCTATCGACTTATATATATATATATTACCATAGCCATAGCTTATAAGTCCAACTTATACTTAGCATCATAAATATCGATTCGAAATCATGAACACATAGCATATATCTCAATATCTTATTTATCACAACATATATATACGATGTGAGGTTTGAAAGCATGCATCTATCATATGCATATACTATAATCTCAATAGTTTTAATACTATCACATCTATATACGATGTGAGGTTTGAAAACATGCATCTATCATATCATATGCATCATCAATATAATGTAATCTGAAATATAGCATGGGTTTAGAAAACTTGCCTGATGCTCGAGAAGTGATAGGGGTTCGCTACGATGCCGGACAATCTAGACAAAGTCAAAGAAAACGCACGATTAATCCCCTGGATAATCCACTTGTACTCAATGCTTAAACACGTAAGCGAAACACAACCAAGGAATTACTAGCTCGTTATAGGCTCATACTAAGTCCATGTTTAATCGACAATTACTTAAGTCGTAGGTTTAGTCCGAAATCGATCCTCGAATACAAGTTATACTTAACCATTTACAACATTGGTTTCTAAGTCATGTTCTTAGTGGTTTTCACTTGCGCAACCTCGGCTAAGATATTTTTATAAAATCGAAAATTAATCTTTTTAATCCGAATCTTTTTCGAGAGCCTTCCTAACTGTCTCCAGTATTATTCCTCAAAGTTTCACATTTTAATATGGCTTCTAAGTGGTCCAAATATAGCCTCAAAGTGACTGACCAGAGATGGGTTGTTCCTCCGAACGGCGTTTACTAAAACTCACTTTTCTCTTAAACCGTAAATCGGATTAACATGATTATTGCACTCACGTAAACTAGAAACAAGGATATACACACTCATGTTCATCATTGAACCAAAAGAGGCAGCTAAGGTTTCGAATTCTAGGCAGTTTATAGAGTTACCGAAAATCGGGCATTACGACGGCTTAAAATCGAATAATCCAATTTTTGTCACAACATAACCAAGCCACACCGGGCATACCATACATCCACAACCTCAATAAACAACCAACCTACACCTCTAAGATCAGTGGTGAGGCTCAAATCCAACACCCATCATTTTACACATTTAAACAAATCCAAACAATCACTAAATCACTTAATCATGATCTTAACTTTACATGAACATCAAAACCACTTCAAAAACTCATATAAACAAAAAGGGCAGAGGTTTTTATACCTTCCTTGAAGCTTCCCAAGCATCAACAATGCCTCCATACGTCCTCTACTACGTTTTGGACATAGCTCCATACGTCCTCTACTACGTTTTGGACATAGCTCCATACGCCATCTACTACGTTTTGGGCACAGCTCCATACGTCACAATACCTCGAAGGCGCAACAAGCCACAAAGGCACCCCTAGAACTACGTTTTAGACTTCATCCTCGAATAAGGACCTACAAGTCACTACGTCCTTGGTGTGCCCCTGCCGCCATAGCCCCGAGGGCAACACCAAGAACTACGTCTTTGGCTTGATTCTCAATAACGATTTGAGATACGTAGGCATCTTGTGAGGACCGATTTAGTCTCGAAACACAAGTGCAGCCATTAAAGCTCGAAGCTCATTAAACCCTCGCATTAAATTTGTAAGCTCAGATTTTATTCCACAACATTTGGCGCCGTCTGTGGGAAGACAACAGCAACCATGGCAAACACACGAAGAACAGCTCGGGATAATCAAACTCCTGAGGATCGCCCTATCACCTCTGAGGCTGATCAACCACCGCCGACTACTGGCACTCAAGGGGCGAATATCCCCACCAACACTCAAGGACCGGAAATCCCGACTTCGGTTGAAGGGACGAATCCCCTGCAGATGGTCATTCATGGATCTAATCCACAAGAGACCGTTCACCAGCAACCAATCTCGACTTCTCCACTCATCATGAATGCACCGAGAAGCCTTCAACTCCATACTACTGATCTCCCTCAATACGCGAATCAGACTTTGGGGATGCCAAGCTATGGCATGCCCCCTCGACCCATGGCGGGCGGTAGTGGAACTAATCCAATCTACCATGAGGCATATGTGCCCCCTTATATTCAAGGTCTGGGACCCCAAAATCAACAAACTCGTCAGACCCCTCTCATTCAAGATTACTCTGGCCCATACACTGAGGATGAAGGTTATACAACTGGGGAGGATGTCGCCCCAAGAAGGAGACGTTCATCCCAGACAAATCAGGAGCCACCCCAAACTACTAGGGAGAAACTTGCAGCCCACGAGGCAGAGACTGCAAGGCTCAAAAAACTCCTTGCTGAAGAAGAGGCCGCTCAATCTCGGGGCCGAACGACTGAAGGAATCCCGATAATCAACTTGGATCCACCAAGAAGGACCAAGAGGGCTGAAGCCCCAAGGGGTGATCCTAATATTCTGTTGCCCCTAGGAGATCCTGATGATCCTACACCACCGTTTACTCAAGACATCATGAAAACGGCTATATCCAGAAAGTTTAAGATGCCTTCGATCAAAGCCTATGATGGAACGGGAGATCCCGCAAATCATGTAAGGACCTTCTCCAATGCACTGCTGTTGCAGCCAACCAACGACGCGGTCAAGTGTAGGGCGTTTCCACAAACCTTGGCAGGCATGGCCCAACATTGGTATAGCCGTCTACCACCCAACTCTATTGGGTCATTCAAGGAACTAAGCAAGGCTTTCATCAATCAGTTCATTAGTGGAAGGGTGCATGAGAAAAGTTCTTCATCACTCATGGTAATCCGGCAAGGACAGAATGAGGCCCTAAGGGACTACATCAATCGATTCACCCGAGAGGCTTTAAAAGTCCCGGACTTAGAGGATAGAGTGGCTATGATAGCCCTGCAACAAGGAACCACTGATGACCACTTCAAACGGTCGTTAGCTAAACATCCCCCAGAGAGCATGCTGAAGCTCCAAGATAGGGCCGGAAAGTATATCAAGGCTGAAGAAAGTATGAGAAAATATGAACCCACTACTGGCGGTAGTGGAAGCTCAAAGAAAAGAAAAGAAACTCAGGAGTGCGACGTCAAGGAAAAGTTTCCCCGGACATCAAAGAACTCCGATTCTCCCCCCAAGAGAAACAATTTTGGGCCAAAATTCACAGAATATGCAAGATTGAGTACTCCTAGGAGTCAAATTCTGATGGAGATAGCCAAGGAAGAAGATATTAAATGGCCTAAGCCAATAAGGGCTGATTTGTCCAAACGGAACCAAAATCAGTTTTGTCGGTTCCACAAAGAAGTCGGTCATGACACCGATGATTGTAGACAATTGAAATATGAGATTGAGTTTCTGATACGAAGAGGAAAACTCAGCAAGTTCACTAAGGATGGAAGCCAAGGGAGCCAAAGGGGGAACTATGAAAGGAAGGATTATGATAGAAGGGACAACGATCAAGATCGGAATCCCAAGCCCCGAGGGCCAGTGATCAACATGATATTCGGAGGGCCAACTGCTGCTGGGTCCTCCCGAAACTCAAGAAAGGCTTATGCCCGAGAAGTAATGACTGTGGTTGGAGAAGCACCGAAGCGTGCCAGAACAGAAGTGTCAATAGGTTTTGACGATTCAGATTTGGAAGGGGTGAAGTTCCCCCATGATGATCCTCTTGTCATAATACCTGTGATAGGCAACTCCGAAACAAAAAGAGTCTTGGTTGATAATGGAGCTTCAGTGGATATCTTGTTCCACGATGCCTTTATCAAGATGGGTTACACAGACTCTCAATTAATGCCCTCAAATATGCCTATATACGGATTCAACGGGGTGGAATCAAAAGTGGAAGGCACCATCCAACTCCCAATGACTATGGGACAAGGGATGAATACGTCTACTCATATGTTGAACTTCATAGTTATAAAAGCGACTTCAACCTACAATGCAATCCTGGGAAGGACTGGTCTTCATGCGTTCAAGGCTGTTGCCTCATCTTATCATCTAAAAATCAAATTCCCAACAAGGAATGGGATTGGTGAAGAACGAGGAGACCAAAAGATGGCTAGAAGTTGTTATGTAGCCGCGTTAAGGCCTGATGGAACCGGGGGGCAAGTTCTCCCAATTGAAGACATGAATATCAACGACAACGAGGACAGAAGGGGGAAACCGGCTGAGGACTTGGTCCCAATTCCCCTAGTCCTAGGAGAACCAGAGAAGGTGACTTATATTGGGGTACTACTGCCCGAACCATTGAAGAGCAAACTCACGTCTTTTCTTCAAGAAAATAATGACGTTTTTGCTTGGACAGCGGCCGACATGCCAGGGATTGATCCCCAATTGATATCTCACAAATTGAATGTGGATCCAGAAAGAAAGACAGTGAAACAAAAGAAAAGAAATTTTGCTCCAGAGAGGCTTGAAGCCATTAAGCAAGAAGTGAATAAGCTTTTGGAAGTTGGGTTCATTGAGGAAATCCAATTCCCAGAATGGTTAGCTAAACCCGTGATGGTCAAAAAGGCTAACGGGAAGTGGAGGATGTGCGTCGACTTCACCGACTTGAATGATGCATGTCCTAAGGATTGTTTTCCCTTACCAGGGATTGATGCTCTAATAGATGCCACTGCTGGGCATGAGATGCTAAGTTTCATGGATGGCTTCAGTGGATATAATCAAATCAAGATGCACAAAGATGACATCGCCAAGGTATCCTTCATCACTGACTTTGGTGTCTTCTGTTTCTTAGTCATGGCTTTTGGGCTTAAGAATGCAGCAGCGTCCTATCAAAGCTTGGTAAACAAAATCTTTGAGCACCTAATTGGAAAAACCATGGAGGTCTATGTAGATGACATGCTAGTCAAGAGCCTCGATAAGGCCGATCACATTAAGCACCTCCGAGAGGCATTCGAAGTGCTAAGGCACCACAAGATGATGTTGAATCCAGCTAAGTGTGCCTTTGGTGTAGGCTCGGGAAAGTTCTTAGGCCTGATGGTCTCCAAGAGAGGAATCGAAGCTAACCCCGACAAGATCAAAGCAATCCTAGACATGGAACCACCCAAGTCTGTTAAGGATGTGCAGAAATTGACAGGAAGAGTTGCAGCATTGGGAAGGTTCATCTCCAAGTCAGGAGAAAAGTGCTTACCTTTCTTCAAGGCACTCAAAAATGTGAAAAATTTCGAGTGGACACCTGAAAGCCAAGAAGCCTTTGAGGCCCTGAAGAAATACATGGCTGAAGCACCACTGTTGGCAAAACCAAAGTCAGGAGAGATTCTCTATCTGTACTTGGCAGTCTCCGACACTGCCCTTGGAGCTGTTTTGGTAAAGGAAGAATTGAAAGTGCAGAAGCCCGTCTACTATGTGAGTAAGATTCTTCATGGGGCAGAAATAAACTACTCAGCGATTGAGAAGTTTGCCTTAGCCTTGATAATGGCCTCAAGAAAGCTACGCCCGTACTTCCAGGGTCACAAGATAGAGGTCTTGACTGATCAACCTCTAAGAAACATCTTGCATAGCCCTCAAGTTAGTGGAAGATTGATCAAATGGGCCATTGAATTGGGTGAATTCGACATCAAGTATAAGCCTCGAACGGCCATAAAAGCTCAAGCACTTGCTGACTTCATGGTTGAATGTACCATTGACAACCAAGAAGTCGGGGGGCAGGAAGTAATAATGGAAGACAAGAAAGATCAAGAAATGGACTTCAAAGAATATTGGGTGCTCTATTTTGATGGAGCATCAAAAACAAAATCAAGTGGAGCTGGTTTAGTGCTACAAAGTCCTGATGGATTCCTCATTGAGTATGCACTAAAACTTGACTTCCGAACGACAAACAATGAGGCTGAGTATGAAGATCTGATAGCTGGCTTAGGGCTGGCTTGAGCTTTGAGGGTCAAAACTCTGAAAGTATGTGGAGACTCGAGGCTAGTGGTTTCCCAAGTAAATGGGGAATTTGAGGCCAGAGATGAAGTCATGGCCAAGTACTTGAAACTTGTTAAGGCCATCATGACTCAATTTGACGAATGCTATGTGGAGCACATTCCAAGGGAAGAAAACATAAAGGCTGATGCCCTGTCTAAGTTTGCTTCTTCTGAAATTGAAAACTATGCAGGGAGTGTATACTTCCAAGTCTTGAAGACCCCAAGCATCAACGGAAAGTTGGTAGCACCCATTGATGTTGGCAGCTGTTGGATGGATCCCATCAAAGCTCATCTGGAAACTGGGTGGCTACCCAACGATACTTCAGAAGCACGAAAGCTATACGTCAGAGCACTAAGGTATACCCTGATTGAGGGACTCCTATACAAGAAGTCTTTCATCATTCCATATCTGAAATGTTTGAGACCTCAAGAGGCAGAATTGGCCCTAAAGGAAGTACATGAAGGAATCTGTGGGCAACACTTGGGGGGCAGAGCCCTTGCTCATAAAGTCACCCGTCTAGGTTTCTATTGGCCAAGTATGCTTGCTGATGCTAAAAGCTATGTGAGAAAATGTGAACGGTGCCAGAAACATGCACCAGTGGTTAGACAACCACCTGAGATGATGACATCCATTAACTCTCCTATCCCTTTTGCTATGTGGGGAATGGATATACTTGGGCCATTTCCAATGGCGAGTGCTCAAAGAAAGTTCTTGATAGTGGCAATTGACTACTTCACCAAGTGGATTGAGGCTAAGCCATTAGCCAAGATAACCACCAAGCAAGTGATGCAATTCATCTAGGAAAGTGTGATATGCAAGTATGGAATTCCACGAGTCCTGGTCACGGACAATGGAACTCAGTTTAACAACGATGAGTTCAAGAAGTATTGTGATGAGAATGATATCAAGTTGCGCTTCACTTTTGTTGCCCATCCTCAAGCAAATGGGCAAGCTGAGGTTGCAAATCGAATTATCCTGGATGGACTAAAGAAAAGAGTTGAACGCTCCAGAAATACTTGGGTAGACGAATTGCTCCCCATACTTTGGGCATATCGTACTACCTGCAAAGTCATCACTGTAGCAACCCCATTTCTGCTGGCATATGGAGCAGAGGCAGTGGTTCCAGTGGAGATTACTCACATGTCTCCAAGAGTTGAGGCTTATGAACCATAAACAAATGAAGAAGACTTGAGTCTAGCTTTAGATCTAATCGACGAAGTTAGACATGAGGCAAACGCCAAGATAGTCGAACATAAAAAGAAGGCATCTTTCTACTACAACCTAAGGGTTAAAGAAAGGTTCTTTCGACAAGGAGACTTGGTTCTTCGAAAGATTGAGGAATCCGGAGTCGGACAAAAAGGCAAGCTGGCCCCCAATTGGGAAGGACCATATCGCGTTAAAAACGTATTTAGTCGAGGCTCATACAAGCTAGAAACCCTCGAGGGGCATGAGGTGCCAAGGACTTGGCATGCTGCAAACTTGAAAGTTTACTATGTTTAAGGTGTTTCCTGAATGGATTCACTACTAGAAATAAGGTTTGATAAAACCAATCCATGTTTTTAAACTTGAATATTATGTAAGGGTTGAAACCCCATAAACCTAAGACATTCAGTCCAAACTTCATCATTCGATATGAAAGGCTTGAATCCAAAACAAGATGGTATAAGACGTAAGAGGCTTATGCAAATGACAAGTTAGCCTCGAATAAGGCAAAATCGTCGTAAATGTGTAGGTCGCTCCACACTTTACACCAAGACGATACTCGAGAAACACTAGTGTATATTAAAATCCCCAAAAAAGGGTGGTAAGTCCCAAGTAAGGGATAAAAAGACCCCAAGTCTCGAAAAAGACCGGTATAACTTCTATGAAATCCTAGTGCATTATCATAGACGTTGGGAAGCGCGATCAGCCATTTTAAACCCAGAAAAAGCCCAAATAATTCGAGGCTCAGGCGAATTCAAAGCCTAAACAAGTTAAGGCCCAATAAGGCCCAAAGCTGAAATTATGAAGTGAATAATAAAGTGGAAATTCCACTCTTTTATAATCAAAGTGACTGGAAACCCAACCGGTTAAGGAAGGGCAACCGTCTATAGCCAGTTAAGGCCCACAGATCCATTTATGGATTATAGAAATTGAAGCCCAAATAATTTGGGTCTTAGGCGAATTCGAAGCCCAAAAAATAAGGCCCAATAAGGGCCAAGGCTGGAATAATTTAAGTCCAATTAAAAATATGGCTAGTTAAGGCCCAAGAAAGAATGAAATTTGGAATGAAACCAAGGCAAAAACAAGGATAAAAGATTTGAGGTCGAAAAGACCCTAAGACGAAGTCGTACGACCAAGGTCGAAAATACACGGGAAATCAAGGTCGAACCCATCGATTTCGCTCCCAAATAAAAACGGAAAATTGAAGATTTTAGGTCGAAAAAACCTTAATCGAGGTCGTACGACCGAAGTCGACAATACACGAGAAATCGAGGTCGTATCAATCGATCTCGCACCAAAATAAGGCACAAAAATTAAAAATCTGGAGTCGAAAAGACCCTGGACCGAGCTCGATGGCTCGAGGTCGAAAATGACCCAGAAAATGAGCTCGTAGCATTCGACCTCACACCCAAATGAGTTTAAAAACGCATGGGATCGAGGTCGAATGACCGAGTTCGAAAATGACCTGGTACCCAAATGAGGTCGAAAGTACAAGGGATCGAGGTCGAATGACCGAGGTCGAAAATGACTGGAAAGTCGAGGTCGAAACCATCGACCTGGTACCAAAATAAGGTCGAAAGCATAAGGGATCGAGGTCGAATGACCGAAGTCGAAAATGACTGGAAAGTCGAGGTCGAATCCATCGACCTGGGACCAATCGAGGTCGAGAATCCTGCTCGAAGAAGGCTGGATCGAGGTCGAACGACCGAGGTCGAAAATGAATGGTAATTACCAAAAAAAATTGGGAAAAAAATAAAAATATCAATTCTGAAATTAAATGGTTATTTATAATAAATGGGATACTCATTTGGTAATTGGGTATTCGAATTTGTACAAGATACACATTTGTGAATGGGGTATCCAAATTTTATTTTATTTTTGTGATACACATTTATCAATTATAACATCTGTACGGTTGGATCGTCACAAAAATCATTTAAAAAAATTATCCAGTGAATCCGGCACGCACTCTGATACCCAAATCAATGTTAATCCTACGTTTTTGTTATAATGTCGTACAACCCGACCTTTTCATTTTTTGATTATTTTTTCCTAATACTAGAAATAGTATTTATTAACATCCGTACGGTTGGATCGTCAAAGAAATTATTTTAAAAAAATTATTCAGTGAATCCGACACGTGCTGCATTACCCGAATCAAAATTAATACTATGTTTTTGTTTTTGTTATAATCTCCTACCGCCCGACGTTTTCTTTTTTTGAAGGTGTATTTATTAACGTCCGTACAGTTGTTGGATTCTCAAAAAAAATATTTTAAAAAATTATTCAATGAATCTGGCCCGCTCTCCATTACCCGGATCAATATAAATCCTACTATAAAATGGTTATTCTTGTTAATTTCTATCAAAAAATTGTTATTTTTAACATTCTTTCACAATTGTATGTTTTTAGTTCTATTTATATGAATGCATGATATTTAAATTTTAACATCCAAATAAAAATTATTAAAAAATGACATTAATAATTTTTGTTAATATATCGAATAAAATATACAAGGTACATAATTTACAAAGTTTTTTATGGGACAAATCGAGTAATTAAAAATAATTAAATTTCAACAACACACTTTTTTTTAAGTCAATTTCAACAACAATGTACTCTCCGTTGCAATTTAATTAATTAAAAAAAAATATTTTAGAAGTCAAGTGAATAAAACTAGTAAAAGTAATTTATTTACAATTTTAAATTTTAACCACGCGTAAACGACAACAGAAAAACGCGTAAACTTAAAACAGAAACAAGAAAACCCAGTAGCACTGCCTATATAAACACCCATTTGTATCCTAAACACCCTTACATACAATTTTAAGAAATCTCACAAGTATGGGCGAAGAAATTAGGGTTACTAAATCAATTTCATTTGATTATTTAGTTGAAGGGCTAGAGATGAGTTGTGATGAAGTTGAGAGAGTAAGGGACATTCAATTGCGTAATCTTCAATCTCGAAGAAAGCTTTGTCTGGTATTGGATTTGGATCATACCCTTCTGCACACCGATGATTTTCGACAAAACCCAAACATTGATGTTCTGGGTCACGATGATATGTTTGAATGGAAGGGCATGGGCATGGAAAAAGTGTATATCACAAAGTTGAGGCCTTTCGTTCGTAATTTCTTGGAAGAGGCGAGTGAGATGTTCGAGTTGTATGTATACACTATGGGATCACGCAATTACGCTCACATTGTCACCGACTTTCTTGATCCTGAAGGGCTGTATTTTGGTAATAGAATTATATCAAGGGAGGATTGTACTACTCCAGGCCAAAAGGGACTTGATGTTGTGCCTGTTGAGCCCAGCGCTGTTGTTATTCTGGATGACACGGAGTCTGTGTGGAAAGGGTATTTTGCCAATTTGATTTTGGTTGAAAAGTATGATTATTTTTCCAATGTGGGATTGGATGAAAGTGAGGAGGAAGGAGAGTTGAGTTGTGCTTTGGAAGTACTTACAAAGCTACACTCTGTTTATTTTGAGTGGTACGATAGTTTCATCGACTGTGATGTCAGAGAGCTCATACATACTCATTGGGAGGAAATCCAAGGGCAGCAAGGACTTGGGACTTGTTCATCTCATATGGAATCTGGAAAGCGTGCTAGGGTTGATGATGAATGTTTAACTGTTACTAAAAAGCAAAGGGTCTGCTAGGGATTGGCGGAGTAGAGAATTCAACTTGTTTAGTAGAAACAGGACTTGTTATAGTAATGTTCTGTAAATTAGTTAACTTGAGTTTGATATTTGATTATGTTTCTATTTCTGGGACATTTGATTCAGGGAGTAGATAATTCAACTTGTTTATACGAAATTTTGGTAGAAACAGGACATGTAATAGTAATGAGTATATGAAATTTTCGATTCCATATTTATTCTAGAGGCGTCCATGTGTTCTGAGCTTCATTTTCTTCTTTTGCTTCAGGATATTCAGCTTTCCTTCTTTATTTCTCCAGGTTCTAAAATTGGTAAAAACAAAGAAATTACGAACAACTCGCTCAACTTAAATTAAACCATTTACCTGCGCTAGTATTCACCCAAAAAACGTGAAAATGTGTAGTTCGTGAAAAATACTAATGAGACCAAACAAACTAGTTACCATGGCATGAAGAACTAGAGAATGCCAAAGTGAAAATGATGTTACCAGAAAGCAGGCGGGAAGCCTTTAGGAGATCAGGATTCACTAAAAGTACCTAGTTCAGTTCAGGCCTAGTGTAGATGAAATGGAATGGAGAATAAGGGTAGATCCCCTAATGGGATGTCTGTTACAGGTCTGGTACCCATGGTATTGACCTAATGATAAGTCAGCTACGTCTGCCCTCTGTTTTGAACTTCTAACCTTTCCATATCCATGTTCATTCTACTCCACTCTTTCCCTGTCACAGATCATCTACCTTGGGCCTTGAAACCATACTTAAAATCGTGATATCTAACACCATTTCCAGTCTCCAGATCAAATATTTTTCCAAAGTTATTCCCAAAACTCCAGCTAAAGCATGTCAAGACTAGTCTGGTTTGCGAAGGTGAAAACTGACAGTCTGCAAGATGTTACGAATTACTATTACAAAGCATAGTATGCCCAAGAGGCGCAAGTAATTACAATCATGTACTAACCTGCAAGTACTGCATATCCAGAAAGCCAAATTACTAATCTTAATTCTAATACACTGGACTTGCAACACAAGTGATTCCGAAGAAGAATACAGTAGAAATTAGGGAAGTTACTAAGTACTGCATTTACATTTATCTGTTTCGTTTTTTTTTTTGCTCTGTTTTGTATTTAAGTTCCGGTAATCTTAGCTGATAAATATGTAACCAGAAAGGGGGATAATCCGCTCACATTCTCTCTACCGAAGGTGGATCATGGTACTCAGAATACTTCGGGAGTAGCTTTAGAACAGAAGCCTACTCTTTCTGGTTCCGCGCCTCAGAAACTACCAGCAAGGAGGCATATGAAGTGGCAAGTAATGTATCTGCGGATTCATTCACACCCATCGCAGGGAATGTGTTTCTTCCCACAGGTGAATCACTTCCATGCTTAAAATGGAATGTTTCCTCAAATATTGAGGACAATTTTCTGTTCAATACTGATGGTCTTAATTACGAAGAAATGGAGTTTGAACCACATACCTATTTCTCATTTAACGAATTGCTGCCAGATGATGATGGTGCCCAGTTGGACAGGGTTGATCCCTCAGAAAACTTTGTTGAGAATATGGATATTTCTTATGTTTCGAGCAGACGTTGATCTTGAGCCACATGGAATGATTATTGATCAACAAGAACATTTAAATTCTTTTTAACCTTCGTTTCAGGTTGTGGCATGTCAAATATGCTGTTACACTGATCCAATTCATGATCGATGTTGCCTGATGTGCGGGCTCTGGATGCATAATTATTAAACAGGATGGGTCGAGTCCTCAAATACTTGGGACTGGAGGTGTGGCGACTGCCAGGGTTGGCATTAGCTAATGTTACTAATTCAGTGTTCATCTTCAGGTTATTGTGAATCACAAATTTCCAACTTGAAAACCTTGGTTTATGAGTTGATAGTAGAATTATTACTCTAGTGATTTTGAACAATTCTATTGCCATTTTTGAACAAATCATCAATGATGAATTCAATGGAAATCAGGAAATGTCTAATCTAAACTTATTTAACAATTTTGTCCGGTTAGCTTAATGAACTTTCTAAAAATATAAATCATGTATAGAGGTTTTTGAGAAATACGATTTTTTAATCTGTTTGCAAAAATATGAATTTGGAACCTTTTTTTTTTTGAAAACATGAAATTGGAACCTAATGCAATTGTATATAACTTGATTTAACCTCAAATATCAAAATCAACTTCATTTACTTTTCAGCGAAACGTAAAAAATAGTTGCATTTGATTACTTTTGGTTGCAAATCATAAAAAAAGTTGCATTTTGTTATTTTTTGTCGCAATGGTACTTTTGATAATTTCTTAAAAATATAAAGGGTTATTTATAAGGTAACCATCTAAGTATTAACGGAAATACATCATGATCATAGAACTAGTAAAATGAACTTACAAGGGATCGTGGTTTGAACCGATGTACACATAAATCATTAATGAACTGAATTTATTTTGTTGGGTGTACAATCTCCGAAAGGGAGAGTGGACTTCACCAAACTAGTAACTTAATCCTTTTTTTTTCGCATTCTGTTTTTGTTTCATCTTTAACCATATACACATACACACATATAAATAAGCTGAAAATGTTCACAGAACTCCACTTCCTCTCTTCCCTCCCCATATTATACACACAAATAAGCTGAAAATATTCACAGAAAGGCTAGACCAAAAGCACTCTTAAATGGGTTAAACAAGCAATCTTTTGTTTATGTGTTATTATTAGTTACTAAACACACACACGCACGCGTTTAAAAATACCTAAATTAATTTTTTTTACCAAGGTTTTGAATTTGATAATAATATACTTATAGTTCTTTTTACACAGTAGTAAAAGTTAACACAATTACAATCTTTTGCTAGGATTTTGAATTATTTATTTAATTAATTTTGTTTTTTTCGATTAGCATCAATCCGATACTAAAGAAACTGAGGTCAGATCACCATTATACGAAAAGATCAATCATGATTTCGATCTTCCAAAATCTTCATTAGAGTTTAATTTACTTACAAATTCACCCATGTTCTTCCTTCGCTTAAATTTCACTCGGGCCTTCTACGAAGTCAAGCCAAGCTTAATCTCAAAAGTAGTAATAGGGATGATTATGATTACTCAAGGAATTGTGGCCAGAGAGTGTGGCATCTGTTGCACGGATGATTTTGATGAGAATATGCAGATAATGGTGATTTTGATGAGAATATGTAGAGAACGATGATTTTGAAACTAAAGGTGTTAAGGATGGTTATAATGTACATTGGGTTGATATATCAGTAGTTTAAGTGTACATTACTTAAGGTTTCTTTGCACTCTCCTTCCTCGGAGAGTGATGTACACTTTTTATTTATCCGATATTTTTGGCCTGAGCAGTGGTCAATGTGTGCAATTGCAAAACCACAATCTCTGATTTGTTCAATTTTTTAGCTTAATGATCATGGTGTATTTTCGTCCATACTTTAATGGTTAATTAAGTTATAAATAACCCAAATATAAAACTTATCAAAAAGATGTAATTTTGTGTAATGCTTTTAAAAAAGATAATTCTTCTTTTTCAAATAAGAAGGTATTTCAAAGCTCTGAGACTCACATTTATCACTCGCAAATTTGATAATGGTAAACCAAAAAGACAATAACTTTTTAAAAATAGTACTATCTTCGCAAATTGTCTTTGATATCGGATAGCTCGTGATTTTTCAATCAACTTTGTTGTACCCCGTGTCTGCAATAAAAAATTATAGGAAAATGACTCTCTTCCTTTTTCATCATTCCATTTCCCACCTCCATTTTCTTACAAAGAAACGTACTACTCCAACACCAGGTCATATCCCATATCACCTAGTCCAGGCATACAAGTTATAGATGCCCATTCAAGCTTGAAAGAAAAACTATTGGAACAAATCTAGCAAAGTGACTCCACCACCATCTAAAAATAAACTTCTACCACATATACAAGAACAAGGTTATGAGACCCCGTCTTGCTCAATTGCTCATCTAATATCTTCGAAAAGAACCTTCTACTACATATACAAAGAACAAGGTTATGAGCCCCCAACTTGCTCAATCACTTATCGAATATCTTCAAAAAGTTCTTTTTACATTTCCCGTACCTAGTCGTATCGATTTGTTGAAGTATTGACATAGCTGCTACTGGGATCTAAAATCCAAGATGGCAGAAACGAATAATACCCTCTTAAACTATGAATAATATTAGATGGTATTGACTCGCAACCAAACATCGGTCATGATAATTTAGATCATAAAAGATCATGGCATCTTAGACGGCAATGCTGTTCGTAAGAATTTGTTTACAGAACACCAAACTCGTACAAGAACTGTGCATTGTTAAAATCAAGCGTGTATCACAAAAAAATATAATGATTATGAAACAGCAATATAAGTACTTTAATAGCTTGTTACTACTATTGTTAAAACCAGTTCTATTGTCTATGGAAGTAGAATTAGCAGCTGAAAAACAAGAGATGCTATATTCTAACACTAACAAGATATACACACACCATAGCACAAGGCAACTAATTCTTATAGTCAAAACAAGAAATTGAACTTTTTTAACAATATTATATTCTTCATCTAGAAAAACAGACAAAAATATATGGAAACCAGAAATCCAGAATAATGCATAAATTATGCTGCTTTTAACAAGTAAAACTTTAACAAAAGGCTTGTATTCACCTAGAATCTACCAAATATTATACGAATTCAGGAGCAACTTTAACTCTACTTGTCCTGGTGCTAATCAGCCCAAACATTAGGCAAATATTAACTAATGTTTATAGAGACTGCAGGATACCCACATGAACTCCTGAAGTCAGCCTCTGAAAACTTTGATTCCACCACGACCTTAAGTGGCACTGTCAGATCTTCAAGGCCTGGCTTCAGAATCCTTAGCATGGAGCTTTTGTTTTAGCCATGACTGGACACATCAAATTGCTTATCAAGCATACCTCCTCCTGTACACAACACAAGGGCACAGAGGCAAGTCATTATGCCATTGTCTAATTTCAGCTACCATTACCGTTACCACTAATGTTACTATGGTTACCACTACTGCTACCACAACTACTCACTGCTACCACAAGTACTACAACTACTTACTGCTACCACTACAAGTACTACAACTACTTACTGCTAACATTACGGTTACCACTACTGCTAACACTACCCCTACGCATAACAGACAGATGATCCAAATTGGCTAAAGATCTCCACTTCTACCACATACATAGCTCACAAAATCTCCATACTGCTACACCTAGTCTAAATTTTAATTCTATTTACCCCATCTTGAAGATAGTTTCCAACAGAGAGAAGAGATCGCACACTAAATCTCCATACTGCTATGTTATCATATCAATGATTGCAACAGGACTCTGATTTCAGTCCAACTGACCTCATTTTGAAGACATTCAAACCACATACATAAACTCTAACCACATCGCAGCAAAGTAGAAAACATTATTTAATAGTTCTATGTCATTCATACACACTAACATAAGAGAAACCTCCAGATAGACAAACAGGTACTTGTAAGCACACGAAATTTAAAGCTACAATCAAGCGAGCAAATACGAGGTATCAAAATCTAATTAAAAATACTACTTATTGTAAACTACCAAAACACTTAAAACAGATAAAATTCAAGCATTCCAACCATTTCCATTGTCGCATGCATGCTGCATCAATTGTCCTCTGCAACAGCCCTTCAAAACATCAACTGCGTGGGTTTGTCATGACCAGTCTCAGTTATCAAAATTACTGCTGCTGTGCACCATAACCACCACCATATCCAACTTGCCCAGCATTAGGTGCCCCATAACTTCCAGCACCTTGTGCAGGTTCAGATCTCCATCCTTGATTTCCGTATCCTGAATTGCCGGTTGGATCACCATAATTACCACCCATGTAGCCTCCACCACTAGATTGCACATCGCCGCCAGCAGATATACCGCTATTTGGGGCACCACCAGGTCGACCCCCAACAGCACCATATGCAGCTGGATTTCCATATGACCCATCTGCTCCACCATATCCACCATAGCCATAACCTTGATTCCCGTAGGCAGTAGCTCCACTAGGAGATTGACCTGTGGGTGCAGAAACAGGTGCACCGCCAGGACCGCCATTAGAACCACCCGGAGCGCCCCACTGAGTATTACCATATCCAGAAGACGCATTAGCACCATATGCGTTCCTTGAAGCACCTGCTGGACCACTTCCATAAGAGCCATAACCAGTATTCTGGACATTAGGGTTTCCATACGGGCCCCCAGTAGGACCACCGTAGCCAGGATTCACACCACCATAACTACCATAACCACCGGAACCAGCGCCATTACCACCAGGACCATACCAATTATTAGATGCACCATATCCCGAGGATCCATAGGATGGATAACCGCTACCAGTATTCTGAGACTGCATGTACCTGCTGGAATCACGACCTTCATATGAACTTACATTGCCACCAGATGCACCATAGCTCGGATAACCTCCACCACCACGACTCGCACCTCCGCCCATACTACGACCACCACCGCCACCGCCAGCATTGGAGTCTCTGGGAAGAGCTCTTTTAACTTCCACTTGCTTACCATTCAAATCATGGAAGTTCTTGTGCAGAACACGATCAACTGCATCTTCAGTATCAAACGAAATAAACCCAAATCCACGTGGACGATTAGTCTGCTGGTCATACATAACAACCACATCAGTAACTTGGCCATAGTTCTCAAAATACTGACGAAATTCATCTTCACTCAACGTTGGAGGTAAACCCCCAACAAAAATTTTCTTAGTCCTGACATCACCACCCCCGTAGTTTCTACCAGCACCTGGGTTCCCCGCCTTCGAAACTTGCTGTTCTTCTCTTGACATTGCCCTCTTAGGCTCAACCTAAAAGGGAAGATTAATTGTAAAAACTAAAAAGGAGCAACCAATAAACACGCAGCCAAAAACCAAAAGAATAACCGAAACAGATATACAAGATGTGCCCAACTACCCAAGCCTATCTAATAATGCATTAATAGTGCAAAACCACCCAATCAACTGGAACAAGTCAGTAACCAAAAAATAGCAAAAAAGCACGTAAGAAAATCATAAAATTGACAAATTAACTAATGTAAAACAAGCAACTAACAATTCGACAGTAAAATTCATTCCAAGACGGAAAACAGAACCGAAACAAACATGCCGAAAACCACAATCAAAAGTAAAACCAAAGACACGTCAAATATTCACTAAAACACCTATGAAATCCCACAAAACAAACTAAACACATCACTCAAACACCTAACCCAAACACACACACACACACAAACATTAAAAAAAAAAACCAGAAACTTATAACCCCTGGTACTAAAAAACCAACAAAAACCCACTACAGCAAAACCCCACTAAACATCCAATCCACACAAACCCACCCAAATTCAAATTCAACAAAAACATTCACCTATACACACATAAATCAACCAAAAATACCCAAAAAAATCACAAAACCAAGTACTTAAAAAACCCAACAAAACCCACAAACACCTAATCAACACAAAACAACCCAAATCAAATCCAACAAAAAACACACAGAAAATCAAGAAAATTACCATCCTGCCATCAATAACATGTTTCTCCTGCAACACAGTATCAAGAACAGAAGGATCTGAAAACACAACAAACCCAAAGCCTCTAGGCTTGCCAGTAAGCTTATCTTTCATAACAGATGTCAATAAAACATCCCCATAATTCCCAAAATACTCACTCAGCTTTTGCTCATCAGTTTCCCATGATATCCCACCAATAAAGAGCTTCCCCTGATCTGAATCCATGCTGTGTGTATAGGTGTGTGTATAGATTTATTAGTCGCCGACTGTGAGGGTAGGGGAAGAAGTGGCAGAGTGTGTGTCGATGTTGGGTATATAATGTTGATAGGGTGTGTGTCAACCTAGTAGGAAGGCTAATCAACGGTCCAGATTTGATCGGGTTTTGTTTTGCTTAATTTTTTATTCTTATCCTTTGGGTTTTATTTGGACAAATTCAAAATAAGGCGTTTTTATTTTTGTATTGTGTTAGCTGTCTTTTAAATTTTAATTTGTGCAGCAATCAAGAGGGGTTTAGTATGGGCTAACATTATTAACCAATCATTTGGGTTATTTGAAATTTTAGATATAGTTTTCAATAATTTTAATTTTTTTATTTATGTTTTAATACTAGTTTAAAACCCGTGCGATGCACGGATAGTTAATTGTTATTTTATTATTATTATTTTAATATTTTATTAATTGTAATTGTGCAATAAATAAGTATGCATGTTAAAATAGCTAACACTTTTAATTAATTAAAAACATTAAAACAGATTTTAAAATAAATAAGTATAGGTTTGCCCGTTATATTTTTGTAAAATGAGGGGTTTTAATAATAAAAAATAAAAAAATGTAACATATATTTAGTTTAAAAAGGTAAATGCCCGTGATATTTTTGGAAAATGAGGTTTTAAAATTTAATAATTAAAAGTATTTAAATACGTTTTAAAATAAATAAGTAAAGGGTTTTCTGTGATATTTTTGGAAAAAGAATGGATTTCAGTGAGAAAAATAGAAAATGTAAATTGTAAAAGACAATTTCCCGTGATATATTTAGAAAAGGATGAACTATGTTAGAAAAAATATATAATGTGTTTTAGCTGAAAAATAATTGGTTATAAATAAGTATTTGATTATTTATATTTTAATATTTTTAGTAATTGCATTTGTTAAGAAAAATATGTAGACATGTTAAAATAGGTAACTTTTAAAAAAATAATTATAATATTAAAATATGTTTAAAAATGAATAACTAAAGGTTTTAGTAAAGAAAAATAGAAAAACAAACATGTTTTAGTTAAAAAAGGTAATTGCCCGTGATATATTTGAAAAAGTAGGGGAATTTTTTAGAAAAAATAATGTATTTTAGGTGGAAAAGGTAATTGGTTATAAATAGGTAATATTATTATTTAATAATATATTTCTATAAATAAATAAGGTTAATTAAGTAAAAACACGAAGTACAATTAATTAAGGGCAATTAAGTAAAATCACAACATACCATACCGATCAACCAAACTTTTAATGTTTCGTCTATTATATAATAGTATTAATTTTATTAATTGTATTTGTTAAAAAACTAAGTAGGTATATTAAAATAGATAAAAAAAATTAAAATTATTAAAATAGATTTTAATATAAATAAGTAAGAATTACCCGTAATATTTTGGAAAATGAGAGATTTAGTAAGAAAAATTAGAAAATATAACATGTTTTAATTGAAAAAGTTAATTTTTCGTGATATTTTTGGGAAACAAATTATTAAAAAATAGAAAATGTAATGTGTTTTAACTGAAAAGTTATTATTATAAATAAGTAAATAGGTTTTAAAATATATAAGTAAAAATTTGTCCGTGATATTTTTGGAAAAAGGGGGTTTTAGTAATGTTGTGGATTAAAAATCATACTTGTATATTAATTGCTAAGGTTTAATGAGCTTCGAGCTTTAATGGATGCACTTGTGTTTCGATACTAAATTGGTCCTCACAAGATGCCTACGTATCTCAATTCGTTATTGAGAATCAAGCCAAAGACGTAGTTCTGATTGTAGGATCAGGGACCTTATATAGGCGTCTGGAGCCTAGTATTTATGGTATGTTTAGGAGTCTTAGCGAATAAGTCTCCTTTTTGATATTGGATAAACATTGTATTTTTTGCAGGATAAGTCTTTTCCTTGTTGATAAAGGCTATGACTCATTAATTGAGATTCTGGATCCTTCTTTGACCAATTTTCCATAATTTGGACTCTTTTCATGAGCTGTATATTTTCCCTATTTATTAATTACGAAATTAATAAATAATCAGGGTTTTGGGCCTTTCCAAAGAAACAGCAACTATATTTCTATAATTACTTTTCTGTCCATATCATTTGCCCCCCAACTTTTGGGAAAATCTCCTTGGGGTTTTCGTAGAAGTTATAGCGTGTTTTTCCTCAAAATTTTCTGTTTTAAGGACATTTGCGACCTCAAATTAGGTCATTTTCGACCTCAAATTAGGTCATTTTCGACCAGGAATTCGACCAGGAATTAGGTCTTTTTCGACCAGGAATTCGACCAGAATCTAGGTCTTTTTCGACCAGGAATTCGACCTCAACCTGTTGTGAGGTCGAAGCTTTCGACCTCGATTTATAGGTCATTTTTGACCTCGTGGCTTCGACCAGGATTTCATACTTTTTCGACCTCGTTTCTGTGCGAGGTCGAAGCTTTCGACCTCGATGTACAAGCCATTTTCGACCTCGTGGCTTCGACCTCGAATTCTCGGTTTATTTCGACCTCGTTTCATCGACCTCGATTTAGGGTCTTTTCGACCTCGATTTAGGGTCTTTTCGACCTCGATTTAGATTTCATTTGGGAGCGAGGTCGATGGATACGACCTCGATTTCCCATGTATTTTCGATCTCAGTCGTACGACCTCGGACCTATATGTTTTCGACCTCGATTTGGTGCGAGGTCGATGGGTTCGAGCTCAATTCTTAGGTCTTTTTCGACCTCGAGCCTTCGAACTCGATCTAAGGTCTTTTCGACCTCAAATCTTCTGATTTTTTTTAACTTATTTTGGTGCGAAGTCGATGGATACGACCTCAATCTCTTGTGTATTTTCGACTTCGGTCGTACGACCTCGATTTAAGGTCTTTTCGACCTCAAATCTTTTATCCTTGTTTTTGCCTTGGTTTCATTCCAAACTTCATTCTTTCTTGGGCCTTAACTAGCCCAATTTTTAATTGGACTTAAATTATTCCAGCCTTGGGCCTTATTGGGCCTTATTGTTTGGGCTTTGAATTCGCCTAAGACCCAAATTGTTTGGGCTTCAATTTCTATAATCCAATAATGGATTCGTGGGCCTTGACTGGCTATAGAAGGTTGCCCTTCCTTAACCGGTTGGATTTCCAGTCACTTCGATTATAAAATAGTGGGATTTCCACTTTATTCTTCACTTCATACATTCAACTTTCTAAAATTTTCTCTCTAGTATTCTTAGTTTTTCTCTCTTCTCATTTCGTAGTAAGGCGATTTCCGGCGAAGCTTCCAGGATTATATTCCTCATTTTCTGGGTTCAATCTTTTGAAGATTTTTTGGATTCCTATTTGAAGATTCTGGGCTTTCCCTTTGAAGATTTGAAGATTTTCTGGGTTTTTTCGAGACTTGGGGTCTTTTTATCTCTTACCTGGGACTTACTACCCTTTTTGGGGATTTTAATATACACTAGTGTTTCACGATTATCGTCTTGGTGTACAGTGTGGTGCGACCTACACATTTACGACGATTTTGCCTTATTCGAGGCTAGCTTGACATTTGCATAAGCCTTTTATGTCTTATATTGTCTTGTTTTGGCTTCAAGCCTTTCATTGAGCCTATCGAATGATGGGGTTTGGACTGAATGTCTTAGGTTTTTGGGGTTTTCAACCCTTCACCCTTACGAGTTCTTACTGATGGTTGCAATCGTAATGATTCATTCTCAAGTCTATCATATCAAACTTCTCCTGAGCTTGAAATTTTCACTAATTAACAATAGGCATCTTTGGCTTTCTTTTGTATGTTTATTAGCAACATTCACCCTTCGGGGTTCGTTGTATTCAACTCTATTTGTGCAGTTGACATGCATATTTGTATGCTTTCCTTTGCGTTCATTTGTAGTTTGTCTCGGCAAAGCTTTGAGGATGTTTCTACCAATCAAAACAGGTTCAACCCTTCATCTATTTTCTAGGAAGCTCATGATGTCATCGAACCTTATTTCTAGTAGTGAGTCCACTTAGGAAACACTTTAAACATAATAAACTTTCAAATTGGAGGCATGCCAAGTCCTTGGCACCTCATGCCCTTCAAGGGTTTCTAGCTTGTACGATCCTCGACCAAATACGTTCTTGACGCGATATTGTCCTTCCCAATTTGGGGTCAACTTGCCTTTTTGTCCAACTCCGGATGCCTCGATTTTTCGGAGGACTAAGTCTCCTTGTCGAAAGAACCTTTCTTTAACCCTTAGGTTGTAGTAGAAAGATGCCTTCTTTTGATGTTCAACTATCTTGGCGTATGCCTCATCTCTAACCTCGTCAATCAGATCTAAGGCCAGCCTCAAGCCTTCCTCATTTGTTTCTGGCTCATAAGCCTCAACTCTTGGAGACGTGTGAGTAATCTCCACTGGAACCACTGCCTCTGCCCCATATGCCAACAGAAAGGGGGTAGCTCCAGTGGTGACTTTGCAAGTAGTTCGATATGCCCATAGTATGGGGAGCAATTCGTCTACCCAAGTGTTTCTGGAGCGTTCAACTCTTTTCTTCAGTCCATCTAGGATAATTCGATTTGCAACCTCAGCTTGCCCATTTGCTTGAGGATGGGCAACAAAAGTGAAGCGCAACTTGATATCATTCTCATCACAATACTTCTTGAACTCATCATTGTTAAACTGAGTTCCATTGTCTGTGACCAAGATACGTGGAATCCCGTATCTGCATATCACATTTTCCCAGAAGAAATGCATCACTTGCTTGGTGGTTATCTTGGCTAATGGCTTAGCCTCAATCCACTTGGTGAAGTAGTTGATCGCTACTATTAAGAACTTTCATCTCTGGTGGTTGTCTAACCACTGGTGCATGCTTTTGGCACCGTTCACATTTCTTCACGTAGCTTTTAGCATCAGCAAGTATGCTGGGCCAATAGAAACCTAGACGAGTGACTTTATGAGCAAGGGCTCTGCTCCCCAAGTGCTGCCCACAAATTCCTTCATGTACTTCCTTCAGGGCCAATTCTGCCTCTTGAGGTCTCAAACATTTCAGATATGGAATGATGAAAGACTTCTTGTATAGGATTCCCTTAATCAGGGCATACCTTATAGTGCTCTCACATACAGTTTTCGTGCTTCTGAAGTGTCGTTGGGTAACCACCCAGTTTCCAGATGAGCTTTGATGGGATCCATCCAACAGCTAGCAACATCAATGGGTGCCACCAACTTTCTGTTGATGCTTGGGGTCCTCAAGACTTGGAAGTATACACTCCCTGCATAGTTTTCAATTTCGGAAAAATCAAATTTCGACAAGGCATCAGCCTTCATGTTTTCTTCCCTTGGAATGTGCTCTACATAGCATTCATCAAACTGAGTCATGATGGCTTTGACAAGTTTTAGGTACTTGTCCATGACTTCATCTCTGGCTTCAAACTCCCCATTTACTTGGGAAACCACTAGCCTCGAGTCTCCACATACTTTCAGAGTTTTAACTCTCAAGACTCCAGCCAGCCCTAAGCCAGCTATCAGGGCTTTGTACTCAGCTTCATTGTTTGTCGTTGGGAAGTCCAGTTTTAGTGTGTACTCTATGAGGAATCCATCAGGACTTCGTAGCACTAAACCGGCTCCACTTGATTTTGTTTTTGATGCTCCATCAAAATAGAGCACCCAACATTCTTTGGAGACCATGTCTTCATCTTCTTTGCTTTCTTCTGTTACTTCTTGCCCCCCGACTTCTTGGTTGTCAATGGTGCATTCAACCATGAAGTCAGCGATTGCTTGAGCTTTTATGGCCGTTCGAGGCTTGTACTTGATGTCAAATTCTCCTAATTCAATAGCCCATTTGATCAACCTCCCACTAACTTGAGGGTTATGCAAGATGTTTCTTAGAGGTTGATTGGTCTAAGACCTCTATCTTATGAGCCTGGAAGTACGGGCGTAGCTTTCTTGAGGCCATTACCAAGGCTAAGGCAAACTTCTCAATCTTTGAGTAGTTTATTTCTGCCCCATGTAGAATTTTGCTCACATAGTAGATGGGTTTCTGAACCTTCACTTCTTCTTTTACCAAAACGGCACTTAAGGCTGTGTTAGAAACCGCCAAGTACAAACAAATAATTTCTCCTGGTTTTGGCTTTGCCAACAGTGGTGCCTCAGCCATGTATTTCTTCAGGGCCTCAAAGGCCTTTTGTCTTTCAGTTGTCCATTCAAAGTTTTTCACGTTATTGAGTGCTTTGAAGAAAGGTAAGCATTTTTCTCCTGACTTGGAGATGAATCTCCCCAATGCTGCCACTCTTCCCGTCAGCTTTTGAACATCCTTGACAGACCGTGGCGGTTCCATGTCTAAGATTGCTTTGATTTTGTCGGGGTTAGCCTCGATCCCTCTCTTGGAGACCATCAGGCCTAAGAACTTTCCTGAGCCAACGCCGAAGGCGCACTTGGCTGGATTTAACATCATCTTTTGGTGCCTTAGCACTTCAAATGCCTCTCGGAAGTGCTTTATGTGATCGGCCTTATCAAGGCTCTTGACTAACATGTCATCTACGTAGACCTCCATGGTTTTTCCAATTAGGTGTCCAAAAATTTTGTTCACCAACCTTTGGTAGGTTGCCCCTGCATTCTTAAGTCCAAATGCCATGACTAGATAACAGAAAACACCAAAGTCAGTGATGAATGATACCTTGGAGATGTCATCCTTGTGCATTTTGATTTGGTTGTATCCACTGAAGCCATCCATGAAGCTGAGCATCTCGTGTCCAGCCGTAGCATCAATTAATGCATCAATCCTTGGTAAGGGAAAACAATCCTTAGGACATGCATCATTCAAGTCAGTGAAGTCTACACACATCCTCCATTTTCCATTGGCCTTTTTGACCATTACGGGGTTAGCCAACCATTCCGGGAATTGTATCTCTTCAATGAATCCGGCCTCTAGAAGTTTTTCAACTTCTTATTTAATGGCCTCTTGCCTTTCTGGAGCAAAATTTCTCTTCTTTTGTTTCACCGTCTTTCTTTCAGGATCCACATTCAACTTGTGAGTTATGAATTGGGGATCAATCTCTGGCATGTCAGCCGCTGTCCAAGCAAAAACGTCATTATTCTCTTGAAGAAAAGATATGAGCTTGCTTTTCAATGGCTCAGTTAGTAGTGCTCCAACATATGTCACCTTCTCCGGTTCACCAGGGACTAAGGGAATGGGTATTAAATCCTCAGCTTGTTTCCCTCTTCGGTCCTCATGGTCACTAGTATCCATGTCTTCAATTGGGAGAACCTGCCCCCCGATTCCATCAGGCCTCAACGCGGCTACATAACAACTTCTAGCCATCTTTTGGTCTCCCCGTTCTTCACCAATCCCATTCCTCGTGAGGAATTTGAGTTTCAGATGATAGGATGAGGCAACAGCCTTGAACGCATGAAGACCAGTCCTTCCTAGGATTACATTGTAGGTTGAAGTTGCCTTTATAACTATGAAGTTCAACATATGAGTAGACGTATTCGACACTTTCCCCATTGTCATTGGGGGTTGGATAGTGCTTTCCACCTTTGACTTCACTCCATTGAATCCATATATGGGCATATTCGAGGGTGTCAACTGAGAGTCAGTATAGCCCATCTTGATAAAAGCATCATGGAACAAGATGTCCACTGAAGCTCCATTGTCGACCAAAACTCTCTTGGTTTCAGAATTTCCTATCACAGGGACGATGACTAAGGGATCATCGTGGGGAAACTTCACTCCCTCCAGGTCTGAATCATCAAAACCTATTGATACTTCTGTTCGGGCACGTTTTGGTGCTTCTTCAACCACAGTCATTACTTCTCGAGCATAAGCCTTTCTTGAGTTTCGGGAGGACCCAGCAGCAGTTGGCCCTCCGAATATCATGTTGATGACTGGCCCTCGGGGCTTAGGGTTACGATCTTGGTCGTTGTCCCTTCTGTCGTAATCCTTCATTTCATAGTTTCCTCTTTGACTCCCTTGATTTCCATCCTTGGTGAATTTGCTGAGTTTTCCTCTTCGTATCAGAAATTCGATCTCATCTTTCAATTGCCTACAATCGTCAGTGTCGTGACCGACTTCTTTGTGGAACCGACAGAACTGATTTTGGTTCCGTTTGGACATGTCAGCCCTCATTGGCTTCGGCCATTTGAGATCTCCTTCCTTAGCTATCTCCATCAGAATTTGACTTATGGGAGTGTTCAATCTTGCATATTCCGTAAACTTTGGCCCAAAATTGTTTCTCTTGGGTGGAGAATCAGAGTCCTTTGACGTTCTGGGAAACTTTTCCTTGACGTCGTACTCCTGAGTTTCTTTTCTTCTTTTTTTTGAGTTTTCGCTACCGCTAGCAGTGGGATCATACTTTCTCATGCTTTCTTTCTTCAGCCTTGATATACTTTCCAGCTCTATCTTGGAGCTTCAGCATGCTCTCGGGTGGATGTTTAGCTAACGACCTTTTGAAGTGGTCATCAGTAGTTCCTTGTTGCAGGGCTATCATAGCCACTCTGTCCTCTAAGTCCAGGACTTTCAGAGCCTCCCGGGTGAATCAATTGATGTAGTCCCTTAGGGCTTCATTCTTTCCTTGCTGGATTGCCATGAGTGATGCAGAGCTTTTCTCATGCACCCTTCCACTAATGAACTGATTAATAAAAGCTTTGCTTAGTTCCTTGAAAGACCCAATTGAGTTGGGAGGAAGACGGCTATACCAGCGTTGGGCCATGCCTGCCAAGGTTTGTGGAAACGCCCTACACTTGACCGCATCGTTGGTTGGCTGCAACAGCAGTGCATTGGAGAAGGTCCTTACATGATTTGCGGAATCTCCCGTTCCATCATAAGCCTTGATCGAAGGCATCTTGAATTTTCTGGATATAGCCGTTTTCATGATGTCTTGAGTAAACGGTGGTGTAGGATCATCAGGATCTCCTAAGGGCAACAGAATACTAGGATCACCCCTTGGGGCTTCGGCCCTCTTGGTTCTTCTTGCCGGTGGATCCAAGTTGATTATCGGGATCCCTTCAGTCGTTCGGCCTTGAGATTGAGCGGTCTCCTCCTCAGCAAGGAGTTTCTTGAGTCTTGCAGTCTCTACCTCATGGGCTGCAATTTTCTCCTTAGTAGTTTGGGGTTGATCCCGATTTGTCTGGGAAGAACGTCTCCTTCTTGGGGCGACATCCTCCCCAGTTGTATAACCCTCATCCTCGGTGTATGGGCCCGAGTAATCTTGAACGAAAGGGGTCTAGCGAGTTGGTTGATTTTGGGGCCTTGAATATAAGGGGGCACATATGCCTCATGGTAGATTGGATTAGTTCCACTACCGCCCGCCATGGGTCGAGGGGGCATGCCATAGCTTGGCATCCCCAAAGTTTGATTCGCGTATTGAGGGAGATCAGTAGTATGGAGTTGAAGGTTTCTCGGTGCATTCATGATGAGTGGAGAAGTCGAGATTGGTTGCTGGTGAACGGTCTCTTGTGGATTAGATCCATGAATGACCATCTGCAGGGGATTCGTCCCTTCAACCGAAATCGGGATTTCCGGTCCTTGAGTGTTGGTGGGGATATTCGCCCCTTGAGTGCCAGTAGTCGGCGGTGGTTGATTTCCGTGAGTATCAGCCTCAGAGGTGATAGGGCGATCCTCAGGAGTTTGAGTATCCCGAGATGTTCTTCGTGTGTTTGTCATGGTTGATGTTGTCTTCCCACAGACGGCGCCAAATGTTATGGATTAAAAAACGTACTTGTATATTAATTGCTAAGGTTTAATGAGCTTCGAGCTTTAATGGCTGCACTTGTGTTTCGAGACTAAATCGGTCCTCACAAGATGCCTACGTATCTCAATTCGTTATTGAGAATCAAGCCAAAGACGTAGTTCTGATTGTAGGATCATGGACCTTATATAGGCGTCTGGAGCCTAGTATTTATGGTATGTTTAGGAGTCTTAGCGAATAAGTCTCCTTTTTGATATTGGATAAACATTGTATTTCTTGCAGGATAAGTCTTTTCCTTGTTGATAAAGGCTATGACTCATTAATTGAGATTCTGGATCCTTCTTTGACCAATTTTCCATAATTTGGACTCTTTTCATGAACTGTATATTTTCCATATTTATTAATTACAAAATTAATAAATAATCAGGGTTTTGGGCCTTAAATATTTGGCCTTTCCAAAGAAACAGCAACTATATTTCTATAATTACTTTTCTATCCATATCAAGTAAGCAAAAATAAAAAAATGTAACATGTTTTGGTTAAAAAAGATAATTGCTCGTGATATTTTTGAAAAATAAGAGAATTTTGTTAGAAAATATTATATTAATTGTATTTGTTAAAAAAATAAGTAAACATGTAAAGTAGGTAATTTTTTTAAAATCATTAAAATAGATTTTAAAATAAATAAGTAAGGGTTTATATGTGATATTTTTGAAAAAAGGTAATAAACAATATACACTTTGGCTAAAAAAGATAATACGTTAGTTATTAGTAATTATAATATTATTATTTCATTTTATTAAATGTAACTACACGTGATATTTTTGGAAAATGAGAGGTTTTAGTTAGGAAAAGTAGAAAAGGTAACGTGTTTTAAATAAAAAAAAAGTAATTGATTATTTATTGGTAGTTATAATATTATTACTTTATTTTATTAAATAAAATTACTCAGTAATGTTGTTAGAAAAAGAGAAAGTTTAGTTAGAAAAAATATAAAAGGTACTCTATATATAATTACTAGCTTAAAACTCGTGCGATACACGGATTGTTAATTGTTATTTTATTGTTATTTTGTTAATTGTATTTATTAAAAAAAAATAAGTAGACATGTTAAAATAGCTAAATACTTTTAATTAATTAAAAACATTAAAACAGATTTTAAAATAAATAAGTAAGGGGTTGCTCGTTATATTTTTGGAAAAGGGGGGGTTTTAGTATGGAAAAATAAAAAATGTAACATGTATTTAGTTTAAAAAGGTAAATGCCTATGATATTTTTAGAAAATGAGGTTTTAAAATTTAATAATTTAAATTATTTAAATACGTTTCAAAATAAATAAGTAAAGGGTTTGTTCGTGATATTTTTAGAAAAATAATTGATTTTAGTGAGAAAAATAGAAAAAATAAATTGAAAAAGGCAAGTTCCCGTGATATATTTAGAAAATGAGGGACTTTGTTAGAAAAAATCTATAATGTGTTTTAGCTGAAAAGGTAATTGTTATAAATAGATATTTGATTATTTATATTTTAATATTTTTAGTAATTGCATTTGTTAAGAAAAATAAGTATACATGTTAAAATAGGTAAACTTTTAAAAAAATAATTATAATATTAGGTTTAAAAATAAATAATTAAAGGTTTGTTCATGATATTTTTGAAAAATGAGGGGTTTTAGTAGGGAAAAATAGAAAAACTAACATGTTTTAGTTAAAAAAAAGGTAATTGTCTGTGATATATTTGAAAAAGTAGGGGAATTTGTTAGTAAAAATAAAAAAATAATGTATTTTAGGTGAAAAAGGTAATTGGTTATAAATAGATAATATTATTATTTAATAATATATTTCTATAAATAAGTAAGGTTAATTAAGTAAAAACACAAATTTAAGAAAGGGTAATTAAGTAAAATCACAACGTACCATACCGACCGACCAAACTTTTAATGTTTCGTCTATTATATAATAGTATTGATTAGTATTTTATCAAACAGTTTTCATCGATTTGATTGAAAAGATCTGACAGTTGTAGTTTGAGTGACCAAACTATGAAGGACCAGACTACCGACGAAACTTGCAATGTTTTGTCTTTAATATAATAGTATAGATAGATATTTATTTGCCTTATTTTAAAATATTATTAAATTATTTATTTATTAAATAAAAAAATAGAATTGAAATTAATTAATATTGGCATGGTTTAATATAATATTATTAATTGTATAATTAATTCATATTTTATTATTTTCAATCCGATTTTAACATATATTAATATAAATAATATATATGATGCGTATTTTTTAAAAAAAATGGTGTAAACGTTTAATCTAGTTAAAATTATTTTCATACTAGCTTAAAACCCGTGCGATGCACGGATTGTTAATTGTTATTTTATTATTATTTTTTTAATATTTTATTAATTGTAGTTGTGCAAAAAATAAGTAGGCATGTTAAAATAGCTAAACAATTTTAATTAATTAAAAACATTAAAACATATTTTAAAATAAATAAATATGGGTTTGTCCGTTATATTTTTGGAAAATGAGGGGTTTTAGTAAGAAAAAATAAAAAATGTAACATATATTTAGTTTAAAAGGTAAATGCCCGTGATATTTTTGGAAAATGAGATTTTAAAATTTAATAATTAAAAGTATTTAAATACGTTTTAAAATAAATAAGTAAATGGTTTCCTGTGATTTTTTTGGAAAAAGAATGAATTTTAGTGAGAAAAATAGAAAAAGTAAACTGTAAAATGCAATTTTCCGTGATATATTTAGAAAAGGACGGACTTTGTTAGAAAAAATATATAATGTGTTTTAGCTGAAAAAATAATCGGTTATAAATAGGTATTTGATTATGTATATTTTAATATTTTTAGTAATTGCATTTGTTAGGAAAAATAAGTAGACATGTTAAAATAGGTAAACTTTTAAAAAATAATTATAATATTAAAATAGGTTTAAAAATAAATAACTAAAGGTTTGTCCGTGATATTTTTGGAAAAGGAGGGGTTTTAGTAAAGAAAAATAGAAAAACAAACATGTTTTAGTTAAAAAAAGGTAATTTCCCGTGATATATTTGAAAAAGTAGGGGAATTTGTTGGAAAAATAGAAAAAATAATGTATTTTAAGTGAAAAGGTAATTGGTTATAAATAGGTAATATTATTATTTAATAATATATTTCTATAAATAAGTAAGGTTAATTCGAACTCTTCTCCTCGATAAATTCGAACTCTTCTCCTCGATAAATTCGAACATCTGTTCTACTTCTAATATATTAAAGGATATTTTTTTATTTATCAGTATTTAAAATTCTAAAATTCTGGAAAATTAGAAAAATAGACTGAGACGATCTTAGGGTGCCACCTAACCTCCCACGTATCATCCTTTATCGAGGAGAATATCCTCATCATCCACAACCTCTTCGATCTTAAGAGAGGGTACTGAAGCAGGTTGAGTGATTTGAGCTTCTTCACTAGGTTGAGTGATTCTTGGCACATGAGCCACTAGAGCACCTGACATATTAGCCATCTTTCCTCTGGATCCAGCTAGAATAGCTCTTTTCTGGAAAAACTCAAGCTCATATGATTTAAGCACACCATATAGAGTTTCAAGAGAGATATTGTTAAGATTCCTCCATTTTCTTATGGCAGTGATTTTGTGCTCAAGATGCTCAGGAAGTGTGAGTAAGAACTTGACATTTAGCTCCTTCCTATCATAGTATTTGCCATGTATCTGTAGCTCAGTCATAAGTTTACTAAACCTTTCAAACATTGTTGTTAGGTCTTCTCCTGACTTTGCCATGAAGGGTTCATACTGTGAGATAATAATTTGTCTTTGATTATCTTTCACTTCTTCACTTTCTTCACACAGCAGCTCGATCTTATTCCACATATCCTTGGCTGATGAGCACCCAATGACATTCCCACACATTGCTTTGTCCAAAGTGAGAGCATCCAGTAAGATGAGTTGCAAGTAATCATCCAAGGCCACCTTCTCTTTTTCTGGCTCCAGAAACTCCGAAGGTAATTTGTTGACCCAGTAGGCCGGAATAAGAACGTCGTCCACAGTTGAGGCTTCAATTTCTTTTCGTGGAACAAATGGACCATTTTGGAGGATACCCAAGTATAATGGATTCGCAGCTTTGATAAACAACATGATCTTTCTTTTCTATACATTGTAGTTCTCTTTATCAAATGCTGGAATCTTTATGCTACTTGACTTCTGCATACTTGTCATGATCTCAGATTTGTAGAACAATTTGTCTGCTCTGATACCAGTTGTTGGTCCTTGACTATTGCAGGGGGTTTGAATGCAATACTGATAAATCTCAATCTACGTTTTCAACAACAAGAACTAAGATTAAGGATTATCAGTTTATCAAATGCAAACACAAGTAGACACACGAGTAATTCTCACAAAATAAATGTTTTATTTATTTTGCAATGGGTTGCTACAACCTCAAGAAAATGTTTGTTTTCTTGAACTTCGGTTTCTCGAGTGATTACAGAGAATGAATTGAGAGATAGACTAAGTAGGCTAAACCTATCACTTTCAATCACGGGTCTTGTGAAGCTGTTGTCATTTTCAAGTGGCAGCTTCTTACAATTTGCCTGCTCGTGATTCTTTCCTAAATTGCTATACAGACAGCTTATCAATACATATCAAAGCAATCTAGAAACATTCTATTTTAAGCTAACACAATTCAGTAGATGTAGATTTGTCATACTTTGGAATTGGTGAGTTTTGTCATGTGATCTCTTAAGCTTCAGTCGTAGTCTTGCAGACCTGTTACAGTGTTGGGATATTGCAACACGCCTATTTCTTGAACATTCAAACTGTCACGAGTTTGACTGGATTGTTTACCAATGCAAATGTTATCCCTTCATGACAGTATCCTGATGGCTAAGCTTGCTGTCACAGGAATGCGCTTTTGGTGACAGTAAGAAATCACCGCTGAAGGTGCTGTCAGGATTTCCAAGCTTGCTGTCAGGCTAAGGTAAAGTTGCTGTCAGAGGGCTTCCTCCAATGTTGCTGTCAGAGTGAATGTACTGTCGTGACTCGCAACATGTTGTCTTCTTGTAACCTTACTGTCAGCGCTGTGACAGTAATCTTTATTCTTGCTGTCCATCTTGAGTACTTCTTGAGGCTTGAACAAATAAATGAACTTCTACCAAGATGCACTAGAATCTTATTTGTACTAAATAAAACAGTTACAAAGACATACTCTGTCTGTGACAGTATGTTCATACTTAATAAAGATTAAGTAAATAAAGTATCTAGTTAAGTTGCCTCATAGATATCACCCATAAATCCTAACAATACATATAAATTATAGAGTAAAGTGCACTTTGTGTACTCGTACTTTAGTCAAGACACCACTTACAATACTATAGTTTAAAATCGAGCAGTTGCAATATCAATGTTTGTATTTCACTGCATTTTGTTGTATTCCGTTAATTGAGGTTAACTATGTTATTAATTTAGGGAGTAAAATGTACTTTGTGTACTCGCACTTTACTCTAAAGTGCATTTTGTGTACTCACACTTTACTCTAAATTTTGAACTAAAGTATTGCAAGTGATGTATTGATCAAAGTGCGGGTACACAAAATGCACTTTAGAGTAAAGTGCGAGTACACAAAGTGCACTTTACTCCCTAAATTAATAACGGAGTTATCCTCAGTTAACGGAATGCAACAAAGTGCATTGAGATACAAACATTGATATTGCAACTGCTCGATTTTGAACTATAGTATTGCAAGTGGTGTCTTGACTAAAGTGCGAGTACATAAAATGCACTTTACTCTAAATTATATTTATTCATACTAATTTAGTTAATATACAAATAGATTATATTAAATTTAAAAATCGGGAAACGGGCGGGAACACCTTAATTCCCCGATTTTGTCTCGTTCCCCGAATACTTTTTATACTTTTCTCATTGCCCCTCCTCTCCCAAATTCAAAAAAAATTCCGAATCTCCAACCCAAACGGGACGGGGATAGATCAAAATCGAGCGGAACGGGTGAAATGCCCATATCTGCATAATCTTATGTGTAATACAAAATTATTACCAAAAAGTTATACTAAAAAGTCTTTTTAATTCAGGAATTTCTTTGAAATCAACATCAAGTCTTTTAATAGATAGTATAAATAAATAGTATAAATAGCTGAATATGTTTGACAACTTGAAGGAAGATTTTCGTACATTTGTTATGTATGTAATGTTGAGAAAAATCTATATTTTTTTGATGGAAGAAACAACATACATTCATTAGAAGCACTCCTCACGTGGAGATACAAACACAAAGATGTAAAACTTTCTTCATGTGTAAGAGAAAATTTACATATTAGAGATTGGGGAAAGTATTGTCGAAAAAACTCTACAATTGTAAGACTTGCGGAACATTCAACTATCTATCAACCATTCGAGAGACATGATATATTTCACCTTAAGTCAGTGGGGGGATCACGACAGTAAATCGATTCAAACGAACGCAATTGATGAATAATAGAAAATTCAAGAAAGATAAAGAGTCCTAAGATACAAAACACAAGAAAATTACACAGAAAACTAGAAAATTACATGAAGATTAAAACTAAACAAAAACTCAGATCTAATTAACTAAACCCATCCATTAGCCAACCAAATCCGTTGCTGTCTTCACCGGTTACCCACATTCCTGTTGTATTAACAAACATGAAAGTGGAACTTGGAGCCAAACAAACAAATTCTTGAAAAGACTCGAGAATAACTGAATGTGTTTGATAGCTTGAATGCATACATTCATATAATGTGATATTGGTTAATTAATTCCACATGGACATCGAATTACGAGGGTAAGCATTAGAGGAAATAACCTTGTTCGAATGAGAATCAAGATGTGCATAAATACTTTCTCCTGTGATATGGTATATAATATAACAAGAACAAAATGAGTTTATATTTATACATGCTAAAAGTAACTGACGCGATTATTAGGCAAACATGCGTCGTAAATGTATTTTAAAAATGCTGTATCTAAATATAATCGGCGATGATAAGCATTTGATAGTAAGAACACAGATCTCTTCACCAGGAACCTCAGCATCTGTTAAAGATCTGTAGCGAACTGCCAGGTGACAACATTGCGCATGTAGAACTTGCTCAGTACAGCAACAGATTGCTATCAATCGAATTTCTTTACAGTTAAAAGTACAACTCACAAACTTTTACTCTGCTACGAGAAGATATATCTGCTGAGAGGTTATCTTGAACAAGCTCTACATTATTCTACAGAGGCAAGAATCTGATTCCTCCTCATCGGAGTCACTTACGTCACTGCGGGAAAACAAAAGAATATACAAAACATTAGCAAAGATGTCAACTCAAAGTTTTCACCCTTCAGCAATTTTCAAAGACACTACATACATTTAACATTCTTATTAATGAAGCTACAACAGTTGAATAATAGTTGATAGGAGTATGAAAGAGTACTTTGGTCAGTTCAGTCATCATCAACATTGGTGGTTGGGCTATTTAAGCTATTCATGAATTGTTTTGAAATGTCAATGATTCTTAATTGATATTGTTATAGATTTTATTACAGGGAACCTGAATTCTCTTTTTTCTTACCATTATCTTTTGCTAAAATTTTCTTCTGCATCTGTGCAATTTTCTCCAACAATTATCTTTATTTAACTTTGATCAATTCTAATTGTAACCTCTGTGAATTCCACAAAAGATCTCTTCTCAGTTTCTAGTGTCATCTTGATTCTTCTAGATAAATACTAGTATTTCGAAAGAGTACTTTTCAAGCGCAATTCATATATAACCCTAGGTAGAAAGAAAAGAGGGATTGGGAATGAAAACATAACAATCATAAAAGCCGAATGAAAACATAACAGTCATAAATATATATTCCGCAGCCATAAGCACTAGGCAGGAACATGAATGGAAAGAAGGGCAGGCCGATAGGGTCTTTTAAAGTAACTTGCGGTCCAACCCTAACCATCCTACAACTACAGATTTGCTTTGCAGAAGATATGGATACAACCGAAAGAGGAACTTTAACCTATGGTGTCCCTAGCTCTTTAAACAAACTATTTTCCTCCTCGTCCTGCTATGATAGGTATCAATTGAGGCCTTGCCGACTCTTGCAAAGCTATGAATATAATTAAAAAATAACACTTCAACTGACTGGAAATTGAAGACTTGCATTTAATTGTCACGTGAATCTTGAGGCACGAGTAATCATTATATCCATAAGAAAACAGTTTAAAAGCAGGAGTTATATAAATTTTGGAGGCTAGTAAATAATGCAGCTCCTTGGTTTCCAATATACTCATGCTCCCATTATCCACTCATATATCCAAATCATTGTCAACCACTCAGCCACTCAAAAATTCAAATCATTGTGATTGTGTTAGCCCACAGTGTTGTTTATGGACCATGGATTGTGAAGACACTTATCAATAATTCTGATCTCAGAGTACTACAACGTGAACTTCTTTATCAGTTTATAATGAACTTTTATAACTAATCTATGCTGGATACAGAATCTTAATGACTTTCTTTATATAAAATTGGGAGAACAACAGATGACTGTGAATGCAATGACTTGGGTCTCATACTTTAGCACATATAAAAAAGTTAACTTCCATGAGATAGCATCTAAATCACGTTTCGTAGGCTAATACAAAATTTCCCAGATCCAGCTTGATATGTTACCTATTCAAACACTAAAAACTGTCTATAACTTACCATTAGTTGACAGACTCAATGCCTAAAAATTGTACTAACCTGGTATATCCACCAGTACATAGCAACACATCACCAGGACAATGGTACCCTAGGCATATTAAGCTTGAATATCTTTTATACTTATAAAATAATAGCCCTTGCTAAGATGAACAATCACAATATTCAAATCAACGAATTCAACATAGATTTGCTATGCAGGTATGGCACTTCTCTTTTCTTTTTACTATTCTTTCCTTCCCTATATTTAAGGCATTCGTTACCCACATCAAAACCAGATAACTTCCCTATATCAACCAAACACGAATAAAATACTTTACCAGCTAACAGATAAACACTAATCAGGCATTGCAAAACAACAAGATTAAAGTTCTTATCACATTCACATGATCAAACACATATACATAAACAAAAAGCATAACAAAAAACAATTACCTTGGTTGATATTCCAGTACTTGAGCAAGCTTATTACCATTATTATCATTCCACATTACTTTCCTCTGTGATTTCTCCACCTTCCTCGACAACCCACCTCTCCTCGGAGGAACCAACAATGTAGTCGTCTCGTCTTCCTCCTCATCCTTCCTATCTCCACTAAGCAAACTAGTAGTTTTCGAGTCCACATCACTCAATGCATTAATCTTAACATCACTTTTATCACTATCATAATCTTTCCCATTACAATCCATTTAATCTCCACAATCAATTAACTCGAAAACTAACAAAAACTCCTAAAAACCTTAAAACCACCAACAAACCATCACACTAACAATGCAAACACACAAAATTCTTGAAATCAAGATACAATAAAACCCATAAACATTAAAAAGATCAAATCTTTATCAAACCCAATATTAAATACAATCTAAAAACACCAAAAGATCAAATTTTGCAATCAAGAATGCAAAATTGAAGATGATACACTAATGAAGCAACAAGTCAACCAAAGTGAAAGCAACAAATCATATATAAAGAAAGGGGTGTGATTGGGGTAACACAATCAAAGAAGATTACAAGAGAAAAAGGGGAATGAAGAAAGTAAAAATTAGAGGGTTAAAAACCCTAGAAAAGAGGGGAAGATACAAATTGGACAAGAGTTGAGAAGAGGAGACATTGACTAACTATTCTTGCAATACAACTAAACTGATGCCTATGTAATTTGTTCTGTTTTTTGTTTATTACTGTAATATTTTATATTATTATTATTATTATTATTATTATTATGTCTTTTTGAAAATATGGTACATATCTCTGTTTATATTGTTTTAATAATTTGTGAATTGTGCAAGTTTCTTTTTTGAAAAATTACATTTCTTTTTTAAATTAATTTTTTTTATTATTTCTTGTAAATAGGTTTTGGCGACTTTTACGCGAGAACTGTTGAACTTGTCATTCAAGATTAATAATATTCCCCTGTACCTTAAATATCATATACACATTCAAGATTAAAAATATTTCCTTCTATATTTTAGATCTAATTATTTTGTGCAAAATAAATTTCCCTGATATATAATAAAATTTATTTATATAAAGGTGACTTTGGTAAAATTGTTTCACAAATTTGGGGAAAAGTTTTTCAGTAATTGGTTTGTATGATTTAATATGATTACTTTAAAAAAAAATTTGGATCAATAAAAAAAATAAATGATACCAAGAGAGTAACAAAAATATTAATAATCTCAAAAATAATCATTAAATACTCCTTTCAAAATATTAATAATCTCAAAAATAATCATTAAATACTCCTTTTATCCCGCCCAATTGTTAACAGAGTAAAGCGGTGAGATCCATTAATATTTAACGTATAAAGTAGATAAAGAAGAAGAATTAGTTAATTTTTACTAAGTGTAAAGAAATTGATTGTTAACAGAGTAAAGTGACGGGATCCATCAATATTTAAGGTATATAAAAAGGAGGAATTAGTTAATTTTTATATTATAAAATTTTAGTGCCTCAAATTTATATATGTTGTCATATCCATCTTAATTTGTGGTCACGGAGCTAGATAACCATGCAGGATCTAGCTTCAACCGTCTGAACTGCAAACTACTACATTCCTTTATTACCAGGGAACTGTACTTGAACTTAAAGTTTTCCTATCAAAAAGTGGGAAAGAAACGGGGCCTTTGCCCCATTTGCATCTCTTTCCTCATTCTCAGGAGGTTGAAATTATTATTCTTATCTAAATGATTACTTTTCTTGCATGTAGCTCTAGACTTGTGACCTACTGAATTATGCCGATCTCTCTGTTCTTGGAAACAAAATCGAAATTCGAATCTTGGTGAAGATAGAATTTTGTTGATATTTATGTGCAAGTAGCTAACTTGACAAAATAATTGCATCACTCACTCCGGCATGTATTAATACTGAATTGCCTTTTAGCAATCTCAACATAATGCAGTATATATGAGGAAGAATTGCCATGTCTCAGTTGTCAGTTTTCTCTGTCCCAGTACAGACACACAACCACACACACTCACTCTTCATACGAGGAAGAAGTGCGTTTGTGTGTGGGCACACGCACCACGCACGCCACAAGGTTATAACAAAAATTACAACCAGGAGCGCACTTCCGCAAGGCATATTAAAGACACCAGCTCTTTCCCAGAATGCATCACCCTCTGAATGAAAATCTGTTCAAATCTACCTGTAAGCATTTGCCTATTATTATGTGGGTTAAAAACGAAGAAAATACATCTCCAAAGTAGTTTCAATTCTTTAGCTGCCTGCTTTAACATATATTTAAATATTCCATGGATTAGATCCCGGCAGAATGCAGATGCTAAGTCCTCTATTTCGGTCTCGGAGAAGGCAACATTCTTAAACCAATCAAATAAAGCAATTAGACCTAAAACTGACAAGGCAAGCCATCTGCGCTAACCTAACATATCCTTGGTACTTGAAAATTGGTAAAAGGGATCTTGTGTATTTCTCTTTGGCAGACAAAGGGTATCCACTTCAGTTCTAATGTCCATCACAACAGTGAGTGGTGGGAGCAGTAAAGGTATTTTTCTAAGAACAGTCCAAATGGTAGTGGCTGCATTACCAGGAAGTGGAACAGCTATCTCTGCTGTCCTCAAAGTCTTTGCATCCTCAAACTCTTTGTGATATGCAGAAAAATAAATTCCGAGTTCACGTCTATGAACATCTGTGGCAGATAAAATTAGCATTCCTTGGTTAGTATATCAATTCACAAAAGACCAGCACTCACCCGTTTTCAGTGTTGCAAGATCAGTATCATAGTCAGCAACTAACACAAAATGCATACTAATGAAATTTATAAGAAACACCTAAAGCAAAAGAAGATGCAAGCATAAATTAAAATTTTAAATTTATTTAACAGATCGTACTTTCATATGGATTTCCACCGGCTGCAGGCTATACAACAACGTTGTCCGACATAATTTATTCTGGTATTGTGTAATTAGTAGAATCTGAAAGAGTTCCAGCTAACACTTATGATTAACCTTGTTTAAAAAGAAGAAGAAAGGTATGTATCCATTACATTACTTTAACGTTATACAAGAAGCGTTTTGGTCCATAAAAAATAACAACTAAGAAATTATTAATTTGGAAAGATAGGCATTCAGTTATCATTCTTATAAGCAAGTTCACCTTTGTTTTCATCAAAGGGATAGTACTGACTGTAGGTGGTCCAGATGATGCAAAACGAGAAATCATTTTTTCCATTTCTAGAGTCTAGAATTTGGTTTTAGTCCATAGATTATTAATTCTGCAGAATCTTGGCTTTAAAAATTCCAGATCACTTTAAGTTGAGATTATCTTCTAATTCCTTTTACAAGACTCTAGATAATGGTCAAGTTCAATTTATTTAGTCAAGGGTCATATGTTCATTAGTTATAGTACTATATAATAGAATCTTAAAAGTCCAAATTACAATCCCTGGGTCAGCACTCAGGAACATTAATTCCTATGGTTCACAAAATTGCTTCAAGCCCTAGAAATAGTGGCAGCTGTATTGTGGAAGGAAGACTTCAACAACATTAGTTTTCTCTGTATTAGTGGGTGTGAGGTTAGATTTCTTTCCCTTCTCTAATCATAATTTCTGTCAATTCTTACTATAAGCCTGCTAGATCCTAAATCTTACCTCTGCCTAGTGTAATAACTAAATGGTGAATGCACTTAAGGTGGCACTACTGAATCACGCAGACATAAAATCTCTTGAGAAGTGACAATCATTCATTATGCTCTTGATTTAAATAAAATATATTTCTATAACTTCCCCTTTTAATACCATTAATGCACCATAAAAATTGTGACCCCAGTCTGTTATATTGAGCAACTAAATAACATTAATAATCTTTTCTATTAGAACTGAGAAAGCACAAAGAAATTCTCACCATGTTGATATGGGATTCTTCTCTGATTGAGAAATAATTCATGGATTAACAAAAAGATGCAACAATTTCAGATGCAGAAAAGATCACAGAGATATCATTGTACAAGCAAATAGCTATCATACTGAGCTCCCAACTGAAGAAAATGTTAGAAAATGCCAACTCCAAAGAAGTATCTTGAGATTCGTACAAACCAATAAAACTTGTTTATCACAAAGATAGGCCTTTATGTGTGGTTGAAAAGGTATATTAGCACTAACTGGTTATATTGTCTACATGCTTCTACACTGATTCAACAATGCGTTAAGTATTATTAAGCTCTGCCAAAAAATTGAGGAAGTACTCAATCGAAAATGATTGGAGATAGGTTGATCAACTACTCAATTAATACAAAGTAAATCACAAATCCATCTTATAATATATTAATATATATAAATATCCGTCTTATATAGAAGAACACAACAATAACTTGCGATGAATAATGCTCACCAGTACTTTAGGCATTAAGACCGCGGAATCTTGAAGAATATTTTAACATTCCAAACAGCAGTTAATCAATTATTATATGTTAAGATACATAAAAGGTGAAATAGCCTAATAAAAGAAATAAATCTGGCACCAGTCAAATACAAGGAAACATACCACGCACGACCAGAGACCTAGCAGTACTACTCTTTGGGTAATGGTAAACAGGCCCAACACAAAATCTGTACAGATACTTCTTGAAAGAGGATTATACAAGGCACTCACAGATATTTAAGGTTGACCAAATTATTATATTTTGGATTATCACGTACCACATACAACCTACATATGGCTGGAAATTGCGAATAAGTTTATTATATGCTCAAGTCTTAACACTATAAATACTGATTTAATGGAATTCCAATTGTCAAAGTGAAAGGATGTTATGCTTTTGACAGCAAACAATTAAAAATGTAAAATCACAATACAGTGTCAAAATTGCTCATATGTGATTATAGCGACAGCTTTTTTTCAGTTTTGTAATCACTAATTATTGTTAAAGACTTGAAGGACTCAACTCAATACATTACACAGGTAAACCAAAATTCCGTACCTGGAATGACTATCTTTTTCTCAAATAGGAACTCATGGATGTTGGAAGATCATAAGCCTTTACCAAACTACCTCCTTGCAGCAGGTCAACCATTTCACCACTACATTTAAAGATGAGAGCCTGTTGAAGAATTGAGCACCAATGGAGGGTTTTTTCCTTTTAGGATGAACTCTACTCACCATATTGAAACATTACCAGTTATCACCAACAATGAACAATGCCACACTAAAATTTGGAGTCAATATTTTATAAACAAAATCTTGCTTGATGTTAGGTAATTCAAACCAAAAAATAGTCAATAATTGAAAAGTAGGTAGATGTTCAGATATTGGAGTATCTGGAAAAATCAAAATTATATCATGTCGATGTAAAACTTAATTTAGAAATATATATATATATATATATATATATATATATATTATATAATGATGATGAAATTTGTGGAGTCTCATGCAGGTTTTATACAAAGAGGGATTGAGGTAAAGAAGACATGTATCTGCAGACTGCAATGTAGTCAATCGTCTAATTATACACAAGTGACATCATCAATTTTCTTTTGCATGCTTACTATTGTGTGAATCCTGCATGAGCTAGCAAGTAGCAAGTCCCAGCATATAACATTATCTATTTTAACGATCTAAATTACAGACCCAACAAAAAGAAACTAAGAAGATATGATAGCGAAAGGACCCAAGTATGCCTTAATATAAATGTCAGACAAGATGAGACAATTTAAATCTGAACAAATAAAAAAAAATTAGTGCAATTACTTGGGACCAGAAACAGAACATTGATGGTTTTGTATTGTTCTTGACCCTCAACATTCTAGACATAGCTTCATTAAATTTCAACTTCTTTAGGGAAAGATTCAATTTCGCAAATAAGATCAAGCATATTCACCCAAGAATCAACATATATGGTTCAATTTCACAGAGTATTTTTGAGAATTCCTAAATTTCTTTCTGGTCCTGTAGTCATATGCCATAAAGTTGAAGTCTTCCGTTAATACAATAGGTATGTTATTATAGTAATATGGATTGATTTGACTAATATAATTTGTACCGACTGGCTGAAGTATTCACCACAATGAACACATTAAAGGTATTTTCTGAAAGTTTTTAGCTTCTTCTGCACTACCCCGTGTATTAAAGATGATACAAATGAGTGAATGACAATGTAATCCATTTCTTGCAGTACCTCCAAAGTAGGGAAAGCTCATACAAATGTTTATGGTATCTTATGAACCTGTAACATCTATTGTACTGTTTTGCAATAGCACATACTGTACAAGATTTAAAATCATTCTACATGTTGAAAACAAATGGAACACAATTGAAGCCTATATGAATCAAATACGGATGACATTAATAGGAAATAGTTGACTATCATCAAGAAAAATGTCAAAACAATGTTTCTGTATGTTAACAAAAGGCATTTCTTAGGAAAAAGAGAGTGGACAAAAATATAACGTATCTATAAGCATATACTAGAAGTAGATACTTGTATCTTATTAACAATGTAAACGGACAATTCATCAGTACACCCATACCGCCTATTCCTTTGTAGCTCAATAGGTGAACAAAAACATCTCATTCAATCTAACTCAAATTCAGTAACTGGTTGAATTACAGAGTTCTCAGCATCACACCCTGCTAGCAATTGCCCGCTAGACTGATACGACTTTCTATTATAAGAACGACACAGTAATCCCAACAACAAAAACTTATGATCAACACTACAATCACATGTCCAATAAACATTAGATTCACTAAAGCTTCGTCCGGATACTTATCCTCATCAAGCTCACAGTTAATATAATCCCTCCCATTGGCTACTTAGATACTTGTATCTTATTAACAATGTAAACATACAATTCATCAGTACAGCCATACCCCCTATTCCTCTGTAGCTCAATAAGTGAACAAAAACATTTCATTCAATCTAACTCAAATTCAGTAACTGGTCGAATTACAGAGTTCTCAGCATCAAACCCTGCTAACAATTTCCCGCTAGACTGATACGACTTTCTATTATAAGAACGACACAATAATCCCGACAACAAAAAACTAAAAATCAGCACTACAATCACATGTCCAATAAACATTAGATTCACCAACGCTTCACCTCGATACTTATCCTCATCAAGCTCACACTTAATATAATTCCTCCCATTCGCAACATCAAAAGGCACTCTCTCACACCCTCTAAACAAAAATGCATCAGTATACAATGACAACCCAACTTGCAAAACCCAAGTCCCCTTCAACATCATCCCCAACGATAACAAAAACTCCGCGAAAAACGCAGAAGACTTAACCGAAAGAAACAAACAACAAGCTGCACAAACAACATCCAATCCACCTAACCAATCATACATTGCCTCACCATAACCAACGACCCCTTCTCCAGTCATTGTACACTCAATTAAAAACGAAACCCCAGCATATACATACAAAAAATTCTCAGGAATCACAAAAAGTTTACAACTTTCTTTTAAATAAATCAAAATGAGGAGTACCCAGAAGAGTAAAATCACTAAAGATTGCTGCAAGAATGCAAATTTGTAAGTTGGGTGGCCAGAAACTACTAAAAACACTGAAAAAATGAAAAATGAATAAATGGGTAGGCCAAATAAGAGAATGTAAAAATCAAAACTTTTCCATTTGGGTTGAGAAAAATACCAAGATTTGGATCTGTAGTGAGATGTGTTTTTGAGATATAGAGATAGAGAAGAGACCAAACGTTTAATTCCAATTGGGAAGATTATGAGGAATGATGAGACATGAATTAGTAATGATTCCATGTTTTGGTTAGTTATTTTTTAGTGATTTGTTTTGTGTTTGATAGTGTATTAACAGTTACACACATATCAAACTAGAGAATTCAGTAAACTAGTAAATTGGGGTGTATAAGTTGAGACTTCAGATTGGTGTACTTTTTTTTTTCTTCTTATTTTAGATCAGGGAGATTGGGAGAATAGGCCCCATGTAGCACAAAAATGAATCAAATGGCTCTAAATGGGACAGTTAAAATTATTGGCCCCAAATGACACTAATAAACAATAATCAAAATTGCGTTTTTGTGTAAATTAGATTGACATGCTTTTTTTGCTGCCATGGAATAAAAATACATAAGCATTAAATAAAAAAAACGACAATCATGTGATTTTGTGTAACAAAATACACAATTTATTGATTGAATCCAGGAAAGTGTGGTTAAGTTATAGAGGTGGATCCCACATGACAGTCTTTTATTTTTAAATTGGTGAAGCAGAGTTGTGTCAGTCAGTATGAGGAGTGAGTGGTCCTGCACAACACAACATCAACTAGCGTTTTGACTGTAAACGCAAAATGGTGTTCCGTTTTTGTATTTTTATTATTTTAAAAAAACAAGTATGAACAATAGAAACGCAAGATGACATTGCGTTTTCCGAAAACGTGAAGTGACGTTTTAGATTGCTGAAAAATTGAAAAAACGCAACACGCCTTTGCGTTTCTTATGCAATTATACATTATATTGATTTTATAAATACAACATAAGCCTTTCTTAGATACTATTTCTATTTTATTATTTCAATAATCTAATTTCTGCATAAATATGCACATTAATAAATTCTTTTTTTTTATCCGGATTCAATTACGTATATGTATAATTTAGAAGTTTATTTTTGTAAATTATATTAACAAACAATTTATCTACTCAAAAGTTAAAACTAAAAAGAAACAATAGGATAATAAGAGAACATGCGGTTTATCCAATAAGATTTTTAAACTTAACTTAACAAAGCATTGTAGCACAATGGTTATGACATTAATTTCCTAAGAGGAGGTCGGGGGTTTGATTCCTAAAGCCAACCCAAATTCAATATTTTTTACATAAATAATAGAGGGATGACGATTTTGAATTTTTTTAACAAATAAGGATAAAATCGTATTTTCATAGGTATTAAAATGGTTCAAATTGCCCCTAAACGCCATTTAATATATATACTAGCGTAACAGCCCGTGCCTTGCACGGGCTTGCATAGAGATGTCAATAATTTTTATTGTGAAAAAGTTGGTCGTGATCGATTTATTAGCTTAAGGATTGCGTAGTCTTAAGTTTGAGAGCGTAAAATGAGAAGTATGGTTCATGCATAGTGAGAAGTAAAGAATTTTGTTGGTGAATAGTGTAATTACTTTGAATCACAAACGTAACTATGCCAAGGCTCTAAGACTTGTTTAAAGTGACTATTATTGATTTTGAGACCAGATTGAAATAGTGTAGAATTTGAAGCACGAGTGTACTATTGTTCTTTTTGCGATTATAAGCAGGTTTACCTGAGTTTTGTGTGTCAGAGAAAGGATAGTTTGTAGATTGGTAATTTGCATTAGAGAGCGATTGTTATCTGTTTTTCGGGAATCGATTGGTTTTTTTTTTTTTTTTTTGCAATCTAGGTTATGAATAGGTTATATGTATGCAATGTTGTTGTAATATAATCGAACATGCATGAATGAGATAGAGGATTTTAAAACGAAGCTGAAGGTCGACGCATCTTTGCACACTCTCACATCACTCAAGTTTGTGATAAACACTTTGGGAGATGAACACCTATTACAGTTTGGAGTATTCATGTCACCTATTTGTTTTTAGTTTTTTACTTGGGAACTGATTCTGCACTCCTCTCATGTGTTCGTCTTTATATTAAATTATATTAACACACTTAGTAAATGCATTAATAATGTGTTTGGAATATCGTTTTACAGTTACAAATTTTAATCCAATTTATTACTATATATTAAACCTCAACACAAGGGCAAAAGTTTTTAATTAAATGACCGTCACAAAAATGTCACTTATATATTATTATGCAAAAATATATTAATAGTTGTTATACAAATAAACAAACCTCCAACCTCCTTCTAAGATGTTCATGGGTTTAACCACTATTCTACATGCCTGTTTGAGTTTACTTCAAAAAATTTATTAGATAATCCACGTCTTTCCTCTCTTATCTTATATTATTTTTACTTTGATTTTTAAATAAATAAAATATTGGTTTGTATTATTTATATAAATCAGTTTTTCTTTTCATCTTTTCGTAATTTTGGTCAAAAAGTGTATTTTCCGGACACCCTAACCGGTATCACGCCAGACCCTAGAGTGCAGGAAGAATTCCCCACGCTCCCATGAATCGAACCTTGAATGCTTTGGTCAATAACCAGTGCTTTCACCAACTTATCTACAGGCCCGGAGGCTTCTTTTTGTAATTTTATATACCTATATATTCAATCACTGGATTTTATTACAGTTGTATGTTTTCGATTAAATATATATTAATTATGTTGTTTAAAATTCATACTTTTATATTATATATCTTTATTATACTTTATTTGAATTAAATTAATTATTCATACATAAAATATACTATTGAAATTTGACCTAATATAAGAAATATTGTATATGTTGTAGAGGATGTCGTTAAGGACCCACAAACCCTATTTAGAATTTCATTTTATTAAAATGATTATATGACATTACGAATCAATTTAATGTATTCTATAAAGTTCTATTATTATTATGAAAGATTATACTTTTTTTTAACATCGTACAATAATTTTTGGAATACAATTTGAAATTCTATTTTCAAAACTTGTAATTTTCATTTTTCCCAAACTTAATCGTCTACTAACAGTCTGACTGATCATTATGTAATTATATACTATGTAATATCCTATATTTTAAAAACTCACCCCGATTTTTGACACGAACGTCACTGGGGTTGAGGGGGGGGGGGGTTTAGAAAGGTGAAAAAGATATAGATAAGTTAATAAAGAATGACATGTTACTTTAGAAAATGTTAACAAATGAACAATACATTCTGGAAACGAAAATTGTTAAGAAATGGATGTGACGAACATAGTAGGTAGACAATTTTTTTGTATAATTTGAATGCTAATGTTCTTAATTTAAAAATTATAGAAATAACTAATAATGAGAGATATAATGTGTATAATACTTCTTATATTAGATCGAATTTTAATAGTATATTTTATGCATGAATAATTAATTTAATTCAAATAAAGTATAATATAAATATATAATATAAATTATGAATTATAATCAACATAATTAATATATATTAAATTGAAAACATACAACTGTAATAATATATAGTGATTGAATATATAGATATATATAAAATTACGAAAAGGAAAAAAGAAAAACAAATTTATATAAATAATTCAAACAAATATTTTATTTATTCAAACATTAAAGTAAAAAAAAAATATAAGAGATAAAAGACGTGGGTTATCTAATAAGTTTTTTGAAATAAACTCAAAAATGCATGTAGCATAGTGGCTAAGCCTAGGATATCTTGGAAGGAGGTTGGATGTTCGATTCTTTGTAGTAACACATCTATTAAAACATTTTTGTATAATAATATACGAGTGACATTTTTGTTATTTTTAAAAAAAATAGGGTAAAACAGTAATTTCGCGGCCATTTAATTGGCAACTTTTGCCCTTGTGTTGGCATATTAACTCCTTATATATAATAAGCGTAAGGGAGATCTTATCCAAAACTTTGGTCGGTCACTGTATTATCAAAAGTATACGATCCGTTGGATTATAAAACTATAAATATTCAAATCGATGAGGACCGTCAGATATAATATTAAAAATTGTATTTGATTAATAATAGGATAGTATTTAAATATTAAAAGGTGTATTTTGATAATTTAAACCTATTATAAATGGGTTTTCTATATTGAATAGAAATCTTTATGTAAAAATTCGTAATTATCTTTTCTCTTTATTTTATGGATAGTTCCAGTTACATAATAATTATTAAACCATAATTAAATTAAAGATAATTTTGTAAGCTTCGCGTGGGCTGTAAAATCGTTCAAATCTGTTGTCTAAAACTCAAGATAGAGCCCAAACATTAAAGTTATTATCTAAATTTTAATAAATATTTTTTTTATTATTGTAGCACCAATTTAATTTTTTTTTCCTAATTCTTTTAAATTTATAAAATTCTATATTTATTTCAATAAAATATTAAAATCAATTTAAGAAAAATTAAAATCGATCTGGTCCGTGTACGATCAGTATACGACCAAATTAATAATTATAGTTAGATCTTAAATAGATCGATGAGAATTGTTAGATCTAATATTAAAAAGTGTATCTTATTAATAATAGAATTATATTTAAATACTAAAAAGTATATTTTGATAATTTAAAAAATTTCTAAGTAAAAATTCTTAAATATCTTTTCTCTTGAATTTATGTATAGTTCCAGTTAGATAATAATTGTTAAACCAAATATCAAGATAACAATTCATATCGATTACAGTGATACCCTACGTTATAAGAGACTTAGGAGAACTCCTGTACATGAATAAATTTAAACACTTTTTTTTGAAGGAACATAACAATTTGATTAATCCAAATTATAATTATATTAATTTACATATAACAAACATAAAAGGATAATATCAAAATATTATTAAAATGTTGAGGGTTTCATATTCATAAACGATAATTTTGAATATAATACTTATATTAAAATGTGTATTTGATTAAAGGTAGGATTATATTTAAATACTAAGAAATGTGCTTTGATAATTTAAACCAATTATAAATTGGTTTTCTATATTGAATTGAATTCTTTGTGTAAAACTTCTTAACCATATTTTCTTTTTCAGTTTATTTTATGGGTAGGTAAACTGGTCAAGTTAGATAATAATTATTAAACCATCATTAAATTAAAGATAACCAGCTTAAACCCGTGTGATGCACGTATTGTTAATTGTTATTTTATTTTTTATTTTTTATTTTTTAATATTTTATTAATTGTAATTGTGCAAAAAATAAGTAGACATGTTGAAATAGCTAAACACTTTTAATTAATTAAAAACATTAAAACAGATTTTAAAATAAATAAGTATGGGTTTTCCCGTTATATTTTTGGAAATGAGGGGTTTTAGTAAGAAAAAATAAAAAAATGTAACATATATTTAGTTTAAAAAGGTTAATGCCCGTGATATTTTTGGAAAATGAGGTTTTAAAATTTAATAATTAAAAGTATTTAAATACGTTTTAAAATAAATAAGTAAAAAGTTTCCTGTGATATTTTTGGAAAAAGAATGGATTTCAGTGAGAAAAATAGAAAAAGTAAATTGTAAAAGGCAATTTACGTGATATATTTAGAAAATGAGGGACTTTGTTCGAAAAAATATATAATGTGTTTTAGCTGAAAAGGTAATTGGTTATAAATAGGTATTTGATTATTTATATTTTAATATTTTTATTAATTGCATTTGTTAAGAAAAATAAGTAGATATGTTAAAATAGGTAAACTTTTAAAAAATAATTATAATATTAAAATAGGTTTAAAAATAAATAACTAAATGTTTGTCCGTGATATTTTTGGAAAAAGAGGGATTTTAGTAAGGAAAAATAGAAAAACTAACATGTTTTAGTTAAAAAGGTAATTGTCCATGATATATTTGAAAAAGTAGGGGAATTTGTTAGAAAAAATAGAAAAAATAATGTATTTTAGGTGAAAAAGGTCATTGCTTATAAATAGGTAATATTATTATTTAATAATATATTTCTATAAATAAGTAAGGTTAATTAAGTAAAAACTAATTAAGGGCAATTAAGTAAAATCACAACGTACTATACAGACCAACCAAAAGTAAAAACTAATTAAGGGCAATTAAGTAAAATCACAACGTACCATACCTGTTGTGGAACAAAAACTAGGTTATCGAATCGCGGCTAGGGTTTGTATGTAATTAATGCTAGGGTTGATGATGAGCTTCGAGCTTTAATGGCTGTTTCCGTGTTCGAGACTAATCGGTCCTCACAGAGTGCCTACGTATCTCGTTATTGAGAATCAAGCCAAAACGTAGTTCTAGAATGAAGGACGAGGGTCCTTATATAGGCGTCTGGGGCCTCGTAATTATGGTAGGTTAAGGAGACTTTAGCTGATAAGTCTCACTATTGATAACTGATAAGGAGTGTATTACTTGGCAGGCAAGTATTATCCTTATCTGATAAGCGACGTGACTCATCATTGTATTTGATTGGGATTCTGGATCCTTCTATGAAGATATTTACTGTATTTGAGACTCATTTAATGAGCTGTGTATTTCTCTTATTTATTAATTACGAAAATAATAAATAATTAGGGTTTCGGGCCTTTTATCGGGCCTAACGTTTTGACCATGTTTAGATCTAATTAATGCCATATTAAATGTGTTTTTAGGGCTTACTTTTAGCCCATATCATTTGCCCCCCAACTTCTAGGAAAGCTGATCAGGCTTTCCTTGAAGTTATAACGGCCTTTCTCAAGACTTGGGTCAGGGTTTATCTTGGTACACTAGTGTTTCACGAGTATCATCTTTTTTGTAAAGCGTGGAGCGACCGACGCATTTACGACGAATGTTAAACGATGCTAAACGGCACTAAGTAGCCTTAAACGACGCTTAAACAATGTTAAGCGACGCTAAACGGCAATAATCAGCGCTAAACGGCGCTAAACGGCACTAAACGGCGCTAAACGGCGCTAAGTGACACTAAACGGCGCTATCGGAAATAAATGCAATAAAAAAATAAAACATCGCATACCGACCGTCGACCGGGGTCGGCTGAGCGAAAACCCGGACCGTCCACTGACCCGGGTCGGCCGGGACGCCCGCGGAGGAGCCGGTCGGCCGGGGTGGCGGTCGGCCGGAGCGAACCCGGACCGACAGTCGCCTCCGATCGGCTGGAGCGTGCCCGGGGGACCGGTCGGCCGGGACGGCGGTCGGCTCTCTTTTTTTTTTTTTTTTTTTTTTTTTTTTTTTATCACGAATTCCGAAAACCCGGACCGTCAGTCGACCCGGGTCGGCCGGGACGTCCGCAGAAGAGCCGGTCGGCTGGGATGGCGGTCGGCCGGAGCAGACCCGGACCGACGAACGGTTCCGGTCGGCCGGGGCTTGTTCCTGGAAGCCGGTCGGCTGGGATGGCGGTCGGCCGGGGCGAACCCGGACCGACGAACGGTTCCGGTCGGCCGAGGCGCGTTCCTGGACGCCGATCGGCTGGGCCTTCGGTCGGCTGTGGCGAACCCGCACCGACGGACGGTTCCGGTCGGCCGGGGCGCGTTCTAGGAGCTAAAAACCCGTACTGGTGACCAATCTTGGTTGGCCGAAACGTCCCCAGTGGGGCGGTCGGCTAGATGTTCGGTCGGCTGTGGCCATACCGTTATCGACCATCGACATGTGGTCCTTGACATCAATGTTGGCCATCTATAGCTTAATTTGAAGTTTTATTTTGTACCTTGGTTCACATCACTAATCCAGTGCTTAGTACTAATCTCCCAATTAAGCATTCTTTAAGTGAGCTTAGTTTCCTAAGCTCGTATGACTGATCTGGTGAAATGTTTTGCCGAACATTCATTTAAATTCTTTGTTTCTTTCAAATATCATGGGTTTTAACGACTCTTTCCATTCATAACAGATAGTCTTTTTGCTCCCTTTTAGTATTTTAACGACACTTGACCTGCAAATGCGAACCGAGCTGTATTTCAACCTGAGATAACAGGTCACCTTTTTTCTTATAAAAAGAAGGGAGTATCCTTCATTTCTCTTCACTTCTCAAACTTTCTTAAGTTTTAGAGCTCTTGAGTTCTCTAGCTTTCAAGCTTCCAAGTTCAAGATTCAAGGTTCAAGATGGCTGATGAGCAAGCTGCTGCCCCCCAACTCTCCATGGAGGAGGCTTTCAGAAAAAGGAGCATGGCACGAACAATGAAAGGTAAACTCAAACTCAAACCTCCTAGATATATTGATCGTCAGTTTGAGTCAACGTTAGATTTGCTCAGCATTATGGGAGAATCATTCCCCAACACCTCGAGCTTAGTTGCTTTCAATAGTCCTTCCAAATTAAGTAAGAAGGATGTTGAGAAGATTAGGAACACTTACGGCTTTCCGAGCGCAATCAGGGTATGCCTCCCAAATCCAGGGGATAGAACTTGCAATTGGCATCCCGAAAGGATATGCGTCTTGAAAGGAGCATTGGAGGCGGGATTTAGGTTCCCCGTTCACGCATTCATCATCAGGTTCTTAGCAGAACTTCAAGTCCATCCTTGCCAGCTTTATCCTAATTCATGGAGGTTTCTAATCATCTTCTTGCTGAGATGCCGCGAGTTGGAAATCCCTTGGAGTACAACCATGTTCAGAAGTATCTTCGCAGTAAAGAATTCTTCTGATTCTAAGCCGGGATGGATTTGCTTTCAGCTCAGAAACGGGCTTCCTCATATAGTGAACTCTTTCTCCTTCCCAGACTCTCATCATTTCTGGGAGAGGGACTTTGTTGTCTTGGAGTGGGAAGGTGGCGACTGGGGTCACTTCTTTGTTAAGAAATTTGGGTTTGTACATGATAGCTCACATTTTGTGTGCGAGCTTAACCCCAAAGAATTGTCAGATCGTGATAGGCTCCTTGCTGACGATGGCCGAACTCACTATAGAACCATTCTAACTGAGAAGAAGCTCATTGAAGCTGGCCTCAGCGTTCTTTCCTTTGAGGGTAACTCTCCCTTCATTATCTTATTATGAACTATGTTTGTTCTTATTCCAATGTTTTCTCTCCATTTTACAGCTGCTGAGGAGACAGACAATCGTCCTGCAAATCAACCGACTGTCACTAGGCGGATGATGAAGAAGGCCGAGGCTCAACTGGCACCTCCTCGCCGGGAAGTTCCTCAATTCCTGGAGGAAAATAGCCAAGGGGGAAAGAGGTATAGGAATGCCGGTGAAAGTGTTAGAACCCCCTTTACCCCGGACTGGGGTATCTGCGATCAAGATTCTATCTTGGGGAGCACTTCCCTGGCCGTGGCTTGGTCAAGACTTTCTATCACCCCTCCCGATGTCCTGACTGCGACTGCTGGGGACAAAATCGATGAAGCCGAGCGCCTTGGGGCTCAGGGTTTATATCAGGTAGCAACTTGTATACTTATATTTTTTGTTCACTTCGTTGCTATAACTGTCTTACTGACTTCCTCATCGCAGGTCAATGCTTATCTTCAGTCCGCGACTCGTCAAGGTCGAGCCCATCGGGATGAGAATGTAAAGTTACAGAGCGAGAGAGCCAAATTGAACGAAGAGATTCAAGATTTGAACTCCCGAGCCACCCGAGCTGAAGCTAACTGCCAATCTCTTCAAAAGAGTCTCCGTTCTTTGGCCAAGAAAAAATCTTCTGAGGTTGACAAAGTGATTGATGCCTATCATAGGTCAGAGAAGTTTTATGAGTTCATAGACAAGCATGACGATGAACTACGGCCCTTCAACATGTCCGTTGGATGGGACAAGGCCGTTGGTGCTGTCAGCCACAGGTATCCTACTGTGGTTAACCCGGAAGATTTCCCTTGCCCTAGCTGGGGTGTTAGTGGTGGAAGTCATGTGGCCCAAGCGTCAGGTTCTGGGGGTTCTCGTAGGCCTTCCGGCTCTGGGCTTAAGAAATGTACCCAAGTTGTCAATTCGGGCTTAATTTCTTCCCACTCTACTGAAGGAAGAATGTCGAAGAGGGAAGCAGCCGTCAGGAAAGCCTTTCCCGGTAAACAGCTACGAAGGGGGTCCATATCCTCAACCGATACCTCAGAAGAAGAGTATGAGGCAGTGAACAGGGGGGATAAGCAGCCGATGGAAGTGACGGGCGAAGATGAGGAAGGCTCTAGTGATGATGGCTCCCAAGAGGGAGATGGTTCTGGTGAAGAAGACTCCGAAGAGGAGGAAAAAGAAGGAGAGGACGTTGTGGTCGAATCTGCTGAGGAGTAGATTCCCCTCGTCCAAGGACCTTGCATGGTCTTTATGGCCGCATGCGGCTTTTATCTACTCAGCTTTTATTCCAGGTCCTTTGGGACTTTATCTTAATTCGTGTTTGTAACACAACTTTTAACTCAGCCCTTCGGGGCATTTCTATCTATGCACTCGTTTTCCTTTATTCGTATGTTCATTTACTTTCGGTACTTGGTTATCTTAGACTTATATTTGTCTCATGCTTGGTACATAATTGAAATCATAGAATCATAGAATGGAAAACAAATTGCATTAATAGTTCGAAAAATGGGCTCGGCCCTTACATATGTAATAATATTCTCCTACTCGGGGCAATAAGCCCTGGAATGATTTCATAAAACCTTATTTCTACTTCTACCAGATAGGTTAAAAAGCTGAATCCTTATGAGAAAAGCTTAAACATAGTAAATCTTCAGGTTCAAAGCATGCCAAGTACGAGGCACTTCGTTCCCATCCAATGTTTCCAATTTGTAGGAACCCCGTCCTAGTGTTTTTTTGACTCGATATGGCCCTTCCCAGTTAGGAGCTAGCTTCCCTTTCTGTCCAACTCCAGAAGCCTCTATTTTTCTGAGAACTAAGTCGCCTTGTCGAAAAAATCTTTCTTTAACCCTTCGGTTGTAATGGATGGATGTTCTCTTCTGATATTCTGCATTCCGAGCATTTGCCTCGTCCCTAACCTCATCGATTAGGTCTAGGGCAAGCCTCATGCCTTCTTCATTAGCTTCTGGTTCAAATGCTTCCACCCGAGGTGACGCATGCATAATTTCCAAGGGTACAACTGCCTCGGCTCCGTAAGCCAGCAAGAACGGGGTTGTTCCTGTTGTAACTTTACAGGTGGTGCGATACGCCCAAAGGATAGGCAATAACTCATCCACCCAAGAATTTCTAGAACGTTCAACCCTCTTTTTCAGTCCATCAAGGATAATTCGATTGGCCACCTCTGCTTGCCCATTGGCTTGAGGATGAGCTACCGAAGTAAAGCGAAGTTCAATAGCATTCTCCTCACAGTACTTCTTGAATTCTTCGTTGTTAAACTGTGTCCCATTATCCGTCACCAGGATTCGTGGGATTCCATACCTACAGATTATGTTCTCCCAAAAGAATTGGGCAACTTGTTTAGTGGTTATCTTAGCTAGCGGCTTAGCCTCAACCCACTTAGTGAAGTAGTCAATGGCCACTACCAGAAACTTCCTTTGTGCTGAAGCTACTGGGAAAGGACCAAGGATATCCATTCCCCACATTACAAACGGAATAGGAGAACTGATCGAAGTTAGCATTTCAGGCGGCTGCCTTACGATTGGAGCATGCTTTTGGCATCTTTCACACCTCTTGACATAATCCTGTGCATCAGCTAGCATCTCTGGCCAATAGAATCCCAGGCGAGTGATCTTGTGGGCTAGGGCTCTGCCCCCCAAGTGCTGTCCACAGATCCCTCCATGAACCTCTTCCAATGCCTCTTTGGCTTCCTGGGGCCTTAAACACTTCAAGTACGGGATGACAAAAGACCTCTTGTAAAGAAGACCCTCTATCAAAGCATATCTCAATGCCCTTACTGACAGCTTTCGTGCCTCCAAGGCATTGTCAGGGAGCCATCCAGTTTCTAGGTGAGCTTTGATAGGATCTATCCAACAACTCCCCATATTGATTGGTGCCACCAACTTTGAGTTGATAAACGGGGCCTTCAAAACCTGGAAGTAAACACTTCCCGCATAATTCTCAATCTCAGAAGAGGCGAACTTTGACAGGGCATCGGCCTTAACGTTCTCCTCCCTTGGAATGTGCTCCACATAACACTCATCAAACTGAGTCATAATGCCCTTTGCAATCTTCAGGTACTTAGCCATAGTTTCATCTTTGGCTTCAAACTCACCATTTACTTGCGAGACTACTAGCCTTGAATCCCCGCAGACTTTGAGATTCTTAACTCTCATTACTCTTGCCAGGCCCAAACCAGCTATCAGGGCTTCGTACTCAGCTTCATTATTAGTAGTCGGGAAGTCCAACTTCAGAGCATACTCGACTATGAACCCATCAGGGCTTTGCAAGACCAAGCCTGCACCACTAGATTTTGTTTTTGATGCTCCATCAAAATAGAGTACCCAATATTCCTTCTGATAAGATTCAAGCTCTTCATCCTTATTCTCAATTCCAGTAGTGGTCACTATCTCCTGCCCCCCGACTTCTTGGTTGCCAATGGTACATTCAACCACGAAGTCAGCCAATGCCTGAGCCTTGATGGCTGTTCGAGGCTTATAAGTGATGTCGAATTCCCCCAACTCAATTGCCCATTTGATCAGCCTTCCACTGGCTTTCGGGCTATGCAAAATACCTCGTAGCTGCTGGTCCGTCAGGACTTCAATCTTATGTGACTGAAAGTAAGGTCGTAGCTTCCTGGAAGCTGTTATTAATGCCAAAGCAAACTTCTCAATGGTGGAATAATTCAGCTCAGCTCCATGCAACACCTTGCTCACGTAGTAGATGGGTTTTTGAACCCTCCTCTCTTCTCGTATGAGAACGGCACTCAATGCTTGTTCAGACACCGCCAAGTACAGATATAGGGTTTCCCCAGGGCTAGGTTTGGCCAACAATGGGGCTTTGGTCATGTACTTCTTCAACTGTTCAAAGGCTTCTTGGCTTTCAGGTGTCCATTCAAAATTTCTCACCTTCTTTAATGCATGAAAGAAAGGCAAACACTTATCACCAGATTTGGAGATGAATCTCCCTAAGGCTGCAACTCGGCCTGTCAACTTCTGCACTTCTCTTATAGAGCGTGGTGGCTCCATGTCTAAGATCGCCTTGATCTTGTCAGGGTTAGCCTCAATGCCTCTCTTCGAAACCATCAAGCCCAGAAACTTTCCAGATCCAACGCCAAAGGCACACTTGGCTGGATTCAACATCATCTTATGGTGCCTCAGCACTTCAAATGCTTCTCCAAGGTGCTTAATGTGATCAGCCGTAAATAGGCTTTTGACTAACATGTCATCAACATAGACCTCCATGGTTTTTCCGATTAGATGGGCAAATATCTTATTCACCAATCGTTGGTAAGTGGCTCCTGCATTCTTCAGTCCAAATGCCATAACAAGATAACAAAAAACACCAAAGTCAGTTATGAAGGATACCTTAGGGATGTCATCCTTGTGCATCTTGATCTGGTTATATCCACTAAACACGTCCATGAAGCTCAACATCTCATGCCCAGCAGTGGCATCTATCAATGTGTCAATCCTAGGTAAAGGGAAACAATCCTTGGGACATGCATCATTCAAGTCGGTGAAGTCTATACACATTCTCCACTTCCCATTCGCTTTCTTGACCATTACAGGGTTGGCCAGCCATTCTGGAAACTGAATTTCCTCGATAAAACCAGCTTCCAAGAGCTTATCTACTTCTTGCTTAATGGCCTCTTGCCTTTCCGGAGCAAAATTTCTCTTCTTCTGTTTTATTGTCTTTCTCTTGGGATCAACATTTAACTTGTGAGTTATGAGTTGGGGATCAATCCCTGGCATATCAGCAGCTGTCCAAGCAAACACATCACTATTCTCCTGTAAGAACGCTGTTAACTTGCCCTTCAAGGGCTCTTTCAGAGATGCTCCAATATAGGTAACCTTTTCAGGATCGTTCGGCTCTAGAGATATGGGAATCAAGTCCTCTGCTGGTTTCCCTCGGTGTTCCTCATCATTACGGACATCCATATCTTCAATCGGAAGGACCTGCCCCCCGACTCCATCGGCCCTCAGCGCGGCTACATAGCAACTTCTCGCCATCTTCTGATCACCCTTTTGTTCTCCCACACCGTTCCGTGTTGGAAACTTAATCTTCATATGATAGGAAGAGGCCACAGCCTTAAACGCATGAAGTCCAGTCCTTCCAAGGATTGCGTTGTATGTTGAGGCTGCCTTAATCACCAAAAAGTTCAGCATCTGAGTCGCCTCTTTAGGTTCTTGCCCAATAGTCACGGGTAACTGAATAGTCCCTTCAACGTTGGACTCTACTCCATTAAACCCGTATATGGGCATGTTGGTGGGGGTCAACTGAGAGTCGTTGTATCCCATCTTCACAAATGCATCATGAAACAAAATATCAACAGAAGCTCCGTTGTCTATCAAGACTCGTTTTACTTCTGAATTTCCAATTACAGGGGTTATGACCAACGGGTCGTCATGAGGAAACTTTACCCCTTCCAAGTCTGAATCATCGAAACCAATTACTACCTCAGTTTTAGCGCGCTTCGGGGCTTCTCCGACAATGTGCATCACTTCTCGGGCATAAGCCTTTCGAGAATTCCTGGTTGTGCCGGCCGCTGTTGGGCCTCCCCAGATCATGTTGACAACTGACCCTCGGGGCTGTGGATTGCGGTCATGAGTGTCATCTCTTCTATTATTATCCCGTCTGTCATTGTCTCTTCTCTGGTTGCCTCGGTCATCACCCTTGGTGAATTGACTTAGTCTTCCCCTTCTTATCAAGAACTCAATCTCATCTTTGAGTTGTCTACAATCATCGGTGTCATGTCCCACATCCTTATGGAACCTACAGTACTGATCCTTGTTCCGTTTAGCGGGGTCACCCCTAAGTGGCTTCGGCCATCGAAAGTCCTTTTCTTTTTCAATGTCTAACAGGATCTGGCTTCTCGGAGCATTCAACCTGGCATATTCAGAAAACCTTGGACCCAAGCTCTTCTTCGGGGGAGAGTCAGAGTCTTTGCTAGTTCGGGGATACTTGTCCCTAGCATCATACTCTTGCTCCGCCTTTCGCTTCTTCCAACCACCATTACTTCCACCACCTGCAGCTGGGGTGTCAGTTTTCTTCATGCTTTCTTCAGCTTTAATGTACTTCCCAACCCTCTGTTGGAGCTCAGCCATGCTCTCAGGAGGGTGTTTAGCCAATGACATCTTGAAAAAGACATCCGTGGTTCCTTGCTGAAGGGCTATCATGGCTACCTTGTTGTCTAGATCTGGTATATTCAATGTCTCCTTGGTGAAGCGCTTGAGATAATCTCTCAATGTCTCATTTTTTCCTTGAGTTAAATTCATGAGCGAGGCAGAACTTTTCTCATGTACTTGCCCACTTATGAACTGACTAATGAAGGCCGTGCTCAATTCTCTGAAACAACTGATAGAGTTGGGCGGCAAACGGCTATACCATCTCTGGGCCATGCCAGCCAAGGTTTGGGGAAACGCCCTACACTTAAGAGCATCAGTGACTGGTTGCAGCAACAGTGCATTCGAAAAAGTTCTCACATGGGTTGCGGGATCGCCCGTTCCGTCATATGCCTTGATAACAGGCATCTTGAATTTCCTTGATACATGAGCGTCCATTACCTCTTCAGTAAAAGGTGGAATAGGATCGTCTGGGTCACCCAGCTGTGTTAAAACACGGGGGTCTGACCTGGGAATCTCCGTCCTTCTAGCTCTTCCCTGCCCTCTTAAAGGTGTTCCTAAATCAACTAAGGGGATTTCCCCTGTCCCTTGATTCGAAGGCTGAGTCTGCTTCTTTTGTTGCTCCATCTCCATGTTCCTCTTTAATTTTTGGATCTCAGCCTCATGAGCTTTTATCCTATCCATGGTAGTCATAGGTACCCTTCCAGTTGCCCCCCGATTTCTCCTTTCAATGGGCTCTTTGCTAGCTCTTCTTCTTCTGGGCGCTCGATCCCCATCAAACGAGTTGTCAGAATAGGGTCCAGAATAATCCAGATATCTTCCTTCGGGGATGGGTCCCAATCCTCGCATGTATGGTCCCTGATTTGCGTGGCCACTCCCCCCGATTTCAGGGGGATAGTTGGGCAGTCCGTAAGCCGGATTTGTGCTCATAGGAAGCACAGTGGTGGAGATCTGTGCTCCATGAGGAAAGTTTTGGTCGAGAGGTGAGACAACCATCTGAAGTGGGTTCGTCTCATTCTGAGGTATAGAGGTTTGGGGATTCGTCCCTTGTGGTTGAGAAGCCACCTCTGTGGTGAGGGGCAACGTGCCTAGTGGTTGAGAAACCATTGTCGTGAGGGGTAACGACCCTGGTTCCGTGGTGATTGGAACAGTAGTGGTGACGATAGTTGAGTCAGTAGTAGTTGCTGAGCTTCGTGTTCTAGCCATGGTTGTCGTCTTCTTCCCACAGACGGCGCCAAATGTTGTGGAACAAAAACTAGGTTATCGAATCGCGGCTAGGGTTTGTATGTAATTAATGCTAGGGTTGATGATGAGCTTCGAGCTTTAATGGCTGTTTCCGTGTTCGAGACTAATCGGTCCTCACAGAGTGCCTACGTATCTCGTTATTGAGAATCAAGCCAAAACGTAGTTCTAGAATGAAGGACGAGGGTCCTTATATAGGCGTCTGGGGCCTCGTAATTATGGTAGGTTAAGGAGACTTTAGCTGATAAGTCTCACTATTGATAACTGATAAGGAGTGTATTACTTGGCAGGCAAGTATTATCCTTATCTGATAAGCGACGTGACTCATCATTGTATTTGATTGGGATTCTGGATCCTTCTATGAAGATATTTACTGTATTTGAGACTCATTTAATGAGCTGTGTATTTCTCTTATTTATTAATTACGAAAATAATAAATAATTAGGGTTTCGGGCCTTTTATCGGGCCTAACGTTTTGACCATGTTTAGATCTAATTAATGCCATATTAAATGTGTTTTTAGGGCTTACTTTTAGCCCATATCAATACCGATCAACCAAACTTTTAATGTTTCTTCTATTATATAATAGTATTGATTTCGTTAGTTTCGCATGAGTTGTAAAATTGTCAAAATTCAATTTCTAAAACTTAAGATAGAACCCAAATATTAAAGTGAGTATCTAAATTTTAATATTTTTTTTTATTATTGTAGCACCAATTAATTTATTTTTCCACTAATTCTTTTAAATATAAAAATTTTATGTTTCTTTCAATAAAGTATCAAAATTAATTAAGAACAAATTCAAATCGATAAAGAATGTAATAATATGAAAATAAATTTTATATAATCATAACATAATTTTTATTCTATTTAATAATTTTTAAGTAATAATGTATTTTAAAATTTTATTTACACCGTAAATAAAACCGAAACATTAAAAGTAAAAGCAGTTAGTAAGATACTTATATCAGTATATACTTAATATCAGTATATACTTAATATCTTTATTATATTAAATCCTTATATATAATAATAGGGATCTTATCCCAAATTTTGGTCGTAGACAACCAAATTAATAAGGACCATTAGATCCTAACTAGATAAATGAAAATCGTTAGATCAAATATTAAAAAAGTTTATTTTATTAATAATAGGATTATATTTAAATTCTCAAAGGTGTATTTTGATAATTTAAACCAAATATACCAAATATAAATAAGTTTTCTATATTGAATAGAATTCTCCATGTAAAAAATTCGTGACTTTCTTTTCTCTTCCATGGACAATTCCACCAAGATAAAAATTGTTAAACCATCTTTTAATTAAAGATAATTTAGTTATCTTCATGTGGGGTGTAAAATCGTCAAAATCTGATTTTTAAAATACAAGATAAAGCCCAAATTAATAAAGTGAATATTTAAATTCTAATAATAATTATTATGTCATCATTATTTTAACACCAATTTAATTACTTTTTTCTAACTATTTTAAATTTAGAAATCTATGTTCAAAAATTAAAATCAATCTAAGAAAAATTTAAATGAACAAAGAATATAATAATACGATGATAAAATTTTATAAAATTGTGCATATTTTTAATCCTATTTTATTAAGTTTTATATCATAACTAATCAAATATTATTTATTATTAAATAATAAATTATACGTAAATGGTGATTTTGTTTTATAAGAACGGCCTAATTTCATTGTTAATAGAACTATATTCATATTAAAAAAAAACCTTATTTTGAAATTTTAGACTCAGCTACAGAAGATGCCAAACTTTTTAAACCTATATACATTGTAAATTATTAAATTCTAAACTTTAAAAGTTTGTTAATCAATTAATGTAGTACTTTTCTGAAAAATCGTACTTTACAAAAAATATTATCAAATAACATATGTCTGCAAGAAAAAATGAAAAAATTCTTATTTTTCAAAAAAAAAAACTATAAATTTTAATATGTTGTTGATAGATTCAAATCTTAGATCATTCTACATGATAATTTTACTATTATATCTAACGTTTTTCAACAATTTAATTTGAAAGATTCAACGATTATGGATTGAGTGATCAAACAAAACGACCAAACTTATAAGGAAGATTTCATTAATTAGTCTTTAATATAATAACATAGATATTTACAGGATATACTATAAAAAAAATGAAATTTATACAGAATTTTGATCACGGTGTACTACTTTAAAATAAGAACTATTACAAAAAAAAATTATATTTTAATTGATAAATTATTTTCTCAAAAGTTCAAAGTTCCCGCATCTTTAACATATTACAAAAAAGAGTATATTATATTTTAGCAATAAATATTTAAAAAAATTATAAATTAAAAAAATTATAAATATTAAGAAAAATTAATGATGTTATCATTGGTCCTAAATACCGCCAAAACATTCTCAACCGTTAGATCCAATACTTTTAAAAATACATGACCAAGATTATATCATATAAAAAGAAGTTATTATCTAAAAATGATATAAGTTAAAAGATATTATATTATGATTGGATTTTCTAAAAAGTCAAAACATAAAAATAGTTGTAATTAAATAAGGAAACTCATTTAATACCAAAATAATAAAAATAGTTTAATGTTAAATAGATATGTGAAAACCGTTAGATTTAACATTAAAAACTGTATTTGGTTAATAAAGGGTATTCTAATAATCTAAACTACATATAAGTAGATTTCCTAAATCGAATAGAATTCTCAACATTAAATTTCGTCACTTTATTCTCTTTTTAGTTTTAGAATAGTTTTTAATTGAAAAAGAACTATTAAACCAGAACTAAATTAAAGATTATTTTGTGAATTTCATGTGGACTATAAAATTGGCAAAATCTAATTTTTATAACTCAATATAAACAAATATTAAATTGAGCGTGTAAAATATAATAAATATCAAATTGTTAACTATAATTTTTTTGGCTAAATCTTTTTTAATAATAATTTAATCATGTAAACTAATAACTTTTAAATATTAAAATATTCATAAATAAATATAATTATAAATATTAAAAAAACAATCGTGTATTGCATGAGTAATAAAATTATAATTATAAACAAAATAATTATAAATAAAATTTAAGTAACCGTGCATCGCACGGGCTATAAGCTAGTATATAATATATAGTAATAGATATATATAAGCAGATGGATGGATAATGGATTCTTATTTCCTGCAATTAAACATGCAAATTAATTAAATAAAAATCCAAATTCATGCTAAATTAACTAAAATGTATTGAAAATATGATCATACACCAACGAACCACTAGTGATCCACTTTTTCGACTCATAAATAGGTTTTCGAGTGACGAAAATTGATGATATAATATGATCCTCATAAATCCTCTTTCCAATATCTTAAAATTTTGGAAGAATTATTAATTTAACAATCAAATCGGGGTCGGACAAGCAGCATGAAATGCCCATCCCTAGTCCCTCCAGATTGACTTGGTTACCTATATCTTAACAGACTGTAATGGCGTGATAGGTCTGCCATGCAACATATATGTACATGGAAAATCAAATTATATATGCCGAGTTTGTCTTTTTAAAAGGAAATACAGACTATGAAATGTGTTTAGTTTATCTTATTTCTTATATTTTTTTTTGAATATATTAAGTTAAACGCGTAAATTGCCTTCGGTTAACCACGCCTATAAGTGACTAATGGTGTTTTTTTGGTACAAAACTTTAATTTGTAGTTAAAAATTGTGAGATGTTGGAGAAAACTTGTTGTTAATAAGAAAAGTTTGTTAAGTAGAATCAAAAGCCAAATTTAGTAATTTCATTTTGGTAGAGACATCGACTTACACTTTGATGTAAGCTTACGAAATCAACATTTTCTTACTTAAAAAAAAATATACTTCAAGGGGTTTTAGGTCGGTCCCATTCGGTTAAATAACTTGATAAATTTAAATTTATTAACTTATTAACTATAGCTTCTTTGTAGAATATATGTAAAATATTCTGTAAACTAGTGATTGCATCCTCGACCACAAAAATGTTGAATTTGAAAGATTGAAAACAATGCATCAACAACAAATAAACATGTTGATAATGCTCCTTGCTCCACTCTACCGTACTTGTCCCTCTTCCGGCAATGCTTGGTCGGGAATGTAGTGTGCTGTCGGTCGGGACTCTGCAAAACAATGTCTGACCGGGGGTGGTGTCCGTCAAGCACCTCCGGCGTGAGAGTAAGTAACTTGGTGGTGGAGAATAACAAGAAACAATATCGGAAAGTGTATTACCGGTGACTGAGTTTTTGAGAGTGTTTTTGTGTAAAATGTGAGAGTGTGAGAATGAATGTAAAAATCAGAACCCGTGCATATGTGAGGCTGCTTGAGTATTTATAAGGTTTAGTGTTACCTTCCTTTGTCCCCCGGTCCGGAAGAATGCTCCCTTCCTTGTGACAGGTGTGAGTTGATGTAAGAGTATTGGAGAAGGGAGCAGCTTTTGCCCAAGAGGTGGAAGGTGCTGGAGGAAGGAACTGTCTTTGGTCCGGAAGAGATAGTATTGCATTCACTTATTTTCCTTAGTCCACTTTGGGTGTGACAAGTTGTCCATTGAATTCTTCCGGGACATGGTCATATCTGGCAGGTAAATTGACTTCTTCCGGGCAGAGAGACTTCTTCCGGGAGGGTATTAACATTGCCCCCCACTCCTTCGACTTACTTTAGTGAGTTGGAGGAGTAAATGCATACCATTGCTGGGATTTTTGAGATTAATAACTTCAACGGCTCTTTTACAACGGCTAGCTGGTGAGACCCTATAAATGCATGTGTTGTATCCAGGTGTTTGATTATCTTGCTTTCTTGAGATCTTTTATCTCTTATCTCCTTTGTGTAGGTCTTGAAAAGCTCCCTCATGGAAGGTAGGAGAATTACTTGTTACTGCGACATGCCAGTGGTCATGAAGACCGTATGGGCTGGGAACAATGCTGGTCGGAGATTTGAGTGTTGTGCAACTAGGGAATGTCACTATGACATTTGGATTGATGAGCCTCTTGGTGTTCGGGCTTGTGACGCTATTGAGGAGCTAGTCCGTGAGAAAAACCAGCTGCACCGCTTCTACATGAACAAGATTGACCGCTTGAGGGATTGGGAGATGGCCAAACGTGAAGCTGTGTTGATGAAGTTGCAGGAGTTGAAAAGTGAGGTCGACCGTGAGGAGACCGATGATGAAGATGCTTCCACTTAGTTTACTGTCCTTACTTTTATTTGATGTTGTACTGAGGTCTTGACGGATTTGTCTTTCATTGATCTTCTTGTCCTGTAACCCTTTTCAATGAATGAAATGTGTTTGTTTTTTGTTTGTGCTACCTTTGTTATTTTGGCTCGTGTTGCCCCCAGGACATTGCTGGTGGGTAGTGCCCGCGAGCAATGATCTCAACATGAAAATTTTCTACATGCTTGGAGGAGGGAAAAGAAATTTTCTGGGAAGAAAGGATTTTTTGTATAAGTAGTTGGAGGAGGGCAAAACCCTGTCTGGGGAAGAAGAAATTTTTGTGCCCCCTGAAATTCTGACCAAGGAATTATTGTTAGAAATTTGTATAAGTAGTTGGAGGGGGGCAGAACCCTGTCTGGGGAAGAAGAAATTTTTTGTGCCCCCTGAAATTTTTACCAAAGAATTTTTGTGACCCCCGGCAATTGGTAATGAGTAGCAATAATTTTAAGGATAAAATATGTGATTTTAGTAACGCGTTTTAAAATAAGGGATCGAAAAAGTAGAGACATTTTTATTTAATAATAGAGCTTGTGTGCGCCGCAATTTATCGTGTATGTTGACATAAATACGGATACGAAAATGTTATTATTTGGCTGCATCTGGTTAAAACTTGTATGTGAATGTTATAATAATACAGTAGGGATTGGACATTTGAAAAAAGGTGATAATAGTACTTCTCTTTTCCAAGGTTTAGCTCTTTAGCACAAGTTGTGATGTACTGTGAATTTTGAAGATCTCTACTGTTGTTTCAATATACTCCTGCGATTTTGAATAGGGGTTGACAAAACACTGAAGCTATGAATTGGTGCTAACAGTGTTAAAGGACATAGGAGTTGTTAGAAAAGCTTTTAGGTTAATAACATAATATATTTACTGACTTGTGTGTACGTGCATGGTCACTTCAGCATTGTGAATTGGAAAAGTTGATGGGCCTGTGGTATTAGCCAAACCATGGGCTTTTACCCCTAAAACATCAATTGGATGTACTTTATATATAAATAAATAGTACACGTCCAGGTTGTGTGAGTCTCTCACCTGATATCTTTTTAAACCCCCTTTGCACAGCTTTGACAAGCAACACACGCATGGTGGAGACTGGGTGGCTGATAAGTGTAAAGTCGAAGTAAACGGCAAGAACAATCGGACAACCCGCGAATTCTTTCTTGACTATTTGCTTACTTGAACCAGGTAGCCTCCTGCTCTTTTCATTTTTATCTCATAACTGTAAAAACTTTTATTGTCTGCATGCATACACATATCACTACAACTGTATGTGTTTATTTGAGGTGTCTTGTGTATATGACTATTTGAGGTGTCTTGTGTTTGGGAAGCAGGTCAGGTAAGAAGGTGTGGGCAGTGGGGAGTGGTAAGAAGGTGTCTTGTGTCTTGTCTTGTTTCTTGACTTAGTTTTTGTTGGATACTACTTTGCCGACACTGGTTTACTCGAAATGTCCTCCTGTACAACTGCAGGCAACCGGCTTTGCTGTTACCCTGAAGATTACTTTGTTGGAAAAAACTTTGTTTTTTCATTTCACGTGGAGCATCAGATATTAGCTGATTTACATCTGTATTAACTGATGAATTCGTGCACTCCTCGGTTCCAATTTTAATGTCAATGTTTGCTTTCACCAAGGACTTGTCTACACTTTTCATTTGAAGTCGGTGTTCACTTCTAATGAGGACCCTTTAACACTTTGTAGTTGATGTTGATATTGATGAGGCCCCTTGCACAATTCTAGTACACCGTCATATTCGAGTACACCGTCATATTCTAGTACACCGTCATATATTTTTTTTTTGTTTTTTGTTCCGGAAGCAGGAACATAGATGTGGGTGTAGAAAAATTTACTTAGTAAATTTATTATTTATTGGCTTGGTGTTGATGTTACGCTTTGTGGTATGTTGTGTATGCTGATTTAGAACTGGAAGAAGGGCTAATTTAATTTTTGACTGCATGCCTTGTTGCACCACTTTGCCTTAGAATTTATAGTAAATATTTTTTTTGTTATATTGAGAAATTTTCTGACTTGTTTCTGTTGTTTGTTGACAGATGGCTGGAGCTGGTCCTTCTCGCGGAAGAAGTAACATCAAAACTGTTACAAGCTTGCTCCGTAGGGATGGTAGTTGGGCGGATTCCCCTACTCTCTTTCTTGTCCCTCCTGTAACTATTGATCCCGAAGCTTACTTTACTAGTATGGATAAATACTATCAAGAAAAGCACATTGATCCACCACAGTCTGATAGTGCCCAATTGGATTCTGAATGGGGAGGGTATAAGCACTTGAAATATCGGAGCTCGTTTCACTATTCCAAATGGAAGGATTTTATGTCGAAGGCCTTTCAAATTGGGAGAGATTATTCTTGGAGAGCTCCGACTCCGAGCGAGAGGTTATATTCACGGCCCGACGATGGTGGGATAGTTATGCCACTTGAGCACTTGAAAGCGGGTTTAACACCCAAACCCCACAAATTCTTGGTAGCTTTGTTTAAACAGCAGTTTAAGTGTACTCCAGCACAATTTACGCCAAATTCCATTCGACTGATATTGTGGTTCATTGCTGCATGTGATCATAGCAGCCGACAGCCCACCTTCGAGGCATTCTTCACGATCTTTTCATCAAAAAAGTCCAACTGTGCTCCATTTTATGAGATTGTCCAAGGTAACAAAAATAGCCGGGTAGGTCTTCTTGCAGATGGCCATAAGCCAGTGAAGTTGGCTACCACTAAGAAGCATTGGCAATATGAATATGTTGTAATTCGTGGTGGGGATTGGAGCTACATGCCGGGGTTTTCCTCTAAAGTTGAGCCACAATGTGTTGTACGGAGGGATACGTTGCCGGATAGCCAAGTGAAGAATTGTGCGGATTTACTCCATATTTTTGAGTTTGTCTGGAGCGAGGCTGAGTTCCAGAGTGTTAGCAAGCTGAAATTCTACGGATGTAAGTGTTCCCTTTGTTGTGGTAGATTCTGTCATATGATATGTGCATGTATTATTTAGCCTGCTATTTGTGTTATGTTGGCCATGAACTAAGTATATATTTTTTGTGACAGTGTATCCGCCAGCGTCAATGGACATGCCCGAGCTTGCATGGGGTAAAGATAAAAGGAAGATTGAAGAGCTCTTAAAGAGTGGACCCCCTAAGCCCGAACACTTAAATAAACAGGGCGAGGACGATGATGCCGATATGGAGGATGAGGAGGTAGAAGGTGTTGATGCGGAGTTGGATGGTGGGTATGAGGAGGTATTTGCGCCGAGACCTGGTGATCACGAGAGAGTCCCAGTTGATGTTGGTAATGGTGTAGATTTGATTAGGTTTCGTCCGGTACATGATACTAGGGAGCCGACGAAACATCAGGAAAAAGTGACCACAGAGGCGTGGGTGGAAGGAGATAATCCTGTCAACTTGCATACGGTGTTTGCTGATTATGTGTCAATGGAGGATGATTTCTTTGTGGGAGGACTTGATGGAGAGAGCATTGCCCCCGCGGGGGAGACTTAGTGGCGGATAATGAGGAGCCATTGATGAGCACTGGTATGTTGCCTTATTCTTACCTCTTGTGTACTTTGTTTCTTGCTTATTTGTCTTGGGCATGTTCACCATATTTTTTGATTTATGATGTAGGTATGCCTGGTGAGAGGGAAAAGCATGTTGAGGAAGGAGATATCTCGGTCGAGTAGAGGAGGCTATCAGTGAGGGTGCTGGTGGAGCTAGGTGTGTACTGAGAGCCCGTCCAAAGACATTAGTTTCTTGCTCCCGACTTGGCATGAAACGGAGGTCCGGCTCGCAGCGGGTGGTAGACTCCACTTTTGCTTATGATGCGTCCTCTGATGATGAGATTGTAGATTCCTCTACTGGTGTGCAAAGGAAAGGAGTAGGATATTTGTTTCCTACAGCTCCCAAGGCGGTTTTACCCGAGATGCTTACCCCTGACGATCGTGGAAAACTCGCGAAGGTGACGAAAAAGAAGATGATTTTAAGGTTTGAGAAGCATTATGCTCGGGTAAGTGACACTCTTAGTTGTAGCTTTCTGTATTATTCGTCTATACGGTCTTCATGTTTTCATTTGTGTTATTTCTAAACAATTTCCCTGGTTTGATGTTTTGTTGTAGGTTGGCGGTTATGGCGCCGGATTGGTAAACAAGCTTTTACGTGAGGGAAAAAGGCGGAAGGTGGCAGAGAGACAAGTAAAAACCCTGAAGCAAGAGAATGGTGGCCTAATAGCTGACATGGATCTTCTACAAGAGGAAGCTGAAGAAGGCTTCGCTGCTGACAGGAAACGCTTGGAAGATCAAGTGAGAGAGGCTGTGGATGATGCCAACCGTGCGAAGGAGAAGTTGGCTGCCATGCCATCCGCAACAGATGTGATTCGAGATTATAAAGCTTCTCCGGCGTACAAGAAAGACTGTGATGATACTGTTGCAGCCTTCCGAGGGACTAGTGTCTTTAGGGAGATAGTTGGTGCTGAGAGCCAGAAGATGGCTCCACTTATCGTTGCTTGTTGCCGAGAGTTTTTTAGGGATGATCTCAGACGGCCAAAAGATGACTTCGATGTTTTCTTTATGGAGTGGATGAAAGCCCGGAGGGAAGCTTATGCTCGTAGGAAGGCACATCCGCCCCCGTGACCTGCTCCTTCTTCTGATTAGTTAGTGTATTATGACGTAGTGTTTTCTCATGTCAAAATACTCTTGTATTCGTACTTTTTCATTCGTAGTTGTAGCACGTTGAACTATTTTATGATATTGGAGTTTCTTTTCCGTATCCTTCTTTTGTCCGCATAAAACTTGTAAGAATAATTAGGTAACATATTGCACTTAATTGTTTCTGAAGTATTGTTACTTGTATATGAGATAAGTTACTTGTTTCTGTGGCGGTTTCGTCCGCCTTGAGTCTGTATGAAACTCATGTGATAACATAATTTACTAAATTTTGTCTGAGATAATTGTGTCTGAGGTGTTGCAATTGTGTCTGAGGTATTTTCTTCGCTTTGTGTCCGAAAGAGTATGACTTGTGTCTGAGATAATTTAAAGGTATAACATATTGTGACTGGAAAAAGGAAATTTCATTCATGGCAGACAGGTACATGAGCCTTTGATTGAAAAAGTACTAAAAACATAGATAATGTGTTATGGAGGCTTATAGAATTACGCCTTTCACACTTCTTTGCAGTGATAGGGAACAAACTACCCTTAGGTATAATATTTTCGCAGCTTGTCTCCATGCCATGTGTTATTTACTTCGGTTCCATCCAACCTTTCCAACTTGTATGATCCTGGACGTAGCACTTGCTTCACCTTGTATGGACCTTCCCATTTAGGCATGAGTTTCCCCGTATGGCGCGGGTCTGAGGCCTCCGTTGCCCGCAACACCAAATCTCCTTCTTCAAATTTTTGGATCCTTGTCTTCTTGGCAAAGTATTCCTTGGTTTTTTCTTTATATGTATCCATTCTTTGCACCGCATCATCTCTGACTTCATCAAGGAGTTCGATGTTGTCACGGAGGCCTTCCGCGTTAGCTTCTTCATCAAAGTTCAAGACTCGGTAGGAGGGTGAGCCTACTTCTACTGGGAGGAGGGCTTCAGTACCGAAGGCTAGTTTGTAAGGGGTTTCCTTAGTACTGCTTCTAGCTGATGTTCGGTAGGCCCACAACACATTAGGAAGTTCCTCGGGCCATTTCTTCTTGGACGTCTGAAGCCTTTTCTCGAGGCCTCTCACGATAGTGCGGTTTGTGACTTCCACTTGCCCGTTGCTTTGAGGGTGACACACCGAAGCTTTCTTATGTTTCACCCCTCTTTCTGAAAGAAATTTCACGAACTTTGATCCAACAAATTGAGTTCCATTGTCCGACACCATTATCCTTGGGATTCCAAACCTTGTGACTATGTTTTCATTGACAAATTTTATAGCATCCTCCTGGGTGATATTCCTTAGAGCCTTAGCTTCAACCCACTTAGTCATATAATCAATCGCTACCATCACATATTGCAATTCATTCTTAGCTTTCGGGAAAGGTCCCATGATATCGATTCCCCACATGGCAAAGGGAATGGGGGATAAGATGGAAGAGGGCAAGGCAGGTGCTTGTTTAGGAACATTGCTGAAGAGTTGGCATTGTGTACATTTTTTAGCGAAAGCTTGGCAATCCTTAGCCAAAGTAGGCCAAAAGTATCCTTGTCTTAGAATTTTGTGAGCCAGAGCTTTTCCTCCCATATGATCACCACATATTCCCTCGTGGACTTCTCGCATACAATACAAAGCCTCGTCAGGGTCGACACATTTTAGGATAGGAGAATCAAAAGTTCTCTTGTAGAGGGTGTCATTTTGAATGAAGTATTTGGCAGCTTGAGAGCGGAGTTGTTTGGCCTTGGTAGAGTCTTCTGGTAGAATTCCATCTTTCAAGTAGTCGATGATGGGTGTCATCCAAGTCGGGTCATCCGTGCCAATTTCCATGATATGTTGTCCTTCAATTGATGGCACTTTTAGTTCTTCAAAATAGACGGAACCATCTAGGTGATCCTTTTCAGATTCTACAAGCTTGGAAAGCAAGTCTGCAATAGTGTTGTCTTCTCTATCCACTTGAACAAGTGTGTGGCTGGCAAAGAAAGAGAGAAGGGATCTAACCAAAGCTTGGTACTTGGTGAGGATGATGTCTTTTGTAGCATAATCCCCAGTGGTTTGCCTTACCACAATTTGGGAATCACTAAAAATGGAGAGACGTTGGACTTGGAGACTGCGTGCCAAGTTGAGACCTGCAATGAGTGCCTCATACTCGGCTTGATTATTGGTAGCCTTGAAAGTGAATCTTATGGCTTGCATCACTTGGAACCCCTCGGGGCTGATCAAGATAAGTCCTGCTCCACTCCTTGCCGAGGTAGAAGATCCGTCCACAAAAAGTTTCCATGTTGGGTTCGGAGGAGGGAGAAGTTCTTTGGCGGGTGAACTGTCCTCAAGAGAGGGCATATTTTCTTTGTTACCAAATGAACATTCTACAATGAAATCTGAAAGAGCTTGAGCCTTGATCGCCTTCCTTGGCTCATAAGAGATAGAGAATTGACTCAACTCCACAGCCCAATTAATCAATCGTCCTGAAAGGTCTGGCTTGTGTATAAGCTTTTTCAAAGGGTAGACAACCTTGATCTCTCTCCCTTGGAAGTAATGCCTTAGTTTTCTGCTTGCCGTGACAAGGGCATAAGCAAACTTCTCTACAGGGGGGTAACGAGTTTCCGCATCCTTCAATACTTGACTAACATAATAGATGGGTTTTTGTCCTTCACCATCTTCCTTAATCAAGACGGCCCCCACTGCCGCATTTGATGCCGACAAATAGATGGACAAAGGCTCGGACGGAGCGGCTGTTGCTAGCAAAGGTGGAGATGAGAGATATGCCTTCAACTCATCAAAAGCGATTTGACATTCGGGAGTCCACTTGATAGTCTTTGTAGTTGTCGCTCCCCTTATAGTATCAAAGAAAGGTAGACATCTCTCTGCCAATTTTGATATGAATCTTCTCAAGGCGGCCAACCTTCCTGTTAGTCTTTGGACATCACGAATTGTCTTGGGAGGGTGCATGTCCAATATTGCTTGAATTTTCTCTGGATTAGCCTCTATTCCTCTTTGACTCACCAAGAAACCTAAGAACTTTCCCGCCTCCAAGGCAAATGTACACTTGTCCGGATTGAGCTTCATGTTATGTGCTTGTAACTTCTCGAAACATTCTTTCAAATCTGCAAGGTGAGTGTTTAATAACAAAGATTTAACAATCATATCATCAACATATACCTCCATGTTTCTACCAAGTTGCCCAGCAAAGATTTTATTCATCATCCTTTGATACGTTGCTCCAGCATTGATAAGGCCGAAAGGCATGACCTTGTAACAATAAACCCCTCGATGAGTGATGAAAGATGTTTTCTCTCTATCTTCTGGTGCTAACTTGATTTGATTATATCCCGAAAAGGCATCCATAAAGCTTAGCATGAGGTGACCCGCAGTGGCATCAATTAGTTGATCGATGCTTGGAAGAGGGTAAGGATCCTTTGGGCATGCAGCATTAAGATCAGTGTAGTCGACACAAACCCTCCACTTGCCATTAGCTTTCTTTACCAAAACCACATTATCTACCCATTCCGGGTAAGTAACTTCACAAATGAGATCAGCGGCTAGCATTTTGTCTATCTCTTCATCAATTGCTTTCTGCCTGTCTGGAGCAACATTCCTTCTCTTTTGCATTTTTGGGATGGCCTCTTTGTGAACATTCAATTTATGCATGGCTACGGACTCATCAAGTCCAGGCATCTCCATTGGGCTCCAAGCAAAAATGTCGGCATACTCTCGCAATAATTTTATCAATTCTTCTTTGAATACCGAGTCGAGACCGGCACCAATGCTAATTCGCTTCGTCCCGTCTCCGGGTACCAATTCGATCTTTTCTGTTTCTACTACGGGTGTCACAATGGGCACTTCATCTTTCTGTAAACATTTTCTCAAGTTGGCATCCATTCGCTGCTCTAATTCTTCCATGTTCTGATCATTTTTGGCTTCCACTACTTGGACATCCCTGGTCCTCTTCCTTTGGTTTCGTTGGTGTTCGAGATGCCTCTTTCTTTTCTCCCTTTTCCGCTGAGTTGTTCGCGCCCTTCTTAGGTTATTTGGGTCAGTCTGAGCAAGGTTGAGGGCGGAACCATAGCAATACATTGAAGCCTCTGTATCTCCTTTAATCTCTCCAATTCCTGCAATGGTGGGGAACTTCATTTTTAGGTGGGTAGTGGAGGTTATGGCCCTCAAGCGAGTCAGAGTCGGCCTTCCCAAGATCATATTATAAGAAGACGGTGTGTTGACCACATAAAGCTTGATAAAATGGCGAACTTGCTTCGGGGCTGTCCCGAAGAGTATAGGCAACTTCACTATTCCCGCTATGGGGACTGCATTGTGGCCAAAACCGTAAAGGGGTGCCTCCTCTCGACATTCTTCCAACTTATCTTCCAACTTCAGCCTTTCCCAACAGTGCGTGAAAATTATATCCACCGAGGAGCCATTATCAATCAAGACCTTCTTGACCACATTATCTCGTGTTTCTACCGTGACCACCAAAGCTTCAGTATTGTAAGGATTAACTCCCTCCAAGTCAGCGTCAGAAAAAGTGATAACATCTCCCATCATGTCTTTCTCTGATATCGTTAACACTTCTTGAGTTCCCGAAGCTCGTGGGGGAGATTGTGTTCCTCCAATAACCACATTGACAATGTTCTTGCCTTTGTTGGCTTGAGAAGTGGAAGGAGTATTCGAGTTGTTCCCACTCGTAATTTGTCGAGGAAGGTATTGGTTAATGAGTCCTTGACGGACCAACCTCTCGAGGAAGTGTTTGAGAGAGAGACAATTCTCTGTGGTATGTCCGTGCGTGGCATGATACTCACAGTGCTTAGTGGAGTCTCTATCACCCGGGGCTGTCCAAAGCGGTTGAGGTGCCTGGTAGAAAGGTTTGTTTTGTATCTCCCGTAAGATATGTGCTCTAGGCATGCTCAAGGTTGTCCACTCTGGTTCAGGTTTCCGTGCCGGCCTTGATGAAGTGGAAGAAGAGAGCCTCGACTTGTCGAAGACAGGTTTTTGCCTTGATACGGCAGGACCATGGGTGGTTTGGACTTGGTGCTCCTGGACGGGCCTCTGAGTATGGTGGAAAGTGAAACGTTCCTTCTGGAAGTAAGGCTTTGGTTGGGGAGGATTCCTTGTTTGTTTCATGACTCTCATGGCCTCCGTCTCAGTGATGAAGTAAGAAGCCAATTCATATGCTCTGGCTAGCGTAGTGGGCTTGTGTTCCATGAGCTTGCAAATGTATCTTTCACAATCATAAGGGTCTAGACCCCTTCTTAGATGCACTAACGCTTCCGTCTCATTCACTGACACCACTTTGTTTACCGCCTCCTTGAACCTCTTTAGATAACTTTCAAGTGTCTCTCCGCTCTTTTGGGCTATGGTCTCAAGGAAGACAGTGTGCACTTCATGTGGTTGATTTGCCTTAAACTTATTCAGAAAGGCTTTTTTGAAATCGGCCCATGTGTCAATGGTCCTGGGAGGAAGCCTACAAAACCATCGTTGTGCACTTCCTCTTAAGGTGGAAGCAAAGAATCTGCAACATGTTAAGTCCCGGTACCCATAGAAAAGGGCTATTTCATCAAAATAACTCAAGTGTTCTTCCGGGTCTCCATTGCCATCATATGAGTCCAGGTGAGGGTGTTTCAAATGTGTTTGCTTACTTTCATCTTCTAATCTTTTGGAGAAGGGGGATTCTCCCGGGCTGGCTGAAACTTCTCCCTCAACTTTGCGTTTTAACTCCATGAGAGTTTGGAGGATTTCTTGTTGAGAGCTGCCATCACCTCCCACCGGGGTGGGTTCGGGAGTCCTGTCCCTTTCCTTTTCTTGGTAGAATTCTTCTTCCAGTCTTCACTTTTCCTTTTCGTACTCGGCCCTTTTGTCCTCAATTTGACGTCTTAAGTCCCGTACTCTTCGATTTTCCTTCCATGTCTCGGGACGGTGGTGAGGCTTATCATGGCGGACATTTTGAGTGTTTTGGGAAGAACCGAGACGAGAGAAAATGGATTTTGTTGTCCTTGGCCTTTTGGTGCCATTGTTGATAGCACTATGTGCTTCATCCTCATGGGGAGGTGGTTCTCATCTCCCTTTAGACCGAGGTGGGTCATTTTGGTGGTTGGGGTGTTGGAGATTGGCAGCAACACTGAGAAGGAAATCGATTTGATTTGGAGCGAAACTTGTCAAGTCCAAGTTGAGAGGAGGGTTCCCGTCCCTTGTTCCAACTCGTTGGAGGACGGGTTCACTATGGTGAGAGACGTCAGGAATCGTCTCATATTGATTCTGGTATATTTCTTACTTGCAACCTTGTATTCTTCGACGGACCCATTGAGAAGGATTTGTGACTAAAATTCTCTTGTATGCTTGGACGTCGATTAATTCTCAGGAATCAAAGGATGCCCAAACACCAAAAGTAAGTTACTTCTTGTAAACTGGAATGGATGGAGGGTTTCTTTTAAGGAAAAATTTCCCCTCCTTCTAGCGCCAAATGATAATGCTCCTTACTCCACTCTACCGTACTTGTCCCTCTTCCGGCAATGCTTGGTCGGGAATGTGGTGTGCTGTCGGTCGGGACTCTGCAAAACAATGCCTGACCGGGGGTGGTGTCCGTCAAGCACCTCCGGCGTGAGAGTAAGTAACTTGGTGGTGGAGAATAACAAGAAACAATATCGGAAAGTGTATTACCGGTGACTGAGTTTTTGAGAGTGTTTTTGTGTAAAATGTGAGAGTGTGAGAATGAATGTAAAAATCAGAACCCGTGCATATGTGAGGCTTCTTGAGTATTTATAAGGTTTAGTGTTACCTTCCTTTGTCCCCCGGTCCGGAAGAATGCTCCCTTCCTTGTGACAGGTGTGAGTTGATGTAAGAGTATTGGAGAAGGGAGCAGCTATAGCCCAAGAGGTGGAAGGTGCCGGAGGAAGGAACTGTCTTTGGTCCGGAAGAGATAGTATTGCATTCACTTATTTTCCTTAGTCCACTTTGGGTGTGACAAGTTGTCCATTGAATTCTTCCGGGACATGGTCATATCTGGCAGGTAAATTGACTTCTTCCGGGCAGAGAGACTTCTTCCGGGAGGGTATTAACACATGTTATCAATTCGTTACGCTGAAAAGAAAAAAAAACGAGTCGATTCAACATTTAGTTGTGACCAAGTAGGATCTGTTTCCCTCCGTCCATCTGCATGAACTAGGTTCACACCTACTCTTTGGTCAAAACGCTCACGTCCAGGAGAGTTAGCCGGGGTCCGATTCAAAACCTTTCACCAATCAACAGTCTTGATTGTTCCACATGGAAATTCAAGGACCCATATACAAAAGATGACCACTAAAGGGCTGCCACGGATTTTCCTCCAAACAAATGGGACCAGAAGGGAGGAGAAGTAAAATATAATACGTGTTGAGAAAAATCAAACTTAATTTTCAAGTCACCAGCATGTGTGGTTCGCAAGGACTCTATATCTTCCAATGAAACATGAGGTTCTTATAACTACACCAAAACATCAAACACATCTTAAGAGATAGGAGCTTGAGGATTCACTAGAAAAAATTCATTTGAAGATCTACCAAAACAAAGAAAGAAACTTTTAGTTTGTGTTGTGGTGTGTGTTCCAAATGGCAACTTCAGTTTCCATTTGTTCTTCTTTCACCGGAACATGGGCAACATCCATGGCTAATGAAGACTGTGCCATGTTGGTTAAGTCAGTTCCTACACAGGTACGACTTGGAAAGCCGATTCGATCACAACCAATGATGAAGAATGTTAATGAAGGGAAAGGACTTTTTGCTCCTGCTGTTGTCGTAGTACGTAACATAGTTGGTAAGAAGCAGTTCAATCAGCTTAGAGGAAAGGCAATTGCTTTACACTCTCAGGTACTTGAAACTTGCTATAAACTAGTAGTAATATGTACAAGTTTCCAATATGTTGTTGCACTTCCATAAACTAAATCCAAGTGCACTTTCTGCAGGTAATTAATGAGTTCTGCAAGTCGATAGGAGCAGATCAAAAACAACGACAAGGGCTAATCAGACTGGCAAAGAAAAACGGCGAGAGACTTGGATTCCTGGCATGATTACGGGTTCCAAGCGTACATCAAGGAAACATTCAGATTCAAACATTGTAATAGTTTAAGGACTTCCAGATGTAAATACTTTTCCCTTCATCTGGCTCAAGTGATAGTCACCATGTTAAGCTAATATCATCATATATTCATACATCCTTACTATCTTGCTAGCTACTTCCATTTTTCATCATAATATTCAGATGATAGTTCAGGATTGTGACAGAGATTCTTGGGTACTTTGTCTCCTTTAGTTCATAATAATAGCTGAGTGCATGAACTTGAACATGTGGTCTTGGTTTTAAAGAGTCGCATCTACTCTGTGTGGTCTTGATTAAAACACTACAATATCTTCGAATTATTCAGCCAAAAATATAGTAATCACAAATAATTATAAAGGTAAATACACAGAATCTTACATCATGCAATTGAGATATTGTTAGTTCCAAAGTATCGTAGAAGGGGGGTTGAATACGATACTCACAAATTATTTGATTTCGTTTACGGATTATTATTTGTGTTCTTGTCTGAAATCAAATTTACCAAATCAAAACACGAGTCGGAGAATATATCATTTTATAAATATAAAACACGAAGGGTGCTACAATTCTAATCCGTAGGATTAGCTTCAATGAGTTACGGTTACAGTAATCAATATAAATGATAGAATTTAAGGCACTATTAATTTCTTCTGTCAAATTTCTCAAGCTCTTAAATTCTCTAACGTAAATGATCTTCTGTAACTTTCTCTGAAGAAGACACTGTCTTCAATTCTCAATTGTAGGCTTAAGAAAACTATCGAAGGCCTAGAGTGAATCCTGGTCGTCCGTTTCCTCACCAACCTCTGACAAAAACATGAATGTATCTGCCTGCTCCATTTTAAAAAAACTATCGAAGACAAAGTTTTCTTTTCCTTCGATAGATTTAAATAAAATCTATCGAAAGAACTAATTTGTTTATTTGAAAGTAGTTCGATAATTTTATAAATAAAACTATCAAACTTAAAACAGTTTGTCCACTTCGATGGTTTCTGAAAAAGATGCTGTCGAATTTGGTTTTCCTTCATTGACAGTTTTTATCAAACCTTTCTTTCTTCTCTCGATAGTTTTTCATAAATGAAAACTATAGAATGTCTTTTTGCAGTTTGATCCTTGAAGATTCTATCTTCTTGCAGCAAGCATGTTCCACTTCAATTTAACCTAAACATACCTTATCAATTTCTTTTAACTTCCAGGATGTTTCAGGTCTAACTTAAATCAATTTCTTCCGAGACGATAAACATGTTGATCTTCTTAGTGCTGACAACTAGTGCAACTGGTCTGGTCACAGATGACTTACACTTGATCAATACCTCTACGTCTTCAATACAATACAGTTGATAAGTCTTTTGTCGTTTTGGTTGCTTCATTATAAAATCACTGAAATCCTCTGGTACTAACTCTTTATCATTCAAATACTTCTGTAGTCTTGAAAGTCTTGATTCTTTATTTGTCACTGAGGCTTGAACATATTAATGAACTTCTTTCTGTGACCTGTTTACGGACTTCAAGAATACATACCATATTTTGATTTTTTGAGTTTACCTTTTCTTCTGTTCTTCTGGATTCCCGTGCTTCAGTTATATTATTGTCTGCCTTGTTCCTTTGTTGAGTTGTAGTTATCTCTGTTACATATTATGTTACATTATGCTTTACAATCTCCCCCTATTTGATTGTTAGAGTTCGACAAGAAAATACCTAGAGGATAACTCAACTAACCAATGGAAACACGAAACTTATTAAAGTAAGACAGATTGATAATATTAAATGCATTCCAGATTAAATATTTACATTTCCAGATTTCTAATTTACAAAGAATATTAAAAAGTTTAACAATGAAGTTGCTCCTCTAGCCTGAGCAGCATCTTCAGTCCATTATGATCTCACCTTCTTCAGCTACATGATTAGAATTTTCTGCTTGATAATCAATCACGGATGGATAGTGCAGTGGTTCTCTAGGTTTTAGGATTGCTCATATGACGTGTCTTCCAATGTACTCAACCTGTTGACCCACTCCAGCCCACACCCATGCAATGCTGACATCTTTCTGATTATGCTTTGGCATGTTGGGTAGTCTGGGATGCACTTCCAATCCTCTTTCCACTCTCTTCCTGTAATAAGGCATATTTTCCATAAGATAGCTCTTTAGAGTGTCTGCAACTTTAGTCTTCTCAGTAGTGATGAATCCAGTGGATCTCAAGTACTTCTCAACTGATATCAGATAGTTATTTGGATAATCCTTCAGTTTGTCCTCAGCCAGATAGCAGATTCTGAACAAGTCATTTTTCATGAATCTTACCATTGGAGGATCTTCAGTTACCTCTGGACTGACTTTCATTAAGATCTCCTTAACATGCTCACGGAGCAGTTCATTTAGCTTTGTAGTTCTCTGGATCTTAATGAGTATCACCTACAATTTTGTGTATGTTCTCCATTCGAAAAACTTCGTGGAGATCACAAATGTGCCTCTATCGATGAAATTGATTTGTATGTTCCAGGCACCATTTGCTTTTACTCCAGCTTTCAGGTAGATAAGAGATTGTCTCAATGTAGTGAAATAAGTCTGAGTGTCTTGATTTGCACTTCTGATGTCCTGAATGATCACTTCCACATCTACATTGTCGTTGACTTCTAATCCGTCCTTTTCTTGCTTTTCTTGCTTTTGTGCCAAATCTATCAACTTCTTCTTTCTTATCTCATTATACATCTTGAACCTTTTCAGCTTTTCACTTCTTTGAATTGTTTGGTGTTTTTCCTTCTCAGCTTGCCTTGCTTCTCTTTCGGCTTTCTCAGCTCTTAATCTTTCCAAGGCAGCTTCTTGTTCAATTGTCAGAGGATTTGCTTCTTTCATACTATCATCAAAGATTGGATGTTCAATTGGCTCTAGATAGTATGGTTCATGCTCTTCTAGTAATGGCTCATGCATGACTTCAAACACCTCTGCAATTTCTTCCTGTTCCACAAGTTCCTCAATCCAATATTGTCTCACTGGAATAGTTGTTCTTTACACTTTTCCCTTCTCCCCCTTAGTTGAGTAATCCTCAGCATAGTAGTATGAAGGTCCAGCTTGTTGATTTTTGATCATATTCCAGATTGACTCCAGACCGTCACCTTGATTTTCCATAAATAAAGCAATGCATCTGGTCATCTCTTCCATATAAGCAAGATTGTTGTCCAATGTGTTTAGTCTTGAGTTGGTAGTCTGCTCGATTCTGTCCAATCTCTTGTTGAGGCGAGACTCCACTCTTGACAAAGTATTCATTGCATCCTTGACCTTAGCTTGACCATCCCGGATCACCAGAATGTCCTCAGATAGAGCTTCTTGACCTTGTTGTAGAACATGTACTTCATTTACGAATCCATCTCTTAGGTCTTTAACGTCTGTTCTTAATTCGATGAGTTCTTCCATAGCATCCTTCTTCAGTGACTCCACAGCCTCCTTTGTACCCGTTATCGTGCCAGATGCACTGCTTAAAGCTCTATAAGTTCTTCTAGAATCAGCCGCAACCAATTCAATCTTCGCTTGAATTGAAGTTAAAGAACTATCGACTTGACCGGAGGGGATCCCTTGGGAAAAAGAAGGTCTGAGAGGGACTTTCAATAAAGGGTTTCCTCTCTGTTATGAACTGTTTGTATTTCTCTTTCTGATACCATTTGGGTGTCACTCCTCACATTTGGCACTGGGTGTTCACTCAATGTTTCTGTTGGTGTTTCACTCATTTTTCCTTTCCCACTCAGGTCAGGTGTTAGTGTTTTTGTTTCACTCATTCCCTTTGTGCTTTGTGTACCTGCAACAGAAATCACCGTAGCCGTCCTTAAGGAGGTCACCGGTGGTGCAATGGGGCTTCGCAAGTCCCCGTCCTTGGTTAAACCAAGTTGCTGATCATCTTGCGATGATTTATCCTTAACAGGATCTAGAGTTTGAATCTCTAGGGGGTTAGAATCAGGCTCTTTTAACAGCAGAGTTCTTGAAGCTCCCTCTATAGTCTGTGAAGACTTTACCTCAGGTAACTCCTCAAATGAAATTGATTCATTGTTACCGAGTTGCCAATCTGCACCTACGTCAGACCCTGTACCCGCAGGATCCAGATATGTTCCATCTGGGGAGTTAGGCAATGACCCTTTAGATTTTGCATTTGGGTCAGAGCCTTCTCTCGACGTTTGTGAAGACTCTTGGTTCATTAAAGAACCTTCAACCAGTGGTCCTGACCGTAATATGCCGTAATATGGTCGGAGAACTAGTTGCTTCCGTCAATTTTCCTTTTTCTGTTTGGGGTAAGGGTTCAGATATAGCCTTGGAAGATGATTCTTTTTTATTAGAGCTATTATGGCGTTGCTCTTCATCTTCATGCACTCCACCTTCTCCTCATCTGCAAAAATTTCTCGTTCTTCACCTGTTAACACATCATCCAAAATTAACTGTAGAAACCTTGGATAGAAGCAAAACATATCAAAGTGCCATGTTCTTTCTTCCATAGGTCCTATGCACTGAATTTTTTGATCAATCACAAGTCTACCAATGTTAATATGCCTATTGTTAGCAATGGCAAACCCTAATTTCTGAAGAAATAAAGGAATACCATGCAAATTTATAGTTTTAGCAGTAAACACATGGATAAGTGTGTGAAAGAAGAAATTCCAGTGTTTTGTCAAATGATGCTTCAGAAACTCTCCCACAAAGAAGTTGGGTTGCTAACTTCTTATGAGAGTGAAGAAAGCATGTATTTCCTCAATTGTGGGATCAGGAACAAGATTTTCCGATGGAAAATGAAGAATTATGTTCACATCTTGTTCCGTCACCCTTATTGTTCTGCCCCCGGCACAACAAACCTAAAGGCTAACACATTGTCTTCTGATGTGTCAGTGGCAGTGGTGTATAGTGAGGTTAGTTGATCAACACAAAGAACCGCGGGAGTACTTAAAGCATAGACCACTAGTGAATGTGTATTCAAAAATTGTGCCCATGCACGAAACTGTAAGTTCGTGATGGATTGCACATTTTGAAACGAGACATGATTAGTTTTGGTGATAACAAATTCTCCGGCCATTGAATTTTCATAATTTTCAGAAAATTAATATTAAAACCAAAATTAACCCCAATTAATTAGAACTAATTAGTTAACTTAAAATATCCCTTTTTACTAGATTAACAACCAAACCAAACAAAATGCCCAATTTCAAGAACCCTAATTTTTTAATTCGGAAAATTTAACTTAATTGAAACTAAAATCGAATTAGTTTTCAACTAAATATTACTAATCAAGAATAATTAACAGTTCTTACGGTCCGAAATATCACTTTCGACTGTTTTCTTTAGACACTGATTTGTTCACTCAAAATAATCACGATTACACAGTGCTTTCACGGTTAAAGTGGATTTACTGTGGTAAATACGGAGTTTCTGAAGTGATTCACGGTGAAACAGAAGAAAAGTATCGAGTTTTCTTGTTCTTGGTTGTTTGTATATGTAAGTATATAAACACTGACTTAGATCTGAGAATAAAACCAATAAAAACGTCTAAGTGTTACTTATATACCTACTGAATTGTCAGGGGTATTTCAGTCACTTCACGTTCGATAGTTTTCAAAATGAAGTATCGATAGTTTTTGTTGAGGGGCATAAAAGTCAAATCATACTTCGATAGTTTTTGAATTTAAATCAGAATTTAAACTGACTTCTATCTAAAAACTATCGAAGATTTTCGAATATTAAGGATTTGAATTATTCGATAGATTTCATTTTTCTTTCAAAATATATCAAAAAACTCCTTCGATATTTTTCATTTTCCTCTTTCAAAAACCATTCAAAATGAATTTTAGTCACTTCGATAGTTTTTGTCAAAGTACTAGAAAAACTATCGAAACTTCTTATTTCGATAGATTTTTCTCCTGATTGATTTTAAAGTTGTTACTAGTTTTAAAGCCAATTTTTTGTTTTCTGTGAATTTTTTTCAGATCAGACTTTTAATAAAATTCACAGTTAACAAAAATATCACAATTTTCTTAGAATAAAATCGACTAAATATCATTATCTGATATAAATCAATTAAAATCTAATAAATTATGCTGCATCATTTTATAATGTTCAAAACAGAATTAAATAATTCGAATTAAATAAATGCTTAATATTTAGAACAAATATTAGGACTTAAATAATTTTAGAATTATTAAATAATTAAATGCCAGAAGATATATCATTCATAAATATGACATAAACTTAGTAAGATAATTCTAACTTACGAGAATTGCTCCCGAAAATAAATTCACAAGTCCTAAGGATATAGAAATTCTTAAACTCATGGATTTATTAGGATTATCTTGCAGTTACTGACTTCTAATTGAAATCAATTAGAAAGATTTAACATCCCAAGTTCACCAACCAGCTTAGAAAAAGTGGATTCATCAAGCGGTTTAGTAAAGATGTTTGCAATTTGTTCCTTTGTGGGTACAAAATGTAACTCCACAGTTCCATTCATGACATGCTCTCGGATAAAATGATACTTACTATCGTTGTGCTTGGTCCTCGAGTGCTGAACTGGGTTGTTGGAGATTGCTATGGCACTTGTATTGTCGTAGAATATTGGAATCTTGGTCAACAAAAGCCCATAGTCACGGAGTTGGTTTCTCATCCACAAGATTTAAGCACAACAGCTACCAGCAGCTATGTATTTAGCTTCAGCTGTCGACGTGGATACTGAGTGCTGCTTCTTGCTATACTAGGAAACTAACCTTCTTCCAAGAAACTGACAGCTTCATGAAGTACTCTTCTGATCAATCTTACAACCTGCAAAATCTGAGTCTGTATATCCAATAAGATCAAATCATGTATCTTTAGGGTACCAGATTCCAAGATTTGGGGTTCCCTTAAGATATCTAAATATTCGCTTAACTGTTATAAGATGAGATTCTTTTGGATCAGACTGAAACCTAGATCACAAGCATGTTACAAACATTATGTCTGGTCTACTTGCAGTGAGATATAGTAAGGAGCCTATCATACCTCTGTAGCTTGTGATGTCAACCTTCTTACCAGTTTCATCCTTATAAAGCTATTGGCAGTTGGCATTGGAGTCTGCTGTAGATGAGTCTTCCATTTGATACTTCTTTAGAAGATCCTTGATGTACTTGGACTGGCAAATGAATATTCAATCTTGCCTTTGATACACTTGTAGTCCAAGAAAGAATGACAATTTACCCATCATGCTCATTTCATATCGACTCAGCATTAACTTAGCAAATCTTTTACATGGATCATCATTAGTAGAGCCAAATATTATGTCATCAACATATACTTGCACTAATATCAAATCATTTTTGTGCATCTTATAAAAGAGAGTTTTATCTATGACACCTCTAGTAAAGCTATTTTCAAGTAAAAATTCTGATAGAGTGTCATACCATGTCCTTGGGGCTTGCTTGAGTCCATAAAGAGCTTTGAACAGAAAATATACAAAGTCCACCAGATTTGAATCCTCAAATCCTCGAGGTTGTTCCACATAAACTTCTTCTTCTAGCTCCCCATTCATAAATGCACTCTTCACATCCATTTGATATACCTTATAATTGGAATGTGCTGTGAATGCCAGAAACATTCTAATAGCCTCAAGTCTTGCTACTGGTGCATAGGTTTCATCATAATCTATACCCTCTTCTTGAGAGTAACCTTTAACAACCAGTCTAGCCTTGTTTCTCGTTACAATGCCATCTTCATCCAGCTTATTTCTGAATACCCATTTTGTTCCTATAACAGATTTTCCTTTAGGCCTGGGTACCAGCTTCCAAACTTTCTGCCTTTCAAACTGATTGAGTTCATCTTGCATTGTAATCACCCAATCTGGATCTTCCAGGGCATATTCAACTTTCTTAGGTTCTGTTTATGATAGAAACCCAGAATAGTGACATTCATTTTGTGATGTCCTTCTAGTTCTCACTCCTGAGTCTGGATCACTAATGATCAAGTGAAAGGGATGTGTTTGACTCCATACCCTTTGTCTTGGAAGATACGATTTTGATGATTCTCCTTGTTCATAATTTTGTTGAGTGTGACTAGTTGATCCATCTCCTGGTCCCCCTGAGTTGTTGTTGGTATGATATGTTGACCCTGTTGTCTGACTAATGGATCCAGTGGTAGTTTGAGGATTTCCACCACTGTCATCACTTGGTCCAAAATCATTATCGTTGTCATTATTATTATTACCAGAAACAACTACAGGTTCTTCTTCATTATCAGAGAGATCTCCTGATAAATTTTAAATACCAAGGATTCAGAGTTCTCTCTTGTTTGCAGGCTTGGTCTTTTGGTGTCATCAAACGTTACATTTAAGCTTTCCAACACCTTCTTATCTTCAATCACATAAACCCTGTAAGCTTTAGATTCCAGAGAATAACCCAGAAAAATACCTTCATCTGCAAGTACTTTGCACCAAACAAATGCAAGTACTTCAATACAAAGCACTTTGCACCAAACACATGCAAGTACTTTGCCTATATGTTCTCCATCTTTCAATACAAAGCACTTTGCACCAAACACATGCAAGTACTTCAATGATGGTTTCTTGTTGGCCATTAAATCATACGGAGTCTTTTTATGATCTTTATTAATCAGGGTACGATTCTGAGTCTAGCAAGCTGTATTTACTGCTTCAGCCCAAAAATAAGTGAGAAGTCTTGATTCACTTAGCATAGTCCTTGCTGCTTCAACCAAAGTTCTGTTCTTTCTTTCCACTACTCCATTTTGTTGAGGAGTTCTTGGTGTTGAATACTGTCTTGATATTCCTTTCTCTGTGCATAAGTCATTTAGAACTGCATTTTGAATTCAGTTCCATTGTCTGATCTAATTGTCCGCACATGTAGGTTAGCTTCTACTTCTATCTTCTTTATGTGATCAATGACTAATTGTGTTGCTTCATCCTTTGATTGTAAGAATAACACCCACGTGTACTTGGAGTAGTCGTCAACCATCATTAATGCATATCTTTTCCTTGATACTGACATGACATTTACTGGACCAAAGAAATCCATATGGATCAGCTGAAGAGGTTCAGAAATGCTTGTCAATTCTTTGCTTCTGTGTGGTGCTTTCTTAGACTTCCCTTTTTCATATGTTTCACATAGTCCCTCATGATGAAATTCCATCAGGGGTAACCCTCTCACTAAGTCTCTCTTTACCAAAGAGTTCATAGTTTTGAAGTTCAAGTGTGAGAGCTTCTTATGCCATAACCAACTTTGATCTGTTGAAGCCTTGCTGTAGAAACATTTGACTTCTCCATCACTGACAGAACTTAAGTCAGCTATAAACAAATTTCCTTTTCTTACTCCTTGTAGAGCAAGCTTCTCATCTTTCCTGTTTGAGATCAAACATTTGTCTTTTCTGAAGTCTACATTGTATCCTTTGTCACAGAACTGACTGATAATTAGTAGATTGTGCTTTAATCCTTCAACAAGAGAGATATTTTCAATGATGACATTCCCAATTTCCAGATTCCCATATCCCGTAGTGAATCCCTTGTTGTCATCTCCAAAGGTTACTATCGGGCCGGTCTTCTTAACCACATCTGTAAGCAAGGACTCTTCCCCTGTTATGTGTCTAGAACAACCACTATCCAGAATCCACACGACCTTTGCATTATTAACCTTACCCTGCAATCACATATTGATTAAGCGGGCTTTGGTACCCATACTTGTTTGGGTCCTAAAGGTTTAGAAACTTTAACAGGAGTAACATTTGATTCAGTCTTAACCTGTTTGTCTTTCATGTTGACTGTGGCTTTCTCAGTTTCAGTGCTAGTGCTACCAGATGCATTCATTAACTTAAAATAAGCATGCATGATATTGTATGCACAAAGTAAGCAATCTTTCTTACCACAGGGTTCATGAAGATCAGGCATGTCAGACATGTTATACATTTCAGAAGTAACAACATTTTCTACTTTAATCTTTTTACATGCATGTGTAAGGTGACCAGCAAAATTACAATTATTGCACAACTTCCTAGATGCAATGGGAGAGGATCATGTACTAACATTCTGATGAATAACACCTCCTTTCCCATTCCTGTTCTTTTTAGCCTTTCCTACTTTATTGCCTATATCAGTTTTAGGTAATTCAGTTTTTACTGATTTTCTAGGCAACTCAGTTTGTATCTCTACCTCCTTCTTTAAATCCTCCTCAAGCAATTCTTGTCTCATGATTAAGTCTCCTTCATTGAAAGATTCTGAAACAGGCTTAATGAAAACTGAACAGATTACATTCTTAAGAATGTGTGGAATATTCTCCTTGACAGCTGGAGGTGTCACAGGAAACTCCACTTGCTTCTTTCCAGATTTCCTATTGTAGTCAAATCCTATAGCAGTTTAATTCCCTAAGGTCTGATTATCAATAATTTCCTTAGCAATTAGGGCGGAGTTCTTATATGCATTCAATTTCAACTCTAAGTCTGAAATCTGCTTCCTAAGGATAATCTCTATCTCTTCATTACATTTGACCTTGTTCTCTAAGTACTCATTCCCCTGTTTAAGATCTTCTAAGGTGACAGCTATAAGCTCTAGTTATTCATTTTTAGATTCTAGATTTTTAATCTTAAGAACTAGTTTAGCATTCTCAATTTCAGATGCTAGCATGCTTGTATGTACATTAAACAATTCTACACTTAGATCTTGCACAGTTTTCTTGTACTCAGAATTAGACATGTCATTTGTAGTTAGGATAGATACCTGAGATGATTATGGTGATTCCTCTGAAGAGTCGGCCATTAGGGCAAGATTTACATATTCTTCCTCTTCATCTAAATCAGTATCATCCCAGCTTTTACCCTCTGCAATATAAGCTCTTCCTTTCTGCTTTCCAGATATTGCTTCCAGTTGTTGTTTCAGCTTTGCATTTTCTCTTTTCAAATCCTCATAAGAATCCTTCTTCTCATAGACACCTTTCTTATCTCTTGCTTAACGAGACTTCCAGCATTCAGTGGCAAAATGCCCTAACTCATTGCAGTTATAGCAACTTGATTTGCTCCTGTCAATCATGTCTATCTTGTAGCCTCCCTTAGAGCCAGAGCCTGAAGAATACTTGTTCTTCTGAAATCTGTTTGCTGAACCCTTGAACTTGTACTTAGGGTTTCTCTTGAAACGAATATGACTAAACTTTGCAGCTAAGTACGCCATAGTTTTGTCTTCCATTTGCTCAAGTTCTTCCAAGGTGTAGTAATCACTTTCATCATCACCTAGATTTGCAGAATCCAACTCAGCTTCTATTATCTCTTCTTTTCCAGCTTTAGGGGTATGAACCTGAATATCAGAAGTTGTTGGTTCATTCACTACAAGTGCAGCTGATCTTGCGAGTGAAGTATTTTTGTTGTCCACTGTCCCTGGTCCATAGATTATTACTCTTTGTTCTTGTTTCATCTCATAAGTCTTAAGCTTGCCATAGATCATCTCTAATGACATCTTAGTAAAATCTATTCTTTCCCTTATGGATGAGGACTTGTGTTCTACATGGTGGGGCAGTGTCATCATGAACTTCCTGTTTGTCTCTCTCAGAGGATAGGTTTTCCCTTTCATTGATAATTCATTTAACAGCTTAGTATATTTCTCAAAGACCTGAGTTATACTTTCATCGGGAAGTGACCTAAATGATTCACATTGAGATGTCAGGATATCCAATCTATTTTCCTGCACGTCTTCAGTACCTTCCATTATTAGATTTATGGTATCCCACATTTGTTTCCCACTTGTACAGTTCATAATCTGATAACTCATTTCTTTATCTGCGGAGTCGGTTAATATCAGCATTAGACCTGTATCCAATCTAACCAGTTCCTTGTCTGTGTCTGTGTACTCAGGCAATTCCTTTGGGGTTGAACCTTGGGGAACTCTAGTACCATCAGGATTTGTCGATTCGCTTATTGGTTTCATTGGTACAAACGGTCCTTTCTCTAAGATGCCAATATACAAAGGATTTGAAGCTTTGATAAATAATAGCATCTTCATCTTCCACAGACCGAAATCATCTCTCGTAAAAAGGGGAACTTTGATACCAGCAGTTGTCTTTGGAGCACTCATGGTTTCTGAAAATTACAAATTATTTCAGATTCAAAAAATTCCAATAAAATGAAAATTTTGAAAATTAAAAAATTTGATACAAATTTTCAAGCCTTGTTTGATTTTGGTCTCAATCACCGGATCTGATTTGTACGTCAATCATGAAGCTCTGATACCAATTGTTAGGTCCAAAATATCGTAGAAGGGGGGGTTGAATACGATACTCACAAATTATTCGATTTCGTTTACGGATTATTATTTGTGTTCTTGTCCGAAATCAAATTTACCAAATCAAAACAGGAGTCGGGGAATATATCGTTTTATAAATATAAACCACGAAGGGTGCTACAATTCTAATCCGTAGGATTAGCTTCAATGAGTTCCCGTTACAGTAATTAATACAAATGATAGAATTTAAGGTACTATTAATTTCTTCTGTCAAATTTCTCAAGCTCTTAAATTCTCCAACGTAAATGATCTTCCGTAACTTTCTCTGAAGAAGACATTGTCTTCAATTCTCAATTGTAGGCTTAAGAAAACTATCGAAGGCCTAGAGTGAATCATGGTCGTCCATTTCCTCACCAACCTCTGACAAAAACATGAATGTATCTACTTGCTCCACTTTAAAAAAAACTATTGAAGGCAAAGTTTTCTTTTCCTTCGATAGATTTAAATAAAATCTATCGAAAGAACTACTTTGTTTATTTGAAAATAGTTCGATAGTTTTATAAATAAAACTATCAAACTTAAAACAGTTTGTCCACTTCGATGGTTTCTGAAAAAAAATGTTGTCGAATTGGTTTTCCTTCCTTGACAGTTTTTATCAAACCTTTCTTTCTTCTCTCGATAGATTTTCATAAATGAAAACTATCGAATGTCTTTTTGCAATTTGATCCTTGAAGATTCTATCTTCTTGCAGCAAACATATTCCACTTCAATTTAACCTAAACATACCTTATCAATTTCTTTTAACTTCCAGGATGTTTCAAGTCTAAATTAAATCAATTTCTTCCGAGACGATAAACATGTTGATCTTCTTAGTGTTGACAACTAGTGCAACTGGTCTGGTTCACAGATGACTAACACTTGATCAATACCTCTACGTCTTTAATACAATACAGTTGATAAGTCTTTTGTCATTCTGGTTGCTTCATTATAAAATCACTGAAATCCTCTGGTACTAACTCTTTATCATTCAAATACTTCTGTAGACTTGAAAGTCTTGATTCTTTATTTGTCACTGAGGCTTGAACATATTAATGAACTTCTTTCCGTGACTTGTTTACGAACTTCAAAAATACATATCATATTTTGATTTTTTGAGTTCCTTTTCTTCTGTTCTTCTGGATTCCTGTGCTTCAGTTAATAATATTATCTGTCTTGTTCCTTTGTTGAGTTGTACTTATCTCTGTTACATATTATGTTACATTATGCTTTACAGATATGGTTTGCACAAAAAAGAACTGCTGTTCTGTTAGATATTATGGTTCACAGATTATCAGAGTACACTATAGATTTAAAACCAATCTGGGTACAGTGAGCAACACGGGAAGTTAACAGAATTCAACCGGAGTTTGGCCACTAAAATTCACATATTATGCGTGTTTGGGGTATCACAAAAAAGTTGACTTATAGCTTAAAATGAATAAGTGCTTTATAAATGATAAGTTGATGAATTCTTATAAATTATACGGATGTTTGGATAAATTTATTTATAAGTTAGTTAAAAATTTGCTAAATTAAATTTGAAAAAATAATTATTAAATACAATGATTTCAACAATTGCATTTTAAATTAAAAAAATATTTAAAAACACAAAGGTAAAAATATAAAGTATTAAAAAAATAAAGAAATCAAAGAATAAGTTGATAAGTTAAGTAAAATGTTGATAATTTCTAACATTCAACTTATCAATTTATAATTTATAAGTTATCAAATAAGCTGAGTACACAAACACTCCTCGTAAACTCTCGTGGGTTTCAACTTATTCCGGGGTACCCAAACAGGCCCATTATCAGAGTTCACTACAGATTTAAAACTTTTGGCCCTTATGATATTACCAAAAGACAACCTTCCTGAGGTAAGGATGGTTCTCTAACAAGTAGTTCATAGCTTCAAGCATGGAAATGAGTTGAAGTTGCAACATTGGGGTTGAGAAGCCAATCATTTAAAGTTGAAACACATGACAGAAGATACCAAAAGCTGAAATACGAACTAAAATTTTAACAGTTTCAAAGTTAAAAGTATTACAATTATCAAATCAAATCATTGCTAAATAAAAGTACATGCCGCATTGTAATAATATTGTACTCAATACGGTGTTCATTACAATCTGGATATTAAAATTTTGAAACTCAACAATGAATGGGGAAGGTTTAGTAAGCTAGACAACATATCGACTTTTTGCAGATCTCTCCCTTTTGGAATCATCCTGCAACAATCAAAAGACAATTCATGAGTTTATTGTCATTTTATGACTCAAATAGTAAAAGGCAGCCAAAAATTCATACATGAAAGCTGTACGAAATCTTATCCGTGATATCAAGAATTTCCTTCCACTTCCTTCCAATGCTCATCTGCAAAAAACAATAATTAGATTATAAAATCACATTCTATATTAGACTGCACCATATAGTATGCTAATACGGGAAAGCAAAACTTCAGTTTATCAGCACAGAGAGACAGACATGGATCAAAGAATTTCAATGCAATTACATGAATTTTATTGTAAGCGAGTTGAGAGCAATTATGACAACAATACAAACTAAGACAGAAAAAAGAATAATAACCATGTTCGTCAAAAAATGCATGCTGTGAGACTATACATATGTTATTCAGACTGAGGCCCTGTGAAGCAGGAATTACTTCGCCAGAAAATGCAGAAAATAATCCTATCAGAGTATATCAACATAAAAAGCGTGTTCAAATTAGCAATAAAAAAAGAGTGTGTCCAAGTGTTCTGTGCTATTCTAAGTTTTAAATTGTCTAAAATCTCTTCAATTCAACTTAGAGTAGTTGTGCAGTGTTATAGTAGTTGTGGTTAAGTACTTGTACACAAGTTCTTAAAGGCGCAAGACCCACTTTCAAAGCGCGACTTGCGAAGCGTCATTAATCGCACGCTTTTTGACCATTTTTTTTATATCACAAATTTAACAAGAAAATTATACTTGACATAATCTTCACATTAAAACATGATAGGTAGAATATATAACATAATAAAAAAGTAAATAATGAAGTATAATCGATCATGTTCAATAGCAGGACCGGCTATTAGCAAGTGCCACAGGGTCGCACAGGGCCCTAAATTTTTAGGGGCCCCAAGTTTTCAGGATTTTACTTTATTTTTATTAAATAAAAATTTATATATAATGAACCAAAAGTTAAAATGCAAAGTATTTTCTCTAACTTTATTTTTGTTACATTTCGATTCTCACTCATTCAGTACTTATCTAAAAATACAAATTACTTATAAGATTACAAGTTATCTTGAAAGAAAAATAAAATTTACTTTTCATGTTAATTTTTGTTTTACAATTTAATATTATATTTCTATAACAACTGGCCAACTGGGTAATAATAATATAACTAAAGACATATATTTTTAATGTAAGTTTTGAGGCCTATTATTAAATCTTGCATAGGGCTCCAAAATGCGTAGAGACGGCCCTGTTCAATAGTTAAAAAGCTTTCGAGTCATTTACCTCAATCTCCGGCCCCTCAAATTCTCGCTCTTTCTCTTCATCATCTTCATCTATGTCTTCTATGGACATGAAGAAGATGCTCCATGAGTTGCATTTGTGTGAAACACTGATAATACGGTTTTTATTTTCTTTTACCTTTCTTTTTAAGGGTATTTTCGTCTTTTACTAATATAAGCGCTTTATGCACTCTTTTTTGGTGCTTAAACACGCTTCAGCAGCGCTTTTTGGATGATTTCAAAATCGCACATACCTTGCACTTAGGCGAAGTGCCATTATTCGCGCCTTTAACAACATTGCTTATGCATGATGTGTCGGTCATACAGATCTAGACATATTACATCATTACTGAAAACATCAAAATATGTTTAACTCCTTAAACACTGCCAGTGAACTAGAAATAGAAGTTTCTAGCATGGCATAAAACATTTATTCATACAGAGAGTGACAAAAAGTCAATAAGATATTAAGATATATAATAGTTATCTTCCTGCAGATTTTATGGGTTTATTCATTCCTGATCTTCTTTCCCTTCTAGACTCAAAAGAAAACATGAGCTTTTAGACCTGTGCTATAGTTTAACTTTATAAACATGTAGTACGGTAGTTGTAAACTCCTAGTTTGACAAAATTATAATCATGACCTTGACGATATTTGACCTCAACATTGCAAGTGCTATCATTGTCATCAAAAATACAACTTACCTTGAAGATTACATCTACTTAACAGGCCTTATATAGATAATTGATCAAAGCGAAATTCCTGGGCAGGCTAGTAAAAGCAGTACACAACTGAGTACTCCTAACCATATTAATTGTATAGCTTACACCTAGGGCTGTGCATTCGGCTATTGAATCAAATCATATTCTGGTGGCAGAGTACCGAATAACCGAAAACCTAAAATCGATTGTCAAACCAAATTAAATTCAAGTTAGTTTACCGACTGGAAAGAGCAAATAGGTTATGCAACCCACTTACCGATTTAAAACCAAATTACAGTACCACTCTATCTTCTGGTGATAGCATGAAAGAAATAATTTATGAATGAGAAAACTAAAACAAATTAATAAACTCAATTTTCACACTGGAACACCATTTGGGGATATTAAACCTGAATATTGTAAGCAAATTAATTTGTGTAATCAGAAAAAATGGAAAACATGGTTCAGAATCCAAACATCAAACACCAATTTAGGGAATACACAGTATTACACACACACACACACACACACTAATATATATATAATCTGAATATATGCTTCAAGAATATAATAAAGTTGTTGAACTCGAATCTCCTTGGAGACCACATATTAAAAGTTAATACACAATCTAAGCAAAACAGATCCACCTCCAAGGAGAAATCTAAACAAATAACAACTATAATTTGAAAAAGAAGAAATAGACTTATAATTGACAGATTAGAGAGTAAGACGTGGGTTACGTGGTAGAAATTAGGGATAAGGTTAGTAAATATACTGATCGGTTCAGTACTTTGTAGTAGTGTAGTCCGAATAATTCAGTAGAGGCCCAACCCGAATCCCAAAATATAAATTAGGGATATTCTCATTAGTACTCTTTTACTTTGGCCTTTACAATGGTGTCATTTGGAAAATAAAGCAAACACAAAAAATATGGTTAAATGTCAACAATTACTAACCTGAACCGCTTCATTAGCTGCGTTCCTAGTCCACAATGCAATTTTATCCTGTCTTTGACGCACACTGACAACTACACCACATATCTCCTCGGCCTCCTCAAATTGCTCTCCAATTAAAGCCATCAGCTGCTCGATAAAATAACATCAATTATACAACATGTCCACTTAAGAAACAAGAGCACAAATCATTAAAAAAACATTAATTACAGCATTACAAACAAGAAAGATGAAGATACATACAGTTTCAAGCCACATGGTTTCAAGGCCGTCCTTGTTGCTTGAAATGACAGTCCACTTGCCTCCATTAGCACAGGCAGGATCTTCCCACTTAGGCTCAACCCCAGCTCGGAATAAATGATAATCAGCTTTTTCAGGCAACTTGCTAGGCTTAAATACCTGATCGTACAAGCTGCAAGAACATTGACAACATTAAGTTACTTTTCAATCTTGACATACTTAAATCACACTTCTCAACTTGCAAGGGGAAGCAAAACTTTCAAATTAAGTCGAGTTCATAGCTCACGCCTACTTCATTCCTACCAACATCATTTTTTTGGTTGCTCAAGTTCAACTAGGCTCTAACTAAAGTTCTTTGAAGAAAACGATAAACAAAATGAAGTCTCAAACACGCCACACTAATATCAAACCGAGCTCGTCCTTTAAAATCTAAGCAAATGTTGCTATTATACCCGTGTCTTAAAACATTAACATCTCCTCTCACTCTCTAGTCTTACTAGTGGAAATAACTTCTACGTATATTTTACCCTAACTCTCGACACCAGGTAAAATCACAAGATAACAGAAATACAATTAGGGTTCACGGGTGATAAAAAAATCCAATCTTTACAACTTTACCCTATACAACTAATGAAAAATCAAACACATTATGTACAAACTACAGAAAAACATGACATTAGAAAATTATACTAAAACAAAAGCAAATGAAATGCCACAATTTAACATTAAAATTATATAAAATGATGTGAAAATATATATACCACCAAAAATCTTGAATAGAATCAAAAGTAAAGGCCTGGCGAAGAGAAGAACCCCAAGCGGCGCCGACTTTGGGCTTGGATTGGTTATCAAACCAAAAAGCCCATTTGTTATCCAACAAGTTGGGCTGCTGGGTTTGAATCTCCGTCGTCTCCTCCACTTGTTGTTCAGTCGCTGCTCCGCCGCTCACTTCCACCATTTTTTTCTTTCTTGTTTTATTCTATCTGTAGCTAGCTTTATTTTTGTGTGAATTCATACAGGTTTTAGACTTTGGATGATTTTGTTGGGCCTATAATTTTGAAAAAAATTGATTATTTTGTTGGGCCTATAATTTTGCAAATATGTGGTGATTTTGTTGGGCAGAGGCAGATATGGTTTATTTTGTTTAACGGGCTAGACCGGTTGGATAAAGAAGAGAATATAATATTTGTTGAAAAATTAAGACTTAATTGCATATTGGATCCCTTTGGTTTTGGCTTATTACATTTAAGGTTCATTTGTTTTAATTTATGCATTTTGCATCTCGCAATTTTGAGTTTTCTCGCAGTTTTCACCCCTTTACTAATTTTCCGTTAAATTTGACCGTTACCGTTGGTCAAAATGAGGTTATTTTAGTCATTTATTATTATATTAAATTAAAAAGAATTTAAAAAAGAAAAGAATAAAATTTAAAAATTAGAAAAAAATGAAAAATGAAATGAAACATATTTAAAAAATCTTAAATTTGTAATATATATATATATTATAAAAATATTTTAAAAATTAAATTATAAATTATGTTTCAAATAATAATTTACGAAAATTTTAGTAATATATATTTTAATTTTTTTAAAAATCTTAATATTATAAATTATAATTTAAAAAATCTAGAAATTACAAACAAAATTTGGTATATATAAAAATCTTAAAATAATGATAATAACTCAAAAAGTTCATTTATCATTGATTATAATGACAAAAATACCCTCAAATTGATTAACGGTAACATTCAAATTTAACTGAAAAACATCAAAGAGATGAAAATTATAGCGAGTTTTAAAGTATGAAGATGGAAACTGATTTATGTTAAAGAATTTAACTCAAATTGTAATAAGCTAAAATCAAGGGAATACAATATGCAATTTAGTCAAAAATTATTTAATTTCTTCACGTATTTGAATAAGTATTTTCAGTTTTTTTCCTTGATGAATGATAACAAATTTGGATTTCAAAAAAATAAAAAGTAAAAATATGTCACAGGGGGCGAAACCGAGGGGCGAATTTATATTTGATAAAGTTCGGTTATTTTAAATGTCGGGCCATAATCAGGGGCGAAATCAGATTAAGGCCTCATTTGATAACCACTGAATGGTGCTGGATGGAACTGTACGACTGAAAATGAACTATTAAGACCGTTTGTTTAATCTGTTTTGTTTTTGAACGAAATCGTAATCATCTGGACGAATAAACCACAAAACTTTGGCCGGACCATTCATGAGAATGACCCTCGTACAAGTATCTTTTTCATTTCTTTTATTTCTTATTACTAACTTGTTCTTGTCTTCATTTATTTTTGTTTATTTAATATTATTAATCATTTATAACTAATTTATTAGTCTACACAAAAATTATCATATTCACTACAGTCTATGCTATATTTTAATATTAATATTCATATTTTCTAATAATAAATATTTTTCAACTAGTATTATTTTAATAATATGTTCACATACTGTATAAACAAGATATAAGGATTTTCAAATATGAAGTTTGTACTAGTTTTATTATTATTCTGTAACACATGTCCCAATATGTTGTTAACATTATTTTAGTGGAACCTACAAATATTAGTAAAGAAAAATATGTTATTTTAGGAAATGTTAAGAATTTATTGAAAAATCTCAAAATAAAAAATGTAAAGAATTTATTGGGACGGGGAAGTATTCTTTAAGTAATTTTATACATGTAATAATACTTAAAATAACTAATTTTATATAATATATATTTTTAAGAAAAAAATTAATATTTTATTATATGATTCAGATTTGTCAAATGACTATCTTACAACCAATTCAGAAATTCGATTCGTTCAGAATTTTAACTGTTCAGAAAATATGATCCAGATTTGACAAATGACCCCTAAGTGAGGCTAGAGCACTAGCTTAGATTCAAAAAATTCAATATAATTTTTTTTTTTGTCTCTAGTTTTTACTATAAATATTTAGAATTTTATTTTTGAACATCGAATAATTTTTAAAATTTGATATGAACCCCTGATAATATAAGTTTCTTAATGTCATGCTTTCAGAGCCAGGAAAGAAGCGGAGGGTACACGTGTAACAGTGGAAAACAGGTGTCAAAAAGAGAATACATCAAGACATGCATGTAATCACATAGCCTTGCATGCTTGCCACGAATTTCTTTCAATTTTATCTCTCTTCACGCTTTTCTTATACATGCCTCGATACGAATGTAATTATTTATACCCTTTCTTAACCTTATCTACTTCAATTTTTCCATAGAAAAAAGAGAAAAAGCAGTATACAGAGAGAGATCGAGAGAGAGGGAGATGGCAGCAATAGTAAAAGGAATGGAAAGGAACTCAACCATGACGGAGGCGCCACTTGCTCCCGTTACTATTGAGAGGAAGGTTCGCACCGACTTGGACGAGACTCCTCTTGCTAGGCCTTGTAAGTTGTAGCCACTATATTCCTCACTATATATATTCAGTAGTTCGTGGCCGAGCCAGAAATTTTTTAGATAATAGTTAGCTTCTAAAGATGGTGACATTTAACAAATTTTGTTCATGCTCGATAAATGTATTCGAATTGGACTCGAAAATTAAGTTGGAGTTTGGTTGGACTAAAATTACACTAGAATTGGAATTGCCTCTTTTTTAACATATGCCATGGTTAAGACATTGGATTAACTAAATGTGAGGTTCAGACATGGCGAGAGCGTTGGTTGCACCTGATGCAGAGCACCCGAATGGGACACCAGGTTATCATCATCACAATATGAGTGTTCTTCAACAGCATTGTGCTTTCTTTGATCAGGATGACAATGGAATTGTTTACCCTTGGGAGACTTACTCAGGTATAATTTGATTTGTTGGTCTTGCTTTATTGTAATCTTTCAAGATTCATTGACTGCAGAACAACACTAATACTCATTTAAGTAGTCCGGGATACTCATTGTCTGCTGCTCTGTTTTTTAATTACCTCTATATTAACAGGATTTAGACAGCTTGGATTTAACATGATTGTGTCTCTACTGGCTGCTGTGTTCATTAATGTCGGGCTGAGTTATCCAACTCTACCCGTAAGTTATTATTTTATGTCACTTCGCAATAATTTTATTCAATTCTGTGGTTAGAAGTTACATTTACAAAGTCCGGACCTTTACCTGAAATTGTTGCTATAAATTTTCAGGGCTGGTTTCCAAATCCTTTGTTTCCTATTTACATATATAACATTCACAAATCCAAGCACGGTAGTGATTCGGGAACATATGACACTGAAGGGAGGTAAAGCATCTTGAATTTATGTTATTTTTGTGGCGCCGAGATAGAAATACATTCTTTATGGATTATACTGATTGTCAACTGACGATGCAGGTATATGCCAGTGAACCTTGAGAATATATTTAGTAAATATGCTCGTACTATGCCCAATAAGCTGACGCTTGGAGAGCTCTGGGACATGACCGAGGGAAACCGTATCGCATTTGATCCATTTGGATGGTAAGTTGATATGCCTCCTGTACATTCTATGTATGGCTTGTAGTCCTGCATAATCTGTTCTTGTGTGTTTTCGTTGCAGGGTCTCGAGCAAATTAGAGTGGGGGATTCTGTATGTTCTGGCCCGGGATGAGGAAGGATTCTTGTCAAAAGAAGCAATCAGACGTTGCTTCGATGGTAGCTTGTTCGAGTATTGTGCCAAGGTAAACATGGGATTGCAGGGGAAGACTTATTGATGTGGTAGGGGAGTCTGTGGCCAGATAGAAGTCTGTCATGACTTGTCTTTAATTCCATTCCTGAATAAAAATGTTGCTGAATGATGGTAGTTCAGCAGCTGTACAGACTTAAGATACATGAGATGTGTTCATGGATGGTTATGTTATGGTTGCTTTTTTCTTGTTCTTTTGTAATTGAAGTCGTCGTTCTTGCAAAGTATTTAAACAATCATTTTCTGTTTAATTTGTTTTACCGGAGTTTACTCCTGTGGGTGACATTCCATGTCTAACAAAGATTGCAGAATTATGAAGTATTTGATTATATATCTTTTAGGGCAAGGGTCAGTTCTCAACCTGCGGGAATTTTCTTGATAATCAGAACTTTTAGAGACAATCCTGTTATTATCATCGAAAAGTAGGATACCGTTGCAACTCTTGAATCTAAACATGACTTTGAAATCAACCACAAATAACTTTACAATTCGGCTCTTAAAGTAAAACATAGGGCAGGCCTCTCATAGGTTACAAGAATCACCACTATGCATAATAACCACAAAGGGCAGGCCTCTCATAGGTTACAAGAATCATAGACTTCCTATCAACACCGTAGGCATCAACCATTATGGACAACTATGGAGGATCTAAAACACCCACTTCAATCATTATCCGAGCCTCAAGAATCGGCTCGTTTCTAACCGCAGCTTTATAGGTACCCTTGTCCAAACCAATAGGTGTACCCACAACTAACCCCAGCAAACCAACATCTTTAACCATCCAATAAAGAAACGGAACATGGGAGAACCTAACCCAAACCCTTGCTCTTACATAGCATAATTATACATTTGATTTGCTCTTACATATGTATTGTTGATACATAAAAATTTGCTAAGAAGTTTGAATGCCTTTGAAACGCTCTTAAATTCCTCCTATGTTCGACCCATGTTTCTGATTCTTTTGATGGAGTTGCTGCATAATTTCCTCCATGAAAAGTTGTCCAATATTTCCTTGCATGAGAAAATGATTTTGGAGGGACCTCTGTGAATTTAGTCAACAACCGACGGCTAAGCTACTTGGTCCCATTCACGTGGTGCACAGTCTTTTGTTCATAGTTGTGACTCAGTTATACTGTAAACTGTAACTTTTGTGCTCCAGCATTTTGGGAAATATTTATCTCAATTATCCTCGAAATAAAATGATTATTCAGATCTGTGGAAGCCCGCCCTTCCAATACATGAGATTAGTCACATCTTTAAGGGTCTAAAGTCTGCCTTGAGATATGAAATCATTCACCAATAATTCGCTGGCATATACCTAAACATAAAAAGTAATAAATAAATTGTCTGCAGATTCAAGGTCACATATGCGACATTTCAACTAAATTTATTATATATGTTTCTCACACTCATTCTTATGAGTGACCCTGCTAAAATTACAAAATTTAATATTGAAATATTCCTTTACAACATGCTAGAAATCAAAAACTGCAAAATTTAATATCAAAATATAGTATCGAAATATTCTCTTTTATTTTTAGAAAATCAAAAACTGCAAAATCTAATATTTCTTGAATAGTTTATGTTGTTTCAGGCCTACTGGAAAGTGGGACTACAACTCACTTTCTGTACTATAAAAATTTGTGATGGAACCAACTCAGTGAGCTAGTAGAACACAAAAAAGTAGTGAGTGCTGCTTCATTTTAGTCAAGAATTCAATGGCTAATAGCAAAAGTATAGTTGTATCCTCTCAAAAATCTGTATCTTCTACTTGTGATACTGAATCCACCATATATGATCCTTACTATTTAAACCCTTCTGATAGTCTAAACAGTCTTGTTGTGTCCACACAACTCACTGGTGACAACTACAAGGAATGGAGTGATGCAATGATGATGGCACTTTGTGTTAAAAACAAGGTGGGATTTGTTGATGGAACCATCAAGAAGCCTAGTGCAGATGATCATGATCCTGCCGCGTTTTCGTCTTGGAGTCGAGCAGATCAGATGGTGTTGTCATGGTTAGTTAATTCACTTCATGAAGATTTTGTTCTTAGGAATGTTAATGCTAATTCTGCTGCTGAGCTATGGAAAGATCTTTTGTATCGCTTTTCGCCAGATGAAGGGCTTAGGATCTTTAACCTGCAAAAGGCCCTTGCAACGATTAAGCAAGGCAATGATACTGTCACAGTTTATTTTGAGAAGTTGAAAGATATATGGTATTATTTAAGCCTATATCTCGTTGTAACTCCTTGCAGTTGTGAATCCACTGAAAATTATTTCCAGGTACAAAATTTGATGCAGTTTCTTATAGGTCTCAATGAGACTTATGATGACCTAAGGACTAAAATACTTTCTATGGAACCTCTTCCTTCGGCTGATGATGCATGCAGTCTTATTTTAAAGGAAGAAAGTCGAAGAGGCCTTTCTGTTGTGGCTATTGCATCTGAACATAGAAACAGTTATTCTGCACTAGTCAAGAACACACAAAGTTATTTGTCAACACATAACCTTATCTCACCTGATAAGTCCGACCTACATCTCCACTGTGGTTATTGCAAATTAAACAGTCATACCATCGACAAATGTTACAGATTGCAAGGTTATCCTCAGTCGTTGAAGGACCTCTTTACACCTGATAAGAGAGCAGAGGAGCTTCAGCATATAAGTCATGAACATCCGTTGACCTTCTGTAAAAGGAGCAATGAAGGACTTTTTTGTTCTGGCTGCAGACTAGCACTGTCTGGTGGTCCGACATATAGCTGTAACGAATGCAATTATGTCCTTCATTACTTGTGTGCAAGAGTGCCACGAAAAATGCACGATGTAGCCCATAGAAAACACCCCTTAACACTCCTACTTGATACACCAAATTACAATGGCAAGTTTGTTTGTTGTGCTTGTGGTGGTGTTGGTAAAGGCTTTCATTATAATTGTGCTACTTGCCAATTTTCAATTGATGTGCATTGTGCTTTAATACCAGAGTCTCTCAAGCACCAGTCTCACTCACACCCTCTTAGCCTCAAAGCTTCGACATCATCTAGCAACTGTGCAGCATGCGGTGACCCTAATGAAAGGGTCTCTTTCGGTTGTATGGATAGCAAAAAGAAGCACAATTTTGAGCTTCATGTCTACTGTGTAACTTTACCTATCAGCATACAACATGTAGACCATGATCACGCGCTCAGTTTACGCACTTCTTATAAACCGACGGAGGACCAAAAAAGTATTTCATGTGCAATATGCAGCAAAAATATTAACCAAAAGTTATGGTATTATGATTGCACTGTTTGCTACGAATATGCTGCACATACTGAATGTGCAGCTTCAAAGTGTCTGTATGGTGCCAAAAATGGAATAGTAAAGACGCAGATTCTCAACCGCATTGAGCTGATGAAGCAAAACATATTGGCTGGAAGGATCGAAGAATGTGGACAATGGTATCCTCAGAAGTAATTTCTTTTTTTTTTTTTGGTTTTATTTCAATATTGTTGTTTACAGAAAGGCATCTGTTTGCCATGCTTTTAAGTTTTAATCAGCCCCCCCCCCCCCCCCCCCCCCCCCCTCCACCAAAAAAATAAATTAGAAATGCTGATTGCTTTTCTATATTAGACAATCCTGTATGCAGATTACTCATCCTGCACAATGTGTTTTTCACGACATTGTACTAAAATGATGGTAGACTATTTTGTAAAGACAGCAGCCATGTTTACATGGTTTTATTTTCATTTCTGTAATATCTAGTGGTCCACTGGTCCTTGATTGTTAAGAAATAAGCTAGTATTCTCTGATAAAAGTAAAGAGATAAAGAAAACAACTACATGAAATTTGTAGGAATCTTATTTCTAACATTTTCTTCATCTGCTCTGAGGATTGTCTCTTCTCAGTCAGTGTGGAATTTTTGCACATCCCTTGCGATTCATCGCGTAACATAAAGCTGTTTTCAACAACTGCAGACAATGATATCTATATATCTTATAATCAAAGAAGATCTACCTAATTAATAACAAACACTAACTTTTGCTGGTTTCCAAATCCAAACTGCTAAAAACTAAAATACAAACCAACCCCAACTAACAAGCACTATGTGTGATAGAAAGTTTGTTAGAAAACTCGTACCTTAAAAAACTCATGTCTTAATGCACTTGATGCCATCAGGCATTGGAGAAGGAACAGGATGATGATTTTAGCACGTAAGGATTTTGTACTAAAACTAAAAGAGATTAGAGAAAATAATCAAACTTCTGAAAGACGATTTCACACGTTATATTCTAACAAACCTTATACTTGAATAACTAGCTTCATAGCACAAAGCAAGAAAGTTAGTTTAAGCATGTAATGGTAGCGTAAATTAGTGTGAAGGTATAATCAGTAATAGAGATTCAGAGCTATGTGTCTGGTTATTGTCCAGGTTAACGTCTTGTCTGCTTTAAATTGCTTCAATACTAAATTTCTCAGATTAGGTGTTAACAATCCACAAGAGAGATGGACGCTAAAAAAACAAAGAGAGATGATAAGAGAGATGAAGACGGATGATTCAATGGCAACGGAGGCTCATATGGATCCAGTTACTACTCAAAGAAAGATAAGAAATAATTTGGAAGACTCTCTTTCAAAGCCTTGTAAGTTGTTCTTTTATGTTTCAACAAAACATAGGCATCCCCGATTCTTTGATACAGAGTTGGAATCAAAAGATAATATCAATTTTGAAAAATTGATATTACTAATATGATTGTCTTACGTTTCTTTTTTTGAATTGATTGAAATATGATTTGTTGTACTTTCTTATTGATATATGAACAATATCTAGCAAGAGCACTTGTTGCAGCGGACACCGATCATCCTACTGGAACAGTAGGCAGCAAGAATCATGGAAAGAGTGTTCTTCAACAGCATGTTTCTTACTTTGATAAGAACAACGATGGGATAGTTTATCCTTGGGAGACTTACGCTGGTGATTATCATTCAATTCGTTAACCCGTCGTCTTAAATTTCACAATTTTGGCGGTAAACCTGTGGAGTACTTACTAATCTATATGATTTTCATTACGTAATTAGGATTTAGAGCGTTTGGTCTTAATGTGATTGTTTCTGCCATTTTGGCATTTGCTTTCAATCTGGCCAACAGTTACCCAACCCTCCCTGTAAGTAAGCACTGAGATGTTAAAAAAACATGCGCTAGGGATATATTTCATTTGTGCTGTATCAATATCAGCATATACGCCTAATCATTTTGATTAATCGATTTTATTGTTTGCAGGGGTGGATTCCTTCCCTTCTTTTACCTGTACATATAGATAACATTCATAAAGCCAAGCATGGAAGTGACACTGGAGTCTTTGATACGGAAGGGAGGTATTAGAACTTGGAGTTGGCTAGTTTGTAACTGCTTTAGTACCTCAAAACAGACACGCACACACAGCTCGTACTTTCATTACATTGCGCCTACTTTTGCAGGTTCATGCCAGTAAATCTTGAGAACATGTTTAACAAATATGCGAAAACAGACCCTGAAAAGATGACATATGGAGAGCTGTGGAACATGACTGAGGGAAATCGAGTTGCTTATGATTTTGTTGGCTGGTTCGTACATTTCTCTTATCTGTTTTAGTAAAACTAGAAACGCAAGTACGAACCATATGATCATATACAACATCGTATAAGAAGTCAATAGGGTTGATACTAATATTTCTGCCAATTGCAGGATTGAATCTAAGGGTAGCTGGACAATATTCTATATTATTGCAAAAGATAAAGATGGTTTTGTCTCCAAGGATAATGTGCGAAGCTTGTTTGATGGGAGCTTATTTGAAAAACTAGCCAAAAACTACCAAACTGGAGTTGTCAAAAAGGTGGATGACAGACAGCAAATGCTAGCCAAATGAGCTGCCCTCCCCTCCTAAAGCAAAATAAACCTACAAATGATCGGTTACCATTTATTTTAACAATACTGTAACAATTAATAATAATAATAATAATAATAATAACAAATTACATTAGTCTTCTTATTTTAATAAGTGTATTTAAGTTGTAAGCTTTGTAAGAATGTCATCTATTTCAATGTCTGGAAAAATCAGTTTAATGTTGTTTTTTCTCTTTTCCTAGTTCAGTTTAAAGTTGTTACCAAAGAAGCTTATTTTCAACAAAATGCTTATTGCTTGTATTTTAAGTTTTAACAAATAAAAGAGCAACATCATATAACAGTCAATACCGGGAGATGATGTCTCATTCACTCTGTGTCGTACAAGGATTTTGGAAGCTTAAATATTCTTGTCACACTTCGGAAGCCTGGAATGCTGCGCCACTGGTCTCCAAGAATGCCCCAGATGGCCAGATGCGATATCCACTAGCAATTACTTCATTTCTCATCTTGGCCTTGTGTTTCTGGACAGACTTGCATTCGTTCTGAGGACACCCTCACATTATAACAACAATAATTACTTATCAGTAAGATTCTAGGATAGTAGGGGGATCTAAAACACCTTGATATTATTAACATTGTATTGACCAAATATTACTCCTAAAGTTAGCAATAACTTTAACATGAGAAGAACTATAACTAGAATTGAAACGACACTTATAAGGATGGGCGAAAAAGGAACCAAACCTTCTAATTAGACTGGTCCAACCATGGTAACCAACACTAACAAAATTGTTAGTAGTTGCAGATCAGAGAGTTTCTATTCTGGAGGAAAACAAAATGATCTGGACTCCACGGGCTTTCAGATCATTGAAAAGTTCTAGACTTAGACCAAGGGCTGGCGCCTTCCCAGAAATCATCCATTCTTCTAAAGATATCAAGTTCAATTTGTTACCCCTGTATCATATGTAGTTGTACAAATAGTGCGTGACAACATTGCAAACATTAATACAAACAATTGATCGAATTAGAGCTCCAAGAGACTCTTTAGAGGCTCTATGGGCACGCAACCCTCATTATTTTTTAACTTGAGAGCTCATATAAAGAGCCTTTTGGAGTTGCTCTAACGGCATAAATGAACTGAACAGATTTTGATTACCCACAGTTATGTTTCTTGTAGTAAGGCACTGCTGACAGAGGAGTATCATCAATGTCAAATATCTAAGCATCCTTATCACCTTTTAAATGATTGCAAAAGTGCCAAGATGCACTATGCATTATAGCCTCTCTGAATCCACCTGGTACAGAGTTCCAGACATGTTCCGACATTACCCAATGGCCGATACATTTTTCAGGCACAACTTCAAATGCTCGATTGTTGTTTAGCTCAAACTCTCAATAATTTTTTAGCGCGAACTTTAGTCTGGAATCTGGACCTTGTCTGATTCAGTATGTTCCAATCTGCAGCTCTTAGAAAACTGCAGTGGCATTTGGCAGCTATAACACAGAATAAAACAGGCCATTTTGTCTATTAATCAGGAAGAGGACTGAACAGAGATATTAAGATGAAAAACTCATTTAAGTAGGTTGATATAGAACAAAGTATGACAAATTGATTAGTGCAAGATCAGTAGACATGGAGGTATTGGAATTAATTGATTTCTCCTCACAACACTGCAACAAAGGAGTATAAATTAATACTCTGTATTTATTTATACATACGTTGATAATTCTTTACTTATTTCTTATTAGGATGCTTCTGGTCAGTTGAAAAATCACCAAAACTGCATACGATACAGAACTAAATAGAATCTGCTGGCATTGCAATGGATTAATGGAGCAGTACTTCCACTAAAAAAACATTTTTCACCAAATAGGCAAATACATTGCAACTGCTACACATAAAATTTCAGAATATACATTGGGAACATATGGTGCAAGAACAATGCGCCTCAAGAAACTTGGGAATAGAGATCTTGTCGTCTCTAATCAATTGATGTAGGATGATTTGCAGATTAAGCCATGTACACATCTTGATACCAGACATCTACTTAAATGCTCAACATTACCATGCTCTAAAAACAACCAATAAATCAAAAAAGCTGAAAGCTCAGATCAACAAAAATATAAAAAACAAATGATGATAAGTTATGCACCAATATGGAAACCCCCGGAAATTAATCTCATAACTTGCAAGTCTTAGTTTAACTTAAGGCAAGAACACAAACACAAACATTCAGGCCAATATCTTTGGAACAAAACAGCTAGTTCAACCTATAACAACTGTCTATAACAGATTTATGAAGAAAAACAAGCAATCTAAACAATCGCATTAGCTGCACTGGCAATCCTTGGCCACAAATCAGCACACTCCTTTCCAATTGGCCCGGTAATAGCAGAACCTGAGAAAGGCAGATAAGCAAATTGAGCAACTTGTAACCAAAAATAATTATACTCCATATATTTGAATATATTCTAAATAGAATAACAAATAGAAGGGCATTTGCTTTGAACTCTTATACATAACCTATAACTATTTTAAACAATGCAAAAGTTCTTGAGGGCAGAAAAATAATTGAACCCCTATTAAATAGAGTGATAATTTGAAAATAAATATAATTATGAAAACAAACTTTACAAGCAACTAAGAGGCCTTTATATCATGGAAACTACAGTTAAATAAGAAAACATTTCCAATTACCTTTCATCTCTCCCTTTGGGTTCACAATGACACCAGCATTATCTGCAAATGAAAATGAAGAAAAATACACATTAAAAACCAAGCAAAACAGAATAAATTGGATAAATTAAAATGTAAAAACTAGACACTTTTGTAGTACATAGAAAATGAGGAAACTGGGATACACGGGATACATGGGTAGCACCAACATTGACAATGAGAATAACTAATCATACAAGGACCACAAAACCTCATTAGTCATAATGAACATAGATCACAAAATGGAAACAAATGTTGTTTGTTTAGAACCAAACTGATAAACATTTCATAACAATTGTAGGGTCTGAATGGAGCAGATGTGAGCATTATATGCATCAAGACATCTGTAACGACAGACACAATCAGTTTTCCAGATTAGTAACTGTATCAACTATAAATTAGTAGCGGACACTTGACTTAAATCTGGATAGCTTCTTTTAAAAAAGAGAGTTGAAAAGTACAACTTCCTCGAATGTCACAATATCATAATCTAGATTGCAGAAGGCACGTAACAAAATTAAAGATTCCAAAATCTGTAGTAAATATGAATGGAATAAGTAATTATAATATCATAACAAAATAAAAATGGTACCCAATCTGCAATAGAAAATTTTCCAGTCTCAAACAGGGGTGACAAAAACAACTTGCCACCAGGTATAAGCTGGAATTTGATTTAGCTGGGTATGGGAGGTGCACAGAAACCTCACTTAAATTATTCTTAGCACCACATCACCAGCAACATCAACTTGGTAAAAAACACAACATTCATCACATACTATACAATTACTAACATCCTATAATAACATCGAAAAACAAACACATCAACAAAACTTAAAACTATTAAATTGAAAAGGGTCAAGCTCACAAACCTTCAAAATACATGAAAACGCCATCCTTTCGGCGCCAAGGCTTACGCTGCCTAACAATGACAGCCGGCATAACCTTCTTACGAAGATCAGGCTTACCCTTCTTAACAGTAGCCATGACCATATCACCAACACAAGCGGAAGGCAACCTGTTCAACCTTCCCTTAATTCCCTTAACTGAAATGATATAGAGATTCTTGGCACCCGTATTATCGGCACAATTCACCGTAGCAGCCACTGGCAAACCCAGTGACATTCGAAACTTGTTACCCGCAGAACCTCCTCTCCCTAATTTCCACCATAACCCAATTAACCACATAATCTAACACACAATCATATTTCAAAAATGAATAATTAGTTTTCAAATTAGTTAAAAAACATTTCATTATTTTTTTACTCTCGTGTTGTTTAACAATCAATCTTTCTTCATAAACAAACAGAATGTATAGATTTAACTTTCATTTTCACATTTTATTTCGAGCTGATTTTAATTTACAAACACATAATATTTGCAGGCATAAAGTGATTTATATATGAAAAAATGAAGAGAAGGGAGATGAACTGACCTCGCTTCGACATGGTGGTGGCTGATGAGACTAGGGTTTTTCAGAATGTGTGTGGGTATTTATATACAGGAGGTGCAATTTTAGGGTTTGTATTTCGGACTTTTTCGTTGGGCTTTTGATTTTGGGTGTTTTGTTTATTGGCCCAAATCTATGAGAGGACTTGATAGACCAAAAGACAAGTCACAAGAGGGACCGGGTAAGGATTAATTAAATAACTAGCGTAAAAGTAATGAGGCATACGTAATAATATTTTATAACTTGATTAGATTAGATTTCATAAAATTTGGATAAATATCCATGCGGTAATAATCACATGATTATTTTTAATTTCTAAAATATTAATATGATTTTCAATGATGTGATATGAATTTTGTCAAATTGATTATTTGAGTATAAAATAAATAAATATTTTAGCAAAATTGTCTGGATATAACATAGGCGATGTGATTTTAACATTGTCAGAATATATTTGTAAAAAATTGATATATACATAAGGTTGAGACGTATTACGAAATCTATTAATATTATGTAAAAGTTATCCATGCGGTGTCTCACTCATTTTTTCATATATTTTTGTACATATTCATACACTTTTAAACTCAAATATTTAGTTTTATTTTAATTTTATTACATAGTATTGAAGTTGAAGTCCTATTTTATTTTTTTTGTAAATTGAAACATTTTTAATTTTATAATTTTGAATTACTTTTTAACCCGACTTTAAATTTTCACAAATATTTTGATCAATGTAAATTATAATTAGACAACCTAAATGACATGTGCATCTTCATGATCTCTAACATTTTTTGATTTTATCATAGATAGATATAAGCATATCTTATAACTCAACCATTGCGTATTGTATTAGTCAATTTGATATATTGTATAAAATTCATATTACCATACTTTATTTGAGTTATATCATAACTGGTCATCATTAATAATTATTGCAATTTTGTAATATTTATGATTCAAAAAAATCATTTTTTAATTTTCTATTGAATATTAATTACGTTCTTTTCTATATAGATAACATAATCCTATTTTTATAGTTGTCATAATTTTAACATAAATAAAATTACGGGTTGTTGGCCATGGGATGACCTTAGGTAAGTTACCTGATATTTGACAATTTTAATACAATTTTAAGGCTATTTTTGTAAATACAGGGGACGTGTACTCTATTATTACCAAAATGTCATTCATCTTTTATACTTAAAATTCTTATATCCTTAGGTAAGTTACATAAGATCATCCTTATGGCCCTTTTTCTCATTCAGTTGTTTTGTTTTGTTTTGTTTTTATATTTAATGTTTTTAGACCAATCATACTTCTAAATCGCTGAAAGTCTAAATAATTGGTCGACCAAATATCTCTAATATGACTCGCTTATTTAAAATTTCATATACCTAAAAATTATGTGATGCAATAATTTATTATGTATAATTTCATAAATAAAAAATAAATATTTCTTAAAACAAAATCTATTTTTTATGTCAATAATATAATATATATACGGAGACGAATGTAAATAAATTCATATCGTTTTCGGACTCGATTACATTTATCTATAATCTTGTATTATTTTAAAATTTTATTTTTATATCAATTATTTAAAATGGCAAAAGAGAATTGTAGAATATGTTCAATCCATTAAAATGTTTTTTTTGTAATTATACACTATGCAATATTTAATAAATAGTATAAACCAATATTTTATTTACTTAAAAATAAAATAAAATAAAATCAAAAGATATGAGAAGAGGAGAAAATGTAGTTTATCTAATAAAATTTTAAAGAAAACTCAAAATAAAATGTAGTACTGTATGAGCTTGATTAGAGAAGATTGGTGGTTCGATTCCCAATATAACATAATTTCATCCACTCTTTGCATAAATATAAAAAGGGTGACGTTTTTGTAATATTTTAACATGCAGAGGTAAAAACATAAATTCACAGATATTAAAATGACATATATTAATAATATAAATTGGCAAAAGAGAATTATAGATTATGCTCAATCGCTAAAAATATTTATTGTTACCATATATTGTGCAATATTCTAGAAAAAATATAAATCAATGTTTATTTACTCAAAAATAAAAATAAAAAAAGATGGGAGAAGAGGTGGTTAATCTAATTAGAGTTTGAAAGTAAGTTTAAAACAAAGTGTAACACAGTTGGTTATGACATGAGTTTGGTAGGAATAGGGGTGAGCAAAATAAAATCGAAAAACCAAAACCGAACCGAAAAAAACCGAAACCACTTAAAACCAAAAAAATCGTAACTGAACCGAACCGATGGAACAGTTTGGTAACGGTTACAGTTTTATCCCTATAACCGAATCGAAAAACCGAACTGTTTATATAATATTATAATATTATATTAGAATATTATAAATATAATTATATAATACATATTTTACTATACAAAACCTAATATAGTTCATTATAATTATATAGATCATACGAAAGTACTACTAAAATTTAGGGTTCAATACTTCTAAGTAACAATAATTATATTTTAAAGTAATTATATTTTGTGTATAATATTTGTTAGGATTTATGGGTGATAGTGTTAGGCTCAAGACATGTCTGAATACCACTATTAACAAGCCTACACTATGTGACTATGTCACACTACATGACCTAGTGAATTCTATCACTGGGATATAGTATAGGTCTCTCAATGTACTTGTCTTGTTCTCATGAACATTAGCTCGATCATGTATGCTCAGAATTATAATGAGCTTAGTAAAGTTTCTTGCAACTAGACTGTATATAGGCCATTGAATAATTGTCCTGGTAGAAGTTCAGAAGTGTTCATGCAGCAGGATAGAAATGAATAAGGCCATGAAGAAATAAGTTGCAGAAATCTGTCTAAGGCATTATATAGCAAAGTCAGAAGAAAGCTATGTCGTGAAGTCACCAATATCTATGTCGTGAAGTGCTACATCGCATAGTCCATTTTGTACTATGTCGAGAAGTCCTCAAGACACTTGTCGTGAAGTGTTGAAGTCAGCAAAGTCAAAGAAGCCTAGATCGTGAAGTTCTCAGAAGCCCTATGTCGCATAGTCATCAAATGACCTATGTCGCATAGTCATCAAATGACCTATGTCGCATAGTCGTCAAATGACTTATGTCGCAAAGTCATCAAATGACTTATGTCGCATAGTCGTCAAATGACTTATGTCGCATAGTCCTCAAATGACCTATGTCGCAAAGTCTTCAAAGGCTATATCGCGTAGTCCTCACAAGGGAGATCGCGAAGTCAGGAATGAAGTGGAGTTCACGATATCAACACTTAGCCGTTTATAACAAGACAACTCAAGGTATAGAATCAAGAATCAAAAGAGACAAATACTGAAGCATTTGTTCTGGCAAGGTGGTCCAAAGAACAGATGGCAAATCTACAGCTAAACTTGGAGAGAAAGATAAGAGACAAGCAACTACAGAAACGGGAAACACTCCGAAAAGCAGGTGGTCCTTCCTGACACAGTTAACGTCTTATGGCAGGACAAGTTGGACTTTCAGCAAGGGGTAACTGTGTAAAAATAGGTGTGTGCACTAGTTTGTATAGGGTTTATATATATCATGCACATCCTATAGTAAGCAGTAAGAGAGATACACATAGTTATTTGCTAAGCTCTTTTCTCTATAAGCAAGCAAGTTCAAACTGTTCTTGTTTAGAAGCCAGAAATTCGATTGTGAATTTCCTGGAAAGCTGTAGTATTTAATTTGCTTATACAAAGTAGATTAAAGTGATTGTGTGTGTTGTTTACTTTCCGCATACTGCATAGCATAATCATTTACAGTTTATATTTAGTTTCAAGTAAACGAAAATCCATCAAACTATCCATTCACCCCCCCCCCCTCTGTCTAGTTTCTAGGTGATATTCATTGCTAACAAGTGGTATTAGAGCGGGCTGTTAACATACAAACAGAAAAAGATCAAGAATGAGTTCACAAAAACTAAGCAGTATCAAGATTCCTCCCTTCAACAAGGAGCACTACAGCTTATGGAAGAAGAAGATGTTGATGTTCATCAAAGCTTCTAATCCCATGTTTTTAGACATTCTAAAACATGGTCCCTTTGTTCCAATGATTGAGATTGGTGAGACAACAGTAGGCACTGAGATAATACCAGCAAAACATGTTCCCAAAGACCCCACAAAGTACACTGATTCTGAAAAGGAGAAAATAGCACTGGATGGACATCTTCAACTTATAATCTGTGAATCTATGGATTTCAACATGTATGGCACTGTTGCTCACTGTACTAGTGCCAAGAAGATGTGGGATCTTATAGAAGTGCTCTGTGAAGGAACTACTGAAGTAAGAAAGAACAAGAAGCAGATTCTTGTTTCACAATATGAAGCCTTCATGGCTCAGCCGAAAGAGGGAATCACAGAAGTGTTTGAGAGGTTCAACAAGCTGGTAAATGAGCTCAAACTCTACGACAAACACTATGAGACAGAAGAGCTTAACATGAAGTTTTTACTAACTCTTCCAGACCATTTAGAACCAAGAATCTCTTCCCTCAAAGAAAGAGATCTTACTAAGATTGGTTTTGATGTGCTGTATGGTGTTTTGAAAACCTATGAGCTGGAGTTGTTTCAAAAGAGATCCATTCAAGCTAAACAAGGGTTAATGGCAAATACTTCTTGTGCCCTTATTGTTGACAACCTAAGTCAAAGAATGGACTCTCTTAAAATCAGTCAGGTCAAGATTGAGGAACTGGAAGTTGAAGACACTGGTGATGAGGCCCAAGTTGTCTATGATTTGCCTGAGGATGATGAGTTTTACAGCATGGAAGAACTGGACAAAATGGAAAACAAATCTTTTGCTTATATGGCTAGGAGGTATCCTAACATAAGGTTTAAAAGAAAGCAGCCATTCAGGTCCAAGTTCAATACTGGAAACACTGGTGGATCTAGTGGCTCAAACACCTTCAATAAAGGAAAAGGGATTGCTGGTGCTGCTAAAGGTGGATACAAGACAGGAAGTGTGGATAGGACCAAAATAAGGTGCTATAACTGCAATGAACTTGGGCATTTTGCCACTGAGTGCAAAAAGCCTAAACAAGTCAAGAAGGACAAAGCATACTTAGAGCTTTAAGCTAAGTATGAGGGTCTACTCAAGAAACAACAGGGCAAAGCTTTTATTGCTGAGGGAAAATGCTGGGATGACTCTGATGAAGAAGAAGAACAAGAGTACTCAAACTATGCCTTGATGGCATTTTCTGATGATGGTGATTCAAGTCAGGTACCTATTCTTACTTCTCTTGATATGACTCCCCTTCAATATAAGCAAACTGTTGAAGATATGAGCACTGAGATGTTTAATATTCATACTAGCATGTTAGTAGCTAATGAAGAAATTGATAGACTAACTGCTAAGAATTTTGAGCTTACAGAAAAGAATGAGAAACTTGAGTTAATGGTTGTGAACCTGGATGGTTTGAAAAAGGAGGTTGAGTATCTTAAAAACAAAGTGATTTGTGCTGAACAGATAGAGAAAGCCCTTAGGGAACAAATTGCTGAAACTGAACTGAAACTAAGAAGCTTTAAAAACTCCTATGAACTTATTCAAACCTATCACAAGGAACACACTGAAGACTGCAAGGTTGGAGTTGGTTTTGACTATGAAAATGACAAGGGAAGGAAGAAGGTCAAGGGCAAAGGAAAGGAAACTTTTACAAACAAAAATGCCCCAACCATACTGTCAAGTGTTGAACAGCCCATCTTCAGAAAGAGTGCTGTTGAGTTTGATGAGGAACTACTGATCATCAAGCAACAACTACTTGAAGAAGATGAGGCTGCTAAAAACACTTCTTCCTTTCCTGAACTTGTCAATCAGAAAGAGACCAAAGACAATCTTGTCAAGAGTCCTAAAGCAAAGAAAGAAGCTGTTAAGAAAAAGAAACAAAACAGAAATGGTAAAGTTGGTGTTAACAAGGGAAACAACTATGCTTATGTGCCAAATGCTCCCAGGAAACAATGTCAAAAATGCCTATCTGTTAATCATTTGACTCATAAGTGTAGTAAGCCTGAAATTGTTGAAGTTGACAACCTGAGTAACCATCCTGCCAGCATAAATTCTAGTCATGATTCTTTCTGTGGTAAGCCAAACTGTATGACATGCTATGTGACTGTGATTGCTAACTGTTTATCTCTTAAACATAAACTTGACTCTGCACAATCTGGTGAATCACACACACATATGCATTCTCACAGGACAGGGTCCCCAATCAAGGTTGAGAGGGTGAAAACTTCATGTGAGCCTAAGAGTGTAAACTCCAAAGCCACAGAAAAAGTGAAGTCTCCTACTATGAGAAATGCAATTTATGACAGAAGAATTGTTAATCAAAATGTTTCTAAATCAACTGGACCCTACCAAGTGTGGGTACCAAAAACAACTTAGTCATTTTGTGAATGCAGGGCAACAGGAATAAAAGAGTCATATGGATCTTGGACAGTGGATGCTCAAGTCACATGACTGGTGATATAGCCCTGCTATCACATTTTGAGGAAAAGGCTGGCCCATCAGTAACCTTTGGAAATGACAACATTGGTTATACAATGGGATATGGCAGTGTTAAATCTGGAAATGTCATTATTGAAGATGTAGCATTTGTTGAAGGACTGAAGCATAATCTCTTGAGTATTGGACAATTTACCAACAGAGGTTTCAAAGTGGAATTTGATGAAGACCTTTGTTCAATCTCAAAAAGGGAGAGTGGTGAAGTTGTTCTAACTGGAGTGAAGAAAGGAAGCTTGTTTGTAGCTAATCTCAAGGCTCCAGATAAGGGAGAAATTTGTTGTTTCTACACTAAAGCCACAAATGAGGAATTCTGGCTATGGCACAGAAAGCTGTCTCACTTGAATGTTCAGGCAATGAACTCTCTAACCAAGAGAGAACTTATCAGGTTTTTGCCTGCCTTGGAGTTTGTGCAAGATGGAGCATGTGAAGCTTGTCAGAAAGGAAAAATTAAAAGATCCAGTCACAAGAACAAGTTGCTCAATACAAACTCAAAACCTCTGCAGCTAATTCACATGGACTTATTTGGCCCTGTGAATGTAATGTCCCTCTCCAAAAAGAAATATGCTCTAGTGATGGTAGATGACTATTCAAGATATACTTGGGTGGAATTCCTATTCTCCAAGGATGAAGCACCCCAAGTCATAATAGAGCATATCAAGAGAGTCGATAGAGAAGCACAAAGCACTGGTTCCTCTGTAGTTGCTTTGAGAAGTGATAATGGGACTGAGTTCAGAAATTCAACATTGTATGAGTTTTGCAAAGATAAAGGAATTTCTCAACAATTCTCAGCTCCTAGAACTCCTCAACAAAATGGAGTAGTTGAGAGAAAGAATATAACTCTCATTGAAGCTGCAAGGACAATGCTGCTGGATGCAAAGCTACCCACTAGCTTTTGGGCTGATGCTGTTAACACAGCATGCTATGTGCAAAATAGAACATTAATCAATAAGAAGTCTGGCAAAACTCCTTACTCATTAATGACTGGAAAAAGAGCATCCTTCAAGCACATGCATGTGTTTGGAAGCAAGTGCTTTGTGATGAAAGATACCTTTGAGCATGTTGGAAAATTTGATGCAAAAGCATTTGAAGGAATCTTCATTGGATACTCTCTGGAAAGGACAGCATACAGAGTATTTGTACCTGAGCAACACAAAGTCATGGAAAGCATGGATGTTACCTTTGATGACAAGAAGACTCCTGGACTGAAAACAAGTGATCAAGACAGTGTGCCATTGAGATTTGAGAATCAAGGTTATCTTGAGGATTCTGAAAGTGAAGATGAACCCCCTGTTCAAACTGTTCTAGAGAATGAAATCCTTGAAGTTGACAATCTTCTTCAAACACCTGTGCAAGGGTTCACAAACACAGGGGGAGAAGAAGAGAATGCACCTGTCAACCAAAATGAGCTTGGAACAGATCAAGGAAATGAACAGGGGCACACAAGGAAATGGGACAGAGCCCACACTAGGGATCAAATCATTGGAGATCCTAGTGAGGGAGTTAGAACAAGAAGGGCAACATTAAATACATGTCTGTATAGTTGCTTTCTGTCACAAGAGGAACCTAAATTAATTGAAGAAGTTTTGAAGAATTCTGATTGGATTGTTGCCATGCAAGAAGAGTTGAATCAATTTGATAAAAACAAAGTATGGGAACTAGTACCTCCTCCAAAAGGAAAGAATGTTATTGACACCAAATGGGTGTTCAGAAACAAAATGGATGAAGAAGGAGTGGTAATAAGAAACAAAGCAAGACTGGTTGCCAAAGGATACTGTCAGCAAGAAGGCATTGACTATGATGAGACATTTGCACCTGTAGCTAGACTGGAAGCCATCAGAATCTTCCTGGCTTTTGCAGCTCACTCAGATTTCAAAGTGTATCAAATGGATGTGAAAAGTGCATTTCTCAATGGTGATCTTGCTGAAGAAGTCTATGTGTCTCAACCACCTGGCTTTGAAAATGAAGACTTCCCAAACTTTGTGTATAGACTGCTCAAGGCACTCTATGGACTCAAACAGGCACCTAGAGCCTGGTATGAAACTCTATCTCAATTTCTTCTTGAGCATCAATTTACAAGGGGTACACGACATAGTTCAAATAAAACAGACTTATATCGCAAACTGTTGAGATTGTGAGACTTCGCGACATAGTTCATTTCATGAGTTTGCGACATAGTTCATTTTATGACTTCGCGACTTAGAATAACTATATCGACAAGTCTCCACATTTGACAGAACTTTGATTTAAATTAATTTTATTTCAAAATCTGATAAAAGTCTGACAAAGTGCTTATTATTTCCTAAGAGAGTTTTAGACAGGGTATTTCTCCTATATCGCAAAGTCACCTCGACCTGTTCACTTTGGGACTTTGCGACATAGTTCATTTCTTGAGACTATGCGATATACGGTGCAAGACTTTGCGCTACAGGCCATTTTTGACTTCGCGACATACAAATAGACTGTACAAATTCATAACTCCATATCGCAGTGTCTCTATCATATAAATACCCTTTTCTAAGCGTTCACAACTTTTCATCTTGTCTATTGCTCTCAAACTCTCAAACCTAAGCACAAATTCTCTACTCTCTTCTTCACTCTCTCTTTTGAAATGGCACCCAAATCTCAAACAGTATCATCCTCAATTCCGTTAACCATTCCCAAGGAAACAAATCAACTCTCAATACCCTCAGAGGCGGAGGCAAATCCCAGGTACAAATGCTTTGTACGGTTCCCGAACACCTTATACCTCCGCCAAGCCTTGACCCTGAACCCCACTTTGTATGTCGATGTACTGGAAGGGTTCTGGAGAACAGCTTTGGTTGCAATAATGGCGAGGGAAGATGGAACCTCATTTCAGGAAGTGAACTGCACAATTGGAGGCAAGCACTTTCAGTTTGGTGAGAAAGAAATTAATGAAGCCCTGGGATTCAAGGTTGAGGGTCATGCTGCTGAAGCTACAGATAATGAAATGGTCGCTTTCATGGACCTAATTCAGTATGCAGATAAGGTTGACATGGCTAAGTTGAACAAGAAGCATGTCAGGAGGGAGTGGTCGTTTGTGTTTGATACACTCCAGAAGGTGTTCTTATGCAGGAAGACAGGATGGGACCAAATAAGTCACATTGCTGTAAAGCTGGCCTACTCCCTTGCCTATGATCAGGAGATAAATGTTGGAGCAATCATCTTCAAGGAATTGGCTCAAAGGTTAGGGAGAACAGTTCGCAGTAGAGGTAATGAAATCTTTTACCCCCGTTTCCTTCAAGTTATTTTAAACCATCTTGATGCAAATATCCATGAATTGGAGGGTATAGATAAAACTAAAATGGCTTATTCCAAATCCATGTCCAAAATTCTATTTGGTTCATTGGACACAAGGAATCAAGTGGATGTGATTCTAAGTGTGACCAAGCATATGCAGGACACATTTGAATCTTATCCATTTGATAAGCCCATATACCATGAGCTTTCCTGGAAAGGGGAGGCTAAGACTGAAGGAGCTTCACAGTCTAACCCTAGCCTTCCTATCCCATCCAGCAACCCCACTGCAAACACATCTGTAGAAATTAGGGAGCCAAGTGCATCAGTCTCCCAAAAGACTGATGTTACTAAAAAGAAGACAAAGAGGAGACCCCTTAAAGTGATTCAAGAAACTGTAGAGATAGAAAGTGAGAATCCTGAGTCACCTCTCACCAGACATAGTAAGAAATCCAAATCTAAACCTACCACTGAATCCTCCCAACAGGATTCAGATGTGGAAAAAGGGGTACACCTATTACTGTCAATGGTCTCCCAACAGGTTATTGGCATTGAAAAGAGTAGTCTCCCCACTACAACCTGTACTGAGTCTGCACAGGATCAAGAACTCACTCTTGATCCTAGGAGAAATAAGGATGCTGACACATTGAGTGGAGAGCACATCACACTTGAAACTCCTCCTATTTCTCAGGGGGAGTTGCCAAAATTCAATCTACACCACACTTCACTTCCAGAATCTACATCTCACATTTCTTCTCAACAGATTAGTCATTCACATGACTTTTCTGAAATTGATCAATCACAATCCAACACTGTGATTGAGCCAATCTCAAGTGGCATGGTGCATGACACTGTGTTCACCACCCAGGCACCACATCTAGTTGGTCAGGGAATGCATGTTGGGGCATATCCTAATGACACCAACACAAACATGGTTGTTAGGAATATGTTGTTCTTGATGATAATTATAAAAACACTTAGTAGATTTTGTATTAAGTCATTTTGTAACTGTCAACGGAATGGCATGCTCTGCAGTGTTTCGTTGACAGGAAGCTCATCAACGGAATGAGTGTTGTAGCAATTGCACTGTACAATACTTCACAGTTTGATATGCATTTGATGTATGTATTAGATAGGTTTCCTAAGTCATGTTGACTAAGTACTAGATAGGCAAAATAGGTTGGTTAATTGTAAGTATATCATGCCTTGTAATTTTGCCTAAGTGAAGACATGTCAACGGTATGAAGATTACTCTATCAACGAAACAAGGATACACCATCAACGGAATGAAGAATAAAGCTATCAACGAAATACATTCTCCTGCCATCAACGGATCATTATTACTCTTCTGTATAGTTGACAAAGTGATAGTGACAGCTTTCTGACAGATCAAAAGGAGATGTAGAAGTGTGCATTTGCATTGGGAGCCATTAAAATGGTCACTGGAAATAAGGAAACATTCCAATTCCCAATTGGGTTCTTGAGTGGGATCAGAATAAGCATGAAGACAAAAGACAAGGATCTCCAAGGACCACTGGACAAAAGGAATGAAAAGCAAGCTACTGGCGGTTACCTTTAGTGTACTTAAGTGTAACAAAAAATAGTATTGTAAACTTGGGGAATATATAACCAAGTGTAGCAGTTAAAATAGAATAAGGGAAGAAAAACAAATAGATTGTATTAGCTATTTTTGAGAGCATTTTCTTCTCTACAAATCTAGTAACTGAGCAGCTGTGTACATTTGTATCACAGATTATTTCCGAAATAAAAACACTTCAGTTGGATCATCAAACAATCCAACTGAATTATTTATATATTGTGTTTTTACTTATTCAGTTCAGTTTTATTTATAAGTGTTTTAAGTTTAAGAAAATATCAAGAATTGTATTCAACCCCCCCTTCTACAATTCTGTTAGGTCATTTGGGATTAACAATTGGTATCAGAGCAAGCTTCTAACATACAAGAAGTTTAAAGATCAAGACCAAAACAGAAACCATGGTGAAGAAGGATGCAGGTGTGAAGATACCAGTTCTTGATAAGGACAATTACTTTCACTGGAAAGTAAAGATGCATTTACATCTCATGTCTATGGACGAGAGGTATGTAGACTGCATTGAGAAAGGTCCACACGTTACCATGAAGTTTGCATCTAGAGTTGGACTGCCAGATGATGCTCCTGATGTGGAAATTCCAAAACTTGTCTCAGAATGGACTATTGAAGACGTTGCAGAAGTCCATAAAGATAAAAGAACCATGAACATTCTGTTTAATGGTTTGGAGCAAGAGATGTTTGACAATGTCATAAACTGTACAACCTCCAAAGAAGTATGGGACACTGTCAGAACACTATGTGAAGGAACTGAGCAAGTAAGGGAGAACAAAATGCAACTCCTTATACAATAATATGAGCACTTTCACTTTAAAGCTGGTGAAACCCTAAATGACACGTTTAGTAGGTTTCAAAAGGTTCTGAATGGATTAACGTTGTATGGGAGAATCTACCAAACTAAGGATTCAAACCTTAAATTTCTAAGAGCTCTTCCAAAAGAATGGAAGCCTATGACTGTTTCTCTAAGAAACACTCAAGAGTACAAAGATTACACTCTTGAAAGGCTGTATGGAACATTAAAGACATATGAGTTGGAAATGGAGCAAGATGAAGAAATTGAGAAGGTACAGAAGAAGGGTGGATCTATTGCATTGATTGCATCTGTGAACCAACTGGAAGATGACAATGAGGAAGCTGCAAAAGCCACAACTAGTCGAGCTAGTTGTAGAAGTGATGTTAGCAAGGGAAAAGGCAAGATGACAGAGGAAGAAGAATCAGAACCAGCCAACTTGGATGACTTAGATGAGATTGATGAACACATTGCTTTTCTGTCAAGAAAATTCTCTAAGTTCAAGTTCAAGAGAAACTCAGAAGCAAGGCCACCAAGGAGAGACTTTCAACCTAACAAAATTAACTGGATTGAAAAGTCTAAATCTAAATGTTTCAATTGTGAAATGCTTGGTCACTTTGATGGAGACTGCAGAAAGCCCAAGATTGAGAAGGGCAACAGGAAATTTGAGCCTGTTGATTATAAAAAGAAATACTTTGAACTTCTCAAGCAAAAAGAAAAGGCTTTCATGTCTCAGGAGTATGATTGGGCTGGTAATGGTGAAGATTCTGATGATGATGTTGAGTATGTCAACTTGGCTCTTATGGCTAACAATCATGAGCAGGAAGCAAGCTCCTCAAGCAACCAGGGAGACAAAAGGAATCTTTGGTACTTGGATAGTGGTTGTTCAAGACACATGACTGGTGATTCTACCCTGCTCACAGAATTTCAGGAAAAAGCTGGCCCTTGTATCGCTTTTGGAGATGACAGCAAAGGCTACACAAAGGGATATGGCTTGATTTCAAAAGAGAATGTCATCATTGATGAGGTTGCATTGGTGGATGGTCTTAAGCACAACCTGCTTAGTATCAACCAACTTTGTGACAAAGGATTTTTAGTTACTTTTTCAAAAGAAGCCTGTGTTGTTTCTAAGGTAGGAAACAACAATGTGGTCATGACTGGATTCAGAAGAGGGAACGTGTACATTGCTGACTTTAGCAGCACAAGTCCAGACACCATCACATGTCTTTTCAGCAAGGCAAGCAAGGATGAAAGTTGGCTGTGGCACAAGAAATTATCTCATCTAAATTTCAAAGTCATGAATGATTTGGTAAGGAAAGATCTTGCTAGAGGAATTCCACAGGTAGAATTCTCCAAGGATGGTTTGTGTGATGCCTGTCAAAAAGGGAAACAAAAGAAGGCATCATTCAAAAGCAAGACAGAGTCATCAATTGTTCAACAGCTTGAGTTGCTCCACATGGATTTATTTGGCCCTGTAAATGTCATGTCAATTTCAAAGAAGAAGTACTGTCTTGTGATTGTTGATGATTTTTCTAGATTTACATGGACTTTCTTTTTGCACTCCAAAGATGAGGCAAGTGAAATCATTATCAATCACATCAAGATGGTAAGCAATCATCCTGATTTCAAAGTGAGAAGAATTAGGAGTGACAATGGGACAGAATTCAAGAATTCAAGCATGAAAGTGTTCTGTGAAGAAAATGGTATATTGCATGAGTTTTCAGCAGCAAGGACACCACAGCAAAATGGTGTAGTTGAAAGGAAAAACAGAACACTTATTGAAGCTGCAAGGACAATGCTAGATGAATCAAAGTTACATACTTATTTTTGGGCTGAGGCAGTCAACACAGCTTGCTTCACTCAAAATATTTCTTTGATTAATCAGGCCAAGGGAATGACACCTTATCAATTACTCAAAAGAAAGAAACCACTATTGGATTTTCTTCATGTCTTTGGTTGCAAGTGTTTTGTTCTGAGAAATCAAGCTGAGCACTTGGGGAAATTTGAAGCAAAGGCAGATGAAGCAATATTTGTAGGTTATGCAGCAGGGAAAGCCTACAGAGTCTACAATCTCAGAACCAACATTGTCATGGAATCTGTACATGTTGTTTTTGATGATCTCAAAATTCAGGGTCTCTGTGATGAAGGTTTCCATGAAAGTCTCTCTTTTGAGAATGAGGAAGGAGAACAAATGGATCATGATAAGACTATTGAGAAACAGTCCAAAGTTGTTGTATCTAGCACAGATGAAAGCAGCAGTGAAGATGAAATTGCTGCATTAAGATTGAAAAGAATAGCTGCTAGTAGACCAAATGGTCATTTCGTTGACAGTCAGAATGAGCGTTTCGTTGACAGTCAAAATGGACATTCCGTTGACAGTCACAGAAATGCTTCCAGGAGTGATCAATTAGGGACAACAAACTCAGGGGGAGTTTCTCAAGGACAAATATCTAATCAAGGCAATCATGATCATGAAGCTACTTCTTCAAGAGCAAATCTACCTCCCTCAAGAAAATGGACTAAAGATCATCCCTTTGAACTTATTATAGGTGATGTTTCTTCAAAAGTTCAAACTAGAAGAGCAACTCAAGAGGAATGTCTATATAGTAGCTTTCTGTCTCAAGAAGAGCCAAAGAAAGTTGAGGATGCACTTCTAGATCCAGATTGGGTTTTGGCTATGCAAGAGGAGCTAAACCAATTCGAGAGGAACAATGTTTGGAAGCTGGTGCCCAAGCCTAAAGACAGGAGTGTAATAGGCACAAAATGGGTGTTCAGAAACAAGATGGATGAAAATGGCATAGTCACAAGGAACAAAGCTAGATTGGTTGCAAAAGGCTACTCACAGGAAGAGGGAATTGATTTTGATGAAATCTTTGCTCCTGTTGCAAGACTAGAAGCAATAAGGATTTTCCTAGCCTATGCAGCCCATGCCAATTTCAAGGTCTTTCAAATGGATGTGAAGAGTGCTTTTATGAATGGGGAACTGGAAGAGGAGGTGTATGTGAGTCAACCTCCTGGCTTTGAAGATGATGATTTTCCAGAGTATGTGTACTTTCTCCTCAAAGCACTCTATGGTTTGAAACAAGCACCTAGAGCCTGGTATGACACATTGTCGCAGTTCCTTCTTGAGAATCACTTCACTAGAGGTACTGTAGATAAAACTCTTTTTCATAGGATTGTGAATGGCTCTACAATACTTGTTCAAATTTATGTAGATGACATAATTTTTGGGTCTACAGATGAAAAACTTTGTCAAAAGTTTGCCAAGCTTATGCAAAGTAAGTATGAAATGAGCATGATGGGAGAATTAACTTATTTTCTTGGTCTTCAAGTAAAGCAAGTTAATGAAGCCATTTTCATTAGTCAAACCAAGTACATTAATGATTTGTTAAAGAGGTTTAACTTAATGGAATGCTCTCCTGCCAAAACACCCATGCCTACTGCCACCAAACTTGAATTGAATACTAAGGAAAAATCTGTGGACATTTCAAGTTACACAGGCATGGTTGGCTCACTTTTATATTTAACAGCTAGTAGACCTGATATTATGTTTGCTACATGTCTATGTGCTAGATTTCAGGCTGATCCTAGGGAATCCCATTTAGTTGCTATTAAAAGAATTTTCAGATATCTCAAAGGAACACCAAACCTTGGCATTTGGTATCCTAGAGAATCTGGTTTTGAACTAATTGGTTATTCAGATGCAGATTATGCAGGATGTAAAATTGACAGGAAAAGCACAACTGGAACCTGTCAATTTCTAGGAAACAAGCTTGTATCATGGTTCAGCAAGAAACAAAACTCAGTTTCCACCTCCACAGCTGAGGCTGAGTATATTGCAGCTGGAAGTTGTTGTGCACAGATTTTATGGATGAAAAACCAACTACTTGATTATGGATTAAGAGTTGAGAAAATTCCTATTTTCTGTGACAACACTAGTGCCATTGCCATTACTGAGAATCCAGTGCAGCATTCAAGGACCAAGCACATTGACATCAAGTACCACTTTATTAGAGAACATGTTATGAATGGTACTGTGGAGTTACATTTTGTTCCAAGTGAACAACAACTTGCAGACATCTTTACCAAGCCACTTGATGAATCCACATTCTCAAGATTAGTAAGTGAGCTAGGTATGCTAAATTTCTCTTAATTATTTTGAGATTTTTGCAAGTTAAAATGCAGCCAGGAATTTGCTATAATTTTTCTGTGAATTGATTTTCTCAGGAAAAGGTGAAATTTTGTCTAAGTCAAAATTACTATGTCAACGAAACGCACCATTTCGTTGATAGTCTTAGCATTTTTCTGGGTGTTTCGTTGATATCTCTTTTATATCAACGAAACGCAGCTTTATCAACGAAATAGAAGGGACCTAAAATTCCCAATTCTGATTCGTTGATGTAGCGCTTTTTAATCTGAACCGTTGAAATTGCACGTTCTTTATCACGATCTATACATACACCCCTGTAAGTATAAATCGTGGTAATATTTAATTCTAACGGTTACTTTTTTAAGCTAATCAGGTAATTTAGATTAATTATTGGACTTAATTTCTGAGAATTTTTGGGGGAGTATTTAAGAAATTTCAATTTCTTTATTTCATTTCTACCTGTTCTCAAAAATTCCAAAAGTTTTTCTATCTTCTTCTCTCTAACAAGCAATACAACTCGAAGCTTTTCCTCACTCAACAATGGCACCCATAGTCAAGCTTATGTCTGCTGGTGGGTTCATCTATGAGAAGAACAATTCTATTCCATTTGTTGTTAAGGAGAGTCCGAACAGCATCTTTTTCAAGATGATGGACTTCATGAGGAACTGTAAGTTGAGCTATGTGATGTTTCACTCTACACCACTCTACAATGAAATAATCGAGGAGATTTGGACCTCATGTGAGTATAGTGGAACAAACTGCACACTGCAATTCACTCTTCAAGGTAATGAGTACATAGTTAATTCTGATGTTTTGCAAGCATGTTTACATATTCCTGATAATAACTGTGATGCTTTGCCTACTAACACTGAAATAACTACCGTGCTAAATTCTATAAACTACTCTTTGCCTACTGATAACTTGGGTAAGATAATTAGGAGAGGTTTGGTTAGGGAATACAGCTATTTAGCTGATGCATTCATTAAGGTCTTTTCTGGAAAGATTAGTAATTTTGATGCATTAACTAACTCTATGTTAATTCTCCTAACCATGCTTCTAAATGATAGATATTACAACTTTAGCACCCAACTTATGTATGAAATTGGTGCTAAGTTGGGTGATAAGGCAAATAGGAAGAAAAATATCTATTATGCAAGGTTTCTGATGATGCTGGCTAATCATGTTAGTCCAGCACCATTAGTTATCTCTAACCCTAATGCCAGGTTTGAGTGCTTTGTGCAAGAGAAGAGAGTATTGACAGACATACTGAGGCTGAACCACAATGGTGATGTTCCAGTGGTGTATCTGCCAATCATTGAGGTAACTACTGCTATCCCTGTTACTATAGCTGTTACTTCCATTGTTTCATCCAACCCAGTTGCTATGGAGTCTGTAGCTGTGACCCAACAGGCTCCTGCCCCAGCAACAAAACCAAAATCAAAGAAATCCTCCAAGCCAACCTCAGGTGCTTCTCAAAAGGCACATGTTGTAAAAACTACCACACAACCTAAGGGGAGTGAGTCTGGAGTTGTGAGAGGTGAGGGAAGGGGTGAAAGTCAAAGAAACCCCAAGAATAAGGAAGGTGAGGTAAGTGTTTCCCAGCCTAGCCCCATTGTGTCTTCCCAACAAGGCACAATGAGTAAAATGGATTTAAGCACAAGTCTAATTGCATCCTCCCAAAAGGAAGTAATTATTGAAACAAGCTCTCCACCCAGAGCACAGTCCAAGAGGGCAAGGGACACTGTAAGCCCACAGTCTACAATTTCCCAGTACCAAAGAAGAGTAAAGCAAAAATCCCAGGTTTCACAGGGTGCACACACACTGGAAGCAACACTTCCAGTTTCACAAATTCAATTTGATGTAACCCCTATCATAACTCTGGGGTTACAGTCCCATTCTCTTGATATCAATCTTGAACTATCTCCACCAAATTCACCAACTCAATCATTAGATGTGGATATGATCCATTCATCTATCCCTGATTCTCCAACTCTTTTCTTGGAGAAGCCCCACTCTGACATTGGTGACCATCACTTGTTAAGTGATTTGTTGGGCCACCAATCATCCTTTTCTGAAGTTACAAGAGGATCTGTGGAACAATCTCTTAAATCAATCACCACAGATTCTACTGTAATTTCACTTTCTCAAAGTGCTTTCTTGACCTCATCAACGAAACAGGCTCTTTCGTTGACAAGTGTTTCTCCATCAACGGTATCCATACCGTTGACAGTTCAAACTACCATACCGTTGATAGTTCACTCTGCACCTCTAATTGAAAATCAAGTTGTTTCCACAACTAGTGCAGATGATCTAGTGGTAGTTGAGACACTTCTAGGATTGAGAGGGAGTGAAACTGAGAGGCTGGCTTGCAGCCAGGCAAAAGGAGAGAATGAGAGTGAGAGGCTGGCTATTTCTTCCAGCCAGGCAAAAGGAGAGATTGAGAGTTCCACCTTAGTAGGTGAAGGTGAGGGTGTGAGAGGTGTGAGCCATGGGGAGCCCATGATGCAAGAAAATAGAGGAGAGAGAGAAGGGACTACAGGAGTCATAAGGGAGGAAGCAGCCATTGCTAGTGAGTCAATGGAGGTCAATGAGGGAGAAAGGGAACTTACTTTCCAAGAGCTCTATCAACAAACTCCGGATAGTATTTCCCTGGATCCTGAGACCTTTACTCATCCTGTGTCAGCCTATCAAGTTTTGGCTCAACAGGGCAATGTGGAGGCAGAGAGGTCACTACAACTAATTCATACAACTGCATCAATGCAAAGAGCAAAGGATGCCTTGACCAATCTATCTCCAGGAGCTGCAGCAAGTGGTGAGTTTGATTTCTCTGATGATGAGGACAACTTTGGTGACAATCAGGTGGCCACTACTTCACAGACTGGGACTTCTGTGGTGCCTCCTACACCAAACTGGCTTTCTCAAGATTTACAAGGAAGGATCTCCCTGGATGCTGCAATCACAAGGCAGTACAATGAGGCCTATCTGGCTCATGAGTCTGCAAATGCCAATGACAAGAAATTCTACAAGGCTATTATGGATTCACTGGAAATCCAAAGGCTACAAATGATGCAGACAAGGATTGAGGCTAGAGAAATCAAGGACTCGATTAGCAATCTCAAGGATGCTAATGAAAGGAGGCTAGATGAAAAGCTTCCTCTTCTCACTGTGTCCAAGATGAACAGGTTTTTCTCTAAGGAACCTGAGGTGGCTACCTCCTTGAAGACTCTCTCTTCTAGAGTGGACAAGGTGGAAGCTACTTTATCTCAGATGCAAAAGGAACAGAAGAAGCAGACACTACTCTTGGCCCAGCTAGTGGCAGCTCAAGGACTCCCAGTCATCTCTCTTGATGATAACAAAAAGGGGGAGAAATCTAAGGAGCTAGACATTCAAATCACAAAGGTTATGGTCCCAGCCATTTCCCTGCCAAAGGAGCCACTAGCTATGGGGGAGTCAGGAAAAGCTAAACTGGACAGCATTGACCTGATTCAGCAAGCATCTATGAAGCTACAGCTTGCTGAACAAATTAAAGACCACTGGTCCAGGATAGATGAAAGAATCAAGAAGTTAGCTGATTCTGCAAAGATTTCAGATCCATCAACGAATCAAGCTTCTTCTACAGAGCCATCAACGGATGCCATGGTTTTAGCATCAACGGAATGGGAGCCACAGACCAATTCTTTATATAAGATAGAGCCCCTTCTACATGGAGTCACTCAAGGTTCAAGGAAGGAGAAAGGACAAACTTCATGCATTAGGGATGTGGAACAAGCTACATTGCAAAGAAGCTTATCTCCCAAGTCCCCTGCTAAGCCAAAGGGCAAAAATATAGCAAAGACTTTCTATCCTGCACCTTATCCAGATGAGCTCAAGCTTCTTGGATTACTTATCACTAAATGCAAGGAAAGCAATGATACCGAGGTAAGGAAGCAAAGGGCAATTGTCTACAGGAATGGACAAGAAATCTGTGTTTGGGCTGGTCACCCAAACTTTGCTGAAGCTAAGGCTGAAGAGTCAGAAAGAGCAGCAATGCAAGCACTTGCAGTTGCTCAATTTCTTGATGAAGAAGAAAGACAGCAAGAAGAAAAAGCCAGAGAGGAAAGGAGTGCAAAGAAGAGCACAAGGCAACCAAAGGCAAGAGCTAGGAGAAATATAGCCTTTGAGAATGATGACTCTCAGAGTATTGCATCAGACTCTTCTGTACCAACTGCACCTCCAACAATTCCTGATCCAGCTCTAAGGGTAAAGTTAGCCTTTGATCCTAAACATCCTGTTAATTTCCATGATCAGTCAATTGAGCCAAAGGAAGAGCCAATTGAGTTTGATGAGGCCAACTTTCCAAAATTCCTCTTTGAGATGGATCCAAAGAAGAAATCTAAGCAAAGGGCTACCAAGGCTAAGCCAATTCTAGTAAGGAGACCACAAGCTGAAAAACCTCCTACCAACCCAGAAGACTTCATCTACATTGCTGATATCAGGGAGGAGTCTGACCTACATATCAATCTTGATGACCTAGTTGAAGTGAGAGGAATAGCAGCTTCTTACAAACTACCAGAGAGATTGGTGTTTGTCTACAAGGGTGGGAGAGAACAGGTTTGGCCTCTACATAGAATTCTGGGAGAAGACTATCAGACACTGCTATCTGTGTTTAAATGCCTGAAGAAAGATTTTGGTTTTACCAAAACAGCTAAGTCTGAAGTTGTTTCCAAAATTTGCCAAATCAAAGCTAGCTGGAACAAGCCTGGCGCACTTCCCAGAGTATTGAAGGTCCCTCAAACAGGAAAGAAGATTCATCTCCAACCTTTTTGGATGATGGAATTCAGAGACAAGGACAACTGTAGAAGATTCTTCAGAATAGAAGACCAACTGGAGAAGGCATCCAATGAAACTCTAAGATTAATGCAATCCAAGTTGGGGAATCAAGATGAAGAAGAGAAGATTTTCTACAGAAGACTTCAAGCTCAGATTGAGGAGAACAATGCAAGAAAAGGGAAGAAAACAAGACCACAGAGGCAAAGATGAAAAATCTGCTCAGTCTAGAGGAGCAACTCTGTGCACTTGTTTTGTAAGATTTTCTACTTTGAAATTTAATTAAATTCAATGAAGCTCAATGCAATTTCTACTTTTATCATGTGTAATTTGACTGAGTGTTTTTGTTATCATCAAGGCTCTTGATTTATGGCTGTTATTCTATCAGTCATAAATTGGGGGAGATTGTTAGGAATATGTTGTTCTTGATGATAATTATAAAAACACTTAGTAGATTTTGTATTAAGTCATTTTGTAACTGTCAACGGAATGGCATGCTCTGCAGTGTTTCGTTGACAGGAAGCTCATCAACGGAATGAGTGTTGTAGCAATTGCACTGTACAATACTTCACAGTTTGATATGCATTTGATGTATGTATTAGATAGGTTTCCTAAGTCATGTTGACTAAGTACTAGATAGGCAAAATAGGTTGGTTAATTGTAAGTATATCATGCCTTGTAATTTTGCCTAAGTGAAGACATGTCAACGGTATGAAGATTACTCTATCAACGAAACAAGGATACACCATCAACGGAATGAAGAATAAAGCTATCAACGAAATACATTCTCCTGCCATCAACGGATCATTATTGCTCTTCTGTATAGTTGACAAAGTGATAGTGACAGCTTTCTGACAGATCAAAAGGAGATGTAGAAGTGTGCATTTGCATTGGGAGCCATTAAAATGGTCACTGGAAATAAGGAAACATTCCAATTCCCAATTGGGTTCTTGAGTGGGATCAGAATAAGCATGAAGACAAAAGACAAGGATCTCCAAGGACCACTGGACAAAAGGAATGAAAAGCAAGCTACTGGCGGTTACCTTTAGTGTACTTAAGTGTAACAAAAAATAGTATTGTAAACTTGGGGAATATATAACCAAGTGTAGCAGTTAAAATAGAATAAGGGAAGAAAAACAAATAGATTGTATTAGCTATTTTTGAGAGCATTTTCTTCTCTACAAATCTAGTAACTGAGCAGCTGTGTACATTTGTATCACAGATTATTTCCGAAATAAAAACACTTCAGTTGGATCATCAAACAATCCAACTGAATTATTTATATCTTGTGTTTTTACTTATTTAGTTCAGTTTTATTTATAAGTGTTTTAAGTTTAAGAAAATATCAAGAATTGTATTCAACCCCCCCTTCTACAATTCTGTTAGGTCATTTGGGATTAACAATGGAGGATTCACCAGTTTTCACTGGAGACTCTATGCCAAATTCTCCCATCCTTAGGGATGTGGAACTGTCTTCACAGACAAATAGGGCTAATGTTGTAACACATCCCATTTCAATGGAGACAACATTAGACTCTACAGCCATTCCAAGGCTAGAGGAAACTCACTCAACCATTCCCCATGAAGTGCCAAGCACTAGCTCTCACTTGGCTCAGGCCACAATAACTGAATGGCTGAAACCTGTGCAACATGACAGGGCTTCAGGATCATCCTTTGTGCCACCACAATTGACGGAAGAAGAATTAAAAGATCTTCATGTGGCTCAGATTGATGAGATCTCTAGGATTGCTCAACATCTCCTCACTGCAAATCTCCCAAATTCTGACTATGAGGCTATTCTTCTCACTCATAAGGAGGATGTTGAAGCACAACAGGATAAAATTGTGGATGAAGCCCAGCAAGCTGGAAATGTGGATGCTTGGCTGGATGGCAAAAGGACAGTAAAGCTCAAGGAGGCTCTAGCTTTTCTCAGGGAGGACTATCTTACAGCCTTGGGGTCAAATGCCAAAGGTCTCTCTCCTGCTGAAATCTATGATGCAGTTAATGATGTCTACAAGAGCCAACTTAAAGCTATGCATTTTCTTGGGAAGAGTCTTCAGTCAGAAATCTCCACCATTCAGGAAGAAACAGCTCATTCTAATGCTCAACTAAAGAATTGTTTTCTTTCAGGCTTTCCCAAGGTAGATGGCATTCTTAAGGAAGTCCAGAAAACTGCCTCCAATGTCACCACGATGGACTGCACCCTAGCTATGGTTTCAGATAATATGAAGAAGCTCTCTACCAAGCTAGACAATCAGGTGCAGGCCAACATCAACTCAAACTCCATGCTTACAGTACTCTGGAAGAATCAGTATGGGAACAAGCTTGTTGATGAGGTTCCTATTTCTGATATCTCCAAGTTTGAATTCTCCAAACTCAAGGATCAATCCCTTAACTCCTTCAAATCTCAACAACTTTTCTCCAAAGTGGACAGCTTGGAAAGAGAGGTAGCTGATCTGAAAGCAGAAAACAAAGGACTATCTCTCTCCTTGGAGCAGCTTAATGCTAAGATGGATGATCAAACCAACTCCACTTCTAATATTTTGTTGGTACAACAACAAATGATGACCTCAATGATGAGACATATGAACCTGCCTATCCCTGGGGAAGCTCAAGACATCTTGTCTGATTCCAAGCCTAAGGGGGAGAAAGAAAAGGAGGTCATTCTGCAAAAGAAAGGGGGAGTACCTCCCAAGCAACAGAAGCTTAAGGGCAAAATTTCTGAAGAAACAATAAAGCCAATAATCCCCCCCCCCGTAGAGGTCATAAATGCACAAGGCCAAAAGAGCACAATTTCAACCACCTTCTATCCATCCACAATGCCTAAAGATATCTCAACTCCTCAACCTGCTCAACCTACTCCCAATGCTCAACCTGTCAAAGCTACAACAATCACAGAGGCCAAGCTACAGGAAGTTGCCAATTCTCACATCTATCATGATGAGGCCTTCCTGGAATTTCTGAAAGCCACCTACAGAAATGCACAAGAAGATGCAAGGACTTACAGACAGAAGCTTAAGGAAAACATCAAGTACTTCACAGTTGCAGTAAGGAAAATCAAGGATGTCCATCTAAGAGAGATAATCATGGTGTGCAAGGACAACTGCTTGTGGCACCTAGCTTTTCAAACTCTAGAGAAATTGAGATTTACTGAGCTGTCAATAATCCTGGACTTAATAGAAAAAGATGGGGCCAACAACAAGAGACTGTTTGATGACTTGAAGATAGATCAAGATCAAAGACTACCTGAGGTTATCTCAAAGCCAAAGACAATAATCTTCCAAAGTCTATCTCAAGACAGCTGCATTGACCAGTTGGTGATTCCTTCAGATTTGACAAGAAAGAATAATACAAAGATCAACCAAGTGCTGCAAATGCTAAGGGCCAAGAGGGGAGTCAGGACAGCTGAGGAACTAGAGATGATTCACACTCTACAATCTTTTCTGATCCATGGAGTCATTCTTGAATCTGTCAAAGAAAAGAGCAAAAAGAAGGATGGGGATGATGATGATGAGGAGAAAACCTATGAAAGGAGATCTCAGTCAAGGAGAAATAAGGATGGGCCTAGTGAGAGCAGCGGGAGCAAATATTCAAAGAAATCAAAAGATGTTGGTGATGACAAGAGGGATTCAAAAGGAGGAAAGGAAACAGTCAAGAGAACAAGGAGTGGAATTCAGCAAGTCAAGGACATTGCTAGCAGTACTTTAACCACAACACAAGACTCTAAGTCTAGGGTGGGTACTGTTAACAATGATCCTCCAAAATCATTACCTAAGACTTCTGAACCTGAATTGCCACAGAAGAAAGATGAAGCCACAAAAGTAATTTCAAGAAAACACTTCCACAAAGTTACAGCTAGTGGAGTGTTACAGTGGATGAAGGGGAAGGGAATGAAGCTACTTCCAAATGATGTGGTACTAAAGACTAATTCTCCCTACTCCTCAAAGATACCTCAAGTGAAGCACATGAAGATCAAGAGGGCAGCTAAGAGGATAAGGATAACAAAGAGGACTGGAAAACTCACAAATGTTATTGGCATCAATGTGCTTCCATTAGATGAGGACTATGATGAAGATGCCCTAGCATTTTTGAGGGCTCAAAGGATCTTTGAAGTCAAAGTGAAGCTAGATCATCTACAGATCAAATACACTGATGGAAGAGAAAGAATAATGAAGCAAGGGGGATGGCAACATTTTGACACCTATGAGCAAGAAAGAATCAATGCCTTGTTAAATTTTGAAGAAAAGGAAGAAAGGCCGTGGAAAATAGAAATTGCTAGATTCATGAAGATGCACTCTGACTATAAAGAAAATCTAAAGAAGCTGAATGAAGAAAAGATGAGTCAGAAAGAAAAGGAGTTGGCTGAGATGGAAGAAAGAGCAAAGGAGCTAAGGAAGAAAGGGTTGTGCAGGGTAAAGCAAAATCCTTATACTGTTGAGTACAAAAATCATTATGGAGGAATAAGCAAGATAAGGATGGGGTTCATACTAGGGATGGCAAAATTATCCGACCCGATGGATACCCGATCCGAAACCCGATTTTTTGGATATACCGAACCCGATTTTTTGGATTTGGATTTGGATATGGATTTGATTTTTATACCCGAAAATATTTGGATTTGGATTTGGATTTTACATATACCGATCCGAAACCCGACCCGAAATCCGAAACCTGATCCAAACCCGAAACCCGGAAAAAAAACCCGAATATCCAAAACTCTGAAACCCGATCCGAACCCGAAACCCGAAAAAAACCCGAATATATATATATATATATATATATATATATATATATATATATATATATATATATATATATATATATGATATAATATAAAATTCACACAGACCCTAACCTATCAACCTATCAATTATAAAGATATTTAAAGTTTTTAATTATATAAGAAAAAGATTAGAAATTTCAAAGTTTAGGGGTTACCCACTTACCCTAAACTCTAACCCCTAAACCATAAACCCTAAACCTTATACCTTATACCCTATATCATATGCTCTAAATTTATACACAACCAAGTAATCGTACTCGCTCACTATTAACACTATAAGACTAGTTAAAAAATTATATCATATGCTACTAAATTTATACACAACCAAGTAATATATATATGCCATTGTTAGAGGCAGAACCATCTTATTTAATAATTTGAGTTTGTAATATGTTTGGAATTTGGATCCAGATGATATTTTGTCATGCTCATGGAAAGGTTGTATCTTGGACTTGGAGACTTGGATTGCTAATTGCTAAATGTTACTGAAATGCTGACTTCTGTTAAATTTGTTTAAATTTTGGATTTTTATTTTCGGGTTTCGGGTATTATCCAAATCCAATAATTTTCGGGTTTCGGGTTTCGGATATTATCCAAATCCAATTCAAAAAAATTCGGGTTTCGGGTATATCCAAACCCGAACCGAAATCCATTGGATTGGATTTGGATATTAATTTTCGGGTATTTTTTGGGTTCGGGTCGGGTTCGGGTATGGTTAAAAAAATCGGGTTTGGATTTGGATAATGTTAAACCCGAGCCGACCCGACCCGATTGCCATCGCTAGTTCATACATTCATATGTGGAAAGTGCCCTCAGAACAGCAGCTGAAGATCTAAAAGATTCTCCTCTCATTGAAGAACTGATTGCAAGGGATGAAATTTTACTGGCCATCTCTGAAATAAAGAAGAATGAAGAAATAAGGAAGAAGAAGGTCTATGATGATTTCTTAGAGAAACAATTGGAAACTGAAACTAAGTAGCTCAAGGAAAAATCATGTAAGCCTAAATTTCCAAGTTGTTGTCAAATTCTGTTCTTACCTTCAACTTCTTTATTTTTGTTCTTTTTATGTTTAGTTAGGCTTGTTATCAGACATGAAATTGTGCCTAAGGGTCTTACTCACAATTTGGGGGAGATTGTTAGGCTCAAGACATGTCTGAATACCACTATTAACAAGCCTACACTATGTGACTATGTCACACTACATGACCTAGTGAATTCTATCACTGGGATATAGTATAGGTCTCTCAATGTACTTGTCTTGTTCTCATGAACATTAGCTCGATCATGTATGCTCAGAATTATAATGAGCTTAGTAAAGTTTCTTGCAACTAGACTGTATATAGGCCATTGAATAATTGTCCTGGTAGAAGTTCAGAAGTGTTCATGCAGCAGGATAGAAATGAATAAGGCCATGAAGAAATAAGTTGCAGAAATCTGTCTAAGGCATTATATAGCAAAGTCAGAAGAAAGCTATGTCGTGAAGTCACCAATATCTATGTCGTGAAGTGCTACATCGCATAGTCCATTTTGTACTATGTCGAGAAGTCCTCAAGACACTTATCGTGATATTCATTGATAACAGATAGCTTAGAGACAACTTAACTTTGTGTTTTGTAATACTTAACTTTATTAAGTAAAACATACTGTCACAACCAGAGTATGTTCTTGTAGCCAATTAATTTGCTGTAATAAAATTGTGTGTACATCTTAGAAGAAGTTCATTTAATTGTTCAAGCCTCAAGGAGTACATCAGGTCGACAACAAGAATAAAAGCTACTGTCATACCCTTGACAATAAGGTTAAAAGAAGACAGCAAGTTGCAAGTCATGACATCATATTCACTCTGACAGCAACTTTGGCGGAAGCCTAGAGACAACAACATTCCTCTACCCTGACAACAAGTTTGGAATTCCTGACAACAACTATTGCAGGGATTTCGTACTGTCACCAAAAGCACTTTATTGTGACAGCAAACTTGGCATGTCAGGATACTGTCTCAAGGGGATTCGTTTTGAATTGGGGATCTACCAAGTCAAACATGTGACATATTGGATGTTCAAGAAACAGGCATGCTGCAGTATCCCAACACTGCATCAGGTCTGCAAAGACTACGACAGAAGCTTAACGGATAACAAGACAAATCTTACCAATTCGAGAGTATGACAAATCAAGATCTACTGGAATTGTGTTAGCTAAATATATAATCTATCTAAATTGCTTTTTATGTATTGATAACTCTGATTGTATAGTAATTTAGGTAAGACACACGGGTAGGCAAAGTGTAAGGAGCTGCCACAAGAAAATGACAGCAGCTCCACAAACCTGTGATGATAGAGATATGAGTAATATACTTAGACTATCTCTCATTCTATGTTGGGTATCGCTGAAGAAATTGAAGCTTGAGAAAAACACACTTTTCTCAAGGTTGTAGCAACACTTCGCAAAATAAATAAAACATTTATTTTGTGAGTAATCTACTTGTGTTTGCATTTATTCTACTGATAAACATTAATCTTAGATTTAGTTGTTGAAACAGAGATTAAAATTTATCAGTATTGCATTCAACCCCCCTTCTGCAATACTCAAGGACCAACAACTAGTATCAGAGCAACAGATTGATATACAAATATGAGATCATGACGAGTATACAAAAGTCAAGTAGTATCAAGATCCCAGCTTTTGATAAAGAGAACTACAACGTTTAAAAAAAAAATTGTTGTTTATCAAAGCTGCGAATCCATTATACATGGGAATCCTCGAGAATGGTCCTTTTGTTCCCCAGAAAGAGATTGCAGTCTCGATGGTTGATGATGTTGTTATTCCAGCACACCGGGTCGCCAAGAAAGCCTTTAGAGTTTCTGGAGCCAGAAAAAAAAAAGATAGTTCTGGATGACTATTTGCAACTCATCCTGCTTGATTCTCTCAGCTTGGATAAAGCCATGTGTGGGAATGTCATTGGATGCACATCAGCCAAAGAAATATGGAACAAAATCGAGCTGCTCTCCGAAGGAAGTGAAGAGGTTAGAGAAAACCAAAGACAGGTTCTTGTCTCCCAATATGAAGCCTTCATGGCAAAACCTGGTGAAGAACTGACACCGATGTTTGAAAGATTTAGCAAACTTCTAACGGAACTCCAGATTCATGGCAAGTTCTATGAGAAGAAGGAAATCAATGTCAAGTTTTTACTCACCATTCCTGAGCATCTTGAGCACAGAATTACAACAATAAGAGAAGGAAGAGATCTGAAAAATGTTTCTCTTGAAACATTGTATGGTGTGCTCAAGTCATATGAGCTAGAACACTGTCAGAAAAGAGCCATTCAAAGTGGATCTAAAGAAAAAATGGCAAATATGTCTGGTGCTCTTGTAGCTCATGAGCCAAAGGTCACCCGACCAAGTGAAGCAATACAAATCATTCAACCAACTCAAGTGTCATCTCTAAAGATTGAAGAGGTGGTGGATGATGAGGAGAAAGTGGTGTTGCAACTTAATGATGTTGAAGACGAGGACTTCTATTCTATAGAAGAGATGGAAAAGATGGATAATCCAACCATGGCTTATATGGCAAAGAAATTAAAAAATATAAGATTCAGAAGAGACAAGCCATACAAGCCTCAGGGTCAAACATCTATGTTCAGCAAAGGGAATTCTTCTAAGGCTGCTGGTAATGCCACAAGAGGAGGATACAAGACAGGGATGGTGGATAGGTCAAAATTTAGATGCTACAGCTGCAATGAACTTGGTCATTTTGCTACAGAATGCAGAAGGCCAAAGCAAAACCCGAAAATGGACAGAGGGTCAAGTGGACAGTTCAAGAAAGGACAAGGAAGAGCCTATGTGGCTGAAGGAAGATGTTGAGATGAATCTGATGAGGAAGAGGAGGAAGAATATGTGAACTTAGCCCTCATGGCTAAATCTGATGATGACTCATCAAGCTCCTCAAATCAAGCACCATCATTGAGATTGCTTACATCCATATGCTTTGTACTAATGATATACATTCTGATATCTATGGTTACCTTTCATTTTAAAACTGTGATTGATATATTTATGCTTGCTGAGCACATTTGGCTCATACTTGTTTGTCTAACCCCTCTTCCAGAGAAGCGAGAGGATGAGCAGACATAGTGCGAGTGATAGTTCTCCGGCTGCTAGGAGATCACCCAGAGTGGTAGTCCTTGGACATGTAGTTTGTTGTCTTGTTTTGGAAGTTAGAATAGATGTCTAGCTTTGTACTTTAAGTTTGTATAACGTTTAACTTTGAGAACTGGTTTGTAATAATAATAGTAACTTAGAAGTTGTTTCATGCCATAATCTGGATGCGGTCTTGGTTAAGGGGTACTTTCTTTTATTATATCATTCATATATCCAGATGTATTTGTGTTACGTTGGTCGACTGACTCCCAAATTTGTACCCCGGGTTTGGAGGGCGTCACAGATATGCCTGTATACGAATTTGGTCGACTGACTCCCAAATCTGTACCCCGGGTTTGGACAGTTCAAGAAAGGACAAGGAAGAGCCTATGTGGCTGAAGGAAGATGTTGGGATGAATCTGATGAGGAAGAGGAGGAAGAATATGTGAACTTAGCCCTCATGGCTAAATCTGATGATGACTCATCAAGCACCTCAAATCAGGCACCATCATTGAGATTGCTTACAGCCATATGCTTTGTACTAATGATATACATTTTGATATCTATGGTTACCTTTCATTTTAAAATCGTGATTGATATATTTATGCTTGCTGAGCACATTTGGCTCATACTTGTTTGTCTAACCCCTCTTCCAGTGAAGCGAGAGGATGAGCAGACATAGTGCGAGTGATAGTTCTCCGGCTGCTAGGAGATCACCCAGAGTGGTAGTCCTTGGACATGTAGTTTGTTGTCTTGTTTTGGAAGTTAGAATAGATGTCTAGCTTTGTACTTTAAGTTTGTATAACGTTTAACTTTGAGAACTGGTTTGTAATAATAATAGTAACTTAGAAGTTGTTTCATGCCATAATCTGGATGCGGTCTTGGTTAAGGGGTACTTTCTTTTATTATATCATTCATATATCCAGGTGTATTTGTGTTACGTTGGTCGACTGACTCCCAAATCTGTACCCCGGGTTTGGAGGGCGTCACAGATATGCCTGTATACGAATTTGAATCCGAAAATTCGAATTCGTGTCCGAAAATATTTAAATAACAATATTCGAATCCAACGAATACTATCTAGATCCAGATAATATCCGAATCCGATTTTCAATTAGATTTTTAAAATTTTAAATTAGATTTTAATTCAAAAAAAAATTAAAAGCATGTTAAAAAATAATATTTTTAAAAATGAGAAAAAGTTTAATTTATTTAAGTCTATTTTAAAATTTTCAAAAAATTACTTTTATGTATCTTTAATAATTTTGATTTTTTTAAAATATTAAATTTATTGTAATATTTTCATATATATGTTTATACTATATTTACAATTGTCTTTAACTTATATAAGAATATTATATAAGATATATATATTATAAATCTAATAAAATAAATTTCAAAAAATATATAATTATATATATTATTTTTATTTAATTTTGGATTTAGATATTATCGGATACGATGAACCTATATCCATATTCATATCGGGAATTGTCGAATGTGGATAGAAACACTTAATTTTAAATAGGAATAAAGATATAGCGAATTTTTCGAAATTTTTTGACGAGTAGTGCACACACAGAAGCTACTAGTAGTATTACTATCAGAAAATCGGGTTATATAAACATAGCAAGAGCCGCCTCTATTTTGTTAATGGCTCATGGTTATATAATTATATCTCGTTTCATATTATTTTGTATAAAAATGGTGTCGTGATTTTACTTCCCCAATTTTTCACTCTACTCTGCGATAAATTCAAAGTGAAGTATATAAATTGTCAAAAAATTATTTTTTATTTTTATTAATATGAACGATTCGAGGGATCGCCGTGAGGCGATGACGAGAAGTTGTTAGTATATAATTTAATAATTAAGATTATTTTAGTCAAAATTATTTTTTTATAATTTATTTTAATTCACATCTATATTTTCATAGTAGTATTTCACTAATATTAGATAGTTTTATAAATTGAAAATGAATAAAATAAGCAATACTTTGATGTTTTGAATAAATAAAATAAGTTTATACTTAATTTAATAAATATTTTGATGTTTTGTTTCTCATTAATTTTTCATTAGTGTTTTGTTTTGAATATTTGGGATACGTAGCAAGGATGTTTGGTTTTAACGGTAAAATATTAAGTTTGTTTGATTTTAAATTAAGTATGAGGTCAACGTTATTATGAGAGAGACATGTGATATTTTTAGTTTCTCCAATAGTGAATTTAAAATTAAGTACGAACGCCGAACATGTGATCTACACAATTTGTATGTTAGAAAGAGTGATGTCACTGCCATAGTATAGATCTAATAAAAAACACTTATATAATATGAAGATAGAATATTAAAAAGTCAAATATCGATTATTAAATAAACAAATATCGTGTGCGTGTGCGAAGCACATGTCATATTTAATCGACGTTGCTTCACACACGTACAAATTTTAAAATAACTATTTAAAAAAAACATTATTATAGGCACGAGCAATATTTCATTACTTTTTGTATTTTTTTTTTTGGATTGTTTGAATATTTTGGATAAGTATCAGGGATGTTTGGTTTTAACATTAAAATAATAATTTTGTTTGCTTTTAAGAATGTTTGGTTTTAACGTTAAAATCTTAAGTTTGTTTCATGTTAAATTAATTACGACCTCCTTGACATAAAAAAGAAAAACAAACTCAACGTTACTACTACATGTACGTATGATATTGTTATTGTGAGAGGGACATATAATATTGTTAAAATTAAGTACGAGCCAACAATTACAATTGCACGAAGGTGTGATATTGTTAATGCATATGAGAGAGAACGGTATATCAGTGCCGTAATATAGGTCATAATATAGGTCTAATAAAATAAGCACTTATATAATACGAAGATAAAACATTAGGAATTAATAAATTAAATAACTATTATTAAAAAAACATATATCATTCTGTATGAGAAGCACGGTTATATTACTAGTTTTGTTAATGGCTCATGGCGAGTGTCAATTAAACCTAGATCTCGTTTCTCACTCCTCTCTCTCTCTCTAAACTCGTTCCTATTTTACAGGACGTCTTGGAAATCTCCTCCATTAACAGCTCATGTTCTCACACTTTGATTAAATTCAGGTTTTTATTTCAATGTTTTTTCGATTAAATTAATATAGTAGAATGTGTGTTCTCCGTAGAATGTTTTTTGATTAAATTAATATTGATAGATTGGATATACATATTACTGTGTATGTGTTCTCGCAAGCGTGCCTATGTCTGTTTTCTGTTTTCCGTGAATTTTATGTGTCACAGTCTAGTGACTTTAATACAGGAAATTAAGGAACAGGAAAGAAGAATGGAAATAAAGAAAACAAAAACTAGGAATTCATTTCATAGGAACTGAATACAGAATGATGGGGATATATAGTACAGTGGTCCCAAATAGTACTGAGCCACTTGTCTTCTACTCATTCCATAACTCACTACAGCTAATGTAACGGTAATAAAGGTAATAAAGGCAACAACCATATTACAGCCTTGTATATAACAATTACATATATATGATCTTAGAGAATTAAAAAAGCCATTTTGATTGCAATACGAGGTGTATATTACCACTATGTTGTAAGTTCAGTTATTCACAGCAACTTGTAAGAATTTGAGTTTTCATATATGGGCAACTTGAATTGCATATTCTATACACAGTAAAGCTTCTGCTTTTGTCAAGCATATCATGTGACTCAAATAGTGCTAACCTCAATGTGAATATATCTAAGAAATCATTCTTAAACTATCTCACACATTCGACCTCCTGTTCTAGTGCTTGTGGTCAACTAGAACTTAAATGTTGATGAGATATACCATTCCACTTCGGTTTATTAAAAACCCTTGTAAGCATAGTTGGGTTATAATTAATATCCACAACTAAATTCCCAAAATTTGTTCTCTCAGAATCCAGTATCAAACATAACAAACCAAACTGTCCTGTTCACAATAACCAAACCCTCTTTTCTGTTTACGCTATATACACTGCGAATTCAATTGGACACAACTTCAAACAATCGAAAAATCATGCCCTTGAGGCTCAAAAACTTGGGCTCCACACTGAATTCTACTCAAAACAAACCCATAAAAACTATAACAAATCAACTTAATAATTCTGACCCATTACACAAAACACCCCAAATTACAAACCCCAGAATTTTATATCACCAAAACATCACAAATTACGCATGCCCCATGCAAAATTTCAATAAAAACACCAAAAATCAAGAAAATAGAGGGACAAAATCAAGAACCTGAGAAACCCACAACAGAATGACAAAACCAGAGCAAATTAAGGTGAAAAACAACCCTAATTATCAACTCTTTTGATGGTATGTCAATCACGGCCTACAAGCGCTTCAAGCACGCTCGATTTGTCACTACTCTGACTTCCGACGACGGCGACCTGAGGAAGTTCGATCGTATGAAAGCTTCCGAGTTGCGCGAAGATGTCCTGGAGCTTGTTGACGATTGGAATCACCGAGTGACCTAGCGAAGAAATCGCCGATGAGATTGACGGCGGAGGAGAGGTGGAGGATGGCGGCGAGGAGGAGAGAGGCTCGTCGGTGGCCATTAGATCGGGGGAGGAGGATTGAAAACCCTAGAGATATAGGAGTGTTATAGAGAGAGAGTGCCGGTAATATTTTTTAAAAAATCAAAACACCAATCCGAGACTAAACACCAGTTAGAAGTAATAGTCAAATCACTAGTTGACTGCTATAATCTCGAAACAAATAAATTTGTTTTTTCTAATATTTTTGGAATATCACTCAAACATATAACTCTTGATATCCATAGAGTTAGATCATCGAGAAATATTTTTAAAAAAATTGGAACACGAAAAAAAAAATGTGTTAACTTACGACGGAATCCGTCATAAGTTATTGGACTCCAAAAATTTGAATTTCCCGCCTATGTTTTTGGGAAAATTTTCAATTTACCGCCAAATGTTTTTGGGAAATTTTTGAATTTACCACCCCAACAACTCTTTTATGACGGAAAAATCGTCGTATATTTATTTAAAAATATTATGGCCTAGATTAACTTACGACAGAAATGTGTTTCCGTCATAATTGCCCAGATTAACTTACGACAAAAAAAATTTTCATTTGTAATTCTGTCATAAGTTCGACACAACCAAAAATTCCGTCGTAAATTTTTCGTCGTAAATGGTCAAATTAACGACGGATTTATAATTCCGTCATAAGTTCGACGCGCCCAACAATTTCGTCATAAGTTTTTCATCGTAAATGGTCACATTTACGACAGATTTGTAATTCCGTCATAAGTTTGGCGCGCCCAGCGGTTCCGTCATAAGTTTTCCGTCATAATTGGCTAGATTTGTTGTAGTTAATAGAGTTAGAAGTCTCAATCAAGATCCTTCAAGTGTTTACTTCATTCATCCATCTGATTCGAATTCATCACAGTTAGTATCAGTGAAATTCAACGGATCTGGATTTAATAACTGGAAACGATCTATGATGTTGTCTCTTTCGGCTAAAAATAAACTAGGATTTGTAGACGGCACCATTGTTAAACCAGATGCTGCATCTAATGATCTTAAGGCTTGGGAGCGTTGTAACGATCTTGTTTGTTCTTGGATAATTTTCAATCTCGATGATGTTATTGCTAAAAGCATTTTATTTCTCAAAACGGCCAAAGAAATATGGGATGATCTCAATGAGAGATTTGGCTACACATCGATGACACAAATGTATTAAATTGAACAACAATTATATGAATTGAATCAAGGTTCAGATAAGATATCAGAATTCTTTACGAAGATTAAAACTCTATGGGATGCAGTTAGTGATGCAAATCCTTTGCCTCAATGTACTTGTCTTAAATGTACTTGTAATTTGGAACAACGAGTTCATCAGATGCAGGATAGTCAACGAATGATTCAGTTCATGATGAAACTCAATGAGGAATTTTCTGCAGTTCGAGGCAATATCTTAATGCATCATCCATTGCCTACTATTACTAATGCCTACAGATTGTTTGCACAAGAAGAACGACACAGGGAACTGTCTCAACTCACTTCGAAGACTGAATCTCTGGCTTTCTATTCAGATAGAAGGCGATTCAATGAGTCCAAACCATTTTATGCAACAAAATCTCAGAATAATAATACTGTTTCTCCTGGTTTCAAATCTACAGGAAATTTGACAAAAAAGCCTGGTTCACAGTACTATTGTACTAATTGTAAAATTGCAGGACATAGCATTGATCGATGTTTCAAGGTCCATGGTTATCCACCAAATTTTAAAGGATTTAAAGACAAAAAGATTGCAGCTATTTCAACTCAAAATTCTTCTGATCAGTTATCAAGCCCTATTACTCTAAACCAGTATAATCAGCTGATGGACATGTTGAACAAACAGCAAGCTAATGGTGGCAGTTCTTCCAGTCATTCAGTTAACAATTCTGAGTCTGCTCATGCTCTTTTGGCAGGTACTTTTTGTCTATCTTCTAGTTATGATATAAACTGGATTTTAGACAGTGGTGCTACGGATCACATTTGCTCCAATCTAGACCTATTCAGTAATTTTGAGCCTTGTGAAGGATTGGATAAATACATCACAGTTCCTGATGGTCGCAGAGTTCAAATATGTCATACTTGTGACATAGTTCTTAATCAGGACATCATCCTGCATAATGTTCCACATGTTCCACAATTCAAGTTCAACCTTATATCAGTCCAGACACTTTGTAGGGATTTACAGTGCAATTTGATATTTGATCATACTAATTGTTTCCTTCAGGACCGTTTTCAGAAGCTACCTCTGAGGCTTCTCGGTAAACAGCAAGGAGGGTTGTATAGCATTACTACTTCTGCACATCAATCAACCAGTGTTTGTTGTTCTTCGATTGAAGATGCCAAGTTGTGGCATTTACGTTTAGGCCACATTCCTTTTGCTCAGTTGAAATTGGCTAATCCTCAGTGTGCTATTCCGGATTGTATTAAAGATACAATTTGTCAGATTTGTCATGTATCAAAATAGACACGGTTGTCTGTTTCACATAGCAGTATTAAAACTTGTGCTCCTTTTGATTTGTTGCATTTGGATATATGGGGACCATATCAAACTAAGACCCCATCTGGTTGTACTTTGTTTTTAGCAATCGTGGATGATTTTAGTCGCTTCACTTGGGTTCATTTGTTAAAAAAGAAATCAGAGGTTGCTCAGATTTTACAGAATTTTGTGGTTTATGTCAACAATCGATTTCAGGCTAAGATTAAAGCCTTTCGTACAGATAATGCTAAGGAATTTTGTGAAGGTGATTTGCAATTGTTTTGCAGTGCACAAGGTATTATTCAGCAGAAAAGTTGTACTTATACACCCCAACAAAATGGGGTGGTGGAACGGAAACATCGACATTTGTTAGAGACAGCACGTGCTTTATCATTTCAATCTAAACTTCCTCTCAAATTCTGGGGAGAGTGCGTCCTTTGTGCTACATGTCTTGTCAATCGAATGCCATTGAAAAGCATAGACAACAACACTCATTACTAAAAACTGTATAAAGAGGTTCCTGATATAAGCAATCTCTGTACTTTTGGTTGTCTATGCTATGTATCCACCTCAAAAGCTCATCGTACAAAGTTTGATCCACGAGCTAGTCCTGGGGTTTTCATTGGCTATCCCATACATACAAAGGGTTATAAGGTACTTGATTTTTCCACCCAACAAATAGTTATTTCTAGAGACGTTATATTTCATGAAAAACATTTTCCATATCTTTTTCAATCCAACTTTGTTCCTGATTCTTTTCCTAGTGATATCTATTTGCCTGCTGTTACTACTCTTCCGACAGTAGATCATCCTATGTTTTATTTTTCTGAACCATTTATAGTACCTTCAGATTCTCCAAGTCCAGTATCACATCAGGAAACTAGTCGTGATTTTTCTACATCTAATAATGACACATCTAATACTGGCACTTCTATTACTGACACATCTATTACTACTCATGATTCTTCTACCTTGCTTGACCTTAGTCAGTTGCAACATTCTGATTTACAATTGCAACCTGTTCGACATTCTTCTCGTATACATAAAACACCTGTTTATCTTGATGATTTCATTTGCAATACTGTTACAACTCCACATACCTCACCTACACTTCATAACCATTGGTGCAATCTTGTACAATATTCTTCCCTATCTTCTCACAATCAATGTTTCATTTCAAAAGTTTGTGATATCCGTGAACCTAACAACTATGTTGAAGCTTCAACTAATCCTCTGTGGATTGAAGCTATGTCTAAAGAAATTGATGCCCTTAATGCTAATAAAACTTGGGACTTAGTTGATTTACCTCCTGGAAAAAAGGCCATTGGTTCTAAATGGGTTTTTAAAGTGAAACTTAAATCTGATGGGTCTTTAGAGAGATGCAAAGCTCGTCTTGTTGCTAAAGGGTTCAATCAGCGTTATGGCATAGATTATGAAGAGACCTTCTCACCTGTTGTAAAGATGGCTACTGTTCGTTGTTTATTGGCTTTGGCTGCAAGTAAGCGTTGGGTTTTGCATCAATTAAATGTAAATAACGCATTTCTACATGGTGATTTAGGTGAAGAAGTTTAAATGAAATCTGGTGATCTCATTTGTTTGGCTGCTGTTTACGTGGACGATATTATTCTAACTGGCACTGATACACAAGCTATACATGCTCTTAAGCCGCATTTACATCAGGAATTTGGTATAAAGGATCTTGGCGTTTTAAGCTACTTTTTGGGTATTGAGGTCAGCATTTTTCTAAGTCAGAAGAAGTTTACTCATGAGTTGTTAGATTCTTGTGGTTTTGATTTGTCTCACAAAACTTCCACTCCTTTGCCGTTAAATGTTAAACTGACTGCTTCGGAAGGTGTTCTCATTTCTAATCCTGAACTGTATCGTTCCTTGGTTGGAAAGCTGAATTTTTTAACCAACACGAGCCTGATTTGGCGTATGCTGTTCAGTCGTTAAGTCAATTCATGCAGCAACCACGCAGCTCTCATTTATCTGTTTTGCTACACACCTTGAGGTATGTTTCTCATACAATTGGACAAGGTATTTTACTGAAAGCTGATGCTCATATTACCCTGCGTGCATTTAGTGATTCTGACTGGGCTGCTTGTGTTGATTCCCGTTGTTCGGTTACTGGTTATGTCCTAATTTTGGGTTCTTCTCCTGTTACATGGAAATAAAAGAAGCAGAGTACAATATCACGTTCTTCTTCGGAAGCTGAATACCGGGCAATGGCTTCTCCTGCATCAGAGATAACTTGGTTGGTTCGGTTGCTTGCAGAAATGGGTGTTACTCAGTTACAACCTGTTACACTTCATTGTGATAGTCAATCAGCGATCCACATTGCTAAAAACCCAGTCTTCCACGAGCGTACGAAACATATTGAAATCGACTGTCATTTTACTCGGGACAAAGTTCTTGAAGGCCTTATTCAACTCACTTATCTTCCTACTCAATCACAGCTGGCTGATTTGTTTACTAAGGCGTTGCCTTCTTCTCAGTTCTCCAATCTGCTGTCCAAGTTAGGGTTCCATATTCCTCCTACTTCTGGCCCTCCTAACTTGAGGGGGGGTGTTGGCGTAACTAACATTGCCACATCAGCATAGTTAGTTACGCTGCCTTGCCACATCACCACGTCCATCTTTCCACTACACTCGCCCATATATACATCACTTCTTAGATAGTAGCTAGTCAGTTATGAATTGTATGGTTCTTTACTCTTTGTTCATGATACACAGTCTTCATGTAGAGATACAAAATTATTCTGTTATATTGTTCTAGTTGTTAGACATTGCTTTGGTTATCACTTTCATTTGCTTCGATATATGAAAGTTAACAATAGTCTAATGCAATCTGACCTACTGGATCCACATCAGGAACCGTTGGAAATCATGCTATTGTCAGATATAATTCATAATAATAACTATATTTAAACAAACAAAAATTTTAAAAGCCAATGTATATACCAATCTGGAGTCAATATTGCTAATCTTCACCATTACATGACAAGAAAAGTACTAAACAAACATTCAGTTAAACAAAAATACACCCTTGCTTGAAGACACGATCTTAAATATTATAACCAAAATGATCAAGTTGTTGTAGCTCGAAACTTTATCAGATTGTCCTCACACTTCGCATTGTTATAAAGAACACTTCCTAGAATGTCAGATTAAATACGTGTTACATAGATTAAGATGATCTCAACAATACATATACATATGCTCATAGTAGAACTCAAATCATGTCATACCAAAGATGAAATTAAAGAATGACTCCTTTTTTGGTCATATCAAACATTGATGGTCTCTTCATAAACTAACTCAAGAGCATCTTCATCATTCCGCTTCCTGGTTACGAGATCGTAGACTTGACGTAAAATTTGTTGGACTTGTGCAAGAATGCATTTATAGAAAATTCCTCTTGTTTAACTAAGTAATTCTTAGTCAGAAATTATGAACAGTTTTGGACGAGCATTTTGAAGGACCTAGAGATCTAAACAGTAGATGAATGTTAGAAATGACGCTGTCAGAATATAAAAGTTGAGTTCATCAAAGTTTGACATATAGGTGACGTCATCAGAGTTTTTATAGTTTATTATAGTATGAATTGTCAAAATATGATAACTTTATTCCATAATTCCAGGAGGTGATTTATTCTATTAAGAAGGATTAATTTGTCGGTGCCAGAAGTTCAGCAGTTAGCTAGAAGCAATCAGCAGAAGATAATGAATGATAGTTTGAATAAAAATGTAATCATTATCTTGTAATTGATTGTGTAGTTGTGTATTTATATACATATAGGTTCAAATTGTATGTCTTCGTCTTGTTTATCATTCTTATAACCTAGCAGCTCTTAAGAATCTTGTTTTTCTTCATAGAGTAAGTTTAGTTTTGTAACAAATTTTATAAAGTTTTAATAAAAGTTGTCAGTTTTTCATATGTTGTTTGTGTTAATCGAAATCAGTGGTCAAGTGGAATCACTAGACACCTGGAGATGTTAGATTTTCATTGGCAATCTAGTTTGACATCAAACCATTTTTACCATAAGTAATCAAAGACTTCCCATCAACTACCACTTATGAATCAACATGATTGAAAGCCGCACCTCTTATTCATAAGACGTGCCTCCAAAATAAGAATAGCTTATAATGACTGGCATATGGGGACCACTATACCCTGCCGTAAGTTCTAACACCATAAAAACTAATTAACCTTCATGAGAAGAAACATTGAGGAAAATAATAGAGAGAAGTTGATAGGTCCATAATTAATACATTTTTAATACCTATTTTATGTTTGTTTTTGTATTTTTATTATTTAATAAATTCTTTTCTTTTGTTTTGTAGGAAAATAAATAAAATCATATTTCAAGCAGTAAAAGGTGAAAAAGGCAAGGAGATGGAAATACTTGAAGTCAAAAGGAAATTGGAGAAAAATTGGAAAACTTATCGGAGAAGAAAAAGGAATTGAGGAAATATTTCTAGAATCCGATTTGTAGTCAAAGAGCCCAAATCCATTATTTTTCCTATATATATAGATCTCATCTCTTGTATTAGACACCTGGAATTTAGACTAGACACTACAAGGAAAATCGAATCACACAACGGTTTATCACCGTTGTCTGACACCCTAAATTTCCGTTGAGTATGGCGATGCCGTCTTATGCGCGTATCAGACAACGGTTAGCGATCGTTGTCTGAGGCTCTAAAGACAACGGAATTACCTAATAAACTGTTGTAACATATCCAGAAACAACAACGGTTTATATAAAAGTCATTGTCAGAGAATGTATAACTCAAGTGTTTGATGAACACAGGAAAGACTTGTCATATAATGTCATAAAGACTATAACTTTAAAATGAAACATACAACCCGTTGAAACAGATTGTCATTGTTGTATATGTTAACAGACAACATTTTCAAGTCTAAAGAATTGTTGTGGTAATGATGTACAGACAACAGTGGTTACAAAACTAAGAGTTGTTCTCCTTCCCTTTAGTCAACGATTTCTAAAAGAATATACATTGTCTAAAAAGGATGTATAGACAATGGTAATGATGTATAGACAATGGTTTTGTTTTTCTTCAAGCGTTGTCTGATCAGTGTTGTCTGATTCAGTTTTTCTTGTAGTGAGTTCTAGTAATTAAGAGTAAGAGTAGATTTAATTTTGTTTTTGTTTCCAATTGTTATCTTCAGTAATTCTGTTTCGTTTTCGGCGCGCATAACTTTTTCAGGCAGCAACTATTTTCTGGTTACTTGTGTTCGGCAAATTTTCATAACTTGTCCAGGGAGTTATATTCTTATTAGTTTTAATATATTTGTTTTGTCCGAGGTTGTTTGTTTTGTCCTAGGTTTCAAATTAAACTTTGTTTTTCATATTAATTCTTGTACCATATTTCAAGCTTTATAGTTTAGTTTTTATTCGTTATAATCATGTCTTTTATGTTTAATTGTCTCGTTAATTTAATAATCATCTCTAGCTAAAGTTAATTCTCCTAGGATGAAGATGAAGTTAATTTAATTATTCTTGACATCTTCTCGTTTCTATTAATTGATTCTCATGATTTTTCTTAGTGCTTAATTGGTCAATTGACAAAGTGATTTTGATATATTATTGTTACCGGATTTATTTTTCATAGCCTATGCTTGCTCCATGAAGTTTTGATAGGTTATTGTTAGATAACAAGTTTCATAATATATGCTTGTCTCGTTAATTGGTATATCTTATTGTGAAGGAAATAGAATTGATTGTAGGGCGAGTTGATATTAATTGTGATTGATTAATGGATTCAGATTCCTAGGTTTTCCTTCTTTGATTTTAATTGTTAATTAGGTTAAACAAATCTCATCTCAAATCTTATTGTGTAGTTCGCCTGAGTTATTTGTTAGGGTTTCGAAAATTCATAGTCTTTGTGGATCGATCTGTGATTGCTACAACCACTACAAGAAATTCGGGTAAAAATGACCGAAAAAGTTCAGTCGAATTTAACTAAATTCGACCAACTTCTCTTTGGTCGTTTTAAAGCTAGTCAAATTTAGTAATTCGGTCGAATTTAATAAATTCGACCGAATAAATTCGACCGGATAAACTCAACTGAGCAAATTCGACCTGTTAGGTCCAAAGTATCGTAGAAGGGGGGGTTGAATACGATACTCACAAATAATTCAATTTCGTTCACGGATAATTCATTCAGTTCTATAACGAAATCAAACACACCAAACCAAACCAAGAGTCGGGGAATATATCGTTTTATAAATATAATCCTCGAAGGGTGCTACAATTTCTAATCCGTAGATTAGCTTCAATGAGTTTAAGGTTACACAAATTCAATACAATGATCAAGTTCTGAGCACTATTAATTTCTCTGGTAATTTCTCCGGCTCAATTCTCTCTCTCAGTAATGTCTCTGTATAAAATGCCTTAACTGAAGAAGACACACTTCCTCTGTAGTAATTGTAGTCTTGAATTTGAAAACTATCGAACCAAACTTGAAGGATCAATCTTGGCCGTCCATCTTCAAAATCAACCTGACAACAAAGAATACTTTTCACCTGCTCCTAAATTAAAAACCATCGAATGATTTAAATTACTTTACCATTCGATAGTTTTTAAATCAAAACTATCGAATACTAAATTAACTCAAATTGGTTTTTTGTGAATCACTTTTTATATCATTCGATAGTTTTCAGAAAAGAAAAACTATCGAATCATTTTCTTGTCTTTTATCTTTTAATAATTCCACTAAGCTCCTGGGTGTTTAAGTAATAGACTGTATCACTTTCTTCTGAGACGATAAAACAACTTGATCTTTTTAGTGCCGTCAACTAGTGCAACTGGTCTGGTTCACAGATGAATAACACTTGATCAATTCTTCTTCTATGTCTTCAATTCAATGCAAAATCCATGCCATTGCTGATCTCATCAGAAACAGTATTAAGTATCCAGCTAATGAGCATATCATTAACTATGTCCCACTGAGCCTTTAGAGGCGAAGATACAGCAGGAACAGGAAATGTGTCATTGACAATATTGAGTTTATTCTTAGCAGAAAGAGCAATCGTAAGTGATCGCCTCCAATGACCATAATTCTCAGTGCCAATTAGCTTTTTAGAGATCAAAACTAAACCAGGATGATCAATATTTTGCAAATACAGTGGATGTAGATTAGTGATAGTGTTATCAACATCATCATGTTCAGATTCTTCCACATTAGTACCATTCGAAGTAGCACCAGTAATTGGAGCATTAGACACAACATGTGCATATGTGTTTCGAGCCATAGAATGAATAAGATGCAATTCAATACAAAATTCACGTATGTAACTAATTGATGATGATAACAACTTCTAAAGCGTAGAAATCGATCAAACGCCATATGAATATCTCGAACAAAAGCACTGAATCTAACTGAAAATTACAAGAAAGATCTTACTTTGTGAGGAAAGATACGAGAGAGATTGTAGTGGGAAAGATCACGAGAGAGATCGCGTAAACCACGAGAGAAATCAGAAAAATCACAAACAAACGCGAAGAAATTGATGATCTTGAAGAAGTTGTAACAACGATACATATTGTTCTAAACTATTTTGCGGAAATGATTAACTTGATCTTAAGCTCTGATACCATAAAGACTTCCATGAATCCATGGATAAGAAACGAAGAAGAAGAAGAAGATGAAACTATATTATGAAAAATGAATTAAACTAACATTACAATCAGTTTGTTGTACTTATACTACTTACACAAATCAATACATATAGCAATGTGTATCTATAAGTGTAACTGATTCTGTTACATGATATAAGGGATTGTTTGGCTATATGAAATTAGTAGTTTATGCTTAGTTGCACAAATACTCTGCATAATCTCATTATTCATCCAACACCTTGTCCACAAACTCGGGATGCTTATCCTCCTTTATTTCTGTCCATGCATGTATAGGTGCCCACTGGCCAAAGCGCACGTACTACACCCAAAACTGTCTTTTTTGCACAATTGTTCCTTATACTATATACACATAATGATATCATGATTAGTTTATGTAAAATGAATGCATAATCACTAAGTAACTCCTTATATATAATAAGCGTAAGGGAGATCTTATCCAAAACTTTGGTCGGTCACTGTACTACCAAAAGTATATGATCCGTTGGATTATAAAATTATAAATATTCAAATAGATGAGGACCGTTAGATATAATATTAAAAATTGTATTTGATTAATAATAGGATAGTATTTAAATACTAAAAGGTGTATTTTGATAATTTAAACCAATTATAAATAGGTTTTCTATATTGAATAGAAATCTTTATGTAAAAAATCGTAATTATCTTTTCTCTTTAGTTTATGGATAGTTCCAGTTAGATAATAATTATTAAACCATCATTAAATTAAAGATAATTTTGTTAGCTTCGCGTGGGCTGTAAAATTGTTAAAATATGTTGTCTAAAACTCAAGATAGAGCCCAAACAGTAAAGTGATTATCTAAATTTTAATAATTTTTTTTAATTTAAACCAATTATAAATAGGTTTTCTATATTGAATAGAAATCTTTATGTAAAAAATCGTAATTATCTTTTCTCTTTAGTTTATGGATAGTTTCAGTTAGATAATAATTATTAAACCATCATTAAATTAAAGATAATTTTGTTAGCTTCGCGTGGGCTGTAAAATTGTTAAAATCTGTTGTCTAAAACTCAAGATAGAGCCCAAACAGTAAAGTGATTATCTAAATTTTAATAATTTTTTTTTAATTTAAACCAATTATAAATAGGTTTTCTATATTGAATAGAAATCTTTATGTAAAAAATCGTAATTATCTTTTCTCTTTAGTGTTAGGCTCAAGACATGTCTGAATACCACTATTAACAAGCCTACACCATGTGACTATGTCACACCACATGACCTAGTGATTTCTATCACTGGGATATAGTATAGGTCTCTAAATGTACTTGTCTTGTTCTCATGAACAATAGCTTTATCATGTATGCTCAGATCTATAATGAGCTTAGTAAAGTTTCTTGCATCTAGATTGTATATAGGCCATTGAATAATTGTCCTGGTAGAAGTTCAGTAATGCTCATGCAGCAGGATAGAAATGAATAAGGCCATGAAGAAATAAGTTGCAGAAATTTGTCTAAGGCATTATATAGCAAAGTCAGAAGAAAGTTATGTCGTGAAGTCACCAATATCTATGTCGTGAAGTGCTACATCGCATAGTCCATTTTGGTCTATGTCGAGAAGTCCTCAAGACACATGTCGTGAAGTGTTGAAGTCAGCAAAGTCAAAGAAGCCTAGATCGTGAAGTCCTCAGAAGCCTTATGTCGCATAGTCATCAAAATGACCTATGTCGCATAGTCATCAAATGACCTATGTCGCATAGTCGTCAAATGACCTATGTCGCATAGTCGTCAAATGACCTATGTCGCATAGTCGTCAAATGACCTATGTCGCATAGTCATCAAATGACCTATGTCGCAAAGTCTTCAAAGGCTATATCGCGTAGTCCTCACAAGTGAGATCGCGAAGTCAGGAATGAAGTGGAGTTCACGATATCAACACTTAGCCGTTTACAACAAGACAAATCAAGGTACAGAATCAAGAATCAAAAGAGACAAATACTGAAGCATTTGTTCTGGCAAGGTGGTCCAAAGAACAGATGGCAAATCTACAGCTAATGTGACGCCCTCCCAATCTGGGGTCATGATTGGGGGAGTCACTACAACCTCTATACTTATAAACCTCTGAATAAATAATAGAAACATGCAGACGCGACCCCAACTCCAACCTGGATCTTTAACAGGTAATGGTATGAAACAAGCATCAACTATCTACTTCATTTTATTACATAATAAAAGTCTCAAAAGTTATTACAACCGTGTCTTAAAAGTTCTACATTCCCTTATACAAAACACCTTCTACAAGTCTTCATCACCTGCCTGAGCTGGCATCCCAAAAATAACCCTATAGGAAGATTTCCTAGCTGACTGAAAAGTGCGTACCATCTTCTCTTTTAACTGTGGGTTAGAACAGGGGAAAGAATGAGCCAAATGCTCAGCAAGTAATAATATATCCAAATAGTTAACCACTGTGAAACAGTTTCCAATATCAATATGTATGTCATGGGTATAGCAGAATCCATCTCAAAGGATTATCAGAACAATGACATGAATATACAATTTCAAAGGATAAACCAATTTCCTTATAAATATATATGATTTCAAGAAAAACAATAAGTAATTTGGAGATTTTTCACAACGCACCGGACAATACGGGTGATCAGCCACGTAAAGTCCCCATACCGGACACACAGTCACTCTGGTCCTTGTATTGGGTCCCAATAGGCACACATTGGCCTTTAGACTAGTCCATCCCTAGTCCATTTATTATAATTAAAAAGTGCTGGGCCGGCGTCACTCGGCCTCTTACGCCTCCCATCTTAGGAATCCGTGGAAACCATAAATCAGAATTTAAATGAATCCAAACTTTGAAACTTCCTTTCTTTTAAAATCTTTCTTATGAAAGAAATCCTTTGTAAAGCATTGGATGTGTGTTTGTATAGTACCCAAGTGAAGGTTCATGTACTCTCAATTTCAAGTAAGTATGTGATTCATAGGTACAAGTTCAAATCTAATGCAATAGCATCTCAGGTTAAAATGTAAGTATAATCAAAGGATAATGATAAGGTCTGAAGAAAAGTTTAAGCAAGATATGGTTCACAAGACATTGTGTTGTGTCTATAATGTTTGTATATAAAAGAGTCTTTTGGGAATTGGATAAGTTCAATCTGATCAATCTGGATTTCTATCAATGGGAAATCAAGAAGTAAATGTCATAGGTATGTTTTGGATATGTACTAAAATGTGAGTTCTGATATATTCACTTTTGGGTGTAAAGGTTCAAAGAAAGAACTAAACATAGTATGGTGTATGAACCAACAAGGTATATGAACAGAAATAAGGATTTACCAAATGAACATGATATGTTTTCAGGATTAAAAGGGTATATAAACAAGATAGCAATTCATATATGTCAAAATGAAATAATGGAATTTAGAAGCGAAAGCAAGTCAGAATTACTTGCCTTGATAGCAAAAAGGGTTATGAGAAATCACTGGTTCTCCACCTTGGTCTTTCCTTTATTTCTAGACTCTACTTCTTTGGATTCTTAAGTAGCTTTTAGAACAAACCGTACTCACTGAATTTCTGCCTTCGCTTTGCCTTTATCTCTATGTTCCACGTCTCGTGACTCTACAAAAGAGTATATTCTATCTTAGTATGCTCTCTCTAAAATGCTAACCTTTATTCTAAACTACCCAACGCATCCTAAGCGCGTAAACACATAATAGTTATATCACATAACATTTACAATCAGGTAATAGGCAACAACTCACGTAAGCGCACATCGCCATTTAAGTACACATAACATACTCCCTTTATATAAATATATATAAATATATAATCTGACTTTCAAATCATACCACACTTGGTATACCCTTAAATCATCTTGATCAATGCTAACCATATCCTTAACACCTTTACAAACAATGTTTTCATCTCAAAAGCTGAAAAATCTGCTGCGCATGCCTTACCAAAACATTTATCATAAATCCAAAAATAATCAAACAAATACCATATTTGATAGGCTACTTCCTGGTTACTAATCCAACTTAGCATAAAACTTTCAAATTCAGAACAGTTCATTTAGACTAAAAACGAACAGGTTTAAAGTGTATACTGAAGCACAGAAAATCCTGCTGCGCAAACTTTAGTAAAACATGCATAACTCTTTACTCGTTAAATTAAATGACACAAGGTTTTCGCGTGGACAAACTAGACTCTGAGTAGAACATTTACATTCTATACCCACTGTCAAAAACAGGAAACAAGCAGTCACGAATTTCCAGAGCAGAACAGGGCAGTTTCTTGACAAACCAACATGATTCTCATCATCTTTTTAATTAAAGTCTAAACACTAAGACCCCTAACACCTATCATTATTATAAAAACTGATTTCTCTGCTAAGACCAAACTAATAACCACTGAAATATTAACATGCAATTCATAAGAACTCAAAATCATTCACAATCTTCCATTTACACATCAATTCCGGTCAAAGAATTCACATGCAAACTGAAATTGTTCACATAACATAAAAATAACTAACATGCAGAGTTAAAGACATGGATTAAAATCAAGATAGAGCTATTTAACTTCAAACCCAGGCCACCGGCTCACTTCCGATCACCGCCGGTGGCGGTGGTTCACGGTGATGGCCGGAATGGGTCCACACAACCGCACACCACCCCCAATCACAATATCCGTCCTTATTCCTCCACCAATTCACTCAAACACTACCTCTTCACCATTGCATGTCACCCTCCACCTTACACACACCTCGATACATACATATACACACACCCACACACACATACATGTATACATGGTCATATATATATATATATCAATCAATTATGTGGAGAGAAAAGAGAAGAGAAAAGATTTTTAGTGAAAAGAAGAATGGCCGAGAGAGAACAACAAAGAGAGAGAGAGCAGAGGTGTCGACCAAAATAAGAAAAAGGGAGAATGCTGGGCTTGGGGGTTTTATAAGCCCCAAGGGCAAAATAGTAAGTTCACAATTCTAAAATCTGATTTTTAATAGAAGAAAACCAATATAATGCCTTTCTAAAATTCGAAATAAAATGAAGATAATATCTAAAAATCAAAATTTTATTTTTAAAACAAAGAATACGAATTTACAAGCTCACCCATAGTTTTAAAATATTTTTGTGATCAAAATTGAATTAAATATGAATTTTCAAAGTTTTGATCACTTAAATGACATTTAACTCATAAAATCAGTTTTAAATCCTTAAAGCCGGAAATAAATTCCTCCACTAATTTTATAAAATAATAGAATATAAAATAAAGGTTGTGAAAAAGATTTTACAATAAAAAGAGTCTCCGATGATTTTATAAAATTCCCGGAAGGTCAAAAAGAATTGATTTTTAATAAGAAATTCATATAAAATGCAATTAAAAACATACACATAGATTTTAACCCATACCATTCACCAAGTAAACATCTAATCATCACATTTTCTAATATTCACCTTTCACACAATATTCACATATTATAGATTTCAAATATTATTAAATATTAATACTGTACAAGCGTTTTTCTGAGTCGTTATAACCTTCCCCCCTTAAAAAGATTCTGTCCTCAGAATCTAACCTTATGAAAATAGATGCGGATACTTTTCAAGCATCTCGCTCTCAAGTTCCCAAGTCGATTCTTCAACTCTGGGATTCCTCCACAAAACCTTAACTAACTTAACAGTCTTATTCCTTAGTTTCCTATCCATATGATCCTGAATTTCTACAGGTTGTTCTACATAAGATAAATCTGGCTCAATCTCAATAGGTTCATACTCGATCACGTGATTTGTATCAGGATTAAATCTCTTAAGCATTGACACATGAAAAACGTTATGAATGTGCTCCATGTGTGGTGGTAACGCTAACTCATATGCAACTTTTCCAATACGTCTCAGTATCTCAAACGGTCCTACATATCTCGGGCTAAGTTTCCCTTTCTTGCCAAATCTCGTAACTCCTTTCCATGGCGACACTTTTAGCAACACTTGATCTCCTTCTTCAAAGCTTATATCCTTCCTGTCTTGGTCAGCGTACTTCCGTTGTCTGTCTTGTGCCGTAACTAGTCTTTTCTAAATGATTTCAATCTTTTCTTTCGTTTGTTGTACTAGCTCGGGTCTCAAAACTTTTCATTCTCCCACTTTTTCCAATACACAGGTGACCTATATTTCCTTCCATACAATGCTTCATACGGGGATGTTCCAGTACTTGCGTGATAGCTGTTGCGGCAAAAGAATTCCACTAATGGTAAATAATCACCTCAATTGCTTTCAAAATCCATCGCACAAATTCGAAGTATATCTTCGATTGTCTGGATAGTCTATTCACTATGACTATATGCTTAAGGACGATAAACGGTACACATATTTAACTTGGTTTCTGAGCATGTCAAAACTTTATTCCAAATATTGAATTAAAATGAGGGTCTTGGTAAGATTCGATTGATACTTGAACCTCCTGCTTTACTAATGTCTCTTACAGATAAAACCAATTTATCCAATGAATATTTCTCGTTGATGGAAAAAGGAAATGTACCGACTTGTTTAATCTGTCGAACATGACTCAATTGGCATCATGAGATGTTCTTATTTCAACTCGGGAATTTCTACTGGTTGTAATTATCCACTAGGTCTTTGATGTTCAGTTTCAACTCTCTGACAAGTAAAACACTTACTTACTCATCCAGTAATATCTCTTTCATATATGTCCACCAAGATTTTCTTTTAAGCCTTGTTACATCTTCGTATTTCTGGGATGGATTGAATACTTCGAATTCACGTGCATCATTTAGTATTTCATTCTTTAACCATGTCACATTGGGTATCCAATTTCTAGAGAAAAACCTAAAAATTCCTTTATCATCCTTTTGACTCCTTCTACTTTCTCCAGTAAAGTTACTCATGTTATCGTTCATCACTTCTGCTTGACAGTTTTCTAATTTTTTCTAGCAGCTCAAGTTGAAAAGTCATTGTATATATGTTTATCATCTCCGTCGCTTGATCTGAAATACGAACCTCTCTATTCCTACTTTCTCAAATTCCTTGACCAGTCCTAACCATTTTCTCTACCTTATGTATACATCTCCTTTTCGGTGAAAATACATTTCAAATACTTATGATCCGAATAGATTTCATACTTTTCTTCCTACAAGTAAGCCTCCAAATCAATGCGAAGACTATTGTGGCTAGTTCTCAGTCATGTGTCGGGTGTTTCCACTCGTGGTTCTTCAGTTGTCTAGAACTATATACAGTCATCTTAACATGTTAAATCAGTCTTGATTCTTAACACAAAGTTGTGTTCTCAATTTAGTTGTTGATAGTGTCCTAAGGTATATGAGTCATCATTTTCCAGTAACAATGAATCTATTTTACCATTATGGCTCGACTAAAGAGTTCCGTTCCTCTAGCAATTTAAATACTTCCTTTTCCATTTATCTTAACTCTTGGATGCTTTCTAGTAAGCTTGGTTAATGGTGTGGCTATCTTGGTATAATCCTTGAAAAACCTTCGATAATCTCCATCCAATCTCATAAAACCTCTAACTTTTGTAGGTGTCTTAGACCTTACTCAATTCATTAACGTTTCAACCTTAGCTGGATCCACTTGGATTCCTTCTCTACTAATTACCTGTCCTAGTAATTGTAATTCTTTCAACCAAAACTCGCACTTAGAAAACTTTGCGCACAATATCTCTTTTCGTAAAATTCTAGGGTTATTCTCAAATGATCTGTATGCTCTTCTTCCATCTTTGAATTCCTTAAGATGTCACTTATGAAAACATTCTCAAACTTATCCAAATATTTCTTAAAATTTCTATTCATCATGTTCATAAAAGTGGCAGTTATATCCATCAAACCGAACTCCATCACTACGAACTCGTAGTGTCCATATATATCAGGTTCAGAACGTCGTATAAGGAATATCTTCGGGTTTTATTTTTTAAATGACGGTAACCAAATCATAAATAAATTTTGAAAAGCACACTGTGTTCTTTAACTGGTCTGATCATCAATCCTTGACAATGGGTATTTTTTCTTAATGGTCAACTTGGTGCACCCCATGGGAATACACTAGACCTTATAACTCCCTTTTTCCTAAGATCTTGCAATTGAATTGCTAACTCTTTCATTTCTACTTATGCCATTCTATATGAAGCCGTCGAAACTGGTTTTGTCCCGGGTGCTAATTCTTCAACAAATCTACTTCCCTGGCGGGAGGTAAACCTAAAAGATTGTCAGGTAATACAATTTGAAATTCGTTAGCTACTAGAATCTTCTCTGTCCAAGGTGTTTCTTTCCTAACATTTACCTCGTATGACGATAAGCTTTACAACCTTGACACAATAATCTTTTACCTTTGATAGTTAGATACCTCTTCGTCTGCTTTCGGCCTCGGATAACAACTTTTAAATTATCCAGGGCTTGAAATTTCCATTTTCTTCCTACTCTGTTAACCAATCCATTCTTAGAATTTACATCAGATTTCTATTATATCAATCTCACAGTGAGGACAAGCTAGATTAATCGATATATGCTCCTGAGTAGCTATTCATGTAGCCAAAACTTTACTTAACCGTTGCATTTTACAGTCCGACTTATGAGCAAATTCTCTGAAAATAAAATACTTTGTGGCTTCGAATCCGTTAACACTTTGGTACTTATGTAGCTAATATGAAACGTATCCGCAACCACATCCTTGTTCTTTACTGTATCACTCATGGTTATATTGAGGATTCTTGTGCTTGGTTACTTAGTGTGTAATGGTCATGTTACCCTTAACATAATGCTTACTGGGTCTAGTGCTTGTAATCTCTTAAGGAATGTCATACCTTCCTACACTTGTTGCTCTTGACTCTTGCCTTCGGATTCAGACTCTCATTGGCGTAGTGTCCTCTCTGAGTACACTTGTAACACACCACATTGATCTTATTATGAAATCTCGGTTGCTTCTTTCCATAAGTTTTATATTCCGGTATCGGAGGTTTCAGAGGTCTTTGTTGATCCAAATCTTGTGGACGGTTCCCTTGCCCATCACTTCCAATTTATGGTCTTCCAAATCCAACATTCCTATTTGACTGAAACTCAGGCCTTATATTGAAATGGTTCTAAAAGTTCCCTATTTGTTGGCTTCCTTCCGGTGTCTCTGGCTTCCCTTTTTCTAGCTTCTTCTGTTTGTGATCAATCACTTTCACTTTTGATTCTCATAGCCTTCCATACCACAACTGTATAAATAGTCAAGTCAATTACAATCACTTTACTCCTAATCCACGACCTCATTTCCCCTGTTGGAGTCTCTTAACTCTCTTCTCATCAATATTCACGTATTCGGACACAAACCTGGCCAGATCTATAAATTTTGGTTCAAACCATGTTACGCTCAAGTTATCATGCTTCGGTTCTAAAATTTATGTCCAACATTTGGTCTCAAGACGTTCAAAACCTTGTAATGTTTTAACTACTATATCCAAAGTGAAATATAGGATAAACATGTGCTTATATATACTTTTCTGACAAGTAGAATAATAGTCTTTCATCAACAATAATCAACTCCTTTTTAGTATATCCAATATCACTTTACTTCATACTTCAACATGATTAGTATTCGTATATCCTTTTGTTACCTTCTCCTTGTCCATACCAAACTCTCGGTAATAATAAACCTTGACATCATATTGTAAGTCTAATGAGCAAATTTAACTCGACATCCAATCCTCTTTTTTTTTTTTAAAGCAATTTCCCATTTTTGATCAAAACAGTTTCCCGTCAATATAAGTACAGCTTGACACTCAGAATACCGTCATTCGCCTTTGCAATTTCAAATCGCTGATACCTCTAAGAGTTTCCGACAGAATGAATCAATAGATAGGAAGGTGTCAATAGATATGGATATATGACAAGTATGTTTAGTAAGAATTTCTGGTAAAAAGAATCAAACTAAGAGATCAAAATGATCATCGAACTTTATCAGGTTGCATTTGTCAATTTAAACAACAAGGTACAGAAGGTGGCCAACCTTTAGTACTTCCATGACAAACACACCACTGATGGCGTCCCACCAGACTTCTATCACACAGATAGAAAGTACCTGAATCCCCTATATATATATAGGGTTGTTCATCTCAGTTACAACAAGGAGGATAAAAATTTAAGAGGAACATATGAAAGGTTTAAGAGTTTCAAAAGTTTCTATTATATATATATAATATTGGATCAATTAGCCTCTGAACAATAGAGATATTTCGTAAAGGGTAAAATAATAGAAATGAAAAATTGAATCTTTTAAAAAGGTGAATTGAATAAAATCAATGGCTAGTTATGAACCGACTTATCCTTACATCGAACGTATGGAGATAATCATGCCTTGTCTCATGTAGATGGTCCTTAGGGGAGTTAATTTCTAGTTTGAGGTTATAGGTATGTCCCGATAGTAAATCAACTATATGTAATCTTGAATAAAGAAAGAATCTACACTTAGGCCACTTCTCTGGGCAAATGTCTCTATCGCGGGGGAAAATCGTTATTATATCGTAAAGAATCTATCTAAGTGTTTCTAGACGTTATCTTGGGGATTCTACTCTTGCTCAACTCTAACCACACTTGATACGACACCTGGCATGGTGTTTCCTATAGCTTCCGCGGTGCAGCTGAAGTTCTGTAAAGTACATAAGGATCTACAAGTGATGTCTTCCGAACTGGTAGTTTGATTCTCCGATTGATTCCTCCAGCTTCGAATTAGTTTCCTCGTCCGTAACCCGATCTTCAGATGGTTCCAGCGTATACTCGCTCGATATGTCGGAATACTATATAACATGAAAGTGCGTAACTTAAGCTAATATTTCTGTAGAAAATTCGGCATGACCTATTCGTAAAATGGACTATGCCCTGTTTTAAAAATATCTCAAATACTAACTCAATCATCCACACATAATCCATAATCCATTCAATATTCCGTCCATCTCCAATCCCTTTCATTTTATAAGTAAAATAAATAAATCTGCCTTGACTTGCAGCTATACTATCAGAAAAGAAATTTACCCAAAGGGTAATGGAAATCTCCACTTGGTCGTGTGCATGCACTGATACTGATATTGACGACTCTGGCTTGGGAAAAGGATTCTCAAATGAAGGTTAATCTCTCGAAACAGCCATTATCTGCAACAACACAATAATAAACCAAGAAGATACTAAAACGGTAAAGGGTTATCTTAATTCTACTAATACTCATCCTAAACGTAACCTACATCTACAAATCCTATCTTACCTATGAAGCTTAAGTCCTACCTCTCACCTTAAATTCTCTCATTATTGTTATACCTAATCCTGGCTTGTTTCAGTGACCAAAAACTGACCGCTCTGATACCAACCTGTGACGCCCTCCCAATCTGGGGTCATGATTGGGGGAGTCACTACAACCTCTATACTTATAAACCTCTGAATAAATAATAGAAACATGCAGACGCGACCCCAACTCCAACCTGGATCTTTAACAGGTAATGGTATGAAACAAGCATCAACTATCTACTTCATTTTATTACATAATAAAAGTCTCAAAAGTTATTACAACCGTGTCTTAAAAGTTCTACATTCCCTTATACAAAACACCTTCTACAAGTCTTCATCACCTGCCTGAGCTGGCATCCCAAAAATAACCCTATAGGAAGATTTCCTAGCTGACTGAAAAGTGCGTACCATCTTCTCTTTTAACTGTGGGTTAGAACAGGGGAAAGAATGAGCCAAATGCTCAGCAAGTAATAATATATCCAAATAGTTAACCACTGTGAAACAGTTTCCAATATCAATATGTATGTCATGGGTATAGCAGAATCCATCTCAAAGGATTATCAGAACAATGACATGAATATACAATTTCAAAGGATAAACCAATTTCCTTATAAATATATATGATTTCAAGAAAAACAATAAGTAATTTGGAGATTTTTCACAACGCACCGGACAATACGGGTGATCAGCCACGTAAAGTCCCCATACCGGACACACAGTCACTCTGGTCCTTGTATTGGGTCCCAATAGGCACACATTGGCCTTTAGACTAGTCCATCCCTAGTCCATTTATTATAATTAAAAAGTGCTGGGCCGGCGTCACTCGGCCTCTTACGCCTCCCATCTTAGGAATCCGTGGAAACCATAAATCAGAATTTAAATGAATCCAAACTTTGAAACTTCCTTTCTTTTAAAATCTTTCTTATGAAAGAAATCCTTTGTAAAGCATTGGATGTGTGTTTGTATAGTACCCAAGTGAAGGTTCATGTACTCTCAATTTCAAGTAAGTATGTGATTCATAGGTACAAGTTCAAATCTAATGCAATAGCATCTCAGGTTAAAATGTAAGTATAATCAAAGGATAATGATAAGGTCTGAAGAAAAGTTTAAGCAAGATATGGTTCACAAGACATTGTGTTGTGTCTATAATGTTTGTATATAAAAGAGTCTTTTGGGAATTGGATAAGTTCAATCTGATCAATCTGGATTTCTATCAATGGGAAATCAAGAAGTAAATGTCATAGGTATGTTTTGGATATGTACTAAAATGTGAGTTCTGATATATTCACTTTTGGGTGTAAAGGTTCAAAGAAAGAACTAAACATAGTATGGTGTATGAACCAACAAGGTATATGAACAGAAATAAGGATTTACCAAATGAACATGATATGTTTTCAGGATTAAAAGGGTATATAAACAAGATAGCAATTCATATATGTCAAAATGAAATAATGGAATTTAGAAGCGAAAGCAAGTCAGAATTACTTGCCTTGATAGCAAAAAGGGTTATGAGAAATCACTGGTTCTCCACCTTGGTCTTTCCTTTATTTCTAGACTCTACTTCTTTGGATTCTTAAGTAGCTTTTAGAACAAACCGTACTCACTGAATTTCTGCCTTCGCTTTGCCTTTATCTCTATGTTCCACGTCTCGTGACTCTACAAAAGAGTATATTCTATCTTAGTATGCTCTCTCTAAAATGCTAACCTTTATTCTAAACTACCCAACGCATCCTAAGCGCGTAAACACATAATAGTTATATCACATAACATTTACAATCAGGTAATAGGCAACAACTCACGTAAGCGCACATCGCCATTTAAGTACACATAACATACTCCCTTTATATAAATATATATAAATATATAATCTGACTTTCAAATCATACCACACTTGGTATACCCTTAAATCATCTTGATCAATGCTAACCATATCCTTAACACCTTTACAAACAATGTTTTCATCTCAAAAGCTGAAAAATCTGCTGCGCATGCCTTACCAAAACATTTATCATAAATCCAAAAATAATCAAACAAATACCATATTTGATAGGCTACTTCCTGGTTACTAATCCAACTTAGCATAAAACTTTCAAATTCAGAACAGTTCATTTAGACTAAAAACGAACAGGTTTAAAGTGTATACTGAAGCACAGAAAATCCTGCTGCGCAAACTTTAGTAAAACATGCATAACTCTTTACTCGTTAAATTAAATGACACAAGGTTTTCGCGTGGACAAACTAGACTCTGAGTAGAACATTTACATTCTATACCCACTGTCAAAAACAGGAAACAAGCAGTCACGAATTTCCAGAGCAGAACAGGGCAGTTTCTTGACAAACCAACATGATTCTCATCATCTTTTTAATTAAAGTCTAAACACTAAGACCCCTAACACCTATCATTATTATAAAAACTGATTTCTCTGCTAAGACCAAACTAATAACCACTGAAATATTAACATGCAATTCATAAGAACTCAAAATCATTCACAATCTTCCATTTACACATCAATTCCGGTCAAAGAATTCACATGCAAACTGAAATTGTTCACATAACATAAAAATAACTAACATGCAGAGTTAAAGACATGGATTAAAATCAAGATAGAGCTATTTAACTTCAAACCCAGGCCACCGGCTCACTTCCGATCACCGCCGGTGGCGGTGGTTCACGGTGATGGCCGGAATGGGTCCACACAACCGCACACCACCCCCAATCACAATATCCGTCCTTATTCCTCCACCAATTCACTCAAACACTACCTCTTCACCATTGCATGTCACCCTCCACCTTACACACACCTCGATACATACATATACACACACCCACACACACATACATGTATACATGGTCATATATATATATATATCAATCAATTATGTGGAGAGAAAAGAGAAGAGAAAAGATTTTTAGTGAAAAGAAGAATGGCCGAGAGAGAACAACAAAGAGAGAGAGAGCAGAGGTGTCGACCAAAATAAGAAAAAGGGAGAATGCTGGGCTTGGGGGTTTTATAAGCCCCAAGGGCAAAATAGTAAGTTCACAATTCTAAAATCTGATTTTTAATAGAAGAAAACCAATATAATGCCTTTCTAAAATTCGAAATAAAATGAAGATAATATCTAAAAATCAAAATTTTATTTTTAAAACAAAGAATACGAATTTACAAGCTCACCCATAGTTTTAAAATATTTTTGTGATCAAAATTGAATTAAATATGAATTTTCAAAGTTTTGATCACTTAAATGACATTTAACTCATAAAATCAGTTTTAAATCCTTAAAGCCGGAAATAAATTCCTCCACTAATTTTATAAAATAATAGAATATAAAATAAAGGTTGTGAAAAAGATTTTACAATAAAAAGAGTCTCCGATGATTTTATAAAATTCCCGGAAGGTCAAAAAGAATTGATTTTTAATAAGAAATTCATATAAAATGCAATTAAAAACATACACATAGATTTTAACCCATACCATTCACCAAGTAAACATCTAATCATCACATTTTCTAATATTCACCTTTCACACAATATTCACATATTATAGATTTCAAATATTATTAAATATTAATACTGTACAAGCGTTTTTCTGAGTCGTTATAGCTAAACTTGGAGAGAAAGATAAGAGACAAGCAGCTAAAGAAACGGGAAAGACTCCGAAAAGCAGGTGGTCCTTCCTGACACAGTTAACTTCTTATGGCAGGACAAGTTGGACTTTCAGCAAGGGGTAATTGTGTAAAAATAGGTGTGTGCACTAGTTTGTATAGGGCTTATATATATCATGCACATCCTATTGTAAGCTGTAAGAGAGATACACATAGTTATTTGCTAAGCTCTTTTCTCTGTAAGCAAGCAAGTTCAAACTGTTCTTGTTTAGAAGCCAGAAATTCGATTGTGAATTTCCTGGAAAGCTGTAGTATTTAATTTGCTTATACAAAGTAGATTAAAGTGATTGTGGGTGTTGTTTACTTTCCGCATATTGCATAGCATAATCATTTACAGTTTATATTTAGCTTCAAGTAAACGAAAATCCATCAAACTATCCATTCACCCCCCCTCTGTCTAGTTTCTAGGTGATATTCATTTCTAACAAGTGGTATCAGAGCGGGCTGTTAACATACAAACAGAAAAAGATCAAGAATGAGTTCACAAAAACTAATCAGTATCAAGATTCCTCCCTTCAACAAGGAACACTACAGCTTATGGAAGAAGAAGATGTTGCTGTTCATCAAAGCTTCTAATCCCATGTTTTTAGACATTCTAAAACATGGTCCCTTTGTTCCAATGATTAAGATTGGTGAGACAACATTAGGCACTGAGATAATACCAGCAAAACATGTTCCCAAAGACCCCACAAAGTACACTGATTCTGAAAAGGAGAAAATAGCACTGGATGGACATCTTCAACTTATAATCTGTGAATCTATGGATTTCAACATGTATGGCACTATTGCTCACTGTACTAGTGCCAAGAAGATGTGGGATCTTATAGAAGTGCTCTGTGAAGGAACTACTGAAGTAAGAAAGAACAAGAAGCAGATTCTTGTTTCACAATATGAAGCCTTCATGGCTCAGCCGAAAGAGGGAATCACAGAAGTGTTTGAGAGGTTCAACAAGCTGGTAAATGAGCTCAAACTCTACGACAAACACTATGAGACAGAAGAGCTTAACATGAAGTTTTTACTAACTCTTCCAGACCATTTAGAACCAAGAATCTCTTCCCTCAAAGAAAGAGATCTAACTAAGATTGGTTTTGATGTGCTGTATGGTGTTTTGAAAACCTATGAGCTGGAGTTGTTTCAAAAGAGATCCATTCAAGCTAAACAAGGGTTAATGGCAAATACTTCCTGTGCCCTTGTTGTTGACAACCTAAGTCAAAGAATGGACTCTCTTAAAATCAGTCAGGTCAAGATTGAGGAACTGGAAGTTGAAGACACTGGTGATGAGGCCCAAGTTGTCTATGATTTGCCTGAGGATGATGAGTTTTACAGCATGGAAGAACTGGACAAAATGGAAAACAAATCTTTTGCTTATATGGCTAGGAGGTATCCTAACATAAGGTTTAAAAGAAAGCAGCCATTCAGGTCCAAGTTCAATACTGGAAACACTGGTGGATCTAGTGGCTCAAACACCTTCAATAAAGGAAAAGGGATTGCTGGTGCTGCTAAAGGTGGATACAAGACAGGAAGTGTGGATAGGACCAAAATAAGGTGCTATAACTGCAATGAACTTGGGCATTTTGCCACTGAGTGCAAAAAGCCTAAACAAGTCAAGAAGGACAAAGCATACTTAGAGCTTGAAGCTAAGTATGAGGCTCTACTCAAGAAACAACAGGGCAAAGCTTTTATTGCTGAGGGAAAATGCTGGGATGACTCTGATGAAGAAGAAGAACAAGAGTACTCAAACTATGCCTTGATGGCATTTTCTGATGATGGTGATTCAAGTCAGGTACCTATTCTTACTTCTCTTGATATGACTCCCCTTCAATATAAGCAAACTGTTGAAGATATGAGCACTGAGATGTTTAATATTCATACTAGCATGTTAGTAGCTAATGAAGAAATTGATAGACTAACTGCTAAGAATGTTGAGCTTACAGAAAAGAATGAGAAACTTGAGTTAATGGTTGTGAACCTGGATGGTTTGAAAAAGGAGGTTGAGTATCTGAAAAACAAAGTGATTTGTGCTGAACAGATAGAGAAAGCCCTTAGGGAACAAATTGCTGAAACTGAACTGAAACTAAGAAGCTTTAAAAACTCCTCTGAACTTATTCAAACCTATCATAAGGAACATACTGAAGACTGCAAGGTTGGAGTTGGTTTTGACTATGAAAATGACAAGGGAAGGAAGAAGGTCAAGGGCAAAGGAAAGGAAACTTTTACAAACAAAAATGCCCCAACCATACTGTCAAGTGTTGAACAGCCCATCTTCAGAAAGAGTGCTGTTGAGTTTGATGAGGAACTACTGATCATCAAGCAACAACTACTTGAAGAAGATGAGGCTGCTAAAAACACTTCTTCCTTTCCTGAACTTGTCAATCAGAAAGAGACCAAAGACAATCTTGTCAAGAGTCCTAAAGCAAAGAAAGAAGCTGTTAAGAAAAAGAAACAAAACAGAAATGGTAGAGTTGGTGTTAACAAGGGAAACAACTATGCTTATGCGCCAAATGCTCCCAGGAAAAAATGTCAAAAATGCCTATATGTTAATCATTTGACTCATAAGTGTAGTAAGCCTGAAATTGTTGAAGTTGACAACCTGAGTAACCATTCTGCCAGCATAAATTCTAGTCATGATTCTTTCTGTGGTAAGCCAAACTGCATGACATGCTATGTGACTGTGATTGCTAACTGTTTATCTCTTAAACATAAACTTGACTCTGCACAATCTGGTGAATCACACACACATATGCATTCTCACAGGACAGGGTCCCCAATCAAGGTTGAGAGGGTGAAAACTTCATGTGAGCCTAAGAGTGTAAACTCCAAAGCCACAGAAAAAGTGAAGTCTCCTTCTATGAGAAATGCAATTTATGACAGAAGAATTGTTAATCAAAATGTTTCTAAATCAACTGGACCCTACCAAGTGTGGGTACCAAAAACAACTTAGTCATTTTGTGAATGCAGGGCAACAGGAATAAAAGAGTCATATGGATCTTGGACAGTGGATGCTCAAGTCACATGACTGGTGATATAGCCCTGCTATCACATTTTAAGGAAAAGGCTGGCCCATCAGTAACCTTTGGAAATGACAACATTGGTTATACAATGGGATATGGCAGTGTTAAATCTGGAAATGTCATTATTGAAGATGTAGCATTTGTTAAATGACTGAAGCATAATCTCTTGAGTATTGGACAATTTACCAACAGGGGTTTCAAAGTGGAATTTGATGAAGACCTTTGTTCAATCTCAAAAAGGGAAAGTGGTGAAGTTGTTCTAACTGGTGTGAAGAAAGGAAGCTTGTTTGTAGCTAATCTCAAGGCTGCAGATAAGGGAGAAATTTGTTGTTTCTACACTAAAGCCACAAATGAGGAATTCTGGCTATGGCACAGAAAGCTGTCTTACTTGAATGTTCAGGCAATGAACTCTCTAACCAAGAGAGAACTTATCAGGGATTTGCCTGCCTTGGAGTTTGTACAAGATGGAGCATGTGAAGCTTGTCAGAAAGGGAAGATTAAAAGATCTAGTCACAAGAACAAGTTGCTCAATACAAACTCAAAACCTCTGCAGCTAATTCACATGGACTTATTTGGTCCTGTGAATGTAATGTCTCTTTCCAAAAAGAAATATGCTCTAGTGATGGTTGATGACTATTCAAGATATACTTGGGTGGAATTCCTATTCTCCAAGGATGAAGCACCCCAAGTCATAATAGAGCATATCAAGAGAGTTGATAGAGAAGCACAAAGCACTGGTTCCTCTGTAGTTGCTTTGAGAAGTGATAATGGGACTGAGTTCAGAAATTCAACATTGTATGAGTTTTGCAAAGATAAAGGAATTTCTCAACAATTCTCAGCTCCTAGAACTCCTCAACAAAATGGAGTAGTTGAGAGAAAGAATAGAACTCTCATTGAAGCTGCAAGGACAATGCTGCTGGATGCAAAGCTACCCACTAGCTTTTGGGCTGATGCTGTTAACACAGCATGCTATGTGCAAAATAGAACATTAATCAATAAGAAGTCTGGCAAAACTCCTTACTCATTAATGACTGGAAAAAGAGCATCCTTCAAGCACCTGCATGTGTTTGGAAGAAAGTGCTTTGTGATGAAAGATACCTCTGAGCATGTTGGAAAATTTGATGCAAAAGCATTTGAAGGAATCTTCATTGGATACTTTCTGGAAAGGACAGCATACAGAGTATTTGTACCTGAGCAACACAAAGTCATGGAAAGCATGGATGTTACCTTTGATGACAAGAAGACTCCTGGACTGAAAACAAGTGATCAAGACAGTGTGCCATTGAGATTTGAGAATCAAGGTTATCTTGAGGATTCTGAAAGTGAAGATGAACCCCCTGTTCAAACTGTTCTAGAGAATGAAATCCTTGAAGTTGACAATCTTCTTCAAACACCTGTGTAAGGGTTCACAAACACAGGGGGAGAAGAAGAGAATGCACCTGTCAACCAAAATGAGCTTGGAACAGATCAAGGAAATGAACAGGGGCACACAAGGAAATGGGACAGAGCCCACACTAGGGATCAAATCATTGGAGATCCTAGTGAGGGAGTTAGAACAAGAAGGGCAACATTAAATACATGTATGTATAGTTGCTTTCTGTCACAAGAGGAACCTAAATTAATTGAAGAAGTTTTGAAGAATTCTGATTGGATTGTTGCCATGCAAGAAGAGTTGAATCAATTTGATAAAAACAAAGTATGGGAACTAGTACCTCCTCCAAAAGGAAAGAATGTTATTGACACCAAATGGGTGTTCAGAAACAAAATGGATGAAGAAGGAGTGGTAATAAGAAACAAAGCAAGACTGGTTGCCAAAGGATACTGTCAGCAAGAAGGCATTGACTATGATGAGACATTTGCACCTGTAGCTAGACTGGAAGCCATCAGAATCTTCCTGGCTTTTGCAGCTCACTCATATTTCAAAGTGTATCAAATGGATGTGAAAAGTGCATTTCTCAATGGTGATCTTGCTGAAGAAGTCTATGTGTCTCAACCACCTGGCTTTGAAAATGAAGACTTCCCAAACTTTGTGTATAGACTGCTCAAGGCACTCTATGGACTCAAACAGGCACCTAGAGCCTGGTATGAAACTCTATCTCAATTTCTTCTTGAGCATCAATTTACAAGGGGTACAATTGACAAAACCCTTTTCTTCAAAAAGCATGGAAATGATATCATTCTTGTTCAAATCTATGTGGATGATATCATCTTTGGCTCTTCAAATGAAAAACTGTGTGAGAGGTTTTCTAAGTTGATGCAAAGTAAATATGAGATGAGTGAGTATGATGGGAGAGTTAACCTACTTTCTAGGTCTGCAAGTACATCAAAAGGAGGATGGCATCTTTATAAACCAGTCAAAGTATGTCAAAGATCTTTTAAAGAAATATGGTTTAGAAGACTCATCCCCTGCAAAAACTCCAATGTCCACTGCCATCAAGCTTGATGAAGACAAGAAAGGCAAAAGAGTAGACATCAAGGTTTTTAGAGGCATGGTTGGATCACTACTCTATCTCACAGCTAGCAGGCCTGATATCATGTTTGCCACATGCCTTTGTGCAAGGTTCCAGTCTGATCCCAAGGAATCTCACATGATGGCTATCAAAAGAATCTTCAAGTATCTGAAGGGGACTCCTAATTTTGGGCTATGGTATCCAAAGGGCACTGGGTTCAACCTGGTTGGTTACACAGATTCTGATTATGCTGGATGCAGAATTGACAGGAAGAGCACCTCTGGAAGCTGTCAATTCCTAGGTCAAAGGTTAGTGTCCTGGTTTAGTAAGAAACAACAGTCCACAGCAACATCCACAGCTGAGGCTGAATATATTGCTGTTGGAAGTTGTTGTGCTCAATTGCTTTGGATTAGAAATCAACTTATGGATTATGGACTAGTATTAGAACACATTCCTCTAATGTGTGATAATACTAGTGCAATATCCATAGTTGCCAATCCTGTTAACCATTCCACTACAAAGCACATTGAGATCAGGTACCATTTCATTAGGGAACATGCTGCAAATGGTACCATAGAAGTCTCTTATGTTTCAACTGAGAAACAATTAGCTGACATATTTACCAAACCTCTGAATGAAGGAGTCTTCAACAGACTTGTGAGTGAAATTGGAATGCTCAATCCTTCATTTAGTTGCTCTAAGTAAGTATACCAGTAAATGGTTGCAGCAGTAAATTTTCACTGTATTTAAATGCTCTATTCATATGGAGTGAAAATTAGCTGAGATATGATTTATAAATATTTCAGTACTTTACTGCATATTTCTTAAAATCATTTGGTGATGAAGTTGTGAGCTTTTGAGACATCTCGATATAGATGACTTTCAGAGTTCACGACATAGTTCAAATAAAACAGACTTATATCGCAAACTGTTGAGATTGTGAGACTTCGCGACATAGTTCATTTCATGAGTTTGCGACATAGTTCATTTTATGACTTCGCGACTTAGAATAACTATATCGACAAGTCTCCACATTTGACAGAATTTTGATTTAAATTAATTTTATTTCAAAATCTGATAAAAGTCTGACAAAGTGCTTATTATTTCCTAAGAGAGTTTTAGACAGGGTATTTCTCCTATATCGCAAAGTCACCTCGACCTGTTCACTTTGGGACTTTGCGACATAGTTCATTTCTTGAGACTATGCGATATACTGTGCAAGACTTTGCGCTACAGGCCATTTTTGACTTCGTGACATACAAATAGACTGTACAAATTCATAACTCCATATCGCAGTGTCTCTATCATATAAATACCCTTTTCTAACCGTTCACAACTTTTCATCTTGTCTATTGCTCTCAAACTCTCAAACCTAAGCACAAATTCTCTACTCTCTTCTTCACTCTCTCTTTTGAAATGGCACCCAAATCTCAAACAGTATCATCCTCAATTCCGTTAACCATTCCCAAAGAAACAAATCTTCTCACCATTCCCTCTGAGGCTGAGGCTAACCCAAGGTACAAGTGTTTTGTACGGTTCTTGAACACTTCCTACCTACGCCAAGCCCTAACCCTGAACCCTACCTTGTATGTCGATGTGTTGGAAGGATTCTGGAGAACAGTGTTGGTATCAACAATGGCTAGGGAAGATGGAACCTCATTCCAGGAGGTTAGTTGTTCAATTGGAGGCAAACACTTTCAGTTTGGTGAAAGGGAAATCAATGAAGCTTTGGGGTTCAAGGTGGAGGGTCATGACCAAGAAGCTACAGATGCTCAAATCGTAGATTTCATGACCTTCATTCTGTATGCTGATGAGATAGATACTGGAAAGCTAAATAAGAAGTTTGTGAGAAGGGAGTGGTCATTTCTGTTTGACGCACTCCAGAAGGTGTTTCTCTGCAGGAAGACAGGATGGGACCATATCAGTCACATTGCTGTGAAGCTAGCCTACTCCCTGGCCAACAACCAGGAGATCAATGTGGGAGCCATAATTCTCAAGGAATTGGCTCAGAGGCTAGGCAGGACCGTTCGTGGTAGAGGTAATGACATATTTTACCCTCGTTTCCTTCAAGTTATTTTAAATTTTCTTGATGCAAATATCCATGAATTGGAGGGTATAGATAAAACTAAAATGGCTTATTCCAAGTCCATGTCCAAAGTACTATTTGGCTCATTGGACACAAGGAATCAAGTGGATGTGATTCTAAGTGTGACCAAGCATATGCAGGACACATTTGAGTCTTATCCACTTGATAAGCCCATATACCATGCACTTTCCTGGACAGGGGAGGCTGAGACTGGAGGAGCTACACAGTCTAACCCCAGCCTTCCCATCCCATCCAGCAACCCCACTGCAAACAACACCATAAAAGTTAGGCAGCCAAGTGCATCAATCTCTCAAAAGATTGGTGTTACTAAAAAGAAGTCAAAGAAGAGAGCCCTAGAAGTGATAAATGAATCTGTAGAGATAGAAAGTGAGAATCCTGAGTCACCTCTCACCAGACATAGTAAGAAATCCAAATCTAAACCTACCACTGAATCCTCCCAACAGGATTCAGATGTAGAAAAAGGGGTACACCTATTACTGTCAATGGCCTCCCAACAGGTTATTGGCATTGAAAAGAGTAGTCTCCCCACTACAACCTGTACTGAGTCTGCACAGGATCAAGAACTCACTCTTGATCCTAGGAGAAATAAGGATGCTGACACATTGAGTGGAGAGCACATCACACTTGAAACTCCTCCTATTTCTCAGGGGGAGTTGCCAAAATTCAATCTACACCACACTTCACTTCCAGAATCTACATCTCACATTTCTTCTCAGCAGATTAGTCATTCACATGACCTATCTGAAATTGATCAATCACAATCCAACACTGTGATTGAGCCAATCTCAAGTGACATGGTGCGTGACACTATGCTCACCACCCAGGCACCACATCTAGTTGGTCAGGGAATGCATGCTGGGGCATATCCTAATGACACCAACACAAACATGGAGGATTCACCAGTTTTCACTGGAGACTCTATGCCAAATTCTCCCATCCTTAGGGATGTGGAACTGTCTTCACAGACAAATAGGGCTAATGTTGTAACACATCCCATTTCAATGGAGACAACATTAGACTCTACAGCCATTCCAAGGCTGCAGGAAACTCACTCAACCATTCCCCATGAAGTGCCAAGCACTAGCTCTCACTTGGCTCAGGCCACAATAACTGAATGGCTGAAACCTGTGCAACATGACAGGGCTTTAGGATCATCCTCTGTGCCACCACAATTGACGGAAGAAGACTTAAAAGATCTTCATGTGGCTCAGATTGATGAGATCTCTAGGATTGCTCAACATCTCCTCACTGCAAATCTCCCAAATTCTGACTATGAGGCTATTCTTCTCACTCATAAGGAGGATGTTGAAGCACAACAGGATAAAATTGTGGATGAAGCCCAGCAAGCTGGAAATGTGGATGCTTGGCTGGATGGCAAAAGGACAGTAAAGCTCAAGGAGGCTCTAGCTTTTCTCAGGGAGGACTATCTTACAGCCTTGGGGTCAAATGCCAAAGGTCTCTCTCCTGCTGAAATCTATGATGCAGTTAATGATGTCTACAAGAGCCAACTTAAAGCTATGCATTTTCTTGGGAAGGGTCTTCAGTCAGAAATCTCCACCATTCAGGAAGAAACAGCTCATTCTAATGCTCAACTAAAGAATTGTTTTCTTTCAGGCTTTCCCAAGGTAGATGGCATTCTTAAGGAAGTCCAGAAAACTGCCTCCAATGTCACCACAATGGACTGCACCCTAGCTATGGTTTCAGATAATATGAAGAAGCTCTCTACCAAGCTAGACAATCAGGTGCAGGCCAACATCAACTCAAACTCCATGCTTACAGTACTCTGGAAGAATCAGTATGGGAACAAGCTTGTTGATGAGGTTCCTATTTCTGATATCTCCAAGTTTGAATTCTCCAAACTCAAGGATCAATCCCTTAACTCCTTCAAATCTCAATAACTTTTCTCCAAAGTGGACAGCTTGGAAAGAGAGGTAGCTGATCTGAAAGCAGAAAACAAAGGACTATCTCTCTCCTTGGAGCAGCTTAATGCTAAGATGGATGATCAAACCAACTCCACTTCTAATATTTTGTTGGTACAACAACAAATGATGACCTCAATGATGAGACATATGACCTGCCTATCCCTGGGGAAGCTCAAGACATCTTATCTGATTCCAAGCCTAAGGGGGAGAAAGAAAAGGAGGTCATTCTGCAAAAGAAAGGGGGAGTACCTCCCAAGCAACAGAAGCTTAAGGGCAAAATTTCTGAAGAAACAATAAGGCCAATAATCCTCCCCCCTGTAGAGGTCATAAATGCACAAGGCCAAAAGAGCACAATTTCAACCACCTTCTATCCATCCACAATGCCTAAAGATATCTCAACTCCTCAACCTGCTCAACCTACTCCCAATGCTCAACCTGTCAAAGCTACAACAATCACAGAGGCCAAGCTACAGGAAGTTGCCAATTCTCACATCTATCATGATGAGGCCTTCCTGGAATTTCTGAAAGCCACCTACAGAAATGCACAAGAAGATGCAAGGACTTACAGACAGAAGCTTAAGGAAAACATCAAGTACTTCACAGTTGCAGTAAGGAAAATCAAGGATGTCCATCTAAGAGAGATAATCATGGTGTGCAAGGACAACTGCTTGTGGCACCTAGCTTTTCAAACTCTAGAGAAACTGAGATTTACTGAGCTGTCAATAATCCTGGACTTAATAGAAAAAGATGGGGCCAACAACAAGAGACTGTTTGATGACTTGAAGATAGTTCAAAATCAAAGACTGACTGAGGTTATCTCAAAGCCAAAGACAATAATCTTCCAAAGTCTATCTCAAAACAGCAGCATTGACCAGTTGGTGATTCCTTCAGATTTGACAAGAAAGAATAATACAAAGATCAACCAAGTGCTGCAAATGCTAAGGGCCAAGAGGGGAGTCAGGACAACTGAGGAACTAGAGATGATTCACACTCTACAATCTTTTCTGATCCATGGAATCATTCCTGAATCTGTCAAAGAAAAGAGCAAAAAGAAGGATGGGGATGATGATGATGAGGAGAAAACCTATGAAAGGAGATCTCAGTCAAGGAGAAATAAGGATGGGCCTAGTGAGAGCAGCAGGAGCAAATATTCAAAGAAATCAAAAGATGCTGGTGATGACAAGAGGGATTCAAAAGGAGGTAAGGAAACAGTCAAGAGAACAAGGAGTGGAATTCAGCAAGTCAAGGACATTGCTAGCAGTACTTTAACCACAACACAAGACTCTAAGTCTAGGGTGGGTACTGTTAACAATGATCCTCCAAAATCATTACCTAAGACTTCTGAACCTGAATTGCCACAGAAGAAAGATGAAGCCACAAAAGTAATTTCAAGAAAACACTTCCACAAAGTTACAGCTAGTGGAGTGTTACAGTGGATGAAGGGGAAGGGAATGAAGCTACTTCCAAATGATGTGGTACTAAATACTAATTCTCCCTGCTCCTCAAAGCTACCTCAAGTGAAACACATGAAGATCAAGAGGGCAGCTAAGAGGATAAGGATAACAAAGAGGACTGGAAAACTCACAAATGTTATTGGCATCAATGTGCCTCCATTAGATGAGGACTATGATGAAGATGCCCTAGCATTTTTGAGGGCTCAAAGGATCTTTGAAGTCAAAGTGAAGCTAGATCATCTACAGATCAAATACACTGATGGAAGAGAAAGAATAATGAAGCAAGGGGGATGGCAACATTTTGACACCTATGAGCAAGAAAGAATCAATGCCTTGTTAAATTTTGAAGAAAAGGAAGAAAGGTTGTGGAAAATAGAAATTGCTAGATTCATGAAGATGCACTCTGACTATAAAGAAAATCTAAAGAAGCTGAATGAAGAAAAGATGAGTCAGAAAGAAAAGGAGTTGGCTGAGATGGAAGAAAGAGCAAAGGAGCTAAGGAAGAAAGGGCTGTGCAGGGTAAAGCAAAATCCTTATACTGTTGAGTACAAAAATCACTATGGAGGAATAAGCAAGATAAGGATGGAGTTCATACATTCATATGTGGAAAGTGCCCTCAGAACAGCAGCTGAAGATCTAAAAGATTCTCCTCTCATTGAAGAACTGATTGCAAGGGATGAAATTTTACTGGCCATCTCTGAAATAAAGAAGAATGAAGAAATAAGGAAGAAGAAGGTCTATGATGATTTCTTAGAGAAACAATTGAAAACTGAAACTAAGTAGCTCAAGGAAAAATCATGTAAGCCTAAATTTCCAAGTTGTTATCAATTTCTGTTCTTACTTTCAACTTCTTTATTTTTGTTCTTTTTATGTTTAGTTAGGCTTGTTATCAGACATGAAATTGTGCCTAAGGGTCTTACTCACAATTTGGGGGAGATTGTTAGGCTCAAGACATGTCTGAATACCACTATTAACAAGCCTACACCATGTGACTATGTCACACTACATGACCTAGTGATTTCTATCACTGGGATATAGTATAGGTCTCTAAATGTACTTGTCTTGTTCTCATGAACAATAGCTTTATCATGTATGCTCAGATCTATAATGAGCTTAGTAAAGTTTCTTGCATCTAGATTGTATATAGGCCATTGAATAATTGTCCTGGTAGAAGTTCAGTAATGCTCATGCAGCAGGATAGAAATGAATAAGGCCATGAAGAAATAAGTTGCAGAAATTTGTCTAAGGCATTATATAGCAAAGTCAGAAGAAAGCTATGTCGTGAAGTCACCAATATCTATGTCGTGAAGTGCTACATCGCATAGTCCATTTTGGTCTATGTCGAGAAGTCCTCAAGACACATGTCGTGAAGTGTTGAAGTCAGCAAAGTCAAAGAAGCCTAGATCGTGAAGTCCTCGGAAGCCTTATGTCGCATAGTCATCAAAATGACCTATGTCGCATAGTCATCAAATGACCTATGTCGCATAGTCATCAAATGACCTATGTCGCATAGTCGTCAAATGACCTATGTCGCATAGTCGTCAAATGACCTATGTCGCATAGTCATCAAATGACCTATGTCGCAAAGTCTTCAAAGGCTATATCGCGTAGTCCTCACAAGTGAGATCGCGAAGTCAGGAATGAAGTGGAGTTCACGATATCAACACTTAGCCGTTTACAACAAGACAAATCAAGGTACAGAATCAAGAATCAAAAGAGACAAATACTGAAGCATTTGTTCTGGCAAGGTGGTCCAAAGAACAGATGGCAAATCTACAGCTAAACTTGGAGAGAAAGATAAGAGACAAGAAGCTAAAGAAACGGGAAAGACTCCGAAAAGCAGGTGGTCCTTCCTGACACAGTTAACTTCTTATGGCAGGACAAGTTGGACTTTCAGCAAGGGGTAACTGTGTAAAAATAGGCGTGTGCACTAGTTTGTATAGGGCTTATATATATCATGCACATCCTATTGTAAGCTGTAAGAGAGATACACATAGTTATTTGCTAAGCTCTTTTCTCTATAAGCAAGCAAGTTCAAACTGTTCTTGTTTAGAAGCCAGAAATTCGATTGTGAATTTCCTGGAAAGCTGTAGTATTTAATTTGCTTATACAAAGTAGATTAAAGTGATTGTGGTGTTGTTTACTTTCCGCATATTACATAGCATAATCATTTACAGTTTATATTTAGCTTCAAGTAAACGAAAATCCATCAAACTATCCATTCACCCCCCCTCTGTCTAGTTTCTAGGTGATATTCATTTCTAACATTTAGTTTATGGATAGTTTCAGTTAGATAATAATTATTAAACCATCGTTAAATTAAAGATAATTTTGTTATCTTCGCGTGGGCTGTAAAATTGTTAAAATTTGTTATCTAAAACTCAAGATAGAGCCCAAACAGTAAAGTGATTATCTAAATTTTAATAATTTTTTTAATTTTAATAATTATCTAATCAAATGTAATCAAAAGTTATGGTGATTTTGTTTTATAAGCACTCATAGAGACCTAATTTCATTGTTAGCAAGACTATATTCATATTAAAAAAAATCGTATTTTGAAATTGTAGACTCAGCTACAGAACATACCTAACTTTTTTAACCTATATACATTGTAAATTATTAAATTCGAAACTTTAAAAGTTTGTTAATCAATTAGTATAGTACTTTTCTGAAAAATCGTACTTTACAAAAAATATTATCAAATAACCTATGTCTGAAATAAAAAAAATAAAAAAAAAAAAATTCAAAAAAAACCCTGTAAATTTTAATATGTTGTTGGTAGATTCAAATCTTAGATCATTCTACATGATAATTTTACTGTTATATGTAACATTTCTCAACAATTTAATTTGAAAGATCCAACGATTATGGATTGAGTGATCAAACAAAGCGACCACACTTATAAGAATTGTTAGTCCTTGTGTATTGCAGAAGGGGGGGATGAATGCAATACTGATAAAATTCAATCTAAATTTCAACAACTAAAATCAAGATTAAACGTTATCAGCAATATATGCAATCACGAACAGTATTTAGTAAGAACAAGATTCACAAAATAAATGTTTTATTTATTTTGCAAAGTGTTGCTACAACCTCAAGAAAAAGATCTCGAGCTTCGGGTTATCTTCTAAGACACTTGCTTCTCTTTGTTTTTATTCTAGAATGAGTTGATAGTAGGTATAAGACTAACCCTATCACTATCAGTCACGGGTTTGTAAAGTTGCTGTCACTGTCAAGTGGCAGCTTCTTACAGATTGTCTTACCCATGTGACTTTCCTAAATTGCTAACATGTCAGATATACATTACAAAGAAAGCAACCTAGATTCATTCTATTTCCAGCTAAACCAATTCAGCAGATAAAGACTTGACCTTGCTCTTGAATTGATTCGCTTTTGATTTGTAGTGCCTTGAAGCTTCTGTCGTAGTCTTGCAGACTTGGTGCAGCTTAGGGATGCTGCATCACGCCTGTTTCTTGAACATTTAAACTGTCACGGGATTTGACTGAGAAAGATACCTAGCATAAGGATCTTTATTGAGACAGTTACTTTTGCCGCAAAGCTTGCTGTCACAGGAATGATCTTTTGGTGACAGTATGAGTTCCCCGCATAGAGTGCTGTCGAGGATCCCAAACTTGCTGTCGAGGGCAATAGTTGCTGTCGCGTAGTCTTCCGCCAATGTTGCTGTCAGAGTGAATATGCTGTCGTGACTTGCAACATTCTGTCTTCTTGTAATCTTACTGTCACAGCTTTAGGACAGTAACCTTTATTCATGTTGTCATCCAAAAAGCATTCTTTGAGGCTTGAACACACAAGTGAACTTCTTTCAAATAATACAACTAGAATAACATTACATACTGATTACAAGAACATACTTTGGCTATGACAGTATGTTCTACTTAATTTAAAAAATTAAGTACAATCAAAGTTAAGTTGTTTCTATGCTATCACCCATAAATCCCAACAATCTCCCCCAATTTGTTTTTATGGAAAATAACAGCAAATTTACAATATGTGCTGACAACTTAACTAACAAGATCAGAATTCAAGAATTTTCACTTAGCTTGAGATTTCCTCTTCTGTCTTGCTGCATCATCTCTTTTGAGAGCTTCTGCCAAGCAGCTTCTTAGACTTTCTACAAGAGAAATTTCAGCAGCAGACACTGCATCATCCTCTACTTCATCAATGATCTTCTTTATGGAAGGAGATATGAGAGAGCTAACATCCCTGAGATTCAGCCATTGCTCTATATCATATGGATAAGTTCTGAAATGAAGTTCTTCATTAATGAGCTTGAATCTTCTTCCAGGATAAGCATTGAGAGACTTCCTTCTTTGCTTGTCCAGCTTTGAGTCTTCTCCTTTTCTCCCTTCCAATAACTTCTCTATCTCATAAGAACAAATCTGTTCCAAGGGGTGAATTGAACCAGCTACTATATACTGTAAATCCTTCAGAGTGGATGTTTTAAGCTTATGCAAGCTGCAAACATAGATTTCTTCTTTTAGGAACTTGACTCTTAGGGGATTTTCCAGCATATATGGTTGATAATTTGGAGCTTCACTTTCTGCCTTGTTAGAGGCCTTGTGAATTTCTAGTAATTCAGCTTCCTTCTTATCAAGTTCTGTCTGAGCTTGAGAATATGCAGAAGATTCAGGTCCTTTGCTTGGCTTGGGTTGCCCTTCCTGAGTTGGTTGGGCTTGCCCTTCTTCTGTGGGTAAGTCATCAAACTCATAGTACCAGTGGTATGGTATAGGAGAGGCTGGGAGATCAGTAAGAATATCAGCATCATCAAAATCTGCAAAGTTATAGCCAAATTTCTGATAAAATTCAGCATCCCTATCTGCCTGATATTTTAGAACATGTTCCATGACAGCCTCTGAAACATTATCATAGCTCTTCAGCAACTCTACCATTCTTTCCAGGTAGAAGAAATCAATTCTTCTTTTATCTATGGTTGATGTGCTGTTCTTGGTTGATGTGGCTACCAGATTGAAGTCCTTGTCAATCTTGGCAGACCTTGATTCTTCCCACCACAGAATATACTCAGAGGCCTCTTGATTTGCATCCAGCTTAACCTCAACACTCTTAATTTCTTTTGATTTCATTTGTTGAATCTTAAGACTGTTGGGAGGAATTGATTGAATTGGCTTCCTTAGATTTCTGCCAAATCCAGTGGCCTTTTCCTTTCCTGAGTATTTGTGCTTTCCTGCAGGTTTCTGTCTAGAAAACCATGCCTTAGCATTAGCTTTCAGTCTCTTGGGCTTGACAGCAGCTTTGGTTTCATCCTTGACAGAACCTTCCTTGACAGTACCTCTGTCGACAGCATCTTTCAAGACAGCATCTTCTATGACAGTATCCTTGTCGACAGTACCTTTGATGACAGCATCTTTTTCAGCATTTATGCAGTCAATAGCACATCTAAGAATGCTTGCCTCCAAAGCTTCCAGTATTCTTGACTCCTCTTCATCTGTTGCACCAGCATCTTTCTTTTCCTGGCTAGGAGTTTCTTCATTGCCTTCATTCTGAGATTGAATACCAGTATTCCCAGAATTACTTCCACCAGCATTTCCAGCATTTCCAGAAGCTTCACCACCTCCATCCTCACCATCTTCATCATCATCATCATCATTATCATCATGGGGAGGAATGTTATAGAAGCAGCTTCCACCTTGATCATTTCTTTTGGCATTGGCTCTAGTGATTAGCTCCTTTATTCTAGCTCCCAGTGCCTTGTCTCTCAACACCAGCATTTTGTAGATTTCTTGAACAGCATGAACTCTTCCTGGATTGGCATTTGAACTGAGTATTCCATCTAGTACCTTCAGAATTGACTTGGTTTCCATTTTGGATGGGCTACCAATATTCATGTAGCTGTTCCTTCTAATGCCATCCTTAGATTTAGATCTGTAGAAAACACATGATGGATTTGAGTAGACTTCAGGTAGCTTCTGTATGATCAGGTTCTGGATTTGCATATCCAATATTTCATTGAATGGTGTTTGAGTTGCCCTGATCTTTCCCTTCAAAGCACACAACACCTTTGCTGGCAGACTCTGCAATAGCTGCATTGTGATGAAATAAGATATGCCAGAAGTTAGATAAATACTTACAGCCCATCTTTTCTCATCATTCACCATTACACTGACACTGGTAATTTGTTCCTTTAACAGTTTTGTGGTGTTGGTTGGACGGTTGCTAGGAGCATTCATTGCTTCTTCCACCAAACTGCTAAACTTACTGTCATGGTTGTGTAATGTGCTCTCCCTGTAATCCACCATCAAGACATTGGCTTCCTCTTGATCATACTCAGTACCATTGGACCAAGTAGTTCCTTTATAGATGGATTCAGGCAGTTTCCCTTTACCTTTCCCAAGTTTGTTTTGTTCCTCCATTTCTCTCCATTTCTTATGTAGAGCAGTTTCTTGAGTTTCTTGAATAGGTTCTCTAATCACCACAGGAGGCAAGATTTGATGTCTAGATGCAGGTCTTCTTTGCAATGCATCTTGAGTTTCCTTTGACATTAACACCCTTTCTCCATCCATTTCCACTTCAATAGTCCTTTCAGCTTTATCCTGTGGTTTTGCACTGCTTGGTTTGACTTGCTCCCCCTGAGACATTGCTTTCCTTTTAGCTCCCCCTCTGGTCTTCACAGCTACAGGCTCCCCCTGAGTTCCACCTGATTCTTGAATAGGCATTGATTCTGATCTTGCTACCTTCTCCCCCTTAGTTGAGTTGGCAGCTACCAGGTCAGTAAGGAACTGAATAGAAAGTTGAGTAGCAGCAAAACCATCAACCACCAGTTGAGAGAGAGAGTCCAGCTTGGAGTCCAAAGTAGCACACTGTCCTTCAAGAGCTGCAATCCTGTTACCAAAAGTAGCAGAGGGGCCACCAGACCTTAACCTTCTTGGAGGGGAAGGAAAAGACAGGGGCTTGGAGGCTATGGGGGTTCTCACACTCTCAGGGTGTTTTTGAGTGATCTCATCACCCCTCATAGTTTGACTCTCAAGGCCTAGTGCCTGATTAGTGTGGGCTCCCACAATATCTCTCTGGACATGCTCAAGTCCCTCTCCTTTTGCCAGCTCATTTGGCTGCCTCTCATTTTTATGCTCACCTCTCTTTTCTTTTATCTCTCTTTTCTTTTGCACACCCTCACTCAACCTAGATGCATGGGTATGAGCAGTACTAACATGCATGGAAGGAGAAGATTTAGAATGTACCTTTAGGAGTTTGACAAGAGGTAGGTCATCATCAGAGGCATCCTCAACAAGTACAGCATCAAAATTAGGCTGGGAGGACTTGACAGCATCTGTGGGAGGAATGTTACTGTCAGTTGTAGTCTGGACAGCAGGTTCTGGCATGACAGCATCTTTGGGAGGTGGAGTGACAGTATGTTCTGTAGTGACAGCATCTTTCTCTCCACCTTTGACAGTAGCTGTGCCCAGGACAGTAGCATCCCCAGTGTCTTTGACAGCAACAGAGGCTGTGACAGCATCTTCCTGAAGGTAAGATGCTCCTTGGAGGTCAGACAAAGTGTTGGCTGTTTCAGTTTCTGACAAAATACCACTTTGCCCTAGCTCAGTGTTTGGAGGAGTGGTGTCCATCTTACTTTGAGAAATGGGTTCTTGTGGACCACTAGAGGGGGGCTCATCCATGATTGGAGATGGATGATCAAAACCTGAAGGGTTGGGACTGTCCCCTTCTCTAGGTTGTGGAGAAGAAACAAAAGAATGTGTAGGGAAGGAAGAAGGTGAAAGTGTAGTAGAGAGTGGGGGCTGATTCACAGATGAAACATGTGAACCATCAATAGGAGTAGAGAAATCCTCACTGTGCCCTAACTCACTGTGTGTTTCTTCAAGTGGGGGTATCTCAGGTTGGGAACCAGGAGTTTGTGCAGACTCTGTACAGGGTGCCTTGGGAGACAGGCCAAATTCAATAGAAGCACCTTGTTGAGAAGGCACATCTAGGGAGGAGTTTATTTCCCTGGTTTCCTCCACAGTCTTTTGGGAGACTGCAGGGTGGCTGACAGTGGTTTGGGTCCTCCTAGCTCTCTTCTTCTTAGGCTCAGGGGGAACCACTGTGGGTTCTGCTTGACTACCTTCCTTATTTGCTGCACTAGGTGCAGTGTCTCCCTCTTGACTAACAGAGCTACCACCAACATCAGCTTCTAAGGATCTTTTTCTGGATTCTTGCAAGGCTTCTCTTTGGGCTTTGGGAAGTCTAGAGGGCCTAGGCTGAGTGTATGGTGTTGAATGGGGGTTAACTGAATTTGGGTCTAATCCAGCTTCAGCCTCAAGAGAAAAAGAATCATAACCAGTAGGTAATGGATAATCAAGGTTGGTCACTTGATCAACCATGTGCTGAGTGAAGCAAAGTGGAATATGTGCATTTAGATCCTGTGAAGATAACAGTGTGTGTGTGTTCTTTTTCAAGACAGAACAAACCTCTAGACGAGGGGCATCATTATTAAAGTCACAGAAAGTATTGATACACATCATAAGAAAGCGAGGGTAGTGTGATACCTTCTTACCTATGGCAGCTTTGAGTTGTGCCATGAGGAGAGCACCAACATTCACCTTGTATCCATGGACAAGAGAATGTGTCAGTTTCTTGATGTAAGAGGGTATCCCATTCCAGCCTGTGGACTTGGTAGAGAACACCTTGACCATTGCATCAAATATCATGCTCCACTCCTTCCTTAGATACTTCCTGTCCATTTCACCAGACGGGTACCACTTGGTTGTCCCCTCTTCGAGAATAGGGCCTGCATACCCAATCTTCAAGAAGAGCTTCTTCAGAGTGTCATCATTAGCAAGTGGAGCAAAGTTTTGGCCTGCTTCCAGTGTAATTCCAAGAGCAGTATTGATGACCTCAGCTGTGAGAATGTATTGTTGCCCATTAATCGTGAATTGAATAGCTGGGTTTTCACCCTCAGTTTGAGCAACAGCAGTGCGCCAAAATTCCTCAAGTTTGTCTAGGTCGAGAATTGGAGTTGAGGTAATGGCTGAACGAAGATAGGACTTGTTCAAGAAAAACACCAGTCCTTTGAAATCCTCACCAGCATCATTTGGGGAAAAGATGCCAGCAAAGTTTGTTTGAGAGAGAGTCTGTTTGGGGGCCATGGAGATTTCAAGAAAAGAAGAAAGTGAGAAAGTAGCTTTTTGCTTGAAGAAAAGTATTTTGCCTTGAGTTTTGTGAGAGTGATATGTCTGAGTAACTAGAGAATAAATATGGGTTTCTCAAACGTTTGCTCAAAAAGTGGAGTTAAAGGACGTGTCTTAATCCACTCTCTTAACACGTGAGTTACTGCCCGTTATTCACTATCAATCGTGGGGTGAATGTCCAATTACAACGGTCCACTATTGTTGACAGTAACCTGTGCGCTAGAAACAATCTGTCAGTAAGAGGAGGTGGTGACAGTAGGTTTTGCGCGACAGCAACTATTGCGCAAAAACTTGCTGTCACCGTTAAGCATATGAATGACAGTATCCTTTACAAGTCTTGACAGAAAGTCTTTTCCTGCTGTCAAGAAGGGTGCTGTCAAGAAACACATGACAGTATCCTTCTTAACGACAGTAACTTCGATTAGGAAATGGTTCTGTCATGAACTTATTAGAATGCTTGATTCATACACTGAACTTAATATTGACAAATTATGGATTTAGCAATGTAATCTTTTGAACACAGATATTAAGCAATTAACACAGACAAATCATAAACTCAATAACCACATAAACAGGAACTTTTATTATTATTAATAAAATCATTAAAATTGAACATTGAGTACATTATTCTATGATTTTATTAACTAGTTCTAAGACTTCTTCCTTAATCTCTTCTTCAGAGCGGCCTTCTTTTTCAAGAAGGGCCTGAAGCTCCTTCTCTTCTTCCACAGCCTTGGCTTCTTCTTCCTTAGCCTTGGCCTCCTTTTCCTCATCAATCTCATCCATGGCGTCCAACAACATTTCAAAGAGCTCGTCGATCTCTTCATTGTCGGGTTCACTATCACACTTCTTTAGACCAACTGCAATTCCTACTTTGTTTTCCATTATTTACTTTAAAACTGAGAGCAGACTGGTGAAACCTAAGGTTAATTTATAGGCAAAACCGTCTAAGGATTAAAGTCTAATGGTCAACAGTTAGAGTACCCATACAACTACCACAAAAGTAATTAATGGTCGTGTCCTCCTTTAATCCTACAGATTAATGCAAAAGAGTGTGAAAGTCCAATGGAACAGATTTTTAACTCTCAAACTTAACAGATAACCACATTAAAGTCATACACGGTTTAAAAATATGAGACTGGCACAAAAATACTGACATGAGTAGTCAAATCAACACATGCTGTCACATAAAAGACATAAACCAAGTAGACAGTAACTTCTCTTGACAGCAGGTTTGAAATTGCTGTCATGAGCTTCATAAAAAAAAATTGAAAATTTAGAAACCTTAGTAAATTAACATACCAGATTCAGCATTCCCAATTCACTTACCAACCTGTTGAAGGTTGCTTCATCCAATGGCTTAGTGAAGATGTCAACAAGTTGCTTGTCAGTTGGGACATAAATCAGCTTCACAGTTCCTTGTTCAACATGCTCTCTGTTAAAGTGATGTCTTATATCAATGTGCTTTGTCCTAGAGTGTTGAACTGGATTGTCTGAGATGGCTATGGCACTAGTGTTGTCACAGTAAATAGGAATATCTCTTAACACTAGACCATAATCTAGAAGTTGACTTTTCATCCATAGAATTTGTGCACAGCAACTGCCTGCAGCAATGTACTCAGCTTCTGCAGTTGAGGTAGAAACTGAATGCTGCTTCTTGCTAAACCATGATACCAATCTTCCACCAAGAAATTGACAGCTACCAGTAGTACTTTTTCTGTCAATCTTGCATCCAGCATAGTCTGAGTCTGAGTAACCAATTAGATCAAATCCAGTATTCTTAGGATGCCAAAGGCCTAGGTTAGGAGTGCCTTTTAAGTATCTAAAGATTCTCTTGATGGCTACCAAGTGTGACTCCTTTGGATCACTTTGAAACCTTGCACAAAGACATGTAGCAAACATGATGTCAGGTCTGCTAGCTGTTAGGTATAGGAGGGATCCTACCATGCCTCTATAAGTGCTTGAGTCAACTTTCTTTCCTTTAGGATCAAGATCCAGACTAGTTGCTGTGGACATTGGTGTCCTTGCAGGAGATGAATCTTCCAAGTTGAACTTTTTGAGAAGTTCCTTGATATACTTAGCTTGACTTATGAAGATTCCATCAGTTTGTTGAAGAATTTGTAACCCTAGAAAGAATGACAATTCTCCCATCATGCTCATCTCATATTTGTTACTCATGAGATGGGAAAACTTCTCACACAGCTTCTCATTTGTAGAACCAAAAATGATATCATCCACATAGATTTGTACCAGAATGATGTCCTTGCCATAATGCTTGTAGAAAAGTGTCTTGTCCACAACTCCTCTGGTAAACTGGTTTTCCAGAAGAAAGGTGGAAAGTGTGTCATACCATGCCCTGGGTGCTTGCTTTAGTCCATACAAAGCTTTGAAGAGTTTGTACACAAAGTTATGCATGTCAGCATCCTCAAACCCTGGTGGCTGTTCCACATACACTTCTTCTTCCAGCTCTCCATTTAGAAAGGCACTTTTGACATCCATCTGAAATACTTTGAAGTTGCAGTGTGCAACATAAGCTAGAAAGATTCTTATAGCTTCAAGTCTGGCAACAGGAGCAAATGTCTCATCATAATCTATTCCCTCCTGTTGACAGTAACCTTTAGCCACTAGCCTTGCTTTGTTCCTTGTCACCAATCCATTTTCATCAAGTTTGTTTCTGAAAACCCACTTGGTCTCAATAACTGACTTTCCCTTAGGTCTTGGAACCAATCTCCATACATTGTTTCTTTCAAACTGATTTAGCTCTTCTTGCATGGCTATCACCCAGTCAGAATCCAACAATGCTTCATCAATTGTCTTGGGTTCCATTTGTGACAGGAAGCATGAGAACATGCTGTCAGCAGAGACTTTGTTCCTTGTCCTCACACCAGAATTGGGATCACCAATTATAAGGTCATTTGTGTGGTCCTTGGTCCACCTGGTGATTCTGGGCAAGCTACTTGATTGAACAGGAACATTTGCTTCAGCTTGTTGAGTTGAATGCTCATCAATTTCATTGTCTCCACCATGTTCTTCATTGTCTCCAGAGTCAACACTGTTCTGAATGTTAGATGTTATGGTGTGTGATTGAGCTGGAGTTTGAATGACAGTAGTGGTGTTGACAGCATCTTTGTCAACTTCAACAATTTGAGTGAAGCTAGGTTCTTCATCTACAATCTCCTCAGCTTCCAGGTATCCTTGATTCTCAAATCTGAATGTCTGCATCTTTCCTTCTTCATGCAGTCCTGGAAACTTGGTTTCATCAAATGTGACATTAACACTTTCTTCAATAATCCTGTGTTCCATGACATAGACTCTGTAGGCTGTCCTTTCTGTGCTGTAACCCATGAATAATCCTTCAAAAGCCTTGGTGTCAAATTTTCCTTTCTTCTCATGGTTGTCTTTCATCATAAAGCATTTGCTCCCAAACACATGAAAATATTTGACAGTAGGTTTCTTTCCAGTTAGCAGACAGTAAGGAGTACTTGCATGAGTTTTGTTGATCATGGTTCTGTTCTGAGTATAACAGGCTGTGTTGATAGCTTCAGCCCAGAAATATGTTGGCAACTTAGCATCATGCAACATAGTTCTAGCTGCTTCAATGAGAGTCCTGTTCTTTCTTTCTACAACTCCATTCTGCTGTGGAGTTCTTGCAGCAGAGAATTGTTGTACAATTCCTTCATCTTTACAGAAATTTCCAAGAGTGGCATTTCTGAATTCTGTACCATTGTCACTCCTCAAGATTTGAACTTTTGAGTTTGGGGTTCTATCAAGAACTCTGACTTGATCAATAATCACTTGAGCAGCTTCATCTTTGGATTCAAGAAATTTCACCCAAGTGTACCTTGAGTAATCATCCACCATTACCAAGGCATACCTCTTTCTGGCCATAGATGGTACATTGACTGGTCCAAAGAGGTCCATGTGAATTAACTTGAGTGCTTCTGTGTTGGTGTTTACTTGTTTGGACTTGTGCACAGCTCTTCTCAGTTTGCCCATTTGACAATCTTCACACAGTCCTTCTTGACAGAATTCCTGTTGGGGCAAACCTCTCACTAACTCCTTCTTCATCAGAATATTCATTGTCTTGAAGTTGAGATGTGAAAGCTTCCTGTGCCAAAGCATACTGTCACCAACAGTAGCTTTACTATAAAAACAGTAAACTTTATCCTTCTTTGTTGAGCTTAGATCAGCAACAAACAAGCTTCCTTTTCTGACCCCTTTTAGAGAGAGGCTTCCATCCTTCTTGTGATAGATGTTGCAAACCATCATGTCAAAGTCAACCTTAAATCCTCTGTCACTGAATTGGCTGACACTGAGTAGGTTGTGCTTCAATCCATCCACAAGAGCAATATCTTCAATGACAACATTTCCAATTTCCAGACAGCCATATCCCACTGTGTAACCCTTGCTGTTGTCTCCAAAGGTTATGATTGGGCCAGCTTTCTCTACATAATGTGATAGCAGGGCTTTATCACCTGTCATGTGTCTTGAGCAACCACTGTCAATTATCCACATGACCTGATTTTTCTTCTTACCCTGCAAAACAGAATGTTTCTAAGTTGCATATGGTACCCAATCTTTGTTGGGTCCTGCAGTTTCAGTGTTCCCTGAGTTTCTTCCAGTCACAACATCACAAGCATTATCAAAGACTTCCTGTTTGACTTCTCTTTTCACCCACTTAGGTTTAGAATTGGACTTGGTCCTTTTCTTAGTGGATGAAGCCTTTTTGCTGTTGCCAGCAGGCTCAGAAGTCTCAACAGTGTTTAGGTATGAGCATTTTTCAGTAGAGAGAACAGGTAAGTTAAAGCATGTACTCATGGCAGTGATTTTGCATGGCATACAATCAATGTTATTACAGACACTCATAGTTCTATGCATAAGGGGGGTTCTGTGTAAGTTACCATTGAGTTCAGTTGCATTGATCTTATCCTCAATCGGTTTCTTACAAACATGTGTTAAGTGATGTGTAGATCCACAGTTATTGCATAGTTTCCTAGAAGCACCTCCAACATTAGTGTATCCATTTCCTTTGTTGACACCTACCTTACCATTCCTGTTCCTAGACTTGGGAGTCACTGGATTGACAGTATGTTCAGAAGTTGCTGTCGAACTATCCTTGACAGTATCTTTTAATCCTACTGTCTTGACAGAAGGTTTGAGAGTTACTGTCTTGGAATCATTCTTGACAGTATCTTTGAAAGATTCTGTCTTGCCAATCGTGACAACATCCTTTGAACTTACTGTCTGATTGCTTGGTAAGTTTACTGTCTTGGGGATTGTGACAGTATCCTTTCCTTCCTTGAATGTGCTGTCAACACCTTCATCCTCATCAAGAATTTCTTGTTTGATGAGCATGGCTTCTTCATCAAACTCAATTTCAGCAGCTTTGAAAATAGGAGTTTTAACTTTCTTGAGAATGGTGGGTTTGACAGCAGCTATTCCAGGACAATCTTGAATCACAGTTTCCTTTCCAGGTCTTCTACCATAAGAAAAACCTATACCAACAGACTGATTTTCTGTATGCTTATCATTGTAATCCTGAAGTATCTTTGATGAGTTTCTATAGGCCTTAATCTTAAATTCATTTTCAGCAATCTCATTCCTCAGGAATTCCTCAACCTCCTTAGCACATTTTAATTCATTTTTAAGTTTGGCATTCTCTTGAGCTAAAGAGCCTAGAGAACTGGTTTTGAGAAAAAGAGAATCATTTTCAGACTGAAGTGTTTCATTTAGCTTACTTAGTCTAGAGATTTCCTCATTAGCAGCAGATAAGCTAGTATAGACATTGAACATTTCAGCACTTAAGTCTTTAATGGTTTTCTTATACTCATCAGTAGACATATCAAGTAAGACAAGTGAAGGTACCTGACTTGAAGGAGTTGATGCTACCTCATCAGTGCTAGCCATGAGAGCTAGGTTAACATATTCTTCCTCTTCTTCATCATCAGAATCATCCCAACACTTTCCTTCAGCCACATAGGCTCTACCTTGATTTTTCTTAGAGTATCCACCAGTTCCTTTCTCATATCTTTGAACCTGTTTGGGTCTTTTGCATTCAGTAGCAAAATGACCAGGTTCTCCACAGTTGTAACATTTGAACTTTGATCTATCCACAAATCCAGTTTTGTATCCTCCTTTGGTTGAACTTCCCACAGCAGCCTTTGATGAGCTTCCTTTGCTGAACTTGGATGCTTGGCCTTGAGGCTTGTATGACCTATCCTTCTTGAACCTAAAGTTCTTGAACTTCTTGGCCATGTAAGCCATAGTAGGGTTGTCCATGCTTTCCAGTTCCTCCATTGTGTAGAAGTCTTCATCTTCCACATCTTTAATCTGTAGTACCACTTTCTCATCATCTTCAACCACCTCTTCTATCTTCAAGGTCTGTGTTGGGGTTGATTGTGTGATCTGTGGTACTTCACTTGGCTGTGTGATCCTTGGCACATGTGCTACTAGGGCACTTGACATATTAGCCATCTTGTTCCTTGTTCCACTTTGTATGGCTCTCTTTTGAAAGAGTTCGAGTTCATAGGATTTCAGAATACCATAAAGTGTCTCAAAGGTTATAGTGTTGAGATCTCTTCCTTCTCGTATGGCTGTTGTCTTGTGTTCAAGGTGATCAGGCAGTGTGAGCAGGAACTTGACGTTTAATTCTTTTCTGTCATAGTACTTGCCATGTATCTGTAATTCGGTTAAGAGCTTACTGAACCTTTCGAACATGGAGGTTAAGTCTTCACCAGGCTTGGCCATGAATGCCTCATATTGAGATATTAGAATTTGCCTTTGGTTGCCCTTAACCTCTTCACTTCCTTCACAGAGTAAGGCTAACCTGATCCACATCTCCTTGGCTGATGTGCAGCTTATTACACTTCCACACATGGCTTTATCCAGCGTGAGAGAATCGAGCAAGATAAGTTGCAAATGATCATCTAGCACCATTTTCTCCTTTTCAGGTTCCAAGATTTCTGAGGGATCTTTGGGAACCCAATGTGCAGGAATAATCTCACCATTCACTGTTGTGGCTTCAATTTCCTTTCTTGGAATGAAAGGACCATTCTCGAGTATACCTGGGTATAGTGGATTTGCAGCTTTGATAAACAACAAGATTTTTCTTTTCCAAATGCTGTAGTTCTCTTTATCAAAAGCTGGGATCTTGATACTGTTTGATTTCTGCATTTTCTCCGGGATCTCAGATATGTATGTTAATCTGAAAGCTCTGATACCAGTTGTTAGTCCTTGTGTATTGCAGAAGGGGGGGATGAATGCAATACTGATAAAATTCAATCTAAATTTCAACAACTAAAATCAAGATTAAACGTTATCAGCAATATATGCAATCACGAACAGTATTTAGTAAGAACAAGATTCACAAAATAAATGTTTTATTTATTTTGCAAAGTGTTGCTACAACCTCAAGAAAAAGATCTCGAGCTTCGGGTTATCTTCTAAGACACTTGCTTCTCTTTGTTTTTATTCTAGAATGAGTTGATAGTAGGTATAAGACTAACCCTATCACTATCAGTCACGGGTTTGTAAAGCTGCTGTCACTGTCAAGTGGCAGCTTCTTACAGATTGTCTTACCCATGTGACTTTCCTAAATTGCTAACATGTCAGATATACATTACAAAGAAAGCAACCTAGATTCATTCTATTTCCAGCTAAACCAATTCAGCAGATAAAGACTTGACCTTGCTCTTGAATTGATTCGCTTTTGATTTGTAGTGCCTTGAAGCTTCTGTCGTAGTCTTGCAGACTTGGTGCAGCTTAGGGATGCTGCATCACGCCTGTTTCTTGAACATTTAAACTGTCACGGGATTTGACTGAGAAAGATACCTAGCATAAGGATCTTTATTGAGACAGTTACTTTTGCCGCAAAGCTTGCTGTCACAGGAATGATCTTTTGGTGACAGTATGAGTTCCCCGCATAGAGTGCTGTCGAGGATCCCAAACTTGCTGTCGAGGGCAATAGTTGTTGTCGCTTAGTCTTCCGCCAATGTTGTTGTCAGAGTGAATATGCTGTCGTGACTTGCAACATTCTGTCTTCTTGTAATCTTACTGTCACAGCTTTAGGACAGTAACCTTTATTCATGTTGTCATCCAAAAAGCATTCTTTGAGGCTTGAACACACAAGTGAACTTCTTTCAAATAATACAACTAGAATAACATTACATACTGATTACAAGAACATACTTTGGCTATGACAGTATGTTCTACTTAATTTAAAAAATTAAGTACAATCAAAGTTAAGTTGTTTCTATGCTATCACCCATAAATCCCAACAAGAATGCTTTCATTATTTAGTCTTTAATATAATAACATAGATATTTACGGGATATACTATAAAAAAAATGAATTTTATACAGAATTTTGATCGTCACGGTATACTACTTTAAAAGAAGAACTATTACAAAAATATATATATTTTAATTGATAATTTATTTTCTCAAAAGTTCAAAGTTCCCGCATCATTAACATATTACAAAAAAGAGTATATTATATTTTAGCAATTAATATTTAAAAAAATTAAAAATTAAAAATATTATAAATATTAAGAAAAATTAATGATGTTATCCTGGTAATTTGGTCATAAATACCGCCAAAACATTCTCAACCGTTAGATCCAATACTTTTAAAAATAGATGATCAAGATTATATCATATAAAAAGAAATTATTATCTAAAAATGATATAAGTTAAAAGATATTATATTAGGTTTGGATTTTCCAAAAAGTTAAAACATAAAAATAGTTGTAATTAAATAAGGAAACCCATTTATAACCAAAATAATAAAAATCGTTTAATCTTAAATAGATAGGTGAAAACCGTTAGATTTAACATTAAAACCTGTATTTGGTTAATAAAGGTTATTCTAATAATCTAAACTACATATAAGTTAAGTAGATTTCCTAAATCGAATAGAATTCTCAACATTAAATTTCGTCACTTTATTCTCTTTTTAGTTTTATAATAGTTTTTAATTGAAAAAAAAACTATTAAACCACAACTAAATTAAAGATTATTTTGTGAATTTCATGTGAACCGTAAAATTGGCCAAATCTAACTTTTATAACTCAATATAAACAAATATTAAATTGAGCGTGTAAAATGTAATAAATATCAAATTTTTAACTATAATTTTTTTTGGCTAAATCTTTTTTAACAATAATTTAATCATGTAAACTAATAACTTTTAAATATTAAAATATTCATAAATAAATATAATTATAAATATTAAAAAAATAATCGTGTGTTGCATCGTAATAAAAATATAATTATAAACAGAATAATTATAAATAAAATTTAAGTAACTGTGCATCGCACGGGCTATAAGCTAGTTATTTATAATAAACGCAACTACGAATGAACGGAATATAATAATATCACGATGTATCATATTATATGTATAATATTAAATGCACGAACAGAATACATACTGACTCGCATGCCGTTTGAAATGTCTATGCGAGTAGGATATGCCAGGGGAGCCGAAGCAAACAAACCCTGCGAATTTGATCTAGGCCTAGGGCCCCTCCATTCAAGCGCTTGCTCCCTTGTCATGTTTTTGTAACTTTCTTTGAAAACCTTAATTTTTTATCGCCTTGTCATGAATTTTTTCCCCTTGTCCTATTTTTTTGACAGTTGTTTCCCCTTGTCTTGCAGCTAGTTTTTTGACAGTTGTTTCCCCTTGTCCTGTTTTTTCGACAGTTGCTTCCTCTGATTTTCACTGTCCTGATTTCCACTGTCTTGATTTCCACTATTCTTATCTTTCCCCGATTGCGCTCCCTTGCCCTTGGTACGTGCCATGATGCTATTGTTGTTGGAGGAATTTCGTAACAACTCAAATCGGAGGTTGCTGGAATAACGAAATATGAAAATAGGGGGATTTAGGATTTTTGGATGTTTGGGGCTGAGCTCGTATGATGACTCCTCAGAAATTGAATGGAGAATGGGTTCTTTCTCTTCCTCTTTCCCGAGTGTCAATTGTCGTGTACCACTGTACCACTGTACCATACAAGGTACCTACGTACCCTTATATAGGGATCAAGCCTCACGTAGTTCTTGGAAAACAAGTCATTAGATAAGTCATTCAGTCCAAGTCCATAAAATAGTCAAAGTTTATCCATCCAATGTTCCCATAAATAGTTCAAGGATTATCAATCCATCTCACGTTCCCATAAATAATCAAAGGATTATCAATCCATCTCACGTTCCCATAAATAGTCCGGTCTTCACATGTTTTCCTACAATCTTGCGGCATCTCCGCATTTCTTTCCATATCAAAAATATGGTTTGGAGATATTTTCCGTTATTCGTTTATTGAGATTGATTCTTTCCTCGTTTCAGGGAGAGGATATTACTTTGTGATCAAGTAATTAATTATTAATCTGAATTAATAATTGTTAAACGGAGAAATTTGGACTATGCCAAAATATGGCATAACAGCTATAAACAACGACAAACATTTATTATCAAACACACATCAAATCATTATCAAATTTATATGAAATTATACAAACACATTATCAAATTCATTGTCATTCAACGCATATATAAGTGCACACCCAGAAATTATATATATATCATTTGTATGTATTTACGAACGATTACGTATCGAACACGTAATCTTATAAAACACAGTTGAATAAGATATGAATCAGTTGAAGGTAATCTTATACATATTCATGAATATTATACTAAATATCATACTCATATACATATACATATAATCAGTTGTAATATTGTGCTTCTTGTTCTACTATGTTACGTCAAACTTTCATTGCCTAGGCTACAACATGCATGTAGTTACTGGCTTACCGAAAAAAGTTCAGTGGGTCACCAAGGCTGCATGTATTTTGGCCTTCTCTTATTTCATCACATTCCTAGAGACCTTTGTTGTTTCAGATGTAAGTTACAATGAAAGTTTCTATAAAGTTAATCTCAATTGCTAATTAATAAGTTGGTTATGGGTTGAGAATCTCAAGTTATATCTTCTAGCTATGTCCAACACGAACGAGCCAAGCCACATAGATATATCCTTAAACTAAAAATCCTTAAATTTAATATATGTTAATATTAATATCCTTAAATTAGATTAAAAATAAAATATTTTAATTGATAACCAAATTCTCAAAATATATAAATCTAAAAGTTAGTGAATTTAATTTTTTAATATAAGCAATTAACATCGGATTCAATTTTTAATGGATTTAAATTCTAATTAAAAATAAATTATTTTTTGAATTTTGGTTGGTTAATCGTGTTGACGCATAAGGCTTGTGCACCTCTATGATACATATTCCGGTGAATTGTCGGGCCGTGTAGGAATTACGCCGCCCGTTTCAGCCGGTGATTTTGTCAACTCAGCCCCCGGAAACATACTTCAACCATTCTGTACTTATCACGAGCTACAGGTTTCTAGCTGCAGACCTACAGCTCCGTCCGATAACCAAGGACACGTTCTGCGAATATTCCAACGAGATTCTCTCGATTGTGTTGTACCAAATTTATTTCACAACATAAGTGGCGCTAGAAGGAGGGGAACTCCATCAAAAATCTTGAGAGAGAAAAGATGTCGGATGATTCCGGAAATATGCAAACGCCAACTAATGGTGAAGATGATCGTGGAAAGGGTCCTCACGGCGAGGTTACGAACAAGGATATTTTCGATCACCTTAAGAAAATTGGCGAAAGGGTGGATTCCTTGGAGAGAAAGTCTAAAAACACTAGTACAGAAATGCTTTTTAGCGTCGCACCTATAGCGTCGGTTCTTTAGAAAGCCGTCACTTTTTCACGTTATTGGTGTCGGTTGCCAACTTAACCGACGCTGTAGGTGTGTGTGCAAGACCTTTGGCGTTGGTTTTTTACTCAACCGGCGCTAATACAGGACCTTTGGCGTCGGTTTTTTATTTAACCGACGCTAGTACAGGACCTTTGGTGTCGGTCTTTCGAATGCCGACGCCTTTGAGTACTTATAGTGTCGGTCTTTGATAGAACCGACGCTATAGAAATGCTTTTATGTGTCGGTTTTGCAGAACTAACGCTTTAACCGACGCTTTTAAGAACTTCTAGTGTCGGTCTTTATTTCAACCGACGCTATAGGATTTGTACATATTATAAAATAGGATTTGTATTTTAAATAAATCCTAATCTCAATTTATTATTCAAAATAGAACTTGTAAAATAAAAAATATCTAAAAAAATTCTTACTAATATTTTTTTAAGTACATTAAAAAGTATATAATATAAAAATAAAATCTTAATAATGAACAATTTTGAAATTTATATAATTTATATCCATAAATTAATTGCATGTCAAATTCAAAGATATTAATTACAATATAATCATTAAATTTATAATTTTTTAATATTACTAAGAAATTTAAAAGAAATAAAATTAGGAAATTAGATTTTTCAAAAATTAGTTTTATTATCAATATTATTTTTTTCGTAACTATTCTTATATTTATTTTTATAAAATTATATTTTGTTGGGTACTTGGGACTGAGAAGTAAAACTAATTCAGATTAATAGTTTTACAAGGTCAAATAATTCATCTCTGCTCCGACTCTGGGCGCATTGTCGCAGTTGTCAATCATAAAACTCCACCTCTCTTGCACGACGACTTTTGAATTTCTTAAATCAATCTGTTTCCACATGCCTTAATCGATCTGTTCAACAGCAGGCCTTAGTTTTGGGTAATATCTCTGGCATCAATTTTACAGGTAAATACCCTAACTTTTGTTATCCCCTTTTATTATAGTTGTGTGTGTTTTGGTTAAATCAACTGTAAGTCTTTATCTATTTCTTGAAGTGGGGTTACTGATTTTTTCACAAAGAGTCTACTAATTGTGTCTATATGTATGTATACGTTTGAGGATGAGGGTTCTTGGGGTTTGATTTGATAATGGGTTGGAGAAATTTTTATGTCCTTAGGCGGTCTGCCCCCCCCCCCAATGAAGACTACGCTTTTTAATTTCCCCCTAAAACAAAAATAAACACACCACACTCCACATCAAAACATTCAGACACCCATTCAGAAAAAACTGCTCTTCAAGAACAAAGGGAAGAAGATATGTTGACGGATTTCTTTGATGTGTATTTATCTTTGATGGGTATTTAAATACACATGTCTGTGATTCCAATCAAAAGACTGTACTAAATTTTAATTTTATTTGATTCGTAGGTGATTAGAGCTTAAAATTGGGGCTTTCACTTAGCTTGGATTAAATGGTATTCGGGTTCATATTAGTTTGATTTTTGGGGCTCCAATTGATTGTCTCCTTCTAATTTATATATATTTTCAACTTGGGCTTCTAATTTAGGGTTTTGAATTTATGATTTTGCAGGTGGTTTTGGGCTTTGGGAATTCCAATTGAGTGCTTCTTGTTTGCGGGTATGTTGGGTTTTGATTTATATATGTAGGTATTTCGTTAGGTTTTTTTTTGTTTTATGATTACTGAAATTTTTTCATTATTATAGAATATTTATAAGTAAAGATTTATCTTCGCGTTTAATATATATTTTCAATAATATTTGACAGACAACCAGGATAGTTTCTTTGCAAGTTTTGAACTAGGGTGGGTAATCATAAATGGTGCTGGCGTTGCATCCTACTCCGTCGACATTGTCCGCAGAAGAATGATGATGACAACTGGTGAAGCTGTGAAGTACTGACCATGTTGATCTGTACAAGTTTCTACCACCCTGTATGTAAATTCTTAGTTCATAGATATTTGTGGTTTCACTACTTCCGAGAGTGTTGACATGGTTTGACTGTTGGATCCTACTTCTCAAAGTTCCTTATCTGTAAATTTATTGATGCAGAATTTGTATGTTGCACACGTCGAGAAGGTGGTGGTTGCAGGATGCCAGGATTGCCACCTACTGGTCGTGCTCCTTACCAGTTCTGGTAGTATCGTGGTAGGAAAAGTAAAGTGTGTGCTGATGTTGTTTGACATGATAATGGAGTTTAATTTTGTTTTGAGATGAATGGTTCAGGATCTTGATCACCAGCTGCTGTATGATGCTGATACTGTACTATTTCTATGATATTTTTGAAGGTTCCAAGGAAATTATAAAGAATACTGATCTCTTTGCAGGAAATATTAGCTTTAAAAACCAGATGATTGAATGCAATAATTTATTAATGTGTACATTGTTGAGATATGGATTTTGGTCCGTAGATGTTGCTTCATCCTTGACTTGCAAGTTGCAAGGAGTAACATGAAGACAGATTACTAGAGGCATAATAAGCCAAATACAAATAGATGCAATCTTTTATACTCCCTAAATTTCATTGTTGATATAAATCATCTACGGTAAATTTCATTTTCATTTCTAAGACAGTTAAAAAAACTATACGGTGGAATAATATCTCAGTTTCATCGAATGAAAGTGTAAATGTTATCCGTTTCTTTATACTGCTAATATTACTTAATGTTGTTTTGAAAGTGCCTGCAATGGGACTTTAATACATAGAATCACTTTCATTCTAAAGTTTACAGGTAATTTTTACATAGTCTATTATGAACATCTTAGCATAATAAGTTTGGAAGCTTTTTGCAGTAGGAACATCAGTCTTCAGCACAAAACATAGTCTATTGAAAGCTGTGAAGTACTGTCCATGTTGATGACAACTGGTGAAGTTGTTCCCTAGATGCATTCACTCAGATATTGAAGAATGAGGGTGTTAAATCTCTGTTCAAAGGTGCTGGTGCTAGTGTATTATATATTTATATGATTTAGTAAAGTTTGCTAACACTGGTAGTCATTTGGATGCAATATGTCTTTCCATTTGAATTACAAAGTACAATCAAGTCTAAAATTTTATTGCCATAAAAAATAATCTTTCTGCGCCAGATTCCCCTTTTTTCCCTTTTACATATCTATTGTATTTTTATTGATTGCATTACAATTAATATAGTGGGGAGATTTTAATGTGCATTCTAGCCAATTTCATTGTAAATATTGCTTCTTGAAAACTCAAGTTACTGCATCTAACTTTAAATCAGTAGGTAGCCACCAACTAGAATTAGTACTGACGATCAGGGAAAAACACACGATTATAATAAAAAAAAGGTTCTTACATCAATTCTATAGCTCCAGATTTCAACATCCCCTGCACTTACAGAAATTTATGTATTCTTATTTGTCTGTTTTGTTTTATAACTTTCATATATGCTCTGCCAATTATTTAATAATGGTTTGATGTGCACCCAATTTTGTGTTTGTGATATGACAGAGGTTCTTGTCTGGAACTTCTGGTTCAGTAAGACGGGGTTCTGAGAAAAAAAAGGGTTGTGACACTTCTATTCCATTTTCTTTTATAAGTGAAATTTTCCCTTTAAGTTGTAGATATTACTTATGGTAAGCATCTATGAATGGTAACTTGTGGGAACTTGGCTCGGTAATTTAATGGCATTCGCCAATGGAGGATTAATGTAGTATACTTGCACTAATAGTCACTCTCTATAGAATATAAGATTCTTTTAGACAATACTATTGTGCGAGCAATAGAATGGAGGATCCACCCCCCCCCCCCGACCCACAGGAACAGGCATAACAAGCAAACTGTACGGCTAAGCTTAAGAGGGCCTTGATTATAGTATTCTGATACGATTTTGTTCTATGTCCTGTCTCACTAATGGATACACCGGGTGTTCTAAAAGTAGATTTAATAGGCGAATTATTCATTTAATAAATAGAATTGGGACACAGGAATCAACTATTATGATGCTTTTAACTCACATGAACCAAGATACTGTGAAATCATGGATTCTGCATGTGATGTAGCTAATGAGATTGGACCACGTTATCTATGTTTGTAGTATTAGTGTTATATATACAATTTAAAGGTAAAGATGACTAGTGTTACTGATTTCACTTTGCAGGACTTACAAACAATCCTGAAACAAGGCTTCAAGTTGTGCCACTTCACGTTATCTATGCATGTGCGTCATGTGGAGGAACAACTTTTAAAAGCAGGTATGTAGTACTCTTTATGACTTGTGGAAACTTCTGCAATTTGCTAGAAACTTTCAGTTCTAAACTTTCAGTTAGTAATGGGGACATTTTTAATAGCCTTTGTCCTGTTCAGAATATGTATAGAGTAAGTGCAACTGAATATTGTAGTTTCAAAAGTAGAATTATTGCTTTGGTTAGCATTAGCAGATTCTACATGAACTATTGAATTGTATTATATGTTCGTGCTTTGAACAGTAGTTGTATTATCTTTTCTCTTACTGCAGTTGAATAGATGATGTGAACAGACTACTTTTCTAGCTGGAAATTATAGAATATACATAGGTTCCTAAAGTTACGAAGATTGCAAATTGTGACCTGGGAGATGCGGCTAAAAAATACAAGATCTGGATGCTGCAATTAAGACCATGCATGAATTACTAGAGAGGCTGATAAGACACTTGCTGAGGATTTCTACTTGCAATTTGGAGAAGACCAACCAATACAATTTCTTGTCACTGTCAGAGAAAAACCTAGAGAATGATTGTATTGGAAAGAATTTATTGTAGTATTTGTAATTTAATTTATCTTTTTTTCAAGCGTGTAACAAGATCGCACAAAATCTTTTTAATTTATTTTAATCAAATTTTTGATCAGATTTGTGTTATGATTTTATTCTTGGTGTAGTGGTTGATGTTATATTTTATTGATGGTTGTATTAGTAATACATGTGGAGTAGGATAACAGGATTAAAAAAACAATATTTTTTTTAAAAAAAAAGTAACTTTAGGCGTCGGTTATCAGAGGTGCGATGCAAATAACAAAGACTATAGGCGTCGGCGTTTTAATGAACCGACGCTATTGTAGTGACTATATGCGTCGGCATTTTATACAACCGACGCTATTGTAAGGACTATATGCGTCGTTTTCTCTGACAACCGACGCTTTTGTAAGGAGTATATGCGTCGGCATTTCAAACAGCGACGCTTTTGTACCACCATATGCGTCGGCATTTCATACAACCGACGCTGTTGTACTCCCATATGTGTCGCCTATTTAACCGACGCAAAAGGCCTATACCTATAGCGTCCCCTACATATACTATGCCTTTTAACCGACGCTGTAGCTCTTTTTGACCGACGCTATAGGCTCATTCTGTACTAGTGAAAGATGAAAAAATGGTGAAAAAAGCAGAGGTCTTCGGAAAAGCGCTCTAAGGCACCAAAGGTTACACCAATTCGGCTGGATTTTGGTAGTGACGAAGAAGGGCCTGAGAAGGAGAAGACCAAAAAGACCTTTTCTGATGTTGAAACTGATCAGAGTAATCCAGACTAGGACTCTGAAGCTGAGCCTAAGGATAAGGAGGACCCTGAACCTTCAGCTACGAGGAGTATAACTGTTTTTGACCGAATGAGAAAAAAGCTCACAAACAAGGATTTGAGGCATAAGCTTTTGGAGGCGAAACAGAAGGCCCCCAAGAAGGTACAAAGCGAGAAATCACAATCTAAGGGGTCGAGGAGTCATAAGGAGAAGTCCCACTCGAAACCTGAAGATGAGCGCAGCTCTAGCTCATCCTATAAAGCTGGGGATAGCTCTGATGGAAGCTCCAACGATGAAGAGGACATTGATGACACCTCTGGGTCAGCTGAAGGTGATGGAAAGTATAAAGAGAAGGACCTCAGAAAAGTCCTCGAGAAGATCATGGCAGAAAAGGGCCCTCAATCGGGGTTGACGGTAGGGTCACCTTTCACTAAGAAGGTGCGAGATTCGCCCTTACCCTGTAGCTACAGGGGTGTGGGAGACCTGAAGTTCGATGGGACTATGGACCCCGTGGAGTTTCTTAGCCGTTTCAACACGGAGATGGAAGTTTATCAAATCAAAGATCGCACTAAATGTCGCCTGCTGGCCGCGACTCTGAGAGATAGTGTTCATCAATGGTTCAAGAGGCTTCCCTCCAATTCAATTAAGTCATGGAGGCAGATGGGTGAGATGTTTGTAACCCAGTTTAGAGCTTCGGTCACGTTCGCACCTCCGGCTAACACATTGGCGAACATCAAGCAACGTGATAATGAGACTCTCAACGAGTATTTCAAGAGGTTCAATGCTGAGGTTCCAAGGGTAAGGAAAACCACGTACAAAACTTACAAGAATTTCCTGATAGCTGGGGTCAAGCCTAGGACTGAGTTCTGGAAAGAGCTGCAGAGTAAGGAACCTACTACCTTGGCCGATTTTTATGCCAAGGCAGAAAGGCATAAGGTTATCGAACAATCCTTGGAGAATTTGAAGAAGGATAATGCTTCGCGGGATTGGAACAGGAATAAGAGGAATAGGTCGTATAGCCCGAAGGACAGAAGCTACAACAAGCGGATGACCTATAGCACAGCTTCAGCTGGTGGCCGGGATGCATGCAAGGAGGTGAAGACTGCACCTCTGTCAGTAAACACTACAAGTGCAAAGAGGACCGTGGAATACAAGTATCCACCTTCAAAAGTTAGTCGAAGGTACTCAGAATACACACCATTGGCTGCTCCTGTTGAGCACATATTTGAAGTTGGAGATAAGACATGGATGTTCAAGAAACCCTCCCAGACGGGACCTCCTGGAAGAAAGGATTTAGCAAGATACTGTGCCTTTCATGATGCCAATGGGCATGAAACGGCCGACTACGGAAACCTCAAGGATCATATTGAGGACTTGATTAAAAAAAGGTTTCCTCACGGAATTTGTGGCCCAGGAGGCAAAAAATACAAAGATGATAGGTCCAAGAGAGATGAAGAGAAGTTTGCACCTGAACGAGCTACCAGGGCCGGTAGTATCCACACAATCATTGGTGGACCTTATATCGGAGGCTTCAGCAGGAATGCAATGAAGAATTATACACGTGAGGCTAGAGGAAACCCTCTCACGAATGTTTATCATTTGGCAGATAGGCCCCCAAAGCTGTTTAAAGGTGAAGCTACAGACATCGCCTTCACTGAAGACGATGCAAGGCATGTGCATCATCCCCACAATGATGCATTGGTGGTGACTATCACGATTGGAGGGCTCAATGTGCATCGAGTCTTGGTGGATAATGGAAGCTCTTGCAATATACTAGCTTATGACACTTATCAAAAGATGGGACTCGCGGATAAGGAAATGTCCCCTGCTTACAATGACTTATATGGATTTACTGGCGGACTAGTACAAGTTGTAGGAAGGGTGAAGCTCCCTGTTGTGTTGGGGGCTGAACCTATGAGAGCTACGCAGGTGACAGAATTCATGGTTGTGAATGAAGACATATCATACAATTGTATCGTGGGCAGGCCCCTCTTGAAGGAAATGAGAGTGGTAACCTCTATCTACCATCTCTCCATGAAGTTTCCTACTCCTAACGGGATTGGATATCTAAAGGGCTGTCAAGTAGATTCAAGGGCATGTTATAGTAAGGCCTTGCGCACCGCTGAGCAAGCTTTGAAGCATTTGTTGTTGGTTGATGGAGGCACCATGGATAATTGCTACAAGTACCTAGAAGCATCAATGAAGAATGAACCTCCACGGCAGGTAAAGGATTCATGCAATATGATTATGATTATCCAACATCCAGGTGAAGAGAGCTCCACGGATATTGTCTTTTCTTCGGGGGTAGATACCCAGAATGAGGTACGGATGCTGGAGGCACCCCCACCAAAAGGTTTAGAAAACGATGAACCTCTTATCGAAGGAATTATTGAAGAGGCAAATGATAGTGACTTCGAGGATAGCCATGTGGAAAGCTCCCCCAAGGTTCCTTTACAACCTAGAAGAATGGATACAGAGGTTCAGGTGAAGATTGATCTAGATCCCCGGATGCCTGAAGCTAGGGAAACAACAGGTGCTGCTGGTGACACCTTGTCAATACTAGTGGATGCAACCGACCCCTCTAAGGAACTGAAGGTTGGAAAACAGTTGGGACCTGAAGCTAGGGAAGCATTGACTCGCTTCTTAAAAGATAACCTAGATGTTTTTGCTTGGTGCCATTCTGACATGGTGGGGATTGATCCTAGAGTGATGTGTCATCACCTTAACGTTGACCCCGAAAGGATTGCTATAAGGCAAAAACGAAGGGCAATAAGTGGTGAGCGAGCTTTAGCCCTCAAGGAAGAGGTTGACAGGTTACTAGAAGCTGGATTGGTGAGAGAATCATTCTACCCGGATTGGCTAGCGAACCCGGTGCTTGTCAAGAAACCCAATGGAAAGTGGCGAAGTTGTGTGGATTTTACAGATTTGAACAAGGCATGCCCTAAAGACAGCTTTCCACTTCCGCGTATTGATCAGTTGGTTGATGCTACAACTGGGCATGCTCTTTTGAGCTTCATGGATGCTTACTCGGGATATAATCAAATTCGCATGTATGAACCTGATCAGGAGCATACGTCCTTCATCACGGATAGAGGTTTATACTATTACATTGGTATGCCTTTTGGATTGTTGAATGCTGGAGCTACCTACCAAAGGCTGGTTAATAGGATGTTCAAGGACCAGATCAGGAAAACTATGGAGATTTATGTAGATGATATGTTGGTCAAATCTAAAGTTACGGTTGACCATGTGTTGCACCTATCAGAAATGTTTAACATACTTCGAAGGTTCAGAATGAAGCTCAACCCTCAAAAATGTGTCTTCGGTGTGGAATCAGGGAAGTTCCTAGGCTTCATTGTCAATCATCGAGGAATTGAAGCAAACCTAGCAAAGATTAGGGCTTTAATCGAGATGCGGTCTCCTCGTAACATAAAGGAGGTTCAGAGTCTTACTGGCAGGATTGCAGCTCTGAACAGGTTTGTATTTAAATCCTCGGATAAGTGCAGGGAATTCTTCGTAGCATTCAAGAAAGGAAAGAACTTCGAATGGAACTCGGAGTGTGAAGCAGCCTTTACAAAAATAAAGGACCAGTTGGGCAGTCCTCCATTACTGTTTAAACCTCTCGATGGAGAGGTCCTCATACTATACTTGGCAGTTTCAGAATATTCAATCAGCGTCGTGTTGGTACGGGAGGAGGTGCAGGTTCAGCACCCGGTTTATTATGTGAGCAAAAGGTTATTGGATGCTGAGACGAGGTATTCTAATATGGAAAAGTTGGCTTACGCACTAATCTTAGCTTCAAGGAAGCTTCGGCCTTATTTTCAGGCGCATCAGATAGAGGTACGTACCTCTTTCCCTTTAAGACAAGTCTTACATAAACCTGAAGCTTCAGGTAGGCTTATGAAATGGGCTATGGAGTTGGGACAATTTGATATTGAATATATTCCGAGGACGGCTATAAAAGGGCAGGTATTGGCAGACTTCCTGTTGGAATTTCCTCCATCGTTTGAGGTTAAGGGTGATGAGTGCATAGCTGAACCTTTAGTTCCGGAGGAAATGGTCGAGAATTGTGCACCCTGGTGGACGCTTTACGTGGATGGAGCAGTAAATGGAAATGGGGCACGAGCCGGTATCGTCCTCATAAGCCCGGAGGGACACAAGCTTCAAAGCTCTATTCACTTTGGTTTTTATGCGACCAACAATGATGCAGAGTATGAAGCTCTAATAACTGGTCTGAAGCTCGCGTTGGAAATGAAGATGGAAAACCTGACCGTCTTCAGTGATTCTATGTTGGTGGTATGGCATATTCGAGGAGGATTCCAGTCTAGAGGTCCTCGTACAGACCTCTATATGAGGTATTCTCAGGAGCTGATAAGCAAATTCAAGGAAGTGAACCTCGAGCAAATCCCAAGGGCTCAAAATGCTGATGCTGATGCACTCGCAAAATTAGGTTCACAAAAGGAGGCTACCATGCTAGGGGTTATACCTCTGGAGATTCAACTTCAGCCTAGCATTCCTAAGCTTGAGGTTATGAGCTTGGAACCTGCGACCGAGGAATTGTGGACAACACCTATCATGGAGTACATTACAAAGGGAGTCGTCCCAGAAAAGAAAGAAGAGGCCAGGAGGTTAAAATATCAGGCTGCAAGGCATGTTATCTATGACGGTTCTTTGTACAAAAGGGGATTTAACAAGCCACTGTTAAGGTGCATATCAGGTGACGAGTGCGAGTACATCTTGCGAGAAGTCCACGAAGGAATTTGTGGAAGTCATTCGGGTGGAACCTCTTTGGCACATAAAATACTCCGTCAAGGATATTATTGGCCCACGATTCAGAAGGATGCTCATAGGTTTACTCGGGCATGTGATCGTTGTCAAAGGTTCGCAAACTTCAACAGTACTCCAGCTGTCCCGTTGAAACCTCTCACCAGCCCTTGGCCCTTCGCTGTATGGGGAATTGACTTGATCGGGGAGCTTCCACAAGGGAAAGGAGGTGTGAAGTATGATGTCGTAGCTGTTGACTATTTCACCAAATGGGCTGAAGTTGAACCACTGGCTAGGATAACGGCTGCAAAGATAAAGGAATTTATGTTCAGGGCAATCGTTTGTAGGTTTGGAGTTCCCTACAAACTAATCTTATATAATGGAAAGCAATTTGACAGCAAAGAGTTACGAAATCTGTGTGATGATCTTGGGATTCAGAAGGGCTTCACGGCAGTTTACCACCCTCAAAGTAATGGTCAAACAGAAGCTGTCAACAAGATTATTAAGAACACTTTGAAGACCAAACTGGAATAAAGCAAGGGGTGTTGGCCTGAGGAACTCTCTATGGTTTTATGGTCATATAATACAACACCGCGAACCACTACTGGCGAGTCACCCTTCACCTTAACCTATGGTTGTGAAGCAATGGTGCCCGTGGAAATTGGGGTTGGATCATTCAGAAGGGATAACTATGATCCTGGGAATAATGAGGTAAATCATCGATTGTACTTAGATTTGGTAGAAGAGGTTCGAGCTACCGCGCAGCTGAAGCTGGCTACTTATAAACAGTGTACTCGGAAGTACTTTGACGGCAAGGTTCGTGCTCGTCCATTGAAGGTTGGCGATTTGGTTTTAAGGAGGATGATGCCCAACATGAAGGTTCATGGTCAGGGCGTATTTGGTTCAAATTGGGAGGGTATGTACCTCATAAAGGCTGTCTTATGGGAAGGTACCTATCATCTCATGGATTTGGATGGAAAGCTCATCCCCAGAGCATGGAATGGAGAACATCTTAAAAAAATATTACCAGTAAAATCATTAGGTACTATTTATGTAGGCCTCTTTCAGGCGTAGGAATAATAAAAGCGGTTTATTAGTTAAAACTGCCATGCTTAGGTATAGCTTCATGGTTGTTGGCTCCAGCTTTACAGCTGCTTGGCTCAGCTTCAAAGCAATTTGTTTTAGGTTCATAGTAAGATATTTTCATTTGTTCTCTGAACACTCGGGGGGTAGTGTATTCACACCCTACCTATTTCATGTCTTTTGGCAAATTTTACAATATTAATGAAACCTCGATTTCTAGTTCATATGGTTGTTCTTGCTCGAACGCTTCGTTATTTGTTATGTGCTTACTGTAAGAATTACATGTGGATAAAGATTGAATGCATGACTATTTATGTTTAGTTCTTCACCATAAATGATTATATGCCAAAGAACTGGGGGGGGTAGTGGATATACTTTACGCATGTTTAAAATGTTAAATTTCGAAACTTAATATCATTGGATTGGATTTAATATTATTGGATCGGATTTAATATCATTAGATTGGATTGGAGATTCACACTCATGGATTATGGGTGAAGGTTAAGACATATGGATTAAACATACAAGCTTATTAACAGCTCATGTAAGCCCTAGGGACACTAGGCATAAATATCATGGTAAAGTGTGAGAGCCAAACATAGGCCACACTCTAGTTTAAAATTTCTTGCACGATTGCAAGCTGGAACGTTAAAAAGGTTAAGACTACAGTAGGGAGGTTCAAGGTTGGCGAACCCCTGAAGTTGTAGCACGGATTAAGCTCCATACAAATTTATGAAGCATATGGAATTTAATGGCGCATTACCCTAGGCAGGGATATGTATGGATATTTGGTTTTTTTCTAAGGCATTGGATAAAATGGCTTATGTATATCTTAATCTATGGGCTATGGGTTATGCACCTAAGGATATTAGGTGCAAGGGTGGTTTACTTATACATCATATTATGGGAATAATCATGTTGTGAATAATTTTTATCATATGTTGTTTGTATCTCTGGTCAAGAGGTAGAAGAAAGCTCGGGAGAGTTTCGGGTTTGTGGATGCAATAATGCAAATATATGTGTAGATAAACTCTATGAAAAGTGTGGTCTTATGGTGTAGGCCCTATTGGATACCCACATGGTATATATCATGGATATTCTGGGATTGGCACTTAACTATTCACTAGTACAGGTATATCAGTTATCTAACGATGCAGGATGGGTTTGACTTGTGCACTTGGGAATTTCGCATGAAACTACAGCTACCTGCATGTGAGCTCAATATGGCAACCTAGTGATTATCCGGAAGAAATAGCATGGCAAAACTAAACATGGGTTTCAAGCATAAGGAAAATAACAGCACGATAGATTGAAAAGATGAAAACCAAGAGTTAAAGGTTACATCTTGCGAGGTATTCGGAGGTACACGCACCCTCATCCAATGTTTAAAACCCATGGCGCGAACGCCAGAAATGTTATCAAAATAAGAACCATAAAAGTTAACCCTTACAAGGGCGTAATTGTTTTAAAAGGGAGCTGGTAATCAGTAATCATGGAGCAGGATTGTCAGGAGAAGCATCGGGAGCATCTTGATCAGGAGCTGGGTCGGCTTTCTCCGCATCTTCCATTTGAACCTCTAGGATGGTATCGTCCGCACCCTGAGCCTCACCTTCAGGTTCCAACTGGACAACCTTCTCCTGATCTACCGCAGTCTCAGCTTTTTTCTTCTTAATTTCCTCCACCATCTTCACCGCATCGTCACCAAGCAAGGTCCAATCCAGGGACGGGAAATGGTCATATGTAGACTCGATGTAATCATTCACCCCTCGGTTATACTCGGCTTCAAACTTTTCCCGCTTGGCAGCTTCACGGGTGGATCTCTCCAAGGCGATGGTGGTATTAAGGGAATCCAACTTCTTCTTAAAATCTCCAACCTTCTTGGTATAAGAAGCCTTCAGAGCATCTTTCTCAGCATCAAGGTTGATTATAGAGGTGTTCAGTTGGTCACGTTCTTTCAGGAGCTTAGCCTCGGAAGCCTTGAGATTCTTACTGGCATCAGCTAGTTTCTTTCTCTCGATTTCGTTGTCTCTAAGGGAATTCTTCAGTTGCTTCAACTCTTCAGATAGCCGCTGGTCGCCCCGAGCCGCTGCCACTATTTCTTCACCCCGTTTCAAGGTGTGAAAGAAGCTTTGAGCTTCACACCAAGTGGTGGCCTTAGCAACCTCGGACAGGCTCATTTTATCCCACTCAGCGATGGCTTCCTCCGGGATCTGGTTTCCAGCCATATTGAAAAATTTACGGATTAAGGGGTTCGAACCTTCATTAGGGGCTCCAGGAGTAGATGGCTTGACCTTTTTACTAAGATGAGAACCTGAACCTTTGGCGGAGTCAACAACGGCAGTCAGCGGCAGTTTTCTTTTCGAAGAGGTGGTGGACTTATCTTGGGAAGCAGCAGTTGATTTCATTCTGGAAATGGGAGTAGCTTCCATAGGGACAAGGTCTTTTTCCTCATCACCAAAGAGATCGTCATAACTAACTGTTTTGTTAACGAAGGATGGCACACCGGAAGCCATGTCTGCAAAAGAGGTCAGGGGTTATCAAGTGAGCAATTAAATATAAAAATGTGACACGAGCATGGCATGGATGTACAGAAAATGCAATAAAATGTAAAGAGGCAATAGGAAACCTAATCTGTTAGAGGCTCCAGTTTCAGAGCCCTCCATTGAAATCAAATTCAAGGTCCTCTCATTTGACATGAAACCGCATTTAGTAAGGTTCTGGCTTGTCAGCAGACTAGCACCATCCCCTAGTGCTGCTGATAGTTTCAAGGCTTCTTGGGCTCTTTCCAGGGAGTGACCCCTAAGAGCCGTCTTACTTGGAATCTCTATACAAGGTTTAAAGTATGAGTTAGATCACACCATCTAAATTATTCAGAAACAAGGAATGATGATGGAGTTACGCGCAAGATACTTACTAGGATTTCTGTTAAACTCAGTTCTATAAGCTGGACAATCATAACAGTACAAAAATTGAGGTAACCAGTCGGTCATTCCCTTCCTGTTTCCCTTGATGCACTGGCCATCGTGGATGCCCCAGGCAGAGAGATAGCAGAAACCAGAGTTTTTTCCTGTCTGCTTAAGCTGGTAAAAGAAACCCAACTCACGGGCGGACATCTTCTTCTCAAACTGTTGGTCATAGAGGATGAACATGCACATTGCCATTCGATAGGCGTTTGGGGTCATTTGAAGTGGGGCAATATCGTAGAAGGTGATAATATTGTGAATAAAAAGATGTAAAGGGATGGACAAACCCATTCTAAAAAACGTAGCAGAAAATACGGCACAAGGTATCTGTTGGTCAGGTTCAAAGTTATCAAAGCGATGACACCTTTCCCCAGGGGAAGGTATCACCAAGCGACAATTAGGCTGATGTTTTTGGAGAAGGAGATTTAATCTATTGGCGTTCATTGAAGTATAAAGTTCTTCGCAGGCTGGGATAAGGCCTTAGGAGTCAGAAGGGGTTTCTTCGTCCACTGAGGTCTCCACCTCCACCTCAGAGCTAGGTTCAGGATGGACGGAGGTTCTGGTCTTAGCAGATGAAACTTCTTCCTCGAAAGAATGATACTTGGAGGGTGGAAAATTTTTGGTTTTTAGGATTAGATGGTTCTCAAAAGATGCCTGTTGAATTGCTACAGGTTTTGTATCTTTTATCTTGTGAGAAAAAAGGTTGGTTCGGACTGATGTGATAGTTTTATCGGGAATTGACACCTTAACCTTGGAACGGGTTCTGGTACTAACTGGCTTTATGGGAGGTACTTTTGGCAAAGGGGTTCTGGTTAATGAGGTGTCAGAATCTAGGAGGTCAATACAATTCTGAACCTCCTGGGCGGTTGATTGCTGTGAGCTGGCAGCAGTTGAGCTCCCTGACATCTGCAAAAGATGGAGCAGGATAAGTTAACCGCCAAATAGGTCTCTTCACAGTCGAGCAGGCAAGAGGATATGTAAATCGTAAAGTTTACAAGGGTTTCCAGTTGGGGTTCTATGCGAAGTTGTCGCTGGGGATTTAAGTTGAACAAATGCTGACCTGAGTAATTCCAAGGATTTGGGGTTACAAATTCCAAGTTTGTTTCTACACTTAAAGGACAGTTAGAAGTCTATAGAGGTCTTCACCTCGGGAGAGGTCGTAGCACGTAGAAATTTAAACCTAAAACTACAGGAAAGGGTTTCAATTCTTTACTTAAATCTTTGTATATGATGGCATATCAATGTTAATATTCCGGGATTTGTATGATATATATTATCGACTAAACATACAATCAAGAACAGTCAGGAAGACGAACAGACATAGTGTTGTATGCGATTCATGGCACCAAAAAAGACACGAGTTTGAAGAGTTTTAGGATTTCTACTTAGTTATATAGAAGCGGAACAAGTAATCTCGAGCAGTTATAGTTCACCAAAGGCGAGTATACATGGCATCTTGGATTCCAATTTGATTATGCTGATGATATAAGTTTGTGTGTGAGCATACATAATTGTGTATGTAAGTATATGTGCATATATATATATAAGATGGGCACATTCAAGGACGACATGCAACAGCAAACAGAGGTTAAAAATGGCATACGAGGATAGATTCGTACCTTATGAAGGGTTACAGGTGGAGGATCGTTGAAGATTGGAAGATCGTCGGAACCCTGAGCCGTCCTAAAGCTTTTTCGACGGAGAAGAAAGTGGAGAGTGTGAAGTTTGTATTGTAAAAGAAAAGAAAGAAGGGAAGGGCATGTATTTAAACGCACGCGTGAATAGGAACAGGCTCACTAGGTGGTGCAATCTGGTTGGATAAAAAAAAGAGTCAAAAGGAAATTTGGAAGAATGGGAAGGATAAATGCAGGTGCATGATTCAATTTTCTAGGAGGAATACAAGAAGTTGGTTGTGTATTAATTTGAAATTTGAATTTTATTCAGAAGGATAATGTGTAAACAGATAGATGTTTTCGTTGATTTGAAACATGGGATTAATTTGCCAAAACACAAGGAGATATACATCGTGGAGTTTATTTGATTATCGGTTATTCAGCTAAGGATCTGCAGCTGGTTACGTGGTTAAGAGTTGATCACTCAAGAATGAAATAGGTTTTGGTTCCTTTTGTATTCAATACTGCAAGGAACCGGGGGGTAGTTGTTGTGCCCTAAATCTCACATGGGTTCAATTTAAGGCCCATACTTGTTGAAGGTCCGGTAAGGATGTATTTGGCTAGGATTGTGTGTACTGAGGTGCAGGTTCATTGTACTGAGGTGCAGGTTCAGTGTACTAAGGTGCAGGTTAAGGGTACTGAGGTACATGTTTAGGACGCCCTGGTTTAGGTGCAGGATACCCTGATAGGTTCAGGGTGCCAAAGCAGGTTCAGGGTATCGAGGCTCAGGTAAGGGGTATTGAGGTTCAGGTGGTCTGAACCTCGAGAATGGTTTCGGATAACGAGCAATCAGAACCTCGGGAAGGCAGAATACTAGTTGGACAAGGACTCAGCTACCTATACTTTAGGGGCACAGAAGTATAACAGGCGAAGGACTTCTAGGCTTACTAAAACGTATTGGATGGAGCAGGCACAATCAATATAGGACTTGTATTGATTGTTTCGGATATACATTGCATGCATGAGGATTTATAGGACTTAGTGATGGATGTGGATTAGGATACTGGAAAGCTCGGCTGGAGCAACCTAATTCGACTATAACTCTGAGATGGATTATGTTAGAGTGGCCGAATTCACAAGGATGGAGAAGTATAAACCTAATAGAACTACATGGGGCTTGATTCCTATAAATAGGATATGTAGACACTTGACTAAAGGATTCGGATTTTCACTCGTGAGACACATAAGGCTTGTGCACCTATGTGATACATATTCCGGTAAATTGTCGGGCCGTGTAGGAATTACGCCGCCCGTTTCAGCTGGTGTTTTTGTCAACTCAGCCCCCGGAAACATACTTCAACCATTCTGTACTTATCACGAGCTACAGGTTTCTAGCTGCAGACCTACAGCTCCGTCCGATAACCAAGGACACGTTCTACGAATATTCCAGCGAGATTCTCTCGATTGTGTTGTACCAAATTTCTCACACAACAGATATTGAAGTTCATTTTTGGCTTTATTGTGAAAGGACTGCTACACACATACTTTTGACTCCTTGTTAGGAATATGTTGCTCTTGATGATAATTATAAAACACTTAGTAGATTTTGTATTAAGGCAATTTGTAACTGTCAACGGAATGGTATGCTTTGCAGCTTTCGTTGACAGGTAGCTCATCAACGAAATGAGTGATGTAGCAATTGCACTGTACAATACTTCACTGTTTGATATTCATTTGTTGTAGGTATTAGATAGGTTTTCTAAGTCATGTTGACTAAGTACTAGATAGGCAAAATAGGTTGGATAATTGTAAATATAATGTGCCTTGTAATTTTGCCTAAGTGAAGACATGTCGACGGAATGAAGATTACACTATCAACGGAATGAAGAATATACCATCAACGAAACGAAGAATAAAGCTATCAACGAAACACATCTTACTGCTATCAACGAATCATTATCACTTTTCTGAATAGTTGACAAAGTGATAGTGATAGTTTTCTGACAGATCAAAATGAGATGTAGAAGTTTACTTTGCATTAGGAGCCATTAAAATGGTCACTGGAAATAAGGAAACATTCCAATTTCCAATTAGGTTCTTGAGTGTGATCATAATAAGCATGAAGACAAAAGACAAGATCTCCAAGGACCATTGGACAAAAGGGATGAAAAGCAAGCTACTGACAGTTACCTTTAGTGTATTTTAGAGTAGCCAAAAATAGCATTGTAAACTTGGGTTATATAACCAAGTGTAGTAGTTCATTTTTAAAAGAGATAAGTGAGATAAAATTAGTTTGTATTAGCTTCTTTCAAGAGCACTCTCACTAATCATCTAAGAACTGAGCAGTTGTGATACTTTTGTAACACGGATTATTTCCGCAATAAAAACATCTCAGTTGGATCCTCAAAACATCCAACTGAAATTTTATATTTGCTTGTGTTTTTATTTTCAATATAGTTTTATTTCGAAAGTTGTTTTAAGTTTAAAGATCAAGGCCAAACAGAAACCATGGTGAAGAAGGGTGCAGGTGTAAAGATACCAGTTCTTGATAAGGACAATTACTTTCACTGGAAAGTAAAAATGCATCTACATCTCATGTCTATGGATGAGAGATATGTAGACTGCATTGAGAAAGGTCCACACGTTCCCATGAAGTTTGCATCTAGAGTTGGACTGCCAGATGATACTCCATATGTGGAAATTCCAAAACCTGTCTCAGAATGGACTGTTGAAGATGTTGCAGAAATCCATAAAGATAAAAGAACCATGAACATTCTGTTTAATGGTTTGGAGCAAGAGATGTTTGACAATGTTATAAACTGTACAACTTCTAAAGAAGTATGGGACACTGTTAGAACACTCTGTGAAGGAACTGAGCAAGTTAGGGAGAACAAAATGCAACTCCTCATACAACAATATGAGCACTTTCATTTTAAAGCTGGTGAAACCCTAAATGACACGTTTAGTAGGTTTCAAAAGCTTTTGAATGGATTAAAGTTGTATGGGAGGATCTACCAAACCAAGGATTCAAATCTCAAATTTCTTAGAGCTCTTCCAAAAGAGTGGAAGCCTATGACTGTTTCTCTGAGAAACACTCAAGAGTACAAAGACTACACTCTTGAAAGGCTTTATGGAACCTTAAAGACATATGAGCTGGAAATGGAGCAAGATGAAGAAATTGAGAAGGTACAAAAGAAAGGTGGATCTATTGCATTGATTGCATCTGTGAACCAACTGGAAGATGACAATGAAGAAGCTGTAAAAGCCACAACTAGTCGAGCTAGTTGTAGGAGTGATGTTAGCAAGGGTAAAGGCAAGATGACAGAAGAAGAAGAAGAACCAGCCAACTTGGACGACTTAGATGAGATTGATGAACACATTGTTTTTCTTTCAAGAAAATTTTCTAAGTTCAAATTCAAGAAAAACTCAGAAGCAAGGCCACCAAGGAGAGACTTTCAACCTAGCAAAAATAATTGGATTGAAAAGTCTAAGTCTAAATGTTTCAACTGTGGAATGATTGGCCACTTTGCTGGAGATTGCAGAAAGCCCAAAGTTGAGAAGGGCAACAGGAAATTTGAGCCTGTTGATTATAAAAAGAAATACTTTGAACTTCTCAAGCAAAAAGAAAAGGCTTTCATGTCTCAGGAGTATGATTGGGCAGGTAATGGTGAAGATTCAGATGATGATGTTGAGTATGTCAACTTGGCTCTAATGGCTAACAATCATGAGCAGGAAGCAAGTTCCTCTAGCAACTAGGTAACAATTACTAATCTTTCCGAGCTTTCTAAAGAGGAATGTGATAGTGCAGTTAATGAAATGTCTACTGTACTGTATAATTTACGTATTACTCTTAAATCACTTACCAAGGAGAACTCAAGAATTAAAGAGACGAATTTGCTCTTAAGTGATAGAAATGCCATGTTAGAAGCACAGCTCATTGAGTTTGAGAAAATGAGGTGTGTTAGTAGGGATGCCAAGATGGAACTTGAGAAAGTGTTAAAAAGGGAAGAGATTCTTAAAACACAACTAGAAATAGAACAGAAAGTGATTGCTAAATGGAAAGATTCCAGGAATGTTTCTAGAAACATCATTAATGTTCAAGGCGTGGAATATTTCTGTGAACAATCATGGAAAAAGAACAAAGAGAAGCTAGGGTATGCTGTTGAAACCTTAGAATCAGAATCAGAGTCAACAAACAACAATGATCATTTGTTGAAGGTTGATATGTCAACGGAATGCAAGGTTTCGTTGACAGATGAACCATCAACCGATCAGGCTGTTTCGTTGACAGAGAAAAGGAAATAAGAACTCACTAGACGTAATAACAAGTATGGTCCTGTCACCAAGAACTTTGTTCAAGGCGAGTCTAGTAAATCAAAGAAAGTTGAGAAGCCTGTTGAGAGAGCTAATGTAGGTCACTTGTCTAACAAGCAATTGAAAGACAAGTTAGAGAAAATTCAAGTTGAGGCTAAGGGCAATAAAAGGAATAACAGAAATGGCAAGGTAGGGATTAACAAACATAACAATTACACACCTGATAAGTATGCTCCTAGAAAGACATGTGTTAATTGTGGTAGTGTTAGTCATTTGTCTGCTAATTGCAAATCTGTTAAGAAGACTGCTAATGTGAAAATACCTAAGCCTGCAATGAATGTTTCTATGCCTACAATGTCTGTTATGCCTAACATGTTTGCTCCATATGCACAATTTCAAAATCCATATGCCAGCATGTCATTTGTGCCTAATCCATACATGAACATGATTAATATGCCACAAATGCCATGGAATGTGAATAACATGTTTGTTCCTCCAACTATGCATGCTGTGAATGAAAATGTGAGCAACCCTCAGAAATCAACACCAAAGGTAAAGGTTGATTTAACTCAATCTGAGCCCAAGGTGAAAAAAGATATAAAAGGAAAATCAAAGGCTAACAAAACAGGACCCAAGGAAACTTGGGTACCAAAATCAACTTGATTTGGTTTTATTGTGTGCAGGGAGACAAAAGGAATCTTTGGTACTCTGATAGTGGTTGTTCAAGACACATGACTGGTGATTCTACCCTGCTCACAGAGTTTCAGGAAAGAGCTGGCCCTTGTATTGCTTTTGGAGATGACAGCAAAGGCTACACTAAGGGATATGGCTTGATTTCAAAAGAGAATGTCATCATAGATGAGGTTGCATTGGTGGATGGTCTTAAGCACAATTTGCTTAGTATCAGCCAACTTTGTGACAAAGGATTTTTAGTTACTTTTTCAAAAGAAGCCTGTGTTGTTTCTAAGGTAGGAGACAACAATGTGGTAATGACTGGATTCAGAAGAGGGAATATGTACATTGCTGACTTTAGTAGCACAAGTCCAGACACCATCACTTGTCTTTTCAGCAAGGCAAACAAGGATGAAAGTTGGCTATGGCACAAGAAATTGTCTCATTTGAATTTTAAGGTTATGAATGATTTGGTAAGGAAAGATCTTGCTAGAGGAATTCCACAGGTGGAATTCTCAAAGGATAGTTTGTGTGATGCCTGTCAAAAAGGGAAACAAAAGAAGGCATCATTCAAAAGCAAGACAGAGTCATCAATTGTCCAACAACTTGAGTTGCTTGATATGGATCTATTTGGTCCTGTAAATGTCATGTCCATTTCAAAGAAGAAATACTGTCTTGTGATTGTTGATGATTTTTCTAGATTTACATGGACTTTCTTTCTGCACTCCAAAGATGAGGCAAGTGAAATCATTATCAATCACATCAAGATGGTAAACAATCATCCTGATTTCAAAGTGAGAAGGATTAGGAGTGACAATGGGACAGAATTCAAGAATTCAACTATGAAGATGTTCTGTGAAGAAAATGGCATTTTGCATGAATTTTCAGCAGCAAGGACACCACATCAAAATGGTGTAGTTGAAAGGAAAAACAGAACACTTATTGAAGCTATAAGGACAATGCTGGATGAATCAAAGTTACCAACTTATTTCTGGGCTGAGGCAGTTAACACAGCTTGCTTCACTCGGAATATTTCTTTGATTAATCAAGCCAAGGGAATGACCCCTTATCAACTACTCAAAAGAAAGAAGCCACTATTAGATTTTCTTCATGTCTTTGGATGCAAGTGCTTTGTTCTGAGAAATCAAGCTGAGCATTTGGGGAAATTTGAAGCAAAGGCAGATGAAGCAATATTTGTGGGATATGCAGCAGGGAAAGCTTACAGAGTCTATAATCTCAGAACCAACATTGTTATGGAATCTGTACATGTTGTTTTTGATGATCTCAACATTCAAGGTCTCTGTGATGAAGGTTTCCATGAAAGTCTTTCTTTTGAGAATGAGGAAGGAAATCAAATGAATAATGTTAAGGCTATTGAGAAACAACCTAAAGTTGTTGTGTCTAGCACAGATGAAAGCAGCAGTGAAGATGAAATTGCTGCATTAAGATTGAAAAGAATAGCTGCTAGCAGACCAAATGGTCATTTCGTTGACAGTCATGATGAGGGATTCGTTGACAGTCAGAATGAGCGTTTCGTTGACAGTCAAGATGGGCATTCCGTTGACAGTCACAGAAATGCCTCTAGAAGTGATCAATTAGGGACAACAAACTCAGGGGGAGTTTCTCAAGGATAAATATCCAATCAAGGCAATCATGATCATGAAGCTACATCTTCTAGAGCTAATCAACCTCCCTCAAGGAAATGGACTAAAGATCATCCCTTTGAACTTATTATAGGTTATGTTTCTTCAAAAGTCCAAACTAGAAGAGCAACTCAAGAGGAATGTCTATATAGTAGCTTTCTATCTCAAGATGAACCAAAGAAAATTGAGGATGCACTTCTAGATCCAGATTGGGTTTTAGCTATGCAAGAGGAGCTAAACCAATTTGAGAGAAACAAAGTCTGGAAGCTGGTGCCCAAGCCTAAAGACAGGAGTGTTATAGGCACAAAATGGGTGTTCAGAAACAAGATGGATGAAAATGGCATAGTCACAAGGAACAAAGCTAGATTGGTTGCTAAAGGCTACTCACATGAAGAGGGAATTGATTTTGATGAAACCTTTGCTTCTGTTGCAAGACTAGAAGCAATAAGGATTTTCCTAGCCTATGCAGCCCATGCCAATTTCAAGGTCTATCAAATGGATGTGAAGAGTGCTTTTCTGAATGGGGAATTGGAAGAGGAGGTATATGTAAGTCAACCTCCTGGTTTTGAAGATGATGATTTTCCAGAGTATGTGTACTTTCTCCTCAAAGCACTCTATGGTTTGAAACAAGCACATAGAGCCTGGTATGACACATTTTCACAGTTCCTTCTTGAGAATCACTTCACTAGAGGTACTGTAGATAAAACTCTTTTTCATAGGATTGTGAATGGCTCTACTATACTTGTTCAAATTTATATAGATGACATAATTTTTGGGTCTACAGATGAAAAACTTTGTCAAAAGTTTGCCAAGCTTATGCAAAGTAAATATAAAATGAGCATGATTGGAGAATTAACTTATTTTCTTGGCCTCCAAGTAAAGCAAGTTAATGAAGGCATTTTCATTAGTCAAACCAAGTACATTAATGATTTGTTAAAGAAATTTAATCTAATGGAATGCTCTCCTGCCAAAACTCCCATGCCTACTGCCACCAAACTTGAATTGAATACTAAGGAAAAATCTGTGGACATTTCAAGTTACAGAGGCATGGTAGGCTCACTTTTATATTTAACATCTAGTAGACCTGATATTATGTTTGCTACATGTCTATGTGCTAGATTTCAGGCTGATCCTAGGGAATCCCATTTAGTTGCTATTAAAAGAATTTTCAGATATCTCAAAGGAACACCAAACCGTGGCATTTGGTATCCTAGAGAATCTGGCTTTGAACTAATTGGTTATTCAGATGCAGATTATGCAGGATGTAAAATTGACAAGAAAAGCACAACTGGCACTTGTCAATTCCTAGGAAACAAGCTTGTGTCATGGTTCAGCAAGAAACAAAACTCAGTTTCTACCTCCACAGCTGAGGCTGAGTATATTGCAGCTGGAAGTTGTTGTGCACAGATTTTATGGATGAAAAATCAATTACTTGATTATGGATTAAGAGTTGAGAAAATTCCTATCTTCCGTGACAACACTAGTGCCATTGCCATTACTGAGAATCCAGTGCAGCATTCAAGGACCAAGCACATTGACATCAAGTATCATTTCATTAGAGAACATGTTATGAATGATACTGTGGAGTTACATTTTGTTCCAAGTGAACAACAACTTGCAGACATCTTTACCAAGCCACTTGATGAATCAACATTCTCAAGATTGGTAAGTGAGCTAGGTATGCTAAATTTCTCTTAATTATTTTGAGATTTTTGCAAGTTATTATGCAGCTAGAAATTTGCTATGATTTTTTGTGAATTAATTTTCTCAGTAAAAAGTGAAATTTTGTCTAAGTCAAAATTACTATGTCAACGAATGCATCATTCCGTTGACAGTTTTAGCATTTTTCTGGGTGTTTCGTTGATATCTCTTTTATATCAACGAAACGCAGCTTTATCAACGAAATAGACGGGACCTTAAGCGCCCAATTCTGATTCGTTGATATAGCGTAATTTAATCTGAACCGTTGAATTTGCACGTCTATTTACCACGATCTATGCATACACCCCTGTAAGTATAAATCATGGTAATATTTTAATTGTAACAGTTAGATTTTTAAGCCAATCCAGTAATTTATATTTATTATTGGACTTAATTTTTGAGGAATTTTGGGGGAGTATTTAAGAAATTCTGTTTTCTTTAATTCTTTTCTACCTTTCTCTCAAAATTTCCAAAGATTTTCTTACTTTCTCTCTCTCAAAGCAAAACAAAGTTCGAGCTTTTCTTCACTCAACAATGGCACCCATAGTCAAACTCGTGTCAGCTGAAGGGTTCATTTACGAGAAGAACAACTCCATTCCATTTGTTGTCAAGGAAAACCCGAACAGAATCTTTTTCAAGATGATGGATTTCTTGATGAATTGCAAACTGAGCTACGCAATGTTTCACTCAACTCCGCTCTACAATGAGATCATAGAGGAGATTTGGACCTCCTGTGAGTACAGTGGAACAAATTGCACTTTGCAATGCACCATTCAAGGTAAAGAGTATATTGTAAATTCTGATGTATTGCAAGCATGTCTTCACATTCCTGGGAATAACTTGTTAGTCCTTGTGTATTGCAGAAGGGGGGGATGAATGCAATACTGATAAAATTCAATCTAAATTTCAACAACTAAAATCAAGATTAAACGTTATCAGCAATATATGCAATCACGAACAGTATTCAGTAAGAACAAGATTCACAAAATAAATGTTTTATTTATTTTGCAAAGTGTTGCTACAAACTCAAGAAAGAATTCTCGAGCTTCGGGTTTTCTTCAAAGACACTTGCTTGTGTTCGTTTTACTTCTAGAATGAATTGATAGTAGGTATAAGACTAACCCTATCACTATCAGTCACGGGTTTGTGAAGCTGCTGTCACTGTCAAGTGGCAGCTTCTTACAGATTGTCTTACCCATGTGACTTTCCTAAATTGCTAACATGTCAGATATACATTACAAAGAAAGCAACCTAGATTCATTCCATTTCCAGCTAAACCAATTCAGCAGATAAAGACTTGACCTTGCTCTTGAATTGATTCGCTTTTTTTTTGCAGTGCTTGAAGCTTCTCTCGTAGTCTTGCAGACTTGGTGCAGCTTAGGGATACTGCATCACGCCTGTTTCTTGAACATTTAAACTGTCACGGGATTTGACTGAGAAAGATACCTAGCACAAGGATCTTTATTGAGACAGTTACTTTTGCCGCAAAGCTTGCTGTCACAGGAATGATCTTTTGGTGACAGTATGAGTTCCCCGCATAGAGTGCTGTCGAGGATCCCAAACTTGCTGTCGAGGGCAATAGTTGCTGTCGCGTAGTCTTCCGCCAACGTTGCTGTCAGAGTGAATATGCTGTCGTGACTTGCAACATTCTGTCTTCTTGTAATCTTACTGTCACAGCTTTAGGACAGTAACCTTTATTCATGTTGTCATCCAAAAAGCATTCTTTGAGGCTTGAACACATAAGTGAACTTCTTTCAAACAATACAACTAGAATAACATTACATACTGATTACAAGAACATACTTTGGCTATGACAGTATGTTCTACTTAATTTAACAAATTAAGTACAATCAAAGTTAAGTTGTTTCTATGCTATCACCTATAAATCCCAACAATCTCCCCCAATTTGTTTTTATGGAAAATAACAACAAATTTACAATATGTGCTGACAACTTAACTAACAAGATCAGAATTTAAGAATTTTTACTTAGCTTGAGATTTCCTCTTCTGTCTTGCTACATCCTCTCTTTTGAGAGCTTCTGCCAAGCAGCTTCTTAGACTTTCTACAAGAGAAATTTCAGCAGCAGACACTGCATCATCCTCTACTTCATCAATGATCTTCTTTATGGAAGGGGATATGAGAGAACTAACATCCCTGAGATTCAGCCATTGCTCTATATCATATGGATAGGTTCTGAAATGAAGTTCTTCATTAATGAGCTTGAATCTACTTTCAGGATAAGCATTGAGAGACTTCCTTCTTTGCTTGTCCAGTTTTGAGTCTTCTCCTTTTCTCCCTTCCAATAACTTCTCTATCTCATCAGAACAAATCTGTTCCAAGGGATGAATTGAACCAACTACCATATACTGTAAATCCTTCAGAGTGGATGTTTTAAGCTTATGCAAGCTGCAAACATAGATTTCTTCTTTTAGGAACTTGACTCTTAGGGGATTTTCCAGCATATATGATTGATAATTTGGAGCTTCACTTTCTGCCTTGTTAGAGGCCTTGTGTTTTTCCAGTAATTCAGCTTCCTTCTTATCAAGTTCTGACTGAGTTTGAGAATATTCAGAAGATTCAGGTTGTTTGCTTGGCTTGGGTTCCCCTTCCTTAGTTGGTTGGGTTTGCCCTTCTTCTGTGGGTAAGTCATCAAACTCATAATACCAGTGGTATGGTATAGGAGAGGCTGGGAGATCAGTTAAAATATCAGCATCATCAAAATCTGAAAAGTTATAGCCAAATTTCTGATAGAATTCAGCATCCCTATCAGCCTGATATTTCAAAATATGTTCCATGACAGTCTCTGGAACATTATCATAGCTCTCCAGCAACTCTACCATTCTTTCCAGGTAGAAGAAGTCAATTCTCCTTTTATCTATGGTTGATGTCCTACCACTGATTGATGTGGACACCAGGTTGAAGTCCTTATCAACCTTGGTAGATCTTGATCCTTCCCACCACAGAATGTACTCAGTGGCCTCTTGATTTGCATCCAATTTAACCTCAACACTCTTGATTTCCCAAGATTGCATCTGTTGAACTTTAAGACTGTTGGGAGGAATTGATTGAATTGGCATCTTCAAATTTCTGCTTAATCCAGTGGCCTTTTCCTTTCCTGAGCACATGTGCTTTCCTGCAGGTTTCTGTCTAGTAAACCATGCTTTAGCTTTAGCTTTCAGTCTCATGGTCTTGACAGCATCTTTGGCTTCATCCTTGACAGAACCTTCCTTGACAGCACCTTTGTCGACAGTATCTTCTTGGACAGCATCTTCTTTGACAGTTTCCTTGTCGACAGTACCTTTGGTGACAGCATCTTTTTCAGCATTTATGCAGTCAATAGCACATCTAAGAATGCTTGCCTCCAAAGCTTCCAGTATTCTTGACTCCTCTTCATCTGTTGCACCAGCATCTTTCTTTTCCTGGCTAGGAGTTTCTTCATTGCCTTCATTCTGAGATTGAATACCAGTATTCCCAGAATTACTTCCACCAGCATTTTCAGCATTTCCAGAAGCTTCACCACCTCCATCCTCACCATCTTCATCTTCATCATCATCATCATCATCATGGGGAGGAATGTTATAGAAGCAACTTCCACCTTGATCATTTCTTTTGGCATTGGCTCTAGTGATTAGCTCCTTCATTCTAGCTCCCAGTGCCTCGTCTCTCAACACCAGCATTTTGTAGATTTCTTGAACAGCATGAACTCTTCCTGGATTGGCATTTGAACTGAGTATTCCATCTAGTACCTTCAGAATTGACTTGGTTTCCATTCTGGATGGGCTACCCAAATTCATGAAGCTGTTCCTTCTTGTGCCATCCTTAGTTTTGGATCTGTAGAAAACACTTGGTGGATTTGAGTAGACTTCAGGTAGCTTCTGTATGATCAGGTTCTGGATTTGCATATCCAATATTTCATTGAATGGTGTTTGAGTTGCCCTGATCTTTCCCTTCAAAGCACACAACACCTTTGCTGGCAGACTCTGCAATAGTTGCATTGTGATGAAATAAGATATGCCAGAAGTGAGATAAATACTTACAGCCCATCTTTTCTCATCATTCACCATTACACTGACACTAGTAATTTGTTCCTTTAACAGTTTTGTGGTGTTGGTTGGACGGTTGCTTGGGGCATTCATTGCTTTTTCCACCAAACTGCTAAATTCACTGTCATGGTTGTGTAATGTGCTCTCCCTGTAATCCACCATCAAGACATTGGCTTCCTCTTGATCAAATTCAGTGCCATTTGTCCATATAATTCCACCATGAATGGATTCAGGCAGTTTCCCTTTACCTTTCCCAAGTTTGTTTTGTTCCTCCATTTCTCTCCATTTCTTCTGTAGAGCAGTTTCTTGAGTTTCTTGAGTTGGCTCTCTAATCACCATAGGAGGCAAGATTGGATGTCTAGATGCAGGTCTTCCTTGCAATGCATCTTGAGTTTCCTTTGACATTAACACCCTTTCTCCATCCATTTCCACTTCAACAGGCTTTTCAGCTTTATCCTGTGGTTTTGCACTTCTTGGTTTGACTTGCTCCCCTTTAGACATTGCTTTCCTTTTAGCTCCCCCTCTGGTCTCCACAGCTACAGGCTCCCCCTGAGTTCCACCTGATTCTTGAATAGGCAATGATTCTGATCTTGCTACCTTCTCCCCCTTAGTTGAGTTGGCAGCTACCAGGTCAGTAAGGAACTGAATAGAGAGTTGAGTAGCAGCAAAACCATCAACCACCAGTTGAGAGAGAGAGTCCAGTTTGGAGTCCAAAGTAGCACACTGTCCTTCAAGAGCTGCAATCCTGTTACCAAAAGTAGCAGAGGGGCCACCAGACCTTAACCTTCTTGGAGGGGAAGGAAAAGACAGGGGCTTGGAGGCTATGGGGGTTCTCACACTCTCAGGGTGTTTTTGAGTGATCTCATCACCCCTCACAGTTTGACTCTCAAGGCCTAGTGCCTGAATAGTGTGGGCTCCCTCAATATCTCTCTGGACATGCTCAAGTCCCTCTCCTTTTGCCAGCTCATTTGGCTGCCTCTCATTTTTATGCTCACCTCTCTTTTCTTTTATCTCTCTTTTCTTTTACACACCCTCACTCAACCTAGATGCATGGGTATGAGCAGTACTAACATGCATGGAAAGAGAAGATTTAGAATGTACCTTTAGGAGTTTGGCAAGAGGTAGGTCATCATAAGAGGCATCCTCAACAAGTACAGCATCAAAATTTGGCTGGGAGGGCTGGACAGCATCTTGAGTAGGAATGGTACTGTCAGTTGGAGTCTGGACAGCGGGTTCTGGCATGACAGCATCTTTGGGAGGTGGAGTGACAGTAGGTTCTGTAGTGACAGTATCTTTCGCTCCACCTATGACAGCAGCTGTGGCCAGGACAGTAGCATTCCCAGTGTCTTTGACAGCAACAGAGGCTGTGACAGCATCTTCCTGAAGGTAAGATGCTCCTTGGAGATCAGACAAAGTGTTGGCTGTTTCATTTTCTGACAAAATACCACTTTGCCCTAGCTCAGTGTTTGGAGGAGTGGTGTCCATCTCACTTTGAGAAATGGGTTCTTGTGGACCACTAGATGGGGGCTCATCCATGATTGGAGATGGATGATCAAAACCTGAAGGGTTGGGACTGTCCCCTTCTCTAGGTTGTGGAGAAGAAACAAAAGAATGTGTAGGGAAGGAAGAAGGTGAAAGTGTAGTAGAGAGTGGGGGCTGATTCACAGATGAAACATGTGAACCATCAATAGGAGTAGAGAAATCCTCATTGTGCCCTAACTCACTGTGTGTTTCTTCAAGTGGGGGTATCTCAGGTTGGGAACCATGAGTTTGTGCAGACTCTGTACAGGGTGCCTTGGGAGACAGGCCAATTTCAATAGATGTCCCTTGTTGAGAAGGCACATCTAGGGAGGAGTTTATTTCCCTGGTTTCCTCTACAGTCTTTTGGGAGACTGCAGGGTGGCTAACAGTGGTTTTGGTCCTCCTAGCTCTCTTCTTCTTAGGCTCAGGGGGAACCACTGTGGGTTCTGTTTGACTACCTTCCTTATTTGCTGCACTAGGTGCAGTGTCTCCCTCTTGACTAACAGAGCTACCACCAACATCAGCTTCTAAGGATCTTTTTCTGGATTCTTGCAAGGCTTCTCTTTGGGCTTTGGGAAGTCTAGAAGGCCTAGGCTGAGTGTATGGTGTTGAATGTGGGTTAACTGAATTTGGGTCTAATTCAGTTTCATCCTCAAGAGAAAAAGAATCATAACCAGTAGGTAATGGATAATCAAGGTTGGACACTTGATCAACCATGTGCTGAGTGAAGCAAAGTGGAATATGTGCATTTAGATCCTGTGAAGATAATAGTGTGTGCGTGTTCTTTTTCAAAACTGAGCAAGCCTCTAAACGAGGAGCAGCATCATTAAAATCACAGAATGAATTAATGCACATCATAAGAAAGCGAGGGTAGTGTGATACCTTCTTACCTATGGCATCTTTGAGTTGTGCCATGAGGAGAGCTCCAACATTCACCTTGTATCCATGGACAAGAGAATGTGTCAGTTTCTTGATGTAGGAGGGTATCCCATTCCAGCCTGTGGACTTGGTAGAGAACACCTTGACCATTGCATCAAATATCATGCTCCACTCCTTCCTTAGATACTTCCTGTCCATTTCACCAGACGGGTACCACTTGGTTGTTCCCTCTTCGAGAATAGGGCCTGCATACCCAATCTTCAAGAAGAGCTTCTTCAGAGTGTCATCATTAGCAAGTGGAGCAAAGTTTTGGCCTTCTTCCAGTGTAATTCCAAGAGCAGTATTGATGACCTCAGCTGTGAGAATGTATTGTTGCCCATTAATCTTGAATTGAATAGATGGGTTTTCACCCACAGTTAGAGCAACAGCAGTTCGCCAAAATTCCTCAAGTTTGTCTAGGTCGAGATATGGAGTTGAGGTAATGGCTGAACGAAGATAGGACTTGTTCAAGAAAAACACTAGTCCTTTGAAACCTTCACCAGCATCATTTGGGGAAAAGATGCCAGCAAAGTTTGTTTGAGAGAGAGTCTGTTTGGGGGCCATTGAGATTTCAAGAAAAGAAGAAAGTGAGAAAGTAGCTTTTTGCTTGAAGAAAAGTATTTTGCCTTGAGTTTTGTGAGAGTGATATGTCTGAGTAACTGGAGAATAAATATGGGTATCTCAAACGTTTGCTCAAAAAGTGGAGTTAAAGGACGTGTCTTAACCCACTCTCTTAACACGTGAGTTACTGCCCGTTATTCACTGTCAATCGTGGGGTGAATATCCAATTACAACGGTCCACTATTGTTGACAGTAACCTGTGCGCTAGAAACAATCTGTCAGTAATAAGTGGTGGTGACAGTAGGTTTTGCGCGACAGCAACTATTGCGCAAAAACTTGCTATCACCGTTAAGCATTTGAGTGACAGTATCCTTTAAAGGTCGTGACAGAAAGTCTTTCCCTGCTGTCAAGAAGGTTGCTGTCAAGAGACACAGGACAGTATCCTTCTTTGTGACAGTAATTTAAATGGGAAATTGTTTCTGTCATGAACTAATTAGGATGCGTTGCTCATATACTTAACCTAAAATTAACAGAATATGAATTTAGCAATGTAATCTTTCAAACACAGATATTAAACAAGTTACACAGACAAGTCATAAACTCAGTAACCACATAAACAGGAACTTTTATTATTGTTAATAAAATCATTAATATTGAACATTGAGTACATCATTCTATGATTTTATCAACTAGTTCTAAGACTTCTTCCTTAATCTCTTCTTCAGAGCGGCCTTCTTTTTCAAGAAGTGCCTGAAGCTCCTTCTCTTCTTCCATAGCCTTGGCCTCCTCTTCCTTAGCCTTGGCCTCATTTTCCTCGTCTATCTCATCCATGGCGTCCAACAACATTTCAAAGAGCTCATCGATCTCTTCATTGTCGGGTTCACTATCACACTTCTTTAGACCAACTTCGATTCCTACTTTGTTTTCCATTATTTACTTTAAAACTGAGAGCAGACTGGTGAAACCTAAGGTTAATTTATAGGCAAAACCGTCTAAGGATTAAAGTCTAATGGTCAACAGTTAGAGTACCCATACAACTACCACAAAAGTAATTAATGGTCGTGTCCTCCTTTAATCCTACAGATTAATGCAAAAGAGTGTGAAAGTCCAATGGAACATATTTTTAACTCTCAAACTTAACGGATAACCACATTAAAGTCATACACGGTTTAAAAGTATGAGACTGGCACAAAATACTGACATGAAAAGTCAAATCAACACATGCTGTCACATAACAGACACAAACCAAGTAGACAGTAACTTCTCTTGACAGCAGGTTTGAAGTTGCTGTCATGAGCTTCAATAAGAATTGAAAATTTAGAAACCTTAGTAAATTAACATACCAGATTCAGCATTCTCAATTCACTTACCAACCTGTTGAAGGTTGCTTCATCCAATGGCTTAGTGAAGATGTCAGCAAGTTGCTTGTCAGTTGGGACATAAATCAGCTTCACAGTTCCTTGTTCAACATGCTCTCTGATAAAGTGATGTCTTATATCAATGTGCTTTGTCCTAGAGTGTTGAACTGGATTGTCTGAGATGGCTATGGCACTAGTGTTGTCACAGTAAATAGGAATTTCTCTTAACACTAGACCATAATCTAGAAGTTGACTTTTCATCCATAGAATTTGTGCACAGCAACTGCCTGCAGCAATGTACTCAGCTTCTGCAGTTGAGGTAGAAACTGAATGCTGCTTCTTGCTAAACCATGAGACCAATCTTCCACCAAGAAATTGACAGCTACCAGTAGTACTCTTTCTGTCAATCTTGCATCCAGCATAGTCTGAGTCTGAGTAACCAATTAGATCAAATCCAGTATTCTTAGGATACCAAAGGCCTAGGTTAGGAGTGCCTTTTAAGTATCTAAAGATTCTCTTGATGGCTACCAAGTGTGACTCCTTTGGATCACTTTGAAACCTTGCACAGAGACATGTAGCAAACATGATGTCAGGTCTGCTAGCAGTTAGGTATAGGAGGGATCCTACCATGCCTCTATAGGTGCTTGAGTCAACTTTCTTTCCTTTAGGATCAAGATCCAGACTAGTTGCTGTGGACATTGGTGTCTTTGCAGGAGATGAATCTTCCAAGTTGAACTTTTTGAGAAGTTCCTTGATATACTTAGCTTGACTTATGAAGATTCCATCAGTTTGTTGAAGAATTTGTAACCCCAGAAAGAATGACAGTTCTCCCATCATGCTCATCTCATATTTGTTGCTCATGAGATGGGAAAACTTCTCACACAGCTTCTCATTTGTAGAACAAAAAATGATGTCATCCACATAGATTTGTACCAGAATGATGTCCTTGCCATGATGCTTGTAGAAAAGTGTCTTGTCCACAACTCCTCTGGTAAACTGGTTTTCCAGAAGAAAGGTGGAAAGTGTGTCATACCATGCCCTGGGTGCTTGCTTTAGTCCATACAAAGCTTTGAAGAGTTTGTACACAAAATTATGCATTTCAGCATCCTCAAACCCTGGTGGCTGTTCCACATACACTTCTTCTTCCAACTCTCCATTTAGAAAGGCACTTTTGACATCCATCTGAAATACTTTGAAGTTGCAGTGTGCAGCATAAGCTAGAAAGATTCTTATAGCTTCAAGTCTTGCAACAGGAGCAAATGTCTCATCATAATCTATTCCCTCCTGTTGACAGTAACCTTTAGCCACTAGCCTTGCTTTGTTCCTTGTCACCAATCCATTTTCATCAAGTTTGTTTCTGAAAACCCACTTGGTCTCAATAACTGACTTTCCCTTAGGTCTTGGAACCAATTTCCATACATTGTTTCTTTCAAACTGATTTAGCTCTTCTTGCATGGCTATCACCCAGTCAGAATCCAACAATGCTTCATCAATTGTCTTGGGTTCCATTTGTGACAGGAAGCATGAAAACATGCTGTCAGCAGAGACTTTGTTCCTTGTCCTCACTCCAGAATTAGGATCACCAATGATAAGGTCATTTGTGTGATCCTTGTTCCACCTGGTGATTCTGGGCAAGCTACTTGATTGAACAGGAACATTTGCTTCAGCTTGTTGAGTTGAATGCTCATCAATTCCATTGTCTCCACCATGTTCTTCATTGTCTCCAGAGTCATCACTGTTCTGAATGTTAGATGTTATGGTGTGTGATTGAGCTGGAGTTTGATTGACAGTAGTGGTGTTGACAGCATCTTTGTCAACTTCAACAATTTGAGTGAAGCTAGGTTCTTCATCTACAATCTCCTCAGCTTCCAGGTATCCTTGATTCTCAAATCTGAATGTCTGCATCTTTCCTTCTTCATGCAGTCCTGGAAACTTGGTTTCATCAAATGTGACATTAACACTTTCTTCAATAATCCTGTGTTCCATAACATAAACTCTGTAGGCAGTCCTTTCTGTGCTGTAACCCATGAATAGTCCTTCAAAAGCCTTGGTGTCAAATTTTCCTTTCTTCTCATGATTGTCCTTCATCATAAAGCATTTGCTTCCAAACACATGAAAATATTTGACAGTAGGTTTCTTTCCAGTTAGCAGACAGTAAGGTGTGCTTGCATGAGTTTTGTTAATCATGGTTCTATTTTGAGTATAGCAGGCTGTGTTGATAGCTTCAGCCCAGAAATATGTTGGCAACTTAGCATCATGTAACATAGTTCTAGATGCTTCAATGAGAGTCCTATTCTTTCTTTCTACAACTCCATTCTGCTGTGGAGTTCTTGCAGCAGAGAATTGTTGTACAATTCCTTCATCTTTACAGAAATTTCCAAGTGTGGCATTTCTGAATTCTGTACCATTGTCACTCCTCAAGATTTGAACTTTTGAGTTTGGGGTTCTATCAAGAACTCTGACTTGATCAATAATCACTTGAGCAGCTTCATCTTTGGATTCAAGAAATTTCACCCAAGTGTACCTTGAGTAATCATCCACCATTACTAAGGCATACCTCTTTCTGGCCATAGATGGTACATTGACTGGTCCAAAGAGATCCATGTGAATTAACTTGAGTGCTTCTGTGTTGGTGTTTACTTGCTTGGACTTGTGCACAGCTCTTCTCAGTTTACCCATTTGACAATCTTCACACAGTCCTTCTTGACAGAATTCCTGTTGGGGCAAACCTCTCACTAACTCCTTCTTCATCAGAATATTCATTGTCTTGAAGTTGAGATGTGAGAGCTTCCTATGCCAAAGCATACTGTCACCAACAGTAGCTTTACTGTAAAAACAGTAAACTTTATCCTTCTTTGTTGAGCTTAGATCAGCAACAAACAGGCTTCCTTTTCTGACCCCTTTTAGAGAGAGGCTTCCATCCTTCTTGTGATAGATGTTGCACACCATCATGTCAAAGTCAACCTTAAATCCTCTGTCACTGAATTGGCTGACACTGAGTAGGTTGTGCTTCAATCCATCCACAAGAGCAATATCTTCAATGACAACATTTCCAATTTCCAGACAGCCATATCCCACTGTGTAACCCTTGCTGTTGTCTCCAAAGGTTATGATTGGGCCAGCTTTCTCTACATAATGTGATAGTAGGGCTTTATCACCTGTCATGTGTCTTGAGCAACCACTGTCAATAATCCACATGACCTGATTTTTCTTCTTACCCTGCAAAACAGAATGTTTCTAAGTTGCATATGGTACCCAATCTTTGTTGGGTCCTGCAGTTTCAGTGTTTCCTGAGTTTCTTTCAGTCATAAAGTCATAAGCATTATCAGTAATCTCCTGTTTGACTTCTCTTTTCACCCACTTAGGTTTAGAATTGGACTTGGTCCTTTTCTTAGTGGATGAAGCCTTTTTGCTGTTTCCAGCAGGCTCAGAAGTCTCAACAGTATTCAGGTATGAGCATTTTTCAGTAGAAAGAACAGGTAAGTTAAAGCATGTACTCATGGCAGTGATTTTGCATGGCATACATTCAATGTTGTTACAGACACTCATAGTTCTATGCAAAAGGGGGGTTCTGTGTAAGTTACCATTGAGTTCAGTTGCATTGATCTTATTCTCAATTGGTTTCTTACAAACATGTGTTAAGTGATGAGTAGATCCACAGTTATTGCACAGTTTCCTAGAAGCACCTCCAACATTAGTGTATCCATTTCCTTTATTGACACCTACCTTACCATTCCTGTTTTTAGGCTTGGGAGTCACTGGATTGACAGTATGTTCAGAAGTTGCTGTCGAACTTTCCTTGACAATAGCTTTTATTCCTACTGTCTTGACAGAAGCTTTGAAAGTTGCTGTCTTGGAATCATTCTTGACAATATCTTTGAAAGATTCTGTCTTGCCAACTGTGACAGCATCTTTTGAACTTACTGTCTGATTGCTTGGTAAGTTTACTGTCTTGGGGATTGTGACAGTATCCTTTCCATCCTTGAATGTGTTGTCAACACCTTCATCCTCATCAAGAATTTCTTGTTTGATGAGCATGGCTTCTTCATCAAACTCAATTTCAGCAGCTTTGAAAATAGGAGTTTTAACTTTCTTGAGAATGGTGGGTTTGACAGCAGCATTTCCAGGACAATCTTGAATCACAGTTTCCTTTCCAGGTCTTCTACCATAAGAAAAACCTATACCAACAGACTGATTTTCTGTATGCTTATCATTGTAATCCTGAACTATCTTTGATGAGTTTCTATAGGCCTTAATCTTAAATTCATTTTCAGCAATCTCATTCCTCAGGAATTCCTCAACCTCCTTAGCACATTTCAATTCATTTTTAAGTTTAGCATTCTCTTGAGCTAAAGAGCCTAGTGAACTGGTTTTGAGAACAAGAGAATCATTTTCAGACTGAAGTGTTTCATTTAGCTTACTTAGTCTAGAGATTTCCTCATTAGCAGCATACAAGCTAGTATAGACATTGAACATTTCAGCACTTAAGTCTTTAATGGTTTTCTTATACTCATCAGTAGACATATCAAGTAAGACAAGTGAAGGTACCTGACTTGAAGGTGTTGATGCTACCTCATCAGTGCTAGCCATGAGAGCTAGGTTGACATATTCTTCCTCTTCTTCATCATCAGAATCATCCCAACACTTTCCTTCAGCCACATAGGCTCTACCTTGATTTTTCTTGGAGTATCCACCAGTTCCTTTCTCATATCTTTGAACCTGTTTGGGTCTTTTGCATTCAGTAGCAAAATGACCAGGTTCTCCACAGTTGTAACATTTGAACTTTGATCTATCCACAAATCCAGTTTTGTATCCTCCTTTGGTTGAACTTCCCACAGCAGCCTTTGATGAGCTTCCTTTGCTGAACTTGGATGCTTGGCCTTGAGGCTTGTATGACCTATCCTTCTTGAACCTAAAGTTCTTGAACTTTTTGGCCATGTAAGCCATAGTAGGGTTGTCCATGCTTTCCAGTTCCTCCATTGTGTAGAAGTCTTCATCTTCCACATCTTTGAGCTGTAGTACCACTTTCTCATCATCTTCAACCACCTCTTCTATCTTCAAGGTCTGTGTTGGGGTTGATGGTGTGATCTGTAGTACTTCACTTGGTTGTGTGATCCTTGGCACATGTGCTACTAGGGCACTTGACATATTAGCCATCTTGTTCCTTGTTCCACTTTGTATGGCTCTCTTTTGAAAGAGTTCGAGTTCATAAGATTTCAGAATACCATAAAGTGTCTCAAAGGTTATATTGTTGAGATCTCTTCCTTCTCGTATGGCTGTTGTCTTGTGTTCAAGGTGATCAGGCAGTGTGAGCAGGAACTTGACATTTAATTCTTTTCTGTCATAGTACTTGCCATGTATCTGTAATTCAGTTAAGAGCTTACTGAACCTTTCAAACATGGAGGTTAAGTCTTCACCAGGCTTGGCCATGAATGCCTCATATTGAGATATTAGAATTTGCCTTTGGTTGCCCTTAACCTCTTCACTTCCTTCACAGAGTAAGGCTAACCTGATCCACATCTCCTTGGCTGATGTGCAGCTTATCACACTTCCACACATGGCTTTATCCAGCGTGAGAGAATCGAGCAAGATAAGTTGCAAATGATCATCTAGCACCATTTTCTCCTTTTCAGGTTCCAAGATTTCTGAGGGATCTTTGGGAACCCAATGTGCAGGGATAATCTCACCATTCACTGTAGTGGCTTCAATTTCCTTTCTTGGTATGAAAGGACCATTCTCGAGTATACCTGGGTATAGTGGATTTGCAGCTTTGATAAACAACAAGATTTTTCTTTTCCAAATGCTGTAGTTCTCTTTATCAAATGTTGGGATCTTGATACTGTTTGATTTCTGCATTTTCTTCGGGATCTCAGATATGTATGTTAATCTGAAAGCTTTGATACCAGTTGTTAGTCCTTGTGTATTGCAGAAGGGGGGGGGGGTGAATGCAATACTGATAAAATTCAATCTAAATTTCAACAACTAAAATCAAGATTAAACGTTATCAGCAATATATGCAATCACGAACAGTATTCAGTAAGAACAAGATTCACAAAATAAATGTTTTATTTATTTTGCAAAGTGTTGCTACAACCTCAAGAAAGAATTCTCGAGCTTCGGGTTTTCTTCAAAGACACTTGCTTGTCTTCGTTTTACTTCTAGAATGAATTGATAGTAGGTATAAGACTAACCCTATCACTATCAGTCACGGGTTTGTGAAGCTGCTGTCACTGTCAAGTGGCAGCTTCTTACAGATTGTCTTACCCATGTGACTTTTCTAAATTGCTAACATGTCAGATATACATTACAAAGAAAGCAACCTAGATTCATTCCATTTCCAGCTAAACCAATTCAGCAGATAAAGACTTGACCTTGCTCTTGAATTGATTCGCTTTTGTTTTGCAGTGCTTGAAGCTTCTCTCGTAGTCTTGCAGACTTGGTGCAGCTTAGGGATACTGCATCACGCCTGTTTCTTGAACATTTAAACTGTCACGGGATTTGACTGAGAAAGATACCTAGCACAAGGATCTTTATTGAGACAGTTACTTTTGCCGCAAAGCTTGCTGTCACAGGAATGATCTTTTGGTGACAGTATGAGTTCCCCGCATAGAGTGCTGTCGAGGATCCCAAACTTGCTGTCGAGGGCAATAGTTGCTGTCGCGTAGTCTTCCGCCAATGTTGCTGTCAGAGTGAATATGCTGTCGTGACTTGCAACATTCTGTCTTCTTGTAATCTTACTGTCACAGCTTTAGGACAGTAACCTTTATTCATGTTGTCATCCAAAAAGCATTCTTTGAGGCTTGAACACATAAGTGAACTTCTTTCAAACAATACAACTAGAATAACATTACATACTGATTACAAGAACATACTTTGGCTATGACAGTATGTTCTACTTAATTTAACAAATTAAGTACAATCAAAGTTAAGTTGTTTCTATGCTATCACCCATAAATCCCAACATAACTGCTTAGCTTTGCCTACCTATACTGAAATGGTTAATATGCTTAATTCTCTAAATTACTCTTTGCCTACTGATAATTTGGGTAAGATAATTAGGAGAGATTTGGTTAGGGAATATAGTTACTTAGCTGATGCATTCATTAAGGTCTTCTCTGGTAAAATCAGTAACTTTGATGCATTAACTAACTCTATGTTGATTCTTCTTACCATGCTCTTAACTGATAGATATTATAACTTTAGCACCCAACTTATGTATGAAATTGGTGCTAAGTTGGGTGATAAGGCTAATAGGAAAAAGAATATCTATTATGCTAGATTTCTAATGATGTTGGCTAACCATGTTAGTCCAGCACCATTGGTTATCTCTAACCCAACTTCCAGGTTTGACTGCTTTATGCAAGAGAAGAGAGTCTTGACAGATATCCTGAGGCTCAATCACAATGGTGATGTCCCAGTGGTGTATCTGCCCACAATTGAGGTAACCACTACTAACCCTGTTAGTTTAATTGTTACTTCTACTGTTTCACCCACCTCTGTTGCTATGAAGTCTGTAGTTGTGACCCAACAGGCTCCTGCCCCTGCAACAAAACCAAAATCTAAGAAATCCTCCAAGTCAATCTCAGGTGCTTCTCAAAAGGCACCTGTTGTAAAATCCACTACACAACCAAAGGGGAGTGGTGCAGGTGGTGTGAGGGGTGAAGGAAGGGGTGAAAATCAAAGAAACCCTAAGGATAAGGTGGGAGAGATGAGTGTTTCCCAGGCTAGCCCCATTGTGTCTTCCCAACAAGGCACAATGAGTAATATGGACATTAGCACAAGTCTAATTGCATCCTCCCAAAAGGATCTAGTTATTGAAACAAGCTCTCCTCCAAGAGCACACTCCAAAAGGGTAAGGGACACTTCAAGCCCCCAAACAGCAATTTCCCAATACCAAAGAAGGGTAAGACAAAAATCCCAGGTCACAAAGGGTGCACACACACTGGAAGCAACACTTCCAGTTTCACAAATTTAGTTTGATGTAACCCCTATCATTACTCTGGGGTTACAGTCCCATTCTCTAAACATAAATCTTGAACCAACTCCACAAAATTCACCAACCCAATCATTAGATGTGGATATGATCCAAACATCTATTCCTGATTCTCCAACTTTGTTCTTGGAGAAGCCCCACTTTGAAATTGGTGGTCATCACTTGTTAAGTGATTTGTTGGGCCACCAATCATCTTTTTCTGAAACTACAAGAGGATCTGTGGAACCATCTCTAAAATCAATCACCACAGATTCTACTGTAATTTCACTTTCTCAGAATGCTTTCTTGACTTCATCAACGAAACAGTCTATTTCGTTGACAAGTGTTTCTCCATCAACGGTATCCATACCGTTGACAGTTCAAACTACCATACCGTTGATAGTTCATTCTGCACCTTTTATTGAAAATCAAGTTGTTCACACAACTAGTGCAGATGATCTAGTGGTAGTCGAGACACTTCTAGGATTGAAAGGGAGTGAATCTGAGAGGCTAGCTTGCAGCCAGGCAAAAGGAGAGGCTGACTATTTCTTCCAGTCAGGCAAAAGGAGAGGCTGAGGGTTCCACCTTAGTAGGTGAAGGTGAGGGTGTGAGAGGTGTGAGCCATGGGGAGCCCATGATGCAAGAATATAGTGGAGAGAGAGAAGGGACTACAAGAGCCACAAGGGAGGAAGCAGCCATTGCAAGTGAGTTAATGGAGGTTCATGAGGGTGAAAGGGAACTTACTTTCCAAGAGCATTATCAACAGACTCTGGATAGTATTTCCCTGGATCCTGAGACCTTTACTCATCCTGTGCCAGCCTATCAAATTATGGCTCAACAGGGCAATGTGGAGGCAGAAAGGTCACTCAACCTAATCCATACAACTGCATCTATGCAAAGAGCAAAGGATGCATTGACCAATTTGTCTTCAGGAGCTGCAACAAGTGGTGAGTTTGATTACTCTGATAATGATGACAGTTTTGGTGACAATCTACAGGTGGCCATCACTTCACAGACTGAGACTTCTGTGGTGCCCCCTACACCAAACTGGCTTCTCAGGATATGCATGGAAGAATCAGCCTGGATGCTGCAATTATAAGGCAGTATAATGAGGCCTATCTGGCTCATGAGTCTGCAAATGCCAATGACAAGAAATTCTACAAGGCTATCATGGACTCTTTGGAGATTCAGAGGCTACATATGTTGCAAACAAGGATTGAAGCTAGGGACCTCAAGGACTCTATTGCAAACCTGAAGGATGCTACTGACAGGAGGCTTGATGAAAAGCTTCCTCTTCTTACTGTTTCCGAGATGAACAGATTCTTCAACAAAGAACCTGAAGTGGCAACTACTCTGAAGACTCTTACTTCTAGGGTGGACAAAGTGAAAGCTACACTTACTCAAATGCAAAAGGAATAGGAGAAGCAAACACAACTCTTAGCCCAACTAGTGGCAGCTCAGGGACTCCCTATCATCTCTCTTGATGATAACAAAAAGGGGAGAAATCTAAGGAGCTAGACATTCAAATCACAAAGGTTATGGTCCCAGCCATTTCCTTACCAAAGGAGCCATTAGCTATGGGGGAGTTAGCAAAGGATAAAATGGATGGAATTGACCTGATTCAGCAAGCATCTATGAGGCTACAACTTGTAGAACAGATAAAAGACCAATGGTCTAGCATAGATGCAAGAATCAAGAAGATAGCTGAAACTGCAAAGAACAAACATCCATCAACGGATCAAGCTAATTCTACAGCACCATCAACGAATGCCATGGTTTTAGTATCAACGGAATGAGAGCCACAGACTAATTCTTCCTATGATCTAATGCCCCTTCTACATGGAGTTACTCAAGGTCCAAGGAAAGAAAAGGGACAAACTTCATGCATTAGGGATGTGGAACAAGCTACACTTCAAGGAAGCCTATCTCCAAAATCTCCTGCTAAACCAAAGGGCAAAAACATTGCAAGGACTTTTTATCCTTCACCTTATCCAGATGAGCTCGAGGTTCTAGGACAACTTATCATAAAATGCAAGGAGAGAAATGATCCTGAGATAAGGAAACAGAGAGCAATTGTCTACAGAAATGGACAAGAAATCTGTGTTTGGGCTAGTCACCCAAATTTTGCTGAGGCTAAGGCTGAGGAGTCAGAAAGAGCAGCTATGCAAGCTCTTGCAGTTGCTCAATCTCTTGATGAAGAAGAAAGACAACAAGAGGAAAAAGCCAATGAAGCAAAGAAGAAAAGGAAAAGTACAAGGCAGCCTAAACAGATAGCTAAAAGGAATCTGCCCTTTGACAAAGAGGACTCTCAAAGCACAGCAACAGATTCCTCTACAAAAGCTGCACCTCCAACTTTTCCTGATCTAATCTTCAAAGAAAAGTGAGCCTGTGATTCTGATCATCCAGTGAATTTTCATGATCAGCCAATTCAGCCAAAGGAAGAGCAAATTGAGCTAGATGAGGCTAACTTCCCAAAGTTTCTATTTGAAATGGATGCAAAGAAGAAAGCAAGGCAAAGGGTTGTTAAGGCTAAGCCAGTATTTGTGAGAAGACAACAAGTTGAGAAACCCCCCATCAACCCAGAAGACTTCATGTACATTGCTGACATCAGGGAGGAGTCTAGCCTAAATATTAATCTTGAAGACTTGGTGGAAGTGAAAGGTATTGCAGCTTCTCATAAACTGCCAGAGAGATTGGTATTTGTCTATAAAGGTGGAAGGGAACAAACTTGGCCTCTGTACAGGATTTTAGGAGAAGACTACCAAACACTTCTCTCAGTGTTCAAATGCTTGAAGAAAGACTTTGGCTTTACCAAAACTGCCAAGTCTGAGGTTGTCTCCAAACTCTGTCAAATCAAGGCAAGCTGGAACAAGCTTGGTGCACTTCCCAGGGTTCTCAAAGTCCCTCAATCTGGAAAGAAGATCCATCTCCAACCCTATTGGATGATGGAGTTTAGAGACAAAGACAACTATAGAAGATTCTTCAGGATAGAAGACCAACTGGAAAAAGCATCCAATGAAACTCTGAGATCAATGCAATCCAAGTTGGGGAATCAAGATGAAGAAGAGAAGATTTTCTATTGGAGGCTCCAAGCTCAAATTGAGGAGAACAATGCAAGGAAGGGAAAGAAAACACTGCCACAGAGAAGAATATGAAATTTGCTCAGACTAGAGGAGCAACTCTGTGCACTTGTTTTGTAAGACTTTCTACTTTGTATTTCAATAAAATTCAAAAACATAATGAAGCTCAATGCAATTTCTTCTTTTATCATTTGTAATATGTCTGAGTGTTTTTGTTATCATCAAGGCTCTTGATTTATGGTTGTTATTCTATCAGTCATAAATTGGGGGAGATTGTTAGGAATATGATGCTCTTGATGATAATTATAAAACACTTAGTAGATTTTGTATTAAGGCAATTTGTAACTGTCAACGGAATGGTATGCTTTGCAGCTTTCGTTGACAGGTAGCTCATCAACGAAATGAGTGATGTATCAATTGTACTGTACAATACTTCACTGTTTGATATTCATTTGTTGTAGGTATTAGATAAGTTTTCTAAGTCATGTTGACTAAGTACTAGATAGGCAAAATAGGTTGGATAATTGTAAATATAATGTGCCTTGTAATTTTGCCTAAGTGAAGACATGTCAACGGAATGAAGATTACACTATCAACGGAATGAAGAATATACCATCAACGAAACAAAGAATAAAGCTATCAACGAAACATATCTTACTGCTATCAACGAATCATTATCACTTTTCTGAATAGTTGACAAAGTGATAGTGACAGTTTTCTGACAGATCAAAAGGAGATGTAGAAGTGTACTTTGCATTGGGAGCCATTAAAATGGTCACTGGAAATAAGGAAACATTCCAATTTCCAATTAGGTTCTTGAGTGTGATCATAATAAGCATGAAGACAAAAGACAAGATCTCCAAGGACCATTGGACAAAAGGGATGAAAAGCAAGCTATTGACGGTTACCTTTAGTGTATTTTAGAGTAGCCAAAAATAGCATTGTAAACTTGGGTTATATAACCAAGTGTAGCAGTTCATTTTTAAAAGAGATAAGTGAGATAAAATTAGTTTGTATTAGCTTCTTTCAAGAGAACTCTCACTAATCATCTAAGAACTGAGCAGCTGTGATACTTTTGTAACACGGATTATTTCCGCAATAAAAACATCTCAGTTGGATCCTCAAAACATCCAACTGAAATTTTATATTTGCTTGTGTTTTTATTTTCAGTATAGTTTTATTTCGAAAGTTGTTTTAAGTTTAAGAAATATTTAGAATTGTATTCAACCCCCCATTCTACAATTCTGTTAGGTCATTTGGGATTAACACTCCTTTATTTATATTACCAATAATGAGCTCAAATGAAGATACGTTACATGTGAATTATTTATTTATTTTTCAAATAATTAAAGAGTAAAACTTTAATAAAAATCATAAAGATACGTGTGATATATACTTACATAGAACTATACAAAACTATCAATACACATAAATTATTATAATGTAATAAAGATATGAGTGAAACCTTTACTTTGTTTTAAATTTATACCAAAATAGGTATTAAAGAAAATCTAGTCATAGCAGGATGTAGATTATGAATTTCAAAAAAAGTGAAATAAATTTTCTAGCAAACTTTGTTGGAGTAGTAAATTTAGTTTCTTATGGAAAATATAGAGGTTATGGGTTCAACTCCTATAAACATATTATTTTTAATAGAAATATAATAAAAAATCTGTCTTTTCCCTATAAATAAAATGATTTATAAGTAGATAGATCTTTAAGTAAATTGAGTTTGGGAAATTAACACGTTTTTTTGTACTCTTATTTCAAAAAGTAAGGTGTCTAATTTATTTATTTTTGAAGATATACGTTTTCATGTATTTCTTATCTTTAAGTGTTGGGGGCCCAACAGTAATTGGGCCGAATAGTAATTGGGCCGAACTGAAATCGGGTCGAACGGTTTGGTTGAACAGTCAAGCCCATTACTTTGGTCCGGTCAGTTGCATCTATCCTTTGCATGACCGAGTCTCCCGACTTTCTAGGCGGACGAACAGGACAACGCTGTAAAGCATAATGTAACATAAGATGTAAAAGAGATAACTACAACTCAACAAAGGACAAGACATACAATAGTATTAATAGAAGCACAGGAATCCAGAATCAAAGAAGAAAAGGTAAACACAAAAAATCAAAATACGTTATGTATTCTTGAAGTCTGTAAACAGGTCACAGAAAGAAGTTCATGAAAATGTTCAAGCCTCAGTGACAGCAATAGAAACAAGACTTTGAAGACGACAGAAGTATGTGAATGATTTAGGGTTCAGTACCACGGGATTCCAGTGATGAAGCAACCAGAACGACAAGGGACGTATCAGCAGCATTATAATTGAAGTCATAAAATAAGAATTGATCAAGTGTTATTCATCTGTGAACCAGACCAGTTGCACTAGGTGACGGCACTGAAAAGATCAAGTTGTTTTATCGTCTCAGAAGAAATTGATACAGTCCAAAACTTAAACACCCAGGAGCTCAGGAGTAATTACTAAAGGACAAAAGACAAGAAAAAGTATTCGATAGTTTTTCTTTTGAAAAAACTATCGAATGGTGGTTGAAGTGATTCATTGAATAACCAAATGAATTAATTTGGCATTCGATAGTTTTGATTTAAAAACCATCGAATGGCAAATTGATTTATTCCATTCGATGGTTTTTTAATCCATTCGATGGTTTTTCAATTCATGGAGCAGGTGAAAAGTTGTGCTTGTCTGACAGGTTGATGAAGATCCAACGGCCAAGAATATTCTATTCTAAATGGTTCGATGGTTTTCAATTTAAGTCTGCAGTTAATACAGAGTGAAGAATGTGTCTTCTTCAGTTAAGGATTTTAACACAGAGACATTACTGAGAGAGAGAAGAGCCGGAGAAAATTATCAGAGAAATTAATAGTGCTCAGAACTTGATCATTGTTTTGTATTTGTGTAACCTTAAACTCATTGACGCTAATCTACGGATTAGAAATTGTAGCACCCCTCGAGGTTTATATTTATAAAAAGATATATTCCCCGAAACTTGATTTGGTTTGGTGTGTTTGATTTCGTTATAGAACTGAAAGATTAATCCGTGAACGAAATTAAATTATTTGTGAGTATCGTATTCAACCCCCCCTTCTACGATACTTTGGACCTAACAATTGGTATCAGAGCTACTTGATTGATATACAAATCAGATCCGGTGAATGAGACCAAAATCAAACGTAGCGTGAAAATACGAAGCAAATTTTTTAACTTTCAAAATTTTTCATTTAATTGGAATTTCTTGAATTTTAAACAATTTGAAATTTTCAGAAACCATGAGTGCTCCAAAGACAACCGCTGGTATTAAAGTTCCCCCGTTTACTAGAGATGATTTCGGTTTGTGGAAGATGAAGATGCTGTTATTTATCGAGACATCTAATCCGTTGTATATTGGCATATTAGAAAACGGACCGTTTGTACCAATGAAACCAGTTAGTGAATCTACAGCTCCTGATGGTAGCAGGATTCGTTCAGGCACCCAACCTAAGGAGATAAGTGAATTTACAGATTCTGACAAAGAACTGATTCGATTGGACACCGGTTAAATGTTGATATTGGCGGACTCCGCGGACAAGGAAATGAGCTATCAGTTGATGAACTGTACAAGCGGGAAACATATGTGGGATACCATTAACCTAATAATGGAAGGAACTGAAGACGTTCAGGAAAACAGATTGGACATTCTGACTTCTCAATATGAAGCGTTTAGGTCCCTGCCAGGAGAAAGTATAACTCAGGTCTTTGAGAAGTATACTAAGCTCCTCAATGAATTGGCAATGAAAGGAAAGACCTATCCACTGAGAGAATCGAACAGGAAGTTCATGATGACGCTGCCCCATCATGTAGAACACAAGTCATCATCCATTAGGGAAAGAATTGACTTCACAAAGATGTCATTAGAGATGATCTATGGCAAGTTGAAGACCTATGAGATGGAACAGGAACAAAGGGTGATAATCTACGGATCAGGGACAGTGGACAGCAAGCACAATGCACTTGTGAGATCAGCAGCACTTGTAGTGGATGAACCAATAACTTTTGAGATTCAGGTTCAAACCCCTAGAGCTGGAAAGGAGGTGATAATAGAAGCAGAAATGGATTCTGTGAATCTGGGTGTTGATGAAAGTGATTACTACACCCTAGAAGAGCTTGAGCAAATGGAAGACAAAACCATGGCGTACTTAGCTGCAAAGTTTAGTCATATTCATTTCAAGAGAAACCCTAAGTACAAGTTCAAAGGCTCAACCAACAGATTCCAGAAGAGCAATTATACACCTAGTACAGGCTTTAAGGGAGGCTACAAGACTGGCATGATTGATAGAAGCAAATCAAGATGCTATAACTGCAATGAGTTAGGGCATTTCGCCACTGAATGCCGGAAGCCTCGTCAAGCAAGAGACATGAAAGATGTCTATGGAAAGAAGGATTCTATGGAAAGCACTGGGATGATACTGATTCGGATGAAGAGGAGGAATATGTAAATGTTGCTCTAATGGCTGACTCTTCAGAGGAATCACCTCAATCATCTCAGGTACCTATCTTAACTACAATTGATATGTCTAATTCTGAGTACAAGAAAACTGTGCAAGATCTTAGTGTAGAATTGTTTAATGTACACACAAGCATGCTAGCATCTGAAATGGAAAATGCTAAACTAGTTCTTAAGATTAAAAAGCTAGAATCTAAAAATGAAGAACTAGAGCTTGTAGCTGTAACATTAGAAGATCTTAAGCAAAAGAATGCGTACTTAGAGAACAAGGTCAAGTGTAATGATGAGATAGAGACTATCCTCAGGAAGCAGATTTCAGATCTAGATTTGAAGCTGAATGCTTTTAAGAATTCCGCTCTAGTGGCTAAGGAAATCATTGATACTCAGGCCGTAGAGAATAAAACTGCTATAGGATTTGACTATAACAAGAAAGCTGGTAAGAAGATTGTGGAATTCACTGTAACACCTTCAGTTGTCAAAAGGAATACTCCACATGTTCTTAAGAATGTTGATTGTCCAGTTTTTGTTAAGCCGTTTCCACCTCTCTTTTATGAGGATGATCTTTTCATAGCACAAGAATTGCTTGAGGAGGATTTATTGAAGGAAAAAGAGGTAAAGACTAAGTTACCTAGGAAATCAGTAAAGAATGTATTACCTAAACCTGATTTACCTAAAACTGAAGTAGGTTCCTTAGCTAGTAATGTTAAAAAGAACAGGAATGGGAGGAAGAAGATTGTTAATCAGGAATTGGTTCCATCTTCTCCCATTGCATCTAGGAAGTTGTGTTCTATTTGTAATTCTGCTGGACACCTTACACATGCATGTAAAAAGGTTAAAGTAGAAACTGCTAATGCTTCTGAAATGCATAACATGTCTGACATGCCTGATAATCATGAGCCCTGTGGAAAGAAAGAGTGTTTGCTATGTAAGTACAACATCATGCATGCTTATTTTAAGTTGATGTCTGATAGTAGCAATAGCTCTAGTAATGTTAAATCCACAGATACTATGAATATCAAACAGGGTAAGACTAAATTGAATGTTACTCCTGTTAAATCATCTAAACCTTCAGGACCCAAACAATTTTGGGTACCAAAGTCCACTTAATCAATCTGTGATTGCAGGGTAAGGTTAAAAGCTCAAAGGTTGTGTGGATTCTGGATAGTGGCTGTTCTAGACACATGACAGGTGAAGAGTCCCTGCTTACAGAGGTGGTTAAGAAGACCGGCCCGATTGTAACCTTTGGAGATGACAGCAAAGGATTCACTACGGGATATGGTAAATTGAAAGCTGGAAATGTCATCATTGAAAACATCTCTCTTGTTGAAGGATTAAAGCACAATCTACTAAGTATCAGTCAATTCTGTGATAAAGGCTACAATGTAGATTTCAGAAAGGACAAGTGCTTGATCACCAACAGGAAGGATGAGAAGCTTACTCTACTGGGAGTGAGAAAAGGAAATTTGTTTATAGCTGACTTAAGTTCTACCAGTGAAGGAGAAGTTACATGTTTCTATGCAAAGGCATCTTCAGAACAAAGTTGGCTATGGCACAAGAAGCTCTCACATCTGAACTTCAAAACTATGAACTCTTTGGTAAAGAGAGAATTAGTGAGAGGGTTGCCCCTGATGGAATTCAATCAGGAGGGACTATGTGAAGCATGTGAAAAGGGGAAGTCGAAGAAAGCATCACATGGAAGCAAAGGAATGACAAGTGTTAGATATAATTGCTGACGTTTGTTTATCAGTGTTTAAGCAACAGGTACTGATCAGAGTTTATCAGAAGCCGGTCAGAGTTTATTTAAAGTCTGACAGGGTGAAGAGTTTAAAGGAAGCCGGTCAGAGTTTATTTAAAGTCTGACAGGGTGAAGAGTTGAATTAGCTGTCGGTGCAGAATTGAAAGATTCTAGAAGCAATATATTCTGAAGATGGAAAGAAGCAGAATATATTGATACAGCTAAGGAAACAGAATAGAAGATAAGAATCAATTCTTAATTGATATAATTTGTATAGCTAATTTGTAGGAATATCAATTAGATAAGGACTGTGTAACTGTGTACTATATAAACACAGATAGGTTATCCCTAGAAGGGATGCGATTATTGAATTATTATTCTTGTAACCTAGAAGCTCTTTGTGATTCATTAACATCATAAAGAGAGAAGCTGTTAATACGATTACAGTTTTATTGATTCATAAACAGTGTTCTTGATTATTGTTATTCTCATATATACTTGATTATATTGTGTATTCGGCCTAACAATTGGTATCAGAGACAAGGTTGTTTAATATATACAGTTTTACGATTCAAACACAGTAATAATCATGTCTGAAGAAAATCAAACTGCTCCAAAGGCTGAACAGGTTAAGCCTAATTCTGTGAGTCGATATGAAACAATCAGGGTTCCAATTCTCAGGCCTGTAGAGTATCCAATTTGGAAGGTAAAGATGACCATGTTTCTGGAGGCAACAGATCTAGAATATCTTGACAGAATTTATGATGGTCCTCACAATCCAACCAAACTAGCCCCTGTTGTTGATGGTCAAGAACAAAAGACTGTTCCAAAGGAAAAGAAAGATATGACTCCTGAGGACATCTCATCAATTGCAAAGGATGCAAAGGTTAGACATCTTCTCCACAGTGCTTTAGATAATGTTATGTCTAACAGAGTAATTGGCTGCAAGACTGCCAAAGAGATTTGGGATGCTTTAGAAGTCAGATGCCAGGGAACAGGTGCTATTAAGAAAAACAGAAAGACAATACTCACACAGGAGTATGAGCACTTTGATTCAAGACCTAATGAAACCTTGACTGAGACTTATGACAGATTTTGCAAACTATTGAATGATTTGTCTCTGGTTGATAAAGAATATGAGCTTGAAGAATCTAATCTCAAGTTTCTGTTATCTCTACCTGAAAAGTGGGATCTAAAGACAACAACAATAAGAGATAATTATGAACTTGCTGATACAGAACTTGATGAAATCTATGGGTTGTTGAAAACTCATGAACTGGAGATAGAACAAAGGAATAGAAGATTGAGTAAAAAGACAAAATCTGTTGCTCTCAAAGTTGAGGAGAAGCCCATTGAAAAGAAAATCTCAAGGAAGAAAGCCAAAGGAAAAGCATTGGTTGTAAACTCTGAAAGTGAGTCATCAAACTCTGATGATGACTCAAACTCTGATGAAGCTTCTGACTCTGAGGATGATGAAGAGGAGTTGATGCAAATGGCTGCCTTGATGGTTAAGACATTTAAAAAGATGGGATTCAAGAACTTCAAGAAGGGTAAAAGATTCTCAAGGAGAGATTCAAATTCTGAGAAGAAGAATTTCAGAAAGTCTGATGGAAGGGATACCAAGTCTGGAAAGAAGGACAAATCTGAGATCCAGTGCTACAAGTGCAAAGAGATGGGTCACTATGCTCCAGAGTGTAAGAAAGGAAGAACTGAGAAAGCACTCATCTCTAAAGGCAAAGACTGGGCAGATACTTCAGATTCTGATGATGGAGTAAATTATGCTCTTATGGCAACTGTCAAAGATGAGAATGAATCATCAGAAAATAAGGTACCCCTAACTACTTATGCTTATGATACTGATAATATTTCTGAATTAAGAATTTATCTTAAGAACATACATGTTAGTTATAGGGATCAGACTTTAGAGAATGAAAGGATTAAATCTGAGAATCTTAGTCTTAAAGATAGAAGCAAGTTTCTTGAAAGAGAACTTGAGAATATGAAGCAGATTCAAAAAGAAAGAGATGATGCTGTTTATGTTGAACAGGAGTTGCTTAAAAGGTATAGGCAACTAGAATCTGATTTAGAGAAGGAAAGAAAAATAATTAAAACTTGGACTAATTCTGGTAGAGATACACATCAAGTGTTTCAGACAGATTCTGTAGGTTTAAGGTACAGTGAGGAAGATGAACTTAGATTTCAGGACAAAATCAAGTTAAGAGCATTCACAAGTTCATATTCATCTCCTGTAACATTTGTTCCTGAATCTAGCAAGCTAAAATCTGTAGTTGTGAAAGAAGCAGTTATGGAGCCAGTTGAAGCTTGTGTTGAACAAGTGGATATTGAATCTAAAACAGAGAAGCCTATTGAGCCAGAAGCTGTTAAAGAACCAATTAGAGTCTGTGAGAAACAGGTTAATGTTGGTTTAATGACAGGAAAACAGTTCAAACATAAGCTCAAAGAGGTAAAGTCTGCCATGAAACCTAAAGGGTCCAAGAAAAATAGGAATGGAAAATTAGGCATAAATAATAGAAATAATCATTTGCCTAATGCTGGTGCTTCAAGGAAAACATGTTACAATTGTGGTAGTTCTAATCATCTTGCTAGATTTTGCAATAAGAACAAACATATTAATTCTTTACCTTCTACTTCAGAAGTAAAAAATGATTGTGTTAGAATAAGACCACAGACTTTATGCACACATTGTGGGAGCACTTGGCATTCTATTTACACATGTAGGAGTTATCATGCAATTTATCATAATTATTATGAGCTAAAACCCAACTTGAAATGGGTTAGAGCAAACTCTGCAAGTGTAAAGTCTGACAATGTTAGTTTAAACTCTGTTGATAGTAATTCCGCTGCAAAAACTAACACTGTTAAGAAAGACAAAGGATCCAAGCAAGTCTGGGTCCTTAAAACTAACACTTAGTATTTGTTTGTGATTGCAGGGTATAATAGAGAGCACACTTATCTTGGACAGTGGATGCTCAGGACATATGACTGGAAATAAAGCCCTGCTATCAGACTTTGAGGAGAAGGATGGCCCAAAAGTTTCCTATGGAGATGGCAACATAGGACACATTCTGGGATATGGCAATATTAATCTTGGAAGTGTCATCATCACAAATGTAGCTCTAGTCTCAGGACTCAAGCATAATCTGTTATCTGTGAGTCAAATCTGTGACAGAGGAAACCATGTAGATTTTCATAGTGAATACTGTGAAGTCATCAGTAAATCTACTGGAAAAGTTGTTCTAGTTGGACACAGGCATAACAACATTTATGAAGCAAGTTTGGTAACAAACTCTGATGGAAAAACAGTGTGTCTGACTGCAAGAATGTCAAATGAAGAGAGTTGGAATTGGCACAAGAAGCTCTCTCATCTCAATTTGAACAACATCAATGAACTAATTAGAAAGGATCTTGTAAGAGGACTCCCAAAATCAATACTCAGTCTAGATGGCCTATGTGATTCTTGTCAAAAGGCCAAGCAAAGGAAGTCATCTTTCAAGAGCAAATCTGAATCTTCAGTAGTGGAACCTTATCATCTTCTACATGTTGATCTCTTTGGACCAGTGAATATAATGTCTATGGGCAGAAAGAAATATGCTCTAGTAATTGTTGATGAATATACTAGATATACATGGGTGTATTTCTTATCAAAGAAGGATGAAACTGCTCAAACTCTGATGGATCATGTAAATCTACTGGACAAAGGATCACAGCACAAAGTCAAAATTATAAGGAGTGATAATGGAACTGAATTCAGAAACTCAATCATGGAAGCTTTCTGCAAGGAAAGAGGAGTGAAACAAGAGTTTTCTGCACCTGGAACTCCACAGCAAAATGGTGTAGTTGAAAGGAAGAACAGAACTTTAATTGAAGCAGCCAGAACTATGCTTGATGAAGCAAAATTACCAACATACTTCTGGGTAGAAGCTGTTCAAACTGCTTGTTTTACTCAAAATGCAACATTGATCAACAAGCATGGGAAAACACCATATGAGATGGTGAAAAATAAGAAGCCAAATTTGAAATATTTTCATATATTTGGATGCAAATGCTTTGTGTTGAAGACTCATCCTGAACAGTTGACAAAGTTCGAGTTAAAAGCTGATGAAGGAATCTTTGTTGGCTATCCATTGTCAACAAAAGCATTTAGAGTTTACAATCTAAGAACTAAGGTGATCATGGAATCCATACATGTGTCATTTGATGACAAGAAAATAATTGGACTTGAAGACAAGGATGGATATGATCAACTACGTTTTGAAAATGAAGGTTTATTCTCTGATAATGTAAACTCTGATGAAGCAATACCGACAAACTCTGACGAAGCATACTCTGAACCTCTACTGGTAAATACTGGAGAAACTGGAAATTCTCAAATTGAACAAAATAGAGAACCAGTTGAGGGGGAGCGTGAAGAAGCTCAACAAGACACAACAAGTGAGTCAGTTGAGGAAACTGATTCAAACTCTGACAGTTCAAACTCTGAGCCATCCAATTCAGGGGGAGCCTCAGATAATGCAGAAAGTCAACATATGAATCAGGAAAGCATGGATCAAGGGGGAGGATCCAATAATGATGCAAGAAACCACTTACCAACAGCAAGAAAGTGGACACAGGCACACACACCTGATCTCATAATTGGAGATCCTGATGCTAGTGTGAGAACTAGAAGTGCAACAAATAATGAGTGTCTGTATCATGCTTTCTTGTCTCAAACAGAACCAAAGAAAGTGGAGGAAGCTCTTCAAGATGCAAACTGGATAACAGCAATGCAAGAAGAGTTAAATGAATTTGAAAGAAATGAAGTCTGGACACTGGTACCTAGACCAAAAAATAGATCAATTGTAGGTACAAAGTGGGTTTTCAGAAACAAGACTGACAGTGAAGGTGTGATTACAAGAAACAAGGCTAGACTTGTGGCTAAAGGTTATTCACAACAGGAAGGAATTGACTATGATGAAACCTTTGCCCCAGTTGCAAGATTGGAGGCTATAAGGATTTTTCTGGCCTATGCTGCACACAAGAAGTTTAAAGTTTTTCAGATGGATGTAAAAAGTGCTTTTCTCAATGGGAAGCTTGAAGAAGAAGTGTTTGTTGAACAACCACCAGGATTTGTAGATCCCAAGCATCCAGATTATGTCTACAGGCTTGACAAGGCATTATATGGACTAAAGCAAGCACCAAGAGCATGGTATGAAACTCTTGCTCAATTTCTTTTAGAAAGTGGGTTCACAAGAGGTACAATTGATAAAACCTTGTTTTATTTCAAATCTGGTGATGATTTGCTTTTAGTTCAAATTTATGTAGATGATATTATTTTTGGATCTACTAATGACAAACTCTGTAAGAAGTTTGCAAAGCTTATGCAGTCCAGGTACCAAATGAGCATGATGGGAGAGCTTAGTTATTTTCTAGGCTTACAGGTCAAGCAAACAGATGATGGTATTTTTATCAATCAAGCAAAATATACCAGAAATCTTCTCAAGAAATTTGGTATGCTTGATAGCTCATCTGCTCCAACTCCCATGGCTACTGCAACAAAGCTAGACAAAGACACAGGAGCCTCAGTAGATATGACAAACTACAGAGGAATGATAGGGTCTTTACTGTATCTTACTGCAAGTAGACCTGATATCATGTTTGCAACATGTCTTTGTGCAAGATTTCAAGCAGATCCCAGAGAGCCTCATCTAACAGCTGTAAAAAGGATCTTCAAATATCTCAAAGGAACCATAACCTTGGGTTTGTGGTATCCTAGAGAATCAGAGTTTAAGCTAATTGGTTACTCTGATGCAGATTTTGCAGGCTGTAAGATAGACAGAAAAAGTACAAGTGGAAGTTGTCAATTTTTAGGTGACAGATTGGTTTCTTGGTACAGTAAGAAACAGAAATCAATTTCTACATCCACAGCAGAAGCAGAGTATATAGCAGCTGGTAGATGTTGTGCACAGATTTTAGGGATGAAGAATCAATTGCTGGATTATGGGTTAAGATACTCTAAAATACCTATTTTCTGTGATAACCAAAGTGCTATTGCTATGACAGGTAATCCAGTACAGCACTCCATGACCAAGCACATCAGCATAAGGTATCATTTTATCAGAGAACATGTGGAAGAAGGGAACATTGAGCTTCATTTTGTGTCTACAGACCAACAACTTGCAGATATCTTCACCAAACCTTTGAGTGAAGCTACGACACTCAAGCTCTGAGACGGAGAGATGATTCTACTGATGGGGGAAGCAAAGAAAATAAAAGAAAGATTTTTGCTCAAAGGCAAAGCAGGACAAGAGTAAACTCTGATAGACAAACAAACTCTGACAAGATAAACTCTGGTGGCCAATCTACTTCAAAACTCAAGAGTTTAGTTGTTTCAACTAATCCATCTACTGATGAAGAGATTGCTGCTAAGATATTCATGAAAGAGCATGGAAAGAATGTCACTATTGAAGATATCCAGGCTGAAGAGCAAATGCTTGCTGAGGAACACAAGAAAAATCTTGAAGCTGGAATCTACAAGAAACAGGAAATCAAGGCTCCTAGAAAGAAAGAAGTTGGTATTTCTATCAAAGAGAATACACAACAGAGTATACAATATACAAGGAGACCTGTGATTGGAAATTCTGATAAGGGTAAAGGCATAATGATTGAAGAGCCTAACCTGAAAAAGAAGATTTATTCAACCTCTGACATTGCTCAAGTTGAAACAAGATTAGCAAAATCAACCTCTGACGCTGCTCAAGTTGATGATACTACTAAAGTTATGACAACCTCTGACGTTGCTCAAGTTGTACAGAAATCTACACAACTTCCAGGATTCTGCAAACCAAAAATTCTTGAAGATTTAAAGCTTGAAGCTGTGAATTTCTCTGAAACCAGAACAGTATTGGGAAAAGAAGCCTATGATAAATCTGGACTGGGTTCACACAGAGAGAGAAGAACAAATAACAGATCTCAAGACAACATTTCACTGGCTGAATCTGGTATTATTACTCAAGAAAATCTTGATATGCTAGACTCTGTTCAAATGATCTTTCATAAGGTGTTGAAGAAGGAATTTTTGTTGTACTTTATGAATGATGGAAGAGTTTATAAGATTGCAGAGTCTGATATAAATCTCAAATCTTATCAAGAATTGGAGTATGTTCTGTACTTGTTAAAAGTCAAAAATAGAAATACTCACAATGCTGCTTCAGTTATCAGAGAAAAGATGCTAAGATCGAAGATGATGCTTGGAGGAGGAGTATCAAGTGCATATATTCCCAAATACAGAGATGCACATGGGAAGATTGTTGAGATGAAAAGAAACAGTGCTAAGTTCAGAACAACACTGGGTACAAAAGTTCTTGAATTTAATTTAGAATCTGATAAAGCTTATTACATTCGGCTAGGGAATGAGATGAGGAAGAATTCCATTTATTCTCTAAGAGCTGCAATTTATCAGACTGGAGAATTTGATCCAGAGTTGAAAGAAGTGAAGAAGATCATGGTGGAAGAGCTAGAAAGAGCTGAAAAGAAATTGCTATCAGACTATATCAGGACAGTGCCTGATATTCAAGAAATCAAGTAAAGTCTGACTGTAAGTTTTTAATATATTTTCTATTCTAAGTCAAATTTAAACTCTGTTTTAAATTGTTAGAAATGAATACCACAAGAAACTAGACAGAGGGGGGGTGAATGGATAGTTTGATATATTTTTCGATCTTGAAAACTAAGTAAACAACTGTATGTGATTATGATATGTAATATGCAGAAAGTAAATAACACACACAATCACTTTAATCTACTTTGTATAAGCAAATTAAATACTACAGCTTTCCAGGAAATTCACAATCGAATTTCTGGCTTCTAAACAAGAACAGTTTGAACTTGCTTGCTTACAGAGAAAAGAGCTTAGCAAATAACTATGTGTATCTCTCTTACTGCTTACAGTTGCGTGTGCACGATATATATATTCCCCTATACAAACTAGGCACACACAATATTACACAGCTACCCCTTCTGAAAGTCCAACTTGTCCTGCCATAAGAAGTTCACTGTGTCAGGAAGGACCACCTGCTTTTCGGAGTCTTTCCCGTTTCTGTAGCTGCTTGTCTCTTATCTTTCTCTCCAAGTTTAGCTGTAGATTTGCCATCTGTTCTTTGGACCACCTTGCCAGAACAAATGCTTCAGTATTTGTCTCCTTTGATTCTTGGTTCTGTACCTTGATTTGTCTTGTTATGAACGGCTAAGTGTTGATATCGTGAACTCCACTTTATCCCTGACTTCGTGATCTCCCTTGTGAGGACTATGCGATATAGCCTTTGAAGACTTTGCGACATAGGTCATTTGACGACTATGCGACATAGGTCATTTGATGACTATGCGACATAGGTCATTTGATGACTATGCGACATAGGTCATTTGATGACTATGCGACATAGGGCTTCTGAGGACTTCACGATCTAGGCTCCTTTGACTTTGCTGACTTCAACACTTCACGACATGTGTCTTGAGGACTTCTCGACATAGTACAAAATGGACTATGCGATACAGTACTTCACGACATGGATATTGGTGACTTCACGACATAGCTTTCTTTTGACTTTGCTATATAATGCCTTAGACAAATTCCTGCAACTTATTTCTTCATGGCCTTATTCAACTCTATCCTGCTGCATGAACACTTCTGAACTTCTACCAGGATAATTATTCAATGGCCTATATACATTCTAGATGCAAGAACTTTACTAAGCTCATTATAAATCTGAGCATACATGATAAAGCTATTGTCCATGAAAACAAGACAAGTACATTTAGAGACCTATACTATATCCCAGTGATAGAAATCACTAGGTCATGTAATGTGACATAGTCACATAGTGTAGGCTTGTTAATAGTGGTATTCAGACATGTCTTGAGCCTAACAATCTCCCCCAAATTGTGAGTAAGATCCTTAGGCACAATTTCATGTCTGATAACAAGCCTAACTTACATAAAAGGAAATTTAGTAACAGAGAGAACAATTCATGAACCTTGAGATCAGAAATTTGATTACATAGAAAAATTGAAAGCTTACAGATTACTTTTGTTGCTCAACAGCTTCAGCTTCCAATTGCTTCTCTAGCAAATCATCATATATCTTCTTTTTCCTTATCTCTTCTTTTCTCTTCAAGTCTATGATGGCTTCTTGAAGTTCTTCTCTTGCAATCAGTTCTTCAATGAGAGGTGAGCCTTCCAAGTCATCAATTGCAGCCTTGAGTGCACTTTCTACATAGGAATCAAGAAACTCCATCCTTATTTTGCTTTGACCTCCATGTGAGTTTTTGTACTCCACAATGTAAGGATTTTGCTTGACCCTGCACAACCCTTTCTGCCTTAGCTCTTTAGCCCTCTCCTCCATCTCAGCCATTTCTTTTTCTCTCTGAATCTTCTTCTTTTCATTCTCTTTCCTCATGTTTTCTTCATAATCAGCATGCATCTTCAAGTACCTGGCAATATCTATCTTCCATGTCCTTTCTTCTCTTTCTTCAAAATTCAGTAAGGCATTTATCCTTTCAAGCTCATACTTATAGAAATATTGCCAGCTTCCTTGCTTCATTATCCTTTCTCTTCCATCAGTGTACTTGATCTCTAGATGATCCAACTTCACTTTGACTTCAAAGATCCTTTGAGCCCTCAAAAATGCTAGGGCATCTTCATCATAGTCCTCATCTAGTGGAAGCACATTGATGCCAGTAACATTTGTGAGTTTTCCAGTCTTCTTTGTTATCCTTATCCTTTTGGGTACACTCTTGATCTTCAAATGCTTCACAAGAGATACCTTTCTGGAACAAGGAGAATTAGTCTTCAGTGCCACATCACTTGGAAGAAGCTTTATTCCTTTCCCCTTCATCCACTGTAACACTCCACTAGCTGTAACTTTGTGGAAGTGTTTTCTTGATATTTCTTTTGTGGCTTCACCCTTCTTCTGTGGCAACTCAAGTTCAGAAGTCATGGATAATGATTTTGGAGGATCATTGCTAACAGTACCCACCCTAGACTTAGAGTCTTGTGTTGTGGTTAAAGTACTACTAGCAATGTCCTTGACTTGCTGAATTCCACTCCTAGTTCTCTTCACTGTCTCCTTTGCCCCCTTTGTGTCATCACCAGCATCTGTAGATTTCTTGGAAGATTTGCTCCTGCTGCTGTCACTTGGTCCATCCTTATTACTCCTTGAATGAGATCTCCTCCTGTAGGTTTTCTCCTCCTCATCATCCTCCCCATCCTTCTTCTTGTTCTTTTCTGTGACAGATTCTGGCAAAACACCATGAATCAGAAAAGATTATAGAATGTTAATCATCTCTAATTCCTCTGCTGTCTTGACTCCTTTCTTTGCTCTCAGCATTTGCAGCACCTGATTGATCTTTGTGTTATTCTTCATTTGCAGATCTTTGGGAATGACTAGTTGGTCAATACTTCTGACTTTGGATAGACTTTGAAAAATTACTGTCCTTGGCTTGGGTATGACCTCAGGCAGTCTTTGATTTTGGTCCATCTCCAAGTCATTATAAAGACTTTCATTGTTAGCCCCACTCTTTTCAATCAACTCCAGAATTATTGACACTTCAGTGAACTTCAGTTTCTCCAGAGTTTGAAATGCTAAGTGCCACAAGCAGTTGTCCTTGCATACCATGATTATTTCTCTCAGATAAACATCCCTGATTTTCCTTACTGCAACTGTGAAGTACTTGATGCTTTCCCTGAGCTTCTTTCTATATGCTTGTGCATCTCCTTGAGCATTCTTGTAGGTGGCTTTCAGAAACTCCAGGAATGCCTCATCATGATAGATGTTAGAGTTGGCAACTTCCTGTAGCTTGGCCTCAGTGATAAGTGTAGCTTGGGTAGGTTTAGCAATTGGAGTAGGTATAGCAGGTTGAGAGGTTGAGATGTCTTTAGGCATTGTGGATGGATAGAATGTTGTGGTGACTGTGCTTTTCTGACCTTGTGCATTGATGACCTCTACAGGGGGAAGATTGATTGGCTTTATTGTCTCTTCAATGAGCTTGCCCTTAAGTTTTGACTGCTTGGTAGGTGCTCCCCCTGTCTTTTTCACATTGACCTCCTTTCCTTTCTCCCCCTTAGGCTTGGGATCAGACAAAATGTCTTGAGTTTCCCCAGGAATAGGCAGGTTCATAGATCTCATCATTGAGGTCATCATTTGTTGCTGCACCAGCAAAATGTTTGTTGTGTTGGTGCCTTGATCATCTAGTTTGTCATTGAGTTGGCTTAGAGATGTAGATAGCATTCTGTTTTCATCCTTGAGAGAGGCCACTTCTCTTTCTAAGCCATCCACCTTGGAGAATAATTGTTGAGACCTAAATGAGTTGAGGGATTGATCTTTGACCCTGGCAAAATCATATTTGGAGATGTCTGACAGAGGGACTTCATCCACCAGCTTATCACCATACTGGTTTTTCCACATGACATTCAACATAGCATTGGTGGTGATGGTAGATTTTGCTTGATTTTCCAGTGTAGAAGCCAGTTTCTTGATGTTGTCCGTGACCATGGCAAGAGTCACATCCATCATGGACACATTGGTGGAGGTTTTCTGGACTTCTTTGAGGATACCATCCACCTTGGGAAAATCAGAGAGATAAGAGGTTCTGAGCTTAGTGAGGGATCTTTCTGTCTCCTCCTGAATTGAAGAAATCTCTGATTGAAGCCCTTTCCCAAGATAATGCAGAGCCTTCAACTGGTTCTTGTATACATCATTCACAGCATCATAGATGGCAACAGGAGAAAGATCCTTAGCATTGGAGCCCAGAGAGGTGAGGTATTCTTCTCTCACAAAAGCCAGGGCATCCTTGAGCTTGAGAGTCCTCTTAGCATCCAACCAGGCATCCACATTCCCCTCTGGTTCAGCTGTATCCACAATCTTCTCCTGTTGAGCTTCAACATCCTCCTTATGGCATAGCAGGATAGCTTCATAATCAGCATTTGGAAGGTTGGAGGTGAGGAGATGTTGAGCTATCTTTGAGAACTCATCAATCTGTGCCACATGGAGATCTTGTATGGCTTCTTCAGACATTTTGGAAGGCACAGATGACGATCCTGAAGGCCTGTCATGGTGCACAGGCTTCAGCCATTCTGACATTGTGGCCTGAGTCAAGTGAGAGCTAGTGCTAGGCACTTCATGAGATGTGTGAGTTTGAGTCTCCTCCAGCCTTGGAATGGCTGTAGGGTCTGATGTTGTCTCCATTGAAATGGGATGTGTTACAACATCAGCCCTATATGTCTATGAAGACAGTTCCACATCCCTAAGGATGGGAGAATTTGGCACAGAGTCTCCAGTGAAAACTGGTGAATCCTCCATGTTTGTGTTGGTGTCATTAGGATATGCCTCAGCATGCATTCCCTGACCAACTGAATGTGGGTCCTGAGTGGTGAGCACAGTGTCAAGCACCATGTCACTTGAAGTTGGCTCAATCACAGGGCTGGATTGTGATTGATCAAGGGCAAGATTGTCATGAGTATGACTCTCTTGTTCAGAAGAAATTTTAGTGGAAGAATCTGAGAGAGAAGTGGGGTTCAGATTGGATTTTAGCAACTCCCCCTGAGAAATAGGAGGAGTTTCAACATTGATGTGCTCTCCACTTAGTGTTTGATCACCCTTATCACTCCTAGGGTCAAGAGTGAGGTCTTGACCCTGTGCAGACTCGTTACAACTTGCAGTGGGGAGGCTGCTCTTTTCAATACCCATGACCTGTTGAGAGGCCATAGACAGTAGCAGGTGTACCCCTTTTTGCACATCTGAATCCTGTTGAGAGGATGCAGTGGTGGCTACAGATTTTGATTTCTTCTTTGGTCTAGTGAGAGGTGACTCAGGAATCTCACTTGCTAACTCTACAGATTCATGGATAATAGCTAGGGTTCTCTTCTTCTTCTTTTTAGTAACATCAACCTTTTGAGAGATTGATGCACTTGGCTGACTATCCTCTATAGTGGTGTCTACAGTGGGGTTGCTGGATGGGATAGGGAGGCTTGGGTTAGACTGTGATGCTCCTTCAGTCTCAGCCTCCCCTGTCCAGGAAAGAGCATGGTATATGGGCTTATCAAGTGGATAAGACGCGAATGTGTCCTGCATATGCGGGGTCACACTCAAGATCACATCCACTTGATTCCTTGTGTCCAATGAACCAAACAGAATCTTGGACATGGACTTGGAATAAGCCATCTTTGATTTATCAATACCCTCCAAGTCATGGACATTAGCATCAAGATAATTTAAAATAACTTGAAGAAAGCGAGGGTAAAAGATGTCATTACCTCTTCCACGGACTGTCCTCCCTAGCCTTTGAGTCAATTCCTTGAGGATTATTGCTCCAACATTGATTTCCTGATTGTAGGCTAGGGAATAGGCCAGCTTCATAGCAATGTGACTGATATGGTCCCATCCTGTCTTTCTGCAAAGGAACACCTTCTGGAGTGCATCAAATAGAAATGACCACTCCCTTCTTACAAACTTCTTATTCAGCTTTCCAGTATCTATCTCATCAGCATACTGAATGAAGGTCATGAAGTCTACTATTTGAGCATCAGTAGCTTCTTGGTCATGACCCTCCACCTTGAACCCTAATGCTTCATTTATCTCCTTCTCCCCAAACTGGAAGTGTTTGCCTCCAATTGAACAAGCTATCTCCTGGAACGAAGTTCCATCTTCCCTGGCCATTGTAGAAACCAACGCCGTTCGCCAAAATCCTTCCAATACATCAACATACAACGTGGGGTTCAAGGTTAGGGCTCGGCGGAGGTAGGAATCGTTCAGGAACCGTACAAAACACTTGTACCTGGGTTTAGCCTCAGCCTCAGAGGGAATGGTGAGAAGATTTGTTTCTTTAGGGATGGTTAAAGGAATAGAGGAGGATTCTGTTTGAGATTTGGGTGCCATTTCTTGAGAGAGAGAGTAAGAAAGAGAGTAGAGAATTTGTGCTTAGGTTAGAAAGTTTGAGAGCAATAGACAAGATGAAAAGTTGCAAACGGTTAGAAAATGGTATTTATATGATAGAGACACTGCGATATGGAGTTATGAATGTGTACAGTCTATCTGTATGTCGTGAAGTCAAAAGTGGTCTGTACCGCAAAGTCTTGCAAAGTATATCGCATAGTCTCAACAATGAACTATGTCGCAAAGTCTTCAAAATGAAAGGATCGGGGAGACTTTGCGATATAGTAGAAATACCCTGTCTAAAGCTCTCTTTTAGGAATTTTGAGCAATTTGTCAGACTTTTATCAAATTTTGAAATAAAATTAATTTAAATCAAAATTCTGTCAACTATGGAGACTTGTCGATATAGTTATTCGAAGTCGCGAAGTCATAAAATTAACTATGTCGCAAACTCATGAAATGAACTATGTCGCGAAGTCTCACAATCTCAACAGTTTGCGATATAAGTCTGTTTAATTTGAACTATGTCGTGAACTCTGAAAATCATCTATGTCGAGATGTCTCAAAAGCTCACAACACCACTAACAAATATGATTTTGAAAAATATGCAGTAAAATACTGAAATATTTATAAATCATATCTCAGCTAATTTTCACTCCAAACAAATAGATCATTTAAATACAGTGAAAATTTACTGCTGCAACTATTAACCAGCATATTTACTTAGAACAACTGAATGAAGGATTGAGCATTCCAATTTCACTCACAAGTCTGTTGAAGACTGCTTCATTCAGAGGTTTAGTAAATATGTCAGCTAATTGTTTCTCAGTTGGAACATAAGAGACTTCTATGGTACCATTTGCAACATGTTCCCTAATGAAATGGTACCTGATCTCAATGTGCTTTGTAGTAGAATGATTAACAGGATTAGCTACAATGGATATTGCACTAGTATTATCACACATCAGAGGAATGTGTTCTAACACTAGTCCATAATCCATGAGTTGATTTCTAATCCAAAGCAATTGAGCACAACAACTTCCAGCAGCAATATATTCAGCCTCAGCTGTGGATGTTGCTGTGGACTGTTGTTTCTTACTAAACCAGGACACTAACCTTTGACCTAGGAATTGACAGCTTCCAGAGGTGCTCTTCCTGTCAATCCTGCATCCAGCATAATCAGAATCTGTGTAACCAACCAGGTTGAACCCAGTGCCCTTTGGATACCATAGCCCAAGATTAGGAGTCCCCTTCAGATATTTGAAAATTCTTTTGATGGCCATTATGTGAGATTCCTTGGGATCAGACTGGAACCTTGCACAAAGGCATGTGGCAAACATGATGTCTGGCCTGCTAGCTGTGAGATAGAGCAGGGATCCAACCATTCCTCTATAGACCTTGATATCAACTCTCTTGCCTTTCTTGTCTTCATCCAGCTTGATTGCAGTAGACATAGGAGTTTTAGCTGAGGATGACTCTTCTAAACCATATTTCTTTAAAAGATCCTTGACATACTTAGATTGGTTTATAAAGATGCCATCCTCCTTTTGATGTACTTGCAGACCTAGGAAGTAGGTTAACTCTCCCATCATACTCATCTCATATTTACTTTGCATCAACTTAGAGAACCTTTCACAGAGTTTTTCATTTGAAGAGCCAAAGATGATATCATCCACATAGATTTGAACAAGAATGATATCATTTCCATGCTTCTTGAAGAATAGGGTTTTGTCAATTGTACCCCTGGTAAATTGATGCTCAAGAAGGAATTGAGATAGAGTTTCATACCAGGCTCTTGGTGCCTGTTTGAGTCCATAGAGTGCCTTGAGCAGTCTATACACAAAGTTTGGGAAGTCTTCACTCTCAAAGCCAGGTGGTTGAGACACATAAACTTCTTCAGCAAGATCACCATTGAGAAATGCACTTTTCACATCCATTTGATACACCTTAAAATCTGAGTGAGCTGCAAAAGCCAGAAAGATTCTGATGGCTTCCAGTCTAGCTACAGGTGCAAATGTCTCATCATAGTCAATGCCTTCTTGCTGACAATATCCTTTGGCAACCAGCCTTGCTTTGTTTCTTACTACCACTCCTTCTTCATCCATCTTGTTTCTGAACACCCATTTGGTGTCAATAACATTCTTTCCTTTTGGAGGTGGCACTAGTTCCCATACCTTGTTTTTCTCAAATTGATTCAACTCTTCTTGCATGGCAACAATCCAATCAGAATTCTTCAAAGCTTCTTCAATTAATTTAGGTTCCTCTTGTGACAGAAAGCAGCTATACAGACAAGTATTTAATGTTGCCCTTCTTGTTCTAACTCCCTCACTAGGATCTCCAATGATTTGATCCCTAGTGTGGGCTTTGTCCCATTTCCTTGTGTGCCCCTGTTCATTTCCTTGATCTGTTCCAATCTCATTTTGGTTGACAGTTGCATTCTCTTCTTCTCCCCCTGTGTTTGTGAAACCTTGCACAGGTGTTTGAAGAAGATTGTCAACTTCAAGAGTTTCATTTTCTAGAACAGTTTGAACAGGGGGTTCATCTTCACTTTCAGAATCCTCGAGATAACCTTGATTCTCAAATCTCAATAGCACACTGTCTTGATCACTTGTTTTCAGTCCTGGAGTTTTCTTGTCATCAAAGGTAACATCCATGCTTTCCATGACTTTGTGTTGCTCAGGTACAAACACTCTGTATGCTGTCCTTTCCAGAGAGTATCCAATGAAGATACCTTCAAATGCCTTAGCATCAAATTTTCCAACATGCTCAGAGGTATCTTTCATCACAAAGCACTTGCTTCCAAACACATGCAGGTGCTTGAAGGATGCTCTTTTTCCAGTCATTAATGAGTAAGGAGTTTTGCCAGACTTCTTATTGATTAATGTTCTATTTTGCACATAGCACGCTGTGTTAACAGCATCAGCCCAAAAGCTAGTGGGTAGCTTTGCATCCAGTAGCATTGTCCTTGCAGCTTCAATGAGAGTTCTATTCTTTCTCTCAACTACTCCATTTTGTTGAGGTGTTCTAGGAGCTGAGAATTGTTGAGAAATTCCTTTATCTTTGCAAAACTCATACAATGTTGAATTTCTGAACTCAGTCCCATTATCACTTCTCAAAGCAACTACAGAGGCACCAGTGCTTTGTGCTTCTTTATCAACTCTCTTGATATGCTCTATTATGACTTGGGGTGCTTCATCCTTGGAGAATAGGAATTCCACCCAAGTATATCTTGAATAGTCATCTACCATCACTAGAGCATATTTCTTTTTGGAAAGGGACATTACATTCACAGGGCCAAATAAGTCCATGTGAATTAGTTACAGAGGTTTTGAGTTTGTATTGAGCAACTTGTTCTTGTGACTTGATCTTTTAATCTTCCCTTTCTGACAAGCTTCACATGCTCCATCTTGCACAAACTCCAAGGCAGGCAAACCCCTGATGAGTTCTCTCTTGGTTAGAGAGTTCATTGCCTGAACATTTAAGTGAGACAGTTTCTTGTGCCACAGCCAGAATTCCTCATTTGTGGCTTTTGTGTAGAAACAACAAATTTCTCCCTTATCTGCAGCCTTGAGATTAGCTACAAACAAGCTTCCTTTCTTCACACCAGTTAGAACAACTTCACCACTTTCCCTTTTTGAGATTGAACAAAGGTCTTCATCAAATTCCACTTTGAAGCCTCTGTTGGTAAACTGTCCAATACTCAAGAGATTATGCTTCAGTCCTTCAACAAATGCTACATCTTCAATAATGACATTTCCAGATTTAACACTGCCATATCCCATTGTATAACCAATGTTGTCATTTCCAAAGGTTACTGATGGGCCAGCCTTTTCCTCAAAATGTGATAGCAGGGCTATATCACCAGTCATGTGACTTGAGCATCCACTGTCCAAGATCCATATGACTCTTTTATTCCTGTTGCCCTGCATTCACAAAGTGACTAAGTTGTTTTTGGTACCCACACTTGGTAGGGTCCAGATGATTTAGAAACATTTTGATTAATAATTCTTCTGTCATAAATTGCATTTCTCATAGTAGGAGACTTCACTTTTTCTGTGGCTTTGGAGTTTACACTCTTAGGCTCACATGAAGTTTTTACCCTCTCAACCCTGATTGGGGACCCTGTCCTATGAGAATGTATGTGTGTGTGTGATTCACCAGATTGTGCAGAGTCAAGTTTATGTTTAAGAGATAAACAGTTAGCAATCACAGTCACATAGCATGTCATGCAGTTTGGCTTACCACAGAAAGAATCATGACTAGAATTTATGCTTGCAGAAAGGTTACTTAGGTTATCAACTTCAACAATTTCAGGCTTACTACACTTATGAGTCAAATGATTAACAGATAGGCATTTTTGACATTGTTTCCTGGGAGCATTTGGCACATAAGCATAGTTGTTTCCTTTGTTAACACCAACTTTACCATTTCTGTTTTGTTTCCTTTTCTTAACAACTTCTTTCTTTGCTTTAGGACTCTTGACAAGATTGTCTTTGGTCTCTTTCTGATTGACAAGATCAGGAAAGGAAGAAGTGTTCTTAGCAGCCTCATCTTCTTCAAGTAGTTGTTGCTTGATGATCAGTAGTTCCTCATCAAACTCAACATCACTCTTTCTGAAGATGGGCTGTTCAACACTTGACAGTATGGTTGGGACATTTTTGTTTGTAAAGGTTTCCTTTCCTTTGCCCTTGACCTTCTTCCTTCCTTTGTCATTATCATAGTCAAAACCAACTCCAACCTTGCAGTCTACAGTGTGTTCCTTGTGATAGGTTTGAATAAGTTCAGAGGAGTTTTTGAAGCTTCTTAGTTTCAGTTCAGTTTCAGCAATTTGTTCTCTAAGGGCTTTCTCTATCTGCTCAGCACAAATCACTTTGTTTTTAAGATACTCAACCTCCTTTTTCAAACCATCCAGGTTCACAACCATTAACTCAAGTTTCTCATTCTTTTCTGTAAGCTCAACATTCTTAGCAGTTAGTCTATCAATTTCTTCATTAGCTACTAACATGCTAGTATGAATATTAAACATCTCAGTGCTCATATCTTCAACAGTTTGCTTATATTGAATGGGAGTCATATCAAGAGAAGTAAGAATGGGTACCTGACTTGAATCACCATCATCAGAAAATGCCATCAAGGCATAGTTTGAGTACTCTTGTTCTTCTTCTTCATCAGAGTCATCCCAGCATTTTCCCTCAGCAATAAAAGCTTTGCCCTGTTGTTTCTTGAGTAGAGCTTCATACTTAGCTTCAAGCTCTAAGTATGCTTTGTCCTTCTTGACTTGTTTAGGCTTTTTGCACTCAGTGGCAAAATGCCCAAGTTCATTGCAGTTATAGCATCTTATTTTGGTCCTATCCACACTTCCTGTCTTGTATCCACCCTTAGCAGCACCAGCCATCCCTTTTCCTTTATTGAAGGTGTTTGAGCCACTAGATCCACCAGTGTTTCCAGTATTGAACTTGGACCTGAATGGCTGCTTTCTTTTAAACCTTATGTTAGGATATCTCCTAGCCATATAAGCAAAAGATTTGTTTTCCATTTTGTCCAGTTCCTCCATGCTGTAAAACTCATCTTCCTCAGGCAAATCATAGATGACCTGGACCTCATCACCAGTGTCTTCAACTTCCAGTTCCTCAATCTTCACTTGACTGACTTTAAGAGAGTCCATTCTTTGACTTAGGTTGTCAGCAATAAGTGCACAGGAGGTATTAGCCACTAATCCTTGCTTTGCTTGAATAGATCTCTTTTGAAACAGCTCCAACTCATATGTCTTCAAAACACCATATAACACATCAAAACCAATCTTTGTTAGATCTCTTTCTTTAAGGGAAGAGATTCTTGGTTCCAAGTGATCTGGAAGAGTTAGTAAAAACTTCATATTGAGCTCTTCTGTTTCATAGTGTTTGTCATAGAGTTTGAGCTCGTTTATCAGCTTGTTGAATCTCTCAAACACTTCTGTGATTCCCTCTTTTGGCTGAGCCATGAAGGCTTCATATTATGAAACAAGAATCTGCTTCTTGTTCTTTCTTACTTCAGTAGTTCCTTCACAGAGCACTTCTATAAGATCCCACATCTTCTTGGCACTAGTACAATGAGCAACAGTGCCATACATGTTGAAGTCCATAGATTCACAAATGATAAGTTGAAGATGTCCATCCAGGGCAACTTTTTCTTTTTCAGGATCAGTGTATTTTGAGGGATCTTTGGGCACATGTTTTGCTGGTATAATCTCAGTGCCACTGGTTGATTCACCAATCTCAATCATTGGAATGAAGGGACCATGCTTTAGAATATCTAAATACATGGGGTTAGAAGCTTTGATGAAAAGCAACATCTTCTTCTTCCATAAACTGTAGTGCTCCTTGTTAAAGGGAGGAATCTTGATACTGCTTAGTTTCTGTGAACTCATTCTTGATCTTTTCCTGTTTGTACGTTAACAGCCTTCGCTCTGATACCACTTGTTAGAAATGAATACCACAAGAAACTAGACAGAGGGGGGGTGAATGGATAGTTTGATATATTTTTCGATCTTGAAAACTAAGTAAACAACTGTATGTGATTATGATATGTAATATGCAGAAAGTAAATAACACACACAATCACTTTAATCTACTTTGTATAAGCAAATTAAATACTACAGCTTTCCAGGAAATTCACAATCGAATTTCTGGCTTCTAAACAAGAACAGTTTGAACTTGCTTGCTTACAGAGAAAAGAGCTTAGCAAATAACTATGTGTATCTCTCTTACTGCTTACAGTTGCGTGTGCACGATATATATATTCCCCTATACAAACTAGGCACACACAATATTACACAGCTACCCCTTCTGAAAGTCCAACTTGTCCTGCCATAAGAAGTTCACTGTGTCAGGAAGGACCACCTGCTTTTCGGAGTCTTTCCCGTTTCTGTAGCTGCTTGTCTCTTATCTTTCTCTCCAAGTTTAGCTGTAGATTTGCCATCTGTTCTTTGGACCACCTTGCCAGAACAAATGCTTCAGTATTTGTCTCCTTTGATTCTTGGTTCTGTACCTTGATTTGTCTTGTTATGAACGGCTAAGTGTTGATATCGTGAACTCCACTTTATCCCTGACTTCGTGATCTCCCTTGTGAGGACTATGCGATATAGCCTTTGAAGACTTTGCGACATAGGTCATTTGACGACTATGCGACATAGGTCATTTGATGACTATGCGACATAGGTCATTTGATGACTATGCGACATAGGTCATTTGATGACTATGCGACATAGGTCATTTGATGACTATGCGACATAGGGCTTCTGAGGACTTCACGATCTAGGCTCCTTTGACTTTGCTGACTTCAACACTTCACGACATGTGTCTTGAGGACTTCTCGACATAGTACAAAATGGACTATGCGATACAGTACTTCACGACATGGATATTGGTGACTTCACGACATAGCTTTCTTTTGACTTTGCTATATAATGCCTTAGACAAATTCCTGCAACTTATTTCTTCATGGCCTTATTCAACTCTATCCTGCTGCATGAACACTTCTGAACTTCTACCAGGATAATTATTCAATGGCCTATATACATTCTAGATGCAAGAACTTTACTAAGCTCATTATAAATCTGAGCATACATGATAAAGCTATTGTCCATGAAAACAAGACAAGTACATTTAGAGACCTATACTATATCCCAGTGATAGAAATCACTAGGTCATGTAATGTGACATAGTCACATAGTGTAGGCTTGTTAATAGTGGTATTCAGACATGTCTTGAGCCTAACATAAATTAAACTCTGTTATATGTTAAACACTGCATTTGTTAAATGTTTTTGACATCATCAATTATATGTTTAACTTGTACATTTTATTATGAACAAGTTGGGGGAGATTGTTAGATATAATTGCTGACGTTTGTTTATCAGTGTTTAAGCAACAGGTACTGATCAGAGTTTATCAGAAGCCGGTCAGAGTTTATTTAAAGTTTGACAGGGTGAAGAGTTTAAAGGAAGCCGGTCAGAGTTTATTTAAAGTCTGACAGGGTGAAGAGTTGAATTAGCTGTCGGTGCAGAATTGAAAGATTCTAGAAGCAATATATTCTGAAGATGGAAAGAAGCAGAATATATTGATACAGCTAAGGAAACAGAATAGAAGATAAGAAGCAATTCTTAATTGATATAATTTGTATAGCTAATTTGTAGGAATATCAATTAGATAAGGATTGTGTAACTGTGTACTATATAAACACAGATAGGTTATCCCTAGAAGGGATGCGATTATTGAATTATTATTCTTGTAACCTAGAAGCTCTTTGTGATTCATTAACATCATAAAGAGAGAAGCTGTTAATACGATTACAGTTTTATTGATTCATAAACAGTGTTCTTGATTACTGTTATTCTCATATATACTTGATTATATTGTGTATTCGGCCTAACAACAAGCATTACTGAACCATTACAGCTGATTCATATGGATTTATTTGGTCCAGTTAATGTTATGTCACTTTCAAGAAACAGATATGCATTGGTGATGGTGGATGACTACTCCAAGTACAAGTGGGTATTGTTCATACAAACAAAGGATGAAGCAACACAACTAATCATTGATCACATCAAGAAGATAGAAGTGGAAGCTAAGCTACCTGTGCGGACAATCAGATCAGACAATGGAACTGAATTCAAGAATGCAGTTCTAAATGATTTTTGCTCAGAGAAAGGAATATCAAGACAGTTTTCAGCACCAAGAACTCCTCAACAGAATGGAGTAGTGGAAAGGAAGAACAGGACCTTGGTTGAAGCAGCAAGGACCATGTTGAGTGAATCAAAACTTCCCACTTACTTTTGGGCTGAAGCAGTGAATACAGCTTGCTACACTCAGAATCGAACCCTGATCAACAAAGATCATGAAAAGACTCCGTATGAGTTAATGGCCAACAAGAAGCCAACACTGAAGTACTTTCATGTGTTTGGTGCAAAGTGCTTTGTACTTAAAGATGGAGAACATCTTGGCAAGTTTGATGCCAAAGCAGATGAAGGCATTTTTCTGGGCTATTCTCTGGAATCTAAGGCTTTCAGGGTATATGTGATTGAAGATAAGAAGGTGTTGGAAAGCTTTAATGTAACATTTGACGACACTAAAAGACCAGGCCTGCAAACTGGAGAGAACTCTGAATCCTTGGTATTTGAAAATATATCAAGAGATCTCTCTAACAATGAAGAAGTACCTGAAGTTGTTACAGTCATTAATAATAATCATAATGATAATGATTCTGGACCTAGTGGTGACCAAAGTGGAAATCCTCAACATACAGGATCCACTAGTCAGTCTTCAGAATCAACAGATCAAACCGTCAACAACTCAGGGGGAGCAGGAGAAGGATCAACTAGTCACACTCCACAACATCTAGAACAAGGAGAATCATCAAGATCGCATCTGCCAAGACAAAGGGTATGGAATAGAGATCATCCCTTTCACTTGATCATTGGTGATCCGGACATAGGAGTGAGAACTAGGAGAACATCATAAAATGAATGTCACTATTCTGGGTTTCTTTCAGAAACAGAACCTAAGAAAGTTGAAGATGCTCTAGATGATCCAGATTGGGTGATTGCTATGCAAGAAGAACTCAATCAGTTTGAAAGGCAGAAAGTTTGGAAGCTGGTACCCAGGCCTAAGGGAAAATCTGTTATTGGAACACGATGGGTATTCAGAAATAAGTTGGACGAAGATGGCATTGTAACGAGAAACAAATCCAGACTGGTTGCTAAAGGTTACTCTCAAGAAGAGGGTATAGATTATGATGAAACCTATGCACCAGTAGCAAGACTTGAGGCCATCAGAATGTTTCTGGCATTTGCTGCACATTCCAATTACAAGGTATATCAAATGGATGTGAAGAGTGCTTTTCTGAACGGGGAGTTAGAAGAAGAAGTGTATGTGGAACAACCTCCAGGTTTTGAGGATTCAAAACTGGCAGACTTTGTGTACTTTCTATTCAAAGCTCTCTATGGGCTCAAACAAGCTCCAAGGACATGATATGACACTCTCTCTGAATTCTTACTTGAAAATGATTTTACAAGAGGTGTTGTAGACAAAACTCTCTTTGTCAAAAAGCATAAAAATGATTTGATATTGGTGCAAGTATATGTTGATGACATAATATTTGGTTCTACTAATGATGATCTATGCAAGAGATTTGCTAAGTTAATGCAGAGTCGTTATGAAATGAGCATGATGGGTGAATTGTCATTCTTTCTTGGATTGCAAGTATACCAGAAACAAGATGGTATATTCATTTGTCAGTCTAAGTACATCAAGGATCTTCTTAAGAAGTATCAAATGGAAGACTCATCTACAGCAAAGACTCCTATGCCAACTGCCACTAAGCTTGATAAGGATGAAACTGGTAAGAAGGTTGACATCACAGGCTACAGAGGTATGATAGGCTCATTACTTTATCTCACTGCAAGTAGACCAGATATAATGTTTGCAACATGCTTGTGTGCTAGATTTCAGTCTGATCCTAAAGAATCTCATCTAATAGCTGTTAAGCGAATATTTAGATATCTTAAGGGGACCCCAAATCTTGGAATTTGGTACCCTAAAGATACATGATTTGATCTTATTGGATACACAGACTCTGATTTTGCAGGTTGTAAGATTGATCGGAAGAGTACTTCAGGAAGCTGTCAGTTTCTTGGAAGAAGATTGGTTTCCTGGCATAGCAAGAAGCAGCATTCAGTGTCCACATCAACAGCTGAGGCTGAATACATTGCTGCTGGTAGCTGTTGTGCTCAGATATTGTGGATGAGAAACCAACTCCGTGACTATGGACTTCTGTTGACAAAGATTCCTATATTTTGCGATAACACAAGTGCCATAGCAATCTCAAACAACCCAGTGCAACACTCGAGGACGAAGCACATCGACATCAGATATCATTTTATCCGAGAGCATGTCATGAATGGAACTGTGGAGTTACACTTTGTACCCATAGAGGATCAAATTGCAGACATCTTTACTAAACCGCTTGATGAATCCACTTTCAATAAGCTGGTTGGTGAACTTGGGATGTTAAATCTTTCTAATTGATTTTGATTAGAAGTCAGAAACTGCAGAGAGTCCTGGTGAATACATGAGTTTAAGAATTCCTATATCCTTAGGACTCATGAATTTATTTTCTGGAGAAATTCTCGTAGTTAGGATTTTTATACTAATTTTATGTCATAATTATGGATGATATATCTTCTGGCATTTAATTAGTTATTAATTCTAAAAATTATTTAAGTGCTAATATTTGTTCTAAATATTTAAGCATTTATTTAATTTGAACTAATTTGCTTTGTTTTTAACATTGTAGATTAATGCAGCATAATTGATTAGATTTTAATTGGTTAATATCACTCAATGATATTTAATTGATTTTATTCTAAGAAAATTGTGAATTTTCTGTTAAGAATTGATTTTGGTAAATTTGAAAAGATTTATTAGAATTAAAACTAGGCAGGAAATAAAAATTCTGATTTTTAAAACAAGAACAAGTTTTAAAATGAAGACAGAAGCAAAAAATATCGAATTTAGGAAATTCGATAGTTTTTCAAGTACATAGATAAATCTATCGGATTTAATTTTCGATAGTTTTTGAAAAGGAAAAGAAAATCTATCGAAAACATTTCTCGATAGTTTTTGAGAAAATTTTAAAATATATCGAAGGAATTCAATCAATTCAATATTTAGAATTCTCGATAGATTTTACAAAACAAAGTGGAAAGGCATCGAAGTGAATTTTAGTTCATTTAATATTTAAAATTCTCGATACTTTTTCAATAATTACCTCGATAGTTTTTGGATTTTTCAAAGAAGTAACTTTCGATAGTTTTTCAGAAATCCGTTTCAACTTCAAAATTCTCATATACTTCGATAGTTTTTAGAAAACCATCGAGTACAGATGACCATTTTGCCCCTCTGAAAATCCATCGATAGTTCATTTAAAAAACTATCGACCTGTAAAAAGACCATTTTGCCCCTCAGTTTCAAACGTATATAACATTGCCTTAAGCTCTTTTCTTTTCAGTTTTCCAGATCTGAGAAAAAGCTTTCGTTTTATATGCTTACAAAGAGATACACAAAAAAAATAACACATTCGATAGTTTTCTCCATTTTTAACCAAGAAAAGCTTAAAAAGTTTACTGTTTTTCATTGTTAAACTCGTTTTAACCGTGAAAACTTTACTGTTTAAGTTTTTAGACATTTCTGATTGGGAAACCATCGAACTTGACATTTGAATTGAATATTGGTTAGTATTCAAGGGTTCTAACGTTTACAAGTGTTCGAATTTTTTTGTGTTAGTGTTAAAAGGGGTAAAATTGTTTTTAGGGTAATTTTTTGTTAAGAGTTTGATTAATTAGAAATAATTAATTAAATTTAAAGGAAAAATAGTTTTGGTTATTTAAATTTTCTGGAAATTTTAAAATATGGCTGGAGAATTTATAGTAACCAAAACTAATCATGTCTCGTTTCAAAACTTGCAATCCATTACGAATCCTCAAATTCGTGCATGGGCAGAGTTTTTGAATATACGTTCATTAGTGGCATACGCTGTGAGTACTCCCGTGGTCCTTTGTATCGATCAACTGACTGCGTTGTACACATCCGCCACGGATACAAGTGAGAATAATGTGAAATCCTTCAGTTTTGTTGTGCCAGGGGGCAGAATAATAAGGGTGACGGAACATGACTTTAACAGAATACTTCATTTTCCTACAGAAAACCTTGTTCCGGATCCCACAACTGAGGAAATACATGCTTTCTTCACTCTTATCAGAAGTCAACAACCTAACTTCTTGGTGGGAGAGTTCCTAAAGCATTACCTGCCAAAGCCATGGAATTTTTTCTTTCATACCCTGATACATGTTTTTACTGCCAAGCTAACAAATCTGCATGGCATTCCCTTATTCCTTCAAAAGATAGGGTTTGTCATTGCGAACAATAGGCATATTAACATAGGACGGATAGTGATTGATCAAGTAATTCTGTGCATGGGACCACTGGATGAAAGAACAGGCATAAATGAAGATGTGCTCTGTTTCTATCCTAGGTTCCTACAGCTAATTCTCAATGATATCTTAACAGATGATGAACGAGAGATCTTTGAAGGTGAAGCCAACCAGGAGTGCATGAGAATGAAGAGCAATGCCATAACCGCTCTCATTAGGAAGAACAACTATCTTCCAGGGGTACCCACTGTTCTCACTGAATATCTAAGAACGGTGCCCCTACCACTTCTACCCCCAGGGGAACAGGTAAATCAAGGTAATATTCCACAACCTGAACCTGTAATGGCACCTGTACCAATGGATGTTGATCCAGAGCCCTTAGTGGCCATTCCTGACCAGGAGGTTGCAAACCCACAACCTCTAACCACGGTCGAAGAGCCTTTGGAAGAGCCAAATGAAAACATAAACGAACCTCCTTCCCCTACTATACCCATTAAAAAACCATCCATGAGTGTAGAGGGAGATAGTGCCAAAGCAGCACCACATAAGGAGATACACCCTTCAACAGCAGCTCTGCCTTCCTCTAAAAGGAGAAGAACAGAAACTGAGGCAACTGCTGATACTTCATTTCTCTCATTCAAAGAGCCCTTTACTGATTTTTCTGATGCTGATTGGGCTACGCTAACGAAAGCAATATCTGAACCAATAGCTCAATCAAGTAAGGAAGAATTGACGGAAGCAACTGGTGTTCCGACCATATTACGGTCAGGTTCACTGGTTGAAGGTTCTCAGAACCAAGGGTCTTCACAGACGTCGAGAGAAGGCTTTGACCTAAATGCACAATCTAAAAGGTCATTGTCTACCTCCCCAGATGGAACATATCTGGATCCTGCGGGTAAAGGGTCTGACGTAGGTGCAGATCGGCAACTCGTTGACAGTGAATCAATTACTATTGAGGAGTCAACTGAGGTGAAGTCTTTACAGACTCACGGGGAAGATTCGGGATCTCTGCTGTTAAAAGAGCCTGTTTCTAACCCCCTAGAGATTCAAACTCTAGATCCTTCAAAGGATATATCATCTAAGGATGATCAACAACTTGGTTTATCCAAGGACGGGGACTTGCGAAGCCCCATTGCACCACCGGTGACCTCCTTAAGGATGGTTACGGTGATCTCTTCTGCAGGTACAATCAGCACAAAGGATTTGAGTGAAACAAAAACACTTACACCTGGCCTGAGTGGGAAAGGAAAAATGATTCAAACACCGACAGAAACGTTGAGTGTACACCCAGAGCCAAATGTGAGGAGTGACACCCTAACCCTACCTAATATTAATGATCTGCTGTTACCAACAGAAAGAGAGCTACAAGTTCAATCTTCCCTCAAGGAGATGACAGTTCGGGACAAAGAAGGAAATCCACTTTTCAAGGTTCCACTGCGACCTTCCTTTGACCAAGGGATCTCCTCCAGTCAAGACAATGTTTCTTTAAAGTCTATTCAAGAGAAAGTTGACTTGGCTGCAGCTGATTCCAGAAGAACATTCAGGGTCATTGGCAGTGCATCTGGCACTATAACAGGTACGAAGTAGGCAGTGGACTCCTTAAAGAAGGAAGCTATAGAAGAACTAGTCGAGCTGAGGATGGACGTCAGGGAACTTAAAGATGGATTCATGAATGAAGTAATTGCACTGTCACAAGGACATGAAGCTTTACGAGAAGACGTTCTGGTTATCCGGGATGGTCAAGCGCGGGTAAAAGATGCAATGGATTCCCTTTCACGAGTGGAGTCTAAGCTAAACAAGAGGCTGGATCACATGGAAAAGACTACCAACTCAAGATTGGAGAACATTGGCCTGTCGCTAGCTTCTATAAATGAGTTTAATAAGCAGCTTATGGATTTCTTGGAGAATCAAGGTGACGGAGTACAGTCTATATGGAGTATGCTAAAGAACCAACAATCTGGACAACCTGGTTCTTCATATCAGCAAACTGATCCTTCTAATTTCTTTTATGCTGAGGATGCTTTTATCGAGGATTCCTCAACTAAGGGGGAGAAAGTTGGAGAGGGGGTGAAGGATAAATGGGGAGTTTGGGAGACTGTTGAGGCTATTCCAATCAGACAGTACTGGATTGAGGAGCTTGTAGAGGAAGACAAGGAAAGTGAAGAGGAATTTGAGGTCATGCATGAGCAACCTATTCAAGAGGAGCATGAGCCATATTACCCAGAGCCAATAGAACATCCTATCTTGGATGATGATATGGAAGAAGCAAATTCTCTATCACATGAAGAAGAAGCTGCCTTGGAAGCAATAAGAGCTCAGAGAGCTGCAATAGATGCCAGGCAAGCTGAGAAGGAGAAACATCAAGCAATTCTGAGAAGTGAAAAGCTAAAGAGAATGAAGGTGTATAATGAAGTGAGGAAGAAGAAGATGATAGATCTGGCAAAGAAAGATGGTACTGAATGGGAAATGGCTTATAAAACCTTTTGTGGAGTTGAAGACGGATTACAAGTCAACGACAATGCGGAGGTGGAAGTCATTATTCAGGACATCAGAAGTGCTAATCTTGAAGATCAGACTTACTTTAAAGCACTGAGAAGCTCTATAATCTGTCTGAATGTTGGGGTTAAAGCAAATGGTGCCTGGAGCTTATTAATCAGTTTTCTGGAAAAAGGTACATTTGTGATTTCTACTAAGTTTTTAGAACAGAGGACATATACAGAATTGCAGGCTATACTCATCAAGATCCAAAGAACCACAAGGCTAAATGAACTGCTCCGTGAGCATGTTAAGGAGATCGTGATGAAAGTCAGTCCAGAGATTACTGAAGATCCTCCAATGGTTAGATTCATGACGAATGACTTGTTCAGAATTTGCTATTTGGCTGAGGACAAACTGAGGGACTACCCAAGCAACTATCTAATCTTAGTTGAGAAGTATCTTAGATCCACTGGATTCTCATCAACGGAGAAGGACAAAGCAGCAGACACTCTTAGAAGATTTCTAATGGAGAATGTTCCTTACTATAGGAAAAGAGTGGAAAGAGGATTAGAAGTGCATACCAGACTGCCAAACATGCCAAAGCTGAACAAGAAAGATGTTAACATTGCATGGTTATGGGCTGGAGTGGGTCAAGAGATTGAATATATTGGAAGACACATCCAAGGAGCAATCCTTAAACCTGGAGAACCACTGCACTATCTATCAGTGATTGATTATCAAGCTGCTAACTCCGATCCAATGATTGAAGAAGGTGAGATTGGAATGGACTGAATGTTGAAGCAAAGAACAAGAGAACTATCAGCTCAGACTAGAGGAGCAACTTCATTGTATAAAGTTTAATTGTTTTTTGATTTATGAAATCTGGAAATGTATATATATCTGATCCAGAATGCATTGATACTATTACGCTGTCTTACTTTAAGTAGTTTAATGTTTCCTTAGTTAGTTGAGTTATCCTCGAAGTATTTGCTTGTCGAACTCTATCCAATCAAATAGGGGGAGATTGTAAAGCATAATGTAACATAAGATGTAAAAGAGATAACTACAACTCAACAAAGGACAAGACATACAATAGTATTAATAGAAGCACAGGAATCCAGAATCAAAGAAGAAAAGGTAAACACAAAAAATCAAAATACGTTATGTATTCTTGAAGTCTGTAAACAGGTCACAGAAAGAAGTTCATGAAAATGTTCAAGCCTCAGTGACAACAATAGAAACAAGACTTTGAAGACGACAGAAGTATGTGAATGATTTAGGGTTCAGTACCACGGGATTCCAGTGATGAAGCAACCAGAACGACAAGGGACGTATCAGCAGCATTATAATTGAAGTCATAAAATAAGAATTGATCAAGTGTTATTCATCTGTGAACCAGACCAGTTGCACTAGGTGACGGCACTGAAAAGATCAAGTTGTTTTATCGTCTCAGAAGAAATTGATACAGTCCAAAACTTAAACACCCAGGAGCTCAGGAGTAATTACTAAAGGACAAAAGACAAGAAAAAGTATTCGATAGTTTTTCTTTTGAAAAAACTATCGAATGGTGGTTGAAGTGATTCATTGAATAACCAAATGAATTAATTTGGCATTCGATAGTTTTGATTTAAAAACCATCGAATGGCAAATTGATTTATTCCATTCGATGGTTTTTTAATCCATTCGATGGTTTTTCAATTCATGGAGCAGGTGAAAAGTTGTGCTTGTCTGACAGGTTGATGAAGATCCAACGGCCAAGAATATTCTATTCTAAATGGTTCGATGGTTTTCAATTTAAGTCTGCAGTTAATACAGAGTGAAAAATGTGTCTTCTTCAGTTAAGGATTTTAACACAGAGACATTACTGAGAGAGAGAAGAGCCGGAGAAAATTATCAGAGAAATTAATAGTGCTCAGAACTTGATCATTGTTTTGTATTTGTGTAACCTTAAACTCATTGACGCTAATCTACGGATTAGAAATTGTAGCACCCCTCGAGGTTTATATTTATAAAAAGATATATTCCCCGAAACTTGATTTGGTTTGGTGTGTTTGATTTCGTTATAGAACTGAAAGATTAATCCGTGAACGAAATTAAATTATTTGTGAGTATCGTATTCAACCCCCCCTTCTACGATACTTTGGACCTAACAAACGCACGTGGGCGAGTGTCCCCGAGGAATCCGGGCGAGTCGGTACAAGAAGTGCTTATAAAAGTACACACCAGGTTTCATTATGAGGTTAATTTTTACTTTACATTCACAAACACTTACACGTTCAATTAATTCTTACCGGAACCTCTAACTTATTCTCACACCGGAGGTGAATCGGGGGCCGAACCCCTCGCATTCTTCTCTTTTGACAGGTTAACCCGAAGAGACATTCGGAGCCTGACCCGGCAGAAAACTGATTCCAACATTAAGTATTTAAAAAATATGATCGATTTTTCAAACAACCACTTACACTATTATGTCTCGTTGTTTTTAAAATTACCTCGTTATTAACAATTTCGAATATGATGATTAAATCACCCACCATTTTTATCTTCTTTTATTTATTTATAGTTGATCCAATTCAATTGAATATCAGATGATGATGATTGAGATGCATAATTATTATATATATGCACTTATTTGTATTAGGATGATTTTAATCTTTAATTTGATATGAAATAGAATTCTCATGGCCGAAATTTAAAAAAAAAATTGACTTTCGACAATAAGATGTCTTTGCTTGTTTTTTTATTATTAATAAAGTTGTAGTGTGTTGATTTTGTTGTATATAAAGTTGTGTTGTGATGAATTTGACTACTTCCCTGTTATAAAATTGTTAATTTTGCTCACCGAAATTGCATGTAACAAACAAATCTAAGTTTTATGTTTTATACAGTTGATTTTGATTGCTTCCACAATTGTATATGGTTTATTTTTGCATATGAAAATTGTATATTATTAATCATGATATGAAATTGATGTAAGTATGAAAAAGTAAGAAATACAACCTCAATCAACTTTAAAATTAATATTTGGTGGTATCCTATACGAAGGGAATTCAGATGAACTATCTGAAATAGACGTTCGTTGATGTTTGGTGGGACGATTTTTGACCGAATCTTCAATAGACTTTCAAGTTATGCAACAAAAGATGACATCCTTATGGAGACCAGGAAGGGAAATGTATGTGAAAGAATTGGAGCGAAACAGGTATATCTTTCAGTTTTACCATGAAGTAGACATTGCAAGGGTAATTGAAGGTAGCCCGTGGACTTTTGGTCATTTCCAATTGGTTTTTGAACGGTTGAAAGAAGGAGACAACCCACGAACGACAACTATCAATAATCTTCATCTCTTGGTGCAACTCCATGATATGAGCACGGGATTCATGTCTGAAAAAGTGGTAATGGATATAGGAAACTATGTTGGCAGATTCATTGAGTCAGATGCGAATAAATTTATTGGTGTTTGGAGAGATACATGGTGTTGGGTTAACTTTAAGTATGAAGCAGTTCCTACATTTTGCTTTATTTGTGGGCTAATAGGTCACAATGAGAAATTCTTTGAACGAATTTTTGATACTCCTTTAGAGCAGATTGAGAAACCTTATGGAGCTTGTATGAGAGCTGGACCAAAACGGAGAAGTCATATGATGGGGGCACAGTGGTTGCGACAAGGTGAAAATTTTCCGGTCAGTTCTCAGGTGAAGGGAAAGGGTGACAGTCAAGGTAAAGTTGTTACCGTACATGGTGCAGGGATTGGATACTATCCCAAAAAATCAACAAAGGAGTGTGAGGCCAACAGAACGGAAAGTCAGGAGAGGATAAACAAAAATCAAGGAATTGTAGTTATAGGAGATATGCCAAAAGATTATCAACTACCTGGAGAAAGTTTGAATAAAGATAATGTGAGGGAAAATTTTACGGATGAAGAGTCCAGTGGGCTTTTGGTAATAGACCCAAAAAAGAAGAAAAGTTGAGGAGCCCATTTTATTTGAACAAAACAAAGAACAAATCACAAACGATACAGATATGACAGATTCTCTGCTTGATGGTCAACTGGTGTCAAAAAATGAGAGAATGGCGGGTGCTGCAAGGCAGCCTCGCCAATCATCATGAGTACTATCAGTTAGAACTGCCGGGGGGTTGGGCGCCCCTGGAATATTCAGTTCCTTAAAGACATAGTACGTCAAGAGAAGCCTACATTTGTATTTTTATGCGAAACTTTAGCGAAAAAAGAGAGGCTAGAATGGGTTCGAGTTCAGTTGGGTTTTGAAGGATTGTTTGTAATCGAGCCTATCGGAAGAAGTGGGGGGTTAGTCTTATTTTGGAAATAGCATGATCAAGCAAAGTTAATGAGTTTTTCTCAACATCATATAGATGTTGAAGTTAACGTTGAACGGATGCCTAGATGGAGACTAACTGGTGTGTATGGGAGCCTAATCGAGGTCAGAGGAAGAAAACATGGGATCTTTTGCGTCATCTAGCACGAGATTCAAATTTACCATGGTGCGTGGTGGGGGATCTTAATAATGTCACTTCTCATTTGGATAAAAGTGGGGGGCAGCCATATCCAAGATGGTTAATAGAGGGATTCAATGATGTGTTACAAGAAGCAAGGCTAATAGATATGAACATTGTAGGTCATCAATTCACTTGGGAAAGGGGAGTAGGTACGGAGGATTATATGGAGATCAGACTTGACAGAGGTCTTTCGAATAACTTATGGTTGCAGGCTTTCCCAATGGTGAAGTTGTATAATCTAGAAGGGAGAGAAGTTACAGAATCACACCATTGCCCTATTTTTCTAGTTCCTCAACAGGTGTGTAAACCAAACACCCCTCATCGATTTGGATTTGAAAATGCATGGTTGCTGGAACCTATGTGTGCTCAGATAGTCAAAGATAACTGGGAAGGTGATGATGGTTCAAACATTCAGCAAAAAGTGAAAGCATGTAGTGTTAAATTGGCGACTTGGGGTAGAGAAATCACGGGAAATTTCAGAGATAGAATACAGTTGTGTAAAAAAGAAATGAAGAAGAATAGGGGTAAGAGAGATGAAGAATCCATAGAAAAGTTTAAGGAAGCAAGAAAGAGCATGACTGTAATTCTAAATCAGAGGGAGATTTTCTGGCGTCAACGGGCAAAGCAACTTTGGTTGCAAGCTGGTGATCAAAATAGTCGTTATTTCCATGCCTTTGCGAGCTCGATGAGAAGGAATAACCAGAATCACAAGTTACAGAATGAAGAGGGGCAATGGACAGAATGGGATAAGGGTTTAGCTGAACTTATCATGGCTTACTTCTCAGGTCTTTTCAGTAGTACAGAGTCGCAGTGGCAGGAGGTGATACAATGTATCCCTACCACTATCACTAATGATCAAAACGCTTTACTACTACAGCTGATAACGGAGGAGGAAGTTAAGATGGCCCTTTTTCAGATGCATCCGGATAAATCATCGGGTCTGGATGGAATAACCCCGACATTTTTTCAGAAAAATTGGAGCATTATTGGAAAGGACATAGTGACTATGGTAAGCCAATTCTTTGTGGATGGTAATTTGACTAACGGCCTAAATAATACTAATATTGTGCTAATCCCTAAGAAAAAAACTCCATATATTATTAGTGATTTAAGACCGATATCTCTTTGTAATGTGTTGGTTAAAATTATTACAAAATTCATTGCCAATAGAATGAAAAGTTTGCTGGATTTGGTGGTGTCGGAAAATCAAAGTGCGTTTATTCTAGGAAGACTCATATCGGATAACATTATGGTCTCTTACGAAGTGATGCACTATTTGAAACGGAAGAGAAGAGGTAGAGAGGGATACATGGCTATGAAAATTGACATGAGTAAGGCGTACGATAGAATTGAGTGGGACTATCTTGAAGCAATTTTGTTGAAAATGGGATTTCATGAAAAACGGGTGAGCTTGATTATGAAGTGTGTTAGCTCGGTCTCATTTAATATCACTCACGCTAGAAGGGAATTCGGTCCAATCATTCGTACTCGAGGTCTTCGTCAAGGAGACCCTTTGTCTCCATACTTATTCATTTTATGTGTTGAAGGTCTTTCAGCCTTGATCCGGAAAAATGAAAGTCAGAAATTAGTGCAAGGGATAAAGGTGTGTCGTCGAGCTCCAAATATTACTCATATGTTTTTGCAGATGACTCATACCTGTATTGTAGAGCTAATGAGGAGGAAGCTCGAAGAATTTTAATCATGCTGGAGAACTATGAATTGGCATCAGGGAGAAAGTAAATAGAGGTAAATCTTCAATATTCTTTAGCACATACATTGGTCAGGAAAGGAGACAACAGTTGTGTCATGTTCTTTAAATGGCAGAAGCTGAAGGGGACTGTACATACCTGGGGCTTCCTAACATGATGGGAGGAGTAAAGCAGCTACGTTGGGATTCCTAAAAGAGAGAGTCAAAAAGTGAATTCAAAGCTGCGATGGTAGATATATCTCACAAGGGGGAATGGAGGTTTTAGTGAAGTCGGTAGTTCAATCGTTGCCCACATATACCATGCGTGTTTTCTTGTTACCGTTGGAAGTTACAAGGGATTTGGAAAAGACGATTACAAAATACTGGTGGCATTCAAGTTCGAATGAGAAAAAGGGCATCCATTGGATGAGCTGGGAATGTTTAAGTCATCATAAATCAGCAGGAGGTATGGGATTTCGTGATTTTAGAGATTTCAATATTGCTATATTGGGTAAACAGGCGTGGCGTTTTATTACAAATCCTACTAGCTTGGTTAGTAGACTTTTCAAAGCTCGTTATTTTCCCAACTATTCATTCTTGGATGCTGGCGTTGGCAACAATCCTAGTTTCATTTGGAAGAGCATATTTGAAGCCAAGGATTTCATTAAATCAGGTATGAGATGGAAGGTGGGAAATGGGAACTCTATCAATATTATTGGACAACCTTGGTTATTAGATGACCAAAATCCTTTTATTACTTCGATTTCTCAGAGCCTGGTTGACAAGAAGGTAGCTGCTCTTATGTCAATTGATCACAGAGGGTGGAACGAAGACATTTTAGCTGATCTATTTAATGTGAGGGATCAAAACTGCATCCGTAGTATTCAACTTAGCGAGATGGTTGAGCAGGATTGTCCTTACTGGAGTAAAGAAGTTTCAAGTCATTATACGGTGAGAAGTGCTTACAGATTGTTGCAAGTTCAGAAAAGCTTGTGGAGACAACAAGATAATGATAGTTTTTGGCGTAAAATCTGGAGGATTAAAGCCACTCCTAAGGTGTTGAATTTTCTATGGAGATCTTTGTCAAATTGTCTTCCAACTAAAGTTATTCTTGCTCAGAGGAATGTGCCAGTTAATTGCATATGCCCTGTGTGTAAGGCTAATGATGAAACAATTGTTCATGCTCTAGTGTTTTGTCTGGTGGTCAACCAACATTGACAAAAGATTATTCCGGAGGTGGACGTTTCTGAAATTGAGGAGCTATCTCAATGGTGGGAAAATGTATTCATAGTCTGTAATAATGACAGACGGGCGGAAATTGTTACCATTTGCTGGGCTCTTTGGAAAGTAAGAAATGATTTGGTGTGGAAAAATAAGTATACTCGTATAAATGCAGTGATAACATTGGTAAATCAATATCTTGTGCAATGGAGAACTGCCCAAAAAAGTAAATCGAACACTCTGATGCCTAACGTTTGTGAGGGTGATGGAGCTGTTGTTTGGGCCAAGCCACAGACGGAAAAAATCAAGATTTCAGTCGATGGAGCTACTTTTGAAGAATATCAAGCTTCAGGGATAGGTATGGTTGCTAGAGATCACATGGGAGACATGATCCTAGCCCGTATGATTGAATTTGACAGTGCAGTGGTAGTGCAGGCAATTCGTAGCAAGGTTCATATGGTATCTCCATTTGGTCGTGTTATTGAGTAATGTCAGCTTTTTAAAAATACCCTTAACTTTATTTATTACGATATGTAAAAACAATTTGTTTGGATTCGTTAGAGGTGGCCCTTACCTTGAGTGAGGCCTAACCAAAATTTTATTAATATTACCTTTTTAAATTGTATTTTTTTGATTTAAAATATTAAATTGTTATTTTTTTAATATTATACTAAAAACATTATTAAATTATCCAATTAACTCATACGTACAACCAAAATCCTCAAAGCTACCGAAACAAAGACATTGTAGTTCAAGGAGTTTAGCCCGATCCAGAGTGTTAAAACCCAAATCAACTAATCTTCAAATCGGATCTCTCTCTCTCTCTCTCTCTCTCTCTCTCTCTCTCTCTCTCTAAAACCCTAGCTACCAATTTTCTAATCGCCATGAACTGCTCAAGTAAACACATCCTCCTCTTTCTCTCTGTATACTCACATATATTTGTTTATCTATTTCTAGTTACATATGCTCGCATCTTTGTATCTATCTAATTTTACTTATTTTGCTTCTTGTTGTTGTTTTGTAATTCCACAGTCTCCGGCGAAGTCCCGGAAGAGCCAGTTGTTTCGAAGACCTCGGGACTTCTTTATGAGAAGCGATTAATCGAGCGCCACGTCTTGGTGAGTTTTGCTTGTAGTTGATTTTTATATCTAGGGTTTATATAACAAGCTGTTTTGTTTCTCGTAATCGAAATGAATATTTTAGTTTTTGTTCCTCGTTTATCGTATTTTAGAGTTTATTGAGTGTATGTAATAGGCATTTTGTTTGTTGTTAATTGTAATGATTAATTTAGTTTTTGTTTTTCGTAAGTTAGAGTTTATTCGTTTTTCGTTAATTGTAATGATATTTTCTATTTTGTGTTTACCTTTTATCAGAACTTAGAGTTTATATATAGAGTTAATGTAACAAGCATGTTGTTTTTTTGTTAATTGCAATGATATTTTTCGTTTTTGTCTCTTTTCTTGGAAGTTGAGTATAGAGTTTGTGTAACAGGCATTTATTTTGTCGTTGATTTTAATGATAGATTTTAAATTTTGCGTCTTGTTTATCATTTATCATAAGTTAGAGTTTATACAACAGACATTTCATTTGTCATTAATTGTATGATATATTTTAGTTTTGTTTCTTCTTTATAGAAACTTCTAGTCCTTATATAACTAAAATTCTCTTTTGGTTAATTTGTATAAAATATTTTATAACTAAAATTCGCTTTTGGTTAATTTTATGATAAATTTTGGTTTTCATTGTCCAATGCTGTAATTCATATGGTTTAGCCAATGTCATTTGAAGTAAAGTTTGGGGAAATTTTATGGTTATTCAGAAAACTGACATGTATTGTGTGTATCCTTTAGCTTATCTTGACCACTGAAGGGAGGGTTTATGATGTTGTATGGGAGTTGAATGTATGTTTGAGACGAAGTTGTGTTATTTCTGTTTTCTTCTCTTGATAGGATTACGGAAAATGTCCGGTTACTGGAGAGCCTCTCACTATGGAAGACCTTGTTCCAATCAAAACTTCCAAGGTTTGTAAATGTGTGTGGGTGCGCCTGTGATGATATTTTTAATGATATTTTATACGCAGTGCTTGTGTCAATTTGAGGTTAAATCTTTTTAATTTTATATGCAGATTGTAAAGCCAAGGCCGGTACAGGCTGCAAGCATTCCTGGGATGCTAGGGATGTTCCAGATTGTAAGTGCCTCTAAGTCATGGTTCCATGCAAAACATTTTTGTTTATAGATAGTTTTTATGAACCGTACAATACTTGTGCTCTCTTGAATTGTGAGTACAGTTTTTTCATACGTTTTAGTATTTGGAAACTTATTACTATAATATTATAAGCGATGACATGATGTACAGGTGTTTCTTGAGTGTTAAGTAGTTATACCAGGTCTTTATGTATATTAAAGTTTGAGGCTGTAAGTCAAATGGGAGGTTTTACACTCTTGAATTTGTTTTTAATGTTAAGAGATATTACATTAGTTTTAACTTTTGATCTTCTTCATGTATAGGTTATTAGTCTATGATTTCCACCAGCATGCATTTGTAGTCACTTTGTTCTACATTATTGTTATTATTGTTGAAGTTTGCTTTCTCGTATAATGTTCTTTATGATCATCATTGTTTTAGATCTTTTTGACTAATGTTCTTTAGGAAAGTCAGATAATTAGGTGGTGTCTATCTTATAGCAAGGTGTTTCCTTTATTTCTATATCATTGAAAAGTAATTAATTTTTTTGTGTAGATTGAATCTGCAATCAACTGCTTTGTTTTTTTTTAACCATAATACTATAATATCACAGTATAGTACTTTTTCCAATCAGTTGAGTACCTTTTAACTTCATATACAAATTTGTGATATATGTGTTATGCGCTCTGATGTGTAAAATATTGTGATAAACACATACTGTCCATTTGGTTGATGCTTAGTGTATTATTTTTCAAAAGAAGTGTCTCAGATGACACATAACACAAATTCACCAGTATTTAATGGCTTCCATAAAACATGACTGGTATTTATTCATTCAAATTAGGTAGTTATGATGACCTTTTTCATGCCAGTAACATGTATTTATGTATGCCGGCTCTCATAGTTCCTCTTATGTCTTTTATTCTTCCATGATTCAGTTTTTTAGTTGACACTATATATTTCTTGTGTGTTGACAGTGCTTGCTCAGTCTATAAGATTATATTGGTTATGATATCAATTTTCTTCCTCAGAAAGTTCTGCAACCTTAGACAATATATTTTAATATATGTGTGTGTCTTCTTTGTTCTAATACTAGGAATGGGACGGCCTGATGTTATCAAATTTTGCTTTGGAGAAACAACTGCATACAGCAAGGGAAGAGCTTAGTCATGCCCTTTACCAGGTGTGTATATTTACATTATCTGTTGGTTCTTTTCCTAAATTTTAACAAATATATATATCTATATAGATTCATTGTGGTATATGTCTGTGTTGGCAGCATGATGCCGCCTGCCGTGTAATTGCCAGACTAAAGAAAGAAAGAGATGAAGCGAGGTCACTATTAGCACAGGCAGAAAGACAGATACCCATGTCTATGTCTACTTCAGTACCAGAAAATGGTTCTGCTTTAAGCAATGGGAAAAGAGGTTTCCAGACATATACATTTATTAACAATAATGAACTTGTCCTGTTTTCTTTTCCTAAGTTTTACTTTGTATATATATACAATATTAAATATATGAACTGTTTTTCTATGAAGCTTCTGAGGATGATGAAATGGGTCCTGATGGTAAGAAATTACGGCTAGGAATTTCTTCAAAAATTATCGAGGAGTTAACTGATTGCAATGCGGCACTTTCACAGCAACGGAAAAGGCGCCAGGTATTACAGCCATATACGAAAATATAAGTTAACTTCTCATATAGATGGTCCAAAAAGGGCATTGAATTATTACGGGAATTTGCTTTTCCTACTTACCTGATTGGTCATGAGTAGTCATTTTTATAATTGGTAGAAAGTAGAAACACTGTGTTCATTTAATTTTGTATTGATGACTGCTGAACTGCAGATCTCTTCATCATTAGCGCTTGTTGATGCTGTGGAGCGGTACACCCAACTCAATAGTTATCCTCTTCACAAAACCAACAAACCTGGGATATTGTCAGTGGACATTCATAACTCCAAGGTGAGTGTACATTCCATGTACTTTAGCAACATACACATACTAAAAACTCATTTAATAAACATAAAGTTCATAGCGAGTATGTCTGGTACTCTGGTTTTGGTTAATCATACACATACTGGTTTATCCATAAATTTAGTGTCATGGTTTAATGACTTTTTGGTGTTTTTCTGTATATTTTTTGTTTTTCTGGTTTATAAGTGCAGAAATGAGAAATTAACAGCAAGGATATGAGAATCTAACAGAGATTGGAGATATTTCAGACAAGAAACAGTGAGATTTAGAGCAGAAATGAGAGAGATCAGAGTTTAGAGAGAGATTTGAGATAGAAACCCTATTGAGAGAAAACAGTTATAGAGAGAGAAAGAGAATTGGTGGAAATGATTCCTTTCATATATTCAACATAATGAGAAATACAGGACACTAACAAGTATTTATAGACCTTGACTGATATGTAACTAACTCCAACGAAAAGACAGAACTACCCTTCCTAGTACTATTACTAACACTGCAATACTATCACAGTAAGACACTAATCATACTAACACAGCAAGTAGTAATACAATACTAATCCTAACAATCCTTACAACCATTTCCTCAGGGTGAATCATGCACTTCCAAGCTTCTTTTCACCTGAATCACATACATCTCTATTATTACATCCACTACTATGTCTTCTTGTCCTTTCTATAATAACTGTTTTCCAATGAAAACCTCTTGTAACAATTTCTAATCATAAAGTGTTCCAGCTGTACCACCAACAAGTTGAGCACTTGAGCTTCATAAACACAAATTATATATCCTCCTGGATGGCTGGATCAAATATAGTTCTTTTAACACTTTTCCTTGAAGTCTCATGGTCTTCCAGTCTCACTATTCTTTATCCATTTCAGGGATTACTTGTCTCATTGCACTGTACTTGTCTCATTTCTTTTATTACTTTATTAGCAAAAGTAAAATGTAAAGCTGTCAAGAAAACCAAGTCACATATTATGGTTGGTTCATTTATCAACTGATCATATTAATATGCAAACTGACCAACAAACTACATCAGTTTCTTTACCACAAAAGCCTTTTGTTAATTTATTTAGTTAGTAAACTATTAATTAGTTAGGTTGTTTTTGACCTCTTATACATATATATTGTTTTAAGTGAACTTTGTGAAAACCCTGGTTGACCTTTGAAGATGATGCAATACCTTAAAGCATAAGTACAGGCACTCTTTAATCACCTATGCTTTGCAGTTTATGTATAGAATGGATGGTAAATGTCTTCCATTTACAACATTATGGACAGTAAATATCATTTGATAAATTACTGCAATGATTTTTGCTTACCTTTCCCTCTACACGGCAGGAATATAAAATCTATTGTAGTATTGCCCATTCAATAAAGGTAATGATACATTATAATTTTTTGTTGTGGCATTTGTTTATTTATCAGGATATCATTGCCACTGGTGGGGTTGATACAAATGCTGTAGTGTTTGATAGAACATCAGGAGAGATCCTATCCACTCTCAGTGGTCACTCGAAAAAGGTTTTCTTCTATTTCATAGTTTTTAAAATTTCTGTTAAGATTTTGGCTGATTGCAGTACTTGTTTATTTTTCTACTAGGTGACAAGTGTAAGATTTGTAGCTGATGGTGAACTTGTAGTTACTGGCTCTGCTGATAAGGTTGGGGTCCTTGTTTTTGGTTCATGTTTTTACCGCCTTTATTTTTTAGCACTTGTTGATTATGTATTTAATTTTGTTATTGTTTCTTTCGCTTCTCCATTCTTCTCGAAATTTCTGCTGTAGTTCTGTAAATGTTATTAATGTGGCATTTTCCCCATCGTACTTACATTATTTGGATTTTGTATTTTCAGACAGTCCGCATATGGCAAGGGTCAGAGAGTGGAAATTATGATTGTCGGCACATTTTAAAGGATCATACCGCAGAGGTGAATATAATGTCATTTTTTTACAAGTCAACTTGTTCAAGAATTTTTTCATGTCATGTGATTAGTTGAAGTTAGTTGCATTCATCTGATTAGAGAAAGGTACCTTTTATTAAGAACTTTAGGCAATTGGACAAGATATATGATTGTGTGCATTTAAGGATGTCCAATCCATCTGTTTGGACTTATTAATGGAGTTTAGAGTTACAGAGTTCGCAAAACGTGCCATTGAATTTCAAAAGTAGTTCGTTTGTCCGAAATGGGTTGATATCGACCCAAATCGCCATGGTTCACTCTCCAGTTCGTCAATTCCCTGTAACGAACCCCTTCCTATGTAACATTGGCTGACTTTGATTCCCTGTAACCTCGAGATTTTTGTTGTGTACTCTTTTGCAAACAATGATGGTTTTTGGTTATCTCTAGGAGCATGTTGGACCCAGTATTTATTTCAAATTATTTTTCATTTTCGTCATATCGCGTACCAAGTATGAAAGGAATTGAGGAAGTCTATATAATTATGTGTTGAGGTGCCTTTTTTAGTGTACAAAGTCCCGTGTAACGGAATCAGTGATGACCCCCATAAAACTCTAATCACAAGTAGTCAAAACATTTTGTAAAATCTCAGTTATGTTGCCTCTTTCCTCAAGCCCTTCTCTACCGAAGCTAACCAGCTAAAATTTTGTGTTAAGATAATTCTGGTTTTCATCAAAGATTTTTGTATGCTACTATTAGTTGGTGGTGACATGATAACTCTGAAGGATCCCAAATTTTGACCCCTGTGAATAAATTAACTGCCTACATGAGGTGCATGTTTTTTTTAAGTGATGCTTATAGTTGTTTACACGTTCTTCCTTTTCATGTCTCTCATTATGTAGGCCCTACAGTAAAAATTACTGATATGAAAAAATGATCAACTTGTGTGACAGGTGCAAGCTGTCACTGTCCATGCAACCAACAACTACTTTGTGACGGCTTCTCTTGATAGTACTTGGTGCTTCTACGATATTTCTTCTGGTTCATGTCTAGCACAGGTTTCTCTCGCTCCCTCTTGTGACATGGAGTTGTAAAGACTCACCATTCATTCATGCTCACTTTATGTCTCCTCCTTGATAGTGTTTTCTTCATTAATTCTGGACTGGAATTCTGCAGGTTTCTGATACTACAAGCCCTGATGGTTATACTTCTGCTGCCTTCCATCCTGATGGTCTCATCCTCGGAACAGGCACCGCTGGGGCAGTTGTTAAAATCTGGGATGTAAAAAGTCAAGTATGATACTAATTTAGTTTTTTACTTATTTGTGTGTTATCTTCCTGTTTTATCTTGCTCATGTCTTTTTTATCTGCAGGCTAATGTGGCGAGATTTGATGGTCACATTGGGGCTGTAAATTCTATATCTTTTTCAGAAAATGGTTACTTTCTTGCGGTATGTGTTTCTATTAACTGAGAAATGCCAAGAATGTAGCTGATTTTTGATTTTTAGGTTTTTAATGTCACAGCCTAAGTGTTTTTTCTTCAATTGTCAGACTGCTGCTCAAGACGGTGTAAAATTGTGGGATCTCCGCAAATTGAAGAATTTCAGAACATTTTCACCCTATGATGAAGATACCCCCACACAATCAGGTAGTGTATCAATTAGCATGCCCAGATTTTGTATTTACATGTGTTTTGAAGCAAATCTTATAGCCTGCAGTGGTATGATTATTTGAAATTTCATTGCAACATTGTGGTGATCCTTCATTGTTGTATTCTGCTTCATATGGTTGGAGCTTTTTCTTCTCTTTTTTTTGGTGCCAAGTAGAAGGTTTTTTTTTTTTACTATAATACAGTTGAATGATTTACAACAATTTTCCTCTTGGACAAGTAAATTGAATTGAAGAACAATCTAGTGTTGAGACTTGAGATCAAGTTACATTCTGTTATGAATTGTAATTAACTTTGGGGGTTAGTGAGTATTTCAATTACCTTTGTCAGTCCGAATCTTCCTTTTCGGGCTAGCCTGGATACCGAAAGCCACATTAATTTTTTCCTCGACACACAACAAACTGTTTACTACAAAAGATGCTCTTCTAGATCAGTGTTTTTCTGCATTCCATAATGCTTCATTATTACTGTTTTCAGTGGACTTTGATCACAGTGGAAGCTACCTTGCTATTGGAGGCTCAGATATCAGGTTGGTCTATTACTTGTATGGCTGCTCTTGGTATCACAAGGTTTAAGAATGTTTTAGGCATCTCTTTCGATGCTCCAAAAACTAGACTTGATAACCTTGTGATCTTGAGATCATAGCATAGATTAAAAGTCACGTCTACATGGCAGAGGAATTACATGCTTAGTTAGAGAATTTTGAAGATTCTTAAATGTTTTGATTATGTTGCTGCAGAGTATACCAAGTTGCCAATGTCAAGTCTGAATGGAATTGTATAAAAATTTTACCTGATTTGTCCGGCACAGGTTCTCTCTCTCTCTCTCTCTCTCTCTCTCTCTCTCTCTCTCTCTCTCTCTCTCTCTCTCTCTCTCTCTCTCTCTCTCTCTCTCTCTCTCTCTCTCTCTCTCTCTCTCTCTCTCTCTCTTTCTCTCTCTCTCTCTCTCTCTCTCTCTCATGTGTGTGTGTGCGCGTGTGCTTGTTCCTAAATTACATCATAGATCATACACTGATGTAATTTCAGGTAAAGTGTCTTCTGTGAAATTTGGCCCAGATGCAAAATATGTCGCAGTTGGGTCGATGGATAGAAACCTCAGGATTTTTGGGTTGCCCGGGGAAGATGGTGTAATGGAATCATAAGAAGCATTGAATTAAGTTCAAGCGTAGGATCAATCTTTTGTAGCAAGTCCTGCATTATCTAGTTCTTGTTGTGGCAGTGTCATTGTTCTGTGTGAGCTGCAGAAGAGGTAATAGTTGACGGTGAATTTTCCTGTATTTATCAGAAGCAGAACGCTAGATGGTGGATTTTCCTGTATTTATCAGATGCAGAACATTTGCTTTAAAAAAATTAAGCTCCTTGTGCCCAGACCTGGGAAGTTAATTTTGAAACTGAATGTGATATTTACATTATACGACTCAAAACCTAAAATTAGGTTAAGTTGATTTTGAATCTGAATATTCTTGTTTGTACCGACATGTTGGGAATTCCAAAGTCATCCTTCCTGTGGGAACGCGAAAGTAAAATTAGGTTAGGTTACTGATCTCTATATTTTTGTCTATCAACTGTGCTCATAAGGATTATAGGTTTATACAAAATTTTAATCTGAGATGATATATATTCATTTATGTAATTTTATAGAAACAAAACTGTCTTTGATATAAAATTAGAAAATTTGTAGTCATTGAAATGCAAAAATGAAATTAATGGTCTTTTTTTGAAAGTGGCCTTGTATTTAGAATTGAAGTAATACTCCTTTTTCACAAGGTCAGTTGAAATAATTTACATAGTTTATCCAATAAATCCTGTTGCTACAAATGAAGATATATGTGTACTCTAGTTACATATGCTACCGCACATATGTTTTTGGATTTATTAAAAAAAAACTACGGCAGTGAGTAAATTTTTATGATCTAAACAAATATTTAGACTCGAGTTTTTTAGTAATATTATATTATTATTAGTAGTAGCAATATCATTAGTTAGGGTCGCGCTCCATTGAGAACCCTTACTATTGTGAGATATGAGATCAAATCCTAGCCATTCATTTAAATACACTATATTAATCTCCCACCATTCATTTATTTTTTTTAATATTTTATTATTCAACCACCTCCACCCACTCACCACCTTCTGCCACCGGCGACCACCACCTCCGGCGACCACCATCTCCGGCGACCAGTAGTAATCACCAACGTCGTAACTAAAATCACCACAATTCTGAATAAAATCACCACCGTCAAACAAAAATCACCATCACCTCCGGTCATCGCCGACCACCACCTCCGGTCACCACCTCCCGTCATCACCTCCAGTTACCAAAATTACAGAAATCACCATCAAATTTACATGAAAATCACCAAAATCAAGTATAAATCATAACAAACACCACACCAAAATCATATATAAATCACCACCCTTACCGCCGTTACCCCCACCACCACGACGAACACCAGCATCAACGAATCATCTCTGGAAACATAATTACAAAATACAACTCCAAATCAGAAAAAAAACACAAATCAACAAAAAATCATGAAAATCACCAGTTTTTTGGAAAAAAAATCACCACCTGCGGGATTTTTAATCCAAATACAGAAGATTGTTTTTAGAGAGAGAAAGGAGAGAGAGAGGGGAGAGAGAAAGAGAGAGAGCTGCCGAAATTAATGAAATAAAGGTCGGAGTTTGGTGTTGGTGGTGTTGGTCGCCGGAGTTTGGTGATGGTGACGGCGGGAAGGTGGTGGTGGTTGTAGGTGGACTGGTGAGGAAGGAGGCGGTGGGCGGAGGGTGGTGGCGGTGGTGGAGGCAGGTGGTGGCGGAGGGTGATGGTGGCGGAGGGTGGTGGTGGTGGAGGCAGGTGGTGTGGGGGGTGGTGGTGGTGTGGTGGGTGGAGAGAGAATGGAGTTATGAAAGATTAAAAACATAAAAATTAAAATATCATTTGTGTGGTTAAGATTTAGTTTAGATATAAAATTGTGTGGCTGAGATTAGATCTCAGTTCTCACAATAATGGGGGTTCTCACATGAGCACAAGCCTCATTAGTTAATGTGCATGGATTGGTTACACTCGAACTTTATCAAAAAAATGTTATCAAATTGTATATGTCGGTTTGGTTCTATTTTTATTTATGTAATAGTTCAAAATGGTTTTTTTTGATCTGTTTAACTGTTTTTTTATTTCTCTATTTTTTCGGTTTTTAATTTTTTAATTTAATATATTATTATTATTGATCGACTTACCACAATCTATGATGAGTGAAATTTCACAATAGCTAAACTTTTTTTATTTATGATCATTCCTTTATGAATTATTGGTAATGACAGATGGTCAAAAAATAAACGATTGTTATAACAAACTGTACCGCAGAAAGTTTTCGCGGTACATGTAAATGATGAGCCCCATGTATGCACACCTAAAACTCTATTGTACACGTACCGCGGAAACTTTTCGCGGTACAGTTTGCTGCAATAATCGTTTGTTGTAGACCGTCCCCAAACTGGTAATTGTAACGTGATATCTAGTATAACTATCTGCTAAGAGCATCTCCAAGGGCAATAGCTAAAATAATATATAATAACTGTTAGCTAAATTTTGCTGAACATGTGAGGGATTGTGCTCCAATGGCATTAGCTATAATGGTTAGCTATAATTTAAATGTAGTATTTCATTATTATTTTAAGTTATTATATTCCACCAGTTGTCACTTGAATGTATTTTATGATCTGTTAAATTGATTTTACACATTTCCGTAATATGATATAGCAAAAACTTTATATTAACAATATGTCCTGGTAATCTATTCTCTTACGAGGGTAGCACTTAACATCGGAGCAGCCATAGAAGTGTTTTGCAGCATCTATATGGATCAACAAAAAAATACACCACTTCAAGTAGAAATATATAAGATTCAACCACTTAATCCAACAAATTAAACAATCAGTATCTTATCTTGCTCAATTAAACAACAGATTTGATTGTAGAATCCAACAGATTGAAAAATTCCCAAATTTCTAAGAACAAAAACCCTAGTTTTTTATATATATATATATAACAAATCCCTAATTTAAGATAAGTTAAATGAAATAGAGATGAAATTATTTCTTTGCAGCGAAAAATAAACAAGCGGGAGTGGAAGATTTCAGCGGGAGAGTGAAGATTCCAGCGGGAGATGATGTGGATAGTTTTAGAGAATGAGAGGAGATTCAACAAATATAGTGTATGGGATGGAGGATATCCAAAATTATAACTAACAGTTGGTTCCATTGGAGTGATTCTTTTTTAAAGGATAAGTATAAATGACACTGTTTCACTGTTGTGTACACTATTGGTAACAGGCTGTGAGTGGTCACTAGATTTAGATCCGGATCTGAAGACTGAAATTCAAGGAATTGAATCTAATTTTGTATTTAATTAGTGAAATTGATAATAATTCGAGAACCAATTTGATCTGATCCAAAAATTAATCAAACTGAAAATAATTCGAAATATCATATCGGATTATGATCTAAAACCGGATAATAGATTACCGGAATCAAAAGTTATACAAAGACATCTGATTTAGCAATTTACAACAAAAACAAGTCTGTCTTCGATATAAAATTAGAAAATTCGTAGTCATTGAAATGCAAAAATGAAAATAATGGTCATTTTTTTTAAAAGTGGCCTTGTATTTAGAATTGAAGTAAAACTCCTTTTTCACAAGGTCAGTTGAAATAATTTACATAGTTTATCCAATAAATCCTGTTGCTACAAATGAAGATATATGTGTACTCTAGTTACATATGCTACCGCACATATGTTTTTGGATTTATTAAAAAACAATTACGGCAGTGAGTAAATTTTTATGATCTAAACAAATATTTAGACTAGAGTTTTTTAGTAATATTATATTATTATTAGTAGCAATATCATTAGTTAATGTGCACGGATTGGTTACGCTCGAACTTTATCAAAAAAATGTTATCAAATTGTATGTCGGTTTGGTTCTATTTTTATCTATGTAATAGTTCAAAATGGTTTTTTCGATATGTTTAACTGTTTATTGATTTATCTATTTTTTCAGATTTTAATTTTTTAATTTAATATATTATTATTGATCGACTTACCACAATCTATGATGAGTAAAATTTCGCAATAGCTTAACTTTTGTTATTTATGATCATTCTTTTCTGAACTATTGGTAATGGTAGATAGTCAAAAATAAACTATTGTTATAACAAACTGTATCGCTAAAAATTTTCACGGTACGTGTAAATGATGAGCCCCATGTATGCACATCTAAAACTCTATTGTACACGTACCTTGAAAATTTTGTGCGGTACAATTTGCTGCAACAATCGTTTGTTGTAAACCGTCCTCAAACTGATAATTGTAACGTGATATCTAGTATAACTATCTGCCAAGTGGCCACTAGATTTAGATCCCGATCTGAAGACTGAAATTCAAGGAATTGAATCTAGTTTTGTATTTAATTAGTGAAATTGATTATAATTCGAGAACCAATTTGATTTGATCTAAAAATTAACCGAACCGAAAATAATTCAAAATATCATATTCGATTATGATCTAAAACCGAATAATAGATTACCGGAATCAAAAGTTATACAAAGACTCCCAGTTCTTGGGTCTCTCTGGGTTATCAAAAGAGATCAAATCACACTATGTCTATGCTAAGGTTCTCTTGCGATGATGACATAGACCATGGGCTGCTCTTCGGGTGGTGCGATGAGCAGACAGGGGTCCGAAGGGCTCTTGTTCATGAGCAAAGACCTTAAAAAAGGCTCATTAGGGATCTCCCCAAAGGGGATTTCTTTGGTACTTCGCTTCAGAGGTACAAAAGAGAACTAGGCGGGTTATAGATTTATATTCTAGCCTGGAGTCTAGTCTCTAGAGGGCCAAAGGCCTTCGAGAGAAGGAGAAGTCCTGCTCGCTACAAACTTAGCCAAAAAAAAAAAAAAAAAAAAAAAAAAAAGTTATACAAAGACATCTGATTTAGCAATTTACAACAAAAACAAGTCTGCTTTGTTGATTTAGCTAAGATTGACACTTCCAAAGTAAAATTTTCTAATTAATATGGATTTACCACATACTGATGCAAGTCTTTTAACTCTTCCTGTTTTAGTAGTATACAGATATATAACCGAACAAAAAACAGAAATTCATCATGCAAATCTAAAACATAATTCATGAAGAAAGCAAGCCGGCACATAAATCTAAGAATCTCAGAAATTCTTCATGCCGAGACAATAACAAAACATATACAACAGGCATCCGTTCATGCGTTAGCATCAATACATTGTTGGTTCTCCTACTTACGTCCAGTATAAAGAAAACAAAACTGAATCTCTATATATGATGACAACGTAGTTCAACTTTTACATCTTTAATTACTGATGGCAGTGGTTAATGTATTTCGATTCTTGGGAGCGATTCTTTTGTTGCTCAATCATGTCTCGTGGTGCCCCGCGGAACTAATAACAAAGTTACCAGGACAACCAGAAAATGTTGCATTTCAGCAGCACTCGGGATATATTGTGACAGATGCAGAGCATGGCCGAGCTTTGTTTTACTATTTTGTTCAAGCTGATACTGCTCATCACCTTTCACGTCCCTTAACTTTGTGGCTCAATGGAGGTATTTACAGAATATAATCATTGAAACAGATAAATTACCGTTTAATTTGTGTGTGTGTCGGTACAATTTAGAACTAGCTTTAAATTGTTTGAAACTTTAGGCCCTGGTTGTTCTTCTCTTGGATTTGGTGCATTCATGGAAAATGGTCCATTTCAACCAGGCAAGAAAGGAAACCTCATCAAGAATAAATATTCATGGAATTTAGGTATTTATCATGGCTTCTATCTTACTTTAATGATGTCATGATGGCAATGGTATCAAAAGCTTGAAATGTTTTGCTAAGTGCAGAATCAAACATGTTATATCTGGAATCGCCTATTGGAGTTGGGTTTTCTTACTCCAACACAAGCTCTGACTATATATTGTGGAACGATACAACCACTGGTATTAATTTTAGCTTCTTAATCATAGATAGCACTGGATATATACCCCAAAATGTCTATATGTTTGTCCATTTATGGCAGCTGCGGATAACTTGGCTTTCCTCATAAACTGGCTTGAAGAATTTCCGATGTACAAAGACTCTGACTTTCTTCTTGTTGGAGAAAGCTATGCAGGTACTCAACTGATTCTGTAAAATTTGATTCTTTTTTTCTGAATACGAATTAAACCTCGATCCTGTGATTCCGATATGTGACTATCTAAAGCTGAGTTCAAATGATAATTAAAACTGCAGATATCAAAACTCTAAAGATGATAATTATGATCATATGAATATCTGGTATGCAGGACACTATGCTCCACAACTTGCAGCACTAATACTTGAACATAATAAAAGGCAAAATATCAAGCCTATAAATCTCAAAGCAATTGCGGTACTGAGCTCTTATTCAATGTTTATCAAGTACTTATTACCCTTGTTCCCAGTTTGTCCTGACTTTTCATGTATATTTCTAGCTGGGAAATCCTCTACTAGACATAGAAATAAGCGTAGAAGCTGGTGAATTCTTGTGGTCACACGGAGCAATATCGGACGAGACATTATACCTAGAGAAGACAGTGTGCAATAACTCAAAATTTCTACAAGAATACATTCATTCCGGATGGTCACAAGGCTGCAACGATGTATTTAACAGAGTTTCAGATGAAATGGGAGCAGATGTTCAAAGTGATGATCTTCTTTTATCGATATGCTTATCCTCATCAACTTCCACCACTCAATTCAAACCTATGGGCTTGCATGGGAAGATCCACGAGGCAGTAAGTGATTCAGGTTATAAGGCCACTTTTTTAGTCTTTTTTTTTCCCATTTCTAGTGACAGAATTACTTTAAAACATGCATGAGAAACGTATGAGAATTGCTATACAGAATGTGACTAAGAAGTTTTTTGCCCATGACTTTAAGTAAGATGGCGTAAGGATATAATTAATCTACTTGTAGTGATCACGTATCTAACCTATACTTAGCAATGCACCGTTATCATGTAATGTTTACAATGAACAATGACAGTTTTCTCGGAGAGGAATTGTGGGAGACCCCTGTCTTCAATCAAGGATTTTCACATATCTGAATAAGCCCGAGGTTCAAAAGGCATTACATGCTAATACAACTCACCTTCCTTTTCACTGGGACTTTTGTCAGGGGTACTCTCTCTCTCTCTCTCTCTCTCTCTCTCTCACACACACACACACACACACACACACACACACACACACACTGTGCTCATCAAGTAGCTAAAATCAATTGGTATTGTTTGCTTGCATGAAGACCTCTTGTATATCAAGAAGAAAACTTGGGTTTGAACATAATACCCCTGGTCTCAGACTTATTAAAGGAAGGAATTCCCATCTTGCTTTACAAGTAAGTATCCATCTTCTGAAAATTTGGTTTAATTTGATTAATTGGTCTAGCAGTATCTCTCTTGGTCATTTTACGGGAGGTCCAAGTTTCAAATATTGTTCAAGACAAAGTGAGTGTGTCTATATATTATAGGACTGGTTTATCATGAATTAATATGTTTTATGTATCTAGTGGAGACCAAGACTCAAAGATACCTCTAACTCAAACGAGAATCATTGCTAACAAGCTTGCCAAAGACTTGAAGTTCCAGTCTTTTACAAAGTATGGCCCTTGGTATGACAAAAAACAGGTACGAGTATGCAAAATTTTACATTTAATTGTGCGCATATAGAGGGCCAGTTCAACTAAGAATAAGGTTGTGTTCACTCCTTCATTCATTTCCATACAATTAAAAAGTAACCAATCCCGCGAGCCTGAGCTCTAATACCATATTAAGTAATCAGTCTATCTAAAATCTTAAGGTCTTAGAGGAAGACCTTACCACGATCTTATAGTATTATCTAACAGGAATGCCCCCATTCTCTTTCTTCCTTACTTTCCCTAAAATCCTCGTAGAAATTTTTTTACTACCTCCTTTTTGTTCACTATTTCCCTTTGCATTCTTTCGTTCTCCATATATTTTACTACTAATTTTTCATTCCATTCCTTCTCCAATCCTTTCTCTCCAAGTGAACCTAAGAGAACTGCGGAAATTAAATGTTGTGTTTTTTATGACAAAGTGCATAATATTGCACATCAACGTTGGAAAATACATGGTTGCTTAGCAAAAAAGAAAACATTAGAAAAATTGCATAACATTTGATATTGGTTAAGTGCATAATATATGGTTGGGTTAGCCACTGATGAGTGTAAGTTAAATGCAGGTGGCAGGATGGTGGCAATCATATGGTCAACTCACAGAGGGAAAAAATGTCACATATCTGACATTTGCAACAGTAAGAGGAGCAGCTCACGAAGTGCCATTCACGTCTCCCTCCCAAGCCCTCACTTTGTTCCATTCTTTTCTACATGCCCTTCCTCTTCCTACCCCGCCTCCTCGACGATAAATTCAATCCCCAATAATAAGCTGGCCTCGATCATTCACCCGTTTCCGAAAGTAATTAGCAAAGGCCTAACTATTATAGTGTCAAGAGACTAAAGAAGTAGCCTCCATTTGTCTTGCCTTGTCACCAGTACCTGCATGGATCACCTTACTTTATTGTTATGTTTTACATTCCGTTTTCTATTTAGTATTTTGAATTATGGTTGTTAGAAAAGATTCTGGCTGCTTTGGCATTTTCCTAATGTCCAGCTCTATATAGCTGGTTACTACTCTTTTGAGATAAGAATGAAATTATAATTGAAGCTCTGCTTAGTTCTTCTTTTTCATTGCTTTATGTGCATTTCACTATTTGGTCCATAAGTCAATATGGTATCAGAGCCAGCACCGCAGATTTAGTCACTTTCTTTCATCCATCATACTAAAGCACTCTTCTTTCATTCTTGTTTTTTGTTTTTTTTTTTGCAGATCTTGATTTAATATTGCCAGATCTACAAAAGAGACAGGTCTTTATCCTTGAGATATCTCTTTATCATGGCAGCTGGAGGTCGATTTACTTTTGCTGACATGCAAAATCCTCTATTTCTTCACCCATCGGATGGTCCACTATCTGTCAGTGTGACAAAGCTGCAAGGAGCTAGTGACTATAGGTCCTGGAAGAGATCCTTTGAGATTTTGAGATTCAGCTGTCCTCAAAACGAAAGTTGGGTTTTTTAACCGGTACAGTCAAAAGGAGCACTGATGATGCATCTCTAGCCACACAATGGGATACTTGTAACGATCTGGCAATCTCTTGGCTTCATAGTAACGTATCTGATAATATCAAGCAGTCTATTTTATTTATCAACTCTGCTCATGACATATGGCTACAGCTTGATAAGCGTTTTTTGCTAAGTAATGGCTCTAGAAAGTATAAGTTGAATAAAGACCTATTTGGCCTTAAACAAAATAAGCTGAAAGTCAATGATTATTTTACTACACTTAGTAGCTTATGGGAAGAAATTGATTCTATAAATACTTTACCCAAAGTGACAACTATAGCGGAGGATGTGACCACACTATTAACTGCTATTGACACACAAAAATCTGAGTCAAAACTATTTCAGTTTTTAAATGGTTTGGATGATTGTTTCTCTGTTATTCGTAGCCAATTATTAATGCAAAACTCATTGCCTAGTGTTGAAATGGTCTTTGCTGATGTCCAACAAGAAGAGACTCAGACTGATGTCTTAACCCACAATGATTTTGAGTTGTCAGCTATGTTCAGTAAGATCAATCCAGACTTTAAGAATGTTAGTTGTTCTGCCTGTGGGGGGAAGGGGCATATCAGTGAGAGATGTTGGTCAGTAGTCGGCTATCCTAGGTGGCATCACAAATATCGTAAGTCTATACAAAGAGGGTCTTCAGTGCATAATAGAGGGTCAAGCTCTAGACCTGATCACCATAAAGTGGCTAATAATGCTCAAGTGAGCACAGAGGGTGACTGATGTTGTTTTTACACAACAACAATTGCAACAATTGCTGAAATTAATACCAAGTGAGAGTTTGCCCAAAGTTAAAGGTTATGAAATCAAGATGAATTGGAAAACTATTTTTCAGGAATGGTGTCTCGTAATGTGGTGAATGTAGACAAAAACACTTGGATTATAGACTCTGGAGCAAGTGACCATATGACCTCAAACATTAATAATTTACTGAATGTTCAACCTGCTAAGACTGAGCTTATCATATAATTGCCCACTGGTGACACAGCAAACATAACTCACATTGGTGATGTTAAATTTTCGAACGGCCTTGTCCTGCATAAAGTCTTGTATGTTCATAAATTTAAACATAGCTTGTTGTCTATACATAAGCTATCAAGAGACAACAACTGCTTTGTCAATTTTCACCCAGACACTTGTGAAATCTTGGATTTGAGCACTAAAGAAGTCAAAGCTACAGGGCACCTATACAATGGTCTCTACTACCTGAAAGACACACCTACCAGTTGCTTCAAAAATCATCCCTCGGCCAATGCTAGCACTACTTCAAATGTTCTGCACTCCTTATGGCATCACATGTTGGGTCACACACCTATATCAAAATTAAAGGACATATATTTCCTACACTCCAAAATTCAACCCAACTCCCAAGTATGCATAACAAGTCCCATGTCAAAGTTCTCAAAGCTTCCATATGATCTCAGTACTAGTCATGCTGCTGTGCCTTTTGAACTTGTTCATATAGATACGTGGGGGCCCTACATAGTGCAAACAAGAGGAAAATACAAGTACTTCTTGACAGTGGTTGATGATTGCACTCGCTTCACTTGGGTCTTTCTCATGGTTCAGATATCAGATTATCTTGCCATATTAAGAATGTTTTACAATTATGTGGAGACTCACTTCAAGAAGAAAATTCTCCATCTTCGAACCGATAATGCACTTGAATTCTCTGATGTGAATTGCAAGTCACTGTATGCTGCTAAGGGAACACTTCATCAAACTTCTTGTGTTGCAAGACCGCAAAAAAATGCCAGAGCTGAGAGGCGTCACAGATCTATACTGGAAATAGTGAGGTGCCTAAGATTCCAAGCTGGGCTGCCTCTATCACTTTGGGGAGATTGCATCATGACTGCTGTATACCTGCTCAACAGATTGCCTACTCATGTCCTAGGTAATAACTCTCCTTATGCAAAATTATTTCATGAAGAACCTGCCTATGATATGCTTAAAATATTTGGATGTTTAGCCTATGCTTCCAATCCTGAAAACACCAGTGATAAATTTAAGTCAAAGGGTGTTCCTTGTGTGTTCCTTGGGTATCCGATTTCACAAAAAAGGTACAAACTTCTAGACTTGACAACAAAAACAGAGTTTGTCTCTTATGATGTGACATTTACTGAAGATGTCTTTCCTTTTAATACCTCGAGCTCCACCTCATATATGCATCCCACGCCTGTCTCATTACCTCATCAGTCAACTGTCTATGATGATGAGTTCTCAAATGACACCCAAACACCAGACCCTCCATTAACCCCAGAACAACCTCATGTCACTCAACTAAATACTCCACCACCCGTGAGGAAATCTACTAAAGCACATAGACAACCAGTGTGGCTTGACAACTATGTCACTAACATTTCTTCTGCCAATGCTGTCACAATGGTGGATTATGATATCCCACCAACCTTTCATTGTTTTTTGGCTACTCTCACCACCATACCTGATCCTACAACCTTCAGTCAAGATCTTCCCCACTCTCACTGGATAAAAACCATGAACCAAGAACTTGAGACCCTCGAAGGAAATAAAACTTGGCTCATCACTACTTTACCCACCGGAAAAAAGGCTATTGGATGCAAATGGTTATATAAAACCAAATATGCCCCAAATGGTTCGATTGAACGATACAAATCTAGACTGGTTATCCTTAGCTGCAAATAAGTCTATGGCATTGACTACTCCAAAACCTTCGCTCCCGTAGCAAAAATTACAATAGTTCGTGCTTTATTAGCAGTGGCAGCGATTCAGGGATGGCACACATTACAAATGGACGTGAGTAATGCCTTTTTAAATGGGGAACTCGATGAGCAAGTATACATGAAGTTCCCACCTGGCTATACTGGTCTTGGCTCACGAATTTCAACTGACTCGACTGCTGCTGCTGTCACATCCTTTGTCTGCCTGCTATTGAAAGCCCTATACGGACTCAAGCAAGCCCCACGATAGTGGTTCAGCAAATTATCTTATGTTCTGTTGGGGCTTGGCTATATGCAATCTCAAACTGATCACAGCCTATTTGTGAAGAACAATGACTACTCAATCACCCTCATACTGATCTATGTTGACGATATACTTGTGTGTGGAAACTCTACATCTGAAATTCAAGACATCAAAGGGATGTTGTCTCAACAGTTTCATATGAAGGACCTGGGCTCAGTCAACTACTTCCTGGGGCTGGAAATATCAAGGTCCCCAGCTGGTTTATTTGTCTCACAGAAGAAGTATACATTGGATCTGATTCAAGAGTATGGCTTCGTTAATTCTACACCTTTGAAGGTACCCATGGATACTCATCTCAAGATCACTCCCACCAAAGGTACTCCTCTTCCAAATCCCCATCCATATCAACGCCATATTGGTAAGCTTATCTATTTAACTGTCACGAGGCCGGACATAGCATTCCCTGTGCATACTCCCAGCCAATATATGCATCCGCCCACGAATGTTCATATAGACTGCAAAACGTCTCTTGAGGTACTTGGTGGCTAATCCTGGCCAGGGCATTCTTCTAGCTACATCCTTTGTTGCTTCACTTCAAGCATATAGTGACAGCGATTGGGCTAACTGCCCGTTTACTCGATGCTCAACCTCAGGCTTCTGCATTCTTCTAGGAGACTCTCCCATCAGCTGGAAGGCCAAAAAACCGAACGTTGTTTCTCGCTCAACGATAGAGGCCGAATATAGAGCAATATCTCTCACTGTTTGTGAAGTGTTTTGGTTACAGGCTCTCCTCAAAGACATGGGTTTGAGCAACCTACCACCCACCATGCGAAAGTGTGACAATCTTGGTGCATTATCTATCGCAGCTAATCCAGTGCTACACGAGAGGACTAATCATGTAGAAGTCGATTGCCACTTTATTCGTGAGAAGCTAAAGACATGTATAATGACTACCTCTCATGTTCCATCTACTGAGCAAATTGCTGATCTTCTCAGCAAACCCTTATCTGTCAAATAACACCACTACTTACTACGCAAGCCTGGAGCAACTTCTCAACTAGCTACTCAGCTTGAGGGGGAGTGATGATGTAGGCTCCATGTCAGCCTCTATTTGTCTTGCCTTGTCACCAGTACATGCATGGACCACCTGCCTTATTGTTATGTTTTACATTCCGTTTTCTATTTAGTATTTTGAATTATGGTTGTTAGAAAAGATTCTGGCCCCTTTGGCATTTTCCTAATGTCGAGCTCTATATAGCTGGTATGGTACTACTCTTTTGAGATTCTATATAGTTGGTATGGTAATACTCTTTTGAGATAAGAATGAAATTATAATTGAAGCTATGCTTAATTCTTATTTTTCATTGCTTTATCTGTATTTCACTATTTGGTTCATAAGTCAATAAAGTGAAATACGAGCCTTGTGTGCACTAGTAGATACCGCTTCTTAGAAAAAAAATAAGCACATAAATACGAGGAATGGAAGTTTTGAACTCTAGAAAATTATGAAATGGAATTAACATCAGTAATCTATGTTTGTGAAAGTAAAAAGAGAATATCGTATTTTGAAAATATAGAAGAAATCATAATTGGTAATACTAGGTTATAGCCTGTACTATGCAATTAAAAAATTATTTAATAATAATTTAATAGTTTAAGTTTTAAAAAAATAATTTTAATATAAAAGTGTATTACTTTTATATATTATAATAAATTCGTTTACATTTTTTTTTACTTATTTACTTTGTGGTATATGTTACATATATATTACTATATTATAACTCGTGCGAAACACGATTTATTTTAATATAATATAATATATTTTTTAGTAAAAATATTTTTTAATATTATTTTTTTGTATTATTAATGTAAATATATAGAATATAGTATAATCGACATTTTTATTAAGAAGATATAGTGTTTGATATTATTTGGAATGTATCAATAATTGTAAGATATATAATTAAAAAAAAGGCAATATAATGATTGAAAGATATATTATACTAATTTTTATTTTTAGTCGTGTTTATAAAAGATAATATGTTTTCATTAAAAGGTAGTTTATAACCCATGCAAGCCTTCTTTTAATATAATATAATATTTCTTAAATAGTAAAATATTTTTTATATTATTTTTTGTATTAATAATAGAAATATATAGAATATATATTATAATTGACATTTTTATTAAGAAGATATAGTGTGACATTTTTTGAAATGTATTAATAATTGAAAGATAAATAATTAAAAAATGACAATATTAATGATTGAAAGATATAAATTTTTATTTTTAGGCGTGTTTATAAAGGTAGTATATTTTCATTAAAAGGTAATGTGTTGTATATCTATACTTTACATTATTTTATTAAATAGAATAAATGACTGAAAACCGAAAATCAAAATTGTCAATGTTTCGGTTATTATATAGTAGTACTAGCCTATAACCTTGCACATGCCATCAAATCAGATTTAAAAATAATAAATTAAAAAAGTTAATAGGAACGGAAAATATTAAATAAAGAATAAAAATCGATATGATAAATTATAAAATGTGAAACTTAAACATTAATTGGAACATAGAAAAAAATAAGAAAAATACAAATGGGGCTGAGGAGGATAAATGGGGGCATTATTAATATTATTTTATTATTCATTAAAATAATATTAATAATAAGGACATAGAAAAACTAACATGTTTTAATTAAAAAAATAACCACCTGTTATTTTCGTAGAAGTGTTTTAATTATATTAATTATATTTGTTAAAAAAATATGTTTGCATGTTAAAATATGTAAGATTTTTTAAATAATTAAAAGTATTAATATAAGTTTTAAAATAAATAAGTAATGGTTGCACATGATATTTTTGGAAAAGTGAGATTTTAATGAGAACAAATATAAAAAGTAATATATTTTAATTTAAAGGTAATTACTCATGATATTTCTGGAAAAGGAGTAAATTTTGTTAGAAAAAAATGTTTAAATTATAAAATATAATCAGTTAGCTACTATTTTTATATTATTTTATTATTTATTAAATAGAATAAATGACCGAAAACCGAAAACCAAAACTTTCAATGTTTCGGCTTTAATAATATTGGTCCTACTCTAGTAGAAACCACTTTTATAATAGAAACTAGAAACTAAATAATATTTTTTTTGAATCGCATTAAAATATAGCATATATGGTATGCAAATTGATCGTTGGGAGATGGAGAAAAATAAAGTGAAGTCGGATTTCAAAAAAAAATCACCGATTGACGGGAAAAATCAAATGAAAAATGGAGGGAATTAGGTGGGATTGTGTATGTGAGAGTGTATTTTAGTTGTGTGTGGTAAGAGCCGTTAGATTGGATTGATTTAAGAGATTGAATTAGTTTCTAGTTTTTATTTTAATTTTGGTTTCTATTTGATCACTTGCATATATTTATACATATACATATATTATAAATTTGTGCATAATCAATTTCTCAGATTTGGTATTCATATTTAGGTTTGGTTAAAGTTTTTAACTCTAATTTAACTCAATGGACTATCCATTTTTAGGCATGGTATCCTTTTTTAGGTTTGTAAAGATTCATGTACTTAATTTGACTCATCTTCAATTATAGAAATTTTACATTTCAATTTTAAATATCATTAATACAATAATCTTAATTATGGTAAGTTTATGAATTAAAATTTGAAACAATCATTTAAGTTTTGGTAAGCAATTAATGCAAATTATCTCATCTATCTATACTATATTATTAAAGCCGAAATATTGAAAGTTTTGTTTTTCGGTTTTCGATCATTTATTCTATTTAATAAAATAATATAAAAATAGTAACTTGTTGATTGTCTTTTATAATTAAAACACTTTTTTCTAACAAAATCTACTCCTTCTCCAAAAATATTACGGTCAATTACCTTTAAATTAAAACAGATTACCTTTTATATTTGTTCTCACTAAAATCTCTATTTTCCAAAAATATCATGTGCAACCCTTAATTATTTATTTTAAAATCTATTTTAATGCTTTTAATTATTTAAAAAAACTTTCCTATTATCTATATTATGAGATCTAATCCTAAGCATCTATTTTGTATCCAGTAATTAAAACTTAACCGCTCACTTAAATTTTATATTCCTTTTATTTTATACCACCCATTAAAATTATACGCCGCCACAATCTCGAACACTGTCAGCCACCAATTCCTATCACCATCTCCGCCCTATTTCCGGTCGCCGCCTCTAATCACCACAAAAAAATCACTACAGTCAACCAGAAATCCACCATAATCAACGCAAAAATCACTACTATTTAAATGATTATACAATATTCTTATTATCCCCAGGCCCCTACCACCATTAATCACCACTACTAGTGTTGCATTGCCACCACCCCACCACTAGTACAACCATATATATAATCACCTGAATAAAAAAAAATCACCATTTTTTTAGCAATTATATTGTTATTACCATCACACCATCAAACAAATCATCAAATTCCAAAAAAATCAATTACAAATCACCGAAATATGAATAAAAATCACTAAAAATTTCAGATCTAAGAACAATTGAATCATGTCGATCGAAAAATTAACTTATATCCACGATCTAAAACAAAATCGTGGTGGCATTAAACGATCATATACAACGACGACTATGTGCATCGAAGAAGGTATCATCTAATAATGAGGCGATTTAAGATTTGATAGGTGGATTGGTGAAGATGATATATATATATGTCGTCGGAGTCACGGTAGGTGGCAAGCTGTAGGAGAAAGAAAAGAATTAATATGTGGTGGAGATTAAAAGTTTCTATCATAATTGGAGGGTTGGGATTAAATCTCAGATCTCATTTTAAGATGAGTTCTCATGTGAGTACTTGCCTATATATATATATATATATATATATATATATATATATATATATATATATATATATATATATTTTGAAAACAAACCCGCTGAAGCAAGGAGCTTTGGAAGCTTCACATCTTATGTTATGAAAAGGGAAAAGGGGGTGAGACAGGCAACGGGTAGCTTGCTCCCAAGCCAGCCCGGCCGTGAGGAAGCAAAAGTCCTATTTACGTAGAAGAATCAGATAATTGTAATTATTCATTTTTGAAGAAAACATGCTAGAAAAATAAAAAAATATGTCTCAAAATATCTCCCAAATGCTTATGTCTTCCTTTAATTGGTAATTTTTCTAATAAAAATACGAGACCCTGCATGTATATATATGCACCCAAGAAACAAAACATGTGTCTACTACGTTATTTTGTACAAATTTTAGGAAATATTTTTGAATTCCAAACTTTCATCTTTTCGAAATTGCTTATGATTTTGATTTCGTAATAAAGGCAGAGTCTTGGAATATAAAATAATAATAAAAATGCTAGATATCTCAACATATTTCCCAAAAACGTTCTGTTGTTAGGAGAATTCGTACAACAGTGCGTTGGAGGTTTATGGAAAGTGGTGGCTGGACTTATATGATGACTCCTCAGAAAATTGAATAGAGAATGGGTTTTTTCTCTTGCTCTTTGCCGAGTGTCAATTGTGTATCATACAAGGTGCCTACGTACCCCTTTATATAGGGATCAAGCCTCACGTAGTTCTTGGAGAACAAGTCATTGAATAAGCCTATTGAGCCCAAGCCCATAAAATAGTCAGGATTTACATTCCCATAAATAGTTCAAGGATTATCAATCCACCTCATGTTCCCATAAATAGTCCAAGGATTATCAATCCACCTCATGTTCCCATAAATAGTCCAAGGATTATCAATCCTCTTCATGTTCCCATAAATAGCCCGGTCGTCACACGTTTTCCTACAATCTCGCGGCATCTCCGCATTTCTTCCCGTGATTGCAGGTCTGTCCCGTGTCAACCAAGTTACATTCCATAAACAGGAATTTCCATATTTTGGGCTTCACCCACGATGCGAGCTGGCCAGGCTCGCATCGCATAAAACATATGAAAATTACCCTTTCGTAGTTTAAGTGGTGCGAGCTCACCTATGTTCAATTATTCTTATTCCTGATAAGTAGCATGAGCTCATTACTTCATAATGGTGAGAGTCCACAAGCTTATAGTGAGAGTCTATTAATGGAGATGCGAGCTCACCATTGGTGAACTCATAAGAAAGAGAGCCCAATATTCATTTTAGCGAAGCGAGCCCAATTATGATGAGATCCTTGTGAGAATCCTTGCTTAAGATGAGAACGCATAAGGATAGGTGCTCACCACAAGTTAATGATGCGAGCCCATCATACTTAAGGATTTTGGGCTTAACATAGCCCATAATGCGAGCCCTAATTCCAGTTCACCCCAATCTAACTCATTCCCTAGGCCCAAATCACTTAGGGACCTGTCCAGGGCCCATTACCAAAAATCCTGTATAACAATTACCCCCCAAAATTCCTTAGTAATCTGAGATAAGGAATTTTCATTTGCTTCAAATAGCACGATGCGAGCTTGCTTTCCAGCTCGCATAGTATCCAGTTCGCATAGCATCCAGTTCGCATAGCATCCAGTTCGCTCACTATTGCCAGACGCGTGTTCACTCAACCGTTTGACAGCTGTTCATAAAAAGACGTGCCATCCATTCATATTTGGACACGTGTCTCTTGTTTTCTCTCTCATATCCCCTATAAATACCTTAAAATTTCCTTTCATAAACTCATTCTATCAAAAACAGTAAGGAAACTCTGCCCAATTTTTCTCAAGGATCAAACACGGCGAGAATTATCATAACTTCCCGGCGTTCGTCCGCAACTTCATCAAGTTCTTCAAGTTCATCCTCTAATCCTTCCCAAAGTAAGTTTTTTAATCTCAAAAACCTTCTTTCATATGTATTTTTTTTATGTTTCTATAGTACACAATTGTTCGAACTTGGCGAGTTGCGAACTGAGTTCCCTTATAGAAGCGAACTCATATCACGGTTCGAGCTGAACCTGGTACCAACACGGGAACGAGACCCGTGCTCGCATCGCACCGTAGTTTTAATCGTTCAAGCGAGGCGAGGACACTTAGGATTCTTTGCTACCTTTCTTCCTCTTTCTGCTTTTTCTTTCATTTTTTAGGGGCACACACTAATCTTCACTATCCTTTTCAGATGTCGAGCGCGACCCCATCTCCATCCGCCGGTTCGCTTAACAATACCCCGAGCCCGGCTCGCTCTTCTGCTACCCCATCTCCTTTGAACCAGTATCCTCCTGAGCTTAGAGGCTCCAAAGAGTTCCAGCGCGAATTAACATCCATCTCGGGTCGTTTAAGCCAGCCCATCTCTCCTAATTCAGCCATTACTCCCGAAGGCGCCATCAATATAGCAAGGGTAGAGAGTGCGATGCGAGCTAGTGGTTCCAGCTCGTTGGGACTTCAACTCGATCCCAACTCCACTCCAGAAAATTATAATAGAGAGAAGAATCTATACTCATGGAGAAACAAGAAAACAGGACCAAGTGTCCCCAGCTCGTTTGATCTTGATGATCTTTTCAATCGTCCACTACCACCTATGAGTGAAGAGGAGGCTAATGCTCGTATAAATCAACTGCTTCAAGAAAGAAAGGCAAAGCTTCGCCTCGCCCTAGATTCTGCTCATGTTCCTATTGAGATTTCAGGGTCGTCCACTGACAGTTCCCTAGGAAGTGCTTTCTATGCTAAACACAAAGGAAAGGCTGTGGCTCGCATCACATCTCCTCAAGATGATTTTGAAGACAATGATGAGGACGAGGATACTAGTTCACAGTGGTCATATGATAGTCCTGCTAGCGAAGAGGTAGCAGATGTGTCCAAAGAGGTGGATTTCTGTAATTATGCCTACGTCCCCGAACCATCTCCTATTCCATATGAACCCATCCAACAGCCCGAGCTCGAAGGAGTGGTGTTTCTTAAAAAACGCATAATTCCAGATGGCGATGAGAGCTCATCTTCTTTTCAGGAGGACGGAAAAATTCTAGCTTGCCGAGACATGTCCACCTCGTTGACTGAGGATTCTTTGCGCGACCTCGTGGAGCAGTTTAGGCCAGAGGGCCGTATAATCCTGCCCGCACCGCACATGAGGTGTTACCACTTTAATCATCCAGAAAATGGAGGACGGGCGCCTCGAATGGTCCTTTCATCCTTCTTGTTGAAGCTGGGTATTTCTGCACCCCTCCATCCTTTTATTCAAGAAATTTTGGAGTACTATGGGCTCGCACCGTTACAAATCAACCCCAATGGTTACAGGTCTCCCATAGATTTGTACATCCTTTATAAAAAACAAGGTTACCCAACTCTCACCGCTAGGCAGCTGGGATATTTTTTGAACTTAAAACATTCAGCCGAGTTCGGTTATTTCTATCTTTCTGTCTGGCCTTATTATAACAAAAAGAAATTAATCTTTGGGGGCCCGAGCAACTCTGGAAAATGGAAAGACCCTTTTTTCTATGTACACGAAGTCCCTCGAGTCCAGACTCATTTCTACTATGACCCCGGTAAGTATTTAATTTGGGCCCGCATCGCCTCCTTTTCTCCTCGCATCGTTTTATGACTTCGCGTCGTTCTTATAATTTATTTTCTATTCATTCAGAACCTCCCGTGAGAACATCTTTGCAAGGTCAAGAAAAGTTAAACGCTGATAATCTCTTAAAGATCCCTGTCTCAGAACGAAACATTAGAAAGTTGATTACAACTGCTAACCTTGTTGAGTACGGTTTCTTAAAAGAGGGAACCAAATTAACTCCTAGCAAAAAATCTAAGAGAAAAATAAAAGGTAGGTTTCCTTCGATGCGAGCCCTCAGCTCGCATCGTTACTTTACTTTGGCACCTTTATTCATTGTATATTTACTAACTCTTTTGTCCTCGTTTTATTTTCAGAAATGGCAATTTCTCCTCCTCCATTTTTGGACGAACAAGAGGTCCAAGCTCGCACCGTTCCTTCTGCCAGCCAAACCGGCTCGCAAGCTGTGGGCTCGAATAAGGTTATTCGTACAAAAGAGATCCCTCAAAAAACGACTCTCACAGAATATTTGGCTACTGGGGGGGCCTCCCCGCTGAAAAGAAAAAACAAGCATGCCAAGGACTCTGCTCCTGAACTCGATGTTGTGAAGCGAGCTCGCAAGGATCTCCCCCCAAATCCTCAAGGAAACGTTGTGGCCAGTACTCTTGTTCGACTTGGAGCCCCACACGTTTCTGAGAGTGACCTAAGGGCATGGACCTCGAGCTCGTTTGAGGCAAATAATGATGCCCTCTCCAAGGCCACAGCTGAGGTGTTCATAAGGCAAATCCACAGACACAGGGAGCTTCGCTCTATGGGTCAAGCTTTTGCTCGTCTTGACAAGGATAACAGAATCCTGAAGAGCAAGCTAGATGAAGCAAGGAAGGCCAATGTGGCACTGGTCGAGGAGTCCAAGCAAAGCATCCTCGATGCGACCACAAGCCTAGAGAAGGATTTGCGCGAGTCCAAGGCACTCATGGAAAAGATGAAAGGGGAGCATTCTAACATTCTAGCCGAGGCCACTCTCCAAAACAATTCTTTAAAAGCCCAAGTTGCTGAGCTTGAAGCTAAGATGGCGGCTCAAGATGCTGAGTTCGAGGCCAAATTATCATCATTGGAAACGAGCCGGGCTGAAGAGGTCAGGGACGCAAAGGCCCTGGGATCCAAGAACTTTATGAAGGGCTTCATGGCGAAGGTCCCTGAGTTCGATTGGAGCCCTCTGGGTACTGTTACTGTCAATTATGCCGAGAAGCTTCGCAAGGAGATGGAGGAGGAGGCTACAGAGAGGGCTCGCATCGCAGATGAGGCTCAGCTCGTCCCAGAACCTCAGCTCGCTCCTGAAGCTCATGAAGAGACTCCTCAGGCTTGATTTTACTTTACTACTTTCTTTGGGGATGCGGGCACCCCATTTGCCTCGCAAGTTGTAAACATTTGATGGTCTTCGAACTAGTAACATTTGCAACTTTCCTTTTTTTTTTTATCAAGTTTTTTGTGCTCGCCCATGATTTTGTATATGTATTTACTTTTCTTTACATAGTAATGCACACAACTTCCATCAAGTTCACCTCGCATGGGACTACTATGCTTGTTCATGCGAGGTCCCACCTCGCACCGTATTTAGTCCCACCTCGCAACAAGTTCCACCTTGCACAAGTTCTAGCTCAGTTTTCATTTTCCCAACTTTCCTGAGCTGGTTTCTAGGGAGGGCTCGCCTCGCACGAGCTCTTTTTGCATAATTGATGGGCCAAGGCCCAATCTAATATTCTTCTGAAAGCATAAATGATAATAAAAAGAAAGTAAAAAACACACAATCAACTTTAACTTTATTTAGATAATAAAACTTCCACCTTCTTTAGATAATAACAGACTTAGTCTTATTACATCGTATGTCACAGGGATGTGTCTATATGACGCTACCCCCCGAGACTTAGGATAAATATCAATGCATGCTAAGTCTTAAGTAGATAGAAACTACTGATAATATCTCCTCAAGTGCTCAACGTTCCAAGCCCTTGGTATGAGCCTTCCCCGTATGTCATTGAGATGATAAGTTCCCTCCCATAGAACTGATTTGATCTGATATGGGCCTTCCCAGTTTGCACCAAACACTCCATGATTAACTACCTTGGTGTTAGGCATGACTCGACGGAGAACCAAGTCCCCTACCCGGAAAGGTCGGGCTCTCACCTTGCGGTTATAATGCCTGGCAGTTCTCTGATGATATGCTAGCAGCCTTGCTTGGGAATCAACCCGTGTTTCTTCAATCATGTCTAAGTAAAGACGATGATTCTTCTCACTATTCTCTGGATCATAGTGAGTTCTCCTAAAAGATCCAGCTCCTACTTCCACCGGGACCATAGCCTCACATCCATACACCAAGGAGAATGGGGTCTCGCCCGTTGTGGTTCGGGGAGTGGTGTTATAAGACCATAAGACTTGTGGAAGTTCTTCTGGCCAATTTCCTTTAGCATCCTCTAGCTTTGCCTTCAACGTGTGCTTCAAAATTTTGTTGATTGCCTCAGTTTGACCATTCGTCTGTGGATGGCTCACTGCACTGAAACTCTTCAGAATCCCTAACCGATCACAAAATTCTCTCATCTCTTTACTGTCAAACTGTTTACCATTATCTGAGATCAACTTGTAGGGTACTCCAAATCGACAAACAATAGCCCGATACACAAAATCAATGAGCTTCTTTGCAGTTATTGTGGCTAAGGGCTCGGCCTCTGCCCACTTAGTGAAATAATCCACCGCAACCACATCATACTTCACACTTCCTTTAGCCTTAGGCAGTTCTCCAATCAAATCTATTCCCCACATGGCAAAGGGCCAAGGGCTCATGAGTGAGGTTAAAGGTGCCACCGGGCTATTATGAAAATTTGCATACCTTTGGCACTTGTTACAAGCTCTAGCAAACTCGAAAGCATCTTTCTTGAGAGTCGGCCAGTAATATCCTTGACGAAGTATCTTTTGTGCCAATGAGCTACCCCCCGAGTGATTACCACAGATACCTTCATGAACTTCCCTTAGTATATAGTTGCACTCGTCTCCATCAACACACTTAAGTAGGGGCACGTTGAAGCCTCTTCTATATAAGTCTCCATCATATATTGCATACCTTGCAGCCATATATCGCATCCGCCGCGCTTCATTCTTATCATCTGGTAACACACCATCTTTGATATAAGCTAAGAGTGGAGCCATCCATGTAGCATGTTCTGCCACAATCATGAGCTCTACCTCTGGCACGCTAGGCCTCCTCTGTATTTCCAAGGGTGTTGACCCTAACAGAGTGGTCTCGCGACGTGACCCGAACTTGGCAAGCTCGTCCGCCGTCTCATTCTGGCCCCGAGGGATGAGCTCTAGGCTGACTTCATTAAATAACTTGATTAACCTCTCTGCACAACGCAAATACAACTCCGTTCTAGGCCCTCGCGCCTGATACCCCCCATTTATCTGGTATACTACAATCATGGAGTCACTAAAAGCGTTAAGGTTTTCCACCTTTAGTTCCAATGCCAACTTGAATCCGTTAATCAAGGCCTCATACTCAGCATCGTTGTTTGTTGCATGAAAAGTGAAGTGAACTGCCCTCTTCACCCTACATCCTTCCGGGCTCACTAACTCGAATCCAGCTCCGGCCCCATCTCCATTAGATGCCCATCAACATATAAGCTCCACCAAGGGGTGCTATTTTGATTTTCCTCCATTGGCACCTCTGGATAAATTTGCAAGGCCCTCGAGTCCTCTTCTTCTTGAGGTGAGAATTCCAACACAAAATCTGCCAGAGCTTGTCCTTTAATCGCGACCCGAGGCTTATACTCCACATCAAACTGTCCTCGCTCGACCGCCAATTTCAAAATCCTTCCTGAAGTTTCTGGTTTGTGCAACACTTGCCTAAGAGGATAGGCCGTTCTCACCTCGATCTTATGAGCTTGGAAGTAGGGACGAAGCTTCCTTGAGGCGAGGATTAGAGCATACACCAGTTTTTCCATGTTCAAGTATCGAGTTTCTGCACCGACTAGCCTTTTGCTCATATAGTATATAGGGAGCTGAGCATCGCCTTCTTCTCGGACTAGCAACGCACTCACTGCATATTCAGACACAGCCAAGTAAAGCACCAGTACCTCCCCCTGTTGTGGATTAGACAATAAGGGTGGTGTGCTCAGATGCTTCTTGATATTCTGAAAGGCCTCTTCACATTCGTCTGTCCATTGAAAATTCTTGCCCACCTTTTTAATGGCTTTAAAGAACTCATGGCACTTGTCAGAAGATTTGGAGACAAATCTGTTCAATGCCGCGATCGTCCCTGTGAGGCTCTGCACATCTTTCACCTTTCGAGGTGACTTCATCTCTAATAAAGCCTTGATTTTGGCCGGATTAGCCTCAATTCCCCGGTGGTTGACAATGAATCCAAGAAACTTCCCCGACTCTACCCCAAACACACATTTCTGGGGGTTGAGCTTCATTCTATAGACACGCAAAATGGTGAACATTTTTGCCAAATGCCGGATGTGATCTTTGGCCTCCTTCGATTTAACGAGCATGTCGTCAACATACACCTCCATTGTCTTCCCAATGTGATCTTTAAACATCTTGTTCACCAGTCTCTGATAAGTTGCTCCCGTATTCACTAGCCCGAAAGGCATCCCAATGTAACAATATAGGCCTCGATCAGTGATGAACGAAGTGTGTTCTTGATCTGGCCCATACATAGGGATTTGATTATAGCCTGAGTAGGCATCCATGAAGCTTAACAATGCATGTCCTGCAGTGGCATCTACGAGCTGATCGATACGAGGAAGAGGGAAGCTATCCTTTGGACAAGCTTTGTTCAAGTCGGTGAAGTCCACGCAAGTTCTCCATTTTCCATTTGGCTTCTTCACCAATACAGGATTAGCCAACCAAGTCGGGTAGAATGACTCCTTGATGAGCCCGACTTCCATTAACCTGTCCACCTCTTCTCGAAGGGCCTCTGTCCTCTCTCCACTAACAGGTCTCCTCTTCTGCCTTATTCCCTTCTTGCTAGGATCCAGGTTCAGCCTATGGCACATCACTTCGGGGTCGATCCCTATCATGTCGGCGTGAGACCATGCAAACACATCCAAGTTCTCCTTAAGGAATGAGACGAGACTGTTCCTTATATTGGGGCCGAGATTCGCTCCGATTCTCAAAACTTTAGCCGAGTCATTTGGGTCCACCAAAATAGGAATGATGTCCTCGAATGTCCCAGCTCCGTCTGGTAGGGGAGGCATTCTTGGGTCCAAATCTTCATCGAAACTTACATCACTGCTAGGCTCTCCTATCTCAGTGACGCTAAGATGACCCTCATTGTTGATGGATTTCACTGGTTCTCCCTGTGGGATGTTCCCTTCTGTTGTTATAGTGACTTCTTGTGAGACCCCGGTTGGTAGGTTTACCAAGATTGAAGTTTCCTTCCTCACCCACTTGCCTTTACTCATCCTAGCGGCCATCTGTTCTGGGCTCTCCTCATCATCGCTAGCCTCCTCTACTATACCTTCCTGTAATGCCATTATAGGTTGAGAGGGTTCCATCATTAGGGCCCCGGGCCGAGGCTCCACCTCAATTCCCAAACTTTCAAAGTAGTCTTCCGGGAGCTCCTCTATAGATATCATGTTACAAACATCTGGCATGAGAGTGTCCACACGCTTCCTTTTCTTCTCTTCACCATCTTCCACGGGCTCTTGTTCTCTAAGGTCTGCCACCTCTCGTAGAACATCTAACTTCTCTACCCCCTTTATTGCTTGGTTGTAGCATACCCTTGAGTCATATTGACATCCCTTCACTCGTCCGATGCCCGTGGGGGTTGGAAACTTCATGGTTAAGTGATAGATAGAGGTGACTACCTTCATCTCCTTCAGGATTGGCCTCCCAATAATGGTATTATAAGCACACTGCTGGTCCACCACAGTAAAAGTGACAATTTGTGTGGCCACGTGGGGGTTGTCCCCTAAACTGACCGGGAGCTGGATTGTGCCTCGAACTCCTACAAAAGCCCCTGTGAACCCGTAAAGTTGGTTCCCGCTTGAAACCAGTTCTCTGTCTAAGAATCCAAGCCTTTTGTATGTGTCGTAAGTTAAAACATTTACAGCGCTCCCATTGTCCACCAATACCCGATGTACATTGGTGGACCCGATTTTCATCCTCACAACAAGAGCATCAGCATGTGGGTGGTGCACCCATTTGGCATCTTCTTCGCTAAACATAATGTCATCTCTCTCTTTTGTGAATAGATGGGGAGGCCTTTGTTCAAGGCGATGAACGTTGGTTAGAGGACGGTCCTTTGCCTCTCGGGCATATCTCTCCATGGCTTTCTTGCTATCTCCTCCCACATGAGGTCCTCCAATAATAACATGAATGCTATCTTCCCTAGCAGTCCTCTTTGTGTCATCCTCCTTTGCTATCGGGGGTGGAGGGGGCACCTGATGGTACTCAGACTTATGTTTCCGTACTTCCTTTACGACCCATTCCGTTAGCTTTCCCTGTCGAATCAGGCTCTCAATTTCATCCTTCAATTGTCGGCAATCGGCCGTGTGATGTCCTGTAGATTCATGGTAAGCACAGTATTTAGAGGTGTCCCTTTTACTATATTCCGTCAGAGGGGTGGCTTTCTTGAATACCCCCTTCCCAGCATAAGTGGCATATATATGATCAATGGAAGCCACCAAAGGGGTATGATTCTGCCATTTTGTTGTGTAAGGCCTTCCAGTCTCTTTATTTTCCTTGGTCTTGTTAAACTTCTTTGGGCTAGGGCTCCTTCTGAAAGTCTTTCTCCTTTCTTCTGGACTAGAAGATCTCCCTCTCTTCTCCATCCTTCGGCCACTGCTTCTTAGATCTCTCATAGATTTCTCTACCCTTTTGTGAGGCTCCGCTTGTTCATAAAATTCGGCCAAAGTTTCCGGTTCCCTAGCCTGTAGAGTCTTCCAAAATTTTGAGCCCTCCCTCAATCCAGCAATTAGGAAATTCTTCTGGGCTTCTTCTGTTGCTCCTCGGACTCTAGGAACCTTAGCATTAAATCACATGAAATAGTCCTGCAGGGACTCTGCTTCTCCCTGCTTAATGTTTGCAAGGGTAGCCACCGGGGGGGGGGGCATAATAAAGAGTGGACTGAAACTGCCTTAGAAATAGATCTCCCAACTGTCTCCACGTGCTAATGCTAGCTGGTCCTAGCTTAGTAAACCACTGTTGGGCACTCCTCCTTAACGAGGCAGCGAATAATCGACAACGAGTTAGGTCAGGAACCTGGTAGACCTCCATCTCGGTATTGAAACGGGCCAAGTATTCAGCAGGATCCGCATCTCCATTGAAGGCAAGCTCGAGGTTACTTCTAAATGTCGGGGGCAGAGGGGACATCCTTATTGCAGGAGTAAAAGGAGATGGGGCCGTAGCAGGGGGTGGGGCTCTCTTCTCATGTTCCATCTGCACCAGCAGGCGCCTCAGATCACCAACCATTAGGTCTCCAATTCTCTCATCCGACCCCTCTTCACTAGCATGGTGAGAGGAAGTCCTCTCCCTTCGCTCCCTTCTATGAGTTCGAGGCGGAGTCCTCTTTCTTCTTTCTGTTCTAGGTGGAGCCCTCTCCCTTCGCTCTGTTCTAGGTGGAGTCCTATCCCTTCGCTCTGTTCTAGGTGGAGTGCTCTCTGACGCCTCCTTACGTGCCTAAGTCTTTGATCGTTCTCAGTTAGCTTCTTCCCAATTCGATCCAAAACACTAGTGGATCTAGCCTCGGACGAAGCTGGCTCATGCCGCGGCTCGCTCGGAGCCTGGCTGCCTCGCTCCTCCTAGATTGGAGATATCTCATCTGTCTCAAGAGACCCGGTTTTCTTTATCCCATCAGCTACCTCGTCGAACTCGTGTATGAGTTTTTTAGAGGTTTTATCCTTCTTGTCCCTAGTGCCCTTGAGCCTTCGAGCCTTCCTCTTCGCATTCTTGATTGAGTTCTGCTCGACCTTAGCTAGCCGGGCGTTCATAGCTTTGAATTGGAGCTCGATCCCCTCGAGATAGCCTAAGATCTTCTGGCCATCTAGTGTAACTGGTGCGACTTGAGGCATGACAGGGGTGATTTTGCGAGGCGAGCCCTCTCCGTGGGGTGGTGGATCCGTCCTCGCTCCTTGTGGTGTGGCATCCTTCTTATGCTCAATCCCCTTGTCACCGTCCTTGTTGTTCTTCGACATCCTTCTCCTTAAGATGTAGTGCTCAATGAGCGCCCCTCCTTCTAGCGCCAATTGTTGTTAGGAGAATTTCGTACAACAGTGTGTTGGAGGTTTATGGAAAGTGGTGGCTGGACTTATATGATGACTCCTCAGAAAATTGAATAGAGAATGGGGTTTTTTTCTCTTGCTCTTTGCCGAGTGTCAATTGTGTATCATACAAGGTGCCTACGTACCCCTTTATATAGGGATCAAGCCTCACGTAGTTCTTGGAGAACAAGTCATTGAATAAGCCTATTGAGCCCAAGCCCATAAAATAGTCAGGATTTACATTCCCATAAATAGTTCAAGGATTATCAATCCACCTCATGTTCCCATAAATAGTCCAAGGATTATCAATCCACCTCATGTTCCCATAAATAGTCCAAGGATTATCAATCCTCTTCATGTTCCCATAAATAGTCCGGTCGTCACACATTTTCCTACAATCTCGCGGCATCTCCGCATTTCTTCCCGTGATTGCAGGTCTGTCCCGTGTCAACCAAGTTACATTCCATAAACAAGAATTTCCATATTTTGGGCTTCACCCACGATGCGAGCTGGCCAGGCTCGTATCGCATAAAACATATGAAAATTACCCTTTCGTAGTTTAAGTGGTGCGAGCTCACCTATGTTCAATTATTCTTATTCCTGATAAGTAGCATGAGCCCATTACTTCATAATGGTGAGAGTCCACAAGCTTATAGTGAGAGTCTATTAATGGAGATGCGAGCTCACCATTGGTGAACTCATAAGAAAGAGAGCCCAATATTCATTTTAGCGAAGCGAGCCCACTTATGATGAGATCCTTGTGAGAATCCTTGCTTAAGATGAGAACTCATAAGGATAGGTGCTCACCACAAGTTAATGATGCGAGCCCATCATACTTAAGGATTTTGGGCTTAACATAGCCCATAATGCGAGCCCTAATTCCAGTTCACCCCAATCTAACTCATTCCCTAGGCCCAAATCACTTAGGGACCTGTCCAGGGCCCATTACCAAAAATCCTGTATAACACGTTCCTAAATATTAATGTGTTCCGTGAATATTTGGTAGTAACTTTTTCTGTTATTATTTAATAATATTGTTTTATAAATAAGTAATGATAATTAGGTAAAAACACTTATCGTACCGACCAACTAAACTTTTAATGTTTTGTCTTTTACATAAGTAGCTTAAAACCTGTGCGATGCAAGGACTATTTTTAATAATTTATTATTTTATTATTTATGTTTAAATATTTTATGAATTATATTTGTTAAAAAATATAAATAGGCATGTTAAAATAGGTCAAATGTTTTTAATAATTAAAAGCATTAAAATATGTGTTAAAATAAATAAGAGTTTGACCGTGATATTTTTGGAAAATGAGGGGTTTTAGTATGAAAAAATAGAAAAGATAACATGTTTTAGTTGAAAAAGGTAATTGTACGTGATATTTTTGGAAAATGAGAGGATTTTGTTAGAAAAAATAATGTGTTAGAAATAATAGAAAAAGTAATGTTTTTTAGCTGAAAAATGTAATTGGTTATAAATAGGTAATTAATAGTTGTTATATTATTATTTGAATTTTAATATTTTATTAATTGCATTTGTTAAAAAAAATAGGCATGTTAAAATTGGTAAAAACATAATTAAAAGCATTAAATTAGGTTTTAAAATAAATAAATAAGAGTTTGCCCGTGATATTTTTGGAAAAGTATGTGTTTTAGTATGAAAAAATAGAAAAGATAATATGTTCTAGTTGAAAAAGGTAATTGTCCGTGATATTTTTGGAAAAGAATAGAATTTTGTTAGAAAAAATAACGTGTTAGAAAAGGTAATTGGTTGTAAATAGTTATGTTATTATTTAATAATATTTCTTTATAGATAAGTAAGGTTAATTAAGTAAAATTACAAAGTATCAAAAAACAGGTACCGACAAAACTTTTAATATTTCATCTTTAATAATATAACTAGCCTATAACCCGTGCAAAACACGGGCCAATTAAAAATCAATATGATAAATTATAAAATGAGAAATTTAAATATTAATTGTAATATAGAATAAATAAATAAATAATACAAATGGGGTGAGGAAGATAAATGAGACATTATTAATATTATTTTATTATTTATTAAAATAATATTAATAATAACGATAAATAGAAAAGTTAACATGTTTTAATTAAAAAAAGTAACTACCCGTGATATTTTCAGAAGTGTTTTAATTATATTAATTGTATTTGTTAAAAAAATACGTTGGCATGTTAAAATATGTAAGTTTTTTTAAATAATTAAAAGCATTAAAATACGTTTTAAAATAAATAAGTAAGGGTTGCATTGATTTTTTTGGAAAAAAGAGATTTTAGTGAAAAAAATATAAATGGTAATATGTTAATTTAAAGGTAATTATTGCCCATGATATTTTTGGAAAAAGAGTAGATTTTGTTACAAAAAAGTGTTTTAATGATAAAAGGCAATCAGCTAGTTACTATTTTTATATTATTTTATTATTTATTAGAAAAGATAATATGTTTTAATATCAAGATAATTTTCCGTGATATTTTTGGAAAAAGAGTAGATTTTGTTTAAAAAAAGTGTTTTAATGATAAAAGGTAATAAATTAGTTAGTATTTTTATATTATTTATTATTAATGGTAATATGTTTTAAATTAAAGATAATTTTCCGTGATATTTTTGGAAAAGGAGTAGATTTTGTTACAAAAAGTGTTTTAATCATAAAAGACAATCAGCTAGTTACTATTTTTATATTATTTAATTATTTATTAAATAGAATAAATGATCGAAAACCGAAAAACGAAAACCAAAACATTCAATGTTTCGGTTTTAATAATATAGTATAGATATTGATAGATTGTATAGACCGATAAATAGTATAGATTTGGATAAGTTTTAAAGGGACTCATACAACTTTTCCCAATAAAAAAATTTCGATAGCTAACTAATCCAAATTAGTTCCCTCCCTACCATTAATGAGCTACGCTTATTTCTACAAGTACATATCTTTTTCTGAATCATTTTCATAAATACAAGAAATTTTCTCACTACAAGAATTTTTGGAATTTGCGACGGAAAATTCCATCGACAAACACTAGATATCGTCGGCATTTCAGGTTCCTAAAATCTACAAGTATATTAGCTACGATTGATTTTTGTTGCTAAATTCCGTTACTATTTTCGTTGCTAAACTATTACTAAAATTGAGTGGGATGTATTGGTGCTAAATTTTGCAACGGAAACCTTCCGTTGCTAGTTTTTTGTCGGAAACCGTTGTTAATTTGTTGGTAATAGTCTTGACCTTTTTAGGCAACGGGAATAATTTCGTCGCTAATTTTCCGTCACAATTACCTTGAATTCTTGTAGTGTCTTGAAAATCTAGTAATCAAATATTTTGGATCTCCTGTGATCGTTTTACAAATTTTGAAATGTTAATGTTTATATTAAGGGAATGTTATAGTCCCCAAAACCGTTCCCAAAACGATTCCCGGATGATGAAGTGTTATCATATGATTGGATATTCTCTCATGAATGAGATAGATCCCACGTGCATAAATAAGAATCCGACGAATAAAAATACGACACGTGTTATTCGGAAACATATTCGAGAATCAATTAGGGTTATGTAGCACTACTCTTATATTAAATGCTAAAACACTTGAAAATGAAGAGTATTTAATGTTTAAATATAACTTTACAACTCTAGTTAACATTCCCCTCGTATCAAGCTAAGCTAGTTTAAGACTGTGATTTAATTTGTCAAAGGATAACATATAAATGAGAGGAATAGTAGTTTTGAAGCCAAAATTATGTTGTATTTTGACAATATAAAAAGAAACCATAATTTGTAATAATGTTTTAAGAAGAATGTTAGGGAATCAAAGAAAAAATTTCCAAATGCCACATTTTCTTTAATTGGTTGTAGAAAATTATAAATGAAATGGTGCATGTGTATTTATATTAGAAAAATGCTACGAAATTCCAAAAATTATTCCAAAAATTCAACCAGTTAAATGCTTATGTGTCTTCGTTCAATTGGTAACATTATGGGATCCCTATATATACATGTGTGTACACCAATTTAAAAAAATCATATGTCTTTTACATTATTTTGTACAAATTTTACGAGATTTTTTTAAATTCCCAGCATTACTCTTTATATTACTATTTTTTTCTTAAACGGCCTCACGTAAATCTTCCCAATTGAATTTTTTTTACAAGAACGACACAAACAAATCCAAATCCAAATTAGTTCCCTCCCCTACCATAAAAACTTACGAACTTGTATGGAAAAAGAATGCAAATGGTAAATAATGCTTTTAGAGTTAGGAGTTAGGACATAACCAAACAATTATAAGGGCCGTTCGTTTCGCCACTAAAGGGCCATGGTCATGCTTAAAACACTTGTCAACTTTCATGTTAAAATCACTGGCCATTGTATTTTTATTTATATGCATGATAATACACTTAAGATGAATATAATTTTTATTTTTCTACCAAGTCATCTATTTTGACTTTCAATCCGAAATATCAAAAAATAAATTCGACACCTTAAAACAAAAGATAAATATAAAATATATAACTGTTAAATGGAATTATTTGATAATGTGATTTGGTTGTCGAACTAAAATATTCCTGAAATAGTCTATAAAGTTAAAAGGACGAAGGTTTAGTGTCATGATCTTGACATGTAAAATTCAAGTAACGAATTGACATGTAAAATATTCATTTCATTTGATACCGTAAAATGAAGAAGAGAATTATACTATATATGCAGTAACATTTCTCTAGAGGCCACGTCATTGGGCCGGACAAACCTATAACCCATCTTTTACGTGGCCCAATCATAATATATGGTCTAACATTGTCACCTAGCTCAAACCGTGACATATAGTTACTAGGGGTCTTTTTATAGCACACCCCCTAACATATCATTATAAAAATATATGATACATATTGTAAACTTAAACTAATAAATAAGTAAAGTAAATATGTAAGTGTTAAGAGACAAAAAGAGAATTAATACTAAGCTATTTTCTATATCTTTAGTGTGTTTAAAGAAGTGGTACATGGTCCTATTTATAGGATAAGGAAAAGCCGCGTACAGTATGAATAAACTTAATGTATTGAATGAGTACAACTACTTAGAAACTATGCATCCGTGTATTGGTATTCTAAAGTCTTCATGCATGGGAACCATAAAGTAGGCTGAGCAAGTTTTCTCTCATTTCACATGTTGTGACTTATCTTTGACAATCAAATATTTACAACACTCCCCCTTGATTGTCAAATGTGAATTATAACAAAGATTGACTGCCTCGTTAAAACCTTGCAAGTAAAAACCCAGTGGGATAAAAACCTTGACTAAGGAAAAAGAGTACAGTCTCCCCCTGAATAAAACGCCTCATAATTTGACATCTTGATGTTGCAAATTCCTCAATCTTCGCATCCCAATATTATTTCGCAGCTTCTCAAAAGTTGATGTAGGTAATGACTTTGTAAGCAAATCTGCCAGATTATCGCATGAGCGTATTTGTTGAACATTAATGTCACCATTCTCTTGTAGTTCATGAGTGTAGAAGAATTTTGGCAAGATATGTTTTGTTCGATCCCCTTTGATGTAACCTTCTTTTAACTGCTTAATACAAGCTGAGTTGTCCTCAAACATTACTGTAGGACTGTCTGAGATACTTGATAAACCACATGATTTTCGAATATGTTGAATGACTGATCGTAACCAATACATTCCCTGCTTGCTTCATGGATTGCAAGTAACTTTGCGTGATTAGATGAAGTCGTCGTCATAGTCTGTTTTATAGACTTCCAAGAGATAACAGTGCCACAATATATAAATAGATAACCTGTTTGAGATCATCCAAAATGAGGGTCTGGCATATACCCTGCATCCGCATATCCAAACAACTGCGATTTTGAATTGTTCGGAAAGAATAGCCCAAGATCAATCGTCCCCCGAAGATATCTGAATATATGTTTGATTCCATCCCAATGCCTTTTAGTTGGATCAGAACTGAATCTCGCGAGTAGGTTAACAGCAAATGCAATATTAGGCCGTGTGTTATTTGCAAGATACATAAGAGCTCCAATTGCACTAAGATATGGAACTTCAGGTCCAAGTGCATCTTCATCTTCCATTCTAGGACGGAAAGGATCTTTCTCAACTTCGAGTGATCTAACAACCATTGGCGTAGTTAGTGGATGAGCTTTGTCCATGTAGAATCAATCAAGAACCTTTTCTGTGTAGGTTGACTGATGAATAAATATTCTTGTAGATAAGTGCTCCACCTGTATACCTAAACAAAATAGTGTCTTTCCAAGATCCTTCATCTCAAACTCATTTTTCAAATAATTAGCAGCATTAGTAATATCTTCAGAAGTACCTACAATATTCAAATCATCCACATATACAGCAATAATAACAAAACCAGTTTGCGACCTTTTAATAAACACACATGGACACACTTGATCATTTACATATCCATCATTTAATAAATACTCACTAAGCCTGTTGTACCACATACGACCAGATTGTTTCAAACCATATAATGATCGTTGTAATTTACCTGAGTATAAATGTCGAGGCTTAGTTTCCTCTATCTTTAATCCTTCAGGGATTTTCATATAAATATCACTATCAAGTGATCCGTAAAGGTAGGCTGTCACAACGTCCATAAGGCGTGTTTCCAATCTTTCCATACAAGCCATACCCATCAGAAAACGAAAAGTGACTCCATCCATCACAGGAGAGTAAGTTTCCTGGTAATCAAATCCAGGCCTTTGAGAGAATCCCTGGGCTACCAGCCGGGCCTTATATCTCACAATTTCATTTCTTTCATTTCATTTTCGTACAAATACCCATCTATTCCCGACGGGAATTACACCAGTTGGTGTTCGGACTGCAGGTCCAAACACATTTCTCTTGCGCAAGGATTGCAATTCTTCCTGGATTGCAATTTTCCATTTTGACCAATCATCTCTTTGTCGACATTCTTCCACACTTTGTGGTTCAGGATCGGAGTTTATAATAACATCACATGCCACGGAAAAAGCATATACTTCATAAATATCAGTACTCCCATGATCCAATAATTTTCCGGTATGTACATAACTCATTGAGATCTCATAATTATCAGGTATCTTTGCTTCTACGGAAGCATGTGCCACTTCAGGGGCAATATCCTCTTCTAGAGGCAAGACCACTTCTGATGGTTTTGTCACGACCACTTCAGGTGCTAGAATCTCTTCCGTAGGTGATACCGCATCTGGGGTATTTTCTGGAACAATTGCCACTTCAGGGGCAGGTCCAATAAATTTCCGTTTTCGTGGTACAACATCTTTTGCACCAACAGGTCTTCCACGCTTCTGGCGTGGTTTTGAATTACCAACCAATTCTTCAGGAATTGATTTATGAACAGGGATTTCAACCTTTGCCGGAGCGTTAATAGCAGGTATATGCGATTTTACAATATGTCTAGAATCATTAAAAGCATCTGGCATTTGATTAGCAATATTTTGCATATGAGTAATTCTTAGAACCTCATATTCACACTGTTTAGTACGTGGATCAATAGCATTTAATCCTGATGTATTCCATGATAGTTCAATATTTAATTTATGCAAAATATTATTTCCCCCTAATGGAGGGAACATAGACTCATCAAAATGACAATCAGCATATCGAGCAGTAAAGACATCACCAGTTAATGGTTCAAGATATCTAACGATAGTTGGTGAGTCAAATCCAACATATATGCCTATTCTTCTTTGCGGTCCTATTTTAGATCTATGTGGAGGTGCAATAGGAACATATACAGCACTACCAAAAATCTTAAAGTGTGAGATATCAGGAATTTGACCAAGAACTAATTGTTGAGGGGATTGTTTGTGGTAAGCAGATGGTCTTATCCTAATTATATTTGCAGCATGAAGAATTGCGTGACCCCAAACAGATGTAGGTAATTTTGCCTTTAGAAGTAAGGGACGTGCAATTAGTTGAAGTCGTTTAATTAAGGACTCTGCTAAACCGTTTTGTGTGTGCACGTGAGTTACAAGGTGTTCGACTGAGATCCCTACTGACATACAATAATCATTGAAAGTTGCAGATGTAAATTCAGCAGCAATATCTAGTTGAATTGATTTAATGGGATGATCAGGAAATTGGGCTCGCAATTTGATTATCTGAGCAAGTAGCTTAGCAAAGGCTGTATTTCGTGTAGAGAGTAGACATACATGAGACCATCTAGTTGAAGCATCGATTAGAACCATGAAATATCTAAATGGACCAGATGGTGGATGGATAGGACCACAAATGTCACCCTGAATTCTTTCTAAGAAATTTGGAGACTCGGTTTGAAGTTTAACTGGAGACGGTCGGACAATGAGTTTTCCTAAAGAACATGCTGAGCAAGGAAGTTCACCACGTGCTATAACCTTTTGATTCTTAAGAGGATGTCATGTAGAATTTTCTATTATACGACGCATCATTGATACTCCTGGATGACCAAGTCTTTCATGCCAAAGGGTGTGTGATTTTGGGTCTATGACTTTGGGAATGATGATAGTGTGAGACTCGATGACTCTAATTTGGGTAGCATATAATCCAGAAGAGATTGATTGTAATTTTTCTAAGATCTTCTTATGGCCTGATGTAGTTGAAGTGATAAGGAGATATTCTTTTTCATTCTCACTAGTAGTTTCTACGTGGAAGCCATTAAGACGAATGTCTTTAAAACTGAGAAGGTTCCTAGTGGATTTACTAGAATATAGAGCATCAGGTATGTGAATTTGTGTTTCATTTGGTAGGATAAAACTAGATTTCCCAAAACCTTCTATTATATTTGATGTGCCCGAAATCGTCCAGACATGTGAATTGGTTTTAGTCAACTGTGAGAAATATTTCAGATTTTGTAAAATTGTGTGAGTGGTGGCGCAGTCAGCAATGCATATATCTTCCATATTTATGTTGTATACATTCATAAATGAACAACAATTTTATTAAGACAAACAAATTACATAAAATCAGAACATAAAACAAGTACATAGAAGCAGAAAATTAAAACAAGTACATGACATGGAAGAAATACATATAGAAACTAGTCATCTAATCCGTAGTAAAGATTAGCACCAGTGTCGAGTTCATTTAAAATCTTTCTTATTGGTTCAGTATTAAAACTAGCCAAGTTTGTTTCTACCCTTTGTTCATTCTGTCTTTTAGATGCCTCGTAAAGATCTACAAGATGTTTTGGTGCGTGACAAGTACGAGTCCAATGTCCATGAGCCCCACATCTAAAACACATATCTCTAGTATCTTCTTCTTGTGGTGCCTTCCTTTTATTTGGCCCCTCACTTTGCCACTTCTGGTGGCCAGAGTTATTGTACCTATCACGTTGCCACTTCTGGTGGCCTGAGTTGTTGTAGCCATCACGCTGCCACTTCTGGTGACCCGAGTTGTTGTGGCTATCACGCTGCCACTTCTGGTGGCCAGAATTTCGAAACCGACCACAAAAATTTCCACGCCCACGGTGTCGTCCGTAACTTCGTCCTCCTCTATACCCTTTCCCACGTTCATTCTTCCGGAATGATGTGTTATGTACTTCAGGTAACTGGGCAGAGCCTGTGGGACGTATCTGATGATTTTTCAGCAACAACTCATTATTCTTTTCAGCTACAAGAAGGAGAGATATCAACTCGCTATATTTCTGAAAATTGCGCTCCCTGTATTGTTGCGCCAGAATCATAGTGTTGGGGTGAAAGGTGGAGAGGGTCTTTTCAATCATGTCAGCATCAGTAATATTCTCACCACATAAAATCAATTTTGAGCTTATTTTGAACAAGCCAGAATTGTATTCAGCAACAGATTTAAAATCTTGCAACCTTATATTAATCCACTCATAACGGGCATGTGGCAAATGGACAAGTTTCTGGTGATCAAATCTATATTTGAGGTTGGTCCAGAGGGTGAGTGGGTTTTTGACGGTCAGGTATTCAGATTTTAAATTTTCATGAATGTGGTGTCTAAGAAAAATAATAGCTTTGGCATTTTGTTCAACCGTTGGGATTTTTTCAGATTCGATGGTATCTTTTAAGCCATTAGCACTAAGGTGTAATTCCGCATCGAGCACCCAAGACAAATAGTTATCCCCAAACACATCCAATGCAACAAAATCTAATTTTGCAAGATTCGCCATTCTTAATATAAAATAATATTTAAAACATGATATAACAATATAGCACATTAAGACGTAAACAATTTAACCATGTATCACATAATAAAATTTGTAGCATAAAATGATAAATAACATAAATTAAAATCGCATAATATAGCTATCTTTTAATTCAATAATATTAATACATGTATAAATAACATGCATGATAATATCAACATTTATAAAATTAAAATAGACAGAATTCGAGCGTACCTTATTGATCGAATAAAACTCGGGCAAAGGCTCAACTAAGATAGAAGAAATTAAATTGCACCTTTATTTGCCGAATAAAGCTCGGGCAGAGACTCGTGCTGATAACGTATTGTAAACTTAAACTAATAAATAAGTAAAGGAAATATGTAAGTGTTAAGAGACAGAAAGAGAATTAATACTAAGCTATTTTCTATATCTTTAGTGTGTTTAAAGAAGTGGTACATGGTCCTATTTATAGGATAAGGAAAAGCCGCGTACAGTATGAATAAACTTAATGTATTGAATGAGTACAGCTACTTAGAAACTATGCATCCATGTATTGGTATTCTAAAGTCTTCATGCATGGGAACCATAAAGTAGGCAGAGCAAGTTTTCTCCCATTTCACATGTTGTGACTTATCTTTGACAATCAAATATTTACAACAATACATATATTTTTTATATTTTTAATTAAATATAATTACAAATTATAATGTAGTAAATCAAAAATGAAATTCTACAACTTTTTTCTTTCAAAAATCATTGAAAATTGTGAAATATTTTGGCATAATTCTACAGCAGAATCAAAATATCCAAAATGGTTCTAATGTAGAATCAAATTTTTTGCTCAAATTTTAAGTGATATATATATATCGTAGTATTCTATATAAGAATCAAAATTTATATTTTGTGAAACAATATTCCATAATAGAATCAATAGTGTGTTACGAGGCTATGTTCTCTATAGAAGAATGGCCTAGTTACTAGATAACAAGATAGGTAACAATGTGACATCTATTATCTATTATATATATAATACAACAACATGGGGGTTTATCCAAGCAATTTAAATCGTGGACCATTTTGCCCTTCTTTCTACTATATCTTTTTACAGCAACACGGGGGTTTATCCAAGCAATTTAAATCGTGGACCATTTTGTTCTTCTTTCTACTATATCTTTTTAGGGTTATTTTGGTCTTTTAACATCGATGTATTTATTACATATTATTAAATGCTGCAAAATTAATATACATACTTATACATATATATTTATTACATATTATTAAATGCTGCAAATTAATATGCATACTTGTTGTGGAATAAAAAACGTACTTGTAAATTTACTGCTAGGGTTTGTGAGCTTCAAGCTTTAATGGTTGCACTTGTGTTTCGAGACTAAATCGGTCCTCACAAGATGCCTACGTATCTCAATTAATGCTGAGAATCAAGCCAAAGACGTAGTTCTGATTGTAGGATCAGGGACCTTATATAGGCGTCTGGAGCCTAGTATTTATGGTATGTTTAGGAGACTTAGCGAATAAGTCTCCTTTTTGATATTGGATAAACATTGTATTTCTTGCAGGATAAGTCTTTTCCTTGTTGATAAAGGTTATGACTCATTAATTGGGATTCTGGATCCTTCTTTGACTAATTTACCATATTTTGGACTCTTTTCATGAGCTGTATATTTTCCCTATTCATTAATTACGAAATTAATGAATAATTATGGTGTCGGGCCTTAAATATCGGCCTTTCCATTGATTTGTCAATTATATTTCTATAATTACTTTTCTGTCTATATCATTTGCCCCCCAACTTCTAGGAAAATCTCTCTTGGATTATCGTAGAAGTTATTTTATTCGGGAGTTACGAAATTTTCTTCCGTATCGTGGCTTGGTTTGACGAACATATAGTTCTAAACCAATTTTGTAATTTCCCAAAACAGGAATCGGGATTTTTCATCACTTCCCTGGAAGATAAATCAAATTTTGAATTTTTCAGTTCATTTTCGACCAGGATCCTGGTCGAATTCGACCTCAGTTTTAGCTCCTGGTCGAACTCCTTCGACCAGGATTCTGGTCGAAATTTTATTTGCTTTTGCCTCCTGGTCGAATGATTTCGACCAGGTTTCTGGTCGAATCTTGACTTAATTTTACCCCCTGGTCGAACACTTTCAACCAGGTTTCTGGTCGAACTTTACTTTAATTTGGCCTCCTGGTCGAATGGTTTCGACCAGGTTTCTAGTCGAAGCCTATTGTTATTTCACCTCCTGGTCGAACGTTTTCGACCAGGATTCTAGTCGATTTTATGCCTTATTTCTCCTCCTGGTCGAATTATGGCGTTGTTTTAGGCCCTGGTCGAATACTTTCGACTAGGATTCTAGTCGTAGATATGCTCCATTTTGGGCCCTGTTCGAACTCATTCCACCAGGATTCTGGTCGAATACATGGTTCAGTTTGGACTTTATTCGAACTCATTCGACCAGAATTCTGGTCGAATATTTGGTTCATTTTGACTTTTAAGGCCCACATATATTGGGCTCAATTTGGGCCTAAGGCCTTTATTTAGCAATTGGGCCTTTAGCTTTTTTATTGGGCCTTTAGCCTTTATTGGGCCTTTAGCCTTTTTGATCTATACCGGCTAATGTCGGTTGTCCTTCCTTCAACCGGCCCATTGACCGGCTGTCATCCCTATAAAAGGGTGAACTCTCATTTGTTTCCAGTCATTCCTCACTTTCTATTTCTCAAAGTTACTCTGCTAAATTTTCTCCAAAATTTTCTCTAAATTGCTCTGCTAGGGTTCTGTCACAAGGCGATTCCCGACAAGATTTTCCGTTGAATCTCACCGTTTTCTGGGTTTTTCGCTTGAAGATTTGAAGAATTCTTTGAAGATTTTGGGCTTTCTTTGAAGATTTCTGGGTTTTTGTTGAAGATTTCTGGGTTTTCGTTGAAGATTTCTGGGCTTTTTTTGAAGATTTGAAGGTTTGAAATGGCTGATCGCGCTTCTCAACGCCTGCAAAAGATGAATTGTGCATCTAAACGAGGTACCCCCATTCCAATTCGTTCTAAATACATGTCTTTGCATGATATGATTAATGAACGTGGGGATGAATACCCGTCTGTATCTGCCTTAGATTCGTATGATTGTAGTAATAGGTTTCACGAAGTAGATATGATTAAAGATTATAATAAGATGTATAGGGTAAAGGCCCCCTTAAAACTTGTTCCTGCAGGCCCCGGTGACCGTTCATGTCACTGGCGGTCAAATGCTTTGTGTATTTACAAAGACTCTATAGTTGTCGGCCTTAGGTTCCCCTTTCATGAGTTTATACCTAGGCTTTTGGCCGATGTTCAAATAAACCCTAGCCAATTACCCCCAAATGCTTGGAGGATAATTCATTGTTTTATGGTTTTATGCCTTCGAAATTATCTTCCACTTTCTGTACCATTGTTTAGAAAGATTTTTCAATTCAAGAATAGCTCTGCCAACAACTTGGGTTGGGTATATATTAGCCATAGGGTTGGCTTCCCTTTCATTTTTCACCCAAAATCTATCCCAGACAATAACCCCAAGTGGAAAAATGAGTTTATGTATCTTGTCTGGGAAGGAGGGGATTGGGGAACCCTGTTCCGTAAATCGTTTGGGAGAGTTTCTGATGGTAGTCCCAGTAACATTGTCTTGAATGAGGAGGAATCTCATGCCTACTCAGAGCTTATCAAGGATAATGGGACTACCGTGGCTTGGGAGCTACTGGATGAGTTTGTCCTCAAGTCTGTCGGGCTCTCCACTGTTCATGATAAGGGTATTTTACTTATCCCTTTTCTTTATGTCTATTTTTCTTTCCTTTGTGATTTTCTGCTAACCATTTTTTGGTTTTTCTTGCAGCTGCGGCATTTATTAATAAGACCAATGAGCCCAAGGATGTGGAGACATCCAGGATGAAGAGGGCTAGGCTTGGAGATGATCCAAGGGGGAAGCCTAGTGTCCCCAGCTTTTTGATCCCTGTGGACGAGGCTGACATTCCTATGTCTACCAAGTCCTCAGTGTGGCGCCCCAACTAGGGTATTAGGAAGGACACCATTACTGGGGTGTCCAAACATGTTGTGGATTGGTCATACCACTCCCTTACTCTTTGTGACTACAAGGATTTTGTTGCAGATTCCACCCTCGAGGGTGTTGAGCACTTAGGAGCTCAAGCTATTGCTGCGGTAATTTTCTTTACCTTAGCTATTCTTTTTCTTTGAAGTTTCTGCTTTTGCTTTTCTAACTTTTATTCTTTGGCAGACCAATGCCAACTTCCAGGGGGCATTGTTCCAAGCCAAGGCTTGGCGTACCTCTTCTGAGGCCAACGGGGTCAAGTTGGAGAGGTCTGAGGAGGAGGTGAAGTCTCTTAAGGAGACTCTTGCTAGGAGGGAGAAGGAGCTTGCTGATGCTCAGGCTGATATTGTTGAGCTGAGGAAGAGGAAGAATGATTGCATCGACGAGTACCTTGACTCTCAGGAGTACAAGGACTTGATCGAGAAGCATGACGAGATTCTTTTCCCAGTCCAGCATACATCAGGATGGGAGGATGCTGTTCAGGATATCTTGGCCAAGCATCCCGGGGTTTTTGACGCTGCTGACTTTCCAGCTCCTCACCCTCCTAATCCCTTAGAGCGTATCTTGGTTGGAGTAGATGACATGGAGGAGGAAGATGCTAGGATTATTGATCCTTTGCAGTCATCACCCCTTGGTGACACTTGTGTTGATGACCATGATGCTGATGAGCATTCTTCTGGCTCTAGCTCAGGGGAGGAGACAGATGCGGGCGACAAGGATGGTGAAGCGCAGTCGTAGTTATTTATGGCCATTCATGACTTGTATTTCCTTTTTTATGTATTTCCAGCCTTCGGGCTTAACTTAAACTCTTTGCAAGTTTAGTTTTATTTGTATTTTGTGGCCATTCATGGCTTGTATTATTTTCTTGCTCCTTGATTTTGCATGCTTAGTTAACATGTCTATCAAAATGCAACGCACATATAATGAAAACATAAGAATATGGAATTCATAACTTTGAGAATGGGTTCAACCCTTACATAGAACTCAAGTTTAAAACTTGGGTTGGTTTTATCAAACCTTATTTCTAGTAGTGAGTCCAATTAGGAAACACCTTAAACATAATAAACTTTCAAATTAGAGGCATGCCAAGTCCTTGGCACCTCATGCCCTTCAAGGGTTTCTAGTTTGTACGAGCCTCGACCAAATACGTTCTTGACGCGATATGGTCCTTCCCAATTTGGGGCCAATTTGCCTTTTTGTCCAACTCCGGATGCCTCAATCTTTCGAAGAACCAAGTCTCCTTATCGAAAGAACCTTTCTTTAACCCTTAAGTTGTAGTAGAAAGCTGCCTTCTTTTGATGTTCAACTATCTTGGCATTTGCCTCATCTCTAACTTCGTCAATTAGATCTAAAGCTAGCCTCAAGCCTTCTTCATTTTCTTCTGGTTCATAAGCCTCAACTCTTGGAGACGTGTGAGTAATCTTCACTGGAACCACTGCCTCTGCCCCATATGCCAACAGGAAGGGGGTAGCTCCAGTGGTGACTTTACAAGTAGTACGATATGCCCATAGTATGGGGAGCAATTCGTCTACCCAAGTGTTTTTGGAGCGCTCAACTCTTTTCTTCAGTCCATCCAGGATTATTCGATTTGCAACCTCAGCTTGCCCATTTGCTTGTGGATGGGCAACAGAAGTGAAGCACAACTTGATATCATTCTCATCACAATACTTCTTGAATTCATCATTGTTGAATTGAGTTCCATTGTCCGTAACCAGGACTCGTGGAATTTCATACCTGCATATCACATTCTCCCAGAAGAAATGCATCACTTGCTTGGTGGTTATCTTGGCTAAAGGTTTAGCCTCAATCCACTTGGTGAAGTAGTCGATTGCTACTATCAAGAACTTTCGTTGTGCGCTTGCCATTGGAAAGGTCCAAGTATATCCATTCCCCACATGGCAATTGGAATTGGTGAGTTTATGGATGTCAACATCTCTGGTGGTTGCCTAACCACTGGTGCATGCTTCTGGCACCTTTCACATTTCTTCACGTAGCTTTTAGCATCAGCTAGTATGCTTGGCCAGTAGAAACCTAGACGAGTGATTTTATGGGCAAGGGCTCTGCCCCCAAGTGCTGCCCACAAATTTCTTCATGTACTTCCCTTAGGGCCAATTCTGCCTCTTGGGGTCTCAAGCATTTCAGATAAGGAATGACAAAAGATTTCTTGTATAAGATTCCCTCAATCAGGGCATACCTTAGTGCCCTCACATATAACTTTCGTGCTTCTGAAGTGTCGTTGGGTAGCCACCCAGTTTCCAGGTGAGCTTTGATGGGATCCATCCAACAACTGCCAACATCAATGGGTGCTACCAACTTTCCGTTGATGCTTGGGGTCTTCAAGACTTGGAAGTATACACTCCATGCATAGTTTTCAATTTCAGAAGAAGCAAACTTAGACAAGGCATCAGCCTTCATGTTTTCTTCCCTTGGAATGTGCTCTACATAGCATTCGTCGAACTGAGTCATGATGGCCTTGAAAAGTTTTAAGTACTTGGCCATGACTTCATCTCTGGCCTCAAACTCCCCATTTACTTGGGAAACCACTAGCCTCGAATCTCCACATACTTTCAGAGTTTTAACTCTCAAGGCTCCAGCCAACCCTAAGCCAGCTATCAGAGCTTCATACTCAGCTTCAATGTTTGTCGTTGGGAAGTCCAGTTTTAGTGCGTACTCTATGAGAAATCGATCAGGACTTTGTAGCACCAAACCTGCTCCACTTGATTTTGTTTTTGATGATCCATCAAAATAGAGCACCCAACGTTCTTTGGACACCATGTCTTCATCTTTCTTGTCTTCCACTATTACTTCCTGCCCCCCGACTTCCTGGTTGTCAATAGTGCATTCAACCATGAAGTCAGCGAGTGCTTGAGCTTTTATGGTCGTTCGAGGCTTATACTTGATGTCAAATTCTCCCAATTCAATAGCCCATTTGATCAACCTTCCACTAACTTGAGGGCTATGCAAGATGTTTCTTAGAGGCTGATTGGTTAAGACCTCTATCTTGTGTGCCTGGAAGTATGGGCGTAGCTTTTTTGAGGCCATTATCAAGGCTAAGACAAACTTCTCTATCGTAGAGTAGTTTATTTCTGCCCCATGTAGAATCTTACTTACGTAGTAGATGAGTTTCTGAACCTTCAATTCTTCTTTTACCAAAACGGTTCCAAGGGCTGTATTAGAAACCGCCAAGTACAAATAGAGAATTTCTCCTGGCTTTGGCTTTGCCAACAGTGGTGCCTCATTCATGTATTTCTTCAGGGCCTCAAAGGCCTCCTGGCTTTTAGTTGTCCACTCAAAAAATTTCACGTTCTTGAGTGCTTTGAAGAAAGGTAAGCACTTCTCTCCTGACTTGGAGATGAATCTCCCCAATGCTGCCACTCTTCCCGTTAGTTTCTGGACATCCTTGACAGTCCGTGGTGGTTCCATGTCTAGAATTGCTTTGATTTTGTTGAGATTAGCCTCGATTCCTCTCTTGGAAACCATCAGGCCTAAAAACTTTCCCGAGCCTACACCAAAGGCACACTTAGCTGGATTCAACATCATCTTGTGGTGCCTTAGCACTTCAAATGCCTCTCGGAGGTGCTCAATGTGATCGTCCTTATCGAGGCTCTTGACTAACATGTCATCTACGTAGACCTCCATGGTTTTTCCAATTAGGTGTCCAAAAATTTTGTTCAACAACCTTTGGTAGGTTCCCCCTGCATTCTTAAGCCCAAATGCCATGACTAAGTAACAGAAAACACCAAAGTCGGTGATGAATGATACATTGGAGATGTCATCTTTGTGCATCTTAATTTGATTGTATCCACTGAAGCCATCCATGAAGCTGAGCATCTCGTGTCCAGCTGTAGCATCTATTAATGCGTCAATCATTGGTAAGGAAAACAATCCTTAGGACATGCATCATTCAAGTCAGTGAAGTCCACACACATTCTCCATTTTCCATTGGCCTTTTTGACCATCACGGGGTTAGCCAACCATTCCGGGAATTGTATCTCTTCAATGAATCCGGCCTCTAGAAGCTTTCCCACTTCTTGTTTAATGGCCTCTTGTCTTTCTGGAGCAAAATTTCTCTTCTTTTGTTTCACCGTCTTTCTTTCAGGATCCACATTCAACTTGTGAGTTATCAATTGGGGATCAATCCCTGGAATGTCAGCCGCTGTCCAAGCAAAAACGTCATTGTTCTCTTGAAGAAAAGATATAAGTTTGCTTTTCAATGGCTCAGGTAGTAGTGCTCCAACATACGTCACCTTCTCTGGTTCACCAGGGACTAAGGGAATGGGGATTAAATCCTCAGCCGGTTTCCCTCTTCGGTCCTCATTGTCACTAGTATCCATGTCTTCAATTGGGAGTACTCGCCCCCCGATTCCATCAGGCCTTAACGTGGCTACATAACAACTTCTAGCCATCTTTTGGTCTCCTCGTTCTTCACCAATCCCATTCCTCATGGGGAATTTGAGTTTCAGATGATAGGATGAGGCAACAGCCTTGAACGCATGAAGACCAGTCCTTCCTAGGATTGCATTGTAGGTCGAAGTTGCCTTTATAACTATGAAGTTCAACATCTGAGTAGACGTATTCATTCCTTGTCCCATGGTCATTGGGAGTTGGATAGTGCCTTCCACATTTGATTCCACTCCATTGAATCCATATATGGGCATATTCGAGGGTGTCAACTGAGAGTCAGTGTAGCCCATCTTGATGAAAGCATCATGGAACAAGATGTCCACTGAGGCTCCATTGTCGACCAAAACTCTCTTGGTTTCAGAATTTCCTATCACAGGAACGATGACTAAAGGATCATCGTGGGGAAACATCACTCCCTCTAGGTCTGAATCATCAAAACCTATTGATACTTCTGTTCGGGCACGCTTCGGTGCTTCTCAAACCACGGTCATTAATTCTCGAGCATAAGCCTTTCTTGAGTTTTGGGAGGACCCAGCAGCAGTTGGCCCTCCGAATATCATGTTGATTACTGGCCCTCGGGGCTTAGGGTTACGATCTTGATCGTTGTCCCTTCCGTCATAATCCTTTCTTTCATAGTTCCCCCTTTGACTTCCTTGGTTTCCATCTTTGGTGAACTTGCTGAGTTTTCCTCTTCGTATCAGAAATTCAATTTCATCTTTCAATTGCCTATAATCGTCAGTGTCATGACCGACTTCTTTGTGGAACCGACAGAACTGATTTTGGTTCCGTTTGGACATGTCAGCCCTCATTGGCTTCGGCCATTTGAGATCTCCTTCTTTAGCTATCTCCATCAGAATTTGACTCCTGGGAGTGTTCAATCTTGCATACTCCGTAAAATTTGGCCCAAAATTGTTTCTCTTGGGTGGAGAATCAGAGTCCTTTGACGTTCTGGGAAACTTTTCCTTGACGTCGTACTCCTGAACATCATTTCTTTTCTTTGAGTTTCCACTACCGCCAGCAGTGGGTTCATACTTTCTCATGCTTTCTTTAACCTTGATATACTTTCCGGCTCTATCTTGGAGCTTCAGCATGCTTTCGGGTGGATGTTTAGCTAACGACCTTTTGAAGTGGTCATCAGTAGTTCCTTGTTGCAGGGCTATCATAGCCACTCTGTCCTCTAAGTCCGGTACTTTCAAAGCCTCCCGAGTGAATCGATTGATGTAGTCCCTTAGGGCTTCATTCTTTCCTTGTTGTATTGCCATGAGTGATGCAGAGCTTTTCTCATGCACCCTTCCACTAATGAACTGATTGATAAAAGCTTTGCTTAGTCCCTTGAAAGACCCAATTGAGTTGGGAGGAAGACGGCTATACCAGCGTTGGGCCATGCCTGCCAAGGTTTGTGGAAACGCTCTACACTTGACCGCATCATTGGTTGGCTGCAACAGTAGTGCAATGGAGAAGGTCCTTACATGATTTGCGGGATCTCCCGTTCCATAATAAGCCTTGATTGTTGGCATCTTGAATTTTCTAGATATGGTGGCTTTCATGATGTCTTGAGTGAACGGCGGTGTAGGATCATCAGGATCTCCTAGGGGAAACAAAACACTAGGATCACCCCTTGGGGCTTCAGCCCTCTTGGTTCTTCTTGGTGTCGGGTCCAGGTTGATTATCGGGACTCTCCCAGTTGCTCGGCCTTGAGATTTGGCGGCCTCTTCTTCTGCAAGGAGTTTCTTGAGTCTTGTAGTCTCTGCCTCATGGGCTGCAATTTTCTCCTTAGTAGTTTGGGGTTGTTCCCGATTTGTTTTGGAAGAACGCTTCCTCCTTGGGGCTACATCCCTCTCTTCTTCAGATGTGTAATTCTCGTCCTCAGTATAGGGACCCGAATAATCTTGAATCAAAGGAGTCCGTCGAGTCTGTTGATTTTGAGGTCCCATACCTTGTATATAAGGGGGGACATATGCTTCATGGTAGATGGGGTTAAGACCACTACTGCCCGCCATGGGTCGAGGGGGCATGCCATAGCTTGTCATCCCCAAAGTTTGAGCAGCATATTGGGGGAGATCAGTAGTATGGAGTTGAAGACCACTTGGGGCATTCATGAGCAGCGGGGAGGTCGTGATCAGTTTCTAGTGAACGGTCTCTTGTGGATTAGATCCATGAATGACCATCTGCAGGGGATTCGTCCCTTCGACCGAAATCGGGATTTCCGGTCCTTGAGTGTTGGTGGGGATATTCGCCCCTTCAGCGCCAGTAGTTGGCGGTGGTTGATTTCCGTGAGTATCAGCCTCAGAGGTGACAGGGCGATCCTCGGGAGTTTGAGTATCTCGAGCTGTTCTTCGTGTGTTTGCCATGGTTGATATTGTCTTCCCACAGACGGCGCCAAATGTTGTGGAATAAAAAACGTACTTGTAAATTTACTGCTAGGGTTTGTGAGCTTCAAGCTTTAATGGCTGCACTTGTGTTTCGAGACTAAATCGGTCCTCACAAGATGCCTACGTATCTCAATTAATGCTGAGAATCAAGCCAAAGACGTAGTTCTGATTGTAGGATCAGGGACCTTATATAGGCGTCTGGAGCCTAGTATTTATGGTATGTTTAGGAGACTTAGCGAATAAGTCTCCTTTTTGATATTGGATAAACATTGTATTTCTTGCAGGATAAGTCTTTTCCTTGTTGATAAAGGTTATGACTCATTAATTGGGATTCTGGATCCTTCTTTGACTAATTTACCATATTTTGGACTCTTTTCATGAGCTGTATATTTTCCCTATTCATTAATTACGAAATTAATGAATAATTAGGGTGTCGGCCCTTAAATATCGGCCTTTCCATTGATTTGTCAATTATATTTCTATAATTACTTTTCTGTCCATATCAATACTTATACATACATACATAAATACAACATTTATCTATATATATATATAGTCAGGTTCTACATAGAACCGCTTTAGTATTAGAACCTTAGAACTATTTAATATATTATGTTGCAGCACGTTGTACTTTTTATAGTATTTTAATTATCATAAATTATTTTTTGGCATAATTATTTCTTTAAAACATATTATAATGATGAATTACATGTTGGGTTACGTGAAAAAATATTTATTTATTTAAAAAATTATGTATTTTAGAAGAAAAAAATTAGTGTGTACTGCAGAAGTACATCATACTCTACAAAATTGTGTGTTGCAGCAAAACTAAAGATATTGTGTACTACAGCAGAACGCATAAATCTTAGTCGTTGATTACACAAAATCTATGACATATATTAGTTCTAAGTTCTAACTTAATATAAGGTTCTAATTTGAACCTAACCCTATATATATATATATGTGTGTGTCTCTGTGTGTGTGTGTGTGTGTGTGTGTGTGTGTGTGTGTCTATATACTTCTACATTAATATGCATACTTATACATACATAAATACAACATTCATGTGAATTTTTATGTATATATATATATATATATATATATTTCTACAGAGATACGTATGTATATGATACATATATACATATATTTATGTAAAATGTATGATAATATATGACCATATACACTTATATATCCTACATACGTACATACATAAATATACACATACAAATATATATATATATATATAATACATACATACATACAATACATTTATGTGAATATATGATAATATTTCATTGAACAATTTTAATTTTTTGGTTGCATACTCATACAGCCATACGTACATACATATACATAGATTTATATAAATGTATAATATATATGATCATATGCGCTAACATATACCATATGTCATTGAATTATTATTTAGATTTACTATAAATATTTATGAATTAAATATTGTAAAAAAATATTATTTGATTGAAAGTTTATAGATTAAGCATGCATGTGCATTGTAGTTATTTATATCTCTAATAAATCAAATTACAGCATACATAATTTCTGATATATTTTAAGTATTATAATTGTATGACACAAATACGTTGAAAATCAACACAAGATAATAATAATATTAATAATAATAATAATAATTAACTCCTTATATATAATAAGCGTAAGGGAGATCTTATCCAAAACTTTGGTCGGTCACTGTACTACCAAAAGTATATGATCCGTTGGATTATAAAACTATAAATATTCAAATAGATGAGGACCGTTAGATATAATATTAAAAATTGTATTTGATTAATAATAGGATAGTATTTAAATACTAAAAGGTGTATTTTGATAATTTAAACCAATTATAAATAGGTTTTCTATATTGAATAGAAATTTTTATATAAAAAATCGTAATTCTCTTTTCTTTTTAGTTTATGGATAGTTCCAGTTAGATAATAATTATTAAACCATCATTAAATTAAAGATAATTTTGTTAGCTTCGTGTGGGCTGTAAAATTGTTAAAATCTGTTGTCTAAAACTCAAGATAGAGCCTAAACAGTAAAGTGATTATCTAAATTTTAATAAAAAAATTTTAAAATTTAAACCAATTATAAATAGGTTTTCTATATTGAATAGAAATTTTTATGTAAAAAATCGTAATTATCTTTTCTCTTTAGTTTATGGATAGTTACGGTTAGATAATAATTATTAAACCATCATTAAATTAAAGATAATTTTGTTAGCTTCGTGTGGGCTGTAAAATTGTTAAAATCTGTTGTCTAAAACTCAAGATAGAGCCCAAACAGTAAAGTGATTATCTAAATTTTAATAATTTTTTATTATTATTGTAGCACCAATTTAATTTTTTTCCTAATTCTTTTAAATTTATAAATTCTATGTTTATTTCAATAAAATTTTAAAATCAATTTAAGAAAAAATTAAAACCGATTTGGTCCGTGTACGACCACTGTACGACCAAACAAAGCGACCACAATTATAAGAAAGTTTTCATTATTTAGTCTTTAATATAATAACATAGATATTTACGGGATATACTATAAAAAAAATGAATTTTATACAGAATTTTGATCGTCACGGTGTACTACTTTAAAAGAAGAACTATTACAAAAAAATATATATTTTAATTGATAATTTATTTTCTCAAAAGTTCAAAGTTCCCGCATCATTAACATATTACAAAAAAGAGTATATTATATTTTAGTAATAAATATTTAAAAAAATTATAAATATTAAGAAAAATTAATGATGTTATCCCGGTAGTTTGGTCTTAAATACCGCAAAAATATTCTCAACCGTTAGATCCAATACTTTTAAAAATAGATGATCAAGATTATATCATATAAAAAGAAATTATTATCTAAAAATGATATAAGTTAAAAGATATTATATTAGGATTGGATTTTCCAAAAAGTTAAAACATAAAAATAGTTGTAATTAAATAAAGGAACCCATTTATAACCAAAATAATAAAAATCGTTTAATCTTAAATAGATAGGTGAAAACCGTTAGATTTAACATTAAAACCTGTATTTGGTTAATAAAGGTTACTATAATAATCTAAACTACATATAGGTTAAGTAGATTTCCTAAATCGAATAGAATTCTCAACATTAAATTTCGTCACTTTATTCTCTTTTTAGTTTTAGAATAGTTTTTAATTGAAAAAAAAAACTATTAAACCACAACTAAATTAAAGATTATTTTGTGAATTTCATGTGAACCATAAAATTGGCCAAATCTAACTTTTATAACTCAATATAAACAAATATTAAATTGAGCGTGTAAAATGTAATAAATATCAAATTTTTAACTATAATATTTTTTGGCTAAATCTTTTTTAACAATAATTTAATCATGTAAACTAATAACTTTTAAATATTAAAATATTCATAAATAAATATAATTATAAATATTAAAAAACAATCGTGTGTTGCATCGTAATAAAAATATAACTATAAACAGAATAATTATAAATAAAATTTAAGTAACCGTGCATCGCACAGGCTATAAGCTAGTAATAATAATAATAATAATAATAATAATAATAATAATAATAATAATAATAATAATAATAATAAGAACTTTCATGTATATAAGTGTAATATAAACTTGTACTAACTTTATTTGTCATATAACTCATAAATTGCTACTATAATACACAGATGTACATTTCGAACAAATCAATTACTCATATTTAGAGTATGCCCGTGCATTGCACGGGCTAAAGAGCTAGTTAACTATAATCGACTTACACGTAGAATTCTTAATATTTAATATTTAAGAGCCCTGTGAATAGAAAATTGTAAAATTTGATAGTACATGTACGTGAGAGCCCTGTTGAGATTAAGAGGGAATATAAGTCTTCTTTTATTGAATAATGGGTGTACAAATGATTGTTTAATACATTCTCTCTTTTTCTCTACACAGAGATCTTCTTTTCAAATATCTTTCTTTCCAAAAGGTTCAAAAAGTCCCTTTCACTTAATCACCAGTTTCCTATTTATAGACCTTCCCTTTCATGAATATTCTTTAATTCCATTTGGAGCCCACTTAAGCTGGTTGGAAACCTTCTTGGACCTATTGGTTTTCCTTCTAACTAGCAAGCTCTTTGGGAAATGTTGTGGGCTGTCTATCAAACGGCCCAACATTTTGTCCCCCCACCAGTTTGTAAGATCTTCGAGATCTTTGTTTGTTGGGTTTGTTCTTTTGTTTTTTTCCGACATGTGACTTCTGGTACATACTTTAGTTGTCTTTTGTCTCTGACTGATATACACCTCTCATGTGTTGCTCCTCTTTTTTGCTAAAACGATTTTTCGATCTCTTTTCTTTCACTGTGTTCTTCGCTGCTGGGTCTCTCCAGTCCTCGTCTTGCAAGTACGACCTCTTTTCTCTTTTTATTTCCATTATTTGCTTGTTTTTTTTCTTCCCTTTTGTTTGTTTGTTATGAGGGCCGAATTGGGACTTTCTGGTGAAGATCATTTGGCGAATTTAGAGGTTAGTGAGAGCTCTCCAACGCCATTGAATCAGGTTGAGCCGCCGTTAGACCTCGTCTTTCTAGAAGGTGTTGATTTCTGTAACTTGGAAAATGTAGTGGGCGTCACTACGGAGGCCGACGGGGAATTATTTGAGGGTAAGAATGTGCTTAACTATGTGAGTGAATTTTTTGGTGAACCCGTGGATGTGGAAGATGTGAAGGTGCGCTTGTCTCTAGGGTCTGGCTATGGTGTCAAGGTGCATCGTCAGGGCGACCGCGTTTGGATGCACCGCGGACCAGGGTGGCAAGGGATTCCGGTCTTGTTGTTTAAATTAGGGTTTCAACTTCCTATGAATTAGCTGTTTCTTGCACTTTACAGAGCTCTAGGATGTGGCGTTGGTCAACTAACCTCGAACGCCGTTGTCCAAGTCAGTGGAGTAATTGCTCGGTGTTGGGAGCTGGGAGAGGATCCCAGTTTAGAAGTCTTATTCTCAGTATATCGTCTGAAGATGGTTGGGATGCAATTATATTTCGACATTCTTAAAGAACGATTTCATTTAGTTCATGTCCCCCCCCCCTCGAACTCTGGTTATCAAAAACATTGGTTGTTTTTTTATGGTCCCGACTTGTTGGCTTTGAAGCCTTGGGGAGAGATTTCGAAGAAAGTCGTTCGCGATTTGAATCGTTTGCCTAAAAAATCGAATGCTTTTCTAAAGAATTTTCACGGAAGGCGAATTAGATATCTAGCTAAGCACTTTTCTAGTCATCGTTTTCTTAGTAGTTGTGCTCGTAAGCTTTTACTTTGTTCTCCCATTGTTGCGATGGCTTTGAGTCGTTCACTAATGACCATATTTTATTTATTGGTTTTGCAGTTTCTGGAGAGAAGTTGCTGGAACTCCTTCGAGCTGCGGTAGCTATGCTTTCAGACGAGGCAAATGCTCGCTTAAGGAAACGTGCTGCAGCCTTGGCCCCTCCTCCTGGGTCTGGGGTGGAAGGAAATGGTACGACGAGATTATTTCGGGCGACGTCCTCAGCCTTCCTTGAGGGTCCTTCTGAGGCAGGAGTCGAAGTGACAGGGGTACAATTGGATGGGAGGAAGCGATCTCGTTGTGAAGTGCCTCGATCCGATGACCCAAAGAAGGGGCGAGGCTTGGTTTTGAAGATAACGTCTGCTGCTGGGGACGAGGTTCGTCATACCGTCGTGCCCTCTCCCAAAGGAAAGAAGGGGCCTCAATCTTTGACCATTGAAGTTGGTTCTCATGAGGGTTGGTGTATCATGGACAAAGAGCCTTTTCAGGTTTTTGATGCATTTAATTTGGAGAAGGATGCTGATTACTATAGCACTGTTCCACGTGAGGAGCAAGTGTTAAGATGCAAGCGTCGCTTGGGTCGCGTATGTCCTTGTTACCTTATTGTTTTGTTTTTTGCTTTTCAACGAGCTACTTTTCCTCTATATGTGACGCGTTTCGATTTGATTTGTAGGTTGTATCTGATTTCTTTAGATTCGTTGAATCGTATGTTGGGCATGTTGACGACACGGCTCAAGTTGTAATGCAGCAAGAGCTCGACGCTGCGAAACAGGCTGTTGAGGCTCTTGAAGAGAAACAGAAGAAGGCTGAGGCAGATGTACGCCGGTTGGAGGAGCAGTTGAGCAAAGGGCGTGAGGAAGTAAAAAATCTTCGAGCTGTCATAGATGCGAATGAGATTCGTATTATCGAGGTGACCAAGACTTTTGACGAACAAGCTGCTTTATGGAACGACAAGAAAGAAGCGTTAGAGCGCGAGGTAGACAGTGTGATGGAAGATGGCTATGGCCTCTGTTGGGATATGGCTTCGAATGCCGGGGTTGACATGTCATCCTTCACTTTCGCAGACTATCTTAAGAGTGTGAATGAGCGTGAGGACTCTGGACATTCCCGTCAGACTTGAAGTTGTTTGCTAGTATCCTGTTATGTGTTGAACCTGAACCGGGCATTTGATGTTTTGTAGCCAATGTACTGGATGATTTTATATGTTGACCCCTTTACATTTTGTTGAGATATATTCTCAAGTTGTTTGTCTTTGCCACAACCTGTTTCTTATATGCTGTTTAGTGCTTCGTAAGCCTCGACCCCTTGTTCCTTGGGCCTTGTCTTGAGTAGATTTTTCCTTTTCGTGTTTCGACCTCTAGGTCTGGAACGAAACCTCGACCCTCGGGCCTATTTGGACGTCAAGACTTAGCCTTGAGGCCTCTAGTTTATTTTTGTCGGTGCTTCACATGATAAAAGATATACGCCGGTATGAATGAAAAAACGTTAGAGTCAAGCTCGAACTGTCAGCATGATTTTATTATTTTGAACATATGATAGTAGCATGCTTGGTTGTTGTTGTTTTTTTTTTTTTTTCCTCTTTTTTTTTTTGGGTACGCATATTTTATATTTTTTTATTGCAAAAATATAAAATATACGCGCAAATTTGGATTAGGTAACTTAAGGAAATAGGAATTTCCTTATTCTGGAATTCAAAAAACTTGGAGAAATCTGCCTTTGAAAGAATGGAATAGGAATGTTATACTCTTAAATAATTTGAATGAGAGTACTTTGATTAAAATATACGTGTAGATTTGTGTTGAAATAAAACCACGCAAAAGTGAAGGGAACTAAATTTTTTTTAAAAATAAATAAATAAATAAAGAATGATAGAAATTATACCAATAGAATTAAAAGGGCAGAAGATTAAGTGGCTGAAAGGGCAATTAACGTAAATCACTTAAAAATAGGATAAAATAGAAATAACAATAATGGAAAACGAATTGAAATAAAGTAAAAAATGATAAAGGAAGGAACTAAGCAAGATAAAGTAGACTGCCCTGGATAAAAAAAATGTTCGGTTTGCTTTTGTTCCGTGTTGTCAACCCCGAGGGCTTGATGTAGTGCCCCTAGGATTTTTTGCCTTACCATTATGTATCGTACGTGTGTAAATGTACTTATTGTTTTTGGAGTCTCGAGGTCTTTGCGTTGACATCTTGGCCTCGAGTCTCGAGGTTTTTGTCTTCTCTTTTTTTTCCCTTTTTTTTACTACCACTTACATATATATTTTATATTTTCATGGTAAAAATATAAAAGATATACATAAGCTTGGTTCCAACAGCATAAGGCTTGGGGTCGATCAGTTATTGGATGCATTGCATATAACCATGATAACGGTACGTAATATACTTGGAAAATAAAAATCCGTGTTTTATTCATGAAGTGGCGCTATGCCTATTGTGAAATTCGAAGGTGCGGAAACAACCTTCGATTTCATACATTGTGGAATATTGGCGCTATGCCTTTTGTTTACAATATAAATTCTTTTGTGTCTTTCCTCTATTGAAAGAATTTCTTCAGGTGAACTGCATTCCAAGTATTTGGGATTGGAGTGCCGTCAAGCCTTGCTAGTTTATATGTTCCTGGACGAACCACCTCGACCACTTGGTAAGGACCTTCCCATGGGACAATCATCTTGCTGGCTTTGGCAGGCATCGAGGCAGCAGTTTCTCTGAGAACCAAGTCATTGATCTGGAAGCCTCGAGGCTTTACCTTGGAGTTGTAGTACTTTGTTGTCTTCTCTTGGTACTGCAGGACCCTGAGGTGTGCCTCATCGCGAGTCTCTTCAAGAAGATCATTGTTGAGGCGCCATCCTTGTTCAAATGATTGTGGGTCGAAGTTTGTGATTCTGAGAGTTTCCATGTCGATGTCCACTAACAGTGTGGCCTCTGTGTCATAGGTCATACGGAATGGGGTCTCCCTTGTAGGTGTTCGAGGAGTTGTTCTGTATCCCCATAAGACATTTGGAAGCTCGTCGACCCAACACCTCGGGGCCTCTAGGAGTCTCTTTTTGATGTCTTGGAGTAATGTCTTGGTGGTTATCTCTACTTCGCTGTTTTCTTGGGGGTATGCTACAGATGACTTTAGATGCGAAATTTTCAACTCTTGTAATGTACCCTCAAAGTCCTCTCCAACGAACTGGGTTCCGTTATCTGTGACAACAATACGCGGGACTCCAAACCAGAAGACTATGTACTCCATAAAAAATTCAATGATTTCTTTCTCGCGGATACGCGCTAGAGGTTTTGCCTCGACCCACTTGGTTGTGTAGTCGATGGCGACTATCAGGAAGCGTAGATGTCCCCTTGCTTTTGGTAGAGGGCCTACCAGATCCATCCCCCACATGTAAAAGGGACATGGGCTTGTCACTAAGGTCATCGGGACTGAGGGTCGGTGATTGATAGCTGAAAAGAGTTGACATTCCTTGCATTTTTTGACAAAATTTTCGCAATCTTTTCTGAGGGTAGGCCAGAAGAGTCCCTAATGATTTTGAAGGCTAGAGATTTCCCGCATGGGTGTTCTCCGCATATGCCCTGGTGGACTTCATCCATTGTCATAAAAGCTTGCTCCAGTCCTATGCACAGGAGTAGGGTCTCAGTCAGAGCTCTCCTATAAAGTTTGTCGCCCATGAGGCAGTAGTTTCGAGCCTTGTGAATGAGTCTTCTCTCTTCTTTTTTATCCAAAGGCTCAAGTGTGTTATTGATTTACTTGATGATTGGAGTCCTCCAATCATCTGAGGAGTTGATCACGAGGACTTCTTCCATTTGGTTCGAAGGGAACTCCAATATTTCGAAGTATATTAGATCGTGACCCTCACATTTAGAGGTTGCGAGTTTAGACAAGGCATCGGTGCACTGATTCTCTTCTCGAATTATGTTTGTTAGGGTCCAAGAGGTGAACTGTTGTAGAATGGAGTTAACTTTGTCTAAGTAACCAGACATCCTTTCATTATGTGTTTTGAAATCACCCGGCACTTGACCAGAAAGGTGGCCTCAGCATTGACCAGACCAAAAGGTACGACCCTATAGGCAAAGACCCCTCGGTGAGTGATGAATGCAGTATGGTCGACATCCTCTACAACCAATTTTATTTGATTGTATCCTGAGAACGCATCCATGAAGGAGATTAGCTGGTGGCCTGAAATTGTATCGATAAGCTGATCGATGTTAGGTAGAGGGTAGAAATCTTTTGGACATGCCCTATTCAGATCTGAGTAATCGACACACATTCGCCATTTTCCGTTTCTTTTCTTGACCAGGATCACATTAGCAATCCATTTTGGGAATTGTACTTCTTTGATAAAACCCGCCTTGAGAAGTTTATCCAGCTCTGTGTCTATTGCCGCCTGTTTTTCAGCGGAGAAGATCCTTCGCTTTTGTTTCACAGTTCGGCCCTTTGGGTTGATATTGAGATGGTGTAGAGCTATGGACTCTGGGATCCCCGGAATGTCTGAGGGGTTCCATGCGAATATGTCTTTGTAATCTTGAAGGAGTGTTATAATTCTGCTTCGCAAATCGGGGTTTAGAGCCTTTCCCATTTTGATTGTTCTTTCGGGCCTCGAGGCATCCACCTCGACCTCTTCTGTATCCTCCTCTGGTAGGCATGAGGGTTCTTTTGGAACCTCGAGGAGTTGGTCTGGATCCATTTCAATAACTTGATTCACAAATTTTTCTTCGTTTGATTTACCCTTAGGCAAAACTGCTTTGAGATAACAATGTCGGGATGCTTCTTGATCTCCTACCACTTCACCAACCCCGAACTCTGTTGGAAATTTCATTTTGAGGTGAGGGATCGATGTGATTGCCTTGAGGGCTGTTAAAGTAGTTCTGCCCAAGATGGCGTTGTAACTGGACACAGCGTTTACCACATAAAACTTGACTATTTTCCATGTTTGTCGGGGCATCGACCCAAAGAGGACGGGGAGGTCAATGGTCCTAATGACCTTTACCTCATTTCCTGTGAAGCCGTAGAGGGGAGTGTTTCTGGCGTCGTAGAGTTTGCGATCCCCCAGGTCCATGCGGGAGTAAGCACCTTGGTAAAGGACATCTACCGAGCTGCCATTGTCTATCAGGATCTTTTTTACAATGTTGCTGCCGATTTTGGTTGTTATGACCAGAGCATCCTGGTGGTCGCCGATGAGGTCGGGAGGGTAATCTTCATCCGAGAATGATCTTATTGGGGTTGGTACCCTCTTTGGATTTTTAAGAGTGAGATTGTTTACTTCTCTCGCATAGAGTTTCTTGGAGTTATTTAACATCCCCCTTGCTGCGTGACCTCCAGAGATGACATCGATGATTTTGTCGATGTCGTGGTCTTCACCATCTAGGGGTCGCTCCCTATCTATGAAGTGGGAGAGGTGCCAGGACCTTATTTTTCCCTCGATGAGGTCCTTGAGTTGAAAGCATCTTTCTGTTGTGTGCCCCGTATCTTCGTGATAGTCACAGTATCTTGAGCTTGGGAGTCGATCATGCCTCATCGGCCTTGGGAGTCGGTAGCCGGGCTATGTTTTGAGTATCGCCAGGATGGAAGCTCTATCGGTATTGAGTTTGGTATAGTCTTTTTCATCTCGAGGCTTGGGGGGCCATTGCATGTTAGTTCTTAGCGGGAGGTCTCCTGTTTTCTCTGGAACTTGGGCGGGGGTTGGGTTCTCGACCCTCCGGGATTCCCACCTTGTCGTCTCCACCTTATGCGTCAGGGTCGTTACTCGATTCCATTTTGGCACTGGTGGGGTTGGGTTTTGAATGTCATCCACCGCATCTTGAAGCGTGAGTCGATGCTCTAAGATTTGCATTGATGCCTGAAGACTTCGGGGATTCTTTTCAAAGAACTCCTCGAGGAGTAGGCCATGCCTTAATTTATCAATTCCCGCTGCGAGATTGTTTATTGCGAGCTCATCTATCAGATTCGGGATTTCGGCCAACTCTGACCGGAATCGGGCTAGGAAATCTCGGAGGGGCTCAGTCTCCTTTTGTCGAACAGTAATTAGTGATGCAGTGATCTTTCCGCCCCTCTTGTTACTGGAGAATCTTCCTCGAAATTTTGTTTTCAGGACCTGCCATGAGGTGATAGATCTAGGAGGAAGATTGTTAAACCACTTCAGGGCAGTCCCTTGAAGGTAGTTGTAAAGAATCTAAATCGAGCGATGTCAGAGTGTTCGTAAAAGCTCATTCGCCCATCAAATACGTTAAGAAAATCATTTGGATCGGCTGTCCCGTCGAATTGGCTAATCGATGGAATTTTCAAGTCGCGGTCAATTCTTGCAGCCTCGATCTCTTCAGATAGAGGGCTTTCTGTTGGGATCTCGACCCCTGACTGGTTTCTGATAAAATCCTTGTAGAGGGCGATGTCATTTTTTAACTTGGTCAGGGCATCCACAGTTTGAGGTCCTTCTGGACCTTGGTCGACTTACCCTGAAGATTCGATGTTCTGAGTATGTTGTCGCCTACGTCGAGATGTCAGCGGCATCGAGGTGTCGCCTTGATCCTCTGGGGGGACCCATGTGGAGTCATCTTTCTCTGTCTGATATTCTGTAGTTTCATAGTTAGACCCCGAATGGTGTAGCTCGAGTTGTAAGCGATGGATTTCTCTTTTGTGGGCAATTTTTTGCTCGAGGAGTTGCCTCTCCTGCTCAAGTCTCAAAAGTTCATTATCAGGGGTTATACTGAAGCCTCGAGCTAGGAGTTCTTTAGAGGCGGTGTTCCTCTGAAGTTTATCCAGTTTATCCAGGCGTAGGCGCATATCGCTTGATAGGACCAACTTCCCGCTAGCGGTGGGCACTGTGGTTCTCTCATCGCCTCGAGGTCGACGTTTTCTGCTCGAAGGCTCAAAGATGGCGGGTCGGCGCCTCGTTGGCGTCATTTCCTCATGGGGCTGAAACAAGCGGACAGGCTGCAGATTTTGAGCTTTTTTTTGTACTCTAAGTGGAGCATTCTCTGATACGTCTCGTGTTGGAGGGGCCGAGGCTCCTTCTTCACGTTGCGATTTTTGCATTGGTTGTTTCCCTCCTTGGGATTGATCCATTTCTACCATTAATACTACTCTTCTTTTGAAAATAATGATATAGAATGCCCTCCTTCTAGCGCAAAATGTTGAGATTAAGAGGGAATATAAGTCTTCTTTTATTGAATAATGGGTGTACAAAATACAAATGATTGTTTAATACATTCTCTCTTTTTCTCTGCACATAGATCTTTTCAAATATATTTCTTTCCAAAAGGTTCAAAAAGTCCCTTTCACTTAATCACCGGTTTCCTATTTATAGACCTTCCCTTTCGGGGATATTCTTTAATTCCATTTGAGGCCCACTTAAGCTGGTTGGAAACCTTCTTGGGCCTATTGGGTTTCCTTCTAACTAGCAAGCTCTTTGGGAAATGTTGTGGGCTCTCTATCAAATGGCCCAATAAGCCCCGTTAACTAATTTTGACTAACGGCTAGTTTGACAGTAACAACCTACAACAAACCTAGAACAAATAAAGTGTTGGACACAAAAATGACGACGAAATAACTAGACAGGTAACAAAATTTTCAATTCAGCAGAGGTACAAGGCTGCCACGGCAGAGGTACAATATTTTGGATCACAGGAGATCCAAAATATTGATTACTAGATTTTCAAGAAAATTGCTTGTATTTATGAAAATGATTCAGAAAAAGAAATGTACTTGTAGAAATAAGCGTAGCTCATTAATGGCAGGGGAGGGAACTAATTTGGATTAGTTAGTTATCGAAATTTTTTTATTGGGAAAAGTTGCTTTTAAAACTTATCCAAATCTATACTCTCTACTTGTTGGATCCTAAAAATTTACCGCAAACAAAATCTCAATACATGTTTTAACCAGGATTCTTTAAACGAGTAAGAATAAAAGAATGAAGAGTAAACTTCAAAGTGTGCCAAACTTTATCCACTTTTGCATTTTGATTATCATATTTTTTAATTTTCAAAATGGTGGCTACGGACCACTTTTTAAAGTTTTTTTTTCTAAAAAAAGTGGTAATTTGCAATAGGTAGCCGAACATTACTTTTATTTTTCAAAAAGATGGTTACGGCCCACTTTTTTGAAAAAAAGTGGCTCTTAGCCATCTTTTTGAAAACTGAAAGTAATATCTTGCCACTAAATTGCAAATTTAAAATTCGGGCATCAAAATGCAAAAGCGGATAAAGTTTGGCCACCACTTTGAAATTTGCTCAAGAATGAATTTGGGGGTGCATCCAATCGAGATTAACAAATTTATATTATCATCCAAATTTTGAATGATATTTTACGATTCAGATTAAATATCATCATATAATTAAAAAAAAAAACTTGAAACTAAATACACCGGAAATTACAAAAATAAAATCTTTAAAAATCTTATGAAGACACCTCTACTGAATATACTTGAAATTTAAAAAAGACTTTAAAAATCTTATGAAGACGCCTCTGACTTCACTTATGTATAAGAATAAAAGAAGACCAAAACGACACAAGATCATCGTTCTTTTTATGAGGATTTGCGGTGTTTATACTTAATGATTCTAGATATAAGAAAAAGACCCCAGTCGCGAGGATAAGAAAAAAAGAATAAGCAGTTGTTAAACAAGTAAATGAATAGTGGCATATTCAAATAAGTTTCCTCCCATATCACTAAATTTTATAAATATTTTAAGAAATAATATATTTTCCATAAAAGAAATATACAGATACCGAGCTTGAGCGGACAACCAAACATTTGTAAGGTCAGTTCATTTATTCTCCCATGGGCGATGGTCATGCTTAAAACATTGATCAATTGTCATGTTTTCTCGGAGAGCGTGGCTTTTGAAGCAGAAGCGGTAGCAGTTTTTGAGGCGCTTTCTTGGATAGATACGCTAGCTATCAATAATGTCATTATCGAATGTGATTCACTGCTCACGGTGTCTGCTGTCAAAAGCTCGAAGTCTAATTTGCTAGAGTTAGTTAATGTTATTGATAACTGTAAGGAAAGGTTAAGAGATAGGGATGATATCTCTATTGTTCATATTAAAAAGCACACCAACAAGGCTGTTCATATGTTGGCTAGATGCCCTTGTAACATTGTTTGCTCTTCTGTCTTTATGTCTCCTCCACATCATATGTTGGAGACCATTTTGTCTGATTTTGCTATTGAATAAAATTCAGTTTGTGTTTCAAAAAAAAAAAAAATTTGTCATGTTTAAAACAATGACCATTATATATATTTACAAAAATACATGCAAATTATAAGGATCAAAATCGTTCCGATTGTTTTAGGCATTGTTTGCATGTCGTGTCGTATCGATTAAAAAAAAATTAGCTTAGTTTTGGAGATAGCGTAGACTTCCAAAACTGAGTTTGTAACTTCACTGAATTGTGTAACTGGCATAGCACCAACCAAATCAGTAAGGGTAAATAAGAATGTCATTATGTTCCCTCTATTTCAAAGTGTCGTCATATTTATATTTAGAGTAGGGCTAGAGGTACCGAATTAGGTATCAAAAATTAATAGCAATGTTGATGTGTCATTTGAAAATGTTTTTATTAGTGTCATTAATTTGAATGCATATGAATCCATTAATATAGAGCCAATTAAATTTTAACACATATTTCGGTATATCTTTTTGTACCAAATTCGGTACCCTAGCATTATTCTTAGATTTATTAGGAATATTACTTGGAAATGGGTTATATATACACAGTCATAACGTTGAGTAGCAATCTAAAATGAGCAACATAACAAACACAAAATGACCTTCACGGCTTCGATTCCTCACACTGCTTGCCCTATACTTATAAAAAAACTACAAGTGAAATTTGGTAAATAACTAGATCAATATAAAGCTCAATAGCTTTCTAAAATTATGAAAGACAATGTATTGGAACTACATTTTGCAGCTATACACTAATCCATCCTAGAGAAAAAATGAGACCACGGTTCAAAATCGAATAAATGAATAAGTAATTGCTCTACAAAAAAATGAAAATATTGCAACTCGCAGATCCCCATTTTCTTCTCCTTTTTACTTTGTATACCGAGATATGTGTGTAAAACCCCAAAGCTGCAAACAGAAGATAAGTAAGAATGCAACAATTTAGGATATAATATCAGGAACAAATGTTCTTGACAGCAAATATATCAAAGTGCCAATAATTTACTTCCTCGTTTCCCAATGTTTTCATTGCACATAAAGCAAGTTTCAGTTAAAAACTTGAACTTTTATTTTGCACAACAAATTAATAATTAAAGCATAAATAAGTAAAGCATTCCAAAAAGAAAATGGAGAAGTACAGAAACGTTCTATCCATTTAGTTGTATGTCCAAACCTCAGTGTTAGACGTACCTCATAATGATAATTGAGCTAGAAAGAATCATCATGGTTCTTTTTCCCTTTTTATTTTTTCAAGTGAATCATCACAATTTACACACAAATATATGTAAATACATAACAATGTCTGACATTTATTCGACAAAGTCAGATAATATCTCTTCTTTCTCAAGGTCAATACTGTCAAAAGGACATAAGATTGATGTAGTATGATTATTGACAAGAGAAGTTTGAGCTTCAAAAACATTATTATCATTAAAATAAAGCTTCAAAATGTTAAAATCATTAAAATAAAGCTTCAAACCATGCATCAATACACACTGGCTACAAACCTTGCACACGGACAGTTTCGCAACTCTTCATCGACTATTCCTACTACTAGAGATTGATATGTTTCATATTTGTGATCGACAAATTCTTTCTAAATTTTGTTCATCCCAAAACATATGTTCTGACACATGGTTCGCATGAATATGAATGGATGGTTCAAGTGTTCAACACTAAATTTAGATTAAGCTGACGTGTATTTTGATGCAAGGTAAACCCTTTCTTGTCTCTTTTTCTTTTTTTCATCACAGTACTTGTCCAAAAGGTAGGAGTAAACAATTTGGTAATATCGAAATAGAACCCGAAAGTCAGCTAATAAAGGTAACTTAAAAGACTCAGCAATACCTCAACATTCTTTACTTCGAATTCTCGATTATGAGCCAAGCATTGGTTCCCAAAAGTGTCACAAGACATACAACTATATGTAAATACATAACAATGTCTGACATTTATTCGACAAAGTCAGATAATATCTCTTCTTTCTCAAGGTCAATACTGTCAAAAGGACATAAGATTGATGTAGTATGATTATTGACAAGAGAAGTTTGAGCTTCAAAAACATTATTATCATTAAAATAAAGCTTCAAAATGTTAAAATCATTAAAATAAAGCTTCAAACCATGCATCAATACACACTGGCTACAAACCTTGCACACGGACAGTTTCGCAACTCTTCATCGACTATTCCTACTACTAGAGATTGATATGTTTCATATTTGTGATCGACAAATTCTTTCTAAATTTTGTTCATCCCAAAACATATGTTCTGACACATGGTTCGCATGAATATGAATGGATGGTTCAAGTGTTCAACACTAAATTTAGATTAAGCTGACGTGTATTTTGATGCAAGGTAAACCCTTTCTTGTCTCTTTTTCTTTTTTTCATCACAGTACTTGTCCAAAAGGTAGGAGTAAACAATTTGGTAATATCGAAATAGAACCCGAAAGTCAGCTAATAAAGGTAACTTAAAAGACTCAGCAATACCTCAACATTCTTTACTTCGAATTCTCGATTATGAGCCAAGCATTGGTTCCCAAAAGTGTCACAAGGTCCACTAGTTCCAGACAGCCTTTTCACAACAAATTTAAATGATAATTTATCAAGATTTATGATTAAAAAATAAAAATATTTGAACATCCAGTGTTGGAGAGAATGAATCTTACAGATCACCATCAAGCCGTAAAGCAAAATCTCCGCCCCCTCCAAGTGCCAACAAGTCATTCAAACACAAATAGAAATATCGATTGGCACCTACAGAAGTATTGTAAGCACACTATTAGAATAATAAATGTCCCTGCAAACGTCCCTACAAATGTTATCACATTTGTGTGTGTGCACGCGCATGTGTACACACACACACACACACACACACATATATATATATATATATATATACCAAAGCTCTTATTTTCTGTTGAGTAATTGTGTGTGTGTGTGTGTGTATATATATATATAGAGAGAGAGAGAGAGAGATTGGCATCTTCGTCTAATGCAAGAATAGCTCAACTGCTCAAGAGACATGGTCAGATCAATAAGGTGGGACTGGAAGTCAGGAGTAGGGGTGTAACCTAGACCAGCTCAACACTGTCAACCTATAGCTCAACTGAGCAATATATTCAAAAAAAGTTAACTCACACGTCTACAACAGGTGGCGTTCGAATTTGTGAATCAATTTGACTGCCTTTAGTAACGATCAAGAAATTAAAAAGGATAAAGTAGAATATTGATCGCTTAATAATTTGAAAATTGCAAGCTGCGGTTATTAAAAGGAAAGTTTATATTCATCAAAAAGAAAAGGGAAAGTTCATATGGTTTTTCTTTTGAATTCATATTTATATAGAAATTATAAGATTTTAAGTCGAAAAAAGTCAAACCGACAGTTCTAATTGATAAACCGGCCACTTGATTGTGGATAAAGCGTGTTATAAACCATACCTTAAATTCTTAATTAAAAGTTAAATATGTAGAAGCTTAAATGAGGAAGACTGGATGACTACCTTACTCAAACTCAGTTTGAAGTCACACCATCTAACACTTACTTCTACCAAAGACTCATCTTGCTGACTATCGCTTTATACAGAAAATATAGATCTTAGGTCAGCAATTCTATTACAGGGAGTACACCTTGAAAATTACATGATTTAAGAGAGGAAAATAGCTAATCAGCTGTCCTATGCAACTTTCACGTAGAAAATCATCTTTCTCATACCAGTCTAGCATAAATATTTTTTGTCTCATACTCGCCTCTTTTCCCACAGGGGTTCATTATTTATCCTCATCCTCGCCCCCACAGGGCAAGATTAGGTCCCCCACCCAGCCCTGTTTTGTCCCGCTCCATTGAACAATTCATTTTAAAAGAATTGTCAAGAAATTAATTTTTATTAGATATTATATAACATTAAAACAAATGCATAGATAATTTAAAACATGCTAAGCATTATTTTAGTTACTTTATAAATAAATAATAACTTATTATATGTTACAAATATATTTTATCATATGATATATAATATATTATTTTATATACTTTATTTTATGATACATAATATATTATATTATATTATAAAATATTTATATACATATATTATTTATATTCAGGGTGGGATGGGTTTTCCTGCAGGAACTATACAAATATTCATACTTACACCTATATAAACGGGGCAAATTTACAATCCCCGTCACTACCCCCATCCCCGGTTAGACGATGGGGGAAGCCCCATTTGGATCATGTTAGGAGAGGATTCCCATTTTTCCCACACCATTAAGAAACCTGCTAATTATCCCTACCAATGTGTAAAGTTCAGATTTTTCTGCCCCCTTCATAAATTAAGAGTTAAATATTAAACTTATCTTACTCAGGGGCAAAAATAAATGGTTTGATATATTAAGGCTTTATGGGTCCATCGTTGTATACTTTAAGGGCGAAAAGGTCCTTAAACCTTTAACAAAGCAAAATGTCCCATTTACCTCTCCCAATTTATACTGTTATATGTACTATGTCGCGGTATAAGGGTCAAGAGGTATATAACTCATACCTTGGGGGCAAAAAAGTACGATTTTATACTTGAGGGCTTGATGGGTACATACTACATACTTATAATTAAATTAGTATATTCCTTATCACAAATAATCAATTATTGCATTTCTAAATTAGTTTAAGTGAAGTTTTCATATTGTACAGGATATATATGTATTAAAGTAATATTCCGAGGTACTTTGGTAATAACAAAACCTATCGGTTCATATGTACAGTTATTTAGCATATATTAAGATAAAGTAATGCATGGTTGGAGGTGAATTACTTTATTTCGAAAGTGAAAAATAAAGTAATCTGACATTTTGAAGATGTGATTGGAGATGTCTTTACTCTATTCCTCTGCACATAAATGCTTGAGGTAAAACTTGCACAAACATGTGGAAGGATAATACAAACTGTCTGTGAGAGTTTACCTTTAGGCCTGAATAACCTTGGCTCCCCATCTATGGTCGTGAATACAAAGGTCTGAATTGTTCCCTGTCCAAATTTACAGTAAGTAGAAGGTTTTAGCATCAGCTTCAAGGTTTTAACATCAGCTTGAAATGAATACTACTGGAGAGATGCTAAATGAAAGTGGTCGTACTTGGGTGGTTGGGTCCAACTAACAGGTTGCTTCACGTTATTTAAACAACTTACCTGATACTTTCTCTTGGCAGTAGGTCTTAGGGGACCCTCGAACATCCCACCAAATATAGCACCTTGCATATCTCCAGTAATCTGTGTAAAAATAATAGTATAAATATAGATCGTGCCGATAAATGGGTCATAAAAAAGTTCTAATTTAGAGGGAAAGTAAAACATTATGTCCTAGAAATGGAGATGTAAGCATACCAGCAAACAAGGACCTGGAAGGTCAGCACTGTTGCGTATAAGTGTGCGAAGTGATATACCATGTTTCACCGTACTGCCCTTCATGTAAAGAAATCAAACGAAACCAGGTTCACATATAAAAAAAATAAAAATAGGAGAAACTTTAACACTTCATTATATTAGACAACTTCAAACCAATCTTACCTATACAATAACACCCATTCGCAACCTTTAACTATATTGGGAAGGGATGACTGAAGAAATTTATACAACTCTGTTGAGAGGAAGTGTGACTCCTGGGTGAGTTTGGGCATAGGATTCCCGGAATTGTGTTGATCAATTGCATCCTCAAAAATATCAGAACCATTAGTACACCTGGATACTTGATCTTCAATTACCTTAGGAGTATAAAAGTTTTCTTCTTCTTGAAATGCTTGACCGATTACTGAGCCCTGCTTTGTTTCTTTACATGGTACAGTTAGAGTTTCTTCAGTCACACACTTATATTTACATTCCACATAGTTCTCCGAAGGTACGTCTTGCTGTGAAAAACTTCTATTTTTCCATCTTACATAATTCGATTGAATTGGGTTAATGCCATCATTCTGACTGCCTGATCGAGTTTTATTAAAGCTTGTTGAGGGCAGAACATAAGAAAGTAGAGAAGAAAAAGTTTTTCCCTCCTTGCTATCTTGTGTGGCCTACACAAGTGGAGAGTTGCAGTAAATATTTCACCATGCCATATACAATGATACTGAACATCTTAATTACTGAATAATATAAAGAAAAAAGGAATTCCATTGAGCCAGTTCCTATACCACAAAGTTAGCAAAGATGCAAACCAAAACAACTCAAACTCGCATAAAAAAACAAAGATAAAATCAGAAAACAATACTAGGAGTCATGGACTACAACCATTGTTCATACAGTCAAGAACACAAAATCATGCACTTTAAACAGTCCAAATCAACATTTAAAATCAAAACATTCACAGAAATACATTTGTGGATTCGAATACTAGAACCAAAAACCGACAAATGCACAGATAAACTTCTAAAACCAGAAATACTTTTGTGGATTCAAAAACTTCTAGAACCGGAAATACATTCGTAGATTCAAACAAGAATCATACACCGACAAATGCACAGATACAGTACTAGAACCAGAAATCGCAATAATAGAACCATACACCATGTCACCGACAAAAGCAGAGATGCAATACTAAGAAATAATAATAACAACATAGTTTTCCAGCTCAAGAAGCATTCTGCATATGGGCATTTTTAAGTTCATTCTTAAAATCTAAATCTCTAAATAAATTCCTAAATTTTTCAGTCAATTATTAATGAGTCACCAACAAATACACACACATCTAACCCCATCATAAACCAAGCAATTTAAACCACACATTACCCATCTTCAATAATTCACAAAAACATGATCAAACAAGAACATAAAAACAGGCAACATACATATAAAGATTCTATTACACATGTCATACATATGAAAAAATATGTATGTATAGGTTGAAAAGTACCTGGGATTGAGGAAGAGATGAAGGAGAATCGGAGAAGAGAAGAGAAAGCTTGTCAGATACTTTGTCTTTTAGAGAGTACATATCACCACAACCCTGTTCTTGCAAGAACAAGAATAAAGATGCAAACTTTAGATGAAATATGTATGAGATTGTAAGAAAATTACAAACCCTGTAATTTAGGAGCTGAAAAGGTGAAGAATTTTGATTGACACAAAAGGGATAGCTGTGTTGTCAATTTTAGCCAGTGAATTGCGGAAAAAAGATTTGTAAGATTTTACAGAATCCTAGCTTATATCATTTGTTTATTATTATTCATTTAATTAGGTAATAATAATATCTATTATATTATGAAACTTTTGACTTTTGATTTTTGATTTCTCGATTTTCGGTTCTTCATTCTAGTTAATAAATTATAAACCACGTTAACTTTGTATTAAAATATATTTTCTTCATTCTAAATAATTAAAATAAAACACGTTACATTCTATGTTTCAATTGTTAATACTATTTTTTTCTAATTAAAGCATGTTACCCTTTTACTAAATTATTCTATCTTTTAGAAATATACCTAAAAACACATATACATGCCAAAAAATATCATAAACTATATATTCCAACCCCACCCACACCATATACAAAAACATTTGATCATTACCAATTATATTATATCCTTTTGTCATTAATATTATCTTTTCAAAAAATATTACATGTTTATCAAATCATATTGTCTTTTGTAAACACGTCTAAAAATATAAATTACATTGTATCTTCCAATCTTTAATACACCTCAAAAATATTCCACATCATTCAATAATAAATAAAATATTTAAATTCTAAAAATACACATTCAAAAATATTATGCATTATATCTTTCAATAATTATAAAATATATAAAAAATATACACTAGTATTAAATATTTACGTATACTTATTTCTTTTAAACATGAAATTTTTTGGGGGGTTTTCAAATATACCTAAGAAATATATCATTTTTTTAAAAATACGGTTCTATTTTAAAATAATTTCAATAATACGATTTTAAAGTTTTATTTTCAAAAATACGATTTGCAACTTTTGAAACCAATAATGCAACTTCAAATACTTTTTTTCAAAGTTGATTTTGATGTTGATTCACGTTGCAACCATGGCTGTAAATATGTTGCAAAGGTTGCGACGGATAGAAATAGGATAGAAATAGACAATTAATATTTGTATTGATATCATTAACCATAATCAACTTCAATTACATCACTTCAATCAAACAATTGGTATGCATGATTGGAACCACCTAAACAACTCAAATCAATTACACTTTCTTTTTTTTGCTAAGTTTGTAGCGAGCAGGATTTCTCCTTCGCCTAGTTCTCTTTTGTACCTCTGAAACGAAGTACCAAAGAAATCCCCTTTGGGGAGATCCCTAATAAGCCTTTTTTAAGGTCTTTGCTCATGAACAAGAGCCCTTCGGACCCCTGTCTGCTCATCGCACCACCCGAAGAGCAGCCCATGGTCTATGTCATCATCGCAAGAGAACCTTAGCATAGACATAGTGTGATTTGATCTCTTTTGATAACCCAGAGAGACCCAAGAATTGGGACAATTACACCTTTTTAACCAACAAGCAACAAAATTAACTAAAAAATAAATTCATGAATAATTAAAATCAACCAAAATTCACAAATAACTCACTGAATCAACTCAAATCAAATAACATATCCAATTTATCATTGTCAGAGATCGAAAATAACAGGTCTAAATTTTACGATTGCGCCATCGTAATTGGAGATCTGCGTGTATACATATTTGTGTATATATATGGAGAAAGAACAAGGAAAAAGAATGAAAAATAAAGTTGCAGAAGAGCCGAAAGGAACCGAGAAAATCACCTAGAAAGATGAACTAAAAAGTTTGCTAAAATACAAGATCGGAAATAAAAGAAACAGTGAGAGAAGTGAGAAGAAGTAAAAGGAGAAGATTAACAAGAGCAACAAAGACTATATTATTAGATAGGTTTTTGATTAAAAAAACGTAAGTTTGATGTTAAGTTTGGGACATCGTACTTTTAGAAAGAAAATCATAATACATCGTATACATAGTAAATTCCTAAAAAAATTTAATTTCTTAAAATTTATTGTATAAATATTGGATTAAATATATATATATAGTTAATGAAATATGAACCATAAATTCATGTTAATATTTTTAGAAATATAAATAATAAATTTAAATATATTGTTATTAGGTATTGAACCTCAATATTTAATAATATTTCGTATAAAACAAATTTACATTTATCATATATAGAATAAAGATTGTTGATAAATGTTGTTGGAGGAATTTCGTAACAACCCAAAATCGGAGGTTGCTGGAATAACGAATTATGAAAATAAGGGGATTTGAGATTTTTGGATGTTTGGTGACTGAGCTCGTATGATGACTCCTCAGAAATTGAATAGAGAATGAGTTCTTTCTCTTCCTCTTTCCCGAGTGTCAATTGTCGTATCATACAAGGTGCCTACGTACCCATTTATATAGGGATCAAGCCTCACGTAGTTCTTGGAAAACAAGTCATTAGATAAGTCCATTCAGTCCAAACCCATAAATAGTCAAAGTTTATCCATCCAATGTTCCCATAAATAGTTCAAGGATTATCAATCCATCTCACATTCCCATAAATAGTTCAAGGATTATCAATCCACCTCACGTTCCCATAAATAGTTCAAGGATTATCAATCCACCTCACGTTCCCATAAATAGTCCGGTCTTCACATGTTTTCCTACAATCTTGCGGCATCTCCGCATTTCTTTCCATGATTTGAAGAATATCGTTTGAAGATATTTTCCGTTATTCGTTGATTGAGATTGATTCTTTCCTCGTTTCAGGGAGAGGATAAAACTTAGTGGTCAAGTAATTAATTATTAATCTGAATTAATAATTATTAAACGGAGAAATTTGGACTATGCCAAAATATGGCATAACAATAACTATTAAAATTTTAATTTTAATAATATTTTATATGAAAAATAATATACTTTTTATATACATGAAATAATTGTAATGTTTTGACTTCTTTATTGGGGTGGTGTTTGGTACTTCAAAATAGTATGTTGTATTTGGTTGTAAGGAATAAAAATGAAACAAAACTTATGAAATTTGAAGTTGGTACATGTCAATTTTTTATATTCGAATTCAAACTTGGGTCATTAGTTAAAGAGAAATGCTAAATCTCCCGAAAACATTCCCAAAATCGTTCTCAAATGCTTAGGTGACAAGATCTGATTGGATGTGTATTTTAAAAATAAATAATCTCAATATTACTTATAATTATGAAACAATTACATTTGTAACTGAATACTATGAATTTAGTTTACAATACATCTTTTGCAAGTTCAACGATTATTGTCACGAATAGGTCAAATCTGATTTCTAATATATATGGTATTATTGAAAATTTGGTTGTATATAAGTTGTTAATTTCTCATATATATATCTGTGTGTGTGTGTGCGCGCGCGCGCGCGTGTACTTTTGTAATTTTGCATATTCAGAAAACAAAGTAGTAAGGTGGAGTTTTGCTGCAACGATTTCTAAACACAACTCATTTGGAACACTGTTATGTCTTGAAGCTATGTAGTTTTATTTTGTTGAGCATGGTCGAATAACATACAACTCATGAAATATAGTACATGATTGTCATAGAGTACCATAACCTTTTGCAGAGGAGTATGGCTATTGCGTAAAATACAGATGTGCATGTGTACACAATTCAAGAAAGTAATATAGTAGTGAATATCAGATATCGTTCTTCAAGGACTGTCTAGTTGTATAAATCGCTGTTAATATCAAACAATTCGATTATGGAACACAAGAATTGAGTTTTGGTTTTTATGCTAACACTAATTAATTAACAACTAAATTAACTAACTAAACTAGCAAAGAGAGTTGGATGAGGTTTAGATACAAGAAGATAAGTCAAGATAATTACTTTCCCATAATATATGTTCATGTTGGTAATAAAATAGTGTAATACTATAGCAAATTCACAGCCTACTAACCAGAAATTCAATAATAATAGGTTTCACTCAAAATCACTATGGTATAGATTCCATAAACTAAACTAACATGTGTCTATGCCAGTTTAATCTCAAGAATACAATTAAGCACCAATTTCACATGGCTATGCAAGGTAACAATATATGTCTATACCATCACAAAATTAATATCAACAGATATAATCATGCACCATTCAAGTATTGTGTCAGTTAAGCATTGCCCTCTTAGTATTATAACTAACTCAATAATTTACTAGAGTTGGCTAAACAATAGCAAATATAAAGCATAAAAACCACTTGATTAAATAAACTGTAAACTGCATATACTACTTCTTATCAAAACACCAACAATCTCATACTAGGGTTCCATAAAAATCCCAACATTTTAAATTTTTGTTCATAATCAGAGTATCATAACAATCCCAATATAACCAACACATGTTCATAATAAGAGATATAAAAAGATAAAAGAAAACAAAGCCAATTGAATGTCTTCAATGGGTAAATTCTTCTCCATTGATGGCTCTTCATCCTCCCTTGTGCGGGTACTTGTCTCTCCCATGTATTAGGTCTGATATATATCTAATAGTATCCCTAATAAAAGTATTTTTAGCAATTCAATACAAATACAAGGAGATTTCTCAATCAGAATTGAATTTAAGTAATAGAAATTTGTAGATGACTGTTAGGCTCTGTTTCTGGACTGACTCAGATGGATTTTTATGTCAAGTCCACTACTAAAATAAACCCTTCTCATAAGATTTTTGTGAGCTGTTGAATCGTCTGAATCAGACTTATAGAACTCCGGTTATGGCCCAAACAGCGTGGACTACGCAAGTGGGTCATAAATTCTGAATTTTAATCAAATTAATCTCCAACTCTTTCCATTTAAGCTCAAATCCATATTTAATAGAACTCATTGATGCCTACAATAAATTAATATAATTTATTAAATAAAAATTCAAATCAATACAAAATAACTTATATATATACAATATAAAGATAAAGCTCACGCTTATCAATGGCGGGAACATTCCTCGAGATATAAAGATAATATGCAAGGGAGGTATGAGGTGGAATGACCTTTATGATAGTGAGAGAGAAAAAATTATGGAATTGGAGGAATTTATGAAAATTCATAAGGTGAAACAAATGTATACTCTACTGTTGGATTGCCTTGGGGATGGAGATTTTAATAATTAGATATTAATAGTATATAGTAGAAGTATATCAATACAGATGTCTTTGGTTCAAAAATTGAGAATCCAGATTTTAAAATAAACTTGAGTGAGTATGTCCTTGGGCTTGATAAATTAGAAGGCGGGGTCACTTTTTTCAGAAGTGCATGTGGACGGGACTTACATTACTACGAATTAAGTATAGATTAACCTCTCATGCAATACTGAAGAGGATGGTGAGTATATTATTAATGCATTTATTTTTAAACTGTACTTTTTCTTTCCAAAAATTCCGATTTTTAATATCTTTTCTTTTCAAATAGATTTTACCAGAAAATATGTCAGATTTGCAAATGGAAAAATGACAGTATCATAAAATTATATTTCCTAATAAAATATTGGGAAATAAAGATTGAAGTTTATGGCAATGATCGTTGGCCCTATTTGGCAATTAGCGATTAGCTGTTAGCGATAGCAGATTGAATTAGATGTTCTAGCTAGTGGATTTGAATTAGATGTTTTGATTAGCGGATTTAATTAGTTGTTTCACATGAAAATGTTTGATAATTAGCTGTTTGAGTTAGTCTTTTGTATTTTAACTAGACACATTTACAATCATGTAAGTGAAAAAACTCCTCCAAATAGCTTATTGAAATTAGCTTAATGAGTCCAAACCGCTATTTCAATCCGCTAACTATCAAACAGTGCCATCATCTTGGAAATGGATAGACTGATTTTGTGCATGATTGTGAAATTGAAAAGAACAACATTCTCATATTTAACGCGGTATTTGAACAATTAGAGGATATGGTCCTCATGTGTTTGTTCAAAAGTGATGCGATTCGTAGATATGAGTCGAGATCAGGTATATTTTAGATTGTATAAAAAAATATTAACTTAACAATATGAAAATAATGGTTTATATGTTATATTTGTAATTATTGTATAATTTTATTTGTTTTCAACAGGAATACGTAATCGGAATGCTTCATTTTTTTCACGTCTTAAATCTGCATATATCATATCATCAGGACATCGTAAGTTAACTCATATACTTAATTTTTTTTAACTATATAATATTAGTGACCCAAATGCTAATAAAAAATTAATGTGACAGGTTCCTACAATTGTTGTCCAAAAATTTTATTATAATATTATATTAAAGGTTGATATAATATGTTGTGGTCAATTCACTTTTACAGTATTGTATAATCCAAATTCTCGGGCTTTGAAAAAGATTCAGATGAATTTAGATAAGCATGATCTATAGAGAAATGATATATTTTTTATCACAATAACCGAGAATCATGAGGCTAATAATAGAATTTATCGAAGGGATGAGCTTGAAGTTGAATATTAAAGTGAATATGCAACACATATTATTAATATGGGTCATTGGTTCATGAATGATACATGGGATAAGTCATATTATAGTAATTTTACTTAAGTACACTATTTTATATTTATTTGTTACTTATTACGGTTTCCTAAATTATCCATTAATGTTGTTAAATTATGTATTGATGACATTGAAAAAAAGATAAGATGCAGAAAGCTGGATTTTCATTGAGATAGTGGAAGACACTAATGATTTTGGTAATGATAGTGAAGAAAGTATAATGGATATGCGTGAATTTACTGATGATGGTGAGGAATCTGACAGTGACGATGGTATTGAAGAAGCTCATGATTTCATTTTTGGAGAATTTTTTGCAACTCTTTCAAAATCTAATGTCGATAATCATTGTCATGGCGTGATAAGATTTAATTAAGTAATATATAAATATATATATATATATATATATATATATAATACCTAATTAATAGATATGTTGGTATCTTGAATAACCATTGTTAATGAAAAAATAAATATTGCAGTACATTAGCAAGGATCTTGATGCATTTATATGCAATTGAAATTCTGGTCAAATCATTTTCTTGGTACGAAACTAACTACGATGGTACATTGGGATTAATGTCACAAATGGTTGAAAAAAGGTACTTTGTTGGATGAAGTCTATTAGTGCAAGATAATAACTTAAATGAGAATGACATAGTTCGATTTAGCCTGCAAAATGATGGAGTGACTTGTGATATAAAAGTAGTTGTGGATTAGTTCTTTATTCTTTTTAATAAAAATGTGTCGCAATATATTTATTTTATTGATGCTTTGCAAGCTACTATATAAAATTATAAGATATGTTCGGCTAATTATTTTTATTGTTACTATGTCCAGAGAGACACTTTTTTAATACAATTTTAATCTTATTAACTATTTCATTGTTAAGAATCTCTCCAATATGGATTACGATATTGTATCAAAGGTTGTTACAATACGTTGTGGTCAATCCAATTTAACGGTATCATATAATACAAGTTCCCAGACTTTGAAAAATATTCAGATGATTTTAGAAAGTATGATCTCTAGAGGAACGACACATTTTTTAACACAATAAACGAGAATCATAAGGCTAAGATGAGAAGTTATCGAATGGATGGGCTCGAAGTTCAATATCAAAGTGAATATGTAACACATATTATTAATCCGGGTCATTGGTTCATGAATGATACATGCGATAAGTCATATTCTAATAATTTCACTCAAGTACACTGTTTTTTTATATTTATTTGTTACCTATTAAGGTTTCCTAAATTATCCATTAATATTGTAAAATTGTGTATTTATGACAGTGAAAAAAAGGTGAAGATGTAGAAAGCTGAATTTTCATTGAGAGAGTGGAAGCCACTAATGATTTTGGTAATGATAGTGAATAGAGTATAATAATAGTGAAATTTTTATTTATTACAATTATACAATATTTTTAATACGTTTTCATAAATATATGATAATTATAAATATTTAGTTGAAATAACAAAATAATTATAAATAAAATTTAATTGTATATAAAAATACTATTAAATATATTCCCGATTAATGATCTCATTAATCATTTCAATTAATTAATTTCTGGACGGTGCCTTCACCGGTTAATTTCGATCCCCTCTTTTTACAACACTGATTCCAATCAATAATTCTCCGTATATTCTTCAAGTTGTTATTTCTTTTTATTTAAGGAGTTCAATTATAAAATTGAACATGTCAACTGGTAATATGTAACATTATCTTTTTTATTTTTGAACTAACAAAATAAATGCATGTATAAATAAAATCTATTATCTATCTATCTATCTATTACTATATATAATAGGCCAACACAAGGGCAAAATTTGCCAATTAAATGGCTGCAAAATTACCGTTTTACCCTTTTTTTTTGAAAAATAACAAAAATGCCACTCGTATATTATTATACAAAAAAAATTTAATAAATGTGTTACTACAGAGATTCGAACCTCCAACCTCCTTCCAAGATATTCATGAGCTTAACCACTATGCTACATGTCCTTTTGAGTTTATTTCAAAAAACTTATTAGATAACCCACGTCTTTTATTTCTTATATTTTTTTTTTACTTTGATGATTGAATAAATAAAATGTTGGTTTGAATTATTTATATAGATTTGTTTTTCTTTTTTCCTTTTCAGCAAAATTACCGCTTTACCTTTTTTTTTGAAAAATAACAAAAATGTCACTCGTATATTATTATACAATTTTTTTTTAATAGATGTGTTACTACAGAGATTCGAACCTCCAACCTCCTTCCAAGATATCCATGGGCTTAACCACTACGCTACATGCCTTTTTGAGTTTATTTCAAAAAACTTATTAGATAACCCACGTCTTTTATCTCTTATATTATTTTTTTTACTTTGATGTTTGAATAAATAAAATGTTGGTTTGAATTATTTATATAAATTTGTTTTTCTTTTTTCCTTTTCATGGCACTCGTATATTTTTATACAAATTTTTTTTAATAGACGTGTTACTACAAATATTCGAACCTCCAACCTCATTCCAAGATATCCATGGACTTAACCACTATGCTACATGCCTTTTTGAGTTTATTTCAAAAAACTTATTAGATAACCCACGTCTTTTATCTCTTATATTATTATTTTTTTGCTTTGATGTTTGAATAAATAAAATGTTGGTTTGAATTATTTATATAAATTTGTTTTTTTTCTTTTTTCCTTTTCGTAATTTTATATATCTATATATTCAATCACTATATATTATTGCAGTTGTATGTTTTCAATTTAATATATATTAATTATGTTGATTATAATTCATAATTTATATTATACTTTATTTGAATTAAATTAATTATTCATGCATAAAATATACTATTTAAATTCAATCTAATATAAGAAATATTATACACATTATATATCTCATTATTAATTATTTCTATAATTTTTAAACTAAGAACATTAGCATTCAAATTATACAAAAAATTCATCTACCTACTCTGTTCGTCGCATCCATTTCTTAACAATTTTCTTTTTCAGAATGTATTGTTCATTTGTTAACATTTTCTAAAGTAACATGTCATTCTTTATTAACTTATCTATATTTTTTTTCACCTTTCTAACCCCCTCCCCTTCAACCCCAGTGACGTTCGTGTCAAAAATCGGGGTGAGTTTTTAAAATATAGGATATTACATAGTATATAATTACATAATGATCAGTCAGACTGTTAGTAGACGATAAAGTTTGGGAAAATTGAAAATTACAAGTTTTGAAAATAGAATTTCAAATTGTATTCCAAAAATTATTGTACGATGTTAAAAAAAGTATAATCTTTCATAATAATAATAGAACTTTATAGAATACATTAAATTGATTCGTAATGTCATATAATCATTTTGATAAAATGAAATTCTAAATAGGGTTTGTGGGTCCTTGACGACATCCTCTACAACATATACAATATTTCTTATATTAGGTCGAATTTCAATAGTATATTTTATGTATGAATAATTAGTTTATTTCAAATAAAGTATAATAAAGATATATACTATAAAAGTATGAATTTTAAACAACATAATTAATATATATTTAATCGAAAACATACAACTGTAATAAAATTCAGTGATTGAATATATAGGTATATAAAATTACAAAAAGAAGCATCCGGGCATGTAGATGAGTTGGTGAGAGCACTGGTTATTGACCAAAGCATTCAAGGTTTGATTCATGGGAGCGTGGGGAATTCTTCCTGCACTCTAGGGTCTGGCGTGATACCGGTTGGGGTGTCCGGAAAATAAAATTTTTGACCAAAATTACGAAAAGATGAAAAGAAAAACTGATTTATATAAATAATACAAACCAATATTTTATTTATTTAAACATCAAAGTAAAAATAATATAAGAGAAGAGAAGAAATACGTGGATTATCTAATAAATTTTTTGAAGTAAACTTAAACAGGCATGTAGAATAGTGGTTAAACCCATGAACATCTTAGAAGGAGGTTGGAGGTTGGAGGTTTGTTTCTTTGTACTAACAACTATTAATATATTTTTGCATAATAATATATGAGTGACATTTTTGTGACGACCATTTAATTGGAAATTTTTGCTCTTGTGTTGAGGTTTAATATATAGTAATAAATTGGATTAAAATGTGTAACTGTAAAACGATATTCCAAACACATTCTTAATGCATTTACTAAGTGTGTTAATATAATTTAATATAAAGATGAACACATGAGAGAAGTGCAGAATCAGTTCCCAAGTAAAAAACCAAAAACAAATAGGTGACATGAATACTTCAAACTGTAATAGGTGTTCATCTCCCAAGGTGTTTATCACAAACTTGGGTGATGTGAGGGTGTGCGAAGATGCGTCGGCCTTCAGCTTCTTTTTAAAATCCTCTATCTCATTCATGCATGTTCGATTATATTACAATAACATTGCATGCATATAACCTATTCATAACCTAGATTGCAAAAAAAAAAAACCAATCAATTCCCGAAAAACATATAACAACCGCTCTCTAACGCAAATTACCAATATACAAACTATCCTTTCTCTGACACACAAAACACAGGTAAACCTGTTTATAATCACAAGAAGAACAATAGTACATTCGTGCTTCAAATTCTACATTATTTCAATCTGGTCTCAAAATCAATAATAGTCACTATAAACAAGTCTTAGAGTCTTGGCATAATTACGTTTGTGATTCAAATTAATTACATTATTCGTCAAAAAAATTATTTACTCCTCACTATGCATGAACCATACTTCTCATTTTACACTCTAAAACTTAAGACTACACAATCCTTAATCTAATAAATCGATCACGACCAACTTTTTCACGATAAAAATTATTGACATCTCTATGCAGGCCCGTGCCTTGCACGGGCTGTTACGCTAGTTATTATATATATAATAGAGCAACTAGGGGTTTAGTGAGACAATTTATTCAATGTTAAATTACTAAATTACCCCTCTTATATTATATTAATGATAAAAAAATTGTTTCCAATGGGAATTGAACCCTTGACCTCTTGATTAGAAGTTACATTCCTTACCACTATGCTAGATATCAACTTTGGTTATATTATCAAACTCTTTATTAATATTTGCAAATACTCAATATGTTATATTCTATTTTGGTCTCTTCTTGTAATCTTCTTGATAAGGTAGATAATTCATTTTCACAAATGCCTTATAAATCATATTTTTGACCAGATTAGAGAAAAACTCGCGCAAGATATACAAAATATTATAAAATTGGAATTGATCCATAAAAAAGGATTATATTAATATTTTAATATTATAAATCATGTTTATTTGTATTAAAAAGACTCAGATTATATATACTATTAGATTACAAATTCTATATACTATCAGATTATATATATTAGATTCCTGATTACCTTTTCAATATTATATTGATGATAATAGATTACTAAATTACCCTTTTAATTTTATATTGATGATAAAAAAATTGTTTTTAATGAGAATTGAACCATGACCTAAGTGATAATGTGACAAATATTGACATCTATAGCCACTATTACTTATTATAGTCTTTTTTAATTTTTATTTTAAAATTTAAAACTATCAACCTATTTACTCCATTCCAATTATATCCTTATATATAATAAGCGTAAAACGGATTTTATTCATCATTTAACATTTATTAATGCTTCATTATAAGATATTAACAACTTATAGATTATATACGCAGTTTGGAAATTTTAGATACTAATATAGATTAAAACTTTAGTTTTACTACGATCCTATATATTATAAATCTCGTCTTCAATAAATAAATTTTATACGTTGATCATTTTCGAAAAATACACTATTACTATATAAAGTATTGAACCCGAAAAATGCAAAAGAGTTTTCTCTTTGTATACTAATAAAAAAGTGTGTATTGGAGATTTTTACAAAAAAGTTGAAGTTATCATTGGATGATTAAATCAAATCTTAACTAAAATTGGTTTAATTTTTTTGAATATCTATGATAAAATGTTAAAATTATTAATTGTTAAATTATTTGTGCCAAGTGACAATTGTAAGGTGAAACGAGTAACTTATCACGAATCAGTTTAACGGCTTCTTGGGAGGTATAAGTAACAGTTTTATAAATAAAGTATATCCACAACTGTACAATTATTGCATTCAACGTGTGCTATTATCTTTTAATCTATTATATATATAATAGAGCAACTAGGGGTTGAGTGAGACAAAAAAAATCAGAGTGAAATTATGATTATACCCTTTAAATCATAGGATGACATTATTACCTCTTTCTTAATTTCTTTAAAGTATATTAACTGTTTTGTAATTAATACTTATTGTTTACATACATGATATTTTAAATGAAATATATTATTTAAAAAGTAATAAAATATAATTTAAAATATTAATGATATTGGAATAAATATACATAACATAAATTTATGATATCGAATGGTTAGTAATGTGACATAGTTTCATGTTATCTTCATTGTGGTCGAAGTGATTTGCGAGAGAGTTATTCATTGTTAATCAATTAAGAATACTAGCTTAAAACCCGTGCGATGCACGGATTGTTAATTGTTATTTTATTATTATTTTTTTAAATTTTATTAATTGTAATTGTGCAAAAAATAAGTAGGCATGTTAAAATAGGTAAACACTTTTAATTAATTAAAAACATTAAAACAGATTTTAAAATAAATACGTATGGGTTTGCCCGTTATATTTTTTGAAAATGGGGGGTTTTATTAAGAAAAAATAAAAAATACAACATATATTTAGTTTTAAAAGGTAAATGCCCGTGATATTTTTGGAAAATAAGGTTTTAAAATTTAATAATTAAAATTATTTAAATATGTTTTAAAATAAATAAGTAAAGAGTTTTCTATGATATTTTTGAAAAAAAAAATGGATTTTAGTGAGAAAAATAGAAAAATTAAATTGTAAAAGGCAATTTCCTGTGATATATTTAGAAAATGTGATATTTTGTTAGAAAAAATATATAATGTGTTTTAACTGAAAAGGTAATTGATTATAAATAGGTATTTGATTATTTATATTTTAATATATTTAGTAATTGCATTTGTTAAGAAAAATAAGTAGACATTTAAAATAGGTAAACTTTTAAAAATAATTATAATATTAAAATATGTTTAAAAATAAATAACTAAATGTTTGCCCCGTGATATTTTTGGAAAAGGAGAGGTTTTAGTAAGGAAAAATAGAAAAACTAACATGTTTTAGTTAAAAAAGGTAATTGTCTGTGATATATTTAGTTAAAAAAGGTAATTGGTTATAAATAGATAATATTATTTTTTAATAATATATTTCTATAAATAAGTAAGGTTAATTAAGTAAAAACATGAAGTACAGTTAATTGAGGGCAATTAAGTAAAATCACAACGTACCATACCGACCAACCATAAGTAAGGTTAATTAAGTAAAATCACAACGTACCATACTGACCAACCAAACTTTTAATGTTTCGTCTATTATATAATAGTATTGATGTATGTAAAAACATATCGAGTTTTTAAAAAAAAAATTATGCAGTAAAAAAACATCAAATACTTATTTACTCGAAAATCAATAGCAACTTATTCACATCCAAATCACAGACATATCTAACACAAACTTCTAATTCAACGAATACAATACAATAAAAAAGAGGAATATTAACTTTACAAACAACTACGGCCAACTTAAAATTTTCAAATATCTGAATCACCAAACCATCAACACTAATTAAGAATATGTATACAAAATCATATCAAGTTTTTTAAAGAACAAATTATGCAGTAAAGAAAGATCAAAATACTTACTTATTCGAAAATCGACAACAAACTATTCACATCCAAATCATATACGTGTATCACACGAATTTTCGATTAAAGAAATAAAATATAATAAAAAATAGATATATTAATTTTACAATAACCATTTCTAACTTAAATTTTCAAATATTTCAGCAATCAAACCATCAATATGAATATACCACAAACAAATATACCGGAATTAATGACAAATTATAAAATATTTTAGAATAAACTCGTGCCTCGCACGGGTAATAAAGCTAGTTTAAAAATAATCGGACGTCCTCGAAGTCCTCCAGAAGGACATCTCAATTCTCAATTGACTTCCAGACCGGTACCTGCACATGCAAATTATAATACTTTTATATACTTCAAATTCGGTGCTTGACATCCAGAGAATTTATCCTATATAATATTCTGCTCGTGTGGTAAAATACTAGCTTATAGCTCGTGCGATGCATGGTTACTTAAATTTTATTTATAATTATTTTGTTTATAATTATATTTTAATTACCCATGGAACACACGATTGTTTTTTTAATATTTATAATTATATTTATTTATGAATATTTTAATATTTAAAAGTTATTAGTTTACATGATTAAATTATTGTTAAAAAAGATTTAGCCAAAAAATATTATATTTAAAAAATTGATATTTATTATATTTTACACACTCAATTTAATATTTGTTTATATTGAGTTATAAAAGTTAGATTTGGCCAATTTTACGGTCCACATGAAATTCACAAAATAATCTTTAATTTAGTTGTGGTTTAATAGTTCTTTTTCAATTAAAAACTATTCTAAAACTAAAAAGAGAATAAAGTGATGAAATTTTATATTGAGAATTCTTTTCGATTTAGGAAATCTACTTATATGTAGTTTAGATTATTAGAATACCATTTATTAACCAAATACAGTTTTTAATGTTAAATTTAACGGTTTTCACCTATCTATTTAAGATTAAACGATTTTTATTATTTTGATATTAAATGGGCTTACTTATTTAATTACAACTATTTTTATGTTTTAACTTTTTAGAAAATCCAATCCTAATATAATATCTTTTAACTTATATCATTTTTAGATAATAACTTCTTTTTATATGATATAATCTTGATCGTCTATTTTTAAAAGTATTGGATCTAACAGTTGAGAATGTTTTGGCGGTATTTAGGACCAAACTACCAGGATAACATCATTAATTTTTTTAATATTTATATTTTTTTTAATATTTTTTTTTAAAATATTTATTGCTAAAATATAATATACTCTTTTTTGTAATATGTTAATGATGCGGGAACTTTGAACTTTTGAGAAAAATAAATTATCAATTAAAATATAATTTTTTTTGTAATAGTTCTTCTTTTAAAGTAGTACACCGTGACGATCAAAATTCTGTATAAAATTCATTTTTTTATAGTATATCCCGTAAATATCTATGTTATTATATTAAAGACTAAATAATGAAAGTTTTCTTATAAGTCTGGTCGCTTGATCACTCAATCCATAATCGTTGGATCTTTCAAATTAAATTGTTGAGAAACGTTAGATATAACCGTAAAATTATCACGTAGAATGATCTAAGGTTTGAATCTACCAACAACATATTAAAATTTACAGGTTTTTTTGAAAAATAAGAATTTTTTCATTTTTTTCTTGCAAACATGGGTTATTTGATAATACTTTTTATAAAGTACGATTTTTCAAAAAAGTACTATACTAATTGATTAACAAACTTTTAAAGTTACCAATTTAATAATTTACAATGTATATAGGTTAAAAAAGTTAACGGTATTTTTAAATATGAATATACTCCTGCTAACAATGAAATTAGGTCTCTATGAGTTCTTATAAAACAAAATCACCATTTGCGTATAATTTATTATTTAATAATAAATAATATTTAATTAGTTATGATATAAAATTTAATAAAATAGGATAAAAAATATGCACAAATTTATAAATTTTTATCCTCGTATTATTATATTCTTTGTTGATTTGAATTTTTCTTAGATTGATTTGAATTTTTGAACATATATTTCTAAATTTAAAATAGTTAGAAAAAAGTAATTAAATTGGCATTAAAATAATGATGACGTAATAATTATTATTAGAATTTAAATACCCACTTTACTAATTTGGGCTTTATCTTGTATTTTAAAAATTAGATTTTAACGATTTTACACCCCACATGAAGATAACTAAATTATCTTTAATTAAAAGATGGTTTAACAATTTTTATCTAACTGGAATTGTCCATGAAAGAGAAAAGAAAGTCACGAATTTTTTACATGGAGAATTCTATTCAGTATAGAAAACTTATTTATATTTTGTATATTTGGTTTAAATTATCAAAATACACTTTTTAGAATTTAAATATAATCCTATTATTAATAAAATACAATTTTTTAATATTTGATCTAACGATTTTCATTTATCTAGTTAAGATCTAATGGTCCTTATTAGTTTGGTTGTCCAAGACCGTACGATCAAAATTTTGGATAAGATCCCTATTATGTTTATTATATGGGTTCAGCGGAGACTAACAAAAAGGTGGAGACGTGGAGACCAATTCTACACCCTTAGATTAACTTGAATTCAATGGTCATCATTTTTTTATTATACTTCATAAAATTAAACATAACAAAATTATATTATTATACACAATTACACAGGTTGTTCTTTTTAACCATCCACGTTCTTAAAACCTACAACATCCGACATTTTATTTAGAAAGTTGGGAGAATTTGGGAGGATATATATCACTAAACATCGTACTGCAAATATTATAAACAAAAAATTCTACATATAAAAAATCTGTTTTACAAATAAAAAAAACCAATGCTTACTACATAACAATGAAAAAAATGTGTAAAAAATTAAATTATGCAAAAATAAAGAATAAAATAGTAAAATAATAATGTTTTGCAACTAAAGTAATGCACTAAATTAAAATAATAATATATTGCACTAAAAATTATGAATACAATAATTGAAAGTAAAAAGTTTTGCAAACAAAATAACATAAAATATTAAAATTGTGCAAATTTTTTGAATAAAAAAAATGGAAGACGTGAGAATGAATGTAATGCATATTGTAGTTACCGTTGTTGGTAACGTATAAGTTGTATATGCCTACATACAACCAATTTATAAGTGTGTAAAACAAAATAATATGTACCTTTGGATTAGATAGAAACGAATGGTGTAAGATGTGGTCTCCAGGGTCTCCAGTGAAGTTTAGTTCTCCACAGAACTTTTCTCTAAGGATTTAATATAATTAGGATATCAAGTATATACTGATATAAGTATCTTACTAACTGCTTTTACTTTTAATGTTTCGGTTTTATTTACAATGTATATAAAATTTTAAAATACATTATTACTTCAAAATTATTAAACAGAATAAAAATTATGTTATGATTATATAAAATTTTATTATCATATTATTATATTCTTTATCGATTTGAATTTGTTCTTAATTAATTTTAATACTTTATTGAAAGAAACATAAAATTTCTATATTTAAAACAATTAGTGGAAAAATAAATAAATTGGTGCTATAATAATAAAAAAAAATTATTCAAATTTAGATACTCACTTTACTATTTAGGTTCTATCCTGAGTTTTATAAATTGAATTTTGACGAATTTACAACCCATGTGAAACTAACGAAATTATCTTAAATTTAATGATGGTTTAATAATTATTATCTAACTTGACCAGTTGACCTACCCATAAACCGAAAAGAAAAGATGGTTAAGAATTTTTACATAAAGAATTCAATTCAATATAGAACACCAATTTATAATTGGTTTAAATTATCAAAACACACTTCTTAGTATTTAAATATAATCCTACCTTTAATCAAATACACATTTTAATATAAGTCTTATATTCAAAATTATCGTTTATGAATATGAAACCCTCAATATTTTAATAATATTTTGATATTATCCTTTTTTTGTTTGTTATATGTAAAATAATATAATTATAATTTGGATTAATCAAATTGTTATGTTCCTTCAGAAAAAAAAAGTATTTAAATTTATTTATGTACATGAGTTCTCGTAAGTCTATTTAGGTTCATGTGTATCATTGTTAGTATGATATACTGTTAGGCCGAATACACAATATATAATCAAGTATATGTATGAGAATAACAATAAGAACACTGCTTATGAATAATAAAATGTATGGAATTAATAACTCCTCTCTCGGTGATGTAAAATATCACAGAGAGCTGCTAGGTTACAAGAATAATCTTTCAAGTATTCGCTTCCCTTTTAGAGTTAACATATTTGTGTTTATATAGTACACAACTACATACAATCTTTAATTGATATTCCTATAAATCAGCTATACAATTAATATCAATTAAGAATTGCTTATGTCTTCTGTTCCGTTTCCTTAGCCATCACGATATCTCTTTGCTTCTTTCCTTCTTCAAAGTATATCGCTTCTAGAATCTTCATTGAGTATAACACCGACAGCTAAGCAAACTCTGACTGTCAGAGTTTAACAAACTCTGACCAGTCTTCCAGCTAAACTCTGATAGTTTCCTGATACTTTAAACACTGATAAACAAACATAAGCAATTATATCTAACAATCTCCCCCAACTTGTGCATACAAAAATGTACAAGTTAACAGATAATTGATGATGTCAAAACTTATAACAAATGCAGTGTTTATAAAATCACAGAGTTTATATTTTAACTTAGAACAGAAAACTTAAAAACTTACAGACTCCATTTACTTTATCTCTTCAACTTCAGGTACAGTTCTGAGATAGTCTATAAGCAGTCTTCTTTCAGCCCTTTCAAGCTCAGCTATCATAATCTCTTTCAGCTCCTTTAACTCTGGATCACTCTCTCCAGTTTGATAGATAGCAGCTCTTAAGGCATAAATACTATTCTTCTTCATTTGTTTACCCAGTTTTATCATGAAGGATTTATCTGACTCTAGATTAAATTCCAACACTTTTATTCCAAGAGTTGTTGTAAGTTTTGCACTGTTCCTCTTCATCTCCACAAGCTTACCATTATAATCTCTGTACTTTGGTATATAAGAACCTATAGACTTTAGGCCACTGAGGGCTCTAGCTTTCATCATTCTTCTTCTTAATACCTTAGCTGCTTGTTGAGTTCTTTGATTTTTAACTTTCAGTAGATACAACACATACTCCAGCTCCTCCTTCATTTTCAGTTCAATATCAGCTTCTCCAACTCTGTATACTCTTCCATCAGTCTTGAAGTATAACATAAAATCCCTTTTCAAACCTCTATGGTGTATTAACTGAACAGACTCCAAAGTATCAATATTTTCTTGAGTCACACCAACACCAGGTTCAGCTAATGAGGTATGATCCATAAGACTGTTATTCACCCTTTTCTCTCTATGAGATCCTAAACCAGATCTATCTCGAGATTCTTTGCCCATGATGGTTCTGCTTTGAAGAATATTTACATTTCCAGGAATCAGAGAATGTTGAACTGTAATAGGTTTTGCAAACATCCTTTGAAGTTGAGAAGAAGATAACTGAGTCTGTACAACTTGAGTAGTATCAGTGGTTGTCACAGCTTCTAACGATTTGTCAACTTGAGCATTGTCAGAGGTTGATTGAGCTTTCTTCAGTACATGCTTTTCTTCTACAAACTTCCCTTTGCCTTTATCAAGACTAGCTTCAACTGGTCTTCTTGAATATTGTAAACTCTGTTGAGAATTTACATTTTCTTTGATAATAATCCCTTTCTCTTTAGGCCTTGAAACTTTAACAGCCTTCTTGATTTTTTCAGACTTCAAATTCTTTTCATGCTCTTCAACCAGCATCTCCTCTTCAGCTTGAATGTCTTCAATCGTTGCATCTGCACCATGCTCTTCCAGAAACAACTGAGCTGCAATCTCTTCATCAGTATTTGGTTGAGAAGTGAGCAATAAGCTTCTAGCTTTTGAAGAAGATTGAGCTGCAGTGTTTATTCTATCAGAGTTTGTCTTAGCAGTAGCAGAGTTTGACCTTAGTCTCCCTTGCTCTTGAATTGATTTTGACCTAAACTCTTTGTCTTTTGCTCCACCATCACCAGTATCATCCTTCTTGCTCAGAGTTTGAGATTTCTTGCATTTGTCTTTGAATACTCTCTCCCCCTTTTTGACATCATCAGGAATCAACACTGATGTGAGCAATTCAAATGAAGCAGCAATTGAATCAATCTTATCAGACATGACATTTTGATTTTCTTCAACTTTGCTTAGCCTGGTTCTTATAGCCTCCTGATCTCTAGATAAAGAAAAATTTTCTTGTTTCAAAGTCAGTTCCCTTGCAACCACATCATTTCTCAACCCAGTAACATCTTTCTGAGTTTCATCAAAACGGTTATTAAGAGACTTTACTTGTACAATTGTAGCTTTAAGATGTGCAAGAAGCTCAGGATTTGTGATAGTAGCAGCAGTCTTGGACACAAATTCAGCTGCCCTTTGATTAGGAAAGATACATTCATGACTTGACCAATTTGCAAAGTACATATTCTGAAAATGAGTTTCAGTATTATGTTGAGATGAACCACCAAACTCAGGCACTTTAGGATTCGGTTGAACTGAAATCCTTGGAGAAGATGAAGAAGCAGCTTTGTCATTAGACTTTGCTGAAGACTCTGCACTTGGAGAATTAGGAACATTCTCAGCAAAAGTTTCTTGAACATCTTCATTTGCAATCTTTTCAGAGTTTAAGTTCTCAACCTCATTTTCTTGAACAGCCTCAACAATAGGCTCTACAGCAGCTTCAAAAACATTCTCTGCAGCATCTGTTGTCTGATCAACCTCCTCGCCCTTTTCAATAACCTGGTGAGTAACAGAGCATAGCTCTGTGTGAGTAGCCATAGACTCATCAAGAATCACTGTTGGTTGATCAGCTGCCACATCCTCTGTTTCATCAACACTATCAAACTCTTCAAGAGTTGCAGAGGGATGTGCTTCAACATTTTCCTCTATCTCCATTTCCAAGATTGGCTCAGACTGTTCAGCATTCAAGTCAGCCATCTCATCAGCATTTGCTCTGGCTTCATCAGGCACAATAGCATTCTCAGTAGCATCTTGAAAAATAATTTTTGGAGCTTCAGCAGGTGTAGATTCTTGAACCACTTCATCAAATAAGTAATCAACTATCAGCTTCCTTCTTTTGATCTGTGAGGGCTCAGCATCAGAGTGTGGTCTATTTGCCCTTTTCTTGATTCTTGAAGTACCAACAGTCTTTGGTAAATCAGCATCAGAAGATGGTTTAGAAGCCTTGACAGCTTTAAAAGCCCTATGCTTAGTCCTACCTCCAGATTTTGGTCTTTGGGAAGTAGATTGAGGGTCAGTGTTTAATGGTTGAGGCTCTGGTTGAGGTTGTGGTTGTAGAAATTGTTGGACTGAATCAGGAAGTAACAAGTCCCCAACATTTCCCTTCTTAACATCTTTATTTGTCAAATCAGATAATATTCTCTTATGCAATTTAAACGAGGGAATCACATCATCCTCAGCAATCTCAATCCCATCAACACAAGCAGAAACTATCAATTGACAAAAGCGAGCAAAATATAATACGCTTATATTTTCTGTCATCTTTTCTCCTATGTTATGAAGAACTAGTCTAGCAAAATCAAAGTTATTACCATAGAGAAGAGAATACCCGATTTGCAGACTATCAATTGGAATAACATCCCAATTTGTGCATTTCTTCCCGAACGCTCTAGTGATACAGTCAAAGAAGAAACTCCATTCCTTCCTTAAGAGCGGTCGCTTCACATTACCAATCCTTGCCAATGACCCACTATAACCAATATCCCTCATCATCCTATGTAGCTCAGCATCACCAACAGAGATTGTATAAGCATTGAAATCTTCAAAGCCCAGAGCATCACGAACAGTGGTTGGAGTGACCACAAACTCTTGGTCTTCAAACTCAAAAACAATTGAAGGAGTTCCAGATTCTCCTCCATCATCATAGACGCCTGTCTCCCAGAAAGCTTTGATTTGCAATCCAGAAAGCTTCGCTGGTTCAACAAGAGCTTGCCCAATATCAGACTGAGCAAGGAAATTTTGAAACATATGAAATGCCTCCGGTGCGTTCTCATTACTCAAAGGTGCTGCATAGTTGTTAGGAACGAACTCTAGACCAACAGAGTGAAAAACGGTGGTTGCCATTAGAAACAGATTTGAAAATAATCAGAGAATAAGCCTTGAAAAGTGTTTGAAAAATTGATGCAGAAAAGTGTTTGTGAAAATGTGTGTGTGAAAAATGTCTGTGAATAGAGTAAGTTTGTAAAGAATATGAACGTTGTGTGTATAATGATTAAATAAGAAATAAAAAAATTAAAACTGGAGAGTTTTAATCATTAAGACACATAACTGGCTTACTCGTGAAGTGTGTGAGTGGGACAGGTGTCACACATGCATTAACTTCCAGCAGTAATGTGGTAGTTTCCAACACGCATGCGCAGTAAAAACATGCAATAATTATTGTTGTTTACACGTTTCATCATTTTCAAAACACATACAAACCGTTGTCAATCATACTCTCTATTTTCAAAAAGAATAATGTTTCTCAAAAATTATGAAATGTCTGAAACACATTTATTTATTTTAATCATCAGAGATTAAAAATAAATTACCTCGGCGTAGAGTACACAGTTCATCAGTGTTTATCAATTCTCCAACATCATTAATAAACTCTTTTCTCAAAGTGCACAATTGTGAATATTTGTGTGTGAATAGCAGAGTTTACTGAATATAAATATTTAGAGCATCTCAAAGTGCATAAAATCCACAAATTAAATCAGTAAAAACTGGTTGCCCAAACTCTCATTTATACAACAAAATCTGATGTCATCTAAACTCTGTACCTATGTATTTATTATTTTCAACCCCTGCCTAAATTTTTTTTTTCCCAGTAATCAGAGATTGGCACTAGTCACCAAAAATTTCAAATTTTAGCCCTTATTTCATACAATAAGTTCCTGGGTCTTCCTAGGCACAACATGATCTCAAATAAATTTGTGCATGTTTTTGCATCTTTTGCTTGAGGGTGAAGTAGCAGCAACTATTTATAAGAGTTTAGACTAACATCATTTAACACATCTATTTTATGAGAGAAAGTGCAAACAGCTAATACAGGCTCAGTGTATAGGACCAATAAACTAAGAGATGCTATAAATATAGAGACAGTATCATGCTGTGTAAAGTTTCTGTACACATTTGAGATCAGATTATATATAACTCAGAAGGATTCATGATTACTTACTGAGAATCATGCTTCATACTATTTTCTTCATCGGTTTTTATGTTTCAGACAATACCACAATCAGAGAATAACATCAGAGTTTAACCAACAGAGTATGCTAACATAGTTTAACAACATGATTTGCATGACAGTTAACATATGCATAGAAACATGAGCAACATATCACATAAGAGTAAATTTTGAGTCTAACCAGTATCTCTAGTCGGAACCAGAGATCATTCCTAGTTCATTTACCAGTCTTGTAAATGTAGCTTCACTCAAAGGCTTGGTGAAGATATCTGCAAGCTGTTGATCTGTAGACACAAAATGAAGCTCAATATTTCATTCCTCCACATGTTCCCTGATAAAGTGATACCTTATGCTAATGTGCTTGGTCATGGAGTGCTGTACTGGATTTCCTGTCATAGCAATAGCACTTTGATTATCACAGAAAATAGGTATTTTAGAGTACCTTAACCCATAATCCAGCAATTGATTCTTCATCCACAGAATCTGTGCACAACAGCTACCAGCAGCAATATACTCTGCTTCTACAGTGGATGTGGAAATTGATTTCTGTTTCTTGTTGTACCAAGAAACTAGTCTGTCACCTAGAAATTGACAGCTTCCACTGGTGCTTTTTCTGTCAATCTTACAACCTGCAAAGTCTGCATCTGAGTAACCAATAAGCTTAAACTCTGATTCTCTAGGATACCACAAACCCAAGGTTATGGTTCCTTTGAGATATTTGAAAAATCCTCTTCACAGCTGTTAGATGAGGCTCTCTGAGATCTGCTTGAAATCTTGCACAAAGACAGGTTGCATACATGATGTCTGGTCTACTTGCAGTCAGATAAAGAAGAGACCCTATCATGCCTCTGTAGTTTTTCATATCTACTGAAGCTCCTGTGTCTTTGTCTAGCTTTGTTGTAGTTGCCATAGGAGTTGTTGCAGATGAACTATCAAGCATACCAAATTTCTTGAGTAGATTTCTGGTATATTTTGTTTGATTGATAAAAATCCCATCATCTGTTTGCTTTACCTGCAAGCCTAGAAAATAACTAAGCTCTCCCATCATGCTCATTTGGTACCTGGACTGCATAAGCTTGGCAAACTTCTTACAAAGTTTATCATTAGTAGACCCAAAGATTATATCATCCACATAGATTTGAACTAAAAGCAAATCATTACCAGAATTGAAATAGAACAAGGTTTTATCAATTGTACCTCTAGTGAACCCACTTTCTAAAAGAAATTGAGCCAGAGTTTCATACCATGCTCTAGGTGCCTGCTTTAGTCCATAAAGTGCTTTGTCAAGCCTGTAGACATAATCTGGGTGTTTGGGGGTCCACAAACCCTGGTGGTTGTTCAACAAACACTTCTTCTTCAAGTTTCCCATTGAGAAAAGCACTCTTGACATCCATCTGAAAGACTTTAAACTTTTTTTGAGCAGCATATGCTAGAAAAATCCTTATGGCTTCCAACCTTACAACTGGAGCAAAGGTTTCATCATAGTCAATTCCTTCCTGCTGTGAATATCCTTTTGCCACAAGTCTAGCCTTGTTCCTTGTAATTACTCCCTCACTGTCAGTCTTGTTTCTGAAAACCCACTTTGTACCAACAACAGATCTGTTCTTGGGTCTTGGTACAAGTGTCCAGACTTCATTTCTTTCAAACTCATTCAATTCCTCCTGCATTGCTGTTATCCAGTTAGCATCTTGAAGAGCTTCATTCACTTTCTTTGGTTCTGTTTGAGATATGAATGCATGAAACATACATTCATTTGCTGTAGCACTTCTTGTTTTCACACTTGCATCTGGATCTCCAATAATCAGATCAGGTGTATGAGCCTGAGTCCATTTTCTTGATGTAGGTAAGTGGCTTCTTTCATCATTATTAGATCCTCCCCCTTGATCCATGATCTCCTGATTTTCTTTTTGACCATCTATATTTTCTTTTTCAGTGTTTGTGTCAGATTCTTCAGCTGACTCACTTCCAGAATATGAGTCATCATGTTGAGATGTTCCCGAAGTATCTTCTTGCTCCCCCTCAACTGGTTCTCTATTTTGTTCTGTCAGAGAAACTTCCTCAGTGTTTACTAGTAGAGGTTCAGAGTATGCTTCAACAGAGTTTGTTGGATAGGCTCCATCAGAGTTTACGTCATCAGAGTTTAGATCTTCATTTTCAAAGCGTAGTTGATCATGATTTTCTTCATCTTCAAGTCCAGTTATTTTCTTGTCATCAAATGACACATGTATAGATTCCATGATCACTTTAGTTCTCAGATTATAGACTCTGAATGCTTTAGTCGACAGTGGATATCCAACAAAAATTCCTTCATCAGCTTTTAATTCAAACTTGGTCAACTGTTCAGGATGAGTTTTCAACACAAAGCATTTGCACCCGAAAATATGAAAATATTTCAGGTTTGGTTTCTTTTTCTTCACCATCTCATATGGTGTTTTCCCATGCCTGTTGATCAGTGTAGCATTTTGAGTAAAACAAGTAGTTTGAACAGCTTCTGCCCAGAAATAAGTTGGCAATTTTGCTTCATCAAGCATTGTTCTGGCAGCTTCGATTAAAGTTCTGTTCTTTCTTTCCACTACACCATTCTGCTGTGGAGTTCCAGGTGCAGAAAATTCTTGTTTCACTCCTCTTTCCTTGCAAAATTCTTCCATTGTTGCATTTCTGAATTCAGTACCATTATCACTCCTTATAATTTTCACTTTATACTGTGATCCTTTGTTCAGTAGCTTTACATGTCCATCAGAGTTAAGGCAGTTTCATCCTTCTTTGCTAGAAAGTACACCCAGGTGTATCTATTGTACTCATCAACAATGACTAAAGCATATTTCTTTCTGCCAAGAGACATTACATTCACTGGACCAAATAGATCAACATGAAGAAGATGATAAGGATCCACAACTGAAGATTCAGACTTACTCTTGAAAGATGACTTCCTTTGCTTGGCCTTTTGACAGGAATCACACAGACCATCTAAGCTGAGTATAGATTTTGGAAGTCCCCTTACAAGATCATAAAGTCTGTGGTCTAACCCTAACATAATCATTCTTTACTCCAGACTTGGAGGGTAAAGAATTAATGTCTTTGTTCTTCCTGCAGAAACTTGCAAGATGGTTAGTACTACCACAATTATGACATGTTTTTCTAGGAGCATCAGTAATAGGCAAATGATTATTGCTTTTATTAATGCCTACTTTTCCATTTCTGTTCTTCCTGGACACTTTCTGTTTCTTGACAGACTTTACTTCTTTGAGCTTATACTTGAATTGTTTCTCTGTCATTAAACCAACATTAACCTGTTTAACGCAAGTTTTTACTGGTTCTTCCTTAACAGTTTCTGTCTCAACTACAAAGTTTAGCTTACTGGATTCAGGAACAAATTTCATAGGTTGAAGATGTGTTCTAACTTTAACTTTATCTTTAAACCTAAGTTCATCTTTCTCACAGTAACCTAACCCAACTGCATCTGTTTGAAACACTTGATGTGTGTCTTTTCCAGAGTTTGTCCAGGTTTTAATTATCTTCCTCTCTTTTTCCAATTCAGATTCTAGTTGCCTAAATCTCTTAAGCAACTCATGTTCAACATAAACAACATCATCTCTTTCCTTTTGAACTTGTTGCATGTTAACAAGTTCTTCTTCAAGAAATTTGTTTCTTTCTTTAAGCTTTAAATTCTCAGATTTAATTCTTTCATTTTCTAAAGTCTGATCTCTGTAACTAACATGTATGCTTTTAAGATAAATTCTCAATTCAGATATATTATCAATATCATAAGCATAAGTTGTTAGGGGTACCTTGTTTTCAGATTCATCTTCAACAGTTGCCATGAGAGCATAGTTGACTCCTTCATCTGAGTCTGAAGTGTCTGCCCAGTCTCTCCCTTTAGTGATGAGTACTTTTTCAGATTTTCCTTTCTTGCACTCTGGAGCATAGTGACCCATCTCTTTACACTTGTAGCACTGGATCTCAGACTTGTCTTTCTTCCCAGATTTGGTATCACTTCCTTCAGACTTTCTGAAACTCTTCCTTTCAGAGTTTGAATCTCTCCTAGAGAATCTCTTTCTTTTCTTGAAGTTTTTGAAACCCATCTTCTTGAAAGTCTTCACCATCAAAGCAGCCATTTGCATCATTTGTTCTTCATCATCCTCGGATTCAGATGACTCAACAGTATTTGAGTCATCATCAGTGTTTGATGACTCACTTTCAGAGTTTATGACCAAAGCCTTTCCCTTAGCTTTCTTCTTTGATGTCTCTTTCTTAAGAAGCTTTTCTTCAACTTTAAGAGCAACAGATTTTGTCTTCTTACCAGATCTTCTGTTTCTTTGTTCTATCTCAAGTTCATGAGTTTTAAGCAACCCATAGATTTCATCAAGTTCTGTATCTGCAAGCTCATAATTATCTCTTATTGTTGTTGTCTTTAAATCCCATCTTTCAGGTAGAGATAGAAGAAACTTGAGATTAGACTCTTCAAGATCATATTCTTTATCAACCAGAGATAAATCATTCAACAGTTTACAGAATCTGTCATATGTCTCAGTCAAAGTTTCATCAGGTCTCGAGTCAAAGTGTTCATACTCCTGTGTAAGTATAGTCTTCATGTTCTTCTTTATAGCATTTGTTCCTTGACATCTGATTTCTAAAGCATCCCAAATTTCTTTGGCAGTTTTGCAACCAATAACTCTGTTAGACATGACATTATCTAAGGCACTATGGAGAAGATGTCTAACTTTTGCATCCTTTGCAATTGATGAGATGTCTTCAGGAGTCAAATCTTTCTTTTCCTTTGGAATAATCTTTTGTTCTTCACCAGCAACAACAGTAGACAGTTTAGTCGGCTTATAAGGACCATCATTGATTCTATCAAGGTATTCTGGATCTGTGGCTTCCAGAAACATGGTCATCTTTACCTTCTATACTGGATATTCCGCTGGTCTGAGAATTGGAACCCTAATCGTCTCATATCGACTCACAGAAGTTGGTTGAACCTTTTCAGAATTAGAACCTACTTGGATATTTTCAGCCATGATTATACTTGTGTTTGGATCAATGAAAACTGTATATATTAAACAGCCTAGGCTCTGATACCAATTGTTAGGCCGAATACACAATATATAATCAAGTATATGTATGAGAATAACAATAAGAACACTGTTTATGAATAATAAACTGTATGGAATTAATAACTCCTCTCTCGGTGATGTAAAATATCACAGAGAGCTGCTAGGTTACAAGAATAATCTTTCAAGTATTCGCTTCCCTTTTAGGGTTAACCTATCTGTGTTTATATAGTACACAGCTATATACAATCTTTAATTGATATTCCTATAAATCAGCTATACAATTAATATCAATTAAGAATTGCTTCTGTCTTCTGTTCCGTTTCCTTAGCCATCACGATATCTCTTTGCTTCTTTCCTTCTTCAAAGTATATCGCTTCTAGAATCTTCATTGAGTATAACACCGACAGCTAAGCAAACTCTGACTGTCAGAGTTTAACCAGTCTTCCAGCTAAACTCTGATAGTTTCCTGATACTTTAAACACTGATAAACAAACATCAACAATTATATCTAACAATAAGCATTATATTGACAATTTTTAATATTGTAATCAATATGAATTGTTATCTTGATATTTGGTTTAACAATTATTATCTAATTGGAACTATACATAAATTCAAGAGAAAAGATATTTAAGAATTTTTACATAGAAAACTTTTAAATTATCAAAATACACTGTTTAGTATTTAAATATAATTCTATTATTAATCAGATACACATTTTAATATTAGATATAACAATTCTCATCGATCTATTTAAGATCTAACTGTAATTATTAATTTGGTCGTATAGTGATCGTACACAGACCAAATCGATTTTAATTTTTTCTTAAATTGATTTTAATATTTTATTGAAATAAAAATAGAATTTATAAATTTAAAAGAATTAGGAAAAAAATTAAATTGGTGCTACAATAAAAAAATATTTATTAAAATGTAGATAATCACTTTACTGTTTGGGCTCTATCTTGAGTTTTAGACAACATATTTTAACGATTTTACAGCCCATGCAAAGCTAACAAAATTATCTTTAATTTAATGATGGTTTAATAATTTTTATCTAACTGCAACTATCCATAAACTAAAGAGAAAAGATAATTACGAATTTTTACATAAAGATTTCTATTTAATATAGAAACCCATTTAAAATTGGTTTAAATTATCAAAATACACCTTTTAGTATTTAAATACTATATATCCTATTATTAATCAAATACAATTTTTAATATTATATCTAACGGTCCTCATCTATTTGAATATTTATAGTTTTATAATCCAACGGATCATATACTTTTGGTAGTACAGTGACCGACCAAAGTTTTGGATAAGATCTCTCTTACGCTTATTATATACTAGCTTAAAACCCGTGCGATGCACGAATTGTTATTAATAATTATTATTTTTATAATTTAGGTTTTAATATTTTATTAATTTGCATTTGCTAAAAAAATAAGTAGGCGTGTTAAACTTTTTTAAATAATTAAAAGTATTAAAATAAATTTTAAAATAAATTAATAAGTGTTTATCCGTGATATTTTTGGAAAAGTAGGGGTCTTAGTAAGGAAAAATATAAAAAGTAACATGTTTTATCTGAAAAGTAAGTGCCCGTAATTAAAAGTATTTAAATAGGTTTCAAAATAAATAAGTAGGGATTTGCCCGGGATATTTTTGGGAAATGAGGGTTTTTAGTAAGGAAAAATAGAAAGAGTAGCATATTTTAGTTGAAAATGATAATTGCCGGTGATTTTTTTTTAGAAAATTAGAGGATTTTGTTAGAAAAAATAGAAAAAATAATGTATTTTAGCTGAAAAGTTAGTTGGTTATAAAAATGTTATTATTTAATAATAATTTCTTTAGAAAATGAAAAAATTGAAAAAGTAACATGTTTCAGCTGAAAAAGTGCTCATAATTAAAAGTATTAAAATAGATTTTAATACTTTTAATTATTAAAATAAAAAAATAGATTTTTAAAATAAATAAGTAAGGGATTGCCCGTGATATTTTTGGAAAATGAGGGGTTTTAGTAAGGAAAAATAGAAAGAGTAACATGTTTTTGTTAAAAAAGATAACCGCCCGTGTTTTTTTTAGAAAAAGAGAAGATTTTGTTAGAAAATAAAATAAAAAAAGGTAATGTATTTTAGCTGAAAAGGTAATTGGTTATCAATAATGTTATTATTTAGTGATAGTTTTTTAAAAAATAAGTAAGGGCAATTAAGTAAAATCATTAAGTACCGACTGTCCGTCCATCCGACTACCAAACTTTTAATGTTTCGTCTTTAATAATATAGCTTAAAACCCGTGCGATGCACAAATTGTTTTTAATAATTGTTAATTTTATTATTTATATTTTATATTTTATATTTTATTAATTGTATTTGTTAAAAAAAATAAGTAGGTGTGTTAAATATTTTTAAATAATTAAAAGTATTAAAATAGATTTTAAAATAAATAAGTAACGGTTTGCCCGTGATATTTTGGAAAAAGAGGGGTTTTATTAAGAAAAATAGAAAGTAACATGTTTTCGTTGAATTTTAAAATATAAAAGTAACGATTTGCCTGTGATATTTTTGAAAAAAAGAGGGGTTTTAGTAAGAAAAATACAAAATGTGACATGTTTTAGTTGAAAAAGATAATTGTCAATTAAAATTATTAAAATAGATTTTAAAGTAAATAAGCAAGGGTTTGCCTGTGATATAATTGGAAAAGTAAAGATTTTAGTAAGGAAAATAGAAAATATAACATGTTTTAGCCGAAAAAGGTAAATGCCCGTGATTTTTCTAGAAAAAGAGGGGAAATGTAATTGCCAATTAAAAGTATTAAAATATGTTTTAAAATAAATAAGAAAGGGTTTGCTCGTGATATATTTGGGAAATGAAGGATTTTAGTAAAGTAAATATAAAAAGTAACATGTTTTAGCTGAAAAGGAAATTGCTCGTGATTTTTTTAGAAAAAAATGGTAATGCATTTTAACTGAAAGGGTAACTGATTATAATAATTTTTATAACGCACATCTTAGACCAATCAACAAGACCCAAAGTTCACTAGCTATCTTTATAAGTGAAAGACATATGTATAGGCCTATTTGTAAACATCGAGGATTCGACTCAACTTAAACAAGAATATAATAAGTAAATAATAATTCAATTGTCACAAGAATCTTAGAAGGTAATATCAGTCAAAAGAATAAAGATTAAAGTCAATCTACAGACTTGAAGTAATTCTACAGTGAAAGAAGTTCATTTATTTGATCAAGTCTCAATGAAGTATTCAAAAAAGTGGATCCATTAACTTGACATAGATTTCTACAGTGTGACAGCAAGTGTACATGTTACAGTGTTTGATAAAGGGAAAAGAAAAAGAACCACCACTTAAAGTCAAAAGATGAAGAATCGTCATTGCAGTTAGTCACTCATGAACCAGACAGTACATCGAGTGTCAACACAATATAGTGGAAGTTCATCATTAATCTCAGTGGTTCAAGAATTGTTTCTGTTATCAAAGAACTATATTAATTCTATTTTAATTAATTAATATAGTTAGTTAATTTATTCAATAAATTAATTCAATCAGAATTAATTTATTCCTTAAATTAATTGATAATTTAATTAATTTAGAATTAATATAAAGTTGAAATGACTATCAAAATGAACTGGAATGACCATCCTTGGATAGTCATGCCGAGAGTCATGCAAGGGTTAAAGTTAGTCATGCCAAACTACTTGTGAGTCCTACCGAGAGTCATGCTAGAATTATTGGTTAGTCATGCCAAGCTACTTGTGAGTCCTGCCGAGAGTCATGCTAGGCTTATTGGATAGTCATGCAAAGCAAAGTGGAAGTCATGCTAGCTAAAAAGGATTGTGTACATAATCAACAAGATTAAGACAGAACAAACAAGGTTTTATTCATCTTCTGCTTAAACAAAACCAACCACTGCCGAGCTTTCAAGATTATCAAGTGAATTAATTCTAGCTCTTATTGTAACATTCAAGCCACTAGAATTCATTTACTTGTACTTGTTTGATTATCTAGCGGATCATTATCCCTAGAATTTATCTCGAACTACTTTTTAGTATTCGATCTTTTTATTATAAAATTAGATAAATTCATGTCGAATTTATTATAGATTTGTTTTAAATAGTTTGAGATTCAAACCTTGTAATTTGTACTGTATTTGTAACACCCTTTAAGTTTAATATAAGTTATATTTAACTTGAATCTTGTTTCATTTAATTCCGCTTTAATTTGTTCTTAAATTGTTAAATCACGAACCAAACAAATTTGAGAAAACAGTACCGTTTGTATTCAACTCCCCTTCTACAAACTTATCAGGACCTAACAGTTAGCCTTTTATGATTCCATAAACCATCATCACAATAGCTCCCATATGATCCCTTATAACCACTTATAACCCCATATTATTCTCATTTGGCAGACGATTAGGATACACCACTATATGAGTATTGATCTTGACAAAGTTTCTTTTAGGGAAGACCCATTTCCTCTCGATGACTCACTTTTAATAAAAAATAAAATGAGATGGTTTTTAGATCTGAAAGACACTATTTAACATGCATGCATTAATTCTAAATTGGACTTCCCGTATATCCCTTAAACTGCACCTAAAATCTACCCGCTCAAATTCTACACCAATAGACTTAAGTGTGATTAATGATGTTTATTTTCCCATAAAATTTCACTAAGACGCTTCTGGAATTACATTTGAAATTTGGCTAATGGGTTTTCAGAACTTCTTAATCATCGAAAATAAAATAAAGCTAATACTTGAACAAGCCCATCAACTTAGTTAGCCCACCCACTGAACGTACTAAGAAAATCACTTAAAAAGACACTGTATTAACTCCATGCACTTATCATGGAGCTACGTTCCCTTCATTTCTTTGCTAGATCATCTGCCCCTTGAAGATTTTCTCTTGGCATATAATAAAGTTTAAACTGAGGATTCCCAATTAGCTCATACCATGACGAAGGTATAACTCTTTCATCATAATCTTGGAATTCAGCTCTAGCTCTCATGAATTGCTTGACCATTAGCATACTATATGAGGATATGGTGCAAGAACTTTTGAAGTTTAAGTTGTTCTTTATACAGTTGAAAAGGAACAAGACTGCATTCCTCTCAGCTTCAAGAGGACACCATGCATGAGTAGGTCCAGAAAAGATAAATATTGTTCTATCAATAACATCCTTCAAATATCCTCCCAATCCTTCACATATTGCTTCATTGTTTAATTTTAACCATGCACCATTCACAAAATCTATTAGATCTGTATTCCACCAAATGTGCTCTTCTGTAGATACCTTCTTATTGAACAACAGAAGAGCCCTAACTGGATTAATCATACATAGTGATTCCGACTCTTGCTTTATGAAAACAGTTGCAAGTAGCCATTTCAAAGATCTAATTTTAACACAGTACAACAGCTTTTCCTTGTCATCTTTGATATTATTAATTAGAAGTGAGATTATTTTTGGCTAGTCAAAGAGTCCAGAAAGTAGCGGCTATAGTGACTACCCAATTGAATCTTAGGTTCTGAAAACACCAGAGTAACAACCCATGAAGAAGATCTTAACATAGTCTTTTGGGCAGGATTCAAAGATCCACCGGTCACTAACAAGTTCCCACAAATGTTTGGCTAAAGAACCATTCCACAACAGATGATATTGATCCTCATTATCTAAATGGCACCATTTACAAGAGATGTCAACCAGACCTACTCTATATCCAATAAAAACAGCAATGGGAAGGACTCTTTACATACATGTTGCTAGTATCTTCAATTGAGTAAAAATATTAAACTATTTTTGTTGAACTTTTGGGGACATGCAGAAGAATTCCACATATTTATTAGAAATAATATATATTATTCGTAACAACTTAAAATAATAGTAAAATATTACTTTTAAAAAAATAATCAACTCAATGAGTGTATCATCTTCAACAAATTTTAGTCGACCATTAATTTATATCAAAGTCAATTTATTTAGTTAAAACTAATAGTGTTGACTAAAATAGTTGGTTAAAATAATAATATAGAGTAGTAATGATTACTAGGTTAAAACCCGTGCGATGCACGGCTTTTTATTAATAATTATTATTTTTATTATTTATGTTTTAATATTTTATTAATTGCATTTGTTAAAGAAAAATAAATAGGCGTATTAAACTTTTTTAAACAATTAAAAATAATAAACTCGATTTTAAAATAAATAAGTAACAGTTTGCCCTTGTTTTTTTTTTGAAAAAGGAGGCGTTTTAGTAATGAAAAATAAAAAAAGTAACATGTTTTAGTTGAAAAAGGTAATTGTCCGTGATTAAAAGTATTAAATTAGGTTTAAAATAAATAATTAAGGATTTGCCCATGATTTTTTTGGAAAATGAAGGATTTTAGCAAGGAAAAATAGAAAAAATAACATTAGTTGAAAAAGATAAACCTTCAAAAGATCTGGAGCAAGACATACAACACAATATATACACACAAAAATAGAATTATACCTTGATTGTTAACAATTTAATTGTTAATAATAGCTGATTTTGTTCCAAGTAAGAGCATATGATGGCGTTGGTGGATGGGGGTTTAGAATATTTAAAAGTGTTGGCGGAGGGGATCGAACAGATTTTGTATAGTTTTATTCTTATCGAACCCGTTCGTAATTTACGCTATAGTTCCGGAACTAGCCTTAGATACCCTTAGTAGGCGCACAAGTGTGCAATTTTAGATACCTATTAAGGGCGCGTAATTATTGAACTTTAGATGCCGGCTACTGGCAAAGTGTGGCGTATAAGAATAAGAATAAGATCCCGGCTACTGGGAAAGTGTGGCCGTAGAGCAAGACTGTGGTATTTATAAGAATTTCGTTTCTGTTTTATATTCTGCTTCTGTTTTAAATTATGTTTATGTTCTAGATTTTAAAATATAAACTTTGGGTTGGATCTATTTTCGCAAAGGCTTTTAAATTATTATTATTGTGAGAAAATCTGTTTTATTAAAACGCCCATTGATTTTCGAGAATATCAGTAAGTCAATATGTTATTTGCTGAGTTGTGTAGCTCACTCTTTTCTAATATTTCAAGTTCGTACATTACGGAAGAATATTGAGAATGTGAATGTGAACTTGTGAATTTCGTGCTACGTGGTTTGATGCAATTTATTGGATAAGATTTATTGTGCTATTAGAATACTTTTTTGTTAAATGCAAGATACTGATTATTGGAATTGTGGAGCTGCGTCTCCGATTTTATATTTTTGATTATTAAGTTTGACCGATGCATTTCACTTTTGTGCAATTTTGTATTTATTGAATAAATAAATGTATTTTATTTTAGTTTTGATTTAGATTTAATAGTCCGAAAAGTCGGGCTGTCACAGTTGGTATCAAGAGCAGTCTGTACTTCGGAGTGTGTTAGGTATGGGACTAGTACACTTCCTAGGATGCGTTTCTGTGGACCATAGATTAAGTTTGACTTGTAGAAGATTAGTGGGTAGACGTGTTATGTGATAGGATTGTTGTGAATTTGGGGACCAAATTCTTTTTAAGGAGGGTAGTTTGTAATATCCTGGATTTTTTTTTTGTAATTTTAATAGATTAAAATTTGCTAGAAATCAGAATTAGGAGTGGATTAAAATTTAAGATAATTATATAATTTGACTTTGGAATAAAAATATAGAATTAATGAGTCTTGCTAATTTAATTTTGTTGAGATTTAGTTTAAAATTTTAGTTGTCCCAATTTAATTAAAAGTGACCTATACATATCTAGATACGAGCGTGTTAAAAAAAAGAGATAAAAACCCTAGCAAACATGAGAGAGAGAGAGAGACGCCGAAAGAGAGAGAGGAGGAGAAGGAGAAGAAGAAGAGCACGAGAAGAGGTCTCATAACAAATTTATAACGAGTTTAGAAGAAGAGGTAATGATTCTTCAATTCTCTTGTTATTCGTGTTATTTCACGTGTATGATATTTGATTTATTTTGATTATGTGAAGGATCTTTATATGTTCTCTTGAGTATTTGTATATGTGTATAATATGATATATATATATATATATATATATATATATATATATATATATATATATATATATATCCATGAGTTCTTTGTTTTGTCCATTGTGTTTGTATGACTACTCCAATTTTGTATGTATACTATATATAAAGTCTAAAGTCTGAATTCTTGTGAAAATCATACGTGACTCGTTATTTGTCGGAATTTTATGATATTAGACTCTCTGAAAAGGTATTGTAATTATCTACGACTTTGATTCTTTGTGGTTTTCGAAATTAGGTCTGTAGATATGAGTTTTTCTGGGATTTATTGATCAGCCAATATGTTTTTGAAACTGAGAAGTCTAATTTTGAAAATTTATAGTAAATTGAGTCTTTATCCAAAAATTATGAGTAATATCATTCTGGAAATCTCTTTTCGACCTCTGCACTTTGTGTTTCATTTCGCTGACTATTTCTGTGATTGCGATGTCTTAAACGTCGAAATACTAACCTGATCAGCGGCTGATTCTGTTATGCAGTCCGCAAATGTCTATGTTTTCAGTTCGTTACTTGTCTGTTTTTAACGAGCCTTATCATTCTGGAAAGGTCTCGGAATTGCCTACATTTTTCGTGTTTTGTACCTTTTCAGATAAAGTCATTTTCATAGAGTAATTTGTCAATTTTCAGAACTGGTCAGGATTGAGTTTGTTAATATTGGTCTATTTTGCAAGATGTTTTGGTGTCTGATTTTTGAAATTTCATTGAGTAAGTTATATGTAAGCGTCGCATTGGTTATATTAAGATGGTGTGAACATTATTTGAGTTTGACTGGTTTAATAAAATTATAGGATTTGCTCGCATTGATTTCGGTATTTGATCGCTTTTGAGGTAAGTACTCTTTGACTTACTTTTATTTTTGGAAAAGATATTTTGATTCTGCTTTAAATTTTGTATAAGATATAAGAATATTGTTTCGAACTGTATAAGATATAAGATACGAGAATCTTTCGAATCCCTCAGTCTCTATGTTATCGAACCCGTTCGTAATTTACGCTATAGTTCCGGAACTAGCCTTAGATACCCTTAGTAGGCGCACAAGTGTGCAATTTTAGATACCTATTAAGGGCGCGTAATTATTGAACTTTAGATGCCGGCTACTGGCAAAGTGTGGCGTATAAGAATAAGAATAAGATCCCGGCTACTGGGAAAGTGTGGCCGTAGAGCAAGACTGTGGTATTTATAAGAATTTCGTTTCTGTTTTATATTCTGCTTCTGTTTTAAATTATGTTTATGTTCTAGATTTTAAAATATAAACTTTGGGTTGGATCTATTTTCGCAAAGGCTTTTAAATTATTATTATTGTGAGAAAATCTGTTTTATTAAAACGCCCATTGATTTTCGAGAATATCAGTAAGTCAATATGTTATTTGCTGAGCTGTGTAGCTCACTCTTTTCTAATATTTCAAGTTCGTACATTACGGAAGAATATTGAGAATGTGAATGTGAACTTGTGAATTTCGTGCTACGTGGTTTGATGCAATTTATTGGATAAGATTTATTGTGCTATTAGAATACTTTTTTGTTAAATGCAAGATACTGATTATTGGAATTGTGGAGCTGCGTCTCCGATTTTATATTTTTGATTATTAAGTTTGACCGATGCATTTCACTTTTGTGCAATTTTGTATTTATTGAATAAATAAATGTATTTTATTTTAGTTTTGATTTAGATTTAATAGTCCGAAAAGTCGGGCTGTCACAGTATGCTAGTCGAAAACTGTAGACAAATGCTTCGTAGTATGAGGAATACTTCAATTTGTTTTGTTGGGAAAAATGTTAACAGGTAGCCCATGAATTGGCTAGATCTAATCCTTTGTTTAGTAAATTGCCAAAATTATTTCACGTCTCCTCCTACGTGTTTGATGGAGACTCTTGTATGTGATCTTTTAAGTTGAATGAAATGTGTTGAATTTCAAAAAAAAAAAAAAAAGTTTTAAATGGTGAGAGATACTCTAATATTTTTTTTTTAAAAAACCCCTTAAATGAACCCCTTTGTCGAGTGATTGAACATCTTCCCATTTTAAAATATTAAAAACATTTAATTTTTTTTTATTAAATACTAGCTTATAGCCTGTGCGATGCACAGTTACTTAAATTTTATTTATAATTATTTTGTTTATAATTATATTTTTATTACCCATGCAACACACGATTGTTTTTTTTAATATTTATAATTATATTTATTTATGAATATTTTAATATTTAAAAGTTATTAGTTTACATGATTAAATTATTGTTAAAAAAGATTTAGCCAAAAAAATATAGTTAAAAATTTGATATTTATTATATTTTACACGCTCAATTTAATATTTGTTTATATTGAGTTATAAAATTAGATTTTGCCAATTTTATAGTCCACGTGAAATTCACAAAATAATCTTTAATTTAGTTGTGGTTTAATAGTTCTTTTTCAATTAAAAACTATTCTAAAAATAGAATAAAGTGACAAAATTTAATGTTGAGAATTCTATTCGATTTAGGAAATCTACTTATATGTAGTTTAGATTATTAGAATACCATTTATTAACCAAATACAGTTTTTAATGTTAAATCTAACGGTTTTCACCTATCTATTTAACATTAAACGATTTTTATTATTTTGGTATTAAATGAGTTTCCTTATTTAATTACAACTATTTTTATGTTTTGAGTTTTTAGAAAATCCAATCCTAATATAATATATTTTAACTTATATCATTTTTAGATAATAACTTCTTTTTATATGATATAATCTTGATCATGTATTTTTAAAAGTATTGGATCTAAAGGCTGAGAATATTTTGGCGGTATTTAGGACCAAACTACCATGATAACATCATTAATTTTTCTTAATAATTATAATTTTTTTAATTTATAATTTTTTAAAATATTTATTGCTAAAATATAATATACTCTTTTTTGTAATATGTTAAAGATGCGGGAACTTTGAACTTTTGAGAAAATAAATTATCAATTAAAATATAATTTTTTTTGTAATAGTTCTTCTTTTAAAGTAGTACACCGTGATCAAAATTCTGTATAAATTTCATTTTTTATAGTATATCCTGTAAATATCTATGTTCTTATATTAAAGACTAAATAGAAAGCTTCTTATAAGTTAATTTTGGTCGCTTTGTTTGATCACTCAATCCATAATCGTTGAATCTTTGAAATTAAATTGTTGAAAAACGTTAGATATAACAGTAAAATTATCATGTAGAATGATCTAACGTTTGAATCTACCAACAACATATTAAAATTTATAGGTTTTTTTGAAAAATAAGAATTTTTTCATTTTTTCTTGCAGACATATGTTATTTGATAATATTTTTTGTAAAGTACGATTTTTCAGAAAAGTACTATACTAATTGATTAAAAAACTTTTAAAGTTTCGAATTTAATAATTTACAATGTATATAGGTTTAAAAAATTTGGTCTCTTCTGTAGCTGAGTCTAAAATTTCAAAATAAGGTTTTTTTTAATATGAATATAGTTCTGCTAACAATGAAATTAGGTCTCTGTGAGTTCTTATAAAACAAAACCACCATTTACGTATAATTTATTATTTAATAATAAATAATATTTGATTAGTTATGATATAAAACTTAATAAAATAGGATTAAAAATATGCATAATTTTATAAAATTTTATCCTCGTATTATTATATTCTTTGTTGATTTGTTTTTCTTAGATTGATTTTAATTTTTGAACATAGATTTCTAAATTTAAAATAGTTAGAAAAAAGTAATTAAATTGGTGTTAAAATAATGATGACATAATAATTATTATTAGAATTTAAATATTCACTTTATTAATTTGGGCTTTATCTTGTATTATAAAAATCAGATTTTGACGATTTTACACCCCACATGAAGATAACTAAATTATCTTTAATTAAAAGATGGTTTAACAATTTTTATCTAGGTGAAATTGTCCATGGAAGAGAAAAGAAAGTCACGAATTTTTTACATGGAGAATTCTATTCAATATAGAAAACTTATTTATATTTGGTATATTTGGTTTAAATTATCAAAATACACATTTTAGAATTTAAATATAATCCTATTATTAATAAAATAAACTTTTTTAATATTTGATCTAACGATTTTCATTTATCTAGTTAAGATCTAATGGTCCTTATTAATTGGTTGTCTACGACCAAAATTTGGGATAAGATCCCTGTTAGGCTCAAGACATGTTGAATACCACTATTAACAAGCCTACACTATGTGACTATGTCACATTGCATGACCTAGTAAGTTCTATCACTGGGATATAGTATAGGTCTCTAAATGTACTTGTCTTGTTCTCATGAACATTAGCTTGATCATGTATGCTCAAAGTTATTATGAGCTTAGCAAAGTTTCTTGCATCTAGATTGTATATAGGCCATTGAATAATTGTCCTGGTAGAAGTTCAGAAGTGTTCATGCAGCAGGATAGAAATGAATAAGGCCATGAAGAAATAAGTTGCAGAAATTTGTCTAAGGCATTAGATAGCAAAGTCAGAAGAAAGCTATGTCGTGAAGTCACCAATATCTATGTCGTGAAGTGCTACATCGCATAGTCCATTTTGTACTATGTCGAGAAGTCCTCAAGACTCATGTCGTGAAGTGTTGAAGTCAGCAAAGTCAAAGAAGCCTAGATCGTGAAGTCCTCAGAAGCCCTATGTCGCATAGTCGTCAAATGACTTATGTCGCATAGTCATCAAATGATTTATGTCGCATAGTCGTCAAATGACTTATGTCGCATAGTCGTCAAATGACTTATGTCGCATAGTCGTCAAATGGCCTATGTCACAAAGTCCTCAAATGCCATATCGCGTAGTCTTTACAAGGGAAATCGCGAAGTCAGGAATAAAGTGGAGTTCACGATATCAACACTTAGCTGTTTATAACAAGACAAATCAAGGTACAGAACCAAGAATCAAAGGAGACAAATACTGAAGCATTTGTTCTGGCAAGGTGGTCCAAAGAACAGATGGCAAATCTACAGCTAAACTTGGAGAGAAAGATAAGAGACAAGCAGCTACAGAAACGGGAAAGACTCCGAAAAGCAGGTGGTCCTTCCTGACACAGTGAACTTCTTATGGCATGACAAGTTGGACTTTCAGAAGGGGTAGCTGTGCAATATTGTGTGTGCCTAGTTTGTATAGGTGAATATATATTGTGCACACACAACTGTCAGCTGTAAGAGAGATACACATAGTTTTTATCTTAAGCTCTTTTCTCTGTAAGCAAGCAAGTACAAACTGTTCTTGTTTAGAAGCCAGAAATTCAATTGTGAATTTCTTGGAAAGCTGTAGTATTTAATTTGCTTATACAAAGTAGATTAAAGTGATTGTGTGTGTTGTTTACTTTCTGCATATTACATAGCATAATCATATACAGTTTATATTTAGTTTCAAGAAAGCAAAAATTCATCAAACTATCCATTCACCCCCCCTGTCTAGTTTCTAGGTGATATTCATTCCTAACAATCCCTATTATGATTATTATATTTAAGGATTTAATATAATAAGGATATCAAGTATATACTGATATAAGTATCTTACTAACTTCTTTTACTTTTAATGTTTCGGTTTTATTTACGGTGTAAATAAAATTTTAAAATACATCATTACTTAAAAATTATTAAATAGAATAAAAATTATGTTATGATTATATAAAATTTTATTCTCATAATATTATATTCTTTATCGATTTGAATTTGTTCTTAATTAGTTTTGATACTTTATTGAAAGAAACATAAAATTTCTATATTTAAAAGAATTAGTGGGAAAATAAATAAATTGGTGCTACAATAATAAAAAAAATATTTATTAAAATTTAGATACTCACTTTAATATTTGGGTTATATCCTGAGTTTTAGAAATTGAATTTTGACGATTTTACAACTCATGCGAAACTAACGAAATTATCTTTAATTTAATGATGGTTTAATAATTATTATCTAACTTGACCAGTTGACCTACCCATAAAATAAACTAAAAAGAAAAGATGGTTAAGAAGTTTTACACAAAGAATTCAATTCAATATAGAAAACCAATTTATAATTGGTTTAAATTATCAAAACACACTTCTTAGTATTTAAATATAATCCTAACTTTAATCAAATACACATTTTAATATAAGTATTATATTCAAAATTATCGTTTATGAATATGAAACACTCAACATTTTAATAATATTTTGATATTATCCTTTTATGTTTGGTATATGTAAAATAATATAATTATAATTTGGATTAATCGAATTGTTATGTTCCTTCAGGAAAAAAAAAGTGTTTAAATTTATTCATGTACATGAGTTCTCCTAAGTCTCTTATAACGTAGGGTATCATTGTAATCGATATGAATTGTTATCTTGATATTTGGTTTAACAATTATTATCTAACTGGAACTATACATAAATTCAAGAGAAAAGATATTTAAGAATGTTTACATAGAAAAATTTTAAATTATCAAAATACACTTTTTAGTATTTAAATATAATTTTATTATTAATCAGATACACTTTTTAAAATTAGATCTAACAATTCTCATCGATCTATTTAAGATCTAACTATAATTATTAACTAGCTTAAAACCCGTGCGATGCACGAATTATTTTTAATAATTATTATTTTATTATTTATCTTTTAATATTTTATTAATTGTATTTGTTAAATGATATAAGTAGGCATATTAAAATAAGTAAACTTTTTTAAATTATTAAAATATATGTTAATTAAATAAAAGTTGTCCGTTATATTTTTGGAAAATGAGAGGTTTAGTAAGGGAAAATAGAAAAAGATAACGTGTTTTAGTTGAAAAGGGTAATTACCCGTGATATTTTTGGAAAAGGAGGGGAATTTGTTAGAAAAAATTAGAAAAAATAATTTGTTTTTGGTGAAAAAAGTAAATGGTTATAAATAGTAACATATTTTAGTTGAAAATAGTAATTACCCGTGATATTTTTGGAAAATGAGGGGATTTTTGTTGAAAAAATAGAAAAAGTAATGTGTTTTAATTGAAAAAGATAATTGATTTTAAATAGGTAATGTTTTTTTTACCATTTTATATATATGTTGCCTGTGTTAATTTTAGAAGATGAGTTATTTTAGTTATAGAATATAAAATAGGTAATGTGGTTGAGGTGGAAAAGCTAATTGGTTATAAATAAATTGATAAGAGGGGAATTTGTTAGAAAAAAGTATAAAAAGTAATTTGTTTTTGCTGAAAAAAGTAAATGGTTATAAATAGTAACATATTTTAGTTGAAAACAGTAATTACACGTGATATTTATGGAAAAGGAGGGGATTTTTTTTTGAAAAAATAGAAAAAATAATGTGTTTTAACTGAAAAAGATAATTGATTTTAAATAGGTAATGTTTTTTTACCATTTTATATATATGTTGCCCGTTTTAATTTTAGAAGATGAGTTATTTTAGTTATATAATATAAAATAGGTAATGTGGTTTAGGTGAAAAAGGTAATTGGTTATAAATAAATTGATTATAGATAGGCCCATGAATCGGCCCAAATACCGACCGACTGACCGACCGACCGACCGACCAAAACTTTTAATGTTTCGTCTTTAATAATATAGTATAGATTTGGTCGTATACTGATCGTACACGGACCAGATCGATTTTAATTTTTTCTTAAATTGATTTTAATATTTTATTGAAATAAACATAGAATTTATAAATTTAAAAGAATTAGGAAAAAAAATTAAATCGGTGCTACAATAATAAAAAAATATTTATTAAAATTTAGATAATAAATTTACTGTTTGGCCTCTTGGGCTCTATCTTGAGTTTTAGACAACAGATTTTAACGATTTTACAGCCCACGCGAAGCTTACAAAATCATCTTTAATTTAATGATGGTTTAATAATTATTATATAACTGGAACTATCCATAAAATAAAGAAAAAAGATAATTACGAATTTTTACATAAAGATTTCTATTCAATATAGAAAACCCATTTATAATAGGTTTAAATTATCAAAATACACCTTTTAGTATTTAAATACTATCATATTATTAATCAAATACAATTTTTAATATTATATCTGACGGCCCTCATCGATTTGAATATTTATAGTTTTATAATCCAACGGATCGTATACTTTTGACAGTACAGACCAAAGTTTTGGATAAGATCTCCCTTACGCTTATTATATATAAGGAGTTAATGTGTTACTTTAAGAGCATATGCACCAACGCTAAAAAATAGTTAATTCATTAGACTGATTAACAGATTGACGGAATTTAGTAATGCAACAGTTCATCAACAAAATTGAAGTCCGTCAATTTGTTGGCTACTCCATCAAAGATTGATGTAGTAATTGATAAATTGATGGTCGTCAATTTGATTGATGGATCAAAAAACACATGTTACATTGATAAAAGTCCATCAATTTATTAATTAGTTGGACGGATTAACTATTTTAATTTGTATTGTTGGATCAAAATTAGCAAAATAATTATTATTTTTACATAATAATGAAATTTATCAAATAAATTGATAAATTAATGGATTGAAGAATTTTTAATGAGGATGCTTTAATTCAGAAGTATTGTGTGCAGAGTATAAATGAAAATAAACAATCCTATGAAGCCCCCTAATCGAGTAAAGAGAATCACCACTTTTTGCATGACAGAATGTGCAGTAAAGAATCTCTTACATTACAACACCTTTGATTTATTGCAAACAATTTAAAATCAAACATTCAAACCCTAGGTGGCTAGCTCAAGTGTTATTCCAGTAGGTCAATCTTTCTTTAAACAGTTTAACTTATTACCTCCCCACACAATCCAAGGCTCCCTTCACTCTCTCTCCTCCTCTTTTAAATTTCTTCAAAGTTCAACCTTTGTACAATGTTTACTTCAACCAACTAATTTCTTACCATTATAGTATTACATTACATACCCTTGTTCAGATAGTATAAATATTGTTTTCTTGAACCCAATCAACAGTTCATCATTCCCAAAAATTATTATTTTACCATTATACCTCTATTATTATATAATGTAAAAGTAAAATACATTTAATATTTATATACATAGCTTTGTAAAAAAGATGCTCCTACCTCATCTGTGCTGCACATCCAAATACAAAGTGAATCCAAAACACAAGAGGGCCAAAACCAAGAAACCTTTTTGAGTAGTAAAACAATCAAGAACATCTAGATTATCAAAAACCCAACTCACCATTCTTTACAAAAACTTGGGTCTAAATATTTTCTCAACCCCTTTCATAATCAACTCATGATTTGAACTTCAAATAAATATATACAACAAAAATAATATAAGCTTTTACAAAATGGGCTTACCAAGAAAACCCTTTTGCATCCTCTCTCTTTTCTTGACAATCTTTGCAAATCTTGAGCTGATAGCAGAACCCAAATCTGGACCAGATTACAACACATTGGTCTACAAGGGTTGTGCAAAACAATCTTTATCAGATCCAACTGGGATTTACTCCCAAGCACTTTCAACACTCTATGGAACCCTTGTTTCACAATCTTCAAAAACCAGGTTCTTTAAAACCACAACAGGCACTTCCCAAACAACAATCACTGGTCTCTTCCAATGCAGAGGAGATTTATCAAATGTAGACTGTTACAACTGTGTTAGCAGGCTCCCAATCCTCACTGACAAGCTTTGTGGCAAGCCTGTTGCAGCAAGAGTCCAGCTCTTAGGTTGCTACTTGCTGTATGAAGTTGCTGGATTTGCACAAATTTCAGGGCTTGAGCTTTTATACAAGACTTGTGGAGGTACAAATGGTGGTGGTAATGGATTTGAAGAGAGGAGAGACACAGCTTTTTCGACACTCGAAAGTGGAGTAACTAGTGGAAATGGCTTTTATACAACTAGTTATGAATCTATGTTTGTTTTAGGACAATGTCAAGGAGATTTAGGGACTTCAGATTGTGGTAGTTGTGTTAAAACTGCAGTTCAAAGAGCTCAAGTTGAGTGTGGTAGCTCTATTTCTGGTCAAATTTATCTTCACAAGTGTTTTATAAGTTATAGTTATTACCCAAATGGTGTTCCCAAGAGATCATCACCTACCTCATCTTCATCTCCATATAATCCTACCTCATCTTCATCTTCTCCTTCACCAGGTACAATTGCTTTTTCTTTATTTTTTTAATTTTTTTTTTGTGTTAATCAAGCAACCCTTATTTTTTTTTTTGTATCTTCTCTTTTGCTTTTTCTTTATGTTATTCTTCTTTATGTATGTATGTATGTTGACTTAGTTGGGGAGCCTTTAAAGTAGTTAAAGTTGATGTAGATACACAGCAGAATACAGGGAAGACAGTGGCAATTATATTAGGAGGGGCAGCAGGAGTGGGATTTCTTGTTATATGTATGCTATTTGCTAGAAGTTTATTGAAGAAAAATGATGGTAAGACAATTAACTTATATGCAATGATTTTAAAATATGTATTTATGTGTGTAATTATAAGTTAAATTCATTTTTTTGATGGTATTTTGTGCAGATAATTGATAAAATGAGGATGGCTTTGGTGAACATAAAGTTCAATTTTGAGGTGGATTATTATTATTTCCTTAATTTTTTGACAAATGAAAAAGATGCCCTTGGAGGTGAAGAGAGCCTTTTGAGATGGGGATTGAGAAAATGTATTGATGGTGGAGATGAAAGTGAAAGGATTGTAATTGTTTAATTACAGAGTTAAACAAAGAGGAAGAGTTGTAGGAATGAAATGTTTGTCAAAAAAGTGAAAAAGTTTGGGAAGGAGTAACAAATAGGTCCTTGTTTTGTTCATTACAATTACATGAGTGATAGTAGTTTTGTCTTGGTTCTTTTTCATTCATCTTCAATATTACTCTTTCCTTTCCCACTCAGATTTCATTCATTTAAACACTGCTCTTGCATGTGATTTGCTCTAATCCTAGTCACTAATCTATCCTTTAGTGGTCAAACGAATAATAATAGAGTAAAGTGCACTTTGTGTACTCGTATTTTAGTCAAGACACCACTTGTAATACTATAGTTTAAAATCGAGCAGTTGCAATATCAATGTTTGTATTTCACTGCACTTTGTTGCATTCCGTTAATTGAGGTTAACTCCGTTATTAATTTAGGGAGTAAAGTGCATTTTGTGTACTCGCACTTTACTCTAAAATGCATTTTGTGTACTCGCACTTTACTCTAAATTTTGACCTAAAGTACTGCAAGTGATGTATTGAGTAAAGTGCGGGTACACAAAATGCACTTTAGAGTAAAGTGCGAGTACACAAAGTGCACTTTACTCCCTAAATTAATAACGGAGTTAACCTCAATTAACGGAATGTAACAAAGTGCATTGAAATACAAACATTGATATTGCAACTGCTCAATTTTGAACTATAATATTGCAAGTGGTGTTTTGACTAAAGTGCGAGTACATAAAATGCACTTTACTCATAATAATATCTACATATATATATTAAGTTTTAAAGGTTATAATACTAGTTTGTTGTGAACGTGCTTATTGTTTACTTCATTTTCTTGTAGTATTAGAATTCAAACATTTGTCCGAAAGTTTGAATTTTTCACGAAAAGCAAACTCTCTGTTGTTAGAAGTAGAGCAAGGTCTGCGAACCCAATATTGACCGGAAATGAGCTGCAAGGTTCTTGGTTTCAGACCTATGGAGTTTGGTTTTGGATGGGGTACTGAATCTTTTCTCTACCAACTTTGGTGTTTTTTTGTGTATTGCCCTTTTCTTGGGTGAGCTTTTAGTGGAGCCAAAATGTTTCATTCATCCAGTTAATCAATTGATACACATTATTGTCTTGTACTCCTACATTATTATGACAAAGACCAAGGGCTCACCAAATTTTTAAACCACTGGGATCACTATTCTGGTATTAAAGGCTAAGGGGAATTCAAATAGTACATTATATTGTTTTCTTTTTAGGAGTATCTTACTGTGTGGGGTATCAAACAAAAGTTGACTTATAGCTCAAAAAGAGTAAGTGCTTTATAAGTGATAAGTTGATGGATTCTTATAAGTGTTTGGGAGAACTTAAAAAAGTGAACTTATGTCTTATAATGAGTAAGTGTTATATAAGTGATAAGTTGATTCAAATTACGTAAGTGTTTGGATAAATTTACTTATAAGTTAATAATTTTTTTGTTAAATTAAATTGAAAAAATAATTAATTAATATAATGATCTCGATAAATATATTTTAGATTAAAAAACATTTAAAAGTATAAATATAAAAATATAAACTACTAAAATGTTAGTATAAATATAAAAATATAAACTACTAAAATGTTAGTAAAATATAAAAATAACATTTTAGATTAAATATAAACATTTAAAAGTATAAATAGATAAAGAAATCATAAAAAATGAAATAAGTTGAGCAAAATGTTAGTATTTTCTAACATTAAACTTATCATCTTATAAGTTATAAGTTAGATTATAAGTTGGGTAGACAAACACCCTCATAAGCTAAAAAAATAAGTTATAATTTTATAAATTAATGAAATAAGCTGAGTACACAAACACCCTCATAAGCTGAAATGGGTTTATAAGTCATAAGTTGACTTATAAACCCTCTATGGTTGTAATTCTATCTCAAATCTCTGTTTTATTATTATATCCTATATATAATTAGCATAAGAGAGTTAAAATGGTTTGGTCGTCAGGACTAAAACTGTAATTTCAGAATTAATACTATTAAAAAGATCATGGTTCGATTCCCTTCTAATACAAAAGTTACTTATATTGTATATATACTACCAAGATAAGATAAAAGAAGATTACACATAAAAAAATATTCTCGATAAATTTCTAATATTAAATGTGATAATTTTATTTGAATTTAAAAATATAAACATAACAAGTAGGTTTGTAAAAATATTGCAAATGATAAATAATTATAAGAGTTGTCTCGATATAGAAGTTAGAAAACTTACACAAAATGATCAATAAATTACAATTATATAATAAAATATTATCAAAAAATTAAAAGTTAAATATATAAATATTTCATACCGAAACTAATAATAAAAGAATTTAATATAACAATTAAATATGTTTTCAAAAAAATGATAATGATCTATAAAGCTAGTATTAAGTATTTTTTTCTGGTTATGAATTTATGTTCTGGGAAAAAAGAAAGAAAAGGAAACTGTTCTCAACTTGAAATGAGAACCGGGGAACCTATATGCAGCCTATTCAAAGGTCTACTTCCGTTCATCTATGATTTCCGCCTGGTAATAACATACTTAAACTAGCACCATGCAACAAGGATACCGGAAATACAATTTTATTCAATTTTCCAAAATCCAGACGAGAGCTCTGCATAACAATTTCTACACCAACTGAACTAAGATTCAAGATTATAATTACTTGTATAACAAAAACATTACTTGATTTTACTTATTATAAATGAAAATTATTTAATAATGTGATAAATTATTAGTCTTACCATCACAATATGTCCCAAGTCAAGTGATAAAATAGTTTTATCACCGATTAATTTGTAATACGACCTGAAATACTGTCCACCAGGAGGCGACTGCAACCCAGAATGTTTGCAGAACAGAGTAAACGAAAAGTAGAGGAACTTCTATTACACTGTATAAAAGAAAAGTAGTGGCAGCCACTTCTATTGCCAGTGAGCCAGTCCATATGGGATGTTTGTTGGTACTACGTTACTGCTACATATTCCTATCCTTTGTCTCTATTGCATCCAAATTTTGCAGCTCTGTTTTGGTCCTACTTAATTTAAAATAAATAAATAAAGAGAACACCTAAAGTTACTGTCAACCAGAATCTTTCAAGTATTTAGTGCAAGATTAATAGATACATGTAAGAACTATGGCTCATAGAGGTTAATTGGTGGAAGACATTGAAATCTGCAATGTTAAGTTACTTGAGGCATGCTTGATGGATGATTCTGATAGAGTATTTCTTTCATGTGTTACATAGCTGTTTCCCAACACTATTCCGCAATGCACTGTGAGGTGATTACTGGAACTGTGCACGGATCATGTCTATGCTTAAATCTTGAAAAATGCATGTCCTAGTTCTACAATGAGTATGTTACACAAACTATTGGTTGAATGTCAGCTGCATTTACTGAGAAGCAGGCAGAATGGGAGAAAGACTTTATAATGTAACTCCAAATAAAAGAGATTTTGATAGAGTTGTATTGTTTCAAGCTCTACTAATTACCATACACATTTTTCACACCATGATTTGATCAGTAATCTTAAACTGAATTCACAAAATTAGTTTAAAAACGTCTGTTATTGCACTACATTAGTGCCATTAGAATCTGGTAAAACTTATTCACCCAGTAAACAATACGAGGAAAACAAAGCGAAATCAAATCTTACCCAGGAGTCGCACTGCATATGGAAGTTGAAACTAATGGCTTCTTCCCATTGCAGTTGTATCAGGATTTGATTGCACTTGTCCGCTACAAGTTTCCCACTATATAAAACATGTCATGAACTGATGATTCATCTTTCCAGAAACCTTCAAATGTGAAGAGAAAACTCCACAATACGAACTTTCTATGTTTATAAATTCTGGAAAGTGATTTCACATATTTCAAATTAACTTCAATTCTCAAACAATAATGCTAAACATAGTAAATATGTTTCTTGTATTAAAACAGTTACTGATCCATTGATTATATACACGGGGAAATTAGTTCTATACCAGATCACTGTAATATAGTGAAATGCATTGAGTTACCTGTCAGGGCAGAATGGCACTAGGAAGCCTACCATGGCATTGGAGACTCCTGTTTCCCAATTTTCCAATATCACCAGGTGAGCTCCAAATTTCGCTGCAGGGCTTCCGCTCCAGCTGACTAACTCATACACTGTCAAAGTCTAGTGTCTAGCAGTTATAAGTATATCTGAATACTCAATCGTCTTCGCAACACTCTATTTGAACATGTCCACACCTTCCATGTCCAAATATTTTTCTCTTTGGCACATCTGATCAACACCTTCCATGTCCAGACCATCATATTAAGTATGGAACATGCATGTAACATGGCCAAAAAAACATTTAAACATGGAACAAAACAGTCAATCTTGATCCTTACACTTGGGATAGATTTTTTTTCCTTGGCTCTTAGGGATGGCAAATAATGAACATATTGCGAGGACAGTAGAGAATGTAGCTTCCTCTACATTAATATCTTCTTTTCACATTCTAACAAATAATAAAAAGCCATCCTCCCATGATCATTTTCCCCTAATCCAAATTCTGTAGCATTCCACACAAATTCACAGCATTCTACACCTCACCTATAACGAAGCAACCTAATATATATATATATATATAGGCAAATGATCAAATGAGACCCTCTGTTAAAATGAGAACTGAGACTCTATCTCAGCCCCAAATTGTTTTATATAATACTATACCCTGACCATTTATAATTATACGTCTGTGAATTGTTTTCTTCTTTCTTCCTCATCCCATTTCCATATCTCTCATTTTCAACTACATCCACCATATCTCTCATTCCTAATGCCACTATATATCATCATCGTTATTCAACAAAAATCGTGTGTCATCAAACCCCTAGTTTTTGCTATCATCAGCATATATACCTCTGATTCGCCATTTTCGATCTATTACTATCATTGTTGTTTGCTACAATTTCTGAATCGATGTAACCAAAAAAGAAATATAGTCATGTACGACTTGTTTCGAATTTAAAACTTCTCAGATCTGTTTATCAAAAAACTGGTGGTTATGAAGATTATGGTGGATACAATGATGTTTAAAATATGGTGACGAATAATATAGTGAAGATGATGGTAGTAAGTATGGTAGGATTTTCTTTTGATTTATAAATTCTCAAATATGATTTCATAATTATAGTGGTGGTCATGGGGGAAATGATTGCGGTGTGGGTGGAATACGCATGAGGGAGATAGTCACTATAGTGGTGGTAGGTATGGTGGAAGTTCTGTTTTTTGATGATTTACTTTTAAAAAAATTGGTGATTTGTGTAGAAATTAGGTGATTTGTCTTGAAATTTTAGTAATTTAAGCATAGTTTTGGTGATTCGGTATGTTATGATAATATTGGCGTTGTGCCTCTTTTATAATGGTGGTAGAGGTGAAAGATCTGTGATGGCGAGTTATGGTATGGTGGATATTATGTTAATGATTGTGGTGATTTGCTTTAATAGATTCTGGTGGTTTGTGCTGAAATTTAGTGATTCATGTTGAGTTTTGAGTGATTCAGGTTTGAATTTGATGATTATGTAAGTGGTGGTGATAGCTGATTTAAATTTTGGTGATTCATGATGATGTGGTAGACTATGGCAGTGATTGTGGTGTTGGTGATGCTAACGAAGGTGGGCTGATGATCATTGTGGTGATGGTTGTACATATAGTTTTTTTTATATGGCAATGATTGTACATACAGTTAAAAAGTAAATATGTGTGTATATAATAATTTAGTGATTTGTTGTACAATTTTAGTGATTTCGTGATAGGCTCTCAATTCTCATAATAAGAGGGGTCTCATTGGAGTAGTCCTCTATATATATATATATAGGCTTTTGTTCAACTAGAAACTAAAATTAAAATAGAAACTAAAAACTAATCTAAGCCCTTAGATTAATCTAATCTAATGGCCCTCTACTGCACCACATACAGTTAAAATACACCCTCACATACACAATCCCACATAATTCCCTTCATTTTTAATTTGATTTTTTCCGTGAATCAGTGAACTTTTTTTGAAATCCGACTTCACTATATTTTTCTCCATCTTCCAACGATCAATATGCATACCATATGTGCTATATTACGGAGTACTAAAATTTTAGTGGTTTCTTTAATAATAAATAGTGATTTCAGCATAGATCTAGCGATTTATTTTTATATACATATAAATTTAGTGATTTTGCAGTACAAAATTTGTAATTTACGTATAGGTCTGGAGAAAAAATCACTACATTTACGGAGAAATCACTATTTATTCTTACATGAATCACCAACATTTTAGTGATTCTCGCAAACATAAATAGTGATTTATCGTCGAAATATATCAAATATGGTATGCAAACTAATTGTTGCGAGATGGGAAAAAATACAATGAAGTCAGATTTCAAAAAAAGATCACCAATTAACGGAAAAAATATAATTACGAATGGAGGGGATTAGGTGGGGTTGTATATGAGAGGGTGTATTTAAATGTGTGTGGTGCAGTTTCTAGTTTTTACTTAGTACATGTTTCTAGTTGAATAGCACCCTATATATATATATATATATATATATATATATATATAAGGTAAGTTTCAGTGAGGAACCGCTTATATGAGTAACTAAGTAACTTTCAATCATAACCCTTAGATTAAATAAAAAAAGAAACTGCTACATACAACTACAACCCCTGAACACGTGACGACTCTTTTACATAAAGCATGATACTGATACAGTACACAATATATTATATCACAATCAAAACAATTTGTACATACAAAATATATTTGACCAACTACAATAATTTACATATCCTGTAAAATCAATCTCATGTTCTGTATAAAAAATTGTTACTTCAATAAAGTATATAATATCATAGAAATAAATATATTCAGTAAAAGTACATAATAAAATATAAAAAAAATTTATAAAATTTTGTAAATATAGAAAATTTATAAAATTTTGTAAATATAAAAAATACTAACATTAGTTCTGTAAATTTATAGTGCACGTTAAAAATTATAAACTTTTCCAAGGAGAAAAACAATGAAGCGTAGATTTTATAAAATTATAAATAATTTTATTCTAAAATATAATGTTCAATAATAAATGAATATATTATTAATTAATTTGTGTTCTGTAAAAGTATAAACAATTTGAAGAATAAAATTATAAAACTAATTATGTTTTATATATAAAATTCTGTATTTATTCATTACAGAATTCTATGTTCTATATGTGAAAAACTGAAGGAAAATATACAGAACATACTTGAATCATACAGTACAAACTGATATCATAGTAAGTCATATTATAATTGATGTACATTACGGTTGCTCTTTCTTATGTGTTTAAACGTGGGATGATGATCACGTGTAACCTAATTCAAATTAACCAATAATAAAAAGTTACTAGGTTACTGAAATAAACAAGTTACTCATTGAACCATCCTCTATATATATATATATATAGAGGGTGCCCTTCCACAACCTCGGTTGGTTGGGAAGGGACATCCCACCAACAGATCATATACGTTAAATTCAAATTTGGACGGTTGGGATCAATAGCTGCCGCATTGATTCATTGCGGGGCTGCAATTTACTCTTTTGCCCTTAGAATTAGTCACAAAACTACTTTTTTTTGCGGGGTGCAATGTTTCATTGCGGGGGTGCAATGTTTCATTGCGGGGCAGGATACAAAAAAACTGTTTCAGTTTTTTTATTATTCTTAAAATATTATTTTTCATTTTTCTAATTGCAAAAACATTAGTATTAAATTTATTAAAGAAATCGTAGAAAAAAGAGGAAAATTTTGAAGCGGAGTAAAAAAAGGAGAAAATGATAAAAATATTATTTCATGTTTTAAAAATGCAAAATACCATGACAACCAAAATAATTTTAATTTTTTATTATTATTTTAATATCAGTTTTTTTTATTCTTCTTCAAATATTAATTTTCATTTTTCTAATTGCAAAAATATTAGTATTAAATTTATTAAAGAAATCGTAGAAAAAAGAGAGAAAATTCGAAGTGAAGTAAAAAAAGGAGAAAAAGATAAAAATATTATTTCATTTTTTAAAAATGCAAAATACCATGACAACCGAAATATTTTTAATTTTTATTATTCTTAAAAAATGCAAAATACCATGACAACCGAAATAATTTTAATTTTTTATTATTATTTTAATATCATTTTTTTATTATTTTAAAAAAATGCAAAATACCATAATAACCGAAATAATTTTAATTTTTTATTATTATTTTAATATCAGTTGTTTTTATTATTCTTAAAATATTATTTTTTATTTTTCTAATTACAAAAATATTAGTATTAATTTTATTAAAGAAACCGTAGAAAAAAGAGGGAAAATTCGAAGGGAAGTAAAAAAACGAGAAAATGATAAAATTATTATTTCATTTTTTAAAAATTCAAAATACCATGACAGCCGAAATAATTTTAATTTTTTATTATTATTTTAATATCAGTTTTTTTATTCTTCTTAAAATATTAATTTTCATTTTTCTAATTGCAAAAATATTAGTATTAAATTTATTAAAGAAATCGTAGAAAAAAGAGGGAAAATTCGAAGTGAAGTAAAAAAAGGAGAAAAAGATAAAAATATTATTTCATTTTTTAAAAATACAAAATACCATGACAACCGAAATAATTTTAATTTTTTATTATTCTTAAAAAATGCAAAATACCATGACAACCGAAATAATTTTAATTTTTTATTATTACTTTAATATCATTTTAATATCATTTTTTTATTATTCTTAAAAAATGCAAAATACCATGACAACCGAAATAATTTTAATTTTTTATTATCATTTTAATATCAGTTATTTTTATTATTATTAAAATATATTTTTTTTATTTTTCTAATTGCAAAAATATTAGTATTAATTTTATTAAAGAAACCGTAGAAAAAAGAGGGAAAATTCGAAGTGAAATAAAAAAAACGAGAAAATGATAAAAATATTATTTTATTTTTTAAAAATTCAAAATACCATGACAGCCGAAATAATTTTAATTTTTTATTATTATTTTCATATCAGTTTTTTTATTATTCTTAAAATATTATTTTTCATTTTTCTAATTTCAAAAACATTAGTATTAAATTTATTAAAGAAATCGTAGAAAAAAGAGGAAAATTTTGAAGCGGAGTAAAAAAAGGAGAAAATGATAAAAATATTATTTCATGTTTTAAAATGCAAAATACCATGACAACCAAAATAATTTTAATTTATTATTATTATTTTAATATCAGTTGTTTTTATTATTCTTAAAATATTATTTTTTATTTTTCTAATAGAAAAAATATTAGTATTAATTTTATTAAAGAAACCGTAGAAAAAAGAGGGAAAATTCGAAGTGAAGTAAAAAAACGAGAAAATGATAAAAATATTATTTCATTTTTTCAAAATTCAAAATACCATGACAGTCGAAATAATTTTAATTTTTTATTATTATTTTAATATCAGTTTTTTTATTATTCTTAAAATATTATTTTTTATTTTTCTAATTGCAAAAATATTAGTATTAAATTTATTAAAGAAACCGTAGAAAAAAGAGGGAAAATTCGAAGTGAAGTAAAAAAACTAGAAAATGATAAAAATATTATTTCATTTTTTAAAAATTCAAAATACCATGACAGTCGAAATAATTTTAATTTTTTATTATTATTTTAATATCAGTTTTTTTATTCTTCTTAAAATATTAATTTTCATTTTTCTAATTGCAAAAATATTAGTATATATTTATTAAAGAAATCGTAGAAAAAAGAGAGAAAATTCGAAGTGAAGTAAAAAAAGGAGAAAAAGATAAAAGTATTATTTCATTTTTTAAAAATTCAAAATACCATGACAGCCGAAATAATTTTAATTTTTTATTATTATTTTAATATCAGTTTTTTTTATTATTCTTAAAATATTATTTTTCATTTTTCTAATTGCAAAAACATTAGTATTAAATTTATTAAAGAAATCGTAGAAAAAAGAGGAAATTTTTGAAGCGGAGTAAAAAAAGGAGAAAATGATAAAAGTATTATTTCATGTTTTAATAATGCAAAATACCATGACAACCGAAATAATTTTAATTTTTTATTATTATTTTAATATCAGTTGTTTTTATTATTCTCAAAATATTATTTTTTATTTTTCTAATTGCAAAAATATTAGTATTAATTTTATTAAAGAAACCGTAGAAAAAAGAGGGAAAATTCGAAGTGAAGTAAAAAAACTAGAAAATGATAAAAATATTATTTTATTTTTTAAAAATTCAAAATACCATGACAGTCGAAATAATTTTAATTTTTTATTATTATTTTAATATCAGTTTTTTTATTATTCTTAAAATATTATTTTTTATTTTTCCAATTTCAAAAATATTAGTATTAAATTTATTAAAGAAACCGTAGAAAAAAGAGGGAAAATTCGAAGTGAAGTAAAAAAACGAGAAAATGATGAAAATATTATTTCATTTTTTAAAAATTCAAAATACCGTGACAGCCGAAATAATTTTAATTTTTTATTATTATTTTAATATCAGTTTTTTTATTATTCTTAAAATATTATTTTTTATTTTTCTAATTGCAAAAATATTAGTATTAAATTTATTAAAGAAACCGTAGAAAAAAGAGGGAAAATTCGAAGTGAAGTAAAATAATAATGCTCCAGAAAGTACCAAGTAAAATTCGAAGTGAAGTGAGAAAATGATAAAGTTTATTTGTTATGTAAGGCAGGGTTAATGCTGCAGAAAGTACCCCGCAATGAATCATTGCTCCAGTAAAGTTTCCCGCAATGTTTCATTGCTCCAGTAAAGTTTCCCGCAATGTTTCATTGCTCCAGTAGTGTATTTAATGCTAACCAACCACCCCAACTACCGTAATTAATGTTGGCTAGTAAAAAAATTACGGGACTATGACATTGCGGTAGCAGCAATGTTTCATTGCTCCAGTAAAGTACCCCGCAATGTTTCATTGCTCTAGTGGTGTTTTTTTTTAAATTCTTTTTTATCTTTTAATCATTAAATATGTATATAAAAATTAAATTACATTCATTTAAATTTCAAAATATCTTAGATGCTGATTTGTGGATATTTTTTAACATCATATGTATTTAATTTAAGTTATTTAATCGAAATATACTCAAAGATTTGTGAAACAATCGTTTTCATACTGACTATTGACCTAAATATGTATATACTTTCTGAGTTGTTATTTATGATTGTAAAAAAATAAAATACTATGTTTACGATTACTAGCAATGTTATATTTCAATTTTAAACTTAAAAAATAATATTTTAACTATTCTTATTTGTATTTTACCTTATATTATTATATTATTATTTTTATTTTACCTTATATCATTTTACCTTAAAAAATAATATTAGTTATGAAATTAAACTTGTCGAGTTCGAAATCCGTGACTCAGGGTCCATTAGCTCATTTACGTTTAACATCCAACACACCTTTACGACTAAAGTTACATTTTATTTAGGTTGATATTCAATTAATTTTCAATTTACAAATAATAAATAAATTCCTGTTTTTGGATATATTTGTTATTTATGATTGTAAAAAAATAAAATACTATGTTTACGATTACTAGCAATGTTATATTTCAATTTTAAACTTAAAAAATAATATTTTAACTATTCTTATTTTTATTTTACCTTATATTATTATATTATTATTTTTATTTTACCTTATATCATTTTACCTTAAAAAATAATATTATTTATGAAATTAAACTTGTCGAGTTCGAAATCCGTGACTCCGGGTCCATTAGTTCATTTACGTTTAACATCCAACACACCTTTACGACTAAAGTTACATTTTATTTAGGTTGATATTCAATTAATTTTCAATTTACAAATAACAAATAAATTCCTGTTTTTGAATATATTTGGAACGAATCTTCTTTAAACAAGTTAGGTGCAGTGGTAATATTGCATACATATTTAGGAGAGGTCATGGGTTCGATCCTTGGATATGACTTTAAAACAAAAGCGTAGTTTTGGTAAAAAAAAAGAGGTACAACAATGATACACTGCGGGGGGTGCAATGAAACATTGAGGGAGTGTGTTTGTGATGGGTTGGTTGTATAGCATTTGCCAACCAACGGGCAAAAAAGGTAGTTTTGGTAAAAAAAAGGGTAGTTTTGGTAAAAAAAATATAAGAGGTCCAGCAATGTATCATTGCGGGGGTGCAATGATACATTGCTCCAGTGCATTTCTTTAGCCGTATGATCGTTTTTGAAGGGCTGTGATGAGTTGGTTGTGTAGCATTTGCTAACCAACGGGTGCTGTGAATCAAAACCCATATATATATATATATATATATATATATATAGGGAGGTTCAATGAGGAACTAAATTAGCCAAGTAACCTAGTAACTAAATATACACCTTCAGATTAGATAAAAACAACGATCAAGATTGATGAGCTATATACAAACTGACGTTAATTAGAAAACTAACTGACGTTTTAAAAACCTAACACAAGACACGTACAACTGTATAAGTACATGTCATTTTAATATTTTTTATTAAATTTTGTTTTATTTGTTTTTACTTTCATATGTATAATATACATTTTAAAATAAATTAGAAAATGAAAAATATAAAGAGATGAAAATTTTATTGAACACACAATAATAATTATGAACAAGAAAAATCAAGAGGAATTCATAGAAATACTACATAACTCAAATAAATTAACAAAATATGAAAAATATATAAAACACATAAAGTTGAGAAAGATAAAAAATATATAAATATGATATTAAATATATAAAATTACATGACATAAAAAATGTAGAATATAATAAATTACGGAACACGAAATAGTTACAGAAAAAATTAAACTAAAAATTGAAAAAAATATGGTTCAATGAGGAACTAATATATATATATATATATATAAGGGAGGGTTCAGTGGGTAACCTTACAAAACTAAACTGTCTAACCTATGGATCATGTGAATTTAAAAATTAGAAATTATTTCATAAAAACACAAACTCATGATTATGACATGATTTTTTTTCCTATAAACTTTAGTTGTTCCATAATTTTATATTTGTTCTGTATTATTTTTCTGTTATATATTTTCAAAAATGCTTTTTTATTTATTTTTCTATTCTCTAATTTTTTTTCTATATCTTCTGTGTTCTGTATTGTAATATACTTCTTTCAATTTTTTTGTGTTCTTTAAATTTTTAAATGTTTTGTATTCATATATATGTTCTGTACTTTTTATATGTTCTGTAATTTATTGTTTTGTGTCATCTATTTATATTTATATATATTTTAAAATTTTTGTGTTATTTAAATTTTTATATGTTCTGTACTTTTTTTATTTCTATATGTTCTGTAATTTATTTTCTGTGTTCTGTAATTTATATATTTTTACGTTATGTAAATAAGATTTTTGTGTTGTGTTCTTTTCTATAAAATACTGAACATAAGATATATAAAAATGATTTGTTCAAGTATATAACAAGAAAAAATAAAATTTAATTTTAAAATATATAAATGCATTTGAGAGGAAAAACAAACAAAACAATAAGAATAAAAAGAAATAAACAATATCTAGTATGTTTAGCTAGTGTGTTTTTTATGTTAGTTTCCTAACGTTTGTTACACCAACGTGTGTTATTCTCATCAAGTAATCTGGACCGTTGTTTTACAATGAATCTGAAGGCTACAATTTAGTTACTCAGTTACCCATATATATTAGTTCCTCATTGAACCATCCTCATATATATATATACAAGCCTGTAACTCGTGCGATGCACGGATGAATTTTAGTTTTTTTTTAATTTTATTATCTATATTTTGATTTATATGATTTTAAAAAGTAATCAAATATAATAATATTTATATGATGTTATTCTACGTTTTTTAGCCTATAAGTTGTGCGATACACGGATGAATTTTAGTATTTTTGATTTATTATTTTAGTATTTTTTATATTTTAGTATTTTTTATCTTATTTTATTAGCATTTATTTGTATTTTGATCTTAAAAATTCTTAATATGTTGTTGACGGAATAATATCTTGAACTTTTGAATGTAACTTAGAAAAATAGATGATATAAATATTTAATAATAATATGTTGTTGACGGGATTCGAACCTTGAACCCGTGGGAGCATTTTAGATATCAAGAAAAGAATATTTTTTTAATATTACATCCAACGGTTCTCATTTATCGATATTTACATCTAACGGTTATTATTTAGATGACCAAACTACATATGACCAAACTACCAACCAAATAGATGGTGGTTACTCTAATTTAATTTATATTATTATTATTATTTTAATATTAGATCTAATGGTTCTCATTCATCTATTTTAAAATCAACAATCCTTATTGATTTGGCGGTACATGACCAAAATTTTGGATAAGATTTATGTTACGCTTGTATATAAGGATTTAATATGTTTTGCAAACAACTATTCTACTTCCAATATTATATGTATGTGTGTGTGTCACGTGAGTGAAGGAGTATTTGGTATTCATTATTATATCGATTAACATAATCTTATAATACATGAGATAATTTAACCATGAGATATTTTGTACATGATTTGAACCGACTAACTTGCCCATGTGTTTATTATTTATTAGAAAAAGTTGTTTGTAGAAATTGAACTTGAGTTTATCTATTAAATGAAACATCTTTATATCGCTAAACTATAAAATCACAGATTTTTGGAACTTCGCGCGAAATGTGTGAGTATCATTTGATAGAAGACATTTGATTTAACTTCAAAATATATAAAAATAATTATGTAGCTAAATTGAACTTAGGTTATATTGTTGACGGGATTCGAACCTTGAACCCGTTGGAGCATTTTAGATATCAATAAAATAATATTTTTTTAATATTACATCCAACGGTTCTCATTTATCTATATTTACATCTAACGGTTATTATTTAGATGACCAAACTATCAACGGATGACCAAACTACCAACCAAATAGAGGGTGGTTTTCTTATAATAGTATAGTATAGATTTCAATAATTAAATGTATTAAAATAAGTTTTAAAATAAATAAGTAACTGTTTGCCCGTGATATTTTTGGAGTAAGAGGTTTTATTAAGAAAAAATAGAAAGAACAACATGTTTTAGCTAAAAAGATAATTGTCCATAATTAAAAATATTAAAATAGGTTTTAAAATAAATAAGTAAGGGTTTACCTGTGATATTTTTGAAAAAGTAGGGGTTGTAGTAAGGAAAAATAGAAAGAGTAACATATGTCTTAGCTGAAAAGGATGACTGTTTGTGATTTTATAGAAAAAGAATGGACTTTGTTAGAAAAATAGAAAATATAATGTATTTTAACTAAAAGGTTAATTGGTTATAAATAATATTATTATTTAATAATAGTTTTCTTAAAAAATGAACAAATTTAAAAAATAACATGTTTTATCTGAAAAGGTAATTGCTCGTAATTAAAAGTATTAAAATATGTTTTAAAATAAGTAAGAGTTTGCTTGTGATATTTTTGGAAAATGTAGGGTTTTAGTAAGAAAAAATAGAAATAGTAACATGTTTTATTTTAAAAAGGTAATTGTCCATGATTTTTTTAGAAAATAGAGGATTTTGTTAGAAAATATTGAAAAGTTAATGTATTTTCGTTGAAAAGGTAATTAGTTATAGTTTTTTTTAAATGAAAAAAAATACAAAAAGTAACATGTTTTAGTTTAAAAGGTAATTGCCGTAATTAAAAGTATTAAAATAAATAAGTAAGGTTTGCCCGTGATATTTTTGGAAAAGAAAGGGTTTTAATAAGAAAAAATAGAAAGAGTAACATGTTTTCGTTGATTTTTTTTAGAAAAAGAGAACCCTAACATTGACATCAATTACATAACCGTTTACAAATAACCAAAACACAAGTCTATTTTTAAAGTTACACAAGCCTGTAACCTGTGCGATGAAGGATGAATTTTAGTATTTTTTATTTTATTATCTATATTTTGATTTATATGATTTTAAAAAGTAATCAAATATAATAATATATGTATGACGTTATTCTAAGTTTTTTTAGTCTATAAGTTGTGCGATACACGGATGAATTTTAGTATTTTTGATTTTTGATTTTAGTATTTTTTATATGATTTTTTTAGTATTTTTTATCTTATTTTATTAACATCTATTTGTATTTTGATCTTAAAAATTCTTAATATGTTCTTGACGGAATAATATCTTGAACTTTTGAATGTAGCTTAGAAAAATAGATGATATAAATATTTAATAATAATATGTTGTTGACGGGATTCGAACCTTGAACCCGTGGGAGCATTTTAGATATCAAGAAAATAATATTTTTTTAATATTACATCCAACGGTTCTCATTTATCTATATTTACATCTAACGGTTATTATTTAGATGACCAAACTACCAACCAAATAGAGGATGGTTTGCTTATAATAGTATAGTATATATATATATATATATATATACTAGCTTATATCCCGTGCGACGCACGGTCTTCTTTAATATTTTCTTATTTTTTATTTAGATTTTAGTTATTATATATAATTTGATAAAATTCTAATATATATACCGGATTTATAAATCTAACAATTTAATATCTAAATTTAATATATTCTTGACGTAATCTGTAGTAGTATTTTAGATATTAAAATATAAAATATTTTAAAATAACAGATCTAATGATTCGTATTTTTTTACTCTTAAAAATCTAAAAAGGGACTCAAATGTAAATATCAAAATATGTGCTCATGCAATATACTGAGTTTATTTGAATATACTATTACTTTTATTTTCATTAATTATCTCGTTTAAATTGAATGTTAAAAAAATTATAATAGACATGAATTTCATAAGTTTAATATAATAATATTACCAATATATCTGTCTTTGCCGTGTTATTTTTAATTTGAACATGAGTTGTTTCAGTTAAAAAATATAAAACAGGTAATATTCTTAAAAAGACAATTAGTTACTTATTCACAATTATATAAATTATATTACTTTTTTTTATATATGTCGTCTGCATTATTTTTAGAAAATTAGTTGTTTAAGTTAGAAAATATAAAAGAGGTAATGTGTTTTAGCTGAAAAGAATAAATAGTTATTTATTAATATTTATATAAAACAATATTACCATTGTATATTTATTTTGCATGTATTATATTTAGAAGATAAGTTGTTTTAGTTAGAAAATATAAAACAAATAATGTGTTTTAGTTGTCGGTTATAAATATATAATAATATTACCATTTTATATATATATTGTCCGTCTTATTTTTAGAAAATGATTTGTTTTAGTTAAATAGATATATGAAATAGGTAATATGTTTTAGCTGAAAAAGGTAATTGGTTATTAATAAATTGGTTTCCATATATGTGTATTTAGAAGATGAGTTGTTTTATTTAAAAATATAAAAATAATATGTTTTAGCTGAAAAAGGTAATCGTTTATAAATATATAATAATATTACCATATTATATATATGTTGCCCGTTTTATTTTTAGAAGATGAGTTGGTTTAGTTTAAAAATAATATAAAATAGGTAATGTACTGAAAAAGGTAATTGATTATTAATAAATTGGTTATAGATAGGCCCGTGAATCGGCCCAAATACCGACCGACCGACCGATTGACCGACCGACCAAAACTTTTAATGTTTCGTCTTTAATAATACTAGCTTATAGCCCGTGCGATGCACGGTTACTTAAATTTTATTTATAATTATTTTGTTTATAATTATATTTTAATTACCCATGGAACACACGGTTGTTTTTTTAATATTTATAATTATATTTATTTATGAATATTTTAATATTTAAAAGTTATTAGTTTACATGATTAAATTATTGTTAAAAAAGATTTAGCCAAAAAGAATTATATTTCAAATTTTGATATTTATTATATTTTACACGCTCAATTTAATATTTGTTTATATTGAGTTATAAAAGTTAGATTTGGCGAATTTTACGGTCCACATGAAATTCTATTCTAAAACTAAAAAGAGAATAAAGTGACGAAATTTAATATTGAGAATTCTATTCGATTTAGGAAATCTACTTATATGTAGTTTAGATTATTAGAATACTCTTTATTAACCAAATAAAGTTTTTAATGTTAAATCTAACGGTTTTCACCTATCTATTTAAGATTAAACGATTTTTATTATTTTGATATTAAATGGGTTTCCTTATTTAATTACAACTTTTTTTATGTTTTAACTTTTTGGAAAATCCAATCCTAATATAATATCTTTTAACTTATATCATTTTTAGATAATAACTTCTTTTTATATGATATAATCTTGATCTTCTATTTTTCAAAGTATTGGATCTAACGGTTGAGAATGTTTTGGCGGTATTTAGGACCAAACTACCAGGATAACATCATTAATTTTTTAAATATTTTTTAATATATTTTTTTAAAATATTTATTGCTAAAATATAATATACTCTCTTTTGTAATATGTTAATGATGCGGGAACTTTGAACTTTTGAGAAAATACATTATCAATTAAAATATAATTTTATTTTTTGTAATAGTTCTTCTTTTAAAGTAGTACACCGTGACGATCAAAATTCTGTAAAAAATTCATTTTTTTATAGTATATCCCGTAAAAATCTATGTTATTATATTAAAGACTAAATAATGAAAGTTTTCTTATAAGTATGGTCGCTTGATCACTCAATTCATAATCGTTGGATCTTTCAAATTAAATTGTTGAGAAACGTTAGATATAAGAGTAAAATTTATCACGTGCAATGATCTAAAGTTTGAATCTACCAACAACATATTAAAATTACAGGATTTTTTTGAAAAATAAGAATTTTTTTCATTTTTTTTTCTTGTAGACATGGGTTATTTGATAATATTTTTTATAAAGTACGATTTTTCAAAAAAGTACTATACTAATTGATTAACAAACTTTTAAAGTTTCGAATTTAATAATTTACAATGTATATAGGTTAAAAAGTTAGGTCTCTTCTGTAGCTGAGTCTAAAATTTCAAAATACGGTTTTTTTAAATATGAATATAGTCCTGCTAACAATGAAATTAGGTCTCTATGAGTTCTTATAAAACAAAATCACCATTTGCGTATAATTTATTATTTAATAATAAATAATATTTAATTAGTTATGATAAAAAATTTAATAAAATAATATAAAAAATATGCACAATTTTATAAAATTTTATCCTCGTATTATTATATTTTTTGTTGATTTGAATTTTTCTTAGATTGATTTCAATTTTTGAACATATATTTCTAAATTTAAAATAGTTAGAAAAAAGTAATTAAATTGACATTAAAATAATGATGACGTAATAATTATTATTAGAATTTAAATACCCACTTTACTAATTTGGGCTTTATCTTGTGTTTTAAAAATTAGATTTTGACGATTTTACACCCGGATAACTAAATTATCTTTAATTAAAAGATGGCTTAACAATTTTTATCTAACTGGAATTGTCCATGAAAGAGAAAAGAAAGTCACGAATTTTTTACATGGAGAATTCTATTCAATATAGAAAACTTATTTATATTTGGTTTAAATTATCAAAATACACTTTTTAGAATTTAAATATAATCTTATTATTAATAAAATACACTTTTTTAATATTTGATCTAACGATTTTCATTTATCTAGTTAAGATCTAATGGTCCTTATTAGTTTGGTTGTTCAAGACCGTACCATCAAAATTTTGGATAAGATCTATAAGGTATTAATAAGGATTTAATATAATAAGGATATCAAGTATATACTGATATAAGTATCTTACTAACTGCTTTTACTTTTAATGTTTCGGTTTTATTTACAGTGTATATAAAATTTTAAAATACATTATTACTTAAAAATTATTAAATAGAATAAAAATTATGTTATGATTATATAAAATTTTATTCTCATATTATTATATTCTTTATCGATTTGAATTTGTTCTTAATTAATTTTAATACTTTATTGAAAGAAACATAAAATTTCTATATTTAAAACAATTAGTGGAAAAATAAATAAACTGGTGCTACAAAAATAAAAAAAATATTTATTAAAATTTAGATACTCACTTTACTATGTGGGTTATATCCTGAGTTTTAGAAATTGAATTTTGACGATTTTACAACCCATGCGAAACTAACGAAATTATCTTTAATTTAATGATGGTTTAATAATTATTATCTAACTTGACCTGTTGACCTACACATAAACCGAAAACAAAAGATGGTTAAGAATTTTTACATAAAAAATTCAATTCAATATAGAAAACCAATTTATAATTGGTTTAAATTATCAAAACACACTTCTTAGTATTTAAATATAATCCTACCTTTAATCAAATACACATTTTAATATAAGTATTATATTCAAAATTATCGTTTATGAATATGAAACCCTCAATATTTTAATAATATTTTGATATTATCCTTTTATGTTTGTTATATGTAAAATAATAAAATTATAATTTGGATTAATCAAATTGTTATGTTCCTTCAGAAAAAAAAGTGTTTAAATTTATTTATGTAGGAGTGCTCGTAAGTCTGTGTAGGTTCACGTGTATCATTGTTAGTATGATATACATCAACATTATATTGATAATTTTTAATATTGTAATCAATATGAATTGTTATGTTGATATTTGGTTTAACAATTATTATCTAATTGGAAGTATACATAAATTCAAGAGAAAAGATATTTAAGAATTTTTACATAGAAAACTTTGAAATTATCATAATACACTTTTTAGTATTTAAATATAATTCTATTATTAATCAGATACACTTTTTAATATTAGATCTAACAATTCTCATCGATCTATTTAAGATCTAACTGTAATTATTAATTTGGTCGTATAGTGATCGACCATATCGATTTTAATTTTTTCTTAAATTGATTTTAATATTTTATTGAAATAAAAATAGAATTTATAAATTTAAAAGAATTAGGGAAAAAATTAAATCTACGATAAAAAAAATATTTATTAAAATTTAGATAATCACTTTACTGTTTGGGCTCTATCTTGAGTTTTGGACAACAGATTTTAACGATTTTACAGCCCATACGAAGCTAACAAAATTATCTTTAATTTAATGATGATTTATTAATTTTTATCTAACTGGAACTATCCATAAACTAAAGAGAAAAGATAATTACGAATTTTTATATAAAGATTTCTATTCAATATAGAAAACCCATTTATAGTTGGTTTAAATTATCAAAATACATCTTTTAGTATTTAAATACTATCATATTATTAATCAAATACAATTTTTAATATTATATCTAACGGTCCTCATCTATTTGAATATTTATAGTTTTATAATCCAACGGATCATATACTTTTGGTAGTATAGTGACCGACCAAAGTTTTGGATAAGATCTCCCTTACGCTTATTATATATAAGGTATTAATAGTAAGTATAGATATATATATATATATATATTTTTTAAACGACATGTCGAGACAGAATGCACAAGCTTCTTTTAGACTTTCATTCCTTGCAAGACCAAAAAACACCGAGTTCCGTAATCTATTACATTTCCAGCCTCCATGCATCCCATTCAATTTGCCTCAAAAACATATTCGTAAACAAGTCTAATCAGGATTTGAAATAATAATCATAATCATAGTGCTACTACAGAAGTAATAATCACGGCTTGGCATTTGAAATATAATGCAGGGTTTCAAGAATCCATTTTAATCCAATCATTACATTACAGGTCAATTGTTCTATGAGTCACTTCGTCCAGCAGGTCATGTGCATATTAAGCTATTATGTAATACTACTTGTCAACAAAATTGCAAAAAACTTGCAGTACATTTATACTGCAATCAATTGTTAAATAAATAACAATTCAACTAAAGAAAAGGGGTAAATAAATTCAACCAGGACCCTTGTATTTATACTCCTTCGTCAACTCAGCACTATACTAGCGGAGCTCTGCAATTCCAACTACAGAAAAGGGGCAAATCTTCACTACAGTACCAATCGTTTCTATATTGTCATTTGTATATTGTATGTATAGGCATGCTCAAGTTTGTAAGTAATAGTGCTGTATTCAATCCTCATCACTTAAATAAAACATTACAAACCCTACCCCCAATTGTTAGTTATCACATGTATTGTCATTTTAGCTCAACCCCATTATCTAATTTAGCTCAAACTAATGTTGCAATTTTCTGGGACTTAAATAACAAACCCCCCAAATCAATTTTGATTTTTGATGCTGCGGTTGGGATAAAAAAGGCTTCTTTAACATTTGGGGTTGTTAGGTATATGGCTGCTTTCGGTAATCGAAAATTGTTGAATTCTGTTAAGTTAGAGGGTAATGTAGTTAAGGGGAATGTGGGTAATGTGAGAGGTGGTGGGGTTAAGGTGGAGGTGAGTTTTTGCGGGGTTTGTGGGAGGAGGTTTTATAATGGTGAGAGGCTTGTTAATCATTTTAAGCAAGTTCATGAGGCGGAGCAGAGGAAGAGGGTTAGTCAGATTGCGTCTGCGAGTAGGAGTAGGAGGGTTAAGTTGGTAGGGAAGTTTTCGATGAAAATGAGGAAGTATAGGAATGCGGTGAGGGAGGTGTTGAATCCGCATGTGGGGAATGGTTTGTCGGATGATTTGAAGAGGGCGGGGTTTTGGGTTAAGGTTGTGTCGGATAAACGGGATGTGGCGGGTGATGAGTTGGGGAAATGTGTGTTGAATGTGGTGGATATGAGAGAGGTCGGATGTGTGGTGATTGTGTCTGATGATTCGGAGTTTGTGAGTGTTTTGAAGGAGGTGAAAGTTAGGGGGGTGAAGACGGTTGTTGTTGGCGATAAGCAAGATGGAGAGTTAAAGAGGGTTTCAGATGCTGCTTTTTCTTGGCAGGAGATCATCTTAGGAAAAGCTAAGAAAGAAGCTGTGTCAGTTGTGGGGCGTTGGAAGGATCGTGATGTTTTGAAAAGTTTGGAGTGGTCGTATGATCCAGAAACAGATAAAACTCAGTAATGCACTTGACGAGTAAGATGCAGAGAGCAAGAAATATATGCAGCATTTTCGATGAGGGAAACAAGGAAACTGATAAACTACTTTTCTATACTCTAGATTGTACAGGGAAGCATAATTTGATTTATATGTGTAGGCCCTACCAGTTGATGGCCATCAACAACTCCATTAATAATTAAAGGAAGGAGTGATGAATCAATGGACCGTTGATAATTGGTGGAGCAAAAGAGACTGCGCTGGATTTTTGGACCAAAGCATTAATAGAATCAATGAATTGCTTTTTTAACGGCCCGGGTGCATATGCTCTAATAAGATACTTAAACTAGCACCATGCAACAAGGATAGCGGAAATACAATTTTATTCAATTTTCCAAAATCCGGACTCAACTTAACTTAATCTGCATTAATGATATGATAAAGCACAAGTTGTCCGGAGCAGCAGCAGCAGCAGCAAACTTATACTACTTGAACCACTACTGCTGGAGGATATGAAACTGCTATCAGAGGGCCGACTCAAGAAATGACAGAAAAGATTAGGGAGAGGCTGCCTGGTACCAGTCAGCCATGCCATTACTTGGAAAGACATTTGGTTAAAAACCAAACCTAAGACGAGAGCTCTGCATAACAATTTCTACACCAACTCAACTAAGATTCAAGATCATAAATACTTGTATAACAAAAACATTAATATGTTATCAGAAGTTCAGGCTCAAACTAAATGTAGGAAGAGTTAGCAGTGCAGCTAATTTCAAGTCTTGCATTATTTAATAATGTGATAAATTATTAGTCTTACCATCACAATATGTCCCAAGTCAAGTGATAAAATAGTGTTATCACCGATTAATTTGTAATACGACCTGAAATACTGTCCACTTCCACGGCTCCACCAGGAGGCGACTGCAACCCAGAATGTTTGCCGAAAAGTAGAGGAACCTCTATTACACTGTATAAAAGAAAAGTAGTGGCAGCCACTTCTATTGCCAGTGAGCCAGTCCATAATGGGATGTTTGTTGGTACTACATTACTGCTACATATTCCTATCCTTTGTCTCTATTGCATCCAAATTTTGCAGCTCTGTTTTGGTCCTACTTAATTTAAAATAAATAAATAAAGAGAACACCTAAAGTTACTGTCAACCAGAATCTTTTAAGTATTTAGTGCAAGATTAATAGATACATGTAAGAACTATGGCTCATAGAGGTAAATTGGTGGAAGACATTGAAATGGAACCATTTAGCTACTACGTTAAGAGGACAGTGTAGAATCTGCAATGTTAAGTTACTTCAGGCATGCTTGATGGATGATTCTGATAGAGTATTTCTTTGATGTGTTACATAGTTTCCCAACACTATTCTGCAATGCACTGTGAGGTGATTACTGGAACTGTGCACGGATCATGTCCTAGTTCTACAATGAGTATGTTACACAAACTATTGGTTGAATGTCAGCTGCATTTCTGAGAAGGCCCAATTGACTTACCAGAAGGTACATACTAATCATTCTGGATCTGCACTATATTATACTGTACTCTTTACTGAAAAGTAACTATATATTTGCACAATGACAAATATTGTTCCTTCGAAGACTATGTAATGCAGTACTTGAGAAGCATTGTATAAATATTTGGAAAGCTGGATCAACATTGTTTAGAAATTTATAGTGCTCTATTATGGAATATAGCAATTTTAAAGCATTATTATGCTCCTATTACTATCACTGTTTCCTCGACATAGTTATTAATTATTGTGCATAGTTATTAATTATTGTGCACTAAGGTTTCCAGAGAAGACGTATCTATAATTTACTCAAACAATATTTATTGATTGTGTTTTAACAAGAATTAATTGATTATTTTTAATTAGGTTTTGCTAATATATCTAGTCGATAGATTGTACTTAGCATTTGTACAAGTTGTGATTATAACTTGTTTATCTAAGAGAACTTAGTTTAATTATGTATTGAATTCTACAATACTCAAGCTTGTTTTTTTGAAATTTGAATGAATTTGTAACTCAGCTTGGAAAATGGGGACTAATTGAACTAGGTGAGTAAGTATTTTTCGACTGAGATTGAAACTCGGATAATACATATCTTAAAGGGAAAGTCAGAGGGGAAAACAGTGACAAACTTCAAGAACTTGTACCGGAGCTGTTTAAAAATACTTTGGGTGTAACCAAGACCCAAGGGGTTCTGGTGCAGAGAAGTGCCCTGGGTGGAGATAGCTTGTGAAAGTTGACATGGTTACACGTGAATAACATTGCGCCAGCTCTACAATCTGAAGTGTTTTCAGACCAAGATTCTGGACAGTCATGGCCTAGTACAGGTGATATAGGGGAAAGTCTTGTTCATAGTGAATTTGTTCGTGTTCCACACAAAATGATGTTAATTAGTACAGTTTAATGTGACCTTTTTAAGTATCTAAGTGCTTTGTTTGATTGTGAGCATGCTGTCCTATTGTTGTTAAGCTGCAGTTTGCGTCAAAGGTACCTCAGATATAGAATATTGGCTTATTGGTCCTCCAACCAGCAGGTAGTGCTAGGATCTGGATAAATAAACAGTGAAGAAGAGAAAGGAAAGATTAGGAATTTTTGTAAATGACCTACCCAGAAATCAGAATTGCAGATTTCGGATACAGATATTAGTAGATTTTCTTCCACATCTTTTTTGAAAAGTTGATTCCAATACCTTGTTTGCTGTAGACAGAAGATGTGTCTGGCATTGACATTTTACTAGGTTATTTTTGTGTGGCTAATCTGAAGGTGTAGTGTAATTCAAGTCTGTCATCTGTATTCAGCCATATATCATCCTATTTTAAGTGAAGGAGTTGATTTTGTATGTGTATGGAAGATTCTATAATGGTGCCGGAATTTGAATTCTAAAGGCATGATGTAAAACTTTGCTAGAAGAAAGAAGTCAAGGTTCAGGTAAGACTCTTTTATTTGAAAAAGTTTATATGTTCATGATGCAACAAGCTATGAAGGATCCTGTTTTTGTGCTCCATTGATCAAATTTATGGAGTTCAAATCACAAGCTGTGCAAGGAAGTTGAAAGTGATTTGATTTCAGTTGGGAGTACTTGAAGCAGTCTTATCAAGTGTTGGCTGTTGTAAATCTTAGTGATTAACTTTCCCTACTGCCTAATCGGAGTTCAGTGATTCTGTATAAATGCCTCCAGATTCAGTCTGAAAAAATTATTGGTAGAAGATCAGTGTTCCTTCAATGTGACGAATTATTAGTAATAAATTATTGTTGTTGCTTAAATCAACGTTTCTCCACACAAAAACTTAAAATGTAAATATCATCTGATGTCTGGTCTCTTGAGAAATTTAGGTACCCAGATTTTTGCAATTACTTCATATGATACATCCCACTTCGATTTTATCACATACAAGAGATACATGCAAAATCGGCCAAGCCATAGATTTTAGTCCATGAACACAAAACTTCAATAAAATTCCATAGGTCGAACATAACATTATATGTAAAATTAACTCCGAAAAGTATCATAATTTTACTTATATTATAGACAAGCTGACAGAGTGTTCAACATAAGTTGGAATTAAAACACAAGGAATTTTGAGTTTAGGCAGTCATTTACTCTTTCAATGCAGATGATCAAACATATCACCAATCCACAAAACACACCCAACTTCATTCAGCAAGCTATCCATCCCTCCATGGTAGATAACACATATTCTGCAAGCAAAGCCCTGACCTGTGAACATACATGGACAACACAGGTCAGACATAAGTATATAAAGCCTCAAATATTTATATTGGCTAAATTGAACTGCAGAATATTTATATTTGACTTTCAAGTACAATATATCAACTACATTAAACGCCGCAACAGTGAAGTTCACTGAAAGGATCTAGATATTAGCTAAAGAAGATAAGCTACTAGAATACCAACGCTAATCTGAAAACCAAAATGTTTTTCCTACAAACAAAGTATCAAAAAAGGATTCTAAACAATTTCCAATGTAGAGAGCATAAGGGCCCTAAACACTAATATTGCAGGTCAGTTCCTAATTGCATAGTGTTTTAGAAATTAAAAGATTTGAGATACAAAAGAAAGATGAATAGATATAAAAACGAATCATCAGTATTGTAATCTACAAGGCGCAGAGGAGATCCACAAGAAAGACCAGGAGAGTTTGAGGATGTTGATGATCCAAGTGATAATCATAATGAAGATTCTCAGATTTTCAGAAGCATGACCGAAGACAAGGATTTGAATAATGCTAGAAGATAACACAGTCTAGTCATTACGAAAAATCAGTTTAGTTTCTTGGATGTGGTTCTTTCTATCAAAGATTCTTATCATATTCACAAGCAACACACACATATGTATACCTACGTGCAAATTCAGTTGTTTTAAGCAATCCCGAAAGTGGGAGAGAACATCTCAACTTTGACAAATGCATTACTACTTTTAAATTCTATATATATTCAATGTGAGCAGCACTTGAAAATAATGATAAAATAGATGGGTCAGAAGATAGAATTTACCTGTAATTAGTTGGTCTTGATCCTAACAAACACCATCGTAATCTTATTAACTGGGAGACCGCTGAATGATGTACGAATATTTGTTTGGAAAGTTTCTTCATGGTTATCACTCAATAAGGCTTTCAAAGTCAAATTGTAGACTGTACTCCCACAATTATATGTCATTGCCCTGACCACTTTGACATTGTTAAATTCTGTACCCTGTATGTAAATGTAGTGAAAGTGTGAGATAGCATCAATAAGAATTACTGTTGGTTAATTGGGGTGGGGGTTATAAAATAAAAGAAACGCACTAACAAAGACAAAGATTTAGGGATAAACCTCCTTCATGTTATAGAAGCAAAGAGCCAACTGAGAGAGATGAAGTAATTTAGTCAAACTAGAGGCGGGGATGGACTTGTTGTCTATGTCATAACATTTAGATATCCAGGTACCATAAATCCTTGCCGCATACATTTCCAGGTAGTGTCCAGCATAAGAACCCTACAGCAATCATATTATATATAAACGAACACTCACACGTCATGAAAATAAAAATAAGTAAAGAATAATCAACTATGAAACAATAACAGTAAAGCCATAACAAGATATGATCAAGGGAACATACGCCGCTGTTTTTCACATCAGTTTTGAATTTTTCAATCTCTTTAAGCACTCCAGTCCCAAACGACTTGTATCTACTGGGGTGTCGATGCATAAGTCTGAGTTGAGGACAAGGAGGGCTTTAGAACTTTTTAATACCAGATCAAATAAAACATGCCAATTTTCAAAGTACTTTCTTGCATCCAGAACATGGCATTCATAGTTTAGAATGATCACCCAAACAATTTCCGATGTAGTAATAGTCTACACATCTTCAAATAAATTGCATTTACTTTTAGAACTTTTATTATACACTACATTACTACTTATCAAATGTCACTCATTCTAAAGAAAATAAAGTAGGAAGAAACTTGCATCTCTTACCAGATCACCACTCATCAATATTATTGTTTCAGCAGCAATCTTTTCTGTAAATACGAAATCAAAAAACCAACATTGCAAACACTTTGCACATTAAACTAACACCAATTCATACAGATAAAACTTAACATCATTTGGAGTCGGCACATAAAAGCAACACCAATTCGAGAACAGGTAACCGAAGTTGAGTTGAGTAAATACGCGAATTAAAAAAGAAGATGAAATTAAAGCAATACAGATACTAGGCACAAGAAATTACAAACCGAATTACATGAATATGTAACCATCCTATAACAATCTTCTAAACCTATTAGAGTTTTGCAAAACACTTTGGCAGTCCCGCATCATCATCATTATCCTGCCTTCATAGGTCGTGGAAGTACTCTTGAGGTATTGATGGAGGGCAGTACTTGTTGGCAACACAATTGTCTCGGATAGCTGGCAATCTGGTGTTACAGCAAAGAGTATGGAGTGCTTTTACACATTCCGATAAATCCAAAGGCTTGTAAAGCGTGAAATGCTGCAACGTTGAGTTCCAAGGCCGCCTTGATGGTAAAAGTATGAACCTAGCCAAGTAAATTGATGATGCAGCAATGACGGAAGGAGAGTAACAAAGCATAGCATAATCTCGGAGGGATAAGTCTGCCAAGTAGTTGCTCATAGACTCCAATTCCAACAGGGGATCCTCCGTGACTGCTTGGGCAACACGAACAAAACTTTCTAAAAAGCATCTAGCAGTTGGAATAGTCAATTCGAACTTCAAAAAATGGAGGACAATCGACTCCATTTCCCGAATGTCATCCGCAGAGTAAGTATGAGCAGTTATTCGACAATACACTTCCACCGGTGGCGAATCAATTTCATGATATTTGGAGGCAATCATCAAACAAGCAATACCAAGCAATTGTAACCTTTCGGTATCCATGGCATTACCGGAAAGATAACGATCTATGTAGTTAACAGCGAGATACAATATTTCGGGATCAAATGCATAAACCTCGACAACCTCAACAAGCCAATCAATTAGCATGGCACGCATCCTAATATCGATTAATTTCTGTACCCTTGCCATGTAGTCAATACAAGGCCTTTTCTTTGCCTCGGAGGCTCTCAAGTGATTGTATATCTCCCGGACCATGGATGCACATAATCCTGGATTCTCATCCACAATCTCATCATACGTCGTTATTTCCAATTCAGCAGCAGGGGATGCGTAACGGTTCGTATCGACATGGCTTCTTCTTAAATATATCGACATATCTTCGTTAATTGAGAGTTGAGAACTAAAGGGAGAATTCAGAGTTGAGAGAATTGTGAAAAGAGAGAATTGTGAGAAGAGAGGATTGCGTTAATTGTAAGCTTTACTTCTGTATATGCCTGTCTCTGTGTATTTATAGTGTGTGATCAAGGAAACCAACCGCCTCCTTATTATTTTTTATGAAATTTATTTTACAAATTTTTTTTTATTTTTTATTTTTTTTTGTACATTGTATTTTTATAATATTATTTTATATTGTAATAATTTATTATATTTTTGTTATTATCTGATGTAGCTCTGGGTCATAATGAGCCATAAGCGCCGTGAAAATAACAATGTTAATCAATTATAATAAATATTTATTATATTTATTCAATTTTTTAATTTTGCCTTTTCAGTTAGTTAAAGGTTAGTTCATATTATTTATACTAGCTTAAAACCCGTGCGATGCACGGATTGTTAATTGTTATTTTATTATTATTTTTAATTGTATTTGTTAAAAAAATAAGTAGGCATATAAAAATAGCTAAACACTTTTAATTAATTAAAAACATTAAAATGGATTTTTAAATAAATAAGTAAGGGTTTGCTCGTTATATTTCTGGAAAAAGAGGGGTTTTAGTATGGAAAAATAAAAAATGTAACATATATTTAGTTTAAAAAGGTAAATGCTCGTGATATTTTTGGAAAATGAGGTTTTAAAATTTAATAATTTAAATTATTTAAATACGTTTTAAAATAAATAAGTAAAGTTGTGATATTTTTAGAAAAAAAATGGATTTTAGTGAGAAAAATAGAAAAAAGCAATTGAAAATGGCAATTTCCCGTAATATATTTAGAAAATGAGGGACTTTGTTAGAAAAAATCTATAACGTGTTTTAGCTGAAAAGGTAATTGGTTATAAATAGGTATTTGATTATTTATATTTTAATATTTTTAGTAATTGCATTTGTTAAGAAAAATAAGTTGGCATGTTAAAATAGGTAAACTTTAAAAAAAATTATAATATTAGGTTTAAAAATAAATAACTAAAAGTTTGTTCGTGATATTTTTGGAAAATGAGGGGGTTTTAGTAATGAAAAATAGAAAAACTAACATGTTTTAGTTAAAAAAAGGTAATTGACCGTGATATATTTGAAAAGTAGGGGAATTTGTTAGAAAAAATAAAAAAATAATGTATTTTAGATGAAAAAGGTAATTGGTTATAAATAGGTAATATTATTATTTAATAATATATTTTTATAAATAAGTAAGGTTATTTAAGTAAAATCACAACGTACCATACCGACCGACCAAACTTTTAATGTTTCGTCTATTATATAATAGTATTGATGTGAGAAAATCGAAAATCAAAACTTTCAATGTTTCGGCTATTATATAATAGTAGAAATAGATAGATTAAATAGAATAAATTACCGAAAATTGAAATCAAAACTTTCAATGTTTCGGCTATTATATAATAGTATAGTATAGTATAGATAGATATCGTCTGCGATAATTTTAGAAAAAAATAAATTTTAGTTAAAAAATATAAAAAAGAATATACGCTTTGGCTAACAAAGGTAATCGGTTAATTATTAGTATTTATAATATTACTGTTTTATGTTACTAAATGAAATTGCATGTGAGATTTTTGAAAAATGTGAGATTTTATTAAGGAAAAATTTTAGTTAGAAAATATAAAAAATAATATAGGCTTTGGGAAAAAAAAGCCAATCAGTTAGTTATTAGTAATTATAAATATTATTATTTTATTTCATTAAAAAGAACTGTCCGTGATATTTTTGGAAAATGAGAGGTTTTAGTTAGAAAAAATAGAAAAGTAAAAATTTTAGTTAGAAAATATAAAAAAGAATATACACTTTGGCTAAAATAGGTAATTGGTTAGTTATTAACAATTATTATTTTATTATTTTATTTTAATAAATGAAACTGTCTGTGATATTTTTGGAAAAGAAGAGGTTTTAGTAAGCAAAAATAAAAAGCTTATATGTTTTAGTTAAAAAAGTTAATTGTCCGTGATATTTTTGAAAAATTAAGGGAATTTTTCAGAAAAAATAAAAAAAGTAATATATTTTAGGTGTAAAAGGTAATTGGTTATAAATAGATAATATTATAATTTAATAATATTTTTTATAAATAAGTAAGGGTAATTAAGTAAAAATACGAAATACAATTAAGTAAGGGCAATTAATTAAAATCACAACATACCAAAAAATATTTAGTATTATATCCAATGGCTCTCATTAATTTAATTTAAAAGATCTAACTGTTAGAGATTGGATAACCAAGGAGCAGACTACAAACCGACTACAAAAACTTTTAATGTTTCGTCTTTAATATAATAGTATAGATAGCTCCATTTTTTCAAATTTTCGTTATTCTACATATAATTATGTATTCAATTATATTTATGATTTCTTATTTCACTTGTATTTTTGAATTATATATTATTTATTCTGTAAATTTTTATATGATTTATACTTTATATAGGTTATTTAGGTATTGATACACAAATATAATATAATTTGGAATATATTTAAAATTAGTATCGTAAAAAGTGTGAATCAGAGTTAGGGGTGTTTATGGATTGTATTTGCCGAGTTGAAAGCATTTTGGCAATCTAACCCAATTAAATCGGTTTGAAAAAATTTCATCACACCACACAAAATATTAATTCGTGACCCAACTCTTAATCGTACATCGATTTGGGTCAGGTTGGGTTGGTTTAATTGACTTAAACATTAAATTATATATATATATTGAAATATTATGTAATATCTTTCAAAAATCTAAGTACAACGAAAATAACAATGTTCATCAATTTATATATACTAACTTAAAACCTGTGCGATGCACAGATTGTTTTAATAATTATAATTATAATTATTATTTATGTTTTAATAAATTAATAACTGTTTGTCCGTGATATTTTTGAAAAAGGATGGGTCTTAGTAAAGAAAAATAGAAAAAGTAACATGTTTTAGCTGAAAAGGTAAGTACCCGTAATTAAAAGTATTTAAATTGGTTTCAAATTAAATAAGTAAGGATTTGCCTTGGATATTTTTGGAAAATGAGGGGTTTTAGTAAGGAAAAATAGAAAGAGTAACATGTTTTAGTTAAAAAATGTAATTGCCCGTGATTTTTTTAGAAAAAGAGAGGATTTTGTTAGGAAAAATAGAAAAGGTAATGTATTTTAGCTGAAAAGGTAGTTGGTTATAAAAATGTTATTATTTAATCATAATTTCTTTAGAAAATGAAAAAATAGAAAAAAGTAATACGTTTCAGCTGAAAAAGTGCTCATAATTAAAAGTATTAAAATATATTTTAAAATAAATAAGTAATGGTTTGCCCGTGATATTTTTGGAAAATGAGGGGTTTTAGTAAGGAAAAATAGAAAGAGTAACATGTTTTGTTAAAAAAGATAACCGCCTGTGTTTTTTTTAGAAAAAAAATAAAAAAAAAGGTAATATATTTTAGCTGAAAAGATAATTGGTTATAAATATTATTATTTAATGATAATTTTTTAAAAAAAATAAGTAAGAGTAATTAAGTAATGTCATGTTGTCTTGAATAGGAATTAGGAGGGCCTTGGACAATGATATGATAGGTACCATAATTTGACCATTGTTCTCAACAGTGTCATGAATAGGTTCATGACTATCTTCAGTGCCGGCTCTTGTGGGAGTCTTCCCGGCTCCCTGCCTAGGGCCACCTGAAAGGAGAGGGCCACATTTTTCTGTGATTCATTCCTGTAGTAATATTAAGAGTCATATATATAATCATTGAATACTTAATTAATCTGTTTTTTTTTACTAAATATATATTTTTATAAAGAAAAGCGAGATATGTACAAGTAGAGCAAGCTATCTCGAGGCAATCTAAACAACAAAGATTGCAACGAGAAAGCAGGCAACATAAACTAGAGATAGGCTAATGCTAGGCTATTCTAAGGCAGCAATAAGGAAAGCTAGGAAAGCCAAATAAGTACATCATTTCTATTACAAAGAAGTTTTTTAAACCAATCTAAGGAAACAATTCTTGCTTTGACGTCCTCCATAATTCCATGCAGCAACTTTGTTGGAGTGAAAAGACCTTTGTTGTGGGCTCTAGCATTACGTTCACGCCACACAAAATAGGAGAAAATCTGAAGAGCAAGGAGGCCAGCAAACTTGGTTACAGCATCCGGAATCTGGGCAGTGCGAGTAAGCAAGTCATTCCAAGAGGTTGCCTGATCCACAGAAATATGTAAAGGGCCCAAAAGCTTTTCGAGAATGAGCCTGGAGTAATAGCACTGAAAGAATATATGGTTATCAGTTTCAACACCCCCTGCACAAAGTAAACAACTAGTTAAAACTGGGAGACCAAAACGTTGCAGCCGGGCAAGGGTGTAAAGACGGCCCATGCACAATAACCAGTTATGATGGGCATATCTACAGATTCCGCTCTTGAACCAAACCCCTTCGTGCCAAGGAACTTCTTCACCCTGCATACGAGTAGAAGCCCAAATAAACCTGGTAGAGTTATTGGCAATCCCATCCCACAAAACAGCTTCATTTCTGGAAGTATCAATGTCCGGGTAAGTGAAGGTGGATAGCCATCTTTGGAAACTACGAGAGGCCCGGTGCTGGAATTCATTAGGCCTAGGAAGAGCCCATGTACCATTGCAAATAAAATCACTCACAGAAGCAAGGGGATGTGATCCACAACTGGAAATAATACTCACAGAAGTTGCTGCAGAAGAAGAACAAGTGCACTACCATTCAGTTGATATAATGGAATCGAAGGGAGGCATGCACAAACAAGATAAAAGTCGAAGAAATTGATATTAAAATATTGGTAGCTGATATGCCTGTCAAATCATTATAGTCAAGTAATTCACATTTGTTTTTCATTACTTTATTTTTAGAACTACCCTCCCAAGAATTTCATCCAAAAATAGCACATTTGTGAAACCCCTGTGCGTTGATTTCTGTTATGTGTATGCAATGACTGTCAAAGAAGCTTGTTGCTTCAGTAAAACGAGATTTATCCCTTCAATTCTTAGTTATCAACAAAGTTAATCAAAGTAGAGCAAAATCAAAGGTTAATTCCAGCAGAAAGTAGAACTGAAGTACACACTGTTAAATATATATAAAAGCAATTTGACTTTCAAGTACAATATATCAACTACATTAAACGCCGCAACAGTGAAGTTCACTGAAAGGATCTAGATATTAGCTAAAGAAGATAAGCTACTAGAATACCAACGCTAATCTGAAAACCAAAATGTTTTTCCTACAAACAAAGTATCAAAAAAGGATTCTAAACAATTTCCAATGTAGAGCATAAGGGCCCTAAACACTAATATTGCAGGTCAGTTCCTAATTGCATAGTGTTTTAGAAATTAAAAGATTTGAGATACAAAAGAAAGATAAATAGATATAAAAACGAATCATCAGTATTGTAATCTACAAGGCGCAGAGGAGATCCACAAGAAAGACCAGGAGAGTTTGAGGATGTTGATGATCCAAGTGATAATCATAATGAAGATTCTCAGATTTTCAGAAGCATGACGAAGACAAGGATTTGAATAATGCTAGAAGATAACACAGTCTAGTCATTACGAAAAATCAGTTTAGTTTCTTGGATGTGGTTCTTTCTATCAAAGATTCTTATCATATTCACAAGCAACACACACATATGTATACCTACGTGCAAATTCAGTTGTTTTAAGCAATCCCGAAAGTGGGAGAGAACATCTCAACTTTGACAAATGCATTACTACTTTTAAATTCTATATATATTCAATGTGAGCAGCACTTGAAAATAATGATAAAATAGATGGGTCAGAAGATAGAATTTACCTGTAATTAGTTGGTCTTGATCCTAACAAACACCATCGTAATCTTATTAACTGGGAGACCGCTGAATGATGTACGAATATTTGTTTGGAAAGTTTCTTCATGGTTATCACTCAATAAGGCTTTCAAAGTCAAATTGTAGACTGTACTCCCACAATTATATGTCATTGCCCTGACCACTTTGACATTGTTAAATTCTGTACCCTGTATGTAAATGTAGTGAAAGTGTGAGATAGCATCAATAAGAATTACTGTTGGTTAATTGGGGTGGGGGTTATAAAATAAAAGAAACGCACTAACAAAGACAAAGATTTAGGGATAAACCTCCTTCATGTTATAGAAGCAAAGAGCCAACTGAGAGAGATGAAGTAATTTAGTCAAACTAGAGGCGGGGATGGGCTTGTTGTCTATGTCATAACATTTAGATATCCAGGTACCATAAATCCTTGCCGCATACATTTCCGGGTAGTGTCCAGCATAAGAACCCTACAGCAATCATATTATATATAAACGAACACTCACACGTCATGAAAATAAAAATAAGTAAAGAATAATCAACTATGAAACAATAACAGTAAAGCCATAACAAGATATGATCAAGGGAACATACGCCGCTGTTTTTCACATCAGTTTTGAATTTTTCAATCTCTTTAAGCACTCCAGTCCCAAACGACTTGTATCTACTGGGGTGTCGATGCATAAGTCTGAGTTGAGGACAAGGAGGGCTTTAGAACTTTTTAATACCAGATCAAATAAAACATGCCAATTTTCAAAGTACTTTCTTGCATCCAGAACATGGCATTCATAGTTTAGAATGATCACCCAAACAATTTCCGATGTAGTAATAGTCTACACATCTTCAAATAAATTGCATTTACTTTTAGAACTTTTATTATACACTACATTACTACTTATCAAATGTCACTCATTCTAAAGAAAATAAAGTAGGAAGAAACTTGCATCTCTTACCAGATCACCACTCATCAATATTATTGTTTCAGCAGCAATCTTTTCTGTAAATACGAAATCAAAAAACCAACATTGCAAACACTTTGCACATTAAACTAACACCAATTCATACAGATAAAACTTAACATCATTTGGAGTCGGCACATAAAAGCAACACCAATTCGAGAACAGGTAACCGAAGTTGAGTTGAGTAAATACGCGAATTAAAAAAGAAGATGAAATTAAAGCAATACAGATACTAGGCACAAGAAATTACAAACCGAATTACATGAATATGTAACCATCCTATAACAATCTTCTAAACCTATTAGAGTTTTGCAAAACACTTTGGCAGTCCCGCATCATCATCATTATCCTGCCTTCATAGGTCGTGGAAGTACTCTTGAGGTATTGATGGAGGGCAGTACTTGTTGGCAACACAATTGTCTCGGATAGCTGGCAATCTGGTGTTACAGCAAAGAGTATGGAGTGCTTTTACACATTCCGATAAATCCAAAGGCTTGTAAAGCGTGAAATGCTGCAACGTTGAGTTCCAAGGCCGCCTTGATGGTAAAAGTATGAACCTAGCCAAGTAAATTGATGATGCAGCAATGACGGAAGGAGAGTAACAAAGCATAGCATAATCTCGGAGGGATAAGTCTGCCAAGTAGTTGCTCATAGACTCCAATTCCAACAGGGGATCCTCCGTGACTGCTTGGGCAACACGAACAAAACTTTCTAAAAAGCATCTAGCAGTTGGAATAGTCAATTCGAACTTCAAAAAATGGAGGACAATCGACTCCATTTCCCGAATGTCATCCGCAGAGTAAGTATGAGCAGTTATTCGACAATACACTTCCACCGGTGGCGAATCAATTTCATGATATTTGGAGGCAATCATCAAACAAGCAATACCAAGCAATTGTAACCTTTCGGTATCCATGGCATTACCGGAAAGATAACGATCTATGTAGTTAACAGCGAGATACAATATTTCGGGATCAAATGCATAAACCTCGACAACCTCAACAAGCCAATCAATTAGCATGGCACGCATCCTAATATCGATTAATTTCTGTACCCTTGCCATGTAGTCAATACAAGGCCTTTTCTTTGCCTCGGAGGCTCTCAAGTGATTGTATATCTCCCGGACCATGGATGCACATAATCCTGGATTCTCATCCACAATCTCATCATACGTCGTTATTTCCAATTCAGCAGCAGGGGATGCGTAACGGTTCGTATCGACATGGCTTCTTCTTAAATATATCGACATATCTTCGTTAATTGAGAGTTGAGAACTAAAGGGAGAATTCAGAGTTGAGAGAATTGTGAAAAGAGAGAATTGTGAGAAGAGAGGATTGCGTTAATTGTAAGCTTTACTTCTGTATATGCCTGTCTCTGTGTATTTATAGTGTGTGATCAAGGAAACCAACCGCCTCCTTATTATTTTTTATGAAATTTATTTTACAAATTCATTTTTATTTTTTATTATTTTTTGTACATTGTATTTTTATAATATTATTTTATATTGTAATAATTTATTATATTTTTGTTATTATCTGATGTAGCTCTGGGTCATAATGAGCCATAAGCGCCGTGAAAATAATAATGTTCTTCAATTATAATAAATATTTATTATATTTATTCAATTTTTTTAATTTTGCCTTTTCAGTTAGTTAAAGGTTAGTTCATATTATTTATATAGTTCCATTTTTTCAAATTTTCGTTGTTCCATTTTTTCAAATTTTCGTTATTCTACATATAATTATGTATTCAATTATATTTATGAATTCTTATTTCACTTGTATTTTTGAATTATATATTATTTATTCTGTAAATTTTTATATGATTTATACTTTATATAGGTTATTTAGGTATTGATACACAAATATAATATAATTTGAAATATATTTAAAATTAGTATCGTAAAAAGTGTGAATCAGAGTTAGGGGTGTTTATGGGTTGTATTTGCCGAGTTGAAAGCATTTTTGCAATTTGACCCAATTAAATCGGTTTGAAAAAATTTCATCACACCACACAAATATTAATTTGTGACCTAACTCTTAATCGTACATCGATTTGGGTCAGGTTGGGTTGGTTTAATTGGCTTAAATTAGGGGTGTTCACGGGTCGGGTTGGCCGGGTTGGAGACATTTTTGTAACCCGACCCAATTAAATCAGTTTAAAAATTTTCAACCCAACCCACAAAATATAATTTTGTAACCCAACCCTACCCATTGTATATCGGTTTGAGTTGGTTTGGGTCGGTTTGAACAGGTTAAATAATGTTTTAAATTTTTTAAATATTATACGATATCGCTCATTTTGAAAATCTAAATAAAATTAAAGTACGTATAACTTAAGTTTTTAGTATTAATATTTTATTTTGATTAACATTATAATTTTAGTAAAGTAAATTATGTCTTATATCATATATATAAACACAAAATATAATTATATATCTATAAATGAAAGTATAATACATTGTTTAATGTATAGTTATATATAATATACATATATTTTTAAATTATCGAATAAAATTGTAACTTAAATCGGGTTGGGTTGGGTTGGCCGAAAAAATATAAAACTCATACCCAACCCATTTAAGTTGGTTTGAAAATTTTTCAACACAATCAAGAATTGGGTTTTTTTCATCGGGTTGGTTCGGCCGAAAAGAGGGTCGGGTTGGTTCGGTTTGACCGGGTTGACAAACCCATGAACACCCCCAGCTTAAATTATATATATATTGAAATATTATGTAATATCTTTCAAAAATCTAAGTAAAACGAAAATAAACAATGTTCATCAATTTATATATTAACTTAAAACTTGTGCGATGCACAGATTGTTTTAATAATTATAATTATAATTATTATTTATGTTTTAATAAATTAATAATTGTTTGTCCGTGATATTTTTGAAAAAGGATGGGTCTTAGTAAAGAAAAATAGAAAAAGTAACATGTTTTAGCTGAAAATGTAAGAACCCGTAATTAAAAGTATTTAAATTGGTTTCAAATTAAATAAGTAAGGATTTGCCTTGGATATTTTTGGAAAATGAGGGGTTTTAGTAAGGAAAAATAGAAAGAGTAACATGTTTTAGTTAAAAAATGTAATTGCCCGTGATTTTTTAGAAAAAGAGAGGATTTTGTTAGGAAAAATAGAAAAGGTAATGTATTTTAGCCCAAAAGGTAGTTGGTTATAAAAATGTTATTATTTAATCATAATTTCTTTAGAAAATGAAAAAAATAGAAAAAAGTAATACGTTTCAGCTGAAAAAGTGCTCATAATTAAAAGTATTAAAATATATTTTAAAATAAATAAGTAATGGTTTGTCCATGATATTTTTGGAAAATGAGGGGTTTTAGTAAGGAAAAATAGAAAGAGTAACATGTTTTGTTAAAAAAGATAACCGTCTGTGTTTTTTTTAGAAAAAAAATAAAAAAAAAGGTAATGTATTTTAGCTGAAAAGGTAATTGGTTATAAATAATATTATTATTTAATGATAATTTTTTATAAAAATAAGTAAGAGTAATTAAGTAATGTCAGTGTTGTCTTGAATAGGAATTAGGAGGGCCTTGGACAATGATATGATAGGTACCATAATTTGACCATTGTTCTCAACAGTGTCATGAATAGGTTCATGACTATCTTCAGTGCCGGCTCTTGTGGGAGTCTTCCCGGCTCCCTGCCTAGGGCCACCTGAAAGGAGAGGGCCACATTTTTCTGTGATTCATTTCTGTAGTAATATTAAGAGTAATATATATAATCATTGAATACTTTATTAATCAGTTTTTTTTTTGCTAAATATATATTTTTATAAAGAAAAGCGAGATATGTACAAGTAGAGCAAGCTATCTCGAGGCAATCTAAACAACAAAGATTGCAACTAGAAAGCAGGCAACATAAACTAGAGATAGGCTAATGCTAGGCTATTTTAAGGCAGCAATAAGGAAAGCTCGGAAAGCCAAATAAGTACATCATTTCTATTACAAAGAAGTTTTTTAAACCAATCTAAGGAAACAATTCTTGCTTTGACGTCCTCCATAATTCCATGTAGCAACTTTGTTGGAGTGAAAAGACCTTTGTTGTGGGCTCTAGCATTACGTTCACGCCACACAAAATAGGAGAAAATCTGAAGAGCAAGGAGGCCAACAAACTTGGTTACAGCATCCGGAATCTGGGCAGTGCGAGTAAACAAGTCATTCCAAGAGGTTGCCTGATCCACAAAAATATGTAAAGGGCCCAAAAGCTTTTCGAGAATGAACCTGGAGTAATAGCACTGAAAGAATAGGTGGTTATCAGTTTCAACACCCCCTGCACAAAGTAAACAACTAGTTAAAACTGGGAGACCAAAACGTTGCAACCGGGCAAGGGTGTAAAGACGGCCCCTGCACAATAACCAGTTATGATGGGCATATCTACAGATTCCGCCCTTGAACCAAACCCCTTCGTGCGAAGGAGCTTCTTCACCCTGCATACGAGTAGAAGCCCAAATAAACCTGGTAGAGTTATTGGCAATCCCATCCCACAAAACAGCTTCATTTCTGGAAGTATCAATGTCCGGGTAAGTGAAGGTGGATAGCCATCTTTGGAAACTACGAGAGGCCCGATGCTGGAATTCATTAGGCCTAGGAAGAGCCCATGTACCATTGCAAATAAAATCACTCACAGAAGCAAGGGGATGTGATCCACAACTGGCAATAATACTATCATTGTAGGAGTTTGCAATTGTGTTGCCTTGCCACCAAGGGTCGAGCCTGAAAAGAGTAGAAGTCCCAAGGCCTAACTGGAAAGTAATGTGACTTTTAGCAACATCTCTAAGATTTAAAAGATTCCTCCAAAACCAAGAACAATCCGTAGGAATGTTCATGTGCCAGAAACTCTTGCCCTTTAATGCAGTTTTATGAGCCCAATTGACCCATAAAGAAGGTTTGTTTGTAATGAAACGCCATAAGTGATATAGCATCTGTGCATTATTCCATTCAACTGGGCACCGAAGACCTAAAACTCCTTCTGCTTTGGGCAAACAAACTGAGTGCCAAGCCACTTTAGCACCCCCAACCTTCGAACAATCACCCTTCCACAGGAACCGAGTGAATAAAGACTGTAAAGTTTTATGAACCATCATGGGGAGAATAAAATGGTTGGTCCAAAATGCTTGGGTTGCAAAAAGAATAGTCCTAATAAGTTGAACACGACCAGCAAAAGATAAGAAAAGAGAGGTCCAGCAGTCCAAGCGAGCAGTTATTTTGTGGATAAGGGGGGTGCAATCATTTATGCTTAATTCAGCAGAGATTAAGGGGACCCCAAGGAATTTAACTGGAAGCATACCATGAGGGATGACATAAGTGCTATCAAACCAAGACAGAACCAGAGGATCACAGTTACTCATGAAGCAGGAACTCTTGAGCATACTTGGATTAAGGCCACTTAGCTCAGAGAATTTAGCAAGAGACGACATGATGTGAGAAATGGAGGTAGCATCTCCCCTAGCAAAGAACAAGACATCATCAGAAAAAAAGAGGTGTGTCAACTTTAACTCTTTGCATTTCCAATGGTAGTGGAAGTCTGTAGGAGCATTGTTGAGAAGAGAAGACAACACGTTCATAGCAATTGTGAAGAGGTACGGAGAAAGAGGGTCACCCTGGCGAAGGCCCCGTTTGCCATCAAAGTAACCATTGAGGGTGCCATTAACCTTAACTGAGAATTTCGTGGTGCAAACACAAGCTTCAATCCAGTTTATAAATTGTGGAGGAAAATTCATGCGATGCAAAACAGCCAGTAAGAAGTCCCACCTAAGAGAGTCAAAAGCTTTGTGCAAGTCAATTTTAAGGGTGCACTTGGGAGTTCCTGTTCCTCGAGTGTATCCCCTGAATAACTCTTGGGCCATAATGATATTATCAGAAATTAGCCTTCCCGGGATGAAAGCAGACTGAGCAGTGTCAATAGTAGTAGGGAGAATACGTTTAAGTCTGTTTGCCAAAAGCTTAGAGAGACACTTGTAAGCAGTGGTGCACAGGGAGATGGGTCGAAAATCTTGCATTCTAGAGGGAGAGGCTATTTTCGGAATTAGAGCAATACTTGTAGAATTTAGGCTTTTATGCATCCTTGAGCTCTGGAAGAAGTAAGTGATGGCATCACAAAAATCAGGGCCAACTATCTCCCAAGTTGCTAAAAAGAATTCAACATTAAAACCGTCCGGGCCAGGGGCTTTGCCCTTTTTCATATGCTGCAAAGTTTTTAGAATTTGATCTGTGGTGAATGGTCTGAGTAAAGCTGAGGATTGTTGCTCTGTTATGACATTACAAGGAACTTCGGAAAGATCAACTTGTCCTGAGGAGTTGGAGGTTCCCAGGAAATCTTTGAAGTAATCAACAGCTATCGAAGCAACAACATTTTGACCATGGACTAAGTGGCCATCTTCATTTTCAATGGAGAGAATTTTGTTGCAATTCCAATTTGTCTTGACCCGGTTGAAAAAGAATTTATTGTTCCCGTCTCCCCCAAATGAAGCCATTTGACACGAGATTTCTGTTTGAGAAAACCTTCCTCAGCAGCTAGTGCATTGTTAAGTTTCCTGATTGCTTGTTGTTCCAGAAGAAGGAGAGAGTGATCCCGAGGTAAAGCTGCAATGCTGTCTTGGATACAGAGCAATTCAGCACGAGAAATGCTAACATTAGTTTGCATAGAACCATTCTTCTTGTTTAAGGTTACCAAAGCTTTTTTAACAATCTGAAGCTTCCTACTGAGAATTGTCATAGGGTCACCAAAGAAAGTCACATCCCAAGATTCCTTCACCACATCAAGGAAACCTTCCAGGTCCAGCATATAGTTGAAGAATTGGAATGGTTTGGAGAACCTATCAGTTTCCATGGGAACCATGAGCATAAGGGGGCATGGTCCATGATACCACGAGGCATAACCACAATCTGAGAATGAGAAAAGGTAGCAAGCCAGGAAGCATTACAAAGAGCTCTATCAAGCCTTTTCAAAACAGGGGCAAAAGGCCTATTGTTCGTCTAAGTGAAAATGTTCCCAGTGGTACGAATAGTAGAAAGATGGGCTTGAGTAATACAGTTCTTGAAAGCCTGCATATCAGGGGTCCAATGCTCCATTCCACCCTCAATTTCCTCCAAACTCACCACACAATTAAAATCACCAGTTAAATACCAAGGAAGGGTAGTACTAACATTCAAAATATAATGCCATAAAGGAGTCCTACTATAGCCTCTATTATGAGCATAGACAAACGTGGCCATAAAGGAGATTTGTTTTTGTTTAAAGCAAACTATGCAAGACATGTGTTGGGCAGAAGAATCCAACAAAGAAACATCCCAAATATCACTGTTCCAACCAATCCAAATACGTCCATTATCATGATGATCATAGTTAAAGAGCCATTTCCAATTACGAGCAATCCTTTTTGAAATGACAGAACTATTACTAAGCTTAACTCTAGTTTCAAGGAGACCAACTAAAGTAAGATTATTCTTATTGATAAAATTAATGACTTCTGTTTGGTGGGATTCTTTATTTAACCCCCTAACATTCCATGAGACACAATTCATAAAAAAGTTTGGGGTTTGGTTACCTAGCCCTGTAACCGTAAGCTCTTCTTCCTTGTACCAACAGTGAACTTAACCCCACTATCAGAATGATTGGGGGCAAGGGGGTTAAGCCATGAGCAGGCTGCTCATCAGAAAGCTTGTCCTGGGGAGGTGATTTACTCTTGTTGCGTTTACGTTTCTGAGGTGAGGGAGAAGGCACAACTTCAATTTCACCATCTTCAAGTGTGCTAAGAGAATCAAAGGAGTTGCCAATAGAGACAGGAGGAGCCTCCCTATCACCAAGTTCATTGTGATCAATTGTGTTTGAAGGTACATCAAATTCTTCTAGGTTATCTTCCTCATTTACAGTCTCCAGTTGGGCTTGAGCAAGAATTACATCATCATCCAGGATGACATTGCAGCCTAAAAAACTGCCCACAATATATGAAGTCATATCTCTATTTTGAATGTAGTTTTCCTGAGGGCTGGAAACAGAGGCATTTCTCCCTTGTTCTGTCTCATGTATTTCGACATTCCCCTGTATGTCCACATTGTCCACTTTGTCATGTTCCATGTTTGTGTTTACTCCACTGCTTTGTTTAGGTACATGAGGCTTGGGCTTAATGGCATCAGGATTATCTCTACAACGAGATAAGGAGTGACCAAAAGCTTTGCATAAGCTACATGAATAAGGCAATTGAGGATACATAATTTCAACTTTCTCCCTAACTTGATCTCCATTTTTTGTTACTGTATCTGCCCAAACAAACGGTGGATGAGGTCCATTATAGGATAACTCAACCTGTATACCTGCATATTTTAGGGGCTCGAGTCTAGACGTAGCAGCATCAAACTTTAGAGGTTTGCCCACCATTTTAGCAAGAGTGATAAGCCCTTCTTTAGAGCAATACGAGAATGAGACATCAACCATTCGAATCCAACAGGGGACCTTCTGAATAACATTTCTTTTAAAGTCAGAACCCTCCGTCCAAGGAGCTAAATAAAGTGTCTTCCCGCCCATTTGAATTGAGTTAAGTTGAAGTACAACATCTTTATCAGCAATATTGTTAAATTTGAAAGTATAAAACCCCTTGGAGCTATAAAAAACCCGAGATAGGCCCTTATGTTTCCAGAATTTGAAAGCTTGCTCACGAACGAATTTGAATGAGAATCCTCCCCCAATAAAATGCCCTATTAAACTTGATTCCCATTGTTTGTGAGCGTTTAACAAAAATTCCCGAGATGGTCTAACATTAGCAGAGCCATCCTCATTATATGTAATACAATCATCAGAATTAAAATCCACTGTGGGAGTAGCATTTGAGATGTTCCTTTGTACCATATCACTCCATGATACATATTTGCTAGTCGCACCCTTCTCAAAAACCGTCAAAACACCATTTTTAACACCAATGTTATCTTGAAATTGTGTTAGTGAAGCATGAGGCCTAGTCAAAGTATCAGCATTATCCAAAACCGGGACAGAAGAGAGTGAAGCTATACCTGGGTTCGCTAGGATATCAGCATTTTGGATTGTTGAGATAGGTTCCACTGAATTAGTAGAGCCATCAGAACCAATTGGGGAGTGATTCATTGTAGGTCCTGAAACCTCTTGAACTGTACCACTATTTCGAACAAACTCCGCCCTTTCCTCCATTCTCCGGCGGAACTCCGGTGACCGTTCTTCCATAACATCCACAATACGGATGTTTTCATAGTTTTGCTGCAAGATAAATTCATTTAGCCTTTGTATATGTGGTGGGACTCCATTGTTGTGGCCAATTAATTCCGAGAAATCGTCGGAGTTCAAAGACTGTGAGTTTTCAGAATTTGTCGGTCGGTATTTGGGTCGGGTCTATTTATAATTTGGGTTGGGTCTATCTATAACCAATTTATTTATAACTAATTACTTTTTCCAGCTAAAACACATTACTTAATTTATATATTTTTTTAACCAAAACAACTCATCTTCTAAAAATAAAATAGGTAATATATATATAAAATGGTAATGTTATTATATATTTATAACCGATTACCTTTTTCAGCTAAAACACATTATTTGTTTTACATTTTGTAACTAAAACAACTCATTTTCTAAACATGACACATGGAAAATAAATATGTAATGGTAATACTGTTATATATAATTATTAATAAATATTCGCTTACCCTTTTCAGCTAAACACATAACCTTTTTAAACTTTTTCTAACTTTAACAACTAATTTTCTAAAAGTAACACGAGCAACATATATATAAAAAGGTAATATAATTTTATATTTTTTAATTTAAACAACTAATTTTCTAAAAGTAACACGGACAACATATATATATATATATATAATTTTATAAAATTATTAATAAGTAACTAAATATCTTTTTAAGGACATTGCCTGTTTTATATTTTTTAACTAAAACAACTCATATTCGAATTAAAAATAACATGGACAAAATATAGATATAATGACAATATTATTATATTAAACTTATAAAATCCATGTTTAATATAATTTTTTATAACATACAATTTAAATAAGATAATTAATAAAAAAATAAAAGTAATAGCATATGTTAGAAGAAACTCAGTACATTAAAGAGCACATTTTTGTTACTTGCACTTTAGTCACTTTTAGATTTTTTAAGAGTAAATAAATACAAACTGTTAAATCTATTATTTAAAAATATTTTATATTTTAATATCTAAAATACTACTAAAGATTACCTCAAAAATTTATTAAATTAAAATATTTATATTAATGGATATATAAATCCAATTTATTATATACACATATAAATATATATATTAAAATATCATCAAATAATATATAATTACAAAAATTTTAAAAAAATAAATAAAATATTAAAGAAAATCGTGCATCGCACGGGATATAAACTAGTATATATATATATATATATATATATATATATATATATATATATATATATATATATATATATATATATATATATATATATACTAGCTTATATCCTGTGCGATGCACGGTTTTCTTTAATATTTTATTATTTTTATTTAGATTTTTGTAATTATATCTTTTTTGATGAAATTTTAATATATATATTTATGGTCAAAATTGATTAGGTTTAATTTTAAGAAATTGTATACGACCAATTTTCGAGAAACGGGGGGAGTATATTGAGTTGGTTCATTCTTCATTTCTTTTGTGTTTTACTATTGAAATTTAAAAAATTTATAACTAATTAATTTTATTAATTATACTTATTTTAGCATTTATTGGAAAAATAAAATTTTCATATTAAGGCTGATATAAAATTATCTTTGATCGATCATGTCACAAGAGAGACCAAACGATTTGACTACATTATTTACCGAGGAAAAAAATGTCACAATTGATTGTCAGGGACCATTTATTTAACAATCTGTTCATGAACCGTTGGATCAACATTCCGACGGTCAGGATTAAAAAAAAAAAAATTCAGTCACTCCGCGTATTTTTTCCGCGGAGCCCTATTCCTCCGCGCAAATTTATCGTGGAGCCCTGTACCCGCTCCGCGATTATTTTCCGCGGAGCTTCTGAAAGAAAGATATGTACACTGCCTTGTTAATTCACACAACTAACACCAAAACCAAATCTCACACACACACAAATTCACATAAAAATCCAATCTTTTTCACCTGAATACTTAAAAATTTCTTGCCTTTCTATCCGCCGTGTTCATCTCCCAACCAATTTCTTGCCTTAATCAAACCCAGATTTGTATTGTCCTTTGGTAACCCCAGAGTATGGTCTTGTACAGGAGGCACACAACAAAAACTCAACCATTTACAATCTTGCAAATTAGCCGAAACACAGATTTACTTGAAAATTCCTTTGTTTCTTTTTTTAAAGTCCGAAGTCAAAAGAGCATCATCTTAAAAATAAAAATCCAGTTCATTGTTTGATGCTTCATTTCTTGAATCTTGAAAGAACACATCATCCTTACTTAATATTTGTTCTGAATTTGCAGGTAAATGCAAATTAAGAGTACGAATTCGACGAGAGAGGCTCCTCAGATTTGACACTGTATCAGAAAAGGAGATCTCAAAAACGGCCAAGACATCAAAGAAAAAGAGAGAGAAGACTGCTGAAATTTAAGAAAAAGAGTGAATAGAAAAGTGAATCGGAATTCGGAAGGGATAAGAAATGAGGGTGGAGAATTAGGGTTAGAATGGGGGGGGGGGATTTAGATATGTATTAATGTTCTTCATTTTTTGGTGTTTAAGATTTAGATATGTAGTAAGGCAGCGTACATATCTTTGTTTCAGAAGCTCCGCGGAAAATAATCGCGGAGCGGGTACAGGGTTCCGCGATACATTTGCGCGGAGGAATAGGGTTCCGCGGAAAAAATACGCGGAGGAATAGGGTTCAGGAACAGATTGTTAAATAAATGGTCTCTGACAATCAATTGTCTGGGACCAGGATCCAATATAGTAATGCAAGCCGGCAATTACTAGGATTTTAGAATAACTCATCAATCCACTATATATACGAGTGTACTGTGTAGTAGTAACTTTTTGTGGCCAGCCAAACCCAAAACTAAGAGCAATTCCACTATATATTTTTATTTTTAAAAATATTTTTGATAAAAATATAAGGACTTTTATTCTAAGAGCAATTCCAATAGATTAATGGGATTTTTTTTAGAAATACCTTAATCCTGAAATTTATTTGAAAAAATACAGTTTTTTTAAAAGATATTTTGAGAAAATATAATTTTAAAAAATATTTGTAAAAATACGGTCCGCAACTTTTGCAACCATATTTGCAACCAACATTAATCAAAATCAACCACAAATGCAACTTTAAAAATTTAGTAACCGAAATTATTTTTGGTTGCATAATAGGTTGCTTAACAAGTTGAACTTGTTAAACCAAATACAACTTCATGCAACCATAAACAATCTCAAATGCAACCAAAAGCAACTTACATTATTTTTTAGAAAAACGTAAAACATGTTGAATATTTTTAGAATACGATAAAACCGCAAAATAACTTGTACTTTTAATAATTTCTCTAAATTAATTATATTAGATCATAAACTAAAATTTAGGATTACCGATAAATTAATCATTCAGCTGCAACCACTCTCCTTTTCTCTTCCTAAAGAACCCTAAATCTCATATTTTGATCTAGGGCTATCATCAATCATTTTTGGTTGGTGATAAGCCCATCTTATTATTTTTCGTTTAACTTTCATTCTTGTTTAATAAACTTTCTCCTAGTTGAGAATTTGTCTATTCAGTAATTGGGTTTTTTCTACTCATATTTTGGGTTTATTCGTCAGTTCTTGAGAGTTTGATGTGTTTTTTATGTCCGGGATTGTGGATCTACGAGAATTTTATAATAATAAATCATTGAAAAGGGTCTATATGACGTCAGGGGTATGGTCAATTTTTTGGATGCGTTCAGACAAATCAAGTATTAATTATCCTCACGACTACATCAAATCGTTAGATTGTCTCTTCTGCAAATATTAACGATACGAGCGGCATATGCTCCACATTGCAAGATCTATCTTTATTATGCGTTCGATTAATTTTGATTATCTTTGTTGATATCTTATGACTTATTATTAGTGAATTATTTTACCCATAAAAAATTAAAATTTAAAGAAACTTTTAAAAATTTGTATTTCAACAATGTGCTAGTGATTCTTTGAAAAATTAATTCCTTCCCTCATCCTATTTATAAGGAGTCAAAACTCAAAAACCATTCTTTATCATATTTTATTAATAAAGTATTTATGTCTCTCATTATCATCATTTCAACCACCTAATTCAAATTTAAATATTATAATACAATAATACTAAGATGCAAAATATAATTCATATTGTTGAAGTTCACTAATAATAAAATATCTAATTCAACAGAATTCGTTAAATTAATTTTATTTATAAAGACTATGTTAAGACTCGACTGGAGTTGCTCTAGGTTAGCCAGATCTAATCATCAATATACTTATATAAAGGAGAAGACGAAGGTGGTGAGGTGGTCAGATCGCTTCGTTCTATTTTTCTAATTTTCACAATTTTTTGAATTAATAATATTAAAAAATCGAAAAAATCTCAATTACCTTTTAAATACTTACTAATAGAGGAAACATATAATATTTTTGCATTTAAAATCCCTACTAATGGAGAAAGTAAATATACAATAGATCTTTACTAATGGAGGAAACTAAATATCATTAATGGAAGAAACTAAATATTCAATTATAATATTTTTGCCTTCAAAATATCTAAATTAGAAAAAAAGTTTATTACCTTATATTATTTTGAACTTTCTTATATTATTATCTAAATATTCTCATAATATTTGTTTAATGAAAACAATAGATCTTTACTAATGGAGGAAATTAAATATCATTAATGGAAGAAACTAAATATTCAATTATAATATTCTTGCATTCAAAATATCTAAAATATCTAAATTAGAAAAAAAGTGTATTACCTTACATTATTTTGAACTTTCCTTAATTATTATCTAAATATTCTCATAATATATGTTTAATGAAATCACTATCTTAACATATTGTTCTCCTAAACTTTTTTTTTATGTAATATAATAGAAAATACAGGAACGTTTTGGTAAATAAGAAGTTAATAAATTAGACCGGTCTTGCATAAGAAATTAAGTAATTAAGACCAAAAACTAGAAAAAATCTCAATTGCCTTTTAAATATTTACTAATGGAGAAAACTAAATATACAATTTCAATATTCTTGCGTTTAAAATCTCTATTAATAGAGGAAAGTAAATATAATATTCTTGCATTTAAAATCAATCAATCGGGGCAGCGAGGTGGCGCTCTCAAATCGCTTCGATCTATTTTTCTATTTTTCACAAATTTTTGACTTATTAATATTAAAAAATTCGAAAATAACTCAATTGCCTTTAAAATCTTTACTAATGGAAGAAATTAAATATACGATTGTAATATTCTTGCCTTTAAAATCTTTACTAATGGAGGAAACTAAATACACAATAATAATATTCTCCTAAATGTTTTATTAAAAAATATCTTAATTTCTTTTTAAATCTTTACTAATGAAGGAAACTAAATATATAATTTTAATATTCTTGACTTTAGAATCTATCTATTATTATATATATGAGCAACTAGGGGGTTGCTTGAGACAATTTAATCAGTGTGAAATTACCAAATTACCCCTACTTATTATATTAATGATAAAAAAGTTGTTTCTAATGGGAGTTGAACCCTTGACCTCTAAATTAGAGATAACACTTTTAACCACTATGCTAGACATCAATTTTGGTTATATAATAAAACTCTTTATTAATATGTGCAAATAGTCAATATGATATTTTATTTTGGTCTCTTCTTGTAATCTACTTGGTAAGGTAAATAATCTATTTTCACAAGTGCCTTAAAATTATATATTTGAACATATTAGAGAAAAACTCATACAAAATAGATATACAAAATGTTATAAATTGAAATTGGTCCATTGGAAAAAGAATTATATTAATATTTTTATATTGTAAATCATGTTTATTTGCAATAAGTATATATTTGCTCAGATTATATATACTATTAGATTACAAATTATATATACAGTCAATATATATATATATATCTATACTATATTATTAAAGCCGAAACATTGAAAGTTTTGGTTTTCGGTTAACGGTCGGTTTTTGGTTTTCGGTACTTTTTCTAATTAATAAATTAATAATATAATCAAAATTTGGGAAAGTTTTATTCTACATTAATATTTCACTATATTTTACTACATAAAAATCAAATAATATTGAAATCTAATAAAAAAAAATGGAAATGTGGGATCTAATTTGTTTAAATTTAGGATACACTGCTACGAATATATTTCTTTCTTTTTAGGATAACGAAAGCTACTACAAATCAAATCTTTAATGAAATTGCATTATTGTCAAGTTACCAAAATAGTAACTAGATGATTGGCTTTTATAATTAAAATATTTTTTTTCTAACAAAATCTACTCCTTTTCCAAAAATATCATTACAATTATCTTTAAATTAAAACATATTACCTTTTATATTTGTTATTACTAAAATCTATGTTTTCCAAAAATATGAGTGCAATCCTTACTTATTTATTTTAAAACCTATTTTAATACTCTATTTAATATATAATAAAATAATATAAAAATAGTAAATAACTGATTGTCTTTTATAATTAAAAAAAAATCTAACAAAATCTACTCCTTTTTCAAAAATATCACGACAATTACCTTTAAATTAAAATATAATATCTTTTATATTTGTTATCAGTAAAATCTCTATTTTCCAAAAATATGAGGTGCAATCCTTACTTATTTATTTTAAAATCTATTTTAATACTCTATTTAATAAATAATAAAATAATATAAAAATATTAACTAGCTGATTGCCTTTTATAATTAAAACATTTTTTTTCTAACAAAATCTACTACTTTTCCAAAAATATCACGGGCAATTACCTTTAAATTAAAATATATTACCTTTTATATTTGTTATCACTAAAATCTCAATTTTTCAAAAATATCACGTGCAACTCTTACTTATATATTTTAAAACTTATTTTAATACTTTTAATTATTTAAAAAAAACTTACCTATTTTAACAAGTGAACGTATTTTTTTTAACAAATACAATTAATATAATTAAAACACATCATCACTAAAATCCCTGTTTTCCAAAAATATGAGGTGCAATCCTTATTTATTTATTTTAAAACCTATTTTAATACTCTATTTAATAAATAATAAAATAATATAAAAATAGTAACTAACTAATTGCCTTTTATAGTTAAAACGTTTTATTCTAACAAAATCTACTTCTTTTCCAAAAATATCACGGACAATTACCTTTAAATTAAAATATATTACCTTTTATATTTGTTATCATTAAAATCTCTCTTTTCCAAAAATATCAAGTGCAACTTATATATTTTAAAACCTATTTTAATACTTTTAATTATTTAAAAAAACTTACCTATTTTTTTTTCTAACAAAATTTACTTATTTTCCAAAAATATCACGGGCAAATACATTTAAATTAAAATATATTACCTTTTATATTTGTTATGACTAAAATCTCTATTTTCCAAAAATATCAAGTGCAACCCTTACTTATATATTTTAAAACTTATTTTAATACTTTTAATTATTTAAAAAAATTACCTATTTTAATAAGTGAACGTATTTTTTTTTAAAATACAATTAATATAATTAAAACACATCTAAAAATATTATGGACAGTTACTTTTTTTTAATTAAAACATGTTAGCTTTTCTATTTGTCCTTATTAAAAAACTTACTTATTTTAACATGTCAACGTATTTTTTTAATAAATACAGTTAATATAATTAAAACACTTCTAAAAATATCACGGACAATTAATTTTTTTAATTAAAATATGTTAGATTTTCTATCTATCCTTATTATTAATATTATTTTATTATAAAATATTATTAATAATACCTCATTTATCTTCTTCGGCCTCATTTGTATTCTTTTTATATTTTTTTATGTTCCAATGAATATTTAATTTTCTCATTTTATAATTTATCATATTAATTTTATTTTATTTAATATTTTTCTTTCACATTAAATTTTTTAGTTTATTATTTTTTAAGGCCCGTGCCTTGCACGGGTTATAGACTAGTATCTATTATATATATAATAGAGCAACTAGGGGATTCAATGAGTCAATTTATTCAAGTTAAATTACCAAAATACCCTTCTAAATTATATTTTAATTATAGATGTATTAATTACAATTAATACTCATCTACTTTAATATGCGTGCATTAGTTGTGTCCAACTCATTATTGCATATCATTGATATTTATTATTACTTCAATATTTAATATTAACAATTTATGACTACATATTATTTTTATAGAAAATATTAAAACTTTTAAACATTAAATAAATTGTGACAATGATGATTGATAATTGTTAATTGAAAGAGATTACCAACTAATTTAGAGCTTTATTCACTATTGCAAAGTGATGCATATGAAATCTTATTTTGCTAAATTAAAAAAAAACTATTGGCCTTATTGCATATTTCGTATCTAGGTTCGCTATTTGGTTCATTACATTTATTTGCTTATATAGCAGACGGTTTAGGGATCAAAAGTAATTATAGACCAAATAAATGATGATAAAAAATAATGAATATGGTGAGTGGACAATGAATATCAATCAAATAAGGAATTTGGATACGGAAGATGTAATAATAAGGCAATAGGTTTGTTTTTCGAAGTTAGCAAAATATGATTTGATCTGCATTTCAAATATTATTTTGCTAAATTGAAAAAACAAACTATTGGCTTTATTGCATATTTCGTATTCAGGTTCGCTATTTGGTTTATTACATTTATTTGCTTATATAGTAAACAGTTCAGGAAGATCAAGAGTAATTATAGACCAAATAAATGATGATAAAAAATAATGGATATGGTGAGTGAACAATGAATATCAACCAAATAAGAAATTTGGATACGGAAGATGTAATAATAAGGCTAATAGGTTTATTTTTTGAAGTTAGTAAAATATGATTTGATCTGCGTCACTTTACAATAGCCAACGAGAATATTTTGTACCATATCAAATAATTTTTTTTATAAATTTAGTATATCTTAAACAATAAGCTATATATCAAACAAATAGTATTGAAATATTGTACCAAATTGTTTTACTAACTACTTCAAACAGGTTAAATACTATTTTGTTTTTTATAAAGTTACACGACGGTTGCAAAATAAGTCACACTCATTTAAAATTGTTCAATCTCCCGTAATTACAAGACTGCAAGCACTTCAAAATTACAGGTCTTACTTATATTGTACGTCGTTATTAGATATGATCTTTTTCAATAAAAAAAAAGATTTCATTCGCAACAGAACCTATAATACATTTCACATGCATGCATATATTTACATGATTAAATATATATGACATTTTCTAACAAAAATTGATCCCACTTGCAACAAAACATATATTATATTTAATAAACCGGCTTATCATTTTATAACAGAAGAATGCAGAACATACTCGTGCTTCGCACGGGTTATAAAGCTAGTTTTTACTAATGGAGGAAACTAAATTTACAATTTTAGTATACTCCTAAATTTTTTATTTAATAATAATATCAAATATTAGAAAAAAAAACTCAATTGCCTTTTAAATCTTTACTAATGTAGGAAACTAAATATACAATTTTAAATTCTTAACTTTAAAATCTTTACTAATGGGGAAAAATAAATATACAATTTAAATATCCTACTAAATATCTCAATGATCTTTTAAATCTTTATTAATGAAAAAAAACTAAATATGACCTCATATCGTCGCAAATTTTCTTCATACTATCTTCTAATATTCTCCTAAACTTTCTCTATAACTTCAATTTAATGGAGTAAACTAAATATCATTAATGGAATAAACTAAATATTCAATTATAATATTCTTGCTTTCAAAATATCTAAATTAGAAAAAAAAGTGTATTACCTTACATTATTTTGAACTTTCCTCTATTATTATCTAAATATTCTCATAATATTTGTTTAATGAAAACAATAGATCTTTACTAATGGAGGAAACTAAATATCATTAATGGAAGAAACTAAATATTCAATTATAATATTCTTGCATTCAAAATATCTAAAATATCTAAATTAGAAAAAAAGTGTACTACCTTACATTATTTTGAACTTTCCTCTATTATTATCTAAATATTCTCATAATATTTGTTTAATGAAATTACTATCTTAACATACTGCTCTCCTAAACTTTCTTTTTTTATGTAATATAATAGAAAATACAGGAACGTTTTGGTAAATAAGAAGTTAATAAATTAGATCGGTCTTGCATAAGAAATTAAGTAATTAATACCAAAAACTAGAAAAAAATCTCAATTGCCTTTTAAATATTTATTAATGGAGAAAACTAAATATACAATTTCAATATTCTTGCGTTTAAAATCTCTACTAATAGAGGAAAGTAAATATAATATTCTTGCATTTAAAATCAATAAATATCTTTATATATATATATAAAGGAAAACCCCCAGGAGCTCTAGAATCGCTCGATTCATATTTTTCTAATTTTCTAGAGCTCCTCAATTTTAAATACTTAAAATTAAATTTCCTTCTTTAAGTCCTATTTTTTAGAAAAGAAAGTCAAAACATTTTTTAAGTTGTATAAAATAAACCATTTCATAAAAGGTAAGTATAACCTCTAATTTATAAAATTTCCTTCTTTAAGTCCTATTTTTTAGAAAAGAAAGTCAAAACATATTTTAAATTATATAAAATAAACCATGGTATAAAATAAACCATTGTATAAAAGGTAAGTATAACCACTAATCTTCTTTATCAATATCAATATCTTTTATATATATAAAGGAAAACCTCCGGGAGTTCTAGAATCGCTCGATTCATATTTATCTTTTTTTCTAGAGCACTTCTAATTTAAATATTAAAAATCAAATTTCCTTTTTGCAGGTCCTAAAATTTAGCTCCTATTTTAAATAATTAAAATCAAAACTTCTTTATTTAGCTCCTATTTTTTAGAGAAAAACCTTTTTAATATTTTATTTGTTGCCCAGTAATAATCTATTGTAGAAGGGGGGTTGAATACAATAGTATAAGATAATCGACTTCTTAATGTATATATCACAAATATGAAAGAAAGATAACAACTTTATTAAATCTGATATAAAACTGTTACAAACTCTCTCAAGAAATTCTGATGTTCTTGAGAGCTGCTAGGTTACACAAATACTCAAGTGTATGATCGATTATGTTCACGTACATAAATCGAAACCTAAACTGTGTTTATATATACTACACAGCTTCTCTATCAATGATAAGTCCTAATCAATTACAAAGATTGAAACCTATCCATAATTGATAGCTACATTCTACAAACCAGGAACCGACAAAATAAACTTCCATGTTTAACTAGACTCCAAATATAACTCGAAGTAGGAATCCTGATCAGCTTCCAGTCCTGATGATCAATCCTGATCCCAGTCCTGATATGCATTCTGATCCTGACGACCATGAAATCCTGATGACGTCAGCAATCCTGATCAGTTGAGTCTAGCTCCTGACGATCATTGAATTCTGATCTAACAATCTCCCCCAATCTCATACTTTGTGAAATAAAGTATAGATTCCTAAGATTCAATGATGTCAAAAACATATATACAAAATGTACAAGTATCTGCAGCAACAACTTATCTGTTTAAATTCTTTGATAGAACAGATTCATCTTCAAGAAGTTGGATAACAAATTTTCTTCTTTTTCTTCAAGAATTTGAATCAGTCTTTCCTTAAGATTTCTAAGTTCTTCATCTTCCTCATTAATCTGGTAGATAGCTGCTCTGAGATTCAATATGGAGCTTCTCTGAAGACTGTGCTCTTCAAGCAAAAGATAACCAATTTCCTTCCCATCAGGATTGAGACACTACGCCATAAGTGGGCTACAGCAACACCTGAAAAAGTGTGGTTATAGCCCAAAAAACTGTTGGTAAAAGGAAAAAAATAGGCTATGGTCACACTTTGACCAAATTTGAGGGTGTTACAAATAGTGCCGCTACCATAGGGGTCTACGCCAACACTTTTGTAGTTTTTGGTAACACAGGAGAAATGTGTAGGCGTAGACCCCTACGCCAACACTTTTTATTTCTGTGGCTACATATTATTAGTTGTTGCTATAGATCTATACCAACACATTTATCTTTGTAGTAACACTACTAATAGTATTGCTATAGACCTATGCCAACACATTTTCAGTACTATGCCTACACTTTTTCTTAAACATTTTTAGATTTTGTGCCAACACTTTGCTATACTTTTGCCAACACATAAAGACTAAATATTTTGGAGTCAATGGTTACACTTTGCATGCTTTTTACCAACACTTTAAATACAGAATAGCAACATATGACATTGAAATATAGAACTTCCCATTCAAAATATTACCAAACATTCCAATACATAAACAGGCTGTTCAGAAGCCATTTCAATACATAAAAAACCATCTAAAATAATTACATCAAATTCGCACTATTCCAATACATAATAATCAATCATCCATATCTACATAATAATCTCATGTCTACGATCATAATGCCTCTTTCAGATTGAAAATTCTGGATATTTGCCTGGCATGGTCGTATTCATTGAGCTCAACCAGCATCTTCTTCAACTGACGAGCAAGAGACCAAACAGTACCTCATTCAACATTCTGTGCAGTTCATCTCTTGCCTCCATCACACGCTCTCGATCATTACTGTCCACCACAAAGATGATCCCTTGTGTATTTTGAAAATAAAACCTCCATAAAGGTCGAATCTGAAACCATGATGCAAATTCATACAAGCATTCAGGAGTAATGAAATATTTTAGAAAATTGATATGGGAAAAGAACTACAAATAATAGACAAATCAAAACCGGAAAATCTTCAAGTGAAGGGAATCAACTAGGCAATCATCATAAGGGATGGAAATCTCGTACTCAGAAGAACACATAAAAGAATGACAACAAATTATCTGAGCCAAATTTTAAGGGCTTAAAAGTTTCTCACAGAAGCTCTGAAACAAATAACCTAATTCACTAAAGTAGCGATACAAGCTCAATGGATTTTCAATGGATTTTCACAAAACAGACTAGTCAAAATTCAATAATGAAGTTAAGTATTACCAAGTAGTGATACAAACTCGATGGACTGTGCCTCTTCGCCAGACAGACACTGCCTTGACCATCAATCGTTCCATTATCACCTGCATGGAAAACTCCGTTGATATTGAAAACAGAACTCATAAGCAAGCCAAATTTCGTAAAGACAGAATTATTGACCTGTTATAATAACATCTGTGAGATTGCGTCCATAGATAAGGCTTCTATGCCTTTCACCAGGCAATTCCCTACCACGGCCATAAGATGGTAAAGGATCGATGACTGGCCAATGATCAGAGTTCTGAAAACAATGCAATATATTCTAGTTTGTGATATACGATTACATCAAATGAAAATCTACTGACCATGATTCACTAGGCAAGTGACATTGCCAGAATTTCTAAGTTGGCTTTGCATAAAAAGTATCTGAAAAAGAGGGGGTAGAACACACACACGGGTATTGTTTTGTAAAATATGATTGCCATTAAGGGTTATTAAAAATTGACCGCAGACAACAAAAACTCCCTATCTCTGTCAAAGGACAAACATGCAAAACTCTTGTGCTACGTAAAAGATAGAAAGGCTTTAGGACTAAACAAGTCATATCAAACCTTGATGGCGTATTGAGTTTATTTGAGGGCCTGACATTTCTCTTCCTTCCTGTTTCTGTTACAATGAAAGGAAATGCAAAAGGAGGCGATATCGGAGATTTTGCCAACTTTATAAATCTCTGGCCTACAAAACAAATGCAAATGGATTCATAGTCACTACATGATTATAACCTGAACTAGGAACTAATTATTTGTATTGTACGTACAATCTACATTCTACAGTATCAGTGGAAGCTTGCTTAAACTACTAGGACAATAGATACGGTGTCGATATCCTTTTTAAAACGAAATTTAATGAAAAAATGGTTGGTACATATGGGGAGGAACGAACTGCAAAACATATTTCTGAGTATCCCAGTCCCAACTTAACAATCTAATCTACTTAAAATTTATGGTAATAATTTACAATATCAAACATAATTTGCATTCCAATTAAAGTTTATATAACTAACAAGAAGACTCTAACACCCTACAAAAGGCAGAGGCACACAATATAAGTTAACAAATATATCTGTATTCAAAATTAATATACATAAAAGTGACAAGTCAAGGATTAAGGATTAATATACATAAAACTTAAGAAAACATGGTAGCTAAATTAATTAAAAGATATTTGTTTTAACAGAGAAAATATACCCAGTCACAGAGTAGCTAAAATAACCTACGTATAGCAATAATGTCTCAGGAAGAAAATTCTGTGTACTAAAATATTTGCTTAATCAACACTAAATCAAATTATGTAAATAGTCACTTAATACAATCATCAACATAAAGTACAAAACCAAGGAACATGATACATGGGGAAAGATTGGCCACCCCGAAAAAGAGAACAATATGCTAAGTAATAACAGACTTACAAAGAAACAGCAAGTATACTTCAGTTTGTGAGGATGTGACAACAGTAAAAATAATGGATACAATTATCAACAAGGGAAAACGAATAGATGTGCAAAATGTAAACAAATTACTGGCTCTAGGAGGAACTACATTCAGCTATTCGAATATAGTTACCCTGCATCGATGCTAGTCTAATATTACAAGAAATCAAAAGTCCAATGAAGAAAGATTTACAACTTGCATAAGGTATCACTGACCTGAATGGGGCTAAAAAATACACCAGCTAGCTCCATCTTAATTATCTGAGCCAGCAACATAAAATTGATAGATTTAACACAATAATACCAGCAAACCGAACTCTGCAGTCATTTCATAAAGCAGCCGTAATAGTAATCTGCAGTTCATATAATTATATATAGGTCAATACCCAACAATAGCGAATCCAACTTCAGGGATATGATTCTAAAGATAAGACCTGTAAGTACTCTCTAATTTACAATTATAAAACAAATTCTAAACAACATGTATTATTCATTAATCTAGGATTAAAATCGCCATGATATTGTCAGAGGTTCTAACAATATTTAAATAAAACCTTGTAAAACATGTTATAAAATTAATCAAGAGGACTTTCTTCTGTGAGAGTTGGGGGGGGGGGGGGAGATTGGCCTGGAAACCCAAACAAATATTCATAATCCCCAAAATATCAACCCGAAAAAATCCCTAATCTTTAGAAACCCGAAATGAACCCGATTCGAAATAAGCATGTAATTGAATAGAAATAAGAAGAACAAGATGAATACCTTATCAAATAGAGAATGTAATCGAACAAATAAGCCCCAATTGCAACCTAACCCGAAATAAAGCTCTAATTCAGCCGCTAATTACAAGCCCTAATTGCAGAGAACCGTACAGAGAGAACCCGTGAAGAACCCTTAATTACAAACCCTAATTGTTTATATGAACCCTAATTGTTTTTGTAGAGAGAGTCGAGAGAGAGTTTGAGAGAGAAAAGACAGAGAGTTGAGAGAGAGAGTTGTGTGTTTGGTGAGTTGAGTGTGTGAAATATTGAGCGGCTTAAATGAAAATTTGGACAAAATTTTGGCCCGCCTGTTTTTTAATTTGTGTGAAATTTGAGGCGCCTAATTCTCTTTTTGATTTTTAAAGACCAACGGTTACACATTTTTTAAGACCAACGGCTACACCGAGTTAGGCGTTAGCATAGATACTGAATGACGTCTATCGTAACACTTATTTATAGCAATGCTAACAGAGAAAAAAAGTGTAGGCGTAAATCAATTTTAAGACATATATGGTTACACTTTTGCTTGTAACACTGAAAAAAGCGTTATTATTGCCCACTTATGGCGTAGTGAGAGTAAGTTGCGCTATGCCAAAAGTTACTTCTTTAACAGCAGTACCCCTTTGCATTTCAACATCCCGACCTCTTTGATTTAAGTACATGGGAGTATAATTACCATTGAAATTACTGTTTCCATCCAGTCTTCTTCTTATTGTTGACAAAATCATGTCACTCCATTCTTTGCACATTTGATTCTTCGATCTCAAAAGATAATGAACATATTTCAGTTCCTGTGTAGTTTTCATCAGCAGATCTTGAATAGATAAAATCTTCACACTACCATCTTTCATGAAGTACAGAAGCTTTTCTTTCTTGTTAAAACCATCATGACAATCTATAACTATATCAACAGCTAGTAAATTGTTCAGGTTTTCAGAAGTTAAAGTACCTCCAATTTCAGTCAAGGAGTATGGATCAACATATGACATATTCAGATATTCAGCATCTCTGTGTCCAATACCTCCTCTTGAATTGCTTGACAATTGCTTCAGATTTGAAAACATCCTTAACCAGAGTGCTTTTGATCTAACCATCTCAGATAAATCAACAACACTTGAAGCGCTTGTAATAATTCCTCCAGACTGAAAATTGATAAGTGTATCACACCTCAGTGTACTAATATGTTTCCACTTCTTATCTTTTTCATTTTCAAAGGCATAGCTTCTTTTCAGTAAAGATTCTTGTATGCTTGGGTTCCTCCACTTTCTTTCATTCGAGAGTTTAAGCCTTTGTAAATAGAGATTGAAATCTCTACTTGTTCTTCTTGTAATTTCTCTTCTTCTGGCTTCTTCTTCTTCATCTACTTCCTTGTTGTGAGAATCAACCACAGTAGATAAGATCATCAAATCAATCTCTTGCAGAATTTCAGAATCATCAGGATCTTGAATATTATCAGGAACAACATCAGGATTAGATTCTTCAATTTGATTTGTATTGCATAGAGTTGATTTTCTTGATTTTCTTCTCAATTCAGGTTCTTCTTCAATATTTCCATCATCATCGAAAGTAGATCTGTCAGGAACTACTAGAGTTTGAATAGGTTCAGGAATTTCTTCAATTCTTAATCCTCTAGACCTTGTCTGTCTAGGTACTGTTTGAGTTGAAGAACCTCTTCTACTTCTTCTAGCACCTCTCCTACCTCTGCTTCCTCTACCTCTAGTAGAAACAGAATAGCTTTCCATTATCTCTTTTTGTTGTCTCAAGAATTCTTCATTTGAGAGATCTGGATATTCTTCACTTGCTGTAGAGAGTGCTTTTCTGGCAAATAATTGTTGAACTCTTTTATCAGTGTGATAAAGAGTAACAAAATTACCATCCTTTGTAGTAAACTTCTGGAATAAATTTGATGCATCTTCAGGATTATCAATAAAAATATCTTCATCACCTTCAGGAATTGTAGCAAGAGTATGTCCATGACCAGATGTCAGGATTTGTTCTTCCGTCAGGATCTGAGATTGCATCAACGTTCTTACTGTCTTAACTCCGGAATCAGAAACATGAGTTGACTGCGTTGTTTGACTTTGTGAAGTTTGAATTGTAGACTTCATAACAACAGCATCAGAGGTTTCTCCTTGTATCACTTTGTCACTACCATCATCTCCAGTATCATCATCATTATTCCTTAATACTAGATCAGGTGTGCATTTTGTCTGACTGACCTTCTCCCCCTTTTTGACATCAGGATTTGACAATAAATTCAAAATTAAGGAAAGAGAGGCTTGAATGTCAGTTACCTTAGTATCCAGAGAATCAATCCTTCTGTTGATGGAGGTTTGTTCAGAAATAACAGATTTCACTTGGGATTCTACTACCCTTAGCTGAAAAGCAGTAGGCACCTTTGTAAAACTTTGAGAAATATCATTCCTCACCAACTCAGTGGAGTTCTTGATAGAATCAATCTCACTTTTGAGGCTTTTGGATAACAGAGTTGTAGCCTTCAGATGATTCTTCAAGTCTTGATTCTCTATAGATTTCACTGCATCATAGGCATGTTCCAAAGCAGAAGAATAACTTACAGATTCAGCAGATCTGTGCCATGAATTGTTCCATTCATTCTGTCTAAGTGCCTCAACAGGATTAAAAGAAGGAATAGAAAAATCTTGTCTCTGATCTTTCCCAGTGGAAGCTTTGCCAGCCATATATGTACTTGATGAACCAAAATTAGTTCCAAGACTAACTTTGAGCGCTGTAGCAAGCTGTTCCTTCTCTTTTCGATTCTCATCATCATCACTATCATCAGAGTCATCATCATCAGTACTATGAGTAACATCAGGATCAGGAATAGCTATACCTTTCATTTTATCCTGAGAATCTGTGATAGGATGATCCATTGGTCTTGAACGAAGTGGCTGTATCAGGATAGGCTCAGCATCAGGAGCACCACTAGCGTCAGGATGAACACCGTCAGGATTTGATATGCTTGCATCAGTATTTGCTACCAATGGTTCTTGTGGAGCTTGAGGTTCAGAAGCTGCTTCAACACTTTGAGTCAAAGGTTCTTGTGTGCTTCCCTCATTGACAGTGTCCTCGACTAATCTTTGAACTTCATCTGCACCAGAAATCCCTTGAGCTGTGTCAAGAAATTTCTCAGAAACTGTAGCTTGGCCTGCATCTTCACTTTGAGAAGATGGTTCTTGTGTAGCTGGAATGTTGATGTCTGCATTCTCCCTTTGAGAAAATGGTTCTTGTGGGACCATTCCACTAGCTAAGCCTTCACCCAAACTTTGATTGAGTGGTTCTTGTGTGGCTGGATCATCAGAAAGAGCTGTTGAACCACTTTGAGGTTCAGGTTCTTGTGGGCTTGATCCTTTCAGTTTCTTCTGTCTCTGATAGACTAACTCTTCTGCCTTCCTTAGCTTTTCCATTGGATGTTTTATCCCAAGTTTGGAAGCAGCAGCACCATACTTCTCCCATGAAATATCAACATGTCTTTTTGTTGGAGAGTCCTGTGCTGGAGAGTCTGAAACAGTAACCACTGGACTTGGTGCAGCATCAGGAATACTAACATCAGGATTTGCTTGAGCAGTAGAAACTGATTGCTCATTCAAAATAGAAGTGTCATGTACATCAGTATCCTGCTTCTTTTCTAAGGAATATGATACCTGCTTTTTGATAACTTCCTTTTCTTCTGTGGTGTAGACAATGGCACCACAGCTGCAGTAGCAGTATCAACAACTTCCTTATTCACATTCATCACAGAGGATATAGGTAAATCATCCTCTGAGTCAGTCTCATCCACCTCACCACCTTTTGCAGCTTTCTTCACCAGGACCCCTTGTACACCCCCTTGTAACTTCTTTTTAGTGAGTGGTGTAGAGGAAAAATCCTTTGAACCTAATTGCCTTCCTGACACATCAGTTCGAGCTGATTTCTTTGCTTTTACAACTAAAGTCTTATGAGAGACATTAGAGGTGGCAGTTGACTGTTTAGACTGTTTAGGATGAATGCTTGGGTTAGGAACAAGGTGTGATTGGCCTTGCCCCATAGCATTAGAAATTAAACCATAACGAGTAGGCATTTTCCTATGTAAGAAAAACCTAACCTCATCAGGAATAAGTTATCAGGATCATCACTTGAATCAGTATCTGAAGAATTCTGTCCTGATGATTGAGTTGACTCTGAACTTGTAGTAGAATGTTGTTGCTCCCCCTCAATATTAGCACTACTAGAAGTATCACTATTGATTGGATCATCAGTATTAGCACCATCAGTATCTGGTGTGTCATCAGGATTCGGTGACCCATCAGGATCTGATGAATTGATAGCTTCTGATTCACTTTCTTCAGGTTCCATGGTAGCTTCATTTTCAAAAATCAATCTATCATGAGAGTCTTCATTGATTCCTGTTATCTTCTTATCATCAAAAGATACATGTATTGACTCCATGACAGTCCTTGTTCTCAAATTAAAAACTCTGAAGGCTCTTGATGCAGGATAGCCTATGAAAATTCCTTCATCAGCCTTTGTTTCAAATTTCCCTAGTTGTTCAGGGTGAGTTCTGAGAACAAAACATTTACAGCCAAACACATGCAGATGCTTAAGACTAGGTTTCTTTTCCTTGAGTGATTGATAAGGAGTAACACCATGTCTATTTATTAATGTCAGATTTTGAGTATAGCATGCTGTGTTGATTGCTTCTGCCCAGAAGTATGTAGGTAACTTAGCTTCTTCCAACATAGTTCTGCCAGCTTCAATAAGAGTTCTATTTTTCCTTTCAACTACTCCATTTTGCTGAGGTGTGCCAGGAGCAGAGAATTGTTGAATAATTCCTTTGTATTTGCAGAACTCTTCCATCTTTGAATTCTTAAATTCAGTACCATTATCACTTCTCAGTATCTTGACTTTGTACTTTGTGGTTGTCTCAATCATTCTCACATGATCCAACAGAACTTCAGGAGTTTCATCTTTTCTATGCAGAAAATACACCCAGGTGAATCTAGAATATTCATCAACAATTACAAGAGTGTACCTTTTCTTACTGATGGTCATGATGTTGACTGGACCAAATAGATCAAGATGTAGCATGTGATATGGTTCTCCAATAGAGGAATCTGATTTACTCTGGAATGATGTTCTTCTTTGTTTTGCTTTCTGACATGCATCACAGAGTCCATCAGGAGTATACAAAACTTTAGGTAATCCTCTCACCAAATCTTTCTTAACCAACTCATTGATATTGCTGAAGTTGAGATGAGAAAGCTTCTTGTGCCAATTCCAACTTTCATCTACTGATGCTTTACTGATCAGACAGGTAGGGGAGCCATCAGTATTTGATTAAATGTTGGCTTCATATATGTTACCATGCCTGTATCCATTCAGAGCTATCTTTCCTGTTGCTTTACTGACTACTTCACAATGTGTAGAATAGAAATTGACATGATAACCTCTGTCAGTGATTTGACTAATACTCAACAAGTTGTGTTTTAGTCCTTTCACTAGAGCTACTTTTTCAATGATGACATTCCCAATGATTATATTGCCATATCCCAAAGTTTGTCCAATGTTGCCATCTCCATAAGACACATTTGGGCCAGATTTTTCCTCATATTCTGATAACAGGGCTTTGTTTCCAGTCATGTGCACAGAACATCCACTATCCATGACTAACACATTTTTCTTTTTACCCTGCATCAGAATTCCAAAACACTAATTAGAATGTTTAGGAACCCACACTTGTTGGGTCCCTTTGTCATGCATTTTATTAACATACACAGCAGAAGACTTTCTGGCCTTAGCAGTCCTGACAAGATTTACTCCAACGGGATTTGCTTTGTCAGTATCAGTATTAACAAAAGCATGCTTCACTATGACATTCTCAATTCTACCAGACTTTGTACTCCTATCTAACTTAGGCAATGGATCATAGAAGTTATAGTACAAATCATTATAATCTTTGCAAGTATAAATAGAATGCCATATACTACCACAATGAAAACAGGAATTCTGTGGTTTATAAAATACTGAACTATTCCTAACATCAGACAAAGGAATTTCAGTAACTCTCTTTAAACTCTTTTTACAATCAATGGCAAGATGATTAGAGTTTCCACAGTTAAAACAACATTTCCTAGGTGCATTTGGGATATATTTATAACCATTCTCTTTATTGATCCCAACTTTACCATTCCTGTTTCTCTTAACAGTAGCTTCCTTTTTCTTATCTGTCACCTCACAGATTTTATCCTTAAGCTGTTTCTGAGACAATAGACCTACATTCTTAGTGACTTTCTTCATGACATGTTTTGACTTTATAATATTAATTCCTTGAGCAGAAGTAGATCCCTTTTCAAAAGTAGAATTGGAATCCTTACCAAAAACAAAATTAACAGGAGTAATCTTAGTTTTGGTTTCATCTAAAACATGTCTATAGGTCTTTGGACTGACTGTCTCATCTATGACAATTTTCTCTTTCCATTTCTTATCCTCATCTGGCTTATATCCTAGACACTCTTTCCAATTCTTAGAGGTATTAATCTCATGAAATTTCCTACCAGAGTCTGTCCAGGTTCTGATTTTCTCATTAGCATATTCAAGTTCCTTTTCAAGAGAAGTACATTTAGATTTCATCTCTAAGTACATGTGTTTAGCATTATCACATTCTTTTTGTACTTCTTGCATACGAGAAAATTCAGCTTCTAGTATATCATTCCTTTTTATAAGTTCAGACATCTCAGATAAGTACCTAGTATTCTCAGCAGTTTGACTTCTAAAGCTAATATGTAATGACTTTAGAAAACGTCTTAACTCAGAAGCATTATCAGTATCAAAATCAAAGATAGTATTTAGTACCTTATCATCGAGAGCAGCAGTTACACCAGCACTGGCCATTAGAGCATAGTTGACTACCTCAGTATCAGATTATGAGGAAGAGTCCATCCAATCCTTGCTTGATGTGATAAGTGCCTTTGTCTTCTTGCACTCAGAAGCAAAGTGACCCATACCATTACACTTGTAGCATCTAACCTTTGACTTGTCAAATTTGCTACCCTTGCTGTCCTTTTTGGTATACTTATCTTTGTCTGCCTTGAAGGTCTTTTTCTGAAAGTTGCCTTGTCTTCTATTCTTCCTGAACTTCATCCTTCTGAAGTTTCTGACAATCATAGAAACCATCTCTTCCATGTCTGAGTCTGAAGAGTCATCATCAGTATTGGCATCAGGATTGCCATCAGTATCTGATGAAGAGTTATCAGAATCTGACTCAGCTTCAACCAATTTCCTTTTAGAGACCTCCATAGCTTTTCCTTTTGATTTAGCCTCTGCTTTCAAAGCAATAGATTTTGCCTTGCTGCTTTTCTTGTTCTTTCTCTGTTGAACTTCAAGATCATGAGTTCTTAGCATCCCATAGATTTCATCAAGAGACACAGTGTTCAGATCATACTGATGTCTAATGATCGAGGTCTGAGTGTCCCATTCTTTAGGTAAAGCTCTTAGAAACTTGGTGTTTGAATCTTCAGTTTCATATTCCTTGTCAACTAAAGATAAACTGTTCAATAGTGTCAGAAATCTATCATATAGATCAGTTAAGCTCTCTTCAGGTCTTGCATCAAATTGTTCATATTCTTGAATCAAAAGAGCCCTTCTGTTTTTCTTGACAGATGCAGATCCCTGGCACTGAGTTTCTAATGTATCCCAGATTTCTTTTGAAGACTTGCATGCAATCACTCTGTTTGACATGACAACATCAAGACTACTATGTAAGATATTCTTTATCTTTGGTTCCCTGTGTACATGAGCTTTTTCTTCTGGAGTCCATTCACTTTTAGCTTTGACCACATAATGTTCAGGTACAGTATCTGTTTGTTCAACGAACTTCGTAGGTATATATGGTCCATCACGAATCCTGTCCAAATAGTTAGGATCCATAGCCTCCAGGTACATCAGCATCTTTACCCTCCATATTGGATATTCTGATTTCTTCAAGATGGGAATCTTCATGCTTTCATACTTGGTTGTCGACATCTTTAGATCGTATCTGATTCAGAATTAAATCAGTTTGCTCTGATACCAATTGTTGCCCAGTAATAATCTATTGTAGAAGGAGGGTTGAATACAATAGTATAAGATAATCGACTTCTTAATGTATATATCACAAATATGAAAGAAAGATAACATCTTTATTAAATCTGATATAAAACTGTTACAAACTCTCTCAAGAAATTCTGATGTTCTTGAGAGCTGCTAGGTTACACAAATACTCAAGTGTATGATCGATTATGTTCACGTACATAAATCGAAACCTAAACTGTGTTTATATACTACACAGCTTCTCTATCAATGATAAGTCCTAATCAATTACAAAGATTGAAACCTATCCATAATTGATAGCTACATTCTACAAACCAGGAACCGACAAAATAAACTTCCATGTTTAACTAGACTCCAAATATAACTCGAAGTAGGAATCCTGATCAGCTTCCAGTCCTGATGATCAATCCTGATCCCAGTCCTGATATGCATTCTGATCCTGACGACCATGAAATCCTGATGACGTCAGCAATCCTGATCAGTTGAGTCTAGCTCCTGACGATCATTGAATTCTGATCTAACATTATTCTATAACTCATACTTATAAAAGACAAATACTCTAAAAATTATAAATCTAATCAAATTATACAATTAGAGCTCCTCAATTTTAATTTAATAAAATTGAATTTCCTCATCTACATTCGAATTTGTAGGAAAGACAATAAATATATATAAATCAATACTATTTAAAATTTAATAAAAGAGATATTACCTTCTTTCTAGATTAACTTAAATTATATTTAAATTTTAAGTTCAAATCATCAATATATAAACACGAAACATGGTACAATATTTTTCCAACAACGTGTTTTGTTAGGTCCTGATATGTTTGTAGAAGGGGGGGGGGGGTTGAATACAAACTGTACCGTTTTATCGAATTTGTTCGGTTCGTGATTTAACAATTCAAGAACAAATAAGTGCGGAATGAAATGAAACAAAATTCAAGTTAAATATAATTTATATTAAACTTGAAGGGTGTTGCAAATACAGTACAAATTACAAGGTTTTAATCTCAAATTATTTAAAACAAATCTAGAATAAATTCGACATGAATTTATCTATTTTTGTAATAAAAAGATCGAATACTAAAAAGTAGTTCGAGATAAATTCTAGGGATAAAGATCCGCTAGATTGTCAAAGCAATACAAGTAGAGTAATTCTAGTGGCTTGAATATAACAATAATTGCTAGAATTAATTCACTGAAAGTTTTGAGCTCCGGCAGTTGATTTTTGTTGAAGACAGTGAAAGAGATGTAATGTTGATGTTTTTGTCTTGTTAAAAATATATTTGAAAATGTGTACGCCTTTTTCTTTTGTGTCCTGCCTTGATTTTGATCCACTTGCTTTTCTTTTTAAGTCACCTGCCACTTGTGCTGGGAAGACTAACCAATTAGACTTGGGAAGACTACCAATACAAAGGGAAGACTTTCGGGAAGACTAGAAAAGCAAGAGGAAGAATTTCGGGAAGACTTAGAGAATTAACTAATAATACTTAGAAAATGCCTAGGAAGACTATCGGGAAGATTCTCCTTGACAGCCTTCTTAGTTTATTTTCTAAGTCTTCTTAGTTCATTTTCTATTATAATTTAAATAATCATTTAAATAATTTAAGTATTAAATTAATTATAAATAGAATCAATTTAATAAATAACTTACTCATCAGAATTAATTATTTAAAAGAGAATAAATACAATTCCCAATCTTTCTAGTTATGTATTAATTCTATTTTAATTTAATGAATTAATTGATTTAACAAATAAATTAATTCCGAGTGAATTAATTTATAGATTAAATTAATTTATAGTTTAATTAATTTAAGGAATAAATTAATTCTAATGGAATTAATTTATAGTTTAAATTAATTAACTTCTAGTTTAATTAATTAAAGGAATAAATTAATTCTGATGGAATTAATTTATAGCTTAAACTAATTAACTTCTAGAATAAATTAAAAGAGATTTAATACTAAATCTGAGAACCACTGAAACTGATGACGAACTTCCACTGACTGATGTTGACACTCGATGTACTGTATGGTTCATGAGCGCCTAACTTCAATGACGGTTCTTTATCTTTTGACTTTAAGTTATGGTCCATCTTCTTTTCCCTTTTTACAAACTCTGTAACCTGTACGCTTCCTGTCACACTCCTGAAATCTCTGTCACTTTTAAATAGATCCACTTTCTTGAATACTTCACTGAGGCTTGATCAAATTACTGAACTTCTTCCAGTGTAGAATTACTCCAAGTCAGTAGACGACTTTAAACTTTATTCTCTTGACCGATAAAACCCTTTGAGATTCCTGTGACCTTTAATCTAATATTTACTTATTACATTCTTGTTTAAGTTGAGTAGAATCCTCGAATTACAAATAGGCTATTGCATATGCCTTTCAATCTCCCCCTATTTGTTTGTTAGAGAATAACAACCAAATACCTAGAGGATCACTCAACTAAAACCAAGAAAAAGATAGGACTCTTAAGCCTAAGTAAATACTAGAAAGTTCTGGATTAAATATGACATTTCCAGATTTTTTCAACAGTAAAGATAAATGCAGGACAAATGTTCCTCTAGACTGAATATTTGATAACATTGAACCTGTCTTGATTTACCTATTCCTTTACTACCCTGAAACTCCTCCTTTTCCTTTTATATCTTTTTCAGCTCCCTCTTCCTAGCTTCTCCAAACTTCTCCCCCCTTAGTTGAGGAATTCTCTACAGATTTAACTTTATGAGTCTCTGAAGCCAGTAGGAGTTAAGATTGTTGATGGAGTTGATCTTGGGAAGTAAATTTGTCTTCAAGATTTCCTTGAGCAGTCCCAACTGATTGTTGTCAGAGGTGGAAGAAGAAGACCGTTCAACCACTTGTGCTTGAAAAAGTTCTTTATCAGCCTGGGTTTTGGATAATTGTTCTTGTAGATCAGCTATTTGAGCTAACCACATTGCAGTGTATGTGTCTGTGTGTGCACTCAATTGAATTTCTCTTGTAAGTGTATCACTCATCTCACGTGCATGTGTTTCACTTAGTGTTTGACTCACATCACTCAATATTAGCTGTCTGTTTGCTCCTTTTTGATCAGTACCTGCATTGAAAAACACCTTAGCCTCTTCAAGAGAGGTCAGTGGTGGTGCAATGGGAGTTCGCAAATCCCGATCCTCAATCATGTCTATCAAATCACTTGGAATTGAAATCTGAATTGCTACAGTGATAGACTGACCAAGTTGCCTTCCACTTTCTCCAGATAAATCTGCGAGTGGAAAATCCCTTAAGGAGCCAGAGATGTTCCCTCTGAGAGGGGAGAAAATGATTCTATTTGATTTGGAAAAGAATCAAATTTTCCCTCAGATGCCTGTGAGGCACTTCTACCGTAACAATGGTAGGCACTGTAACCAGTTGCAGGTGCTCTACTTTCACTGTGTCCTGAGTTTCATCTAATGGTATTGTCTTCTCCCATTGTGAGTAATGAGAGTGTGCTTGACTCATTACAAAGTGCCATGACCCTATGGCGAATTTCAATAGATTCATCCTGTTGAGAGAATGTCTCTAGAAACAGTTCATTGGCCATTTCAAAGTCCATATCCTGTTGAGAGGATACAGATGGGCTGACAAATGCCTCAGTATATATTGAATTTCTTTAGAGGAGGCAGAGCTGTGGGATCACTCACTGTTTCAATCAAAATACTTCTTTGTTTAACATTTGATTTCTGTTCAGGCTGAGAGGTCAAGTAATTAAGTTGTAGACTCATTGTTTGGCTCTAAGACCTGGGATAGAGATTGTGGATCAACAATCCCTTGGTCAGCCCTAACAACCACTTGGGTTCAGCAACAGTAAAAGAAGTGGATTGAGAGATAGAAAGTAATACCTGAATTGGATTTGGCACTGAAGTTCCAGCTAAGCAAGAGCTAGAGCAGAAATAATATATACAATATATTTACAAAAACAACTAAGACAAATAGAAAATAAGAGATAATAAAAATAAAATAATATAAAATAATATATACAAATAAAAACTATTAGTAGAAAACTAAAGAAAGAAAATGAATTAAAATAAAATGCAGAAAATATTTACATGAACTATACAAGAATATTCGAATATTTTAAAATAAAAGATTTTCAATAAAAATAGACTTCTCTACAATTTTAACTTGTAAAATTTGAGAAAAATATTTTTAGAGAAAATAATTCATCTTAACTTACTCAAACTAAGAAGCTTAACAATTAGACAAGACATGGCAATAATCTACAATCCACATGCAAAAGAGAAAATGAGATGATAAAATAAATTTACAAGTGATTTAAAAATATATACAACAAATGAACACTTGTAAATTTAATTAAGAACAAACAAAAAAATTAAACAAAGTTAATCACTAAAACTATTTAACATACCCAATTTACCAACTAACCTAGTAAATGTGGATTCATCAAGAGATTTAGTGAAAATATCTACTGTTTGTTCCTCTGTGGGTACAAAGAGTAACTCCACAATACCATTCATGACATGCTCTTGGATAAAATGATACCTGATGTCAATGTGCTTTGTTTCTTGTGATTATGCCATCTTCATCTAATTTATTTCTGAATACCCACCGAGTATCAACTACTTTCTTGTTCTTTGGTCTAGGTACCAGCTTCCAAACTTGTTGTTCAAATTGATTGAGTTCATCTTGCATAGCAATCACCCAATCAGGATTAGTAAGTGCTTCCTCAATCTTCTTTGGTTCCATTTCAGAAAGAAACCCTGAATAAAGACATTCATTTTGAGTTGCACTTCTAGTTCTTACACCAACACCTGGATCACCAATAATCAGCTCAAAAGGATGAGCTCTATTCCAAACTGTTTGTCTTGGAAGATTTGATCTTGATGATTCACCTTGTTCTTCATTATGGTGTTGTGAATGACTAGTTGACTCTTCATTTCCTCCCCCTGAGTTGTTGGCAGATTGTCTTGGTGATTCTTCTCCAGTGTTAGTGGTATCTCCATTGTTACCAATGTTTCTACCACCACCACCATGATCATTATCATCATTGTTATTTTCATTTCCAGAAACAACCTCAAGTGGAGCTTCATCATCTGAATCTGAGTCTGGCAAGTTATCAAACTTCAATTTCTCAGATGAATTTTCTGTTTGGATATTAGGGAGTTAGGTGTCATCAAATGTAACATTGATGTTCTTATTGACTGATAACATTTCTTGATTTCAAACAGGCCATATCCTCAGTTATACCCTTGTTGTTATCTCCAAAGGTAAGCACTGGGCCAACTTTCTCAACCACATTTGATAGCAGGGCTCTATCTCCGGTCATATGCCTTGAACATCCACTGTCCAGAATCCACACAACCTGGTTCACCTGTTTCACACCCTGCACTATCAAATTTTAACTACTTCAACCTCCTTAATGAAGGAGCATTTCCATTTATAACCAGCCTTAACAAATTTCTGATTAGGCTTGGGTATAAATGTGTTCACTCTAACTTTATGAGGACTAGCAGTTTTGGATCTAGCATGCTTTCTATGATTTACATGTTAACGGGGAGCAGTCTTATCATTTGATGCATGCATACTATTAAAATAAACATACATGACATTAAAAGCACAAGACATGCAATTCGCAACACCACATGCTTTATGAGATAAATCTACAGTAGGCATGTTATGCATGTTAGATGTGTTGTTGTTTTGCTCCAACTTCTGAGTGTCTAATTTGGTCTCAGTTGTGGGAACAACTTTGACATAACCCTTAGGCACACATTTGTTGGAGTGGACAATCCCATTAGCAATGTCCTCAGTACGGATCTCTTCTTGAATGATTATGGAATATTCATTCAGAGGTTCTGCCAAGGATTCTCTAAAGAAGGGTTTTTCAATACCCTTAAGCACATATGGTATACCCCTTTCTTTAGCACTGACTCTATTAGGGGTATTAATGCTTAATTCTCCACTAGACTCATTATAGTCAAAACCTATTCCTACAGTTTGACCAATAATTTGTTTATTGATGATTTCTTTAGCAGTCTTACTAGAATGATAGTAAACATTAACCTTGGTCTCAAGTTCTGTAATCTTATCTTTAAGAATGGTTTCTAATTGTCTATAACAATTCACCCTATTCTCAAGAAAAGCTACTTTTTCTGTAAGTTCACCTTGATTAATATGCACTAGTTTTAACTCTTTAACCTCTTTTTCAAGAGCAGTGTTCTGAAGAATTATTCTATCATTTTCCCTACGTGCACAAGATACTGTAGTACTAAGATGATAAATCATTTCAGTGTCAGTGAACTTTACCTCAGACATGTAGGATGAGGATGTAGTAGAAGTAGAGACTTTGTCTTCTATTGCCATGAGTGCAAGATTTCCAACTTCTTTATCTTCACTGTCTGTGTCATCCCAGCTTTTACCTTTAGCAAGATAAGCTTTTTCAGACTGGTTCTTCTTATATGTATCATGAGAGGTTTTCTTTGCTTGCCTTTGATTTCTGCATTCGGTTGCAAAGTGTCCCAACTCATTACAATTAAAACACCGAATCGTGCTTCTATCAACCATCCCTGTTTTATAGCCACCCCTTGTGCTATTTGAGGATGAAGAACCACCTGTCTGGTATCTGTCAACACATGTCTTGAACTTGAAACTAGGATTTCTCCTGAACCTGAAGTTTCCAAACTTCTTCACTACCAAGGCCATAGACTCATCTTCTAACTGTTCAAGCTCCTCCATAGAATAGAAATCACCACCAGATTGACTTGTAGATGTAACACCATATTCTGCTACAATCACATCCTTGTTAGGACTGGAAGGTAGAATAACCTTCGCTTCCTGTTTCTGTGGGACTCCAGCTACCAGTGTAGTAGACATACTAACCACTCTTCCTTCCCCGTAGATTTCCTGCTGCTGAATTTGTTCTAGTTCATAGGTTTTCAAAATGCCATAGAGTCTTTCCAGTGAAATCTCACTTAAATCTCTTGCCTCTCTTATGGCTGAAATCCTATGCTCCAGATGGGTTGGAAGTGTCAACAAAAATTTCTTGTTTATTTCTTTGACAGTGTAGTACTTTCAATGAAGGTTCAGATCATTGATTAATTTGTTGTATCTCTCAAAAACTTTAGAGATACATTCCCCTGGATTTGATCTGAAATGCTCATATGTAGAAGTAAGAATTTCCATTTTGTTCTCTCTTACTTCTTCTGTCCCTTCATTGATTATCTCTATTGTTTCCCAGATATGCTTGGAATCTTTACAATTCAAATCATGATTGTGCATAATGGGATCCAGACAATCAACCAAAATTAATTGCAGGTTAGCATCCAGAGAAGCATCTTCCTTTTCATCAGTTGTAAAATCTTTTGGATCTTTAAGATAAGTCCTTGCAGCTTAAACAACAATGTTATTCTCAATGCGCTCCTCTTCAATAATCATTGGGACTTTTGGGCCTTTCTTCAAAACACTAATATATTCCACATCCCATAGGAATTTTGACGGCTCCAACTTTTTGGGTAGACATCTTGAGATTTTTTTAGAAGAATAAAAATATGAACGTTCTTGAAAAAATCACAAAAATTGGATCTTTGATTTGTGTATCAATCAAAAGGCTCTGATGTCAATTGTTAGGTCCTAATATGTTTGTAGAGGGGGGGGTTGAATACAAACTGTACCGTTTTATCGAATTTGTTCGGTTCGTGATTTAACAATTCAAGAACAAATAAGTGCGGAATGAAATGAAACAAAATTCAAGTTAAATATAATTTATAATAAACTTGAAGGGTGTTGCAAATACAGTACAGATTACAAGGTTTTAATCTCAAATTATTTAAAACAAATCTAGAATAAATTCGACATGAATTTATCTATTTTTGTAATAAAAAGATCGAATACTAAAAAGTAGTTCAAGATAAATTCTAGGGATAAAGATCTGCTAAATTGTCAAAGCAATACAAGTAGAGTAATTCTAGTGGCTTGAATATAACAATAATTGCTAGAATTAATTCACTGAAAGTTTTGAGCTCCGGCAGTTGATTTTTGTTGAAGACAGTGAGAGAGATGTAATGTTGATGTTTTTGTCTTGTTAAAATATATTTGAAAATGTGTATGCCTTTTTCTTTTGTGCCCTGCCTTGATTTTGATCCACTTGCTTTTCTTTTTAAGTCACCTGCCACTTGTGCTGAGAAGACTAACCAATTAGACTTGGGAAGACTACCAATACAAAGGGAAGACTTTCGGGAAGACTAGAAAACCAAGGGGAAGACTTAGGGAATTAACTAATAATACTTAGAAAATGCCTAGGAAGACTATCGGGAAGATTCTCCTTGACAGTCTTCTTAGTTTATTTTCTAAGTGTTCTTAGTTCATTTTCTATTCTAATTTAAATAATCATTTAAATAATTTAAGTATTAAATTAATTATAAATAGAATCAATTTAATAAATAACTTACTCATCAGAATTAATTATTTAAAAGAGAATAAATTCAATTCCCAATCTTTCTAGTCATGTATTAATTCTATTCTATTTTAATTTAATGAATTAATCGATTTAACAAATAAATTAATTCTGAGTGAATTAATTTATAGATTAAATTAATTAATTTATAGTTTAATTAATTTAAGGAATAAATTAATTCTAATGGAATTAATTTATAGTTTAAATTAATTAACTTCTAGTTTAATTAATTTAAGGAATAAATTAATTAACTTCTAGAATAAATTAAAAGAGATTTAATACTAAATCTGAGAACCACTGAAACTGATGACGAACTTCCACTGACCGATGTTGACACTCGATGTACTGTCTGGTTCATGAGCGACTAACTTCAATGACGGTTCTTCATCTTTTGACTTTAAGTTGTGGTCCATCTTCTTTTCCCTTTTAACAAACTCTGTAACATGTACGCTTCCTGTCACACTCCTGAAATCTCTGTCACTTTTAAATAGATCCACTTTCTTGAATACTTCACTGAGGCTTGATCAAATTACTGAACTTCTTCCAATGTAGAATTACTCCAAATCAGTAGACGACTGTAAACTTTATTCTCTTGACTAGGGCTGATCATTCGGTTAGTTCGGTTAAAAACCGAACCGAATTAGAAAAACCGAAAATCCGAAATGTCATTTTTCTGAAACCGAACCGAACCGAAGTTTCACTAAAACCGAACCGAAAACCGAACCGAAATAATTCGGTTTTTCGGTTCGGTTTTAAAAAAACCGAAATTTCAAAATAATTTTTTTAAAAATTATTAATTATTATTAAATAATAACATCATTTATAACCAATTACCTTTTTAGATAAAATACATGATTTTTTTCTATTTTTTCAAACAAAATCCCCATTTTCTCTAAAAAAATCACGAGCAATCACTCTTTTTTAACTACAACATAATAATTTTTCTATTTTTCATTTCTACAATACCTTCTTTTTCAAAAATATCATGGACAAATCCTTACTTATTTATATTAATACTTATTAAAACCTAAAAATAATATTTATTACAAACATTTTGTGCATCGCACGAGTTTTAAGCTAGTACATATATAATTTTTAAAAGAATATAATTAAATTTCGGTTTTTCGGTTTTTAACCGAACCGATATTCTGAAAACCGAACCGAACCGATTTTGTTTCGGTTTAATCCGAAAAACCGAAATAACCGAAATATTGAAAAAAAATTAATCCAAACCGAACCGAAATATTTCGGTTCGGATCGGTTTTTCGGTTTCGGTTCGGTTTTGCTCAGCCCTACTCTTGACTGATAAAACCCTTTGAGATTCCTGTGACCTTTAATCTAATATTTACTTATTACATTTTTGTTTAAGTTGAGTAGAATCCTCGAATTACAAATAGACTATTGCATATGCCTTTCATGTTTATTGTTGTAGTTTCATATATTATTCGTAGCTTCTAAATATTATGTAATCTTTGTTTTTTTATTGTTAACAGGTGCCATCTGATTCTATCTTTTTTATTTTCATTGTTTATAAATTTTTTGATGGTGATGTTCATGTGGTTTATTTGACTGATGTGTTGAACATGCAGGTTTCAAGAGTTCGGGAAATAACAAAGGTGTAAATTAATGACATTAAAGAGGAAGCGATGGATTTTAAATCCATATAAAGGTAATATTATAATATAAAGATAAGAAATATGTTTACGTATGTGATAATTTATAAATCCGTACCAATTGTACAGTTTGGAGTACATATATTGTAATTTTTTCTGTACAATTTGATTAATTCAAGCTGATTAGAATTTAATGCACATGAGATTCTCTGATGCACAATTACAAATTCTGTAGTAAAGTTACACAGCGAGGACAATTCTTTTCAAGGGGTGCGGTATTATTTTCAAGTTCTACAATTCATCGTGGAGTTGTAGTTGGTAAGCTTAGATTTTAACTTCTTTTTTTATGTAATATAATAAAAGAATAAGAAGTTAAGAAATTAGATCGGTCTTGCATAAGAAATTAAGTAATTACTTGGTAAATAATTAATTACCTTTAATACTTTCATACAAATAGCTAATTAGTAGTATAAATATACACCTAAACTATATATCTATACTATATTATTAAAGACGAAACATTAAAAGTTTTGGTCTGTCGTCGGTCGGTCAGTCGGTCGGTATTTGGGCCGATTCACAGGCCTATCTATAATCAATTTATTAATAACCAATTAGATTTTTTCACTACATTGCCTATTTTATATATTTTTTTAAACCAAACCAACTCATCTTCTAAAAATAAAACGGGCAACATATATATAATATGGTAATATTATTATATTTATAACTGATTACCTTTTTCAGCTAAAACACATTATTTTTATATTTTTTACCTAAAACAACTCATAACACATATATGGAAACTAACTTATTGATAACCAATTACCTTTTTCAGCTAAATTATATTACCTATTTCATATATCTATTTAACTAAAACAAATCATTTTCTAAAAATAAGACGGGCAATATATATATATAAAATGGTAATATTATTATATATTTATAACTGACAGCTAAAACACATTATGTGTTTTATATTTTCTAACTAAAACAACTTATCTTCTAAATATAATACATGCAAAATAAATATACAATGGTAATATTGTTTTATATAAATATTAATAAATAACAAGTTATTCTTTTCAGCTAAAACAAATTACCTCTTTTATATTTTATAACTTAAACAACTAATTTTCTAAAATTAATGCAGACATATATATAAAACAATTAATATAATTTTATATAATTGTTAATAGGTAACTAATTATCTTTTTAAGGATATTACCTGTTTATATTTTTTAACTAAAATAACTAATGTTCAAATTAAAAATAACACATGCAAAAGATAGATATATTGGTAATATTATTATATTAAACTTATGAAATTCATGTTTATTATAATTTTTTTAACATTCAATTTAAACGAAATAATTAATTAAAATAAAAGTAATAGTATATTCAAATAAACTCGGTATATTGAACAAGCACATATTTTGATATTTGCACTTGAGTCCCTTTTTAGATTTTTAAGAGTAAAATACAAATCATTAGATATGTTATTTTAAAATATTTTATATTTTAATATCTAAAATACTACTATTGATTACGTCAATAATATATTAAATTTAAATATTATATTGTTAGATTTATAAATCCAATATATATATATATATATATATATTAAAATTTTATCAAATTATATATAATAACTAAAATCTAAATAAAAAATAAGAAAATATTAAAGAAGACCGTGTATCGCACGGGATATAAGCTACTATATATATATATATATATATATATATATATATATATATATATATATATATATATATATATACTAGCTTATATCCCGTGCGATGCACGGTTTTCTTTAATATTTTATTAATAATATAAATAATTTAATTTAATAAATTGTTGACGTAATCTTTAGTAGTATTTTAGATATTAAAATATAAAATATTTTTTTTAAATAATAGATCTAGAGGTCTGTATTTATTTGCTTTTAAAAAATTTAAATGTGACTAAAGTGCAAATACCAAAATATGTGCTCTGTAGTGTACCGAGTTTCTTCTAAAATAAGCTATTACTTTTATTTTTTTTATTAATTATCTTATTTGAATGGTATTTTATAAAAAATTATATTAAACCCGGATTTTATAAGTTTAATATAATAATATTGTCATTATATCTATATTTTGTCTGTGTTATTTTTAATTCGAATATGAGTTGTTTTATTAAAAAAAATATAAAACAAACAATGTCCTTAAAAAGACAGTTAGTTACTTATTAATAATTATATAAAATTATATTACATTTATATATATGTTGCCCATGTTATTTTTAGAAATTAGTTGTTTAAATTAAAAAATATAAAATTATATTACCTTTTTATATATATGTTGTTCGTGTTACTTTTAGAAAATTAGTTGTTTAATTTAGAAAAAAATAAAAAAGATTATGTGTTTAGCAGAAAAGGTTAAGTGGTTATTTATTAATAATTATATATAACAATATTATCATTACATATTTATTTTCCATGTGTTATGTTCAAAAAATGAGTTGTTTTAGTTAGAAAATGTAGAAGAGATAATGTGTTTTTGCTGAAAAAGATAATCAGTTATAAATATATAATAATATTACCATTTTATATATATATTACCTATTTTATTTTTAGAAGATAGGTTGTTTTGGTTAGAAAAATAAATAAATAGGTATTGTGTTTTAGCTGAAAAAATATAAAATTATATTACCCTTTTATATATATGTTGCTCGTGTTACTTTTAGAAAATTAGTTGTTTAAATTAGAAAAAAAAAGGTTATGTGTTTAGCTGAAAAGGGTAAGTGGTTATTTATTAATAATTATATATAACAATATTATCATTACATATTTATTTTCCATGTGTTATGTTTAGAAGATGAGTTGTTTTAGTTAGAAAATATAGAATAGATATTGTGTTTTTGCTGAAAAAGGTAATCAGTTATAAATATGTAATAATATTATCATTTTATATATATATTACCTATTTTATTTTTAAAACATGAGTTGTTTTGATTAGAAAAATATATAAAATACGTACTGTATTTTAGCTGGAAAAAATAATTGGTTATAAATAAATTGATTATAGATAGGTCGGACCCAAATTATAGATAGGCCCGGCTGACCCTGACCAAAAATTTTAATGTTTCATCTTTAATAATATAGTATAGATATATATATATATAATTTAAAACAAAACTTAATTTTATATTAGAAATATTATTTTATTTAAAAACATATTTTGTAGAATATTTTTTGAAAAAATTTAGAAAAATTATTATAAAGCCGCTGCGAAGCGTGGCTTAGTAAACTAGTTTTTTATATTACAGTAAAACTTTTATAACTTAACAACATTATAATCGACAAATTTTATTAATTTATCAATGTTATTAAATAATCTAAGATAAATTTATACTATCCATTGTGTGAAAGAAAAAATTTGTATTGAAAATATTAATTTATAGGTAACTAGATTTTACTATAATATTTAAGGGGTGAGTTAATAGGCTCTCTCAATAAAAAAGGATCTTTAAAAAGGACTCCACAACAAATTTTTTGGAGGAGAAGAGGAGAGAAGATAACATAAGAGAAGAGAATTCAAAGAAATTGAAAACAGTTTCTTTAGCATGTTTCCAAGTTTTTTTTATAGAATAGGAAATAAAATTTTGAAAAAAAAAGAGAGAGGAGGAATTTTTAAAAAGGTTATTTGAGAGCTTCCCTCCCAATCATTCGATTTTTGGAAAGTTTTTGAGGAGAAATTGTTGAAAATTTTCTCTTCTCTCCTAAAAAGTTTCAGGAGCAAGCACCGAAGAGAAAATTTTAAATTTTTATATCACGTTCTCTTCTCTTTCTCTCCATATTTTATTTTAACTTGGAAGCACGTAATTTGAGAAAGTAGATTGCACGTAATCAACAAAGAAAATGGGAAATAATTGGGCTATTTTCTGTTTTTTTGCAAATGCCTCTTTCTCTCAGATATTTTAATGAAAGAGAAATAGTTAACGATTTTACTGCAGCTGTAATTCGAAATTTTCATTTACCGTTGAAGCCTTCAAAGAGAGTCCAAACAATAAGTTTTGCACAAGTATTGATGGCTGATGCTTCGTATTTCTAAGTCTGCCATTTAATGAGTTTGATACTTCATTTTCCGAAGGAAAACTACTCTGGAAAAGAGAAAGAATTTGAATAAATTTTGACTAGAAGTAGGAGTAGTAAATATAGTAATGCAGGCTGGCAATTAAGTACTAGGATTCTAGAATAACTCATCAATCCACTATATATACGAGTATAGTAACATTTTGTAGCCAGCCAAAACTAAGAAGTAAAACTACTAGAATTTTAAAAAGATGATAGTTCAAGAAAATGCTAGTGACCATACATCTGGTGTTGATGCATCCCTTGTGTCAACTTACAATGATAGAATTCGACCGCTCTTAGATGCCATCGATAAGCTTCGAAATCTTAACGTAATGCAAGAAGGGATTCAACTCCCTACTATTGTTGTTGTTGGTGACCAGTCTTCTGGCAAGTCCAGTGTTCTGGAATCTCTTGCTGGTATCAGCTTGCCGCGTGGCGATGGGATTTGTACCAGGGTCCCTCTTGTTATCAGGCTGCAGAACCATGCACAATCTGACTCTCTTCTTCAGTTGGAGTATCTTACAAAAGTGGTTTCTACAGATGAATCAAATGTAGCAATAGCGATTAACCTGGCCACTGATGAGATTGCTGGCAATGGAAAAGGGATATCTCATACCCCCTTGACGCTTGTTGTAAAGAAAAATGGTGTTCCTGATCTCACTATGATTGATTTGCCTGGTATGCTCATTCTAGTACTTAGTTCTTATAATTAGTGCTTCGTAGACTATTGAAGGATTGTTAAACAAGAAATGAATATGTTATAATAACATGTCAGAAATAACATTTGTTGATGCCTACTAAATAACATTCTCATACCCCCTTGATGCTTGTTCTTCTAATCATTGTGAAATATTAAATAAACATGCTATTATTGTCCATTGCTGGCATATGATCAAGTTTTGATGGCTATTAAATTTTGCTTACTGCATTATATTAGTTCTATATTTGGAGAAGTATATTCATATATGATGTTGACATATGAATTTATCAGGTATTACTAGGGTTCCGGTGCATGGGCAGCCTGAGGATATATATGAGCAGATTTCAGACATCATAATGGAATTTATAAAGCCAGAAGAAAGTATAATACTCAATGTTCTCTCTGCAACTGTTGATTTCCCGACCTGTGAATCTATCCGAATGTCACAGCTCGTGGACAAAACAGGGGAGAGGACTTTAGCAGTTGTTACAAAATCAGATAAAGCTCCTGATGGATTGCATGAGAAGGTGATGGCAGATGATGTGAAGATAGGTCTTGGCTATGTATGTGTGAGGAATAGAATTGGTGATGAGTCTTATGAAGAAGCAAGGATGAAAGAAACTAAGCTTTTTCAAGCTCATCCACTGCTTAAAAAAATTGATAAGTCAATGGTTGGTGTTCCTGTTTTGGCGAAAAGACTTGTGCAAATTCAAGCTAATATTATATCTAAATGCTTGCCTGATATTGTAAAGAAAATCAACATGAAGCTGAATGCAAATGTTTCTGAGCTAAATAATCTGCCTCAAAAACTGTCTTCAGTTGCAGAAGCGATAACTACTTTCATGAGGATTGTGGGGTTATCTAGAGAGTCCTTGAAAAAACTTCTTGTGAGGGGGGAGTTTGATGAATACCCTGATGATAAAAGTATGCATTGTACTGCTCGTGTAGCTGAATTGCTTGACAAGTTCTCAGAAGAGATCAAAATTAGTTCTGATAATAACTCGTTTTTGATGACTGAAATTGAGGTGCTTGAGGAGACTAAAGCAATTGCGCTGCCTAACTTCCTTCCTCGTTCGGCCTTTCAAGCTCTGTTGCATCTTAAGATTAAGGCCATGGCGGAAATACCAGCCAACTTTATTGCTAAAGTATGGGACTATGTTGAAACGGTGGTAATTGCTGTTGTTGTGCATCACTGTGAAAAATATCCACAATTTCAATCTCATATGACAGTAGCAGCACGCAATCTGATTTCAAGTGTCAAAGAGAAGTCCACAGAACGAGTTTTAGAGATTGTGGAAATGGAGAAGCTTGCTGGCTATACATGTGATCCCCAGTATCTGGCAGAGTGGAAAAAGCATCTTGTGTATAGTGGTAATTTGAACCAGAATAGTTCAGTTATTAATTTTGGATTTTTTGGGAACATTAATGTTAGTCATCTGATGAATTATCCTATTGGGATTAAAAGTGAAGCATTTGACCTGAAGTGTAGAATAACTGCTTACTGGGAGGTTGTTATCAAAAGAATGGTTGATTGCATTGCTCTTCAATTGCTGCTTTCAATACAGAGGTTTGCTAATGGTGAAATGGAAGCGGAAATCGTGAATGAAGTTATGGATATGAAAGAGGGTGGAATTGAGCGTTTGCTGATTGAAATGCCTTCTGTTGCCCTTAAGAGGGAAAGGCTGAACAAAAGTATTATTCTGCTTAAGGAGTCCAGGGCTGTTGTTGCTAAGATCATGGACAAAATTGCTGTGTCTGATGATTAGTTCTTGTTCCTAAGTATTTTATAATCTCTTTATATGTCTTGAAACTATGGAGCCTTGTCTCAGTGAAGAAGTGGTAATAATCTTTTGCTTATTAGTCATTATAATTAAGATACTGTGTTGGTAGTTTTTATGTTTTAAGGATAATTACGCAAATTGCTGCCTGGCTGCCTGGCTGCCTGCCTTCCATGGTTTCTTTCTTTTTCAATGTTTATTGACAAAAATTAATTCTAGGTGCCTATTTACACATCTAGTAAAGCACATTTCTCGTTTGTATGTTTTTAAACATTAGAAAATCACACCAGCTGAAATTTGACCATATATAGCGTAAATTTGTTCAAAGATTGTTCATAACAAGTAGCTGAATTGTGATTAAAGTTGGATGGTTTAGATGGAAAAATAAATTTCTGTATTGCTTTAACATTAGATGACAGCAAAAACCGACTCATCCATTCCTTTGTATTCAACCAAAAGAATATATTAGAAGTTTTTTTTTTCCTAGTACATTTAATACCTTCAATTAGGTCACATAGGTGCAACTGTGCAAGTATTGCCCCGGGAGGTTTAAAGGAATAGGTCTTTGCAGTTTTTCGACTCCAGGATATAGAAGCATTAATCACATACAGTAATACATAAGCAAGGGAAGAAATTGCACTCAAGAACAAATGTAGGTGAACATTATAGTTGGCTTGACTCTGACAGGTTAAATCAGTTTTCGATCTGCTTTGCAGTTTTTTTTTTTGTTTTTGCAAATGAAGTGAAGACAAATGTATTATTTACCAGCAAACCCGTTCTTTAGGCCAGTACCTTTAATCAACAGCTTCCAAGTCTAGACCAGGGTTCATATATATCTGATGTTGACAAAAGAATAAAACTCTTCATCAGGTATTACCAGGGTTCCAGTGCGTGGACAGCCTGAGGATATGTATGAGCAAATTTCAGACGTCATAATGGAATTTATAAAGCCAGAAGAAAGTATAATACTCAGTGTTCTCTCTGCAACTGTCGATTTCCCTACCTGTGAATCTATCCGAATGTCACAGCTTGTGGACAAAACAGGGGAGAGGACTTTAGCAGTTGTTACAAAATCAGATAAAGCTCCTGATGGATTGCATGAGAAGGTGATGGCAGATGATGTGAAGATAGGTCTTGGTTATGTATGTGTCAGAAATCGGATTGGTGATGAGTCTTATGAAGAAGCAAGGATGAAAGAAACTACGCTTTTTCAAACTCATCCACTCTTGAAAAAAATTGACAAGTCAATGGTCGGTTTTCCTGTTTTGGCGAAAAAACTTGTGCAAATTCAAGCTAATATTATATCTAAACGCTTGCTGAAAGGTTGAACAGAAGTGTTGGCTTACTTACGGAATCTAGGGCTGTTTCAAGTTGCATGTCTGGAAGCTATTTATATGTTTTGAAACAATGCTGTCTTATCTAAAGCTACAAAGTGGTAGTAATGATCTTTTGTTTACCAGACATATTAAAATATGCGGCATGATAAACTTCCTATTTATTTGTTCTCTAAAATGCTGTGAAAGGTAAATAGTTTCCAAGTTTTAACTATGATTACACACAAAATAATCTGTAATGTTAAGTTACTTCTGCAGGCCTGGCTGATAGATGATTCCGATAGAGTATTTAGTTGCTGGTTCCCGACAGTATACCACAATTCACTGTGATGTGATAAGCTGAACTGTGTGTTGTTCATGTCAATGCTTATATCTCATAAAATGCATGTCCTTAATTATTCTACATATTAGTAAGTTACAGAAAAGATTGTAATGAAGTTGTACTTTCAAGCTCTACTTTCTTAAGCATCCAAAAGCTTCCTCTAGGTTTAGCAATTCTTTCCACAGCGTGATTTGATCAGTAATCTGAATCTCTCAATTCACAAAAATAATTAAATAAAGTTTGTTTAATTATGTAGTCGTAAGTGAAATTAATAAACGTGGAACAAAACAGTCATTTGCTAATCCTTATACTTGGTATTTATATGCTTTCCTAGCTCTCAGAGATGACACATTTGAGCATATTTTGAGGACACTAGAGAATGTAGGTTCATCAACATAAATATTCCTTTTCGCAGTCTAAAAAGCCATCCTCCCTTGATCATTTTTCCCTGATCCAAAATTTGTAGCAATCCACACAGTTGTATAACTTACTGCCATCAATACAAGCAAACTAACAGCATTCTGCACCCCGCCTTAATCCAAGTAACCTACGATCTTATTTGAGCGTTCTGAACCTCACTTAAAACGAAGCAACCTAATATTAATTGTTTGAAACGATATGTTGAAACAGAGTGCATGAGCTTCTTTACACGTTCATTCCTTACAAGACCATAAACCACCTAGTTACCTAATTTATCACATTTCCATAATGCAAGGCACTCACGCATTCAACTTGGAACAAGAGAATTTTAAAAATACAGTGTCCTTGTTATGTTGAGACCGAAAATATAGTTTATATGACGAGTTAAAAATTATTCATTCATCGAGGTTCTACTACAGTTTTTCTTTCAGGTATTTCATTCAACAATTCTATGCATTGCTAATAAGTCCATTATGTATGGAATAAACTAGATGTTAAAACTTAAGTGCAGTTCATGAGTTTAAACAAATAAAATGGGTGAGTTCATAAAAGTAGTTTCATTTTATTTCTTTGCATCCCTTAACTTATTAGTCCAAACATTTATTCATAAAAATATAATTTAATAAGTTATTAAATCCTAAGAAGTTGGAATAAATACAAAATAGTTTAGTGTTGAACAAATCCCTAACTTTTGGTGTCCAGGAGTTTAAAAGCCAGGAGTCAGGAGTTTGATGATGCTTGGTATTTCTAAAACTGCTCATTAATGAGTTTCACTTATTTATATACTCCCTCTGTCCCTATTTAGTTGTCCTTTCTGAAAAAAAAATTTGTCCAAAATTAGTTGTCCAACTCTTCATCTAACACAAAATTTTGATCATTTTTCCACTAATTCCCTCATTTATTGTCATTTCCAATGTTGACTTTTCTTCCTCTACTCATAGAACTAGTGTATTAATTATGGGTATTAAGGAAAAATAAGCATAGCATTTAAAATTTCTTAATATGCGTAAAATTTTCAAAGGGGACAACTAAAAAGGGACGGAGGGAGTATATTAAATGCCGTCTAGGAACAATTTGAGTCATTTTAATGTTTGTAAAAATACGATTTTATCCTTATTTGTTAAAAAAATTCAAAATTGTCATCCCTCTCTATTATTTATGTAAAAAATGTTGAATTTGGGTTGGACTTAAGAATCAAACCCTCGATCTCCTCTTAGGAAATTAATGTCATAACCATTGCGCTACAACACTTTGTTGAGTTTACTTTAAACATCTTAAAACGCATGTTCTCTTATTATCATATTGTCTCTTTTTAGTTTAAACTTTTGAGTAGATAAATTGTTTGTTAATATAATTTACAAAAATAAACTTCTAAATTATACACATATGTAATTGAATCCGGATAAAAAAATCTATCTTTTATTACTATATATTAAACGTCAAAGATTGTCATTTTAATGACTGTAAAGTTATGATTTTATCTTAAATTTTTTAAAATTGCAAAAATGTCATCCTTTGAAATTATGTTAGTGTTGAGAATTAAACCACTAACTTTTACCTATCAAACTCGCGCCATAACCAACTCTACTATACTTTGTGTTAAGTTTAGTATCAAACTCTTATTAGATAAACCACCTTTACTCCCATCTATTTTTTTTTTTTTTTTAGTTTCGAGTAAATAAACATTGATTTATATTATTTCTAGAATATTGCATAGTATATGGTTACAATAAATATTTCTAGCGATCGAGCATAATCTATAATTCTCTTTTACCAATTTAAATTAATGATATATGCCATTTTAATATATGTATTTTTGATTTTTCCCCTACATGTTAAAAAGTTACAAAAACATCGCTCTTTTTATATTTATGCAAAGAGTAGATGAAATTATGTTAGTGTTGAAAATCGAATCACTAACCTTTTCTAATCAAGCTCAAACATAAGAAACGTACTACATTTTATTTTGAGTTTTCTTTAAAATTTTATTAGATAAACCACATTTTCTCCTTTTCTCCCTTTTTTTTTTTGAAATTTTTAAGTAAATAAAATGTTGGTTTCTAATATTTATAAAATATTGCATAATATATAATTATAAAAAATATTTTAATGGATTGGGCATACTCTACAATTCTCTTTTGCCATTTTAAATGATTGATATAAAAAAATAAAATTTAAAAAAAAGATAAAATTATAGATAAATGTAATCGAGTCCGAAAAAGATATGGAATTATTAAATCATATATAATAAATGATTGCATTACATAATTTTTAGGTATATAATATTTTAAATATACGAGCCATATTAGAGATATTTGGTTTACCAACTATTTAGACTTTAAACGATTTAGAGGTATGATTGGTCTAAAAACATAAAATACAAAAAATAAAATAAAATTGAATTTATGTTAAAAATATGACAAATCTAAAAATAGGATTTATGTTATATATAGAAAATAATGTAATTAATATTCAATATAAAATGAAAAAAAAATATATGATTTTTTGAAATATAGATATTACAAAACTGCAATAGTTATTAATAATGACCAGTTAGACTATAACTCGAATAAAGTAGGGTAATATTAATTTTTATATAATATGGTAAATTGATCAATACAATATGTTTTGACTGAGTTATAACATATGCTTAAATCAATCTATGATGAAATCAAAAAATTTGATCTTAGATATCTTGAAGATGCACATGTCATTAAGGTCATCTAATCATAATTTACATGATCATGATATTTGTGAAAATTTAAAATTGAGTAAAAAGGTAATTCAAAATTATAAGATAAAAGATATTTCAGTTTATCAAAATTTTAAAATAGAACTTCAGTACTGTGTAATAAAAATTAGACTAAAACTAATTATATGAGTTTATAAGTGTATGAATATTTACAAAAATATATGAAAAAAATGAGTCAGGCACCGCATGGATAAATTTACATAATATTAAAAAAATTCGTAATATATCTTAGTCTTATGTATATATCGATTTTTCACAAATATACTCTAACAATGTTAAAATCACATCGTTTATGTTATATACCGACAATTTTGATAAAAAAATTAATTTATTTTTATACTCAAATTATTAATTTGATAAAGTTCATGTCACGTCATTGAAAATCATATTAAATTTTTAGCAGTAAACATGTGATTATTATCGTATATATATTTATTCAAATTTTATGAAATCTAATCAAGTTATAAAATTATATATTGATGTAATTGACATTCCATATTAAAAAACTACTATAAACTATGAGATAAAATCAAAATCTTATCCTTTTTCGAATTTCTAATTACAAAATTATCTCAATATATAAACGATTACGGAAGAGAAATTATTTCAGTGCCCGTGCCTCGTACGGGCTTTTACGCTTGTTATTCAATTAATTTCCAACAAGAAGAATTTGAATAGTTTATGATTAGTAGTAGTAAATCTATCTATACTATTATATTAAAGACGAAACATTGAAAGTTTTGTAGTCTGGTGCTGAAAGTTTTTGTAGTCTGGTCACTCCATTCATAGCCGTTAGATATTTTTAATCAAATCGATGAGAACCGTTAGATAAAATATTAAAATTATTATATAAAATATCTTTTCTATTTTTACTAACTAAAACATTTCATTTTCCAAAAATATCGCAGACAGTTTCATTTAATAAAATAACATAATAAGGTTATAATTAGTAATAGCTAACCCATTACCTTTTTTAGTCAAAGTGTATATTCTTTTTTATATTTTCTAACTAAAATTTCTACTTTTTTATTTTTCCTAAATTAAAACTCTCATTTTCCAAAAATATCAAGAATAGTTCTATTTAATAAAATAAAATAATAATATTATAATTATTAACGACTAATCGATTAGCTTTTTTACTCGAAACATATATATTTTTTTTATATTTTCTAACTTATATTTCTCCTAACTAAAATCTCAAAAATAAACGGGTTATTCCATTTTGTAGCATAAAATACTAATATTATAGATATTAATAATTAAACGATTACCTTTATTAGCCAAAGTATATATATATATTTTTTATATTTTCTAACTAAAATTTCTCATTTTATAAAATTATCATAGGCGACATCTATACTATATTAATAAAACCGAAACATTGAAAGTTTTGGTTTTCGAATTTCGGTTTTCGGTCATTTATTCAATTTAATAAATAATAAAAAATATATAAAAATAGTAACTAGATGATTGCCTTTTATAATTAAAATATATTTTTTCTAACAAAATCTATTCCTTTTCCAAAAATATCATGGCAATTATCTTTAAATTAAAATATATTACATTTTATATTTGTTATCACTAAAATCTCTGTTTTCGAAAAATATGAGGTGCAGTCCTTACTTATTTATTTTAAAACCTATTTTAATACTCTATTTAATAAATAATAAAATAATATAAAAATAGTAACTAGCTGATTGCCTTTTATAATTAAAAAATAAAATTCGAACAAAATCTACTCATTTTCCAAAAATATCACGACAATTACCTTTAAATTAAAACATATTATCTTTTATATTTGTTATTACTAAAATCTCTATTTTCCAAAAATATGAGGTGCAATCTTTACTTATTTATTTTAAAACCTATTTTAATACTCTATTTAATAACTAATAAAATAATATAAAAATATTAACTAGCTGATTGCCTTTTATAGTTAAAACATTTTTTTCTAACAAAATCTATTTCTTTCCCAAAAATATCACGGGCAATTACCTTTAAATTAAAATATATTACCTTTTATATTTGTTATCACTTATATTTGTCCTTATTAAAAAAACTTACTTATTTTAACATGTCAACATATTAATACTATTATATAATAGACGAAACATTAAAAGTTTGGTTGGTCGGTATGGTACGTTGTGATTTTACTTAATTGCCCACATTAAAAGTTTGGTTGGTCGGTATGGTACGTTGTGATTTTACTTAATTGCCTACTTCGTGTTTTTACTTAATTAACATTACTTATTTATAGAAATATATTACTAAATAATAATATTACCTATTTATAAGAAATTACATTTTTCACCTAAAATACATTATTTTTTTCTATTTTTTCTAACAAATTCCCCTACTTTTTCAAATATATCACGGTCAATTACTTTTTTTAACTAAAACATGTTAATTTTTCTATTTTTCCTTACTAAACCCCCTCCTTTTTCAAAAATATCACGGACAAAGCTTTAGTTATTTATTTTTAAACCTATTTTAATATTTTAATTATTTTTTAAAAGTTTACCTATTTTAACATGTCTACTTATTTTTCTTAACAAATGCAATTACTAAAAATATTAAAATATAAATAATCAAATACCTATTTATAACCAATTAACTTTTCAGCTAAAACACATTATATATTTTTTCTAACAAAACTCCTCATTTTCTAAATATATCACGGTAAATTGTCTTTTACAATGTTTTTCAGCTAAAACACATTATATATTTTTTCTAACAAAACTCCTCCTTTTCTAAATATATCACGGTAAATTGCATTTTACAATTTAATTTTTCTATTGTTCTCACTAAAATCCGTTATTTTTCCAAAAATATCACAGAAAACCCTTTACTTATTTATTTTAAAACGTATTTAAATACTTTTAATTATTAAATTTTAAAACCTCATTTTCCAAAATTATCACAAGCATTTACCTTTTTAAACTAAATATATGTTACATTTTTTATTTTTTCTTACTAAAACCCCTCATTTTCCAAAAATATAATGGCCAAACCCATACTTATTTATTTTAAAATTTGTTTTAATATTTTTAATTAATTAAAAGTGTGCAACCATATTCCTTGACAACTGGTCCAGCTTTAATGTTCATAATCTGACTCAACAAACTGTGCAACCATATTCCTTGACAAGCTGCAGCCGTAGCTGCCATGAACTCAGCTTCACATGATGACAATGCCACACACCGTTGTTTTTGGGACACCCATGTAATCAGTGACTCATCAAGGTAAAAAGCCATGCCACCTGTAGATTTTCTATCCACAACGTCACCTGCAAGGTCGCTGTCTGAGAAGCCAGACAACATGTAGTCACTACGGCCTCGAGTATACATCAGTCCATAGTTTAGCGTCCCCTTTACGTACCTCATTATTCTTTTCACTGCATTTTGATGTAGCACAGTAGGTCTCTCCATGAACCTGCTTACTAAACCAACTGCATATGCAATATCAGGGCGCGTATGCACTAAATACCTCAGACCACCCACCATACTTTTATAGTCTGTGGAGTTAACAGCTTTACCCTTTTCATCCTTGTGTAGTTGCACCTTTGGTTCCATCGGGAACTTGGCTGGATTACAATCTGACAAACCAGCCTTTTCTAGCACCTTCTTTGCATAAGCCACCTGCTTTAGTTCGATATGCCCCTCTCCTTGTTTTACCTCAATACCGAGATAATAACTCAGCTTTCCCAAGTCTGACATCTCAAATTCTTTGCTCATCTGTTCCTTGAATCGAATGATATTGTTTACATTCGTACCTGTGATAATCAAGTCGTCAACGTACACACCTATAATCAATGTCTCATCACCCTCCTTTTTAGTATACACGGCATGCTCCAGTGGACACTTGATGAACCCAAGTTTCTCAAGACATTTATTCAACTGATTGTACCAAGCTCGAGGAGCTTGTCGAAGTCCGTATAAAGCTATTCTGTAAACCTTTCGCTCTTGTCCTGGTTTTTCATAGCCTTCCGGTTGCTGTACATACACCTCCTCAAATAGCTTGCCATTTAGAAATGCTGATTTTACATCCAAATGATGAACTTCCCAAGAATTGTGTGCTGCCAATGCTAGTAGGAGTCGCACTGTCTCCATCCTTGTTACCGGGGCAAATACTTCTTCGAAGTCAACAAATAATAGAAAGTACTTATTACCAGCTCGTGTTTGTGGGGAGATGGGGCCACAAATATCTCCATGGATGAGTTCCAGGCGTTCTTTAGCACTAAACCCTGATTGTGAGGGGAACGGGCGTCTGGCTTGCTTAGACATTAAACATCCTTTACATACGTCCTTCGGGTGGCGAAAAACTGGTAATCCATGCGCCATTCTGTTCTTGGACATCAGAGTCATGGAATTAAAGTTCACATGACCAAGCCGTGAGTGCCACAGCCAGGTCAATTCATCCTCCTTTGTTAACAAACACATACCACTGGTATCCTCTATTATTACCTTGTACAATCTATTTGCTGCCCGTTTCACTTTCATTATCATGACATCCTTTTCATTATACACCCACAAAAATTCTCCCTTAATGATTACTTTACTACCATTCTCAGACAACTGACCCAACGAGATTATATTATTGCATAGGCTCGGAATAAAGTATACCTCCCTGAGAATACATTCTGTGCCATCCTGAGTTGTGACCTTGATTGATCCTTTGCCATGTATTTCAACCGTAGATCCATCCCCGAACTTTACTTCACCTCTCACCTCTTCGTCCAAATTAGTGAACTTGGAACGATGACCAGTCATGTGGTTACTGGCCCCATTATCAAGGTACCACACGTTTGTGTCCCTTTTCCATTCGTGCCCAGTTCTATTCAGTCTCGGGCTCACTCCTCCTTCATTCAGTAGTATCCTTTCGTCTTTGACAGCTTGACATTTTGCTAACAGAAGGGTGGGTTCATCATCGGTTACCTGGGCTAAGTTTGCCTCATGTGTTTGCTCCTTCTCTCTCCTGGACTTACGGCACTCCGCAGCATAGTGTCCATAAGAAAGACAATTAAAACACCGTATTTTGGTTCTGTCACGTCCACCCCTGGAGAAATCTCTTCCCCTGGTTTCATCTCTGCCCCGTGAGCTACCTCTGTTTGCTCGCTTTAACCACTCATCTCGAGTGAGCAGTAACTGACCCTCCTTGTTCTCCCTCTTCACCCATTCTTCTTCGGTAAGAAGGAGTTGATGTTCACTATTCTCATTTTTCCCACGCAATCTTTCTTCGTGGGCTTTTAGAGAACCCACTGTTTCCTCAACAGACATCTGCTCCAGGTTCCCGAACTGCTCGATGGCTGAAGCTATCTGCAAAAATTTGGTGGGTACAGCTCGCAGAATTTTTTTGACCACATATGCTTCCTCAATCGTCTCTCCCAAAGTACGGATATTGGTTACCAACCCGTTCAGCCTCATGCAGAAATCATCAAGTTTCTTAGTGTCCTTCATGGTGAGGGCCTCAAACTCCGACTTGAGAGTCTGGACCTTCGCTTTCTTTACCTTATCCGCACCCAAATGCACCGTTTTAATTGCATTCCACGCCTCCTTTGAAGTTTTCTTATCCGCAATTGATAACAGTAAGTCCTCGGGAATTCCCTGGTAAATTATGGCCATTGCTCGCTTATCTATCTTCTCATCGACCTTCTCCTCGACAGCTGCCTTAGGATCTTTAGGCTCTATAGCATCCCACACTCCATGGACTTGCATGAATACCTTCATCTTTAGTGACCACGTTGTATAGTTTGTCTTGGTGAGCATTGGATAGCTTAAGCCAAACGAACTCTCCTTTCCCTTGCTGTTTTCCATGGATGTGCAGGTTGTTTGAATATGGAAGCTCTGATACCAGATGATGGATATAAACAAAGTAATGTAAACAGACAAATACTTGAACGTTGCTTCTGAATGGATATGATTGAAGAGATAATAAAATGAGTACATGCAGAATGTTTTTAAACGTGAAAAATCAAACCTATAAACCAGGAACTACATACCTGATTTATCTCCACTACTTTCCTAAATAATCTCAACCTCTATGACTTATTCTAGCTGCATACAACCACGTATATACACAGCTAAATTATTCCAACTACACACTCATAAATAATAAAACTAACAAACATATTTAGATTAAATATTTATTCCAACAATTCTCATACCCCCTTGATGCTTGTTCTTCTAATCATTATGAAATAAAAAATAAACATGTTATTATTGTCTATTGCTGGTATATGATCAAGTTTTGATGGCTATTAAATTTTGCTTACTGCATATATTAGTTCTAACTTCGGAGAAGTATATTCATATATGATGTTTACTTAAAATAAAACTCTTCATCAGGTATTACTAGGGTTCCTGTGCATGGGCAGCCTGAGGATATATATGAGCAGATTTCAGACATCATAATGGAATTTATAAAGCCAAAAGAAAGTATAATACTCAATGTTCTTTCTGCAACTGTTGATTTCCCTACCTGTGAATCTATCCGAATGTCACACTATGGGATCACGCAATTACGCTCACATTGTCACCGACTTTCTTGATCCTGAAGGGCTGTATTTTGGTAATAGAATTATATCAAGGGAGGATTGTACTACTCCAGGCCAAAAGGGACTTGATGTTGTGCCTGTTGAGCCCAGCGCTGTTGTTATTCTGGATGACACGGAGTCTGTGTGGAAAGGGTATTTTGCCAATTTGATTTTGGTTGAAAAGTATGATTATTTTTCCAATGTGGGATTGGATGAAAGTGAGGAGGAAGGAGAGTTGAGTTGTGCTTTGGAAGTACTTACAAAGCTACACTCTGTTTATTTTGAGTGGTACGATAGTTTCATCGACTGTGATGTGAGAGAGCTCATACATACTCATTGGGAGGAAATCCAAGGGCAGCAAGGACTTGGGACTTGTTCATCTCATATGGAATCTGGAAAGCGTGCTAGGGTTGATGATGAATGTTTAACTGTTACTAAAAAGCAAAGGGTCTGCTAGGGATTGGCGGAGTAGAGAATTCAACTTGTTTAGTAGAAACAGGACTTGTTATAGTAATGTTCTGTAAATTAGTTAACTCAAGTTTGATATTTGATTATGTTTCTATTTCTGGGACATTTGATTCACGGAGTGGATAATTGAACTTGTTTATACGAAATTTTGGTTGAAACAGGACATGTAATAGTAATGTACTGTACATGAGCTAATTGAAGATTGATATTTGTTTAGTTTCTTTCTGGGAATTTGATTATATTTGTGATACCAGTTGAAGCCATTTTATAATATAGTAATGCAGGCTGGCAATTAAGTACTAGGATTCTAGAATAACTCATCAATCCACTATATATACGAGTATAGTAACATTTTGTAGCCAGCCAAAACTAAGAAGTAAAACTACTAGAATTTTAAAAAGATGATAGTTCAAGAAAATGCTAGTAACCCTGTATCTGGGATTGATGAATCCCTTGTGTCATCTTACAATGATAGAATTCGACCGCTGTTAGATGCCATCGACAAGCTTCGAGATCTTAACGTTATGCAAGAAGGGATTCAACTCCCTACTATTGTTGTTGTTGGTGAACAGTCTTCTGGCAAGTCCAGTGTCCTGGAATCTCTTGCTGGTATCAGCTTGCCACGTGGTGATGGGATTTGTACCAGGGTCCCTCTTGTTATCAGGCTGCAGAACCATGCACAATCTGACTCTCTTCTTCAGTTGGAGTATCTTACAAAAGTGGTTTCTACAGATGAATCAAATGTAGCAATAGCGATTAACCTGGCCACTGATGAGATTGCTGGCAATGGAAAAGGGATATCTCATACCCCCTTGACGCTTGTTGTAAAGAAAAATGGTGTTCCTGATCTCACTATGATTGATTTGCCTGGTATGCTCATTCTAGTACTTGGTTCTTTTAATTAGTGCTTCGTAGACTCTTGAAGGATTGTTAAACAAGAAATGAATATGTTATAATAACATGTCAGAAATAACATTTGTTGATGCCTACTAAATAACATTCTCATACCCCCTTGATGCTTGTTCTTCTAATCATTGTGAAATAAAAAATAAACATGCTATTATTGTCCATTGCTGGCATATGATCAAGTTTTGATGGCTATTAAATTTTGCTTACTGCATATATTAGTTCTAACTTTGGAGAAGTATATTCATATATGATGTTGACTTAAAATAAAACTCTTCATCAGGTATTACTAGGGTTCCGGTGCATGGGCAGCCTGAGGATATATATGAGCAGATTTCAGACATCATAATGGAATTTATAAAGCCAAAAGAAAGTATAATACTCAATGTTCTTTCTGCAACTGTTGATTTCCCTACCTGTGAATCTATCCGAATGTCACAGCTCGTGGACAAAACAGGGGAGAGGACTTTAGCAGTTGTTACAAAATCAGATAAAGCTCCTGATGGATTGCATGAGAAGGTGATGGCAGATGATGTGAAGATAGGTCTTGGCTATGTATGTGTGAGGAATAGAATTGGTGATGAGTCTTATGAAGAAGCAAGGATGAAAGAAACTAAGCTTTTTCAAGCTCATCCACTGCTTAAAAAAATTGATAAGTCAATGGTTGGTGTTCCTGTTTTGGCGAAAAGACTTGTGCAAATTCAAGCTAATATTATATCTAAATGCTTGCCTGATATTGTAAAGAAAATCAACATGAAGCTGAATGCAAATGTTTCTGAGCTAAATAATCTGCCTCAAAAACTGTCTTCAGTTGCAGAAGCGACAACTACTTTCATGAGGATTGTGGGGTTATCTAGAGAGTCCTTGAAAAAACTTCTTGTGAGGGGGGAGTTTGAAGAATACCCTGATGATAAAAGTATGCATTGTACTGCTCGTGTAGCTGAATTGCTTGACAAGTTCTCAGAAGATATCAAAATTAGTTCTGATAATAACTCGTTTTTGATGACTGAAATTGAGGTGCTTGAGGAGACTAAAGCAATTGCGCTGCCTAACTTCCTTCCTCGTTCGGCCTTTCAAGCTCTGTTGCATCTTAAGATTAAGGCCATGGCGGAAATACCAGCCAACTTTATTGCTAAAGTATGGGACTATGTTGAAACGGTGGTAATTGCTGTTGTTGTGCATCACTGTGAAAAATATCCACAATTTCAATCTCATATGACAGTAGCAGCACGCAATCTGATTTCAAGTGTCAAAGAGAAGTCCACAGAACGAGTTTTAGAGATTGTGGAAATGGAGAAGCTTGCGGGCTATACATGTGATCCCCAGTATCTGGCAGAGTGGAAAAAGCATCTTGCGTATAGTGGTAATTTGAACCAGAATAATTCAGTGATTAATCTTGGATTTTTTGGGAACATTAATGTTAGTCATCTGATGAATTATCCTATTGGGATTAAAAGTGAAGCATTTGACCTGAAGTGTAGAATAACTGCTTACTGGGAGGTTGTTATCAAAAGAATGGTTGATTGCATTGCTCTTCAATTGCTGCTTTCAATACAGAGGTTTGCTAATGGTGAAATGGAAGCGGAAATCGTGAATGAAGTTATGGATATGAAAGAGGGTGGAATTGAGCGTTTGCTGATTGAAATGCCTTCTGTTGCCCTTAAGAGGGAAAGGCTGAACAAAAGTATTAGCCTGCTTAAGGAGTCCAGGGCTGTTGTTGCTAAGATCATGGACAAAATTGCTGTGTCTGATGATTAGTTCTTGTTCCTAAGTAGTTTATAATCTCTTTATATGTCTTGAAACTACGGTGCCTTGTCTCAGTGAAGAAGTGGTAATAATCTTTTGCTTATTAGTCATAATACTTAAGATATTGTGTTAGTAGTTTTTAAGTTTTAAGGATAATTACGCAATTTGCTGCTTGGCTGCCTGCTTGTCATGGTTTCTTTCTTTTTCAATGTTTATTGACAAGAATTAATTCTAGGTGCCTAGTAAAGCACCTTTCTTGTTTGTATGTTTTTAAACATTAGAAAATCACACCAGCTGAAATTTGACCATATATAGCATAAATTTGTTCAAAGATTGTTCATAACAAGTAGCTGAATTGTGATTAAGGTTGGATGGAAAAATAGATTTCTGAATTGCTTTAACATTAGATGACAGCAAAAACCGACTCATCCATTCCTTTGTATTCAACCAAAAGAATATATTAGAATTTTTTTTTTCTAGTACATTTAATACCTTCAATTAGGTCACATAGGTGCAACCGTGCAAGTATTGCCCCGGGAGGTTTAAAGGAATAGGTCTTTGCAGTTTTTCGACTCCAGGATATAGAAGCATTAATCACATACAGTAATATATAAGCAAGGGAAGAAATTGCACTCAAGAACAAATGTAGGTGAACATTATAGTTGGCTTGACTCTGACAGGTTAAATCAGTTTTCGATCTGCTTTGCAGTTTTTTTTTTGTTTTTGCAAATGAAGTGAAGACAAATGTATTATTTACCAGCAAACCCGTTCTTTAGGCCAGTACCTTTAATCAACAGCTTCCAAGTCTAGACCAGGGTTCATATATATCTGATGTTGTTGACAAAAGAATAAAACTCTTCATCAGGTATTACCAGGGTTCCAGTGCATGGACAGCCTGAGGATATATATGAGCAAATTTCAGACATCATAATGGAATTTATAAAGCCAGAAGAAAGTATAATACTCAGTGTTCTCTCTGCAACTGTCGATTTCCCTACCTGTGAATCTATCCGAATGTCACAGCTTGTGGACAAAACAGGGGAGAGGACTTTAGCAGTTGTTACAAAATCAGATAAAGCTCCTGATGGATTGCATGAGAAGGTGATGGCAGATGATGTGAAGATAGGTCTTGGTTATGTATGTGTCAGAAATCGGATTGGTGATGAGTCTTATGAAGAAGCAAGGATGAAAGAAACTACGCTTTTTCAAACTCATCCACTCTTGAAAAAAATTGACAAGTCAATGGTCGGTTTTCCTGTTTTGGCGAAAAAACTTGTGCAAATTCAAGCTAATATTATATCTAAACGCTTGCTGAAAGGTTGAACAGAAGTGTTGGCTTACTTACGGAATCTAGGGCTGTTTCAAGTTGCATGTCTGGAAGCTATTTATATGTTTTGAAACAATGCTGTCTTATCTAAAGCTACAAAGTGGTAGTAATGATCTTTTGTTTACCAGACATATTAAAATATGCGGCATGATAAACTTCCTATTTATTTGTTCTCTAAAATGCTGTGAAAGGTAAATAGTTTCCAAGTTTTAACTATGATTACACACAAAATAATCTGTAATGTTAAGTTACTTCTGCAGGCCTGGCTGATAGATGATTCCGATAGAGTATTTAGTTGCTGGTTCCCGACAGTATACCACAATTCACTGTGATGTGATAAGCTGAACTGTGTGTTGTTCATGTCAATGCTTATATCTCATAAAATGCATGTCCTTAATTATTCTACATATTAGTAAGTTACAGAAAAGATTGTAATGAAGTTGTACTTTCAAGCTCTACTTTCTTAAGCATCCAAAAGCTTCCTCTAGGTTTAGCAATTCTTTCCACAGCGTGATTTGATCAGTAATCTGAATCTCTCAATTCACAAAAATAATTAAATAAAGTTTGTTTAATTATGTAGTCGTAAGTGAAATTAATAAACGTGGAACAAAACAGTCATTTGCTAATCCTTATACTTGGTATTTATATGCTTTCCTAGCTCTCAGAGATGACACATTTGAGCATATTTTGAGGACACTAGAGAATGTAGGTTCATCAACATAAATATTCCTTTTCGCAGTCTAAAAAGCCATCCTCCCTTGATCATTTTTCCCTGATCCAAAATTTGTAGCAATCCACACAGTTGTATAACTTACTGCCATCAATACAAGCAAACTAACAGCATTCTGCACCCCGCCTTAATCCAAGTAACCTACGATCTTATTTGAGCGTTCTGAACCTCACTTAAAACGAAGCAACCTAATATTAATTGTTTGAAACGATATGTTGAAACAGAGTGCATGAGCTTCTTTACACGTTCATTCCTTACAAGACCATAAACCACCTAGTTACCTAATTTATCACATTTCCATAATGCAAGGCACTCACGCATTCAACTTGGAACAAGAGAATTTTAAAAATACAGTGTCCTTGTTATGTTGAGACCGAAAATATAGTTTATATGACGAGTTAAAAATTATTCATTCATCGAGGTTCTACTACAGTTTTTCTTTCAGGTATTTCATTCAACAATTCTATGCATCGCTAATAAGTCCATTATGTACGGAATAAACTAGATGTCAAAACTTAAGTGCAGTTCATGAGTTTAAACAAATAAAATGGGTGAGTTTGAGGCTCTGTCTGTTTGCCTGGAAATTACAAGTCATGTTTGTTTTTTTGAGTTTTTTTTACGCATAATAAGGTGGTCCTCAACAAATATTGTTTTTGAAGAAAAAATTCATAAAAGTAGTTTCATTTTATTTCTTTGCATCCCTTAACTTATTAGTCCAAACATTTATTCATAAAAATATAATTTAATAAGTTATTAAATCCTAAGAAGTTGGAATAAATACAAAATAGTTTAGTGTTGAACAAATCCCCTAACTTTTGGTGTCCAGGAGTTTAAAAGCCAGGAGTCAGGAGTTTGATGATGCTTGGTATTTCTAAAACTGCTCATTAATGAGTTTCACCTATTTATATACTCCCTCTGTCCCTATTTAGTTGTCCCTTTTGAAAAAAAAAATTGTCCAAAATTAGTTGTCCAACTCTTCATCTAACACAAAATTTTGATCATTTTCCCACTAATACCCTCATTTATTGTCATTTCCAATGTTGACTTTTCTTCCTCTACTCATAGAACTAGTGTATTAATTATGGGTATTAAGGAAAAATAAGCATAGCATTTAAAATTTCTTAATAAGCGTAAAATTTTCAAAGGGGACAACTAAAAAGGGACGGAGGGAGTATATTAAATGCCGTCTACGAACAATTTGAGTCATTTTAATGTTTGTGAAAATATGATTTTATCCTTATTTGTTAAAAAAATTCAAAATTGTCATCCCTCTCTATTATTTATGTAAAAAATGTTGAATTTGGGTTGGACTTAAGAATCAAACCCTCGATCTCCTCTTAGGAAATTAATGTCATAACCATTGCGCTACAACACTTTGTTGAGTTTACTTTAAACATCTTATTAGATAAAACGCATGTTCTCTTATTATCATATTGTCTCTTTTTAGTTTAAACTTTTGAGTAGATAAATTGTTTGTTAATATAATTTACAAAAATAAACTTCTAAATTATACACATATGTAATTGAATCCGGATAAAAAAATCTATCTTTTATTACTATATATTAAACCTCAACACAAGGTCAAAGATTGTCATTTTAATGACTGTAAAGTTATGATTTTATCTTAAATTTTTTAAAATTGCAAAAATGTCATCCTTTGAAATTATGTTAGTGTTGGGAATTAAACCACTAACTTTTACCTATCAAACTCGCGCCATAACCAACTCTACTATACTTTGTGTTAAGTTTAGTATCAAACTCTTATTAGATAAACCACCTTTCCTCCCATCTATTTTTTTTTTTATTTTTAGTTTCGAGTAAATAAACATTGATTTATATTATTTCTAGAATATTGCATAGTATATGGTTACAATAAATATTTCTAGCGATCGAGCATAATCTATAATTCTCTTTTACCAATTTAAATTAATGATATATGCCATTTTAATATATGCATTTTTTATTTTTCCCCTACATGTTAAAAAGTTACAAAAACATCGCTCTTTTTATATTTATGCAAAGAGTAGATGAAATTATGTTAGTGTTGAAAATCGAATCACTAACCTTTTCTAATCAAGCTCAAACATAAGAAACGTACTACATTTTATTTTGAATTTTCTTTAAAACTTTATTAGATAAACCACATTTTCTCCTTTTCTCCCTTTTTTTTTTGAAATTTTTAAGTAAATAAAATGTTGGTTTCTAATATTTATAAAATATTGCATAATATATAATTATAAAAAATATTTTAATGGATTGGGCATACTCTACAATTCTCTTTTGCCATTTTAAATGATTGATATAAAAAAATAAAATTTTAAAAAAAAGATAAAATTATAGATAAATGTAATCGAGTCCGAAAAAGATATGGAATTATTAAATCATATATAATAAATGATTGCATTACATAATTTTTAGGTATATAATATTTTAAATATACGAGCCATATTAGAGATATTTGGTTTACCAACTATTTAGACTTTAAACGATTTAGAGGTATGATTGGTCTAAAAACATAAAATACAAAAAATAAAATAAAATTGAATTTATGTTAAAAATATGACAAATCTAAAAATAGGATTTATGTTATATATAGAAAATAATGTAATTAATATTCAATATAAAATGAAAAAAAATATATGATTTTTTGAATTATAGATATTACAAAACTGCAATAGTTATTAAAAATGACCAGTTAGACTATAACTCGAATAAAGTAGGATAATATTAATTTTTATATAATATGGTAAATTGATCAATACAATATGTTTTGACTGAGTTATAACATATGCTTAAATCAATCTATGATGAAATCAAAAAATTTGATCTTAGATATCTTGAAGATGCACATGTCATTATGGTCATCTAATCATAATTTACATGATCATGATATTTGTGAAAATTGAAAATTGAGTAAAAAGGTAATTCAAAATTATAAGATAAAAGATATTTCAGTTTATCAAAATTTTAAAATAGAACTTCAGTATTGTGTAATAAAAATTAGACTAAAACTAATTATATGAGTTTACAAGTGTATGAATATTTACAAAAATATATGAAAAAAATGAGTCAGGCACCGTATGGATAAATTTACATAATATTAAAAAAATTCGTAATATATCTCAGTCTTATGTATACATCGATTTTTCACAAATATACTCTAACAATGTTAAAATCACATCGTTTATGTTATATACCGACAATTTTGATAAAAAAAATTAATTTATTTTTATACTCAAATTATTAATTTGATAAAGTTCATGTCACGTCATTGAAAATCATATTAATGTTTTAGCAGTAAACATGTGATTATTATCGTATATATATTTATTCAAATTTTATGAAATCTAATCAAGTTATAAAATTATATATTGATGTAATTGACATTCCATATTAAAAAACTACTATAAACTATGACATAAAATCAAAATCTTATCCTTTTTCGAATTTCTAATTACAAAATTATCTCAATATATAAACGATTACGGAAGAGAAATTATTTCAGTGCCCGTGCCTCGTACGGGCTTTTACGCTTGTTATTCAATTAATTTCCAACAAGAAGAATTTGAATAGTTTACGATTAGTAGTAGTAAATCTATCTATACTATTATATTAAAGACGAAACATTGAAAGTTTTGTAGTCTGGTGCTGAAAGTTTTTGTAGTCTGGTCATTCCATTCATAGCCGTTAGATATTTTTAATCAAATCGATGAGAACCGTTAGATAAAATATTAAAATTATTATATAAAATATCTTTTCTATTTTTACTAGCTAAAACATTTCATTTTCCAAAAATATTGCAGACAGTTTCATTTAATAAAATAACATAATAAGGTTATAATTAGTAATAGCTAACCCATTACCTTTTTTAGTCAAAGTGTATATTCTTTTTTATATTTTCTAACTAAAATTTCTACTTTTTTATTTTTCCTAAATTAAAACTCTCATTTTCCAAAAATATCAAGAATAATTCTATTTAATAAAATAAAATAATAATATTATAATTATTAACGACTAATCGATTAGCTTTTTTACCCGAAACATATATTTTTTTTATATTTTCTAACTTATATTTCTCCTAACTAAAATCTCAAAAATAAACGGGTTATTCCATTTTGTAGCATAAAATACTAATATTATAAATATTAATAATTAAACGATTACCTTTATTAGCCAAAGTATATATATATTTTTTATATTTTCTAACTAAAATTTCTCATTTTATAAAATTATCATAGGCGACATCTATACTATATTAATAAAACCGAAACATTGAAAGTTTTGGTTTTCGAATTTCGGTTTTCGGTCATTTATTCTATTTAATAAATAATAAAAAATATATAAAAATAGTAACTAGATGATTGCCTTTTATAATTAAAATATTTTTTTTCTAACAAAATCTACTCCTTTTCCAAAAATATCATGGCAATTATCTTTAAATTAAAATATATTACATTTTATATTTGTTATCAATAAAATCTCTGTTTTCGAAAAATATGAGGTGCAGTCCTTACTTATTTATTTTAAAACCTATTTTAATACTCTATTTAATAAATAATAAAATAATATAAAAATAGTAACTAGCTGATTGCCTTTTATAATTAAAAAATAAAATTCGAACAAAATCTACTCATTTTCCAAAAATATCACGACAATTACCTTTAAATTAAAACATATTATCTTTTATATTTGTTATTACTAAAATCTCTATTTTCCAAAAATATGAGGTGCAATCTTTACTTATTTATTTTAAAACCTATTTTAATACTATATTTAATAACTAATAAAATAATATAAAAATATTAACTAGCTGATTGCCTTTTATAGTTAAAACATTTTTTTCTAACAAAATCTATTTCTTTCCCAAAAATATCACGGGCAATTACCTTTAAATTAAAATATATTACCTTTTATATTTGTTATCACTTATATTTGTCCTTATTAAAAAAACTTACTTATTTTAACATGTCAACATATTAATACTATTATATAATAATGTCAACATATTAATACTATTATATAATAGACGAAACATTAAAAGTTTGGTTGGTCGGTATGGTACGTTGTGATTTTACTTAATTGCCCACATTAAAAGTTTGGTTGGTCGGTATGGTACGTTGTGATTTTACTTAATTGCCCTTAATTAACTGTACTTCGTGTTTTTACTTAATTAACATTACTTATTTATAGAAATATATTACTAAATAATAATATTACCTATTTATAAGAAATTACCTTTTTCACCTAAAATACATTATTTTTTTCTATTTTTTCTAACAAATTCCCCTACTTTTTCAAATATATCACGGTCAATTACTTTTTTTAACTAAAATATGTTAATTTTTCTATTTTTCCTTACTAAACCCCCTCCTTTTCCAAAAATATCACGGACAAACCTTTAGTTATTTATTTTTAAACCTATTTTAATATTTTAATTATTTTTTAAAAGTTTACCTATTTTAACATGTCTACTTATTTTTCTTAACAAATGCAATTACTAAAAATATTAAAATATAAATAATCAAATACCTATTTATAACCAATTAACTTTTCAGCTAAAACACATTATATATTTTTTTTAACAAAACTCCTCATTTTCTAAATATATCACGGCGAATTGTCTTTTACAATGTTTTTCAGCTAAAACACATTATATATTTTTTCTAACAAAACTCCTCCTTTTCTAAATATATCACGGTAAATTGCATTTTACAATTTAATCTTTCTATTATTCTCACTAAAATCCGTTCTTTTTCCAAAAATATCACAGGAAACCCTTTACTTATTTATTTTAAAACGTATTTAAATACTTTTAATTATTAAATTTTAAAACCTCATTTTCCAAAATTATCACAAGCATTTACCTTTTTAAACTAAATATATGTTACATTTTTTATTTTTTCTTACTAAAACCCCTCATTTTCCAAAAATATAATGGCCAAACCCATACTTATTTATTTTAAAATTTGTTTTAATGTTTTTAATTAATTAAAAGTGTTTAGCTATTTTAACATGCCTACTTATTTTTTGCACAATTACAATTAATAAAATATTAAAAAATAATAATAAAATAACAATTAACAATCCGTGCATCGCACGGGTTTTAAGCTAGTTTTTTTAATAAATACAATTAATATAATTAAAACACTTCTAAAAATATCACGGACAATTATTATTTTTTAATTAAAACATGTTAGATTTTTTATCTATTCTTATTATTAATATTATTTTATTATAAAATAATATTAATAATACCTCATTTATCTTCCTCAGCCCCATTTCTATTTTTTTTTATATTTTTTTATGTTCCAATTAATATTTAAGTTTCTCATTTTATAATTTATCATATTAATTTTTACTTTTATTTTAATATTTTCCGTTCACATTAAATTATTTAGTTTATTATTTTTTTTAAGACACGTGCCTTGCACGGTTTATAAGCTAGTATATATAATTATCAGTTATCTCAAATACGACACTGAACGCTGAAAATTATACAAGAACGGTCCTATAATTATCAGTTATCTCAGATATTGAAAAAGATGTTTTAATTCGAAATTTTCATTTACCGTTCAAGCTTTCAAGGAGAGTCCAAAACATTAAGTTTTGCACAAGTATTTGTAATTGATGCTTCGTATTTCTAAGCCTCCCTTTTAATGAGCTTGATACTTCATTTTCCAAAGGAAAACTACTCTGGAAAAGAGAAAGAATTTGAATAAATTTTGACCAGACACTACAACAAATCTGGCCAATTATGACGGAACCGCTGGGCGCGCCAAACTTATGACGGAATTACAAATATGTCGTAAATGTGACCATTTACGACGAAAAACTTATGACGAAATTGTTGGGCGCACCGAACTTATGACGGAATTACAAATCCGTCGTTAATCTGACCATTTACGACGAAAAATTTACGTCGGAATTTGTGGCTGCGCCGAACTTATGACAGAATTACAAATGAAAACATTTATGTCGTAAGTTAATCTGGGAAATTATGACGGAAAAACATTTCTGTCGTAAGTTAATCTAGGCAATAATATTTTTAAATAAATTTACGACGATTTTTCCGTCATAAAAGAGTTGTTGGGGTGTTAAATTCAAAATTTTCCCAAAAATATTTGGCGGTAAATTAAAAATTTTCCCAAAAAGTAGGCGGGAAATTCAAATTTTTGGAGTCCAATAACTTATGACGGATTCCGTCGTAAGTTAGCACGTGTGTTTTTCGTGTTTCAATTTTTTTTTTTGAATTTTTTTGACGATTCAACTAATTCATATATTTGAGTGGTATTTTTTAAATATTCAGGAGAAATTACATTTATTCTGTTTAAGGTTATAACAGTCAACTTGTGATTTGATTATTATTCTATCTAGTGTTTAGTCTAGGATTGAAGTTCCAATTTTTTGTATATATTTCTCGACAATCCAGCCGTATGGATGTCAAGATTTTTAACCGTATGGATATCAAGATTTATATTTTTTAGTGATATTCCAAAAATATTAGAAAATAAATAAATTTATTTAGTTTGAAATTATAATAGTAACTAGGTATTTGACTAGTACTTCTTACTAGTGTTTAATCTCATATTAGCATTTTGATTTTTTTAAAAATATTTACTGACGATCCAACCGTATGGATGTCAAGATATATATGTTTGAGTGATATTCCAAAAATATTAGAAAATTTAGAATTTATTTGTTTCGAGATTATAGTAGTCAACTAGTGATTTGACTATTACTTGTAACTAGTGTTTAGTCTCGGATTGTTGTTTTGATTTTTTTTTAAATATTTCCCGAAGATCTAGCCGTGTGGATATCAAGATTTATATGTTTGAGCGATATTCCAAAAATATTAAAAATAAATAAATTTATTTGGTTTGAGATGATAATAGTTACTAGTTATTTGACTAGTACTTGTAATAAGTGTTTAGTCCCATATTTGTAATTTAATTTTTTAAAAATTAGTTACTGACGATCCAACCGTATGGATGTCAAGATTAATATATTTGAGTGATATTCCAAAAATATTAAAAAAAAGGAATTATTTGTTTCGAGATTATAGTAGTCAACTAGTTATTTGACTATTACTTCTAACTAATGTTTAGTCTCGGATTGGTGTTTTGATTTTTTACAAAATATTTCTCGATGATCTAACCGTACGGATTTTATATGTTTGAGTAATATTTCAAAAATATTAGGAAAAAACAAATTATTTGTTTCGAGATTATAGTAGTCTACTAGTGATTTGACTATTACTTCTAACTAGTGTTTAGTCTCGGATTGGTGTTTTGATTTTTTTAAAAATATTTCCCAAAGATCTAACCATGTGGATATCAAGATTTATATGTTTGAGTGATATTCCAAAAATATTAGAAAAAAAAAAAAATTATTTGGTTTGAGATGATAATAGTCACTAGTTATTTGCCTAGTACTTCTAATAAGTATTTAGTCCCATATTTGTATTTTGATTTTTTTAAAATTATTTACTGATAATCCAACCGTATGGATGTCAAGATTAATATATTTGAGTGATATTCCAAAAATATTAAAAATAAATAAATTTATTTGTTTCGAGATTATAGTAGTCAACTAGTGATTTGACTATTACTTCTAACTAGTGTTTAGTCCCGGATTGGTGTTTTAATTTTTTTTTGAAAACGTTTTTCAAAGATTCAACCATATGGATGTCAAGATATATATGTTTGAGTGATATTCTAAAAATATTAAAAAAAATTAGAATTTATTTGTTTCGAGATTATAGTAGTCAACTAGTGATTTGACTATTACTTCTAACTAGTGTTTAGTCTCGGATTGGTGTTTTATTTTTTTAAAAATATTTCCCGATGATTTAACTGTATGGATATCAAGATTTATATGTTTGAGTGATATTCCAAAAATATTAGGAAAAAAAACAAATTAATTTGTTTCGAGATTATAGTAGTCAACTAGTGATATGACTATTACTTCTAACTAAGGTTTAGTCTCGGATTGCTGTTTTGATTTTTTTAAAAATATTTCTTGAAGATCTAATCATGTGGATATCAAGATTTATATGTTTGAGCGATATTCCAAAAATATTAGACAAAAATAAATTTATTTGGTTTGAGATGATAAAAGTCACTAGTTATTTGACTAGTACTTTAAATAAGTGTTTAGTCCCATATTTGTATTTTGATTTTTTTAAAATTATTTACTGATGATCCAACCGTATGGATGTCAAGATTAATATATTTGAGTGATATTCCAAAAATATTAAAAAAAAAAATTATTTGTTTCGAGATTATAGTAGTCAACTAGTGATTTGACTATTACTTCTAACTAGTGTTTAGTCCCGGATTGGTGTTTTAATTTATTTTTGAAAATGTTTTTCAATGATTCAACCATATGGATGTCAAGTTCCCTCGATTTAATTAAAAAATAATATTAAAAAAGGTGGACCCCACAGAAAAAAGTGGGCCCATTAATTTTTCTAATTTTTAACCCTAAACCCTAAACCCTAAACCCTAAACCCGAACCCTAAACCCGAATAATTTTTTAATTGATTTATTCGATGATCCAACCGTACGGATGTTAATCGGTACTCATTCTAGTGTTGGGAAAAAATAATCCAAAAATAACAAGGTCCGGTTGTGCCGCATCTTTTCAAAAACGTTGGAACAGTACTACTTCTGGGAACGGGACATGTGTCAGATTCACTGGATATTTTTTTAAATGATTTCTTCGACGATCCAACCGTACGGATGTTAATTTATACTTTCATCGTCTTAGAAATCAATAAACAAGGTTCTTGCATAATTACACACCTGTACCAGTACACATCTTTGCAGAAAGTGTATTTGGTTTTCATACTATTTTTTGACTTTGGAGTAGGGGAAACGAGAATTGAACCAGAACCTGAGTCTGTTTATTCATTTACGGGTCACAGAAACTTTGCATAATTACACATTTGATACAATTTGAACATAGAAACTTTGCGGTCTTCAAGATTAATGTACCAGAAGACTGTAATAAAAAACCCATGTTTCATCTTCTCTAGTTTCTTTTATTATATTAAATGAGGCATTCTCTATGCAGTGATTCCACAAGCAAGGCCTACTATATGCAGTGATTCCACTACAGAATGCAGTTCCTCCACAACTTTACAAGTGTTCTTATGCTTTTTTCTCGAGCTCACATCACTTGGCGCTGGTGGCATCTGATCACGTTTCATGGCCTTTGGTGCAGATCAGTTTGTCAAAAGATACAAGGAAAAAAGTTTTTATGCCTTAGATAGTTACTTTGGTTGGTATTATGCCGCTTCTTATCTTGCAATTATCATTTCTTTAACTTTAGTTCCCTATATTCAAGAACACTTGGGCAATTTTATTATGCAACCATCCCTGATATCTAATCTAGGTTATTTTGTACTTTTAAATTTTAGACTTGATTGTATGTGCTTGGTGTTGGCACTTTGGTACATTTGAAAATTTTGTAATGGATCTTTTAGGTACTTAGTATGATGTTGGATATGCCTTTGTATGGTTTGAATGGGATGATGAATGTGTTGGATTGGTTTCTTTTATGTACAAAATTAATATTGTAGAAATTTTAATTAAAGCATTGCATTTGGGATTTAATTTGGAAGCCAAAAATGGCTGGAACCTGAAAAAGTAGCAAAATGCTGCTTCTGGTATGTCGAACTTATGACGAATTTCTGGGTAACTTCCGACGAACTTTTGACGAATTTCTGGGTAACTTCTGACAGATTTTCCGTCGTAAAATATGAATTTATGACGGTATATTTCGTCGTAAGTTCATTTATTACTTTATCGAAAAAGGTAGGTCCCACATTGGAACTTGTGACGAAAATGTATACTTGTGACGAAAACTATACTTGTGACGAAAACTCTTCTTGTGACGAAACTGCTACTTATGACGAAAAACATACTTGTGACGAGAATGACATTTGTGACGAAAATGCGAACTTAAGACTTGAGCAAAAATGACGAAAATTTTCCGTCGTAATTGGACCAATTGCGACGATTTCAGTGTAAAATTTCCGTCATAATTGCCCGTTTTTCTTGTAGTGAGAAGTAGGAGTAGTAAATATAATAATGCAGGCTGACAAGTACTAGGATTTTAGAATAACTCATCAATCCACTATATATACGAGTATAGTAAAATTTCGTGGCCAGCCAAAACTAAGAAGTAAAACTACTAAAATTTTAAAAAGATGATAGTTCAAGAAAATGCTAGTGACCATACATCTGGTGTTGATGCATCCCTTGTGTCAACTTACAATGATAGAATTTGACCGCTCTTAGATGCCATCGATAAGCTTCGAAATCTTAACGTAATGCAAGAAGGGATTCAACTCCCTACTATTGTTGTTGTTGGTGACCAGTCTTCTGGCAAGTCCAGTGTTCTGGAATCTCTTGCTGGTATCAGCTTGCCGCGTGGCGATGGGATTTGTACCAGGGTCCCTCTTGTTATCAGGCTGCAGAATCATGCACAATCTGACTCTCATCTTCAGTTGGAGTATCTTACAAAAGTGGTTCCTACAGATGAATCAAATGTAGCAAAAGCGATTAACCTGGACACTGATGAGATTGCTGGAAATGGAAAAGGGATATCTCATACCCCCTTGACGCTTGTTGTAAAGAAAAATGGTGTTCCTGATCTCACTATGATTGATTTGCCTGGTATGCTCATTCTAGTACTTGGTTCTTTTAATTAGTGCTTTGTAGACTCTTGAAGGATTGTTAAACAAGAAATGAATATGTTATAATAACATGTCAGAAATAACATTTGTTGATGCCTACTAAATAACATTCTTGATGGATGTAAACAAAGTAATGTAAACAGACAAATACTTGAACGTTGCTTCTGAATGGATATGATTGAAGAGATAATAAAATGAGTACATGCAGAATGTTTTTAAACGTGAAAAATCAAACCTATAAACTAGGAACTACATACCTGATTTATCTCTACTACTTTCCTAAATAATCTCAACCTCTATGACTTATTCTAGCTGCATACAACCACGTATATACACAGCTAAATTATTCCAACTACACACTCATAAATAATAAAACTAACAAACATATTTAGATTAAATATTTATTCCAACAAACTCCCCCTTAATCTAAATATGATCAAGATCCTTGACTCCCAACAATTTACGCATTTTTTCAAACTTGACAATTGACATAGCCTTGGTGAGGATATCTGCTCGCTACGCCTCAGTACTTACATGCTTAATGATTATGGAACCCTTCTCTACACATTCTCGGATGAAATGATAACGCACGTCTATGTGTTTGCTACGCCCATGGAATACCGGATTCTTAGCAAGATCGATAGCTGACCTATTATCAATATAAAGAACAACTGGTCCAGCTTTAATGTTCATAATCTGACTCAACAAACTGTGCAACCATATTCCTTGACAAGCTGCAGCCGTAGCTGCCATGAACTCAGCTTCACATGATGACAATGCCACACACCGTTGTTTTTGGGACACCCATGTAATCAGTGACTCATCAAGGTAAAAGGCCATGCCACCTGTAGATTTTCTATCCACAACGTCACCTGCAAGGTCGCTGTCTAAGAAGCCAGACAACATGTAGTCACTACGGCCTCGAGTATACATCAGTCCATAGTTTAGCGTCCCCTTTACGTACCTCATTATTCTTTTCACTGCATTTTGATGTAGCACAGTAGGTCTCTCCATGAACCTGCTTACTAAACCAACTGCATATGCAATATCAGGGCGCGTATGCACTAAATACCTCAGACCACCCACCATACTTTTATAGTCTGTGAAGTTAACAGCTTTACCCTTTTCATCCTTATGTAGTTGCACCTTTGGTTCCATCGGGAACTTGGCTGGATTACAATCTGACAAACCAGCCTTTTCTAGCACCTTCTTTGCATAAGCCACCTGCTTTAGTTCGATATGCCCCTCTCCTTGTTTTACCTCAATACCGAGATAATAACTCAGCTTTCCTAAGTCTGACATCTCAAATTCTTTGCTCATCTGTTCCTTGAATCGAATGATATTGTTTACATTCGTACCTGTGATAATCAAGTCGTCAACGTACACACCTATAATCAATGTCTCATCACCCTCCTTTTTAGTATACACGGCATGCTCCAGTGGACACTTGATGAACCCAAGTTTCTCAAGACATTTATTCAACTGATTGTACCAAGCTCGAGGAGCTTGTCGAAGTCCGTATAAAGCTATTCTGTAAACCTTTCGCTCTTGTCCTGGTTTTTCATAGCCTTCCGGTTGCTGTACATACACCTCCTCAAATAGCTTGCCATTTAGAAATGCTGATTTTACATCCAAATGATGAACTTCCCAAGAATTGTGTGCTGCCAATGCTAGTAGGAGTCGCACTGTCTCCATCCTTGTTACCGGGGCAAATACTTCTTCGAAGTCAACAAATAATATAAAGTACTTATTACCAGCTCGTGTTTGTAGGGAGATGGGGCCACAAATATCTCCATGGATGAGTTCCAGGCGTTCTTTAGCACTAAACCCTGATTGTGAGGGGAACGGGCGTCTGGCTTGCTTAGACATTAAACATCCTTTACATACGTCCTTCGGGTGGCGAAAAACTGGTAATCCATGCGCCATTCTGTTCTTGGACATCAGAGTCATGGAATTAAAGTTCACATGACCAAGCCGTGAGTGCCACAGCCAGGTCAATTCATCTGCCTTTGTTAACAAACACATACCACTAGTATCCTCTATTATTACCTTGTACAATCTATTTGCTGCCCGTTTCACTTTCATTATCATGACATCCTTTTCATTATACACCCACAAAAATTCTCCCTTAATGATTACTTTACTACCATTCTCAGACAACTGACCCAACGAGATTATATTATTGCATAGGCTCGGAATAAAGTATACCTCCCTGAGAATACATTCTGTGCCATCCTGAGTTGTGACCTTGATTGATCCTTTGCCATGTATTTCAACTGTAGATCCATCCCCGAACTTTACTTCACCTCTCACCTCTTCGTCCAAATTAGTGAACTTGGAACGATGACCAGTCATGTGGTTACTGGCCCCATTATCAAGGTACCACACGTTTGTGTCCCTTTGCCATTCGTGCCCAGTTCTATTCAGTCTCGGGCTCACTCCTCCTTCATTCAGTAGCATCCTTTCGTCTTTGACAGCTTGACATTTTGCTAACAGAAGGGTGGGTTCATCATCGGTTACCTGGGCTAAGTTTGCCTCATGTGTTTGCTCCTTCTCTCTCCTGGACTTACGGCACTCCGCAGCATAGTGTCCATAAGAAAGACAATTAAAACACCGTATTTTGGTTCTGTCACGTCCACCCCTGGAGAAATCTCTTCCCCTGGTTTCATCTCTGCCCCGTGAGCTACCTCTGTTTGCTCGTTTTAACCACTCATCTCGAGTGAGCAGTAACTGACCCTCCTTGTTCTCCCTCTTCACCCATTCTTCTTCGGTAAGAAGGAGTTGATGTTCACTATTCTCATTTTTCCCACGCAATCTTTCTTCGTGGGCTTTTAGAGAACCCACTGTTTCCTCAACAGACATCTGCTCCAGGTTCCCGAACTGCTCGATGGCTGAAGCTATCTGCAAAAATTTGGTGGGTACAGCTCGCAGAATTTTTTTGACCACATATGCTTCCTCAATCGTCTCTCCCAAAGTACGGATATTGGTTACCAACCCGTTCAGCCTCATGCAGAAATCATCAAGTTTCTTAGTGTCCTTCATGGTGAGGGCCTCAAACTCCGACTTGAGAGTCTGGACCTTCGCTTTCTTTACCTTATCCGCACCCAAATGCACCGTTTTAATTGCATTCCACGCCTCCTTTGAAGTTTTCTTATCCGCAATTGATAACAGTAAGTCCTCGGGAATTCCCTGGTAAATTATGGCCATTGCTCGCTTATCTATCTTCTCATCGACCTTCTCCTCGACAGCTGCCTTAGGATCTTTAGGCTCTACAGCATCCCACACTCCATGGACTTGCATGAATACCTTCATCTTTAGTGACCACGTTGTATAGTTTGTCTTGGTGAGCATTGGATAGCTTAAGCCAAACGAACTCTCTTTTCCCTTGCTGTTTTCCATGGATGTGCAGGTTGTTTGAATATGGAAGCTCTGATACCAGATGATGGATGTAAACAAAGTAATGTAAACAGACAAATACTTGAACGTTGCTTCTGAATGGATATGATTGAAGAGATAATAAAATGAGTACATGCAGAATGTTTTTAAACGTGAAAAATCAAACCTATAAACCAGGAACTACATACCTGATTTATCTCCACTACTTTCCTAAATAATCTCAACCTCTATGACTTATTCTAGCTGCATACAACCACGTATATACACAGCTAAATTATTCCAACTACACACTCATAAATAATAAAACTAACAAACATATTTAGATTAAATATTTATTCCAACAATTCTCATACCCCCTTGATGCTTGTTCTTCTAATCATTATGAAATAAAAAATAAACATGCTATTATTGTCTATTGCTGGTATATGATCAAGTTTTGATGGCTATTAAATTTTGCTTACTGCATATATTAGTTCTAACTTCGGAGAAGTATATTCATATATGATGTTTACTTAAAATAAAACTCTTCATCAGGTATTACTAGGGTTCCGGTGCATGGGCAGTCTGAGGATATATATGAGCAGATTTCAGACATCATAATGGAATTTATAAAGCCAAAGTGTATTTAGAACTCCTATCTTAAGATTTGACGCACCAGTTTAAAATTCTAAAATATCTAACCAAACAATTGTAGGGCGATGGTGGTAATTACCAAATTTTTTGGGAAAAAAATAAAAATATCAATTCTGAAATTAAATGGTTATTTATAATAAATGGGATACTCATTTGGTAATTGGGTATTCAAATTTGTACAAGATACACATTTGTGAATGGGGTATCCAAATTTTATTTTATTTTTGTGATAGGCATTTATCAATTATTTTTTTCTAACACTAGAATGAGTATTTATTAACATCCGAACGTTTGGATCGTTAAAAAAATCATTTAAAAAAATTATCCAGTGAATCCGGCACACGCTCCGATACCCAAATCAATGTTAATCCTACGTTTTTGTTATAATGTCGTACAACCCGATCTTTTCATTTTTTGATTATTTTTTCCTAATACTAGAAATAGTATTTATTAACATCCGTACGGTTGGATCGTCAAAGAAATTATTTTAAAAAAATTATTCAGTGAATCCGACGCGTGCTACATTACCCGAATCAAAATTAATACTATGTTTTTGTTATAATCTCATACCACCCGACGTTTTCTTTTTTCGAATATTTTTTCCTAATACTAGAAGGTGCATTTATTAACATCCGTACAGTTGGATTCTCAAAAAAAAAAAAAAAAAAAAAATTATCCAATAATTCTGGCACGCGCTCCATTACCCGGATCAATATAAATCCTACTATAAAATGGTTATTCTTGTTAATTTCTATCAAAAAATTGTTATTTTTAACATTCTTTCACAATTGTATATTTTTAGTTCTATTTATATGAATGCATGATATTTAAATTTTAACATCCAAATAAAAATTATTAAAAAATGACATTAATAATTTTTGTTAATATATCGAATAAAATATACAAGGTACATAATTTACAATGTTTTTTATGGGACAAATCGAGTAATTAAAAATAATTAAATTTCAACAACACACTTTTTTTTAAGTCAATTTCAACAACAATGTACTCTCCGTTGCAATTTAATTAATTAAAAAAAATATTTTAGAAGTCAAGTGAATAAAACTAGTAAAAGTAATTTATTTACAATTTTAAATTTTAACCACGCGTAAACGACAACAGAAAAACGCGTAAACTTAAAACAGAAACAAGAAAACCCTGTAGCACTGCCTATATAAACACCCATTTGTATCCTAAACACCCTTACATACAATTTTAAGAAATCTCACAAGTATGGGCGAAGAAATTAGGGTTACTAAATCAATTTCATTTGATTATTTAGTTGAAGGGCTAGAGATGAGTTGTGATGAAGTTGAGAGAGTAAGGGACATTCAATTGCGTAATCTTCAATCTCGAAGAAAGCTTTGTCTGGTATTGGATTTGGATCATACCCTTCTGCACACCGATGATTTTCGACAAAACCCAAACATTGATGTTCTGGGTCACGATGATATGTTTGAATGGAAGGGCATGGGCATGGAAAAAGTGTATATCACAAAGTTGAGGCCTTTCGTTCGTAATTTCTTGGAAGAGGCGAGTGAGATGTTCGAGTTGTATGTATACACTATGGGATCACGCAATTACGCTCACATTGTCACCGACTTTCTTGATCCTGAAGGGCTGTATTTTGGTAATAGAATTATATCAAGGGAGGATTGTACTACTCCAGGCCAAAAGGGACTTGATGTTGTGCCTGTTGAGCCCAGCGCTGTTGTTATTCTGGATGACACGGAGTCTGTGTGGAAAGGGTATTTTGCCAATTTGATTTTGGTTGAAAAGTATGATTATTTTTCCAATGTGGGATTGGATGAAAGTGAGGAGGAAGGAGAGTTGAGTTGTGCTTTGGAAGTACTTACAAAGCTACACTCTGTTTATTTTGAGTGGTACGATAGTTTCATCGACTGTGATGTCAGAGAGCTCATACATACTCATTGGGAGGAAATCCAAGGGCAGCAAGGACTTGGGACTTGTTCATCTCATATGGAATCTGGAAAGCGTGCTAGGGTTGATGATGAATGTTTAACTGTTGCTAAAAAGCAAAGGGTCTGCTAGTATTCGGGACTTTGATTCACGGAGTAGAGAATTCAACTTGTTTAGTAGAAACAGGACTTGTTATAGTAATGTTCTGTAAATTAGTGACCATACATCTGGTGTTGATGCATCCCTTGTGTCAACTTTTCGACCGCTCTTAGATGCCATTGATAAGCTTCGAAATCTTAACGTAATGCAAGAAGGGATTCAACTCCCTACTATTGTTGTTGTTGGTGACCAGTCTTCTGGCAAGTCCAGTGTTCTGGAATCTCTTGCTGGTATCAGCTTGCCGCGTGGCGATGGGATTTGTACCAGGGTCCCTCTTGTTATCAGGCTGCAGAACCATGCACAATCTGACTCTCTTCTTCAGTTGGAGTATCTTACAAAAGTGGTTTCTACAGATGAATCAAATGTAGCAATAGCGATTAACCTGGCCACTGATGAGATTGCTGGCAATGGAAAAGGGATATCTCATACCCCCTTGACGCTTGTTGTAAAGAAAAATGGTGTTCCTGATCTCACTATGATTGATTTGCCTGGTATGCTCATTCTAGTACTTGGTTCTTTTAATTAGTGCTTCGTAGACTCTTGAAGGATTGTTAAACAAGAAATGAATATCTTATAATAACATGTCAGAAATAACATTTGTTGATGCCTACTAAATAACATTCTCATACCCCCTTGATGCTTGTTCTTCTAATCATTGTGAAATAAAAAATAAACATGCTATTATTGTCCATTGCTGGCATATGATCAAGTTTTGATGGCTATTAAATTTTGCTTACTGCATTATATTAGTTCTATATTTGGAGAAGTATATTCATATATGATGTTGACATATGAATTTATCAGGTATTACTAGGGTTCCGGTGCATGGGCAGCCTGAGGATATATATGAGCAGATTTCAGACATCATAATGGAATTTATAAAGCCAGAAGAAAGTATAATACTCAATGTTCTCTCTGCCACTGTTGATTTCCCTACCTGTGAATCTATCCGAATGTCACAGCTCGTGGACAAAACAGGGGAGAGGACTTTAGCAGTTGTTACAAAATCAGATAAAGCTCCTGATGGATTGCATGAGAAGGTGATGGCAGATGATGTGAAGATAGGTCTTGGCTATGTATGTGTGAGGAATAGAATTGGTGATGAGTCTTATGAAGAAGCAAGGATGAAAGAAACTAAGCTTTTTCAAGCTCATCCACTGCTTAAAAAAATTGATAAGTCAATGGTTGGTGTTCCTGTTTTGGCGAAAAGACTTGTGCAAATTCAAGCTAATATTATATCTAAATGCTTGCCTGATATTGTAAAGAAAATCAACATGAAGCTGAATGCAAATGTTTCTGAGCTAAATAACCTGCCTCGAAAACTGTCTTCAGTTGCAGAAGCGATAACTACTTTCATGAGGATTGTGGGGTTATCTAGAGAGTCCTTGAAAAAACTTCTTGTGAGGGGGGAGTTTGAAGAATACCCTGATGATAAAAGTATGCATTGTACTGCTCGTGTAGCTGAATTGCTTGACAAGTTCTCAGAAGATATCAAAATTAGTTCTGATAATAACTCGTTTTTGATGACTGAAATTGAGGTGCTTGAGGAGACTAAAGCAATTGCGCTGCCTAACTTCCTTCCTCGTTCGGCCTTTCAAGCTCTGTTGCATCTTAAGATTAAGGCCATGGCGGAAATACCAGCCAACTTTATTGCTAAAGTATGGGACTATGTTGAAACGGTGGTAATTGCTGTTGTTGTGCATCACTGTGAAAAATATCCACAATTTCAATCTCATATGACAGTAGCAGCACGCAATCTGATTTCAAGTGTCAAAGAGAAGTCCACAGAACGAGTTTTAGAGATTGTGGAAATGGAGAAGCTTGCGGGCTATACATGTGATCCCCAGTATCTGGCAGAGTGGAAAAAGCATCTTGCGTATAGTGGTAATTTGAACCAGAATAATTCAGTGATTAATCTTGGATTTTTTGGGAACATTAATGTTAGTCATCTGATGAATTATCCTATTGGGATTAAAAGTGAAGCATTTGACCTGAAGTGTAGAATAACTGCTTACTGGGAGGTTGTTATCAAAAGAATGGTTGATTGCATTGCTCTTCAATTGCTGCTTTCAATACAGAGGTTTGCTAATGGTGAAATGGAAGCTGAAATCGTGAATGAAGTTATGGATATGAAAGAGGGTGGAATTGAGCGTTTGCTGATTGAAATGCCTTCTGTTGCCCTTAAGAGGGAAAGGCTGAAAAAAAGTATTAGCCTGCTTAAGGAGTCCAGGGCTGTTGTTGCTAAGATCATGGACAAAATTGCTGTGTCTGATGATTAGTTCTTGTTCCTAAGTAGTTTATAATCTCTTTATATGTCTTGAAACTACGGTGCCTTGTCTCAGTGAAGAAGTGGTAATAATCTTTTGCTTATTAGTCATAATACTTAAGATATTGTGTTAGTAGTTTTTAAGTTTTAAGGATAATTACGCAATTTGCTGCTTGGCTGCCTGCTTGTCATGGTTTCTTTCTTTTTCAATGTTTATTGACAAGAATTAATTCTAGGTGCCTATTTACACATCTAGTAAAGCACCTTTCTTGTTTGTATGTTTTTAAACATTAGAAAATCACACCATATATAGCATAAATTTGTTCAAAGATTGTTCATAACAAGTAGCTGAATTGTGATTAAAGTTGGATGGAAAAATAGATTTCTGAATTGCTTTAACATTAGATGACAGCAAAAACCGACTCATCCATTCCTTTGTATTCAACCAAAAGAATATATTAGAATTTTTTTTTCTAGTACATTTAATACCTTCAATTAGGTCACATAGGTGCAACCGTGCAAGTATTGCCCCGGGAGGTTTAAAGGAATAGGTCTTTGCAGTTTTTCGACTCCAGGATATAGAAGCAGTAATCACATACAGTAATACATAAGCAAGGGAAGAAATTGCACTCAAGAACAAATGTAGGTGAACATTATAGTTGGCTTGACTCTGACAGGTTAAATCAGTTTTCGATCTGCTTTGCAGTTTTTTTTTTATTTTTGCAAATGAAGTGAAGACAAATGTATTATTTACCAGCAAACCCGTTCTTTAGGCCAGTACCTTTAATCAACAGCTTCCAAGTCTAGACCAGGGTTCATATATATCTGATGTTGACAAAAGAATAAAACTCTTCATCAGGTATTACCAGGGTTCCAGTGCATGGACAGCCTGAGGATATATATGAGCAAATTTCAGACATCATAATGGAATTTATAAAGCCAGAAGAAAGTATAATACTCAATGTTCTCTCTGCCACTGTTGATTTCCCTACCTGTGAATCTATCTGAATGTCACAGCTTGTGGACAAAATAGGGGAGAGGACTTTAGCAGTTGTTACAAAATCAGATAAAGCTCCTGATGGATTGCATGAGAAGGTGATGGCAGATGATGTAAAGATAGGTCTTGGCTATGTATGTGTCAGAAATCGGATTGGTGATGAGTCTTATGAAGAAGCAAGGATGAAAGAAACTACGCTTTTTCAAAGTCATCCACTCTTGAAAAAAATTGACAAGTCAATGGTCGGTTTTCCTGTTTTGGCGAAAAAACTTGTGCAAATTCAAGCTAATATTATATCTAAACGCTTGCTGAAAGGTTGAACAGAAGTGTTGGCTTACTTACGGAATCTAGGGCTGTTTCAAGTTGCATGTCTGGAAGCTATGTATATGTTTTGAAACTATGCTGTCTTATCTAAAGCTACAAAGTGGTAGTAATGATCTTTTGTTTACCAGACATATTAAAATATGCGGCATGATAAACTTCCTATTTATTTGTTCTCTAAAATGCTGTGAAAGGTAAATAGTTTCCAAGTTTTAACCATGATTACACACAAAATAATCTGTAATGTTAAGTTACTTCTGCAGGCCTGGCTGATAGATGATTCCGATAGAGTATTTAGTTGCTGGTTCCCGACAGTATACCACAATTCACTGTGATGTGATAAGCTGAACTGTGTGTTGTTCATGTCAATGCTTATATCTCATAAAATGCATGTCCTTAATTATTCTACATATTAGTAAGTTGCAGAAAAGATTGTAATGAAGTTGTACTTTCAAGCTCTACTTTCTTAAGCATCCAAAAGCTTCCTCTAGGTTTAGCAATTCTTTCCACAGCGTGATTTGATCAGTAATCTGAATCTCTCAATTCACAAAAATAATTAAATAAAGTTTGTTTAATTATGTAGTCGTAAGTGAAATTAATAAACGTGGAACAAAACAGTCATTTGCTAATCCTTATACTTGGTATTTATATGCTTTCCTAGCTCCCAGAGATGACACATTTGAGCATATTTTGAGGACACTAGAGAATGTAGGTTCATCAACATAAATATTCCTTTTCGCAGTCTAAAAAGCCATCCTCCCTTGATCATTTTTCCCTGATCCAAAATTTGTAGCAATCCACACAGTTGTATAACTTACTGCCATCAATACAAGCAAACTAACAGCATTCTGCACCCCGCCTTAATCCAAGTAACCTACGATCTTATTTGAGCGTTCTGAACCTCACTTAAAACGAAGCAACCTAATATTAATTGTTTGAAACGATATGTTGAAACAGAGTGCATGAGCTTCTTTACACGTTCATTCCTTACAAGACCATAAACCACCTAGTTACCTAATTTATCACATTTCCATAATGCAAGGCACTCACGCATTCAACTTGGAACAAGAGAATTTTAAAAATACAGTGTCCTTGTTATGTTGAGACCGAAAATATAGTTTATATGACGAGTTAAAGATTATTCATTCACCGAGGTTCTACTACAATTTTTCTTTCAGGCATTTCATTCAACAATTCTATGCATCGCTAATAAGTCCATTATGTACGGAATAAACTAGATGTCAAAACTTAAGTGCAGTTCATGAGTTTAAACAAATAAAATGGGTGAGTTTGAGGCTCTGTCTGTTTGCCTGGAAATTACAAGTCATGTTATTATTTTAATGTTTGTGAAAATACGATTTTATCCTTATTTGTTAAAAAAATTCAAAATTGTCATCCCTCTCTATTATTTATATAAAAAATGTTGAATTTGGGTTGGACTTAAGAATCAAACCCTCAATCTCCTCTTAGGAAATTAATGTCATAACCATTGCGCTACAACACTTTGTTGAGTTTACTTTAAACATCTTATTAGATAAAACGCATGTTCTCCTATTATCATATTGTCTCTTTTTAGTTTAAACTTTTGAGTAGATAAATTGTTTGTTAATATAATTTACAAAAATAAACTTCTAAATTATACACATATGTAATTGAATCCGGATAAAAAAATCTATCTTTTATTACTATATATTAAACCTCAACACAAGGTCAAAGATTGTCATTTTAATGACTGTAAAGTTATGATTTTATCTTAAATTTTTTAAAATTTCAAAAATGTCATCCTTTGAAATTATGTTAGTGTTGGGAATTAAACCACTAACTTTTACCTATCAAACTCGCGCCATAACCAACTCTACTATACTTTGTGTTAAGTTTAGTATCAAACTCTTATTAGATAAACCACCTTTCCTCCCATCTTTTTTTTTTATTTTTAGTTTCGAGTAAATAAACATTGATTTATATTATTTCTAGAATATTGCATAGTATATGGTTACAATAAATATTTCTAGCGATCGAGCATAATCTATAATTCTCTTTTACCAATTTAAATTAATGATATATGCCATTTTAATATATGTATTTTTGATTTTTTCCCTACATGTTAAAAAGTTACAAAAACATCGCTCTTTTTATATTTATGCAAAGAGTAGATGAAATTATGTTAGTGTTGAAAATCGAATCACTAACCTTTTCTAATCAAGCTCAAACATAAGAAACGTACTACATTTTATTTTGAGTTTTCTTTAAAACTTTATTAGATAAACCACATTTTCTCTTTTTCTCCCTTTTTTTTTTGAAATTTTTAAGTAAATAAAATGTTGGTTTCTAATATTTATAAAATATTGCATAATATATAATTATAAAAAATATTTTAATGGATTGGGCATACTCTACAATTCTCTTTTGCCATTTTAAATGATTGATATAAAAAAATAAAATTTAAAAAAAAAGATAAAATTATAGATAAATGTAATCGAGTCCGAAAAAGATATGGAATTATTAAATCATATATAATAAATGATTGCATTACATAATTTTTAGGTATATAATATTTTAAATATACGAGCCATATTAGAGATATTTGGTTTACCAACTATTTAGACTTTAAGCGATTTAGAGGTATGATTGGTCTAAAAACATAAAATACAAAAAATAAAATAAAATTGAATTTATGTTAAAAATATGACAAATCTAAAAATAGGATTTATGTTATATATAGAAAATAATGTAATTAATATTCAATATAAAATGAAAAAAAATATATGATTTTTTGAATTATAGATATTACAAAACTGCAATAGTTATTAAAAATGACCAGTTAGACTATAACTCGAATAAAGTAGGGTAATATTAATTTTTATATAATATGGTAAATTGATCAATACAATATGTTTTGACTGAGTTATAACATATGCTTAAATCAATCTATGATGAAATCAAAAAATTTGATCTTAGATATCTTGAAGATGCACATGTCATTAAGGTCATCTAATCATAATTTACATGATCATGATATTTGTGAAAATTGAAAATTGAGTAAAAAGATAATTCAAAATTATAAGATAAAAGATATTTCAGTTTATCAAAATTTTAAAATAGAACTTCAGTACTGTGTAATAAAAATTAGACTAAAACTAATTATATTAGTTTATAAGTGTATGAATATTTACAAAAATATATGAAAAAAATGAGTCAGGCACCGCATGGATAAATTTACATAATATTAAAAAAATTCGTAATATATCTCAGTCTTATGTATATATCGATTTTTCACAAATATACTCTAACAATGTTAAAATCACATCGTTTATGTTATATACCGACAATTTTAATAAAAAAAATTAATTTATTTTTATACTCAAATTATTAATTTGATAAAGTTCATGTCACGTCATTGAAAATCATATTAATATTTTAGCAGTAAACATGTGATTATTATCGTATATATATTTATTCAAATTTTATGAAATCTAATCAAGTTATAAAATTATATATTGATGTAATTGACATTCCATATTAAAAAACTACTATAAACTATGAGATAAAATCAAAATCTTATCCTTTTTCGAATTTCTAATTACAAAATTATCTCAATATATAAACGATTACGAAAGAGAAATTATTTCAGTGCCCGTGCCTCGTACGGACTTTTACGCTTGTTATTCAATTAATTTCCAACAAGAAGAATTTGAATAGTTTACGATTAGTAGTAGTAAATCTATCTATACTATTATATTAAAGACGAAACATTGAAAGTTTTGTAGTCTGGTGCTGAAAGTTTTTGTAGTCTGGTCACTCCATTCATAGCCGTTAGATATTTTTAATCAAATCGATGAGAACCATTAGATAAAATATTAAAATTATTATATAAAATATCTTTTCTATTTTTACTAGCTAAAACATTTCATTTTCCAAAAATATCGCAGACAGTTTCATTTAATAAAATAACATAATAAGGTTATAATTAGTAATAGCTAACCCATTACCTTTTTTAGTCAAAGTGTATATTCTTTTTTATATTTTCTAACTAAAATTTCTACTTTTTTATTTTTCCTAAATTAAAACTCTCATTTTCCAAAAATATCAAGAATAATTCTATTTAATAAAATAAAATAATAATATTATAATTATTAACGACTAATCGATTAGCTTTTTTACCCGAAACATATATTTTTTTTTATATTTTCTAACTTATATTTCTCCTAACTAAAATCTCAAAAATAAACGGGTTATTCCATTTTGTAGCATAAAATACTAATATTATAAATATTAATAATTAAACGATTACCTTTATTAGCCAAAGTATATATATATTTTTTATATTTTCTAACTAAAATTTCTCATTTTATAAAATTATCATAGGCGACATCTATACTATATTAATAAAGCCGAAACATTGAAAATTTTGGTTTTCGAATTTCGGTTTTCGGTCATTTATTCTATTTAATAAATAATAAAAAATATATAAAAATAGTAACTAGATGATTGCCTTTTATAATTAAAATATTTTTTTTCTAACAAAATCTACTCCTTTTCCAAAAATATCATGGCAATTATCTTTAAATTAAAATATATTACATTTTATATTTGTTATCACTAAAATCTCTGTTTTCGAAAAATATGAGGTGCAGTCCTTACTTATTTATTTTAAAACCTATTTTAATACTCTATTTAATAAATAATAAAATAATATAAAAATAGTAACTAGCTGATTGCCTTTTATAATTAAAAAATAAAATTCGAACAAAATCTACTCATTTTCCAAAAATATCACGACAATTACCTTTAAATTAAAACATATTATCTTTTATATTTGTTATTACTAAAATCTCTATTTTCCAAAAATATGAGGTGCAATCTTTACTTATTTATTTTAAAACCTATTTTAATACTCTATTTAATAACTAATAAAAAAATATAAAAATATTAACTAGATGATTGCCTTTTATAGTTAAAACATTTTTTTCTAACAAAATCTATTTCTTTCCCAAAAATATCACGGGCAATTACCTTTAAATTAAAATATATTACCTTTTATATTTGTTATCACTTATATTTGTCCTTATTAAAAAAACTTACTTATTTTAACATGTCAACATATTAATACTATTATATAATAGACGAAACATTAAAAGTTTGGTTGGTCGGTATGGTACGTTGTGATTTTACTTAATTGCCCACATTAAAAGTTTGGTTGGTCGGTATGGTACGTTGTGATTTTACTTAATTGCCCTTAATTAACTGTACTTCGTGTTTTTACTTAATTAACATTACTTATTTATAGAAATATATTACTAAATAATAATATTACCTATTTATAAGAAATTACCTTTTTCACCTAAAATACATTATTTTTTCTATTTTTTCTAACAAATTCCCCTACTTTTTCAAATATATCACGGTCAATTACTTTTTTTAACTAAAACATGTTAATTTTTCTATTTTTCCTTACTAAACCCCCTCTTTTTCCAAAAATATCACGGACAAACCTTTAGTTATTTATTTTTAAACCTATTTTAATATTTTAATTATTTTTTAAAAGTTTACCTATTTTAACATGTCTACTTATTTTTCTTAACAAATGCAATTACTAAAAATATTAAAATATAAATAATCAAATACCTATTTATAACCAATTAACTTTTCAGCTAAAACACATTATATATTTTTTTTAACAAAACTCCTCATTTTCTAAATATATCACGGTAAATTGTCTTTTACAATGTTTTTCAGCTAAAACACATTATATATTTTTTCTAACAAAACTCCTCCTTTTCTAAATATATCACGGTAAATGCATTTTACAATTTAATTTTTCTATTGTTCTCACTAAAATCCGTTCTTTTTCCAAAAATATCACAGGAAACTCTTTACTTATTTATTTTAAAACGTATTTAAATACTTTTAATTATTGAGTTTTAAAACCTCATTTTCCAAAATTATCACAAGCATTTACCTTTTTAAACTAAATATATGTTACATTTTTTATTTTTTCTTACTAAAACCCCTCATTTTCCAAAAATATAATGGCCAAACCCATACTTATTTATTTTAAAATTTGTTTTAATGTTTTTAATTAATTAAAAGTATTTAGCTATTTTAACATGCCTACTTATTTTTTGCACAATTACAATTAATAAAATATTAAAAAATAATAATAAAATAACAATTAACAATCTGTGCATCGCACGGGTTTTAAGCTAGTTTTTTTAATAAATACAATTAATATAATTAAAACACTTCTAAAAATATCACGGACAATTATTATTTTTTAATTAAAACATGTTAGATTTTTTATCTATTCTTATTATTAATATTATTTTATTATAAAATAATATTAATAATACCTCATTTATCTTCCTCAGCCCCATTTCTATTTTTTTTATATTTTTTTATGTTCCAATTAATATTTAAGTTTCTCATTTTATAATTTATCATATTAATTTTTACTTTTATTTTAATATTTTCCGTTCACATTAAATTATTTAGTTTATTATTTTTTTTAAGACACGTGCCTTGCACGGTTTATAAGCTAGTATATATAATTATCAGTTATCTCAAATACGACACTGAACGCTGAAAATTATACAAGAACGGTCCTATAATTATCAGTTATCTCAGATATTGAAAAAGATGTTTTAATTCGAAATTTTCATTTACCGTTCAAGCTTTCAAGGAGAGCCCAAAACATTAAGTTTTGCACAAGTATTTGTAATTGATGCTTCGTATTTCTAAGCCTCCCTTTTAATGAGCTTGATACTTCATTTTCCAAAGGAAAACTACTCTGGAAAAGAGAAAGAATTTGAATAAATTTTGACCAGACACTACAACAAATCTGGCCAATTATGACGGAAAACTTATGACGGAACCGCTGGGCGCGCCAAACTTATGACGGAATTACAAATCTGTCGTAAATGTGACCATTTACGACGAAAAACTTATGATGAAATTGTTGGGCGCACCGAACTTATGACGGAATTACAAATCCGTCGTTAATCTGACCATTTACGACGAAAAATTTACGACGGAATTTGTGGCTGCGCCGAACTTATGACAGAATTACAAATGAAAACATTTCTGTCGTAAGTTAATCTGGGAAATTATGACGGAAAAACATTTATGTCGTAAGTTAATCTAGGCAATAATATTTTTAAATAAATTTACGACGATTTTTCCGTCATAAAAGAGTTGTTGGGGTGTTAAATTCAAAATTTTCCCAAAAACATTTGGCGGTAAATTAAAAATTTTCCCAAAAAGTAGGCGGGAAATTCAAATTTTTAGAGTCCAATAACTTATGACGGATTCCGTCGTAAGTTAGCACGTGTGTTTTTCGTGTGTCAATTGTTTTTTTTGAATTTTTTTGACGATTCAACTAATTCATATATTTGAGTGGTATTTTTAAAATATTCAGGAGAAATTACATTTATTCTGTTTAAGGTTATAACAGTCAACTTGTGATTTGATTATTATTCTATCTAGTGTTTAGTCTAGGATTGAAGTTCCAATTTTTTGTATATATTTCTCGACAATCCAGCCGTATGGATGTCAAGATTTTTAACCGTATGGATATCAAGATTTATATTTTTTAGTGATATTCCAAAAATATTAGAAAATAAATAAATTTATTTAGTTTGAAATTATAATAGTAACTAGTTATTTGACTAGTACTTCTTACTAGTGTTTAATCTCATATTAGCATTTTGATTTTTTAAAAAATATTTACTGACGATCCAACCGTATGGATGTCAAGATATATATGTTTGAGTGATATTCCAAAAATATTAGAAAATTTAGAATTTATTTGTTTCGAGATTATAGTAGTCAACTAGTGATTTGACTATTACTTGTAACTAGTGTTTAGTCTCGGATTGTTGTTTTGATTTTTTTTTAAATATTTCCCGAAGATCTAGCTGTGTGGATATCAAGATTTATATGTTTGAGCGATATTCCAAAAATATTAGAAAAAAATAAATTTATTTGGTTTGAGATGATAATAGTTACTAGTTATTTGACTAGTACTTGTAATAAGTGTTTAGTCTCATATTTGTAATTTAATTTTTTAAAAATTAGTTACTGACGATCCAACCGTATGGATGTCAAGATTAATATATTTGAGTGATATTCCAAAAATATTAAAAAAAAAGAATTATTTGTTTCGAGATTATAGTAGTCAACTAGTTATTTGACTATTACTTCTAACTAATGTTTAGTCTCGGATTGGTGTTTTGATTTTTTACAAAATATTTCTCGATGATCTAACCGTACGGATTTTATATGTTTGAGTAATATTTCAAAAATATTAGGAAAAAACAAATTATTTGTTTCGAGATTATAGTAGTCTACTAGTGATTTGACTATTACTTCTAACTAGTGTTTAGTCTCGGATTGGTGTTTTGATTTTTTTAAAAATATTTCCCAAAGATCTAACCATGTGGATATCAAGATTTATATGTTTGAGTGATATTCCAAAAATATTAGAAAAAAAAAATAAATTTATTTGGTTTGAGATGATAATAGTCACTAGTTATTTGCCTAGTACTTCTAATAAGTATTTAGTCCCATATTTGTATTTTGATTTTTTAAAAATTATTTACTGATAATCCAACCGTATGGATGTCAAGATTAATATATTTGAGTGATATTCCAAAAATATTAAAAATAAATAAATTTATTTGTTTCGAGATTATAGTAGTCAACTAGTGATTTGACTATTACTTCTAACTAGTGTTTAGTCCCGGATTGGTGTTTTAATTTTTTTTTGAAAACGTTTTTCAAAGATTCAACCATATGGATGTCAAGATATATATGTTTGAGTGATATTCTAAAAATATTAAAAAAAATTAGAATTTATTTGTTTCGAGATTATAGTAGTCAACTAGTGATTTGACTATTACTTCTAACTAGTGTTTAGTCTCGGATTGGTGTTTTATTTTTTTAAAAGAATTTCCCGATGATTTAACTGTATGGATATCAAGATTTATATGTTTGAGTGATATTCCAAAAATATTAGGAAAAAAAACAAATTAGTTTGTTTCGAGATTATAGTAGTCAACTAGTGATATGACTATTACTTCTAACTAAGGTTTAGTCTCGGATTGCTGTTTTGATTTTTTAAAAAATATTTCTTGAAGATCTAACCGTGTGGATATCAAGATTTATATGTTTGAGCGATATTCCAAAAATATTAGACAAAAATAAATTTATTTGGTTTGAGATGATAAAAGTCACTAGTTATTTGACTAGTACTTTAAATAAGTGTTTAGTCCCATATTTGTATTTTGATTTTTTTAAAATTATTTACTGATGATCCAACCGTATGGATGTCAAGATTAATATATTTGAGTGATATTCCAAAAATATTAAAAAAAAAATTATTTGTTTCGAGATTATAGTAGTCAACTAGTGATTTGACTATTACTTCTAACTAGTGTTTAGTCCCGGATTGGTGTTTTAATTTATTTTTGAAAATGTTTTTCAATGATTCAACCATATGGATGTCAAGATCCCTCGATTTAATTAAAAAATAATATTAAAAAAGGTGGACCCCACAGAAAAAAGTGGGCCCATTAATTTTTCTAATTTTTAACCCTAAACCCGAACCCTAAACCCGAATAATTTTTTAATTGATTTATTCGACGATCCAACCGTACGGATGTTAATCGGTACTCATTCTAGTGTTGGGAAAAAATAATCAAAAAATAACAAGGTCCGGTTGTGCCGCATCTTTTCAAAAACGTTGGAACAGTACTACTTCTGGGAACGGGACATGTGTCAGATTCACTGGATATTTTTTTAAATGATTTCTTCGACGATCCAACCGTACGGATGTTAATTTATACTTTCATCGTCTTAGAAATCAATAAACAAGGTTCTTGCATAATTACACACCTGTACCAGTACACATCTTTGCAGAAAGTGTATTTGGTTTTCATACTAATTTTTGACTTTGGAGTAGGGGAAACGAGAATTCAACTAGAACCTGAGTCTGTTTATTCATTTACGGGTCACAGAAACTTTGCATAATTACACATTTGATACAATTTGAACATAGAAACTTTGCGGTCTTCAAGATTAATGTACCAGAAGACTGTAATAAAAAACCCATGTTTCATCTTCTCTAGTTTCTTTTATTATATTAAATGAGGCATTCTCTATGCAGTGATTCCACAAGCAAGGCCTACTATATGCAGTGATTCCACTACAGAATGCAGTTCCTCCACAACTTTACAAGTGTTCTTATGCTTTTTTCTCGAGCTCACATCACTTGGCGCTGGTGGCATCTGATCAGGTTTCATGGCCTTTGGTGCAGATCAGTTTGTCAAAAGATACAAGGAAAAAAGTTTTTCTGCCTTAGATAGTTACTTTGGTTGGTATTATGCCGCTTCTTATCTTGCAATTATCATTTCTTTAACTTTAGTTCCCTATATTCAAGAACACTTGGGCAATTTTATTATGCAACCATCCCTGATATCTAATCTAGGTTATTTTGTACTTTTAAATTTTAGACTTGATTGTATGTGCTTGGTGTTGGCACTTTGGTACATTTGAAAATTTTGTAATGGATCTTTTAGGTACTTAGTATGATGTTGGATATGCCTTTGTATGGTTTGAATGGGATGATGAATGTGTTGGATTGGTTTCTTTTATGTACAAAATTAATATTGTAGAAATTTTAATTAAAGCATTGCATTTGGGATTTAATTTGGAAGCCAAAAATGGCTGGAACCTGAAAAAGTAGCAAAATGATGCTTCTGGTCTGTCGAACTTATGACGAATTTCTGGGTAACTTCCGACGAACTTTTGACGAATTTCTGGGTAACTTCTGACAGATTTTCCGTCGTAAAATATGAATTTATGACGGTATATTTCGTCGTAAGTTCATTTATTACTTTATTGAAAAAGGTAGGTCCCACACTGGAACTTGTGACGAAAATGTATACTTGTGACGAAAACTATACTTGTGACGAAAACTCTTCTTGTGACGAAACTGCTACTTATGACGAAAAACATACTTGTGACGAGAATGACATTTGTGACGAAAATGCGAACTTAAGACTTGAGCAAAAATGACGAAAATTTTCCGTCGTAATTGGACCAATTGCGACGATTTCAGTGTAAAATTTCCGTCATAATTGCCCGTTTTTCTTGTAGTGAGAAGTAGGAGTAGTAAATATAATAATGCAGGCTGGCAAGTACTAGGATTTTAGAATAACTCATCAATCCACTATATATACGAGTATAGTAAAATTTCGTGGCCAGCCAAAACTAAGAAGTAAAACTACTAGAATTTTAAAAAGATGATAGTTCAAGAAAATGCTAGTGACCATACATCTGGTGTTGATGCATCCCTTGTGTCAACTTACAATGATAGAATTCGACCGCTCTTAGATGTCATCGATAAGCTTCGAAATCTTAACGTAATGCAAGAAGGGATTCAACTCCCTACTATTGTTGTTGTTGGTGACCAGTCTTCTGGCAAGTCCAGTGTTCTGGAATCTCTTGCTGGTATCAGCTTGCCGCGTGGCGATGGGATTTGTACCAGGGTCCCTCTTGTTATCAGGCTGCAGAATCATGCACAATCTGACTCTCATCTTCAGTTGGAGTATCTTACAAAAGTGGTTCCTACAGATGAATCAAATGTAGCAAAAGCGATTAACCTGGACACTGATGAGATTGCTGGAAATGGAAAAGGGATATCTCATACCCCCTTGACGCTTGTTGTAAAGAAAAATGGTGTTCCTGATCTCACTATGATTGATTTGCCTGGTATGCTCATTCTAGTACTTAGTTCTTATAATTAGTGCTTCGTAGACTATTGAAGGATTGTTAAACAAGAAATGAATATGTTATAATAACATGTCAGAAATAACATTTGTTGATGCCTACTAAATAACATTCTTGATGGATGTAAACAAAGTAATGTAAACAGACAAATACTTGAACGTTGCTTCTGAATGGATATGATTGAAGAGATAATAAAATGAGTACATGCAGAATGTTTTTAAACGTGAAAAATCAAACCTATTGTAACAGCCCGACTTTTCGGACTATTAAATCTAAATACAAAACTTAAATAAAATAGATTATTTATTCGATAAATCAAAATTTCCACAAAAGTCAAATGCAGCGGTCAAACTTAATAATCAAAAATATAAAATCGGAGACGCAGCTCCACAATTCAATAATCAATATCTTGTACTTAACAAAAAAAGTATTCTAATAGCACAATAAATCTTAACCTATAATTTACATCAAATCATGTAGCACGAAATTTACAAGTTCACTTCATATTCTCAATAAGCTTCCACAACGTACCAACCTGAAATATTAGAAAGGGGTGAGCTACAGAGCTCAGTAAGTAACAGATTGACTTACAGATATTCTCAAAATCAGTGGGCTTTTTAGCAAAACAAATTTTCTCAAAACAATAATAATTTAAAAGCCTTTGCGAAAATAGATCCAACCCAAAGTTTAAGTTTTAAAAATTCAGAATTTAAAACAGAAGCAGAATTTAAAAACAGAAACGAAATTCTTATAAATAACCACAGTCTTGCTCTACGGCCACACTTTCCCAGTAGCCGGGATCTTATTCTTATTCTTAATCTTTCGCCACACTTTGCCAGTGACCGGCATCTAAAGTTCAATAATTACGCGCCCTTAATAGGTATCTAAAGTTGCACACTTGTGCGCCTACTAAGGGTATCTAAGGCTAGTTCCGGAACTATAGCGTAAATTACGAACGGGTTCGAAACGTAGAGACTGAGGGATTCGAAGATTCTCGTATCTTATTTCTTATACAGTTCAAAACAATATTCTTATATCTTATACAAAATTTAAAGCAGAGTCAAAATATCTTTTCCAAAAATAAAAGTAAGTCAAAAAGTACTTACCTCAAAACCGACTCAAAACCGAAAATGATTACACGAACAAATCCTAAAATAATTCCAGTAAAACACAAAACAATTAATTATTAATTTCAAATTAATATTTCACTAAGCAGACAGATACACAATTCGAACACATATACTGTAAAATTGGACAAACCTTAAACCAAAAGTACCATATCCAAGAAATCAAAATGGAGTTAAAATCCGTTTAAGAAGTAAAATTGCACAAAGATTCTCATTCTCATTTTCTTTTAAGTTTATAGTCATCAATACAACTTTATTCATGTAACACAAATTGGCCACCTATTTTTGTTAATCACCCCAGATAAAAGTCGAGACCAGTGGAGCAAAATTGCAAATGATATCCAAAATTTACTTCATTTGAAAATAGACTTGTATTATATAATTTAAGTTAATTAATACACATGCACGCATATCGAGACATTCACATAATCTTATATTAAACTAATTAACCACAGATGCTGTAACTTCTAGCCAAATTGATTGCCAAAAGAGTAACAATCATGTTATAAAGTCAATTCACGGAGGAGCCATATTCATGAAATAAACAAGAAACAAATTGTTTTAGAATTTTAAGGGAGAAAAACGTACCGGCGCTTGATAATTTCTGTACCCCTTATTAGTGATTCTAGTGATTCTAAAGAGGTTATATAGATACACAAACCCTAAATTTAAAAAGGTAATAGTAATAGAATTTGTTATTAAATATTTTACGACCTCATCAAATAATATTTAAAATAAAATATTTTATTACACGCAATTTACTTAAATAAAAAGATATCGATTTTCTGAAATATTCTATTGCTTCTTTCCATTAATAACAAAATCTTATCCTAAATCGAATAAATAAACAAAAACAATTCCATAACTTTCTAACTAAATTTTTTTATCTAATAAAAATCACTTTAATATCAAATATCTAATAATAATAATAATAAAAATAACGGGATTTTACATACTTCCCTCCTTAAAAGAATTTGGTCCCCAAATTCTCCAAATAAAATTAAATAAGTCACATAAGAAAAGAAATCATACCTTACTGAGGATAGTTATCACAACTTCCCGTCAACTGAAACACGTTCGTTAGTCTTGTTGCCTGCTTCCTTCTCATTTGTGGTGGATTACGTGGGGACTATGAAATCTATCTTATGTCCTACTTCTCCGTCCATCTTTTCTTAAACCACGACACAAATTCTTATACTTAAAAATAAACAAATTTTAAATATATATAGTCCATGATCACATAACACGAAAATCATGTACGTCAAATAATCACAAAATAAATAGATCCTAAAGGTCAAAATCTACACAAAAACCTAGTGAAACGCATCCTACGGAATGCACTAGTCCCATATCTAGTACAAACCTACAGGAACGCATCCTAGGGAATGCACTAGTCCCATACCTAGTACAAATCTACAAGAACGCATCCTAGGAAATGCACTAGTCCCATACCTAGTACAAACCAACAGGAACGCATCCTAGGGAATGTATTAGTCCCATACCTAACACACTCCGAAGGATAGCCTGCTCTTGATACCAACTGTAACAGCCCGACTTTTCGGACTATTAAATCTAAATACAAAACTTAAATAAAATAGATTATTTATTCGATAAATCAAAATTTCCACAAAAGTCAAATGCAGCGGTCAAACTTAATAATCAAAAATATAAAATCGGAGACGCAGCTCCACAATTCAATAATCAATATCTTGTACTTAACAAAAAAAGTATTCTAATAGCACAATAAATCTTAACCTATAATTTACATCAAATCATGTAGCACGAAATTTACAAGTTCACTTCATATTCTCAATAAGCTTCCACAACGTACCAACCTGAAATATTAGAAAGGGGTGAGCTACAGAGCTCAGTAAGTAACAGATTGACTTACAGATATTCTCAAAATCAGTGGGCTTTTTAGCAAAACAAATTTTCTCAAAACAATAATAATTTAAAAGCCTTTGCGAAAATAGATCCAACCCAAAGTTTAAGTTTTAAAAATTCAGAATTTAAAACAGAAGCAGAATTTAAAAACAGAAACGAAATTCTTATAAATAACCACAGTCTTGCTCTACGGCCACACTTTCCCAGTAGCCGGGATCTTATTCTTATTCTTAATCTTTCGCCACACTTTGCCAGTGACCGGCATCTAAAGTTCAATAATTACGCGCCCTTAATAGGTATCTAAAGTTGCACACTTGTGCGCCTACTAAGGGTATCTAAGGCTAGTTCCGGAACTATAGCGTAAATTACGAACGGGTTCGAAACGTAGAGACTGAGGGATTCGAAGATTCTCGTATCTTATTTCTTATACAGTTCAAAACAATATTCTTATATCTTATACAAAATTTAAAGCAGAGTCAAAATATCTTTTCCAAAAATAAAAGTAAGTCAAAAAGTACTTACCTCAAAACCGACTCAAAACCGAAAATGATTACACGAACAAATCCTAAAATAATTCCAGTAAAACACAAAACAATTAATTATTAATTTCAAATTAATATTTCACTAAGCAGACAGATACACAATTCGAACACATATACTGTAAAATTGGACAAACCTTAAACCAAAAGTACCATATCCAAGAAATCAAAATGGAGTTAAAATCCGTTTAAGAAGTAAAATTGCACAAAGATTCTCATTCTCATTTTCTTTTAAGTTTATAGTCATCAATACAACTTTATTCATGTAACACAAATTGGCCACCTATTTTTGTTAATCACCCCAGATAAAAGTCGAGACCAGTGGAGCAAAATTGCAAATGATATCCAAAATTTACTTCATTTGAAAATAGACTTGTATTATATAATTTAAGTTAATTAATACACATGCACGCATATCGAGACATTCACATAATCTTATATTAAACTAATTAACCACAGATGCTGTAACTTCTAGCCAAATTGATTGCCAAAAGAGTAACAATCATGTTATAAAGTCAATTCACGGAGGAGCCATATTCATGAAATAAACAAGAAACAAATTGTTTTAGAATTTTAAGGGAGAAAAACGTACCGGCGCTTGATAATTTCTGTACCCCTTATTAGTGATTCTAGTGATTCTAAAGAGGTTATATAGATACACAAACCCTAAATTTAAAAAGGTAATAGTAATAGAATTTGTTATTAAATATTTTACGACCTCATCAAATAATATTTAAAATAAAATATTTTATTACACGCAATTTACTTAAATAAAAAGATATCGATTTTCTGAAATATTCTATTGCTTCTTTCCATTAATAACAAAATCTTATCCTAAATCGAATAAATAAACAAAAACAATTCCATAACTTTCTAACTAAATTTTTTTATCTAATAAAAATCACTTTAATATCAAATATCTAATAATAATAATAATAAAAATAACGGGATTTTACACCTATAAACTAGGAACTACATACCTGATTTATCTCTACTACTTTCCTAAATAATCTCAACCTCTATTACTTATTCTAGCTGCATACAACCACGTATATACACAGCTAAATTATTCCAACTACACACTCATAAATAATAAAACTAACAAACATATTTAGATTAAATATTTATTCCAACAAACTCCCCCTTAATCTAAATATGATCAAGATCCTTGACTCCCAACAATTTACGCATTTTTTCAAACTTGACAATTGACATAGCCTTGGTGAGGATATCTGCTCGCTACGCCTGAGTACTTGCTTAATGATTATGGAACCCTTCTCTACACATTCTCGGAACATATTAATACTATTATATAATAGACGAAACATTAAAAGTTTGGTTGGTCGATATGGTACGTTGTGATTTTACTTAATTGCCCACATTAAAAGTTTGGTTGGTCGGTATGGTACGTTGTGATTTTACTTAATTGCCCTTAATTAACTGTACTTTGTGTTTTTACTTAATTAACATTACTTATTTATAGAAATATATTACTAAATAATAATATTACCTATTTATAAGAAATTACATTTTTCACCTAAAATACATTATATTTTTCTATTTTTTCTAACAAATTCCCCTACTTTTTCAAATATATCACGGTCAATTACTTTTTTTAACTAAAACATGTTAATTTTTCTATTTTTCCTTACTAAACCCCCTCCTTTTCCAAAAATATCACGGACAAAGCTTTAGTTATTTATTTTTAAACCTATTTTAATATTTTAATTATTTTTTAAAAGTTTACCTATTTTAACATGTCTACTTATTTTTCTTAACAAATGCAATTACTAAAAATATTAAAATATAAATAATCAAATACCTATTTATAACCAATTAACTTTTCAGCTAAAACACATTATATATTTTTTCTAACAAAACTCCTCATTTTCTAAATATATCACGGTAAATTGTCTTTTACAATGTTTTTCAGCTAAAACACATTATATATTTTTTCTAACAAAACTCCTCCTTTTCTAAATATATCACGGTAAATTGCATTTTACAATTTAATTTTTCTATTGTTCTCACTAAAATCCGTTCTTTTTCCAAAAATATCACAGAAAACCTTTTACTTATTTATTTTAAAACGTATTTAAATACTTTTAATTATTAAATTTTAAAACCTCATTTTCCAAAATTATCACAAGCATTTACCTTTTTAAACTAAATATATGTTACATTTTTTATTTTTTCTTACTAAAACCCCTCATTTTCCAAAAATATAATGGCCAAACCCATACTTATTTATTTTAAAATTTGTTTTAATATTTTTAATTAATTAAAAGTGTGCAACCATATTCCTTGACAACTGGTCCAGCTTTAATGTTCATAATCTGACTCAGCAAACTGTGCAACCATATTCCTTGACAAGCTGCAGCCGTAGCTGCCATGAACTCAGCTTCACATGATGACAATGCCACACACCGTTGTTTTTGGGACACCCATGTAATCAGTGACTCATCAAGGTAAAAAGCCATGCCACCTGTAGATTTTCTATCCACAACGTCACCTGCAAGGTCGCTGTCTGAGAAGCCAGACAACATGTAGTCACTACGGCCTCGAGTATACATCAGTCCATAGTTTAGCGTCCCCTTTACGTACCTCATTATTCTTTTCACTGCATTTTGATGTAGCACAGTAGGTCTCTCCATGAACCTGCTTACTAAACCAACTACATATGCAATATCAGGGCGCGTATGCACTAAATACCTCAGACCACCCACCATACTTTTATAGTCTGTGGAGTTAACAGCTTTACCCTTTTCATCCTTGTGTAGTTGCACCTTTGGTTCCATCGGGAACTTGGCTGGATTACAATCTGACAAACCAGCCTTTTCTAGCACCTTCTTTGCATAAGCCACCTGCTTTAGTTCGATATGCCCCTCTCCTTGTTTTACCTCAATACCGAGATAATAACTCAGCTTTCCCAAGTCTGACATCTCAAATTCTTTGCTCATCTGTTCCTTGAATCGAATGATATTGTTTACATTCGTACCTGTGATAATCAAGTCGTCAACGTACACACCTATAATCAATGTCTCATCACCCTCCTTTTTAGTATACACGGCATGCTCCAGTGGACACTTGATGAACCCAAGTTTCTCAAGACATTTATTCAACTGATTGTACCAAGCTCGAGGAGTTTGTCGAAGTCCGTATAAAGCTATTCTGTAAACCTTTCGCTCTTGTCCTGGTTTTTCATAGCCTTCCGGGTTGCTGTACATACACCTCCTCAAATAGCTTGCCATTTAGAAATGCTGATTTTACATCCAAATGATGAACTTCCCAAGAATTGTGTGCTGCCAATGCTAGTAGGAGTCGCACTGTCTCCATCCTTGTTACCGGGGCAAATACTTCTTCGAAGTCAACAAATAATAGAAAGTACTTATTACCAGCTCGTGTTTGTGGGGAGATGGGGCCACAAATATCTCCATGGATGAGTTCCAGGCGTTCTTTAGCACTAAACCCTGATTGTGAGGGGAACGGGCGTCTGGCTTGCTTAGACATTAAACATCCTTTACATACGTCCTTCGGGTGGCGAAAAACTGGTAATCCATGCGCCATTCTGTTCTTGGACATCAGAGTCATGGAATTAAAGTTCACATGACCAAGCCGTGAGTGCCACAGCCGGGTCAATTCATCCTCCTTTGTTAACAAACACATACCACTGGTATCCTCTATTATTACCTTGTACAATCTATTTGCTGCCCGTTTCACTTTCATTATCATGACATCCTTTTCATTATACACCCACAAAAATTCTCCCTTAATGATTACTTTACTACCATTCTCAGACAACTGACCCAACAAGATTATATTATTGCATAGGCTCGGAATAAAGTATACCTCCCTGAGAATACATTCTGTGCCATCCTGAGTTGTGACCTTGATTGATCCTTTGCCATGTATTTCAACTGTAGATCCATCCCCGAACTTTACTTCACCTCTCACCTCTTCGTCCAAATTAGTGAACTTGGAACGATGACCAGTCATGTGGTTACTGGCCCCATTATCAAGGTACCACACGTTTGTGTCCCTTTGCCATTCGTGCCCAGTTCTATTCAGTCTCGGGCTCACTCCTCCTTCATTCAGTAGTATCCTTTCGTCTTTGACAGCTTGACATTTTGCTAACAGAAGGGTGGGTTCATCATCGGTTACCTGGGCTAAGTTTGCCTCATGTGTTTGCTCATTCTCTCTCCTGGACTTACGGCACTCCGCAGCATAGTGTCCATAAGAAAGACAATTAAAACACCGTATTTTGGTTCTGTCACGCCCACCCCTGGAGAAATCTCTTACCCTGGTTTCATCTCTGCCCCGTGAGCTACCTCTGTTTGCTCGCTTTAACCACTCATCTCGAGTGAGCAGTAACTGACCCTCCTTGTTCTCCCTCTTCACCCATTCTTCTTCGGTAAGAAGGAGTTGATGTTCACTATTCTCATTTTTCCCACGCAATCTTTCTTCGTGGGCTTTTAGAGAACCCACTGTTTCCTCAACAGACATCTGCTCCAGGTTCCCGAACTGCTCGATGGCTGAAGCTATCTGCAAAAATTTGGTGGGTACAGCTCGCAGAATTTTTTTGACCACATATGCTTCCTCAATCGTCTCTCCCAAAGTACGGATATTGGTTACCAACCCGTTCAGCCTCATGCAGAAATCATCAAGTTTCTTAGTGTCCTTCATGGTGAGGGCCTCAAACTCCGACTTGAGAGTCTGGACCTTCGCTTTCTTTACCTTATCCGCACCCAAATGCACCGTTTTAATTGCATTCCACGCCTCCTTTGAAGTTTTCTTATCCGCAATTGATAACAGTAAGTCCTCGGGAATTCCCTGGTAAATTATGGCCATTGCTCGCTTATCTATCTTCTCATCGACCTTCTCCTCGACAGCTACCTTAGGATCTTTAGGCTCTATAGCATCCCACACTCCATGGACTTGCATGAATACCTTCATCTTTAGTGACCACGTTGTATAGTTTGTCTTGGTGAGCATTGGATAGCTTAAGCCAGACGAACTCTCCTTTCCCTTGCTGTTTTCCATGGATGTGCAGGTTGTTTGAATATGGAAGCTCTGATACCAGATGATGGATGTAAACAAAGTAATGTAAACAGACAAATACTTGAACGTTGCTTCTGAATGGATATGATTGAAGAGATAATAAAATGAGTACATGCAGAATGTTTTTAAACGTGAAAAATCAAACCTATAAACCAGGAACTACATACCTGATTTATCTCCACTACTTTCCTAAATAATCTCAACCTCTATGACTTATTCTAGCTGCATACAACCACGTATATACACAGCTAAATTATTCCAACTACACACTCATAAATAATAAAACTAACAAACATATTTAGATTAAATATTTATTCCAACAATTCTCATACCCCCTTGATGCTTGTTCTTCTAATCATTATGAAATAAAAAATAAACATGCTATTATTGTCTATTGCTGGTATATGATCAAGTTTTGATGGCTATTAAATTTTGCTTACTGCATATATTAGTTCTAACTTCGGAGAAGTATATTCATATATGATGTTTACTTAAAATAAAACTCTTCATCAGGTATTACTAGGGTTCCGGTGCATGGGCAGCCTGAGGATATATATGAGCAGATTTCAGACATCATAATGAAATTTATAAAGCCAAAGTGTATTTAGAACCCCTATCTTAAGATTTGACGTACCAGTTTAAAATTCTAAAATATCTAACCAAACAATTGTAGGGCGATGGTGGTAATTACCAAATTTTTTGGGAAAAAAATAAAAATATCAATTCTGAAATTAAATGGTTATTTATAATAAATGGGATACTCATTTGGTAATTGGGTATTCAAATTTGTACGAGATACACATTTGTGAATGGGGTATCCAAATTTTATTTTATTTTTGTGATAGGCATTTATCAATTATTTTTTTCTAACACTAGAATGAGTATTTATTAACATCCGAACGTTTGGATCGTTAAAAAAATCATTTAAAAAAATTATCCAGTGAATCCGGCACACGCTCCGATACCCAAATCAATGTTAATCCTACGTTTTTGTTATAATGTCGTACAACCCGACCTTTTCATTTTTTGATTATTTTTTCCTAATACTAGAAATAGTATTTATTAACATCCGTACGGTTGGATCGTCAAATAAATTATTTTAAAAAAATTATTCAGTGAATCCGACGCGTGCTACATTACCCGAATCAAAATTAATACTATGTTTTTGTTATAATCTCATACCACCCGGCGTTTTCTTTTTTCGAATATTTTTTCCTAATACTAGAAGGTGCATTTATTAACGTCCGTACAGTTGTTGGATTCTCAAAAAAAATATTTTAAAAAATTATTCAATGAATCTGGCCCGCGCTCCATTACCCGGATCAATATAAATCCTACTATAAAATGGCTATTCTTGTTAATTTCTATCAAAAAATTGTTATTTTTAACATTCTTTCACAATTGTATGTTTTTAGTTCTATTTATATGAATGCATGATATTTAAATTTTAACATCCAAATAAAAATTATTAAAAAATGACATTAATAATTTTTGTTAATATATCGAATAAAATATACAAGGTACATAATTTACAAAGTTTTTTATGGGACAAATCGAGTAATTAAAAATAATTAAATTTCAACAACACACTTTTTTTTAAGTCAATTTCAACAACAATGTACTCTCCGTTGCAATTTAATTAATTAAAAAAAATATTTTAGAAGTCAAGTGAATAAAACTAGTAAAAGTAATTTATTTACAATTTTAAATTTTAACCACGCGTAAACGACAACAGAAAAACGCGTAAACTTAAAACAGAAACAAGAAAACCCTGTAGCACTGCCTATATAAACACCCATTTGTATCCTAAACACCCTTACATACAATTTTAAGAAATCTCACAAGTATGGGCGAAGAAATTAGGGTTACTAAATCAATTTCATTTGATTATTTAGTTGAAGGGCTAGAGATGAGTTGTGATGAAGTTGAGAGAGTAAGGGACATTCAATTGCGTAATCTTCAATCTCGAAGAAAGCTTTGTCTGGTATTGGATTTGGATCATACCCTTCTGCACACCGATGATTTTCGACAAAACCCAAACATTGATGTTCTGGGTCACGATGATATGTTTGAATGGAAGGGCATGGGCATGGAAAAAGTGTATATCACAAAGTTGAGGCCTTTCGTTCGTAATTTCTTGGAAGAGGCGAGTGAGATGTTCGAGTTGTATGTATACACTATGGGATCACGCAATTACGCTCACATTGTCACCGACTTTCTTGATCCTGAAGGGCTGTATTTTGGTAATAGAATTATATCAAGGGAGGATTGTACTACTCCAGGCCAAAAGGGACTTGATGTTGTGCCTGTTGAGCCCAGCGCTGTTGTTATTCTGGATGACACGGAGTCTGTGTGGAAAGGGTATTTTGCCAATTTGATTTTGGTTGAAAAGTATGATTATTTTTCCAATGTGGGATTGGATGAAAGTGAGGAGGAAGGAGAGTTGAGTTGTGCTTTGGAAGTACTTACAAAGCTACACTCTGTTTATTTTGAGTGGTACGATAGTTTCATCGACTGTGATGTCAGAGAGCTCATACATACTCATTGGGAGGAAATCCAAGGGCAGCAAGGACTTGGGACTTGTTCATCTCATATGGAATCTGGAAAGCGTGCTAGGGTTGATGATGAATGTTTAACTGTTACTAAAAAGCAAAGGGTCTGCTAGTATTCGGGACTTTGATTCACGGAGTAGATAATTCAACTTGTTTAGTAGAAACAGGACTTGTTATAGTAATGTTCTGTAAATTAGTTAACTCAAGTTTGATATTTGATTATGTTTCTATTTCTGGGACATTTGATTCAGGGAGTAGATAATTCAACTTGTTTATACAAAATTTTGGTAGAAACAGGACATGTAATAGTAATGTACTGTACATGAGCTAATTGAAGATTGATATTTGTTTAGTTTCTTTCTGGGAATTTGATTATATTTGTGATACCAGTTGAAGCCATTTTATAATATAGTAATGCAGGCTGGCAATTAAGTACTAGGGTTCTAGAATAACTCATCAATATTCCACTATATATACGAGTATAGTAACATTTTGTAGCCAGCCAAAACTAAGAAGTAAAACTACTAGAATTTTAAAAAGATGATAGTTCAAGAAAATGCTAGTAACCCTGTATCTGGGATTGATGAATCCCTTGTGTCATCTTACAATGATAGAATTCGACCGCTGTTAGATGCCATCGACAAGCTTCGAGATCTTAACGTTATGCAAGAAGGGATTCAACTCCCTACTATTGTTGTTGTTGGTGAACAGTCTTCTGGCAAGTCCAGTGTCCTGGAATCTCTTGCTGGTATCAGCTTGCCACGTGGTGATGGGATTTGTACCAGGGTTCCTCTTGTAATCAGGCTGCAGAATCATGAACAGTCTGACACTCATCTTCAGTTAGAGTATCAGACAAAAGTCGTTTCTACGGATGAATCAAAGGTAGCGCAAGCAATTAACTTGGCTACGGATGAGCTTGCTGGCAGTGCAAAAGGGATATCTAATACCCCTTTGACACTTGTGGTAAAGAAAAATGGTGTTCCAGACCTTACTATGGTTGATTTGCCTGGTATGCTCGTTCTTATATTTAGTTCCCTTGATCATTGTTTTGTACACCATCGAAGGATTGTAAAACAGAAGATGAGCATGTCAGAAATATCACCTGTTTATATCTTTGTCTATTGCTATCATATGACCAAGTGTTGATGGCTATTGTCTTTTGCTTATTGCATGTATTAGTTTTGTTAACTGTAGGCAAATAAACTGAAATATAAATAATTTGTATATGTAATATGATGTTGAAAGATAATAAAACTTTCGACAGGAATTACAAGAGTTCCAATTCATGGGCAGCCAGAGGATATATATGAGCAAATTTCAGACATCATTATGGAGTTTATAAAGCCAAAAGAAAGTATTATACTCAATGTTCTCTCTGCAACTGTAGATTTCCCTACCTGTGAATCTATAAGAATGTCACAGCTTGTGGACAAAACTGGAGAGAGGACTTTGGCGGTTGTTACGAAATCTGATCAAGCTCCTGTCGGATTGCATGCAAAGGTGATGGAAGAAAAAACTTGTCCAAATTCAAGCTAATATTATTTATAAATGCTTGCCTGATATTGTAAAGAAAATCAACATCAAGCTGAATGCAAATGTTTCTGAGCTCAATAATCTACCTCAAAAACTATCTACTGTTACAGAAGCATTAACTATTTTCATGAGGATTGTGGGATTTTCAAGAGAGTCTTTGAAAAACCTTCTTGTGAGGGGTGAATTTGATGAATACGGTGATGATAAGAATATGCATTGTACTGCTCGTTTAGCTGAATTACTGGACAAGTTCTCAGAAGAAATGAAAAATAGTTCTGATAACAACTCTTCAAAGAAGTTTTTGATTGCTGAAATTGAGGTGCTAGAGGAGACTAAAGCGATTGCGCTGCCTAATTTCCTTCCTCGTTCAGCCTTTCATGCTCTGTTACATCTTAAGATTAAAGCAATATCGGAAATGCCTGCCAACTTTATTGCGAAAGTATGGGACTATGTTGAAACTGTGGCAGTTGCTGTTATTGTGCATCATTGTAAAAAATATGCACAATTTCAGCCTCATATGACAAGAGCAGTACACAATTTGATTTCAAGTGTCAAAGAGAAGTCCATGGAACGAGTGTTGGAGATTGTGGAAATGGAGAAGCTTGCAGGCTATACATGTGATCCCGAGTATCTGGCGGAGTGGAAAAGGCTTGTTGCTCATAGTGCTACTTTGAATCAGGGTTATTCACCGATCTCTATTGGAAATTTTGGGAACATTGATATTAGTCATCTTATGTATTATCATAGTGGTATTAAAAATGATGCATTCGATTTGAAGTGTAGAATGACTGCTTACTGGAAGATTGTTCTTAGAAGGATGGTCGACTGCATTGCTCTTCAGCTGATGCTGTCTATACAGAGGTTCGCCAATGGTGAATTAGAAGCGGGAATTGTAAATGAAGTTATGGATACAAATGAGGGTGGCATTGAGCGTTTGCTAATTGAAATTCCTTCTGTTGCTGTGAAGAGGGAAAGGTTGACCAAAAGTATTAGCTTACTTAAGGAATCAAAGGATGTTCTTGCCAGGATTATGGATAAAATTGCTGTGGCTGATGATTAGTTCAAGTTTATAAGCTCTTTATATATGTTTTGAAAGTGATAAAAAGTGGTATTGATCATATGTTTTACTGTTATATAATTAAGAAATGTTCACAAAGATTTCTGGTACACTTCTCAATTATATTAGTAAACATTAGTAAATCTCACTAGCATAATGTACATGGTCCATAGCAGTAACTTAATTATTTTCAAAGATTGATCATAACAAGTAGCTGAATTGTGATTAAAGTCTGATGGATAATGTGGAACAATACAGGAATCTACTGCATAAACTTTACAAGGCAGCAACATAACTGTAGCTATACGACGTTTGTCAGGTTTATTACATGCCACAGAAGTGAGAAATGAGGATGCGGAACTGCAAACCATCTCCTGCGATAAGAATCATATATATAGGCCTGAGTTTAAAGGTTGTAACTGCAAAACTCTCTCCACTGCAATCTCAGCCACCTCTAAATTGTTGGGACTATGCCTGCTCCCCAGATACTATATGGAATCTCAACTCCCTTGGATCCAATATATTTATCTTTAACGCGTCTTTTCCAAGGCCACATTCACCCAATAGATCAACAATACTACAACAAATAAAATGCTCATTGATTGGGTGTGAATGACACTCATGTTTCATAAAATCGAAGAAATTGCTCCTTGTTTTACCCTTCTGGAAGATTACAAGACTGCTAAAGGGTTATCTGATAGGCCTATATATAGCTTCCTAACAATGTCAGTGACAAGCCAGTCCACGTATTACAAGTCCAGGAATTGAAGTTGCGATTGAGCATACAAGAGAACTATAGCAAGGCAGAGTGACAGAGTCAATGTTTCCATATCTATCGTACATGGTGTATTGGTGTGTGATTCATAAAAAAATGAAGCAAAGCAATTCATTCCCATCTCAATTCTCAAGTACATTTCTCATCCTCCCTATGAACATTTCTCTATTCCAGATATCGCCTTCTCGTAGAGGGTAATATGCTTCACTAGTTAATGTAGCTTTATTTAAGAAAGATCGCCTTTCCGCATCCTCCCTATGAACATTTCTCTATTCCAGATATCATAGTATTCCATGCAGAACATAGTTGTTTACCTACATTTAGATTGTTGCTACACAACACATTCTTGAAAACTGCCTGAGCTTCTTTCACACTTCCATTTTACTAGACCTTAGATATATAGCTTGTCTTATGTTATGTATTTAGCTTTGGAAAAAGTAAACACAACGTGGTCGTGCCGGAGTGGTTATCGGGCATGACTAGAAATCATGTGGGTTCGCCCGCGCAGGTTCGAATCCTGCCGACCACGTACTTTTAATTTCCTTTTTTTATAACTGTTTTAACAATATCTATCCTGCCTGTCAAAAGAAAAAAATTCTATCCTGAATTTATTTCCATTCCTCTATTCAAACAGACTCCTGTATAATAATAAAAATAGCACAAAATAATGTTATTTTAATAAAAATATAATTGATAATTATGTACATTCATATAAAACTTGACATATTTCGTCGATATTTATTATTTTATATACCAAAATATTTCGTTAAAACCCCAAAATAAAAAGTCAAACAACTATATTTTTGTACAAAATTTACTGCTAAATAAATAACGGATTTAATTAATAATTATGTACCACATAAAACTTGACATATTTCGTCAATATTTATTATTTTATATGCCAAAATATTTCGTTAGGCTTAGGAGTGTTTGTTATGGGGTTGAAAGTTCATTTATGATATTATGTGTTTGGTTGGGGTTGACTTTTAAAATAATATTAAGTTATAATTTAAATTAATTTATTATATTATTTAAAAATATAAAAATATTTTATTATTATTAGTAACATTTGTTTATGTATAAAAATAATTTTAAATATTTATAATATTTTTTGCATGAAATTAAATAAATGATATAAGAATTGATACTCAGAACCTTTTTTCATACCCACTTCCTTCCTACCAACTGTTAGACTACATGTCTGAATACCACTATTAACAAGCCTACACTCTGTGACTATGTCACACTACATGACCTAGTGATTTCTATCACTGGGATATAATATAGGTCTCTCTGTACTTGTCTTGTTTTCATGTACTTAGCTTTATCTTGTATGCTCAAAATTATAATGAGCTTAGTAAGCTTCCTGCTAACTAGAATGTACATAGGCCATGGAATAATTATCTTGGTAGAAGTTCAGAAATGTTCATGCATCAGGATGGATATGAATAAGGCCCTGAAGAAATAAGTTGCAGAAGCTCTTCTAAGTAACTATACCGTGAAGTCAAATAAAGCTATGTCGTGAAGTCTAAAAATATCCATGTCGTGAAGTACTGAGATCGCATAGTCCTAAATGAACTATGTCGTGAAGTCTTCATTACTAATATCTTGAAGTGTTGATTCCGCAAATTCAGAATGTATTGGACCGTGAAGTCCTCAAAAGGTCTAGATCGTGAAGTCCTCAAAAGGCTTAGATCGCGAAGTCCTCAAAAGGCTTAGACCGCGAAGTCCTCAAAAGGTTTAGATCGCGAAGTCCTCAAAAGACTTAGATCGCGAAGTTCTCAAAAGGCTTAGATCGCGAAGTCCTCAAATTGCCTATGTCGCGAAGTCTTCAAAGGATAGATCGTGAAGTTAGGGAAATGTTGGAGTTCACGATATCAACACTTAGCCGTTTATAACAAGACAAATCAAGGTACATAACCAAAATTCAAAGGTGACAAATACTGAAGCATCCGTTCTGGCAAGGTGGTCCAAAGAACAGATGGCAAATCTATAGCTAAACTTGGAGAGAAAGATAAGAGACAAGCAGCTACAGAAACGGGAAAGACTCCGAAAAGCAAGTGGTCCTTCCTGACACAGTGAACCTCTTATGGCAGGACAAGTTGGACTTTCAGTTAGGGGTAACTGTGTAAATAGGTGTGTGCACTAGTTTGTATAGGTCTATATATATCATGCACACCCTACTGTAAGTAGCAAGAGAGATACACATAGATTTATCTTAAACACTCTTTCTCTGTAAGAAAACAAGATACAAACTGTTCTTGTTTAGAAGCCAGAATTTCTCTTGTGAAATTTTGGAAGCTGTAGTATTTAATTTGCTTAATACAAAGTAGATTAAAGTGATTGTGTGTGTACTGTTTATTTTAATTCCGCATTTTCTTACAGCAATTAAGTTTCAAGAAACCGAAAATCTATCAAACTATCCATTCACCCCCCCCCCTCTGTCTAGTTTCTAGGTGGTATTCATTACTAACAAGTGGTATCAGAGCGGGCTATTAACATACAAACATGAAAAGATCAAGAATGAGTTCACAGAAACTAAGCAGTATCAAGATTCATCCCTTTAACAAGGAGCACTACAGTCTTTGGAAGAAGAAGATGTTGCTTTTCATCAAAACTTCAAATCCCATGTACTTAGATATTCTAAAGCATGGTCCCTTTATTCCAATGATTGAGATTGCTGAAACAACTATTGGCACTGAGATAATACTAGCAAAACATGTTCCTAAAGATCCCTCCAAATACACTGATTCTGAAAAAGAGAAAGTAGCACTAGATGGACATCTCCAACTTATCATTTGTGAATCTATGGATTTCAACATGTATGGCATTGTTGCTCACTGTAATAGTGCTAAGAAGATGTGGGATCTTATAGAAGTGCTATGCGAAGGAACTCCTGAAGTAAGAAAGAACAAGAAGCAGATTCTGGTCTCACAGTATGAAGCTTTCATGGCTCAGCCAAAGGAGGGAATCACAGAAGTGTTTGAGAGGTTCAACAAGCTGATAAATGATCTCGAACTCTATGACAAACACTATGAGACAGAAGAGCTAAACATGACGTTCTTGTTAACTCTACCAGATCACTTGGAACCAAGGATCTCTTTCCTTAAAGAAAGAGACCTGACAAAGATTGGTTTTGATGTGTTATATGGTGTGTTGAAAACATATGAACTAGAATTGTTTCAAAAGAGATCTATTCAAGCAAAACAAGGATTAATGGCAAATACTTCTTGTGCTCTTATTGCTGACAACATAGATCAAAGAATGGAATCTCTTAAAGTTAGTCAAGTCAAGATTGAAGAACTGGAAGTTGAAGACACTGGTGATGTGACTCAAGTTGTCTATGATTTGCCTGAGAAAGATGAGTTCTACAGCATAGATGAGCTGGACAAGATGGAAAACAAATCTTTTGCATACATGGCTAGGAGATATCCTAACATTAGGTTCAAAAGGAAGCAGCCATTTAAGTCCAAGTTTAATGCTGGAAATGCTGGTGGATCTAGTGGATCAAACTCGTTCAATAAAGGAAAAGGGATTGCTGGTGCTGCTAAAGGAGGATACAAGACTCGGAGTGTGGATAGGACCAAGATAAGGTGCTATAACTGCAATTAACTTGGGAACTTTGCCACAGAGTGCAAGAAGCCCAAACAGGTCAAAAAGGACAAAGCATACTTAGAGCTTGAAGCTAAGTATGAAGCTCTACTCAAGAAATAACAGGGTAAAGCTTTTATTGCAGAGGGAAAATGCTGGGATGATTCTGATGAAGAAGAAGAACAGGAGTACTCAAACTATGCCTTGATGGCATTTTCTGATGATGGTGATTCTTCAAATCAGGTACCCATTCTTACTTCTCTGGATATGACTCACTTTCAATATAAGCAAACTGTTGAAGATGTGAGTAATGAGATGTTCAATATTCATACTAGCATGTTAGCTGCTAATGAAGAAATTGATAGACTAACTGCTAAAAATCTTGAGCTTATAGAAAAGAATGAGGAACTTGAGTTAATGGTTGTGAGCCTTGATGGTTTGAAGAAAGAGATTGAGTATCTTAAGAACAAAGTGGTTTGTGCTGAACAAATAGAAAAAGCTCTTAGAGAACAAATTGCTGAAAATGAATTAAAGATAAGAAGTTTTAAGAACTCCTCTGAGCTTGTTCAAACCTATCACAAGGAACACACTGAAGACTGCAAGGTTGGAGTTGGTTTTGATTATGAGAATGATAAGGGAAGGAAGAAGGCCAAGGGCAAAGGAAAAGAAACTTTCACAAACAAAAATGCCCCAACCAATTTTGTCAAGTGTTGAAAAGCCCATCTTCAAAAAGAGTGTTGTTGAGTTTGATGAAGAACTACTGGTCATCAAACAACAACTACTTGAAGAAGATGAGACTGCTAAAGATACTTCTTCCTCTCCCAAGTCTGTTGTTCAGAGAGAAACCAAAGACAACCTTGTCAAGAGTCCTAAAATCAAGAAAGAAGTTGTTAAGAAGAAGAAACAAAACAGAAATGGTAAGATAGGTGTCAACAAGAGTAACAATTATGCTTATGTGCCAAATGCTCCTAGGAAACTGTTAGGCTCAAGACATGTCTGAATACCACTATTAACAAGCCTACACTATGTGACTATGTCACACTACATGACCTAGTGATTTCTATCACTGGGATATAGTATAGGTCTCTAAATGTACTTGTCTTGTTCTCATGAACAATAGCTTTATCATGTATGCTCAGATCTATAATGAGCTTAGTAAAGTTTCTTGCATCTAGATTGTATAAAGGCCATTGAATAATTGTCCTGGTAGAAGTTCAGTAATGTTCATGCAGCAGGATAGAAATGAATAAGGCCATGAAGAAATAAGTTGCAGAAATTTGTCTAAGGCATTATATAGCAAAGTCAAAAGAAAGCTATGTCGTGAAGTCACCAATATCTATGTCGTGAAGTGCTACATCGCATAGTCCATTTTGGTCTATGTCGAGAAGTCCTCAAGACACATGTCGTGAAGTGTTGAAGTCAGCAAAGTCAAAGAAGCCTAGATCGTGAAGTCCTCAGAAGCCTTATGTCGCATAGTCATCAAAATGACCTATGTCGCATAGTCGTCAAATGACTTATGTCGCATAGTCGTCAAATGACTTATGTCGCATAGTCATCAAATGACCTATGTCGCATAGTCGTCAAATGACTTATGTCGCATAGTCGTCAAATGACTTATGTCGCATAGTCATCAAATGACCTATGTCGCAAAGTCTTCAAAGACTATATCGCGTAGTCCTCTCAATGGAGATCGCGAAGTCAGGAATGAAGTGGAGTTCACGATATCAACACTTAGCCGTTTACAACAAGACAAATCAAGGTACAGAACCAAGAATCAAAAGAGACAAATACTGAAGCATTTGTTCTGGCAAGGTGGTCCAAAGAACAGATGGCAAATCTACAGCTAAACTTGGAGAGAAAGATAAGAGACAAGCAGCTACAGAAACGGAAAAGACTCTGAAAAGCAGGTGGTCCTTCCTGACACAGTTAACTTCTTATGGCAGGACAAGTTGGACTTTCAGCAAGGGGTAACTGTGTAAAAATAGGTGTGTGCACTAGTTTGTATAGGGCTTATATATATCATGCACATCCTATTGTAAGCTGTAAGAGAGATACACATAGTTATTTGCTAAGCTCTTTTCTCTGTAAGCAAGCAAGTACAAACTGTTCTTGTTTAGAAGCCAGAAATTCGATTGTGAATTTCTTGGAAAGCTGTAGTATTTAATTTGCTTATACAAAGTAGATTAAAGTGATTGTGCGTGTTGTTTACTTTCTGCATATTACATAGCATAATCATATACAGTTTACATTTAGTTTCAAGAAAGCAAAAATCCATCAAACTATCCATTCACCCCCCCCCCCCTCTGTCTAGTTTCTAGGTGATATTCATTCCTAACAGAAACAGTGTCAGAAAAGCTTATCTGTGAATCATTTGACTCATAAGTGTAGTAAACTTGAAAATGTTGAAGTTGATAACCTGAGTAACCATTCTGTAGGCATGAACTATGTCCATGATTCCTTCTGTGATAATTCAAACTGCATGACATGCTATGTGAATGTGATTGCTAATTGTTTATCTCTAAAGCATAAACTCGATTCTGCACAATCTTGTGAATCACACACACATATGCACACTCACAGGACAGGATCCCCAATAAAGGTTGAGAGGGTGAAAACTTCATGTGAGCCTAAGAGTGTAAACTCCAAAGCCACAAACAAAGTGAAGTCTCCTACTGTGAAGAATGTTATTTATGATAGAAGAATCATTAACAAAACTGTTTCTAAATCAACTGGACCCTACCAAGTGTGGGTACCAAAAACAACTTAGTCATTTTGTGAATGTAGGGCAACAGGAATAAAAGAGTCATATGGATCTTGGACAGTGGATGCTCAAGTCACATGATTGGTGATATAGCCCTGCTATCACATTTTGAGGAGAAGGCTGGCCCATCAGTAACCTTTGGAAATGACAACATTGGTTATACAATGGGATATGGCAGTGTTAAATCTGGGAATGTCATTATTGAAGATGTAGCATTTGTTGAAGGACTAAAGCACAACCTCTTGAGTATTGGACAATTCACCAACAGAGGTTTCAAAGTGGAATTTGATGAAGATCAGTGTCTAATCTCAAAAAGAGGAAGTGGTGAAGTTGTTTTAACTGGTGTGAAGAAAGGAAGCTTGTTTGTAGCAAATCTCAAGGTTGCAGACAAGGGAGAAATTTGTTGTTTCTACACTAAAGCCACAAATGAAGAATTCTGGCTATGGTACAAGAAACTGTCTCACTTGAATGTTCAGGCAATGAACTCTCTGGAAAAAAGAGAACTCATCAAAGACATGCCTTCTTTGGAGTTTGTGCAAGATGGAGCATGTGAAGTATGTCAAAGAGGAAAGATTAAAAGATCAAGTCACAAGAACAAGTTGCTCAATTCAAACTCTAAACCTCTGCAGCTAATTCACATGGACCTATTTGGACCTGTGAATGTAATGTCCCTTTCCAAGAAGAAATATGCTCTAGTGATGGTTGATGATTATTCAAGATACACTTGGGTGGAATTCCTGTTCTCCAAGGATGAAGCACCTCAAGTAATTATAGAGCATATTAAGATAGTTGATAGAGAAGCACAAAGCACTAGTTCCTCTGTAGTTGCTTTGAGAAGTGATAATGGGACTGAGTTCAGAAATTCAACATTGTATGAGTTTTGCAAAGATAAAGGAATTTCTCAACAATTTTCAGCTCCTAGAACACCTCAACAAAATGGAGTAGTTGAGAGAAAGAATAGAACTATCATTGAAGCTGCAAGGACAATGCTGTTTGATGCAAAGCTACCTACTAGCTTTTGGGCTGATGCTGTTAACACAACATGCTATGTGCAAAATAGAACATTGATCAATAAGAAGTCTGGAAAAACTCCTTACTCATTAATGACTGGCAAAAGAGCATCCTTCAAGCATCTTCATGTGTTTGGAAGCAAGTGTTTTGTGATGAAAGATACTTCTGAACATGTTGGAAAATTTGATGCTAAGGCATTTGAAGGTATCTTCATTGGATACTTTCTGGAAAGGATAGCATACAGAGTGTTTGTACCTGAGCAACGCAAAGTAATGGAAAGCATGGATGTTACCTTTGATGACAAGAAAACTCCTGGACTTGCAACAAGTGAACAAGACAGTGTGCCATTGAGATTTGAAAATCAAGGATATCTTGAGGATCCAGAAAATCTTCAAACGTTAAAGAAAAAGCCCAGAAAAATGATGAATGTGATCGAAGAAAACTCGTCGGAAATCGCCTCACCACGGAGAAACTAGAGAGAAAACTGAGGGAAACTAGAGAAAATTTTGAGAAATTAGATATGAGAAGTGAAGAGTGAAAGAGAAATCTCACTCTTTTATAACCAAGATAGTCGGTCACCCAACCAATAAAAAGGAAGGGCAACCGTCTGCAGCCAATTAAGGCCCATAACTGCTCGTTGGGCTCCAAAAGCAAATAAGACCCAAAGAAAATGAGGCCCAAAGAGAATGAGGCCCAAAGCAAATAAGGTCCAAAGAAAACTAAAGACAAAATGAAGTCTATCTTCGACCTCAAACGAGGTCGAAGGGTGACGACCTCAAAACGAGGTCAAATCATTCGACGTGACAACAAAATGAGCCCCTTCTTCGACCTCAAATGAGGTCGAAGGGCTACGACCTCAAAAATGAGGTCGAATTATTTGATGTGGAAGCCAAAATGATTAAAGAAACTGAGGTCGAATGTTCACGACCTCAAAACCAGGTCGTTTTGTTCGACCTGGGACCAAAATGAGGTCGAACATTGAGGTCGAAAACACCTCAAAAACTGAGGTCGAAAAAGCCTTAGAATGAGGTCGAATGTTCACGACCTCAAACCCAGGTCGTTTTGTTCGACCTGGGACCAAAATGAGGTCGAACATTGAGGTCGAAAACACCTCAAAAATTGAGGTCGAAAAGACACCTTAAAACTGAGATCGAAAAAAGCCTCAAAAACTGAGGTTGAAAAACTGAGGTCGAACGTTAGCGACCTCAAACCCAGGTCGTTTTGTTCGACCTGGGACCTAACTGAGGTCGATAATATCTCAAAACTGAGGTCGAAAATACCCTTTAAAAAATGAATAAATAAATACATGGCATACAAAAATTTCTTAAATGAAAAAGTCGAGGAAAAATACACAGATTTAGAAATCCCGAAGCAAGATCAACAATAAACTTCTGTGAAAAACTCGGAAAGATTTTCTCAGAAGTTTGGGGCAAATGATATGGGCTGAAAAATAATCCTAGGAATGTCATTAATGATGTAGTAATTAGACCTAGATTGGTCCCAGAATACGACCCGATAAACAAGGCCCGAAACCCTAACTATTTATTAATTTCGTAATTAATAAATAGGGAAAATATACAGATCATAAAAAGAGTCCAAAGTGTGATAAATTCTTCAAGAAGTCTGTCTTTTACAAAGAAGGATCTAGAATCTCAATCAAAGAAAATAACTAGTCATAGTCCTTATCCTACGATAAGGAAAATACTTGCCCACCAAGGAATACAATCCTTATCCACCGTCAAAGAGGAGACTTATTCGCTAAGATTCCCAAACATACCCTAAATACAAGGCTCCTGACGCCTATATAAAGACCCTGATCCTTCACATTAGAACTACGTTTTTGGCTTGATTCTCAACATTGATTGAGATACGTAGGCATCTTGTGAGGGCAGATTTAGCCACGAAATACGAGAACAACCATTAAAGCTCGAAACCTCTTAAACCCTAGCAGTAAATTTACAAGTACGTTTTTTATTCCACAACATAAATATTACAAAATTGCAATAATTATTCGCAATGACCAATTAGACTATAACTCAAAGTATGGTAATATGAATTTTAAATAGTATACTAAATTGATCAAATAATCAACATAATATATGATGGTTGAGTTATAACATATACTTAGATCAATCTATGATGAAACCAAAAAGTTTCATCTTAAATATTATGTTGATGCACAGTCATTAAGGTCGTCTAATCATAATTTACATTGATAAAAATATTTGTAAAAATTCAAGTTGAGTTAAAAAATAATTCATAGTATAAGATAAAAATTATTTCAATTTACCAAAATTTTAAAATAGAATTTTGATATTGTGTAATAAATTTTAGACTAAAACTAAACATTTGAGTTTAAAAATATAAAAATATGTATGTAATATATAAAAAAATGAGCTATACACTGCAAAGACGACTTTCATATAATATTAATAGTTTCATAATATGTTTTCGCCTTACGTATATATCGATTCTTTATAAATATACTCTAACTAAATTAAAATAACATTGCATATGTTATATATTAACCATTTTTAAAAATATTTATTTATTTTATACTCAAATGTTCAATTTGATAAAGTTCTTATCACGTCATCGAAAATCATATTAATATTTTAGCAATTAAATGTAATCATGCGATTATTATCGTATGGATATTTATCCAAATTTTATGAAATTTAATCAAGTTATAGAATATATGGTTAATGTAATTGTTATGCCATATTACAAAAATACTATTAAAATATGAGATAAAATCGAAATATTATCATTTTTCGAATTTTAAATTACAAAATTATCTCAATATATAAACAATTTCATGCTAAAAATTATTGCAATGTTCGTGTCTCGCACGAGCTTTTACGCTAATTCATATTTATATTAGAAAATTTTAGAAAATCACACCAGCATTGTTAACATGGTCCATACTCCATAAGAAGGTGCAGCAAAAATTTATATATATGACATAAATGTGTGGAAGATTGATCATAACGAGTAGCTACTTGGTGAGTAAAGTCTGATACTGATAGATGAATGGATCCATAGACTCGTGATCTACTGCGTACTAACACAGAAACAGAATAATACATTAAAATTTTATTTCTGGATATACGATATGTTGGTTAGGTCCAAGTATCGCCCCTGGAGGAGGAATGAAACAGGACTTTGATGCAGGTTTCCCGACTTCATCATAGGGAAGCAAGAATCGAGCCTCGAGCGATATAAGCAACAAAAAATTTATACTCAAGAACACATGTAATAGAATGTAATAGTTGGCTTGACACTGACTGGCTAAATCAGTTTTTGCAACTAGATTTGTAGTTATTGGTATACGAAATCATCAGCAACAATAATGCAATTACCTCTCCACCACTGTTTACAACTGTATCCAATTTTCTATCAAATCAAGTAAAAAAAAAATAGAGTAAAGTGTATTTTGTGTACTCGCACTTTAGTCAATACACCACTTGCAATACTATAATTCAAAATCGAGCAGTTGCAATATCGATGTTTGTATTTCAATGCACTTTTTTGCATTCCGTTAACTGAGGTTAACTCCGTTATTAATTTAGGGAGTACAGTGCACTTTGTGTACTCACACTTTAATCTAAAGTGCATTTTGTGTACCCGCACTTTGCTCAATACATCACTTGCAATACTTTAGTTCAAAATTTAGAGTAAAGTGTGAGGACACAAAATGCACTTTAGAGTAAAGTGCGAGTACACAAAGTGCACTTTACTCCCTAAATTAATAACAGAGTTAACCTCAATTAACGGAATGGAACAAAGTGTAGTGAAATACAAACATTGATATTGCAACTGCTCGATTTTAAACTATAGTATTGCAAGTGGTGTCTTGACTAAAGTACGAGTACACAAAGTGCACTTTAATCAAAAAAATATCTAGAGAAACTGTGATTTTAAATATGGGGTTAAATTACTAATTCATCACTGTATTATATAGAAACTTTTAGTTAGATTTCAGTACATACTTTAGTTATGTAAAATTTTCATTTAGGTTTATACTCTTAGTGCCATTAAAAATCCTAACTGAAAAGTGCTTTCAATAGCAAATTTATCATTCAACTTTGTATCAGTTTCAAACAAGTCATCGGCTAATTTTTTTTTTTTTTTTAAATCGGTACAAACAAATGAAGATTTATTAAATAACACATTTTTCAATCATGTATATTTCAATCGTATTTTTTTCAACATCAACTAATCATACTAGAAGTGTAGATTTTTTAAATGTTTGATTTTTCTTTTTTAAATTGTGTGTTCTAAAAAAAATTGACCCTCTAAAGGATATTTTTTGGACAAACTTAAAATGCCAAACTTGTGGAGAAAGAAAAGATTTTTTGAAAAAATCCACAATCTATGAATTACAACTCATGATAAATTTTTCACGAATTCTTTTAGTGATCTAATTTACCAAAAAATTAAAATTAAACATACCCATATAATTTATATGCTTGTAAATAGATAAAAGAGAGAAAATATGATAATTGTTATTGAATATTTTTTAATTTTGTATTATTAAAATTAATTAAATTGAAAAAATAATAACCTGTTTTTTTAACAAAAGTTATAATTTTTTCGAAAAGAATACTCACTCTTTCGAAAGTTAGTAAATTGTGATGAATTAGGTTCATAAATAAGTCATGACCTGTCAGTTGACATGGCGACCACGTCACAACTAATATAGCATGATTCAACGATTCTTCATTAATAATTAATACATTTTAACAGTCATGCAAGTATTTTGAAATTTAGTGATGTTATTTCAAGTTAATTGTAATTCTATGATGCGATTGTAAATCAGGGATGGTGTAGGTTGATTTTCTCCAGAAGTCATTGTAATATTTTTTAATTCAAAAAATATTTCTACTCTGTATGTTAAGCGATCGGAAAACAAAATGATTATTTATTTAGCTCGTTTATTTGTTTCTCAACTAGGTTGTATTGTAAGTTTGGGGTTTGTCCGGACTAAATTCAATTTTTTCAATGAAATGCATAATATTTTGTAAAAAAATTTATATAGTACAGTGACGAATTAGCTATTTAACCCTTTAAATATGTAAAAGCAAGTCCAACATTTTTTCTATTTGAATTTCCTAAGTTAAAATTCAGAGAACTTGGCATAAAATACTTCTTCATTTTTCATTTTTCTTTTATTTCTATTTCCTCACTTACACTTAAATTTTTTATTAAAATAATAGTAAAAAATGAATATAAAAATACTTGTTGGAGTTGATATACAAACAAAATTCTTAAATCAATGATATGGTCAGAAAAGTAATTATAGAAATATAATTGACTGGTCAAACAAAAGGTCGATATTTAAGGACCGACACCCTAATTATTCATTAATTTCGTAATTAATGAGTAGGGGAAATATACAGCTCATGAAAAGAGCCTTGATTATGGAAAATTAGTCAAAGAAGGATCTGGAATCCCAATTAAAGGCAATCAATGAGTCGTAACCTTTATCAACAAGGAAACGAATTCTTCAGCAAGAAATACAATACTTATCCAATATCAAAAAGAAGACTTATCCGCTAAGTCTCCCAAACATACCATAAATACTAGGCTCTAGACGCCTATATAAGGTCCCTGATCCTACAATCAGAACTACGTTTTTGGCTTGATTCTCAATAACGATTTGAGATACGTAGGCATCTTGTGAGGACCGATTTAGTCCGGATACACGAGTGCAGCCATAAAAACTCGAAGCTCATTAAACCCTCGCATTAAATTCGTAAGCTCAGATTTTATTCCACAACATTTGGCGCCGTCTGTGGGAAGACAACATCAACCATGGCAAACACACGAAGAACAGCTCGGGATACTCAGACTCCCGACGATCGCCCCCTCACCTCTGAGGCTGAGCCACCGCCGACTACCGGCACACAAGGGGCGAATATCCCCACCAGTACTCAAGGACCGGAAATCCCGATTTCGGTTGAAGGGACGAATCCCCTGCAGATGGTCATTCATGGATCTAATCCACAAGAGACCGTTCACCAGCAACCAATCACGACCTCCCCGCTGCTCATGAGTGCACCAAGGAGCCTTCAACTCCATACTACTGATCTCCCTCAATACGCGAATCAGACTTTGGGGATGCCAAGCTATGGCATGCCCCCTCGACCCATGGCGGGCGGTAGTGGAACTAATCCAATCTACCATGAGGCATATGTGCCTCCTTATATTCAAGGTCTGGGACCCCAAAATCAACAAACTCGTCAGACCCCTCTCATTCAAGATTACTCTGGCCCATACACTGAGGATGAGGGTTATACAACTGGGGAGGATGTCGCCCCAAGGAGGAGACGTTCTTCACAGACAAATCGGGAGCCACCCCAAACTACTAGGGAGAAGCTTGCAGCCCATGAGGCAGAGACTACAAGGCTCAAAAAACTCCTTGCTGAAGAAGAGGCCGCTCAAACTCGGGGCCGAACGACTGAAGGAATCCCGATAATCAACTTGGATCCACCAAGAAGGACCAAGAGGGCTGAAGCCCCAAGGGGTGATCCTAGTAATCTGTTGCCCCTAGGAGATCCTGATGATCCTACACCACCGTTTACTCAAGACATCATGAAAACGGCTATATCCAGAAAGTTTAAGATGACTTCGATCAAAGCCTATGATGGAACGGGAGATCCCGCAAATCATGTAAGGACATTCTCCAATGCACTGCTGTTGCAGCCAGCCAACGATGCGGTCAAGTGTAGGGCGTTTCCCCAAACTCTTGCAGGTATGGCTCAACGTTGGTACAGCCGTCTACCTCTCAACTCTATTGGGTCCTTTAAGGAGCTAAGCAAGGCTTTCATCAACCAGTTCATTAGTGGAAGGGTGCATGAGAAGAGTTCTGCATCACTCATGGCAATACGTCAAGGAAAGAATGAAGCCCTAAGGGACTACATTAATCGATTCACTCGAGAGGCTTTGAAAGTCCCGGATTTAGACGACAAAGTGGCTATGATAGCCCTGCAACAAGGAACCACTGATGACCACTTCAGGAGGTCGTTGGCTAAACATCCACCAGAGAGCATGTTGAAGCTCCAAGATAGAGCCGGAAAGTACATCAAGGCTGAGGAAAGCATGAGAAAGTATGAACCCACCGCTGGCGACGGTGGAAACTCAAAGAAAAGAAAAGAAACTCAGGAGTACGACGTCAAGGAAAAGTTTCCCCGAACATCAAAGAATTCTGACTCTCCACCCAAGAGAAATAACTTTGGGCCAAAGTTCACGGAGTATGCAAGATTGAATACTCCCAGGAGTCAAATTCTGATGGAGATAGCCAAGGAAGAAGATATCAAATGGCCAAAGCCAATGAGGGCTGATTTGTCCAAACGGAACCAAAATCAGTTTTGTCGGTTCCACAAAGAAGTCGGTCATGACACCGACGATTGTAGGCAATTGAAAGATGGGATTGAGTTTCTGATACGAAGAGGAAAACTCAGCAAGTTCACTAAGGATGGAAGCCAAGGTAGCCAAAGGGGGAACTATGAAAGAAAGGATTATGATAGAAGGGACAATGATCGAGATCGGAATCCCAAGCCCCGAGGGCCAGTGATCAACATGATATTCGGAGGGCCAACTGCTGCTGGGTCCTCCCGAAACTCAAGAAAAGCTTATGCCCGAGAGGTACTGACCGTCGTTGGAGAAGCACCGAAGCGTGCACGAACAGAAGTGTCAATAGGTTTTGATGATTCAGACTTGGAAGGGGTGAAGTTCCCCCACGATGATCCTCTTGTCATAGTACCTGTGATAGGCAACTCTGAAACAAAGAGAGTCCTAGTCGACAATGGAGCCTCAGTAGATATCTTGTTCCACGATGCCTTTATCAAGATGGGTTACACTGATTCTCAGTTGACACCCTCTAATATGCCCATATATGGGTTCAATGGAGTGGAATCAAAGGTGGAAGGCACTATCCAACTCCCAATGACCATGGGACAAGGAACGAATACATCCACTCAGATGCTGAACTTCATAGTTATAAAGGCAACCTCAACCTACAATGCGATCCTTGGGAGGACGGGTCTTCATGCGTTTAAGGCTGTTGCCTCATCTTACCACCTGAAACTCAAATTCCCCACTCGGAATGGGATTGGTGAAGAACGGGGAGACCAAAAGATGGCTAGAAGCTGTTATGTGGCCGCGTTGAGGCCTGATGGAGTTGGGGGGCAGGTTCTTCCCATTGAAGATATGGACACTAGTGACAATGAGGACCGAAGAGGGAAACCAGCTGAGGATTTAATCCCAATTCCCTTAGTCCCGGATGAACCAGAGAAGGTGACTTATGTTGGGGCACTACTGCCCGAACCATTGAAAGGCAAACTCGCATCTTTTCTTCAAGAGAACAATGACGTTTTTGCTTGGACAGCGGCTGACATGCCAGGGATTGATCCCCAACTAATATCTCACAAATTGAATGTGGATCCAGAAAGGAAGGCAGTGAAACAAAAGAAAAGAAGTTTTGCTCCAGAGAGGCTTGAAGCCATTAAGCAAGAAGTAAATAAGCTTTTAGAAGCTGGGTTTATTGAAGAAATCCAATTCCCAGAATGGTTAGCTAACCCTGTGATGGTCAAAAAAGCTAACGGGAAGTGGAGAATGTGCGTCGACTTCACCGATTTGAATGATGCATGTCCTAAGGATTGTTTTCCCTTACCTAGGATTGATGCCTTGATAGATGCCACTGCTGGGCATGAGATGCTAAGTTTCATGGATGGCTTCAGCGGATATAATCAAATCAAGATGCACAAAGATGACATCGCCAAAGTGTCGTTCATCACTGACTTTGGTGTCTTCTGTTTCTTAGTCATGGCTTTTGGGCTTAAGAATGCTGGAGCAACCTATCAAAGGTTGGTGAACAAAATCTTTGAGCACCTGATTGGAAAAACCATGGAGGTCTACGTAGATGACATGTTAGTCAAGAGACTTGATAAGGCCAATCACATTGAGCACCTCCGAGAGGCTTTTGAAGTGCTAAGACACCACAAGATGATGTTGAATCCAGCTAAGTGTGCCTTTGGTGTAGGCTCGGGAAAGTTTTTAGGTCTGATGGTTTCCAAGAGAGGAATCGAGGCTAATCCCGACAAAATCAAAGCGATTCTAGACATGGAACCACCAAAGACTGTCAAGGATGTCCAGAAACTGACGGGAAGAGTGGCTGCTTTGGGAAGATTCATCTCCAAGTCTGGAGAGAAGTGTTTACCCTTCTTCAAAGCACTCAAAAAAGTGAAGAATTTTGAATGGACAACTGAAAGTCAAGAGGCCTTTGAGGCCCTGAAGAAATATATGGCTGAAGCACCACTGTTGGCAAAACCCAAGCCAGGAGAAATTCTCTATTTATACTTGGCGGTTTCCAACACAGCCCTTGGAGCTGTTTTGGTAAAGGAAGAAGTAAAGGTTCAGAAACCCATCTACTATGTGAGCAAGATTCTACATGGGGCAGAAATAAACTACTCAATGGTTGAGAAGTTTGCCTTAGCCTTGATAATGGCCTCAAGAAAGCTACGCCCCTACTTCCAGGCACACAAGATAGAGGTCTTGACTGATCAACCTCTAAGAAACATCTTGCATAGCCCTCAAGTTAGTGGAAGATTGATCAAATGGGCCATTGAATTGGGAGAATTTGATATCAAGTATAAGCCTCGAACTGCCATAAAAGCTCAAGCACTTGCTGACTTCATGGTTGAATGCACCATTGACAACCAAGAAGTCGGGGGGCAGGAAGTGACTATGGAAGATAAGAAAGATGAGGAAACGACCTTCAAAGAATGTTGGGTGCTCTATTTTGATGGAGCATAAAAAACAAAATCAAGTGGAGCTGGTTTAGTGCTACAAAGTCCTGATGGATTCCTAATAGAGTATGCACTAAAACTTGACTTCCCGACGACAAACAATGAGGCTGAGTATGAAGCTCTGATAGCTGGCTTAGGGCTGGCTGGAGCCTTGAGAGTCAAAACTCTGAAAGTCTGTGGAGACTCGAGGCTAGTGGTTTCCCAAGTAAATGGGGAGTTTGAGGCCAGAGATGAAGTCATGGCCAAGTACTTAAAACTTGTCAAGGCCATTATGACTCAGTTCGATGAATGCTATGTGGAGCACATTCCGAGGGAGGAAAATACGAAGGCTGATGCCTTGTCTAAATTTGCCTCTTCTGAAATTGAAAACTATGCCGGGAGTGTATACTTCCAAGTCTTGAAGACCCCAAGCATCAATGGAAAGTTGGTAGCCCCCATTGGTATCACCAGTTGTTGGATTGATCCCATCAAAGCTCATCTGGAAACTGGGTGGCTGCCCAACGACACTTCAGAAGCACGAAAGCTTTACGTCAGAGCACTAAGGTATGCCCTAATTGAGGGAATCCTATACAAGAAATCTTTTGTTATTCCATACTTAAAGTGCTTGAGACCTCAAGAGGCAGAATTGGCCCTAAAGGAAGTGCATGAAGGGATTTGTGGGCAACACTTGGGGGGCAGAGCCCTGGCTCATAAAGTCACTCGTCTAGGTTTCTATTGGCCAAGCATACTTGCTGATGCTAAAAGCTACGTCAAGAAATGTGAACGGTGCCAGAAACATGCACCAGTGGTTAGGCAACCACCAGAGATGATGACATCCATTAACTCACCTATCCCCTTTGCTAAGTGGGGAATGGATATACTCGGGCCATTTCCTATGGCAAGTGCTCAAAGAAAGTTCTTGATAGTAGCAATTGATTATTTCACCAAGTGGATTGAGGCTAAGCCATTAGCCAAGATAACCACCAAGCAAGTGATGCAATTCTTCTGGGAAAATGTGATATGCAGATATGGAATTCCACGAGTCCTGGTCACGGACAATGGAACTCAGTTTAACAACGATGAGTTCAAGAAGTATTGTGATGAAAACGATATCAAGTTGCGCTTCACTTCTGTCGCCCATCCTCAAGCAAATGGGCAAGCTGAGGTTGCAAATCGAATCATCCTTGATGGACTAAAGAAAAGAGTTGAACGCTCCAGAAACACTTGGGTAGACGAATTACTCCCTATACTTTGGGCATATCGTACTACTTGCAAGGTCACCACTGGAGCAACTCCATTTCTATTGGCTTATGGAGCAGAGGCAGTGGTCCCGGTGGAAATTACTCACACCTCCCCAAGAGTTGAGGCTTATGAACCAGAAGAAAATGAAGAAGGCTTGAGGCTAGCTTTGGATCTAATTGATGAAGTTAGAGATGAAGCAAACGCCAAGATAGTTGAACATCAAAAGAAAGCATCCTTCTACTACAACCTAAGGGTTAAAGAAAGGTTCTTTCGTCAAGGAGACTTGGTTCTCAGAAAGATTGAAGCATCCGGAGTTGGACAAAAAGGGAAGTTAGCCCCAAATTGGGAAGGACCATATCGCGTCAAGAACGTATTTGGCCGAGGCTCATACAAACTGGAAACCCTTGAAGGGTATGAGGTGCCAAGGACTTGGCATGCCTCCAATTTGAAAGTTTATTATGTTTAAGGTGTCTCCCAAGTGGACTCACTACTATAAATAAGGTTCGATGAAACCAACCCAAGTTTTAAACTGGGATATTATGTAAGGGTTGATCCCATCTTCAAATTATAAATGAATTCAGCATTTTCATGTTTTAAAGCTTATCTATTATGAGTCTTCATGAACATTCAAAAAGAGCAACACAAGCCATGAACGGCCACCAGACATAAATAAAAACTTAAACAAGAGTTAAGTTAAGCCCGTAGGCCAAAAATACATAAATAAAAGTACAAGCCATGATGGCCAAAAGTGAAACTACACCTAATCTTCTTTGTCTACGTCCTCCTCCTCTTCCTCTCTAGAGGAAAAGACAGCATCATCCGCTCCAGCAGTCTGACCGGGTGGGGAAGTGTGATCCAGATCTAAGATCCTATCATCCTCCTCCATCTCGTCCTCTCCAGCCAATGCCATCTCCAAAGAAGTAGGAAGGTGAGGGCTTGGAAAATCGGAAATAGTGAGGGATCCAGGCATCCTCTCCAAGACAGCAGCAAGAGCGTCATCCCATCCCTTAGTGTACTGAACAGGGAAGAGGAGCCCATCATGCTTATCAATCAAGTCCCCGTACTCCTCAGAGTCAAGGTACTCGTCAATAAAATCATCCTTGGCCTTCCTCAAAGATACCAGTTCAGCCTGGGAGTCTGTCAACTCCTTCTCCTTCCTAGCCAGGGTGGCCTTCACTGAAGCCATTTCCTCCTGGGACTTCTCAAACTTGCCTTGGTTGGCCTCAGAAGATGAGCGCCAAGACTTAGCTTGAAAGAGAGCCCCTTGGTAGTTGGCATTCATCTGCAAACAAGTTATAGGTTAAATACTTAAACTTGAAATAAAGACTACAAAGAAAAGAAGGAGAGAAATACTTACAGCAGCCATGGCCTGAGATCCAGCATGCTCCACCCCCTCGATGGTGGAGTTAGAAACAAAATCCTTGTAGTCACAAGGAGTCAGAGAGTGATAAGACCACTCCACAGCATGTTTGGACACTCCCACCACAGTGTCCTTCTTCCTAAGACCCCAGTTGGGGCGCCAAACTGCACTCTTGCCCGAGGGAGGGCCTTCAGCATCCTCAGTAAGGTCCACATGTGGCCTTATGAAAGCTGGAATACTAGAAGCACGAGGGTCTTTCCCTGCCAAACGTGCCCTCTTCATCCTGGCTGTTTCCCCCTCTTCAGGCTCGTTGGTCTTATTGATAAAGACCGCAACTGCAAAAGATATAAAGAAAGAAACAGTTGGTATAAGTTAATCTTAAATAAATAAAGAAAGATATGAGGTGAGAATTACCCTTATCAGAAACGTTGGAAAGTCCCAAGGACCTAAGCTGAAACTCATCCAGGAGCACCCAAGCCATTGTGGCATAATTATCCTTTGTGAGCTCAGCATATGCATGGGCCTCTTCATCAGTTAGGATGATATCACTAGGGCTACCATCCGAAACCCTACTAAAGGAACTACGAAAAAGGGTGCCCCAATCCCCTCCTTCCCAAATCAAGTACATGAACTCTTCCTTCCATTTGAGGTTATTGTCTGGAATGGATTTAGGGTGAAATATGGGGGGAGTGGAAGGACGGTGGTTGATATAAACCCAACCCAAAGACGTGGATGAACTATTCTTAAATTGAAAAATTCTCCTAAACAAAGCTACAGATAAAGGGAAATTGTTCTTTAAACAAAGAACAATGAAACACAGAATGATTCTCCAGGCGTTTGGAGGAAGTTGGCAAGGATTAATCCCAACATCAGCCAAAAGCCTGGGAATGAACTCATGAAAGGGAAACCTGAGTCCTGCGACAATGGCATCCTTGTAAATGCAAAGTGCATCAGGACGCCAATGGCAAGAACGGTCCCCTGGGCCAGCTGGGACTAATCTATAGGGAGACCTAATCCTATACATTTTATTATAGTCCCTAATTAAGTCGATTTCATGGAACTTATTACTACAGTCGAAAGAATCTAAGTGAGACACATAGGGATACTCATCACTACGCTCTAAGATCATATCTTGAAGTGACATATGAGAAGAACGGATGATAATACCTCTCTTAGAAGCTTTGTTCATTCTTTGAAGGCGTTGAGCAGCTTTGTCAGACATCTTCAAACGTTCAAGAAAATTCCCAGAAAAATCTTCAAAGAAACTTCAAATCTTCAAAACTTCAAGGAAAATTCTCAGAAAATCTTCAAAAAACCCAGAAATCTTCAAGTGATGAAGATTGAAAACCCAGAAATCTTCAAAGGATGAAGATCAATCCCGGAAAAACAAGAACACCACCGTAAAAAGCTCGCCGGAAATCGCCTCTCCACGGAATAAAAGAGAGAAAAAACTATGATAACTAGAGAGAAATTTTGGAAAGTGAAAAGTGAGAAGTGAGAGTGAAATGAGAAATCTCACTCTTTTATAACCGAGGTAACCGGGAACTCAACCGGCTAAGGAAGAGCAACCGTCTATAGCCAGTAAGGCCCATAAATCCATTTATGGATTACAAAGGCAAAGGCCCAAATAAACTAGAACTCAGGCAATTTCGAAACCCAAACAAAAAAGGCCCATTAAGGCCCAAGGCTGGAAAGAATTAAGTCCCAAATTAAAATTGGACTATTTAAAAGCCCAAAGAGCCTGGGATAAAACCTAGGCAAAAAATCAAAAAACCAAGGTCGAAAAGACTCTAAATCGAGATCGCACGACCCTGGTCAAAAATATACGAGAAAACGAGGTCGTATCAAACGACCTCACTTCCAAATAAAACGAAACAATTGAAGGTTTTGAGGTCGAAAAGACCCTAAATCGAGGTCGTATGACCCTAGTCGAAAATACACACGAAACTGAGGTCGTGTCCATCGACTTCGCACCAAAAACAAGTCAAAAAGTTGGCAAAATGAGGTCGAAAAGACCCTGGGTCGAGATCGAACGAATGAGATCGAAAATATACTATTAATCGAGTTCGTATCACTCGACCTCATACTGAAACGAGGTCGAGAATGGCCCAGAAATTAATTCTATTTTAACCTTGGAATTCCTGGTCGAAAACACATGAGAATGAGGTCGAACATGTGAGATCGAAAATACATGGGGAATTGAGGTCGTATTGTTCGACCTCATTCCAAAATAAAGCTAGAAAAAACATGGAATTCAAGTCGAAAATGACTTAAGGATTCCTGGTCGAACAAACGTGAAACTGAGGTCGACACATCCTGGTCGAAAAAGACCTACGATTCAAGGTCGAGCCCATCGACCTGGGGACAAAAACGAGGTCGAAGGAAGGCTGAATGAGGTCGAGAGATCCTGGTCGAAAAAGACTAGGAATTCAAGGTCGAGCCCATCGACCTGGGGACAGTCCTGGTCGAAATCCAAGTCGAATTTACACTGAAATCCTGGTCGAATTCCTGGTCGAAAATGACCTAAATTAAGGTCAAAAATGCCTTGAAAAATGGAAATTTTTAGGAAAAATACGCTGTAACTTCTACGAAAACCCTAAGGAGATTTTCCCATAAGTTGGGGGGCAAATGATATGGTCAGAAAAGTAATTATAGAAATATAATTGACTGGTCAAACAAAAGGTCGATATTTAAGGACCGACACCCTAATTATTCATTAATTTCGTAATTAATGAGTAGGGGAAATATACAGCTCATGAAAAGAGCCTTGATTATGGAAAATTAGTCAAAGAAGGATCTGGAATCCCAATTAAAGGCAATCAATGAGTCGTAACCTTTATCAACAAGGAAACGAATTCTTCAGCAAGAAATACAATACTTATCCAATATCAAAAAGAAGACTTATCCGCTAAGTCTCCCAAACATACCATAAATACTAGGCTCTAGACGCCTATATAAGGTCCCTGATCCTACAATCAGAACTACGTTTTTGGCTTGATTCTCAATAACGATTTGAGATACGTAGGCATCTTGTGAGGACCGATTTAGTCCGGATACACGAGTGCAGCCATAAAAACTCGAAGCTCATTAAACCCTCGCATTAAATTCGTAAGCTCAGATTTTATTCCACAACAATCAATAGAATATTTTATTTTATTATATTTATAAGAAATAAATTAAGAATACGTTGGACATGCTCTAACTCACTCTTGAACTAATAGGCGGATGCATAATTATTGTAGTGCTTAATTGCTACTGATATTTAATTTAGAACAATGATTATTAAAATTCAACCAAATACAACACTAGAGTCGGGATATAATCAATCGCAACCGAAAGTAATTTCAAATATTTTTTTTTTTAAATATATAGAAGTTGTATTTGGTTGCTTTTGATTGCAATCGTATTTCACTAAATATTTCCAGAATAATATAATTGCAAAAATAAAAAACTTAAAAAAATGGTATTTTTCTTAATTTCTTAAAATATAATTAATATGACGTGGATGTGCTGTGAAAAAGGGAATCTCTTCTAATGGAATTGCAAGGACCAGGACTGTAAAAGATAGAGCAGCAGTAAAAAGGTAAAAAATATAGCAACAGTAGAAAATATAGAGATAGATGATAGATACACAGAAACACAAAAACCTTGTGTTCACTCACTCTTTCCCCAATCCACCAAAACCCCTTGCCTCTGCTCTTCACTCTGTTTCTGGATATACACAAAATCTTTCTGTATCTACAAATATATACATACAAATAATATTAATACCAACTCTTATTCTCCTTATATATCTATCTATCTATCTTCTCTGTGTATTGTTTTTGTATTAGTGTTTAGCCGCTACACACACCATTTCACATTGCAGATCTAGGGTTTAATTAGGGTTTCTCTCATTTCACCTTCCATCTCCCATGGCTACTCCCTTTCACTTGCCCCTCACTGCTGCTCAGGTTCTCTCTCTCTCTCTCTCCCCGTATCTCTCTCTCTCTCTCTGCCTCTCTCGCTTAGATATGTGTATTTGTGATTGCAGGTTGGGACTTATTTTGTGGGACAGTATTACAATGCGCTACAGAACACTCCAGAAGTTGTTCATCATTTTTACACCGATACCAGCACTGTTGTTCGAACTGATGGCAATATTAGAGAGACTGCTTCTGCTATGCTGGTATAGTTTTTGTTATTTCTGGATTCCGTAGAGTGTAACTGACTTGTTTGTATATTTTACGTTGGACACTTTTTTGAATGTTTAGTTCTTATATGTGCATTTTTAGTAGATAGGTAAATTTGTCGATTTTTGTTGAACTAATGAAAATGGATTCATGTGTGCCTTTTTGATTATATTAGTTTTATGATATACGGGAGGGGGGGAGTTAAGTAAGGGTTTACTTGTTTGTGACTCAATAGATAGAATTTCATAATCATTATTATTGATTTTTTAGTCCTCGTGGAAACGAGGTTTTATTTAAACTTTGTTGACCACTTCACTACCATTGAGATAGGCTTATAAGCAGCTTACCGTCTTCTCCAGCACACTCTGGATACAATTTATGCCTTGGCTAAGACTTGTTATCCCAGAGACTAAACTAGTTTTGCCTGTCTTAACGGTGTCGAGATTACCCTTTAAGAAACTGTGGTAGTTGATTGATGAACAGCTTTAATTTTTATATATATAGAGAGAGAGAGATAGATTGCTGGTATATCAGCAGTGCTGAAGTTCGTAAAACTTATATGTGGCCAAAAAATCTGCACGGTATAAGATAAGTTAATTATCTCGTGTCCATATATTTCGAACCTTTACAAGGAAAAAAAATATCAGAAAAAAGGCAATGATGTTAGGAAATAAATGCAATCTAATGATGTTGTGTATTCGTTTACTTGAAGAAACTTCATTGAAAAGAAATAAATATGAACTCCAAATGCGGGCAATAGTTCAGCTATTTCCCTCTACATTGTAAAGACGCTCAACATGCGCTGAAAGCTTCTTCCTGCTGTACCCTTAGTTTCCAATACGAGAATCAGGAAGCTTTCTAACCTATAGCGCAGGTTTCATACTTCATATTAGATGAATAGAGGTAAAATCCTAAATTAAAAGTTTCTTAACCCATAGGGCTCACATGTTAAGTAGCATGACAAATCAGATGACCCAATTTCTCTGTACATGCAAAAGCAACTTGTACAAAATCTTGCTAATATGATACTTTTATCCGTTAATATTTAAACGCGAACCATCACTATATTTTTGTCATATGAGGTGGATTGTGCTATGCTTTGTGAGATTTTAGCTGTTATTACTTTTTACAGGGTGTTGTGTGAGTAATCAAGCAATTAATGTATCTACTGAAGTGAAAGAATGGACACTGGACCACCGAAAATTGGTTTAGGTTTACTTTCTTGTAAATGATTATGTTACCAAAAGGTAATAAATTATATTTCCAAACTGGGCATTGTAGGCGGTAGAAATAATGTATCCTATCGATTCATCCCACTTCCTTTAGGTTTTCCGTATGTGACCTGCACAATCAGTAATTATCTTATGAAATTTCCATAGAGGGTTTACTTCCCAAATATTTCTTATCAGTCCTGGAGCATATAACAGTGATACATTTGCACTTGGATAAACTTATTGTGTGTGTCATTTGACGAGAGTTGATTACTTAATAGTTTATATTTTCTGTTGGTTTTTCTTCATCGCAGCAAATCAATGCACTTATCATGTCACTCAACTACACTGGAATAGAAGTCAAGACAGCAAATTCTTTAGAATCTTGGAATGGAGGTGTTCTCATAATGGTTTCGGGTTCTGTGCTTTTAAAAGATTTTAATGGCAGGAGAAAATTTGTTCAGACCTTTTTTCTGGCACCTCAAGAATCGGGATTCTTTGTTCTTAGTGATATATTTCACTTCATTGAGGAGGATCAAATTCACCAACATCCAGTAGCCTATCTAGCTCCAAGCATTCATGATCCCAAGCTGTATGCTTCCAATGCTATTCAAGAGTCAGGTATACAGAAAGCACTTGTAGTCTTTCAAGTGACTTTGGCAATATCTATGTAAACCTATACAATTTGTAAGAGGATTTATGCTATGCTTCTGAATAACATATAGTGGTTGTTTGGTATATTTAGTCTTCATTATAAATTTTTTATGATTCTAAATTTCTAGATTCGTAATTGTAAATTTGGAGAGATTTAGGTTGCATAAATAGTCAAATAGAGTCCCAAAGCTCGGTCTACACACACACACACACACACATATATATATATATATATTTTAGGTTGAAGCATTTACGTATGCTATTTAAGTAGTGGTCCTTTCCTGTCTTTTAATCTTGTGTTGCTACATGGCTACTTAAACCAGTTGCTCATATGAAATGCACATATATTTACATGTCAATGAAAACAGTATACACATATTTGTATTACGCACATCTATACATGTATGTGCATGTAACAATTAAAGAAAATGATATTATGAGAATATAATATACATATGTAGGGGTTGACTCATGAGCCGCCAACTCAATAATCATCTTTTCTAATTTTCATTAAGGATTGAAAAGATATAACTCATAAATTATCATAGGCTTAGGAAGATAGTGATTGAAATTTTAGTAGTGTATAGAGAACTTATCTAAAGGAATTAGAAAGAGAGTGTATGGATGGAGTGTTTTACAATATTTAGAGAGAAATCTAAAAAGTATACCTCAGAGAGAAAGTACGTGGATTTTGTTTAAAGTTTCTGTTGTTTTTAAAAAGATAAAACAATCATGTATATTTGTTTTAAATTTTGGTTCTAAAGTCCTATAATGTTGCAGAATTACCATAATAAACAATCTAAGAACAATATTTTTTAGTATATGTTTTGAGAAAATGCAAATATATACCTATATGTAGTAAATTGAATGTATCTTGTGTATTATTATTATCGACTCAGAAGCAGATGGGATGACAAATAATTCTTCTGCAGTGCCCACTTACATGCTTGGTGGAGATTTCCAGGCCAGAGAATTTGTTGGTTCATCTAATCCAAAGGAAAATCCCCCCATTAATAATTACAGTTTCTCAGAGCAACAGCTGCCGCAAGTACCAGAGACAGACAGTAGCATCAAACGCAACTTTGCAGCACAGTCTGTACAGTCAAATGGTTCACTTCAAAGTACCCTAAATTCTGTACAAGAACATCCATCCACTCCTGTCGAGGAACCGGCTGAGGAACCTCAGAAGCACACTTATGCTTCAATTGTAAGAATTATATCTTTCAGTCCTATAAAGCCAAAATTTAGTTGGACTTTTTGGCTTGATCACATAGGACTGACTTTTTTTTTCTTTTTTTCTTTGCTTATTCATCACCTTGAAGTTACAGGTTTCTAAAGGACATCATGTAGCTGTACATGCTCATTCGTCTTTCAAGAAGATGACATCTCCTGCTTCAGAGTGGGATTACGTACCAGAGCCATCGTCTAATCAGCAGTCTTTTACATCCTCAGTTGCACTTGACAGTGTTGGTAGGGAGGCAGTGGAACAGTTTTCAGTTGTTGAAGATGAAGGTGACCTTCTTTCCTTCATTCCTTCTGTTGTGTTCATTCTTGTTCACTGATGGAAGTTTATCAACACATTGTGTTAGGTTCTTTTTACTGTTTTACAAGGCACTACTGGTCATAAAGTTCTCCATTTTTATGTTATGTGTTACTGCTATGGCATATTTTACCTACAATATTCCATCGAAAGTTATATAGATGAAGTTGCAAGAGGAATTTATTTCCTATGAGTGTTTTTGTGTGTTGATGTACAAGCTTACCACTGTAGTTTTCACGCACAAGTAGTTTTCTACCGTGTCTGCAAATATTGTCTCTCAAGTCCTGATTTCTGCATATTTTGATGTTCTCAGTTAAAATAATGTCTGTTTATGTGAGGAATGTGCCATCTACTGTATCTGCTTCTGAAATTGAGGAGGAGTTTAAGAAATTTGGTAGACTGAAGCCTGATGGTGTGGCCATTAGAACCAGACAAGTTAGTTCTTTTATCTCTTAAGAATTTTTGACTTGAATACCCCCAGTGATTCATATTAATCTTTTGTCAAATAATATATTGCAAATGTATAGCCAAAAGAGCTGGGTGTCTGTTATGCATTTGTGGAATTTGAAGATGCAGCTGGAGTTCAAAATGCAATAAAGGTAAGAGTTACAGCGATATTTTCTAGTCCTGGAATTCCTTCTCAACAGAACTCATGTAACCTTGTGTCATCTGTTTAATTTTATCAAATTTTGTTTTGCACAATATAAGTTGTCCGCATATGGAGTTGTTGCTTTGCAATCTTTTTACTGCACATCACTTGGAATTTATATGTATGCGGGTTCAGTCGTTCACTGATTCTTTGTAGGCATCAACTGTTGAGATTGCTGGACAGCTGTCATATATTGAGGAGAGAAAAGCAGACAGAATCAATGCCTTCCGCGGAGGACGTATGTACTACAATCCTTATTATTAGTTATATATGTTGTGTCCTGTCTGTGGATGTTCCGATTATATTATCTTACTCACCATGTTTTTATGTGACAAATTATTAGAATTTTGATATTATATGATTCACTAGGTATAGTTGTCAGTTGTGATTGCGCTACTTACTTACGGTTGGAACCTTTTATTTGATGGATTACTTGCTTAAAGTACAGTAATACACTATGTCTGATCAACTTCCAGCTCATGCACTATATGTTCTCTACTAAATCCCACGTTATGTGCACTCAGTTTTAGTAAAGTTGTAAACAAAATTCATTGCTATTGCTCTACTAACGGTGTCCCCTTTTTTCTGTACTGGAGGAACGCCAATGCATGGGTCAACTGTTTATATGCAACATAGGAAATATTTGCTATCCCTGATAAATAATTTGTTTGATTTTTCTGTCATATAACTTGCAAGAAATTTCAAACAGGAGGAAGAGGTAGAAGCAGGGGTAGCTACCATATGGATTCATCAAAGGGACGTTTCAGTGTTCGTAACTTTAGTCGCGGCAATGGTCAGAATGGTGACTACAGCAGACCTCGAGGTAATGGAAATGGATACTATCGACCAAGTCAACGTCAAGAACGAGTATTTTCAGGCAATCAGCAAGTGTCTAGTAATGGCCACAACTCTTTGGAATGAAAGATTATTAGATATTTTTGTTACTTAAAGTCTAAGAAACAGTTTTGGGCAATCTCATTTGATTCAGCACATTCATGGTATAGGTATTGGGAAGGGGGATTTTTTACAAAGATGGTTATTCCATTACAGGCAAAGAAAAATGGCAGAACTTGTACTTTCTCTAGCTTGTGTGTGCTTGTTCTGTTTGATGAAAAAGGTAGCAAATACAGATTTTGTGATGCATGCCTAATAAAATTACAGAGTAAAGCTTTTACAAGTTCAGATTATCTGTTGTGTTTGCTAGTCTGGAAAGACATTTAATATCATATCACAGAGAAAAATTGTATATTTTTCCAATTCCAAATTTTGCTGTAGCAAATCACCTTTATATTGTTGGTGCTTGGTGTCTGCTGAAATGTTTCCGCTCTTTTTTCCAATTGTTTCCACAAAAGTACTACATTTAACCAACAAAATTAACCATAACAAACAAATAAATCATTTCCAAGGAAATAATATGTTAGAAACTCGTTACAGACTAGTATATTTCAAATTCAAAATTCGTACGACTATCAAAATGGCAGGATCCTCATAAAAACAGTTTTCGGGGTAAGGTATGTGTACTCTCACTCTCCTACCTTCGAGCGGGACATAACGGTTTTGTTCAACTTTGCAAAATAAACAACACAAAAGAAAACAACAATTCTCGACTGAAACCCCAAGCTGTTAAATGTCGCAGGGTGTCAACTTACTGAGCTTTGGAAGAAGAAACTGTGACACTGTCTCTGAGGACTGAGGATTCGTGAAAGTTTCTAGTTTTCCTTTTGTACACTGTTTTTTTTCCTACCAAGTTGGTTATGTATAAGACTCGTAAACAGAAAGAAACAACAAATGTTAAAATATATGCAAGCTACAAACAAAAGAGAATGATAAATTTCTTCTTTCTAATTAAAATTACATTGAAACGAGAACATAGTTTGATGCCATTATTTTATAGCTGCAAAAGCCATTACAGCCTTGAATAACCATTCAAGCTTTTGAGGTCTGTGAACAAGAAATATTACATGTATCAATTATTGACTAGCTACAACGTATAGAATCTTATACCAGTATCAACCTGAAGTAATAATTTGAGCAGTAGGTGTTTTTGCTGCTTGAATAACTGGCAGCTGAATGTCATTCTGTGGGCCGCTAAGGGTAGCTATCTTAATCCTCATCATTGGTTTCCCAGAGAAACCTAGCATATGCGGCTAGAATATGGCTGAAACAGGTCCCCAGTTTGTCATGAATCAAGAAATGAGAAAAATGCAAAAACACTCGAGTTGTATATAATAAGCCTCTTCTTACCTATCCTCCGGAGCAGCTTCAACTGCACGCTCAAAGTAACATGAAGCTTTATCATGATCATGAGAGAGTTCCCACACCAAATTAGCATATTGTGAAATTAGTTCGCCATCTCGAGGGTCAGCTAGTATTGCACGCGAGTAGTAATCGTCAGCTCCTTTAAGGTCCCCCTTGGACTGAACAAAAAGATTCATAAAACTGAGGCTATATTTGATACTCGCTACGTAATGCTTTCATTAAACAAATACAGTCTTTATTGCTTTCACGAACAAATATGACATAGTACTTATTCATGTAAACACTAATAGAGCAGGCCTTTTCAGTTTATATTAACCTGAGCTATTTATAAATCTATGAAGTCTTTATATTAAAGAGAAATAGGTTAGAGGTATCCGTTCCATAACATTCAGTAGCAGCTTGCAGCTGGCAGATAGAACACCAGGTAGTCCGTTATTTCAACCAGTGACCCAGTTTTAACACTATTGGTGCAGCAGCACCTGAGATTGTATTTTAGACAAAGCTTTAACTCCATATAAAAATTGCAAAAAGGACTTTTAGATTCCACCTGATACAGGAACTGTGCATAATTTTTCAGAAATGAAGGATTAGAAGAGTTAGCCCCAACCATCATCTTGTAGTAGTCTTCTATATTGGCACCTTCACCGGTAGGTACTTCCATATAATTGGCACCCCCAGCAACATGATTATCAGGCCCGGATGCAAGATGTATGTCGGTGGTGCTGATTCGTGTTTCTTGGTGAACTAAGTTTGGGATTCCAACTGGGATTTTTTCTTTAAACTGATAAGCAAAATAATAAAATTATTAGAGAGGGCATATTAAAATGAAATAGCAACTGAAAATGAGATCAAGAAAAAAAAACCTGGATGGCATCGGTTGATGCAAAATCTTCACGATCTACTTCCCACAAGAAACTAGCATATGCTGCAAGAACATGACTGAAAACAAGAACCCATGTCAATAGGAAAATCAAAATCGCTTGCAGGGTAGTCGACCAAAAAGTGTAGATTTCTCTCAAGGTGCAATGATCTAGCTGATTGGCAAATTTTAGGTATAAAGTAAATTTCATTGAAAGTGTCAAATAAAAATAAGCCAAAGTAAAAAACATGCACGAATCATAGGCACAGCAAAAATAAAAATGCACTACGATAGAAACACCCCAATCATAAAACAGCGTCTCAGGAGATTACCTATAGACTTGTAATACAAAATTTCCTATGATAGATAAAAATACAGAAGAAACAGAAAGAATAGCGACAGTTCATTATTTGGATGCTATAAAAACAGTTATTAAATAGAGTCGTAATTAAATAGAGTCAAGCTAAGACATCAGTGCACAATACAACATTGGCCTTTTACTGTGAGAGGTCTGCTTCATTTAAAGCAATGATAGTATAATCTGAACTGAAATACCACTCACCTACTCTCAGGAGCAGCACAAGCTGCACGTTCAAAGTAACTTAACGCCTTATCTTGGTCATGGTGTAGCTCCCAAACCAATTTAGCATATTGCAACAATATCTCACTGTCTTCAGGATCTGCTACCGTAGCACGGAAGTAAAGATCTTCCGCGCCAGAAAGATCTCCCTTGGACTGTAAGAAAAGAAACGATGCAGTCCATTACTTAATAGAAGACAATTCCTTACAATTTTATTGTAAAAGTGAAACACAAACCAAAAGTAAATGCTCAGTCACTTGCTAACTATGAACAGGTTCCTGAAGGAAAAATACTAAAGGAACGAAAACTGTTGTAATCAGTCCTAGTAGTTTCATAATTGCTCTGGCCAGTGCATTTCTGGACTTAAGCCACCTAAATAAAGAGAAAACGATTTTTCGAGTATTTAACTACTGCAACCAGCGTCATCTGGTCTTACAAAGCATGTTCATCTATCCAAAACTTAAGGTTTTTCTATTATTAAAGGATAGGGTAACATTGCTTATGTTCAAAATTATAAAATCTATTAACTGGAAAGTATGATCAACATCTTTACCGACAACCTCTAATAAATTACTAAAAGCGTCTTGACGAGCACAAACTACTAGCAACAATCAAAGAGATCAGGTGAGTGCATCTAAAACTTCATCTATGTAAACATATAATCAATGCCATTATAATTACTAAAAAAAGAAATAATTCTGAAATCAATGAAGTCATATAACCATATTTGTCGAAAAAGCAAATTCGGAAGATTAAAAATCTCACCTGCAAAAGCTGAGCATAGTTCCTCAAAAACAAAGGATTAGAAGGATCCTCAAAAACCAACCTCTTGTAAAACTCCTCAACATCTTCAAGTTGATCAAAACAAGAAGTCTTGAAATCAACACCAAAACCACCACCACCTCCAACACCATTCCCATCCATCCCAAACCCTGTAGCCAAATACATAGGAGGACTTAGTGGTCTCTCAATTTCATCGATTTTCAAATTCTCAAGTCCAGAATAAAACCCTTCATTTTCATCATCTTGTTCCTTCTCATCTTCCTCAATTAATCCCATGCCATTCTTTCCAAAACTAAAATCACCACTACCTATATTATCACCAATTGGCACAGACCTTCCCAAAGGCAGTAAGAACCCATCATTTTTTACTATATTTTCTCCATCTTTTTGGTCTCCAATCCCATCTTCAGAATTGTAAATGGAAAAAGAAGGTTCAGTTCTCAACATTGGATTAGTACTATACACAAAGATTGGTGAAAATCCTATAAATTAATAAATAGGACTAGACCCTCAACAGTACTGTAAGATTGAGCTTTTCTTAATGGTTTTGGGCAAACAGAATGATGTTTTATATTGAAATTTGAGGGCCCAAATGGGGAGTTTTGAGATATTGTTGTAGAAACGTTAGCAAAAGATCCCAACTCATATAAAGTTCAAATCTTTAGTGGTAAAATGGTGATGGAGGCCAATGGCCTCTTGGGTATTTTTCTTAACAAGTATTGTATGAACAGATCATTTCTTATTTTTCTTATTTTTCTTATTGAGTGGTAATCTAAAATTTTAAGTTTACTTCTTTGCCATATTGTATGAACAGATCATTTCTTAATTACTAGCTACTTCATATATTTAATCAAGAACTCAAACAAGTAGTCAAGTTCAAGTAGATAAAGGATTAGTGGATCAATATCTAAATAATGGATAAAATATTTTTATTTCTAAAATACTTTTTCAAATCTCCAACTAAATGCTTCTCTTTTCTAGGTTAAATTAGAGCTATCAATTTTGGGTTAATGCTCGTGTTGGTATTGGATCATATTCTAAGTGTTAATTTGAGGTCTGATTCGTTAAAATATTGATCCGCAAAACCTTGACACTAACCGACCCGTTGATTAAACGGATCATCCGACTCGACCCGCTAACACGTTTATTCAACGAATATTTCATCAACTAACTATGTAATTATTTAAATTATCTAGTAAATTTCATTGAATATTATATTTTTTTATCGTTATATTTGATATATTTTTTTAATTTATGTAGCATAATGCACAAAATACATATTTTAGTTTTAAATACTATATTCGTGTTGCAAAATTTAACATTACTTACTAAATAATTGAAATATATATATATAACACTCTTATTTAAAGAACATCATAGAATCTTACATAAATTACATGTTGATTCTAATTTTCTCACCAAAAAAGGTTTATTATATATATTCATGTAAAATAGAAATAAAGAATAAAAAAAAAACAAGATTGAACCTTAAAATGTACATGCTTAAATGATCTATATTTATTAGTATGTTATATATTTTAATAATTAAATTAAAAATTATATATTTTAACGGGTTATGTGAGTCGTATTCAGATTATACTGGTTAACCAGTAACCCGTCTTATTTATGCGAATCAATTTTGGGTCCGACCCGTTTTTGATCTAACCCATTTATGGCCTGTTTGGCTGCAACTTAAAGTTGCAGCTTATGGCTTATAAACTCAAAAATGCTTATTGGGGGTGTTTGCCAAAATAAGTAAAATCAACTTATGGCTACTTAAAATGGATAAGTTGAATGTTAAGAATCCTTAACATTCAACTTATAACTTATAACTTATTCTCGATACACGCAATATATAATATTCTTCAAATCTTCAAAATCATATATCTTTTGATCCGTTCATTAAAAAATTGATATGTATATATCAAATTTCTCGACTCATCGAGATCTATCCATTGATATCCATTTATATATATTAAAAAATAAATATTTTAAAAATAATAAAAAAAATTAACTTATAAGTTCTGATTTACCCAAACACTCTACTGCTTATAAGTTCTGATTTACCAAATACTCTAGGACTTATAAGTTCAGCTCTACTTATCACTTATAAAGCACTTACTCATTTTAAGTTATACTAGCTTATAGCCCGTGCGATGCACGGTTACTTAAATTTTATTTACAATTATTTTGTTCATAATTATATTTTAATTACCCATGGAACACACGATTGTTTTTTTAATATTTATAATTATATTTATTTATGAATATTTTAATATTTAAAAGTTATTAGTTTACATGATTAAATTATTGTTAAAAAAGATTTAGCCAAAAAGAATTATAGTTAAAATTTTGATATTTATTATATTTTACACGCTCAATTTAATATTTGTTTATATTGAGTTATAAAAGTTAGATTTGGCGAATTTTACGGTCCACATGAAATTCTATTCTAAAACTAAAAAGAGAATAAAGTGACAAAATTTAATATTGAGAATTCTATTCGATTTAGGAAATCTACTTATATGTAGTTTAGATTATTAGAATACTTTTTATTAACCAAATAAAGTTTTTAATGTTAAATCTAACGGTTTTCACCTATATATTTAAGATTAAACGATTTTTATTATTTTGATATTAAATGGGTTTCCTTATTTAATTACAACTTTTTTTATGTTTTAACTTTTTGGAAAATCCAATCCTAATATAATATCTTTTAACTTATATCATTTTTACATAATAACTTCTTTTTATATGATATAATCTTGATCTTCTATTTTTCAAAGTATTGGATCTAACGGTTGAGAATGTTTTGGCGGTATTTAGGACCAAACTACCACGATAACATCATTAATTTTTTAAATATTTTTTTAATATATTTTTTTTAAATATTTATTGCTAAAATATAATATACTCTCTTTTGTAATATGTTAATGATGCGGGAACTTTGAACTTTTGAGAAAATACATTATCAATTAAAATATAATTTTTTTTTGTATTAGTTCGTCTTTTAAAGTAGTACATCGTGACGATCAAAATTCTGTAAAAAATTCATTTTTTTATAGTATATCCCGTAAAAATCTATGTTATTATATTAAAGACTAAATAATGAAAGCTTTCTTATAAGTATAGTCGCTTGATCACTCAATTCATAATCGTTGGATCTTTCAAATTAAATTGTTGAGAAACGTTAGATATAAGAGTAAAATTTATCACGTGCAATGATCTAAGGTTTGAATCTACCAACAACATATTAAAATTTAGAGGATTTTTTTGAAAAATAAGAATTTTTTCATTTTTTTTTCTTGTAGACATGGGTTATTTGATAATATTTTTTATAAAGTACGATTTTTCAAAAAAGTACTATACTAATTGATTAAAAAACTTTTAAAGTTTCGAATTTAATAATTTACAATGTATATAGGTTAAAAAAGTTAGGTCTCTTCTGTAGATGAGTCTAAAATTTCAAAATATGGTTTTTTTAAATATGAATATAGTCCTGCTAACAATGAAATTAGGTCTCTATGAGTTCTTATAAAACAAAATCACCATTTGCGTATAATTTATTATTTAATAATAAATAATATTTAATTAGTTATGATAAAAAATTTAATAAAATAAGATAAAAAATATGCACAATTTTATAAAATTTTATCCTCGTATTATTATATTCTTTGTTGATTTGAATTTTTCTTAGATTGATTTCAATTTTTGAACATAGATTTCTAAATTTAAAATAGTTAGAAAAAAGTAATTAAATTGACATTAAAATAATGATGACGTAATAATTATTATTAGAATTTAAATACCCACTTTACTAATTTGGGCTTTATCCTGTGTTTTAAAAATTAGATTTTGACGATTTTACACCCAGATAACTAAATTATCTTTAATTAAAAGATGGCTTAACAATTTTTATCTAACCGGAATTGTCCATGAAAGAGAAAAGAAAGTTACGAATTTTTTACATGGAGAATTCTATTCAATATAGAAAACTTATTTATATTTGGTTTAAATTATCAAAATACACTTTTTAAAATTTAAATATAATCTTATTATTAATAAAATACACTTTTTTAATATTTGATCTAACGATTTTCATTTATCTAGTTAAGATCTAATGGTCCTTATTAGTTTGGTTGTCCAAGACCGTACCATCAAAATTTTGGATAATATCCATATTATACTTATTATATAATATAAGGATTTAATATAATAAGGATATCAAGTATATACTGATATAAATATCTTACTAACTGCTTTTACTTTTAATGTTTCGGTTTTATTTACAGTGTATATAAAATTTTAAAATACATTATTACTTAAAAATTATTAAATAGAATAAAAATTATGTTATGATTATATAAAATTTTATTCTCATATTATTATATTCTTTATCGATTTGAACTTGTTCTTAATTAATTTTAATACTTTATTGAAAGAAACATAAAATTTCTATATTTAAAACAATTAGTGGAAAAATAAATAAACTGGTGCTACAAAAATAAAAAAAATATTTATTAAAATTTAGATACTCACTTTACTATTTGGGTTATATCCTGAGTTTTAGAAATTGAATTTTGACGATTTTACAACCCATGCGAAACTAACGAAATTTTCTTTAATTTAATGATGGTTTAATAATTATTATCTAACTTGACCTGTTGACCTACACATAAACCGAAAACAAAAGATGGTTAAGAATTTTTACATAAAAAAATTCAATTCAATATAGAAAACCAATTTATAATTGGTTTAAATTATCAAAACACACTTCTTAGTATTTAAATATAATCCTACCTTTAATCAAATACACATTTTAATATAAGTATTATATTCAAAATTATCGTTTATGAATATGAAACCCTCAATATTTTAATAATATTTTGATATTATCCTTTTATGTTTGTTATATGTAAAATAATATAATTATAATTTGGATTAATCAAATTGTTATGTTCCTTCAGAAAAAAAAGTGTTTAAATTTATTTATGTACATGAGTTCTCGTAAGTCTCTTTAGGTTCACGTGTATCTATGATATACATCAGCATTATATTGATAATTTTTAATATTATAATCAATATGAATTGTTATGTTGATATTTGGTTTAACAATTATTATCTAATTGGAAGTATACATAAATTCAAGAGAAAAGATATTTAAGAATTTTTACATAGAAAACTTTTAAATTATCAAAATACACTTTTTAGTATTTAAATATAATTATATTATTAATCAAATACACTTTTTAATATTAGATCTAACAATTCTAATCGATCTATTTAAGATCTAACTGTAATTATTAATTTGGTCGTATAGTGATCGTACACGGACCATATCGATTTTAATTTTTTCTTAAATTGATTTTAATATTTTATTGAAATAAAATAGAATTTATAAATTTAAAAGAATTAGGAAAAAAATTAAATCAACAATAAAAAAATATTTATTAAAATTTAGATAATCACTTTACTGTTTGGGCTATATCTTGAGTTTTAGACAACAGATTTTAACGATTTTACAGCCCATGCGAAGCTAACAAAATTATCTTTAATTTAATGATGGTTCATTAATTTTTATCTAACTGGAACTATCCATAAACTAAAGAGAAAAGATAATTACGAATTTTTACATAAAGATTTCTATTCAATATAGAAAACCCATTTATAGTTGGTTTAAATTATCATAATACATCTTTTAGTATTTAAATACTATCCTATTATTAATCAAATACAATTTTTAATATTATATCTAACGGTCCTCATCTATTTGAATATTTATAGTTTTATAATCCAACGGATCATATACTTTTGGTAGTACAGTGACCGACCAAAGTTTTGGATAAGATCTCCCTTACGCTTATTATATATAAGGTATTAATAAGTCAACTTTTGTTTGATACCCCAAACGCCCACTTAGTACTGACCCAAATTCGTAAAATTCATGTGTCAGTGTTCGCGGATATGTACAATCTTGAGAGTGCTGGATTAAACTAAACAAATGGGAATAAATAATCACGTCTTCACGTGCAATCATAATAAATTTTACTCCCTCCGTCCCACTCATTTCTATACAGTTTTTTTTCAATGCTTGGCACGCATTTTAAGATGTATATAAAGTATACTTCAACAATTTATTTTTAAATTATTTTTTCTCTGAATAAAAATTTCAACGTTAAATTTTAATTCAAAAGAAAAAAAATTATGAAAGTATACTTTATAGGAGCCTTAAAATGCGTGCCGAGCCCCCGTCCCCAATGTATACAATTGATCGGGACAGAGGGAGTAATAATGTAGTGATTCCAATATTGAATGGGAAGGTTGTGATCTGAAGGAGACCTGAAACAGTGAAACGTATAATCGAAGTCGGCAGGATGCATGTGATTTGTGTATGTGTGGATTGTTTGTGTTGCCCGATTCCCAATGCCCTATTACGGCTGAAATTAAGATGGACTAATCTTATGCCAAGTTTCATTTGAATTTTAAAAGGAAAAGCACTGAAGTTTTTAAAATTCTCTAAATATCTCAAATTAATATTTCATAATATTATATTATCATTTTCAAATAATTTTTGGTATTCAATCTTGAGCCTACATTTCTCAGTTTTTTTGGTTCCCATTGATCTTAATTTGTTGAAAAATTTGTTATTAAGTATTTGTAAAATTCAAATTATAGTCACTCTTTTAAAATTTGATAGAAAATTTTACCAACAATTTATAAACTTTAAGAAAAATGATAAAAAAAACCAAAACTTCTCTCAAAATTAATAACAAAATGTCTATATGTCATCTGTTTAATTTACCTGATGAAAATACGAGACTCCGCGTACATACATATCTGTACCAAATCACAATGTATCATGTGTCACGCCGAGATTACTTTTTGAGAGATTTTTTTGTATTCACAGACAATATTCAAATTTTAAACTACAATCATGCATTTCAATATTAGGTACAACTTATGATCATTGAATTACAACCGAATATTATAATTTTAAAATATATGAATTTATGGTAAAAGTTACGGTGAAAAAATTATGATATACCAAAAGCATATAACTAAAGGTGTAATTAGTTGAATTTTCGGCCCTTTCTTTCTTCCATAAATTTGGAACTTTTTTTTGTCAGGAAAATACAGTATAAACTAGAAGTTGAAGTAACTATTAAAACTTGCCACTAAAAATGAGGGTAATCCCATACTAGTTACAGTAAAATCTCCATATATATATAGATATTAATAAACAAATAATTTCATTATACAAAAAATAATCTGAATCCAATTAAAATGAAAATTGTCTTTGTTTCAGGTCTCAAAATATCCTTTCATCGATGTTTAGTTGTATATTACTATTAGGGTCTTCAATTTTAGCAAAACAATTGGGCTCTTTAATGATAAAAATCTGGATCGGCCCATTATCATATATACCTTTAACCAACTAGTTGAATAGAAGTCAATTATAGAAGGGAAAATTTGTACAGTGGTCAATTGTTTGTTTAACTGATGATTTGGAACAAACCGACTAAAAAGCGAGATTCGTACAAAAATTGTACCTTATTTAATCCTATGATTCATATTGATTCATATCAGATTTATTTTTAATGTAATTTTTTATCATTACTTTATGAATATAAAGTGATTTAATAATAATTAAATTTTGTATTTTCGTTATTTTTAAGAAAAATCTTAGTTAATAACTAAATTCTCTTTTTATGAACAAGTAGGTCATATCATTTGCCCAATTGTAACTTCTTTATTTTAATATTTAAAGTATTTTGGAAAGACCCAGATAATATATAAAATTCGAAAAATATCAGTACATACTTTAACACCCATCTCTTAGTTAAATGGATATCAACTTGAGGGAGGCCCAAAACAATGACAACAGATATTCATGAACCCTGAGGGTTCAGTTCTAGACTAAAAAATTGGGCCTTCGGATATTAAGATTTTGAAAAACAAAGTTTTAGTTCAAATGTTGATTCGTAAATTGTTAAGTATTTCAAATTTAATTGTGACTGGCGTTTCCCCAAAATTAAAAGAATTGATGATTCATATTGTATAATGTTTACATTGAGCTGGACAGCCTCAATGTTATTGAAGCTACACGCAGTAAGAGCCGGATGATTCTTTCTTTGGTTCTATTATTGCAGATTGTTTGGAATATCTAAAGGACTTGAGGTCCCATTATGTTTATTTTGTTAGGAGATCAGCGAATTCAGCAGCTCATTCCATTGCTAGAGTAGCTAATTCTATGTCTGGTCATGAGGAGTGGTTTATCACACCCTCTTTCCTTATCGATGTACTTGATAAAGATTTGAGTTATTAATGAAGCTTCGTTTTTTTATTTCAAAAAAAAAAAGAGGATAAAAAACGATAATTTTGAGAAAGATATCTATTTATGATTTATGAGTTTTGGTTATAGCCTTCGGTTGTCAAAATATTTGAGTTTAAACAAATTATTATTGAAATTCGGCTGAAAATGAAATAGGGGGAGTTGTAGACAAAATGATAAGAGAGTATTATCAAAATCAAAATTATGAGGTGTTACTAGCAGTGTTGTAAAAAGCGGGAATCAGAGTTAATCGGTAAAGGCACCGTCCAGGGATTAATCGTATAATCGGGGATTAATCGGAATGATTAATCGGATCATTAATCGGAATAAATTTACTAATATTTTTTTATATACAATTATAAAATTGTTTCGTTATTTCAACTAAACATATGTTATTATCATATATTTATGCAAATATGTTAAAAATGTTATATAATTGTAATAAATAAAATTTTGAAGATTTAACTTTTCAATTATAGATCAATTTAAGAAGAAAACTTAAGAGAATTTACGATTTAGACATCTAAAATTATAATTATATGTACAAAATAATGTTTTTTCCTATTGTTTAATCAAGTTTCTACCTTTTAAAATTTTTATTATTTTTTTAAATTTCAACTATTTTTTACTATTTTTTAATAATTAGCACGATTAATCCGATTTTTGACCGATTCAGCCGATTTTTTACCGTTTTTATGAAAAAAATGATTAATTGACCGATTTTCGCTTAATCAGTTCGGTGACCCACCGTCTAGCGATTAATCCCGATTAATCACCGACTTTTAGAACACTGGTTACAAGTTGTAGTTGACGCCATGAAAATACAAGATCAAAAGCTTCCATTAAAAACCTAAAAGTTTGTTAGAGAGAAAAGAACATCTAAGTGGCTATCTATACATTAGAAATCTTGAAAAAGAAGGCTAACAACTAATCTAAACTCTACATACATATAGAGCTGTTCACGAACAGAGCTGTTCGTGAACAAGCTCGAGCTCGTCTCGTTAAGGGCTCGACTTGGCTCAGCTCGTTAAGGGCTCGAGCTCGAGTTCGAAAACAAAAAATTGTTCGTTAAGAAAACGAGCTCGAGCCGAGCTATTAGTGAGCTCGACTCGAGCTCGTTCGGCTCGAGATCGGCTCGATAAATCTCGAAAAAATTAAGATATATTAGACTTATTTTTATATTATTTGTTAACATTTTAAATTAATTTTGTAATTTATAGTATGTGTATTTTAGATTTATTGAGAATTGATTGAGAAATTGGGTTCGGTTTCGACAAAAAATGTTTTAGTTCGTTGGGCTAAGAAAAATTGGGCTTTATTATCTATTAAAATTGTAAGTTTTAATGAGCTCGGCTCGACTCGGCTCGACTCGGCTCGACTCGGCTCGTTTTTGTTCGATAAAAGCTCGTGTTCGGCTCGTTAGTTAACGAGTTCGAGCTCGAACACGAATTTTGTGCGATAAGAAAGCTCGGCTCGTTAGAGAAAAAAGTAAAGCTCGGCTCGTTTACATCAAAACTCGGCTCGGCTCGGCTCGGCTCGGCTCGGCTCGGCTCGGCTCGGCTCGGCTCGTGAACAACCCTACATACATATATGTACATCTGCCGGCTCTCATGCAGAACAGTGTGGTGTAACAGAATCTGTAACTGATTCGGCTGACCTGTCAAATTGGGTGAGCCAATAAATGAATTAGGATCAAAATAAATAATAATCAAAATGCATGGTTCGCATTAATATGAATTTGTTCATATAATTAATGTGAATGTAGGACCGCAGTGGCGGATCCATAATTTTTGTATAAGAGAGAGTTCATTGACCAATTGTAGACATCGGGAGCGAGAAGACACAAAGAAACCGAGCACAAAGAGATAAGAGAGAGTTCAGTTTATTTTTTTTTAGGTTTCTAAATTCTAATTCATGATTTCAATTCTCAAGGCTGCTGCAATAGAATTAGTACTGAATTTGGTTTTTTTTTTTCTTTCAGTTTTGGGCTTCAATTTAGTGGATTTCAAATAAATTTAATGGATTCCTTGTATTTTTTTCTGTGAATTTTTTTACTAAAATTGTTACATAATATGAGATTAGCAGTATGACCGGTGGGTTCCTGAACCCCCACTCCGCGTGGTGTACGTCCGCCGAGGAGAGTCGGTCTTATTATACAAAACAAATGTTTATAAAATGTTGTTGTATATTGGTGTAGTAAATTAGTAATGTTGTTGTCCAATAAATGGAAGGAGTACTTGAGAGGTGCCATGAAGGGTATAGCATAAAACTAAAGACATCATCATATGTAAGCCTCTCACTTACAATCAATCTACTTGAGAAGGCAAGGCATTAAATTGTGGAAAAAAGTTGTTTTTGATGTGCCTACCAACCAGAGCCAGCTAGCCTGGCCTCTTTAGGTCCCTACTTTCCAAAGCAAGTTTTTGTGCTCTGTGTCTCGTAAATAGTAGACACCACTAATTTAAAATTACAACCTAATTAAATATGCTAGGAACTTTGTAACATTAGAATATACCCCCTATGGTCTTCGAATATCTCTAGTGATACAAATTCCATTGCGAATAATTTTACGTATTATACCATAAATAAAAATTATAAAGAACATTTAGAAAAAAAGTTTCCACTTTATCGGACATTTTCCAATTTAGAATTTTTGGACAATCAATATATTTATATATCTTTATCTTTATCTTTATCAATCAATACTATTATATAAAGGAAAAGACGGGGAGGTGAGGTGGCGCTCTCAGATCGCTTCGTTCTATTTTTCAATACTACTAGTTTACTAAGCCGCGCTTCGCAGCGGCTTTATAATAATTTCTCCGAATTTTTCTAAAAACTATTCTAAAAAATATGTTTTTAAACAAAATTATATTTAAAACATGGAATTAAGATTTCTTTTAAATTATCCGTTTAGTGTTGTTCATTATCGAAATTTTGAATAATTATAGAAAAGGGCAATTGTTTAATATATTTTATTATTTTATATTATATCAAATATTAGTATATTAATCACTTTATTTTTCTAAAACTTTATATTGCTACTTCTGTTTAAAAATACATAATACATAAATATTAAATTCTAGAATATAATATAAGGGCAATTGTTTAATATATTTTATTATTTTAATATTATATCAAATATTAGTATATTAATCACTTTATTTTTCTAAAACTTTATATTGCTACTTCTGTTTAAAAATACATAATACATAAATATTAAATTCTAGAATATAATATGCTCCTCATAATGAATCGCTCTCTCGTTAAACATATTTCATCAAAGAAAGTTCTATCAAGTTTGAAAATAATAAAAAAAGGTTCTATTAAGATTGAAAATAATAAAAAAGAAAATTGTAATTATTAACATAAGAGCCTACAAATTCAAAAATAATAAGGAAGTTGTAATTTTCTAAATAAAAGAAAGTTCTATCAAGTCCTACAAATTCGCTATCAAGTTTGAAAATAATAAAAGAAAGTTCTATCAAGCCTACAAATTCGAAAATAATAAGGAAGTTGTAATTTTCTAAATCAAAGAAAGTTCTATCAAGTTTGAAAATAATAAAAGAAAGTTCCATCAAGCCTACAAATTCGAAAATAATAAGGAAGTTGTAATTTTCTAAATTAAAGAAAGTTCTATCAAATCCTACAAATTCGAAAATAATAAAGAAGTTGTAATTTTCTAAATCAAGTCCTACAAATTCAAAAATAATAAGGAAGTTGTAATTTTCTAATTCAAAGAAAGTTCTATCAAATTTGAAAATAATAAAAGAAAGTTCTATCAAGCCTACAAATTCGAAAATAATAAGAAAGTTATAATTTTCTAAATCAAAGAAAGTTCTATCAAGTCCTACAAATTCGAAAATAATAAGGAAGTTGTAATTTTCTAAATCAAAGAAAGTTCTATCAAGTTTGAAAATAATAAAAGAAAGTTCTATCAAGTTTGAAAATAATAAAAGTGTAATTTTCAATTTTCTTCCTACAAAATCGAAAATAATAAAGGAAGTTGTAATTATTAAAATTAAAAATTGTGAAAAATTGAGAAAATTAGAAAAATAGAACGGAGCGATTCTAGAGGCACCACCTCAACGCCCCCGTCTTCTACTTTATATAAGTATATTGATTATATAAAGGAAAAGACGGGGGCGGTGAGGTGGCGCTCTCGGATCACTTCGTTCTATTTTTCTCAATTTTTTGAATTAATAATATTAAAAATTCGAAAAAATCTCAATTACCTTTTAAATACTTACAAATAGATGAAACATATAATGTTTTTGCATTTAAAATCTCAACTAATGGAGAAAGTAAATATGCAATAGATCTTTACTAATGGAGGAAACTAAATCTATACTATATTATTAAAGACGAAACATTAAAAGTTTTGGTCGGTCGGTCGGTCGGTCGGTATTTGGGCCGATTCACGGGCCTATCTATAATCAATTTATTAATAACCAATTACCTTTTTTCACTACATTACCTATTTTATATTTATTTTTTAAACCAAACCAACTCATCTTCTAAAAATAAAATGGGCAACATATATATAATATGGTAATATTATTATATATTTATAACTGATTACCTTTTTCAGCTAAAACACATTATTTTTATATTTTTTACCTAAAATAACTCATCTTATAAATAGGAAACATATATGGAAACCAAGTTATTGATAACCAATTACCTTTTTCAGCTAAATTATATTACCTATTTCATATATCTATTTAACTAAAACAAATCATTTTCTGAAAATAAGACGGGCAATATATATATAAAATGGTAATATTATTATATATTTATAACCGACAGCTAAAACACATTATGTGTTTTATATTTTCTAACTAAAACAACTTATCTTCTAAATATAATACATGCAAAATAAATATACAATGGTAATATTGTTTTATATAAATATTAATAAATAACAAGTTATTCTTTTCAACTAAAACAAATTACCTCTTTTATATTTTCTAACTTAAACAACTAATTTTCTAAAAGTAATGCAGACATATATATAAAAAAATTAATATAATTTTATATAATTGTTAATAAGTAACTAATTGTCTTTTTAAGGATATTACCTGTTTATATTTTTTAACCGAAACAACTCATGTTCAAATTAAAAATAACACGGGCAAAAGATAGATATATTGGTAATATTATTATATTAAACTTATGAAATTCATGTTTATTATAATTTTTTTAACATTCAATTTAAACGAGATAATTAATTAAAATAAAAGTAAAAGTATATTCAAATAAACTCGGTATATTGAACAAGCACATATTTTGATATTTGCACTTGAGTCCTTTTTTAGATTTTTAAGAGTAAAAAAATACGAATCATTAGATATGTTATTTTAAAATATTTTATATTTTAATATCTAAAATACTACTATTGATTACGTCAATAATATATTAAATTTAAATATTATATTGTTAGATTTATAAATCAAATATATATATATATATATATTAAAATTTTATCAAATTATATATAATAACTAAAATCTAAATAAAAAATAAAAAAATATTAAAGAAGACCGTGCATCGCACGGGATATAAGCTAGTATCACTAATGGAAGAAACTAAATATTCAATTATAATATTCTTGCCTTCAAAATATCTAAATTAGAAAAAAAGTGTAATACCTTACATTATTTTGAACTTTCCTCTATTATTATCTAAATATTCTCATAATATTTTTTAATGAAATTATTATTTTATCTCTACTAATGGAGAAAGTAAAAATACAATAGATTTTTACTGATGGAGGAAACTAAATATCACTAATGGAGGAAACTAAATATTCGATTATAATATTTTTGCCTTCAAAATATCTAAATTATATAAAAAAAAGTGTATTAACTTACATTATTTTAAACTTTCTTCTATTATTATCTAAATATTCTCCTAATATTTCTTTTCAAATGAAATTAATATCTTAACATTCTCTTCTCCTAAACTTTCTTTTTTTATGTGATATAATAGAAAATATAGGAACGTTTTGGTAAATAAGAAGTTAAGAAATTAGATCGGTCCTGCATAAGAAATTAAGTAATTAATACCAAAGATTAGAAAAAATCTCAATTGCCTTTTAAATATTTACTAATGTAGGAAAATAAATATACAATTTCAATATTTTTGCATTTAAAATTTCTACTAATGGAGGAAAGTAAATATAATATTCTTGCATTTAAAATCTCTACTAATGGAGAAAGTAAATATACAATAGATCTTTACTAATGGAGGAAACTAAATATTACAAATGAAGGAAACTAAATATTCAATTATAATATTCTTGCCTTCAAATATCTAAATTAAAAAAAAGTGTATTACTTTACATTATTTTGAACTTCCCTTTTATTATTATCTAGATATTCTCATAATATTTCGTTTTAAATGAAATTATCATCTTAACATTTTGCTCTCCTAAACTTTCTTTTTTAATGTAATATAATAGAAAATACAAGAACATATTGGTAAATAAGAAGTTAATAAATTAGATCGGTCTTGCATAAGAAATTAAGTAATTACTTGGTAAATAATTAATTACCTTTAATACTTTCATACAAACAGCTAATTAATAGTGTAAATATACACATAAACTCTGTTAATTGTCTACTGCAATTTTTGTTGTCAACATTGTTCTTCTTCACTTTTTTGTTTGTTCATGTTAAAAGTGTGTATATGAGTACATGAGTATGAGACTTTTTCCTTTATGTTATTTATCTTATTACGTTTGTTTGTATCCTAATGTAGGATCATATTAAAATCTTTGATAAGACAAGTTATTTGATATTAGTGTTGATTGAATTAAGACATGGATTAATAAGGACGAGGATTCATCAGTTAATCAGTTAAAATAATAAGTCGAGCAAGGTGATTTTCATATACATTCAGTTGTGAATTGATTTATATGTTTATGTGTATACGTTATTAGTTTTGAATTTATAGTTAAAAGTTGATACACATGTATACAAGGTAACTCGAAAGGGGAGAATTCATCATATCTTCAAAAACAAATTTTATCATTGTTTTTTAACGTTTAGATAGTTATTGCTCTAATTTTTATGAGAAAAGATTATATCTTTTAGTAAAATATTTTTTGTAATTCATACACACAAATTCAAAGATAAAAATTGTATATTAAGAAATTTATAGTGTATGTATTTCGAAAATATCATGTTAAGATTTATTCAATTGAAGAATTTATTTAGTGTGTGCATTTTTAACAAAATTCAATAAGTCAGTGCATCTATAACAAAAGTCATACAAGAATAAGAAACATTGAGAAGAGGTCGTTAATTTATTTATTTTTTAAAAGGAAGAGGTTGTTGTTTTTGTTGTTATTTGTTTTGACAAAAAGATATCATTATTAATAAAAGATTCTCCCAGCAACAAAAAGGATGTTTGTTCATATTTTTGATTTTTTTCTTACTGGGAGTAGATTTGGAGATAGTGAAGATTTTTAATAGCTCTGAAGGTATAATTGTAGTTTTTGATTGAACGATCTAGAACTTTATATATATATATATATATATAATTCAAAACAAAACATAATTTTATATTAGAAATATTATTTTATTTAAAAATGTATTTTGTAGAATATTTTTTGAGAAAATTTAGAGATATTATTATAAAGCCGTTGCGAATCGCGGCTTAGCAAACTAGCTATATATATAAAGGAAAATTCACAGGAGCTCTCAAATCGTCCGAAAGCTATTTATCTATTTTTTTAGAGCTCCTGAATTTTAATTCAATAAAATTAAATTTCTTTATTTAAATTCGAATTTATAGGATAGAAAAAATATCAATTGACTTTTAGATTTTAGTAATAGAGGAAACTAAATATACAATTTTAATATTATTTCCTTTCTCAATTTTAATTCAATAGAATTAAAGTTCCTTACTTAAATTTGAATTTATAAAATAGAGAAAATCTTAATTGCCTTTTAAATCTTTACTAATGGAGGAAACTAATTGTCTATAAATATATTCTTATGATTTATTTGTTTTGTATGTCGATCATGTAACCCAATTAACAAAAGGGGAGAATTTCTTAAGATTCATCGAACATACAAATCTCAAGCCACAACATGTAAGTGTTTATACGTGTTATTCTATATTGATTCATGTCTTTCTTTGCAGGTGTTCTTCATGTTTTGGTTTCATGTTTTGGTCAGTAATTTAGGTTTATATTTTTATAATAGTATTAAGCACATTATTAACCACACATATTTGTGTCCGGGAATTGGTTTTTGATTTGAAAGATTTTCTAACAAGTGTTGTTCATGTCTTGATTAGTATTTAATTTTTTTCTAATAATAATGTTAACCAACACAAATTAAAAAAATTTAGATATTTTTTCTAGATTTTCTCTATTTTAATTTAAAAAAATTAATTTTTTTTATTTAGATTCGAATTTATAGGGAAAAAAATAAATATATAAAAATTAATCTTATTTAAAATTTAATCTTTATTATATCGTTATATTATAATCCTATTTATAATTTAATCTTTATTATATTTATATACCGGCTTGTTCTCCTCACGTCATAAATTTGAGAATTGTATGATAAATGTACACAAACATATTTGTGTGCATTAATTGTTTTCTTAGATTGTTTTTTCTTTTCAGAACTTAGTTATGTGTTTATGATATCTTTCTCTATATATTAAAAGCCAACAAAGGGCAAAGTTTGCCATTTTAATGGCTGTGAAGTTACGATTTTACCCTTATATTTTCTAAAATTACAAAAATACCATTCTTTAATGAAAATGTAAAAATTGTGAAATTATGTTAATGATGGGAATCGAACCCTTAACATATCCATGTCAAACTCATGTCATAACCAACTGTGCTACACTTTGTTTTGAGCTTATATTCAAACTCTTATTAGATAAACCACCTCTTCTTCCAATTTTTTTATTTTTTGAGTTAATAAACATTGATTTATATTATTTTTAGAATATTGCACAGTACATAGTTATAATAAATATTTTTAGCAATTGAACATAATCTACAATTCTGTTTTATCAATTTAAATTATTGATATATGTCATTTTAATACCTTGAATTTATGATTTTGCCCCTACATGTTAAAAAATTACAAAAACGTCAACTCTTTTATATTTATGCAAATAGTAGATAAAATTATGTTAGTGTAGTAAATTGAACCATTAATCTTCTCTAATCAAGCTCATGCATAAGTAGCATAGTACATTTTGTTTTAAGTTTTCTTTAAAATCTTATTAATGTTAATTTCTCTTCTTCTTTCATCTTCTTTTTTATAATTTTTTATTTTTAAATAAATAAAATGTTGGTTTATATTATTTATAAAATATTGCATTGTATATAATTACCAAAAATATTTTAATGGATTGAGCATACTCTACGATTCTCTTTCTTTTATTTTAAATGATTGATATAAAAAATAAAATTTTAAAAGAGTATAAGATTATAGATAACATATAATTTCTACATAATAATAAGGTTATAGATAACATATAAGATTAGAGTATAAAATTTTTATAAAATTTTAAAAGTAAAAAAATTGAGTGAGACGCCGCATGGATGACTTTTAAATAATATTAATAGATTTTGTAATAAGTCTCAGCCCTACGTTTATATCTGACAATATTAAGACTGCATCGCCTATGTTATATACCGACAATTTTGTAATTTACACAGCAAGATAGTCTTGTGAGAGTGTGCAAAGATGCACCAACCTTCAGCTTCTTTTTAAAATCCTCTATCTCATTCACATGTGTTCGATTATATTACAACAACATTGTGTGCATTTAACGATTTATATTTTAGACTGCAAAAAAATAAAAAAAAACCAAATCAATTGATCGCTGAAAAACAAACAACAACTACTAAGGCAAAATACCTATTTACAAATTATACTTTCTCCAACATAGAAAACTCCGGTAAACCTGATTATAATTGCAACAAGAACAATAGTTCGACCGTGTTTCAAATTTTACATTGTTTCTATTTGTTCTTAATATCAATAATACTCACTATGAACAAGTCCTAAAGCCTTGGGTTTGGCACAGTTACGTTATCATATTAATTTACATACACTAATGTTATATACGGACTTTAGACTAAAAGATTTTAAGATGTGATCACGGTGTGTAGTCTTACGTACCTGACCAACTTTATATTTTATTTACAAGTATATTGTCATTTCGTTAAAAACACATTAGTTTAGATACATCCATATCATAAACAACTATACTAAAATAATCATTTAGATTATATTTAATTGTTGAATTTGATAAAATGCATTTCACGACATTTAAAACTAAATTAATATTTTGTCAAATGAAAATAATAATTTGATCTTTATTTTATAGATTTTTTTTTCCAAATTTTGTGAAATCTTATTAAATATTAAAAAAATTAATTTTTTTTTTATACAAATATAAGATAAATTCAAAATTAATTTTAATTACAAAATTGTTTCGATATATATACATTTTCGTGCGAAAAATTATTTCAGTAAATAAGCAGGCCCGTGCTTCGCACGGGTTTTTAGGCTAGTTTTATCATAAGGCTCATCTTTTCTAATTTTTGTTTATTGTTTGTTGCTCAAGATTTAGGATAATCTCTGATTTTTTGATGTATTAAAATCGCTGCCTACTCCATTGCAAATTTTGGAGAGTTTTTATGTCTGTAACACCAAGTAAGATTTTAATATTATTTAGATTTTATGTACAATAGATTCTAAATTTTGGTATACATGTTCTCCATTACGGCATAAGCTTTGACTATTATTCTCTTTTATATTTAATTTAATATTCTATAAAGTTAAGACTGATATTATATGTAGTAGAACGTGAAAATTTTATTGTGGTTAGGGTGCAGAGCCAAGGCCATCAGAGGCCGAACCAGCATAGGGGCAGGGGGGGTCATCCGTGCCTCCTTACTGCCGGTGACATTCTTAACTGAAGTTTAAAATTTAAAATTTTGTTTTGAATGTCTCTTTCTGCCCACCTGCATGGGTGATAAAGTGATAATACAAATGAAAGGTCATTGGGCCTTGTGTCTTTTAGAAATTTTTTTATAGTAAATTCTTTTTTGCCTTATACTAATATTTTAGGCTCTTTTCATTATTTTTTACTTTTATCAAAATGATGTTAAATTTTAATTTTAAAAAAGTTTCATAATCTTATTTAAAATAATGTCCTAATTAAATATAACGGCAAAAATAATTCTATTAGATAATCTTATTGGCATTTAAAATTTAATTATCAATTTGTGATAGAAATAAAAATTGTTGCTTTATAATATTTTAATATATTTCTTTTAATTAATTTATTTTAAAAAAAATTAATAAAAAAATTCTGCTCCTCCTTTCCTTAATTTATGGTTCCGCCACTAAAGGCCATGAATTATGGACTAAAGTATATTTATGGAACACTACTTTAATATTATGTTTCTTATCATGAATTATTTTGTACGTGAATTTTTTATTTATTTTTTATGTATATTATTTAAGTGAGAAGATCGTTGGTAGCAGTGTTGTTTGAGTCAGATGCAAAGAATATAGAAAGTCGAGCTTTATTTACGGAATCTTTTAAGTTAATAGCATGTTTTCTCATAGGATACAAATATTTTTTGTAATTTATTTTTAAAAGATGTATAAGTCGTTATTTGTATTTTAAGTATTTAACGTGTAGTATTTTTTTATAATATATTTGTCTTAGGCTAGCTAGGTGTTTATATCGTGGTCTAAGAAACAATCATGGTTTAGGAAGATGCATGACATTTTTTGACATTCTAATTTGAAGAGATGAAATAATTATACAAGTAAATTTATATAATATAAAATTCTTAAATTTTCATATCTTTAGAAAAATATTATATTTTCAATATTCTTAAATCTTAAATATAATAAAATTTCTTAAAATTTTCATTTATAAAAAGTTTTTAAATCTCATTTTTTTTAGGATATTTATCAAAAATACCATTTTTTAAAGTTTTTTTGCGATTTTACCATCTTCTCAAAATATTTACAAAAATACCTTCTTTTTAAAAATAATTTGCGAAAATACCATCTTTTAAAAAGATTTTTGCAAAAATACATTCTGCAACTAAATACAACCTACATAGGTTGCATCCGGTTGCATGTGTGATTGCAACTAGATGCAACTTTCCAAATACAACCTACGTAGTTTGCATCCAGTTGCATATGTGGTTGAAACTAGATGCAACTAGATGCAACTTTTTAAAAAATAATTGAAAAAACAGCTAAGAATTCAAAAAAAATTATTAATAAAAGGGGTAAACTTGTGGTCTTGGTTTACCCTCGGGGTTCAATAGTTAACTTTTGGGGTTCAATGTTTCTATTTTAAATTTTAGAAATATTAAGAATGACGAATAATTCGGACTTAGGGTTTAGGGTTAGGGTTGTTTACAACCCTAAACCCTAGACTCTAAACCCTAACCTACCCTGATTTTAGGGTTGTTTACAGGTTGCATATGTGGTTGATGTTGGTTGCAGTTTGCAGAAGGTATTTTTGCAAATAAGATGGTATTTTCGCAAAAAAAATAAATTTTGAAAAGGTATTTTTGCAAAAATATTTTTGGAATGGGATATTTATGAAAAAAGACCTTTTTTTTTAATTAGATTGTTTTCCCTTATGATTATTATATAAAATTTGAAGCCTAAATCCGTAAAAAAACAAAAATCACCCGAAAAAAGGTGTTGTATAAAGCAAAAATAAGAATATGACCTTGGCATACATATAACAATAATGTTCAGGTTTGAGATATTTATAATTTAAATATTTTAAATTTCAAATTTAGTAAAAAAAGTCTTTATATTTATTAACAATTTTTTCTATTACATAATAATTATTTTTGTACATATATATACATTTATTATATTTTTTCAATTTTTTATTGAATTTCAATTCAATAAAATTAAATTTCTTTATTTGAATTCGAATTTATAGGATAGAAAAAATATCAATTGACTTTTAAATATTTACTAATGTAGGAAACTAAATCTATTTCTTTATATGCATAAAGGAAAAATCCTCACTGAAAAATAATTTTTTTTTTTTTTAGAGATTCTCAATTTTAATTCAATAAAATTAAATTTGTTTATTTACATTTCAATTTATAGGGAAGACAATAAATATATAAAATACAATCCTTTTTAAAATTTAATTAAATATAAAAAAGGAAACTCTCAAATTTTTATCTCAACTTATATCAAAAATTTCGCTTTTAAGATTCTAATTTTTAGGTAAGGAAATAATTTTACAAAATTTTCCGTTTTATATATGCATTATGATTATTTGAAAAAACATTACCACTTTTAAATCTATAGATGTGTATATATAAATTGGTTCTGCAAATTTGTCCTCTTGCACTTCTTCTTCTCATGTCTTTTATAGGTTTTGTTGTTTTGCTCGCCAATACATGATTATAATTATATTCTTTTTTTATACATTAAAAATTCATTGTGTTCATGTAATTACGCAGGATCATACAAAATATGTCTAGAGAGATGACAATCACTTTGATTTTACTACATCCAGCGTATATGCCTAAAGTTTGGGTACCGAAATATATACACACCATCGGATTCATGGTGACTTTTTTTATTATTTATTACTTAGGGTTTAGATTTTGTTTTCACAAATTCAATATTGTAACTAATTTGATTTATCAATTAATAATTGTATCACATTATTAGTTTGAGTTTGATCGCTCATATATATTGTGTGATAGTGATTAATCATAGATGATTTCAAGTTCAAATACTACAATGTAACACCCCTAATTATAATTAAATGAGAGACTACTTATTAAACCATAAACCTGTATACATAGCACTAAAATCTCTAAAATAATAATTAAACATTCTAAATAATTCTATAATTACATAATTTCTAAGCAACAGGATTGTAGGGTAGCTCTCCATCACACAACCCAAGTCCCCCTAAGTACCTGTCAGAAAAAGAATATGGCATAAGCCAAATGCCCAGTACGGATTTGGAATACAATTATAAAACAGGAAACATATATTACATGATTGACATTTTATAATAAAACAATTATTTTAAAAATAAGTATGGCTGAAGCAACGAAAGGGGTAGGATATTTCATACCGAGATCAGAACTGAACAGATACAAATACACACATCATAGGGCACCTAATGTGTGCAACAAACCGGATAACGTGTACGACATATACAACGTCACCGTCAAATCAAATCAAATCACAAAATCTGGGTGCACCCACGTATCCTTAAACAATTATCAAAATGCACAAAACTCCTCCCAAGAGCTAACAGAACAGATGGATACGCCATGACCAATCACACTGCCATGGAAGTGTCATGCCACTGGTGCCGTAATGACATGGTTGTAGTACCCCTACAGCTAGTTAACTCGGTATACCCTATATCACTAAGGGTTCAAATATAATATTTCGCAAACCATTTTAAAATCTCACATAACAGATATTCTCAATATTTCCCACAGATATAAAATATACGCAATATCAGAAAATCACAGAAACAAATATTTAAGTATTTCGAAACAGATTTAAATATACTTTTCAGAATCAAAACAATTTTCATATTCAAAATGATTCAAAATCAAACGAACAGATTTGAGGTCAAAACGAATTTTATTTAAATATTTCTAAGAGGAGTAGCGCTGAATAAAATAGGAGAGAATCCGTACCTCGAATTTAATAACTAAGAATACTAACAAAATCCGCCACCGATCAGCTAATTTCTGAGCTCCCAATCTAATTTACAAAATTGTAATTTATAATTAATATACATTCTTTTTATATACAATAACTGAATTCATTTCTGCTATCAATATATTACTTATCTACGACTTCGGTTAAAAAGAACATGAATTAACTAATTACTACAATCACCTGTAACAATTCCATATAGATCCTCCGTTTCCTTCATAATAATTTTAATATTAAACTAATATTACTAATCCCGACTTAATAATCAACTAAACCCAAAGATATTCACATCAATACTTAAACCATTGTTTTGACTATGCAGAATCACACGCACATGGCACACTTAGTGCACATGGAACACTTAGTTAATAAAATATTAACATAACGTGCATGACCTTGTATGTATAACCAACATAGGTCCTATTTATTTGTAGTGCACTAGCTTAAATTTACAAACTGAAGTCACCAATTGACCAACTGATAACTTGTATTCATGGTTCATGAGGTAGTATATTGAATTCAAAGTAACATCAATGGAAAACTTTAAACAATAAAGCTATGGCTTGGGATTCTAGCGACTATAAATTAGCTAATGATTTGTATATGTATATAGTTACCTGCCTGGTTTAAAAGCTTGGAAGCCAAACCTTGGAGTCAATAAATCAAATCAACACATCTGTTTTGCTCTTTTCTTTTTCCATTTTTTTTCTTTTTCGGCTATCTCTCCTTCTGTCTCTCTCGGCAGCCTTCTTTTAGGGTTTCATGAAGCGTGTACTGTATTCGTTTAAGAGGCATGTTAATTAAATATAATTTTATGACAACTTCCTTTTCTAATCCGTAACTTAATTACGATTTTTTTTGAACAATTCTTATTTCTAATTTTAAATCAAATTTATTCACCTATTATTATTATTATTATTATTATTATTATTATTATTACTATTATTATTATTATCTAAATTTCCCGTATATTACATATATACCCTCTTAAAAAGTATTCTGTTCCCGGAATCAAACAAAACTAAAACTCATACCTAAATCGAATAAGTGCGGAAATTTTTCATGAATAGATTCTTCTAATTCTTGAGTTCGAATAACATATACTAATATCACTAAAAATATTGTTAAAATACTTTTATGAGAAGGTTTTATCGAAAACGTGAGAAAACATATAGAAACCAATTTTTTTTTACCCTACGACATATAAGGAATAGGAAAAAGTCATATATAATTTTTTATATTTTTTAAATTTAAAACGGATCAGCCGGCATGGTCTCCGAAGCTATTAGAACTACCAACGAATTCCTAAAATTTTAGATGGGATGAGAATAGTAATTACTTATACTTCTTTTTCGCTCGATGATTCTTACACAAAACTTAGTAACTTCTAAACCTTTAAACTACCTTTAAACTAAGGTGACTATGACTTCCTCCTCACAAATTTGTTCGTGAACTTGTATAATGAATATTGAAAAATGTCAAACAAATAAGAATGACAATTATTATTCCTTAAAGTTGAAATATAAAACATATACACATTTGAGATGATTTTGGTTGTGATTTTAATCTATAAGCAATTTCACTCGTTCCCTCTACATATATCATAGTAAATTCTTTTTTTTATATATTATATTTATTTCTTGCATGCAAGACCTATGTTACTCTGACTCGGATACGGAGTATCGGACAAGACACATATTCGAGTTTCAAATTTGGGAACTCTGAGAATTAGGAACACGATTATCCTATTTTTGGACACGGGTAAAGAGACACATCATAACATATTAATCAAAAAGTGTTGTAGGTTAAACATATTAACAAAAATATACAACAAAAGTCAGGTTAAACATGATTTCTAAAGGACTTTGCAAATTAGACATTTTCTTTACTTTTATCTCATTATTGTTTCTATCATTGTTCTCACATATCTATTTTGAATCATAAGTTTGACTTGTATTTGATTTTTAAATTGGTCAAAGTATCCACATTTTGTCAAAGAATTCGACACGAAATAAATGTCGTGTCAGAGTGTCCAAGTGTGATATGGGTACGACGACCTAAACAGAAGGGTTGGAGTAACATAATATAAAACTACTATTGCATATAAAATAACATAATTCAAGACTACTATTACATATAAATACAGCTAGCGTAGACAATTTTAAATGGGTCGTGTCTTCAGGATAAATTATCAAATCTTTTAGTCCTTTGCTACTAGTCACTAAAAAGAATGCATACTGACAAGTGCACATATAAAAAAACAAAAAAACATTCATATTGATTTGCTAATTAAATATTCACATTTTTTTATAAGTGCCTCGAATCCATTTCTTTTTTTGTACAACCCCTCATTAATCATCACTTATATTATAATAAATAATGAATTAACATATTCTTTTAATATGATTAATGACACCAATATGATTCGCACAATTAAATCAAAATATACAAAATATAGGCTTGTAACTAATATATATAAACAAATATTTACTCTAAGTATGCCACAACTTTCAGCATGTATGTAAACAAATAGCAAAGTTAGGGAAAATAATAATAATTAAAATATGCTATATTCAGTTGTATCCAATTAATAACTTGTGTTGTAATCTAGTGTCCGGTACAAAAGAATGACGTTTACACATAAGGCAGAATGCATTTACTATTGTTCAACTCCTGTTTTGAATAGCAAAAGTAAACATAAATTCACTACTGTTGGGTACTCTGGTACATATAAATATAATAATAAATTTACCAATATTTAAATTAACATCTTTAATATTAGAAATTAGGCATTCTCATGATATATATAAAATAGTTAAATTAAATTAGTGACAGTCTAGTCTCATACGATTCAGATTAATCAACGCACATTGCACACATTATTGATATAACTTTTCTTATAATAATCTAGAAAATATCAAATAATTTGACTCATCGTAAAAAGACAGAACCATGAACTTAATATACATGCATAACAACTAATACATAATGGCTAGAAAATAATTATGTGGGTCAAATAAGCATAACACATAATTATAAAATATAACTTCGTTTGTACCTGACTAACATTAACAAACATCTTTAGTCTTCTTGTTCTTTCTTCTCTTTCCCTCGTGTCGCTTGATTTTTTTCCCCTACGAATTGTCTCCTAGTGCCAAAAAATATACAATATAATTCCTAATTCTAGGGTTCACTAATAAATATAGCTACTTATAAAGCTTTGTTTTATTTATTTTAATTATTAAGATTAGCAGCATATGGGCCTATAGATGTTCACTGGCCATGTATAGAATGAGTTGACCCAACCAAAATAAAATATATGCAAAATATACATCTAAACTAAAATAAATTTAAGTATCATACATTTAAATAAAATATAAAATAATATTTAACTCAACTTAAAATCATCAGTACGTATATAACTCAAAAGCACTTAAAAGTAAAATAAAAATGATGAGAGATTACATTCTCCCTCACCTATAAACATTTCGATATTGAAATTAAAAGTTTAATGGTATCCTAATAACTTGAACAAAAAGACACATTAATTATTCAAATTGCTTCACAGATACCAAAATTCTTTAGCAACAATTTGGCAACTGAAATTGTCTTACAATGCATAAGTTGTTTTAGAGAAGTTAAATGAATCCCAGAATAAAAACCTAGGATTTTTTTTTGGGTGCCACCAAAAATATCACGTGCAAATTATATGAGTCAATTACAAAAATGTCTAATATGAATCAATCATACAGAAAAATGCAAGGTAGTAGTCTCAAACAAAATTATATTCCAGATCACCAAATTGAATTTTAATTTACGTGCATATAACATATATTATAACAAATAACTTACTATCTAGGTCTCGTTGAACTTATCAAAATATAAGACTTCAATATTTTATTACATACATACAATTAGAACTTCAAACAAAATAATTGGTCAGTTGCCCAGTAAGAAATGATTTCGATAGTTAGGGCACATTAAGCTAAGTTATTTGTTTTTTGATAATAAATCTTGATACTATCAAAACAAAAACAAAAAAAACCAAAATTTAAGATATATGTATGATTTTTAAAACCTATTTGGAATACCAAATAATTGTCGTTAGATAGCATACAATACATTAATTTCCAAATTACCTTGAAACTTGACAAAAGAAATTCTTAGAATACCCAACACTTATATTCCTTTACTGAATTATTAATTTCAGGCGTCCCCAAAATTAATAATATCATCTCATTTAATTATTTATTTTGAACGTCCCAAAAATAGAATAATTAAATAATAAAATTTTGGAATATGAGTGCTTTAGCATAATTTGCATAAAATTGAGAGAAAAATTATATTCAATTATTAATATTTTACAACAAATTGAGGCAATCAGTATCGAAACAATGTGAATATCTTATAATCTTATGAGTAAACTAATGAAACATATATAAGTATGGGAAAATTACAAATTAAAATAATAATAATTATAAAGGGACTAATGAACCTAATGCTCTGATACCATCTTTGTAACACCCCCAATTATAATTAAATGAAGGGCTACTTATTAAACCATTAACCTGTATACATAGCACTAAAATCTCTAAAATAATAATTAAACATTCTAAATAATTCAATAATTTCATAATTTCTAAGCAACATGATTGTAGGGTAGCTCTCCATCACACAAACCAAATCCCCCTAAGTACCTGCCAGAAAAAGAATATGGCATGAGCCAAATGCCCAGTACGGATTTGGAATACAATTATAAAACATGAAACATATATTACATGATTGACATTTTATAATAAAACAATTATTTTAAAAATAAGTATGACTGAAGCAACGAAAGGGGTAGGATATTTCATACCGAGATCAGAACTGAACAGATACAAAACACACATCATAGGGCACCTAATGTGTGCAACAAACCGAATAACGTGTACGACATATACAACGTCACCGTCAAATCAAATCAAATCACAAACTCTGGGTGCACCCACGTATCCTTAAACAATTATCAAAATGCACAAAGCTCCTCCCAAGAGCTAACAGAACAGATGGATACGCCATGACCAATCACACTGTCATGGAAGTGTCATGCCACTGGTGCCGCAATGACATGGCTGTAGTACCCCTACAGCTAGTTAACTCGGTATACCCTATATCACTAAGGGTTCAAATATAATATTTCGCAAAACATTTTAAAATCTCACATAACAGATATTCTCAATATTTCCCACAGATATAAAATATACGCAATATCAGAAAATCACAGAAACAAATATTTAAGTATTTCGAAACAGATTTAAATATACTTTTCAAAATCAAAACAATTTTCATATTCAAAATGATTCAAAATCAAACGAACAGATTTGAGGTCAAAACGAATTTTAATTAAATATTTCTAAGAGGAGTAGCGCTGAATAAAATAGGAGAGAATCCGTATCTCGAATTTAATAACTAAGAATACTAACAAAATCCGCAACCAATCAGCTAATTTCTGAGCTCCCAATCTAATTTACAAAATTGTAATTTATAATTAATAAACATTCTTTTTATATACAATAACTGAATTCATTTCTGCTATCAATATATTACTTATCTACGACTTCGGTTAAAAAGAACATGAATTAACTAATCACTACAATCACCTGTAACAATTCCATATAGATCCTCTGTTTCCTTCATAATAATTTTAATATTAAACTAATATTACTAATCCCGACTTAATAATCAACTAAACCCAAAGATATTCACATTAATATTTAAACCATTGTTTTAACTATGCAGAATCACACGCACATGGCACACTTAGTGCACATGGAACACTTAGTTAATAAAATATTAACATAACCTGCATGACCTTGTATGTATAACCAACATAGTTCCTATTTATTTGTAGTGCACTAGCTTAAATTTACAAACTGGAGTCACCAATTGACCAACTGATAACTTGTATTCATGGTTCATGGGGCAGTATATTGAATTCAAAGTAACATCAATGCAAAACTTTAAACAATAAAGCTATGGCTTGGGATTCTAGCGACTATAAATTAGCTAATGATTTGTATATGTATATAGTTACCTGCCTGGTTTAAAAGCTTGGAAGCCAAACCTTGGAGTCAATAAATCAAATCAACACATCTGTTTTGCTCTTTTCTTTTTCCATTTTTTTTTCTTTTTCGGCTATCTCTCCTTCTGTCTCTCTCGGCGGCCTTCTTTTAGGGTTTCGATGAAGCGTGTACTGTATTCGTTTAAGAGGCATGTTATTGAAATTTGAAGCGGTGGTTAATAATTAAATTTTTATTATTGCTTAATTTTATTATTTTTAATTTATATGTATTTAGTGCAATGGGCATCAGCTGAAATAAGTATGACACAATCGTCTTATAAAGTATAGAGATATTTAAGAAATTTGTAGTTTTTGTTATGATACTAATAGTTGAAGTTTGAAACAGTGGTTAATGCTTAAATTTTATTGTTGCATTTTTTAGTATTTTTTTATTTGTATGTACATATGCAACGGGTGTCGGCTCAAAAAACATGACACAAAATCAGCATATAAAGTCCAGAGATATTTAATAAATTTGTAATTTTTGTGATAATACGAAAGGTTGAAGTTTGAAGTGGTGGTTAATACTTAAATTTTATTATTTGTATTTGATAAAAAATAAGTTGACATCTTAAAATAGGTAAACTTTTTTAAATAATTAAAAGAATAAAAGTTAGTTTTAAAATAAAGAATAGTTAAACTTATTTTAATTATTATAACTTTTTAAAATAATTAGGACATTAAAATAGGTTTAAAAATAAATAGGTATGTTACTCAAACCAAGTATATGGTATTAACTGAATTTTGTTAAGAAAAAATAAGTTCATTTAGAAATTTTATCTATATATCCATCTATGTATCTATACTATAAAAGACGAAACATTAAAAATTTTGATGCCTGTTTTTGATACGGTACAGTACTTGCCTTATAAGTACCGTACCGTACCAAAAAATAAGTACTAAACCTTTTAATGTTTCGTCTTTTATAGTATAGATAGATAGTATAGTATAGATTGATTGATTTTATATTTTTTTTTCTTAAATAGTTAATATTTAAAATTTTACAAAAATATTATAGGGCCGCTGCGAAGCGCGACTTAGTCAACTAGTATATATATAAAGAAAAACCCCCAGGAGCTCTAGAATCGCTCGATTCATATTTATCTAATTTTCTAGACCTCCTCAATTTTAATTCAATAAAATTAAATTTCCTTATTTACATTCGAAGTTTTAGGGAAGACATTCCTAATTTACACTCGAATTTTCAGGAAAGACAATAAATATATAAAAGTCAATCCTATTTAAAATTTAATTAAACAAATATTACCTTTTTTCTCAACTAACTTAAATCATATTTAAGTTTAAATATATTTTTCTTGAGTTTCACTATTTTAATTCAATTCAATTTTTTAGGGAAGAAAATTAATATATAAAAATCAATCTTATTTAAAATTTAATTAAACCAAATTAACTTCTTTTCTCAACTAAATTAAATCTTATTTAAGTTTAATATATTTTTCTAGAGTTTCTCTATTTTTATTCAATAAAATTAAATTATCTTACTTAGATTCGAACTTATAGGGAAGACAATAAATATATAAAAATTAATATATTTTAGAATTAAATCTTTATTTTAACTTTATATTACAATCCTATTTAGGATTTAATCTTTATATTATAATCCTATTTATAATTTAATCTTTGTTTTATCTTTATATTATATCTAAAATTGCCTATAAAAGTATGGCATACTAATTAGTTCTCATCACGTCAACAATTTGAGGATTTTATGATAATTCATATGCATTAATAACATTGCATATTAACTGGTTGTATATTTTAATTTATTTTCTTCTTTCGAACATCTATAACTTGAGGTTTTGCAGGTTATATATGTGCATACTTAAAAATTATTGTTAATCAGTTTTTTGATTTGTGTAAAGAGAATCTACAAAATTTTCTACCTAAGCGACATAAAATCATGTTTTTATCAATTTTTTCGTACATCTAACCATACCGATGAAAAATTTATGCAAAAATAAGGTGTGCAAATTTTATAAATTTTACCCTTTAAGAATACATTTAATTTAACATGGTATTTTATATATCGTTTACAATATGAATGTAACGGCTCAAATTTTCTATCATTTTTTGATTTATAATTGCATCATATACAAAATCAACTTCTATGTAATTTTGTGTACCCGCTAATTTTTGCGTAATTGTTTAATCCGTACGGTTGGATTTTAAAAAAAACCATTAAAAATATGAATTTGAAAACGCTTAGGTAGAGAATTTCTTTGCCGTTGGATATGTTAGTTATATATGCCTTGATAGGGTTTATCAAAAGTTTGGACACAAATAGAGACATTTGTATATTGTTATAGGTTGCATAAGAAGAGTGTTGGATACAATATTTTCTAATTTGTTTTAGTTGATTTCTATATTTAATAATAATTATGAATGTTATCTTTTTATATATTTTTTAATATATTCTTTTTGTGATTTTGAGAATTAATTAGAGTTACTCAATACCATTATCTCATAATTTTTTTTAATTAATCATATTTAGAGAATTCAATTTCTTTATTTACATTCCAATTTATAGTAAAAACAATAAATATATAAAAATCAATCATGTTCAGAATTCAATTCAACAAATGTTAAGTTATTTTCTGTTAGTAATGAATACCACTTAGAAACTAGACAGAGGGGGGGGGGGGTGAATGGATAGTTTGATGTATTTTCGCTTTTTTGAAACTAAATTGCTGTAACAAATTGTGTAGTAAGAAAATACGGAATGAAATAAACAGTACACACACAATCACTTTAATCTACTTTGTATTAAGCAAATTAAATACTACAGCTTCCAAAATCTCACAAGAGAAATTCTGGCTTCTAAACAAGAACAGTGTTTTCTTGCTTTTCTTACAGAGAAAGAAGTGCTTCAATATAATTCTATGATATGCTCACTTCACGCTAACAGTAGGGTGTGCACAATATATATATATATATATATATATATATATATATATATATATATATATATATATATATATATGTCCTATACAAAACCAGTGCACACACCTAATTACACAGCTACCCTTTCTGCAACTCCATTTTGTCGTTCTATAAAAGGTTGGATGTGTCAGGGAGAACCACTTGCTTTCTGTGGTCCTCTCCCTTATCTGTAGCTGCTTGTCTTCCTTCTTCCTCTTCAAGTTTAGCTGTAGATTTGCCATCTGTATTTTGGACCACCTGACCAATACAGATGCTTCAGTATTTGTCTCCATTGACTTTTATCTTGTACCTTCATTTGTCTTGTTGTAAACAGCTAAGTATTGATATCGTGAACTCCACTTCATTCCTGACTTCGCGATGTCCCTTGTGAAGACTACGTGACATGGCTTTTGAGGACTTTGCGACATAAGCCATTTGAGGACTTCGCGATCTAGCCTTTTTGAGGACTTCGCGATCTAGCCTTTTTGAGGACTATGCGACATAGGCTATTTGAGGACTATGCGACATAGGCTATTTGAGGACTTCGCGGAATAGGCTATTTGAGGACTTCACGATCTAGTACATTTTGACTTTGCTGATTTCAACACTTCACGATATGAGTCTTAAGACTTCACGACATAGTATAAATTGGACTATGCGATCTAGCACTTCTCGACATGGATTTTGGTGACTTCACGACATAGCTTTATTCTGACTTTGCTATATAATGCCTTAGACAAATTTCTGCAACTTATTTCTTCAGGGCCTTATTCATCTCCATCCTGCTGCATGAACAATTCTGAACTTCTACCAGGATAATTATTCAATGGCCTATGTACATTCTAGATGCAAGAAACTTACTAAGCTCATTATAATTCTGAGCATAGATGATCAAGCTAATGTTCATGAGAACAAGACAAGTACAGAGAGACCTATACTATATCCCAGTGATAGAATTCACTAGGTCATGTAGTGTGACATAGTCGCATAGTGTAGGCTTCTTAATGGTGGTATTCAGACATGTCTTGAGCCTAACAATCTCCCCCAAATTGTGAGTAAGACCCTTAGGCACAATTTCATGTCTGATAACAAGTCTAACTAACATAAAAAGAAACAAATATAAAGAAGATAAAAAGATGAACAGAATTTGATAACAACTTGGAAATTTAGGCTTAAGAATTTCTCCTTGAGCTACATAGCTTCAGTTTCTAATTGTTTCTCTAAGAAATCATCATAGACCTTCTTTTTCCTTATTTCTTCATTCTTCTTCATTTCAGAAATGGCCACTAGAATTTCATCCCTTGCAATCAACTCCTCTATGAGAGGAGAGCCTTCTAAATCTTCAGCTGCTGTTCTAAGGGCACTTTCCACATATGAATCAATAAACTCCATCCTTATCTTGCTTTTTCCTCCATAATGATTTTTGTACTCCACAATATAAGGATTTTGTTTTACCCTGCACAGCCCTTTCTCCCTCAGCTCCTTTGCTCATTCCTCCATTTCAGCCATCTCCTTTTCTTTCAAACACCTCTTTTCTGCATTTAGCTTCCTTAGACTTTCTTCATAATCAGAGTGCATCTTCATGAATCTGGCTATCTCTATTTTCCACATCCTTTCTTCCTTTTCTTCAAAGTTCAAAAGAGCATTTATTCTTTCAAGTTCATATGTAGGAAAATATTGCCAGCTGCCTTGCTTCATTTCTTTCTCCCTTCCATCAGTGTATTTGATTTCAAGATGATTGTTCTTCACTTTGACTTCAAAGATCCTTTGAGCTCTAATAAATGCTAGGGCATCTTCATCATAATCTTCATCAAGGGGAAGAACATTGATCCCTACTACATTTGTGATTACTCCGGTCTTCTTTGTTATCCTTGTCCTTTTGGCTACACTCTTGATCTTCAAATGCTTCACTTGAGGTAGCTTTCTGGAGCAGGGAGATTTAGTCTTCAGTGCCACATCATTTGGAAGTAGCTTCAACCATTTCCCCTTCATCCACTGTAACACTCCACTAGATGTGACTTTGTGAAAGTGTCTTTTAGATTTTATTGTAGTGGCTTCAATCCTTTTCTGTGGCAAATCAGGTTCAGAAGTCTTAGGTATTGATTTTGGAGGATCACTACCAACAGTACCCACCCTAGACTTAGAGTCTTGTGTTGTGGTTAAGGTACTGCTAGCAATGTCCTTGACTTGCTGATTTCCACTCCTCTTCTTGACAGTTTCTTTGTTTCCCTTGGAGTCCTTCTTGTCTTCATCAGCATCTTTAGATTTCTTGGAAGATTTGCCCTTGCTGCTGTCACTTGCTCCATCCTTATTGCTCCTTGATTGACTTCTCCTTCTATAGGTTTTCTCCTCATCATCCCCCTCATCATCTTTCTTCTTTCTTCTTTCTTTGAGTGACTCAGGAATAGTTCCATGAATCAAGAAAGATTGGAGAATTTGGATTATATTTAGCTCCTCTGTTGTTCTAACCCCTCTCTTGGCTCTTAGCATTTGCAACACTTGATTTATTTTGACATTATTCTTTATTTTCAAATCTGCAGGAATCACCAGTTGATCAATACATTCAGCTTGGCTTAGACTTTGAAAGATTATTGTCCTTGGGATAGAGATAACTTCATGTAATCTTTGAGATTGGTCTATCTTCAAATCTTCATGTAGCCTCTTGTTATTCTCCCCATGCTTCTCAATCAACTCCAGAATTGTGGTCAGCTCAGTAAACCTCAGTTTCTCTAGAGTTTGAAAGGATAGATGCCACAAGCAATTATCCTTGGATACCATGATAACTTCTCTTAGATGAACATCCTTGATTTTCCTGACTGCCACAATGAAGTACTTGATACTTTCCTTGAGCCTTTCTCTGTAGATCTTGGCATCCTCTTGAGCACTGATGTAGATGGCTTTCAAAAACTCCAGGAAGGCCTCAGCATGATAGATGTGAGAGTTGGTAACTTCATGTAGCTTGGCCTCAATGATAATGTTAGTTTTGACAGGTTTGGCACTTGATGTTGTTGTAGGAGCTGAGGTAGCCTTTGACATTGTAGAGGGATAGTAGGTGGTAGTGACTGTGCTTCTTTGGCCTTGTGCATTGATGACATCCACATAGGGAAGAGTGATTGGATTTAAGGTTTCTTCGGTGATTTTGCCCTTAAGCTTTTGTTGCTTGACAGGTACTCCCCCTATCTTTTTCACAATGACATCCTCCTTTCCTTTCTCCCCCTTAGGCTTGGGATCAGACAAGATGTCTTGAGCTTCTCCAAGAACAGGAAGGTTCATGCTTTTGAGCAGGGTTGTCATCATTTGCTGTTGGACTAGCAAAATATTAGATGTGGCATTGCGTTGGTCATCCAACTTTTCATTGAGCTGCTCCAAGGATTGAGATAGCACTCTGTTGTCAGCCTTAAGATCAACAACCTCCTTTTCCAAGCTATCCACCTTTGAGAATAGTTGTTGAGATTTGAAAGAGTTGAGGGATTGGTCCTTGATTTTGGAGAAGTCAAATTTGGAGATGTCAGAAATAGGAACTTCATCTACAAGCTTGTTCCCATACTGATTCTTCCACAGCACTGTGAGCATTGAGTTGGAGTTGATATTGGCATGCACCTGATTGTCTAGCTTGGTAGAAAGCTTCTTCATATTTTCTGAGACCAAAGCTAGGGTGCAGTCCATCATTGAGACATTAGAAGCTGTTTTCTGAACCTCCTTGAGAATTCCATCTACCTTGGGAAAGTCAGAGAGATAACAGTTCTTTAGCTGAGCTATTGAATGACCAGTCTCTTCCTGAATTGTGGAGATTTCTGACTGAAGACCTTTCCCAAGAAAATGCATAGCTTTTAGCTGGCTCTTGTAGACTTCATTTACAGCATCATAGATTTCTGCAGGAGAGAGACCTTTAGCATTTGACCCCAAAGTAGTAAGATAGTCCTCCCTGAGAAAAGCTAGAGCCTCCTTCAGCTTCACAGTTCTCTTGCCATCCAGCCAAGCATCCACATTACCATCTTGTTGGGCTTCATCCACAATCTTATCTTGTTGTGCTTCAACATCCTCCTTATGAGTGAGAAGAATAGCCTCATAATCAGAGTTTGGGAGATTTGCAGTGAGGAGATGTTGAGCAATTCTAGAGATCTCATTAATCCGTGCCACATGAAGATTTTGAAGTTCTTCTTCCGTCAATTGTGGTGGCACAGAAGATGATCTTGAAGCCCTGTCATGTTGCACAGGTTTCAGCCATTCTGACATGGGGAATAGGTGAATGAGTTTCCTCCAGTCTTGGAATGACTGTAGAGTCTGATGCTGTCTCCATTGAAATGGGATGTGTTACAGCATCATCTCTATGTGCCTGTGAAGGCAAATCCAAGTCCATAAGGAATGGAGAATTTGGCACAGAGTCTCCAGTAAAAACTGGTGAATCCTCTATGTTTTTGTTGGTGTCATTAGGATATGCCCCAGCATGCATTCCCTGACCAACTGAATGTGGTTCCTGGGTGGTGAGCACAGTGTCATGCACCATGTCACTTGAAATTGGCTCAATCACAGATGTAGATTGTGATTGATCAATAGCAAGATTGTCATGAGAATGACTCTCTTGTTCAGAAGAAATTTGTGATGTAGAATCTAAGAGAGAAGTGGGGTTTAGATTAGATTTTGGCAACTCCCCCTGAGAAATAGGAGGAGTTTCAATATTGATGTGCTCTCCACTCAGTGTTTCATCACCCTTATTTCCAATGGGGTCAAGAGTGAGTTCTTGACCCTGTGCTGACTCCATACAGGATGTAGTGGGGAGACTACTTTTTTCAATACCAATGCCCTGTTGAGAGGCCATTGATAGTAGCAGGTGTACCCCTTTTTCCACTTCTGAATCCTGTTGGGAGAATTCAGTGGTAGGCAAGGATTTGGATTTCTTACTTTGTCTGGTGAGAGGTGACTCAGGATCCTCACTGCCTAACTCTATTGATTCATTGATAATTGCCAGGGCTCTCTTCTTTGTCTTCTTTTTAGTAACACCAACCTTTTGGGTGGTTGGTGCACTTGGTTCCCTAATCACAATTGTACTGTTTGCAAGGGGTCATTGGATGGGTTAGGAAGGCTTGGGTTAGACTCTATAGCTTCATCAGTCTTAGCCTTTCCTTTCCAAGAAAGTTCATGATATATAGGTTGATCAAGTGTGTAAGTTTTGAATGTGTTTTGCATATGCTCTGTCACACTCAAAATTACATCAACCTGATTCCTAGTGTCCAATGTACCAAATAGAACTTTGGACATGGACTTAGGATAAGCCAACTTTGATGTGTCTACTCCTTCTAATTCATGCAAATGAGAATCTAAATGATTTAAAATGCATTGAATAAAACAAGGATAGAAAATTTCAATACCTCTGTTGCGCGGAGTCTTACCTAACCTCTGAGCCAACTCCCTTACAATGATTGCTCCTACAATGATTTCCCGGTTGTAGGCCAGGGAATGAGCAAGCCTCACTGCAATGTGGCTGATTTGATCCCACCCAGTCTTTCTGCATAGAAACACCTTTTGCAGAGCATCAAACAAGAACGACCACTCCCTCCTTACATGCTACTTGGTCAGCTTTCCCATATCTATCTCATCAGCATACTTTATCAGTGTCAAGAAATCCACCATTTCCTGGTCACTGGCTTCAGCATCATGCCCTTCCGTCTTAAATTCAAATGTTTCATTAACTTCTTTCTCCCTGAATACCAACTCATTTACTCCAATACTGCAGGTTACCTCATAGAATGAAGTGCCATCCTCCTTTCCCATTAAAGTGCAATTGGCAGTCCTCCAAAACGCCTCAAGAATATCAACATACATGGGAGGATTCATCGTCAACGCCTGACGAAGATATGAGGTGTGCAAAAAGCGTACAAAGCACTTGTACCTTGGGTTAGCCTCAGTTTCAGATGGAATGGTGAGAAGATTGGTTTCTTTGGGAATGGTTAGAGGGTTAGAAGAAGAAGCTGTTTGAGATTTGGGTGACATTTGAATTTGAGATTGAAGAAGATAGAAGAGAGTTTGAGTTTAGGTTAGAGAGATTGAGAGTTTGAGAGAAATAGACAGGATGAAAAGTTATGAACTGTTGGCCAAAAAGTATTTATATGATAGAGACACTGCGATATGGAGTTATGAATATGTACAAGCTATTTTTATGTCGCGAAGTCTCAAAATAGCCTGTATCGCAAAGTCTTGAAAAGGATATCGCAGAGTCTTAAAATGAACTATGTCGCAAAGTCTCAAAGGTAGGAAAAATGAGGTGACTTTGCGATATTGTATAAATACCTTGTCCTAAAACTCTCTTTTTGGAATTTCAATCAATTTGTCAGACTTATACCAGAATTTGAATTAAAATTAATTTAAATCAAAATTCTGTTAAATGTGGAGACTTGTCGATATAGTTATTTTAGGTCGCGAAGTCATAAAATGAACTATGTCGCAAACTCAAGAAATGAACTATATCGTGAAGTCTCACAATTTTGATAGTATGCGATATAAGTCTGTTTTATTTGAACTAAGTTGTGAACTCTCAAAATCACCTATGTAGAGATGTCTTAAGAGATCACGATCACTTCCACACCAACACGATTTTAAAGATTTGCAGTAAAATACTGAAATATTGATAAATCATATCTCAGCTAATTTTCACTCCAATTAAATAGAACATCTAAAAACAGTGAAAATTTACTGCTGCAGTAAATAACTGTCATACTTACTTAGAACTACTAAGTGAAGGATTGAGCATTCCAATTTCACTCACAAGTCTGTTAAAGACAACTTCATTTAGAGGTTTAGTAAATATGTCAGCTAATTGTTTCTCAGTTGGAACATAAGAGACTTCTATGGTACCATTTGCAGCATGTTCCCTAATGAAATGGTACCTGATCTCAATGTGCTTTGTAGTAGAATGATTAACAGGATTGGCAACTATGGATATTGCACTAGTATTGTCACACATAAGGGGAATGTGTTCCAACACTAGTCCATAATCCATAAGTTGATTTCTAATCCAAAGCAATTGAGCACAACAACTTCCAAAAGCAATATATTTAGCCTCAACTGTAGATGTTGCTGTGGATTGTTGTTTCTTACTGAACCATGACACTAACCTTTGGCCTAAGAATTGGCAGCTTCCTGAAGTGCCCTTTCTGTCAATTCTGCATCCTGCATAGTCTGAATCTGTATAACCAACCAGGTTGAACCCAGTGCCCTTTGGATACCATAAGCCAAGGTTAGAAGTCCCTTTCAGATACCTGAAGATTCTTTTGATGGCCACCATGTGAGATTCCCTTGGATCAGATTGGAACCTTGCACATAGGCATGTGGCAAACATGATATCAGGCCTGCTAGCTGTGAGATAGAGTAATGATCCAACCATGCCTCTGTAAACCTTAATATCAACTCTTTTGCCTTTCTTGTCTTCATCAAGCTTGATAGCAGTGGACATGGGAGTTTTTGCAGGGGATGAGTCTTCCAAACCATATTTCTTCAAAAGATCTTTGACATACTTTGATTGATTTATGAAGATGACATCCTCTCTTTGATGTACTTGCAGACCTAGGAAGTAGGTCAACTCTCCCATCATACTCATCTCATATTTGCTTTGCATCAACTTAGAGAACCTTTCACAGAGTTTTTCATTTGAAGAGCCAAAGATGATATCATCCACATAAATTTGGACTAGAATGATATCATTTCTATGCTTCTTGAAGAATAGAGTTTTATCAATTGTACCCCTGGTAAATTGATGCTCAAGAAAGAATTGAGATAGAGTTTCATACTAGGCTCTAGGTGCCTGTTTGAGTCCATAGAGTGCCTTGAGCAGTCTATACACAAAGTCTGGGAAGTCTTCCTTCTCAAAGCCAGGTGGTTGGGACACATAAACTTCTTCAGCAAGATCACCATTGAGAAATGCACTTTTCACATCCATTTGATACACCTTGAAATCTGAGTGAGCTGCAAAAGCCAAGAATATTCTGATGGCTTCCAGTCTAGCTACAGGTGCAAATGTCTCATCATAATCAATGCCCTCTTGTTGACAGTATCCTTTGGCAACCAACCTTGCTTTGTTTCTTACCACCACACCTTCCTCATCCATCTTGTTCCTGAATACCCATTTGGTGTCAATGACATTCTTTCCTTCAGGAGGTGGTACTAATTCCCAAACCTTGTTTTTCTCAAATTGATTTAACTCTTCTTGCATGGCAACAATCCAGTCAGAATTCTTCAAAACTTCTTCAATTACTTTTGGTTCTTCTTGTGACAGAAAGCAGTTATACATACATGTATTTATAGTTGCCCTCCTTGTTCTGACTCCATCACTAGGATCACCTATGATTTGATCCCTAGTGTGGGCTCTGTCCCATTTTCTTGTGTGACCCTGTTCTTCTTCTTGACTTGCCTCAGGGTCATTTTGATTTGTAGTTGAATTCTCTTCTTCTCCCCCTGTGTTGGTGTTCCCTTGCACAGGTGTTTGAAGAAGATCATCAACTTCAGGTGTTTCAGCAGGTGGAACAGTTAGAACAGGTGGTTCATCCTCACCTTCAGAATCCTCAAGATATCCTTGATTCTCAAATCTTAATGGCACACTGTCTTTTTCACTTGATGCAAGTCCAGGATATCTCTTGTCATCAAAGGTGACATCCATGCTTTCCATCACTTTGTGTTGCTCAGGTACAAACACTCTGTATGTTGTCCTTTCCAGAGAGTATCCAATGAAGATACCTTCAAATGCCTTAGCATCAAATTTCCCAACATGCTCAGAAGTATCTTTCATCACAAAACACTTGCTTCTAAAGACATGAAGATTCTTGAGTGATGCTCTTTTTCCAGTCATCAATGTGTAAGAAGTTTTTCCAGACTTCTTATTAATCAATGTTCTATTCTGCACATAGCATGTTATGTTAACAACATCAGCCCAAAAGCTAGTAGGTAGCTTTGCATCCAACAACATTGTCCTTGCAGCTTCAATGAGGGTTCTATTCTTTGTCTCAACTACTCCATTTTGTTGAGGAGTTCTTGGAGCTGAAAATTGTTGAGAAATCCCTTTGTCTTTACAGAACTTATACAGTGTTGAATTTCTGAACTTAGTTCCATTATCACTTCTCAAAGCAACTACAGAGGAACCAGTGCTTTGTGTTTCTCTATCAACTCTCTTGATATGCTCTATATTTACTTGAGGTGCTTCATCCTTGGAGAACATGAATTCCACCCAAGTGTATCTTGAATAGTCATCAACCATGACTAGAGAATATTTCTTTTTGGAAAGGGACATTATATTCACAGGGCCAAATAAATCCATGTGAATTAGCTGCAGAGGCTTTGAGTTTGAGTTGAGCATCTTGTTCTTGTGACTTGACCTTTTTATTTTTCCTTTTTGACAAGCTTCACATGCTTCATCTTGCACAAACTCCAAGGCAGGCATGTCTCTGATGAGCTCTCTTTTAGCCAGAGAGTTCATTGTCTGAACATTCAAGTGAGACAGTTTCTTGTGCCATAGCCAAAATTCTTCATTTGTGGCTCTTGTGTAGAAACAACATATTTCACCCTTGTCTGCAGCCTTTAGGTTAGCTACAAACAAGCTTCTTTTCTTCACACCAGTCAAAACAACTTCACCACTACCTCTTTTGGAGATTAGACACTGATCTTCATCAAATTCCACCTTGAAACCCCTGTTGGTGAATTGTCCAATGCTCAGAAGGTTGTGCTTCAGTCCCTCAACAAATGCTACATCTTCAATAATGACATTCCCAGATTTTACACTGCCATATCCCATTGTATAACCAATGTTGTCATTTCCAAAGGTTACTGATGGGCCAGCCTTCTCCTCAAAATGTGATAGCAAGTTTATATCACCAGTCATGTGACTTGAGCATCCACGGTCCAAGATCCATATGACTCTTTTATTCCTGTTGCCCTGCATTCACAAAATGACTAAGTTGTTTTTGGTACCCACACTTGTGAGGGTCCAGTTGATTTAGAAGCATTGTTGAAATTGATCACTCTGTTGTAACCAGCATTTTTCACAATAGGAGACTTCACTGTGCTTGAGGCTTTAAAGTTGACACTCTTAGGCTCACATGAAGTGTTCATCTCTGTCATGTGAGTGTGCATTTGTGTGTGTGATTCACATGAGTGTGCAGAGTCAAGTTTATGCTTAAGAGATAAGCAATTAGCAATCACAGTCACATAGCATGTCATGCAATTAGAGTTACCACAGAAGGAATCATGGATATTTAGCATGCCACCAGAATGATTACTTAGGTTATCAACTTCACTACTAGCAGACTTATTACACTTATGAGTCAAGTGATTAACAGATAGGCATTTTTGACACTGTTTCCTAGGAGCATTTGGCACATAAGCATAATTGTTGCCCTTGTTGACACCTACTTTACCATTTCTATTTTGCTTCTTTTTCTTAACAACTTCTTTCTTGATCTTAGGAACCTTAACAGGATTGTCTTTGGTTTCTTTCTGGTCAACAGATTTGGGAGAAGAAGAAGTGTCCTTAGCAGCCTCATCTTCTTCAAGTAATTGTTGCCTAATGATCAACAATTCTTCATTAAACTCAACAACACTCTTTTTGAAGATGGGATCCTCAACACCAGACAGAATGGTTGGGGCATTTTTGTTTACAAAAGGTTCTTTTCCTTTGCCCTTGGCCTTCTTCTTCTTTCCCTTATCCTTCTCATAGTCAAAACCAATTCCAACCTTGCAGTCTTCAGTGTGTTCCTTGTGATAGGTTTGAATAAGTTCAGAGGAGTTTCTAAAGCTTCTTATCTTAAGTTCATTATCAGCAATTTGTTCTCTAAGAGCAGTCTCTATTTGTTCAGCACAAATTACTTTGTTCTTTAAGTACTCCACCTCCTTCTTCAAACCATCAAGATTCACAATCATCAACTCAAGTTCCTCATTCTTTTTTGTAAGCTCACGATTCTTAGTAGTTAGCCTATCAATTTCTTCATTAGCAACTAACATACTAGTATGAATATTGAACATCTCAGTACTCATATCTTCAACAGTTTTCTTGTATTGAGAGGGAGTCATATCTAGAGAAGTAAGAATAGGTACCTGACTTGAAGAATCACCATCCTCAGAAAGTGCCATCAAGGCAAAGTTTGAATACTCTTGTTCTTCATCTTCATCAGAATCATCCCAGCACTTTCCCTCAGCAATAAAGGCTTTACCCTGTTGTTTCTTGAGTAGAGCTTCATACTTAGCTTCAAGATCAAAGTATGTTTTGTCCTTTTTGATCTGCTTGGGCTTCTTACACTCTGTGGCAAAGTGCCCAAGCTCATTGCAGTTATAGCATCTTATTTCCTTTACCCTTGTTGACAGTGGTTGAACCACTTGATCCACTAGCATTTCCATTGTTGAACTTAGACTTAAATGGTTGCTTCCTCTTAAACCTAATGTTAGGATATCTCTTAGCCATATAAGCAAAAGGACTTGTTTTCCATCTTGTCCAGTTCTTCTATGCTGTAAAACTCATCTTCCTCAGGCAAATAATAGACAACTTGTGTTTCATCACCAGTGTCTTCAGCTTCCAGCTCTTCAATCTTGACCTGATTGACTTTCAGAGATTCCATTCTTTGACCTAAATTGTCAGCAATTAGGGCACAAGAGGTGTTGGCCATTAATCCTTGCTTTGCTTGAATGGATCTCTTCTGAAACAACTCTAGCTCATAAGTCTTCAAAACACCATACAACACATCAAAACCAATCTTGGTTAGATCCTTTTCCTTGAGAGAAGAGATTCTTGGCTCCAAGTGGTCTGGCAGAGTCAGTAAGAACTTCATATTGAGCTCTTCTGTTTCATAGTGTTTGTCATAGAGTTTGAGCTCATTTATCAGCTTGTTGAATCTCTCAAACACTTCTGTGATTCCCTCCTTTGGCTTTGCCATGAAAGCTTCATACTGGGAGACCAGAATCTGCATTTTGTTCTTTCTAACTTCTGGAGTTCCTTCACATAGCACTTCTATAAGATCCCACATTGGAGTGAAGGGACCATGTTTTAGGATATCTAAATACATGGGATTCGAAGCTTTGATAAATAACAACATCTTCTTCTTCCACAGACTGTAGTGGTCTTTGTTGAAGGGAGAAATCTTGATACTGCTTAGTTTCTGTGAACTCATTGTTGATCGTTTTCTGTTTGTATATTAACAGCCTGCTCTGATACCACTTGTTTGTAATGAATACCACTTAGAAACTAGACAGGGGGGTGAATGGATAGTTTGATATATTTTCGCTTTCTTGAAACTAAATTGATGTAACAGATTGTGTAGTAAGAAAATGCGGAATGAAATAAACATTACACACACAATCACTTTAATCTACTGTGTATTAAGCAAATTAAATACTACAGCTTCCAAAATCTCACAAGAGAAATTTTGGCTTCTAAACAAGAACAGTGTTTTCTTGCTTTTCTTACAGAGAAAGAAGTGCTTCAGTATAATTCTATGATATGCTCACTTCACGCTAACAGTAGGGTGTGCACAATATATATATATATGTCTTATACAAAACCAGTGCACACACCTAATTACACAGCTACCCTTTCTGCAACTCCATTTTGTCGTTCTATAAAAGGTTGGCTGTGTTAGGGAGAACCACTTGCTTTCTGTGGTCCTCTCCCTTATCTGTAGCTGCTTGTCTTCCTTCTTCCTCTTCAAGTTTAGCTGTAGATTTGCCATCTGTATTTTGGACCACCTGAACAATACAGATACTTCAGTATTTGTCTCCATTGACTTTGATCTTGTACCTTCATTTGTCTTGTTGTAAACGGCTAAGTGTTGATATCGTGAACTCCACTTCATTCCTGACTTCGCGATGTCCCTTGTGAAGACTACGCGACATGGATTTTGAGGACTTTGCGACATAAGCCATTTGAGGACTTCGCGATCTAGCCTTTTTGAGGACTTCGCGATATAGCCTTTTTGAGGACTATGCGACATAGGCTATTTGAGGACTATGCGACATAGGCTATTTGAGGACTTCGCGGAATAGGCTATTCGAGGACTTCACGATCTAGTACATTTTGACTTTGCTGATTTCAACACTTCACGATATGAGTCTTGAAGACTTCACGACATAGTACAAATTGGACTATGTGATCTAGCACTTCTCGACATGGATTTTGGTGACTTCACGACATAGCTTTATTCTGACTTTGCTATATAATGCCTTAGACAAATTTCTGCAACTTATTTCTTCAGGGCCTTATTCATCTCCATCCTGCTGCATGAACAATTCTGAACTTCTACCAGGATAATTATTCAATGGCCTATGTACATTCTAGATGCAAGAAACTTACTAAGCTCATTATAATTTTGAGCATACATGATCAAGCTAATGTTCATGAGAACAAGACAAGTACAGAGAGACATATACTATATCCCAGTGATAGAATTCACTAGGTCATGTAGTGTGACATAGTCACATAGTGTAGGCTTGTTAATGGTAGTATTCAAACATGTCTTGAGCCTAACATTTTCTTAACTAAACTAACATTGAAATCCCTTACTTACATTCAAATTCACAGGAAAGACAATAATTATATAAAAATCGATTATGTTTCCATGATTAACCTTTGATATTGTAATGATGCACATATACTCACCAAAAAAGTTTAATTATAACATCTTAGAATATTTAAGAAATTTGTAATTATTGTGATAATACAAATAGTTGAAGTTTGAAGCGGTGGTTAATAATTAAATTTTTATTATTGCTTAATTTTATTATTTTTAATTTGTATGTATTTAGTGCAATGGGCTTCGGCTGAAGAAAGTATAACACAAAATCGGCATATAAAGTCTAGGGATATTTAAAAATTTTGTAATTTTTGTTATGATACTAATAGTTGAAGTTTGAAGCGATGGTTAATACCTAAATTTTATTATTGCATATTTCTAGTATTTTTTATTTGTATGTACTTATGCAACGGGCGTTGGCTCAAAAAACATGACAGAAAATCGGCATATAAAGTCTAGAGATATTTAAGAAATTTGTAATTTTTGTGATAATACGAATAGTTGAAGTTTGAAGTGGTGGTTGATACTTAAATTTTATTAATTGTATTTGACAAAAAATAAGTTGACATGTTAAAAGAGGTAAACTTTTTTAAATAATTAAAAGCATTAAAATTAGTTTTAAAATAAATAGGCCCTAAATTGGTCCTCGTAAATAGGTCTTGGAAATATCTTTTAATTAGAATAGTTAAATTTATTTTAATTATTATAATTTTTTAAAATAATTAGGTTATTAAAATAGGTTTTAAAAATAAATAGGGTTGTTACTCGAACCAAGTACGTGGTATTAACTGGATTTTGTTAAGAACAAATAAGTTCATTTAGAAATTTTATTTATATGTCCATATGTGTATAAATATATACTAGCCTATAACCCCTGCAAAGCACGATCGACTTTAATATTAATTTTAAAATTTAGTTTTAAAGTTTTTGAGATTCTAATACTTCTGAAAATGCTACCTTTTCAAAAAGAATAAAAAGTATTACTTTAATACTTCAAATCTAAAAAAACTTATAGATTTTATAAAAGTTTATTAGCTTAGTAAGCATGCCAGTTAAGGTAACCGTCCAAATTATCAATATTTTTTGTTGTAATAATATAAATATAAATATAAATATTTTCTAAAAAAAAAGTCGTATTTTTGAATTCTAACTAAAGTATAATTGAAAGAGTTTGTAGTTATGTAATATATGTGAGAAAATCGAAAATCAAAACTTTCAATGTTTCAGCTATTATATAATATATAGTATAGTATAGATAGATGTCGTCTGCGATACTTTTAGAAAAAACGAGAAATTTTAGTTATAAAATATACAAAAGAATATACTCTTTGGATAATAAAGGTAATCGGTTAATTATTAGTATTTATAATATTACTATTTTATGTTACTTAATGGAATTGTCTGTGATATTTTTGAAAAATGTATGGTTTTAATTAGGAAAAATTTTAGTTAGAAAATATAAAAAAGAATATACGCTTTGGCAAAAACAAAAACTAATCTGTTAGTTATTGTTAATTATAAATATTATTATTTTATTTCATTAAATAGAACTGTCCGTGATATTTTTGGAAAATGAGAGGTTTTAGCTAGAAAAAATAGAAAAGTAAAAATTTTAGTTAGAAAATATTAAAAAAAATATACACTTTGGCTAAAATAGATAATTGGTTAGTTATTAACAATTATAATTTTATTATTTTATTTTAATATGTGAAATTGTCTGTGATATTTTTGGAAAAGGAGGGGTTTTAGTAAGAAACAATAAAAAGCTGATATGTTTTAGTTAAAAAAGGTAATTGCCGTGATATTTTTGGAAAATTAAGGTATTTTTTCAGAAAAAATAAAAACAATAATGTATTTTAGGTGAAAAAGGTAATTAGTTATAAACATGTAATATTATTATTTAATAAGGGCAATTAAGTAAAATCAGAACATACCAAAAAATATTTAGTATTATATCCAATGGCTCTCATTAATTTAATTTAAAAGGTTTAACAGTTAGAGATTGAATGACCAAACTATGGAGGACCAAACTATGGAGGACCAGACTACAAACCCGACTACAAAAACTTTTAATGTTTTATCTTTAATATAATAGTATAGATAGATATGTATAATAAATAAGTCTAAATATTATGAGTAACTAATTAAAATAATATCGTATCAAAAAATAAATATTAAAGTTTTTGTTAATAATTTAGTAAGAGTAGTTAAGTAAAAATAATTAAGTACATGCGGTTAAATAAAACAAGTATTGTACCGTACCAAAAAACAGGTACCAAAACTTTTAATGTTTCGTATTTAATAATATAGTATAGATAGATGGTATAGATTAATTGATTTTTTTTCTTAAATAGTTAATATTTAAAATTTTACAAAAATATTATAGGGCCGCTGCGAAGCGCGACTTAGTCGACTAGTACTTATATGAAGGAGAAGACGGGGGCGGTGAGGTGGCGGCTCTCAAATCGCTTCGATCTATTTTTCTAATTTTCTCAAAATTTTGAATTAATAATACCAAAGATTAGAAAAAAATTCAATTGCCTTTTAAATATTTACTAATGGAGAAAACTAAATATACAATTTCAATATTCTTGCATTTAAAATCTCTAGTAATGGAAGAAAATAAATATAATATTTTTACATTTAAAATTTATACTAATGAAGGAAATTAAATATACAATAGATCTTTACTAATGGAGGAGACTAAATATTACTAATGGAGGAAACTAAATATTCAATTATAATATTGTTGCCTTCAAAATATCTATAAAAAAAAAAAGTGTATTATGTTACATTATTTTGAACTTTCCTTGATCATTAACTAAATATTCTCATAATATTTTTTTCAAATGAAATTAAGATCTTAACATTCCGTTCTCCTAAACTTTCTTTTTTTATGTAAAATAATAGAAAATACAGGAACGTTTTGGTAAATAAGAAGTTAAGAAATTAGATCGGTCTTGTATAAGAAATTAAGTAATTACTTGGTAAATAATTAATTACCTTTAATACTTTCATACAAACAGCTAATTAGTAGTATATATATACACCTACACTATGTTAATTGCCTGCAAATTTTTTTGTCGTTCTTCTTTACTTTTTGTTTGTTCACGTTAAAAGTGTGTATATGAGTATGAGACTTTTTCCTTTTATGTTATTTATCTTATTACGTTTATTTGTATTCTAATGCAGGATCATATTAAAATCTTTGACATTATTTGCTATTAATGTTGATTGAGTGAAGACATGGATTAATAAGGAGGGAGATTCATCAGTTAATTAAAATAATAGGTCAGGCAAGGTGATGTTCATGTACATTCAATTGTAAATTAATTTATATGTTTATGTGTTCACATTATTAGTTTTTGAATTTATAATTAAAAGTTGATACAGTAATGTTGATTACAAGTTTATTTAGGGTGTGTATTTTTAATAAAATTCAATAAGTGGGTGTATCTATAACAAAAATCATACAAGAATAAAGTTATTGAATATTTGTGAGAAACATTAAGAACATGTCATTAATTTTTATTTTTTTGAAAAAGGAAGCGGTTGTTGTTGTTATTTGTTTTGACAAAAATAGATTATTATTAATAAAAAATTCTCCCGACAACAAAAAGGATGTTTGTTCATATTTTTTGATTTTTTTCTTATTGTGAGTAGATTTGAAGGTAGTGAAGATTTTGATAGCTCCGAAGGTATAACTATAGTTTTTGATTGAACGATCTAGAACTTTATATTAATATATATATATATATATATATATATATATAGGCTTTTGTTCAACTAGAAACTTTTTCCTAAATAAAAACTAGAAACTACATCTTGACCGTTCAATTAGTTTTAATAGCAATTAATCTCAGCCGTTCAATATTGTTTAATTAAAAAATAGAGAAAAGACAGAGATTACGTGCAATTAATTTTATAACTGAATTTTACTTTCTCTCTCATCAACGCTCTTCTCTCTCTCTCTCTCTCTCTCTCTCTCTCTCTCTCTCTCTCTCTCTCTCTCTCTCTCTCTCTCTCTCTCTCTCTCTCTCTCTCTCTCTCTCTCTCTCTCTCTCTCTCTCTCTCTCTCTCTCTCTCTCTCTCTCTCTCTCTCTCTCTCGTATTTCATTGATTAAAGCTTTTAGCTTTATTGACTAAACCGTTGAATTTGTTGCATCAATTTGTTGATTGAAGATGATTATAAATCATTGGTAATGATAAAAGATGAAATTGGGGGTAAGAAAGTACAAATCGAGCAAGTGAGGAAGAAAGTGAATCGATCATGATGAGATGATGACGGTCAGAGTTGGGAAGGCGATGATAATGAATATGTTGTTGAACTATGGTGACGACGATATATAGTGATATGTGTGAGATTGGTTTTTGCTATATTGATGTGTATGTATATGTGTATGCAGAGATGGTAGTCACCGGAGATTGTGACAGCCGGAAATTGGTGGCCGACAATAGTTTTCTTTTTAATTTGAGCCATCCCGTTGAATATGCATGTGTTGATTACCATCATATCAGAAGAATGGATCTGGAATGATGCTAAACTGGAAAAAATATGTGAGTTTTAATGTATAAATTAGTGATTCACAACATGAAAGTTAGTGATGTTCACATTATAAATTAGTGATTTTGACAGTATAAATTGGTGATTTTGGCAGCGCAAATTAGTGATTGTCGATGCAAAAGTTAGTGATTTTCGTGTATATCTGATCAAGTATAAGGAGTGATTGTGATGGCCTGAACAGAGAAGGTAGTGATGCATTGAACGGGAGAGATGATGATTTATGTAATAATGCATATTATTAATCTTTGAAGACATTCAAATCTAATATGTTTCCTTCATTTTTTCCGATTTGATGTTTGGTAATTAAAGATGAAAGTGGAGTTGGCGGCAATCAGGAATGTCGGGTGATAGTACTGGTGATTTTGTTGAATTGACAAACGACACCCACCAGAAATTTGGGGGAAAATGAATTAAAATTTGAATTAGTTTATTTGTTTAGCCTTCAGTTCTTTATTATTTACAAATATGCCATTAGTTTCTAGTTTTTAGATAAGTTTGGTTTCTAGTGGAGTAAGACCCTATATATATATATAATTCAAAACAAAACTTTATATAGAATTTAAAACAAAACTTAATTTGATATTAAAAACATATTTTGTAGAATATTTTTTGAAAAAATTTGAATAAATTACTATAAAGCCGCTGTGAATCGCGACTTAGTAAACTAGTTTTATAATATTTTAGGTGTATTTGTTGAACGTCTCAAAATTTTTGTAACAAAACTTAACATCATGACTTAATATATGGTAACAATTTAGTTCATTTATAAAAATTTAAAGTTTTAAAATATAATTAATTATTTTAATCAACTTCATTTAAGTATTAAACATTTTAATTTAAATATTTTTAGATGATTATTATCATATATTATTTTAATTAATTATTTTAAACCATACTATTGAAGAAGATGTTCTTAGCCATTCATTTATGAAGAATTTTATATAAACCGCACGATTTGGTGTTTGAGTGGTAAATCCATTTGTTACATCTAAAAAGCAAAAGGGAAGACTGGGATATAAAAATATTTAATAAAAGAATAAATAATTTGGTCATTGTGTTGGTTAAAGTATTGCACGCGTGATTTCTTGCTATTGTAACCCCCGAAATGAAGATCTTTTGTCATTATTTGATTCTGCCTATAAATCTTAATCCTAATTTTAAAACTAAAACAACCAGCTTCTTTTTTATTAAACACATGGTTATTGTCGGAGAATATATACATGTATGTACGGTGATATCTTAAAAAAGTTGACTTATAATTTAAAATGAATAAATGTTGGATGAATTCTTATAAATTGTATTGGTGTTTAGATAAATTTATTTATAAGTTAGTTATAAATTTGTTAATTTACATTTTAAAAATAATTATTAAATACAATGAGCTAAATACATGCATTTTAAATTAAAAAATATTTAAAAATACAAATGTAAAAATATGAATTATTAAAATACAAAGAAATCAAACAATAAATTAAGAAAAATATACGTTGTTACTAACATCCAAGTTATGAACATATAAATTATAAGCCCTCATAAGCTTATAGACCTATAACACATAAGCCAACTTAAATTATGTTTGCCAAAAAGACCCTTAATATGTGAGTATAATTATACATGTCTTACTTATATAATGCCACAAAAATGGAAGCTCCTTTTTATAACGCAGTAAATAATACTTTCTCCGTCCCCTCAATTCTTTACATTGAGGTTAAAAAAAGTGTAACGTAGTGGATGTAGTTAATTTTTATATTATAAAACTTTACTATTTTAGGAAACTTTTGGAATGTAATAATTGAGAGGCACAAAAATGTAAAGAAATGAGAAGGACATTATAGTATAGTCATGTTTCATTTACTTTTTGATTGTTCTTGTTGTCAATCATCTATTCGCGTTTTTGATAAAATACTAAATGCAAATAAAACGTATTAATTCTCATAAATATTCAATATTATCCTATTTAGAGAAAATAGTAAAGGGAAGAAAGAGTAGGTAAATTGGTGAGATGTACCGAAATTGACGAAGAAAAATAAACGATTTTAAAAAAATATGAATACAAAAAAACTGATGCCCTAGTGGGCAAAGTCCAAACATGTAGCATGGTTTACAGATGATAAAGATTTGAATGTCTAGGCAGTGTTGGTATGAGTTATAAAGTGCATCAGTTTTTGGTCTTCTTCAGCTTTTAACTTTGTCGTCCGATGTTTCTTTCTTCATCGCATTAATACAATTAAATTGATTCCACAAATGTTTTATTTTGGTGTTCTAAACTTGCAAACAAAACTTGCATCATTACGTGCTTCGTTTCGTTTTTCAAAGACATATTGTATAAATATATTCTGTTACAATATACGCCTTTTTAGAAACAAAATGAGTATGTTCGGGAGTCAAATAAACGAATTTGTTTGTTACGTCTGCACCCCGTGTTATAAAATTCCTCAAAATTTCAAAAAATAATCTAATTAACATTCGGTTAATATTTGATTGTTTTAATTTTTAGAATTCCATTAATTTTTACGTTAGCAAATCATTTTTACTCCGAAAACTTTCACGGATAATAAAAATTCTAAAATCAAAAAATTAAACGGCAGTATGATGTGACCTATCTATATTCATATCAATTTTCCGTACTTAACCTATTCACTTAGAATTTGATCATTTCTATAAATTATTTTTTAAATAATATATTTTATTATTAATATTATTAATATATTATATAAATTCAATTTTTTCCGATAAATCAATTCAATTAAATTTTCAATTATCAATTAGTTTAGCATCCATCAGAGATTCTAGATTTTCACAACCATATCTGGAACATAAAACACGCAGAAGAGCAACTTTGATGATCTAATATATTACCACTAGTTATGAACTTTGTAAAGTGGATTAATAATTATTCCAAAAATATTTCTTAAAATTTAGATTCTACTCTAACATCTTTTATATAAGAAATTTAAATTTAAATATTATTTTTATTTATGATGATTAAATTGTAAAGGGAAAATAGATTGTTTTGTCACTAAAGTATATGGTCTTTTAGAAACTTACCACTGAACAATAATTTTACTCAAAATCATCACTAACGTTAGAGACGTTTGTGATTTTTGCCATTCCGTTAAATTTAATTCGATCAATAAATTTATATTGAAATTTTAGAATCTAATATTTTAATTCAAAATATCTAGATATTGATCGAAAAGAATAAATTAGATATCTATTTTTTTGTGTGGTCAAATTTGGTTTATGAAATCTTAAAAATCAATGATACGAATCTAAAACATTTATACATATATATAATAATATTATGTTTTTAATAAAAATATATAATTTCATTAATCTTTTGTTTAATATGATAAGTTTTAAACGAATATTATTAACAAGATAAATGATTCAATATTATTGAGTTGATTTACGAAAAGATAATAAAATTTATGCAATAATATCTGTCTATTCATGTTTAGTAGCTAATTTTTAATAATTATGCAATAATATCTATCTATTCATCATATTAATATTATTTCAACGGAACATTAACGACACAATTAACAGGATGACTAGAAACAAAAACTAATGTAAGGTTAATGATTAAAATTAATTATTTGATAGTTCAGTGATTAATTTATAAAAAAACTCAATAGTTGAGTGATAAACAAATCTATTTTCCCTTACTAAATTTAACGGAATGGCAAAACTCACAAACGTCTCTAACGTTAGTGATAATTTTGAGTAAAATTATTGTTCAGTGGTAAGTTTCTAAAAGACCATATACTTTAGTGACAAAACAATCTATTTTCCCAATTGTAAAATCATCAAAAATACTGCTTTTTTAATTTTATTTCATTTTTTAACTTTTGAAATATTTACAAAAATATGGGTTGCAACCAAATATTGTAACGTATTTTTATATTTTTTTGAAAAAAAAATTAAAGTTGATTTTGATTGCAGGTTGATTTTGGGTTGCACTTGGTAAGCAACATATTATACAACAAAAGGTAATTTCAATTAATAAATTGTTAAAGTTGCATTTATTAATTTTGGTTAATATCAGTTGCAAATATAGTTATAAAGTTGTAAACGGTATTTTTGCAAAATATTTTTAAAAAGATCATTTCTGAAAAAACCCCTAAAAATTTTTAGGGCTTTTTTCATAAATACCCAACCCAAAAAACTTTTATTGCAAAAATATCATGTGTGTTTTAAATTTTTTGCGAAATTACCAAAATATTTGCAAAAATATCAATTTTTTGAAAATATTTACAAAAATACGGTCTATAACTAATTTAAACCATATATGCAACTACTTTAAGGTTGTAACAACGTTAGGTTTTAGAGTCTAGGGTTCCTAAGTCGGATTATTCCTCATTCTTAATATTTCTAAAACCCAACATTGAACCTAAAGATTGAACAGGGGAAGACCACAAACTTACCAAATATCTTACTAATTTTTTTTTGAATTCTCAACTGTTTTTCAATAATTGTTTAAAAAGTTGTTTCTGGTTGCGTTGGTTACGGACCGTATTTTTTGTTGCGGTTGATTTTGGTTGCAGTTGCAGATATGGTTGAAAGTAGTTGCAGAACGTATTTTTGCAAATATTTTTAAAAAGTTAGTATTTTTGCAAATATTTTCAGAAGATGGTAAAATTGCAAAAAAAAACTTAGAAAAAGTAGTATTTTTGATAATTTCTCAAATTTTTAATGCGGAGACATATATCTTAAAATTTGGACAAAATGTAATATAGTAATACTTAGACCTGGCAAAATGGGTCCAGATCCGAATAACCGAACCGAAATTCATAGAACCGAATCCGATTTTGTATCCGAATTAGTTAAACCGATAATTATTCAAAAACCGATTTAAACCGATCCGAAAATTATCCGAATCGAAAATTTAACCGAAAATTATCTGATCCGATTATGATCCGAACCGATCATAACCGAATAATAAATTATCCGAACCGAATATGATTCGAAATACGAGATCCGATTTAAATCCGAACTAAAAAAATGGTGAATTCAGTTTTAGTTGAGTTATGATATTTACAGATCATAATCCACATATATCAGGCCACTTTTAATTCAATAAATTAATCTATTTATAAGCAAAATTCTTAATTAGAATAATTTCATGTAAAAGATATCATAGATATTTAATCAATACTTTTGAAAAAGTACTTTATTTTATATAAAAAATAATATAGTAATGATCCGAAAAGATCCGAACCAAATTCATCCGATTTTAATCCAAATTTCATCCGATTTTAATCGGAATTAGACCCGAACCGAATCAAATCCGATCCGATCCAAACTATACCAAAAATATATCATAACCGAACATTAATCTGATCCGAGATTGATCTGATCCGAAACCGAACCGATTATCCGATTTGCATACTAAGAAGTAAATAGAAATAATACAAAATCATGTTATAAAAAAATTAAATGATGATTTATACACACCAGCACCGGCAGGCAGCAGCAAGTTGAAACTTGGGAGAGATGGTGGTGGGATAAGGAGATTTTGGAGCACTAAAAGAGACACAATGGTCCCACTTCCCCCATCACTCTCCCCCTTCTCCACCATCCCCCTCCCCAATCCCCCACTTTTCACCCTTTACTTTTGTTTTGTCCCTTTTTTTAGTATCCAAAACCCTCCATTAAATTTCCTCCCATAATTTATAACCTTGTTTTAAGTTTGACAAATAATAAAAACCTCATACTACAACTTCATACATATTTATATATCTTCATTCTCTTTCAACAAATATAAGAGCTAGTAGTGTTGCTAGTGTATGTGTTAAAGAAAGAGTGAAAACATGTCTTGCTCATACCAAAATGAGGGTGATCTTGAACTAGGCCTTGGTTTAAGTCTTCATACTGGTTCTTGTACTAATAATACTCAATGGGGTGCTGAGCATGTTAAGAAAATCAGGACTGCTCAAGATTTTACTTCTGCCAGTAAAAGATCAGTGCCTGATGCTGTTGCTTCTCAGGGTGACTTTTCTGCTTCTCCTCCTGTTGTCAGGTATATACTTTGCATGCATCTTTGATCCTGTGTGTATCAGTGTATGTATAGTGTTTCTTTTATTTGTTTTCTTATGTTCATGTTTGTTACTTTTATTTCATATTCTTTCTGATATCTATAGCTTGTTTCTGTGTATTTTCTGATAGTCTGTTTTAGTTTCTTGATGTTGTGTTTTTTCTGATCTGTCAAGATTACTGTGTTTTTGAAATTCTTGCATTTTTGTGATATTTAATCTTTAGATATGTGCTTCTTTGTTAATATTTTGATAGTGTTGTTGATTTTCTTTTAATTATTATAACCTGTGGTTGCTTTTGACATGTCATTTTAGTTGCTGTTTGCAAATGGGAATTTGTTGTCACAAAAACTAGTTGTGTGAATGAGAGGGTTGAGAGTTTTAGCCAATGTAATTTGCAGATCTTTGTATTGAAAATGACATATATATATATATCAGAGATGTAGTTGTTATGATCCAATATTGATTCAAAATGATTATGAGCAAGATTGTGCATACCTTCTAGATCTCAAGAGCAAATATGTATACTTGCACACCCAGGGATAGCCTGGTGCCAAAGGCTCGTGCTGCTCATCCCGCACCCCTTTCAGTCATGGTTTCGAATCTTCACTCCCCTCCCCTCCCCTTATACACTTGTACTATTGAAAAATATGAAATGACCAAATAATAATCATCATAATAATATATGTTTACTCATGTGTGTTTACTTACCAAGAAAGCAGGACTCGTTTATTGGGAACAAAGGTGGTGTCTGGTTTCAAGTATGGGATTTTTGGCTATACTTGTTTGTATGACTCTTCTTTTTCAGTTGGCAGCATTATAACTTTTTTTTGTATGTATGTGTTTGCTAAATTTTGTGAGCAATTATTTTTCTTGCCTGATGGTTAAGTTAATTCTTTCATGTACTTTTTGCTTTCCATACACAGTCAGGTTGTAGGATGGCCACCTATAAGGACTTACAGGATGAACAACATTATTAACCAAACAAAGTCTACAAATGGTGATCAAGAAGAAAAGGAAATGGATGTGAATGATACAAGTAAAAATTCTCCAAAGAAAATCAACCATGGAAGACACAACAATGATACAACTACTAAAGAAAGAGGACTTGTTAAGTTTGTGAAGGTGAATATGGACGGACTGCAAATAGGACGGAAAGTAGATTTAAGTGTTCATGCTTGTTATGAAACTTTAGCTCGAACAATTGAGGAGATGTTCTTTAAGTCCTCCACAACCATCAATTCTAACAGTAAGTCATTTAACCCTATAAGCTAGCTTAGCTTTCGGGGTTGAGATATGCCCAATAACACGTGATTTGCTCCATTTGCATCCTGATTCCTGAGGATTGGTGTCTATATATTTCATTTCTGGATTATGATTTTTAAATTGTTTGTGTTATGTTTATAGAAAATTTGAACTTTGTGTAATTAGGCCTTGCTGGAATGAATAAACAAACTGTTCAACCATCAAAGCTTTTGGATGGATCTTCTGAATTTGTGCTCACCTATGAAGATAAAGAAGGAGACTGGATGCTTGTTGGAGATGTTCCATGGGGGTATGACTATAAAACTCATTACTACACACACGAACACACACACACACACACACACATGGATGATCAAATATGAAGAACAAGTAGTAAGCCGACAAAAGTCTCGGTAAAAGCAGTTAAAAAGAACATGTTCGATGCCTCTGATTCCCTGTTCTTTAATTTTTGCCCAGGATGTTTCTGAATACTGCAAAAAGGCTTAGAATCATGAAAACATCCGAAGCTGATGGACTAGGTGCGTGCTGTAAAGTTTAAATTACTAAAATACTTTTTTGTTTGAGCAAGTAAAATACTTCTAAAGCAGCTGTATTGCAAATGATATATTTCCATGATTTTCTTTAAAACCAAATTCATATTGCAGCTCCGAGGCTCCAAGAAAGACATGACAGACAAAAAACGAAGGCGCCTCAGAATCACTGATCACCGCAAGAAGTACTCCTACAAGCTGAAGAAAAACTCACAGGAAAATATAGTTTTTAAAAGTTGGTTAAGCTTGGATTTTCTTTTTCTTTTTAATTTATGTGAAGTGCCTGCATTTCGTTATTTACCACAAAATTCCTGCTGGTTTAGCCCTACCTTGGTTCTGTCATTAGTTTCTTCATAGCCAACATACCACACCTTTAGCTCTCCTACACAGGTTTATTACAGCTGAGTAGTTTGCTAATTTACCAGTTGATTATAATGTAAATATAAGAATGTTTTCAGTATTGAACTTCTGTGTGTAAGTTTTGGTTTCTTTGACACTTAATGTTGGAAAGAAATTTATTATCTTCCAGTCATTAAATTATTTATTTATTTTTTTGTGATTGGCTTTTTCATATTTTAGAAACTTGTATTGTGTATTTGTGTTCACTTCTTGTTACTATGCAAAGTTGGTAGAACAAGTGTTGTCATGTGAGCTTAAATCAACTGTGCTCCACTACAAATAAGTGTCTTTCTTAGGGCCGTTTGGTACAAGGAGAAACAATGTTGGAAAAAGCTTTAAAGTGTTTGATTAAACATTATACAGGTTTCGAGTTGAGATTAAAAAGATGTATATATTAGCAGGTTTCGTTTTCGTCAAAAATATTTTTTATCAGTTTTTTGAGGAAGGTAGTTTCGGAAAATCTCCGCAAAGCAGTTTTTCTGAAAATAGCTGTTGTATATACGAGAAAACCTGCCAAGGTCCATGCAAGCAAATGCCAGATGAACTCTTCGTTGTATACAAAACTTTAGAAAATTCCAAAAAAAAAAAAAAAAGGCTTAAATTTGCAACTCGGAAGTTGAGATTATGAACTGTGAAGTTCAGGATGAGTAGCTAGGAATGCATGACATCCCTTCCATAATTCCACTGTAAAAGCTACGATCTTATCTTATCTTTAATAATTTCCCTGTGACAATAATTAATACATCTTGAATCATTATGTTACAGCAATCAACATTTCACTACTTTCCTAGCCACTGAATTTGGTTATTGAGTGGATGCTCCCCATATACAATGAAGGAATGACCCACTCCACTCAAGTTCTGAGGTGAAATTTTTGTGCTATTTGTGTAAGGGCCCCTCAGGTGAGTGATGCCCTCCAAAGTTAAGCTAGCAACAGGGAGGGATATAAAAAGAGAACCACACCCTGCTAATTTTCAAAGTATGAACCATCAGATTAAAGCTATTTTCTTACTTTTGATTGAGGTGACAACTGCCGATGTAACAGGTGGTCCGTATCAATCAGACATGTGCAAAAACAATGAGAGTTGATTACCGCAGAAAGTGCCATAGACTCGTAATGTTGAGATGATAAATAATTGGCCATATCAATTTTCCATTCTTGGAATCTAAATTGGGTCCATCGTAAATGTGCCTCGGCTTATTTGTACACTTGCACACTTTTGGCAAATGAAGATCGAATGAGGTGTTTGCTATCAAATTTATTCCATTTCCATAGTCTGTTATCAACCTTCTAATGAGGAACAATTCTTCTTAGTGAAGATATAAATAAATTTGATCAGACAAAATTAATTCTCGGTGAACCATGAATGCAAACACCAGCTCCCTGCTATTCCTCATTCGAGACGAATACGAAAGCTTTTATAGAGGGTATATTGCATTATCATGTCCATGTTTTAGGTAAAATATTTAGCTGACAATGTCCCCTGTACTATATAACTCATAGCACAAAAATGACAACAGTAATCTACTTTACTCTTAACAAAACAAGGCAAGTCAGATCCTGAACCTGATATTCCAGATCCCATGATCAAGTTCAACACAAGTACCAAAGTAAGCATTGCAAGTACACAATCAGCCACCTACTGCAAAAACTCTCTTGGGTCAGTTACATAGCCAGTCAAAGCTGATGCTGCAGCAGTATATGGAGAAGCAAGATAAATCTGGCCGTCCTTGTGACCCATGCGACCAGGGAAGTTTCTATTAGTTGTGGAGACACAGACCTGCAACAAGGTACTAAAATCATTCACTATCGTAATTGTAAATTAGCACCGAAGATAATTAAAAATGGATGGATAAGCACTTTATAGTTTTGTAGATGGTTGTTTGGAAACCTTTTTCACACAACCACGTGCATTTTCTAGTTTTGGATGATTTAATGTAGTAACATTTATATCACTAAATGGATGTAAAAATACTACATTACATGTTTAATGCATATCACATTTTATGGAATCGAATAATTTATAAATTATGACTAGAGCTTGCGAGGAAATGAAAACCTGTAACCGTTTGGCCTACCCTCAAGAAAGTACTTTTGTAACTTACAACTGTAAAACATTTCTACGTATATATATACTATGTTAGTATCTGTTTGGATGGTTTAATTGATAATGCATAACTTATAAGTTACAAAAGAATAAAAAAATTAAAAAATCATTAAAAGTTGCTCTGGTGAGAGTTAATTTCAGTTTTTGTCTAGTCAAATTAAAAGTTTAATACAAGTAACTGAAATAAGTACATAGTTTCTGGTATTTAAATTCAACTTACAAGTTAGTTTAAGTTACTGTTTCGCTTTACACAATCAGACCAATAAGGTTGATTTTAAATTCCAAATCTCTGTGCGAAACAGGCACTACCGTTGCCAGTTTTTAAAAAAAAAATTAATCCACCCCTTGTCAGCACAAAAGGTTAAGAACTCCATTAGCATGAACATGTAAGGACCCTTGTACGAGTTCAAAAACCAAGATATCTAAGCCAAATCATAGCTATATTCAGTTCTATAAGTAAAATACAGAACCAAATATACAAAAACACTACAATGCATACAGTTGAACAAAAAAACGCATAAATGGATTATTGGTTCTATATTTACAACCAAAGATGGCTATAGCCATCCTTGCCGCGTCAACTTCTAATAGAAAAAAAAAAGGGAAACAATTTTGGTAGATGAATTTTTTCTAGGATATAACAATAGTTCTAGTCATTTTAGCATTAGCATTGGAGCACAAGTTTTATGTTAACACCAAATGTCACCTTTTGGTGCCAAAATATAGCAATGGCTATAGTAGTGTCCTAGTTGGGTCAAGTGTTTTAGTTCATGTCTAAGCTTAAAAATGGTGCAACTTACCTGTGCTTCATTCATGCGTGCATAAGTGTCCTTTGGACCACCTAAACAAGCACCACAGCTAGGACTTGCAGGTGTATCACAGCCTGCTTCTTCAAATATCTGAGAACAAGTCCTCCCACCAGACCCTGGCACTGGAAGGCTATACACGTCCATCCAAACCTAAATATGATTGAAGTAGGCAATTTAATCCTAATATATATAAATTGCACAATATATCAGGAATTAATATCGCAAAAATATTAACGAACCTTTTGGGTTGCAGGGACTAGGAAGGTAGGAACTTTCACCTTTTTACCCTGCACATGATTAGGTTTAATAAACTGGAGACATCACATACATGCCTAAATAATTATATGTGTTACTACAATATGGAAATAATTATATATGTTACTATAATATGTTTATTCTGAGCTGTGTGTAATAAAAAAATACATGAGAAGAAGCCAGTGATAACCGAAGAATTACAAAACTAACAAAAGTTATATCCTAGACAGTAATCCTTTAAGCAGGAGTCAAGATAGACTATACGAATAAAATGTAAGACCAATAGTAACAGAATAACGGATTGCTTAAGAGGTTCTAAAATCTAATTTATGGAAAGAAGCAGAACTGTGGAACATGTATTATATAAAAAACAAGTAAATATCTTTCATATTTGTTGGACAATCAGGAAAAGTTTGAATTACTTGATATGCATGATGCATCGTAAAATGAATTCCAAAAATTGAGATAAACGAATATATATTAGTAAAACTAGTCATAGATAAAGTTTATCTTAGAGCAACTCCAACAGATTAGCTAAATGAGATCCTAAGCTAGGATTTAAGGAATGTGGTAGAATTTCCTTAAAAAGTTAGAATTGTCCTCTCATGTCTTGTTTGTAAGGAACCAAAAGGCATTCCGTATCTTGCTTTTATTAGTAAAATATTCACTTCCCTCCCTTTTTGTACTTGAAGTACATAGATTAAGTTTAAATAAAATAATATAATAATACTAGGAAGAAAATATAAGGAATGTTGTTTGAGTTCACCTACAATAAAATGTTCTAAATCACCAGGATTCATTATTTTTAAAATTATTTTTAGGGACTCTTGGAGTTGCTCAAAACAACATGAATACTGGTCATATCTGCTGAAAGATGCTACTATCTCAGTTGCACTGAACATACTCGGAAATATATTCTTCCCACCAACACAGCAGAGGCCAAAAAGTGTGGTAACTGGTAACATAGTAGGAATGGAAAACATAAATCACAAGTACATTTTACATCAAATAAGTTTAATAGCAAGGATAATCCATGTCTTACTGAAGCTAGAAAAACTTTGGCTGCAGCTAGAAAATCCTCAGTTTTTCCACCAGTACAAGATCCAATATACACTCTGTCAATTTTGACATCTTTGCATTCCCTTGCTAATGCACGATTATCAGGCGAATGAGGCTGTAAAATATATTAACAATGTTAATAATCCATTGAAACATTCAAAACCTCAATGAAATATTAAGAGTAAAACAATCTTTTTCTCAAACTGAAGAACACTCTCAAGAGATTACAGTTGCAAACACAGATAACAATAATAAAAATGCTCATTCTCCATCATATATAGTTACTGAAGTTGGGGAGAGGGAAGGGGGCACATAGAACTGGTTCTCTTAAAGCGTGCATTTCTTATAATTTCCTTATACTATCCACGAGCCAAAAACTGAAATCTAGAAACAATCAAACTCACCTTCGCCACCAGGGGCTCCAGCTTCGAGATATCAAATCTGTACTCAGAAAGAAATCTAGAAGAAAGAGACTTTTATAAGTAATGGTATCATTATGAAGTAACAGAAGGAAATAAAACTCAACGCAAATGAAGATGATAGTGCATAAAGCATAAGGAGCATCAGTTATGGGTGCTTCCACTAACATATTGTATCACAGGTCTACAAGAATACCTCTCAAGGCATTAATAAACTAAGCAGAGTCACAAACATCTGATAGAACTCCTTCACTACAGTCCTAATTAGACACTTATTCAGGTATTCACACATCGAAGTCTAGAATGATTATATTCGAAATTATATATTATTGTAGACGTAGTACCCCGTGTATTCCAGCAAAAGAAGAATAGTTTATTTCATTAAGCAGATCTTCTCAACCGTATTGGCGAGTTTGAAAGGACAAACATGCTTTTAGAGTTAAATGAATGTATCCTTTTCTACTGTGTATTCCCTTTCAGTGAGAATAATCCACTTTCTCTTAATTCATCAGCTCTATAATTTAATTTTTATAATAAGCACTTGCCATAAATAGACAAGAGAAAATTATCAAAGTACACATAAATTACAAAACTATAACATTTAAAAGGGCATATAAATATATCTAGTAATTGCACGTAACTACACATTAGAAATACACAAATCCATCCAGTAGCACTAAGTGAAGATTAATAAACTGAACAAAACATGATATCCTTAACCTAGCATGGCAGGGTAGACTAATGAATTGGATATAAAGAAAGCAAATGAATCAACTAAAAACTATTGCAACCTAGAAATTCATATAAAATAGTGAAAACAAATAACAATAACAATAGCAAAAATGATAACAATTATAGTAATAACAATGATGATGATGATGTCATATTAATAGCTAAAGGAGTAGACCCGGCGTTTTTGTACACGACACGAAAAGACAGCATAAAGTGTTAGTGTTTACATTTTGAGTACACGACACGAAAGTATACGGTCCGGTTAATTCAGTGTCGTGTTTGGGTTTACACTTTGGGTACACGACACGAGAGTCCTATTCAACTAGAAACTTGTACTAATTAAAAACTAGAAACTGCACCACACAGAGTTAAATACACCCTCTCACATACAACCCCACCTAATCCCCTCCATTCGTAATTATATTTTTCCCGTAAATTGGTGATCTTTTTTTGAAATCTGACTTCACTGTATTTTTTTTCATCTCACAACAATTAGTTTGCATACCATATTTGATATATTTCGACGATAAATCACTATTTATGCTTGCGAGAATCACTAAAATGTTGGTGATTCATGTAAGAATAAATAGTGATTTCTGCGTAAATGTAGTGATTTTTTCTCTAGACCTATACGTAAATTACAAATTTTGTACTGCAAAATCACTAAATTTATACGTATATAAAAATAAATCGCTAGATTTATGCTAAAATCACTATTTATTATTACAAAAACCACTTTGGGTACACGACACGAGAGTCCTATTCAACTAGAAACTTGTACTAATTAAAAACTAGAAACTGCACCACACAGAGTTAAATACACCCTCTCACATACAACCCCACCTAATCCCCTCCATTCGTAATTATATTTTTCCCGTAAATTGGTGATCTTTTTTTGAAATCTGACTTCACTGTATTTTTTTTCATCTCACAACAATTAGTTTGCATACCATATTTGATATATTTCGACGATAAATCACTATTTATGCTTGCGAGAATCACTAAAATGTTGGTGATTCATGTAAGAATAAATAGTGATTTCTGCGTAAATGTAGTGATTTTTTCTCTAGACCTATACGTAAATTACAAATTTTGTACTGCAAAATCACTAAATTTATACGTATATAAAAATAAATCGCTAGATTTATGCTAAAATCACTATTTATTATTACAAAAACCACTAAAATTTTAGTACTCCGTAATATAGCACATATGGTATGCATATTGATCGTTGGAAGATGGAGAAAAATATAGTGAAGTCGGATTTCAAAAAAAGTTCACCGATTCACGGGAAAAATCAAATTAAAAATGAAGGGAATTAGGTGGGATTGTGTATGTGAGGGTGTATTTTAACTGTGTGTGGTGCAGTAGAGGGCCATTAGATTAGATTAATCTAAGGGCTTAGATTAGTTTTTAGTTTCTATTTTAATTTTAGTTTCTAATTACAAAAGCCTATATATATATATATATTATAACATAATTTATATATGATTTGATGTCAATAGTAGAATGTTATAAATAAAATAAATAAATAATCAATTTGCATATAAATTGATCAATATTCAATATCTAAAATTTATATTATTTTTTGTTACGTGTACTTCCATGCACTTTTGTGTCATGTACACGAAAAGTAACTAGGAAAAGTTCGTGTACTTTTTATCTCGTATTGTGTTTGGCCCAGTATCTATCATCTAAAAAATATTGATTGAGCTTTGTGTATTAAAAATGGTTATTTAACTCTGGCAATTATACTCATATGATGAACATGAACAAAATAACACCGAAAAGGATCTTTATCTGAAAGGACTTGACCAGTACCTTGCTTTCTCGTCACTGTAAAGTGCTTCATAGGGCAGAGATGTTTTGTCCTGTTCAATACACAGGAAAAAGCAAAATTCATACATAGTACCAAATAGGGTGAACAAAACCAAACTAAAACAGGAAACCAGAACCTAACTGACTAATTCATTCCAGTTCAGTTCTTTTTTCCTATTAACGGGTTGGTTTTATTTTTAATTACCCTAAATATTTCCGATTCGGTTCAATTTTGTGAAAATGGACTTAGTTCAACCAAACCGACCGACCAAAGTCAAAAATAAAAGATCTATATTATATACATTATATAAAAGATATCTTAAATTCTATCGTTTTTGGAACCTTGCACAAATACATGGGTTGACTTCTTTATTTTTTCTTCTTCTATACATTATATCCTCTTCTTTTTGTGGAAGAGGCGAAGAGTTGTATATGATTTTAAGAATTTCGGTATCATTGTAAATTTCCCATGTACTTTTTTTGGTCAGTTCAGATTATGAAGATAAAACGTTTTGGTTCAACTTATTTTGGTCAGTTCGGTTTGCAGTGCTAAAAACTATTTGGTTTAGTTTTCCGTTTTGAACCCAGCTCGGCCTGGTGGCTGGTCCTGAACCGACCGTTTACTGATGCAAATTTTATAAATAAGTAGATATTCATAATGTGGACAAGAGGCCAATCAAACAGATAAGATCACTTGTCACACTAACCTCGAGGTACTTATAAGTAGTAGCATCAGCTGGAATAACACCATTTTTCCCACCAGCTTCGACAACCATGTTGCATAAAGTCATCCTCTCTTCCATCTAATGAAATGTAAAATTTGAATAAAGAGCCCGACATAACTATATAACATAAATTCTCACAATAGGAGGGTAATATTCTAAACTTACACTCAAGCTTTCTACAGTAGACCCAACAAATTCCATCGACTTGTATGTTGCACCAGAGACTGAAATTTCACCAATAATCTACAATAAACATTTTTTAAGTGTTCAGAAATCAATCAAGAAACCTTAGCCATAAGTAACAACACCATTAAACATCAAAGACTTCAGAATGCATCAAAGATGGAATAAACCACACGTAACTATCATTTATAAATGGAGAATCATTGCAAGGCAGCTATATGCCAAAGCACCTAGATAAACATACTTGTAAAATCAAATCCTTGGCAAGCAAGTAGTCCGGCATTTCACCATCCAGAACAAATCTCAAAGTTGGAGGCACCTGTCAATTCAGTATACATGTAAATTGTGAGTAAATGGTTTAGAGAACAAGTTTAGGACGTAGTAATATTGCACTCAAGATACTTCCGTAAGGATAATAAGATGTCTCATACATATAAAATTTAATTGGTCCCTGAGATATTCCTTGGAAGTCGGTGTCAATATACAGTCATATAGATGTCAATATATAGTTGTAAATCTGTTATTGATAGGAGTAAATATGTGGTCTTTAACAGCTCTATTAGGCTTAATTAGAGGCAGATATTATGTGATATGATAGGCTGATATTAGGGGATTTTGTAGGCTGGTTTACAGGCTGATATAGTGGGATATGCTAGCTGATTTGCAGCTGTGATAAGCTCTGCTGTACCTATAAATACATGAGCCAGTTTGTATAGCAATTCATTGAGAATTATAAGCATTTTCTCATATCTTTGTCATGGTATCAGAGCATATTATTTAAATACAAATCTGTTCTTGTATTTCTTGTCTTGCTTCAAAATCGTAGTGTTTTTTTACTCCATCTTTCTTGGAATGCATCTCCTGGTTTTTGTTACTTCTTAATCATGTCAAACATGTCATTAGAGCGGTCTGATAACTTTCTTGTTCGATTTAATGGGAAGAACTATTCTTCTTGGGCTTTCCAATTAGAAATTCTTGTCAAAGGAAAAGAAAAAGAATTATGGGGTCAGGTTGATGGAACCGTTTCTACACCTGACACCAAAGAAAAGGAGCAACTTGCGAAATGGAAGGTGAAGGATGCTCAAATTATGTCTTGGATTCTCGGGAGTATGGAGCCCTCCATGATTCTCAATCTTAGGCCCTACAAGACTTCTAAAGATATGTGTGGTTACTTGAAGAAAGTTTACAATCAAAGCAATGCAGCCCGACGTTTTCAATTAGAGCTCGAGTTGGGGCAACTCAGTCAAGGGAGCATGACAATTTAAGAGTTTTATTCTTCTTTTGAGAATTTATGGGGTGAATACACTGATATTGTGTACGAGAGTGTGCCTTCTGAGGGACTAGCTGATGTCCAAAGTGTACATGAGACGAGCAAACGTGATCAATTCTTAATGAAATTGCGGGACGATTTTGAACTAGGGCAGGCCAACCTCATGAACAGGAATCCAGTTCCTTCACTTGATACTTGCATCGGAGAGCTTTTTTGGGAAGAAGAACGACCGGTGACACAAACTTTCATCGATCAAAAAGCGCAAAATTCTTCTTCAATTCCTGTTGCATACGTTGTCCAAGAAGGCATAGAGGTGGGAGAGAAATGAGTAATATCCAATGCTACAGTTGCAAAGGATTTGGACATGTTGCTACTAATTGCACTAAAAAAATTTGTAATTATTGCAAGAAAGCAGGGCACATCATCAAAGATTGTCCAATCCGGCCTCCAAAGAAATCTGAAAATGCCTACAACGTCTCACTTGGATCCTCAAATGCTCCTAATTTTGGATAGTCTTCTGTTACTCCTGAAATGATCCAACAGATGATAGTTAATGCATTTTTAACTTTAGGAATTTCAGGTAACAAAAATTCTGCTCATAAGCCTTGGTATTTTGATTCTGCTGCTTCAAATCACATGACTAGCACAACATTACCCCTAAATAATGTTCAAAAATATAAAGGAGATCTTCATATTCAAACCGCTATTCAAACCGCTGATGGTAACTCTTTACATATAACTGTTGTTGGTGATATTTCAACCTCTCTGAATACTGTTTTTGTGTCCCCAAAGTTGTCCACTAATCTTATATCTGTTGGGCAATTAGTTGATAACAATTACACAGTTCAATTTTCAAATTTTGGTTGCTTTGTGCAGGATCAAGTGTCCGGGAAGATGATCGCGAAGGGGCCTAAAGTGGGACGTCTCTTTCCTTTCCTCCCATAACCTTCTCTGGTGTCAAATTATGTTTCTTGTAATGTCGTTGAATGTAATAATCAAGTGTCGCATAAATGGTTAGGACACCCAAATTCGCATGTTCTTAGTGTTTTAATAAAATCTGGTTTGCTTGGGAATAAATTTTCGAAATCTTCAAATAAAGATATTGTTTGTGTGCATCTTGCAAACTTGGTAAGAGCAAAACGCTTCCTTTTCCATTGCATAAGTCCCACATCACCAAAGCTTTTGAAATTGTGCATAGTGATGTATGGGGTATTTCACCTGTAATTTCTCATCAACACTACAAATATTTTGTTACTTTTATAGACGATTTCACTCGTTTTACTTGGGTATATTTTCTTCGATCTAAAAGTGAGGTCTTTCATGCGTTCAAAACTTTTCATGCTTTAATCGAAACACAATTTTCTGCAAAAATCAGTATTTTGCAATCTGATTCAGGTGGTGAATATATATCCAATGAATTTCAATCCTTCCTTCAAAGTCATGGAATCATATCACAACGTTCTTGTTCATCAACTTCACAACAAAACGGTGTGCCAAGAGAAAGAATCGTCATCTTCTTGATGTCGTTCGAACTCTTCTCATTAGTCTTGTGTCCCCTCTCATTTTATTTTTTGGTCTGAAGCCTTGTCTATTGTTGTTTATTTGATTAACAGATTACCATCTCCCACCTTAAACAATGAATCTCCGTACCTTCGTGTGTATGAAGATGCACCAGATTATTCTAATCTTCATATTTTCGGATGTGTTTGTTTTGTTCATCTTCAACCACATGAAAGAAATAAACTTACTGCACAATCTATCAAGCGTGCATTCTTAGGCTATGGTAGCACCCAAAAAGGTTTTCTTTGCTATGATCCTAATGTCCGTCGAGTTCGTGTGTCTAGAAATGTAATTTTCTTTGAAAATCGGCCATTTTTTAGCACACAAATGACTTCACAACCCCCATCTGTAGCTATATTGCCTCATTTTCCCGAGTCATCAACCCCAACACAAAGATTTAAACCAGGCCATGTTTATAATAGACGCACTTCTCCCACTACGGCTCTTACGACTCTTTCGGAAACGCCTGATCCTGTTCTATTGACTTCCAGTGATCCACCTGTTCGGAGAAGCTTTAGAAATTCAAAACCTCCTGACAGGTATGGTTTTTCAAATCCAATAGCCATGTCCACTACTTTGTCTCCTATTTCTATTCCCACTTGTTATAAACAGGCTATGGAACATGTTCAAGCTCTTGCAGAGAATCATACTTGGGACATTGTTTCCTTACCTCCAAATGTCAAGCCAATCGGTAGTAAGTGGGTTTACAATGTGAAACAAAAGACAGATGGCTCACTGGATCGATACAAAGCTCGTCTGGTTGCACTTGGTAATAAACAAGAATATGGTATCAACTATGAAGACACATTTGCACCCGTTGCTAAAATGACCACAGTAAGAACCATTCTTGTTGTTGCTTCCTCTAAATCTTGGCCTTTACATCAGATGGATATAAAAAATGCTTTCTTGAATGGGGATCTTAAAGAGAAAATTTACATGAAACTTCCACATGACATGGCATGGCTACCTCCAAATAAAGTTTGCAGGTTAAGGCGCTCTTTGTATGGTTTGAGGCAGTCTCCTAGAGAATGGTTTGATAAGTTTCGCAATACTCTTATCAACGCTCATCTCAAAACTTAAAAAGATGTTGCATAGTACATTTCAAATGAAGGATCTTAAATACTTTTTGGGTCTAGAAGTTCATTCTCGAGATCGAAGTGTATTCTTAAATCAACATAAATATGCCAAAGATCTTATTGAGTTGGCTGGTTTAAAGGAGGCTACTGTTGTTGATACACCAATGGAGGTGAATGTTAAATATCGAAAAGATGAAGGGGAGCTTTTGCCCAATCCTTATTTATACAGACAGTTGGTTGGTAGCCTTATCTATCTAACTATTACAAGGCTCGATATCTCATATGTTGTCCATATAGTTGGCAGATTCATGCAATCCCCTCGGCATCTTCATCTTGTTGCAACAAGTAAAGCGCATTATTCGATATTTAATTGGGTCACCTATGCGTGGTCTATTTTTTCCTACAAGTTATGATCTTCATTTGACAGCATATAGTGATGCTGATTGGGCTGGATGCCCGAATCCTAGAAGATCTACAACTGGATGGTGTGTTTTCCTTGGAGATGCCTTGATCTCTTGGAAGTGTAAGAAGCAAGATCATGTCTCTAAATCTTCCACAGAGGTAAATCTTCCACAGAGGCTGAATATAGAGCCATGTCTGCAACTTGCTCAGAAATTGTATGGCTACGTGGCCTTCTTTCTGAGCTTGGAGCTTCTCAAAGTAATCCTGCTCCATTTCATGCTAATAACAAAAGTGTCATTCAAATCGCTGTCAATCTGGTATTTCATGAACGCACAAAACACATCGAAGTTAATTGCCATTATATTAGAGACGCATTTACTCGTGGTGTTATTAAGCTTCCTCATGTGAGTACTAACCTACAAACAGCTGATGTCCTCACAAAAGCTTTGATGCGCCAACGACACAAGTTTCTTAGTGGTAAATTGATGCTTCTAGATTTACCGGCATCAATTTGAGGGGGATGTCAATATACAGTCATATAGATGTCAATATATAGTCATAATATATAGTCATAATATACAGTCATATAGATGTCAATATATAGTCATAATATACAGTCATGTATATTATGTGGTCTTTAACAGCTGTATTAGGCTTAATTAGAGGCAGATATTATGTGATATGATAGGCTGATATTAAGGGATTTTAAGGGATTTTGTAGGCTGGTTTACAGGCTGATATAGTGATATAGTGGGATATGCTAGCTGATTTGCAGCTGTGATAAACTCTGTTGTACCTATGATGTACCTATAAATACACAGGAGCCAATTTGTATAGCAATTCATTGAGAATTATAAGCATTTTCTCATATCTTTGTGAGTCGGAACTCTTTTTAACCGCAATAAGTAGGATGTCAATCCTTAAATAAGTTGTGAATGCAAGTCTTCGGAAATTTAAATAATACAATTTCCCTCTTATGCACTTATTTGAGATATGATTCAGCTATGGTGTTCAACGGGGACAAGCCTTTCGCAAATACTCAAGGAACTTATCGACGACCAAGACCCTTTTGAATACTATAACTATCTCTTTTAGAAGCCTTAATCAAATTGTTGAGGTTACTGTACTTATTATACTGAAGCAAGCAGAGATACAGATTAGAAAATACCACTAGAAAATGATGGTGCAAACTCATAGAAAGACAGGGTAAGCATATCAGTCAGTATCAATGCATAATTATCAATTTTAATATAAATTGTGTAGTAAAAGAAGATGTAAACAGGTACGAAATTTGAAAAGCAAAAGTTTTGGTTTGCCAACCTTTAGCAAAAGCTTTCCTGTTCCTAATACAAAACCAGCATCAGTATTACCTATACCAGTCGCAAACTGACCAAATGCACCCGCTGTACATGTGTGAGAATCTGTTCCTAGCAGGACCTGCATGTGCAAATATTAAAACAACTGTTCCGCCTTAAAATGCGAATGGAATTCAATAATTTCTTCTAATATCTATATATATAAGAGAATATTAACAATCCAAAGCACCTCCCCAGGCCTGCAGTGACCTTCTTGAGCAAGAGCAACATGGCATACACCCTTATAATCTGGATTGGCCTGTAACACCCCCAAGTGAAATTTAATAGCAGATTGAATAGCATTTGCTACTATGGTTAAAGATTTACCGAAACACGTGAGGGGTTACGATCATATGATAAAACCAAAAAAACAGGACCTACCTTGAAATTGCCAAGATCGTTAATATCATAGAAGTACTTAATATTTTGCTCATTGCAAAAATCTCTCAAAATATCAACATTTCGATTTGCTCGCTCATCTTTGGTAAATATATAGTGATCAGGTATAATGACGAGCTTCTCACGGTCCCAGACCTACAGTTTTGAAAGACAGAAACAGCCACATGTTAGTATAAGATGGGGTTAATTTTTAATGCTATATAGACTTGATCCTACATAACCAAACACTATAGCAATTCACATCATAATATTGTAACAAAAGGTCCACTTATAAACACTCAAATTGTTTCAAACAAGCTGAAATCCTCTAATTATTTTAATGATGTGTAATAGATCTCTCATCAACATAGATAGAGGAATAAGTAACACACCTTTTCTGACAACAAACAGTTTATCACTTCGAATGAGCTATACATATCTCCTGGACATAGCAGCTTCTTTTTTTAACAGGATCTCCTAGACATAGCTAAACATATGACATATCACTCTCTCATTCCAAGTAAAACATTTCACCCATACAGATTGACTTAAAGAACACCATAGGTCCTCAATATTCACATCTTTGCAGGTTATCCAGCCTACCCTCGTCATTGCCTAATTATTTAGTCCAGAAAATGCAAGAAGGTTTTGTACATTATAAAAATAAAAGGAAGAAATATTCATTTAAAAAGTGCACCACTTCTATATGTAGTCAATATAAGCTAGCTTTCATTTAAGGCTTTATGACCTTTTCGCCCTTCAAGTTTGATCCGTTGTACCCATAAACCCTTCAAGTTTAAAAGCGTTCTTTGACCCAAAAAGGTACATTTTTGATACCCGAGTGGTGAAAAAGAACACTTTTAGACTTGAAGGGTTTATGGGTACAACGATCCAAACTTGAAGGGCGAAAAGGTCATAAAGCCTTCATTTAATGCAGCTTCCCTCCGTTAGATAGTTACAAAATTCAGTCATGCTGATTTAAAACAGATTAATTTATAGGTCAGGAAACACCAATGTTCTCAATTTCACAGGTCCGTAACCATAAATATCGGCCGAGCAAGCACATATGCCTTTTAACATTTCCAAAACCTAAAACTTCATCCAAATCCTCCCACCAGCACAATTTTACTATTCCCAATATAAATCGGTATTAGTTTGCTTCCAATGTTTGGTCACCAAATTCCGAGTTAAACATGAGCGGGAAATAGTCATAATCAAACACACAACAAATTTCTACAACAAAACCGACAGTATCTCAATTCTCAAATAGTGTCATTACCTTAGCATCCTGGCCAAACTCTTTCTTGAAAATACCAATAGAACCCGGGCCACAAACATCATGGGTCATCAAGATATCTACATTAACCCAAACATTTTCACCAGGGCTCAACTGGGGTTTCTCAGAAGCCCTTGCTAATATCTTCTCTGTCATAGTCATACCAGTCTTAACCTAAAAACCCATCAAAACCCATAATTAAAACCAACCCATTTCTCAAAAACACACACAATAATTTTAAAAAACAAGAAAATACCCAACTGAGCCAGTGGTGGAAGGTGTTCTTTGAGACTGTGGGGCCATCACAGAGACAATATTGTTCTTGGAAAACACCTTTTTCTTGGAATTTGAGAGGTAAAATGAAGTGTTTGGTGAAAAAGCAGACAAACCCACATCTTTTCTCTGCTAAAAACCATGAAATCGTTAGCAAATACAAAGATTTTGCAAGAAATATAACAAAGATTGAATTTTTATTTAAGAAATATAATAAAGATTGAATTTTTATCAAGAATTAATTAACCTGATTAATGAAAGATGAGGAACTTGAAGAAGCAATAGTAGCTGAAGCCATGGATTGATTGATTGTTGTGGGTTCAATCAGCTAGACAAGATGGATCTTTTGGAAGACCTGTTTGTATGTATATGTTGTGTGTATAATTGTGTGTGTGCAGGAAATGCGGCTGCTGGGCTTGACTCTGGTTTAGTTTTCACTGTACAAACTTATCAACTACAAAAATAAAAGGCAAAAAAATATGTACACATGTGGTTGGCACACGATTACCAAAATTATTACCTTTTGTAAATTTATTTGTGGTAGAGTAGAATCTCTATACAGTAGTAAAAAGAAAAATATTATTATAAGAAGGTTATTTCTAAACAGAAGTAATTTTTAAATTGATTATATAGTGTTGGGATCATAATTTTTTAGTATTATAAAGAGGTTATTCTTGTATAGATTATTCTTATAGAGAGGTTCTATTGTATTTTTATTCTCTATTTTGAAATTTGGTATTATTATTCTCTCTAAAATATTTGTGAAATTAGAGTTTGCAATACCAACAAATTAAATGTAATTTTTATTTTATAATTTTCAATAAAAAGCAATCAAATGTATTTATATTTATGTTTTTCTGAAAATTAATTGAAATTGATGTTTTTGTTAATTGAATACACTCACACACCCTTCTTGTTTTTAACAAAGTTCGAACTCGACATCCCGTAAAGAGAGCGATGGAGATATCACTACACACCAAGAGGTGCGGGGTAATTAAAATTAATGTTGGTTGCATCTAGTAATGCACTTAAAGCCACCATGTCGGGCTTTGACCGGGCCTCGAAATACACGGACTTTACAATCAAATTCGACTAAAGCTTTGACTTTAACTGAATCGGGTTGAGCTTTTAGAAAATATGTAAGCCTTTTTTAATCCTCGAGACGGGCCGTTTTTGTTGGATTTATCCCTTTCATTGGCCTGATCCTCAAAGATTCCCTTTCTATGTATCCTTTGCCTCCTAGGTTTGAATCAAGTCGGGCCAATCTTTTATTCGGGCCCGAACCGTACTGTGTTGGACTTTTCAAATTTGATCATTTTAATGAATTATTATTATTATTATTATTATTATTATTATTATTATTATTATTATAAACATCAATTTCCTTGAACGCCTCGTCTCCTTCTTCTCAAAAATCTCCAAACTTCCCCCATTCACCGGTTTCACGCGCCCTCGCCGGCATAATCACCATATTCAGATGTGGAGCTTGCATTTGTTTTCCTTGTGTGGATAATCTATCAAGAATAAATTATGACTCATGTTTGGTGAGGCGGATCTTCTTTCTTGGTATGCGCGTTCTTGAATACGAATTTTGATTTATAAAATGTATTGTGTCTTTAAATTAATTTTGATCAATGTCTCTATCTCTCACCCCGTCTCTGGTTCTTTACTCATTTTCTCTTCCTGGTTCTTTAATATATATATATCCAACTACAAGCAACAAAGACTAAAATTACTCTAAGTTTCAACAAGATAGTTTTAAGAAGAAATACTAATTTGTTCAGAAGTAGTGTTTCAAGTATTCCGGTGGTGGTTCTCAAAGGATCTAGGCAGTTTATATGTGCAGTGGCGGATACATGATTATATTTTATGGCGTGTCACGCATTTGATATACAAACACTAAAAAAGTTGATCACATAATAATAAAAGAAGCATTCCAAAATTACTACAATAGTTCTCGATGACTTTTGATATTTTGATACTTATCTACAATGTCATTCATCTTTACATTTGAAAATAGATATCTCTCTTGATAAGTAATCAAGAAATCAATCAATATATGATCACTCATACTATTTGTTGGTCATAAAGGCATGTTTGTACATACAAATAACAAGCATACTTGTTATAGTAATACCTTGTATTACTTACATGACCCGTTAACTAGGGAACCCCTTTGTAGTTTCTTTGTCTTAGAGATTGTACTTAATCTTATAAACAAACTCACTATAATGTATAGAAGTTCAATCATATATTCATTCTTGAAAGAAGATTTCTGAATCATGCCTCAAGAAGAAGATGAAGACTGCAAAATAAAATAGTTGTTTGGAAGCTGGAAATTTCACTAAGTACAAATTCGAGAAGAATGTTTGAATTGGTCGAGAAGTCAAGAATTCGAGATGTCCGTGAATCGAGAAGTAAAATACACAATTCGAGAAGTGAAGTATATTGTTCGATATGTCAAGGAATCGAGAAGTAAACTGCTCTATTCGAGATGTCAAGAATACTTTGCCTATTCGAGTTCTCAAGGATTCCAGAAGTGAATTGTACCATTCAACATGTCAAGGAATCGAGAAGTAAAATGCTCTATTCGATATGTCAGGGATTCCACAAGTCAAAACACTCGCTCGACATCTCAAGGATTCTAGAAGTAGAAAGACCTATTCGAGAAATGTCATTCGATATCTTAGAAAGACCTATTCGAGAACTCAGGAATGTCTAGGAGTTCAAGAACAGTTCTCTAATCAAGTACTTAGCCAATTCTCGAATATGCTCAAAGACAAAATTCAAAAAGATACTCAGGACAAAAAATCTGCACATGAACCAAGGCATATGCAATGGTCCTAATCGTTGCAGTATGCACATGAAAAGCCTACAAAGAAGCTCAGAGAGTCAGTCAAAGGGAACAGCTAAAGATATGGATCTGGCAGTATGCAAAACAAAAAGTTCACAAGATGCCATCTTTCACCAAAATGGTAGAGACAGGGTTTGTATGTCTTTTTGTCTGTTACCAGTTTTGTAAAAGTAAGTAGTGTACAGTTTATAAGTACACAACTTCCTTATCTTTAGTTGTAAGTTTTTCAAGAATATTTTTCAAGTTGTATCTCTCTGAGAAAAACGAAGCTGGGAATTCATCTTTCGAATTCACAGTTTGTAGCACCTTTAATCTAATACAAATATTGGATTTAAAGTGAATTTATTTGTTGTCTTTATTCCGCAATTCTTTAGCTTACAACATACATATTCAAGCTGCAATTAAGCACAATCAAAAACGAAGATAATCAAAGAAACGACATATAATATATTCACTCCCCTCTATATTATCTTCAAGTGAAATTCATACTCAACGCTATTGAGTAATGTAGCCTTCACTTGTGTCATTCCAGAAAACACTCCATTAACACTTACCGTTATAACAGGAAGAATCAAGACCAACTTCAACATCGAGTATACACTTTAACGAGTCATAGACTTTTTTGTCTTAACAAATTTCATATAAAGCTCACCAAGATTTTTCAAATTCCAGAATCTCTCATATTCTCTAACAGAAATGATAAAAAATTTAATAGAATGCTCAAAGAATATTAACTCGATACTTAAAATTCATTTGGATAGAATGTAGCAAGTTTTGTTAATTTACTTTTATCAAACACAACAAATCGATTTGCATGACTAAATCAAGACACACACATCAATAATTCCTTAATTATCTCGGAAAATCGATTTTCAAGTTCTTGCAATTGAAGATCAATGACACTTAGAAAAACGTCAACTCAAAAATGATAAAAATTTGTTACGTGACACTATTACCTTTATACATCATTCCTCCGAGGACAATATACTTTGCCTCCATATTTGGAACCTCAACGCCATATTTAACCATAAAAGATGTGATTGTGTCCATATGCAAATTCCTTCCTTCATCTCGCATCTTCTGTAAACTAGTCTTGGTTATGTCGACCATATCCACATTATTAATTAATAAGAATTACAAAACTAGATGATAGAAAATTAAATGAGAATAAGAATGAATTTGATGAGAAATAAAGATGAGAGAGAATTGGTGGAGTTTTAATTAATAGAGAGAGAAAACAAACTAATTAGTAAAAAAAAAGATAGTGAAAGATGATGTAAGCAATTTAAGGAGAGCATGACACGTCAGCTTTGATGGTGTCATCGGTCTCTCTTTTAGTATTTGTATCAGTGTTCTAAAAGTCGGCCGACTAAATTAATCGGTAGTTGGACGGGTCCCGTCTCGATTAAGCGGAAATCGGGTCAAATAGCAGTTTTTTAATAAACCGGTCAAAAGTCGAGCGAGACTGGATTAATCAGTCGAATCGGTCAAAGTTAAAAAAAAATTATTATTTTCTTAAAAAAAGTTATTTAAAAAAAAAGAGTATATAAACCTACATGACTATTATATGGGTATGCGTTATTGATTTATTGACTAAATATTTTGCTAAATTCCTAATACACCGATTATTCTCCAAAAGTGAATTATTCTCTCGTTCATACTAAGTATACATTAACGATATATTCACAGGTGATTTATTTTTGTAATTTTTTGTTGAGTATGAGTTACACCTTTTATAATATATAGGGGGTGAATATATTATCTATGAATCTTGATTTATTTTTCGATTTGATCTTTGATTACTTATAGCTTGAAGATATATGTTATAAGTAAAAAAAATGCGGAATAAAACAACACAAAACTTCACTTTTAATCTAATATTGTATTAGATCGAAAGATGCTACAAACTGTGAATTCGAAGGATGAATTCTCAGTTTCGTTTTCTCAGAGAGATACAGGTTGAATAAAACTTGAAAACTTACAACTAAAGATAAGGAAACCGTGTACTTATAAACTCCGCACATTTCACTTTTACAAAACTAGTAATAAACAAAAAGATTCTTAAACTATGTATATATTATTTTGGTGAAAGTTGGCATCTTGTGAACTTCTTCTTGTTTTGCATATTTTCAGATCCATATATTTAGATGTTCCCTTTGACTGACTCTCTAAGCTTCTTTGTAGGCTTTCCATGTGCATACTGCAACGATTGAGACCATTGCATATGTCTTGGCTTGATTTGATTCTTTGTCTCCAAAATTTTTGTTTGTTGTTGATCAGAGATTTTTGCTAAGTCCCCCATTCGATATCTCTGAATAGGGCTGTCAAAAAAATTCGAAAAATCCGATATCCGTCCGAAATATCTGTATTCGTATCCGGAATAAAGCGGATTTTATCTGTATCCGAAATAAAGCGGATATTATCCGTATTCGAATTTGGTATTTGCGAATACAAATATGGATATAGGCGCATCTGTATCCGGTAATATCTGAATCCGAAATTAAATCAATCATATATATTTATTATTATTATATATATATATATTATATATATAGTTACATATTATTTAGAAATTATATTTTAAGTTTACAGAATATATATATATATATATATATATATATATAATTTAATCATTAAACAATATAGTTATATAAGTTGTAGATAATTGTAAACATATATATATATATATATATATATATATATTACAAATTTAATATTTTAAAGTAAACAAAATTATACTACAAAGTAAATTTTTGAAAAAAATAAAATAGACTTTAATAAATTTAAGTTTTAGTTTAGTTTACTTTTTTTAAAAAAAATTAAAAATTTTATTATTTTTTCAATTTTATTGAATTAAAATTTAATATAAAAACTAAAAAATTCTGACTGAAATTCGAATTCGGATTTTTTCCGTATCCGGATAGTATCCGGCGGATTCAGATTCAGATATTTTTATTTAAATATTTTCGGATTCGGATACGGATCCGGATACGAATTCAGATTTTCGAATTCGGATACAGATTATCCGTTTGACAGCTCTATCTCTGAAATGTTTGGTTCAATATCTTGACTTCTCGAATCAATATAAACTGACTTGTTGAATTGGCTATCTTCATTTCTCGAACCAGCGTTCCTAGCACTTCTCGAATCAGTGTATTGACTTCTCTAATCATTGACATCTCGAATCTGTATAAGATAGTTCCATAATTCCATACATCTCGAACTAATATATTTTGACTTCACTAATTGAGACATATCAAATTAGTTAATTTCTTCGCTTCTCGAATCAATTCACTTTACTTCTCCAATTGATGACTTCTCGAAATAGTACATTCTGCATTTCTCTAATCATGACTTATACAAATTTCAATCTCCATTTCTGCAACTTCTTTATTCTTCAGTTTGTCTTCAAATGTCTTGAGTCATGATCTTGTGATCTTCTTCCAAGTCATATTTAGGACTTATTTAATGGTTACAGATATTGAGATTACAATTGATCTAAGTACAATTGTAGAACCTTTGGAAACAAAGAGATCCCCTAGTTAAACGGTCAAGTAATTGACACAAAGTGACACAATACTATAGGCTTGTTATTTACAAGAATGCCTCTATGACTAACAATTTCGATACTTAAATATCATCATCGTCTTCATCATTTTTGTCATCATCGTCATCTCTATCATCGCTGCCACCATTATTGTGTTGTATAACGATTCTTCTTGGAATTTCTCTTTTATTTCGTCGTCGTTGATTTGGGACAATTTCTTCCACAAACACATCATCATCCTTTTTTAACCCACAATCTCTCGCAATATTTTTTTCCTCACACCACGAACTTTTGTAGAATTTTTATCTCACACCCACCAACTCTCGGAAGATCTTTTTTTCTGTTAGATCAGAATTCAATGATCGTCAGAAGCTAGACTCAACTGATCAGGATTGCTGACATCATCAGTATTACATGGTCATCAGTATTTGATCAAGCGTCAGTATCTTATTGATCATCAGGATTCCTACTCAGACTATGATCAGGTTTGATCATCAGGACTTGAAGCTGATCAGGATTCCTACTTCGAGTTATATTTGGAGTCTAGATAAACATGGAAGTTTGTTCCTGGTTTGTAGAATGCAGCTATCGATTAAAGATATGTTTCTATCTTTGTTATGATTAGGACTTATCTTGTTATTGATAGAGAAGCTGTGTGCACTATATAAACACAGTTTTGGTTTCGATTTATGTACTTATCAGAGAGAGAGAACATAATCGGAGAGAAGCTCTTAAGAACAGAATTTCTTGAGAGAGTTTTTGTAAGCTAGCAGCTCTTAAGAACATCAGAATTTCTTAAGAGAGTTTGTAACAGTTTTATATCAAAGTTAATAAAGCTGTTATTGTTATTATTATTGATCTTTCATATTTGTGTTATATAAAGTCGAGAATCTTATACAATTGTATTCAACCCTCTTCTACAATTGTTATTTACTGGGCAACAATTGGTATCAAAGCAAACTGATTTAATTCTGAATCAGATACGATCTAAAGATGTCGACAACCAAGTATGAAAGCATGAAGATTCCCATCTTGAAGATATCAGAATATCCCACATGGAGGGTAAAGATGTTGATGTACCTGGAGGCTATGGATCCCGACTACTTGGACAGGATTCGTGATGGACCATATATACCAACAAAGTTTGTAGAACGAACAGATACAGTACCAGAACATTATGTGGTCAAAGCTAAAGCTGAATGGACTCCAGAAGAAAAAGCTCATGTACTCAGGGAACCAAAGATAAAGAATATCTTGCATAATAGCCTTGATGCTGTTATGTCAAACAGAGTGATTGCATGCAAGTCTTCAAAAGAAATCTGGGATACTTTGGAAACTCAGTGCCAGGGATCTGCATCTGTCAAGAAAAACAGAAGGGCTCTATTGATTCAAGAATATGAGCAATTCGATGCAAGACCTGAAGAGAGCCTGACTGATCTATATGATAGATTCCTGACACTATTGAACAGCTTATCCTTAGTTGACAAAGTATATGAAACTGAAGATTCAAACACCAAATTTCTTAGAGCTTTACCTGAAGAATGGGATACTCAGACCTCAATCATTAGACACCAGTATGATCTGAACATTGTGTCTCTTGATGAGATCTATGGGATGCTAAGAACTCATGATCTTGAAGTTCAACAGAGAAAGAACAAGAAAAGCAGCAAGGCAAAGTCAATTTCTTTGAATGTAGAAGCAAAATCAAAAGGGAAAGCTATGGAGGTCTCTAGAAGGAAAGCGAGAGTAGCTGAGTCAGATCCTGACGACTCTTCATCAGATACTGATGGCAATCCTGATGCCAATACTGATGATGAATCTTCTGATTCAGACATAGAAGAGATGGTTGCTATGATTGTCAGAAACTTCAGAAGGATGAAGTTCAGGAAGAATAGAAGACAAGGCAACTTTCAGAAAAAGACCTTCAAAGCAGACAAAGACAAGTATATCAAGAAGGACAGCAAGGGTAGCAAATTTGACAAGTCAAAGGTTAGATGCTACAAGTGTAATGGTATGGGTCACTTTGCTTCTGAATGCAACAAGACAAAGGCACTCATCACATCAAGCAAGGCTTGGATGGACTCTTCCTCAGAATCTGATACTGAGGTAGTCAACTATGCGTTAATGGCCAATGCTGATGTAACTGCTGCTCCTGATGATAAGGTACTAAATACTATCTTTGATTTTGATACTGATAATGCTTCTGAGTTAAGACGTTTTCTAAAGTCATTACATATTAGCTTTAGAAGTCAAACTGCTGAGAATACTAGAATCTTATCTGAGATGTCTGACCTTAGAAAAAGGAATGAGATATTAGAAGCTAAATTTTCTCGTATGCAAGAAGTACAAAAAGAATGTGATAATGCTAAACACATGCACTTAGAGATGACATCTAAATGTACTTCCCTTGAAAAAGAACTTGAATATGCTAATGAGAAAATCAGAACCTGGACAGACTCTGGTAGGAAATTTCATGAGATTAATATCTCTAAGAATTGGAAAGAGTGTCTAGGATATAAGTCAGATGAGGATAAGAAATTGAAAGAGAAAATTGTCATTGATGAGACAGTTAGTCCAAAGACCTATAGACATGTTATAGACTCAACCAAATCTAAGATTACTCCTGTTAATTTTGTTTTTGGTAAGGATTCCAATTCTACTTTTGAAAAGGGATCTTCTTCTACTCAAGGAATTAAAATTATAAAGTCTAAACCTGTCATGAACAAAGTCACTAAGAATGTAGGTCTATTGTCTCAGAAATAGCTTAAGGAGAAAATCTGTGAGGTTACAGATAAGAAAAAGGAAGCTACTGTTAAGAGAAACAGGAATGGTAAAGTTGGGATCAATAAAGAGAATGGTTATAAATATATCCCAAATGCACCTAGAAAGTGTTGTTTTAACTGTGGTAACTCTAATCATCTTGCTATTGATTGTAAGAAGAGTAAGAAGAAGATTACTGATATTCCTAAGTCTGATGTTAGGAATAGATCAGTACTCTATAAACCGCAGAAGTCCTGTTTTCATTGTGGTAGTCTATGGCATACTATTTATACATGTAAAGAGTATCATGATTTGTACTATAACTTTTATGATCCATTGCCTAAGTTTGAAAGTAGTACAAAGTCTGATAAAACTGAAAATGTCATAGTGAAGCATGCTTTTGTTAATACTGATACTGACAAAGCAAATCCTGATGGAGTAAATCCTGTCAGGACTGCTAAAGTCAAAAAGTCTTCTGCTGTTAAAATTAATAAATTGCATGAGAAAGGAACCCAACATGTATGGGTTCCTAAGTGTTCTAACTAGTGTGTTTCTATTCTGATGCAGGGTAAAAAGAAAAATGTGTTAGTCATGGATAGTGGATGTTCTGTGCACATGACTGGAAACAAAGCCCTGTTATCAGAATATGAAGAAAAAGCTGGCCCAACTGTGTCTTATGGAGATGGCAACATTGGACAAACCTTGGGATATGGCAATATAATCATTGGAAATGTCATCATTGAAAAAGTAGCTCTAGTGAAGGGACTAAAACACAACTTGTTGAGTATTAGTCAAATCACTGACAGAGGTTATCATGTCAATTTCTATTCCACACATTGTGAAGTAGTCAGTAAAGCAACAGGGAAGATAGCACTAACTGGCTACAGGCATGGTAACATATATGAAGCCAACATTCTCTCAGATACTGATGGCTCCCCTACATGTTTCATCAGTAAAGCTTCAGTAGATGAAAGTTGGAATTGGCACAAGAAGCTTTCTCATCTCAACTTCAGCAACATCAATGAGTTGGTTAAGAAAGAGTTAGTAAGAGGATTACCTAATGTCTTATATACACCTGATGGACTCTGTGATGCATGCCAAAAAAAAAAAAAAAAAAAAACAAAACAAAGAAGGACATCATTCCAGAGTAAATCAGAATCCTCTATTGAAGAACCATATCACATGCTACATCTTGATCTGTTTGGTCCAGTCAACATCATGTCCATCAGTAAGAAAAGGTACACTCTTGTAATTGTTGATGAATATTCTAGATTCACCTGGGTGTATTTTCTGCACAGAAAAGATGAAACTCCTGAAGTTCTGTTGGATCATGTGAGGATGATTGAGACAACCACAAAGTACAAAGTCAAGATTCTGAGAAGTGATAATGGTACTGAATTTAAGAATTCAAAGATGGAAGAGTTCTGTAAATACAAAGGAATCATTCAACAATTCTCTGCTCCTGGCACACCTCAGCAAAATGGAGTAGTAGAAAGGAAGAATAGAACTCTTATTGAAGCTGGCAGAACTATGTTGGAAGAAGCTAAATTACCTACATATTTCTGGGCAGAAGCAGTCAACACAGCATGCTATACACAAAATCTTACATTGATAAACAGGCATGGTGTCACTCCTTATCAGTCACTCAAAGAGAAGAAACCAAGTCTGAAGCATTTGCATGTGTTTGGCTGTAAATGTTTTGTTCTCAGAACTCATCCTGAACAGCTAGGGAAATTTGAAACAAAGGCTGATGAAGGAATATTCATAGGTTATCCTACATCAAGAGCCTTCAGAGTTTTTAATTTGAGAACAAGAACTGTCATGGAGTCAATTCATGTATCTTTTGATGATAAGAAGATAACTGGAATCATTGAAGACTCGCATGATAGATTGTTATTTGAAAATGAAGCTTCCAAGGAACCTGAAGAAAGTGAATCAGAAGCTGTCCATTCATCCAGTACTGACGGGTCACCAAATCCTGATGACTCACCAGGTACTGATGGTGCTAATACTGATGATGCAAACAACAGTGATACAACTAGTAGTGCTAATGTTGAGGGGGAGCAACGGCATTCAACTACAAGTTCAGAGTCAACTCAATCATCAGGACAGAATTCTTCAGATACTGATTCAAGTGAAGATCCTGATAACACATCAGGAGGGCATAGCGATAATTCAGGGAGAGCTTCAAATCAATCAAATTCTTTCAATCAAGATAACACCAATCCAGGGGGAGCATCTACTTCAAGAAACAATTTGACACCAGCAAGGAAATGGACTAAAGATCATACTCCTGATTTGATAATTGGAGATCCTGATGCAGGTGTTCAAACAAGAAGTGCAACTCAGAATGAATGTTTATATAATAACTTTCTATCCAAGGAGGAGCCTAAGAAAGTTGAAGATGCACTTAAAGATGCTGATTGGGTTACTGCAATGCAAGAAGAACTGAATGAATTTGAAAGGAATGAAGTCTGGAAACTGGTACCAAGACCAAAGAATAGATCAATAGTTGGTACAAAGTGGATTTTTAAGAACAAGACTGATTCTGATGGAGTCATTATCAGAAATAAAGCCAGACTAGTTGCAAAGGGGTATTCCCAACAAGAGGGAATTGACTATGATGAAACTTTTGCTCCTATTGCAAGACTAGAAGCCATCAGGATATTTCTTGCTTATGCAGCACATAAGAAATTCAAGGTTTTCCAGATGGATGTTAAAAGTGCTTTCTTAAATGGTGAACTGGAGGAAGAAGTTTATGTTGAACAACCTCCTGGTTTCATTGATCCTAAATATCCAGATCATGTCTACAGACTGGATAAGGCACTTTATGGACTAAAGCAAGCTCCAAGAGCATGGTATGAAACCTTAGCTCAATTCTTACTGGAAAGTGGATTCAAAAGAGGTGCAATTGATAAAACTCTATTTTATTTGAATCATGGTAAGGAGTTGCTGTTAGTTCAGATTTATGTTGATGATATCATTTTTGGGTCAACAAACAATAAGCTGTGTGAAAAGTTTTCCAAGCTTATGCAGTCAAGATATCAAATGAGCATGATGGGAGAAATGAGTTACTTTCTGGGTCTTCAAGTTAAACAGACTGATGAAGGGATTTTTATTAATCAGTCTAAATACACAAGGAATTTATTGACAAGGTTTAACATGCAAGACAGTACTCCTGCTTCAACTCCCATAGCTACAGCTACCAAACTTGATCCTGATCAAGGTGAAGAGGTAGATGTAACTCACTACAGAGGAATGATTGGCTCTTTATTGTATCTCACTGCCAGTAGACCAGATATCATGTTTGCAACCTGTCTATGTGCAAGATTTCAAGCAAAACCTAGAGAACCACATCTGATTGCAGTCAAAAGAATTTTCAGATATCTCAAAGGCACTCCTTCACTTGGCCTTTGGTATGCAAGGGAATCAGATTTTGGGTTGTGTGGTTATTCAGATGCTGATTTTGCAGGATGCAGAATAGACAGGAAAAGTACTTCAGGAAGTTGTCAGTTTTTGGGTGGAAGACTAGTTTCATGGTTCAGTAAAAAGCAGAAATCTATTTCCACTTCAACTGCAGAAGCTGAGTACATTGCTGCAGGAAGTTGTTGTGCTCAGATAATGTGGATGAGAAATCAGTTGTTAGATTATGGCCTGTCATACTCAAAAATCCCTATTTATTGTGATAACCAAAGTGCTATTGCAATGACAGGAAATCCAGTTCAGCATTCTCTTACTAAACACATAAGTATCAGATATCACTTTATAAGAGAACAGGTTCTGGAAGGAACAATTGAACTTCACTTTGTTCCTACTGATCAACAACTAGCTGATATATTCACCAAGCCACTACCTGAAGCTACTTTCAATAAGTTGGTGAATGAACTTGGAATGATGAATTTTGAGAATTTCTGAGGAAAAGCTACAGAGAGGAAATCCTGATAACTGTCAAATCCTGATGGTTATTCAGAAAGGTATGTTTTCTTTGATCAAATCCTGATAGGACTCAATCCTGACAGGAAGTCAACTGGTCAAATCCTGATGCTCAGATGTTTGAAGCTGGTATGAAAACCAGAGGTTCTATGCTAATTTGTCATCAACACTCCTGGTAAACTCTGGACAATTAGATTATTACTTAGTCTTTGATTAAGTTTTCAGTCTTAATTATCAATTTCAATTTCATTATTAACAGAGTTTATTATTTATCATCTCTATATCACTTTGAGTGTTACTAACAAATTTTGCAGGAAAATACAGGAAGCAAACAATTGAGAAAATAGACAAATTTCATTAATACTTGAAGATACATTACACATGAAATATGGAAATTACATATTTGTTTTCCTAGTCTATTTTCTACTCAGGAACTCGTGCTTTACAGATAAGCATGAACACGTGCCCTGCAAATTAGCATGAATGCTCCTGAGCAGCTTCACAGTTCATCAGAACTGGAAGGTCTCTTGTTCCATCCTTAAGAGACAAAAAGAGGAGCTGATGCACTTGAAGGCGGATCGTCACCGTGACCACCGGGACGCCTCCGTGCCTCCAACTTGCATGACGTACAAGCATCACGGATTCTCTTCTTACGTTTCTCAAGCTCTCGGACGAGCTCTTCATCATCTTCATCCTCATCCTCTTCATCATCCTCATCGTCTTCATCCTCTTCATAGATGAGATTCTCAAGAGGATTCCAGTCAGGATTGGCTTGCACAAAGTTGTGCCACACCACATCAACCATAGCGTTTATAAACGCTTCATGTTCCTGAGGGTCAGGAACTGGTTGTGGCTCCATCTCTGCTAGAGCCTCATCCATTTGTTGCCAAATTCTATCAATTTCTTCATCAGGTATGTTGTTTTGATTGTTGGCAGCCATTGAAAAACAAAGAAGGTGAAAGGTTTTTCGTAAGTTTTTCTCTGGAAAGGGTTTGTGTTTTAATAGATATATGATGATTATGCTTAACAGTTCTCTTTTATAGAGAATGTGTATTAAGGGTGCAGGTCATTTCTACAATCTCGATGAGACGGTTCGGTTTTCCATAAATATTTTTGCCTCGTTTGCTGGTAAGAGTGTTTTAATTCTATGACCATTAATTTGGTTATTTTTCTTAAACCAAAATGCTATTCAGGATTGTTAAAATAAATTTTGTTTTCTTAAATAAAATTTTATTTTAATCTTATTGAATATTTTTTTTTTTCAATCTTGATATGGCAAAATATTTTGTGCGGAAATGCTTTTATTCCTGATGAGGTTAGGTTTTTCTTACATCAGAAAATGCCTACTCGTTATGGACTACTTTCTAATGCTATGGTACAAGGACCAACCCACCTTGTTCCTGACACAAGCATGCAACCTAAACAGTCTAAACAGTTAACAACCACCTCTACTGTCTCTCAAAAGACTTTAGTTGTAAAATCAAAGAAATCAGCTAGAACTGATGTGTCTGGAAGGCAATCAGGTTCAAAGGATTTTTCCTCTACACCACTCACTAAAAAGAAGATACAAGGGGGTGTACAAGGGGTCCTGGTGAAGAAAGCTGATAAGGTTGTTAAGGATGTTCCTGTGAAAAGGAAGTTAAGGTTGATTGATGAAAGTGATTCAGAGGATGCCTTACCTATATCCTCTGTGATGAATGTGAACAAGGAAGTTGCTGATACTGCTACTAAAGCTGTGGTACCTTCATCGAAACCACAAAAGAAAAGGAAATTATCAAAGAGCAGGTATCATATTCCTTTGACAGTGCAAATGAAGGATACTGATATTCAGACATCAAATCCTGATGTTAGTATTCCTGATGCAACAACAAAAGTTGTCTCTATATCAGACTCTCCAGCCTCTCCATCTCAGATTCGAGGACATTCTTGGGAGAAGGTTTCTACAACTGCTTCCTTGGTTGGTCTTACACCTACATCAAAGAAAAAGAGGAATGCAGAAGAGTTAGTCTATCAGAGACAGAAGAAGCTGAAAGGATCAAGCCCACAAGAACCTGAATTTCAGAGTAATTCAGCAGCTACTGTTGATCCTGCCACACAAGAACCACTCAATCAAAGTTTGGGTGAAGGCTTAGCTAGTGGAATGGTCACACAAGAACCATTTTCTCAAAGGGAGAATGAAGACATCAACATTCCAGCTACACAAGAACCATCTTCTCAAAGTGAAGATGCAGGCAAAGCTACAGCTTCTGTTGAAAGATTGGTCGCGAACATTGTCAATGAGGGAAGCACACAAGAACCTTTAGCTCAAAGTGTTGAAGCAGCTTCTGAACCTCAAGCTCCACAAGAACCATTGGTAGCAAATACTGATGCAAGCATATCAAATCCTGACGATGTTCATCCTGACGCTAGTGGTGCTCCTGATAATGAACCTATTTTGATACAGCCACTTCGTTCAAGACCAATAGATCATCCTATCTCAGAATCTCAGGATAAACTGAAAGGTATTGCAATTCCTGATCCTGATATATCTCATGGTTCTGATGATGATAATTCTGATGATGATAATGAGAATACAAAAGAGAAGGAACAGCTTGCTACATCACTCAAGATTAGTCTTGGAACTAATTTTGGTTCATCGAGTACATTTATGGCTGGCAATGCTTTTACTGGGAAAGATCAGAGACAAGATTTTTCTACTCCTTCCTTTGATCCTGCAGAGGCATTTAGACAGAATGAATGGAACAATTCATGGCATAATTCTGATGAATCTATCAATTTTTCTTCTGCTATTGAACATGCCTATAATGCAGTGAAGTCTATAGAGAATCAAGACTTGAAGAATCATCTGAAGGCTACTACTCTGTTATCCAAAAGCCTGAAAAGTGAGATTGATTCTATCAAGGGTTCAACTGAAAAAGTGAGGACTGATATCTTTAATAATTTTACAAAGGTGCCTACTACTTTTCAACTAAGGGTAGTGGAATCCCAAGTGAAGTCTGTTGTTTCAGAACAAACCTCAATCCATCAAAGAATTGATTCTCTGGATACTAAGGTAACTGAAATTCAAGCCTCTCTTTCCTTAATTTTGCAATTATTGTCAAATCCTGATGTCAAAAAGGGGGAGAAGGTTATTCAGACAAAATGTACACCTGATCTAGTATTAAGAAATAATGATGATGATACTGGAGATGATGGTGGTGACAAAGCGATACAAGGAGAAACCTCTGATGCTGTTGTTATGAAGACAATCCAAACTTCTCAAAGTCAAACAACGCAGTCAACTCATGTTTCTGATTCTGGAGTTAAGACAGTAAGAACATTGGTGCAATCTCAGATCCTGACGGAAGATCAAATCCTGACACCTGGTCATGGACACATTCTTGCTACAATTCCTGAAGGTGATGAAGATGTGATTATTGATAATCCTGAAGATGCATCAAATTTATTCCAGAAGTTTTCTACAAAAGACGGCAGAATTGTTACTCTATATCACACTGATAAAAGAGTTCAACAATTATATGCAAGAAAAGCACTCTCTACAGCAAGTGAAGAATATCCAGATCTCTCACATGAAGAATTTTTGAGACTACAAAGAGAGACAATGGAAAGCTATACTGCTCCTGCTAGAGGTAGAGGAAGCAGAGGTAGAAGAGGTGCTAGAAGAAGTAAAAGAGGTTCTTCAACTCAAACAGTACCTAGACAGACAAGGTCTAGAGGGTTAAGAATTGAAGAAATTCCTGAACCTATTCAAACTCTAGTAGTTCCTGACAGATCTACTTTTGGTGATGATGGAATTGTTGAAGAAGAACCTGAATTGAGAAGAAAATCAAGTAAATCAACTCTCAGCAATACAAATCAAATTGAAGATTCTAATCCTGACAATATTCAAGATCCTGACGAATCTGAAATTCTGCAAGAGGTTGATTTGATAATCTTATCTACTGTTGTTGATTGTCACAACAAAGAAGTAGATGAAGAAGAAGAAGCCAGAAGAAGAGATATTACAAGAAGAACAAATAAAGATTTCAATCTCTATCTACAAAGGCTTAAAGTTTCAAATAAAAGACAATGGAGAAATTCAAGCAGACAAGAATCTTTACTTGAAAGAAGCTACACTTTTGAAAAGGAAAAAGACAAGAAGTGGAAACATATTAGCACATTAAGTTGTGATACACCTATCAATTTTCAGTCTGGTGGAATTATTACAAGCGCTTCAAGTGTTGTTGATTTGTCTGATATGGTTAGATCAAAAGCACTCTGGTTAAAGATGTTTTCAAATCTGAAGCAATTGTCAAGTAATTCAAGAGGAGGTATTGGACACAGAGATGGTGAATATCTGAATATGTCATATGTTGATCCTTATTCCTTGACAGAAATTGGAGGTACTTTAACTTCTGAAAACCTGAACAATTTATTAGCTGTTGATATAGTTATAGATTGTCATGATGGTTTTGAAAAGAAAGAAAAGCTTCTGTACTTCATGAAAGATGGTAGTGTGAAGATTCTATCTATTCAAGATCTGCTGATGAAAACTACACAGGAACTGAAATATGTTCACTATCTGTTAAGATGGAAGAACCAAGTGTACAAAGAATGGAGTGACATGATTTTGTCAACTATAAGAAGAAGACTGGATGGAAACAGTAATTTCGATGGTAATTATACTCCCATGTACTTAAATCAAAGAGGTCAGGATGTGGAAATGCAAAGGGGTACTGCTGTTAAAGAAGTAAATTTTGGCATGACTCATCTTTCTCTCAATCCTGATGGGAAGGATATTGCTTATCTTTTGCTTGAAGAGCACAGTCTACAGAGAAACTCCATACAGAATCTCAGAGCAGCTATCTACCAGATTAATGAGGAAGATGAAGAACTCAGAAATCTTAAGGAAAGACTGATTCAAATTCTTGAAGAAAAAGAAGAAAGTTTATTATCCAACTTCTTGAAGATGAATCTGTTCTATCACAAAGCTTAAACAGATAAGTTGTTTCTGAAGATACTCGTACATTTTGATACATGTTTTTGACATCATTGAATATTTGGAATCTATACTTTATTTCACAAAGTATGAGATTGGGGGAGATTGTTAGATCAGAATTCAATGATCGTCAGAAGCTAGACTCAACTGATCAGGATTGCTGACGTCCTCAGTATTGCATGGTCATCAGTATTTGATCAAGCGTCAGTATCTTATTGATCATCAGGATTCCTACTCAGACTATGATCAGGTTTGATCATCAGGACTTGAAGCTGATCAGGATTCCTACTTCGAGTTATATTTGGAGTCTAGATAAACATGGAAGTTTGTTCCTGGTTTGTAGAATGCAGCTATCGATTAAAGATATGTTTCTATCTTTGTTATGATTAGGACTTATCTTGTTATTGATAGAGAAGCTGTGTGCACTATATAAACACAGTTTTGGTTTCGATTTATGTACTTATCAGAGAGAGAGAACATAATCGGAGAGAAGCTCTTAAGAACAGAATTTCTTGAGAGAGTTTTTGTAAGCTAGCAGCTCTTAAGAACATCAGAATTTCTTAAGAGAGTTTGTAACAGTTTTATATCAAAGTTAATAAAGCTGTTATTATTATTATTATTGATCTTTCATATTTGTGTTATATAAAGTCGAGAATCTTATACAATTGTATTCAACCCCCTTCTACAATTGTTATTTACTGGGCAACATTTTCGCACCCACGAACTCTCGTAGAATGCTTCTTTTCACGCTCACGAACTCTCATATGATTATTTTTTCTCACCCACGAACTCTCGTGAAGTTTTTCTCCTCACACCTACGAACTCTCGTAGGATTTTTTTTAAAACCCTCGAAGTCTCGTTGAACTTTTTTTTTTTGCCTCTCACACATATAGGCTCTTGATATTGTGATAAAATAAACTCAATTCTCTTCTTATTCATTATTGGAGGCATAAGTCTCAAGTTTATTATAAGATCACAATCGTTTATTTGCCAATTTCTAATTATCAACAAGCAAAACTATCATAATAAATGGAACTCCCTCTATTTCACTAATTATAATTTAAAGACAACTTTGTATATTATCCTATGATAACATATATTAACATACTGTTGATGTGTATTTTTAGAGTATTCGTTCACAGGGAAGGACTAATATCAATACTAATTCCAAATCTTTTATTTCTTACAATCTAGAAGTGTGGTGGAATAATTTGATGGGTGTTTTTACTATCAACTAAATTAATCTAATAAACAAATAAAACTTATATAATATATGTGAGAGAAAACAATCCAAGGATCATGGTTCTTCAATTGGCTATCATAAATGTCTAATTTGTGTCTCTTGTTTGCTAAAAACAATCTTTCTTATGTTTATAAAATCCTCTCCCAAAGTAGATTATAGTGTCTACAATTATCTCTTAAACGCCACTCCCATGGTCATAAAAAGCACAACCATAGACTATTAAGAACCAAGGATTATTAGTTTCACAATTCGCATATCAGTCTCTCAATCTAATACTTAAATTGTGTCTATCAAATCATGTACTAGAATCATAACTCCTCTCCCGATTCGTTATAATTCCTATGGATACAATCAGAGGTTCGCGACTCCCTTAATTGTGTTAAGTGCTCAATGACAGATTAATAATAACAAGAAAATCACAATATTATCAAACAAGCATAACAAACAAAAGAATACTACCCAACCCTTGGATAAAAGGGATTAGCAATTGTAACACCCCCATCTATAATTAAATGAGAGACTACTTATTAAATCATAAACCTGCAAACAGAGTACTAAATAATTTCTAAATAATGCTTAAATAAGTCTAATAATCTCCAAAATAATATTTATCCTCCAAAACAGTTCAAACCGATAAATACGAAAAATCCAAAATCTCAAATGAACAATAAAGTCTAATAATGCTAGAAATAAGAAAATCATAATAAATGGAATAAAGGGTGCTCTCCATCACAAAGTCCTAGATCCCCCTAAGCATCTGCCAGAAAAAGAATACGGTATGAGCCAATTGCCCAGTACATATTTGGAATACAGTTTATAAAACAGAAAAACAGATATTCATATTTGACAGTTTGTAATAAAAATAATTAATTGAAAACAAGTATGGCTGAAGCAACGAAAGGGGTAAGATATTTCATACCGAGATCAGAACATATACAAATACACACATCATAGGGTACCTAATGTGTGCAACAAATTGGATAACATGTATGGCATATACAACGTCACCGTCAAATCAAATCACAAATCACAAACTCTGGGTGCACCCACGTATCTTGAAACAAATATCAAAATGCGCAAAGCTCATCCCAAAAGCTAACAAAACAGAAGGATACGCCATGACCAATCACACTGCCATGGAAGTGTCATGTCACTGGTGCCTCAATGACATGGTTGTAGTACCCCTATAGCTGGTTAACTCGGTATACCCTATATCACTAAGTGTTCAAATATAATATTTCGCAAAACATTTTAAAATCTCACAGAACAGATATTCTCAATATTCCCAACAGATATAAAATATACACAATATTAGAAAATCGCAGAAACATATATTTAAATATTTCGGAACGTGTATAAAAATACTTTTCAAAGTCAAAACAATTTTCAGATTCAAAATGATTATAAATCAAACGAACAGAATTAAGGTCAAAACAAATTTAATTTAAATATTCTTATGAGGAGAACCGCTGAATAAAAGATGAGAGAAAGTCGTACCTCGAATATAACGATCTCAAACACTCACGAAACTCGCAACCTATCCGCTAATTTCCCCGCTCTCGATCTAATTACAAATATAATTTATTATTTATATACACATTACTCCTGTAATCAACTAACCACTTAAACAAAAAAATCACATTTTATTTACAATTAATTACTATTAAACATAAGGTACACTTTGCATTGGTCAGTCGTTTAACAATCAAAACACAGTACTATAGTAACATGCATTATTAGTAGTTTATAATATACACATAAGCTAGCTGACATTAACAAGATTGGCGTCTCTATTCAATATAAAAACTTGGCCTAACTAGTTCAACCAAATAAACTTACAGTACAACAATACAACATGGTCTGACCTTGCAACACCAACTTAAAATCTTAGACTCTATGGCCTGACCAGTGACCAGTTGAGCTAGTGCACGTTGATAAAATAATCATACTACATGGACGTACAATAGATTGTGTAAAAATAATGTCATATACGTATTAAATATTAATATAAATTCATAATCGATGGTACATAATGAAAATATACATAATCTTAACATTATAAAGGTCAAAATACATAATAATTATCCAAAAATGCAAAAGATTAATAAACTAATGTAAAATATGTTAGTTAAAAGAATCATTCTCGGCAAAGATAATAGTTGTAGATAATATCACGGTAATTTCAAAATTCAAAGTCGGCCATAAAGCAAATTTACACAACATACACATAATATATATTAAAATCAAATCGTAATCATGATTATCAAAATTGAATAAAGCAATTATGGTACAAAACTTGATTTTAGACTATGGTCTACAAATAAATCACATAATCAAAATATTTGTTCACTCGTTGATACCTAGAACTTGATTTCATAACTTAGATAATAGACATGGTGATAGACTTGAACAATCACTATAATATATGTACGAAAGTAAGGGTATGATTAAATCATATTAAAAATAATATATAATACCTCTTAGCACACAAAACATGGTCTCTCAGCTCTTCCTCCGTTGTGGCTATTACACCTGGTGCGGCTCTCTCTTAACAACTTCCACCGACTTGCTTTTAATATTATACTAGGGTTGAGTATATAGGCACCAGATCCCAACTTAGCACCAGCTACCGACTTCTTTTCTAATTAATAATAATTAAATAACTATTTCTCTTCTAAATCAAATTTTATTATTATTATTATTATTATTATTATTATTATTATTATTCTAAAATACACAAAACTTAAAAAGGATTCCGTCCCCGGAATCTAACAAAACTAAAACTCGTACCTGAATCGAATAAGTGTGGATATCTCTCACGAATAGATCCTTCTAATTCCCAAGTAGCCTCTCTCTCGGAATGATTTTTCCACAAAACTTTCATAAACAGAATAATACTCTTTCTCATAACTCGCTCCTCTCGAGCTAGGATAGTTTCTGTTTCATCCTCACAAGTAAGATCCTCTCTAATTTTATGCAATGGATACTGAACTACGTGAAGTGGATGATACTTGTACCTCAGAATAGACACATGAAAAACATTATGCACATGAGATAACTGTGGTGGCAACGCAACCCTATAAGACACTTCACCCACTTTCTCTATAACATCAAAATGACCAACATATCTCAGACTAAGCTTCCCTTTCATGCCAAATTGTTTAACATCCTTCCAAGGCGACACCTTCAAGAACACATAATCACCAGGTTCAAATCCACCAAACTTCCTATGTTGATCCGCATAACTCTTTTGACGTGATCGAGCCTCCTTGAAACATGCCTTAGCTTTCTCCACCTTCTCATTAGTAACTCTAACTAACTCTGGCCCTGCAATGACTTTCTCACCAACCTCATCCCAACAAGACGGTGCTCTACACCTCCTACCATATAAAGCCTCAAATGGCGGCATAGTAATACTCGCGTGCCAACTGTTATTGTACGCAAACTCAACAAGATGCAAATATTTATCCCAATCACCTCTCCACTCCAACGCACAAGTTCTCAACATATCCTCCATTGTATGAATCGTCCTCTCTGACTACCCATTAGTCTGCGGATGAAAAAATGTACTAAAATTAAGTCTCGTACCCCAAGCCTGCTGGAATCCCTTCCAAAAACGCAATGTAAACCTCGTATCCCTGTCAGAAACTATCGACACAGGCACACCATGAAGTCTAACAATATCTCGCTGAAAAATTTCTGCTAACTCATGAATAGAAATAGTCTCTCTAATAGGTAAGAAATGGGTTGATTTAGTAAGTCTATCAACCACCACCCATATAACATCATTCTTTCTGAAAGTTCTCGAAAAATGTGTCACAAAATCCATAGTAATGTTTTCCCACTTCCAAACTGGAATATTTAACTGTTGTAATAGTCCACTAGGCCTCTGATGATCTATCTTTACTTGTTGACATATAAGACATTTCCCTACAAATTTTGTTATGTCTGTTTTCATTCTTCTCCACCAAAAGTGCTCCTTCAAATCTCTATACATCTTAGTGGAACCTAGATGAATAGAGAATGAAGAACTATGAGCCTCGGTCAAAATTTCTTCACGAATCGCCAAGTCTGCAGACACACACAATTTACTACCCAGTCATAACACACCCTCATCATCAACACGAAAATGTTTTTGCTTACCAACTGCCACCTCCAATCTAATAACATCCAAACTTGTATCTTTATTTTGAGCTTCCTTGACCATTGAAACCAAATTTGCTTCCACTCTCAAACTTGTAATGCTACCATCTGATCCTCTAACATACAACTCAATGCCAAAGCGCTCCATATCTGAAATAAGATGCGATTGAGTAATGAGAGATGCAACACTCCCCAAGTTCTTCCTACTAAGAACGTCTAGCACTACATTTGCTTTCCCCGGATGGTACTGTATATTAGCATCATAATCCTTAAGAAGTTCAAGCCACCTTCGTTGTCTCATGTTAAGCTCCTTCTGAGTAAAAATATACTTGAGACTCTTGTGATCAGTGAAGATATCACAAGTCTCTACATACAAATAATGCCTCCAAATCTTCAAAGCAAAGACCATTGCTGATAACTCCAAATCATGAGTAGGATAGTTTATCTCATAGGGTTTAAGCTGCCTAGAAGCGTAAGAAATCACCTTGCCATGCTACATAAGAACACAACCCAATCCTCTCTTAGACGCATCACTATAAACCTGATATCCTCCACTCCATGATGCTAACACAAGTATAGGAGCAGTCACCAATCTCTTCTTCAACTCTTCTCACGATCATCATTCCACTCGAACTTAACACCCTTTCTCATCAGTTGAGTCATCGTCAAAGCTATGGACGAGAAACCTTCAACAAAGCGCCTATAATAACCTGCCAAACCCAAGAAACTCCTCACCTCTGTCACATTTCTAGGTCTCGGCCAATCAGTGATAGCGGCAACTTTCGTAGGATCTAACTCAATTCCTCTAGCAGACACAACATGCCCCAAAAATGCAACCTGCTCCAACCAGAATTCACACTTTGAAAACTTTGCAAACAATTTCTTCTCCTTCAAGATCTCAAGTACGGTACGTAGATGCTCCTTATGTTCCTCCTTACTCCTAGAGTATATCAAGATATCATCAATGAAGACCACAACAAATTTATCAAGATAATCATGAAAGACCCGATTCATCAAATCCATAAATACCGCTGGAGCATTCGTCAACCCAAAGGACATCACGAGAAACTCATAATGCCCGTAACGAGTACGAAATGCTGTCTTCGGAATATCTTCATCCCTTACTCGCAACTGGTGGTAACCTGATCTCAAATCTATCTTCGAAAAGTACTTCGCCCCTTGCAACTGATCGAACAAGTCATCAATGTGTGACAAAGGATACCTGTTTCTGATAGTCACTTTATTCAACTCCATGTAGTCAATACATAATCTCATAGAACCATCCTTCTTCTTCACAAACAACACGGGAGCACCCCACGGAGATACACTTGGTCTGATAAATCCTCTATCCAACAACTCTTGCAACTACTCTTTTAATTCTTGCAACTCTAGTGGTGCCATTCGGTACGGTGCCTTAGAAATAGGCTCTGCACTTGGGACAAGTTTAATAGTAAACTTCACCTCTCTTTGTGGTGGCAAATCTGGTAGCTCATCGGGAAACACGTCTACAAATTCATTGACAACTGGATAATCCTCGATGTGAGGCGCATCCTTAGACGTGTCCTTCACGAAAGCAAGATAGCTGTCATAACCCTTAGACAAAAGTTTACTCGCCTTTAGAGCCGAAATCATTTTAACTTCTCCTTTCGGTTGAGAACCCACCCTGATATATAAATTCTGGTTTATCTGCATCCCCAAAGATCACCTTTTTCCTCTGACAGTCAATTGTAGCTCGATGTTCACTCAACCAATCCATACCCAAAATAATATCAAAGTCATGCATCTCCATCGGAAACAAGTTAACCTTACAATTTCTATCCCCCAACAGCTATCAGACACTCCCGGTACACATCAGAAATAATAACATAATTCCTCATTGGGGTAGTAATAGACATACGAGGATATAGTAATGAATAGGGCTGAGCATTCGGTTCGGTTAACTGAATACCGAACCGAAATAACCGAAATAATTAGATTTGGATAACCGAACTGAAATAATTCGGTTCTAATTCGATTATAGAAATATGTCTTATTCGGTATTTCGGTTTTTTCAGTTTTTTTACCGAATTACCGAAATTACCGAATTAACCGAATATATACAATATTATATATTTATATTTATAAAAGATATATCAATAATTAAACCCTGCCCACCCACTACCCAGTACAGAAGTCCAATACCCAGTTCTTAGTTTTAGGCTTTTAATCGTCGCCAATTCGCCTCTATCTCTCTCTCGATTCCTTTCGCCAATTCGTCGCCAATTCTTGCCTGCTTATTTCTGAGTTGTTGTGTGTTAGCAGTGTTGCTATCAAGTCTAGTGATTGAGATAGTGAGATGAGAGTTATGGTTTATTATCTTTTCATTATTACAGTTAATGTAGCCTGCATAGTGAATTAGTGATGCCTTTCTTCGTATTACGAGCATTTTCCAAGCTTCTTATTTGTATTAAACAGCCTAGTGACTGAGTTTAATTTAGACTTTTATTTCTAATTCGGTTTTCTAAATCGGTAATCGATTTTAACCGAAAATAATTAATTCGGTTTGGTAAATAACCGAAATTATGTCGGTTCTTAATTCGGTTATAAATTTTGGGCTTATTCAGTATTCGTTAACCGAATTATAATTCGGTTCGGTTACCGAATAACCGAATGCTCAGCCCTAGTAATGAAGGTAAAACACCAAGATGACGAAAAAACGATAAAGACACAACAAAATGAGTCGAACCAGTATCAAATAACACATAAGCATCACGTCTACCAACAAGAAGTGTTCCTATAACGGTACCTGAATGAGCTGCTGCCTGATTAGCAGTCAATGCAAACACTCTACCTGAAGGATTCTGCTGACCACCACTACCATTAAATCCACCACCAGTGTTACGCGATGTCGGACAGTCATTCGCCCTATGTTGCATCGAACCACACAAGAAACATGCCCCAGTCTGTTTATAATAAGCTCCACCCGGATGATGTCCTCCACAAGTAGCACAAGGAGCAACCAAAAGCATATTAGGGTTTCCACCATAAACTAGAAAACGATTCTACCCTTGTTGACGATTCTGCCACTATCTAGGCTGCTGATGTGGCTGCTATCGCTGAAACTGCTGATTCTGATTTTGCTTCTGACCACCATACTGATTTCGGCCATAAGCTGACTAACCTCCCCTATTCTGATTTTGTCTGCGCCACTGTTCTTGATGACTACTCTAACCTCCATACCATTGTCTACCCTGAGCTGAAATCTGTTGGTCATCTCTTACCCTCTTATGACCGCTCTCAAACCTTGAAGCCTTGAAATCTATGCGCTCTTTCTCAATATCCTTGGCTGCATCAGCTACCTCTGCCACATTCTGAAATTTAGAAGAAATGATAGAACCCCTGAGAAATGACTTCAACCCCCACTTAAATTTCTCAGCTTGTTGTGCAGCAGTCCCTGCAACTGTCCCAGCAAATCCAGCCAACCTAATAAACCTCTCCATATAGTCAGTAATGCTCTCATAATGGTTCGGCGCGATAGAATGGAACTCCCTCAAATAGGCCTCTCTGTCTGCATTCGAAAAATACTGCTCATGGAAAAATTCTTTGAACCCCTGCCATGCTAGTGTCTCTGTAAATTCCTCTCCCCTGGTAGCTTTCACTCCTCTCCACCACATCTGAGCATTCCCCTCTAACTTGTACACAACCAACTTAACCTTCTGAAGCTCATCACAACCCAAAGCATCAAAAATCTTCTCAAGACGAACAATCCAATTCTCAGCATCAATAGGACTCGATGCTAAATGAAAAGAATCTGGCTTTTGTTTAACAAATCTCTCCAACCATACAAATGGCTCCAACTGATTACCATGGCCATTCAGATTGTGTTGATCTCCATGACCATTCTGATTTCCCTGACCATCTTGATTTCCTTGACCATCCCGATTGTTCTGATTATTCTGATTTGCCATAGCTTGTTTTGTATACCCTCAGCCACTGCTTGACCTATCATCTCAACTAGGTGAGCTGGGCTAACTTTCAAGTTAGTTCGATCGCGGTTACGTCGCTCACGTCTAGGAGGCATCTACAATATAAGATATCGAACGAATGAAGATAACAAGGATAGGAAATAGAAGCAATGCAAAAACAGATGTCAAAAGAATAGAGGAAGATGAAATGAGTTTGAAAGCAAAATACCCATCCTAAACTCTATCCAAACTCACAGGTCAACCTAAATAGGTTTTCTACAAGAAAGAACTTGAGCTCTGATACCATATTTGTAACACCCCCATTTATAATTAAATGAGGGACTACTTATTAAATCATAAACCTGCAAACGGATCACTAAATAATTTCTAAATAATGCTTAAATAAGTCTAATAATCTCCAAAATAATATTTCCTCTAAAACAGTTCAAACCGATAAATACGAAAAATCCAAAATCTCAAATGAACAATAAAGTCTAATAATGCTAGAAATAAGCAAATCCAAATAAATGGAATAAATGATGCTCTCCATCACACAGTCCTAGATCCCCCTAAGCACCTGCCAGAAAAAAGAATACGGCATGAGCCAATTGCCGAGTACAGATTTGGAATACGGTTTATAAAATAGAAAAACATATATTCATACTTAACAATTTTTAATAAAAATAATTAATTGAAAAGAAGTATGGCTGAAGCAACGAAAGGGGTAAGATATTTCATACCGAGATCAGAACATAACATATACAAATACACACATCATAGGGTACCTAATGTGTGCAACAAATCGGATAATGTGTACGGCATATACAACGTCACCGTCAAATCAAATCATAAATCACAAACTCTGGGTGCACCATGACCAATCACACTGCCATGGAAGTGTCATGCCACTGGTGCCACAATGACATGGTTGTAGTACCCCCTACAGTTGGTTAACTCGGTATACCCTATATCACTAAGGGTTCAAATATAATATTTCGTAAAACATTTTAAAATCTAACATAACAGATATTCTCAATATTCCCAACATATATAAAATATAAACAATATCAGAAAATCACAGAAACATATATTTAAATATTTCAGAACATGTATAAAAATACTTTTCAGAGTGTTAGATATGATTATCACTAAGAAACTAGACATAGGGGGGGGAGGTGAATGGATAGTTTGAATGTTTTTCGTTTTCCTGAAACTAAAAACTGTGTTAGATTGTGTTGTATGAAGATGCGGAATAAAATAAACAAGACACACACAAACACTTTAATCTACTTTGTATTAATTAAATCAAATACTACAACTTCCAAAATTTCACAAGTGAAATTCTGGCTTCTAAACAATAACAATGTTTTCATGTTTTCTTACAGAGAAAAGAGTGCTTGAATATTTCTGTGTATATCTCTCTTACAGCTAACTATATGGTATGCACAATATATATATCCTATACAAACTGGTGCACACTCTTATTTACACAGTTACCCCTAACTGTAACTCCAACTTGTCCTTCCATAAGAAGTTAACCGTGTCAGGAAGGACAACTTGCTTTCTGTAGTCCTTTCCCGTTCCTGTAGCTGATTGTCTCTAATCTTTCTCTCCAATTTTGTTGTAGATTTGCCATCTGTCTTTGGACCACCTTACCGTAACAGATGCTTCAGTATTTGTCTCCTTTGGAACTTTGATTATGTACCTTGATTTGTCTTGTTATAAACGGCTAAGTGTTGACATCGTGAACTCCAGCATATTCCTGATCCTTTGACTTGTCGACATAGAGCATTCATGACTTTGCTATATGAGTATTTCAGGAGTATGCGATATGGCTTATTTCTGACTTCACGATATAGCCTTTGAGGACTTCACGATATAGCCTTTTTTAGGACTTCACGATCTAGTACATTCTGACTTTGCGATCTCAACACTTCATGACATGCGCCTTGAGGACTTCACGACATAGTTCATTTTGGACTATGCGATCTTAGTACTTCACGACATGGATATTGTAGACTTCACGACATAGCTCATTCTGACTTCACGATATAGGGACTTAGATAAATTTCTGCAACTTATTTCTTCAAGGCCTTATTCTCTTCAATCCTGTTGCATGAACAAATTGAACTTCTACCAGGACAATTATTCCATGGCCTATATACATTCTAGGTGCAAGAAACTTACTAAGCTCATTATAAACTTGAGCATACAGAATAAAGCTAAGTACATGAAAACAAGACAAGTACAATGGAGACCTATACTATATCCCAGTGATAAACTTCACTAGGTCATGTAGAGTGACATAGTCACAATGTGTAGGCTTGTTAATAGTGGTATTCAAACATGCCTTGAGCCTAACAATCTCCCCCAAATTGTGAGTAAGAAACTTAGGCACAATTTCATGTCTGATAACAAGCCTAACTTACATAAAAGGAATCATACTTCAGAGAAAATAACAGATGAACATTATGAACATGATTTGATTACAAATTGAAAATGAAAGCTTACAGATTATCTTTTTGTTGCTGGACAACTTCAGTTTCCATTTGCTTTTCTAGATAGTCATCATAGACCTTCTTCTTTATAGTTTCTTCCCTTCTGTTCATTTCTGAAATGGCTGCCAGAATTTCATCCCTTGCAGTCAATTCTTCTAAGAGATGAGAGTCTTCTAAATCTTCAATTGTAGCTTTTAGGGCACTTTCCACATAGGAATCCAAAAACTCCATCCTTATTTTGCTTTTCCCTCCATTTCTGTTTTTCTACTCCACTACATAAGGATCTAGCTTGACTCTACATAGCCCTTTCTTTCCCAACTCCTTAGCCCTCTCTTCCATTTCTGCCATCTCCTTTCTTTCTGAATTTTCTTTTCTTCATTCAACTTCCTCAGATTTTCTTGATAATCAGAATGCATTTTCAGAAACCCAGCAATTTCAATCTTCCACAATCTTTCTTCTTTTTCTTGAAAGTTCAGCAAGGCATTTATTCTTTCAAGCTCATATGTTGGAAAATATTGCCAGCTCCATGTCTTCATCTCTTTCTCCCTTCCATCAGTGTATTTGATCTCTAGATGATTTTGTTTCACTTTGACTTCAAAGATTCTTTGGGATCTCAGGAATGCTAGGGCATCTTCATCATAGTCTTCATCTAGAGGAAGTACATTTATCCCTACAACATTTGTGATCACTCCATTCCTCTTTGTTATCCTTGTTCTTTTGGCTGCCCTTTTGATCTTCCAGTGCTTTACATGTGGTAGCTTTCTTTAACAAGGAGATTTGGTCTTCAGTGCCACATCATCTGGAAGTTGCTTTAATCATTTCCCTTTGATCCACTGTAACACTCCACTAGCTGTGACTTTGTGGAAGTGTCTTTTAGATTTTGATGTTGTGGCTTTACTTTTCTTCAGTGGCAAATCAGTTTCAGAAGTCTTGGTTTTAGATTTTGGAGGATCATTACTAACAGTACCCACCCTAGACTTGGAGTCTTGTGTTGTGGTTAAGATACTGCTAATAATGTCATTGACTTGCTGATTTCCACTCTTCTTCTTTTCAACTTCTTTCTTGTCTTGAGAATTCTTCATGTCTTTGTCAGCATCTTTGGATCTTCTAGATGATTTGCTTCTGCTGCTTTCACTTTTGTCATCCTTATCACTCCTTTGTTGGATTGATCTCCTGCTCCTCTTATCCTCATCATCTTGATCATCTTTCTTTTCACTCTTTTCTTTGATTGACTCAGGTATTCTGCCATGAATGAGAAATGATTGGAGAATTTGAATTGTCTCTAGCTCTTCTGCAGTCCTGAACACTCTCTTTGCTCTCATTATTTGAAGCACTTGATTGATCTTGTCCTTGTTCTTCATCACCAACTGAGCAGGAATCATCAATTGATCAATAAAGTTTGCCTTAGTGAGACTTTGGAATATTATGGTTCTTGGACTAGAGATGACTTCAGGCAATCTTAGAAATTGATTTTCTTCAAATTATCATACAATCTCTTGTTGTTCTCCCCTTTCTTTTCAATTAACTCCAACAGTGTATCCAACTCAGTGTACTTCAGCTTCTCTAGAGTTTCAAAGGACAAATGCCATAAACAATTATCTTTGGATCCCATTATTATTTCTCTTAGATGAGCTCCCTTGAGTTTCCTGACTGCCACTGGCCCACTGTGAAGTATTTGATATCTTCTTTGAGCTTGTTTCTGTAGTCCAGGGTTTTAGCTTGTACACTGATGTTGATGGCTTTCAAAAACTCCAGGAAGGCTTTGTCATGATAGAGGTTTGAGTTGGCAACAACCTGTAGCTTGGCCTCAGTGACAATGTCAACTTTGACTGGCTGAGCACTTGTTGAGATTTGAGGAGCAGAGACATCCATGGGCATTGTTCCAGGATAGAAAGTTGAAGTGACAGTGCTCTTCTGGCCATCTCTACTGGTAATAGACACAGTAGGAAGAGTGAGAGGCTTGAGATCTTTCTCTATGATTTTGCCCTTTAGCTTTTGTTGTTTATCCAATGCCCTCCTTTCTTTTCCAGAATGACTTCCTTTCCTTTCTCCCCCTTAGGCTTGGGATCAGACAAGATGTCTTGAGCTTCACCATGAACAGGAAGGTTCATGCTTCTCATCATTGTTGTCATCATTTGCTGCTGGACTAGCAAGATATTTGAAGTTGTATTGCTTTGGTCATCCAGCTTGGAATTGAGGAGCTCCAAAGAATGAGAAATCCCTTGGTTTTCAGATTTCAACTCAGCTACTTCTCTTTCCAATCTATCAACCTTGGAGAAGAGTTGCTCAGACCTGAAAGAATTGAGAGACTGGTCTTTGATCTTGGAGAAGTCAAATTTAGAGATGTTGGAAATTGGGACGTCATCCACCAGCTTGTCACCATACTGGTTTTTCCACATTACTGAGAGCATTGAGTTGGAGTTGATGTTGGATTGCACCTGATTGTCTAGCTTGGTGGATAGCTTCTTTAAATTATCTGTCACCAAGGCTAGGGTGTAGTCCATCTTGTTGACATGCTGAGTAGTCTTTTGAACCTCCTTAAGGATGCCAACTACCTTGGGAAAATCAGAGAGATAAGAGTTCCTGAGCTGTGCCACAGATTTGTCTGTTTCCTCCTTTATAGTAGATATCTCTGATTGAAGACCATTCCCAAGATAATGTAGAGCCTTCAGCTGACTTTTGTACACTTTATTCACAACATCATAGACTTCTGCATGAGAAAGATTCTTTGCATTTGACCCTAGAGAGGCGAGATATTCTTCCCTGAGATAGGCTAGAACAGCTTTCAGCTTCACAGACCTTTTGGCATCCAACCAGACATCTACATTGCCATCCTGTTGAGCCTCATCTACAATCTTCTCCTTTTGGGCCTCAACATCCTCCTCATCGCATAGCAAAATAGCTTCATAGTCTTTATTGGGTAGTCCAGCTGTGAGGAGATGTTGGGCAATCTTTGAGAACTCATCAATTTGTGCCACATGTAAGCTTTGGAGAGCTTCTTCGGTCAATTCATTGGGCACAGAAGATGATCCTGAAGGTCTGTCATGTTGCACAGACTTCAGCCATTGAGACATGGTGGCATGAGCCAAGTGAGAGCTAGTGCTAGGCACTCCTGTCACAGATGAGGCTTCTGCAACAGATATGGAAGTGGATTGAGTCTCCTCCAGCCTTGGAATAGCTGTAGAGTATGATGCTGTCTCCATTGAAATGGGATGAGTTACATCATCATCTCTATTTGCCTGTGAAGGCATGTCCAAATCGCTGAGGATTGGAGAGATAAGCATAGAGTCTCCAGTAAAAACTGGTGAATCCTCCATGTTTATGTTGGTGTTATTAGAATATGCCCTAGCATGCATTTCCTGACCAACTGAATGGGGTTCCTGGGTGGTGAGCACAGTGTCAAGCACCATGTCACTTGAAAGGGGCTCATTCACAGAATCAAGTAGTGAATGATCAAGTGCAGGATTGTCATGTGAATTCTGAAAGAAAAGAGGAGTTTAGATTGGATTTTGGCAAATCCCCCTGAGAAATAGGAGGAGTTTCAATGTTGATGTGCTCTCCACTCAGTGTATGATCACCTTTATGTTTACCTGAGTCAAGAGTGAGTTCTTGACCCTGTGCTGACTTTTTACAAAGTGTAGTTGAGAGACTACTCTTTTCAATAACAATGTCCTGTTGAGAGGACATTGATAGTAATAGGTTTACCCCTTTTATCACATCTAAATCTTGTTGGGAGGATTCAGCGGTGGCTACTTTCTTGGATTTCTTCTTTTGTCTAGTGAGCTGTGACTCAGGTTCCTCACTTCCTAGATCTACAGACTCATTAATGATAGCAAGGGTTCTCTTTTTTGTCTTCTTTTTAGTAACACCAACCTTTTGAGAGATTGGTGCACTTGGCTCCCTAATCACTAAGGTATTGTTTGCAGGGGGTCGCTGGATGGGATAGGGAGGCTTGGGATAGACTCTGAAGCTCCAACAGTCTTAGCCTTCCCTTTCCAGGAAAGTTCATGATATATGGGCTTATCAAGGGTGTAAGTTTCGAATGTGTCTTGCATATGCCGTGTCACACTCAAAACTACATCCACGTGATTCCTAGTGTCCAATGTTCCAAAAATGACTTTGGACATGGACTTAGGATAAGCCAATTTTGATGTATCTATTCCGTCTAGTTCATGCAATTGATTATCTAAATGATTTAAAATGTATTGAATAAAACGAGGATAGAAAATTTCAGTACCTCTGTTTCGTGGAGTCTTACCTAGCCTTTGAGCCATCTCCCTCACAATGATTGCTCCCACGTTGATTTCCTGGTTGTAGGCCAAGGAATGAGCAAGCTTCGCGGCAATGTGGCTGATTTGATCCCACCCTGTCTTCTTGCACAGGAACACCTTTTGAAGAACATCGAACAAGAAGGACCATTCCCTCCTGACATGCTTCTTGTTCAGCTTTGCCATGTCAATCTCATCAGCATACTTGATCAATGTCATGAAATCCACCATATCCTTGTCATTTGCTTCAGCATCATGCCCCTCAGTCTTGAAGCCAAATGTCTCATTCACTTCTTTCTCCCCAAACACCAATTGCTTCCCTCCAATTGTGCAGTGTATCTCTTGAAATGAAGTGTTATCCTCCCTCGACATTACAATACAAGTTGCAGTCCTCCAAAACGCTTCCAGTATATCAACATACAAGGGTGGATTCATTGTTAAAGCTTGGCGAAGGTAGGAAGTGTTCAAAAAGCGTACAAAGCATTTGTACCTAGGGTTTGCCTATGTTTCAGATGGGATTGTGAGAAGGTTGGTTTCTTTGGGTATGGATAAAGGGTTTGATGAAGCAGCTATTTGAGATTTGGGTGCCATTTCTGAGTTTGAGATTGAAGAGAGAGAGAAAAGATTTGAAATTAGGTTTTAAGAGTTGAGAGTAATCGACAAGATGAAAAGATGTGAAAGTGTTTGCAAAAAGTATTTATATGACTGAGACAGTGCGATATAGAGATATGAATATGTACAGACTATTTTGATGTCGTGAAGTCTCAAAATAGACTGTATCGCGAAGTCTTGTAAAGTAGATCACAAAGTCTAGAAATGAACTATGTCGCAAAGTCTAGAAGATAGAAAATTTAAGGAGACTTTGTGATATATTATAAATACTTTGTCGAGAACTCTCTTTTTGGAATTGTAATCAATTTGTCAGACGTATATCAAAATTTTGAAATTAATTTAAATCAAAATTCTGTTAATATGTGGGGACTTGTCGATATAGTTATTCCGTGTCGCGAAGTCCAATAAGTAGATCGCAAACTCCAGAAATGAACTATATCGCGAAGTCTCCCAACTTTAACAGTTCGCGATATAAGTCTGTTTATTTTGAACTCTCAAAAGCGCCTATATAGAGATGTCTCAAAAGATCACAACTCCGCAACCAAATATGATTTTGAAAAATATGCAGTAAAATAATGAAATATTTATAAATCATATCTCAGCTAATTTTCCCTCCAAATAAATAGTGCATTCAAATACAATAAAAATTTACTGCTGCAACAATTAACTAGCATAATTACTTAGAACAACTAAATGAAGGATTGAGCATTCCAATTTCACTCACAAGTCTGTTGAAGACAACTTCATTTAGAGATTTAGTGAATATGTCAGCTAATTGTTTCTCAGTTGGAACATAAGAGACTGCTATAGTACCATTTGCAGCATGTTCCCTAATGAAATGGTACCTTATCTCAATGTGCTTTGTAGTAGAGTGATTAACAGGATTGGCAACAATGGATATTGCACTAGTATTGTCACACATCAGGGGAATGTGCTCCAACACTAGTCCATAATCCATGAGTTGATTTCTAATCCAAAGCAATTAAGCACATCAGCTTCCAGCAACAATATACTCAACCTCAGCTGTAGATGTTGTTGTGGATTGTTGTTTCTTATTGAACCAGGACACTAACCTTTGACCTAAGAACTGGCAGCTTCCTGAAGTACTCTTCCTGTCAATTCTTCATCCAGCATAATCAGAATCTGTCAATGCCTTCTTGTTGACAATATCCTTTAGCAACCAGCCTTGCTTTGTTTCTTACAACCACACCTTCTTCATCCATTTTGTTCCTGAACACCCATTTGGTTTCAATGACATTCTTATCTTCAGGAGGTGGTACTAATTCCCAAACTTTGTTTTTCTCAAATTGATTCAACTCTTCTTGTATGGCAACAATCCAGTCAGAATTCTTCAAAGCTTCTTCAATTACTTTAGGTTCTTCTTGTGACAGAAAGCAACTATACAGACATGTATTCATTGTAACTCTCCTTGTTCTAACACCCTCACTAGGATCACAAATGATTTGTTCCCTAGTGTGGGCTCTGTCCCATTTCCTTGTGTGACCCTGTTCATCTCCTTGATTTGATTCAGGGACATTCTGATCACCACCATTAGTATTCTCTTCTTCTCCCCTTGTGTTAGTGTTCCCTTGCACAGGTGTTTGAGGGTGATCATCAAATTCATTTCCTTCATCTTGTGGAACAGTTAGAACAGATGTCTCATCTTCACTTTCAGAATCTTCAAGATATCCTTGATTTTCAAATCTTAATGGCACACTGTCTTTTTCACTTGTTGCAAGTCCAGGAAATTTCTTGTCACCAAAAGTAACATCCATGCTTTCCATTACTTTGTGTTGCTCAGGTACAAACACTCTGTATGCTGTCCTTTTCAGAGAGTATCCAATGAAGATACCTTCAAATGCCTTAGCATCAAATTTTCCAACATGCTCAGATGTATCTTTCATCACAAAACACTTGCTACCAAAAACATGAAGATGCTTGAAGGATGCTCTTTTTCCAGTCATCAAGGAGTAAGAAGTTTTTCCAGACTTCTTATTGATTAATGTTCTATTTTGCACATAGCATGTTCTGTTAACAGCATCAGCCCAAAAGCTAGTAGGTAGCTTTGCATCCAACAACATTGTTCTTGCGGCTTCAATGAGAGTTCTATTCTTTCTTTCAACCACTCCATTTTGTTGTGGAGTTCTAGGAGCTGAAAATTGATGAGAAATTCCTTTATCTTTGCAGAACTCATACAATGTTGAATTTCTGAACTCAGTTCCATTATCACTTCCAGCATATCATAGATGACTTGAGACTCATCACCATTGTCTTCAACTTCTAGCTCTTCAATCTTGACTTGATTGACTTTTAGAGATTCCGTTCTTTGACTTAAGTTGTCAGCAATAAGGGCACAAGAAGTGTTGGCCATCATGCCTTGCTTTGCTTGAATGGACCTCTTCTGAAACTACTCTAGCTCATATGTTTTCAAAACACCATACAATACAGCAAAACCAATCTTGGTTAGATCCCTTTCCTTGAGAGAAGAGATCCTTGGTTCCAAGTGATCTGGTAGAGTCAATAAGAAATTCATGTTGAGCTCTTCTGTTTCATAGTGTTTGTCATAGAGTTTGAGCTCATTTATCAGCTTGTTGAACCTTTCAAATACTTCTGTGATTCCCTCCTTTGGCTGAGCCATGAAAGCTTCATACTGGGAAACTAGAATCTGCTTCTTGTTATTTCTCACTTCTGGAGTTCCTTCACATAGCACTTCTATGAGATCCCACATCTTCTTTGCACTACTACAATGAGCAACAGTGCCATACATGGTGAAATCCATAGATTCACAGATAATGAGTTGGAGATTTCCATCTAGTGCCACTTTCTCCTTTTCAGGCTCAATGTATTTGGAAGGATCTTTAGGCTCGTAATGCATTGGTATCTTTTCAGTACCAAAAGTTGTTTATGCAATCTCAATCATTGGAATGAAGGGACTGTTGGTCCTCGTGTATTGTAGAAGGGGGGGGGGGATGAATGCAATACTGATAAAATTCAATCTCAATTTCAACAACCAAAACTAAGATTTAATGTTATCAGTAATATGTATGCATTTACAAACAGTATGGTCTAAAGACAAGTTTCACAAAATAAATGTTTTTATTTATTTTGCAAAGTGTTGCTACAACCTCAAGAGAGAAATCTTGAGCTTCTGTTTTCTTCAAGACACTTGCTTGCCTTCGTTACAGTTCTAGAATGAATTGATAGTCTAAGTATAAACTAATCCTATCACTGTCAACACGGGTTTGTGAAGCTGCTGTCATTATCAAGTGGCAGCTTCTTACAAACTGTCTACCCACGTGACTTTCCTAAATTGCTAACATGTCAGATATACAATACAAAGAAAGAAACCTAGATTCATTCTATTTCCAGCTAAAACAATTCAGCAAATAGAGACTTGACCTTGCTCTTGAATTGATTCGCTTTTGTTTTGTAGTGCTTGAAGCTTCTGTCGTAGTCTTGCAGACTTGGTGCAGCTTAGGGATACTGCAACACGCCTGTTTCTTGAACATTGAAACTGTCACGGGATTTGACTGAGAAGATACCTAGAACAAGGATCTTTCTCGAGACAGTTACTTTTGCCGCAAAGCTTGCTGTCACAGGAATGTTCTTTTGGTGACAGTATGAGTTCCCCGCATAGAGTGCTGTCGAGGTTTCCAAACTTGCTGTCGAGGGCTAAAGTTGTTGTTGCGTAGTCTTCCGCTGTAATAACCCGAATTTTTGGAAAAATTTAAAACTTTTCTTATTATGATTAAGTGCATCAGTGAATAGTGAATTGGTGGATGAATAGTGATTTTGAGGGTTAAGAAAATTTTTCATGCCACCTATGTACGAGACGTAGTGTGAATATTCCGAAGTCATATCAGTGATCTACAGAGTAAATAAGTGAATGCAAAGACGATCGGAATTCAGAAATTCCAAATTTTATTTTGGTATAGTACTTGACCGGGCAGTGATTTATTATTATTATATTCAAGAAAAGAGATATTAAAATTGAGGATTTGAGGATTTAATATTTTGGAATTTTATTATTTTATTAAAGTCGATTTAAGGATTCGATTGTTGAAGTGAATAGTGAATAGTTACTATTCACTGCGAAACTCGCGTAGAGTTTTATTCGCTCTTTAGAAAATATTTCGAATCGTTTCAAGAGGAACAAGGCAACATTTACAGGATTAAATATAGACATGGAAGTAACATGTAACAAGATTAATTCGAGGGATGCAACATTTGGATCGTCCATGTGAAAAGAAACGAACCAAACACATGCATGTGCGACACGTGTCCCTGCTTTGCCACCATGATACTCCATGGCTTGACACGTGTCCTGATGACAAGGACAATGTGATGACTCACCACTCTTTTAACAAAAATCAGCATTTCAAGCATTATTAACCAAAAACAAAAAGAAAGAAAAAGAAGAAGAGCTCCCCAGATTTCTGCCCAGCAGAAACATAGTCCAAAGAAAAATCCATAACCCCATTTATATCCATCCTTAAATCACCAAATTTTAACCATATCTTCTCCACTCCATGGGCAACATTTTTCATGGCCAACAAAGGAGAGTAGACTAGTCAAATCGCTTCCCAAAGTCGGAGAACAGAAACTGCCCTGCTTTTCCAGTTTCGACCACTCACCTTGGAAAGCCAATAAGTCGAGCTTCAAGCATCCCCTGGTGATGAGGTAGGACTCAAAAGAAATCCCTTGAAGAGTAGAAGGTGTGGTATAAAGTTGAGAACCAAACTCTTGTTTTTCGATTTTATATGGATTTTACAAAGTAACGATGAATAGTAACTTGTGTTTTGTTTTGTTTTTGGATATTGAGTTTGTGGCTTCCAAAGGTTGTATTAAGCAAGGATCTAAGGTTACATAAGGAATATAGCAGCAAGCAAGCTTGGAGAAGGTATAAAAAACCTCTGCCCCTTTTTGTTATATGAGTTTTGAAGTGGTTTTGATATTTATGTAAAGTTAAGATCATGATTAAGTGATTAGATGAATTGTTGGTTGAATTTGGAGGATGGGTTATGAATTTGTTTTGAATATTTATGGAGGATTTGACTGAGTGGAGGGAGTATAAGGTGGATGGTGAGTTTGGGATTGTTTGGTATTGATTTGGTTGTGTTTTGAAAATGGAAAACGTTAAGTTTTAAGCCGTCGTAATGCCCATTTGATTTAAGGCTGTTTTGAGAAAGAATTGCGAACTGGTCTTGGAATATTTTTGGGCAACATTGACCATGAACATGTAGGCCTTGTTTTAAGGTTTGTTTTGATATAAAGATCATGTCGATACGATTTACGGTTTAAGAGAAAAGTGAGTTTTAGTAAACGTCGTTCAGAGGAACAACCCCTCTCTGGTCAGTCACTTTGAGGCTATATTTGGACCACTTAGAAGCCATATTAAAATGTGAAACTTTGAGGAATAATACTAGAGACAGTTAGGAAGGCTCACGAAAAAGATTCGGATTAAAAAGATTATGTTTCGATTTTATAAAAATGTTTTAGCCGAGGTCGCGCAAGTGAAAACCACTAAGAACATGACTTAGAAACCAATGTTGTAAATGGTTAAGTATAACTTGTATTCGAGGATCGATTTCGGACTAAACCTACGACTTAAGTAGTTGTCGATTAACATGGACTTAGTATGAGCCTATGACGAGCTAGTAATGCCTTGGTTGTGTTTCGCTTACGTGTTTAAGCATTGAGTACAAGTGGATTATCCAGGGGATTAATCGTACGTTTTCTTTGACTTTGTCTAGATTGTCCGGCATCGTCGCGAACCCCTATCACTTCTCGAGCATCAGGCAAGTTTACTAAACCTTACTCTATCATTCAGAGTATGTATATTTTTCAATGTTCAATACTTGTGTATTCCCAATTTATATACCAAATCTTTGTTGCAAGTATTGTGGCAAGTTTTCTAAATCTATACCTTGAAGTATTGAGATAAAGTAGTTATAAACCGGTGTACCTTGTAGCTCTAGAGATAAGATCATACTTCTTGTTTTCGACTCTAGACCGGGAGTCAGTATTTCGAGATATAGAGATAGCCGTGGAAACCCGGAGGGATTCCAGCGGCAGTGTACTAATTATTTTGAGGACTGCTATTATTAAACATTAATTATATTTCTAGAAAGTATTAATTACCTGGAAATGATTTGAGGAATGTTATTTGAATATTACCTCATTCGAATGTTATTACTTGGACATGATTTGGTAATTGGCTTATAAGCTAGATATGGGATATCAGTTATAAGCCAGGTTTTTATAAATGCCCTAGGTAAAGGGCGTATGATTTTATTCTTTAGACCAGAAGTAGATATATTTTCGGTATATTTTAAATGATTATTTTTCCGATAAAGATATCGGGTAACTGTTATTCGAGGGTTAATTATGTAGTTAAAGAATATCATTTATATTCATTTGAGGATTTTTGACATAGAGAATATTATTTATATTCATTTGAGGATTATTGACTTTAAGAATATTATTGTAAATAAAATTTAGGAATATTCATTCGAGGATTAATTATTTATTTAATGAATATTATGTTGAATATTCATTTAAGGATTATTTAATTAATGAATATTTTTTTGAATATTCATTTAATGATTATCTATTTAAGGATTATTTATTTAAGGACTATTTACCTAATGAATATTACTTTTGAATATTCATTTGGATTTTATTTATTTGATGAATATTATTTTCAAATATTCAATGGAGATTATTATTTAATGAATATTATTTTGAATATTCATTCGAGGTTTATATTATTTTGAATATTCAGTCGAGGTTTATATTATTTTGAATTATTCATTCGAGGTTTATTAGTTAATGAATATTATGTAGAATATTCATTTAATCCTTATTTATTTAATGGATATTATTTCTAAATATTCATTCAAGGTTTATTTACTTAATGAATATTATTTTCGAATATTCATTTGAGGGTTTACTTATTTAATAAATTTTATTAATTGTTTTAAATCAAAAGAGGTTCCCAAACCAATGTTTTCCATTTAAGTCCGTCTTTTAAGAGGATTTAAATGCTCGCTCAACTATCAAAAATATGGGAAACCTGAATTAAGTAACTGCTATTCATTTTAAACTCTCAACTCAAAACTGTCAGGGGACAGATATTTTCTCGAAGCAATTTAGTTGCTTCAAGTCAAATATGGTGTACCACCTCAACGCTCGAGGGGTAAATTTCTGGAACAAGTCGATATCCATTAACAAGCATCGCTTGGGAAATATTGGAGAATCTTCCTTTCCAACCTAGATATAGCTACTGAGTGGAGTCGTATCAACAAGTATTACACTTGGGGAAAGGAAGACGATCTTTACGTTTCAGAGTCATGGATTTCATCTGAACTAGGAGCATGTGTAAGAGGTCGAGTCGCGCCGATCCATCACCTTATTGCCCCAAATGGGCCGGGAGATCCAGAAAGGCGGTAGACAATGTCAGGCTGTCGTGATACTTCCATCTACATGTAGAAAACATATATTTTGTTGTACAACCTGCTACTGATCATAGTAAGGTTGGTACGACGGGCGCGGAGAAGGCTCCAGTATTGGTTCATCATCCATTTTGGATAATTCTGCAACATGTACTGAAAGGGACCACGGATGACTCCATTGGTACAGGTTTACCGATCATGTTAGCAGAGGGATTCTGCAGCATGTATTGAAAGGGACCAAGGATGACACCGTGGTACAGGTTTACCGGTCATGTTGGCAGGGGTCGAAAAGTGTTCAAAATAAAGTTACAATAATTCCTTGCAACTTCATCTGTTATGAGTTATGACTCTGATAATATATGCATAACGGGTTTTGGATTACGGAGATATTATATTAATTTTCCTCGCAACTTCATCTTTTATATCATTTGACTCTGTGGATACCTTACATAACATGAGTTATGGTAAGGGAGTTGTTTATACTGAATCACCTTATAACTTCATCTTTTAAGTTATATGTTGATATTCTGCTTATATAGCAGATATTTTTCGGAAAGGTTATATTTGGTTTACTTTGAAACCTCATCTTTTATACTAGAAATTTGTTCATAATATAGCAAAAGTTTGCAGAAATATTATGAAATGATATTTGAAATACAATAATGGTACTGTTTTTGGGAATACATTCTGATAAGGAAATAATTTCAGTATCGAGATATTTTGACAAACTATTGTCTTATACCCGCTTTATTCAGGGTTGAGTTAAAGGCAGAATTATGCTATACTTTCATTACCTTGCTGAGCTATCGCTCACTCTTGCTATTGTTTTATATATATTATATAGCAGCGAAGCAGGATGCCAATGGGATGACACATACCCCGCAAGGCGTTTTCATAAACAGTTTCTAGCAGTGATCCCGAGAGTAGTACGAACCAATCGAATCAGGTTACAGCTTTTGGTATTCAACTTATGTATAGATATGAATGGTATGAGAGGATTGTGAGCATCAGAAGGCTAAGTTGGTAATGTAACATTACTTAGAAATTGTATCAGTGACATATTCGAAGACATTTGGGTATTGTAATAAAAATTATTTATTCCGCAGTTGTTGTATCGTGTCGTTTCTGAGACTCTAACCTGTGTGTGTGTGTGTGAGTCATATATTGTGGGGTCATGAGCAGGTGAATTATGCACGGTGTGAGTAATACAGGTAAGGCAAGGAGTAAATGGATCGTGACTACTCTAAATCCCTGACCCCGGATTTGGGGCTGTTACAGAAATGGTATCAGAGCGTTAGGTTACAGTCCTCAGAAACGATAGGAGATCGAGTCTTACAATACCCTTAAGAATGATAAGAACATCTAGAGCTCAAATTGAGTTCGTAGTCGGGTTAGAGGACATGACCCTGACTATTTAAGATGAAGCCCGAGAGGGGACTTCTTTTGGGAAACCGTACTTAGGACTTCATGGTTAGTCACCTCGATTCGTATGAGTTATAGATGGATGGGATTCTGAGATACCAGACCCCGAGGCCTTCGAGTAGGCAATTGATGATGCGTTCCGTGAAATGGACGGAGACCCGATAAAGGAAGATCCATAGGAGGATCTAGAGGAAGACCCCATAGTGGGTCAAGGAAAGAATCTTGTAAAGGACGTGTTGATTGATAAAGATGTAGTGTGTTACTTGAGGGATTTTATTATCTCAAGGAAAATTTTGGGTATATGTACCATGCAAATGTTATTGTAAGACAAGCACACTAAGGCGAAATCGAGAACGATATTTACCACCCTCAGGAAACTAGGAAGGAATTATGAGGATAGAACAGAAAGGTCAGAAATCAGATCCGAGCATTACTAGTAGGTAAATAGATTAATCAAGTTTCCCTGATTTTGGAAAGAAATTTTGCTATAATTGATTGTAGAGATAAAATGATGAAGTTGAGATTGGACGGTAAAGGCGAAATATATTTAAGGACCAAGACGGACTGAGATGTTCCGGGATTGACTTAAATGAAAAGGCTATTGTGCCAAAAGTGTTAAGCTTATGTAGCACACGGGATTGATATGGGAAAAGGAATATTGGATATAAGGATGATTGAAATAGAGACCAGATTTAATCTTGTAGTTTCTAACGATCTTCCGAAGTACCGCCCAGTCGACATGTGGAATTGTCATTGCTATGGGCGACAACGGTATCGAAGTCTTCTTATAGAACAGAACGCTTACTTGAGATGTTTGCGCCTAGTCGAATGGAACTCCCTGCGATTGCAATTGTGATGGTTGAATTCTTAGCAACTATTATAAGTCGGCAATGACGTAAGTATCGAACACCTTAGGGTGCGTGGAAAAGAAAAGCTTTGGAATTGAACGATTATCCATTAGAGGAGCCGACGTAAAAAGGCATCCATAGAGACCTTGGCAAACCTCCCCAATCTATGATCTATCTTGACCTCTCTCCAGGAAAGAATTCTGATAAAGGGTATATTCCCTTTTCGAAGTTGTTTTATAACACTTGTGCTAAACCATATTCAGTTTCACTTGTGCCAGAGGCTGTCACAATGCCTACTTTCAGGCTTTCGAAGCCCTGTCAAATGATGTTATTTAAGCTTTCACTTTTCTTCAAATAATGAATGATCCTATGGTGATACCTCACCACTTGTTTGTTGAATACCAGTATCTTTATGGCTATCCTTTTCTTGTAAATCGCACCCTTGGAATCTATTCAATTTTTAATCCAAGGTGTTCCTTTAAGAAATATTGTCAAGGGACGATAATCATTAAATTGATATCGAATTGCTTTCATACTTTTCAACTTCCACCGAGACGAACAACCCTATACTTATAGGGGCTACAGGGACTATCTGTCTGTGTGATAGAAGTCTGATGGGACGCCATCACTTGTAAGTTGTGAAATACAAGAAGGCTAATTACCTTTAGTAATGTCTCAATCGAGGCACACAACGTTGAGTTCTTATGATCATGTTGATCTCTCGGTAAATTCTTTTACCTCCAATATGGTTACCTTAAAACTCATAATCAGTGTGTGACGTTTTCCTTGATATGGGAGCTGTCTTTTCAAGACCCCATGATTTTTGTTATCCTCATTGAATTCTAAAGGGAGGCCAATCAGGTCAAATAAGTCAAAATTCGCTGATAGGAATTAGATTCGCAACGAAATCGCTTAAGACAGGAGCGAATCCCTAAGACGAATAGAATGTTAGTGACATATCGATGAAATTGGTTTATTCTCCCAAGGATATTATGATAATGGAAAGCGTGTCAATCGATATATGTGAAAGGAATAGCGATGTGCCGTGAACTCCAGTGACAACGGTGTTAGATAGATGCCTTATGGTGATATTGAGATTTTGGAGGAGTTGTTTACGAATGGACACTACCTCTGGGTTAGCAAGATAAGTACTGACGATGGAGTCAGAGGGAGCCGGTATTGTGACTCGGGAGAGGTGCAGCGTGTGTTGTTTTAGAGGAATAATTTTCGGAAATATATGGAGACCCGGATGAAAATGAAAGTTAAAGAGTTAAAACAAGAAACCATGACTGTGACCGAGTATGAGGTCAAGTTTTCTGAATTATTGAGGTTTGTTCCGGAGTTGTGAACACAGAAGAAAAGAAAGCCAATAGGTTTCAACCAGGGCTACCTCCAACAAGCAGCCCACTGTCAGGACCTTTAAATAGCAGGTGCCCTTCTATACTGTTTAGACAGAGCTAATGTATCGTTGTATATCAAGAAGTTGCATGACAATTAAACCTTAAGGCCGAGCCACTAAGAGAATAATTACAAGTAGAAATAGTCAATCGAGGGATTTTCCCATAAGACTGGTACATCCAGGTCGTGAACTAGAAATATGAGGTCGACACTTTCGACAGACTTGATTCCTTTCAAGTTGGGAGAAGTTGATATTATAATAAGGATGGGTTGGTTGACACCAAATGGAGCCCAGACTTATTGTAAGGGAGAGAGAGTAATAATTAAAGGATGGAGGCAGATTCAGAGATTCTTGAATATAGTTCAGACTAAGAAACTATTACGCCAGAGATACGAGGCTTAATTAGCTCTTATGGTCGACACCAAGAAAAGAGATAACAAGTATAAAGGAAACTACAATGGTTTTGGGAGATTGTACAAGGTTTTAGGTTTTAATGAGCTACCAGATATCGATTTGGATGACATGAGAATGAATACCGAGTATTCAGGGTATAGTGGGAATGAAAGAGTTAGCGACTCAGTTACAAGAATTGCTAGGCAAGTATATGATAAGACCCAGTGTACCACCGTGGAGAGCCCGGTGTTGTTGTAAGAGAGAAAAATGTTAGCACGAGATTATGCATCGAACCTCGAGAGTTGAATGAGTTCGACATGGAGAATGGGTACCCTTGTAAATGATTGTTTGACCAGCTGAAAGACGCTGTGTATTTCCAAATTTATTTAAGAACTGGGTATCACCAGTTGGAAGTTAAATCCAAGGATATACCCAAGACTGCGATTCGTACTAGGAATAGGCACTTCAAGTTTTCAACAAGATTATTTTGGGTTGACTAATGCACCCACAAATTTTTATGGAATGTAATGAATTGGCTTTGAGTTACCCGTGATAATAGATACATGGGATGGATAAATGGCTAGAATTGACCTAGGATTATGACTGTGAGATACACCACCATCCGGAGAAGGCCAATGTGGTGGCCGATACCCTTAATTAAAATAAGACAGAGATGGATTCCGAATGATCGGGAGTTAAAGGATGAGATTTTACACAAAACTCAAGTTAGTCCAACAGACTAGAAAGACAAAAGATTTCACCAACAAGCGGCTAGTGGCAACCAAGACAGACAGAGAAAGCATGCGGACTAAGCCCGCAAGTATAGAGATAGTACTGCTATTGATAAGCTAAATGGCAAGTTGATGAATGACAAGAAAGTTTAGGTTGGTGTACTTTCTGTACAAACAAGATAGAGAATACGAGGTTAGAGATTCGTGATGCTAAAAGATATCCTCGTGGAAGGAATTAATGAGATTTGGAAAGAAAGGGAAGTTGAGCCCGAGATTCATTGGGGCATCTGAGATTTTAAGACGCGTCAGGAAGGTGGCCTACGAGCCAGTACACTATAGATGCCCGGCATATGTAGAGTACGAGCAGGTAGATATACAACCTGGTCTGACTTACAAAGAACAACCTGTGGAAATCACGGATAGAAGAGAGCAAGTGCTAAGTGACGAGGTTGCCAAGCTAGTGAGAGGTTTGTGGAAAATCAAGAGGTGGAAGAATCCACCTGGGAGTTAGAAAGTGCAATGGAAGAGAAGTACCCCAGTTACTCCTAAGTTGATTCCGGGACGGAATCCTTTTAAGGAGGGGAGACTGTAATAACCCGAATTTTTGGAAAAATTTAAAACTTTTCTTATTATGATTAAGTGCATCAGTGAATAGTGAATTGGTGGATGAATAGTGATTTTGAGGGTTAAGAAAATTTTTCATGCCACCTATGTATGAGACGTATTGTGAATATTCCGAAGTCATATCAGTGATCTACGGAGTAAATAAGTGAATGCAAAGACGATCGGAATTCAGAAATTCCAAATTTTATTTTGGTGTAGTGTTTGACCGGGCAGTGATTTATTATTATTATATTCAAGAAAAGAGATATTAAAATTGAGGATTTGAGGATTTAATATTTTGGAATTTTATTATTTTATTAAAGTCGATTTAAGGATTCGATTGTTGAAGTGAATAGTGAATAGTTACTATTCACTGCGAAAATCGCGTAGAGTTTTATTCGCTCTTTAGAAAATATTTCGAATCGTTTCAAGAGGAACAATGCAACATTTACAGGATTAAATATAGACATGGAAGTAACATGTAACAAGATTAATTCGAGGGATGCAACATTTGGATCATCCATGTGAAAAGAAACGAACCAAACACATGCATGTGCGACACGTGTCCCTGCTTTGCCACCATGATACTCCATGGCTTGACACGTGTCCTGATGACAAGGACAATGTGATGACTCACCACTCTTTTAACAAAAATCAGCATTTCAAGCATTATTAACCAAAAACAAAAAGAAAGAAAAAGAAGAAGAGCTCCCCAGATTTCTGCCCAGCAGAAACATAGTCCAAAGAAAAATCCATAACCCCATTTCTATCCATCCTTAAATCACCAAATTTTAACCATAGCTTCTCCACTCCATTCCATGGGCAACATTCGTTCAAAATTTCATGGCCAACAAAGGAGAGTAGCCTAGTCAAATCGCTTCCCCAAGTCGGAGAACAGAAACTGCCCTGCTTTTCCAGTTTCGACCACTCACCTTGGAAAGCCAATAAGTCGAGCTTCAAGCATCCTATGGTGACGAGGTAGGACTCAAAAGAACGCCCTTGAAGAGTAGAAGGTGTGGTAAAAAGTTGAGAACCAAACTCTTGTTTTTCGATTTTATATGGAGTTTACAAAGTAACGATGAATAGTAACTTGTGTTTTGTTTTGTTTTTGGAAATTGAGTTTGTGGCTTCCAAAGGTTGTATTAAGCAAGGATCTAAGGTTACATAAGGAATATAGCAGCAAGCAAGCTTGGAGAAGGTATAAAAAACCTCTGCCCCTTTTTGTTATATGAGTTTTGAAGTGGTTTTGATATTTATGTAAAGTTAAGATCATGATAAAGTGATTAGATGAATTGTTGGTTGAATTTGGAGGATGGGTTATGAATTTGTTTTGAATATTTATGGAGGATTTGACTGTGTGGAGGGAGTATAAGGTGGATGGTGAGTTTGGGATTGTTTGGTATTGATTTGGTTGTGTTTTGAAAATGGAAAACGTTAAGTTTTAAGCCGTCATAATGCCCATTTGATTTAAGGCTGTTTTGAGCAAGAATTGCGAACTGGTCTTGGAATATTTTTGGGAAACACTGACCATTAACATGTAGGCCTTGTTTTAAGGTTTGTTTTGATATAAAGATCATGTCCATACGATTTACGGTTTAAGAGAAAAGTGAGTTTTAGTAAACGTCGTTCGAAGGAACAACCCCTCTCTGGTCAGTCACTTTGAGGCTATATTTGGACCACTTAGAAGCCATATTAAAATGTGAAACTTTGAAGAATAATACTAGAGACAGTTAGGAAGGCTCACGAAAAAGATTCGGATTAAAAAGATTATGTTTCGATTTTATAAAAATGTTTTAGCCGAGGTCGCGCAAGTGAAAACCACTAAGAACATGACTTAGAAACCAATGTTGTAAATGGTTAAGTATAACTTGTATTCGAGGATCGATTTCGGACTAAACCTACGACTTAAGTAGTTGTCGATTAACATGGACTTAGTATGAGCCTATGACGAGCTAGTAATGCCTTGGTTGTGTTTCGCTTACGTGTTTAAGCATTGAGTACAAGTGGATTATCCAGGGGATTAATCGTACGTTTTCTTTGACTTTGTCTAGATTGTCCGGCATCGTCGCGAACCCCTATCACTTCTCGAGCATCAGGCAAGTTTACTAAACCTTACTCTATCATTCAGAGTATGTATATTTTCCAATGTTCAATACTTGTGTATTCCCAATTTATATACCAAATCTTTGTTGCAAGTATTGTGGCAAGTTTTCTAAATCTATACCTTGAAGTATTGATTATATATTACTGCTTTTGCCATGTGTGGAGTTATACAGTTTTGCGATACATGTTATATATTGTATAAAATGGGGTTTGATTTTGGTTTACATATGAGCTTTGAGATAAACTAGTTATAAACCGGTGTACCTTGTAGCTCTAGAGATAAGATCATACTTCTTGTTTTCGACTCTAGACCGGGAGTCAGTATTTTGAGATATAGAGATAGCCGTGGAAACCCGGAGGGATTCCAGCGGCAGTGTACTAATTATTTTGAGGACTGCTATTATTAAACATTAATTATATTTCTAGAAAGTATTAATTACCTGGAAATGATTTGAGGAATGTTATTTGAATATTACCTCATTCGAATGTTATTACTTGGAAATGATTTGATAATTGGCTTATAAGCTAGATATGGGATATCAGTTATAAGCCAGGTTTTTATAAATGCCCTAGGTAAAGGGCGTATGATATTATTCTTTAGACCGGAAGTAGATATATTTTCGGTATATTTTAAATGATTATTTTTCCGATAAAGATATCGGGTAACTGTTATTCGAGGGTTAATTATGTAGTTAAAGAATATCATTTATATTCATTTGAGGATTTTTGACATAGAGAATATTATTTATATTCATTTGAGGATTATTGACTTTAAGAATATTATTGTAAATATAATTTAGGAATATTCATTCGAGGATTAATTATTTATTTAATGAATATTATGTTGAATATTCATTTAAGGATTATTTAATTAATGAATATTTTTTTGAATATTCATTTAATGATTATCTATTTAGGGATTATTTATTTAAGGACTATTTACCTAATGAATATTACTTTTGAATATTCATTTGGATTTTATTTATTTGATGAATATTATTTTCAAATATTCAATGGAGATTATTATTTAATGAATATTATTTTGAATATTCATTCGAGGTTTATATTATTTTGAATATTCAGTCGAGGTTTATATTATTTTGAATTATTCATTCGAGGTTTATTAGTTAATGAATATTATGTAGAATATTCATTTAATCCTTATTTATTTAATGGATATTATTTCTAAATATTCATTCAAGGTTTATTTACTTAATAAATATTATTTTCGAATATTCATTTGAGGGTTTACTTATTTAATAAATTTTATTAATTGTTTTAAATCAAAAGAGGTTCCCAAACCAATGTTTTCCATTTAAGTCCGTCTTTTAAGAGGATTTAAATGCTCGCTCAACTATCAAAAATATGGGAAACCTGAATTAAGTAACTGCTATTCATTTTAAACTCTCAACTCAAAACTGTCAGGGGACAGATATTTTCTCGAAGCAATTTAGTTGCTGCAAGTCAAATATGGTGTACCACCTCAACGCTCGAGGGGTAAATTTCTGGAACAAGTCGATATCCATTAACAAGCATCGCTTGGGAAATATTGGAGAATCTTCCTTTCCAACCTAGATATAGCTACTGAGTGGAGTCGTATCAACAAGTATTACACTTGGGGAAAGGAAGACGATCTTTACGTTTCAGAGTCATGGATTTCATCTGAACTAGGAGCATGTGTAAGAGGTCGAGTCGCGCCGATCCATCACCTTATTGCCCCAAATGGGCCGGGAGATCCAGAAAGGCGGTAGACAATGTCAGGCTGTCGTGATACTTCCATCTACATGTAGAAAACATATATTTTGTTGTACAACCTGCTACTGATCATAGTAAGGTTGGTACGACGGGCGCGGAGAAGGCTCCAGTATTGGTTCATCATCCATTTTGGATAATTCTGCAACATGTACTGAAAGGGACCACGGATGACTCAATTGGTACAGGTTTACCGATCATGTTAACAGAGGGATTCTGCAGCATGTATTGAAAGGGACCAAGGATGACACCGTGGTACAGGTTTACCTGTCATGTTGGCAGGGGTCGAAAAGTGTTCAAAATAAAGTTACAATAATTCCTTGCAACTTCATCTGTTATGAGTTATGACTCTAATAATATATGCATACCGGGTTTTGGATTACGGAGATATTATATTAATTTTCCTCGCAACTTCATCTTTTATATCATTTGACTCTGTGGATACCTTACATAACATGAGTTATGGTAAGGGAGTTGTTTATACTGAATCACCTTATAACTTCATCTTTTAAGTTATATGTTGATATTCTGCTTATATAGCAGATATTTTTCGGAAAGGTTATATTTGGTTTACTTTGAAACCTCATCTTTTATACTAGAAATTTGTTCATAATATAGCAAAAGTTTGCAGAAATATTATGAAATGATATTTGAAATACAATAATGGTACTGTTTTTGGGAATACATTCTGATAAGGAAATAATTTCAGTATCGAGATATTTTGACAAACTATTGTCTTATACCCGCTTTATTCTGGGTTGAATTAAAGGCAGAATTATAACATACTTTCATTACCTTGCTGAGCTATCGCTCACTCTTGCTATTGTTATATATATATATTATATAGCAGTGAAGCAGGATGCCAATGGGATGACACATACCCCGCAAGGCGTTTTCATAAACAGTTTCTAGCAGTGATCCCGAGAGTAGTACGAACCAATCGAATCAGGTTACAGCTTTTGGTATTCAACTTATGTATAGATATGAATGGTATGAGAGGATTGTGAGCATCAGAAGGCTAAGTTGGTAATGTAACATTACTTAGAAATTGTATCAGTGACATATTCGAAGACATTTGGGTATTGTAATAAAAATTATTTATTCCGCAGTTGTTGTATCGTGTCGTTTCTGAGACTCTAACCTGTGTATGTGTGTGTGTGAGTCATATATTGCGGGGTCATGAGCAGGTGAATTATGCACGGTGTGAGTAATACAGGTAAGGCAAAGAGTAAATGGATCGTGACTACTCTAAATCCCTGACCCCGGATTTGGGGCTGTTACATCCGCCAATGTTGCTGTCAGAGTGAATATGCTGTCGTGACTTGCAACATTCTGTCTTCTTGTAATCTTACTGTCAATGCTTATGACAGTAACCTTTATTCATGATGTCATCTAATATGCATTCTTTGAGGCTTGAACACAGCAAGTGAACTTCTTCCAAATTACACAACTAAGATGATATTGCATACTGATTACAAGAACATACTTTGGTTGTGACAGTATGTTCTACTTAATTAAAAATTAAGTATATACAAGGTTAAGTTGTTTCTATGATATCACCCATAAATCCCAACAGGGACCATGTTTTAAAATGTCTAAATACATGGGGTTTGAAGCTTTGATGAACAACAAAATCTTCTTCTTCCATAGATTGTAGTGTTCCTTGGTAAAAGGAGGAATCTTGATACTGCTTAATTTCTGTGAACTCATTCTTGATCTTTTTCTGTTTGTATATCAACAGCCTGCTCTGATACCACTTTTTAGATATGATTATCACTAAGAAACTAGATAAAGAGGGGGTGAATGGATAGTTTGAATGTTTTTCGTTTTCTTGAAACTAAAAAGCTGTGTTGGATTGTGTTGTATGAAAATGCGAAATCAAATAAACAAGACACACACAATCACTTTAATCTACTTTGTATTAAGTAAATCAAATACTACAGCTTCCAAAATTTCACAAGTGAAATTCTGGCTTCTAAACAAGAACAAGATTGGTTCACCAGACAAGATGAACCAGTGTTTTGTGCTTCTCTATCAACTCTCTTGATATGCTCTATAATTACTTGAGGAGCTTCATCCTTGGAAAACAGGAATTCCACCCAAGTGTATCTTGAATAATCATCAACCATGACTAGAGCATATTTCTTCTTGGAAAGGGACATTACATTCACAGGGCCAAAAAGATCCATGTGAATTAGCTGCAGAGGCTTTGAATTTGAATTGAGTAATTTGTTCTTGTGACTTGACCTTTTTATTTTCCCTCTTTGACATGCTTCACATGCTCCATCTTGGACAAACTCAAAAGCAGGCATGTCTCTAATGAGTTCTCTCTTAGCCAGTGAATTCATTGCCTTAACATTCAAGTGAGACAGTTTCTTGTGCCACAGCCAGAATTCTTCATTGGTGGCTTTAGTGTAGAAACAACAAATTTCTCCTTTGTCTGCAGCCTTAAGATTTGCTACAAACAAGCTTCCTTTCTTCACACCAATCAAAACAACTTCACCACTTCCTCTTTTAGAGATTAGACATTGATCTTCAACAAATTCCACTTTGAAACCCCTGTTGGTGAATTGTCCAATGCTCAAGAGGTTGTACTTTAGTCCTTTAACAAATGCTACATCTTCAATAATGACATTTCCAGATTTAACACTGCCATATCCCATTGTATAACCAATGTTGTCATTTCCAAAGGTTACTGATGGGCCAGCTTTCTCCTCAAAATGTGATAGCATGGCTATATCACCAGTCTTGTGACTTGAGCATCCATTGTCCAAGATCCATATGACCATTTTATTCCTGTTGCCCTGCATTCACAAAATGACTAAGTTGTTTTTGGTACCCATACTTGGTAGGGTCCAGTTGATTTAGAAACATTTTTGTTATTGATTCTTCTATTATAATCAGCATTCTTCACAGTACGAGACTTCCCGGTGTTTGAAGATTTAGAGTTGACACTCTGAGGCTCACATGAAGTCTTTACCCTTTCAACCTTGATTGGGGATCCTGTCCTGTGATTGTGCAGATGTGTGTGTGATTCACATGATTGTGCAGAGTCAAGTTTTTGCTTTAAGGATAAGCAATTAGCAATCACAGTCACAAAGCATGTCATGTAGTTAGATTTACCACAGAAAGAATCATGGATATTATTCATGCCACCAGAATGGTTGCTCAGGTTATCAACTTCATTACTAACAGGTTTATTACACTTATGAGTCAAATGATTAACAGAGAAGCATTTTTTACACTGTTTCCTAGGAGCATTTGGCACATAAGCATAGCCGTTACCCTTGTTGACACCTACCTTACCATTCATGTTATGTTTCTCTTTCTTAACAACTTCTTTATTAACCTTAGGACTCTTGACAAGATTGTCTTTGGTTTCTTTCTGATTTACAGATTTGGGAGAGGAAGAAGTGTCTTTAGCAGCCCCATCTTCTTCAAGTAATTGTTGTTTGATGACCATTGAATCTTCATCAAACTCAACAACACTCTTTTTGAAGATGGGCTCTTTGACACCAGACAAAATAGTTGGATCATTTTTGTTTACAAAAGATTCTTTTCCTTTGCCCTTGGCCTTCTTCCTTCCCTTGTCATTCTCATAATCAAAACCAATTCCAACCTTACTGTCTTCAGTGTGTTCCTTGTGATAGGTTTGAACAAGCTCAGAGGAGTTTCTATAGCTTCTTATCTTTAATTCATTTTCAGCAATTTGTTCCCTAAGAGCTATTTCTATTTGTTCAGCACAAACTACTTTATTCATAAGATACTCAACCTCCTTTTTCAAACCATCAAGGTTCACAACCATTAACTAAAGTTCCTCATTCTTTTCTAGAAGGGGGGGGGGGGGTTGAATACGATACCTACCAATAATTCAATTTCGTTCACGGATTAATCATTTAGTTCTATAACGAAATCAAACACGCCAAATCAAACCAAGAGTCGGGGAATATATCTTTTTATAAATATAAACCTCGAGGGGGTGCTACAATTTCTAATCCGTAGATTAGCTTCAATGAGTTTAAGGTTACACAAATTCAATACACTGATAGAATTCTGAGCACTATTAATTTCTATGATAATTTTCTCCGGCTCAAGCTTCTCTCTTAGTAATGTCTCTGCGTTCTACCTTAACTGAAGAAGACACTATCTTCACTCTGTATTAATTGTAGGCTATTTTAGAAAAACCATCGAACCTTAAATATTCAAATATTCTTGGCCGTTGGATCTTCATCAACCTGACAACAAAGTCACTTCACCACCTGCTTCTCCAAATTGAAAACTATCGAATGAATAAAGTTAATATTCCATTAGATGGTTTTTATCAAAAACTATCGAATGAAACATTAACTTATTTTAGTTTCCTTTATCTTTCATTCGATGGTTTTCTAAATAGAAAAACCATCGAAATCTTTTCTTGTCCTTGACCTTTTAGAAAAGCTTCTGTACTCCAGGGTGTTTCAGTTTTAGACTGTATCAATTTCTTCTGAGACGATAAAACAACCTGATCTTTTTAAGTGACGTCAACTAGTGCAACTGGTCTAGTTCACAGATGAATAACACTTGATCAATTCTTCTATGTCTTCAATTCAAGGCTGTTGATAAGTCATTTGTCGTCCTGGTTGCTTCAAATTAATCACTGGAATCCTGTGGTACTTAACCCTAAATCATTCACATACTTCTGTCATCTTGAAAGTCTTGTTTCTTTTGTTGTCACTGAGGCTTGAACATTTTCATGAACTTCTTTCCGTGACCTGTTTACGGACTTCAAGAATACATACCATATTTTGATTTTTTGAGTTTACCTTTTCTTCTTTGATTCTGGATTCCTGTGCTTCTGTTAATACTATTGTCTGTCTTGTCCTTTGTTGAGTTGTAGTTATCTCTTTTACATCTTATGTTACATTATGCTTTACAATCTCCCCCTATTTGATTGGATAGAGTTCGACAAGCAAATACTTCGAGGATAACCTAACTAACTAAGGAAACATTAAACTAATTAAAGTAAGACAACTTAATAATATTAAATGCATTCTGGATCAGATATATATACATTTCCAGATTTCATAAATCAAAAAACAATAAAACTTTATACATTGAAGTTGCTCCTCTAGTCTGAGCTGATAGTTCTTTTGTTCTTTGCTTCTGTTGTTCAGTCCATTTCGATCTCACCTTCTTCAATCATTGGATTGGAGTTAGCAGCTTGATAATCAATCACTGATGGACAGTGCAATGAATCTCCAGGTTTAAGGATTGCTCCTTGGATGTGTCTTCCAATATATTCAACCTCTTGACCCACTCCAGCCCACAACCATGCAATGTTAACATCTTTCTTGTTTAGCTTTGGCATGTTTGGTAGTCTGGTACGCACTTCCAATCCTTTTTCCACTCTCTTCCTATAGTAAGGAACATTCTCCATTAGAAATCTTCGTAGAGTGTCGGCTGCTTTGTCCTTCTCCGTTGATGTGAATCCAGTGGATCTAAGATACTTCTCCACTGATATCAGATAATTACTTGGATAATCTCTCAGTTTGTCCTCAGCCAAATAGCAGATTCTGAACAAGTCATTCGTCATGAATCTAACCATTGGAGGATCTTCAGTAATCTCTGGACCGACTTTCATCAAGATCTCTTTAACATGCTCACGGAGCAGTTCATTTAGCCTTGTAGTCCTTTGTATCTTGATGAGCATAACCTGCAGTTCTGTGTATGTTCTCTGTTCAAAAAACTTAGTGGAAATCACAAAGGTACCTTTCTCAAGAAAGTTGATCAATATCTTCCAGGCACCGTTTGCTTTAACCCCAGCTTTCAGAAAGATCACAGTATTTCTCAATGGAGTGAAGTAAGTATGATCATCAGGATTTGCACTTCTTATGTCCTGAATTATGACTTCCACCTCCGCATTGTCGTTGACTTCTAATCCGTCTTCAACTCCACAAAAGGTTTTGTAAGCCATCTCCCAGTCAATACCTTGCTTCTGTGCTAAATCCATCATCTTCTTCTTCCTCACTTCAGCATACACCTTGAATCTTTTAAGCTTCTCACTCCTTAGAACTGCTTGTTGTCTCTCTCTCTCAGCTTGTCTGGCATCTATTGCATCTCTGTCAGCTTTCACCATATCCAAGGCAGCTTGTTCTTCTAGTGACAGAGAATTTGCTTCTACTTCCATATCATCATCCAAGATAGGATGTTCTATTGGCTCTGGATAATATGGCTCATGCTCCTCCTGTAGTGGTTACTCTTGCATGATCTCAAATTCCTCCTCACTCTCTTCTTCTTGCACAATGTCTTCAATCCAGTACTGTCTAACTGGAATAGCTTCATTGGTTTCCCAAACTCCCCATCCAGATGTTTGCCATCCTTCATGAGTCTCCCCTTCTCCAACTTTCTCCCCCTTAGTTGAGGAATCCTCGATGTAGTTATCCTCATTGTAAAAGGTAGTAGAAGGATCAGGTTGTTGATTTGAAGGTCCGGGTTGTTGGTTCCTCAACATATTCCATACAGACTGTACTCTGTCGCCTTGATTCTCCATAATCTCCTTATTCATCTCATGCACAGAAGCTAGCTTCAGGTCAATGCCATCCAATCTCAGCTTGGTAGTCTTCTCAATTTTGTCCAATCTCTGGTTCAGCTTAGACTCCACTCTAGAAAGGGTGTTCATTGCATCTTTTACCCTAGCTTGACCATCCCAGATAACTAGAACGTCTTCTCTCAAAGCTTCTTGTCCTTGTTGCAGAGCATTAACTTCATTCATGAAACCATCCTTAAGCTCTTTGACATCAGTCCTCAAGTCGACCAGTTCTTCAATTGCTTCCTTCTTCAAGGAGTCCACTGCCTGTTTAGTACCTGTTATAGTGCCAGATGCACTGCCTAAGACCCTGTAAGTTCTTCTAGAATCATCCGCCGCCAAGTCAACCTTCTCTTGAATAGACTTTAAAGAAGCATCGCCTTGACTAGAGGAGATCCTTTAGTCAAAGGAAGGTCTCAGTGGAACCTTGAATAGTGGATTTCCTTGTTGATCATGAACTGTCATCTCTTTGAGCGAGGATTGAACATGTACCTCTCTTTTTGTAGGTCGTAGCAAATCATCAATATTTGAAAGGGTTAGGGTGTCACTCCTCACATTTGGCTCTGGGTGTACACTCAACGTTTCTGTCGGTGTTTCGCTCATTTTTCCTTTCCCACTCAGGCCAGGTGTAAGTGTTTCTGTTTCACTCAATCCCTTAGTGCTAGTTGTACCTGCAGAAGAAAACACCATAGCCATCCTTAAGGAGGTCACCGGTGGTGCAATGGGGCTTCGCAAGTCCCCGTCCTTGGTTAAACCAAGTTGCTGATCATCCGTAGATGATGTATCCTTCGTAGGATCTAGAGTTTGAATCTCTATGAGGCTAGAATCAGGCTCTATTAACAACAGAGATCCTGAAACTTCCCCAATAGTCTGTGAAGACTTTACCTCAGTTAACTCCTCAATGTGAATTGATTCGTTGTCACCGAGTTGCCGATCTGCACCTACGTCAGACCCTTTACCCGCAGGATCCAGATATGTTCCATCTGGGGAGGTAGACAATGACCCTTTAGATTGTGCATTTAGGTCAAAGCCTTCTCTCGATGTCTGTGAAGACACTTGGTTCTTAGAACCTTCAACCAGTGAACCTGCCGTAATATGGTCGGAACACCAGTTGCTTCCGTCAATTCCTCCTTGCTAGATTGAGCTATTGGTTCAGATATTGCTTTAGTTAATGTAGCCCAATCAGCATCAGAAAAATCAATAAATGGCGCTTTGGAAGTTTGAAATAAAGTATCAACAGTTGCCTCGGTTTCTATTCTTCTCCTTTTAGAGGAAGGCAGAGCTGTTGTTGAAGGGTGTAACTCCTTATGTGGTGCTGCTATGGCACTATCTCCCTCTACACTCACGGATGTCTGAATATTGGGTATAGGAGGGGAAGGAGGTTCGTTTATTGTTTCATTTGGCTCTTCCAAAGGCTCTTCGACCGTGGTTAGAGATTGTGGGTTTGCAATCTCATGGTCTGGAATGGCCACTGAGGGCTCTGGATCTACATCCATTGGTTGTTGTACAGGAGCCAGTTCAGGTTGAGGAATATTACCTTCAATTACCTGTTCCCCTGGGGGTAGAAGTGGTAGGGGCACCGTTCTTAGATAGTCTGTGAGAACAGTGGGTACCCCCGGAAGATGATTCTTTCTTATCAGAGCGGTTATTGCATTGCTCTTCATCCTCATGCACTCCATGGTCTCCTCATCTGTAAATGTCTCACGTTCATCATCTGTTAAGACATCATTGAGAATTAGCTGTAGGAACCTAGGATAGAAACAAAGCATATCGTCCATGCATGTTCTTTCATCCAGTGGTCCCATGCACAGAATGACTTTATCAATCACTAATTGTGTTAGATATAATTGCTGACGTTTGTTCATCAGTGTTTAAGTCCCAGGTACATATCAGAGTTTACATAGAAGCCAGTCAGAGTTTGATAAAGTCTGACTGGGTGAAGAGTTTACATGGAAGCCGGTCAGAGTTTGTTAAAGTCTGACAGGGTGATAGTTGACTTAGCTGTCGGTGCAAAGATAAAGATTCTAGAAGCAATATATTCTGAAGATGGAAAGAAGCAGAATATATTGATACAGCTAAGGAGACTAGACAGAAGACTGAAGCAATCCTTAATTGATAACAATTGTATAGCTAATTTATAGGAGTATCAATTAGATAAGGATTGTATGTAGCTGTGTACTATATAAACACAGATAGGTTATTCCTAGAAGGGACGCGAACATAGAATTATTATTCTTGTAACCTAGTAGCTCTTTGTGATTCATTAACATCACTAAGAGAGAATTATTTAATATAATTCAGTTTGTTGATTTACAAACCTGTGTTCTTGATTGTTATTCTCATACATACTTGATTATATATTGTGTATTCGGCCTAACAATTGGTATCAGAGCCAAGGCTGTTTAATATATACAGTTTTACGATTCAAACACAGTAATAATCATGTCTGAAGAAAATCAAACTGCTCCTAAGGCTGAACAGGTTAAGCCCAATTCTGTGAGTCGATATGAAACAATCAGGGTTCCAATTCTCAGGCCAGTAGAGTATCCGATTTGGAAGGTGAAGATGACCATGTTTCTGGAGGCTACAGACCTAGAATACCTTGACAGAATCTATGATGGTCCTCATATGCCAACTAAATTGTCCCATGTTGTTGATGGTCAAGAACAAAAGACTGTTCCAAAGGAAAAGAAAGATATGACTCCTGAGGACATCTCATCAATTGCAAAAGATGCAAAGGTTAGACATCTTCTCCACAGTGCTTTAGATAATGTTATGTCTAACAGAGTAATTGGCTGCAAGACTTCCAAAGAGATATGGGATGCTTTAGAAGTCAGATGCCAGGGAACAGGTGCTATTAAGAAGAACAGAAAGACAATACTCACACAGGAGTATGAGCACTTTGATTCAAGACCTAATGAAACCTTGACTGAGACCTATGACAGATTTTGCAAACTATTGAATGATCTGTCTCTGGTTGATAAAGAATATGAGCTTGAAGAGTCTAATCTCAAGTTTCTGTTATCTCTACCTGAAAAGTGGGATTTAAAGACAACCACAATAAGAGATAATTATGAGCTTGCTGATACAGATCTTGATGAAATCTATGGGTTGTTGAAAACTCATGAACTGGAGATAGAACAAAGGAATAGAAGATTGAGCAAAAAGACAAAATTTGTTGCTCTCAAAGTTGAGGAGAAGCCCATTAAGAAGGAATCATCAAGGAAGAAAGCCAAGGGAAAGGCTTTAGTTATTAAATCTGAAAGTGAGTCATCAAACTCTGATGATGACTCAAACTCTGATGAAGCTTCTGACTCTGAGGATGATGAAGAACAGATGATGCAAATGGCTGCACTGATGGTGAAAACCTTCAAGAAGATGGGATTCAAGAACTTTAAGAAAGGAAAGAGATTCTCAAGGAAAGATTCAAACTCTGAAAGGAAAAGTTTTAGAAAGTCTGATGGAAGGGAGACCAAGTCTGGCAAGAAGGATAAATCTGAAATCCAGTGCTACAGGTGTAAGGAGATGGGTCACTATGCCCCAGAGTGCAAGAAAGGCAAATCTGAGAAAGCACTCATCTCTAAAGGCAAAGACTGGGCAGATACTTCAGACTCTGATGATGGAGAAAATTATGCTCTAATGGCAACTGTCAGAGATGAGACTGAATCATCTGAAAATAAGGTACCCCTAACTACTTATGCTTATGATACTGATAATATATCTGAATTGAGAGTATATCTGAAAAGCGTACATGTTAGTTATAGGGATCAGACTTTAGAAAATGAGAGAATTAAATCTGAGAATCTTAGCCTTAAAGATAGAAACAAGTTTCTTGAAGGAGAACTTGAAAATATGAAGCAGATTCAAAAAGAAAGAGATGATGCTGTTTATGTAGAACAGGAGTTGCTGAAAAGATATAAGCAATTAGAATCTGATCTAGAAAAAGAAAGAAAAATAATCAAGACTTGGACAGATTCTGGAAGAGACACTCATCAAGTGTTTCAGACAGATTCTGTAGGTTTAGGCTATTGTGAAAATGATGAACTTAGGTTTAAAGACAAAGTTAAGGTAAAACCACAACTTAAACCTGTGAAATTTGTTTTAGAAGCCAATAAGTTAAAATCTGTTGTAATAGGAGAAGCTGATATGGAATCAGATGAAGCCTGTGAAAGACAGGAAAATATTATAACAGAAAAACTTATGGAAAAAGAAGCTGTTAGAAAGCCAGTAAAAACTTGTGAAAAACAGGTTAATGCTGGCTTGATGACAGGAAAACAGTTCAATCATAAGCTGAAAGAGGTAAAATCTGCCATGAAACCAAAAGGATCCAAGAAGAATAGGAATGGAAAGATAGGCATAAATAAAAGAAATAATCATTTGCCTACTGGTGCTGCTCCAAGGAAAACATGTTATAATTGTGGTAGTTCTAATCATCTTGCTAATTACTGCACAAAGAATAAAAATATCAATTCTTTACCTTCTACATCAGGAGTAAAGAATGATTATGTTAGGGTTAGACCACAGACTTTATGCACACACTGTGGGAGCACTTGTCATTCCATTTATACTTGCAAGAGTTATCATGCTATATATCACAACTATTATGAGCTAAAACCCAATCTGAAGTGGGTTAGAGCAAACTCTGCAAGTGTAAAGTCTGACAATGTTAGTTTAAACTCTGTTGATAGTAATTCCGCTGCAAAAACTAACACTGTTAAGAAAGACAAAGGATCCAAGCAAGTCTGGGTCCTTAAAACTAACACTTAGTGTTTGTTTGTGATTGCAGGGTATAAAAGAGAGCACACTTATCTTGGACAGTGGATGCTCAGGACATATGACTGGAAATAAAGCCCTGCTATCAGACTTTAAGGAGAAGGCTGGCCCAAAGGTTTCCTATGGAGATGGCAACATAGGACACACTCTGGGATATGGCAATATTAATCTTGGAGGTGTCATCATCACGAATGTAGCTCTAGTCTCAGGACTCAAGCATAATCTGCTATCTGTGAGTCAAATCTGTGACAGAGGAAATCATGTAGATTTTCACACTGAATACTGTGAAGTTATCAGTAAATCTACTGGAAAAGTTGTTCTAGTTGGACACAGGCGCAACAACATTTATGAAGCAAGTTTGGTAACAAACTCTGATGGAAGAACAGTGTGTCTGACTGCAAGAATGTCAAATGAAGAGAGTTGGAATTGGCATAAGAAGCTCTCTCATCTCAATTTGAACAACATAAATGAGCTAATAAGAAAGGATCTTGTAAGGGGACTCCTAAAATCAATACTCAGTCTAGATGGCCTATGTGATTCTTGTCAAAATGCCAAGCAAAGGAAGTCATCTTTCAAGAGCAAATCTGAATCTTCAGTAGTGGAACCTTATCATCTTCTTCATGTTGATCTCTTTGGACCAGTGAATGTGATGTCCATGGGCAGAAAGAAATATGCTCTAGTAATTGTTGATGAATATACTAGATATACATGGGTGTATTTCTTATCAAAGAAGGATGAAACTGCTCAAACTCTGATGGATCATGTAAATCTACTGGACAAAGGATCACAACACAAAGTCAAAATTATAAGGAGTGATAATGGAACTGAATTCAGAAACTCAATCATGGAAGCTTTCTGCAAGGAAAGAGGAGTGAAACAAGAATTTTCTGCACCTGGAACTCCACAGCAAAATGGTGTAGTTGAAAGAAAGAACAGAACTTTAATTGAAGCAGCCAGAACTATGCTTGAAGAAGCAAAATTACCAACTTATTTTTGGGCAGAAGCTGTTCAAACTGCTTGTTTTACTCAAAATGCAACATTGATCAACAAGCATGGGAAAACACCATATGAGATGGTGAAAAATAAGAAGCCAAATTTGAAATATTTTCATATATTTGGATGCAAATGCTTTGTGTTGAAGACTCATCCTGAACAGTTGACCAAGTTCGAGTTAAAAGCTGATGAAGGAATCTTTGTTGGCTATCCATTGTCAACAAAAGCATTCAGAGTCTACAATCTGAGAACTAAAGTGATCATGGAATCCATACATGTGTCATTTGATGATAAGAAAATAACTGGACTTGATGACTTAGATGGATATGATCAACTGCATTTTGAAAATGAAGGTTTATTCTCTGATGATGTAAACTCTGATGAAGCAGTACCGACAAACTCTGATGAAGCGGTTCTGACAAACTCTGACGAAGCATACTCTGAACCTCTACTGGTAAATACTGGAGAAACTGAATATTCTCAAATTGAACAAAATGGAGAACCAGTTGAGGGGGAGCGTGAAGAAGCTCAACAAGACACAGCAAGTGAGTCAGTTGAGGAAACTGATTCAAACTCTGACAGTTCAAACTCTGAGCCATCCAATTCAGGGGGAGCCTCAGATACTGCAGAAAGTCAACATATGAATCAGGAGAGCATGGATCAAGGGGGAGGATCCAATAATGATGCAAGAAACCACTTACCAACAGCAAGAAAGTGGACACAGGCACACACACCTGATCTCATAATTGGAGATCCTGATGCTAGTGTGAGAACTAGAAGTGCAACAAATAATGAGTGTCTGTATCATGCTTTCTTGTCTCAAACAGAACCAAAGAAAGTGGAGGAAGCTCTTCAAGATGCTAATTGGATTACAGCAATGCAAGAAGAGTTAAATGAATTTGAAAGAAATGAAGTCTGGACACTTGTACCTAGACCAAAGAATAGATCAATAGTAGGTACAAAGTGGGTTTTTAGAAACAAGACTGACAGTGAAGGTGTGATTACAAGAAACAAGGCTAGACTTGTGGCTAAAGGTTATTCACAACAGGAAGGGATTGACTATGATGAAACATTTGCTCCAGTTGCAAGATTGGAAGCCATAAGAATTTTTCTGGCCTATGCTGCACACAAGAAGTTTAAAGTCTTTCAGATGGATGTAAAGAGTGCTTTTCTCAATGGGAAGCTTGAAGAAGAAGTGTTTGTTGAACAACCACCAGGATTTGTAGATCCCAAGCATCCAGATTATGTCTACAGGCTTGACAAGGCATTATATGGACTAAAGCAAGCACCAAGAGCTTGGTATGAAACTCTTGCTCAATTTCTTTTAGAAAGTGGGTTCACAAGAGGTACAATTGATAAAACCTTGTTTTATTTCAATTCTGGTGATGATTTGCTTTTAGTTCAAATTTATGTAGATGATATTATCTTTGGATCTACTAATGACAAACTTTGTAAGAAGTTTGCAAAGCTTATGCAATCCAGGTATCAAATGAGCATGATGGGAGAGCTTAGTTATTTTCTAGGCTTACAGGTCAAGCAAACAGATGATGGTATTTTTATCAATCAAGCAAAATATACTAGAAATCTTCTCAAGAAATTTGGTATGCTTGATAGTTCATCTGCTACAACTCCCATGGCTACAGCAACAAAGCTAGACAAAGACACAGGAGCTTCAGTAGATATGACAAACTACAGAGGAATGATAGGGTCTTTACTGTATCTTACTGCAAGTAGACCTGATATCATGTATGCAACATGTCTTTGTGCAAGATTTCAAGCAGATCCCAGAGAGCCTCATCTAACAGCTGTAAAAAGAATCTTCAAATATCTCAAAGGAACCATAACCTTGGGTTTGTGGTATCCTAGAGAATCAGAGTTTAAGCTAATTGGTTACTCTGATGCAGATTTTGCAGGCTGTAAGATAGACAGAAAAAGTACAAGTGGAAGCTGTCAATTCTTAGGTGACAGATTGGTTTCTTGGTATAGCAAGAAACAAAAGTCTATTTCCACATCCACTGCAGAAGCAGAGTATATAGCTGCTGGTAGCTGTTGTGAACAGATTCTGTGGATGAAGAATCAGTTGCTGGATTATGGTTTGAAGTACTCTAAAATACCTATTTTCTGTGATAACCAAAGTGCTATTGCTATGACAGGAAATCCAGTACAGCATTCCATGACCAAGCACATCAGCATAAGGTATCATTTTATCAGGGAACATGTGGAAGAAGGAAACATTGAGCTTCATTTTGTGTCTACAGACCAACAACTTGCAGATATCTTCACCAAACCTTTGAGTGAAGCTACTTTTACAAGATTGGTAAATGAACTTGGAATGATCTCTGGTTTCGACTAGAGATACGGGTTAGACTCAAAAACTATACATGTTTGATTTTTATGCTCATGATTCCTTGCATGTATTAACTGTTATGAGTACCAGTGTCATAAACTCTGAAAGTAAACTCTGATGCTAAACTCTGTTAGTCATAAAGTGTTGGTCATACTCTGATAGTAAGAGTCTAATGCTATACTCTGATTGTAATTTTGTCTGAAACATATGGACCGATGAAGAAAATTGTATGAAGCATAATTCTCAGTAAGTAATTATGAATCCTTAAGAGTTATATAGATTCTGATCTCAAATATGTGCAGTAAGTTAACACAGCATGATACTGTCTCTATATTTATAGCATCTCTTAGTTTATTGATCCTATACAGTGAGTCTGTATTAGCTGTCTACATTTTCTCTCATAAATTAATTATATTAACTGATGAAAAGTCTAAACTCTGATTATTAATTGCAAATAATTCACCCTCAAATCAAAAGATGCCAAAAAGAGCACAAATTCCTTTGAGATCATGTTGTGCCTAGGAAGATCCAGGAACTTATTGTATGAAATAAGGGCTAAAATCTTTGATTTTTGGTGACTAGTGCCAACCACTGATTACTGGAAAAATAAAAAAAAAATAAAAAAAATCTATAAAGGGGGTGAAAAATAAAAGATATATCCAAATGAAAGGATATCAGTATTACAGAGTTTAGATATAAAATCAGATTTTATTTTATACATGAGAGTTTAGGCAACCAGTTTTTACTGCTTTAGTTTGTGGATTTTATGCACTTTGAGATGATCTAAATATTGATTTCGGTAAACTCTGCTATTGCACACACTATTATTCACACCTGTACAGTCTGAGAAAAGAGTTTATTGACAAAGAAGGATAAATGGTAAACACCGATGTCTTGTGTGAAATACGCCGAGGTAACATTGTTTTAATCTCTGATGGTTAAAATGATTTCTTTGTTTCAGACATTTTATAATTTTGAGATTAGACATTTGTTTTGAAATTCAAAGGAGTATGATAACAAACGGTTCATATTTGTATTAAACAGAGAGAGAAGTTGAGTGTTTTGAACAGTGTGAAAAGCGGTAATTATGGCTATTTTTACTGCGCGTGTGTATTGGAAGTTGTTACATACAGCTGTCAGCGTATGCATGTTTGACACCTGTCCCACTCACACACTTTTCAAAGACGCCTGCTGTGTGTAGTAATGATTAAAACGTTTGAGTTTTAATCTTCACAGTTATTATTTAAATATACTACACATAAACGGTTCACTCTTTTACACACCTCAACTTTTCATAAGCTTTTACTTACACACATTGTCTCAAACACTTTCATTGCATACAATCTATTCTCTGTTTGCTTTCTTCTAAACTGTTCTAATGGCTACAACAATGTTTATTGCTTTTGGGTTAGAATTTGTTCCTAACAATTACTCAGCTCCTTTAGCAAATGAGAACGCACCGGAGGCGTTTCATTTGATTCAGAGTTTCTTGACAAACTCTGATATCGGCACTGCTCTCATCGCACCATCGAAGCTGTCTGCGACTCAAATTCGGACTTTTTGGCAGACAGGTACTTATGATAATGGAGGAGAGTCTGGATCTCCATCTATCATTTTTGAGTTTCAAGGAGATGAATTTGCTGTTACTCCTACTACTGTTCGTGATGCTTTGGGTCTTGAAGATTTCAATGCATTCACAATCTCTGTTGGAGATTCTGAGTTAGTCAGAATGATGAGGGAGATAGGCTACTCTGGACCTTTGACAAAGATAGGTCAACTCAAAAGGCCATTTTTGCGCAAGGAATGGAGTTTCTTTTTCGATTGCATTACTCGGGCTTTTGGAAAGAAGTGCACGAATTGGGATGCGATTCCCACGGATAGTCTACAGATCGGGTATTCTCTTCTCTATGGCAGTCAATTTGATGTTGCTAGATTAGTCTTAAATAATATTGGTGAGAAAATGCTAGAGAATAGAAATGTTGTTTATTTCTCTAGGTTTTGTCAATTGATATTCAATTTTTGATGTCCTAATGTTGAGATCTTAGAGGATGATGTTATCCTCTCATTTAAACTGCATAAACGTATATTCTCTGATCTCACTAACAAGGATAACAAGAAAGGAGATGTTGGTGTGTTAATGTTGCCTGAGTCTGTGCAACAATTCCTGGGTAACTTACAACAACAACAGCTAGCAAACACTGAAGCTGGGCCTTCTGTGTCTCAACCACAAAGGTCAAAGAAATCTAAGGTAAGGGCTGTTAAGTCTGTCAACATAAACACTGAAGCTGGGGCATCAAATGCTGATGATATGCCTCAGAAGAGAAGAATGAAGAAGAGAAGAGCCAATAGGGCAAAGTCTGATGCTGCTGATGTTGTTGATGCAGAGACTGAAACTGATGAAGAAACTCTTCATCAGAGAAAAAGAAGATTGGTAGCAGCACATCTGTTTGGTGCTGAGAATATCTCTTCAACTGTTGCTGATGATATTGAAATTGAGATTCCAGAAGTTGAAGCTGTTCCTGAAGATAGAATTTTTATGGAGACTGTTATTCAAAATGAAGCTCCTACATCAAAGTCTGATGATGTAGTTGAGGAAGCTGCAAATGATGCTCCTATACCCACAGAGGATAGAGCAAATGTTGAGATTGCAGATGAAGCTCCTGAAAATATTGTTCAGGAGGCTAATATGGAAGTTGAAGCAAACCTCTCTATCAACTCTGAACATTTCACAGAGGGTTTGGAAGCTGATCAAGATACTGTTCAACTTGAAGAATCTATGGCTTCTCACACTGAAATTATTTCTCTTAACCTTGAGAAAGGTGAGGAAGTTGATCAGACTTTAGCTGCTAAAGCTACAGAAACTGTTGCTGCAAATCCTGATGTTGCTGACAAGGATGCAACAGAGAATGTTCCTTTTGAAGCAGAGTTTGTTGCAAACTCTGAGGATGTTCTTGTTCTTGAAGCTCTACAACAATCTGTTGTTGAGATTGTTCAACAAGCAGAGTTTAGTCATACTGCACACTCTAATGATCCTGAAAGAATGGAAGAAAATGTTCTTACAGAGAATGAAGCAGAGGATGACAATGCTGAAGCTAGTCCTGCTCATTCCAATCCTGATATACAAGTAGAGCTGTCTGACATTCAAGCAAACTCTGAAGAAGAAAGAGAAGTCAACAGAGCTACTACTGCATATTATCAAGATATGTACTTCTCAAATTGGTCAAGCAAGGATACTATCTTTTCCAATGAAAGAGCTGCAGATTTTGTGACAAAGTCTTCCAAAGAGATTAAAAATCCAGAACTTCTCAGTCATCTCAAAGCAACTATTGTTCAAATCAAATCATTAAACAATCGTTTTGATGATTCTGACAAGGTGATTGCAGGATTAAGGAATGATATAGCTACAAGAGAGCTTACACAGCAAAAGGACAGATCTCTATACATCTCTTTGTGTAAAGAGCAAAAGAATTTTAACTCTAGATTGTTGAAAGTTGAGGACAACCAGACTGCTATGTCTGCCCAACTGACATCAATTTCTACTGCAATTGAATTGTTGACATCAGTCCTACTTTTTGATGATGTCAAAAAGGGGGAGAGTGTACCAAGTGACAAATGCAAAGACACTCAAACTCTGAGACGGAGGGATGATGGTAATGATGGTGATGATGGTAATGATGGTGGAAACAAGGGAGGAGATGGAAAGAGCTTAAGATCAAATGATGATAGAAGATTACTTTCAAGAAGATCAAACTCTGATAAAAGATCAAACTCTGGAAAGGGACATGTAAACTCTGCCAGTGGTTCAAGATATAAAAGTTTGATAATCTCTGATAAGCCATCTACTGATGAGGAAATTGCTGCTAAGATGTTTATGGAAGAACATGGAAAAGGTATTACAATTGAAGATATTCAAGCTGAAGAGCAAATGCTTGCTGAAGAACACAGGAAAGATGTTGAAGCTGGAATCTACAAACAGAAGGTTATCAAGGCTCCAAGGAGAAAAGAAAAAGGAATTGTTATCAAAGAGAATGTAAACTCTGATCAGAGTTTACAGTACTCAAGGAGGCCTAGTGGTTCAAATGCTGATAAAGGTAAAGGCGTAATGATTGAAGAGCTTAACCTGAAAAAGAAGAATTATTCAACCTCTGACATTGCTCAAGTTGAAACAAGATTAGCTAAATCAACCTCTGACGCTGCTCAAGTTGATGTTATTACCAAAGTTATGACAACCTCTGACGTTGCTCAAGTTGTACAGAAATCTACACTACTTCCAGGATTCAGCAAACCTAAAATTCTTGAAGACTTAAAGCTTGAAGCTGTGAAATTCTCAGAAACCAGAACTGTATTGGGAAAAGAAGCTTTTGATAAATCTGGACTGGGATCACACAGAGAGAGAAGAATAAATAACAGATCTCAAGATAACATTTCACTGGCAGAATCTGGTATTGGGGTTACACAAGAAAATCTTGATAAGTTAGAATCTGTTCAGTTGATTTTTCACAGAATATTGAAGAAGCAGTTTTTGTTATACTTCATGAGTGATGGAAGAGTTTATAAAGTTGGAGAATCTGATGTTAATCTCAAATCATGGAAAGAACTGGAGTATGTACTTTATCTTTTAAAAGTCAAAAATAGATTTACTCATGATGTTGCTCAAGTGTTGAGAGAAAAGATGCTGAGATCTAAAGCTATGCTTGGAGGAGGAGTATCAAGTGTCTACATTCCAAAGTATAGAGATCATACTGGAAAGTTGGTGGAAATGAAGAAAAATAGTGCTAGATTCAGGACTGCACTAAATAAGAAAGTTCTAGAGTTCAATCTAGAGTCTGATAAGGCTTTTTATATCAGACTTGGCAATGAAATGAACAAGAACATCATCTATTCTTTAAGGGCTGCCATTTATCAAATTGGTGAAGATGAACCAGAATTGAAGGAGCTGAAGAAGGATATGATTGCTGAACTAGATCGAGCTGAGAGAAAGCTGCTGATTGATTATCTCAGGACAGTACCTGATATTGAAGAAGTCAAGTAAAGTCTGACTGTAAGTTTTTATGTTTTCTATTCTAAGTTAAATTTAAACTCTGTTTTAAAATTAAACTCTGACATATTTTAAACACTGCATTTGTTATATGTTTTGACATCATCAATTATCTTTTTAACTTGTACATTTTATTATGAACAAGTTGGGGGAGATTGTTAGATATAATTGCTGACGTTTGTTCATCAGTGTTTAAGTCCCAGGTACATATCAGAGTTTACATAGAAGCCAGTCAGAGTTTGATAAAGTCTGACTGGGTGAAGAGTTTACATGGAAGCCGGTCAGAGTTTGTTAAAGTCTGACAGGGTGATAGTTGACTTAGCTGTCGGTGCAAAGATAAAGATTCTAGAAGCAATATATTCTGAAGATGGAAAGAAGCAGAATATATTGATACAGCTAAGGAGACTAGACAGAAGACTGAAGCAATCCTTAATTGATAACAATTGTATAGCTAATTTATAGGAGTATCAATTAGATAAGGATTGTATGTGGCTGTGTACTATATAAACACAGATAGGTTATTCCTAGAAGGGACGCGAACATAGAATTATTATTCTTGTAACCTAGTAGCTCTTTGTGATTCATTAACATCACTAAGAGAGAATTATTTAATATAATTCAGTTTGTTGATTTACAAACCTGTGTTCTTGATTGTTATTCTCATACATACTTGATTATATATTGTGTATTCGGCCTAACAAATTGTCCTATGTTTATATACCTATTGTTAGCAATGGCAAACCCTATCTTCTGAAGAAATAAGGGAATACCATGCAGATTTGTAAGCTTAGCAGTAAAAACATGGATAAGTGTGTGAAAGAAAAAATTTCATGGCTTTGTCAGGTAATGCTTAAGAAACTCTCCCACAAAGAAGTTTGGTTGTTGACTTCTTATGAGAGTGAGGAAAGCATGTATCTCCTCAGTTGTGGGATCCGGAACAAGGTTTTCTGTTGGAAAATGTAGAACCCTGTTAAAATCATGTTCCGTCACCCTTATTGTTCTGCCCCCTGGCACAACAAAACTAAAGGACCCTACATTATTCTCACTTGTATCCGTGGCGGTTGTGTACAACGCAGTCAATTGATCGATGCAAAGGACTACAGGAGTACTCAAAGAATATGCCACTAACGAACGTGTATTCAGAAACTCTGCCCATGCACGAAACTGTAAGTTCGTAATGGCTTGCAAGTTCTGAAACGAGACATGATTAGTTTTGGTTACGATAAATTCTCCGGCCATTTTAAATTTCCAGAAAATTAATTTTTAAACCAAAACTAAAACCAATTTAATTTAATTAATTATTACTAATTAACCAAACTTATAACAGAAACACCCCTTTTTTCGAATAAAACACCTAAACCAAAAACAAATTCCTAGATTTAGAACTTTGACTACAAATTGATAATGGATTAGTTAATTTCAACCTTAAGAACTCTATTGATAAATCAACAAAATACAAAATTCTTGCTATTATCAAGGTATCACAGTTTTATCTTCCTTTCTCGATGGTTTTCTTTGAAAAGCAATTAACAACTCAACACAGTACACAGTAATTTCTCCGTTAAAAAAAATTCACTACAGTAAACTGTTGAAGGTTAATAATTAGTAGAAATCAAGAAAGTATCGAGTAAGTTGTGTTCTTGGCTGTGTATGTATATTGTAAGTATAAAATTCTCTTGCTTTTCTTAAGATCTATAAACTGATAAAGAAAAAGATTAAGGCAAGTTTTCTTTTATACTAAAGAAACTGACAGGGGTATAACTAACATTCTATGTTCGATAGATTATAAATGTACGTTCGAATATTATTCATTTAGGGGCAAAACTGTCAATTGTCGTTCGATACTTTTTGGAAAACTATCGAACTATTTGAAAAACAGAATGTAAAACGTTTTGATGAAAAACTATCGAACTCTGTTTCTTTTAAAACTGAAAAACTATCGAACATCTTTATGAAAAGCATCGAGAATTTAGATATTTGTTTTCATTAAATTCAATTTGATGTATTTTCAATTACTTTTTCAAAATCTATCGAGAATTTACATATGGAATTAGATAAATTCACTTCGATATATTTTAAAATACTCTCAAAAACTATCGAAAGGTGTATTTCGAGGGTTTTTCTTTTCTTAGTTAAAAACTATCGAATTTGTGTTTGATGGTTTTTATTTAGTACTTAGAAAAACTATCAAATTTTATAAAATTCGATATTTTGGCTTCTGTCTAAAATTTTAAAACCTGTTCTGTTTTTTTAAAAAATCAGACTTTTTGTATTTCCTGTCAAGTTCTATTTTGAATAAATCTTTTAAAATTTACAAAAATCAATTGTTAACAGAAAATTCACAATTTTCTTAGAATAAAATCAACTAAATATCATCAAATGATATTAATCAAATAAAAACCAATAAATTATGCTGCATTAATCTACAATGTTAAAAACAAAGTAAATTAATTCAAATTAAATAGATGCTTAAATATTTAGAACAAATATTAGCACCTAAATAATTTTTAGAATTAATAACCAATTAAATGCCAGAAGATATATCATTCATAATTATGACATAAAATTAGTACAAAAATCCTAACTACGAGAATTGCTCTAGAAAATAAATTCACGAGTCCTAAGGATATAGAAATTCTTAAACTCATGTATTCACTAGGACTATCTTGCAGTTACTGACTTCTAATCAAAATTAATTAGAAAGATTTAACATCCCAAGTTCACCAACCAGCTTTGAAAAAGTGGATTCATCAAGTGGTTTAGTAAAGATGTCTGCAATTTGTTCCTCTGTGGGTACAAAATGTAACTCCACAGTTCCATTCATGACATGCTCTCGGATAAAATGATACCTGATGTCGATGTGCTTCGTCCTCGAGTGTTGCACTGGGTTGTTAGAGATTGCTATGGCACTTGTGTTGTCGCAAAATATTGGAATCTTTGTCAACAAAAGCCCATAGTCACGGAGTTGGTTTCTCATCCACAAGATCTGAGCACAGCAGCTACCAGCATCAATGTATTTAGCCTTAGCTGTTGATGTGGATACTGAATGATGCTTCTTGCTATACCAGGAAACTAACCCTCTTCCAAGAAACTGACAGCTTCCTGAAGTACTTTTCCGATAAATCTTACAACCTGCAAAATCAGAGTCTGTGTATCCAATAAGATCAAATCATGTATCTTTAGGGTACCAAATTCCAAGATTTGGGGTCCCCTTAAGATATCTAAATATTCGCTTAACAGCTATTAGATGAGATTTTTTAGGATCAGACTGAAACCTAGCACACAAGCATGTTGCAAACATTATATTTGGTCTACTTGCAGTGAGATAAAGTAATGAGCCTATCATACCTCTGTAGCCTGTGATGTCAACCTTCTTACCAGTTTCATCCTTATCAAGCTTAGTGGCAGTTGGCATATGAGTCTTTGTTGTAGATGAGTCTTCCATTTGATACTTCTTAAGAAGATCTTTGATGTACTTGGACTGACAAATGAATAAACCATCTTGTCTTTGGTATACTTGCAGTCCAAGAAAGAATGACAATTCACCCATCATGCTCATTTCATAACGACTCTGCATTAACTTAGCAAATCTCTTACATAGATCATCATCATTAGTAGAACCAAATATTATGTCATCAACATATACTTGCACCAATATCAAATCATTTTTGTGCTTTTTGTAAAAGAGAGTCTTGTCTATAACACCTCTTGTAAAATGATTTTCAAGTAAGAATTCAGAGAGAGTGTCATACCATGTCCTTGGAGCTTGTTTGAGTCCATAGAGAGCTTTGAATAGAAAGTACATAAAGTCTGCCAGTTTTGAATCCTCAAAACTTGGAGGTTGTTCCACATACACTTCTTCTTCTAACTCCCCGTTCAGAAAAGCACTCTTCACATCCATCTGATATACCTTGTAATTGGAATGTGCTGCGAATGCCAGAAACATTCTGATGGCCTCAAGTCTTGCTACTGGTGTATAGGTTTCATCATAATCAATTCCCTCTTCTTGAGAGTAACCTTTAGCAACCAGTCTGGCTTTGTTTCTCGTTACAATGCCATCTTCGTCCAACTTATTTCTGAATACCCATCTTGTTCCAATAACAGATTTTCCCTTAGGCCTGGGTACCAGCTTCCAAACATTCTGCCTTTCAAACTGATTGAGTTCCTCTTGCATAGCAATCACCCAATCTGGATCATCTAGAGCATCTTCAACTTTCTTAGGTTCTGTTTCTGAAAGAAACCCAGAATAGTGACATTCATTTTGTGATGTTCTCCTAGTTCTCACTCTTGTGTCCAGATCACCAATGATCAAGTGAAAGGGATGATCTCTATTCCATACCCTTTGTCTTGGCAGATGCGATCTTGATGATTCTCCTAGTTCTAGATGTTGTGGAGTGTGACTAGTTGATCCTTCTCCTGCTCCCCCTGAGTTGTTGACGGTTTGATCTGTTTAATGACTAGTGGATCCAGTAGTAGTCTGAGTATGTCCACTACTATCACCACTTGGTCCAGAATCATTATCATCATGATTATTATTAATAACTGTAACAGCCTCAGGTTCTTCTTCATTGTCAGAGAGATCTCCTGATAGATTTTCAAATACCAAGGATTCTGAGTTCTCTCCAGTTTGCAGGCCTGGTCTTTTGGTGTCGTCAAATGTTACATTAAAGCTTTCCAACACCTTCTTATCTTCAATCACATATACCCTGTAAGCCTTAGATTCCAGAAAAATGCCTTCATCTGCTTTGGCATCAAACTTGCCAAGATGTTCTCCATCTTTAAGTACAAAGCACTTTGCACCAAACACATGAAAATACTTCAGTGTTGGTTTCTTGTTGGCCATTAACCCATACGGAGTCTTTTCATGATCTTTGTTGATCAGGGTACGATTCTGAGTGTAGCAAGCTGTATTCACTGCTTCATCCCAAAAGTAAGTGGGAAGTTTTGATTCATTCAACATGGTCCTTGCTGCTTCAACCAAGGTCATGTTCCTCCTTTCCACTACTCCATTCTGTTGAGGAGTTCTTGGTGCCGAATATTGTCTTGATATTCCTTTCTCTGAGCAGAAATCATTAAGAACTGCATTCTTGAATTCAGTTCCATTGTCTGATCTGATTGTCCGCACAGGTAGCTTAGCTTCCACTTCTATCTTCTTGATGTGATCAATGATTAGTTGTGTTGCTTCATCCTTTGATTGTATGAACAACACCCACGTGTACTTGGAGTAGTCATCCACCATCACCAATGCATATCTTTTTCTTGAAAGTGACATAACATTGACTGGACCAAATAAATTCATAAGAATCAGCTGTAATGGTTCAGCAATGTTTGTCATTCCTTTGCTTCCCTGTGATGATTTCTTCGACTTCCTTTTTTCACATGCTTCACATAGTCCTTCCTGATTGAATTCCATCAGGGCCAACCCTCTCACTAACTCTCTCTTTACCAAAGAGTTCATAGTTTTGAAGTTCAGATGTGAGAGCTTCTTGTGCCATAGCCAACTTTGTTCTGAAGATGCCTTTCCATAGAAACATGTAACTTCTCCTTCACTGGTAGAACTTAAGTCAGCTATAAACAAATTTCCTTTTCTCACTCCCAATAGAGTAAGCTTCTCATCCTTCCTGTTTGTGATCAAGCACTTGTCTTTTCTGAAATCTACATTGTAGCCTTTATCACAGAATTGACTGATACTTAGAAGATTGTGCTTTAATCCTTCAACAAGAGAGATGTTTTCAATGATGACATTCCCAACTTTCAATTTACCATATCCCGTAGTGAATCCTTTGATGTCGTCTCCAAAGGTTACAATTGGGCCGGTCTTCTTAACCACCTTTGTAAGCGGGGACTCTTCACCTGTCATGTGTCTAAAACAGCCACTATCCAGAATCCACACGACCTTTGAGCTTTTAACCTTACCCTGCAATCACAGATTGATTAAGCGGACTTTGGTACCCAAAATTGTTTGGGTCCTGAAGGTTTAGATGATTTAACAGGAGTAACATTCTATTTATTCTTACTCTATTTGATTTTCATATTATCTGTGGATTCAACATTATCAGTGTTATTGCTACCAGATGCATTCATCAACTTAAAATAAGCATGCATAATGTTGTATGTACATAGCAAGCACTCTTTCTTACCACAGGGTTTATGAACATTAGGCATTTCAGACATGTTATGCATTGCAGAAGTATCAACAGTTTCTACTTTAACCTTTTTACATGCATGTGTAAGGTGTCCAGCAGAATTACAGATTTTACACAACTTCCTAGATGCAATGGGAGAAAATGGAACAATTTCCTGATTAACAATCTTCTTTTTCCCATTCATGTTCCTTTTAGCATTACTAACTAAGTCACCTACCTCAGTTTTAGGTATTACAGTTTTTACTGATTTCCTAGGCAACTTAGTCTTTACCTCTTTTTCCTTCAATAAATCCTCCTCAAGCAATTCTTGTCTTATGTAAAGGTCATCCTCATGAAAAGGTTCTGAGAAGGGCTTGACAAAGACTGGACTGACCACATTCTTAAGAATATGTGGAATATCCTTCGTGACAACAGAAGATGTCACAGGAAATTCCAGAGTCCTTTTCCCAGCCTTTTTGGAGTAGTCAAGTCCTATAGCAGTTTTATTACCCCGGGTCTGAGTATAAATGATCTCCTTAGCAATCAGGGCGGAATTCTTAAAAGCATTCAGCTTCAAATCTAAATCTGAAATCTGCTTCCTGAGGATATTCTCTATCTCATCATTACACTTGACCTTGTTCTCTAAGTACACATTCTTTTGCTTAAGATCTTCTAATGTGACAGCTACAAGCTCTAGTTCTTCATTTTTAGATTCTAATTTTTTAATCTTAAGAACTAGTTTAGCATTCTCCATTTCAGATGCTAGCATGCTTGTGTGTACATTAAACAATTCTACACTTAGATCTTGCACAGTTTTCTTGTACTCAGAGTTAGACATATCAATTGTAGTTAAGATAGGTACCTGAGATAATTGTGGTGATTCCTCTGAAGAGTCAGTCATTAGGGCAACATTTACATATTCATCATTTTCATCCGAATCAGTATCATCCCAGTGTTTTCCCTCTTCTATATAAGCCTTCCCTTTCTGCTTTCCAGACAATGCCTCCATTTGCTGTTTCAACTTGGCATTCTCCTTCTTCAAATCCTCATATGAGTCTTTCCTTTCATAGACCTCTTTCTTGTCTCTTGCTTGACGAGGCTTCCGGCATTCAGTGGCGAAATGCCCTAACTCATTGCAATTGTAGCATCTTGATTTGCTTCTATCAATCATGTCAGTCTTGTAGCCTCCCTTAAAGCCTGTACTAGGTGCATACTTGCTCTTCTGGAATCTGTTGGTTGAGCCCTTGAACTTGTACTTAGGGTTTCTCTTGAAACGAATATGACTAAACTTTGCAGCTAAGTACACCATGGTTTTGTCTTCCATTTGCTCAAGCTCTTCTAGGGTGTAGTAATCACTTTCATCAACACCCAGATTCACAGAATCCATCTCAGCTTCTATGATCACCTCCTTTCCAGCTCTAGGGGTTTGAACCTGAATATCAGAAGTTTTTGGTTCATCCACTACAAGTGCTGCTGATCTCACAAGTGCATTGTGCTTGTTATCCACTGTCCCTGGTCCGTAGATTATCACTCGTTGTTCTTGCTCCATCTCATAAGTCTTCAACTTGCCATAGATCATCTCTAATGACATCTTTGTGAAGTCAAATCTTTCCCTTATGGATGAGGACTTGTGTTCTATATGATGGGGCAGCATCATCATGAACTTCCTGTTGGTTTCTCTCAGTGGATAGGTCTTCCCTTTCATTACCAATTCATTTAGAAGCTTAGTATATTTCTCAAAGACCCGAGTTATACTTTCTCCTAGAAGAGACCTAAACGCTTCGTACTGAGAAGTCAGGATGTCCAATCTGTTTTCCTGCACATCTTTAGTTCCTTCCATTATCAAGTTAATGGTATCCCACATATGTTTCCCTCTTATACAGTTCATCAACTGATAGCTCATTTCCTTGTCTGCGGAGTCTGCCAATATCAACATCAAACATGTGTCCAATCGAATCAGTTCTTTGTCAGAATCTGTATACTCAGTGATATCCTTAGGTTGGGTGCCTTGAGGAATCCTGCTACCATCAGGAGCTGTAGATTCACTAACTGGTTTCATTGGTACAAACGGTCCGTTCTCTAATATGCCAATATACAACGGATTAGATGCCTTGATAAATAACAACATCTTCATCTTCCACAAACCGAAATCATCTCTTGTAAACGGGGGAACTTTAATACCAGCGGTTCTCTTTGGAGCACTCATGGTTTCTGAAAATTTCAAATTGTTTAAAATTCAAGAAATTCCAATTAAATGAAAAAATTTGAAAGTTAAAAAATTTGCTTCGAATTTTCACGCTACGTTTGATTTTGGTCTCATTCACCGGATCTGATTTGTACGTCAATCAAGAAGCTCTGATACCAATTGTTAGGTCCAAAGTATCGTAGAAGGGGGGGGGTTGAATACGATACCTACAAATAATTCAATTTCGTTCACGGATTAATCATTTAGTTCTATAACGAAATCAAACACACCAAATCAAACCAAGAGGCGGGGAATATATCTTTTTATAAATATAAACCTCGAGGGGGTGCTACAATTTCTAATCCGTAGATTAGCTTCAATGAGTTTAAGGTTACACAAATTCAATACACTAATAGAATTCTGAGCACTATTAATTTCTATGATAATTTTCTCCAGCTCAAGCTTCTCTCTTAGTAATGTCTCTGCGTTCTGCCTTAACTGAAGAAGACACTATCTTCACTCTGTATTAATTGTAGGCTGTTTTAGAAAAACCATCGAACCTTAAACATTCAAATATTCTTGGCTGTTGGATCTTCATCAACCTGACAACAAAGTCACTTCACCACCTGCTTCTCCAAATTGAAAACTATCGAATGAATAAAGTTAATATTCCATTCGATGGTTTTTATCAAAAACTATCAAATGAAACATTAACTTATTTTAGTTTCCTTTATCTTTCATTTGATGGTTTTCTAAATATAAAAACCATCGAAATCTTTTCTTGTCCTTGACCTTTTAGAAAAGCTTCTGTACTCCAGGGTGTTTCAGTTTTAGACTGTATCAATTTCTTCTGAGACGATAAAACAACCTGATCTTTTTAAGTGCCGTCAACTAGTGCAATTGGTCTGGTTCACAGATGAATAGCACTTGATCAATTCTTCTATGTCTTCAATTCAAGGCTGTTGATAAGTCCTTTGTCGTCCTGGTTGCTTCAAATTAATCACTGGAATCCTGTGGTACTTAACCCTAAATCATTCACATACTTCTGTCATCTTGAAAGTCTTGTTTCTTTTGTTGTCACTGAGGCTTGAACATTTTCATGAACTTCTTTCCGTGACCTGTTTACGGACTTCAAGAATACATACCATATTTTGATTTTTTGAGTTTACCTTTTCTTCTTTGATTCTGGATTCCTGTGCTTCTGTTAATACTATTGTTTGTCTTGTCCTTTGTTGAGTTGTAGTTATCTCTTTTACATCTTATGTTACATTATGCTTTACAGCACCTTATCTTGGACCTATCCACACTCCCAGTCTTGTAACCTCCTTTTGCAGCACCAACAATTCCTTTCCATTTACTGAAGGTGTTTGAGCCACTTGATCCACCAGAACCACCAGCATTAAACTTGGACTTAAATGGCTGCTTCCTTTTGAACCTGATGTTAGGATACCTCATAGCCATATAAGCAAAAGATTTGTTTTCCATCTTATCCAGCTCATCTATGCTGTAAAAATCATCTTCCTCAAGCATATCATAGATGACTTGAGACTCATCACCATTGACTTCAACTTCCAGCTCTTCAATCTTGACTTGATTGACTTTTAGAGATTCCATTCTTTGACTTAAGCTGTCAGCAATAAGGGCACAAGAAGTGTTGGCCATCATGCCTTGTTTTCCTTGAATAGACCTCTTCTGAAACAACTCTAGCTCATATGTTTTCAAAACACCATACAACACATCAAAACCAATCTTGGTTAGATCCCTTTCCTTGAGAGAAGAGATTCTTGGTTCCAAGTGATCTGGTAGAGTCAATAAGAAATTCATGTTGAGCTCTTCTGTTTCATAGTGTTTATCATAGAGTTTGAGCTCATTTATCAGCTTGTTGAACCTTTCAAATACTTCTGTGATTCCCTCTTTTGGCTGAGCCATGAAAGCTTCATACTGGGAAACCAGAATCTGCTTCTTGTTCTTTCTCACTTCTGGAGTTCCTTCACATAGCACTTCTATGAGATCCCACATCTTTTTTGCACTACTACAATGAGAAACAGTGCCATACATGGTGAAATCCATAGATTCACAGATAATGAGTTGGAGATTTCCATCTAGTGCCTCTTTCTCCTTTTTAGGCTCAGTGTATTTGGAAGGATCTTTAGGCTCGTAATGCATTGGTATCTTTTCAGTACCAACAGTTGTTTCTGCAATCTCAATCATTGGAATGAAGGGACCATGTTTTAAAATGTCTAAATACATGGGGTTTGAAGCTTTGATGAACAACAACATTTTCTTCTTCCATAGATTGTAGTGTTCCTTGTTAAAGGGAGGAATCTTGATACTGCTTAGTTTCTGTGAACTCATTCTTGATCTTTTTCTGTTTGTATATCAACAGCCTGCTCTGATACCACTTGTTAGATATGATTATCACTAAGAACCTAAACAGAGGGGGGGGGGTGAATGGATAGTTTGAATAATTTTCGTTTTCTTGAAACAAAAAAGCTGTGTTGGATTGTGTTGTATGAAAATGCGAAATCAAATAAACAAGACACACAAAATCACTTTAATCTACTTTGTATTAAGTAAATCAAATACTACAACTTCCAAAATTTCACAAGTGAAATTCTGGCTTCTAAACAAGAACAGTGTTTTCTTGTTTTCTTACAGAGAAAAGAGTGCTTTAATATTTCTGTGTATTGCTCTCTTTCTGCTAGCAATAGGATGTGCATAATATATATATCCTATACAAACTGGTGCACACTCCTATTTACACAGTTACCCCTAACTGTAACTCCAACTTGTCCTGCCATAAGAAGTTAATTGTGTCAGGAAGGACCACTTGCTTTCTGTAGCCTTTCCCGTTTCTGTAGCTGCTTGTCTCTAATATTTCTCTCCAAGTTTTGCTGTAGATTTGCCATCAGTCTTTGGACCACCTTACCGTAACAGATGCTTCAGTATATTTGTCTCCTTTGAATTTTGGTTCTGTACCTTGATTTGTCTTGTTATTAACGGCTACGTGTTGACATCGTGAACTCCAGCATGTTCCTGATTCTTTGACTTGTCGACATAGAACATTCTTGACATTGCTATATGAGGACTTTGCTATATGAGTATTTTAGGAGTATGCGATATGGCTTATTTCTGACTTCACGATATAGCCTTTGAGGACTTCACGATACAGCCTTTGAGGACTTCACGAGATAGTACTTTCTGACTTTGCGATCTCAACACTTCACGACATGCGCCTTGAAGACTTCATGACATAGTTCATTTTGGACTATGCGATCTCAATACTTCACGACATGGATATTTTGGACTTCACGACATAGTTCATTCTAACTTCACGATATAGGGACTTAGACAAATTTCTGCAACTTATTTCTTCAAGGCCTTATTCACTCCAATCCGGTTGCATGAACAAATTGAACTTCTTCCAGGATAATTATTCAATGGCCTGTGTACATTCTAGGTGCAAGAAACTTACTAAGCTCATTATAACTTTGAGAATACATAATAAAGCTAAGTACATGAGAACAAGACAAGTACAATGGAGACCTATACTATATCCCAGTGATAAACTTCACTAGGTCATGTAGAGTGACATAGTTACAATGTGTAGGCTTGTTAATAGTGTTATTTAGACATGCCTTGAGCCTAACAGAGACTTCACTGTGTTTGAAGCTTTAGAGTTGACACTCTTAGGCTCACATGAATTCTTTACCCTTTCAACCTTGATTGGGGTTCCTGTCCTGTGAGTGTGCATATGTGTGTGTGATTCACATGATTGTGCAGAGTCAAGTTTTTGCTTTAGAGATAAGATATTAGCAATCAGAGTCACATAGCATGTCATGCAGTTAGATTTACCACAGAAAGAATCATGGATATTATTCATGCCACCAGAATGGTTGCTCAGGTTATCAACTTCACTACTAACAGGTTTATTACACTTATGAGTCAAATGATTAACAGACAAGCATTTTTGACAATGTTTCCTAGGAGCATTTGGCACATAAGCATAACTGTTACCCTTGTTGACACCTACCTTACTATTCCTGTTCTGTTTCTTTTTCTTAACAACTTCTTTATTAACCTTAGGACTCTTGACAAGATTGTCTTTGGTTTCTTTCTGATTTACAGATTTGGGAGAGGAAGAAGTGTCTTTAGCAGCCTCATCTTCTTCAAGTAATTGTTGTTTGATGACCATTAAATCTTCATCAAACTCAACAACACTCTTTTTGAAGATGGGCTCTTTGACACCAGACAAAATAGTTGGAGCATTTTTGTTTACAAAAGATTCTTTTCCTTTGCCCATGGCCTTCTTCCTTCCCTTGTCATTCTCATAATCAAAACCAATTCCAACCTTACTGTCTTCAGTGTGTTCCTTGTGATAGGTTTGAACAAGCTCAGGGGAGTTTCTATAGCTTCTTATCTTTAATTCATTTTCAGCAATTTGTTCCCTAAGAGCTATTTCTATTTGTTCAGCACAAACTACTTTATTCTTAAGATACTCAACCTCCTTTTTCAAACCATCAAGGTTCACAACCATTAACTCAAGTTCCTCATTTTTTTCTGTAAGCTCAAGATTTTTAGTAGTTAGCCTATCAATTTCTTCATTTGCAACCAACATGCTAGTATGAATATTAAACATCTCAGTACTCATGTCTTCAACAGTTTTCTTGTATTTAGAGGGAGTCATATCAAGAGAAGTAAGAATAGGTACCTGATTTGAAGAATCACCATCATCAGAAAAAGGCCATCAAGGCATAGTTTGAATACTCATGTTCTTCTTCTTCATCAGAATCATCCCAGCATTTTCCCTCTGCAATAAAAGCTTTACCCTGTTGTTTCTTGAGTAGAGCTTCATACTTAGCTTCAAGCTCTAAGTATGCTTTGTCCTTTTTGACCTGTTTGGGCTTCTTGCACTCTGTAGCAAAGTGCCCAAGTTCATTGCAGTTATAGCACCTTATCTTGGACCTATCCACACTCCCAGTCTTTAACCTCCTTTTGCAGCACCAACATTTCCTTTTCCTTTACTGAAGGTGTTTGAGCCACTTGATTGACTTTCAGAGTTTCCATTCTTTGACCTAAGTTGTCAGCTATGAGGGCACAAGAAGTGTTCGCCATCATACCTTGCTTTGCTTGAATGGACCTCTTCTGAAACAACTCCAGTTCATATGTTTTCAAATTGGTTAGATCCATTTCCTTGAGAGAAGAGATCCTTGGCTCCAAGTGATCTGGTAGAGTCAATAAGAACTTCATGTTAAGCTCTTCTGTTTCATAGTGTTTGTCATAGAGTTTGAGCTCATTTATCAGCTTGTTGAACCTTTCAAATACTTCTATGATTCCCTCCTTTGGCTGAGCCATGAAGGCTTCATACTGTGAAACCAGAATCTGCTTCTTGTTCTTTCTTACTTTTGGAGTCCCTTCACATAGAACTTCTATGAGATCCCACATCTTCTTCGCACTATTACAATGAGCAACAGTGCCATACATGGTGAAATCCATAGATTCACAGATAATGAGTTGAAGATTTCCATCTAGTGCCACTTTCTCCTTTTCAGGCTCAGTGTATTTGGAAGGATCTTTAGGCTCATAATGCATTGGTATCTTTTTAGTACCAACAGTTGTTTCAGCAATCTCAATCATTGGAATGAAGGGACCATGTTTTAAAATGTCTAAATATATGGGGTTTGAAGCTTTGATGAACAACAACATTTTCTTCTTCCATAGATTGTAGTGCTCCTTGTTAAAGGGAGGAATCTTGATACTGCTTAGTTTCTGTGAACTTATTCCTGATATGTTTCTGTTTGTATATCAACAGCCTGCTTTGATACCACTTGTTAGATATGATTATCACTAAGAAACTAGGCAGATGGGGGGGGGTGGTGAATGGATAGTTTGAATGTTTTTCGTTTTTTGAAACTAAAAAGTTGTGTTAGATTGTGTTGTATGAAGATGTAGAATAAAATAAACAAGACACACACACACAATCACTTTAATCTACTTTGTATTAAGTAAATCAAATACTACAGCTTCCAAAATTTCACAAGTGAAATTCTGGCTTCTAAACAAGAACAGTGTTTTCTTGTTTTCTTACAGAGAAAAGAGTGCTTGAAAATTTCTGTGTATATCTCTCTTACAACTAACTATATGGTGTTCACAATATATATATCCTATACAAACTGGTGCACACTCCTATTTACACAGTTACCCCTAACTATAACTCCAACTTGTCCTTCCATAAGAAGTTAACTATGTCAGGAAGGACCACTTGCTTTCTGTAGTCCTTTCACATTTCTATAGTTGCTTGTCTCTAATCTTTCTCTCCAAGTTTTGCTGTAGATTTGCCATCTGTCTTTGGACCACCTTACCGTAACAGATGCTTCAGTATTTGTCTCCTTTGAACTTTGATTATGTACCTCGATTTGTCTTGTTATAAACGGCTAAGTGTTGACATCGTGAACTCCAGCATATTCCTGATCCTTTGACTTGTCGACAAAGAGCATTCATGACTTTGCTATATGAGGACTTTGCTATATGAGTATTTCAGGAGTATGCGATATGGCTTATTTCTGACTTCACGATATAGCCTTTGAAGACTTCACGATATAGCCTTTTTGAGGACTTCACGATCTAGTACATTCTAACTTTGCGATCTCAACACTTCACGACATGCACCTTGAGGACTTCACGACATAGTTCATTTTGGACTATGCGATCTCAGTACTTCACGACATGGATATTGTAGACTTCACGACATAGCTCATTCTGACTTCACGATATAGGGACTTAGATAAATTTCTGCAACTTATTTCTTCAAGGCCTTATTCACTCCAATCCTGCTGCATGAACAAATTGAACTTCTACCAGGACAATTATTCCATGGTCTATATACATTCTAGGTGCAAGAAACTTACTAAGATCATTATAAACTTGAGCATACAGAATAAAGCTAAGTACATGAAAACAAGACAAGTACAATGGAGACCTATACTATATCTCAGTGATAAACTTCACTAGGTCATGTAGAGTGACATAGTCACAATGTGTAGACTTGTTAATATTGGTATTCAGGCATGCCTTGAGCCTAACACATAGTCAAAACAATTTTCAGATTCAAAATGATTATAAATCAAACGAACAGAATTGAGGTCAAAACAAATTTAATTTAAATATTCTTACGAGGAGTACCGCTGAATAAAAGATGAGAGAAAGTCGTACCTCGAATATAACGATCTCAAACACTCACGAAACTCGTAACCGATCCGCTAATTTCCCCTCTCCCTATCTAATTACAAAATATAATTTATTATTTATGCACACATTACTCTTGTAACCAACTAACCACTTAAACAAACAATTCACATTTTATTTACAATTAATTACTATTAAACATAAGGTACACTTTGCATCAGTTAGTCGTTTAACAATCAAAACACAGTACTACAGTAACATGCATTATTAGTAGTTTATAATATACACATAAGCTAACTGACATTAACAAGATTGGCGTCTCTGTTCAAAATAAAAACCTGGCCTAACTAGTTCAACCAAATAAACTTAGAGTACAACATTACAACATGGTCTGACCTTGCAACACCAACTTAAAATCTTAGACTCTATGACCTGACCAGTGACCAGTTGAGCTAGTGCACATTGATAAAATAATCATACTGCATGGATGTACAACAAATTGTGTAAAAATAATGTCATATACATATTAAATATTAATATAAATTCATAATCGGTGGTACATAATGAAAATATACATAATCTTAACATTATAAAGGTCAAAATATATAAATATATAATAATTATCCAAAAATGCAAAAGATTAATAAACTAATATAAAATATGTTAGATAAAAGAATCATTCTCGTCAAAGATAATAGTTGTAGATAATCACGGTAATTTCAAAATTCAAAGCCGACCATAAAGCAAATTTACACAACATACATATAATATATATTAAAATCAAATCGTAATCATGATTATCAAAATTGAATAAGCAATTATGGTACAAAACTTGATTTTAGACTATAGTCTACAAATAAGTCACAGAATCAAAATATTTGTTCACTCGATGATACCTAGAACTTGATTTCATAACTTAGATAATAGACATGGTGATAGACTTGAACAATCACTATAATATATGTACGAAAGTAAGGTAATCATATTAAAAATAATATATCATACCTTTTAGCACACAGAACAGGGTCTCTCAGCTCTTCCTCTGTTGTGGCTATTACTCCTGGTGCGGCTCTCTCTTAACAACTTCCACCGATTTACTTTTAATATTATACTAGGGTTGTGTATATTGGCACCAGATCCCAACTTAGCACTAGCACTCCTTTTCTAATTAATAATAATTAAATAACTAATTCTCTTCTAAATCAAAATTTATTATTATTATTATTATTATTCTAAAATACACGTATGTTACAGCTACTCATGATAAGATAAAAGAAATATAAATTAAAAACACAAACCATGAGTTTTATAATTGAAGTACGAAGAATACAACTTTGCAAGTTCCTTTGAAATCCGGATGAATCCCTTCATTCCTTCTTCCAATCCCCCTCTCAAATTGTTTCTCTCCCTTCTCTCTCTAGAGTACGGCTATCTCTCTGTTCTATTCTATATTACAATATGTTAATGATGGTGTTGTATAGTGTGTTTACAAACCTAATATAAAAGAGTTTTTAATTCTCTCTCAAAAAATACAAGTAATTTACCAAAATCAATTGGATTCTGAATGTCAAATTCGAAGTCTGTCTTCAGGTCTGCTCTAGTTGGAATCTTGATGTTTGACCCCTTTTAGATTGTAGATAATTCTGTTATCTTCGTATGGGCTGTAAGATCGTCCAAGTCTAGAACTCCGGTTATGGTCCAAAGAGTGATGTATGCGCGTGTAGACAAATAAATCCGAAATTTCTTGTAATTTAAGTCCAATTCCTTCCAAGTTTGGGAATTCTTTATTTTCTGTCATAAAACATCAAACTTTAATTAATAATAACCAATTATTAATAAAACACTATAAACACGAGGATACAATCCTATGAAATATATATAAATATATACTATATCACATACACATTACGAAGTTAACCAATTTCAACCACAACTTTTAATTTTGAAGTTAAATTAACCAGAACCCTTAGATATAATACTAAAAATTATGTTATACATAAGTCTAAGGTTCGAATACCTTCAATAACATATTAAAATTAATTTTTTATAAACATATTAATATTGACATTTATTATTTTCGTTCAAAAAATATAAACAAACTTAAAATCCCATGAACCACGCATTAAATATTTTATAATTTTTAATGATAAAAATTCAAAATTAAAATAAAATAAAATATTAAAAATTAAAAATTAACATGTTATAATTTAGTATATACTAATAAATAAACTATTTTAATACAAAAAAGATTATTGAAAAGTAATGTAAATGTGATTACTTTTAAAATGTTTACTGATTGTTAATATATTTAAAAAAGAAAAATTGTCATTTCATTTGACTTGAGGGACATTGTAACACCCCAGTCCCACATCGAGAAGATTTGAGACTTCTATTCAGTTTATAAGGCAAAGTACTACTACTAATTAGCACCAACAAATCATGATCTTTTGGGGGGCTGTGGTGGGCTAGTCATTACCCAAGTTGGCTGCGTTTGGGCCAGTACGCTTCGGCTTATTCGGACTCGGAATCGGGAGTTGACCCGATTTTCGAAAAAGGCTCGGGATTTGACCCGGGTTGTCACATATGGTATCAAAGCCGACTCTCGAAAGCTTGATTCGTCAAGTTGCCGGAGGTGGGGACACGAAGGTTGGTGGTATTATCCCACAATGGACAGAGGTCCGGAGGTGGGGACACGAAGTCAGCCGGTATTATCCCACAATGGCTAGGGAGGAACGATCTTGGAATCTATGGGCTATCCGTTCAGGCTTGACGAGGACGTCAAGAGTTTAAGTGGGGGAGTTTGTAACACCCTAGTCCCACATCGAGAAGATTTGAGACTTCTATTCAGTTTATAAGGCAAAGTACTACTACTAATTAGCACCAACAAATCACGATCTTTTGGGGGCTTGTGGTCTGCTAGTCGTTACCCAAGTTGGCTGCGTTTGGGCCAGTACGCTTCGGCTTATTCGGACTCGGAATCGAGACTTGACCCGATTTTCGAAAAAGGCTCGGGATTTGACCCGGGTTGTCATAGACATACACGAGGTTATATTGTTTTTCAATACAAATATTAAATGACATTTTTTTAATAATAGAATCCACCCTCGTTCATAAAAAAACTACTATTGTATTTTATTGTGCCTTAACTTCAGGGTTGTTGCCCGAATTTGTTCTCATTTCTCAGTGCTCGCAAACTCAATTTGGAATTTCATTAATCAAAGTTAATTATCTGACATAACGCACCAGTTTAATGTAATATATAAAATGTTATTATTATGAATGACTTACAATTTTTTTTAACATTATTAGATTATTGTTTTGCATACGATCGAAAATTTTATTGCAAAAGCTTTTAAATTTGAAATTTACCAAGTTTTTTAGTGTACTGATAGTAAAAGTTCTTTATTATTAATAATTAGTGTAATTTTACTATACTTATGATTCTGGATGTCATAACTTATATTTTTTTTTGATACTTGCCTCTACAATAGGAGTTGTCAAAGCAAGCATGACTGTAATTTGTTTGATCGATTTTCGATAGAAAACCCGATTGCCCGTTGCATCAACATTTCTCTAATAGAAATGTCTACTCAGGCTTCAAAATCCAGTAAACTCTTGTACAACATCGTCTTCTTGACGTTCATGTAACATGTGTAGGACTTGCAATGACCAAGAAAAACCCATGAACATATAAGTGGCATGTTCTCTGTGTCTCTTGGTGTGTGGGCTTTTGGTTATGGCAATGGAGATTTCGAGGACTCTCTTGAGAGTGAATAGATTATATACATACGTGAGGAAGGCGAGAAAGGAGGTAAAGAACGCCATGCAAAGAAAATTGAACAAGAAGATGAAGAAATTTGAAGAGGAAGATGAATAGAAACATAGGTATATATAGTGAAGAAAAGATGATAGGATTCACAATGCATTCAAAAACATCCATGATGAATCGAATCATGGATACAAACTAAGTAAGAATTTTAAGCCTATACTAGATCAAAAACAAAATACACATATGAGAAAGGAATTATTGCGGATGATCATCAGAAAAGAAGAAAAAAGATATGAATGGGATAAAAAGAAAATTTTGGTAAGGTTTGTAAAAGAATCTAAATGAAACAGAGATGTGTAAGTGGAGAAAAGAGAAAAGTGTTTAGACTCAATTTGTTGCAAACGAGCAACAAATTACATATTAATCATGTTATTTTTTTACATAAAACATATGTCCTCTTTTAGGTTCTCGACTTTTTAACATAAATTCAGTTATAATTTGTACGTTTTTAAATATTTAATACTTATTTCAATACTTAATGTCACATAAATTTAGTTATACATTCAAACTACTTAATGTCTAGATGTTTGATATCAATCAAAATTGTTGGATTTGACTCAAACATTTGAAAAATAGTACATATGCGATGTGATTATAAAATGTTAATGAAAAATAACATGTCATGTTAGAAAAAATCAACAAAAGAAGTGTATATTATCAAAACAAAATTGTTAAGGAATGGATGCGATGAACAAAGTGTATAATTTATAAACATGAATATCAATTTAATATTTATTTCAATACTTATTTTCTTAATTTAAAAATTGTAAAAGTAACAAATAATAAAATACATTACATATAATATATTCCTTCTATTGGATCAAATTTCAAATAATTATTTTATGTATTAGTAATTAACTAACGAGTATTTACCAAATATACTACATTTTTTTAATTTTATTTGCAATTTTATTATACTTATAGAATCCTTGCATTTATACTGTATTTTGTATCCCTTCATCATTCTCACGCTTTTTTTTCACTTTACCCCTCTCTCGTGTACTGTCGTCTTTTTCATTATCTTCCATCAATTTCTATAATTTTTTTCTTCCATATTTTTGTTCTTAACTTCATTTAATCTTTACCCACGCATATACACAAACATAGTCACAAAATGACAAGTTTGTTTCGATTCGGTCATTGTTTATTCGATTTATCTATGCTAATACTCTTTTATAAAACAATTTCAATTCTTATAAGACTTTAGAACTAATGCTAATTACAATTTCGTATATGAATATATACACATATATACATGCGTGTACTTGTATATACGTTTGTTCGACTCTAAATTAATAAGATAGAAACTCTCTGATGATGAAAAAAATTACAGTATTACAATTAAGGGTTAGTTTGTTGTTAATAGTTAGGAGATTTGGTAGTTTAGTGGTTGATTTTGGTAGATTGGTGGGTTTTGGTGGATTGTGAAAATTAAAGTTGTGATGGTGATTGCTTTTTGTTAGGCTCAAGGCATGTCTGAATACCACTATTAACAAGCCTACACATTGTGACTATGTCACTCTACATGACCTAGTGAAATTTATCATTGGGATATAGTATAGGTCTCCATTGTACTTGTCTTGTTTTCATAAACTTAGCTTTATTCTGTATACTCAAAGTTATAATGAGCTTAGTAAGTTTCTTGCACCTAGAATGTACATAGGCCATGGAATAATTATCCTGGAAGAAGTTCAATTTATTCATGCAGCAGGATTGGAGTGAATAAGGCCTTGAAGAAATAAGTTGCAGAAATTTGTCTAAGTCCATATATCGTGAAGTCAGAATGAACTATGTCGTGAAGTCCAAAATATCCATGTCGTGAAGTACTGAGATCGCATAGTCCAAAATGAACTATGTCGTGAAGTCTTCAAAGCGCATGTCGTGAAGTGTTGAGATCGCAAAGTCAGAATGTACTAGATCGTGAAGTCCTCAAGAAGGCTATATCGTGAAGTCCCCAAGAAGGCTATATCGTGAAGTCCTCAAGAAAGCTATATCGTGAAGTCCTCAAGAAGGCTATATCGTGAAGTCCTCAATAAGCCTATACCGCATACTCCTGAAATAGTCATATAGCAAAGTCCTCATATAGCAAAGTCAAGAATGCTCTATGTCGACAAGTCAAAGAATTAGGAATATGCTGGAGTTCACGATGTCAACACTTAGCCGTTTATAACAAGACAAAGCAAGGTACATAACCAAAATTCAAAGGAGACAAATACTGAAGCATCTATTACGGTAAGGTGGTCCAAAGACAGATGACAAATCTACAGCAAAACTTGGAGAGAAAGATTAGAGACAAGCAGCTACAGAAACGGGAAAGGCTACATAAAGCAAGTGGTCCTTCCAGACACAGTTAACTTCTTATGGCAGGACAAGTTGGAGTTACAGTAAGGGGTAACTGTGTAAATAAGAGTGTACACTAGTTTGTATAGGATATATATATTATGCACACCCTATTGCTAGCTGTAAGAGAGTAACACAGAGAAATATTCAAGCACTCTTTTCTCTGTAAGAAAACACTGTTCTTGTTTAGAAGCCAGAATTTCACTTGTGAAATTTTGGAAGCTGTAGTATTTGATTTACTTAATACAAAGTAGATTAAAGTGATTGTGTGTGTTCTTTTTATTATTCCATTCCGCATTTTCATACAACACAATCTTTCACAGCTTTTTAGTTTCAAGAAAACGAAAATCTTTCAAACTATCCATTCACCCCCCCCCCCTCTGTCTAGTTTCTCCGTGATATTCATATCTAACAAGTGGTATCAGAGCAGGCTGTTGATATACAAACAGGAAAAGATCAAGAATGAGTTCACAGAAATTAAGCAGTATCAAGATTCCTCCCTTTAACAAGGAACACTACAGTCTATGGAAGAAGAAGATGTTGCTACTCATCAAAGCTTCAAACCCCATGTACTTAGACATTCTAAAACATGGTCCCTTCACTCCAATGATTGAGATTGCTGAAACAACTGTTGGTACTAAGATAATACCAGCTAGATATGAGCCTAAAGACCCTACTAAATACACTGATCCTGAAAAGGAGAAAATAGCACTAGATGGACATCTTCAACTCATTATTTGTGAATCTATGGATTTCAACATGTATGGCACTGTTGCTCATTGTAGTAATGCAAAGAAGATGTGGGATCTCATAGAAGTGCTATGTGAAGGAACTCCAGAAGTGAGAAAGAACAAGAAGCGGATTCTGGTTTCCCAGTATGAAGCTTTCATGGCTCAGCCAAAGGAGGGAATCACAGAAGTATTTGAAAGGTTCAACAAGCTGATAAATGAGCTCAAACTTTATGACAAACACTATGAAACATAAGAGCTCAACATGAAGTTCTTATTGACTCTACCAGATCACTTGGAACCAAGAATCTCTTCTCTCAAGGAAAGGGATCTAACCAAGATTGGTTTTGATATGTTGTATGGTGTTTTGAAAACATATGAGCTAGAGTTGTTTCAAAAGAGATCCATTCAAGCAAAGCAAGGAATGATGGCCAACACTTCTTGTGCCCTTATTGCTGACAACTTAGGTCAAAGAATGGAATCTTTGAAAGTCAACCAAGTCAAGATTGAAGAGCTGGAAGTTGAAGACGCTAGTGATGAGTCTCAAGTCATCTATGATTTGCCCGAGGAAGATGAATTCTACAGCATAGATGAACTGGACAAAATGGAAAACAAATCTTTTGCCTATATGGCTAGGAGATATCCTAACATTAGGTTCAAAAGGAAGCAACCATTTAAGTCCAAGTTTAATGCTGGAAATGCTGGTGGATCAAGTGGCTCTAACACCTTCATTAAAGGAAAAGGAATTGTCGGTGCTGCAAAAGGAGGATACAAGTCTGGGAGTGTGGATAGGTCCAAGATAAGATGCTATAACTGCAATGAACTTGGGCACTTTGCTACAGAGTGTAAGAAGCCTAAGCAGATCAAAAAGGACAAAGCATACTTAGATCTTGAAACTAATTATGAAGCTCTACTCAAGAAACAGTAGGGTAAATCTTTTATTGCAGAGGGAAAGTGCTGGGATGATTCTGATGAAGATGAAGAACAAGAGTATTCAAACTTTGCCTTGATGGCATTTTTTGATGATGGTGATTCTTCAAATCAGGTACCTATACTTACTTCTCTTGATATGAATCCCTCTTAATACAAGCAAACTGTTGAAGACATGAGTACTGAGATGTTTAATATTCATACTAACATGTTAGTTGCAAATAAAGAATTTGATAGACTAACTGTTAAAAATCTTGAGCTTATAGAAAAGAATGAGGAACTTGAATTACTGGTTGTGAGCCTTGATGGTTTGAAGAAGGAGATTGAGTATCTTAAGAATAAAGTAGTTTGTGTTGATCAAATAGAAACAGCTCTTAGAGAACAAATTGCTGAAAACGAATTAAAGATAAGAAGCTATATAAACTTCTTTGAGCTTATTCAAACCTATCACAAGGAACACACTGAAGACAGTAAGGTTGGAATTGGTTTTGATTATGAGAATGACAAGGGAAGGAAGAAGGCCAAGGGCAAAGGAAAAGAATCTTTTGTAAACAAAAATGCTCCAACTATTTTGTCTAGTGTCAAAGAGCCCATCTTCAAAAAGAGTGTTGTTGAGTTTGATGAAGATTTACTGGTCATCAAACAACAATTACTTGAAGAAGATGAGGCTGCTAAGGACACTTCTTCCTCTCCCAAATCTGTAAATCAGAAAGAAACCAAAGACAACGTTGTCAACAGTCCTAAGGTCAATAAAGAAGTTTTTAAGAAGAAGAAACAGAACATGAATGGTAAAGTAGGTGTGAACAAGGGCAACAGTTATGCTTATGTGCCAAATGCTCCTAGGAAACAATGTCAGAAATGCTTATCTGTGAATCATTTGACTCATAAGTGTAATAAACCTGTCAGTAATGAAGTTGATAACCTAAGTAACCATTTTGTTGGCATAAACACTATCCATGATTCTTTCTGTGGTAATTCTAACTGCATGACATGTTATGTGACTGTGATTGCTAATTGTTTATCTCTAAAGCATAAACTTGACTCTGCACAATCATGTGAATCACACACACGTATGCATACTCACAGGACAGGATCCCCAATCAAGGTTTAGAGGGTAAAGACTTCATATGAGCCTAAGAGTGTCAACTCTAAAGCCTCAAACACAGTGAAGTCTCCTACTGTGAAGAATGCTGATTATGATAGAAAAATCAATTACAAAACTGTTTCTAAATCAACTGGACCCTACCAAGTGTGGGTACCAAAAACAACTTAATCATTTTGTGAATGCAGGGCAACAAGAATAAAATAGTCATATGGATCTTGGACAGTGGATGCTCAAGTCACATGACTGGTGATATAGCCCTGCTATCACATTTTGAGGAGAAAGCTGGCCCATCAGTAACCTTTGGAAATGACAACATTGGTTATACAATGGGATATGGCAGTGTTAAATCTGGAAATGTCATTATTGAAGATGTAGCATTTGTTGAAGGACTAAAGCACAACCTCTTGAGCATTGGACAATTCACTAACAGGGGTTTCAAAGTGGAATTTGATGAAGATCAATGTCTAATCTCCAAAAGAGGAAGTGGTGAAGTTGTTTTGACTGGTGTGAAGAAAGGAAGCTTGTTTGTAGCAAACCTTAAGGTTGCAGACAAGGGAAAAATTTGTTGTTTCTACACTAAAGCCACCAATGAAGAATTCTGGTTGTGGCACAAGAAACTATCTCACTTGAATGTCAAGGCAATGAATTCTCTGGCTAAGAGAGAACTCATCAGAGACATGCCTGCTTTGGAGTTTGTTCAAGATGGAGCATGTGAAGCATGTCAAAGAGGAAAGATAAAAAGATCAAGTCACAAGAACAAACTGCTCAATTCAAACTCAAAGCCTCTGCAGCTAATTCACATGGATCTATTTGGCCCTGTGAATGTAATGTCCCTTTCCAAGAAGAAATATGCTCTAGTCATGGTTGATGATTATTCAAGATACATTTGGGTGGAATTCCTGTTTTCCAAGGGTGAAGCTCCTCAAGTAATTATAGAGCATATCAAGAGAGTTGATAGAGAAGCACAAAGCATTGGTTCCTCTGTAGTTTCTTTGAGAAGTGATAATGGAACTGAGTTAAGAAATTCAACACTGTATGAGTTCTGCAAAGATAAAGGAATTTCTCAACAGTTTTCAGCTCCTAGAACTCCACAACAAAATGGAGTAGTTGAAAGAAAGAATAGAACTCTCATTGAATCTGCAAGGACAATGTTGTTGGATGCAAAGCTACCTACTAGCTTTTTGGCTGATGCTGTTAACATAGCATGCTATGTGCAAAATAGAACATTAATCAATAAGAAGTCTGGAAAAACTTCTTACTCCTTGATGACTGGAAAAAGAGCATCCTTCAAGCATCTTCATGTTTTTGGAAGCAAGTGTTTTGTGATGAATGATACATCTGAGCATGTTGGAAAATTTGATGCTAATGCATTTGAAGGTATCTTCATTGGTTACTCTCTGGAAAGGACAACATACAGAGTGTTTGTACCTGAGCAACACAAAGTAATGGAAAGCATGGATGTTACTTTTGATGACAAGAAATTTCCTGGACTTGCAACAAGTGAAAAAGACAGTGTGCCTTTAAGATTTGAAAATCAAGGATATCTTGAGGATTCTGAAAGTGAGGATGAAACACCTGTTCTAACTGTTCCACATATTGAAACACGTGAAGTGGATGAGCTTCTTCAAACACCTGTGCAAGGAAACACAAACACAGGGGGAGAAGAAGAGAATGCAACTGTTAATCAAAATGACCCTGAGTCAAGTCAAGGAGATGAACAGGGTCATACAAGAAATTGGGACAGAGCCCGTACACTAGGGATCAAATCATTGGTGATCCTAGTGAGGGAGTTAGAACAAGGAGAGCAACAATGAATACATGTCAGTATAGATGCTTTCTGTCACAAGAAGAACCAAAAGTAATTGAAGAAGCTTTGAAGAATTCTGACTGGATTGTTGCTATGCAAGAAGAGTTGAATCAATTTGAGAAAAACAAAGTTTGGGAATTAGTACCACCCCCTGAAGGTAAGAATGTCATTGACACCAAATGGGTATTCAGGAACAAAATGGATGAAGAAGGTGTGGTGATAAGAAACAAAGCAAGGTTGGTTGCCAAAGGATACTGTCAACAAGAAGGCATTGACTATGATGAGACATTTTCACCTGTAGCTAGACTGGAGGCCATCAGGATTTTCTTGGCCTTTGCAGCACACTCAGATTTCAAGGTGTATCAAATGGATGTGAAAATTGCTTTTCTCAATGGTGATCTTACTGAAGAGGTCTATGTGTCCCAACCTCCTGGCTTTGAAAATGAAGATTTCCCAAACTTTGTGTATAGACTGCTCAAGGCACTCTATGGACTCAAACAGACACCAAGAGCCTGGTATGAAACTTTATCACAATTTCTTCTTGAGCATCAATTCACTAGAGGTACAATTGATAAAACTCTATTCTTCAAGAAGCATGGTAATGATATCATTCTAGTTCAAATCTATGTGGATGATATCATCTTTGGCTCTTCAAATGAAAAACTATGTCAAAGGTTCTCTAAGTTGATGCAAAACAAATATGAGATGAGTATGATGGGAGAGTTAACCTACTTCCTAGGCATGCAAGTACATCAAAGGGATGATGGAATCTTCATAAATCAATCTAAGTATGTCAAAGATCTTTTAAAGAAATATGGTTTGGAAGATTCATCTCCTGCAAAAACTCCAATGTCTACTGCAATCAAGCTTGATGAAGATAAGAAAGGCAAGAGAGTTGACATCAAGGTCTACAGAGGAATGGTTGGATCTCTACTCTATCTCACTGCTAGCAGGCCAGACATCATGTTTGCAACATGCCTATGTGCAAGGTTCCAATCTGATCCCAAGGAATCCCACATGATGGCTATCAAAAGAATCTTCAGGTATCTGAAAGGGACTCCTAATCTTGGCTTATGGTATCCAAAGGGCACTGGGTTCAACCTGGTTGGTTATACATATTCTGATTATGCTGGATGCAGAATTGACAGGAAGAGCACTTCTTGAAGCTGCCAATTCTTAGGTCAAATGTTAGTGTCCCGGTTCAGTAAGAAACAATAATCCACAACAACATCTACAGCTGAGGCTGAATATATTGTTGCTGGAAGCTGTTGTGCTCAATTGCTTTGGATTAGAAATCAACTCATGGATTATGGACTAGTGATGGAGCACATTCCCCTGATGTGTGACAACACTAGTGCAATATCCATAGTTGTCAATCTTGTTAATCATTCTACTACAAAGCACATTGAGATAAGGTACCATTTCATTAGGGAACATGCTGCAAATGGTACTATAGTAGTCTCTTATATTCCAACTGAGAAACAATTAGCTGACATATTTACTAAACCCCTAAATGAAGTTGTCTTCAACAGACTAGTGAGTGAAATTGGAATGCTCAATCCTTCATTTAGTTGTTCTAAGTAAGTATGCTAGTTAATTGATGCAGCAGTAAATTTTCACTGTATTTAAATGCTCTATTTAATTGGAGTGAAGATTAGCTGAGATATGATTTATAAATATTTCAGTATTTTACTGCATATTTTTCAAATCATATTTATTTGTGAAGTTATGAGCTTTTAAGACATCTCTATATAGGTGATTTTGAGAGTTCACGACTTAGTTCAAATCAAACAGACTTATATCGCAAACTGTTAAAATTGTGAGACTTTGCGATATAGTTCATTTCTTCAGTCTGCGATATAGTTCATTTCTCGACTTCGCGACACGGAATAACTATATCGACAAGTCTCCACATATTAGCAGAATTTTGATTTAAATTAATTTTATTTCAAAATTTTGATATTTGTCTGACAAATTGCTTGAAATTCCAAAAAGAGAGTTCTCGACAAGGTATTTATACTATATCGCAAAGTCTCATAATACTTTCTACCTTTCAGACTTTGAGACATAGTTCATTTCTAGACTTTGCGATCTACTTTGAAAGACTTCGCGATATAGTCTATTTTAAGACTTCACGATATCAAAATAGTCTGTACAAATTCATAACTCTATATCGCACTGTCTCAGTCATATAAATACTTTTTGCAAACACTTTCACATCTTTTCATCTTGTCGATTACTCTCAATTTTCAAACCTAATTTCCAATTCTCTTCTCTCTTCTTCCATCTCAATCTCAGAAATGGCACCCAAATCTCAAACAGCTACTTCATCAAACCCCTTAACCATACCCAAAGAAACCAACTTTCTCACCATTCCATCAGACGCAGAAGCAAACCCCAGGTACAAGTGTTTTGTACGGTTCTTAAACACATCCTACATTCGCCAAGCCTTGACAATGAACCCAACTATGTATGTTGATGTACTGGAAGGATTCTGGAGAACTGCAATGGCAAGGGAGGATGGGACTTCATTCCAGGAGATTACTTGCACAATTGGAGGCAAGCAATTGCAGTTTGGGGAGAAGGATATTAATGAAGCTTTGGGTTTTAAGACTGAGGGTCATGATGAAGAAGCAACTGATAAGCAAATAGTGGACTTCATGACCCTGATTAAGTATGCTGATACCATAGATATGGCCAAGCTTAATAAGAAGCATGTAAGGAGGGAGTGGTCATTTCTGTTTGACGCACTCCAGAAGGTGTTCCTGTGCAGGAAGACGGGATGGGACCAAATCAGTCATATTGTAGTGAAGCTTGCCTATTCATTGGCCAACAATCAGGAGATTAATGTTGGAGCAATCATCCTCAAGGAGTTGACTCAAAGGTTAGGCAGGACTGTACGTAGGAGAGGTAATGAGATCTTTTATCCTCGTTTTATTCAATGCATTCTAAATTATCTTGATAATCAATTGCATGAATTAGAAAGAATAAATCAAACAAAGTTGGCTTATCCTAAGACCATGTCCAAAGTTCTATTTGGTTCATTGGACACTAGGAATCAAGTGGATATGGTTTTGAGTGTGACAAAGCATATACAAGACACATTCGAAACTTATTCACTTGATAAGCCCATATATCATGAACATTCCTGGAAAGGGAAGGCTAAGACTGAAGGTGCTTCAAAGTCTAACCCAAGCCTTCATATCCCATCCAGTGACCCCCTGCAAACAGTACACTAGTAATTAGGGAACCAAGTGCACCAATCTCTCAAAAGGTTGGTTTTACTAAAAAGAAGACCAAGAAGAGAACCCTAGCTATAATCAATGAGTCTGTAGATTTAGGAAGTGAGGAACCTGAGTCACAGCTCACCAGACTAAAGAAGAAATCCAAAACTATAGCTACCACTGAATCCTCCTAACAGGATTCAGATGTGATAAAAGGGGTGAACCTGTTACTATCAATGTCCTCTCAACAGGACATTGTTATTGAAAAGAGTAGTCTCCCCACTACAACCTGTACAGAGTCAACACAGGGTCAAGAACTCACTCTTGACTCAGGTGGAAATAAGGGTGATCAATCACTGAGTGGAGAGCACATCAACCTTGAAAGTCCTCTTATTTCTCAGGGGGAGTTGCCAAAATCAAATCTAGACTCCTCTCTTCTTCCAAAATCTACTACAACTAAAATTTCTTCATTACAGGAAAGTCATTCACATGACAATTCTGCACTTGATCACTCACAACTAGATTTTGTGAATGAGCCCCTTTCAAGTGACATGGTGCTTGACACTATGCTCACCACCCAGGACCCACATTCTGTTGGTCAGGAAATGCATGCTGGGGCATATTCTAATGACACCAACACAAACATGGATGATTCACCAGTTTTTACTGGAGACTCTATGCCTATCTCTCCAATCCTCAGGGATTTGGACATGCCTTCACATGCAAATAGAGATGAAGTTGTAACTCATCCCATTTAAATGGAGACAGCATCATACTCTATAGCTATTCCAAGGCTGGAGGAAACTCAAAACACTTCCATACCTGTTGCAGAACCCTCATCTGTGACAGGAGTGCCTAGCACTAGCTCTAACTTGGCTAAGGCCACTATGTCTCACTGGCTGGAGTCTGTGCACCATGACAGGCCTTCAGGATCATCATCTATGTCCACACAATTGACGGAAGAAGAACTCCAAAATCTTCATGTGGCACAGATTGATGAGTTCTCTAAAATTGCTCAACATCTCCTGACAGCTGGTCTTCCCAACAAGGACTATGAAGCTATACTCTTATGCCACAGGGAGGATGTTGATGCACAGAAAGACAAGATTGTGGATGAGGCTCAACATAATGGAAATATAGATGCCTGGTTGGATGCCAAGAGATCAGTCAAGCTCAAGGATGTTTTAGCTTTTCTCAGGGAGGACTACCTAACTGCCTTGGGGTCAAATTCTAAAAGTCTATCTCCTGCAGAAATCTATGAAGCTGTCAATGATGTATACAAGAGTCAACTGAAGGCTCTGCACTTCCTTGGGAAAGGTCTTCAATCAGAAGTGTCAACTATCAAAGAAGAAACTGACCATTCCTTGGCTCAGCTAAAGAACTCCTACCTTTCTGATTTTCCCAAGGTAGATGACATCCTTGAGGAGGTACAAAAGACTGCCAATAATGTCACAAAGATGGACTACACCCTAGCTCTGGTTTCTGATAATTTGAAGAAGCTGTCTACCAAGCTAGAGAATCAGGTGCAATCCAACATCAACTCCAACTCTATGCTTTCTGTCATGTGGAAGAACCAATATGGAGACAAGCTGGTAGATGAAGTGCCCATCTCCAACATCTCAAAATTTGATTTCTCAAAGATCAAGGACCAGTCTCTAAATTCTTTCAAGTCTGAGCAACTCTTCTCAAAGGTTGATAGATTGGAGAAGGAAGTGGCTGAGCTGAAATCTGAAAACCAAGGGATTTCTCATTCCTTGGAGCTCCTGAATACTAAGCTGGATGACCAAAGCAATACCACATCAAATATTCTGCTAGTTCAGCAACAAATGATGACATCAATGATGAGAAGTATGAACCTTCCTGTTCCTGGTGAAGCTCAAGACATCTTGTCTGATCCCAAGCCTAAGGGGGAGAAAGGAAAGGAAGGAGAAGCACTGACAGCAAAGCAAAAGCTAAAAGGAAAAATCATCTCAGAAAAGGAGCATAAACCAATTACTCTTCCTACTGTGCCTGTCACCAGTATAGCTGGCCAGAAAAGTAGTGTCACAACAACCTTTTATCCTGGCACAATGCCCATGGATGTATCTGCTCCTCAAATCACAACAAGTGCTCAGCTAGTCAAAGCAAACATTGTCACTGAGGCCAAGCTACAGGAAGTTGCCAACTCAAACATCTATCATGATGAAGCCTTCCTGGAGTTTCTGAAAGCCATTTCAATCAGTGTACAAGGTAAAGCCCTGGACTATAGGAACAAGATCAAGGAAGAAATCAAATATCTCACAGTAGCAGTCAGAAAGGTGAAGGATATGCATCTAAGAGAGATACTCATGGTCACCAAAGGCAACTGCATTTGGCATTTGTCCTTCAACACTCTAGACTCTCTCAAGTATACTGAACTGGATACACTACTGGAATTGATTGAACAGAAAGGGGACAACAACAAAAGACTTTATAATGAGCTAAAGAGAGATCAATTCTCAAGATTGCCTGAAGTAGTTTCAAATCCCAGAACAATTATATTCCAAAGTCTCACCAAGTCAAACTGCATTGATCAATTGGTGATTCCTATTCATTTGGAATTGAAGAACAAAGGCAAGATAAATCAAGTGGTGCAAATGCTAAGGGCAAAGAAGGGATTTAGGACTGCAGAAGAGCTAGAAATAATTCAAATTCTACAATCATACATCACCTTTGGCAGAATTCCTGAGTCAATCAAAGAAAGGAAAGAAAAGAAAGATGACAAAGATGATGATGAAGAGAAGAGCCATAGAAGAAGGAGTCAATCAAGGAGTGATAAGGATGGGACAAGTGAAAGCAGCAAAGGCAAAACTTCCAAGAGATCCAAAGAAAGTGAAAATGACAAGAAGGACTCACAAAGCAAGAAAGAAGCTGAGAAGAAGAAGAGTGGAAATCAGCAAGTCAAGGACATTGCTAGCAGTATCTTAACCACAACACAAGACTCTAAGTCTAGGGTGGGTACTGTTAGTAATGATCCTCCAAAATCAAAATCCAAGACTTCTGAACCTGATTTGCCACTGAAGAGAAGTAAAGCCACTACAACAAAATCTAAAAGACACTTCCACAAAATCACAGCTAGTGGAGTGTTACAGTGGGTCAAAGGAAAAGGATTGAGATTACTTCCAAATGATGTGGCCCTGAAGACAAAATCTCCTTGTTCTGGAAAGCTACCTCAAGTTAAACACTGCAAAATAAAAAAGGCAGCCAAAAGAACAAGGATAACAAAGAGAAATGGAGTGATCACTAATGTTGTTGGGATTAATGTTATTAATCTAGATGAAGACTATGATGAAGATGTCCTAGCATTCTTGAGAGCCCAAAGAATCTTTGAAGTCAAAGTGAAACAAAATCATCTAGAGATCAAATACACTGATGGAAGGGAGAAAGAGATGAAGACAGGGAGCTGGCAATATTTTCCAACATATGAGCTTGAAAGAATAAATGCATTGCTGAACTTTGAAGAAAAAGAAGAAAGGTTGTGGAAAATTGAAATTGCCAGGTTTTGGAAGATGCACTCTGACTATAAAGAAAATCTGAGAAAGTTAAATGAAGAGAAGAAAATTCAGAAAGATAAAGAGATGGCAGAAATGGAAGAGAGGGCTAAATAGTTGAGGAAGAAAGGGCTGTGCAAAGTGAAACAAAATCCCTATGTAGTGGAGTACAAAAACAGAAATGGAGGGAAGAGCAAAATAATGATGGAGTTGGATTCCTATGTAGAAAGTGCCCTAAAAGCTGCAGTTGAAGATTTAGAAGACTCTCCTCTCATAGAAGAATTAATTGCAAGAGATGAAATTCTGGCAGCCATTTCAGAAATGAACAGAAGGGAAGAAATGAGAAAGAAGAAGGTTTATGATGACTATCTAGAAAAGCAAATGGAAATTGAAGCTGTTCTGCAACAAAAAGATAATATATAAGCTTTCATTTTCAGTTTCTAATCAAATCTTGTTCATATTGCTTATATGTTATTCTCTCTGAATTATGATTCCTTTTATGTAAGTTAGGCTTGTTATTGTTAGGTCCTGATAAGTTTGTAGAAGGGGGGTTGAATACAAACTATACCGTTTAATCGAAATTTGTTCTTGAATAAATTAAACAATATAGAACAAATTAATGCGGAATATAAATGAAACAAGATTCAAGTTAAATATAACTTATATTAAACTTGAAGGGTGTTGCAAATACAATATGGATTACAAAGTATTTATCTCAAACTAATTAATACAAATTTAGAATAAATTCGACATGAACTTTTCTAATATTTGTAATAAAAAGATCGAATGCTAAAAGCAAGTTCGAGATAAATTCTAGGGATAAAAATCCGCTAGATGATCAAAGCAATACAAGTAATCAACTTCTAGTGGTTTGGATTTAACAATACAAACTAGAATTAATTGCTTGAGAAGAAATGATATTAACGGCTTCTTGTGTTCTTGAGAGTAAATGCTTCAATCTGTTTCTTTTCGTTCAACTGCATTCTTCTGTCTATTCTGCCAAGTCTTTAATACAAATCATAAAAGCCTTGTATGACCTGTTTATTAAATCATAAATATTTAATAAAACAAATCATACACTTGTATGACCTGCAAAAATAACTCGGTAGAACCTTGTATGACCAGTATGACCTACAAGAAAATGTCCGGTATGACCGGGGGAACTTTCACCAACTCTCGGTATGACCAAGAGAAAGTGATATGTATGACCTGACACAAATTGAATGGTATGACCTCAATATAACTCGGTAGAACCTAAGGTGTTAAAACACTAGGCCATACCGAGTTTACTAAACAGGTCATACCGAGATTTTAAAAGAAAATCCTTTTAATTTATTAGATAGATTAAATTCCAGATTAAATTAATTCTTTTATAGAATTAATTTAATAAATAATTTAAACTACTAACATAACTAATTTAATAAATAAATTAATTCTGATAGAATTAATTTATTAATTAAATTTAATTAATAAATTAAATAAGATAATTTAAAATCCTTGCATTACTCTATCTTCTGAAAACCACTGAATATAGATGATTGAATTCCACTGATTGATGTCGTCATTCGATGCACTGTCTGGTTTCATGAATAACCGACTTCAATGATAATTCTTCATCTTTAAAACATTTAAAGATGTGGCTTCTTTTCTTTAGCTTTGACTAAACTCTGTATCCTGTACTTCTTCCGTCACCAACTGGAAATCTCTGTCACTGTAATAAATCCACTTACTTGAATACTTCACTGAGGCTTGAACAATAAATTGAACTTCTTTCAATGTAGAATAACTTCAAGTCTGTAGATGACTTTGGTTCTTCATTCTCTTGACAGATTAAACTCTCTGAGATTCCTGTGACATATTAACTTATTATTTACTTATTACATACTTGTTTAAATTAAGTTGTTTCCTCGGAATATTAATAGGCTTAAACAAATGCCTTTCAATCTCCCCCTATTTGTTTGTTAGAGAATAACAATCAAATACCTAGAGGATAACTCAACTAACTTAAACAAGAAATAGAAATGACTTTTAAGAGCCAAGTAAATAACAAGAAAAGTTCTGGATTTCATTTAACATTTTCCAAATTCAAACATTACAGGTAAGTACAAGATAGATGTTCCTCTAGACTGAACATATGAATACATTTATCCTATCTTGAATCACCTAAGCTCTAAACATTTAATATTTACAAACAGAGCTTCTTTAAATTTCAGACTCAATCATCTCTCCTTCTTCAAGTGCTTCAAGCAAATCCTTGTCCAGAATACGATCAGATTCAGTAGTAATGCCACTAGGTCTGACAGGTTGAGCTGTGACTTTCTTCAGCCTATTCTTCATTTGATGATATCTCTTGATATTGGCAATGCAATAGTCTTGAATCAAATCAGCAACTTCTGTCTTTTCATGTGTAGCAAACCCTGTTGTCCTCAACATGTTCTCCATATAGACAAGATGCTTGGCAGGATAATCTTTCAAAGAGATGGGATCCACACCACAAGTTTGAAGTGCCCTTCCTTTATAAAATTTAACTTCATATGGCACATCCACAACTTGAGGACTAGCTTTCATGGCAAAATCTCTAAGCTGATCATGCAACAGCTCACATAGAGGTGAAGACCTTTTAACCTTTGTCATGAAAACCCAAAGCTCAGAGAGAGTTCTACCTTCCAGAAAATTAAGAGAAACTATGAAAGTTCCCTCATTATGAGTGTAGATGTAGATCTTCAACTCCTCTCTGACTCTATCATATCCAGTAGTAATTCTTGAAATCTCCGCATGAAGAGCTTTCATATAGATTGTGTTGTCTGGATTGACCTTTCTGTACCTCTCCAACATGCTAAAGAACTTTCCATCATTGTCTGATCCTGTCGGATGTGAGAACATCTCTCTAGCTCTATCCCATTCTTCTCCAAGCTTCAGCCTCACATATAACCTTCTGTCTTTGACTTTTAAATCATGAAGCCTTTGCTTTTCTTGATGTTCAGCTTTTTGGATAACTAGATGCTTTGAGATTATGTCAGACACTTTAGCATTCTCATCTTCTCTTCTCTTTAGATCAGCTTTCTGTCTTAACAGCTCAGCTTCAAAGGCAGGATCAACTTCAGATTCATCTTCCCAGTCAGCATAGTCAGCCTCTCCTTCAACCTCCACTTCACCAAAGATATCTTCAGGGTTTTCTTCAGATTCAGTACAGTCAAAATCTCCCTGTTCACCTTGATAGTAGTCAGCATCAGAAAAAATTAACTTCTGCTTCCCTTTGTCCTTTACAGAACCTCCAGCTTCTCCTCCTTGATCTCTCACTTCTTCTCCTCCTTGTATCTCCTTCTCCTTATTCTCCCCCTTAGTTGAGGAATCCTCTACATATTTGACTTTATCAGCCTCAGGATCCTCATCTTTATTTCCTTCATTTCCATCCTTGTCATCATTGTCCTCTGCATCATCATCACCCTCAAAGAATTTCTTCTGCTCAGCATTGGGATGATGTGAACTCTTGATCATATTGTATAGATGTTTCATGCCTTCATTCAAATGTACCATTCCTCCTTCAAGATTTGTGAATCTCTGGTCATTGTACCACTGATTGTTGTCAACAGTTTCTTGAATAGAGTTCACTTGTGTTGAAATGGAAGCAATCTGCTTGACACTCTCCCTGATCTCAGCATTTGAAAGTGTCAGCTCGGAGATGTCTGAAGCCACTAGCATCTGTGATTCTTGAACAGCATTTATCTTGGGGATTAATGAGACCTTCACTCCTTCTATCTCATCTCTAATATGACCCAGCTGGTTAGTGACAGAGGTGGAAGAAGAAGACTGTTCAACCACTTGTGCTTTGAGAATTTCCTTTTCAGCCTGGGTCTGTTGAAGTTGTTTCTGTAGACCAGCTATTTGAACCAATAATGAAGCAGTGTATGTGTCATTGTGTGCACTCATCTCAATTTCTCTCGATGGTGTTTCACTCACCTCACGTGCTTGTGTATCGCTCTGTGTTTGTTTCTCAGATCTAACCACTAGCTGTCTATCCATGTTTTGATTTGAAGTACCTGCAGGAAAAATCACCATAGCCCCTTCTAGAGAGGTCACTGGTGGTGCAATGGGAGTTCGCGAATCCCAGTCCCCGGTGTAGTCCAAAAAATAATCCGAGACGGAAAACTGAATTGCTTCAGTAATGGACTCACCAGGTTGCCCTTCACTTTCTCCAGTTAAAACTGCGAGTGAAGAATCCCTTAGGGGAGCCAGAGATGTTCCCTCTGGGAGGGGAGAAAATGATTCTGTTATAGTGGGCAAAGAACCAGATTTTCCCTCTGAAGCCTGTGAAGGCTCTTCTATTGTGACAATGGTAGGCACTGTTTCAGCAAGCATTCCTATGTGCTCTCCTCTCAGAGTGTCCTGTGTATGAGTCTCTACTAATGTTTCAGAAGTGTTTTCTCCCATTGTGATTAATGGGAGAGTGCTTGACTCTGTACAGAATGCCATGGCCTGATGGCGAATTTCAATAGATTCATCCTGTTGAGAGGATGTCTCTAGTAACTGTTCATTGGCCTTTTGAGAATCCATATCCTTTTGGGAGGATACAGACTGGCTAACAGTTGCCTCAAGTAGTGTTCTTCTCTTCTTTAGTGGAGGAGGCAGAGCTGTGGGATCACTCTCATTAAAATCTACTTCAACTTGTTCTCTCAATCTTGTTGTATCTGGTTGTTCTAGGGGAGCGGTCAATGGATTTGACTATGTGTGTGGCTCTATGACTGTGGACAGAGATTGTGGTTCTACAATCCCTTGGTCAATCCTAAGAACCCCTTGGGTTGGTGGAGCAGTTGAGAGAGGATATATTACCTGAAGTGCCATGGTGTTAGGAGGCACCATTGAAGTTCCTGCTGACGATGATCCAACCACTGGATGTTCAACAAAGAGTAGAGGTAACTGTGGTTACAGAATCCTTCGCAGATATGATTGTGGAACTATGGGTCTCCTTCCAGACTTGGAACTGGTGGACAAGGTTGAGTATATGAGAGGATTAGTGTGTGCGGGGACTTGAATAGGAGTGTTTTGAAAAAGTGTTTTATGTTCATCAGAAAGAACATGATTCAACACTAGAGAGAGGAAACGAGAATAAAAGCATTTAACTTTCCTTCCATTTTCAACATCTCTAGGGTAATTGAAAATCCTCCTTATCAAGAGATCCCACACAAGAGTTCCTATGTCCAATCTCAGGTTGAAAACAGCAGCATAGGCGATGTTTTGTAGAATAGAAGTGATGACTGGAAAGTTGTTTTTGGTACAATTACTAAAAACTTTAGCTAGACAATCAAAGAACAAATCCCACTCACATGCTAGATTACCCTTATTCAGACGAGGAAGAACAATATTTCCTTTGTAATCAATACTAGAGAAAAATTGAACTAACTCGTCATCAGTAGGGAATGCAACAAAATTATCAAGTGGAAAATGAAGCACTTGACAAAAGATCTCCTTAGTTACTGTGTACTGACGATCAGAAATAGTGAAAGTGAAAGATTGCATATCGTCAGCAACAACAGCAGTTAAACACAATAGACGAAGGGGTTCAATCTTTAAATCAATAGAAGTTGTGATAGCATAGCTAACAATTGATTGTTGATTTAAAAAATGAATCCACGGCCTAAAACGTTCAGCAGAACACTTAAGGGGATCACAATAGCCAACGTAATTATTAAAACGTTCAATAACAAACTCAGCAGCCATTTTTAACAAAAACAAAAAAATAAGTAAATAAAATAAAATAATGCAGTAATTAATTATAATATTAAACAGAGAAGAGAAAAAAATCCCAAGTAATTCACAAGAAAAATTTGCAATAGTTTGTCGTTCTATGAATAAAACACAAACCAGAGCAAAGTTAACTAAGTAAAAACTTGAGTTAGAAAGAAATGTAAAGAAAATGAACTGGACAAACAGTGGTATTTATAGGCGAGGGTTCTACTGGACTCGGTATGACCTATGGGCAGGTCATACCGAGTTTTCCATTAAGGTCATACCGAGCTTTCCTACAGGTCATACCGAGAAAATCAAATAAAAACTGAAAAAATACTAATAAAAATAAATAAAAATAACAAACTAGTATGACCTTCAAGGCAGGTCATACCAAGTTCTAATATGACCTGGGAGAAGGTCATACCGAAATCTAACAAATAAGCTATTAACAGAAAATAGAAAAACATGCCAATATGACCAAACTAAAAGGTCATACCGAAATATATACTAACAGAAGCAGCATAATCAGAAAATATTCACATCAAATTCTATAACACCTGAAACCTACTGCATAAAAATATAAACGAACAAAAAAACTACTATAAACCTGCATAAAAATCTGAACAACAATATTTACAATCTGAAAATAACTTAAATGATTCTAAATAAATATATTTTCAATAAAAATACATTTCTCCATTAAAAATGAGAAAAATATTTTTTAAAGAAAATAAATTATTCAGAATATTTAAATTAACAAGCTTTACACAATAAACATGGATTGGCAATATTTAACATCTTAAAACAACAAGAGAAAATGATTTAGTTAAGAACAAACCTACCGGAGATATTGTCAATCACTAAGACTGTTCAACATACCCAATTTACCAACTAACCTGATAAATGTGGATTCGTCAACAGATTTAGTGAAAATATATGCAGTCTGTTCTTCAGTGGGTACAAAGTGTAACTCCACTGTTCCATCCATAACATGCTCTCTGATAAAATGATACCTGATATCAATGTGCTTCGTTCTCGAGTGCTGCACAGGGTTGTTGGAGATTGCTATGGCACTTGTATTATCACAAAAAATGGGAATTTTGTCTAATGCAAAGCCATAGTCCTTTAATTGATTCCTTATCCATAAGATCCGAGCACAACATCTTCCAGCAGCAATATATTTAGCTTCTGCTGTTGAATTGGAAATTGTTTGCTGTTTCTTGCTATACCAGGAAATCAACCTACCTCCTAGGAATTGACAACTCCCAGAGGTACTCTTTCTATCCACAACACTACCTGCATAATCAGAATCTGTATATCCAACAAGATTAAAACCAGAATCTTTAGGGTACCAGATACCTAGATTAGGTGTACCCTTAAGATATCTCAAGATTCTTTTAACAGCAACGAGATGCAAATCTCTTGGGTCCGCTTGGAACCTTGCACACAAGCATGTAGCATACATAATATCTGGTCTACTAGCAGTAAGATAGAGTAAGGAGCCAATCATACCTCTGTAGCTTGTAACATCTACCTTGATAGATTTGTCAGAAGCTCCAAGTTTGATGGCTGTTGAAGATGGAGTCCTTGCTGATGCTGAATCCTCCATGTGATACTTCTTGAGGAGTTCTTTAAGATACTTGGATTGACAAATAAATATACCATTTGTCCTTTGACTTACTTGCAATCCAAGAAAGAACTTCAGCTCACCCATCATACTCATTTCAAACTTACTCTGCATAAGCTCAGCAAATCTCTTACAGAGATTATCATTAGTAGACCCAAATATGATGTCATCCACATAGACTTGGACTAATATCATATCACTTTTGTGTTTCTTTGAAAAAAGAGTTTTGTCTATGATACCTCTAACAAAACCATTTTCTAAAAGAAAACCAGAGAGAGTGTCATACCATTTTCTTGGGGCTTGTTTGAGACCATAGATAGCCTTGAAGAGAAAGTACACAAAGTCCAGCAGCTCCTGATTTTCAAAGCCAGGGGGTTGTTCCACATACACTTCTTCATCAAGCTCACCATTCAGGAATGCACTCTTAACATCCATTTGATAGACTTTAAAATTGGAATAAGCAGCAAATGCTAAGAACATCCTGGTGGCCTCAAGTCTAGCCACTGGTGCATAGGTTTCATCATAATCAATGCCTTCAGCTTGAGAATACCCTTGTGCAACCAGTCTTGCCTTGTTCCTTGTAACAATGCCATCCTCATCTAGCTTGTTCCTGTATACCCATCTAGTACCAACTACTTTCTTGTTCTTTGGCCTGGGTACCAGCTTCCAGACTTGTTGTTGTTCAAATTGATTGAGTTCATCTTGCATAACAATCACCCAATCTGGATCAGTCAGTGCTTCCTCAGTTTTCTTTGGCTCCATTTTAGATAAAAATGCAGAGAAATGACATTCATTCTGAGAAGCACTTCTAGTTTTAACTCCAACATCTGGATCACCAATGATAAGCTCAAAAGGATGAGCTTTATTCCATACAGTCTGTCTTGGAAGATTTGATCTTGATGATTCACCTTGAGTTTCACTTTGATGTTGTGAGTGACTAGTTGTTCCTTCATTTGCTCCCCCTGAGTTGTTGCTAGATTGCCTTGATGATTCTTCTCCAGTGTTGGTGGTATCTCCATTGTTACCAGTGTTTCCACCACCATCACCATGATCATTATCATCATTGTTATTATCATCACCAATAACTTCAGGTGGGGCTTCATCATCTGATTCTGAGTCTGGCAAGTTATCAAACTTCAGCTTTTCAGATGAGTCTTCTTTTTGGATATTTGGGAACTTAGTGTCATCAAAAGTAATATTGACACTTTCCTTTACTGTGTGACTGCCAACCAAGTAGACCCTGTAAGATCTTCTGGAATAACCAACAAAAATAGCTTCTTGTGCCTTTGCATCAAACTTGCCACGTTTAACATTGTCATCTATAAGCACAAAGCATTTTGCTCCAAATACATGAAAGTACTTGACAGTTGGTTTCTTGTTGTTCATGATCTCATACGGAGTCTTCATTAAGTCCTCGTTGATTAAAGTTCGATTCTGAGTATAACAAGCTGTATTCGCTGCTTCAGCCCAAAAGTACGTTGGAAGTTTGGACTCACTTAACATAGTCCTTGTAGCTTCAATCAATGTACGATTCTTTCTTTCCACTACTCCATTTTGTTGAGGAGTTCTAGGGGCAGAATACTGTCTTGTTATTCCTTTATCAGCACAAAAGTCATTTAGAATGGCATTCTTGAATTCAGTACCATTATCTGACCTTATTGCTCTAACAGGGAATCTAGAATCCAGCTCAATCAACTTCACATGGCCAATCACCAGGTATGGGGTCTCATCCTTGGAATGTAGGAATAAAACCCATGTATATTTTGAAAAGTCATCAACAATCACAAGTGCATATTGCTTCTTTGACGTGGACATCACATTAACTGGACCAAACAAATCCATGTGCAGTAGCTGAAGAGGTTCAGTTATTGATGATGTGTCAGTGCCCTTGTGAGAAGCTTTCTTTGACTTTCCTTTCTGACAAGCCTCACACAGTCCTTCCTGTGTAAATTCCATCTGAGGCAAACCTCTAACCAATTCCCTCTTGACTAAAGAGTTCATGGTTTTGAAGTTAAGGTGAGACATCTTCTTGTGCCGTAGCCAACTATCATCTGATAAAGCTTTAGCATAAAAACAATTAACTTCATCTTTGAATCCAGAGTTCAGATCAGCTATGAACAAATCACCTTTCCTTACTCCTTGAAGAGCAGGCTTTCCATTCTTCTTATGAAGGATCTGACACTTCTCTCTTTCAAAGGAAACAGAATATCCTCTGTCACAGAACTGACTGATGCTGAGAAGATTGAACGTCAGACCTTCCACAAAAGAAACATCTTCAATGATAACATTTCCGTACTTCAAACAACCATATCCTTTCGTAATACCCTTGCTGTTATCTCCAAAGGTAACTACTGGGCCAGCTTTCTCAACCAAATCTGATAACAGGGCTCTATCTCCGGTCATATGCTTTGAACAGCCACTGTCAAGAATCAATATAACACGGTTTACCTGTTTAACTCCCTGCAATATCAAATTGATTAGACCTTCTTCGGAGCCCAAAATTGATTGGGTCCGGCATACTTAAAGAACTGGCCTTTGTCAGGCAAAACAACATTTTTAGCTAAAACTACTTCAACCTCTTTCACATAAGAGCGTTTCCATTTATAGCCAGCCTTAACACATTTCTGAGTAGGCTTAGGGATAAATGAATCCACTCTAGTCTGAGGAGGACTAGTAGTCTTTGCTTTAACATGCTTCTTATTATTAACATGTTGACGTGGAGCAGTCTTATCACTAGATACATGCTTACTATTAAAATAAGCATACATAACATTGAAAGCACAAGACATGCAATTAATCACACCACATGCTTTATGAGAAGAATTAACAGCAGGCATGTTAGTTCTACAGTTGTTTTGATCCAACTTATGGATATCTGATTTAGTCTTTTTAGTTGTAGCAACTTTGACTGGAATATCAGATATACACTTTTTGGACTGTTCAGCTTCCAAAGCAATATCTTCTTCATGAATCTCCTCAGCAATAATGATAGAGTATTCATTCATAGGCTCTGCCTCAGACTCCTTACAGAAGGGTGTTTCAATACCCTTAAGTATATATGGAACGGCCTTTCCTTCATATTTGAATCTACAAGGGGAATTAATTCCAAGCAGTCCAATAGCCTCATTATAATCATACCCTATACTGACATGATTACCAACATCTTGCTTATTGAGAATTTCTTTAGCAGTCTTACAAGAACTGAAATAAGCATTAGCTTTGGTCTTAAGCTCACTAATCTGACCTTTGAGAATGGTTTCCAGTTGTTGATACAATTTAACCCTTTTCTCAAGAACTGCTACCTTATTAGTAAGTTCATCTTGATTGATATGCACTAGTTTTAATTCTTTTATTTCCTTTTCAAGATTTGTGTTTAAAAGAATTATTCTATCATTTTCAGTGCGTCCACAACTTATGGTGCCACCAAGATGATGAATCATTTCAGTGTCAGTAAAGGTTACCTCTGACATGTATCTGGATGAAGTGCTTTCCTCTTTAGCCATTAACGCAAGGTTCCCAATCTCACCTGCTTCTTCATCACTGTCAGTGTCATCCCAACTCTTTCCCTCAGCAATATAGGCTTTCCCAATCTTGTTCTTCTTGCTAGAATCAAATGTGTTTCTAGTCACTTGCTTTGGCTTTCTGCACTCAGTAGCAAAGTGACCCAACTCATTGCAATTGTAGCATCTGATTGTGCTCCTTTCCACAGTTCCAGTTTTGTAGCCACCCCTTGTGCCACTTGAAGAGGAAGATCCACCTCTCTGAAATCTGGGCCTGAACTTAAGATTGGGATTCCTCTTGAATCTGAACTTCCCAAACTTTCTGACTATCAAAGCCAAATCACCATCCTCCAGCTGATCAAGTTCTTCTAAAGAATAGAAGTCACCACCAGATTGATCAATGGATGTTAATCCATATTCAGCATCAATAACATTCATGTTAGAACTAGAAGGTTGAACATGCTTCACTTCCAGTTTATGTGGGACTTCAGCAGCCAGTGCAGTAGAAGTACTAACAATCTTCCCAGTTCCATACAGCTCCCTTTGTTGAATCTGCTCCAGCTCATAGGTCTTCAACACACCATACAATCTCTCCAAAGCAATCTCATTCATATCTCTTGCTTCTCTAATGGCAGATATTTTGTGCTCCAAATGAGGTGGAAGGGTAAGAAGGAACTTCTTGTTAATCTCCTTGTTGGTGTAGTGCTTCCCATTGAGATTCAGATCATTGATTAATTTGTTGTATCTCTCAAAAACCTGAGAGATACCTTCACCAGGGTTTGATCTGAAATGCTCATATTGTGAAGTGAGAATTTCCAGCATATTCTCCCTAACTTCCTCTGTCCCCTCATTGATTATCTCTATGGTTCCCCAAATGTGTTTGGTAGTTTCACAATTTAGGACATGATTATGCATGATAGGATCAAGACTCTCAATAAGGATCAACTGAAGACAGGAATCCAAGGTAACATCCTCTTTCTCATCAGGAGTGTACTCCTTGGGATCTTTAGGGTACATACTAGCAGGCCTAGTAACAATGTTATCCTCTTTTAATTCTTCCTCAATAATCATAGGAAGTCTGGGACCTTTCTTCAGCACATCAATGTATTTAGGATTTGCAACCTTAAGAAATAGGAGCATTTTCTTCTTCCACATAGAATAATGCTCCTTGCTGAACATTGGGATTTTGACAGTACCAACTTTCTGTGTAGTAGACATCTTTTGAGATTTTTAGGAATAAGATAAAAAATCAGAGTTTAAAAGAAAAATCTCAAAACAATTGGATCTTTGATTTGTATATCAATCAAAAGGCTCTGATGCCAATTGTTAGGTCCTGATAAGTTTGTAGAAGGGGGGTTGAATACAAACTATACCGTTTAATCGAAATTTGTTCTTGAATAAATTAAACAATATATTACAAATTAATGCGGAATATAAATGAAACAAGATTCAAGTTAAATATAACTTATATTAAACTTGAAGGGTGTTGCAAATACAATATGGATTACAAAGTATTTATCTCAAACTAATTAATACAAATTTAGAATAAATTCGACATGAACTTTTCTAATATTTGTAATAAAAAGATCGAATGCTAAAAGCAAGTTCGAGATAAATTCTAGGGATAAAAATCCGCTAGATGATCAAAGCAATACAAGTAATCAACTTCTAGTGGTTTGGATTTAACAATACAAACTAGAATTAATTGCTTGAGAAGAAATGATATTAATGGCTTCTTGTGTTCTTGAGAGTAAATGCTTCAATTTGTTTCTTTTCGTTCAACTGCATTCTTCTATCTATTCTGCCAAGTCTTTAATACAAATCATAAAAGCCTTGTATGACATGTTTATTAAATCATAAAGATTTAATAAAACAAATCATACACTTGTATGACCTGCAAAAATAACTCGGTAGAACCTTGTATGACCAGTATGACCTACAAGAAAATGTCCGGTATGACCAAGGGAACTTTCACCAACTCTCGGTATGACCAAGAGAAAGTGATATGTATGACCTGACACAAATTGAATGGTATGACCTCAATATAACTCGGTAGAACCTAAGGTGTTAAAACACTAGGTCATACCGAGTTTACTAAACAGGTCATACCGAGATTTTAAAAGAAAATCCTTTTAATTTATTAGATAGATTAAATTCTAGATCAAATTAATTCTTTTATAGAATTAATTTAATAAATAATTTAAACTACTAACATAACTAATTTAATAAATAAATTAATTCTGATAGAATTAATTTATTAATTAAATTTAATTAATAAATTAAATAAGATAATTTAAAATCCTTGCATTACTCTATCTTCTGAAAACCACTGAATATAGATGATTGAATTCCACTGATTGATGTCGTCATTCGATGCACTGTCTGGTTTCATGAATAACTGTCTTCAATGATAATTCTTCATCTTTAAAACATTTAAAGCTGTTGCTTCTTTTCTTTAGCTTTGACTAAACTCTGTATCCTGTACTTCTTCCGTCACCAACTGGAAATCTCTGTCACTGTAATAAATCCACTTACTTGAATACTTCACTGAGGCTTGAACAATAAATTGAACTTCTTTCAATGTAGAATAACTTCAAGTCTGTAGATGACTTTGGTTCTTCATTCTCTTGACAGATTAAACTCTCTGAGATTCCTGTGACATATTAACTTATTATTTACTTATTACATACTTGTTTAAATTAAGTTGTTTCCTCGGAATATTAATAGGCTTAAACAAATGCCTTTCAGTTATCAGACATGAAATTGTGCCTAAGTTTCTTACTCACAATTTGGGGGAGATTGTTAGGCTCAAGGCATGTCTGAATACCACTATTAACAAGCCTACACATTATGACTATGTCACTCTACATGACCTAGTGAAATTTATCACTGGGATATAGTATAGGTCTCCATTGTACTTGTCTTGTTTTCATGAACTTAGCTTTATTCTGTATACTCAAAGTTATAATGAGCTTAGTAAGTTTCTTGCACCTAGAATGTACATAGGCCATGGAATAATTATCCTGGAAGAAGTTCAATTTGTTCATGCAGCAGGATTGGAGTGAATAAGGCCTTGAAGAAATAAGTTGCAGAAATTTGTCTAAGTCCCTATATCGTGAAGTCAGAATGAACTATGTCGTGAAGTCCAAAATATCTATGTCGTGAAGTACTGATATCGCATAGTCCCAAAATGAACTATGTCGTGAAGTCTTCAAGGCGCATGTCGTGAAGTGTTGAGATCGCAAAGTCAGAATGTACAAGATCGTGAAGTCCTCAAGAAGGCTATATCGTGAAGTCCTCAAGAAGGCTATATCGTGAAGTCCTCAAGAAGGCTATATCGTGAAATCCTCAATAAGCCTATATCACATACTCCTGAAATAGTCATATAGCAAAGTCCTCATATAGAAAAGTCAAGAATGCTCTATGTCGACAAGTCAAAGAATCAGGAATATGCTGGAGTTCACGATGTCAACACTTAGTCGTTTATAACAAGACAAATCAAGGTACATAACCAAAATTCAAAGGAGACAAATACTGAAGCATCTGTTACGGTAAGGTGGTCCAAAGACAGATGGAAAATCTACAGCAAAACTTGGAGAGAAAGATTAGAGACAAACATCTACAGAAACGGGAAAGGCTACAGAAAGCAAGTGGTCCTTCCTGACACAGTTAACTTCTTATGGCAGGACAAGTTGGAGTTACAGTAAGGGGTAACTGTGTAAATAGGAGTGTGCACTAGTTTGTATAAGATATATATATTATGCACACCATATTGCTAGCTGTAAGAGAGTAACACACAGAAATATTCAAGCACTCTTTTCTCTGTAAGAAAACAAGAAAACACTGTTCTTGTTTAGAAGCCAGAATTTCACTTGTGAAATTTTGGAAGCTGTAGTATTTGATTTACTTAATACACAGTAGATTAAAGTGATTGTGTGTGTTCTGTTTATTTCATTCCGCATTTTCATACAACACAATCTTTCACAGCTTTTTAGTTTCAAGAAAACGAAAATCTTTCAAACTATCCATTCACCCCCTCTTTGTCTAGTTTCTTCGTGATGTTCATATCTAATACTTTTGGTTGATATTAGTTGTTTGATGAAATGTCATCAAGAAATAAATTTTACTTCAGTTAATCGGCCCCTCAGGGGTAGTTACTTATTTTTTTTTTGACGAAAAGGGGTAGTTACTTATTAGTTTTTGATTGATTGTCAAAATATTTAAGTTGAATTTTTGGTTGATTTTAGTTGATTATGGTTGTAGTTGGTTGTTTTATTGAACTTCGTTAGATTGTGTGTAACTTAAATTGGTTGAATTACATTATGCAACAAGTTATATTTATGGTCAGTGGTTTGCATTCAGTTGCAACTGAACTAATCTATCTATTTCTATATATTAAATGGGGCCTAGGGGCAAATTGAGCCAACAAAATGGCTGTGAAATTACAGTTTTACCCTTTTTTTTTTGAAAAATCACAAAAATGCCATCTTTACAATTTCTGCAATAAAATAAATGAGTTTGAGTTGCTTTGAGGAATCGAACCTCTAACCTCCTCTAAGGGAGTTTATGTTATAACCACTTGTGCTACACTAATGATTGAGCTTCAATTAAAAATCTTATTAGATTACCCACGTTTTTCATTATTATCCTTTTTTAAAAACTTTTGAGTAAGTAAATTGTTGATTTATAATATTTATATAACACTGTTTTTTTGGTTTTATGTATAATTACATATTCAATCATCTTTCTTAACATTTAAATTATATTTAAATTTTTTTATTAAACATAGATCAATTATATATTAGTTGTCAAAATGTATACTTCTATATAGTACAATATATCTTATCATACGTAATCATATATGGTGACGATTTTCAAAATATTCAAACAACATGTGAACTACTAATCTATAATTTAACAAAATCAAGTCATTCGATTCGATTTTAGTCGGTTCAGATTAACATATTTTGACAATTCGCAACGTATCTATATATCTACTTTTTATGTTAAAAGTCAACCAAAGGCAAAATATGCCAAAAATGGTAGTGAATTTACAATTTTATCCTTGTATTTATAAAAATTACATAAACGATCTCATCCGTGTTTAAATTAAAAGAGGTTGAATTTGTGTAGCCATTGAAAATCGAACTAATATCTCCTTATATAAATTTCTTTTCATTATCAACAGTGCTACATTGAATTTTGAGTTTACTCTAAAAAAATTATTAGATAAAGCGTATAATTCTCTCTTCCTATTTTCTTTTAATACTTTAACTTTTGAGTGACCAATATGTTATTTTATATTATTTATATAACATGTTTATACAATTACTTTTTTAAATTTTAACTTTTCCAAATGAAATGTTAGTTCATATTATTTATACAACTTCGTATTTTTTAGTTTTCGTGTTTTTATGTATACAGTAATGTATTCAATTATCTTTAAAAAAAATTACTTCAATTATATTTTTTCGATTAAATATCAATTAGGTTATTAATTGTTATAAGATTTATATTTTTATATAATAATATGTTACTTATTATATTTTATATGAAATATTCAGGTTCTAATACATAAATATAATATTAAAATCTATAAGTAACATATTGTCGGTTACTTCTATTATTTAAAAATAAATTTTAAGTTGCACACATCATTGTAAAAATTGGGAATCGGTGTGAGGAGTTGTTTATAAGTTGGAAGAATTTTTGTAACTCGACCCAGTTATATTATTTTGAATTTTTTTTATCCAACCTGCAAAACTTAAATTTGCAACCCTTATAATACATTAGTTTGGGTCGGTTGCATCAGTTTGAATGGTTTAAATAATTTTATTAAAAAATTAATATTATACAACACCTCTCATTTAGAAAATCTAAGTAAACTAAAATACACATAACTTGCGATTTAGTGTTAATATTTTATTTTTTAATAATTATAATTTTAATAATATAATTATATACACATATATCTATAAATGTCAGTATGATGTATTATCTAATGTATGGTTGTATGTACAATATATATTTAAATATCAAACAAAAATTAATTGTAAGTTAAATCCGGTTAGCCGAAAAATATACATTTCATATCCAATCCATTTAAATCAGTTTGAAATGTTTTTAACTCAATTAAGTATCGAGTTTTCTTCTATCGGCTTGGTCGGACAAAAATAGTGTTGGGTTGGTTTGGTAATCAGGTTGGTAAACCATGAACACCCCTGATCGGAGTATTCAATTAAGTCACCGTTCAGAGATTAATAGGATGATCGGAGATTTTATGACGTGATCACGGTATAGTATTACATATGTGATCAACTTTATATTTTATTTACAAGTATAATGTTATTTCATTAAATATACATAAGTTTAGATACATCCATATTATATACAGACAACTATACTTAAATTATCATTTATATTATAATTAATTATTAAATTTGATAAAATGCATTTCATATCATTTAAAACTAAATAAAATTCTGGGAAAAATAATAATAATTCGATCTTTATCATATCGAAATTCATTCAAATTTTGTAAAATTTTATTAAATTAAAAAAAAAGTTAAAAGAATTTTCATACAAATAAAAGATAAATTCAAAATAATATTATTTTCCATATTTTTAATTACAAAATTATTCCGATTTCAATACATGTTCGTTCGAGAAATTATTTCAGTCTATAAGCAGGCCCGTGCCTCGCACGGGCTTTTACGCTAGTTTATATTAATTGTCAAGTTACATTTGATTATCTCTGAGTTGTATTGATTGATTTATATTATGCAACTCATTTTGCAAACTATTATACAACCAAAGATGATTTCAATTATTAAATTTTTATAAGTATGCAAAAGTTGCAGACCGTATTTTCTCAAACATTTTTAAAATGTTGGTATTTTTGCAAATATGTTAATATTTTTGCAAAATATTTAAAAAACACATAGTATTTTTGCAAAAAAGTTCATGGGACCGGGTATTTATGAAAGAAACTCTTGACTAATTCAAATAAAGTAAAATAAGAGTTCAATATGATATTTATAATAATATGAATTATAAAAAACATAAGTAATATGTATTTAATTAAAAAAAATACAGATTCCCATTATTATCAATATTCATTCATTTTTGCATAATAATATAGAAGGGGTAATTTTGTATTTGTGCAAAAAGTAAGGGTAAAATGGTAACTTCATATCCATTTTATTGACAAAATTTTCCCTCGATTGACCTTTAATATATAAAAGTAGATAAATAAATTATATATTATTATTTATTGAATTAAAATATATCCAATTAATACTTCGATTAATCACCGATTATTCGATTAATCACTAAAAACATATATATATATCAATTAATACCGATTTCGTATTTTAAAACTCCGATTTGTATAGACAAATAAATTTGATAGTTAGATAGCGATGATTTTAGGAACATTTTTCTCCTTAAATTTATGCAATAAATTATTTCCGTACATACATATACATCTTGGTGAGTCGCACATTATTTTACTCTAATTTCCTATCGAATTTCGAAAATTGTATTTTTTTTCTTTAGAAAAAATAAATGACAAGATTAATGGATGATTTTATAACAATGGCCGTGATAATTTTGTAATGGGGAGAGAAACGGTTCAGGTCTAATCTGACACAAATCAGCAAAGTTGTCTGTGCAACACAAGCAAAGCCCACTGTCTTGTTTCTTTCTGGCGGGAAGTATCGATTATTGAGCTGAGCTTCCGCAGAACAAACCCTAATCACCCTTTTAAATACTGGACTGCTATTAATTAACAAGGCAAGGGGTTTTATAAATTACATTCGTATTCATACCATATATGCTGCACACACAAATGTACTGGACTACCGCCAAATCCGTCGTCGTTTCAGCCCCTCGATGGCGCTCTCTCGCTCTTCTACTCCGTCCTCCTCCTCCTCCTCCTCTTCCTCTTCACACTCGCCCTTTTGCCTCCTCTCCGTGCTTAAAGTAATCTCTCTCTCTCTCTCTCTCTCTCTCTCTCTCTCTCTCTCTCTCTCTCTCTCTCTCTCTCTCTCTCTCTCTCTCTCTCTCTCTCTCTCTCTCTCTCTCTCGTGTGTGTGTCTAGTGCGTACTTTTGAGCTATATATGTGCACTTGCTATTTTAGCCTTTATTTATTCAATTTTATGTGCTTTTGTTATTTTAGCCTTTATTTATTCAATTTTATGTGCTTTTGTTAAAATATTCTAGTTCAAGTAGTAATACATTTTTTCCTTTCATTACTGTTCTTGTGTTATACTCTACAATGCAAGAATTCTCTGGGGAAAAAATGGTTGTATTACTGACAAGGCATTAGTTATCAATTCACTATAATTGCAAAACATATTGCACAACAAATAATGGAGTACTAATTCGAGTCCTCTTTGTTCAGCTTATTTTAGAATATTTGTAAAGCATATTGTAGATCTAATGCAGGGATATATAGTACTCCAATCAATAGTCCATTTAGAGTACTCCAATTAGAATATTATATATCAATATCTATCTTTGAAAAGCGAAAAATAGCCTTAGTACCAAACCGGAATTCGATTTATGTAATAAGTTTTTGTTGCCATCTCAGCTAGGTGGATAACTTATAAATTAAATATTACTAAAATTATTGAAGTTCATGTGCAAAAAATATAGGTCTAGCAAGTAATGATGTGAACTGTAAATCTGATAATTTTTCGTTACCATTTTAATTAGGATGTAAAAAATAAATTTAATCATATATAAAAGTGTTACCACTAAATTTTAAAACTTCATGCTAACAGGTTTTATCCCCTTTGTCTTATGCTACCTCTGCTTATGCCTTTGAATGACTAACCATATTCTTCAGTGATTTGTGGCTTGATTAATAACTTTTAACGAGTAAGGGAAACTGAATATTTGATGTCAAGAAAATGATGACGTGACATACATCTTGCCTGTGGAATATAAAACATGATGGATGTTTTATAGTATATTCCCTTTGTTTGTTGCAAACTCTTTGCTCTTAGGTCTTCACTTTGCACAACTGAGGTTGCTTCTTCACTTCATCTTATTTCTTTAAATTATCTGTTGCAAAGTTTTGGAGATCATTGTTGTCAACTTGTCCTTATTAATTATATTTCTGTATTCTTTGAACTTTCTAAAAGTATCAGGCAGTGCAATCAGATGCGTTCCTTGAAAGAGCATAAGCGCGTGAGGGGAATCACAAAAGCTGTAAAAAAGCAAAAAGAATTAGGAAATACCCTAGAAGAAAAAGATTATTCTAACATCTTGTGGTGGCAGGAGGTACTCTAAATTGCATGATTTTGTTATTTATGTGGCGAATTTGTCGTACAAGCACATGTTTTTTCGATTGTTCTATAATTATTTGTTGTTGGATTGATAAGTATTTCTAAGCGTCATGTTTTTTAATCAGAGAATGCAGATGTGTAGGAAGTCTTCTAGTGTCCAACTGATTAGCAGGCTCACATATTCCAACTTGTTGGGTTTGGATGTCAACTTGAGAAATGGAAGGTGACATTTTGGATCTTAAATGGAAATTAATTGAATACTTTGTCCTGTTTTCCTCTATAAGATTACTTATACTCAATCTTTACTGATTTTTTTGCCCAAACTTCTTAAATGATCGGAACATGAAAAAAGTGGAAAGATGTAATGTTTTTCATTGTATTGGATTCTCAAAATTTACGAATATCCTGTGTTTACAATAGAGAAATCAGTTATACATTATTGAGAGAAAACAGGGCAGGTGACTGCTACTTATTGCAAAGAAAAGTAGGAACTTAGGAAATCAAAGTTTCTCCTAGGAAGCAGAGAGATTTTGGCTACCCAATGCACCTACATATCCCAATGCACCTCCTTATCAGATAAAAATTGTCAGGAACTCTAGGTTACTGAACTGAAATTAACAATTTTGTAGTTTTCTGTATGTTAGAAGATAAATAGTGCAGATATAGCAGAGAAACAGAGAGATTTAGATGAGAGAGAGAGAGAGAGAGAGTGAGCAGAAGTTCATATATGAAGTTGAGAAACTTACAGAGAAAGATAGAGTTTAGAGTGAGAAACAGAAGAGAGAGTGTGGAAATATATTCCATTTTCCTATCATTCAAATCATAAACTGCAAACTGAAATTACAACTACTATTTACAGAGCTGTCAGTAACTAACTATGAAAAGACTAGAATAACCCTTACAATAATGCTCTTTTTCCCTCTTACACTACACCTTTTTAATATACCGATCCTGACATTCTTCCTCCATTGAACTAAACGACGTCCTCGTGGTTGCAGAACTCAGGAAATGTGCACTTGAGTAAATCTTCATCCTACCAAGTACCCTCCCTCATATACACTACACCCCCACCATTGATCAAATTCTGATAAACATCTTGTAGTCCCTGAGGATACTACTCCTACTGTCCAACTGTCACAATGGCCTTAAGTCTAAAGTGCCTTGATCAGTCACTTGTGGTAACTGCTGTTGGACCTTCTGCTGCCCAGTAGCTCTGTGCAACTGAGACACATGTAAAACAGGGTGCTCTACGGAAGTTTCCCGTAATGCCAGCTTGTAAGCAACTGGTTCAATCCTTTTAAGTATTTTTAAAGGACTAAAATACTTGGCTGCCAACTTCAACTACTTACTAATGGCCAACGGCATTTGCCTATTATTCTAGGGATAAGTATTGCCTAGAATCTGCTGATAACCAAAGGGTAGTTAGGCTAATGGATAGACTATATTTACGACAACTGATCTGTGTCTATTAGCAACTGTAGAAAATATGAATCAAATCAGAAATTGTTTGGGAAGTTACTGTACAGTAGCTGTAATATTTGTTTCCGAGTTTAGAGATTACGATTCCTGGTTCTTAGCCGATTCTTAGGAATTAGTATTAACTCAGAATAACTAACAGGCTTCATCTCCTATCATTTGAATATACAAGAGAGTTTTTCCTCCAAGTTTATAGCAACAAATATCATCCAGACTTATCATCATTTCCCCCCTCCCTCAAGATCGACGTCGTATTGATGATGGGGATTATTGTTTTTTGTGCATGTCTTATTCCATGACTTTGTACATGAAATACTTTCCATTTTAAAATATACATTTGAGATAATAAATCAATACTCGATGTAGTCTCAAAGAAGGATCAATCAACTGGGAGATGTTGCAATACAAGTCTAGATTTCCACGTGAAATTTTGCTATGCAGGGTATGTTATACTTCTTATACATATATACTTCACATCTTACATTCCCTTTCTCCTAAAAAAATTATTCTTCTAGTTCTATTAAATTATATTTCTTCACTATCAATGCATTCTGTCTATCCAGGTGGGTGAGTTTTATGAAGCCATTGGCATTGATGCTTGTATTCTTGTAGAATACGCGGGATTGAATCCATTTGGTGGTTTGCGTTCAGACAGTATCCCAAAAGCTGGTTGCCCTGTCATGGTACAGTTCCCGTTCAAGCTTAGTCTTCCAGTTGTTATAATATATAAGAAGTATTCTGTAAAGTAGTGCGTAAAAAGTGACTTTGTTTTGGTAGCAGTGGTAGCATTATTAGCTTAAAATTCAATTTGAAAGCATCTAAAATTCTCTTTTTTGGAATTCTGGTCATCTGATGGCACATAGAGTTAGCTGTTGGCCCAATTTAAGATTTTTTTTTATATGATATACTTGAAGTTATTTCTGGATAGATCTACAGGTTTAACCTTTAGCTCTTAGTTGAATCGTCTTTACTTTGGAAAAAGATAGATATTTGATCAAGCTAGGATTTGATCTATCTTCGTTGCTAATTTGTCCTTATTAATAATATTGGCGCCGTTGTGCATAGTGTTATTGCTGCTTTTTTGTGTTCATCATAGTATGTTTAAGATCAGATTAGGTACATGCCATGTAGTGAAATGTTTTTTTTTCTTTTTTTGCAGAATCTACGTCAGACTTTGGATGACTTGACGCGAAATGGGTATTCAGTTGTAAGTACAAAAACTTTAATGTCTGCTAATATTATTTGTCAATAATATATTATTTCAGAAATGCATTATGGGCTTGCATTCTTTTTGATGTGTATATTTATATGCAATCTAGAAATGTTTGATTCCCAATTTTTTGTGTTCTATAATAAAAATGTCTTGAGAGGTATATACTCTACCATCTACAAGATTAAGACAACACTCAATATGGGAGGTGGTAGACCTATTAATATTATCACCCCATGTAGGACAAAGTGAAGAGAAAAGGAAAAAAAGGAGAAAAGTAATTTGACAATAAAAGTCCAATCAATATTGAATAGTAAACTATCTTATTCCTAGCTCTTTAATTATCAACTATGTAAGACTATTGACCAATACTATGTAAAAAGTGTACGCTCTGTTCATCGTCACCAGCACAACCACCTGGGTTAATGTAAATTTTTAGTGTTGGTAAGGTAAGTTATAGAAAATAAGCTTTCCCAATTTACACATAACTTAAATTTGCAAATCGTGTTTATGTAAGAAGGAAGAGCCACATGTGGCATAATTTTTTTTTATAGATTATGTAGTACTCATGGTTCAATTTTTCTTTCCAGTTGTTGGATTACATCGTGCTTCTTCATTATATCGTTAAAACAATTTCATTCAGATGATTTTGACTTTTGGGCCATATTTGGTAGATAGAATAAAATAGAGAAGGAACATGAACAATTTTATGACAAATAGGAAATGTCAAGATGCATCAAGAAAAGTTATTCAGTGATTTGTGCAACAAGTTGACAAAACCTACATGTCTTTTGAATCCATATGTTGATGAAGAAGTAAAACTTCCAACTTGAAACTAATTATACAAGTGAGAAAGGCTTTTAAAAAGAATTCATTGTGCAAGTTAATGAAGAGCTTGTATCTCACCAAATTGATGTTCTTGTTCTTCCAATGCGTGAAGATGTATGTGTTTTGTTACTCGAGTTAGGACTTCATCGTACCGGTGCTGATTCAACACGAAGCAAGATAGATAATACAACAGAGTTGATCATTGAAAACCGGACACTTCTAAGATTGCATGACGTTGCGTAGGGATTACATTATTGCAAGGGGATCACATAAGAGATGATGTAAGATAGAGAGGTTAGAAGAAGAAAAATGGGGAAAAAGAGAGGGGAGAAACCGTGAAGAAGACGATGCACCTTTGTTTTCTTTGAATAGTGCAATTTACCTGGACAGTTTATTATACCCCTTGTGTACTCCTTTATTAATAGACTTTTTTTATATATTGTGGTGCCCATTGTTTCCTCAGCACACATATATTATTATCGAAAAAGGGTATACGCTTATTCTCCCAGGTACTTCATGGCCCTGCCCATATCACGTCAGGCTCTTTACAAGCTTTTTTTAAATATCTCCTATTTTATATTGAAAGAATAAAGATATTTATACCAATATCTGTGTTACAAAATAATAATTATTTCGAATACATAGCTTTATATTTTAGATTTTAAGTTTTAAACAAAAAGTGAATACTATAATGCTTTGCTTTTGCTATAATAATCTATCAGTAAAATAATTTATTAATGCATTATGCCGTGTCACCATAGCCGTATCTGAAATTCGGACAGTACTAATAATTAATGTCTTTCCTAGATAATGGCAAGGAGACTTTCTACAGTCCACATTGATTTTGTCATTTCTGTAATGGGTTCTGTAGTTTTATTTTATTGTTGTTAAGAGTTATGTTCGAGCCTTCTAGATTATCCTTCACTTTAAAAGTCAAGCTTAGTTGATGTCAATAATAGGAGAATGATATAAAGTTAAAACACTTCAAATTTACGTTAATTATTAGATATTATTATTTAGATAGAAGTGTATCTGTATCATATATATATATATATATTTCTAAATTATTTTATTTGTCTTCCTACGGATTCTTGGTGGAGATAGGTTATATAACCTGTTGTAACCCTTTCTTAACACGACTTAAGAAGTTTTTGGACATGTATCATAAATAGCAAGTATTTAGGAAGGTAATACGTCATATGCTGCACATATTTTTGAAATGATCAAAAGTCTGTAGATTTTGACTATTAGATAAAATGGTGATTTTGGGTTTGAGGTGGCCTTTGGCTTGAAAGGGCTCCTGGCATGGCTGATGCTGTATTTATTATATTTCTTTCACACAAACAAGTGTTTATGTTAGAGTTTTGAAATGGCTGTTCAATGCAGTGCATAGTAGAAGAAGTGCAGGGTCCAACTCAAGCTCGTGCTAGGAAAAAACGCTTTATATCTGGGTATTACATGCTGATCTCCTTTTTGTTAATATTAGGTGTCCTGTAGTTTTCTTTGTCTGATAACTAGAGTTATTTCTGCTTATTAATTATACAGATCTTCCTCTTAACATATTTCTTAATGTACACAGGCATGCACATCCTGGCAATCCGTATGTTTTTGGACTTGTTGAAGATGATCGTGATTTTGATTTCCCAGAACCAATGCCAGTAGTTGGTATGTGCTAAATACATTACTACTTGTGAGTAAGAGGATTTTAATCATTTCTAAAGTAGTAAAGTATCCGAGAGAGTGCTTTTCGATTTTTACTGTTTTCTTGCATAATGCTTAAGTTGTTCAGTTCTGCTGTTTGTCTCTACTTAGGAGTGTCTCGCTCCGCAAAGGGTTATTGCCTAATCTCAGTACTAGAAACCATGAAGACATATTCTGCGGAGGATGGTCTAACTGAAGAAGCTGTAGTTACCAAACTTCGGACTTGTCAGTATCATCATTTGTTTCTGCACAGATCGTTGAAACACAATTCTTCAGGTCTGTGAGATTTTTTGAACACTATATTTAGAGGACTATTAAATAGTAAGCTGTGTGTTTGTGGCTTTGGGGTCTCAGCCATTGGTACCATGCTACAATAATACAGTAACCAGGATGTTGGTTGATGTCTAAATAGTTATCTCAAGCTTAAGTGTATTCTTTGTTGTTGCTGAGTTTTACATCCTACATAATATATACTGAGATTTTATCTACAATATTTACACAGATTCTCTTTGTGTAAAATAAATGCTATCTGCTAAGTGTATTGTTTTCACATTTGAAGAGTTGTAATAATTTTATTGGTAATTTACAACATCACGTAATTTTAAAGAGCAAGGGGAGGGAGAGCGAGGATATGAAACTATGACATTGTCATGGGGAAAGTGGTGGGGGAGGAGCCGCGAATCCCAATTGTAATTAATATTTATTACCGGTTTCCATTAGATAGATATTTATAAAGGCAAGGAAATTGAAATATGGCGTGTAAAGTTTGTCTGAGATTAAAAGGGCAGAGTAGAATATTAAAGGCATATTTTTCATTCTATTGGTTATGGTCTCTTGCATTTGTGTTTCCAAATTTTATTTGGAAGGGAAGGTAGGGAAAGGGAAAGAAATAAAGGATGCTTTCTTATTTATCTTCTTGGGTTTTTTTTGTGGGAAGAAAAGGGAATGGATGGGAGGGAACTGGAAGGAACCTCCTCACATATCTGTCAACAAAGTTATTCCTACACGTGGGAAGATTAAGACAGACAGGAAAGAGCTTCATTGCCTTTCTTTCCCTTTTCCCTTTCCCCCCTAAACTGGGGAACTATTTTGTCTTCTATTACTATACTGCCTGAAATGTACACTCACTAGAGTGTTGATCATATCAATAGAAGATTAATTAGTTTTTTAATTAATTTTGAGCTGCCAGGGTATTCATATTGGTGGCTCACTTCATTCAGTTGTTCGTAATTATTCAAAGCTATTATTAACTTTCACCGGAATACTGGTTAATGCTATCTCCAATATATTTATTTTGTTTTTGAGCTTTAGCTGACTCAAAATCTCTACGAACATTTACTTTATATTTTTACAAACTTTAATGCCACCATTTCTTGTCAATAAATCACTTCTTAGCAAATCTTGTGTCATTCTTTAATGTTTTCAAGAGTTTCCTTGGTATTTTAAAGCAAGCATTCCTTTAATCATTTTAGATTTTCTTTTCAGGTACTTGTCGGTGGGGAGAATTTGGAGAAGGCGGGCTATTGTGGGGAGAATGTAATGCGAGAAGTTTTGAGTGGTTTGAAGGCGATCCAGTGAATGAACTTATCTTTAAGGTTCAGATCCGATTTCGTCTGGTTTTTATACATCTATATGTTAATTATTACTTCTTTTTTGTGCTTTACCCTATTGTCAGAACTTTTACTACTTGAGTTGGTTGAAAAAGTTTAGGTAAAGGAGCTCTATGGTCTTGACAGTGAAGTCACGTTTAGAAATGTCACTGTTGCTTCAGAGAATCGGCCCCGTCCACTACACTTAGGAACAGCCACACAAATTGGTCAGCATATGATCTTTGGATTTCTTATACTTTTGACTTTTGATATTACTGGTACATTGCTGCTTCATTATGAGCAGAAAATTGTGTTTCCTATGGTTTATGTTTCAGGTGCTATATCAACTGAAGGCATACCTAGTTTAATAAAAGTTCTACTTCCAGCGGATTGCACTGGTCTTCCAGTTTTGTAAGTTAAAAGTTCCCTAAATTGTTTGTTTGATTAATTTATACACATTACACCTAAACAAGTGGCTCAAAATTTTGTAGCTGTATGATAACTTTTATTTTGTCCTTGTGTTTTGCTCATGGTTGATCAACCAGGCCCTAATAGGGAGGCCAGTCGGCATGTTCTTTAGGATGGTCATGCAACTATCTAAATTCAGATTTCGGTCATCATGGAACCACACACTATATGGCACATTTATTAATCCAGAAGACTCGTAAACATTTACCATAGTACTAAACTTAGTGGTTTTGTCTTTACAGAAATTTGCTCCAGTTGACCCCAAAATCTTGTCGACTTGGAGAGTAATTTTGAACAACCTATAATTTTGTAGTACCTCAGACCTCAGTCGTGCGTCTGAACGTGCGAATAGATTGATATGTTCCTGTGCAGGACTCATATACACTCCTAAACTGTAACCTAGGTCCCACAGACCAGTAGTTATTGGGCACCAAAGCATTAAGAGGCTGAGAGAAGTTGGTATCGATTAGTCTACAGGTCAGATGACATGCAGGTGGACTTCGTCTCGTAGGTATGTTTTACTTTAGTGGATGATGGATGGCGTTGATGAACAATGCTATGAACACTACCGATAACATGACTGGCCTTGAGGAGAACGTCCCGAATCTGATTATCAGAGATCGTAAATCCCCGGCCTCATAGAAGAAATTTAGATTGTATTAACCTTATCCATATATATATATATATGTGTGTGTGTGTGTTTATTATTTTTACAACCTTTAAGGTAATGACTTACCCCCGCAAAGTAGTTCCCGGGGTTGGACTGGACTCGACACCATGTAAATCGAGTCCTTGTACACTGCCAGGTGGCCCCAAAGAACTTTTTAGGTATTCACGCGTATCGAACACTTAAATCCAAGCTCTCCAAGTTCCATTTGCACTCTTCACAAACACTAGACATATGCTCTGGGGTTAACCCTATTAAATGTTACTTGGCTCTGCTACTGAGAATATAACCTCCTTATGATCCTTCAGGGGAACCTGTACCAAATTGATGCCTTGGGGTTTGGACTGTGAATTAGCTCTAGCTCGGGCTTTATGGGCTTTATTTATGCGCACACTATTATAGTTTAGTCTTCACATTGCTTGCTGGTACAATTTTTAAGTATTCTCACAGATAAAGTTAAAAAAGGATGATAAACATGAAAGATATGTTGGACATAATAATGTAGGTAAGCTATTTGTGATCTCATGAGTCGTGGAAAGACAATAGGTTACCGTATCTTCATACTTCCTCAATTGATATGTAATCCGAACTAGCCGTTAGTACTTCTAAAAATTGGATATTTTGATCTTCTGACAAGCAAATGCACCATTGTCTTGTGGGAAACTGGTGCATCCCATGATCTGTACCAATCTTCCTGCTCATATGTAAACTACACTAATATAAGGAACCAACAACAAAATAGTCATGCAATACTTTTAACAGATTACGCAAAAATATAACAAGACCTGTAATAGGGGCTATTAAATTCAATTATTTGGCCAATCTTCCTCCTCTCCCTCTCTGTCCCTTCTTAGCATCCTAATAATTAAGCTAAAACTCGTAACGGTGTATGTGCATCTTTTCTTAATCATGGGTAATGGTATTGGCTCCTTAGTGTTTGCTATTTCTCTCAGGTATGTTAAGGATCTTCTTTTGAATCCCCCTGCTTACGCAATCGCATCAACAATTCAAGGTGAGTGGCCATAAATTCTACATCTTTACCCTAATAATGAGAGGGTTCATTTATGTAACTTTTGTAAACTATGCTCCTTGTAGTTATCTATTAACAGTCTATAACAATTATGACTGTTAGTTTACAGTTCCAGAGCCAAATCAGTTCATATTATGAATGATTGACCCTTATAATTCTAGACGACTTTGTTAGAAGAAAGAGACTTATATAGAGTTGATAAAATCTGTTGATTCATTGATTTACCTGTTTTATCATAAAATTAACTACTAATATTAAATAGTGAAAAACATATAAAATTGTGGCTGATGAGTTCATATATGTTTTTGACAAATCATGGTTTAAAGTCGGCTTATTGTTACCTGTTTGCCAAGGTTAACTAGTGTACTAATATGTTGACTATGTGTATTATAAAAAACCAGCTTGTTGCTGGTTATTATACATATTATAACTGCTTAAAATTGTCAAATATACCAGCCTTGACCATTACAAGGGGTGACGGTCTATATTAGTGCTAAGTGTGAATGTTTGTTAATTTACTGCAATATTTTTCCCACTTCGTATGTCTGAATATACTATGTATCTGATGTTGCAGCAATCTGCAAACGTATGAGCAGTATAACATGTTCCATACCTGAGTTTACTTGTGTTTCACCTGCAAAGGTTAGTTTCCAATTCTTTATTTAATATTTATACTACATATGTGCTTTTGGGATTGTCGAAACCTACAATTAACTTTAGAAGATTTTCAGCTTTGGACGAATATAACTTAATGAGCATATTTATAGCTGCAGTGCATTCTGTAATTCTTTCTCCTTTTACATGGATCTTGTCCTGTATACTTAAAACATGGACAATGGAGTAACTTTCGCCAGTAATCATAAATTATTCCCGTTTTTATGTCAAAAATATGTATGGTTAGTGCAGCAACAATAAACACAACAACCATTCAGTTTCATAGTTAGATTATGTTTATTTACATACCTTTCTCTTGTTTATCAATTGATACAACCTCTTCAGTCTTCAAACGTCATGATCTATCATCGTGCTTAATAACATAATATATCGTTCAGTCAACTAATATAATCCAATATTGGTCATTCTGATCTGTGGAAGTCTTATTCCATGATTAGACTGATGATTACCTATTCTATCTTTGTTTAAGACCCACCTAGGTGCTAGACTGATAGGAAATGATCTACAACCTTCAGTTGACTTGGCCGCTTGGGTGTGTAGAGGTGAAGCCTTCACTCCTCCACCTTATTAGGTTTTAACAAAGATTCTGAACCTTTACAATAATTCAAATAAAAATTTTGTGCTTGTGCTTAAAAAAATTTGTGGCTGCCGTTTTTATTTTTTGCAAGGTTACTTATACTACATGCTATATATATATAATATGAGATGCACTAGTAACGATATATGTGACTGTGTAACGAATTATATGTGACTGTGAATGGAACACCTCCATTACCTCAGTCTGCCTAGTGCTTTATAGAAATCTACATGCTTGTTTATAGCATCTTGGCTTATCAACACGAGAGACCAAGAGCCAATATCATTATTACTGTTCTGCATTTATCTGTCTATTGCTATTTACATGTCCATGTTATTGTGTATCAGTGTAAGTAACTATACCTTCCGAAATTTCCCAGAATGACCCACATTTTCTCTACAACTGTTACTTGCATGCTTGTCAATATATAGGTGATAGTGCCTAATATTCCTGATATCGTGCAATATTGTGATGTGGGAAGCTTGTCAATAGCGTTTTAGTTACTGTTGTGTTTTGGTAACTAAATAGAAAATTTCATGTTATTTGGATTGATCAAGGATCAGTCCTTGGTTTTAAGTTCCCGCAAATTGAAACAGTGGTGTTTTGAAGCATGATTATATTTACATTTTTTTATGTTTTGTTTGCATAGCAAGTTTAATGACGCTTGTCTCATGCATGTATTGCAGCTAGTAAAGCTACTTGAGTCAAGGGAGGCTAATCATATTGAGTTTTGCAAGATAAAGAATGTGCTTGATGAAGTCATTCAGATGCACGGAAACTCTGAGCTCCATGAAATCCTAAAATTATTGATAGATCCTACTTGGGCGGCAACTGGGTTAAATCTCGACTTTGAGAAACTAGTAAGGATAATTGTGATGTTTTGTCACTTTTCATGGTTAATTAGAAACATTTTCTTTTAATATTTTAAGGAAATTGCAATTTCTAGAGCAATAGAAAGTGTATAGACAGAAACTTCTGATCGATAACTTGTACAAAATTGATACTCTGGTCATCCTTTGTTGTGAGAGCATGAACTTGCATGCATTTTTGTTTCCTTAATTCACTTTGCTAGAGGACCATGCCTCCCTGTGTTGCTGTGTTGGGGCAAGCCATAAAATAGATCAAATACATTTACTACTTCCCTGGCCATTGAGGGCAAAGAGTGTATCACCGTAACAAACCTTAGTGGGCTACAAATTCACTACGGAGCAACAATAAAGGTGTTCATATTATATTTTAAGAAAATTGGGGGTAGTATCGAAATTTGAACAGAAGACCTCTCTAGCTCTCTTAAAGCAAGTTCTGATACATAGTGTTATAAGATAGAGCCCATGCGGACTCCTTGGAGGAATTGGCTTGCAAACAGTGCGATTAACCTAAAGCATCTTGTCAAGTATCTTTATTGTGTAGCGGCTTATTAGGCAGGGCGGACCGCTTAATCAGCTGATAGATTCGTTCAAAACAGCTAAATACCAAAAATTGATACTAACTTGTACCGTACTCAATTGATTTCTATTTAAAATTTGTCAAGTTATCAAGCTAGAGAGACGGCAAGTTTGACCATGCCACATGCTACCGTCATTGTCACGAGTAGCCAACTCAGTTACTCCATCTTTATTACAGTTTAAATCCAGTTTTTGAGTTTATGATGGTTCTCTGCTTCTATTGTTTGATGGTTATATGTTTAATTACAAAGGATATATGAAAGCTAAAGTATCTGATCTTATGAGTGAGTTTCTAACCTTTTCGTGATGTGTGATACTCATGCTTATGTTAGAGTTATTATTGATCTATTGTAAGTTTAAGAGCTTGGATTTTGGTTTAATAGAATTCTATTTGTATTATTATATTTATATTATAATAATATATAAATTGTAATTATATGCAGTATAATGGATCCAGTTCTATAACCACAGTTGTATAGGAGCTGATTTTGAGCCAATGCATCTTATACGTTGATGGGTGGGATTGTCATGCCATGACAAAGTACTTTTCTAGTTTTTCAATGTTTTTGTGTTTTTATGTGTTTTTGATAGTGAAGAACAGTAAAACAAGTAAGATAACAAGAGATTAAGGCTAGATTTGCAGAGGATCAGAGAAGAAATGATAGAATTTAGAGAGAGAATAACCCTAGAGAGAGGTAGAATTCAGTTATAGAGAGAGAAAGATCAGAAAACTAGAGAGAGAAAGAGCTGGTGGAAACTGGTTTCCATTTTCTGTTATTATTTCCAATCATATCCGAAATACAGAACACTCACAAGTATTTATAGACACCTTGACATATGTAACTAACTCAAATGAAAAGACAGAACTACCCTTCCACTAATTACTACTAACAGTAATACTAACACAGCAACACTACTACTAACACAGTGAATACTAATATAGTGCAGATCCTGACAATCCTTCCCCCTTAAAAACCACCATGTCCTCATGGTGGATCAAGCACTTCCAAACTTCTTTTCACCTGAATCACATACATCTCTAGTAATGCCTTTACTGCTATGCTTTTCCTTTCAGGAACAAAAAACTCTTTTCCACTGAAAACAACTTGCAACACAATTGCTGAATAGTTAGAATCCCAGAACCTCCGCCAAGTCGAACCACATGGAAAATTTAAAATTCCTCCCGGATCAAAAATGGTTATTACAACCCCTTTTCTCGAGGCTTTGTGGTACTTGATCCTCATTACCTTGTTTATTTCAGGAATACATTGGCTGAACACTATATAGTTGTACCAATAGAATATCACATTCTGCCCAACTCTCACAGGATCAACATATTGTTGATTATTCTCACTAACAATTTTATCAAACTCATCACTCCCTTGCTGAAGATTTTGGCCCTGATATCTAGCTGAATTCCCAAGCTCATTGATAAACACCTTCCTCAGCAACTGAAGAGATTCCTTCAATGGCTTCTCCATAGCCAGGAAATTCAAACTAATATCCTGCCAATGCTTAAGTTGACTACGAACAGAGATTTTCATTACAGCTTCTTCCACTTTCACCTCACTTTTGATCATATCTTTGAACTTGCTGTTAACATCTTTTGACATCTTGTTTTGCACTTGACCACCAGGATCAAAAATAAGCATATTTCCAAAATTTCCAGATCTCATCTCAAAATAGTAAGGAATTTCAATTGTTAGAAAATCTTTGACAATTCTTTTGTTAAAGAAAGACTCAACAGTTTCAGTTTCTGTACTGATGGGAATCAGTGAAGATACTTCTTTCAACTGGATTGGTATCCTCTCATTTTTTAGAATGTTCTTGCCCTGCCCCTGTTGAAAGTCTTGTACGTACAAAAATTCTGCCAGCGCCTCTAATCTTTCACTTGTGCAGATTTCAGATTGTAAGGGTTTAGATGAATCTGAGTTATCTCCTCTTAGGGCTGCTAAGATAAATTCATTCTCAGGCCAACACTCCTGGCCCTCTCCAGGTTCTTCATCATAGACAGGTTCATCATCATAGATAGTTTGAACAGCCAACAGTGGCTCACAATCATGTAAGGATTCAAAGACCTCTGCTCCTGATGTAAAATTAGTCTTGACACCATAAGCATTTACTAAGCCTTTATCAGGCCTTTGTGCCTTTATGCCTAGAGTTTCCTGCATCTTTTGCCTAGCCAACTCTATTGTATCCTCTAGCTTCTGGAGTTTATGGCTAGTTCTTTCCTTGAAATCAAAAATTTGTTGCTGCACCTCAAGTACTGCCTCATTGAAGGATCTATCTCCTTCTCCTTCCTTTGAATCCATTACTATACTATCCTTGCGCAGATAACACCTCAATCTACAGTTCACATAAAACTGACCAGAAATCAACAGATTCACAACAATTTATTCTCACAATCAATTCATCAAACACCTATTATGCACAACTTCTTCAGTGTTGCCAACACTTCAACTAATCAATTAATCACCAGCACTCCTTCAGTAACACACCAATTCACAGACTTAATGACTTCACATTCACTCTTCTATCACAACAATATACAAACACCTGGAGTGCACAACTACTAATTCACAGTAATTCACCAATTCGTCACTTCTATCACACCACACCACAGATCTTATTCCACTATGCCCAACACAAATACACACAGCTCTTCACAATCACAATCTCATCTACTTCTCATATACAACAATTCTCCAAAATCACACCAAACAAAACAGTTTCAACTTGTAAAGCTTCTGAGAACAGAGTTAACCTAATATTTTTGTAGTTTTCTCAATAGCAACAACTACTAATGCTAATTAGGCCTAAAAACAACTGAACAAGCAATAACAACACTAATCTCAACTCAACTCAACTCAACTCAACTCAACTCAACAGTGAATCAACAGATCTGTAAGTAAAATGAAGAACAGAACACCTGAAGTGAGATTTCTAAAGTTCTGAACTTTGAGCTGCGATTACAGAGATTCTAGGCTCGCACCACTCGGAATAGAGTATACAACGCAATCGAAGCAGTAGTTGATCTCATTTTGTAGCTCTGATACCAATTTGTCATGCCATGACAAAGTACTTTTCTAGTTTTTCAATGTTTTTGTGTTTTTATGTGTTTTTGATAGTGAAGAACAGTAAAACAAGTAAGATAACAAGAGATTAAGGCTAGATTTGCAGAGGATCAGAGAAGAAATGATAGAATTTAGAGAGAGAATAACCCTAGAGAGAGGTAGAATTCAGTTATAGAGAGAGAAAGATCAGAAAACTAGAGAGAGAAAGAGCTGGTGGAAACTGGTTTCCATTTTCTGTTATTATTTCCAATCATATCCGAAATACAGAACACTCACAAGTATTTATAGACACCTTGACATATGTAACTAACTCAAATGAAAAGACAGAACTACCCTTCCACTAATTACTACTAACAGTAATACTAACACAGCAACACTACTACTAACACAGTGAATACTAATATAGTGCAGATCCTGACAGGGATGAACAATAGAGTTTAAAAATGCCCAACTTACTCTCTGCTATATTTTATAAATTCCCCATTAGAAATACAGCAGAAGGTGAGGGGTCCCGTGCGCCAATTTTTTTATAGTGGGAAGGTAAACCCCTTCTGCTATAAATTTCCAAGGAAAAGTAAATAAAGCCATGTGATCTCGCCCGTTAATATTATCCATTAACGGTTTAAGATGAAACCACTTTGAACAAGTTCCTTTCCAACTGTGTCTGGTGACCCCTTTCCTTATATATTAATATGTAATATCTTAAATATAAAAAAATATTTTAGTAATCTGCTATATGGTTGGCTTGAAAATCCTCCTAAGTGGTGGCTTAAGCGCCAGTAGGTCATATTGCTGCTTAGAACCGCTTAAATGCTTTTTTAAGCACTGCTAATACCATGGTAAGTGGCCATCTCTGACAAAATCTTAATGTTAGAAAAAACTTTCAAGTGGGTTTCATACATTTAACAAGTTATGGCTTTCTTTTATGTAGCTTTTGTTTTATTCGTGCTATTTTTTTTTTTGCTAATTTCTCGTGCTATTTACATGTTAAACTAAATGATCTTTTCCTGAGTACGTTCCATTATGTTCTCAATATATTATATACAAAGTCAAAGTTTGAATTTCGGCTTTCACGGCTTCTTTCAGTGTAGCATGTTCTTTCCTCAGCCCAAAATTATCTGTGAAGATGATGATACCTCTGTTTATATTTTTCTGTTCTTGCACAGATCTCTAAATTGTTTATCATGTGAATTTTGTAGGTAGAAGAATCCAAATTGGTATCTGGTAGAATCGGTGAAGTCATATCCTTAGATGGCGATACTGATCAAGGTATATGTTCCTATCCGGCCATCCCAGATGACTTTTTTGAGATGATGGAGTCATCGTGGAAAGGTCGTGTGAAAAGGATCCACTTAAATGAAGCATTTACAGAAGTGGAAAAGGCAGCAGAGGCCTTATCTTTAGCTGTAAGCCTTCTACACTATTTTGTTACAGATAGGGAGTAGTACCATACATTATGTTTCCCCCTAAACTTGCCCTTATTTAATTTCTCATCTTTTATTCATGTATCTTCTTGGATGTTTATGTTCTACACTAAGACTATATTCTGATTAGAGAGAGAGAGAGAGAGAGAGAGAGAGAGAGGGAGAGATCATTTGGGGCAGAAGTGAACTGTATTCATACTTCTCCAAGTGTTACAATGAGGCAATGCTTCTTTTTATAGAAAAATATGTAGAACTTACTGCTATAAACTAGAAATAGATGCTTAATACATTTGATACTACTGCACTAACTAAACATATATTTACTACAGTGATTATTCAGTTATTGATACTTATTGCAGTAATTATTATATTACTACAGTAGCTATTTTATTACTGAAATTTGACATTTATTGCATTTAGGTATTATATAGAGTTAAGAAGCAAAGGATCGTACTCGGAATAGACATGTATCAGAGAGAGTTTAGGGGTGTACGATGGTTTCTACTTTAATATGAATCAGTAGTGTCTCTGATTACCTCTAGGTAGATGTGTATTCGGGGATTTTACTATTAGCCTTATGTTCGTGAAGTGAGCCTTTCCATTTATGTCCATTGCATCTTTTTGTAGTGAACTACTAATATTTGTACTAATAGATGACCAAACTCACTGGAATCCTTTGTCACAAGGAGCGTTAGAGTTCTTAATATTACTACTTGACATGGGTTGATACTTAAAATATGACTCTCAGAGGTTGAGGTAAAGTGTCTGATGTACAATGTTTGGAGCTTGTGGAGAGAACATACTGGAAGGGCTTCCTAGAAAATCGGCAATAATGTACGAGATGAAGGTCATAATTCCCTTACATTGTTAACATTAAAAAACTAAATGAAAATATAATAAATTTTACATAGATGGCCTCCTAATATAAAGGCTATTTGATAAGTAGTAAATAATGCCAACTGACAAGGGGCCTAAAAAGGTCATCTCTAAGCAACACGAGCAAGAGATGGTACTTTTGTGTCGTGGAGACTACTCGATTATATGCTGTATTTCTCAGCATTCATTTTATTTGTCTTTTTGGTTTCTGCATCGGTTCTGTTGTATGTCTGTAGTTGGTACACAGTATATTAATAGGGTGGAAGCTTTGCAGTATGAGGCACTAGTTATGCCATTTTTTCCTTCTATTTGTGTATGCGTGCATTTACTTCTGTTTGCCTCTTTGATGTATCTAGTTATATGCCTCTTTGATGTACTTGATTTTATAAAAAAAAATTAGGGCAAACATTACTATTTTATTGTTATATGCTGATGCCTAATACGGATGTTATCTTATATTCTTATCTAATTTCAATTATTTACAAACTAAAATTTTTGAAAATTTTAGGCACAAGCAATCATAACTTTACAGATGTTTAAATTTAATATATAATATCCTAGGTCACAGAAGATTTTGTACCAATCTTATCAAGAATAAAGGCTTCAACAGCACCACTTGGAGGACCAAAAGGGGAAATATTATATTCTCGGGAGCATGCCGCGGTATGGTTCAAGGGTAAACGATTTGCACCATCTGTTTGGGCTGGTACCCCTGGAGAAGAACAAATAAAGCAGCTCAGGCCAGCTGTAGATTCAAAAGGCAAAAAAGTTGGAGAGGAGTGGTTTACCACAGTGAAGGTCGAAGTTGCATTAGCAAGGTCCAAAGATATGTAACTCATTCAAAAATTAAGTTGTACTTCTTCCAATAGAGAGTGAGTTCGTTTGTTCTATCTCAGGTACCACGAAGCAGGTTGTGAAGCAAAAGCAAAGGTCTTAGAATTGTTGAGAGGACTTTCTGCCGAACTACAAGCTAAAATTAATGTTCTTGTCTTTGCCTCGATGTTGCTTGTCATTTCAAAGGCCTTGTTTGCTCATGTGAGGTCGGGTATACTATATTGCAGTTTTTATTTTTTGGTACTTTTTAGTTATATATCATCTTAGTATTTTGCTTCGGCAATACGCTTTTTTTTTGTTTAATTATTTTTGTTTTTTTCACTATAGAATGTGCCAACTATTTTTGCTTCTTTTAGTTCTTCAAGCATTATAAGAAATTGTTTGATATAAATGCATCTGCTCAATATATATATATATATTGGACTAAGTTCCAAACAAAAATATGTATTATTTACTAATATATAAATTATTTCTTTCTTTTCTTATGTTGGATGGAAAGAATAAGATATTTGTCGTAAAAATTTGAATGTTAGCATCCCTGATTTTGAGCTTAGGCTTATGCGTTGGTGATCCTTCCAAGTATATGATATACTTGGGTCCTAAAATTTTTTGTAGTTCGACAAAATAAATCTTTAAGCGATGTGGTTGTAAAATTGATTTAGATCTTCTACTGAACAATCTTGTCTTGTTCACTCCTGTTATTAAATTAATACTACAGTGAATAATCTGTTCAATTACTATAAGAGATTAAGAAATCACATCCGTTTGATCTGTTACAAGTTTTTAATAACAAATTTCATTTGTTTTTGATATAGCGAGGGGAGAAGAAGGAAATGGGTTTTTCCCGTGTTAACTCAGTTCAATAAATCTGAGGTAATATTCAGAACATCAATCTTTTGCATCTCATTGTTGACTGGGTATGATGGCGAGTGTCCATAGATTTGATGTTCCTGTTTGTTTCCTTTTTGACCGATGATTTGTGAAGGGTACTGTGATGATTTAGGATTTGCATCTGCATTCTTGGGGCTATATTACGTTCTCCAATAGCATGACCTGTACATCTGGGCCTAATTATAACACCTTCTGCTTTTAGGAACAGGAATTTTAATCAAATACTATTTCGTCATGTAGTTGTTTGCTGTGTATTACGTGAATCTACAAAAGCATAATTTATTTGTTTAATCATAAATTTGTCAGTCCCCTTTGAAATATATACAGTGTGATTATAACCTTGATTAATTGAGCGGCCTTGTTACTTGTACTAAAATTATGTATACCTTTCTGTATATAAAATATAAGGGTCAAGTTCCACTTTGAACCAGGTTATAATTAGAACCCTTAGAACTAAGCCTTTGGAAACATTTTCTGGTAACCAAAGTGTCGCTCCTTCTATATTTTACTATTAGTTACATTTTTTGCATAATAAAGTTTTATGTATATTTTATTATTTTTATAAGAATGAGAGAAATAATGTGTCATGGTAAATAATATATTTTTCAAAAATATTATGTAACTTAAAAAAAAAATGTTCTGCAGAAGAACATTATTTCCTATAATTTATAAGAAAAACTGTGTTCAGCAGCCAAACGACACTTATCGTGCACTGCAGAAGAACAAATAAATATGAGCTATTGATCAAGTAAAAATCTAAGGCTGCCATTAGTTCTAAGTTGTAAATCAGAACAAAGTTCTAATTTGGACCTGACCCAATAATATATACCTATAAAGATCACCTTAGAGCATCTCCAATAGCACCCTCTGGTGGTGCCAAACATTGCTAGTATAAATAATATTTCCTTATTTTCTCTTTCATCCATGTCATTTTTGGCAGCTTTTATAATTAAATTTGTTTGGCACATATTTGTGGATGAAGAAAAATGCATTAACTGACATGTAATGATTTGTAATTATTCTCATTATCAATTAATCGGCATACATGTCTCTAGAACTGACATTCCAATTGCAGAGAGCAGAACTGTCGGGCAGAGGTAGCAGTATGAAGCTAGTTGGTCTATCACCATATTGGTTTGATGCAGCAGAAGGCAATGCTGTACATAATACTGTTGATATGCAATCACTTTTTATTTTGACTGGACCAAATGGAGGTGGTAAATCCAGCCTCCTTCGATCAATCTGTGCAGCTGCCTTACTTGGTTTATGTGGATTTATGGTTCCTGCTGAGTCTGCCTCAATCCCACATTTTGACTCCATCATGCTGCATCTGAAATCTTATGACAGTCCTGCTGATGGGAAAAGTTCATTTCAGGTTACTAACATGTTTAGTTGTTCTGCAACCTCATTAATTTGGTGTTTGTGTTTCCTTGTACAGTTTCACCTTTCTAAATCATGTCTTATTATTGCAATAGGATGTATATCATATGTTTGGGCAGGCTGAGTAGTAATGATAAGTGACAGTGCAACCCGGTGTTGCATAAAATGAACTATTTTCATTAAACTAGAGTAGCTTGCAATCAGAGATAAGGTTATGTTATTTTTAAAACTTATAAAGTTGGCGAAGTTCTCATATAACGTATTCTAGATTAAATGTTATTGCATTTCATATCTTTGGTCCACTCAAATTATATGAATAAATAGTTTATGTGGGTGGATATCTTTCTGGTGTCAAGTTTATGTTCCATCACACTGATGACTGAACTTAGCCAAAATGTGTTTGAATATTTATCAAATAGCTGATAATAGGCTAAAAGTTCCAAGATTTAGAAATGCAAAGCTGAATCAGTACAGTGTACTGACTGTAACCTGATGACATTCCCTTCCTGGTTATTACTTTAAATTCGTGTATCCCTTTACAGTAAAATGAATTGACTAATTGACATGCACTATTATATTAATGTCCTGTGTGTACTTTTCAGATTGAAATGTCTGAGGTTCGTTCCATCATAAGTGGAGCAACTTCAAGGAGCCTTGTACTTGTAGATGAAATTTGCCGTGGAACAGAGACAGCAAAAGGAACTTGTATTGCTGGTAGCATTATTGAAACTCTAGATTCCATTGGCTGTCTGGGTATTGTGTCTACTCATTTACATGGTATCTTTGATTTACCACTGACAACAAAAAAAACGGTATATAAAGCAATGGAAACTGAATATATAAATGGTCAGCCAAGACCGACATGGAAATTGACAGATGGGATTTGCAGAGAAAGCCTTGCTTTTGAAACAGCTCAAAGGGAAGGTGTTCTGGAAACAATAATTAAGAGGGCTGAAGAGTTGTATTCTTCGGTTTATGCTAAAGATTCTTGCCCACAACATGAAACAGAAGTAGACCTGTCTACTTATGACAAAGACAACAAGTTACCTAATAAGGCTTACGAACAGCCAAGTAGCACCGAGGAAATATCTGGGGGTTCCCTGGTGGCATCCACCAACCGAATAGATGTTCTACGGAAGGAAGTAGAGAGCGCTGTAATAAATATATGTCAGAAACAACTACTTGATTTTTACAAGAAGAAAAGTATTTCAGAACTTGCAGCTGTAAAATGTGTTTTGATTGCTGCTAGGGAACAGCCACCCCCATCAACCGTTGGTGCCTCAAGTGTCTATGTGTTACTTGGACCTGACAAACGACTTTATGTTGGAGAGGTACTTGATCTTTCTTCGTAGTTTTATTATTCTTCCAGCAATCCTATGTTCGAAGAGGTTTTATAAAAAAAAGTTTTTCGACGAGAAGAGTCCTACCACTGTTTTACTAATGACACAAAATTATCAAATACAATGGTTGAACATGGGGTGAGTAGTATATTACAAATATTTTTAACCCTGTTATTTGTTCAGCTAATAAAATTTATGGATTATGTGCATGATCTCACTCGCATTTAACAGAGCAGAATGTTTTAATTTGCTTATACCTTGAATGTAATTTTGTTAGGTTGAACAATCTGGAGTCCTTGTAATTGGATAAGTGTTTATATACATAGTAAACAGAAAATTATGATGCTTTAGTTCGTTGCGACACAAAAAGTATCTTTGTCATATAAAGTTTCAAGTTTATGTTATGTCTTTCTTTTTGAATGGATTAAATTAATTATAATCATTCTGCTACAGACTGATGATCTCAGGGGTAGGGTCCGCGCCCATCGTTCGAAGGAAGGAATGCAGAATGCTTCATTCCTATATCTCTTAGTCCCTGGGAAGAGCATAGCTTGCCAGCTCGAAACGCTTCTCATCAACCAGCTCCCTAGTCAAGGGTTCCAACTTACCAATTTAGCCGACGGCAGGCATAGAAATTTTGGTACTTCTGATATGTCCTTGGAAAATGTTTTATTGCATAGATGAGTAATCGAAGTTCATATAAAGATGTCAAACATTTAGTTCAACTATATCCTTGATGTAAAATCTAGTAATTCAAGATAATTAGTGAACATTCCAACTCCTTGTACAGTCGTGGCAGAAATTTTGGGTTAGATGTCTGGTGCCTCTGTTAGAAGTCTCGCTCTATGAAACTAGAGGATGTATTTTGCTTTTTATTGACCCATAATATCTGCGGTCTATTAGTATTGTATCTTTCTGGTATATATATCTTAAAGCCTGAATTATCCTTGCAGTTCCATATCTTAACTTTTTGGTTCAGTAACATTTCTTGTTAGCCTGAACTATCAGGTGCTCATCCACTCTAGGCCCTTGGGCCAACTGATATGTATTAGAGCCATTTAGGACCACAATTGCAGCGAAGCTCTTTGTTCCAGGTTTTTATCATTGCTGCATTTCCAAGACAAGACTCCCGAGTCCCGACAATTTAGTTAGAACAGCTCCCTGCCAGCTGATCTACGTGTTGGTAGTTTCTATTTCAGTATTAAAGGTAAGTAAATGTAAGATATTTGGTTAGTACTTCAGCTTCAGGTAATTTTATATTTCTATTTTCCTTTGGCAGGAAGAGGGGAATTAGCATCTACCAGCTTGGGTTTATGATGCACAGCATGAGACAATGTGGTGGGGGTGCAGCCATGCTGATATTAACAACTGCATAGCTTCAAGGTAATTGTATATATGTATACACTTTTTGCGCTGTACAAAAGATTACTAAAATTGGATCTACATACTTAATCAATATATCTTTAAATAACAATGAGTGATTCAGTAATACTAGGAGTCTACTCACTCGTAAGTTAGTGGAGTACTTGTATATTATACTTCAGAATTCAGATTGAATACAAGTGCTACGTTTTTTCTTTTACAGTTCATGTATCAGTTTATGAGAAATCTTTGTTTTGAAAGGCATATTAGACAGACGAGGTTTCTTTTTGCAGGGTACAAAGCGTAGCAAGAGCAAGGTTGGGTTTATTTTAAAAAATGAAAAATGAAAAACTGAGGAAGTCGTGAATTGCAGCAGCAATCTAGTGCGCATTACAATTTACAATTTAGAGATGGTTACAAATTTTAGGCAGAACAGACTGAGTGAATCAATTACTAACTGTTCTGAGGTTCAGGGAAAGGAAAAAAAATGAAAAAGAACGAAAGAAATCCCCTATCTTTCCTCTAAATGTTTGGAAACGTGGTAAAAAATTAGAAGACACATATCTGAGGAGGCTCCTTTTATTTCCTTGTCTTTCCTTCCAACAAAAGAACTCAGGTATACAACTAAGAGAGGAAGTCCTCATTGTTCCTTATTCTTCCTTTACTTCGAAAATTAAACTCGGAACACAACAGAAATTAATGAATGAATAAAACTAAAGAGTATTATGCTAAGAGCCAGAAATCTCTTTGGGTTTTGGTGTTGAGAAGGTAGCCTGCATTTGCTCCCTTCTTATGAACTGCTACACAGGTGCATTTGCTGTTCTCAATCAAATATTCTGCTGTGTCACCTTTAATCGGTGCGTTCTTCTTTTGCTTCCTAAAACAAACAGATTCATATATTATACCAAAATACCAAGAAGAAAAGCAATGCAAATCAAATGATACATAAAGTGATGTCTTTTGAGAGTAAACCATTAACACTTACTTTAGTCCTGAAGGAATGAAATGATGAAATTCGAGAACCACAGTAGTAGAATCATCCTAGAGTTTACGAGATTAAGCTATAATATACAGTAGAACAGCTCATATAGGATTTCTGATTATATGCAGCTCATATAGGATTTCTGATTATATGCAACTATAGTTGTAGTGTTTGATGATCTTTTAAAACTGTTTAAACATATATTATCTTAGCTCTAACGATTGAGCATCATAATTGAAATAATATTAGATATTATCCTATTGAAACACATTAACTATATCTCTTTGTAGACCTACAAACAAATAAATTATATAAATTGAAAGGAACCAACCATTATGAACATGATTTAAAAACTTTATATTATAATGTATGATCTAATATCATGAGGCTCCTGAGCGTTGATGATAAATCTTTTAAAACGCATCTATGTTTCTCTCATTATTCGTTGTTTCTCTGAATAGTTTTTACAAGTTGAAACTTGGCTAGAATCCATAATATATTACGAGAAGCATATAATAAAATGTGAGTTTCCGGCATCTTAATTTTCATATGATTTTTTCTTTTCGGAAGTTATTAGTCGGGAGTTAAGGCGACCTTAATTTTGAGGAACATGTTTGTTTTGATTAGGTCTGATTTCAGTCGATGAAATATGAGTATATTGACAATGCAAATCTACCTAACAATGTACTTACCCTAGGATAGCAGTAGACAAGGTTCTGCGTTGTCCAATAATAAGTAGATCAATTCCATGTTCTGAACATTGTGAAAGAATAACATTAGCCTTGTCTTTGCCATCCATTGCCACCACCTCTGTTGTCACTTCAATCTGTGGCTGAACTTTCTTGCATGCTTTCTTCATATCTTCCAAAAAGGTCAAATCTATGCTGCCACCGCTAAAATGGCGGCCAGAATCACTACTGGTACGCTCTGTCTTCAGTGATGAGATGCTAGTCTGGCTGTTATGATTAATACTGGACCCCGATTTCTTGAAGAAGGGAAATGGGTGCTTGGGCTTAACATTATTATTCGAAACATGGAGGAGCATCAAACTATCATTATCAAGAATTGCATGAGACAGTGCATATTGAAGAGCAGCTGCTGATTCACGGTTGGGATCTGCAATCACCATCACTTTTCGGGTTGCGTTTAAAGCTTTTCCACCTTCCGTTGCCATATCGGCTTGGGTTGAGCCACCAGTTACAACTTACAATCATATATCAAAATGCTTTGCTACCATGCATGCATGCATTACCTCCTAAAGTTAATATTGTTTGAAATAGATTAAGGAATGGTGGAACTATTGTTTGATAGGAGGTGGTGATCATATTGTGGGTGTTTATTTATCAAACAGGAGGATCATTATTCAAGGGTTGGCTCTGATTTTTTGATCACCAACTTCCAAGTTTATGTTTTGTCATTGCCATCTGCCAAATTAGAAAGTGGTGTTTATTTTTAGCAATGTAAAAAACTGGACCAGGTCAACCGCACCTTGTTTGAAACTTTAGGCATGTTTATACTGAATTGCACCTGTAAAACATTGGGTCACTTTGGGGGCGGGTATAGTTTGAGATTACTATCCCGGCCTCTTGTGAACCTCAACTCGAAATATTTTTATATTTTTTAATGTTTTTTAATAAAATGAATTTGTTAATCATGATATATAATATAAAAATTGTATTTAATATAATAATTTGAATTAATATTACTAATAATAAAATAAAAAAGATAAATTTTTAATTATATTCTACTATGAGTATTTAAATTAGAGAAACAAATTAAAAAATTTAAACTATTATGACACATAAAAATTATATTTATTTAATTAATATACACGGCACACGGTGTTGTAAAAAGTGGGAATCGGAGTTAATCGGTGAAGTCACCGTCCAAGGATTAATCGTGTAATCGGGGATTAATCGGAATAAATTTAATAATATTTTTTATATACAATTATATTCATATATGTAATTGTTTCGTTATTTCAACTAAATATATGTTATTATCATATATTTATGCAAATATGTTAAAAATGTTATATAATTATAATAAATAAAATTTTGAAGGTTTAAATTTTCAATTAGAGATCAATTTAAGAGGAAAAATAAAGAGAATTTATGATTTAGGCATCTAAAATTATAATTATACTAGCTTATATCCCGTGTGATGCACGGTTTTCTTTAATATTTTATTATTTTTATTTAGATTTTTGTAATTATATCTTTTTTGATGAAATTTTAATATATATATATTTATATGTGTAAATAATAAATTGGATTTATATATCTAACAATATAAGTATTTTAATTTAATAAATTTAGATATTAAAATAGAAAAATATTTTAAAATAATAGATCTAGCGGTTCATATTTATTTGCTCTTAAAAAATCTAAGAGTGACTAAAGTGCAAATAACAAAATATGTGGCATGTGATATATTTAGAAAAGTAGGGACTTTGTTAGAAAAAAATATATAATGTGTTTTAGCTGAAAAAGTAATTGGTTATAAATAGGTATTTGATTATTTATATTTTAATAAAAATAAGTAGACATATTAAAATAGGTAAACTTTTAAAAAATAATTATAATATTAAAATATGTTAAAAAATAAATAACTAAATGTTTGTCCGTGATATTTTTGGAAAAGGAGAGGTTTTAGTAAGGAAAAATATAAAAACTAACATGTTTTAGTTTAAAAAGCTAATTGCCCGTGACATATTTGAAAAAGTAGGAGAATTTGTTAGAAAAAATAATGTATTTTAGGTGAAAAATATAATTGATTATAAATAGTGTTATGGATTAAAAAACGTACCTTGTAAATTAAATGCTTGGGTTTATGAGCGTTCAAGCTTTAATGACTGCTCTTGTGTTTCGGGACTAAATCGGTCCTCACAAAATGCCTACGTATCTCTGCTGTATAGAGAATCAAGTCAATAAAACGTAGTTCTAGAATGAAGGACGAGGGTCCTTATATAGGCGTCAGGAGCCTTGTATTTAGAGTAAGTTTAGGAGTCTTAACTGATAAGTCTCGTTATTGATAACTGATAAGGAGTATATTACTTGGCAGACAAGTATTATCCCTATCTGATAAGTGCTGTGACTCATCATATTATTTGATTGAGATTCTGGATCCTTCTATGGAGATATTATCATATTTGGACTCTTTTATGAGCTGTGTATTTTCCTTTATTTATTAATTACGAAATTAATAAATAATTAGGGTTTTGGGCCTTTTGTCGGGCCTAATCTTTGGACCAAACTAGGTCTAATTAATGTATCATTAATTATATATCTAGGGTTATATTTCTGTCCATATCATTTGCCCCCAAATTTCTGGAAAAATCCTCCAAGGTTTATGTAGAAATTATTCCATATTCTTCCAGGAATTTTCCATTTTTTCAAAGCATTTTCGACCAGAAAATCAAGTCATTTTCGACCAGAACTGGAATGAGGTCGAACGTTTCGACCAGGAATTTTAGGTCAAATTCGACCTCAAATTTTCGACCTCATTCCTTTGCATTTTCGAGCAGGAATTTTTGATCTCATTTCTTTATATTTTCGAGCAGGATCTATAGCTTAATTTCGATCAGAACAGTATTGAGGTCGAACACTTCGACCAGAAAGTTTAGGTCTTTTTCGACCTCAAATTTTCGACCAGGAATTAGTATTATTTCGATCTCATTCCCAGTATTCATTTTCGACTAGGAAGTGGAGTGAGGTTGAACATGCCGACCTTGATTTTTAGTATGAATTCGACCAGGAATCCAAGCAATTTTCGACCAAGATTCTTTGACCAGGAATCCTAGGTCTTTTTCGACCAGGAAATGGGACGAGGTCGAAAATGTCGATCAGGATTTTTGGTATAATCTCGACCAGGAATTCTCGACCAGGAATCCAAGCTATTTTCGACCAAGATTCTTTGACCAGGAATCCTAGGTCTTTTTCGACCAGGAAATGGGACGAGGTCGAAAATGTCGATCAGGATTTTTGGTATAATCTCGACCAGGAATTTTCGACCAGGAATCCAAGTTATTTTCGACCAAGATTCTTTGACCAGGAATCCTAGGTCTTTTTCGACCAGGAAATGGGACGAGGTCGAAAATGTCGATCAGGATTTTTGGTATAATCTCGACCAGGAATTCTCGACCAGGAATCCAATGTCATTTTTCAACTATGATTCTTAGACCAGGATCCTAGGTCATTTTCGACCTCATATTGCCACGAGGTCGAATAATTCAATCTCTTTTCCCAGTTTATTTTCGAACTCAATTCCCCGATCTCGATCTTTAGCATTTTTCGAGTTCGATTTTGTAGTTGTTTTTCGACCTCAAATAGGTTTCAAGTTGTTTAGTCCGATTTGGATTTTTAAGGTAATTTCGAACTCAATTTCTCGAACTTATTTTCAGCATATTTTCGACTTTGAATCCGCTTTATTGCCTTAGAATTATTTCTAAACTTTAAGTTAGAATTTTCCCAAGCTTTCAACCTTTTGGGCCTTGATTTTATATTGGGCCTTGGGCCTAATCCTTTTTTTGGGCCCTAATTTTTCATTAGTCCTTGAACCCTCTTTAAATTTTTAAGCCTTTCTTTTATTTGGGCCATGGGCCTTGTCTTCTATCGATCGTAATTCTTTGGGCCTTAATTTCAGAAGCCCAAAGAGTAATTGTGGGCTTTGACTGGCTACAACCGGTTAGTCTTCCCTAACCGGTTGAGTTTCCAGTCACTTCGCCTATAAAAGAGTGAGGTTTCACTTCTTACTCCCCACTCGAATCTTTCCAAAAATTTCTTTCCTTAAACCTCACTGTCTTTCTCTCTTTTTTCTCTCTTTTCCTCCGTAGTCAGGCGATTTCCGGCGAGTTTTTGTGGCGGTGTTCTTATATTTCTGGGTTTCAATCTCCTTCCCAAGAAGGTTTCTGGGTTTTGATCTTCTTCCCAAGAAGGTTTCTGGGTTTTTGTTGAAGATTTAAGAATGGCCGATCGTTCTGCTAGCCGTCTTCAGAAAATGAATCAAGCGTCCAAAAGAGGTATCATCGTTCGTTCTCCCACCATGTCTTTGCAAGATATGATATTAGAACGTAGTGATGTATATCCCTCAGTGTCGCATTTAGATTCATTTAACCATAGCAATAGATTTAATGATGCTGATGCAATTGCTAATTACAAGAATATGTATAGAATTAGGCCACCTTATAGGTTAGTCCTAGCTGAACCTGGGGATCGTTCCTGCCATTGGCGCCCAAATGCTCTTTGCATTTACAAAGGGGTCCTGGCTGCAGGTGTTCGATTCCCCTTCCATCCTTTCATTCCTCAACTTCTAGCTGATGTATGAATCAATCCTTGTCAACTCCCTCCCAATGCTTGGAGACTTATTATGTGCTTTATTGTTTTGTGCTTGAAAAACAATTTTCCTCTTTCTGTTGCTCTCTTTAGAAGGATTTTTCAATTTAAAAATAGCTCTTCCAAAACTTTGGGTTGGGTATATATTAGTCATCGACCCACAACACCCCCCATCTTTCACCCAAAATCCATTCCCGACAACAATCCCAAGTGGAGAAATGAATTTATGTATTTGGTGTGGGATGGAGGGGACTGGGGCACCTTATTCCAAAGCTCATTTAGTAGAGTTTCAGATGGTAGTCCTGGTGACATAGTTCTTGTTAATCCCAAATGACCTAACAGAATTGTAGAAGGGGGGGTTGAATACAATTCTTGATATTTTCTTAAACTTAAAACACTTTATAAAATAAAACTGAACTGAATAAATAAAAACACAAGATATAAATAATTCAGTTGGATTGTTTGATGATCCAACTGAAGTGTTTTTATTGCGGAAATAATCTGTGATACACAAGTACACAGCTGCTCAGTTACAGAGTTGTAGAGAAGAATGCTCTCAAGGATAGCTAATACAAACTATTTGTTTTCTTCTCTTACTCTATCTTAACTGCTACACTTGGTTATATATTCCCCAAGTTTACAATACTATTTTTGGCTACACTAAAGTACACTAAAGGTAACCGCCAATAGTTTGCTTTTCATCCATTTGTCCAGTGGTCCTTGGAGATCCTTGCTTTTGTCTTCATGCTTATTATGATCACTCCCAAGAGCCCAATTGGAAACTGAGATGTTTCCTTATTCCCCATGTCCATTTTAATGGTTTCCAATGCAAAGTACACTTCCACATCACCTTTAGATCTGTTCAGTAAACTGTCACTATCACTTTGTCAACTATTCAGAAAAGCAATAATGATTCGTTGATAGCAGGGAGATGTGTTTCGTTGATAGCTTTATTCTTCATTCCGTTGATGGTGTTTCTCTCGTTTCGTTGATGAGTAAACTCCATACCGTTGATGGTGTATCCTTGTTTCGTTGATAGAGTAATCCTCATACCGTTGACATGTCTTCACTTAGGCAAAATTACAAGGCATAACATATTTACAATTAACCAACCTATTTTGCCTATCTAGTACTTAGTCAACATGACTTAGAAAACCTATCTAATACATACATCAAAATGCATATCAAACTGTGAAGTATTGTACAGTGCAATTGCTACAACACTCATTCCGTTGATGAGCTTCATGTCAACGGAATGCTGCAAAGCATGCCATTTCGTTGACAGTTACAAAATGACTTAATACAAAATCTACTAAGTGTTTTTATAATTATCATCAAGAACAACATATTCCTAACAATCTTCCCCAATTTATGACTGATAGAATAACATCCATAAATCAAGAGCCTTGATGATAACAAAAACACTCAGTCAAATTACACATGATAAAAGTAGAAATTGCATTGAGCTTCATTGAATTTAATTAAAATACAAAGTAGAAAATCTTACTAAACAAGTGCACAGAGTTGCTCCTCTAGACTGAGCAGATTTTTCATCTTTGCCTCTGTGGTCTTGTTTTCTTCCCTTTCCTTGCATTGTTCTCCTCAATCTGAGCTTGAAGTCTTCTGTAGAAAATCTTCTCTTCTTCATCTTCATTCCCCAACTTGGATTGCATTATTCTTAGAGTTTCATTGGATGCCTTCTCCAGTTGGTCTTCTATTCTGAAGAATCTTCTACAGTTGTCCTTGTCTCTGAATTCCATCATCCAAAAAGGTTGGAGATGAATCTTCTTTCCTGTTTGAGGGACCTTCAATACTCTGGGAAGTGCACCAGGCTTGTTCCAGCTAGCTTTGATTTGGCAGATTTTGGAAACAACTTCAGACTTAGCTGTTTTGGTAAAACCAAAATCTTTCTTCAGGCATTTGAACACAGAAAGCAGTGTCTGATAGTCTTCTCCCAGAATTCTATGTAGAGGCCAAACCTGTTCTTTCCCACCCTTGTAGACAAACACCAATCTCTCTGGTAGTTTGTAAGAAGCTGCAATTCCTCTCACTTCAACTAGGTCATCAATATTGATGTGTAGGTCAGACTCCTCCCTGATATCAGCAATGTAGATGAAGTCTTCTGGGTTGGTAGGAGGTTTTTCAGCTTGTGGTCTCCTTACTAGAATTGGCTTAGCCTTGGTAGCCCTTTGCTTAGATTTCTTCTTTGGATCCATCTCAAAGAGGAATTTTGGAAAGTTGGCCTCATCAAACTCAATTGGCTCTTCCTTTGGCTCAATTGGCTGATCATGGAAATTAACAGGATGTTTAGGATCACAGGCTAACTTTTCCCCTAGAGCTGGATCAGGAATTGTTGGAGGTGCAGTTGGTACAGAAGAGTCTGATGCAATACTCTGAGAGTCATCATTCTCAAAGGCTATATTTCTCCTAGCTCTTGCCTTTGGTTGCCTTGTGCTCTTCTTTGCACTCCTTTCCTCTCTGGCTTTTTCTTCTTGCTGTCTTTCTTCTTCATCAAGAGATTGAGCAACTGCAAGTGCTTGCATTGCTGCTCTTTCTGACTCTTCAGCTTTAGCTTCAGCAAAGTTTGGGTGACCAGCCCAAACACAGATTTGTTGTCCATTCCTGTAGACAATTGCCCTTTGCTTCCTTATCTCATAGTCATTGCTTTCCTTGCTTTTTGTGATGAGAAGACCAAGAAGCTTGTGCTCATCTGGATAAGGTGCAGGATAGAAAGTCCTTTCTGTATTTTTGCCCTTTGGTTTAGCAGGAGACTTGGGAGATAGGCTTCTTTGCAATGTAGCTTTTTCCACATCCCTAATGCATGAAGTTTGTCCTTTCTCCTTCCTTGATCCTTGAGTGACTCCATGTAGAAGGGGCTCTACCTTATATGAAGAATTGGTCTGTGGCTCCCATTCCGTTGATGCTAAGACCATGGCATCCGTTGATGGCTCTTTAGAAGAAGCTTGATCCGTTGATGGATTTGAACTCTTTGCAGTACCAGCTAACTTCTTGACTCTTTCATCTATCCTGGACCAGTGGTCTTTAATTTGTTCAGCAAGCTGTAGCTTCATAGATGCTTGCTGAATCAGGTCAATGCTGTCCAGTTTAGCTTTACCTGACTCCCCCATAGCTAGTGGCTCCTTTGGCAGGGAAATGGCTGGGACCATAACCTTTGTGATTTGAATGTCTAGCTCCTTAGATTTCTCCCCCTTTTTGTTATCATCAAGAGAGATGACTGGGAGTCCTTGAGCTGCCACTAGCTGGGCCAATAGTTGTGTCTGCTTCTCCTGTTCCTTTTGCATCTGAGATAAAGTAGCTTCCACCTTGTCCACTCTAGAAGAGAGAGTCTTCAAGGAGGTAGCCACCTCAGGTTCCTTAGTGAAAAACCTGTTCATCTTGGACACAGTGAGAAGAGGAAGCTTTTCATCTAGCCTCCTGTCATTAGCATCCTTGAGATTGCTAATTGAGTCCTTGATTTCTCTAGCCTCAATCCTTGTCTGCATCATCTGTAGCCTTTGGATTTCCAGTGAATCCATAATAGCCTTGTAGAATTTCTTGTCATTGGCATTTGCAGACTCATGAGCCAGATAGGCCTCATTGTACTGCCTTGTGATTGCAGCATCCAGGGAGATCCTTCCTTGTAAATCTTGAGAAAGCCAGTTTGGTGTAGGAGGCACCACAGAAGTCCCAGTCTGTGAAGAAGTGGCCACCTGATTGTCACCAAAGTTGTCCTCATCATCAGAGAAATCAAACTCACCACTAGCTGCAGCTTCTGGAGATAGATTGGTCAAGGCATCCTTTGCTCTTTGCATTGATGCAGTTGTATGAATCAGTTGTAGTGACCTCTCTGCCTCCACATTGCCCTGTTGAGCCAAAACTTGATAGGCTGACACAGGATGAGTAAAGGTCTCAGGATCCAGGGAAATACTATCCAGAGTCTGTTGATAATGCTCTTGGAAGGTAAGTTCCCTTTCTCCCTCATTGACCTCCATTAACTCACTAGCAATGGCTGCTTCCTCCCTTATGACTCCTGTAGTCCCTTCTCTCTCTCCTCTATATTCTTGCATCATGGGCTCCCCATGGCTCACACCTCTCACACCCTCACCTTCACCTACTAAGGTGGAACTCTCTATCTCTCCTTTTGCCTGGCTGGAAGAAATAGCCAGCCTCTTACTCTCATTCTCTCCTTTTGCCTGGCTGCAAGCCAGCCTCTCAGTTTCACTCCCTCTCAATCCTAAAAGTGTCTCAACTACCACCAGGTCATCTACACTAGTTGTGGAAACAACTAGATTTTCAATAAGGGGTGTAGAATGACCTATCAACGGAATGGTAGTTTGAACTGTCAACGGTATGGATACCGTTGATGGAGAAACACTTGTCAACGAAATAGACTGTTTCGTTGATGAAGTCAAGAAAGCACTTTGAGAATGAGAAATTACAGTAGAGTCTGTGGTGATTGATTTGAGAGATTGGTCCACAGATCCCCTTGCAACTTCAGGAAAAATTGGTTGATGGCCCAACAAATCACTTAACAAGTGATGGCCACCAGCTTCAGAGTGGGGCTTCTCCAAGATTAGAGTTGGAGAATCAGGAATAGATGTATGGATCATGTCCACATCTAAAGATTGAGTTGGTGAATTTGATGGAGATAATTCAAGATTGATGTTTAGAGAATGGGACTGTAACCCCAGAGTAATGATAGGGGTTACATCAAACTGAATTTGAGAAACTGGAAGTGTTGCTTCCAGTGTGTGTGCACCATGTGAAACCTGGGATTTTTGCTTCACTCTCCTTTGGTATTGGGAAAATGTAGACTGTGGGCTTGAAGTGTCCCTTACCCTTTTGGACTGTGCTCTAGGTTGAGAGCTTGTTTCAATAATTACATCCTTTTGGGAGGATGCAATTAGACTTGTGCTTAAATCCATTTTACTCATTGTGCCTTGTTGGGAAGACACAATGGGGCTAGGCTGGGAAACACTTACCTCACCTTCCTTATCCTTGGGGTTTCTTTGACTTTCACCCCTTCCCTCACCTCTCACAACTCCAGACTCACTCCCCTTAGTTTGTGTGGTAGTTCTTACAACAGGTGCCTTTTGAGAAGCACCTGAGGTTGGCTTGGAGGATTTCTTAGATTTTGGTTTTGTTGCTGGGGCAGGAGCCTGTTGGGTCACAGCTACAGACTCCATAGCAACTGGATTGGATGAAACAATGGAAGTAACAGCTATACTAACAGGGATAGCAGTAGTTACCTCAATGATTGGCAGATACACCACTGGAACATCACCATTGTGGTTCAGCCTCAGTATGTCTGTCAATACTCTCTTTTCTTGCACAAAGCACTCAAACCTGGCAGTAGGGTTAGAGATAAATAATGGTGCTGGACTAACATGATTAGCCAGCATCATCAGAAACCTTGCATAATAGATATTTTTCTTCCTATTTGCCTTATCACCCAACTTAGCACCAATTTCATACATAAGTTGGGTGCTAAAGTTGTAATATCTATCATTTAGAAGCATGGTTAGGAGAATTAACATAGAGTTAGTTAATGCATCAAAATTACTAATCTTTCCAGAAAAGACCTTAATGAATGCATCAGCTAAATAACTGTATTCCTTAACCAAACCTCTCCTAATAATCTTACCTAAGTTATCAGTAGGCAAAGAGTAGTTTATAGAATTTAGCATGGTAGTTATTTCAGTGTTAGTAGGCAAAGCATCACAGTTATTATCAGGAATATGTAAACATGCTTGCAAAACATCAGAATTAACTATGTACTCATTACCTTGAAGAGTGAATTGCAGTGTGCCGTTTGTTCCACTATACTCACATGAGGTCCAAATCTCCTCGATTACTTCATTGTAGAGTGGTGTAGAGTGAAACATCGCATAGCTCAACTTACAGTTCCTCATGAAATCCATCATTTTGAAAAAGATGCTGTTCGGACTCTCCTTAACGACAAATGGAATGGAATTGTTCTTCTCATAGATGAACCCACCAGCAGACATAAGCTTGACTATGGGTGCCATTGTTGAGTGAGGAAAAGCTTCGAGCTGTATTGCTTGTTAGAGAGAAGAAGATAGAAAAACTTTTGGAATTTTTGAGAACAGGTAGAAATGAAATAAAGAAATTAAAATTTCTTAAATACTCCCCCAAAAATTCTCAGAAATTAAGTCCAATAATTAATCTAAATTACCTGATTGGCTTAAAAAGTAACCGTTAGAATTAAATATTACCACGATTTATGCTTACAGGGGTGTATGTATAGATCGTGATAAAGAACGTGAAATTTCAACGGTTCAGATTAAAAAGCGCTACATCAACGAATCAGGATTGGGCGGTTAAAGTCCAGTCTTATTTCGTTGATAAAGCTGCGTTTCGTTGATATAAAAGAGCTATCAACGAAACACCCAGAAAAATGCTAAGACTGTCAACGAAATGGTGCGTTTCGTTGACATAGTAATTTTGACTTAGACAAAATTTCACCTTTTCCTGAGAAAATCAATTCACAGAAAAATTATAGCAAGTTCCTGGCTGCATATTAACTTGCAAAAATCTCAAAATAATTAAGAGAAATTTAGCATACCTAGCTCACTTACTAATCTTGAGAATGTGGATTCATCAAGTGGCTTGGTAAAGATGTCTGCAAGTTGTTGTTCACTTGGAACAAAATGTAACTCCACAGTACCATTCATAACATGTTCTCTAATAAAGTGGTACTTGATGTCAATGTGCTTGGTCCTTGAATGCTGCACTGGATTCTCAGTAATGGCAATGGCACTAGTGTTGTCACAGAAAATAGGAATTTTCTCAACTCTTATTCCATAATCAAGTAGTTGATTTTTCATCCATAAAATCTGTGCACAACAACTTCCAGCTGCAATATACTCAGCCTCAGCTGTGGAGGTGGAAACTGAGTTTTGTTTCTTGCTGAACCATGATACAAGCTTGTTTCCTAGAAATTGACAGGTTCCTGTTGTGCTTTTCCTGTCAATTTTACATCCTGCATAATCTGCATCTGAATAACCAATTAGTTCAAAACCAGATTCTCTAGGATACCAAATGCCAAGGTTTGGTGTTCCTTTGAGATATCTGAAAATTCTTTTAATAGCAACTAAATGGGATTCCCTAGGATCAGCCTGAAATCTAGCACATAGACATGTAGCAAACATAATATCAGGTCTACTAGCTGTTAAATATAAAAGTGAGTCAACCATGCCTCTGTAACTTGAAATGTCCACAGATTTTTCCTTAGTATTCAATTCAAGTTTGGTGGCAGTAGGCATGGGTGTTTTGGCAGGAGAGCATTCCATTAAGTTAAACCTCATTAACAAATCATTAATGTACTTGGTTTGACTAATGAAAATGCCTTCATTAACTTACTTTACTTGAAGACCAAGAAAATAAGTTAACTCTCCCATCATGCTCATTTCATACTTACTTTGCATAAGCTTGGAAAACTTTTGACAAAAATTTTCATCTGTAGACCCAAAAATTATGTCATCTACATATATTTGAACAAGTATTGTAGAGCCATTCACAATCCTATGAAAAAGAGTTTTATCTACAGTACCTCTAGTGAAGTGATTCTCAAGGAGGAACTATGAAAGTGTGTCATACCAGGCTCTAGGTGCTTGTTTCAAACCATAGAGTGCTTTGAGGAGGAAGTATACATATTCTGGAAAATCATCATCTTCAAAACCAGGAGGTTGACTTACATACACCTCCTCTTCCAATTCCCCATTTAGAAAAGCACTCTTCACATCCATTTGATAGACCTTGAAATTGGCATGGGCTGCATAGGCTAGGAAAATCCTTATTGCTTCTAGTCTTGCAACAGGAGCAAAGGTTTCATCAAAATCAATTCCTTCTTCCTGTGAGTAGCCTTTTGCAACCAATCTAGCTTTGTTCCTTGTGACTATGCCATTTTCATCCATCTTATTTCTGAACACCCATTTTGTGCCTATGACACTCCTGTCCTTAGGCTTGGGCACCAGCTTCCAAACATTGTTCCTTTCAAATTGGTTTAGCTCTTCTTGCATAGCCAAGACCCAATCTGGATCTAGAAGTGCATCCTCAACTTTCTTTGGCTCATCTTGAGACAGAAAGCTGCTATATAGACATTCTTCTTGAGTTGCTCTTCTAGTTTGGACTTTTGAAGACACATCACCTATAATAAGTTCAAAGGGATGATCTTTAGTCCATTTCCTTGAGGGAGGTAGATTTGCCCTTGAAGAAGTAGCTTCATGATCATGATTGCCTAGATTAGATATTTGTCCTTGAGAAACTCCCCCTAAGTTTGTTGTCCCTAATTGATCACTCCTGGAAGCATTTCTGTGACTGTCAACGGAATGACCATTTTGACTGTCAACGAAACGCTCATTCTGACTGTCAACGGAATGACCATTTGGTCTACTAGCAGCTATTCTTTTCAATCTTAATGCAGCAATTTCATCTTCACTGTTGCTTTCATCTGTGCTAGATACAACAACTTTGGACTGTTTCTCAATAGTCTTATCATGATCCATTTGTTCTCCTTCCTCATTCTCAAAAGAGAGACTTTCATGGAAACCTTCATCACAGAGACCCTGAATTTTGAGATCATCAAAAACAACATGTACAGATTCCATAACAATGTTGGTTCTGAGATTGTAGACTCTGTAGGCTTTCCCTGCTGCATAACCCACAAATATTGCTTCATCTGCCTTTGCTTCAAATTTCCCCAAATGCTCAGCTTGATTTCTCAGAACAAAGCACTTGCATCCAAAGACATGAAGAAAATCCAATAGTGGCTTCTTTCTTTTGAGTAGCTGATAAGGGGTCACTCCTTTGGCCTGATTAATCAAAGAAATATTCTGAGTGAAGCAAGCTGTATTAACTGCCTCAGCCCAAAAATAAGTTGGTAACTTTGATTCATCTAGCATTGTCCTTGCAGCTTCAATAAGTGTTCTGTTTTTCCTTTCAACTACACCATTTTGCTGTGGTGTCCTTGCTGCTGAAAACTCATGCAAAATACCATTTTCTTCACAGAACACCTTCATGCTTGAATTCTTGAATTCTGTCCCATTGTCACTCCTAATCCTTCTTACTTTCAAGTCAGGATGATTGTTTACCATCTTGATGTGATTGATAATGATTTCACTTGCCTCATCCTTGGAGAGCAAAAAGAAAGTCCATGTAAATCTAGAAGAATCATCAACAATCACAAGACAATATTTCTTCTTTGAAATAGACATGACATTTACAGGGCCAAACAAATCCATATGAAGCAACTCAAGCTGATGGACAATTGATGACTCTGTCTTGCTTTTGAATGATGCCTTCTTTTGTTTCCCCTTTTGACAGGCATCACACAAACCATCCTTGGAAAACTCCACTTGTGGAATTCCTCTAGCAAGATCTTTCCTCACCAAATCATTCATAACTTTAAAGTTCAGATGAGATAATTTCTTGTGCCATAGCCAACTTTCATCCTTGCTTGCCTTGCTGAAAAGACAAGTGATGGTTTCTGAACTTGTGCTACTAAAGTCAGCAATGTACACATTCCCTCTTCTGAATCCAGTCATTACCACATTGTTGTTTCCTCCTTTAGAAACAACACAGGCTTCTTTAGAAAAAGTAACTAAAAATCCTTTGTCACAAAGTTGGCTGATACTAAGCAAGTTGTGCTTAAGACCATCCACCAATGCAACCTCATCTATGATGACATTCTCTTTTGAAATCAAGCCATATCCCTTTGTGTAGCCTTTGCTGTCATCTCCAAAAGCAATACAAGGGCCAGCTCTTTCCTGAAACTCTGTGAGCAGGGTAGAATCACCAGTCATGTGTCTTGAACAACCACTATCCAAGTACCAAAGATTACTTTTGTCTCCCTGCACACAATAGAACCAAATCAAGTCGATTTTGGTACCCAAGTTTCCTTGGGTCCTGTTTTGTTAGCCTTTGCTTTTCCTTTTATATCATTTTTCACCTTGGGCTCAGATTGATTTAAATCAATCTTTATCCTTGGTGTTGATTTCTGAGGATTGCTCACATTTTCATTCTTAGCATGCATAATTGGAGGAACAAACATGTTATTCATATTCCATGGCATTTGTGGCACATTAAACATATTCATGTATGGATTAGACACAAATGGCATGCTGGCATATGGATTTTGAAATTGTGCATATGGAGCAAACATGTTAGGCATAACAGGCATTGTAGGCATGGAACTATTCATTGCAGGCTTGGGAATTTTCACTTTAACAGTCTTCTTAACAGATTTACAGTTAGTAGATAAATGACTAACACTTCCACAATTAACACATGTTTTTCTAGGAGCATATTTATCAGGTGTGTAATTGTTGTGTTTGTTAATTCCTACTTTGCCATTCCTATTATTCCTTTTATTTCCCTTAGCCTCAACTTGAACATTCTCTAACTTATCTTTCAATTGCTTGTTAGATAAGTGACCTACATTAGCTCTCTCAACAGGCTTCTCAACTTTCTTTGATTTACTAGACTCACCTTGAACAAAGTTCTTGGTGACAGGACCATACTTATTATTAAGTCTAGTGAGTTCATCTTTTCTTTCCTCTGTCAACGAAACACCCTGATCAGTTGATGGTTCATCTGTCAACGAAACATTGCATTCCGTTGACATATCAACCTTCAATAAATGATCATTGTTGTTTGTTGACTCTGTTTCTAATTCTAAGGTTTCACAAACATACCCTAGTTTCTCTTTGTTCTTTTTCCATGATTGTTCACAGAAAGATTCCATACCTTGAACATTAATGATGTTGGTAGCAACATTCCTGGCATCTTTCCATTTAGCAATCACACTTTGTTCTATTTCAAGTTGTGTCTTAAGAATTTCTTCCCTTTGTAATACGTTCTCAAGTTCCTTCTTAGCATCCCTACTAACACATCTCATTTTCTCAAATTCAATGAGCTGTGCTTCTAACATTGCATTCCTATCACTTAAGAGCAAATTAGTCTCTTTAATTCTTGAATTCTCTTTGGTAAGTGATTTAAGAGTAACACGCAAATTATATAATACAGTAGACATTTCATTTACTGCACTATCGCATTCCTCTTTAGAAAGCTCAGAAAGATTAGTAATTGTTACCTGGTTGCTTGAGGAGCTTGCTTCCTGCTCATGATTGTTAGCCATAAGAGCCAAGTTGACATATTCAACATCATCATCAGAATCTTCACCATTACCAGCCCAATCATACTCCTGAGACATGAAAGCCTTTTCTTTTTGCTTGAGAAGTTCAAAGTATTTCTTTTTATAATCAACAGGCTCAAATTTCCTGTTGCCCTTCTCAACCTTGGGTTTTCTGCAGTCTCCAGCAAAGTGAACAAGCATTCCACAATTGAAACATTTTGACTTAGACTTTTCAATCCAGTTTGATTTGTTAGGTTGAAAGTCTCTTCTTGGTGGCCTTGCTTCTGAGTTTCTCTTGAACTTGAACTTAGAGAATTTTCTTGACAGAAAAGCAATGTGTTCATCAATCTCATCTAAGTCATCCAAGTTGGCTGATTCTGGTTCTTCTTCTTCTGTCATCTTACCTTTACCCTTGCTAACATCACTTCTACAACTAGCTCGACTAGTTGTGGCCTTTGCAGCTTCTTCAGTGTCATCTTCCAGTTGGTTCACAGATGCAATCAATGCAATAGATCCACCCTTCTTCTGTACCTTTTCAATTTCCTCATCTTGCTCCATTTCCAGCTCATAAGTCTTCAAGGTTCCATAAAGCCTTTCAAGAGTGTAGTCTTTGTACTCTTGAGTGTTTCTTAGAGAAACAGTCATAGGCTTCCATTCTTTTGGAAGAGCTCTTAGAAATTTAAGGTTTGAGTCCTTAGTTTGGTAGATTCTCCCATACAACTTTAATCCATTCAGAAGCTTTTGAAACCTACTAAACGTGTCATTTAGGGTTTCACCAGCTTTAAAGTGAAAGTGCTCATATTGTTGTATAAGGAGTTGCATTTTGTTCTCCCTTACTTGCTCAGTTCCTTCACATAGTGTTCTGACAGTGTCCCATACTTCTTTGGAGGTTGTACAGTTTATGACATTGTCAAACATCTCTTGCTCCAAACCATTAAACAGAATGTTCATGGTTCTCTTATCTTTATGGATTTCTGCAAGATCTTCAATAGTCCATTCTGAGACAAGTTTTGGAATTTCTACATCAGGAGCATCATCTGGCACTCCAACTCTAGATGCAAACTTCATGGGAACGTGTGGACCTTTCTCAATGCAGTCTACATATCTCTCATCCATAGACATGAGATGTAAATGCATCTTTACTTTCCAGTGAAAGTAATTGTCCTTATCAAGAACTGGTATCTTTACACCTGCATCCTTCTTCACCATGGCTTCTGTTTTTGGTCTTGATCTTTAAACTTCTTGTGTGTTAGAAGCTTGCTCTGATACCAATTGTTAATCCCAAATGACCTAACAGAATTGTAGAAGGGGGGGTTGAATACAATTCTTGATATTTTCTTAAACTTAAAACACTTTATAAAATAAAACTGAACTGAATAAATAAAAACACAAGATATAAATAATTTAGTTGGATTGTTTGATGATCCAACTGAAGTGTTTTTATTGCGGAAATAATCTGTGATACACAAGTACACAGTTGCTCAGTTACAGAGTTGTAGAGAAGAATGCTCTCAAGGATAGCTAATACAAACTATTTGTTTTTCTTCTCTTACTCTATCTTAACTGCTACACTTGGTTATATATTCCCCAAGTTTACAATACTATTTTTGGCTACACTAAAGTACACTAAAGGTAACCGCCAATAGTTTGCTTTTCATCCCTTTGTCCAGTGGTCCTTGGAGATCCTTGCTTTTGTCTTCATGCTTATTATGATCACTCCCAAGAGCCCAATTGGAAACTGAGATGTTTCCTTATTCCCCATGTCCATTTTAATGGTTTCCAATGCAAAGTACACTTCCACATCACCTTTAGATCTGTTCAGTAAACTGTCACTATCACTTTGTCAACTATTCAGAAAAGCAATAATGATTCGTTGATAGCAGGGAGATGTGTTTCGTTGATAGCTTTATTCTTCATTCCGTTGATGGTGTTTCTCTCGTTTCGTTGATGAGTAAACTCCATACCGTTGATGGTGTATCCTTGTTTCGTTGATAGAGTAATCCTCATACCGTTGACATGTCTTCACTTAGGCAAAATTACAAGGCATAACATATTTACAATTAACCAACCTATTTTGCCTATCTAGTACTTAGTCAACATGACTTAGAAAACCTATCTAATACATATATCAAAATGCATATCAAACTGTGAAGTATTGTACAGTGCAATTGCTACAACACTCATTCCGTTGATGAGCTTCCTGTCAACGGAATGCTGCAAAGCATGCCATTTCATTGACAGTTACAAAATGACTTAATACAAAATCTACTAAGTGTTTTTATAATTATCATCAAGAACAACATATTCCTAACAGTTCTGACTGAGGAGGAGGCCCTTGCCTATGCTGAACTAACCAAGGATAACTATGCCACCATGGCTTGGGAGCTCCTGGACGAGTTTCTACTTAAGTCTCTGGAACTTTCAAGAGTTTCTGACAAGGGTAATTCTTTTTCTTATTTTCTTATAGTTGTATCAAGATTGCCTTATACCAATTGTTTTCCTTGACTTTTGTTTGCAGCTGCTGAGTTTATCAACAAGCAGAATGAGCCAGAAGGCGGGCAGACAGCAAGGATCAAGAGGGCTTGCTTGAAGGATCCTAGGCTGATCGAGAAAGGCCCTGCCATTTTGAGGCCTCATGTGGCTGAGGTTGATGAGGTCGAGGCCTCAACTAAGAGTTCTGTATGGCGCCCCAACTGGGGGATAAGGAAAAAGGACACCATAGTGGGGGTGTCTGCTCATGCTGTTGAATGGTCACACCATTCATTGACTCCTTGTGACTACAAGGATTTTGTTTCTAACTCCACCCTGGAAGGGGCAGAGTCTGCAGGAGCCCAGGCCTTTGCTGCTGTAAGTTTCTTTTTCTTTCTTTCTTTTTTTATGCCCCAAGTTATTATTTCTAACTTGTGTTTTATTTGTAGGCTAATGCCAATTTCCAAGGGGCTTTATTTCAAGCCAAAGCCTGGCGCTCATCTTCTGAGGCCAACAAGGCTAAGTATGATCAAGCCCAGGTGGAGATTGATTCTCTTAAAGCTTCCTTGGGTCGAAGGGATACGGAGTTGTTGGAGGCTCAAGCTGAGCTGGTCGAGCTAAGGAAGGGGAAGGATCACATCATTGATGAGTACTTTGATTCTACTGAGTATCAGGAGATCATTACTCAGCATGATGATCTTCTTTTCCCCGTCCAGTTCACTCAAGGATGGGATGAGGCTTTGGCTGAGGTATCGAGGAGAATTCCTGGATCCCTTACTATTTCTGACTTCCCCAGCCCCCATGCTCCTAATCAGTTAGAGAAAGCCTTGGCTGGAGTGGATGATATGGATGAGGATGACAGGATTCTCAATCCTGAACATGCCTCCCATCCTGGTGAAGAGTTAGAGGAATCCAGCTCCGGTGAGGAGGAGTCTGGTGAAGAGGAGGAGGATTCTGGAGAGGAAGAGTCCGGTGAGGAGGAGGCTTCTGAGGATGAGCAAGGAGGGGATGGTGCTCAACCATAGCTATCTGTAGCTTTTATTTATTTTATGTAATTCTGCCTTTGGGCATAACTTTTAACTTTATTGAAAGTCATTTATTTTCTTCATGTCTTTTAATGTTTTATGTTTGCGTACTTAATTAGTACTTTGAACCATATAAACATCAAGATGCCATGCTTTGTAGAATATTCTTGAAATTGCTGAATGAATATTTAAATTGAAGAAATGGGTATAACCCTTACATAGTATGCTACTTCTACCTCAAGTTTAAAAACTTGGATTGGTTTCATCGACCTTATTTCTACTTATCCTGATAGTGAGTCCAATTAGGACACACTTAAACATAATAAACTTTCAAGTTTGCAGCATGCCAAGTTCTAGGCACTTCAATCCCTTCCATAGTTTCCAGCTTGTATGAGCCTCGTCCATACACATTCTTGACCCGATAGGGCCCTTCCCAGTTTGGGGCTAACTTTCCCTTTTGTCCAACTCCAGATGCTTCAATTTTTCTAAGGACCAAGTCCCCTTGACGAAAGAATCTCTCTTTAACCCTTAGGTTGTAGTAGAAAGATGCTCGTTTCTGATGTTCAACTATCTTGGCATTCGCCTCATCTCTAATTTCGTCAATTAGATCCAAGGCTAGCCTCAAGCCTTCTTCATTTACTTCTGGCTCATAAGCCTCAACTCTTGGAGATGTGTGAGTAATCTCCACTGGAACCACTGCCTCGGCCCCATATGCTAGCAAGAAGGGGGTAGCTCCAGTGGTGACTTTACAAGTAGTACGATAAGCCCATAGTATGGGAAGCAATTATTCTACCCAAGTATTTCTGGAGCGTTCAACTCTTTTCTTCAGTCCATCTAGGATAATTCGATTTGCAACCTCAGCTTGCCCATTTGCTTGAGGATGGGCAACGGAAGTGAAACGCAACTTGATATCATTCTCGTCACAATACTTCTTGAACTCGTCATTGTTGAATTGAGTTCCATTTTCCGTTACCAGGATTCGTGGAATTCCATATCTGCATATCACATTCTCCCAAAAGAAGTGCATCACTTGCTTGGTGGTTATCTTGGCCAAAGGTTTAGCCTCAATCCACTTAGTGAAATAGTCAATTGCTACTATCAGAAATTTTCTCTGTGCACTTGCCATTGGAAATGGCCCAAGTATATCCATTCCCCACATAGCAAAAGGGATAGGTGAGTTTACGGATGTCAACATCTCAGGTGGTTGTCTAACCACTGGTGCATGCTTCTGGCACCGTTCACATTTCTTCACATAACTTTTTGCATCAACAAGCATACTTGGCCAATAGAAACCTAGACGAGTAACTTTATGGGCCAAAGCTCTGCCCCCCAAGTGCTGTCCACAAATCCCTTCATGAACTTCTTTCAGGGCCAATTCTGCCTCTTGAGGTCTCAAACACTTCAGGTATGGAATAACAAAAGATTTCTTATATAGAATTCCCTCAATTAGGGCATACCTTAGTGCTCTGACGTATAACTTTCGTGCTTCTGAGGTGTCATTAGGTAGCCACCCAGTTTCTAAATGAGCTTTGATCGGATCAATCCAACAACTGGTAATACCAATGGGTGCTACCAACTTTCCGTTGATGCTTGGGGTTTTTAAGACTTGGAAGTATACACTCCCTGCATAATTTTCAATTTCAGAAGAGGCAAACTTGGACAAGGCATCAGCCTTCATATTTTCCTCTCTCGGAACGTGCTCCACATAGCATTCATTAAACTGAGTCATGATGGCTTTGACAAGTTTCAGATACTTAGCCATGACTTCATCTCTGGCTTCAAACTCTCCATTTACTTGAGAGACAACTAACCTTGAGTCTCCACAGACTTTCAGAGTTTTGACCCTCAGGGCTCCAGCCAGCCCTAAGCCAGCAATTAAAGCTTCATACTCAGCCTCATTGTTTGTCGTCGGGAAGTCAAGTTTTAGTGCGTACTCTATTACGAATCCATCAGGACTTTGCAGCACTAAACCAGCTCCACTTGATTTTGTTTTTGATGCTCCATCAAAATAGAGCACCCAACATTCCTTGGACACCATGTCTTCATTTTTGCTGCCTTCCACTACTACCTCCTGCCCCCCGACTTCTTGGTTGTCAATGGTACATTCAACCATGAAGTCAGCGAGTGCTTGAGCTTTAATGGCCGTTCGAGGCTTATACTTGATGTCAAATTCGCCCAATTCAATGGCCCATTTGATCAACCTTCCACTAACCTGAGGGCTGTGCAGAATGTTCCTTAGAGGTTGATTAGTCAAAACCTCTATCTTGTGCGCCTGGAAGTACGGACGTAGCTTTCTTGAGGCCATTATCAAGGCTAAGGCAAACTTCTCTATGGTATAGTAGTTTATTTCTGCCCCATGCAGGATCTTACTCACATAGTAGATGGGTTTCTGAACCTTCAATTCTTCCTTCACCAAAACAGCTCCAAGGGCAGTGTCGGATACTGCCAAGTACAGATAAAGGATTTCTCCTGGCTTTGGTTTTGCCAACAGTGGTGCTTCAGCCATGTATTTCTTCAGGGCCTCAAAGGCTTCTTGGCTTTCAGGTGTCCACTCGAAATTTTTCACATTCTTGAGTGCTTTGAAAAAAGGTAAGCATTTTTCTCCTGACTTGGAGATGAATCTTCCCAAAGCTGCAACTCTTCCCGTCAATTTCTGCACATCCTTAACAGACTTGGGTGGTTCCATGTCTAGGATTGCCTTGATCTTGTCGGGGTTAGCTTCGATTCCCCTCTTGGAGACCATCAGACCTAAAAACTTTCCTGAGCCAACCCCGAAGGCACACTTCGCTGGGTTTAACATCATCTTATGGTGCCTCAGCACTTCAAATGCTTCTCGAAGATGCTTTATATGGTCTGCCTTGTCGAGGCTCTTGACTAGCATGTCATCCACATAAACTTCCATTGTTTTACCAATCAGTGGCTCAAAAATCTTGTTCACCAATCTTTGGTATGTTGCCCCTGCATTCTTAAGTCCAAATGCCATGACTAAATAACAGAAAACACCAAAGTCGGTGATGAATGATACCTTGGAGATGTCGTCCTTGTGCATCCTGATTTGGTTGTACCCACTGAAACCATCCATGAAACTTAGCATCTCGTGCCCAACAGTGGCATCTATCAAAGCATCAATCCTTGGTAAGGGAAAACAATCCTTAGGACATGCATCATTCAAGTCGGTGAAGTCCACACACATTCTCCACTTTCCATTAGCCTTCTTGACCATCACTGGGTTAGCCAACCATTCAGGGAACTGAATTTCTTCAATGAAGCCTGCTTCCAAGAGTTTTTCTACCTCCTGCTTGATGGCTTCTTGCCTTTCTGGAGCAAAATTTCTTTTCTTTTGTTTCACTGTCCTCCTTTCGGGATCCACATTTAATTTGTGGGTTATCAATTGGGGATCAATCCCTGGCATATCAGCTGCTGTCCAAGCAAATACATCACTGTTTTCTTGAAGAAAGGATGTCAACTTGCTTTTCATAGATTCAGGTAGTAAAGCTCCAATGTAGGTGACCTTGTCTGGTTCTCCTGGGATCAAGGGGATGGGAACAAGATCCTCAGCTGGCTTTCCTCTTCTTTCTTCATCGTTTCTGATGTCCATGTCCTCAATTGGGAGAACCTGCCCCCCCCAACTCCATCAGGCCTCAACGCGGCTACATAACAACTTCTAGCCATTTTCTGATCGCCTTTTTCTTCGCCAATTCCATTTCTGGTAGGGAACTTGATCTTCAAATGATAAGATGAGGCAACAGCCTTGAATGCATGAAGACCCGTTCTTCCCAGAATTGCATTGTAGGTTGAAGTCGCTTTGATAACTATGAAGTTCAGCATTTGAGTAGATGTCTTTGAACCTTGTCCCATTGTCATGGGGAGTTGAATCGTGCCTTCTACTTTCGATTCTACTCCATTGAACCCATATATTGGCATGTTTGAGGGTGTTAGCTGAGAATCAGTGTAACCCATCTTGATGAAAGCATCATGGAACAAGATGTCCACTGAAGCTCCATTATCAACAAGAACTCTCTTCGTTTCTGAGTTCCCAATCACAGGTACTATGACCAGAGGGTCATCATGGGGAAATTTCACTCCCTCAAGATCTGAATCGTCAAAATTCAAAGATACTTCAGTCTTGGCACGCTTCGGTGCTTCTCCAACCACAGTCATTACCTCACGGGCATACGCTTTTCTCGAGTTTCTGGAAGGTCCGGCCGCAGTTGGTCCTCCAAATATCATATTAATGACAGGCCCTCGGGGCTTGGGATTTCGGTCTTGATCATTGTCCCGTCTATCGTAGTCTTTCCTTTCATAATTTCCTCTCTGACTTCCCTGTTTCCATCTTTGGTGTACTTACCAAGCTTTCCTCTTCGAATCAAGAGCTCAATTTCATCTTTCAGTTGTCTGCAGTCATCTGTCTCGTGGCCAACTTCTTTGTGAAACCGGCAGTATTGGTTTTGATTTCTCTTTGATACATCGGCCCTCATAGGCTTCGGCCATTTAAGGTCTTCTTCCTTTGCAATCTCCATCAGAATTTGGCTTCTAGGAGCATTCAATCTTGCATACTCCGTGAACTTTGGCCCAAAATTGCTTTTCTTGGGTGGTGAATCTGAATCCTTTGATGTCCTAGGATACTTCTCTCTTGCATCATATTCTGGAGCATCCTTTCTCTTCTTTGAATTTCCATTGCCAGTAGCAATGGGTTCATACTTTCTCATGCTCTCCTCAGCTTTGATGTATTTCCCAGCTCTATCTTGTAGTGACAACATGTTTTCGGGGGGCTGTTTGGCCAAAGACCTCCTGAAGTGGTCATCGGTAGTTCCTTGCTGTAGGGCTATCATAGCCACTTTATCTTCCAAATCTGGGACTTTTATAGCTTCCTTAGTGAATCTACTCAAGTATTCTCTCAATGTTTCATTCTTGCCTTGTCGAATCCCCATAAGAGAGGCGGAACTTTTCTCATGTGTCTTCCCACTAACAAATTGATTGATGAAAGCCTTACTCAGCTCTTTGAAGGATCCAATAGAATTGGGTGGAAGGCGACTATACCAACGTTGAGCCATACCCACTAGGGTTTGTGGAAACGCCCTACACTTTGCAGCGTCATTGGCAGGCTGCAACAGCAGTGCATTTGAGAAGGTTCTTACATGATTTGCGGGATCTCCCGTTCCATCATAAGTTTTAATGGTTGGCATTTTAAACTTCCTGGATATAGTGGCTTTCATTATCTCTTGAGTGAAGGGTGGTGTAGGATCGTCAGGATCTCCTAGGGGCAATAATACAGTAGGATCTCCTCTTGGGATTTCAACCCTTCTGGATCTCGGAGGAGTAGGATCCAGATTAATTACCGGAGTCTTCCCGGCTGCTCTTGCAGCCTCTTCTTCCTCTAACTTCTTTTTGAGTTTTGCAACCTCTGTCTCATGGGCTGCAATCCTTTCCTGAGTGGTTGGCTCCTTGTTTGCAGAACGTCTCCTTCGCGGGGGATAGTCATCATCAGTATTATAATTTTCATCCTCAGTGTAAGGCCCAGAGAAATCGTCTCGAAACATTTGAAGAGTTTGGGTTTGTCGGTTCAGGGGTTCCAAACCTTGGACGTAAGGGGGCACGTAGGCCTCATGGTGTACCAGAGTGGTACCACTACCGCCCACCGGGGGTCGAGGGGGCCTGGTATGGGTAGGCATCCCAAGGGTCTGATTCACATATTGAGAGAGATCAGTAGTATGTAGTTGAAGGCCCCTCGGGGCACTCATGAGTAGTGGGGAGGTTGTGATTGCTTGCTGGTGAGTGGTCTCTTGTGGATTAGATCCATGAATGACCACCTGCAGGGGATTCGTCCCTTCAATTGGGATCTCTGGTCCTTGAGTGTTGGTGGGGATATTCGTCCCTTCAGTGCTGGTAATTGGTGGTGGTTGACTTCCATGAGTATCAGCCCCGGAGGTGATGGGAAGTTCTTCAGAAGCTCGAGTTGTTCTTCGCGTGTTTGCCATGGTTGATGTTGTCTTCCCACAGACGGCGCCAAATGTTATGGATTAAAAAACGTACCTTGTAAATTAAATGCTAGGGTTTATGAGCGTTCAAGCTTTAATGACTGCTCTTGTGTTTCGGGACTAAATCGGTCCTCACAAGATGCCTACGTATCTCTGCTGTATAGAGAATCAAGTCAATAAAACGTAGTTCTAGAATGAAGGACGATGGTCCTTATATAGGCGTCAGGAGCCTTGTATTTAGAGTAAGTTTATGAGTCTTAACTGATAAGTCTCGTTATTGATAACTGATAAGGAGTATATTACTTGGCAGGCAAGTATTATCCCTATCTGATAAGTGCTGTGACTCATCATATTATTTGATTGGGATTGTGGATCCTTCTATGGAGATATTATCATATTTGGACTCTTTTATGAGCTATGTATTTTCCTTTATTTATTAATTACAAAATTAATAAATAATTAGGGTTTTGGGCCTTTTGTCGGGCCTAATCTTTGGACCAAACTAGGTCTAATTAATGTATCATTAATTATATATCTAGGGTTATATTTCTGTCCATATCAAATAGGTAATATTATTATTTAATAATATATTTCTATAAATAAGTAAGGTTAATTAAGTAAAAACACGAAGTACAATTAATTAAGGGCAATTAAGTAAAATCACAATGTACCATACCGACCAACCAAACTTTTAATGTTTCGTTTATTATATAATAGTATTGATGTACAAAAATAATATTTTTTTCTATTGTTTAATCAAGTTTTTACCTTTTAATTTTTTTTATTTTTTATTTTAACTATTTTTTACTACTTTTAAATAATTAGCCCGATTTTTGACCGATTAATCTAATTTTTGACCGATTCAGCCGATTTTTGACCGTTTTTTTGAAAAAAACGATTAAATGACCGATTTTCGCTTAATCATTTCGGTGACCCGCCGTTTAGCGATTAATATCGATTAATCACAGACTTTTAAAACACAGACGACACATAAAAATTATATTTATTTAGTTAATATACATATAAAGTAACTCCAGAGAGAACTTGCTGTATGAATTTCAAGAGAGAATACTTATCATCACCCTTTATTTTATTTTATTTAAGAACGTGCAATCATGATTAAAACAGAGCTCAATAGCATAGCAGTATATAAATCAAAACTTCAATATAAGATCAACGACAATATTAGAGCATCTCCGACCCTTACCACCTGTTAGCAAAAAATCCCACGTGGCTGACATTTATACCTAATATGTAAAAAATGGGCTTCTCCAACGCACCCAGCTATTAGGAATAATTTTAGATAACAGGCTACATGTCTTCTATATTTATCGATCCATTCATGGTCATCTATAATTTTCCACGTCATCATCAATCACTGTCTTTCCTTCCCGCTAGTACATCTATACATTTATTTCAATTAACTTCATCCTAAATTATTTTAATTATTAAAACTATTTTATTTAATCAAATAACATATATCCTTGTATAAAATTTTTATTTTATTAAATTTAAAAATAGTAAAATAACATTTTTTTAAATAATAAAGTTATTTAAATTAATTATTTAATATACATATTTATACAAAAAAATTATTTTATTGAATTTAGAAAAAGTTTAGTTAAGAGTTTTATCCACAATAAATAAATAATATCTGAAAATATAATCATTAGAATTTGAAAAATAGTAAAATAACATATTTTTAAATATAACTAACCGTTATAGCTAATACCACCGGAGCACACAAGCTTACACGTTCAGCAAATTTTACATAATTATCTATTTTTATAATTTTAGCTAACAATTATGACTATCACCCTTGGAGATGCTCTTAGGAAGCGTTTTTAAAATAATGAAACACATATGTATACATTTCATGAACTCTTTATTACGTGCTTATTTCTTATACTCATTTAATTTAGGAAATTTCACTTTTTTAATTTATGCATGTTTTATTATTTTACACTGAACGAGTTCAATTCTTTAAAAAATGATCAAACTGAGTGATTTTTGGTTCAGATTCCAAGTTCAAGTAATCTCTGCGTACAGACTTTTATCTCTTTCTTCATGATAAATAACTATCAACTCATGACTAAGCTTAGTTCAATCATCTCAATAGCATAACTGTAAATAATTCAAAATTTTAAAACTGTTACACAATATAAGATCAACGACAACGTTGGGAAGCGTTTTTAAAATACTAAAACAGTAACAGCTCGACTTTTCAGACTATTAAATTTAAATATAAAACTTAAATAAAGTACTGTACAATGACAATAAGTACAAAATTGCACAAAAGTCAAATACAGCGGTCAAACTTAATAATCAAAAATATAAAATTGGAGACGTCTACACATCTCAATAATTAACAAATTGACTTACAGATATTCTCAAAATCATTGAGCGTTTTAATAAAACAAATTTTCCCAAAACAATAATAATTTTAAAAGTATTTGCGAAAAATGATTCAACCCAAAATTTATATTTTAAAATCATTAAACAAAATTTAAAACAGAATTTAAAAACAGAAACGAAATTATTATCAATACCACAGTCTTGCTCCGATCTTCTTCTTATTCTTATAAAATTCTACACATATATCATCACAGTAGATTACAGGGACAGTAGGTTGAAATGGGAATAGTCCTTATTACAAGGATAGAGAAAGCAAAACAATGGTGGAGATTGAG